>JASGCC010000001.1:950111-3542814 GCA_030067915.1 Hydractinia echinata
ATGTTTCTAATGTATAAATAACCATATAAACATCTAAATATTCTAGTACGTTACGTAGCTATGTAATATCATTTAAGCCTTGGGACACTAGACAGCCACTGGAACTCGCTTTTTCCCATGTAGGGGGAAAGAGGTATATAGGTAAAATTGTAGATTGTGTTGTAATAAAAAAAGGAATATCTTTTTTTTACACCTAATTGGCAATCTCGTTCCTAGGAATTTTTGTTCACTTTTTAATATGTGGTCAGCGTGCCAGCATGCATATCAGAAATTGAAAAAAAGCTCTAGCGAGGAGATTGGCTAATTGGCTTTTTAAAAATGTATTCTTTTACTCACTCAACGGAGGAGAGTAGGTCATGCCTAATTAACTCGCTTCCTAATTAACTCGCTTCTTGCAGAAAGAAGGCCTAATTAACTCGCTTCTTGCAAGAAGAAAGTCTAATTAACTCGCTTCTTGCAGGAAGAAGGTCTAATTAACTCGCTTCTTGCAGGAAGAAGGTCTAATTAACTCGATTCTTGCAGGAAGAAGGTCTAATATACTCGCTTCTTGCAGGAAGAAGGTCTAATTAACTCGCTTCTTGCAGGAAGAAGGTCTAATTAACTCGCTTCTTAGTTTGTAAAAATTACACGTTTTTTTTGTAAGAATAGTGTTTTTTCGTTTCAACATGGATATTCTCAACTCATTTTGATATATCTCGGTTTTCTTAGCACAGTTAAGATTTAAAGTTCTGAGAATGCAAAGTGCTGTTGTTTAATTCAATTCAACTGACAGATAGAATTCTAGATTTTCTGGGGGAATATCATAAAATCTGTGAGAAGACATTTTACATCATTAATAGGATGCAAGTTTATGCGCTGTTTTTTGCCTTTTTTTGTGCTTTTTTTTGTGCTTTTTTCTTATAAGAATTTCTAAATTTCCACAGAGGTCATATGTGCATGTTTTAAACCTCGAACATCGAGGGCTTTTTTTCCTCTTTATAATATCGGGACGGCGAAAATAAAAATAATTTCGTCTCGCGTCCCGGAATAAAAAAGAGACAAAGAGCCCTGGGTTCGAGGTTGGAATGATTTGTTATACTTTTCCAACCTTTAATGTTCTTACTTTTGTTCTTTCGGAAATGTTGCAAAGTTATATAACTTATTATTTTAGAAATTATTGTAAAAAGATACATTAGTAAGAAGGGAAAAAACTGTTCGAAAATAATTACTTCTTTAGCGATTCTAGACTCACATTATTTTGTTCTTAAGGATTCCGGGTCGAGTGCATTGTTATTAATTTTTGGCAAAATCTCAGCCTCGGCGTTCTTATAAACCAGGTTCTTATAAACAACAGCATGTACTGTACCTCAGTTGTAGTGCATCAACTTGTTTAAATGGCATTTTACTCTGAACTCAATGAATTCAGCCCATACTCAATGAATTCAGTTCATACCTAGTTGTCCATGACAACAATCATCACGAGTGCAAAAATAACAAAAACATAATTCTTTCTTTCGTGGGAAAAACTTTCTGTCATTCTAAGAACATTGAAATGACGCAAGTTAAAAAATCCCAGACATAAAGTCTGTTTTACACTAAAGGATTTCTCTAACAGTTTTTGTGACTTTTCTTAGAAGGAAAATCATTGCAACTGAATAGAAATATAATTGCAGATAGTCACTATCGCTTTCATTGTGTTGCAAACAAGATTGAAGTGCTTTTAATACGTACGTAGCTACTAAGTGAACCTACACAGTAAGTCAACTAAACATGAAATTTTTTATTTTTTTATTTTCATTTTATTTTGTATGTTTCTTTTTGAAGGTTGCAGGAGTCACATTTCATTCACATAGCATTTTTTTGTTTTTTTATAAAATTGGTTGCATTAAATTCAAGACTAAAATAACGACGTTCATCAAGGGAATCTTTATGAAATTCTAGGCCTTCAAAGGCCACATTTTTTTTAAAAGAACACTGAAATCCGATAAAACTGTAAAGACTCGTAATTATGTAACTTATGAAGTCTTGTTCGTGAGCAAATTCTCAATTGTAGGACAAATGTTCTTAGATACTAGAACCTTATGGACCCAAAATCAATCAGCCAATATCCTTACTGGCTCTATTTTGGCGTCGACGATAACTTTTAACATCTACTCAATATTATGGCCAACCGGAAGTGTCATTGATATTTTAACATCTGCTACGTCTCTGTTATTCTCAGCATATAATATTTTTTGTGGCATTATTTAAAGTCCAACAATAAGATTTGAGCACAGCCGACATTTACCTTCTTTAGGAAAAACAACCCTGATGGCTCTGGGGGGACAGCATTTTTACATCATACGTTACGTCGTATTGGCTGCGGCAGCTTAGAATGTTTTTTTTGTTTAACAAAAATGTGACATAAAAATGGCAGCTATTAAAAAATGTAATCCGATGTTCAGTTTTGTGCGAGAGACTCACTTGCGTAGGATGAAAATCAAACTCAAATTGACAAAAGATTTGTTGTTACTGAAACATTATGTATTTTCCTCAGGCATTTGTTAAACCCTTTTCGGTTTGAAAACCGAATTCGGTTTTTCGCTAGATCTGTTGATAAACTCAGAAATGTGAACTTATATATCAAATATCCTGATTGGACAGATTTTATTTAGCCATCTCAAATAACTATTAAATGGCTTTAGCTATATGTTAATGAAAATAAATTTACCGGTGAAGATAAAAATTTGCTGACGTCAGCAAACTTGCTATGTCGTTCACTTTTCTGAGAACATGTTCCGCGGCAGACCATTATAATTGGGTTACCTCACAATACAGAAGATGGATTAGGATTTTTTACTTGGACCACAAGCAAGACGGTTACCATGACAACTCTTAAATAAAATGGGATCTCAATTTGTTTATCCAAATATGTCAAATAAAAAAAGATTAAAAGTCAGGAGCTGTAATTAAAATGTAATCTGATGAAGGAATCCCCCCTAAGTTATAAATATGAATCACCGCAGGTTTACTTTGTTCTTGTAGAATATGTTTTGTATTATATCAACGAAGGTATGGTAAACCCTAAATATACCGGGCTTTTCAAGACCTATAAATTTAAAAGAATCGTGGAGATGATTCTGCTCCCTTTCAATTGGCTTTTTAATAAAAACAAAATTAGCACAATTGTCAATCTCGACCCCAGGGCTTCCTTTTCGCTTTCTAATATGTGGCTACTTTTTTCGCGCCAAATCAAAAAGCGAAAAAGCAGTTCTCGGGACGAGATTGGCACTGTTATATTATGTCACAACAGAATACTGACAATAAATGTTTGCCGATGTCAGCAATTTTTTGTGACGTCATAAGAAGCTTAAATTTGTCCTTAAATTTCTTTCAGGATTCACTTAAGTTATAAAGCGTTTTAATCTGCATAATCTCTATAATAATAGCCGTATTCTGTCTCTTTGTGCGCGATAAAAACAGTCGTGTTACGGGAACACGAAATGCGATATATAAAGGATTAATAGCACTAAGAAAGCAAACAAAAACATTGTCATGATCAATCAGAGGTAGAACTGGCGAAAATCTGTTCTAGAATCCTTCCAACTGCCTTTACCATGCTAGAATACTAGCTCAGTTACAAACTTAATTATTTTTTATTATTTTATCATTCTAGTATTTTAACAGTACCACGATGTCGACAATAACTAAACTATATGATGTTAAAAGAAAGTTAACTAAAGGTGCTGATTTGAGAGAAGATGCAGCGTTGATGATGGAGCCGTACAATAACTGGGAGGAAAAAATTATGCCGGCTCCATATACGATTGCTCTTTTGGGACAACTCGTAATTATATCTGGTACTGTTGATTTTAAACTCAAGGAGCCTCAGGCTGGATTTAAACATGTTCAATGGCCAGATTCATTCAGAGCAAGCTTGGCACAAGTCACTGGTGAAGGTTATAAAGCTTTTAACATAGCTCATCAAAGCATGGATGAAATCCGCTTAGCTACAAAGGAGGTACCAGCACATCTTAAAAGTGCAGTGACTATACTGGCTGGTGGGAGTGACTACGAAGTGGAGAATGTTCTTCCAATCACATTGCACAACATCGAAGATATTGCAAGCACGTGTAAAGAACGCTCAGAAGAAGTAGCACAAAAGTTTAAATCAGTCATGGAACTTGTTTTGGAGTTGCAACAAGCCTGTGTGGCGACTCATTCTGCTTCTGAAACTCAACTGAGAGAGATTGAGACGCAAATTAAAATTCAGAAAATAAAAGAAGGTAACTTAAAAGAGCAAAAGGATAGATATCAACACCAATATGAACGCGTGAGTAAAGAGTTAACAAGAAGTGTTGATCGATGGGACAAGGCTATAGATGACATACCAGGAGCAGGGGAACTTATTGGTATGCAAATGATAGAAGATGCTGGTAACACAATAATAACCTTATCAGCAATTCTCGGTTTTGGTAAATGCCTAAGTGCAATAAATCTGTCGTCTTCTGTAGTTCCCTTATTGGGAAATGCACTGGGTTCTGTTGGTCCGTTAAGTGCAGGAGTAAACATGTTAAGTTATGAAGAAATACCACTGCAGTTAATTGGAAAAGGCGTCACAAATGTTGTTGAATCATTGAGTGAATTTTTTGGCTCAAATGGAAACATCATTCCAACTGGCGAAAAACTGAAAGATTCGACTCTCAAATTTCAAAAGTATTTCTTTGAGAAGCAAAAAGAAAAAGTAAAAACTGAAACCGGAAGTGAAGAATCAAAAAGCAGTATTCTTGAGATGTGTAGTAAAGGTTTAAATCTTTGTCAAGAAATCCAACAAACGGATGCAGGCTCTCTTGATGCCAGTAATGTGTACGAACACTTCGTTGAAGTTTCTGAGGAAGCCATGATGAAACATGCTACATGTTCCGAAGCTCTCCAAACTAACCTCCTAGCACAAAGCACTCCTCATGTGGAGGAGATGACTGACGACACTGCAACAACTCTATCACAGGAAAGAATTAAGAATGCACACTTTAAGGTTGAAACGGCTGCAGAACGTCTCAAGCAAGCTGAAAGACAATTTGAAAAAGCTTCAGAAGACATGAGGAAGAACAATGAGGCTCTCACCAAAGCGCTTACTGAAATGGCTGCATTTGAGACGGAAAAAGCAACACATGCAGATATCATTGACATGTTGCAAAAAGGTATCAAAAAGCTTGGTTTACTCCAAGAGCAATGGGCTCAATTATCTCTGTTCTTCGAGCATATTGCTACTTTAATCAAAACCAGCTTGGGAACTCAACTGAACAACTTTATTCAGTATTCCGGAAATGCTGGCCAGCAACAGTTGGACACAGGTGTTAAAATGAGCAATGTCATGAGAGATAACATTTATCAAACCGTGTTCGAAGCAGTGAAATATTCCTCGTTGGTTAATCATTTGGCAACTGGGTATTATCAGGTATCTGAAAAATATCTTATCGGTTCTGTAAGCAGATTGGGAAAGTTGTTAGCGTTAGAGGACGAGAAAGAAAAAAAGAGAGAGCAAATGGCATTGACACAAGATTGTGAAGAAACACAGAAAGCTATTAAGAAACTGATTTCTGATCATAACAAAGAATTCAAACGTAAAATCAACAATCGTATGAATACCATTAAGAACGAATTCAAACAGGCATTGCCTCCACTTGACGAAAATGAATTACAAAAAGTTAAAAGTTTAGCTCGTAAGGCTATCACGGAAGCACCGACTCGTGCAACTGCTACCGAGCAGGATTCCTATCAATACATATAATTTCTTCAGACGTTTGCAATTTTTTTACGTAATTTAACTCGCCAGGATAATTTTTTTAATTCTTGGAATTTATAACATATATTAATGTGTCGTGCATGCTTATGAGGTGTTAAAGTGTTAGGGCAAAACATTAGTTTGGGGAGGTTGAAAATATTTGTTGGGGAGGTTGAAAATATTTGTTGGGGAGGTTGAAAATATTTGTTGGGGAGGTTGGAAATATTTGTTGGGGAGGTTGGAAATATTATAGATTTCTGTAGTAGAGGAAACTAAAAAATTTTTAATTAACAAAATCAATGAAAACGGCATAACGAATGTTTAAATAAAATATTTTCCTAATTATGTAATTTAGTAATCACTACAACACAGGATCATCAGAGGCGTGGCCACAATTTATGCATATGGCGGGGAGGAGGGAGGGCGGGCGGTATGCAAGATTGCAAATTTAGGACCTTTTATCGTACTAAGTGACAGAAAACCCCGTTGGTGCTTACTCAACAGAAATCTTTCGCAGCCTTGCATTGTAAACTGTACGAAATTCATTCCATATTTTAGGATTACAGTATAAAAAATCATTAAAAATGGCGAAAATATATGAATTAATGGCGATTAGATAACCATGTTACTTCATCCCCCTCCCCACTCCCCCCTCTCCCATGCCCAACGACCCCCTCCCCCCATTGATGGCAACATAACATTTATTTAAATCAACATTGTATTTATTTAATATTTTAACTGGATTTCTAATGAATAATAAACTACGTGTAAGTAAGTATTAGAAACAATTTAATAATGGTGATTTTGATGTAAAATTCGAGCGAATTAAAATCAACTTTTTTATAAGAACCTAGTTTATAAGAATGTTACATCTATGTTTATATGACAACATCATTTCTTTTATTCCTATAAATATATATCATTATCTCTAAATTTAACCACATAATTTCCCCATTCTTCGAGTAAAGACGAATAACAACATAACAACATTTGCGGCTGAAAAAATATTGCACATTCATCCGCAACTGAAATTTAGACGTTCTTGTATGTAAAAAAACGTGTACGCATTTTTTGTATGGAACAATTTTAAATAAACAATACAGCTAAGAATAGCTGAATAAAAGCAAAATGGCATGGCTGTCTTTAATTCTAAAAAAACCCGCGAATGAACCATCTTAAGATTTTTCGTGAAGAATTATTTAATGAGGTAAGGTATCCTTCAATTTAACTTGCTCGTATCACACAGGGATGACCATTTTTTTTATCAAAAACGAATGGAAAAAATTAACGTTCTACAAGCAGAAGAACGTAATGAAGTAAACCACCATAGAAAAACTGACTTCAAAAAGCTTTAAAAAGGGAGGAAAAAAACCCTGAAAAAATCCTTTTTTCTTCCATGTGAACAAAACAAACATATATGAACTGTTGTGTACATTACAAGATGTCGCACATTCGAAGCGATAGTTGTGTTTATTTCGTTTTTATATTGTGAAGATACTGATCGTTCTCTTGTGGTTACTTAAACAAAGCTGCTGGTTCTCTGTTGGTTACTTCATAATACTGGTGGTTCTCTGGTGGTTACTTCATAATACTGCTGGTTCTCTGTTGGTTACTTCATAATACTGGTGGTTCTCTGGTGGTTACTTCATAATACTGCTGGTTCTCTGTTGGTTACTTCATAATACTGGTGGTTCTCTGGTGGTTACTTCGAAATAGCCGGTTACTGCTGGTTCCTACTTTCAGTAAGTAGAGATGTACAGCAAATAAAACAAAATAGGCTCAAAATATAAGAACACCAGCTGAAGTCAAATTTCCTGGTCTTTATAAAAAATGTATCTTCGTTTGAGCGAAAAATAACTCTCTTGTTGATTCCAATTGTGGTAAAAAAAAGTTATTTGTTTATTAATGAAGCGCATCCATCGATATTCTTTTTGAAGTGATCTGATTGGTCAATATTTTAATGTTCGCGCGACAAGTACGAAGTTCAATTACATCTTTTTTTTCCGAGGAATAGGTTTTTTCTCTCCAGAGAAACATTAAAATTATACGCAGTGACGACTTATGATGTTTTTTTTCATTTGAAGATGCTACTAAAGTTGTAACTGCAAATCGTTGTTTAAATAAGTGCAGTGCACAACAGCGCGTAACTAAGTTCTTTCCTTATTCATAAATAACGCCTTCCGAAATGCCTTTGAGACGTTCGATTCTTAAATTTATCAGCAAAAAAATGAACTACGAATATGTTTGATAATTACATAAGGATCTGTTCTAAAACTACAGACGAATGCGTAGACGAGTACAGACGAATCACAGACGAGTAACAGACGAGTACAGACGAATGCGTAGACGAGTACAGACAAGTTACAGACGACTTACAGAAGAGTACAGACGAGTTAAAGACGAGTACAGACGAATCACAGAACAGACCAATCACAGACGAGTAACAGACGAGTACAGACGAATGCGTAGACGAGTACAGACAAGTTACAGACGACTTACAGAAGAGTACAGACGAGTTAAAGACGAGTACAGACGAATCACAGAACAGACCAATCACAGACGAGTACAGACAAGTAACAAATCACAGACGAGTCGATCTATTTTTTTGTATTTTCTTATTTTTCTCATAAATGTATAGACGCTACATCATTGGTAAAAATAGAAAAAGTAGAGGAAACTGCAGAAAGCACATTCGATTCACCTTTTCGTTCGATGTATGATTCGATTTGTGTCATAAATACAAAATAACAAACAGTTCTGTTCATGTGAGCGCGTGTTGAATGTTTTTTAATTTTATTTCGATTTACATAGATTTCATAAAAGTTGTTAGCTACTTAAATATTTCACGTTTCATTTTTAATTATAATTGCATAAATGGATGAAATATGGAAACGCAAAGATTTTAGTCCAAAAAAGGTTGATGAAACACCAAATAAAAAATGTAAATGCACTCAAAAAACTTTACATACGAAATTATAAAGCTCTAGTTAAAGCTTTGTACGATGAAGGACCCTTCATTTTGGCACCACCATACCGGAAGTTTGCCCTCAAATCTGGAGAATGGAGCGATAAAACCGAAGAACAAAAAATGGAACATATACGTTCATTCTTGCTGTATATCCCTACAATTCCTGATCTGACTGAGCTATCAAGCAACGCGACTGATTCACCACCACAGAAAAAAGATAAGGAAGTTAATGAACAAGAATTGGCGACAGATTCTGTTTTATCTAATTGTACACCTAACAATAAAAAGCCGGAGATTCCAATATCTGCAAAAGAACTCGATATATCCACGGACAAGATACCCAAAGATACTTTAAAGAAAATTTTCCAGCAAGCTGTGGACATCCTGTCTGATGAAAAAGGAATAACTACAGCTGCATCAGCTGATCCAAGAATGCAAACCGTAAAAAGTTTAACTTCCACAACTCCGCACATCATATCACCATCTTCGAGAAATCGTGATTTATTGGAATGCAAATGTAAAACTCATACATGGTTCCTAATATGCGAACATACAATAGCTGTAGCCGTGAATCTGAACATGTGTTTCGCGTATTTCGTGCAGGTTAAAAAGAAAATCATGCAAAGTAAAGCACGAAGAGGTTTAACTGTTGCAATCGAAACGGATTTGACAATATCACAAACCGGCCTAAAGAAAGATCAGATAAAAAAACACTACGCAAAGAAGAAGACGCAAGAAAGTAGTCAAGATGATCAACGAAAGCGATTCTTAGATTCACACATCCAACAGTATTCCACAAACGCTGCTGTCATCAATAACCCAACAACTTTTACACCACAAAGCGCACCACTAACACCGCATCCAAGTTCACAATATGCAAATAATGTTAACAACTCTTCCAACAATGAGTTAAATGTATTACTCTCCAGTCCTCCTCCAACAGCCCTGCAATCTTTGCGTCCTCACAGCAGCAGTAATACTGCCTTGTCTCAAATCATTAAAAACTTTTCACACATCAACAATTGGCAAAGTGAAATGCCACCTTTTTTCTATGAAATTGTTCTGCTACCCGGAAATGTGTCGGTATGCTATGGATGCCATAAGAAATTTGAAGTCGAATGCCGCACATTTCCAAACAACGTGATTGTGAAACACATGGATAGACGAATGACAGGGGTCTCTCCTTCTGGACCTGTTACATTCGCTAATGACTTCACCGCAACGTCCATTTAGATGTGCAACATATAGCTATAAAAACAGGCTATTCTTCGAAAACCCGGTAGTGTACGTATCCCTAACCTTATCGAAACAGCTCGCTGGTAATATGAAATTTGGTCAACGATTGCAATGGTCAGGTGTTGTTGTTAAATTTATTTGAAAACTCAGTGTGTTTCAAAACGATTTTTAGCTGAAACTTCTGTTTTCTTTTTTTGATGAAGATTGTGTTCATGTGTTTTGTTGTTTTTAAGCTACTTACTTTTATTCCATACTTATTCCATTTAAGAAAACTTTCGTTTAAGCAAGATCCTACCAGAAGGTGTAGAAAGACAAAAGAATTGGGCACGAGTTTGGAGGGTGCTTTTAATGGAATGCAGTGTTTCATATTTTGTTGTTTTTAAAATATTGTTAAATAGAAAGAGGCGTTTAATGAGAGAGGTGTTTATTCAAAAAAGAAAAAAGGGCGTTTCTTTACTAAATATCATCAGCATTTACAATGTTGTACTCTTATTTTTGTTATCAAATGTTTCAGTATGTACTATATGAGTATATTTGACGATCAAAATTTTATATCCATTTTGTCCAATAAACAACCCCTCGAATGGTTTATGATTTTAGAGAGGGCGTTGAATAGAGAGGCGGGTTGATTAGAAAAAGATAGTTCACATTTGTATTTGAGGTTTATAATTGTATGTTTGCCAGATAAATTTATAAAATTAAAAAAAAACATTTTGACAAATTATTTATATGCATAAGCTTTTCATTTTATTTAAAACATCTTCAGTGCAGTATAATATTTACAAGTAAAACGTTTAAAAAGATTTTATACAAAAAGCTAAAACCAGAGAAATTTGCATCAACGCCCATGAGAGCGATCATGTCATTGTTGCATTTCTCTCTATGTAATCCCATTTTTAAAAAGTTGTAAAGTTTTTGTCTCGATTTGATTGTTAAGGGACGGTCTTTTAATAGCGATTATCGATGCTTCGAGATTTAGTAGTAGTAGTAGTAGTTTTATATAGAAACTTTAAAGATTTTGAGAAATATGATGACATGATACCAACCTCGAATCAACCAGCACAATTGTATGGCTTAGGAAAAACCCATAAGTTCGAAAACATCGCGGAGATCAACGTAAGAGATCTAAAATTTCGACCTATCATCGCTCCAGTTGGCACTGCAACATACAACGCATCTCAAGTAATCACGAATTACCTAAAGCCTCTTGTTGACGAAAATGAATATATAATTAAAAACACTCAGAACTTTTCCCCTATGATAAAAAGTCTTCCACCGCTCGATGATTCTGAAGAGTTCGTATCGTATGACGTCGAGAGTCTATTTACCAATGTACCTGTACGCCCAACTATTGATTACATAATCGACCAAATCTATAAAGAAAAGAAACTAAAGCCAATTGCTTCAAAGCTTGTATTCAAACGTTTGCTCTTAAAGTTATCGACAGACAGTCTTTTCATGTTCAATAAAAAGTTTTACAAGCAAATCGATGGGTGCACCATGGGGGGTCCATTATCGGTTACCTTCGCCAACATCTTTATGACAAAGTTGGAGAAAGATGTCATTACACCGATGAAACCAGAATTTTACAAACGGTTTGTTGATGACTCGATAACCAAGAGAAAGAAAAATGAACCCGATGCTCTACTCGAAAAGCTAAACGTTTATCATCCAAATATTAAGTTCACCGTTGAAGTCAGCCCCGAAAAGTTTCTTGATACGAAATTGTCTTACGAAAATGGTACAATCAGCACGTCAGTATTCCGCAGCGACAAAAAGGTTCCTGTCCATTGGTCCTCAAAAATACCGAAAAAGTTCAAACAAAATGCAGTCAATGTTGACCTACATCGAGCCAAGAATATAGCATCAGATTTTACAAAGGAGAAAGCAATCGTAATTGAGAAATTCAAAACAGCTGGTTTTCCTCAACGTTTTACAGTCAGTGTTATTAAAAGTTTTAATGAGAAAGAACATGATGATATGATTATACCTAAGTATTTATTCGAATTACCAAAGAGATTTGTTTCTGTATCTGTACCGTTTTGCCAACAAAATGAAACTTTGTCCAAAAAGTTTATGGAAAAGTTTCATGCTTTTACTAACGATAAATTCAGTCTCTTAATTAAATGGCAAACACGAAAGGTTAGAAGTTTATTTAAAGTCAAAAGTACGAATCCTCACCCCTCGTGTAAAATATATTTCGGGAAATGTAGCTGTGGTGAGACCTATGTCGGGGAGACAGTCAGAAACGTGGAAATAAGATGGGCCGAACACGACTCGTTAAAGGGCAAATCTGAGCCATCAAAACATTTACAAGAGAACAATGATCACAAGTTCGTCCGGAGTATTCTCTCATCTGCACCAAAGAATTATCGTGAAAGAAGAAATCTCGAAGCATCGATAATCGCTATTAAAAGACCGTCCCTTAACAATCAAATCGAGACAAAAACTTTACAACTTTTTAGAAATGGGATTACATAGAGAGAAATGCAACAATGACATGATCGCTCTCATGGGCGTTGATGCAAATTTCTCTGGTTTTAGCTTTTTGTGTAAAATCTTTTTAAACGTTTTACTTGTAAATATTATACTGCACTGAAGATGTTTTAAATAAAATGAAAAGCTTATGCATATAAATAATTTGTCGAAATGTTTTTTTAATTTTATGTATTTGAGGTGTACATAGCTTTGTTATGAATATGAGACTTGCATATTATTCCATGGTTGTCATTTCAATACCGCATACATTTTACGCAATTCAACGTTACTGTTAAAACCTAAAAAGTAATTAAGGTACTACTGGTATACCCATGACTCTACACTAGCCGTCTGTGATTCATCTGTACTCGTTGTGATTCGTCTGTACTCGTCTGTGATTCGTCTGTACTCTTCTGTAACTTCGGCTGTACTTGTCTGTAAGTCGTCTGTAACTTGTCTGTACTCGTCTGTGATTCATCTGTACTAGTCTGTTACTCGTCTGTACTCGTCTACGCATTCGTGTGTTCAAAAGGAACAGAATATCAATATTTAGCTGATGCAACCGTTTCTTTTTGACTCCTTTTTGACTCAAATTTCTAAGTTTTGGATGTTTCCCTCACTTTTAAAGCGGGGAAGAGACGGGTGTTGATGGGGTGGGGGAGATGGACATTGATTAGGAATGGTATCTGAGTTGCATAGCAATAACATGTCTTTCAACAAATCTGTCTTCTTGGGTGGATTATTACAGCTTTTTGGATACTCACGCAGGACACGATACCCTGTATAAAGTGTACGATAAATTTGTTAATTTTTACTTAAACGTAACAATAGGAAAACAACAACAACAACAACAACAACAACACAACAACAACAACAACAATAATCACGACGACGATCACGACAATGAGCGTTATTAGCAGGTAAGATACATTACATAAATGACGCCAGACGGTTTGTTTAGCAAACTGTGTCAAAAGTTCAAATTCCGTGACGATAAATAGCCAGTTTCTTTACGCCGCCTAAATCGATTAAACGAACTTGGTAAAGCCCAATTTTCTTATAAGCGCTTAGAATAAGGGAGCTCAAATGTAAGACAAGCGTTACTTAGCATGGGTGCAACCTCGCCCCCAGGGCTTGCTGGGTTTCTCTAGACGGAACCTATTCAGGCAGAAAAACCTAACAGATCCTGAGGGCAAGGTTGGCGTAGGTGCTTTTTTATTTCAGATTTATGGGCAGAAAAATAAGACCTTGGCGCAAAGGCGAGCCTGTGTAAAATAGACCTTTGCAATGTCGAAAAAAACAAAATTAATGTGTTTTGACATTTCTGTTGCCTTTCAATAATAGAAAATTTTATGCGGCTCAGTTCAGTTGAAAAACTTCATGTGTGTTTTTTTTAGAGATATCCAACACCATATAAACAAAGGCCTTGTATCGTTTGCAGATTTAATCGATTTCTTACATAATGAGGTATCAGAAGTAACAAGACGGTCAGCGCAATCAATTGCTCCACAAGTAAAACTTTATGTGGAAAACCTATACCTAAGTTTCTATCGAGCAAAGCAAGCATGCGAAGCCCGTGTGGATGGATTGCAAAGAGAAATCGAAGAAATTATCTATTCTCTAACATGCCAAAAAGAAACGATCCAACGCATTAAAAACCAAATTGAAGACCTGAAAATTAAAGAAAGAGAGCTTGTAGAGAATGAAAAATTGAAAAACCAATACTTAAGCGATTGTACAGAAATACTTCGAAACAAAGAGAGAAGCCTTGAAAAGGCGAGAGAAAAGTTGTCCGAGGCGGAAGAAAAGCGAAATATTATGGCTGCCGTTGGCGTTGGTGTTTCTGTCATACCATTTGTCGGATGGGTTGTAGGACCTACTATGATATTCATCAGCTTAACAGCATTGCAGGACAACGTGAAATCATCCAAAGAGTCAGTGGATTGTGCACGATCAACACGTGATAACTCTTCGAGAGAGTTGAAACAAATTAATTCTGAGTTAGGGAGTATAAGAAAGCAGATGTCGACTATTAGTTCAAAACTTGCGTCCTCAAATACAGAAAAACGAAGAAAAAAAACTCGTCTTCAAGAGAATAAAATGCAGTTACAAAGAGAAGTGGAGTTGCAGGAACAATTGAATTACATTTATACGTTCGTGTCAACAGCATTTGGCAGAGCAAGACATCTTCGCAACAGCACGAAGCACTTTTACAGCATTGAACAGCTATGTAATCCGATGAAAGAATTGGCGAATCATTTTATTAGCCCCAACAGTGCAGTGAAGAATACACTACAAAAAAACTTCAGACCTGAATTGAAAAAACTGCAATACATTGACAATCACGTGTCGATAAGCGTTGATCCGGACCTTGTTGATTACTGCTGAGTATATAATGACGGAAAGATAATAGGACAGTGCCAAATTTTAGAGTGTTGTCTTTTGTGTTTATATTACTAGCTTCAAGTATTAGCAATAATAAAAACGGGGACAGTTAGAAACAGAATCAATTTTTTTGTAGCTAAATATTGAGTATGTACTTGTAATTCTGATTTCTTTACGGAGTAGTATAGTTTATGGTATTTAAATTTATACGATGTAGTATTAATTAAAAAATATATGCCTAAAGTGCCTAAAGGTTATAAGCTGAAACCGTCTAATAAATAACAAAGAATTTATATGGAAAGTTCCCGGGACCAATTCTGTTGGTGATTTTTTATAGGGGGTTAGCTTTTTTGCAGCATTTCTTAGTGTCACTATCGTATTTTAAGGCTCCCAGGTCTTGTTTTGCAGCAAAATTATATGAAATTGTAAACCATGCCAAATTAAAGCCGATTTAAAAATTTGCAAATTATAACACGATATGAGGTCCAGGGGTCCAATGTAAACAAAAACATGACAAAATAAGCGGTAAATATATCAAAATACCGTCTTTTTTTAGCATTGCTACCGAGTTATAAGGTGCCGCACCGCAATAGAAAATTAAAGATGGTATCCTAATTTCGAAATCACGTATTTCAATCCATAAGTGCAAATTGCAAAGATGAAATCTTCCTCCAAGATGAATACATGTTGTTATTTTTGTTGGTTTTTTCATCTGACGTTTCTTTTTAAAACGTACAAAATTTTTTCCTTTTTTGTTTTTACAATTTTCGTTTATTGACCAATTTGATTGACTTTGTTCCTTTTCCCGTTTTCTTTTGTACCTTTTTATATATAGTCCCTTAAGACCCAAAATACCCCAAACAAAAGAGGATATAAAGTTTGGAAATATTTGGTTTAAAATTTTTACAAAAAAGGAAATTTTAAAATTTCTTTGCGTGTGCCTGTTCCACCCAATATAGGGCGGCTGCCCAAAGTCGGGCATTTTTTAATCATACCCCAAAAAGGGCAAAACTATGCACAATAAAACATTTGTTTATCAGTTAAAACTGCATACTTGCGTCTTAAAAAAAACTTTTAAAAAAACTACTTTAAAAGGAGAGGCAAACTGCGCACGGCACGGTTGCTGAATAAAATTTCATGATGACAGCGTTGATTTTGAGGACCAGACCGAATGTCTCTGTCTGCTCCATGATAAATCAATTTACATGTTATAGACATCATGACAAAAAAAAGTCCTGAAACAAACACTACGAATGCTTTGATATTGAAAATATTCGTTGAGTTCTAAAAATTTGATATTTTTCACATAAAAACTTCGCAGAACGACAACACACTAGACTCAAAATATATAACAGTCTTTTAAAAATACCAGTTTTGTTTACATCTTCGTGAGTGCTGAATTATTTATAATTCAGTATTGTCACACATTTGCCAAATGGGCGGCTAAATTAAAAAACAATGGAATATATTTCTCTTTGTGATGGCCACGGATCAATACACACAAAATAATTAATCAAGAAAGTTGATGATAAAAATAGCAAAAATGATGAACAACATGTGACAAACATGTTTTTATTATTTTACTACTGACCTGACTGAACAAATTTTTGAGTAAAGAAGATAAAGATTTCGTAAATAAAAATGAAGCCTCCATATTGCGCGTTCGATGTTTCCGGTCTGTATATTTATTAAATTTGGCGCCATCTCATCATAACAAACTTCATTGTTCGAAGTTCGTAGTACGTTGTGGAAAAGAGACTCAAGACATGAAAATATTATTGTTAGTTATGACAGATATTACTTAAAGGCGCGTAATCACCCTGTAGGCAACTTTTTTTCGAGGTGCCTATTTTATTGTAAAAATTTAAAGATATATATAAGAAAACATTATCCTGAAAATTTTATTGAAAACTGACAACCAGAACATGTTCAAATGTTTCATAGAAATAACAAACTCGCCCCAATTTCTCTTCGCCTACAGAACCGCCATTGCATTTCATTGCACGAATCATGCGATAATAATCGCACGGCAAAATCGATCACATGGTTGCTGGATTCATGCCATTACAGAAAAAATAATGAATGAGGGAGAGTATCCGTAGCTGTGTTTCCATCGTAATGCTTTTATAAATGTATCCATTCCGAACATGATAAATCAGATAAATCAATCGAAGTTTCTGTGTTATTCTTTATTATTTAAACGTTTTAACTTACTGAAATCAGACTTCTTTGCAACACTGACCACTTCTTGTTGTTGTTTCTGAAGACAGCTTCGCCTCGCTAGCTGTCTTACTTTTTGATTATTTTCCTTTGTTCAAACAGTTAGTTGTTTCCTTATGGAGACAGTATCAGATCTAGACAATTAGAATACATAAATTTTCAGAATTTCCCCTTTCATGCTCTAAATTTAATTATCTCCATAGTGCTTCACCTATCTTCAACTATCACAATGAGCATTCTCCCCTGTTGGGTTTTTTGGCTTATCATATGCAGTAATCCGGTCAAGCTAATAAAAAAAGAAAGAGCATGATAAGCATTAATTATCATAATTAATAACCACGAGGCAATGCTGTGATTTCTTCTTTCTGTATGTTTTGTTTTGTCTGGTCTCCAAAAACAATGACGAATAGAATAGAAGAAAATTAAATTTAAGTGGAGAAAGTGATACGGATGTTTTTACGTGCGGCCACTTTTTTAAACAGAACCAAAATTTCTTTCCACTTTTTGATGCCATGTTTTACAAAGAAAAAACAAGCTAAAAAGAACAGCATGGTGAACGGAGCCTACCATATTGGCGATTTTATCGAACTCCATCTCAGAGCTCATTTCAAGTTAAGGCCGTTTGTTTACCTACGGTTTCAAACGAACATTTTGCGACGTCCCGCTTATTAGACAAGAATAAAAGATCAACAAGATCGTTAAATATGGCGGCTGGAAAAAAACAACAATAAATTCAAGATATTAAAGTACCATTATTTCCATTTCTAGTACGTTTTACATCCTCAAATTTTCAGGAAAGTCATAACTCCGTCTGAACTTTGAAATAAATAAATAAAATGTATATGTTAATTTTTTTCGATAAGGGTGATTACGCGCCTTTAAGTTCAACAAAGCAGTTTAAAAGAAGGTTATAAAATTACTACTATTGTACCTAAAATATTCTTGGTTATCTCAAGTCAAAAATCTTAAGGTGGATTTCCATAGAGCAGCTATGCGCCGCAGCGATTAAATCGTCCGGGCGATTTGTGTTAATTATTTATGTATTTTTAACACGTGACTCTTGCCAATATTTGGTTGATATAAGACACGTTTTCATGAGTTTCTTTTCACGAGATATTACATGGTCCACCGAGCCGGATAGTTTTGATATCATTTATACGTTATTTATTAAATTATTTATTATATTAAAAAAGGAAAGAAACGTGGTTGCGTGTGTTAGAAGAAACAGAGTATTATTTATTTTGAACGTATTATAAACAAACATGTTGCCTTTGGAAAAGAAGTCAAGAATAAGAAACACGTTAGTAAAAGTTATCGAAAATTACTTACGAAAAGAAATAAAACCTTGTTATGAACATTATCAAGAAGAAAAACTTACGTTATTGCAAACGTTGAACACTACCATAGAGAGCAAACTTGGAAAATTTTTAAGTATTACGGAAGAGATTTCCGAAATTATTGAAGAGGAAGATCAATTAATAAAAGATGCTCAAGAAAGTAGTGACTTTGAAGTACGGGTAAGAAATGAACTGCTAATACTTGATCGTTTCCTAAAATCAAAACAAGATAGAAGTGACACAGTCAGTACGAGGTCAGTTAGTGCTTCAAGCTCTATAAACTGCCAAAAATTGAAATCAAAAAATTTGATGGCGATCCAACTAATTGGTTTTCATTTATTGATTCTTTTGAAGCAGCAGTTGACAAAAACGATCACTTGTCTAATGTTGAAAAAATGAATTATTTGTTAGGATTTGTTGTTAAAGATGCTGCATCTACGATAAGCGGTTTAAAACTAAGTAATGATAATTATGAGATTGCTTTAAATTTGTTAAAAGATCGCTTCGGAGATCCGCAAATGATAATTTCAGGACATATGAATAAACTATTAAACTTGGAGCCTGTTATGGCTATTTCTGACGTTCGTAATTTACGCCAATTGTTCGATATAACCGAGGCGCAAGTGCGTAGTTTACAATCTTAAGGAGTTGAATCTCAAAACTTTGGCTCAATGCTTATACCTGTGTTATTGCAAAAACTGCCAGAAGAATTGCGTCTGATTATTAGTCGCCAACTTGGAAAACGCATGGAAAGTAAGCGAGGTTATGCAAGCTTTTAAAACTGAATTAGAAGCGCGAGAAAAAGTTTCAACCGGTCAGGAGGAAAGCCCTTGTTTTTCTGGTGCTTCCCTTTATGTTGGAAATCGACGGAATTTCGATGCGAAGGAAAGAAAATGTGCTTTTTGTGAAAACCCAGGGCACAAACCGCAATTTTGCTCTATTGTTTCCAAACCGACTGCGCGCTCTTCCATTTTAAAAAGGAAAGGATTATGCTTTTTATGTCTACAGTCAGGTCATGTAGCAAGACACTGCACAGTTAGATGGAAATGTGTGTCTATTTGCAATAAGGGTAATCGAGACCAGGATAGCAATGATCAGAATGGAGGTGAGGGAACTTCAAATAACGTGACGAATACTGAATGTGATTTTAACACAGTTTTGTTACAAACTGCGTCTGCGGAAATTTTTTCTAATGATAAAAACTGTCACAGGTTTAGAATTTTGTTTGTTAGTGGCAGTCAAATATCATACATTTCTCCGCAAGCGGCGGAAAAATTGAAATTGAAAACAATCGACAAAAAACAAATGTGTCTTAAAACGTTTGGAGGAGCTAAACAAAACGAAACTTTGGACAACGAAAAATGGCGAAGAAAATATTACGGTAAACGCTTTCGTATCCGAAATATGCTATCTTTTGACAAACCAAAACATCGAGGGTGCAAAATCTAACTACCCTTTTCTGTGTCGTCTCGATTTAGCAGACAGTAATCCAAAAAATCAACCATTAAGTGTGGATATTTTGATTGGCGGGGACTATTATTGGTCATTTATGAAAAACGACATGAAACGTAGCACCAAAGGTGGTCCCACAGCAATTTCATCAAAACTGGGATATATTTTAAGTGGCGGAGTCATGGGTACTAAATTGGATACTTCAGTGAACATTGTTAATACTCATGTTTTAAAAGTGCAAAATGAGTTGAGTGAAAATAAAACAATTGAAGACTTGGTTCAGGGATTTTGGAACATCGAGACTTTGGGAATTGAAAAATCAGAAGAAAACGAGATTTCGGATCATGGTATTGAAGCAGGTGTGACATTTAAAAAAGATCGTTATGAGGTCAAGCTACCCATAAAAGATCACGATCTGCTTGAAGAACTATGATCTTTCAAAACAAACGATTGTATGGAACCTGGCCCCTGCATAGCCACGCCTTTGTTCGATGTTTTAAGATTTGTAAGATTTTTGTGGTTTAGGAACATTGATACTATAGACTTTGACAATTTTGATAATAACGTTTTAGAGGAATGGCGAATTTGTAGAGTTTTATTTGGTTTAACAGCCTTGCCATTTTTGCTGAACGCAACGCTTTCGAAACATTTAAAATTATGATGACATTGATCCTGAATTTACCGAACGACTTTTAAATTCTTTACATGTCGATGATTTAAATGGCGGCTCTAAAAATGTTGACGAAGGGTTTACGTTTTATTGTAAAGTTATAGATCGTTTAGCAGAAGCAAGTTTTAATATGCGCAAATTTCAGTCCAATGCTCCAAAACTTGAAGCTCTCGTTAACGAACGTTACAAAGGGCCTCTTGAGGTAAACCATGAAGGCAACACAACAAAAGTTTTACGATTACGCAGTGGCTTAAAGATAGTGATAAAATTGGGTTTAATTTTGAGGAGATAAAGCAGAAATTTCATGCGAAGCCCGATACAACGAAACGCAACGTATTACAAGCAACAGCGTCAATTTTTGATCCACTTGGCTTGATAAATCCTATCATTGTTAAAATGAAAACCTTTTTTCAAGATTTATGTATTAACACGTTGGGTCCCAATCACGTATATATACGTTGTGCGATCTTTCGCAATAACCCAACGACGTATATTTACGTTTGGGGAAAAAAGGGGATAATTATTGTTTTTGTAATTTCTTGGTTATTTTTCTCTTTTGAAAGTGTTTATTAAAGTTTAAAGTTTCTTGTTTTCAAAGACAGATTTATTTTTTTGGGAAATATTACGTCTATTACTTACACAAACCATGTCGGTTATTTCGCTGTTTGAAGGAAGTAATCATAACACTTTTTGAAATTCGTTTTTCGATGACACAAATGATACATACTTATATATATATTGACGAGGAAAAACACATTGTTTCAAAACAAACTGTCACAATTACATGTCTGTACATGTATTTATAACTGAGAATACTAAGAGATGCGAACTACTCCTCTTCAGATGATGATGTTGCATCGTCGAAACCGGCAACGCCAATATTCTGGTGATGGATGCGGAAACATGGATCAATGCATAGGGCTGGTTGTTGTGGGCATCGAGGGCATATGTATCTTGTTTCGCGTCTTTTACCATTCGATGAGCAGTGCTTGCAGGTTCTGGCAGGGTGTTTCTTTTTTTCTGTTGGTTCAATCGCAGCTAAGTAGTGAAAAGAAGCTTGTGGTTGCATGTGTTTCGATGGCTTTGGTTGGCCAACCAGGCTCGTTATAATGGTTTCCTTGAATCCTTTCATGGCTTTAACTTTTGGAGATGGAGTTGCTTTTTATATAGGTAGAAAGCATTTGCCATGAAAATTTCCAAGATATGGACGCCGACCTTTTTGTACCATCTGATTGTTTTCCTCAATCCAGAATGATACGAGAGCATTTGATCTGATCGATCAATACCGGACATGTTTTGATTGTAAATATCCACAATGTTTGGCTTCTGTCTAGATTTCCCATGTCTGTTTACGGTCTCAACCAATTCAGGAATGAATGCATTGCTGATCATACAAACATCCCTTTTGTCCTTCCATTTTGTGACAGAAATGTCGTCTGACGACCGAAAAATCATTTCTCCTTTTTTCAACTTTTTCTTTGTAACTTCCTCGGGAAGGTGTTTTCTGTCTGCTTGTAGGGTGCCAGAAATGTAAGTTTTCCTTTGCGTCATGTACTTTGTCAATGGCACGGAATTATACCAGTTGTCGGTAAAAACATGGTACCCTTTATCCAGATAGGGATTCATTAGGTGAATAACAACAGCTCCTGTTTGTCCCAATGCTTCAGTGTCTGCAAATTTCACACCTGAATAAATCTCTGCTTTTAGAACGAACCCATCACCGAAAGCATCATCGACTCATACAAGGATAATTCCTTTTCAGGCGTGTAGACATCAGCAACTGTGCTGTTGAGGTGATTCAAGAGAAATCTGACCTTACTCAATCGATCATTCTGAAATGATGGTTCCTCGCCAAAATTCAAGAATCGCATGATTGATTGAAACCTGTTTCTAGACATTACTGATTTGAACAGTTCGTTTTTGTATAAGCGGTCTGTAGACCAGTAACAGCGATATGATGGCATAGCAACGAGACCCATGTGAAAAATCAAACCGAGGAACTGTCTCATCTCTTCCAATGTTACGTTATTCCATGTGTTCAAGATACTGTTCCGTCTCAATGGACGAGAGGAGTTTATAACACGATCTGCATATGCATTTGATCTATCGACGATTTCTTGTAAAAGTTCGTCGTTTATGAATAGATTGAAGAAAAACAAGGGATCATCTCCATCAGGAGCCTCTACCTGCAACCCAGTATCTTCATTGAAATCAAATGGTTTTATGATAGGGACATCGTCTGACCAATCAAATTCATTCACAGGGCCCTTTCCATCATTGAGATCATTACGAATAGCAGAATCACCTCCACTCGATATTTCTTCTTCCTCGTTTTCGTTTTCTTCCCTTGAGCTAAGTTCTGTGGCAGAATCCTCGGAGTCTTCAATGTTTCTTTTTCTTATTTTTGAACGATGTGCTGCAGTTTGCAGGCCACCACGCGTCCTTACACTTTGACCTCGGCCACGGATATTGAATGCACCACCTCTTGTTCTAATCCTCCCTCCCCTATGTGTTTGGGGAGCAATATTTTGTAGGATTTTGCGACCAGTAAAGTCAGATTCTTCAGATTCACTTTCTATTTCGGATTCGGAAGTTGATTCAGCATCTAAACTGAATTCTTCGTCAAGCGAGTCAGCTGAATCCATTTCACCATTTTCATTCATTATCAATTCAGCAGCTTCCTCAGCACTGTACCGTTTTGCCATTTCTGAGAAAATGAAGCAATAGCAACTCATAAACGAAGAAAATAAGAAAAACGTTTATTCATGAGGACAATCCCTACATCTCAATTTTTCATGTGACTATGATATTACACTACAAAGTGGTTCAAAATGATTTTCTTGCCTTGAACATGCCTTCTTTATGAATGGTTGCTACAAAAAAAGAAAATAAACAACTCACTTTACGAATACAGACGTCTTTACTAGCACAGCAGTTGATGAAAAAGAAAATTGCATGCACAAGAATGCTCTATTTAAAAATTTTGAACGTTCTTTAATTGGTTAACTCACAGGAGAATTAAAATATGATTGGTTGTAACGAATAAATATAACACGTATATATGCGTGGTCAGTGCTCTACCTTCACTTACTGATTGACCAGACCAAATCACGTATATATACGTTGAAGTCGGAACAACGTATATATACGTGATTAGGTTCGGACGTTAGTATTTTGATACTGCAGCCCGATAACGTATATATACGTGTTCATTGGTCACACTTACTAATTAGAATAAAGTATTCACATCACCCTAAAACTCTGAAAAAATATCATATATGATGTGTCCATTTCAAGGCTTGGGTCTGGCGAAGTACACCTAAAACAGACTGGGACTCAACGTGTTAAGAATGTAAAGTTGGATTCTCCTTCATCGGAAGAACACTTAAAGATATGGTCAGGTATTGTGCAAGAGTTACACGAAGTCCCCTCTATTCAAATTGATAGAAATTATTGTTATAATGATGAGAACGATCCGTATAAGTCTGTCCAATTACATGGTTTTAGTGACGCGTCTAAAGCAGCATACGGATGTTGTGTTTATATTCTATTTGAAAAAGAATCCGGTAAGATTAAAACTGCTTTGGTATCGAGTAAATCGCGTGTTGCTCCAATTAAGTCACAAACCATACCTCGCTTAGAATTATTGGGAGCTTTAATGTTAGCAAGATTGTTGGATACAGTCTCCCGTGCTTTAAACAATGTTTATCCAATCGAACATATATTTGCGTGGATTGATTCTAGTGTTGTGTATTCTTGGATTAAAAACAGTGATAAAATTTATAAACCTTTCGTACAAAATAGATTGACTGAGATAAGAAGATTATTTGATGTAAATTGCTTGAAATTAGTTGGCACTAATGATAATCCTGCCAATATTAGTTCCAGATGTTCTTCGCCATTAAAGCTCTCCACTGGGAGTCTCTGGTTTAAGGGTCCAGGTTTTCTAACTTTACCAGAAAACGAATGGCCGCGTCTGCAAGTTGGAGACAAGTTCTTCGGAGTCTTCCTGTGAAGAGAAAATTTCATTGAATGTTAATACAGAGTTCACGTGTTTAAAAAGTGACTCTGATGTAGTTAATGATCCTTGTTTATCTGAGATCATTAAAGTTGATAATTATAATAGTTTTAAAAAATTGGTGCGCGTTACGGCGTATGTATTACGATTTATAAGAAGATGTAAAGAAGAAAAGAAGAGAAATGAAAAGAAGACTACTAACACATTATTACTAACAAAAAGGGAGTGGCCCGAAGATTTGTCGGTGGAAGAGATTAAGTTTGCGAAATTCAAGTGGTTAAAACTGTTTCAGTGCAAGGTCCAGAATAACAAGAATTTTGAAGTAGAAAAAGTGAAACTTGGTCTTTTTAAGGATGACGATGGTGTTCTGCGATCAAAGGTCGTGTACAAAATTCACCTTTACCATACGACACTCGGCATCCAGTGTTTTTACCTACACAATGTGAGCTTTTGCCTCTTATTGTTTCGGATTCACATCGTGCTGTTGGTCATAATGGACCACGTGACACTCTTTGTCAAGTGCGTAAACAATTTTGGATACCGCGTCTCAGACAAGTTGTTAGAAATTTATTACGTAACTGTACATTGTGTAAAAGATTTGAAAGTAAAGCGTTTACTTACCCAAGTACTTCTGCGTTACCTGATTTTCGTTTGTCGTTGAACTTTGCCTTCACAAATATTGGAATCGATTATGCAGGTCCGTTGTATATACGAGATATTTATTCACGTTCTGATGTACATAAAGCGTGGATTTGTTTGATTACTTGTGCTAGCAGTAGAGCTGTTTATTTGGATATTAGTACTGATTTGTCTGCTTCAGCTTGTGTTAATGTTTTAAAACGTTTTGTAAATAAAAATGGAGCTCCGAAAGTTATCAACTCAGACAATGGTTCTAACTTTATTAGTAAAGAAGTTCAACATTTTGCATCATCACATGGCATTAAGTGGTGTTTTAATATTGAAGCTTCCCCCTGGCAGGGTGGATATTTCGAAAGGCTAATTCAGTCTCTTAAACGTTGTTTGAAAAAAGTACCTTTTAAAACTTTAGTTGATTATGAAGAGATGTTGACTATTTTGTCAGCAATTGAACGCATACTTAATAACCGTCCTTTGACGTTTATTTACGACGATGTTAACGAAAGTCCATTAACTCCGAATCAATTAATATACGGAAAAAACGTTAGTATCGATTATGAAGAATACAATGGCGAAAAAAGTGACGATTTGACAGTTCGCGCGAAGTACATAAAAACTGTGCTCGATCATTTTTGGAAACGTTGGTTAAATGAATACGTTGTCGATTTACCCGAATTTCACAAACAGAAGAAGAAAAAGATACAGTCCTCTTACGAAATTGAAGTAAACGATGTTGTTCTTATACACGATGATGTTAAAACTAGAGCAAAATGGAAGATGGGTCGAGTAACGGAATTGTTGAAAAGCAAGGACGGTCGTATACGTGCAGCAAAGGTATTAGTCGCAACTAACAACAATCGTAAAACGATAATTACACGCACTTTGAACAAACTTTATCCTGTTGAACAGTCTGATCGCGACTACGAGAATGACAAGGAAGATAACGACGGAATTAAAATTGACTTTATAAACGAAGATGACATCATCGTTTTTGGTGGGGAGTGTTAATTATTTATGTATTTTTAACACGTGACTCTTAACCCTATTCGTGCTGGTAAACTTTTTTTAATAACTTTTTATGTGTTTATAGTTACACCTTCAAATTTTGTGACTTTTCCTAACTTTTATTTAGCTTTATTTTCCCAAAAAATTTTTTGGGGAATTATGCCGAAGTGCTGCCATGACAACACTTTTTTTATGTTGAGTAAAATTTTGAAAAAAATATTTGTAGTAAAAAATTTTTTTTACATGGTTTTAAAAGCTACATGTCACTTCTTAGTTTATATTGTTATATTATTTTGTGTTTCTATTATTATTGTTACTAAATTCATCGCAATTATACAACAATTAACAAAATTCAAAGTTAGAGTTTTTTTTCTCTATATCACCGAATTTGTTGACGTCATCACCGAAAATGCTGACGTCATCAATTTTTTTTTCATCAAATTGTTTATTAATACCTGGACAACACTTGTGGTAAGTTTCAGGTCCAACGGACAACAATTGTAGAAATTACACAGGGGGGGTCGAATCAGCCCCCCCCCCCCCAGCATTGAGGAGCCCCTAAAAGGCCCAGCAGGAATAGGGTTAAAGCCACGTGTGACGAATGTGATGTATACTTTTTAGAAGCTTCGACAGTACAGAAAATATTTTGTCGATATAAGACACGTTTTCATGAGTTCCTTTTCACGAGATATTACAATTTGCTTGTGCATGCGCAATAGACAAAACACGCCGCTAGTTCAGAGATTTTTGTGATCCAGCGATAAATAAAAGTCGTTTGCAGCATTTAAAAACAAAATGACATATGAACAAATCGCCGTTCCAAAAATCTCCGTCACATTTTGCGCTTAGGCGCAAAAATCTGCTCTATGAAAATCCACCTGTATTCTTGATGTTTACTGGTAAGTACACCTAAAACCTACTTGTTTACACCCCATACAGCCAAGAAAATTCTGTAAGAAATATAGGTGGTATAGGTATAGGTGAGATAAATTTGTTATTATAGTATTTGTTATTATAGTAGTTATTTTAGTAGATTTTAGGATTTAGATATCTATAACTTTTTTTCTCTAGCATAAAATTTATTTTCTGGCTGCTGCAAAATAATTTTGTTATCTATCGGTGGTAACGGTGACTGTTGTACAACTGTTTCTGAACAATTTTTATATCAATGCAAACCGACCTTTGTTATAGTCTATACTATAACTTGACTACGTTTTTAATTAAAAAAATACCCGGTTAAGAAACGGGAAAGTTAAGATACAAGGGATGGAGATAGTCGTTGGCAAACGAGGTTTTAAAAGAAAAAAGAAAAAGTGATCTGAAAAGACCTGAAAAAAGATTTATAATAAACATAAATATGTCTAACAGGGACAGCGAAAAAAATTGAAAGGGACAGCGAAAAAAAAATTGAAAGAGACAGTGAAAAATATAAGGAACAGGGAAAATAATTTGGAAAAAACAACCGCGATTTTGAACAAGAACAATCACATTCAACGTGGAAGTCGTCAAATCGGAAACGAGGAATGGCAAAATAAAAACAAACAAGAACTGACCCTTGTAGCAGATTATTTTGAATCTCTATAGAAATTGTTTCCATCAGTGAAAATGATAATACAGATCTCACAACTGTGTAATACCTTCACTAAGTCTAACCACCTTTTTATTTGTTAAAACAAAGTATAGCTTATTTTTGTTAAGAATTTATTTTTATTTTCATTTTTCATTTTTATGAAAAAGCTTATTCAACATTTACTTTTTTTATTGTAGCCAACAAAGGTAAGAAGAAAGATTTTAAAGAGCCTGTCTACACTTTTCAATTATGGGTGAACATAGGGAAGGGTAACAGGCTTTACATTAAATCGAAAGAAGATTTGAGATGTTTTGAGGAAGAAATAATTTTGCAATATTACAATATATTAAAAAAATGAAAGTTATATTTGTTTACATCCACCCAAATAATTTCCAAAAAAATCATTCACTCACTAACTAACAAATTTACATATATCCCTTACAGGGTATTTAATTTAATGACACCAAAGTTTCGAATTTAACTCTGCGGTGGAATCAATCGAATTATTTGCTCTCCTCCACATCGTTTGACAAATAATTCAATACTTTGTCAAGGCTTCGTTCCATATCATCCTCCATTATGTCACCCTCTTTATTTGACACCTTTTTTTCTACTATCATATCATTCACTTCTCTCGTGACTTCATTCACTGGGTTTGTGCATCTCCATAATATCGGTTGTTTCTTGCACTCAAGGTTTGGCAAACATCCACAACCAATTCTCAACCTGTCCTGAAATCAAATTAACCAATCAGCTTACAGCTTTTCGTATTAAACGCAAAAAGAGGTTGAGCTCGAAGTTGCTTGAGTCGGGTGTTCAAAAACACATGTCGTTTTTACTTTATTAGAAACTTTATTATTAAAATAAAGAAATAAAAATCTGTTAAAACGCCGCCTATTTTTTGGATAAAAAAGGGCCATGTTTTTTGACAAAACAAAGAACACTTTTAGGGTAACGACAGTGCAGCCAAGATGTGATGTCTTGTCTGAGAAAAGAAATTACAACTTAGTTATCTTTCCAATTAATTCCTCCTCGCGTCGTATGATAAAGCCAGAGAGGATTAATTTGAGCAATGGCGTGGAGAGAACCTCGTTTTCATGTTACTCATACGAAGGCGTATTGTTTTAGGCGTAAGAACAATTTTTTTTCACGTGCTATTTCCTTCACAGTTAAAAGAAAGGTTTGGTGCTAGAAACAGCTGTTTGCGGATGCGTGGGAGGAATATATACCCTGTCAATTCTTTTATTGTTGCTTTTTAATTATTTCCCCTCGTACATTAACTTTGAATCCCTTTTTTAAAGGGCTTTTTAAGTTAATTTTGTTAATTCTTGAGAAACAGGGTCGCTTTTAGTTCCACGTTCATTGCTGAGGCTAAAATTTCATTTGCCCCTACCTCTTTTCGTACATCCATGCCCCTACATGGTGATTTCTCACTATTTCTTTAACGAAACTTATTTTCTATATTTACCGTAATTATTCTAATTTAACGCTGCTTCTAATTAACGCGGACGGACAAAAATGGCCAAAAGTTTGTAATTTATCGCTTCTAATTATTAACGCGGGTCGAAAATTTGGCGTGTTTTATTTTTCTCTAATTTAACATTTAGATTAAATGAACATATATATTTCGATATATTATGATACTGAGATCAAGCAAGGAAATTTTCAAAAGACCTTCCTCAAGGAGGAATGGAGCTCCCAGCCTTGTACATTTTCAAGTCGACGAATTCAGAGATGCATTCAAAATTACCAGGCCTTGTTGCGAAAGCTCTTAATGAGTACAAAGATGCAAGGGAACGTGCAACGAAGGGAAACAAGAACAAGAAGAAATAGCTTTGTAAAAAAATTATTTTGAAAAAAAAAATTAAGGAAAATTTTCAAAAAAATGTTTCTTATTTTGAGCGGATTAGTTTATTTGCCTCTAATTATTAACGCGGGTTGACCGTGCTCAAAAGTTTGTAATTTATCGCTTCTAATTATTTTCGCGGGGCGGTTAAAATAATTGTTTTTACCGGCGCGTTAAATTAGAATAATGACGGTAAATTAAAAAATCTATGTATATTGATCTCTTCATGTTTAATCTGGGTAAGAGGTGGGGTTAATTTTGTTATTCGAGCTAACTTAGTATATAAACGCTTCAACCCAGCTTTTTGAAACCCACGACTGTTCCTGCTGCAAGATCACTAGTGTCAAATATTAAAGAAGAGATGAAATACACTTGTCTATACCTCAAGCAAACACATTTCATCTTCTTGAAGATATTTGAGACAGACGAACCCCTTGCAGCACCCGTCTTCACAATCATCGTTTGATCGACAAAACTTCTAAGAAAAGAAAAGTAGATAAGCTTGAGTATACAGGAAATTGTCTCACATTTAAAAACAAGTTAACTGCGAAAAATAATAGAACTTTCTTGGCAAAAAATCTCAGTATGAACCCAGTAAAAAGACCATATATTTGCTTTCAGATATTTTGATTCTGTTTCAGAGTAAAATTAAACGTTGTGGACGCTTGGCGAGGGACTGAAAAAGTTGTACGAGATGGAGATATTTTGAGGAAATGAGAGAGAACTAGCAGAAAAGCGGCAGAGAGGGAACAAGTTGCGTGTTCTAGTTAGGGAGAAGTTGTAGTTATAGAGTCTACCGTAAGAATTATTTCAGGATCAACTCGATGTTTCCAAAAAGATTTGAATATTATACTTACTATTTCTTTTTTTGTTTGGAAGTTGCTTTCCGAGCAGAAGACACAGTGCACGCAAATGATTCCAAGCAGCAACACTGAGATAAACTCCATCTTTCAAGGTTCATACAGTAATGTGGAATAGTTACAGAGGTTAACCCTTTGTAACAGAAGGTTTTCTTTGTAAAAACTGCAGCAGATGTTCGCGGTAAAACACAATTGGATTTGTACCTAATCCAACTGTTTTAATTGGTTCTTTAAAAAGTAACATATTTTTCGAGTAGGAAATTGGAACGCTTTTTGCTTTGTGGTTTAGTATGTACTACGTAAAGGTTTCGCACTTATTCTTGACTCTGGAAACTCTAAAAGTTATATTAAAAAATACATAAAAAATCATTATCTAGGAAAAAAGTGGCAACCCACGATAAATATAAAATTATAAAAAACAGTTGAGCAATTGAGATTCATTTGCAAGGTGCTTATTCCATTCTATTTTTTGAGATGTATAAAAAATAAATAAATAAATGAATCTAACTTTATTGATTCACTTTTGTAAATTTATAGGTTAAAATTTAATTTTACTTGAAAAATTTAAGAACATTTGAAGTTGTGTGTTCTTATAAAAAAACGTGTATAACATCAACAATCCTTACAAAGCCTCTTACGGTTACAAAGAGGCTGTTGAAGTTGATGACTTTATTTGGATTTTTCGTCAGCATGGTATACCCTGTCTTTTTTTTCGTCTGGCAATTTACTAAAAGGTCAGGCATATTCTAAAAGAGTTTTAGATTTTTCATCGAGTCTGAGATTCAATTTTATTATTAGTTGAACCCTTATAAAAAATAAAGTTTCAACACTGACGCTGGCCCATTTTGGTCCCTGGCTTCTTTTTCTCTTTATCGTTGAGTTACAGATAAGCTTACATTTGTGTGGACTAGGTGCGAGGTTGATGTTACGTACAAACAACATTTTACAGTGGTGGTAATAACAAGATCTAAAACATTCATTTTAAACTTAAAAAAAGACAGAAGCATAAAATTACTCTTCTTCAAGTTAACATATGTATTTACAACAACACAATAACTTTGTCACAAGTATACAGCATTTCTTTCTCTAAATTAAATTAGAAACAGTCCATACCAGTGTGAAAATTCTCGAGCGTTCATTACGATAAGTTTGAAAGAGGTGCAATAATACTAGAAGAAAGAATAAACAGAATAACTAATGAAGGAAAGAGAGCCTAGAAAAAAAGTCTCAAGCGATACCATTTTAGAAATGGCAAAAAACAATTTAATTCTTCAGAACTTAACTAGGTTACCATTTTTAACCATTATTTGTTAAAGCAATATTTTTTCTTCGCCAACCGAGCGTTTTTTTTAAAGCTATTTTTCACTTTAAAACCTTTTAAGGTGGTTCCCCAATAAAGAAAATTATATTTTTACATGAACATTTTCGTAAAAGAATTTTAGGTGCAATCAATTTCCCCATATTAAAAAACCCCAAAAATATTTTTTAAAATTCAAAAATTAATTATGCACATAATTAATTAGGATTTTGTCTAAAAAACTGTCCTTTCTTTTGTCAAAAATAACTAATGAACACATATTTATTTTAAGATTAAACTTACAATGGAGATGGTTCACATCTGTATGCATGTACTGAAGCAATAAAAAAGTTAAAATTATCAGCCATTTCTTAAAGGGGAATTAAGCCTCAAACTTAAATAGCATTATTTCGGTTAACATTATGTTCGTTTCCCAAATTCTGGTCAAAATTTTGAAAAATAAATATTATTTGGATTGATTTTAATATAAAACTTACCCCATCTATAAGCGAACGGTAAGCGCCATTTAAATTTTCTGAGGCCACGGCTGATTCTGGAGACTGTTATACCGTGACGTATCTTACGCTGAAGAAGCATAGCTTGCGCTGAGGCAAGCAGCGCGATATGGAAAATTTAAACTCCTGCTCTGACTCTCTCCTATTTCTAGAATTTTCAAGTGACTCTAGTGAAACGTCAGTAACAGGATGTTACATGAATAAGCCTGAATACTCTAAAGCAGAACTTGAAAAAGTGACTTATGAATCTAGTGATAGCGAAGAAGAAGACGAATTAAATTTAAGCAGACTTGAAAATTTGCATTGGTGTATGTTGCGAACTCTCCTTATATACTAATAAGTAAGTCTTTCTTCAAAAAATATGTTTCTCGTAAATATTTCAAAGACCATATTTCTCATAGCCACACAAAAATAAAACATTCTTTCTATCTTCTTATTTTCTCACTTTTCGGTTTATAATCTTACAGCAGGTCCACGCGCTATGAAAATACACACCATCGCAGATTATTTAATTAAATTAAAAATAATGCCATTCCTTAAATATCAAATAAAAAAGGAGGAGAGGCCATGTGCCTCAAATGACAATTTGTTTCAAAGAAGTTTTGATGAATGAATATTTTATTTTGAATATTTTATCTTTTATCCTGGTTTACACTATAACATAAACTTTGATTTCGCTGTATGGAATTTCCTGATCCAAATGGAAAATATACTGGTTTCAAAGAATTTGTTGACATATAACGGGACTAGCATTTTTTAACAAACAATAACAACAACGAAAAAGCGAAATAAAGTACAACGGCAAGAGTTATTTTTTGAATCGTTACGTTTGTTCACATTGTGTAAACAACTTTAAAAAAGACGAAGAGATCAAAAAATTGAAATGAGCGTAAAATACGTCATAGATCTCCATCGCAGATATTGTTTTGATTTTAACATGGCGATTACTGTTGTCAACTTTTATGCTAGAAAAGTGATGTAAATTCAAAAGATTTCAATTTTTTTTATATACCATCAAAATATGTAGGGTTTGTAAAAGATATTTCCGAAGAAAAAATATTTGGGCTTAATTCCCCTTTAAATATCGTTAATTCAATACACCACAAATATTTTGGGTATATTTTCAAGAAATTATGTATAATAAAACCAAAATTTACAAAAGAAGTGTGCTGTTTTTTGGTTCAGTACATAGACCAAAATAAGAACTAAGTTTGCTGAAAATTTGAAGCAAACAGCATAAATATTTCATGGGATATCTTTGTCGGAAGTTGAAAAAATGTAGAAAAAAGAGGTTTGTAGAAAAAAGCCGTGTAAGTCGAAATATATTAAAAAAATACAAAAAAAGCTAAGAAAATCAATTAAAATCCTCCTTTTGAATAGTTTTCCCTTTCCTTTTCCAGGTTCTATCCTGGTATCCTTTCCTCTTGGCATAAAGTACTTTTCACCTAGATTTAACAGGTACTGATGACCGTTTGCTGCTGGCTTTGATACGTGTAATATCGTACTGCAAAACATTTTGATCATGGTGTGTCCACGACTAATCTCCCGAAAAGCTATTGGAGTTTGGATGTTTATGTCAAAAGGTTTTCTCCCTCGTTCTTTGGCTTCTTTCACCTTTCTTGAAGCTGCAATATATGATCACAACTAATGCAATATAAACAAAAGAAATGGCAAAGTCCCTTTTTAATCTCATGTCGTGCTCAAACTTGACATCTGATGAACAAGTGGGACATCTCCCAGATGTCCTCAACCATTTCCTTTAAAATACTTGTATTAAAAACATAATTTTAATAATCCTCTACATCTTTTTCTGGTTTCTTGTAATAAATTTTTCTGTACCCCTGATTTTTTCTGTACCCCCTCGGGTTTCGGCTAATGGTTTTTAGACTTGGTTATATGTCCGGAACTCCAAAAGTCCATAATGGTAGATTGACAGTGACTATACTTTGTCACAAAAGAGAAGAAGAACATGGCTTTCATGTTGCACAGAGCATGGCTTTCATGTTGCACAGAGCATTTTCCATAATAAACCTATGTTTCCTTTGTGCAGCTTGGATTATTCTAATATCACTAAATGGAACAGACAATAACTAGTAACAAAAGCAATAGACGGTGTAGTGCATGCTCCAGCTTTCTTATATATAAAAACCAAGAAGGTAGGATGTTTTCACAGTTTTTATCCAGCTAGCTAGCTTGTACTTACGTACACAGTTTAATCAAATAAACAAGAAACATATCTTACTCCTAACAGTCAAAGTAACTGTTATTTGCATATGAACTTAATTGCTTTCTAATAATTTTTACGCACAAACAAACAAGTGCACATTTTCCCTTAAGATAGGCCATAACCAACGTAACATGCCACAATATTTCGCATAACTGTAATAATACTCTTTATCGTCTTAACAGGCGAAAGTCCTAATCTGAGGAGAACGTTGTTTTATCAAGTAGACAAGTTTTAACATTTAAGGTTGGATACATATCCATACACAAACAGAAACGACATTTTTCACAATACACTCTCGCAAAAAGACATATTGAAAGGCATATTCAAGTCCTAATATCAACCAATCTAAGGAAACACACTGTTCTATAAAATAGACAAGGTTTGAGGTTGGATACACATCCATACACAAACAGGAACGATATTTTGCTCAAATACCCTTTTTCAAAAGGACATATTAACGGCCTTATTGCAGGCTAAACAAAGAGACACTTTTATACTATACATTGAACAGGCTGTAGTGTTCTTTACTTATCCATACAGCAGTAGAAACAAGTATCCTCCCTGGAAATGACATATCGAAAGTCCTAAAGCAGACCAATCAATGCAAAGACCCAACATAGTAAAATAAACAATCATTAAGGTTCGTTCTGAGCGCATAAATATCTGGCAGCGCCATAGGGGGTACAGAAAAAATCAGGTATGGATGCCTGAATTATTCTGTACCCCCCTACTGTTCTGGGCGCACAAATATATGGCAGCGCCATAGGGGGTACAGAAAAAATCAGGTATGGATGCCTGAATTGTTCTGTACCCCCTACTGTGAGTAGTCATGTGTTCGAATCTCATCTTGGTAACTATTTTTACTTTTTTTTTTTTGCTGTTATAAATCACAATCTGATAGACAGCTTTTTGTAAACTTTATTCGCGAGGTTGTTTGCGTATATCATGCGTCTTGTTATACATTAAAAATAATATTAATACCAATGTTTAAACTGGAGCAGTGGGCTACACAGCGTGGAACCAGCATCGAAATGAATGGAAGCACTCTTTCGGTTACCGTACAAAATGTGTTACGGAAATATACTCGGTACTAAAAGATATACCTTGAAACATAGGGGGGTACAGAAAAAATCAGGGGCACAGAAAAATTTATTACAAGTTTTCTCTTTCTGCTTTCATTTGAACCCATTTTTGCGAAGCAATTGAGCTTAGCTCTCGTTGAGGTCGGACGTATCTAAAACGCTCCGGTCTTGGCGCGCTAAGTCGAAGAAAGAAAAAAGAAGACTAAAGCTTGAAGAGCTCCTGCTTTGACAGCTAAGTCCTTTTTGATTTATTATATATTGTACTGCCTTCTTTACTTCATTTATATCTTTTTCATTTCCTTAATTTGTTGTTTTGTTAGTTTTTAAATTATTGTTTTTGTTAATAAATTGTTTTTATCCCAGTCAGTTTTTTATCCATCTATCATCTAATATGGTAGCTTTGCTGTGTTGTGGGTTCCTGCTGCTCCTTCTGTGTAACATTGTAAGGAAATGGGCTTGCCTCAGATCCTTCAAACATAGTTTTGGAAGAGCACATAACCGTAGAATGATCTCCCTACGACTAAAAAATAACTTTACTCAGGTAGGAAACCCCACATTTACGCTAAAACTGATTTTTGTGTTCGTTGTATTTTTGAGCAATACAAAACCTTCTTTCAAAAGTAGCTCACCCAACAACAACGAAATGAGTCGACTAGATAGGAGTTTCTTTTCTATCTCTTCACTTGATGCCTGCAATAGAGTTTCTGAAAGCCAGCTCACTCTCCAATTAAAATTAATGGCTTTATCAAAACTTAAGCCAAGCAGGCACAAGTATTTCTATTTTTTAATTCTCTTGTCAGGGGACATCTGCCTCAACCCAGGTCCTGTTAAGTATCCCTGTTCTTCATGCTTAAAACCTGTGGCAAAAACACACAAAGCACTTTCTTGTGACGAGTGTGGATTATGGGCTCATAAAAAATGTGAGCGTATTTCTGATAAAAAATATCAACAATTTATGAAGACTCCTGAAGATAAACTGTTTTTCGTTTGCAGTCCCTGTCTTTCTCGTAATTTGCCCTTTTCTAACGAGGAGTCATTTGGTGACGAAATTCCGGACAAATTCAATATTACTATTGATGAAAACTTTGATTTTGAGGCAATCAGAAATGGGAAGGGCTTAAAAATGGCCCATCTCAACATTAATGGTCTGTCATCCAAACTAGACTATGTTAAACTTCTGCTACATCAAACAAAACTTGATGTATTCTCCATCTGTGAAACCAAAATTGATGACACCATCACTGACAATGACGTTAAAATTGATGGCTATGTTTGTTATGGGAATGATCGGAATAGACGAGGTGGGGGTGTTCTGATTTTTGTTAATGAAAACTTGGATAGCCACCTTTTGAAACACCTATACTTCGAAAATGTTGAATCACTATGGGTGAAAGTGTGCCTGAAAAAAACTAAACCTATTTACGTGTGTGGGGTTTACAGGCCACCTGGAGGTAGTGATTTGCAGAGTACCGAAAACCTGTGTACTCATTTTAAACATTGTTTTAATAAACTCCCAAAAGAAAAAGAAGTTTTTATCTTGGGAGATTTTAACTGTAACATGCTTTCAAAATATGCTCTTTCCTCCAAAATAAAGGAATTATGCTCCACTCTTTTCCTAAAACAACATATTACGGAGCCAACTCGTGTTACTGAAAATAGTAGCACTCTTATAGACTTGATACTTTCTAACAGTTCTTGTATTTCTAAAACTGGTGTCATGGATTTAGGCATCAGTGATCTCAATTTAGTTTATGTGATCAGAAAATTCAAAAGGCCAAAATTTGAACCTAAAACTATCAAGGTTCGTAGCTACAAGAAATTCAGTGAAGAGGCTTATCTGAAGGACCTCAGGAATTTAGACTGGTCATGTGGGAAACTGAATAAAAATGTTAAAACAGTGGCTGACAAACATGCCCCTTTCAAAACACATAGATTTTCTGGCCGTGTTGAGGCATGGGTCACTGATGAATTAACAATAGCCATCAAAGAAAGAGACTTCTTAAAACGGAAAGCATCAAAAACAAAATCCATCATAGACTGGGAAGCTTTCAAACAAAAAAGGAACCAGGTAATAGGTCTCAAAAATCGACTCAAAAACGAGTACTATAATGACGTTTTGCAGGACTTTCAAAAACGGCCAAAACAACTTTGGAAAACCCTAAAAAAACTGGTTCCTGATAAGTCAGGTAATACTATCTCGATAAAACGAGTAGTCCAAAACGATGGTACAGAAACTTCTCACCCAAAAGAAATTTCCAACACATTCAATTCATTTTTTGTCAGTGTTGGTGCCAAACTAGCCTCTAAATTTTCTTCTGACACTACTAATGTTAATCCACCTGTTAGCGGACACGATTTTCGGTGGGCTCGTATTGAGACCAAAAGTGTCGAAAAAATAATTAGTTCACTAAAACTTAATAAAGCTACAGGCTTGGACGGAATTGGTTCACGACTGCTAAAAGCAGGTTCGTCAGTTTTAAGTATTTATTTATCAAGTCTTTTCAACAAATCTTTATTTACTGGTTATGTACCTAAATGTTGGAAGACTAAAAGGGTCTCGTCTATTTTTAAAAGTGGCAATAAAACAGATCCTACTAATTATCGGCCTATCTCCATTTTGCCAATTCCTATGAAAATTTTTGAAAAGTTAGTGCATGATCAAATGTCTCATTTTATTTCTGAGCACAACTTCCTGAATGACAGACAGTCTCGATTTCGAAAACTCTTTTCCACAGAAATTGCAGTAGTCGATGTCTCTGATTTTATTCTTACTGAGCTCGACCAACATAACTTTGTTTGTGCTGTGCTCATTGACCTTAAAAAAGCTTTTGACACTGTTGATCATAAAATTTTGTTAAAAAAGCTATGGTGTTTTGGCATCAGAGATGCTGCCTTTGACTGGTTCGAGTCCTACTTAACGGGCCGAATGCAGCTGACTCTTGTTATCGACACAGGATCAGATCTTCTTCATGAAGACGCTTTTGGGGTGCCGCAGGGATCTGTGTTGGGACCCCTGCTCTTCTTTTTGTATATTGATGACTTAAAATCTGTCATCAATTCAAACTACCACCATCTATATGCAGATGATACAATAATTATTTCGTCCCATAAAAACTTGGATACCCTTGTCTCCCAGGTCGAGTTAGAACTTTCGCAAGTCGACCTCTGGCTGAATAATAACAAAATGACTATTAATACGGACAAAACTGAAACAATCTTTTTCGGCAACCACAGCCAGTTAAAAAAAGTTGAGAACAAAACTATCAACTTAATGGGTATCCCTTTGAAGAGGAGCGAAAAAGTTAAATATCTTTGGGTAACATTTGATCAAAAAATGCAATGGGAAGAGCACATTAATGACATAAATAGAAAAATACTAATTAAATATTCTAAAATTAGAACCATTGCATCCTGTTTAACACCTCACACAAAAAACCTTTTAATTAATGCACTTGTCATGCCATATTTCAACTACTGCTCCTCGGCATGGGCTTGTGCCACCCAAGGTAGATTGGGAAAACTAGAAAAACGATTAAAATGTGTCCGTACCTTTCTTGGGAAAGAGAGGGAATATTCAATGAATAATTTACTCATCAAAAACGATGCCATATTAGTTTTCAAAGCCATGAATCACATTGCTCCTGATTACATGCGCTCAAAATTCCTTTTGACAAAAAAATGTCATAATCATCAAACAAGAGGAGCTTCAAAAAACAGGTTCACACTTCCCTTGGTCAACACGGAATTTGGCAAAAAAGCCTTCCCATTTAGAGTTGCAAAAGTGTGGAATAATCTTCCAGACCAAGTGACCTGTGATGGAAGTCTGCTTTCGTTTAAAACTTCCATCTCTAATATATTTGGAAAATTCTAATGGAGATCACTTTTTAACTTTTTAATTTTTGTTATTGCGAAGCGAAATTGTGGAGCACGTTTGCTACACGCGAGGGATACCAAGAGAATTATTGAGATTCTCAAAATTTCGATAGAAAAAAAATCATATAAAATCATGGTAAAGAAATAAGAATGATATTTTTTCACGAAAAGGTAGGTTATTTTTTTGTCTACTAGAACAAATAAGTTTGGACCCAGCAGCTCTAATAAAAGTTAGCTAAAAATGCCAATAAATAGGCTTTTTACCCCCCTGCCCCCGTCTTTCGTATGTAGCTAGCTAACTAAATTACTTTGTGGTGCCAGTGGCCACCATGGAAAATATTTTTTGCTGTCATCTTTCAATGGAATCATTAGCTAGCTAGCTACCTCTAGCTACAGTCAGAAGAAGAAAATTCAATCCATAAAGTATTAACAATACTCTTTCTTTTTAAATTTTATTATATATACAATTTTTAAATATTTCCTAAAACTCAAGTTGCTTCTTTTTTTTGTTGTATCGTGGAAATAAATTTAAGTCACCAATCCAAAACTAACAGGGGAAAATATACACGAGGGTGCCGATAAGCCACCAATGGTTCAAAAAACTATAAAAATTAAAATAAACTAACTATGTGGTAGCGAAGTTCTTAAAAGAACTGTTTTTGATGGTTTTTGATAAGATTTACTTTATAAATAACTTATATATAAACTTTATTAACTCATTTCTCTTCAAGCGCCTTCTTGCAACTGTCGTCTGCATGATGGTATGTTACAAGAAATTGCATTTCGGGAATGCTCCGGACGATTTCGGAGGACAACCGCCAATTTTATTCGCAAAGTCGCCCGAACTCGCCCTTGTATATGCGTGCGTTTGCGGCTTATCAGCACCCTCTTAAATATACCTCTTCATTCTTTAAGGTATTTGCTCATTTGTGGTTAAAAACTTTTGTACTGTTGCTACTAGCGTCTTTTTACTGATATATGTTCTAAATATATGAACTATTTTATGGTGCCTTTACCTGGAAGTTCTACTTTGTTTACCTACTTTCGCATGTTGTTAAATTCTTCAACACTCGAACCTTGCAATAATTTTTTCAAGAAGTGAGCTATGTACGACGTGTGAAGTCACGAATGACCAAGTGGACTTTTGTTCGATAATGGTGGCGACCGTTAATGTAATTATTGTTTTTGGGAGATTAAGTTTGGACATATATATATAAAAATGTTTAAAAAAGATAAAAATATTTAGGGCTTCATCATTTTCTTTACAACCCTATGTTTTTGCATTGTGTTTCATGAGCTTACAATAATGTGGTATAGCTAAGTTATGATACGTAAAAACTACTCTTGAATGACCCTTTAAGAATGTGAAACCACATAAAAGACCTTAATCAAATTTCGTGTTTTTCGTAACTTTTGTGTTCAGTATGGTAGATTAGTGTGCGTGTCAACTGGCCAAAAAAGCCATAAGTATGAGGGCAAGCTTGGGCAAATTTTTAAATACAATTTGTACTTTCCAAATGAAAAACAGTGCTTTCAATTCTGTTGTCTTAGCCACAAAAAGTAGTGATCTATATTTTATGTGGTTAGCCTTATTAATTCCAATAAATTTACCCTGTCAATTTTTTTCCAGACGGTTCTAGAGTGTTAAAAAGCTTCCATTTGAGCTTTAAATTTCTGTTCAATAAGCAACAACTGTTACGTGGAATTGAACCCATATGAATATGAAGTGAACGCTCTACCGACTGAACTACCAATCCCCAAAAGAAGACAACCCTCAAAATGACTTTATTAATTATATCAAGCATATTGTATCTAGTAAACACTTTTTGAGCACTCTGTCCCAAAAAATGATATATATTTGTAGTTTAGAAATTTAGCTCTAAATATCGTCCCTCAAAGGCACTGGATTTTAATGTATTTAGAGACTTTACTATATATATAATATAATATACTATATAAAAATGTTTTCTGTTTCTTTTTAGATTGCGTACAATTAGAGCAAGGAGAGATGTTATCTTTCAATACGTAAGATTTTTTATCTTACGTATTGAAAGATAACATAAACATAAAGAAAGCTTCATCAATGTTGGATTTAGGTCGGCCAACACTGACAATATTGTGATTATTATCAATATTTAATTTTATAATTCTGTGGAAAGAGGTTTTACGAAATTTCTCAGTAATCGTTTTTGTTTAGTTTCGCGCGATCTAAATTTCTCGTACCTTCTGAAAAGAAATATTCCGCATATATATATTGTATTTTTGCCAAAAAATCACTACTTTTGCGCAACGAGTTGTTGTTGATCCGCGGTGAGTTTATTTTACAACCTCGTCCCCAGGGTTTTCTACGTCTATGATATTCAGTTTTTGTGTATTCCCAGATATCAGCTGCAGTAAGATGTTAGCACCTGGCCGTATTATATCAAAGAGAAAAAAACACTAGGCACAACTATTGGCTAGTTTCAATTTTGCTTGCAACTTGCGTATTGCTTCGCAACCTTTTTTTTAATTTCTAGTTCTACATTTTACCTTGCCTGTAGCTTCCCTTTGATCAACTGTTTTGGGGCTTCAAAGTATATCCTTAAAACGGCAAACGTTCGCTATATGCTCGGCCCTCGTTCGGGCACAATTTCCCCCGTCAAATTCACGCGAATCCGTTAAGAAAACAGCCTTAATGCTTGTTGCTAAGGTTGTTGCTAAGGGCAAAAAATCGTACTAAGGTCAAGAAAAATGCTCATAACTTCTTTTTTAGAACTTTTCATGCCATGTATTTGTCATTTTTGAATTCACTGATAAATTTTGCATCAGAATGAAGTACTTTTGAAAATTCCAAAAAAAATAGATTTTTTATTGGGGAACCACCTTAAGAATTCTCATGACATTTTTATAAGAAAGATCTTTTACAACGATTTTTTCTCTCGTCTTTTTGTACCCTTGTAGGCATCGTTGCATATACTTCTTAAAATCCTAGCTGGAAGAATTCCTTTAATTAAAAAAAATATATACGTAATATGTAAAAGATGTATAAAATATACTTAATATACTAAAACCATGAAATACGTATTTATTTGCAAAAGCAAAAGCTAAGTGATTTTTAAACTATTTTTCACTCTGACATGTTAAGAATTCTCATGACATATGTAAGAACAGATATTTTACAACGAATTTTTTTCGTGTTTTTGTACCCTTGTGTACATGGTTACGACAACGAAAACAAAATATTTTCATTTTGCTTAATAGTAGAAACGTCCTAGCGATTGTGGTTAATCGAGGATGAGCATGACAACAGCCAAAATAATCAGAAAATGGACGTTACAAAATTACACCTGCTTTAAGTTTTTAATTATATAACGCATATATATACATATAGCTGGTAAAGACACGAGTACGATTTAAGGACACTTTATGGCTTTGTATCTATAAACATTGATAAATAGAAGATTTGCTTATTTCTTCTCGCTTTATTATTTCAAAAAGCAAGGCCGACGAATTGCTTTTAAAATTGGAGGGACCAATACAGTGACCAAGGAGGCCTCACCCTGTTTTGGGGCTGGTACCCTAGAAATGTTTGAAACCTCCATATAGCCTAAAACGCTATTCAAATTTTAAAATTTAATTGCGTTAGAATGGAAAAGATAGTGCTTTTGAAGCTATCTATTTTTAAAGAAAATGGGGGGAGCCCCTGCCTTCTCCTGTGTTGTCGGCTCTAAAGAACGTTTTAAAACATTTTATAAAGGTTAATATACAATTTTGTCCTGTGGAACATTTACCTTTTTTCATTTAAGAAAAAAAATTACAACCTCGTCCCCAGGGCATCTAGTATCTTTTCTGACATGGGAACGGCTTGCCGTCCCGATATAACAAAGAGAAAACAGGCGATGGGAACGAGGTTGACTAATTTTGTGCCAATCTTTTTATAGTTAAATATCTTCACTTCCAGGATCCTTTTACTCATATTTTGTTAGATAAGGGGTGTTTGGCATTTGAGTGATTTAATCCTGGGACGAGAAAAAAAAACATACGCTATGTTATATATTAAAAAAATTGATACTTATTTTTTCTTCTTGTTTTTTACTTTGGAAGATTTGGCTTTATTTTTAATAAAGTCATTATTTCTTCGATATTGCTCGGGTAAGTCATAAAATGAGAAGGTAAAACTACTGGTAAAGTTTCTCATTGTCAAACACATTAATTCGTTGCATGATATTTTTTGCGACAGCTTCGGTGATGGAGTGAGTGTCTCCCTCGCAGGTGTCCTATTAGAAGATTCGACGCGTTTTATATTATTTTTCGGGTTGAACAGATTTTGTCTGCCAAATATATTTTGCTTTTTTACTTCAGGGAAGAGATTAGAAGTATTTGGCTTGCTGTCATGGCTGTTCAACGTGAGCGGTATAGTAACCGGTGACGACATCCTATCTGAAGTACCTGCATCTTTTCCATTTAAGCATGCCGAATGTAATCTAGAAGACGGGCGACTGTCGTGGTGATTATAGTTTAATGCGAGTATTTCGGACGAGCCTGGAGCATTTGAAGCAGATTTTAAGATTTCAACCGGGGGTAGTTCAAAGTCCTGTTTGTTGCTTCGACTTTTGTCAACACTCGTTCTTCGTTGTTTTTTGTTAATTCCTCTTCTCACTTTTACATTGGATGATACGCTTGATTGAGCATTAATTGTATCATCGTTATTGATGTCATTAACACTATTGTTATTGATAAATTCGTTGTTTTTATTTTTACCACGTGAAGACAACAATCGACCATCGGCACTTTTGAGCATTTCCGGACTTTCTTCTGGGTCGCCATCATCATTTTCATACTTATATCCTGACTGGGTGTAACTCATGCCTAAGCTATCTGAAGAAGCGAAGGCTCTATTTGGACGATTACGTAATTCGCCTCTTTTTTGACGGCGACTGACAGGTTGCTTTCCGCCTTGCATTAAAAATAAATCCTCACTTCCAACAGGAATGCTTCCTTTTCTCGCGCTATTTCTTCGAGAAACCGACACATCACTGGATTCAACGTCTTCTACAAACTGTTGGATTCCACCGCCACCTGACGTCGACATGACGTGTTTAACAAGAGTGTGATTTTGTTTGTCATTAGCTGTTGTTTTATCCCAAACTCCAGCATTCTTAACGCTTGATTTAAGTTTCCTGTTTTTCATACGACCTAGAATTTCAGCTGGTGATTCTTCTGCTGAAACTGAATCTTTGTTTGCATTGTTTATTTTGGTGTCTAAGATAAACAAAAAAAGTTATTTATGTTACTAATAAAAAACAACGTTCAAGCGTTTAAATCACTCTCGTGAGCAGAGGTCACGTTCCGTTTTTGTTTATTAAGATAAAAGGAAGGACGTTTTTTTTCAACAAAGAGGAAGAGACGATGGTTCACAGCGCTCTCAAATAAAATAGTCCTGGGAACAAAGTTGGCACCTTGTACAGTTGGATCATTTTGACGAATTTAAATAAAAAAAAGTTTCACTCAGATTAGTATAAACCCTTATGAAAGGACTACAATTATTGACGAAATTAATGAAACAAAGTCAGTTTATTCGTCATTTTTTAAACACAGACAAAAGATTGAATGGTCACTACCTTTGCAGCCGACAGGCTACAGAGTCGCTACCTTCGCGCACACGTAGGCCAGGCAGAGAGCGTGTGAAATTCACTAGTTGCATTCGTTAGCACGCTCTCACAATGAAATAATCCATGTCGCGACCCACGAAAGTCGCAAAATTTCGGAAAAACGGTCGTGCTGAGATCCTAGTCTGGTGTAAACATTGACAATTGAATTTTGATAAGTTAAAAATGCGCAACTCTAACATAGAAACAACCAATGTCATCACTTGTGACGGCTAAATTCAAAATTAGCCGTCTTGTTTCATCATACTTTGTCCATGGTTTTAGCGTAGGGCGAGACTTTTGTTGCCTCATTTATTCCCATCAACAAATGTTTTATACTAGTAGTTGCGACGATTTGAGTATAACAGGCCACGTATATCTATGGTCAGACGAAAACACTACTGACTTAATTTTTCGTAGGAACAAATCTCGCTTACCCTTATTTCCAACCTCTGTCATGACTGCAGTTTCATCAATACTAATGAGATGTCTCGATGATTCATCATTTTCATAGCTTATCTCCACGTTTGAGTGCACACCAGTCTTCTCTCTTTGTACTGTTGTCCGGTCAAGCTTTTCATCCTCACTACCTTTCAGTTCTTCTTTAAAATTTTTTAAATCCATTCCATTCTGTGCTTGAGCTCTTTTGCCAAGTTGCTTTTTTCCTTCTAAGGCATTGGTGAAACTTACTTTAGCAGTCTCGTTCAACTCATCATTCTGTTGTTTTAAACTTTTTTGATTCGAATTCGCGCTTTTAGATAACCTTCGAAAAGCATTCATTGGACACGACTTGTCCTTCCAATCAGATTGATCGTTGTTTTTAGTTCTATCAGATAGAACTTGATTGTTATTGGACAGGATGACGTTTGATCCATCACCTAATGGAAGATCACGTGGGTAATCATGTGGATGATCCCTTCTACCATTTTTTATCACGTGCACACTTTTAATCCCATCATGTTGTTCGGTTTCCTCAGATTTTGATTCTATTAATAACCTAGCTTCGCTCAGATTAAGCCCTCCGTACTTTCTTATTCCTTCGGACATCTTTTCTTCACTTAAAACAGCCATTTTATTAATAGAACGGCCATCAGCTGATTTAGGAGGATAAGACCCGCTAGTCGATGGAAAAAAGTAAGGGCTTGTCGGAGATTGAGAAGAACGAGAGCCTCCGGAGGACTGAGACAAGTCAACGCCGTTGTCTTCACCATCATAATCAAATGCGGTCATGATGGTTTTGCGACGTTTTCCTGCTTGTCTAGTGGAGTTAACATTACGACCATGAATTTGTATATAGCTGATGTTGCCTAAATTATTGCTTAGAAGCAAATAATTAGCTTCATCATCAAGTGCTATGGGTTTTCCCCGCGTTGGTTGAGACTTTTCATCACACTTCTCTGGAATAGATTTGGATTTTCGCCATAGATCAAAACAACGTGGGCAATGAAAGACTGGGACAGCCAAGATTCCAGGGATGTAGTCTACTTTAGCAAGCTATAACAACAACGACAATAGTCAGAAAATTTAATTTTTCTGAGCACATAGTTTATTGCTGACGTGAAAAAGAATTCACACTCAGGGCTGCCAAGGAAGCGATGTTTTATTTGTTTACGTTTAAATTAAAAAAAAATTAAATTAAAAACATAAACACGATATCTTACATCCAGTTTCACCAGAACTTTCTTGCAACTTAAAAGCTTCTGGATATTATCTTCCAATCGGCTCTTATTGTTGAAATCATCCCATCGCACTTGATTGGGATCTATGCCATAGGTTGTCGCCGCCTGAAGTATCAAAAACGTAGAAGAGTGTAATTTATTTGAATTTTTTTTCTACTTAAAATGCTGTAGTAACATACACACACTTTTTCAGGGATGGGTTAGCCTAAGGGGTTCAATTAAAAGAGGATGGTTTTTCTCTCATGTCAAGTTGCCCACCTTACTTAATCGGACTAAAAGCTTGTTTGGATTATGTGGATTATCTGGCTTTTACCTGGCTTATATTTACCTCCAGCCTTTTTAAATGGGATAAATTTACCCCGCTTAACCTAGGCCAGTATAATCAACCAACTATATCAACTACAAGGCAAGGTCTTACATTTCGTATGAACACTCCATAATTATGTGGACACTTTTTTGGTATTATATTTCGTTCCCTATTTGATTTGGTGTTTAGTAAGTAGTTACCATTTGATTTGTTTTCCAGTAAGTTACCATTTGATTTGTTGTATAGTAAGTTACCATTTGACTTGTTCTATGGTAGGTTACCATTTGATTTGTTGTATAGTAAGTTACCATTTGATTAGTTGTATAGTAAGTTACAATTTGATTTGTTGTATAGTAATTTACCATTTGATTTTTTGTATAGTAAGTTACCATTTGATTTGTTGTATAGTAAGTTACCATTTGATTTTTTTTCCAGTAGGTTACCATTTGATTAGTTGTATAGTAAGTTACCATTTGATTTGTTGTATAGTAAGTTAGCATTTGATTTGTTGTATAGTAAGTTACCATTTGATTTGTTGTATAGTAAGTTACAATTTGATTTTTTTTCCAGTAGGTTACCATTTGATTAGTTGTATAGTAAGTTACCATTTGATTTGTTGTATAGTAAGTTAGCATTTGATTTGTTGTATAGTAAGTTACCATTTGATTTGTTGTATAGTAAGTTACCATTTGATTTGTTGTATAGTAAGTTAGCATTTGATTTGTTGTATAGTAAGTTACCATTTGATTTGTTGTATAGTAAGTTACCAATTGATTTGTTGTATGGTAAGTTACCATTTGATTTGTTGTATAGTAAGTTACCATTTGATTTGTTGTATAGTAAGTTACCATTTGATTTGTTGTATAGTAAGTTACTATTTGATTTGTTGTATAGTAAGTTACCATTTGATTTGTTGTATGGTAAGTTACCATTTGATTTGTTCTATAGTAAGTTACCATTTGACTTGCTGTATTGTAAGTTACCATTTGATTTGTTGTATAGTAAGTTACCATTTGATTAGTTGTATAGTAAGTTACCATTTGATTTGTTGTATAGTAATTTACCATTTGATTTTTTGTATAGTAAGTTACCATTTGATTTGTTGTATAGTAAGTTAGCATTTGATTTGTTGTATAGTAAGTTAGCATTTGATTTGTTGTATAGTAAGTTACCATTTGATTTGTTGTATGGTAAGTTACCATTTGATTTGTTGTATAGTAAGTTACCATTTGATTTTTTGTATAGTAAGTTACCATTTGATTTGTTGTATAGTAAGTTACCATTTGATTAGTTGTATAGTAAGTTACCATTTGATTTGTTGTATAGTAATTTACCATTTGATTTTTTGTATAGTAAGTTACCATTTGATTTGTTGTATAGTAAGTTACCATTTGATTTGTTGTATAGTAAGTTACCATTTGATTTGTTGTATAGTAAGTTACCATTTGATTTGTTGTATAGTAATTTACCATTTGATTTTTTGTATAGTAAGTTACCATTTGATTTGTTGTATAGTAAGTTACCATTTGATTTGTTGTATAGTAAGTTACCAGTTGATTTTTTGTATAGTAAGTTACCATTTGATTTGTTGTATAGTAAGTTACCATTTCATTCGTTCTATCGTAAGTTACAATTTGATTTGTTTTCCAGTAGGTTACCATTTGATTTGTTGTATAGTAAGTTACCATTTGATTTGTTGTATAGTAAGTTACCATTTGATTCGTTCTATCGTAAGTTACAATTTGATTTTTTTTTCAGTTAGTTACCATTTGATTTGTTGTATAGTAAGTTACTGCTTAATTTGTTGTATAGTAAGTTACCATTTGATTCGTTGTATAGTAAGTTACCATTTGATTTGTTGTATAGTAAGTTACTGCTTAATTTGTTGTATAGTAAGTTACCATTTCATTCGTTCTATCGTAAGTTACAATTTGGTTTGTTTTCCAGTAGGTTACCATTTGATTTGTTGTATAGTAAGTTACCATTTGATTTGTTCTATAGTAAGTTACCATTTGATTTGTTCTATTTTAAACAAAGAAGGACGAATGTAGTAAATCGATGTTTTCAAATTTAGCAAGTGGGCAACAATTTCCCCAGGAAGCGTCTCCTGGTATACTTACATCGTTGTATGCAATTTCCTGATCTTCTTTATCCTTTACTTGATTTGACGCAATACCTCGGATGCTCAATGTAGAGAGGTTATTCAATGGACTTCTTGCTTCTGCTACACTATGTCTTGGGTTAGTGTTATACCCCTAGAATAATGTAAAGAATAAATGGTTTTAAATTTAACCTATAAAAAAATAGTTTGAGGGAGACAAACATGATAAAATTTGACACCAATTTATGCCACTTTAGCGCTCAATTGTGACGTGCTATGGGCTTATGCGTCCGCAGTTAGGAATTTTCTGAAATTTGGAAGTAATTAGAAATCGCTGTAGCAGGGGAAAAAATCTGAGCAAAAAAAGAGTTTGGAGATGGAATTGACCAAGAGTTTGTCGTATTTTACCAACAGTAATTTCTGTGAAGGAATCTGTTGAATGGAAATCAACATATACATTTAAAAATAGGAAAGCCCAAAGGTAGCATATTTTTTGTTTATAGGTGACAAAACGCATCCAGTGAAATTTTTCTAGTGATTTAATTGGTCATATTGTATAATTTGCGCGAAATTTATTGAAAATTAAACTACAGTCAAACCTGTAAAAGACAGTCACTCAGGTGGTCATCTTATAAAACACCTCTGCCATCCTCTGACGTAGCCGTCTCAGACAAGTTCTTTTCCTTTTACTCTTCCACACAACTTGTGGAATTATATGCAAGAATTTATATGCAAGCGGTGTGATCTTTAACTTGTGCAAACTGTAATGTAAATGCTTTACTACGCTTTGGATTTTGTTTAAAAAAAAAAAAAAATGGTTGTATTATCTTGCCTTGGAGTTAAAAAAATAGCGGTCGCTGGTCGCGTTAGGCACGTAGTCTTTTACAGAGTAGCAAGTGGATGTAATAGTTGTAATGTAATTTTTTTTAAAAGGTAGTATTCCTTTTTTTTGAGAGAATCATCAAAGCATGCCCAATTACAACTGATGACGTTTTTGGTGCGAATTTATCGCAAAAATGGTAGTGGAAACCAGCCCTTAAATGTGGATCATACTTACGTAGTTACCCTTTGTGTTTACTAATCGATTCCACAAACCGTTAGACTTCGCTTTGTAATGTCTTTCTGACATTTTCAAAAAGATATTTACAACTCCAGAAAAAAGTTTTACTTATATTTTAAACTTTTTTTTCAATTTCATATCATTCAGCACAACCGTTCAGAAAATCAACAAATGTTGTTAAAGCATTGTTTCTGAACTAACTTCTTGTTGCTAATAGATACCGTCAAAAGTTTGAATTGAAACGTCACTTTAATGCGTTTGTATTAAATCTTGTTTCACGACTTTGTGAGAAATCACGAAGAATAACTTTACACACTTTTTTTATAAGAACGTCTAAATTTCAGCCAAGGTTAGGTGTGGTTATTTTTAACACTTTTCAGCCTCGAATGTTCTTAATAGGCAAGACTATAGTCAGATTTGGATGAAGAATTAAATGTTGAAGTTATCTTAGTATAAAAAACATGTATAACTGTTCTACAAATGTCACGGAATTCAGGCTAAGTACGTTGTTAACATATATCTTATTTTTGTAGCAAAATGTGAGTCTCCACTTTCTTTTAAACCAGGTTCTTATACACAAAAATGTGTTGGCTTTTACCGCAGGATACCTAACTTTTTTCATTTGGTTCTTCTAAAAATTAAACGACTGTTAAATCTGATACGAACGACTAACTTGAATTCTAACATTATTAGCCAGTGCAATTTTGCTAAACTCGTCCCCAGGCCTTCTTATGTTTTTTACTCTGGCAGGGAACCAGAAAACAGGTCCTGAATTCTGACTGATTACGTGACCAAACTTGAGGTGGGAAACACAAATAATTACTTGCCTCCACTAACCATCTATATGGAGTGCGAAAATAATCGAAAATAAAAATATCATCGGTGAAAAAGATTTTACATTTCAATGACAAACAAAACCAGCCATTACAAAGTGTAATATTAAAAAAAGCTCAACAAACCGTCGAGATGTTTTTAGGCCTTTTTTATTTTTTGTCTGATATGTAGACGTTGCAACCCGCGACATTTTAGCAAGCTTATTTTGTACTGCAATTGACCATTTGATATATGATCGTAGAAACTGTAGTCCTACAACACAGAAAACCAAAATATAAACAGGTATAAACAATCCCTTGTCATACACAGGCAATGACTTGACTATGTTAAATAAAACAAGAGGACTAAATAAAAAACCACTGGAATTCTACGGAGGTATACACCAACCTAACAAAATTTTGAAATAAGGCGTACAGTAGTATTTTAATTATCAACCGACATTTTAAAATAGAATGTGTATAATAATTTTAACTTCTGCGCAGGAGAGATATACCTGATGACCCAATCTAACCGCATAGCATTGGTTTAATATATTTTCAGGTTTATTAGAGGTTTATTAGAGAAAACGCCCTTAGAAGGGATATTTCAGTTGTATATACATCTAGTGGGCTAGCTTTTTTCCTACGCCTCGATTGCCAGTGTTGATTGATTTTGACTTACTTAGATCTAACAGAAAACAATTTCTCTGGTTGGTAGCAGTGCGAAAGATTTTTGCGGTTGCCGGTACTTACGAAGCGTAGGTTACATTTGTAGAGTTAGCAGGTTTCTAGTATGTTTTGGGTAGGGTTGTTATGAAGAAGTACTTACGTAATTGGTATAGATCTCTTGCTTGCTTTGATCCGTTTTCATATCTTCAACAGAGTATTGATGTGCCACTCCGCTGACAGCTAGATCAGGAAAAGGTCTGCGTTCATCTTCATTGATGCTGATTGAATATCTCTCCCTTGTCAGTCGACTGGCTGTTGGAGGTACATTTGGTCCCTAAAGAGTTAAAGCATATAGATTTCGTCTGTAAGGAATCAAAGAATACTTGCAGGTACTTTTTAAACATTATCGTTTATATGTCACATATTTATCGCCATTACTAATGACAATTTACGCAGTTGTATTTTTAAGTTTAAGGAACGAGGGTGATTGCCTATACCACGCATGTACTCCGTGTTAGGTCTCACACTCTTTTAACTTGCAAATAGTGCTGTTTCGCTTAGTTGGCAGAATACTACCAAAAATATGACAACGCAATATACGCGAAAACTGCTATAAAATTCGAATAAAGATCCTTGATTATGTTATAGTTTTGCCTCCTTTAGAATTTAGTCACTCTTACGGCATGTTCCTTATTCTAACGAAGAATGAACAGTGCTGAAAATGATCACTCATTTATTCAATTTCAGTTTGCCGATGTTTATAAAAAATCGCCGCGTACACTCAGATCGAAGAGAAAGGGATCCTTAGAAGAACTTCAAATAAAAAAAAAGATCTCACATACTTTTCTTGTTTTTTGATTAATGCTCTTGAATTGGTTTTCGTCATCTCCCGCACCAATGGTTGGTAACACGACGTTCGCCATGTTTAAACGAACTGTGATAAGAAACTGCTACACAAAACAGGTTTCGCAAACAATGTTAAGTGTATTTGACGTCAAATATCGCACACTTTTGTTGCGTCAAATAATTTAAGAAACTAATGGTTAAATTATATGTTTATTCCCCCCAACCCCCTTAACCGTTGTCTTGTAATAGAACGACTGCTAATAACATTTAGCGACTCGTTTTTTAATGTGTTTTGTGATATTTTTGCAACTTCTCCACTCATTCAGAGTAAACTCAATGAAGTTGAACGGATAAAAATCTTGAGTGTCCCAAGGGTAAAAAAAAAAAAAAACTAAGCTGTTAAACTTTTTAAATAATTTACTTCGAAAACAATAACTAACAAATTTTCTCGAATTTGAAAATGGTACGCATTTTTTGATAAAAACAAACTGTCTGTTGAGCAGATACGAAGAACTGAAAAATCAGTCACTTTAAATACAATAAAAAAATTATTAAAAGCTGAATAATAATATATTTTATGTGGTACACTACAGCATTGACTAATTTCTTCGAGGAAGCATCAACGCGTCATGTTAAATTAAAGTTTGCACAAAATAATTCCACAAAATAAATTCAGTTTCATCTTTCTAACCATAAATATAAATAATGCTTATCAAAAATCCCCTCTTTAGGGGACTTTCGTTCGTTTCGTTGGCGTCGATAGGGCGTCATCTCAAACACGCCAAGTAATAAGCAGCATCTTAAAAATCAACATCGTGTTTATGCAGGCCCATAGATGTATATTAGTTGCAATTTTACTATCAAGGTATCCATAACCGACCGTGGCTATCCTCTGTTGTGTATTTGATATCCCATACCCAGGGTTTATCTAAAAAAACAGACATACGGATGATACAAAGGGTGGAACGTAAAAAAGGGAAAAATGCAGTTAGTATTTTACTAAGAGCCAGCGTCACTTCAAAGTAGACACGCCCAATGCAAAGAGCGTTATTAAATTGGCGAAACAGAAAGTGATTGTCACATAATACATAAAGCAAGATAAATCTCCCTTTCAAATAATATTCTTTCCGACAATTAAAATAGTAGGTAAGAATTTGGGGAAAAAACGATATACAGCATTAATAGGATCCCTACCTACGCCATCCCTGTATGGAGTCAACGGAACGTCGTATGGTAGCTGCAGAAATTCACACTCACCACCTACGGTAAATATTGACGAGTAGAAGAAAGAACGTGGAAATTTTATTTCAGCAAGTTTTCAAAGAAATTTATCTCCGCCATTACCTTTTGCGTCAAGAGAGAAAAGAGCACTTGAATCATCCTGAAAAAAAAGGTGTATACCGCAGAATCTAAACAAAACAATATAAAGTGCTGATACTGCTTTTTTGAAGAAGTCTCTAACCTTTTGTTTTGGAGTTAACAATACACCAATCTCGTAAGAGCGTATCATAAGTTGGGACTGATTTTTTTCGTACGCTCCCCAAGCAGCCTTTGATAAATTAGCACTAAAGTAGAAAATGAAACATCGTCGTCTGGGTATGTAAAATATTATTAACCATTACATCATCCACCACAATCTATTTATTAAATAAAAGGGGTCAAATGTTCACAAAAGGACTTAGGATGTTTGGTTACATGACTACATGCACAACCTAAATGATACTAATGTTTGCTGACGTTAGCACATCCAGTTTTTCCGATTTTCCGAACCTTCGTCGGCCACCGCGTTAATTGCTCCATCACCCGGCCGTCGAAGAAAGTCCGAATAGAACATTTTCAAAGTTGTTTACCAGCCCTACGAATCTGTCAAAAACGGCTAAAAAGCAGTCACAAAACACCGTTAATATTTTTTAAAGAAATCATAAACTATAGACTGTCCTACCTACTTGGACGTAACAAAACCTAAAAAAACAACATACTGCCTCGGTTTCTGCTTTTACCGTAAAATATAAATTTATTTTAAACCACTTACCTAGTCAATAGAAACCAGGCAGCTGATGTCCAGTCAGGCGACACTCGTGTATAACTTTTCACATGTGGCATTGCTAAACTTCGTCCGACTGTGTTAGATGTCCACTGACTACAAAATTTACATATATACCGTGTATGATTAAATAAATTTCGCAACTAGCAAAACCGTTTTTGCTTAAAAAAGGGATGCAATGTATGGCAATTTTTTGATTGGTTGATAAAAAGGGAAAGAGAAAGCACGCGTCAAATCGTTCAAAACCATCCTTTAAAAAGCTCAACAAATATAAAATCTCGCACAATGCTTTCATAACGCACATGTAGTAATACGCAAGTAAAAATAAATTTAAAGGAGAGTCGTACAGAAAATTATTTGGTGGCAGGCAGAAAATAAATTTTAAGCGAGAGAAACTACAAACTTTAGATATTCTTTTAAATATCTTTGCTTCATCGCAGTTTGGACACTGTAGGGTAGGGAGCCACCAGCTAAAAAAAATATAAAATTTATACGTAGACCTAACGTGGCTCGAACCAAAGCTTAAACGCAATGTGTGTTGCAGGTCAACGCAATTTAATTGGAACTCTGCGTTGAACTTGAAAGGCGCATCTCGACGAGTTTGATGGTACGACCAAACGTATTTTCATGATAACTAGTTCGAAATTATATTCATTATGAGCTTGCTTGCCACGGTTCACAGATTGAAGAATATTGTTCTACCTGAATATCCTTCTAAACTGTTTCTCACGTTATTGCCAGTTGGGAAGATCTAAAAAAAAAATACCTCCTAAGGATCAAAACAGAGTCCGTACTTATGGTAACAGAATAAATAAATATTTTAATGTACAACCATTTCTTGTGTCAATAGTGATGGTAAGAAGATTTAGTAGGACTAAAAAAATATTTTATCGCTCGTAGTAGGGTTGTCACTTCAATTAAGTATCTTTAATTAATATGATCAGGACATTCTATGCTCTCTTTTTGGGATTTTAAAGGGAAATTTTTTTTTCTTTAGGCTTTCTTTATAAAATTTAAGTTTTAAGTACAAAATAAATCAATCTGAAAAACAGGTATGTGCCGCCCTTCAAGGTTAAAAAACGCTGGTAATCAGATGCAATGCAAACAAAGAAAAATCTTACCTACCAACTTTAACTGACTTCTTCCAATCGGCTTCCTGTCTTTACACGTTGATAGACTATCTAACCACTCTGATGACAGCCAGGTTGAACTCTCAGCACCTAGAGCGCCGATACTCGAGAACTGACCAATAACTGGCCACTGGTTATTCACAACAGACGTGCTCGGTCCATGATCTTTTAACACCTAAGTTGAGAAATCTTTTCATAATTTTTACATCTCTCTCAATCTCATACGTAAATAACTAAGTCTAACAGACGTTTTCTAATTAGCATTCTGTATTTGGGTGATGAAACGCCCTAGACGTTTATATAAAAATCAAGAAGTCGCCACCCTGGGCGATTATTCGAGTATTGGGGTTTCTTTCAAAACATCGTTCTTTGGTATAGCAATTTTACTCATGAACCATCAACTTAACTGGGCTACCACAACCATTTTTTCAAGCGCTAATTTATAGAAGTTACTCATTTTAACGTGTATGGACTCGTTTAGGTATGGGTGATTATTCTAAAGGGTGTTAGGTTTTACAAAGTGTTTATTCGAGCAGGGGCGGTTTTTTGGCTGAGGGCGTTAAATCGGTTAAATACATTACCTACACCAAATTTTCTAATCAATGACAAAATTAAAAATAAATTCAAAAAACTTTTAACCACGCATTATTTTATGACAAAAGACAAATGGAAATCGTTTAACTAACATCTACAGCCTGGATAAGGCAAACTTTTATTATCTCTAACTATTGATTTATGCTATATTTTGAAACAAAATCGCAAAAGTGCCTTCCTTTCACAGGAGTTCGACGCTTAACTCGACAACTCGAACCAGTTACAATGGTCCTACAAAGGTTCGAAGTACCAACCAGCATTTGACTGCAGCCATAAATCAATATACATGGAAGTAAATCTACTGGAAAGCAAGTATGTTGTTAGAACATATGGCACGCACTAATAAAAATGGCCACACCTTCCTCAGTTTCAGATGACCCCATTTATTTATAGACGATCCAGAATGTCTGCCAGGTACAGATGCAATAAGGTGAACGCTAAAAAAAATAAAGAGAAAAAAGTTAGGATGCATTATTACCTCTTTTTACGACATTCTTCAGAAATATTAATGAGTGAAGTTTTAACCGACAATTAAATCTTGGTCTGATAAAAACAAGCATGTTGTACTGAAATATGACGGGTTATTTACTGGATACGTATTGCCCTTCTATACTGTTGAAGTTTCCCAATTCACGATACCTCCCTTTACTGACATAAAAACTAACAAGGGGAGTGCACAAATTCGAAAATATTTCACGGCTATGAAACCAAAATTAAAAATTATTTCATCTCCAATCAGGCAACACAAAATCATACTTGGCAGTGGTGAAATCGAATCCTTCAATATTTGTGATCCACTTTCCGAGTTTTGAACTTCGATAGGTCCTCAAGTATTCCTGAATATGAAAAAAATCTTCATTGGATACAAATAAACAATGACAGATAAGAAAGGCCAGTTTCAACGAAACCAGTTACAATGCTGACAATTTATTGAAAGAAACACGCTTTATTTAAAATCCAACATGTTTTTTATTAAAACAGACATCAAAACATCAAATTTCAACTCCAATTCAAGAAAATATCAGTAGAAAATTATTATAACCATTTAGGACAAATTAATACAACAAAGGCAGCAAAAAGCATGTTTCAAGACTATCAATTAAACTAAATAACATAAGTCCTAAACTCTGCTCTAAACATTGACAAAGTTCAAAATGCGCGACTTTAATATAGAAAATAGTCTATGTAATCAGCTGTGGCACGTACTTCAGAAATAGTCGTCCTGTTTTGTTATATTGCAGGTAGAATAATATAACCACATATATATAACCACATATATATAACCACATATATATAACCACATATATATAACCACATATATATAACCACATATATATAACCAACATATAACAGATACAACATATATTGCAGTCAATAATCTTACAAAATGACAAAATTGTACGTTACGTTATACGTAGCTGAACAGTCTCAACAAACAAAAGCTATTGACAAATTTGATAGAAAATTGGAAAGCCGAGAAGGTGCAGTCCCCTTTAATTTGTACTGTGGGAAAACCGGTAGCAACGAACACAGGACTCGGAAAACCGATAGCAACGAACACAGGAATCAGAAAACCAGTGGCAACGAACACAGGAATCGGAAAACCGATAGCAACGAACACAGGAATCGGAAAACCGATAGCAACGAACACAGGAATCGGAAAACCGATAGCAACGAACACAGGAATCGGAAAACCGATAGCAACGAACACATAAACAAGACTTAGTATCTAGCATATTACATCTTATTTTGAAATATTAAAACCGAAATCATGTTGGTACGAATGTGTGTCGCAACTGATAAAATACAAGCGGATTGGTAACATTAGAAAGTTAAGAAAATGTAGATTATGAGAATGTTTTCTTTTCTCGAATACGCTAGTACTGTGTAAAATAAATTAGAAGCGACTCGACTTACTATCAAATCCAGTTTGAAAGTGTCGTCTTCCTGACAATATCCTGGGGGACATTTCTGGAAGAGTGGACTTATCCAAACACTAAATAAAAAAATCTAAAGCATTAAAACGAAAGAAAATATATGTGATTAAGAAAGGTGATTAAATCTTGATTTACCCCTGCGTTTTTTGAAACCAATCATTCTCCACTAAGTTGGCTGTGTGAATTACAATACGTAGTCCGTTTGTATACAGCAAAAACATCATTTTACTACAAAGAAAACACGAACAATCAACACCAAACAGTACTTACAACCTTACCATACAAGTCACTTCCCATTATGGTGTTCTTGGACGCAGTTCCCAGCGGTTAGTAACAGGGCTGCGACGCCTGGGTTGTGATAACTTTGGACTTTCAAGCGTTTGCAGACACCCAACCTTTTAACAACCAATAAAAATTCAGAAAATACTGCCATCTTTAAAGTAACGGAAATTAAGTATATTGAGCGCCGACGTTTAAACGCTGTGAGCTGTGGCAATGAGCTCTTTTTTGTCGTGAAAACGAGCGCTTAAGAATTTGCTGGTAGTGTTTGTGTAAAATTTAATTAACCTGGCCCCTATGATTATTCATATTCAGCCATACTATGTTCATAAACAGCCCGTCTGCGTTATTAGTCCCGTATATGCTCACATTTAGCCTTATATATGTCCATATACGGTCTGTTTGCATTATGAGTCTAATATATGTTTCTACCTAGCTTCATATACGCTCATATACAATCTTTCTGTATTATCAATCTCGTATATGTTCCTACCTAGCCTTATATATGTTCATATGCCGTTCTGCATTATCAATCTTGTACATGTTTAAATTTAGCCTTATATATGTTCATATACAGTCTGTCTAGATTACCAGTGTCATGTATCTTTAAAAGCTTCAAATCTCTTATAACTGATACCCGTATTTTGTATCACACACGGGCTGGTTTCATGTTAAGAATGTACGAGCTAACTACTAGTGTTTATATTATTGAATATATCACATAATATTCCGTCTTTGTCACTGAAACTGAATGTTTGCCTCACTATGAAAAAAAAACATATAACAGATGCATTTATATGAAGCTAAAAATGAACATAATAAAGACTAAATACGCACATAAAAGGTGCAACTGAAATCAGCAATAGCCACGAGGATGGGAAAATGCAGGAAACTACCCCCCTGGCACTGAAAACTGCGAGGAAGACATGACTTACTTACGTGTGATGGGTGCCATATGGTATCGGAAGTTTCGCCTACAGAAGAAGAAAAAAAATACAAAGCATGACGTGATTGGTGTTCGTTTTTAGGAAAGTACTTTACTAACAAAACACCTTGTGTCGTATATTCATAAAACAAATCGTACTAAATTTCAGGTTTTGTAACGTTTACGTGGAACAGAGGATTTTTAAAAAATAAATTTGCATCTCGAACACAAGCTGCATTGCACTTAATACCTGGCTATTATAATCGTGTTTAAGTAGTTTTCCAACTACACAGACTTTTTTGTAAGAAATAGTGACTTGAGCAAGTAGTATCAACCGCCGTCCAGTCTGTCTAAAAATGTAACGATAAGGTTTTGCCACCACATAAACGCCTGAATGATGGCTAAGGGCCAAGTCAGCCGCATCTTTTTTCGTCCCTCTGATAAGTCTTTACACTTCTTTTTTGCTTCTTTGTAATTTTACATACTTTAAAGCTTTAGTTTCAACTTTCCTATGTTTTTAGGCTATAAACAAATCTTAAAGAAATGAGATATTTAGCTACCTATAGCTTACGTATACTATTTTAAATTGCTCAAAATCCATACTAAATCGTGTGAAACGTAAAAACTTAAATCATCCCTAAAACTGAATTATTTAGAAATTTATTATGCACACAATTCAAAACTATCTTTTTGTTGCATAGTTACCTAAAATCTTAAACAAGATGTACCAACAACAACAATTTATCGCACTTTTGACAACTGTCTGAGGACGCATTTATCCTATTTTTCTTTTCCTGTTTCAATGCTAAAGTCCTCCCAAAAAGGGTGAAAGGGAGTAGAACCAGCCTTTCTAATTCAATTTTTTTTGCGTCGGCAAAAAATTGCCGACGCGAACATTTATTATAGCGTTTCGCGTCGGCATTTACCCATTTTACGTCGGCAAAAAAATGTCGACGTAATTTTGTTGTGAAATTTGAATGAATGCCACGATCAAAAAAGGTCGGTGTTATTATGAAGAACATAAGGTATAGAGAACATTAAAGTCGGCCCCTTTCCTTCATGCTGACACTCTTATGCTCGGCTGGTGCATTACACTGAGACTCGAACGAAAGACGGAAGACCATTTGGAACCATGCCACAAGTCAGTCCGATCTTCATCGTCACAGAGAATACTGCGAGAAGAGTGCGCACCCATGCAAGTTAAATATAACCAGAACATGGGAGAGGTTAGGTGTCCTGTACCTTAATACAGCTTTCGGACGAATGTTCTCGTGATGTAATACCAAAGAAAAAAAAATGTTGAATAAAGTTTAAAAAATCTTTTTAATTGAGGAAAGAGAAATCAAATATTTTTAGTAATAATAATCGAAAAAATTGTATATCGTATTAAAAAGAAGTCCAGAAGTTCTGTCTCCCACACGACACAGCAGGCAATAAGTCAGCCCTGCCCTCGGTTTTGTGAGAAGAGATGTTCTGCGAAGACTCTAACAATCGAGTCTCCTGTACAGTTTTGCTTCATGTTAAGCTGTGCCAGTGACAAGCATTTTCGAAGCATGCCGCCGGCGACTTCTGCGATATACAACCTAATGATCTTTGATTATTAGTATAGTAAATAATTACTTTATACAAAAGACATATCAGGTGCGCATTATTGAAGTGACTAAAGTGTTTTTGGTGCGTGATTGAAAACGCTGCTCCATTGTTGCAGGAGCGTGCGGAGGTGCGGGGGCGCGATCGCGCACCTCAAAAGACCAGGACTGATAGCGTTTTTATTAGACTGCTGGATCCGAATTAGTAAGATTTGAAATGGAGAATAAATGGGCTATTATAATGAAAAAGTATAATGAGTATATATTTACGATAGATTCAAGACAATTGAAGGATTCTATAAATTTTCAAAAAAAAATTTATATGCAAAGAAAAAAATTGCCTCGGCAAGATTTTGCCGACGTGAACTTGTTTTTTTTCAATTTGCCTCGGCATTTACCTCGGCATTTGCGGTGTACCGACATGAATTAGAAAGGCTGAGAACTCATTCCTCAAAGATTGCGGAAAGGGCGATACTTATAGACCTTAAACTTTACTATTATTTTCTAGCATTTCCCAGATAAAAAAATTCCTTTATGAACAATGCAATCGTCGCACCTGCAGTTGAATTTTATTACAATTTCATTGCATTATTTAAATTTATAACAAACTAATATTAAATATATATATTATATAAGAATGATTACAACATTTATTTTTCTCTCGCCACAAATTAACAACTTTGAAAGCAATTCAACTCTATGTCGCGCGGTCAAAAACGATGCAAAACTATAACGAATTTATTTAAACATAAAAAAAAATACTAGTCAAATTTAGCTTTTATTTTTATGATTTTACAATAACAGGATAAACGTAAAAAAGATAATTTCAAAAGAATTCAAAAACCGCACAACCCAACCTGAGGTGTAAAGCTACAAGATCAGAGATGACAAATCATAAATAAAAACTTTTAAAGAAAAGTACAAATTTATGCACATACCAGTACAATAATACCAATTGGAGTTATTTGTTTGGCCGAAAAAACATTTCTGACATGCTTTTTTATAGGAACGTCTAAATTTTAGCTGAAGCAGAATGTACTGATTTTTTTTTTACACTTTTAGCCTCAATATTTGTGTTCTTCTGTAAAATAGTGAAATATATGGTCAGATTTACAGAATAGGATAAATAGTTTTAGAATTAAAAGAAATAGATGTAAAAGTCATCCTATCGTGCAGTCATACATGTATACTAGTAAAAAAATGAAGAGCTCTTTCATATTGTTTGCGAGTAACTCTACACTTATATTATTTTGTTCTTCTTATCTATGATGTCAAGATGTTCTTCATTTTTATTAAAATCACCCGCTTCTTATAAACTAGCTTTTTAGTAGTGTCGTATGCATTTGCAAGAGAAGAATGAGAAATTAAAAACAGATCGAAGATAACCATAAACAATGCAAACATCAGAACAAACAAACAATGCAATTCACCAATTACATCAAATGCCACCACATAACAAATAAAAAACACACTAAAAATCAACTCAGCCATTGTATTTGCGAAATTTTCTTGGTATTTTAACAGTTGATAATTTATGACTATAAACTTTTAATCCCGCATCATTGTGAATATCTACATTAATTAAGATTTTTTAGGCAAAAGGTGTACAAAGAATATCCTGACATTGCTTGGCCAAAAACTTGTCATCTCATACTCAAAAGAAGATTAAACCAGATTATGTAGATGACTGACATGAAATTAACAGATGACAAAAGAACCACGAAAATAATATAAATATGCTCGCCACTATTATTAGTCATGTCTTTTTAAAACTTGAAGATCGCATCAGTATAATTGAATTCCAAAAGGAATTTGTGAAACTAACAAGCAATGCCCATCTCCTGGGACTATAAAAGGCAACTGTTTTCCATTTGTACTTATTATTCAACAGTTCGTATAAACTGATGGCAAACACAGGTGTGTTTAAAACTACTGCACAAAAAAACATGAAAGTTATTGTTACTGTTAGTTTTCTTTGACTGTTATTTTTAGTATGGCGACTTGCATCCATTTGTCTTGTTTTCCTTCGAACGGAAATATATAAGTGTAAATGTAAAATTGACGTCAGTAAAAGACAGAAAAATTCAGCTACAGCGACTAACAGATCTAGCATATTGACATGACTCTCTTGCTGAATTGACATTTGAAGTATTCTCATCTTCCAACTTATAGCGGCACCATAAACGGTACATGCAAGGAACACAAAAATTAAGAACTTGTAAGTGAAATTCGTCTTCTTGCAAAATCTGTGAACACGTGGAACTAAAATGGCAACATATCTGTCCATAGATATTAGAACTGTTAAAATCCACGAAAATGAAAATGGAAAAAATGTGAAAAATGCAATCCATGGATGAATTAAGCAGTTCACTTGAGGTTCTGCCACAAATTCTATCGACTGCACTGGCAATGAAACAGCACCAACAAAAAAATCAGATATGGATAATATAAGAAAGAGATTATCACTCTTTGCTCTTTTTCGCTTCAACAGCTTTTTAATCAATACTGCATTAAGAACAACTATCAACATCGACACTAAAACATAAGCACCAAACAACACCCATTTTTCAGTGTTGCTTACGTCAGCAATACCCATAACGTCGACAATAAGCCAATCGCATGATGAAAAATTTGACGAATTATTTGTCATTCTGAAATGTATGTCCTTTCTGTTGTCCTTTCTTAAGTCAAAGGTGATGTATGTGCGTTATGCATGTATGTATATATGTAAAATTGAATTAAAAAAAATATTCAAAGAAGCAGCTGCGAAAGGTACAAACAAAATCGGAACAAAAGATACACATAAAAAGTTTAAAAAGTTTAAAATATTACATTAAAATGATATTTATGATGAAGGCTAGGTGGTGTGTCGTTTTCAATAAAAAAACGTTGATATCTTACGTTTTATTGCATAATTTATGAGAGAGTTGCACAATTTTACCACCTGTATCCTTTTCATTGTACTTTTACCTAAATTAATTACATTTTGCAGCTTTAACGAGTTAGCAATTTTTAGTGCCAGAATCACTTTTTCTCAGAAAAGGACAAAACTAATAAAGAACATAGACTGGAGTAGGGTATCAAAGCGCATATCATGTGGGGCAACAAACACCAGTGAACACCAAAACGTTAAGAATGATAACTGTTAAAGAACACTAACTGTTACAGGTCACTGAAAACAAGAAAAAAAATTCACATTTCTCCACAACAATCCACAAGTAATAGTCATCCGGTAGTTTTAACGTGTTGTGTGATTATGTTCACCATTAAAAAACTGAACAAGATATCCATATCTACACTGTTGTGGCGGGACTGCGGTGCCACTTTGACCTTATAAATTGTGAGTAGCAAAGTTAAGTAAAAAATAAAAATAAATAAAAATTAATGAACAATATAAGATGAACTTGTTACAAGCTCGTGAGCTTGTATTAAAACGCAAATGTGTCCCACAAGAATGGAAATTTTTTGCCTCTCTGAGCACCGAAATGGGAGTAGTCGTGTGTTCGAATCTCATCTTGGTAACTATTTTTTCTTTTTTTTTCTTTGCTGTTATAAATTTTATTTTTTAAAAAGAAAGAAAAGTGTTCAAAAGCATTATTTAACTAACTGGTGAAGTAAAGGTGTTTCCATCAGGTTTACAAAAGTGAATGTAGGCAGAATTAAGGTCTCCCCAAATGCCTGGAAAGTAGTCTGCCAAAAATAAAATTTCCACAACATAAGAGAGAAACGAAGAGGCTCCACCATATCAATTTATTAAATACATCGATTTTACAAAATTTGGTTAAAATGTAAGCAAAAGGCAAATTATATTGTAAATAATGACGAGAACGGAATTCTTTTCGTTACGCTAATGACACGCCAACATAGAGAAATATGATTTCGGAAACACTCCGAAAGAACGTAAATTTTCCGATTCACTTGTCGTTCTTTGTCTCCGTGCCATAAGTGCACAGGATTCTTTTTAACGAAGTTTGCTGTTTGTGACAGTTCTGGTAATATATTTTTTCAACTACAGCTATTTCCTTTTTCGAACAATTAAGATTTACTCGTATATTATTTTTTTTATTTTGCTTTTTCTCACTGAGTGACTCTTATGCCCGTTCTTTTTTTTTTGGGGGGGGGAGGGGGTCTACTGAATTACTGAATTTCGCAAATTTTAGGTGGGGCTTGTGGTCTTTCTTCTTCCTGTCAGTCAGTTTACCCCAGACTGACCCATTGAAAATTGAAATTTCGAGGAATTTTCCGTTCAAGAAGATCTCACAAATCAATTTTGAAAAATAACTGCATAGTGTGTAACAAATATTATTGCCTATCTGAATAGCAAAATATGTCGTGTCTAACTTCGTAACAGAAATCACAATCTGATAGACAGCTTTTTGTAAAGTTTATTCGCGAGGTTGTTTACGTATATCATACGTCTTGTTATCATTAGTTACCTTTTAAATAAACTCATTGGTTTCAATATGGGAGGACTTTCCCAATATAAAGTTTAAGGACAGAATTGACCAAACTTTTACAATCCGAATTAGTATATCGTTTTACGTGTAGTAGCTGCAATATTGCTTATTATTGCAAAACAAAACACCACTTTAAAGTTCGGATTTGCGAACGTTTGGGTATATATCTCACTTAACTAGAAAGAAAAAATATATGTGCAAGCTGGACAGTCCACAGCGATTCTTGAACATACGCTGTTTTGCAGATGTCTGCCTTCTTTTGTTGATTTTGATGTTGAAACTTGTGATTCTAATGATTTTACACTCGCGTCGAGGAGTTTGTTAATTAGCCGTGACAAACCTCCACTGAATAAAACTGTTCAATTCATGCCTTTAGAATTGTTGTAGCATAACGAATCTTTAATTTATTACTCACGTGTATAATTTTAAGAAATGTTTGCTATATCAAACGATATTGTATGTGTTTGTACATATTCACGTGAGCATGGTGGATTGTTATCACCGAAAGCTTGTCTAAATTTGAAAAATGGATTTGTCGTGAAAAATATCTTATTATTTTACTCTAATAAATGCTTCATACAAATTACACTTTAAAACAGTTTTTTACCTTAATACAAACGAATTTATGAATGGCAAAAACGAATATTTTTTTACACATATACCAAAGCATTATAAAAAAAGAACTTTTCACACAAGAATAAAACCAAAATAAAAAAAAGAAGGCCTACCTGAACAAGATCAACATTTTCATAATTCATTGCTTCTCCTTCAAATTCGGTTTTTTCCGAGCCAGTGAAACCATGGACAAGCAACAACGGTTTAGATCTAAAATAATAAGCAACTTTTCCGTGTACAGATGACAGTTTAAAACAATGCATTTGTATGCATGTGCAACATCGACAATTTTTAAGTAGCCACTAACTTGAAAATAGAGATTATGTTGAACTGATGTTAATGAAAATACAATCATAATTGCCATATTTAGGCAACCTCGGGTTTTAGTTAAAAAGAATAATACACAAAAAATAAGACATATACTTTTTTCTTGAACTTCAGAAAAGAAATAAGTATTAATGAAACATGTAATGTAGATACAAGCATAATAATATAGTAGCTGATCTGTGGAAAAATCCACGGGTTCGCCCGTCCTTTTTATACCGCATTGCGTGCGTCTCGCTACTTGCGGTACCATTTTGCGTGACAGACAGACGTATACGGATATTACAATATAGAAGACTAGTCGTTAACCCGTGGAAAATCCACGGGGTCGCCCGACCTTTATATATCGCATTTCGTGTTTCCGCCACGGGACACGGCTTTCGCGGACACACAGAAAGACGGAATACGTCTATTATTAAAGAGACTAGTCGATAAGGCCCGTGGAAAAATCCACTTAGGCAAAAGGCCAATAAAAAAATAGGTTGCTTTAGATGTTTTGCTGACGTCAGCAGTGCATATACAAAAAAAAAATGTTCTTAAAATCTTACAGCAAATGTCAAATGTCAAATCGCATTAAATCCTCCACACAAATCTTACACAAAATAAAAAAGAACAGCTTGCAAGGTGCAAAATCTAGTTGATAAAAAGTTACAACAACGACACTCACAACATCAACACTCACAACACCCACAACACCCACAAAACCGACAGTAAGAACACCGACAGTTACAACACCGACAGTCACAACACGGATAATAACAATGTTAGAAATAACGCATCTCAAATATGTACATCTTATAAGTAATTATGTTGAAAACCCTCAGTATTTTATTCTGAAATGTCAAAAAGGAGGCCTGCAAGAGTTAGCACAAATCAACAAAAATAAGTTCTTTACACATTTTAAATATTGTCTTTCCCTTAAAAGCTTACACAAAAATATGAAAAAGCCATAGTTTGGAAAACATCAAATTTAAATCTAGAAAAATCAGTCACGGTTGGTTGCATACCATCCTCTCCCGCAAAAATTTACACAAAATGTAAAAATCAACCAGTTAAGAACACAAAAATTTTCTTTTATAGTATGATGATCCATACTGCCCTTTACCAACAATTTTAAACCTAAATGTCAAAAAATCAATAAGCAAAGAATAAACTTGAATTAAAAAAGACCATTATTTTGGAAACATTGTATACGGTTCGTAAACAAAAGTTTACACAAAATGTAAAACAGATTGGTTTTTGAGAAACACATCTAAATCAACAAAAATAATTTCATTCAGCATGTCGTATATTGCCATTACCCATCAATCTTCCACAAAAAGGTTATGAAACACATCAAAATTTAGAAAAATCAGTCATTTCTTGAATTAAAAAAGATCATTATTTTGGAAACATTGTATATATACGGTTCGTAAACAAAAGTTTTCACAAAATGTAAAACAGATCGGTTTTTGAGAAACACATCTAAATCAACAAAAATAAGTTCATTCAGCATGTCGTATATTGCCATTACCCATTAATCTTCCACAAAAAGGTTATGAAAGACATCAAAATTTAAAAAAATCAATGATTTCAGTGCATACAGTCCACGCGTTTAGATTACAAAATATAAAAAACAAAAACAGTTTCAGTTAGAACATTAAGTAATTTTTTTATCATCAGCAAACATTTATCCCTACAAAATTTTGTAACATTCTCAACAAAAACAAAAACGTGAAACCATGGAATTTTCTTCCAGCAAAAATTACATCACATACAGTTAGTTCTCCCAAACAATAGTTTATAATACGAAATATAAAGACAAAGTTGTTTATATAGTCTGAAGATGTACTTAGTGTACGAAAAGCTTAACAAATAAATACTTTTTAACTTTCAAACTCGTTTTATTTTTTTCTTAATTAGTAAACTATGGCTGTTATTTTTACCGATAAGACATCAGCTTTACAACAGCTTACAGTGAAGTCTGATTCTACAAAGATTTGTTCTTTCAGTATATATATTGCATGTGGTCTATTTCCACAAAAGTTTACACAAAATTTCAAAAAACAGCATTTTGCAACATGAACAATATGAACTGACAACCATACCATCCTCTCATAAATTTTTTTAACCCAAAGTCATAAACCCACGTATATAAATTTCCAATAAAATGTCAAAAACCCCTGTAAAAAAACCTGGCATTTTACATGTAGGCTGACAAAAGTTTAACAGGATGAGGAAACAAAACAATAAAAAATAACTTAACACACACACTTTAAATTCTATAAAATTCGTTCCACTTGTCATATTGCATGTGGTCCCCTTGTAAAGTGCACAGGTAAAAAAAATTATAGATGAATTCCAGCGTGACGTCATTTGTTTACTTTTTAGCGGTAAGCTCCTTGACTCTGGCTTTTGCGTGGCAGGAAAAAAGATGCTAGGATTTGGTGAAGAAAGGTCTTTTACTGTGGATTTCTTCTAACGGGGACATCGTTGGGGTTATTAACTATTATCGAGTGTAGGTTGATGCCTTCTGATTTATTTGAATTCATTAAAAGTCATAAGAATGCCTTCGTTTGAAGAAATGAACTGATAATTAATTTGCTTCACCTAGCACCCCAATCTTTTTCCCTGCCACGAAAATGCCAAAGCCGAAAGAGCTTACCACTGAAAATGTAAACAACGGAATTCATCTATATTCTATGGGCATAAAAATACATCCTACTATCCTGCAAAAGTTCAAGTCCTTGAAAGATTTTGTAGGTAGCTAGCTAGCTAACTTGTTACATCATAATTCGTGCTCATAAAAGAAGAGAAATTTGGAAACTTTAGTAGTTAGCTATAGATAATTAAAAAAGAGGAATAACAACAGAAGTCATAGGTTAGAGATAGCCATGGGATGGGGAGCTGGGACTTGGAGGCTAACATTAGCTAGCTAACAGTAGCTCTAAGACACCCAGTTAAATATACTTAAACTGGGAACGCTTAGCTAAAACTAAAGCTAGCTATTTATGCTTAGTAAAACACATATAAAGATAAGCAATAGTAACGTAAAATTAATAACATTACAGTTCAACAAACCAAAGTTTTCCGTTTTTTAGTCAGCCAACAGCTTTATGTAGCATTTTGAATTTTAGGACAATACATTAGATACGCGCCAGGGCACATGAATTATGCAACAGAACGTAAACAAATATGGCTACATACGCGGTAAAATATAACTGTGGCTTTTCCTGGGAAATGCGAGTCTGCTTGCTCCACCGACATAAAAACCAAACGTCTAAAAATATCAAAGTTCTTACTATTTGTGATTTCAAATCCACTTTAAACCCAAGCTTTTATTTTCTACTTCTAACTTTTCTTTACTACTTCTAGCTGCACTCTTCACTTTCGAAGCAACTTATCGTGGCTTCTAACTTTACTTTTGTACTTCTACTTCTCCACTTTGACTTTTCTTGCTTTTAGTATCTGCACTTTTTTGTGACTAAGGGATCGTCGAAAATAAGACATTTTTTAACCGCTTCTTCAGTTCGCCTGTTGTGTCGAGAACTTTGTCGAGAAATGTTTATGTTTGTTTGTTTTTACGCTAACGGAACTTTTTATTCGAATGCCGTCCCGTTCGAAAGTACGTATTTCAGCGAATCATACTGCTTATTTTCTATCACGTGGTTTCTAACGGTTGCGAGACAAATGTAAACAAAACAAAACAACTCGACAAACTCGCGCATTCGGGTGGTAAAAAACATCGTATTTGCAAAAGTCACAGACAGAACTGGCGTATTATTATATAGATGATATAATATGAACATTACCTTGCACTTGCTGGATATTTTTTTAACAGCCAAGTTAAATCAAAGATATAACTAAACTAAAAAGATCACATCACATAACCAAATATTTCATTGTATGTCATATATGCGGGGACTTTTACGAAAGAAGATTGCCTTTCTATAAAGCTATCCTTTTGTTTAAAAAAATCCATAAGCATTTTTAGTATAAACCTTATGTCCAAAAAATACCCATTTCCATGTCCTGCATGCCCATTTTACCATATATAAAAACATGGCTGTGTTCTTGAAAAAATGAAGCAAGTTTTTATTTGCAGCAGGACACAATTAAGAAGAGATTGGTTGTTTATAACATTTCGAATATTATCAGTGTGCTTTAACTTCCTTTGCGACATAATGAATTAATATAGAACCTTGAAAGCCTTCAATATCCATCATTCTTCAAAGAATCTTTGAAACCGTGAATTGTGAATATTTCAACAACAACAAAAAATTTGTGGGTGGAAGTTGGTAGTAACATTGTGACATTTGTACCTAGGGATCTGAAAAATTTCGAATAGTCTAAGAATTATGGCACACAACCTGATACAACGGATTATCAGAGGAAATAATTCTGCTTTAATTGCAGTGTTATGTCAAAAGCCTACCTAGCCACACTGAGTACAGCATTACTAGGTTAAGTTAAAACAACCCTAGGATTCCATTAGCTAGTTTAGTACAGTACAGTGTTACAGTACCCTAAAAAGGGTGGCGGTAGACATTAGCGTTAAGCATCACAATATGCTTGTTGTGTCAGTGGTGTTGACCGTGGAGTTCAATACTGGTATACTGAAATGCACATCTGAATGGTAAGCCCATTTCTACTTCACAACTTACATTTTTAATCCTTAGCAAGATTTCTATTTAGGTTCTCTTAGCATTGTTTTTTTAAAAAAGCCCTGAGAAACAATGTCAAAAGAATACTCTACCTATATTCAAAAGAACCAAGTTGCAACAGCTGCTGATTGGCCAGAAGAGAAAATATAAACACACCTGAACAGATTCAACAAGTTCTCGATGATTATCCTTCAAAATATCTAAAAAGAGAAAAATTACTATACTGCTGATACTATCCAACTTGTGTGATGAAAACAAATCACAAGAAAACATGTAAGGATTTTAGAAAAATATAAGGATTTCCTACGCAATCCTCGACACCTACAAATTCCATTATAAAACTGATTCAACATGATAACAAACCCACAACAATGACAACAAAAAGTTATACCTTCAATGCCAATTGCAACAGTTTCTTGGTTAAAACAATCATCAATTCCTTGCACTTTTGTTAAAAAATATTTCGGTGAAACTTTGTCCTTGTCAAATACGTATTTTGTTCTTTTTGTGTCTGTTTCTAAAATTATCACAGTTAAAGGATTACAATGTTAAAGGGATAATTGTAGTACTAAAGGAGAAAAGGAAATGTATCCATTTGACAAAAACTTATCCGTATGATAAAAACCCAGATTTTATACGACTATGATTGCATAACAATGCACGTAAAAATTTCAAAACAATAAAGATAATCCACAGAAATACATGCAACAACCGAAACTGCTTGAAATTACCTAATCCTTGTTTGGAACATACTTATGGAGCGTTCTGTTATACTGGAGTGCATATTTACTCCCATTGTGCATTAGAAAATGCAGATCATATCATACATACTAATTGTATTTTTCCATCGACTACTAACAAATAAACAAAAATTATACCTAATGGGTGATTAAATTCTTCTAAGTGTGTAGGATTAGTGCGATAACAGCTTTTTCCATATCTGCAATTGGATTTTTCACAGCCATCTGATAATTTTCTTTTAACACTGTCACTTGTTTTTGAGGTGCTTGATGTCATCTCTTATTATATATCTATATAACAACACTAGCATAACACAAAGTATTCACAGCAAACATTATTGTGACTTTCGTTTATCTTACTCGATAACCAATAATGCTGATTAGGTTGCGAATTTTTCCATGGACCCTAACATCTGAGGTTACGCTGCATCAGAATTAATAGTTTATTTCACGGGAGAAAAAATGATTAAAAAGGCCTTTTACAAATAATTTTTTCCCTTCTATTTCGCTGCTCTAAGTTTTATTTTAATCTAAGATTTTTGTTCTACTCCATTATATAAAGTTTGTTTCGAAAATAATGATACAGTCATTGCAGTCAGATATTGACGTATTTAGGTTTATTATGTTAACAAAAAGACACAGAAAAATGCCACCTGCCAAAATGCACTTTCCTGTGGTTTCATTAAGTGAATTTTCTTACTACGCTCATGGACATTATTGTTTATAAACATTCTTTGTACATAATTTAAAAAAGTCTTTTGTTGAGATTCAGATGTTGATATATATATACATCAAATACCCTGAAAGCAAAAAAGAGAAATTAAACATGCACTGTTTATAAAACATCTCATGGATCTCTTGTGGGTAGCTTATGCAGTCAATAGAAACCTCTGAAATAATGAATATGATAAATGTAATAAAAGGAGCACCCATTAAATTATCACTTCACACTTATATTGCAAATACTAAGGACGAAAACTGACTTAAATATTCTGCAAGTCATTAAAAAAAGTCAATATAACACGCAAAAGCAAGAATAATGATTAACAACAAACAATTAACATATACATTTTATGGCATTGAAAAAAAACTACAACTTAACAGGGGCATAATCAAAAAATCATTTTGTTTGAACTACAAGTCAGTTATTCCATCCATGGCTCCACCTGCAGATGCATTTTAATAATTTGCCTCAATTAACGATATGCCCATTAAGTCATTGAATTCTGCAAACTTATAATTTTTTCCCTTAAGAAAATCCAAAGGTAATAATTAAATACACTTGCTGTCTTGCAATTCCTTTAATATAGCATTTAGCATTGGCTGTAGCAAAGAAATTAAACAAATACTTAATCATTTTTTCAAAGCTTTTATCATATATCAATATGCTCTGTCTGTATGTACGGCCAAGGTGGATGAATTTAATTTCCTTTTAAATAGCTGAAAAAAATTATGTCCACTTGTTAATTCTTTTGATGTTATGGCATAACGGCAATGCATTAGACTAACCAGTGAAGCCATTGCATGGCAATTATGAGTTGAGCCTAAATAACTCAGATACAGGTAAAAATAACTGGTGACAACTCCCGACCTCCTAGAACCAAAATAGCACTAATTCTATAAAGCTGGGTCAACGTTCTGGAATCGCTTGGTGATGACGTCATAAATACCTTTTAAACTCCCATATCCTTGTCAAATACAAACTCTTAAAATGTGCTAATTGTTACTGACACAGGCAGGACCATTTTTTCTAAATTTCCTTGAACCCTGACCGCACCAGCATGCTAAAGAATGTGGTTAGCAAATTTTAAACACTCTTCAATTGGCATATATGTGGGTGCAAAAGCTGTAGAGCAGGGACCGTTTGATGCTTTTATCCACGTTTGCAAAACGATGAAAAGCGACTTTCGTCTCATCAATCCTGTCTAGGATTCTAGAATCAAAGCATTTCCAGACTGAAATAAAGACTGCTGAAGTTAAAATATACATATCTATTATAATGTAGTGTTGGTTAAAAAATAGCTAAATTGTATTTCACAAAGAAAAAAACCCAGTTTTTGCAAGACCTAATTTTCACGCATTTTAAGAAGAGTGAGTTTCCCAATAATTCTTGAGAAATTGAAAAACAACTACGAAATTTGCAAAAATTAACTTATACACGAAAATTAATTCCCTTCTATCCAGTCATTAAAAAGAATACAATTTCACTACTCTAAATTTATTATTAATGGATTATTAACCTTTTTGGCTGTTCTATATGGAAAAAATATACACCGAGTGACGGAGGTCTATATTATCCAGTATAGTCTGGCTAAAAGGTTAATAAGTCATTGATTACCCCACTAGATAACCATAATAAAAAAGACTTTAAATAAGACCCGTTGTTTAAAGAAAACAAAATAATGAATGGAAACCAGGTCACTATTTAATGTGATCTAATGTTCGAAACACATATTCAACAAAGATTTCATTTTTAAAAAACATACATTATTTAATAGCTATTAATTCGTTGTCATTTTGCTTGATGGAGCTTTTGTATTAAAATTAAACCTAAAAATCTACCACCAAGGAAGAATGATTCGAGTTTTGACAATTTTGTAGAATTTGAACTTTTTATATGGCTATCTATGCGAACTGGTTGTTATATCCAGTTAGTTTATTTTACTTTCTTAATTAATATTTCTGCTGGGGCTACAGGGCCTCCATTGATAGCAGTTTATTTTTTTAAATTGACGGGTAGCCACCCTGTATAAATAATTATTTAAATAAATAAATAAAATAAATATGAGAAAATTAGGTGAGGATGAGTGGCTAGTTAAGATGGTACAGTCTATGTGCAGCAATGCTAGAAGTCAGGATTAATGATTCAGTTAGTGATGATTTTAGTGTAAATGTTGGTGTACATCAGAGTTCTGTACTTAGTCCTTTGCTGTTTGTTTTAGTCTTAGAAGAGCTGTCGATGAAGTTCAGAACAGGTTACCCATGGGAGTTATTGTATGCAGATGATTTGGTTCTCCTCATAGTGAAGTTGATGGAAGAATTAGTTAAAAGTTTAAGAAATGGAAGAAACGACTAAAAGAGAAAGGGTTAAGAGTTGATGCAGCAAAGTCTAAAGTCATCATTAGTAGCATTGAAGCCAAGGGTGACCTTATAGTTGGACAGTGGCCCTGTGGAGTTTGCAGGAAAGGGGTAGGTAGTAAGTCAATTTCTCATACTTGTAAGCATACTTGTAAGTACATAAGAAGTGCAGCGGTATTAAAGGAAGGTTAAGAGCTGACATTCAGTTTGTATGCAAGCGTTGCAAAGGTGAGATTATAGAGAATGAAGTATTTCCAGCTTTAATGATATACAACAGTGGCTCGTTAGAAATAGTTGAGAACTTCTGTTACTTAGATGATATGTTGGGTAGTGAAGGGGGTGTTGGCAGAAGTATTAGAGTAGTAAGACATGGACAGTGACGCATGAAGTACTTAGGTGAATGTTTAATGCGAGTGGTGGTGGTGGTGGTTGAGGCAACGAAGGTTACATAAATGGTTTGCCTTTCAATTCGTTTCGTTTTATTCCTTAGTGTACGGTTTATATTGCTTTGTGTTATTATTTAGTGTACGGTTTATGTTGTTTTGTTTTTGTTATGTTGTGATGTCAGTTAATACGTTAATAAGTCAGTTAATAAGTCAAATATACAAACATTCTACATTGTTGATTCTCCACGTCTTTTTCTTCTGTTTGTATCTTTTTTTCAGATATAACAATTTATTTAACATGGTTACAGAGGATGGATACAGAGGAAGAGGAATGGATGGATACAGAGAATGGATGGATACAGAGGAAGTTGAGTTTAGATCTAACACAGTCTAGATCAGATTGGAAGAGGGTCATTAATATACCCCGTCCAACCCATGCTAGCATGGAAAACGGACGTTAAGCCGAGAATGATGATGATGATGATGGTTGAAAAAACTTATTAATATATATTTACAACCTTAAAAGCCACTGAAATAAATATCAACAGTAGTGCACATGGTCCTTGCTATGTGAAAGTAAAAATTGACATAATTATACTCTGGTTGTCAACAGTACTAATTTGTCTGCTTAAAACTTGAAGAGCGCATCAGTATAACTGAATTCCAAAACGAATTTGTATAAGTCAACAACATTGTCCAATTACGGGCTTGATACATTGCGACTTTATTCCATCTTGACCTACATGTCAGCAGTTCGTAAAACGTGAAAATAAGCAATGGTATATTTAAAACTACTGCACAGAAAAACATGAAAGCTATTGTTATTGTTAGTTTTCTTTGACTGTTATTATTAGTATGGCGACTTGCATCCATTTCTCTTGTTTTCCTTCGAACGGAAATGTATAAGTGTAAATGTAAAAACGAGGTGCATAGAAGACATGAAAGTTCACCTAGGGGAACCGATAAATTAAATACATTCACGCTAGTCTCTGGCTTACTTAACAATGACATAAATCTTCTCGTGTTCCAACCAGATGCAGCAGCAAAACTTGCACAAACAGTAAACACAAAAATTATGTATTTGTAAGTAAAATTAAACTTCTTGCACCATCCATGGATACGAGGGTGCAAGATAGCAACATATCTGTCTACAGATATTATGACTGTTAGAAACCAGGAAAATGAAAATGGAAAAATTTGAAAAACGTTTATCCATGGTTGAGCCAGACGGTATTTTTCAACTTTTAAAATAAATTTTAAACACTGTACTGGCACGGAAACAACACCAACAAAAAAATCAGATATGGATAATATGAGAAAGAGATTGTCACTCTTTGCTCTTTTTCGCGTCAACAGCTTTTTAATCACAACTGCATTAAGAACAACAGTCAATAACGCCACTAATATATAGGCACCAAACAATGCTCCTTTTTCTGTGCTGCTTACATCACCAACACCAACACCAACAAAGTGAAATATATAAGTTTTGCACAATGAAAGATTTGACGAATGATTTGTCATTCTGAAACTTTCACAAGATGAAGAAAAATTTTTTTTAGATATCACAATTGTTGAAGAACCACCTCCATGATGAAAAGTCGGACGAATTATGTCATTATAAAATGTTTTACACATTTGCACTTTTTGGAAATACAGATAAAAGCTTTTCCTTATAAAACCTGGTAGAATTTTTTAAAAAAGTCAACAACACAACAGTAGCACCTGCAAAAAACTGCAAAAAAGAATCAAATAGATATATAAAAAAATGGAACATTATTGAAATAAATTTTTAATATTATAATCATTAGTATAAGCTGATACTGCCCGCCCATTTGTTGAATAAGAAGATTAAGATTTATTCCCACCAGGCAAAGTAACATTTCACAGTGCACAGACGAATGAAAAATTGTCTTACCGAGAGAGAATTAATTTGATATTCAACAAGAATGAACATGCAGTTGTTTGTTGCGTGTGTAATAAAATCTATGTGTCTTTCATAAATAAAAAAATGCTATTGTATAGGTTTGAACTTGAGGTATATCTGACAATTACACATTTATGCAAAAACAAGTGTCATGCTTTTTTTTTTAAATTTAAAATTATTCTCCTATTTTAATTAATGTATTGAAGGTTTTTGTTTAATTCTGCCCATAGTAAACATTTTACCACCTGTTTCCTTTTCATTGTACTTACAAGCTGTTCGAATAAATGTAAACCAACAAGGGTTATCAGCGCTGCTTTTACAAGTAACATGAAATAATGCAACATTTAGTAGTTTTCCAAAATATTTCTTTTTTAAATTAGTGAACATAGATAAAATGGTGGTTCTTACACAAAGTAGACAAAATAGATTTTTGTGAAAGCATAGACAAACATTGTTCTTTAAACACATTTAATAAGTCTGAACTGCAGGTTGGTTGGCCTTTATTAATTAGGTAGATACATAATGACTTGAACAATTTTGTACTTTGATTGGTGACATGTGGTTTGTGTGGCTGGCAGTGCACTGATGTAATGTTAAACAATAGTCCAGGAATAAGTAAAATAAAAGTTTGGGGGGTACTTATTAAGAATACATGAAACGCCTAATACCCATGTTGAGAATACTGTCTATATTTTCTAAACTGCGAAATAAAAGTTTTTTAAAGTATACATTTTCTGAAAGTCCCAATTGAATTGTTTTATTTTTTTCATAAAAGAATAAACTGGAACACATAAAAAATTATCAAACACATTTTTTGAGTTGCTCTAGAGCAGGGTTGCCATCCAAAACAAAAACTGAAATTCCAGATCTTTCCAGGACACGTAACAGAAATTTTCAAAATTTTCTATATGATGATTCAAATTTTTAGGGACAAGAGGAAAAGATTATTATACATAAAATTGTTTTATATATGAGTGAATATGAATTCTTAACATTATAAGGTAAATGTGGGATGAAAATACAAATCATCACAGGATAATGAGATCAAATTGACAATTTAGCTGCACATAAATAATTAGTGGAGGTTGAGGGACTTTTAGTAATAATGCAGAATGGGGGTGCAAATGGGAGGGACTGGTGAAAGAATCACAAGTTTGTCTTCTAACATTCATATTCAGGGTGGCAGAAATTTCCGCGAATTTTAGACAAAATTTTATGTCGCAAAATTATTAAATTAAATTAAATTAAATTAAAAACAAAACAAAAATTACAAGATTATCGACTTGCAAAAGTTTATCTTCGCGAAATAAAAATAGCGATTTAAAGGTGAAATAAAATTGATTTTGCGAAATAAATTATTGCATTCTGAAATAATGTTCACATTAGGCCGAATGTTTGTAAACATAAATTTACAACTGCGTTATAACGAGAACCCCAATATTCTCACGCAATATGGGGAAGCTTTATGAGAAACACCATACATAAATTTAAGATCGAGGCTAACTGTTAGTAACAACTGGGGAATTTATGTTGATTTTTTTTATGCGCTAACGATTAATAAGAAAAAAAACAATTCGAATAATAAGAACAAATCAGAGCAAAAAAATTATACTTTTTATTAAAATAAATCTGCAGTATACTGTCAGCCGATGTCTTGTTTAGAAAATTTTTTAATTCTCTCCACCGCTAGAAATGATTTAGAGCTAAAGGAAAGTTTATTAATCCATAGGGATAAACCGTCTCTCAGTTCCTTTATTATTCCATCAGTTCCTTTATTCTTATTCACTGATTAGTATAATGTACGAAAATAGTACGATCTAATTATATAATAGTACTAGCTTGTACTTTCTGTAAACATGATTTGATATTGGCCGTTTACGGCTGAAACGTCTAAAAAAAATAATAATAAAGTGACGAAACTGGTGTTGTTACTTATGTTTGAAACATTCAATCTCACACACCACTGACAACAATTAAAATAAATATTTTGTAAATTGCTTTCCAATGACATAAAAATCAGAAATAATGACAAAAATAGTGAATTGAGTGTTTCATGTATCCTTAATATTAACAGCAAGAAGTTAATCACTTTATTCTTAAAATGCTTGTAAAATGCTTGTAAAATGCTTGTAAAATGCTTGTAAAATGCTTGTAAAATGCTTGTAAAATGCTTGTAAAATGCTTTGGCTCATCTAACTTTTTCCTTTTCCAGCTTAGTTTGAATTTTTCAAACTAAGCTGGAAAAGGAAAAAGTTAGACTTAAAAAGTTAAACTTGAAAAAAAAGACAGATAATGGACTGCACGTAGAAACCAGTTCATAGCTTGGGATCTGCATGTCGGTTTGCAATCAAATTTTAACCCTTACCCACAAAATTTGATTGCAAACCAAGTTGCAGATCCCGAGTTATTGAGTCGTCAGCAAAAAAATAAGAGGCCTGGGACGAGCAAGCGAGTGTCATTTTGGCAAAAAAATTTATGTTAATCAATTAACTTTTATAATATCTATGCATTGATAAAGTTTGAATGCACACCCTTTAACAGGTCTAAAATTACTGATGAAAGAAAATGTCCAAATTTGCTATTACTGAAATATGACATCATAATTCATGCAGCATAATTAAATCTGAAATTCTTTAAATGTGAATATCTTGAGAACGAAAAGAGCTTTTTAAAAAATTTAAAAAGACTTTTTAAGCTCTATAATAAAAGTCCAACATCATTTTATACCTCGGGTTCCCTTTAATACAAATTTGGGGGGCTTCTAATTTTATTTTAAGAAATACTTCTAGACCAATATGATCAAATTAGCACATTATATTTCAAATGTTCTAGAAAAGGCAATGACACACCAAAATTGTGCAAGAGCAGTTTACCTGTAGTGCTACACCTGGCGTGCAAAGCGAAATCTCTTGGCTTGCTTTCGATAAAGGCTAAGAAATGTCACTGTTTTCCAATGTTGTGTGGTTCCTGATAAATAAATAAATAAATAAATAACAAACATACCTAATGGATGATTGAATTCTTCAGCATGGAGCGTTATCAATGAAAACAACCTCTCCCATCTACAGTTGGGTTTTACACTCCCACCTGATAACTTTTCTTTCTTGATCATTTGCTATTGTGTTGCTTGATATCACTTCTTTTTCTATATCACCTTGAGGGAAGTAATTTTTGAAGTAAGAAATTTCCCGTGAATTAGCGAAATTTGTGATTTATCGATGCCATCTACAAAAATTCTTTCTTTCGAAAAATGTACCAAAATTCGTAAAAATTTATTCTTGTAACAAAACAGAGTCATAAAAATTAAATATTGTCAGCATAAACTAGTTAAATATGATAGGAACGGGAAAGTATCCTAGATAACTTTTGGGAATTAAATAAAAATTATTCTCCTCCATCATCCTCATCAATCACAATCACACTATTATATTTTTGGTTTTTAAACAATGTCTGTACATTATGCTTCTATTGTCTTTTACTTTCTATCAGTAGTTTCAGCATTAAACGTTTTTCTCTAATTAATTCCTGCAAAAAAAATTTTACACGCTGGATTCACAAAAATTTATTCTTGTAAAATGAAGAAAAAATCTGAAAAATAATACACTAAAAGTCTCCCCCTCCCACCTAAGGTATATTTAAACATATACAACAAGATTAGCATAATACAAAACATTATTTTATGAATACGTTTTATAAACAGATTGAGACAACTTCAGTACAAAATAAATAAGTGTTTTTAAATTTTACTTACCTAATGCCACAATCAATAACGCTGGATGAACTGATATAAGGCTGGCAAATTTCTTGTCATAAATGTTTTTTCACTAGGATAGACACCACATTTTCTTATGTAATTTGCGGAATATCTCCAACATGAAAATAAACAGAGGAATAAAATCTTCTCTTTCACATTTCGCAAATTTGTATTTATTGATAATCCTCAGTTTTTTTTTTTTATTGGAAAGTTGTAGAACAACCCCATTATGTTTCCACTGAAGGAAAGTGTTGGCTTTGTGGCCCAATGCAAGGACACTACTCATTATTTTGCTCTTTATGCTACATAGGATGTTAAATTGTTAGTCAAAGAACTACAAAGCTGTCAGACTATTAAGATATTAAAATTGTATTTTCAAAAGCGAAATTGAGTATAAATGAAAACATAATCCGACTTATGCATCTAATAAGCATCATCTGCTTCAGTCTTTTTAGCTTACCTTTCTTACTACACCCTAAATTATCTAATGCAATGTTAAAAATGGTACATTGGGAAGAAATATTTAAGAAAAAAACATTTCTTAATTCAAGTAAATTGTAAAAATATGCTTTTTTCCGTATGTCCACTTAATATACGAGAAGAACAACAACGTCAATATAAATATGTCTTTCAAAAATAAATTCAAAATACCTACATCTAATTCTTTAATTAAATTACACGTAAAAAAATGATCATAAAGAAATGTGAACAGGTTGAAAGTAAAGGAAATTAAATAGTGAGAATATCAATCATTGCAAATTTTGCATAATCAAATGCGTTCAGAATTCAACAGAGATTCAATAGAGATTTTAGATTTTGTGAGGTTGGTGCAGTGAAGATGTGAAATAAAAAGTTTAATAATAAACATATAATTTACAATTAAAAAATCAAGTTCTGGATGACTTGCTTTTATGTATTTTTTGAAATATTTCATCAAATTTATTTTCTGGAAATGTTGTTTCTAAAAATGCTTCGAACATAACATAAAAAAGTCTTTTATTGAGATTTACATGCTGAAATACATCAAATACCCTGAAAAAAATGATAAAAGAAATAAAGTTAGCCATGCCTTGTTTACAAAATCAAATTCAAACCAAGGAACCAAATAGACATACCTACTACCACCTTCACGGACGACTTCAGCTCCTAAGAATCTTTTCAATTCATCTATTGGAAAGAAAATCTTAATTAACTATGAAAATCCTAAAATGTATCTCAGTACTTTGGTTTTCACACAACATAAATCGCAAACCATTGGTGACATCAAAAAGTAATACCTGGTATGGAACCAATCATTTTTGCTTTTGTAACCATTCTTAGGCGACGTTGAACATCATATGGTCTCTCTGGTGCAGCCTCTGCCAATACTCCACCAGGCCAATAGGAATCTCTGAAATAACGACGGTGAGAAATAAATAATGACAGCTTTAATAAGATTAGTTACTTGACCATTATGTTACCAGTTCTAAATTATTACCGAAACTGCTTTAAATATTCTGCAATTTGTTGTGAGTTTGTTGCAAAATCCACGTAATCAACAATTTTTCTAAACAGAAAAATTAAAGAACTTGTAAACATTAAACGTGCAACAAAAACCATGTTAACATCTATTTATAATCTGTCGCATTTTTGCTGCATGGACCAAGTCTACTACTTAGGGGCATACTCAAAAGATGCTCTATAATTGAACTATAAATGCATCAACTCTTACCTGTTAATTCGATCACCAAAAGTTGCTTTAATAATTTGTCTTAATATAACCACAATACGCCTACGCAGCCATTGATTTCTAGAAAACCAAAATGTTTCTCTTGCCGTAATTCATAACACAGAATACTGTCCATACCAAGCATATTAGATATAAAACAATAACAGCTTCATACCTGTGTTGCAGATCAAAAACTTCATCCATGAGAAGTAACAAAATTCGCAGAGGAATGTTTTCATCAACCTGGAAAAGCCATGAAGAAAAAAAGAGTTATCATAACTACTCAGACATTCTCTACACTACCTACTCACCTACTTTTTTTGAAAAGAGAAATTATTGCCATTGAGTGTGGGCAGGTGTTGTAACTAAATTTTACACTTTTATCAAAAAAGTAAATAGGTGAAGATTAATACTTTTATTACAGTCAGTTGTTAAATATTTTAATAGTCACTCTCCCTTGATCAAAGAATAAGAGAATACAATGGAATATCACATAAATAATGACAATAATATAAAAAAAATTACTGCAATAAGTCGGGTAACAACAAACCTCAGTATCAAAGGCATCTGAAAGTTTTCCAATATTTACATCTTTTTCTACATTCTAAAAAATTGCAGTAACAATGCAGCTTTATATCCACCATACAATAAAAAAACTGGTATTTTTAAAAGTATTATAAGAACAATTGTCCAAATTTACCTTCTCGTTATTTTTGCTTGACTTCAATGATTCGCTAAAATCGCCAGACCATCTTGACACTGTATCAGCTCTGCTTTTGACAGCGCGTGTCACTGATGACAAAGAACGTTGCATGGGTTGCACAATGTGATCCATCTAAAGTGTTTCATAGTGAAAAAATTACTACAAGTTAAATAAACTAGATAATATGCACCTACATAATACATAATGGGTTTGTTGTAATGAGATTGTTGTGCAAAGTCTGCCACTAGAGAGTTTTTACAGCCTGATGTGCAGTTTTCTATCAGGGAACTTGGATTGTTTTTTTTACAGTGTTATGAAAAAGGGCCACGGAATAATCGACTGGTTAGCTTGTTGTACATATTCCAGTCATCAGATGTTTGCCTGATCTACATATCCCATGTCTCACTATTTCGTGCATCCTTAGGACAAAGTAACCATTCGGCTACCATTTTTAACACACAAAATACAGCTACATGCATGAAAAAATAAAAATTGAAAATTGAAAAATATTCTCACCTTTCTAGATAATAAAGATTTTCCTTTAAAATAGTCTCCTTGTTCAAGAAATCCAGCAATTAATTCAAACATTCCAGGATATCCAGACAGCAAATTTGTGTCTAGTAAAGGCTGTAATGTAAAAATAACAGATTTAAGAGGCAGCTGTTAAAAGTTGTATGGAAGAAGAAAGTACAGACAACTCTTGAAATAGTGTATAACAATATTGAATTTTAAGAAATATCCCAAAATTTTTGTTGCAACCAAAGAAATTTCTGCTGAAAAAACAAAGAGGATATAAGGAGGTTTTCCAAAAACAGAATTGTTTTTTGAAAGTCAACAAGGAAGTATCACAGCACTTTACAATCAATGTGTAATTTAAAAACTTCCTTGCACAAAATTAAACAATGATGTGGAAAATAAGGGGAAATGAAAGGAATTTTCAGGGAGATTAAAGAGATTGGTCACCCTGAAATGAAAACAAAAAATATATACCTGAATATAATCTTCCAAGGCATTGCGTCGTTTCTCAATAAACTCTTGATCTTTATTTCCAAACTTTTTAGAAGGGAGATTTAACCAAGTTAAGGTGGGAAACTAAGACAAGCAACTAATAATTAGCATATACTATAGCATTATAAACCCACCAGATATAACTACAAAATTTCATAGGTTAATTACCTTCTCTCTTAACTGCATGTGTAAATCATGAAAATCAGAGTAACGTCTCATAACGATCCAATTTCTGGAACCAGAACTTGTTGTACGACAAACATGAACAGTATAATTTACAAAGGAATGTCCATCTTGCGTATATAAACCTGTGTATACAAGTTCTACGAATAATCTTACTTGCAATGAAACTGTTTCCATCAAGTTAAAAGAATCATTGTGTTTTTACCTGCTTGTCCAATAAGTGCTGAGTAGCGTAAGTCACAATCAGGAGTCCAGGTCTGATCATGAAGAAGATCTTCTTCCAGTGTTGACCGTGTTGCCTACATGGAAGATAAAATTCCTCACATAACACATCAAATAAAAAAGTTGATAATCATGGACTTTAGTTGGCTGTGAGGGACATCACTGAGGTAAATGTTCTTGTTGTGCAAAAAAAATTGCACTTCACTGTAAAAAATGAATGGATAAAGTGTGCTGCATGATAGTATTTTCCCACAGATATATACTCAAGAACTTGAACAAAATTAAATAAAAAATGGTTTGTTTTAAATTTTGTAACTAAACTCAACGTTCTAGTGTGCATTTCATCACATTCCGAAATCAATTATGCCACGTGTGGGTGATGGGAGTGTGATCACACACCACTCCCGTCCGGGCATTACTTATAACTTCACAAACTTACTGTGGTTGATGTACTGGCAATCGAGGCTGTGTCATCTGAAAGAACAGCATACAAATGATGGAAAATGTATTCTACCTTAAGCACATAAATTGTTGAAGACAGAAATAATTGTGGTATAAATTATTGCGGTTTTGGCTCAAAATCACAAAAATTTATGAACCTTTGTGAATCACAATAATTAATGTCACAAAATTATTGAAAACATGCCAAAACGGAATAATTAGTGTTGCAAAATGTGAAAAAAATAGTAATCCATACAAACAAATTTTATGTGAACTGTAGATTATTTTAAGTTTAATAGAATAAGAAACTTGTATATATCTATTGAAATGGTAAAAATTTGATACAAAAAATGCAGGGGAATTCATGAAAAACATTTTTATTGAGAAAAATAACGTCTGAATATGTCAAAAGAAATTAACGAACACAATAAAATATGTTGCAAAATGTATATATATAGTAAGCAAAATCATACAAAAATTTACCATCTTACCATCAGAATGACCATCGTCTAAAAAGGATCAAAAAAATTATTTTCATATTTTTATATTAACCTTATATACTATAAATACTAAATTGACAGCCATATTACCTGACTTATTTAAAAGGTCAAGCTCCACAAGACACCTAAAAGAAAAAAGTAAGTGAATTATTTATCTGTGATGTCAAACTTTACACATGTTTTATAGATATACAAATTTAGTAAAATGGTGTATGGAAGATTATCATACTTCAAGTAGGAGGTGCTGTTTAGAAAGGCACCATAATACTTTGGACTCTCCAGAATCTTGTAAACCTAAGGAAAACCATTATTTTTAAGTAATGGGCATAACAATATCAAGATCAATAAAATATTAATAAAAAAACAACATACTGCCATATGAGCTGCATCAAAGTAGGCACCACTGGGCTCGCTACTTTTTATATCCTTTACAATTTTTCTAACCATTTGATCGTCAAGAACTATTCTAGGTGAAGCCTAAAATACATTATATGTTACGTAACACTTACAAGACATTTTAGGAACTCTGGGTAGTATCAGAAACACATACCTTAGGTGATATGTATTCTTCGTAAATATTTGTAGCAGCTTGTTTAAGTTGTTCAAAATTCTCTGATGTTGGCTAAGTAAAAAACACAGAAATCTAATTTTAATATCATACTCTTAGAACATCTATGTTTATCTTCTTTTTTTGCTTTAAACAGAAATGCAGGAGGGATACGTACATATTTAATAAAAATATAGAATTTCTTGTGAGGCCTATTCTATCCACGGAATTATCATAAAAAATGTTGCATTGTGTTTTCATCCTGATTTTTTAGGTCTCCCCATAAATTTTAAGTCCCCCATAATTTTAGGTCTCCCCATAGAAAACCTTTTCCTATAGGTCCTCAATAATTTTAAGAAATGTTTCAAAAAATTCAAAAAATGCTGGGTATAATAAAGATAGTTATTTTAGTTAGTTATATTTATTGAGATTTATCCCTAGCGGGATGACCTTTCCAGGCTTCAAGTCCTATTCAACTCGATTAAACTCCTATTTTAGTGCTACTCCTATGTTGAACTAACTAATACAGCTTTTCCTAAACAAAACTGTTATTAAACTTTGCTAGATTTTAGTAAGAAGGGGCTAGGTTGAGTGAAATTAATGATAAAAGCATGATCGACAGGTTGCAAACGCTTTGGGTTCGGTCCAGCAATGATATCTGCATTTGCCATTAATACCATAAATGATCGAATAAGCCCCTGAGGGCTTATTTGTCCAAATGAGTTGGTGAGGGCTTATTCGGGAGGGGGGTTAAACGGGAGGGGGGCTTATAAAATTATGCAAAAATTTAGTGTGCAAAAAAACAAACAGTAATCGTTCTCAATATCACTATCTCCTTCTTCGTCCTCGTCTACGATTGTCTCTAAGGGAGCCGCATCAATCATTTCCTCGGCATCTGGGATAAATGGGTTGTCTTCCGTCTTGTTTACCAGTTGTATTTGCGCACTGAGCATTGCAAGACCAGCCTGACAGGGCTGATGCTCTTTAAAACAATGGATCTCTTTATTATTCCAGCAAAGTATGTTGCTTCGAGGAGCAATATAATATATTGTTCCACAAGTTGCACAAAAAAAAAGAAAAACACCTTAACTTTATATTGGATGTTATAACCACGAGTGTTATTAATACCTCAACTTGCGAAATAAATATCATTTAATCAATTGTTTATAGTAGTATTTTCTCAGTCCCTATCAACTATATTGAAATTACTGTGAATTCAATTCGGGAGTGGTGGTTTATTTTTCAGAATGGGCTTGGGGGAGGGGGCGTATTCGGGAGAGGGGGTTATTCGAGAGTGGGGGCTTAATCGATTATTTACAGTAAGCAGCGTCGGGAATATACGGCGGCATTCGGCAATGCCGTCGTAAATGCAAAAAAGACGTAAAAAAATGGCAAAATCGCAAACAAATGGAACATTTATAAATTAATTCTTCATCCTTTCTGTTCCTTTTTTTTCCGTTCGTGCGTAACATTATAGTGAATCCTTAAATGAGGAACTGTAATAAAAACTGTGAAAATATTCCATAAATATTTTGTGTTCTCTTTATTGCAAACAAAGTTCATTATGGATCTCTGATTGCTTTTACTTTATGCAGTTTCAATCGCCAGCCATTATGAGACTGAGTACACTTGGTGAAAAGCGTTTTTGAAGGTCTAGAAAATTCATGGTATGTTAGGCTACCATAACTACACACCGAAAATTGAAAAGAATTTTGTATATCTTATAAAAAAGAGGTCCAAGATGATATATTCCTCAAAGTTCTCTCTCCTTTACGGCACAGTAGGCAACGAGTCAGACCTGCCCTCGGCTTTGCATGGAGAGGTTCTATTGAGGACTCTATCATTGAGTCTCCTGTACAATTCTACCTTGTGGAACCGTGTCCATGACGAGCATTTTTAAAGCACGTCTCTGACAACTTCTGCGATATACAACTCCACTAAACAACTGGCATGCCCTTCAAACAAAACGATATGAATGTGCTCTGACCTTTAGTTCGAAAATAACAGTTGTACAACTTGTTAATTACTCAAGCAAGTACATCACATGAAGGTAGGTCAATAGGATTGTATGTATATTATCAGTTGTTATGGAGGAGAAATGCACATTATAAGACACTTCAAAAAAATTTTGCCATCATAAATATTGTGTTGCCGTCGTAAATCAAGGTTACAACGACAATTTCTGAAAATTATTTGCTGTCGCGTAATTTATTAGATTCCCTACGCTGGTAAGTGGTTTTTTACTTAAGTGTGTTGTGTACACTCGGCCTCCACTCTGAAAAGGAGGATTTTTTTAACAGAAGGGAACTTTATCCAATCAAAACAGTGCAACTACCAAAATTCTGAATGAAGTGCTTGATTATGAGCTACCTTTTTTTAAATGTAAATGGCCTAACATAATAATAACAGAATTTCAAAATTTCGAAAAAACTAAGGAACATGAACTCACAGCAGCTTTGTGTTTATCTTGAGCTTTTAAAGTTTCTTCTGCTAATATTGATAACTGTTGGATAGCAGTTGCACGAAAACCCTAAATTTATCAAAGAAAAATACTTGTATATGACAAGGCAACTTTGATGGATTATTTTATTCTAAAAATAAAAATAAAATAAAAAAAAATACCTCAACAGTAAGGTGAAAGAAAATATAATGTTCTGCATTGTATGATGCCATAAATTCTAAAAACACATAGTACTTCAATTAAATTACAAAAAAAGGTTTTATTGGAAAAACAACCTAATGTAAAAGCTGAAACAAATGCCTGTGCTAAATTAAACAGTGTGCCTATTAAATAAATTTAAACCAATGAAAATTGTTTGTCCATCGATGTTTATAAAGTTTATATTGGAAATTTAATCTTTTAAAGTAACACCATACGTAATTACAAAAATTGTGTATTGAAAAATAAAACTCACCAATAAAATAGGACAATGCTGTGTTGTCGTCAAGTAATTCTCGTAATGTTAACTTTAGAATATTTTGATTAGGCGAAAGTAATTCCATTAAATCAGGCTCTGGTTCCTATGTCACAAAAGAAGGTGTTGTTAAGATTAAGGACTGCTAAAGAAAATGACATAAACTTTTATACATCTTTTGTTGAAATTAATACTTACCATTGCCATCATGGTATCACCGACCATGCCACTTTTCAGTCCTCTGATAGTTGTTATGCATAGTTTACGCACATACATTAAACTACTCAACTGTTTTTTCACACTTATCTCTGACTGATTTGAATCTAAAAAACAAGTATTAAATCATAGGCTATCGCTAATTGTTCAATAAAACCTATTATATTCTGTAAAAAACAAAATACTTTGATGCAAAAAATCATAAAAGCAATAAGAATTTTCTTTTTTAACGTAGGTTTACTGATTTGATTTAAGACATTATTGACGAGTTGTTAGGAAGTTTGAAAGTAAGAGGGCTGTGGTCCAATCAACAGCACACAAAGATTAGCAAGTGCCATTACCACATTTACAAGTCAAACCCAGAGTTTTTCAGGAGAAACGTGCGATTGCATGCGTACATCACCACACACACGCAAAGTGATTAGGGGGGTGCTATTGATAGCACATGAAAACATCAAATTTTATAAAAAGGTAACCAATGTAGCACACCTAAAGACACACCTGAAACATTAATGTGTGCTTTTTTGCTTCAAACATGCCACAGTAAAGTTTGTGTGGCATTAATAATGAGTAACTGATATTAGGGAAAATGAAAAAACTACCTAAAACTTGCAAATCCTGTGAGCGCAACTTTGCAATTTCAAGATCAACTTTCTTTTTAGTTTCTTCTACATCTTCAATATCATCACTGAATCTAAAGTGAAGAGTTTCAATCAGCAAGGCAGAATGTCACATAAGTACATAGAAAAGAACTGACCTTACCTTATAGTGGTTAAGAAGGATTCAACTGTAAATGTAGTCTCTTTTGCACACTATAACAAAATGCAGTGTTGACTACAAACTAAGGTCTTTACCTGACACTGGTTTTAAGGGGAATTAAGACCTACATTTTTTTGCATAAAATCTGTTTTAACATAAATGGAAATTTTATGAAGAGGCATGTTTTCAAAGCTAAAATTTCAGGATTTACTATCTTACATATAAAAACTGAGCTGGTACACATGTTGAAACCTTAGTCCATTTTATGTGGAATGACTCACCTTTTAACCCATATTTTTATATTAGAAGTATAACATAAAAAAATTAAATAACTCACCAACCAAGATATGGCTTGGTTTACATAATCTGGGTCACATATCAGATTAACTGTAGGAAGAATAACACTTGTGGCAATGATTTCACGCAAGAAAAGTCTGATCGTTTTACTATGAAAGTCTTCAGGGGGTAACAAAAAGTACAGAAGTACTTCAGTTAAATCCTGCAAATAAAGTTGCTCAGCTTCATCGTCCAAACAAATCGGACCACGCGAAATACCCTTTTCAACTTCAGATTCAACAGCAAAAAACATTTCTTCTAAATCTATTTCTGCTTGTACTTTACTCTCCTCTGGAGTTAAATTGCTTTGAGGGACTAAAATATGGAAAACCATGTGTAAACTACAGAAAGGAAATCACTATACATAGTTAGGAATAAGAAATCTTACCCCCATCCATTTTTTGACGCTCCAGTCGTTCTCGTGTTATTCTAAAGATTTTCAAATGTGTTGAAACCTCATCTACAAGCCGCGTTGTTAGAAAGGGAACCCATTCAACTTCTTTTGCTCTAAATAAACCAAGACATTTTCATCATGGATTTTTTTTAATTGATCAAATCACTACAAGTAACATCAACAGAGCTTAAGGCTTTTGCCAGAGAGGGACACTACGAATTAAGCAATAAGCTATTGTAACTACTTTTAACTAGCCACAAATCTAAAGTTTTTGATGGAATGCATTGGGTTATTTAAATAACTTAAAGCTGTGTGTTTACATTCTTGCAATGCAGGTTATGTGTTAATTCAAATTGACAATTAGAAGTGAAATTTCCAATATTAGCTAACTTTATTTGCTAAATTAAAAAAAAAACATTGAAAAGAACTCTTTAGATTCTATATAGAACTTCTTTTTCTTAAGATTAGCTTTAGCGAGTTATGACAGCATAACAATATTGTCATAACTCACTAAAAATACCATAGGCCAGACAAACAATGATCATTTTAACATAATGTTATTCAGCATTCGTTTTGTTTGTGTTTAGAATATACAGACTCACCTTGTTGCAAAGCTTATTATACTTTTTTGAAGAATCAAACGCAACTCATACAAAAACCTCTCATCATCTGAGATTGTAGAGTACCAGTAATAAATATAGTCACGAAAGAAGAACTGAAGAATCTAGAAAAGGTAGAGAAATTAATAATAATCATACATGTTGTATTAAGAATGAATATGAAAGTAGTAAAAAAAGACAACTGATTTCATTATTTTAAGTGTATTTTATTTATTTTACTTTCAAGGTGGCAGTAACCCTTTTCAAAATCGGAATTTTTTTTTTACATAATTAGTTACGAAAGGTTATTTTTAGACTATACATATTTTTTCTGTTATAACACACTTGTCACAATTTTATATAGCTAAAATACTATTATCTTTCACCAAAAATATTCAGCCTCAACAATTCCTCTTTAAATTAAAATCATGTATCATTAATTAGTTCTGCCGAATATAGTTTAAGTCTACGCGCTTGCGAAATTGTACATAAAGAAATGACGTAATTATTAAAGAGAAACGTTAGCAACAACAAAGATGGCGCATTATGTAGAAATTTAAGACAATCTTCATTATGCCACACTGCACGAGCTTTAACTTTCGATAGCGTTTTCGTTTTACTTTTTTCAGACATGCTTGGTGAACCATGCAGCCATGATATGGTGTGCGGAAATCTTTTTATTCGGAATATTTTTCTTTTAACAGCATTCGATGCAGCAGGGGATGCTGTTAAAAGAATCTTTTGAAAAAACAAAAGGCTATTATTAAAAAAATATGAATGAACAAAAAAACTCAGCACACCGTTTTAACAGGGTTAACCCAAGGTTCATTTAAAAACAGAAGCTGATGAGAAATAACGAGATTGTAAAAAGTTGGAGCTCGTAGAAGCCGATTTTTTCTTGTTTATGATACATTTTTAAATAGAAATTTCTGCTGACTCAGCAATTTTGGTGTTAAGTTAAAATCATTTTATTATGTATTAAGGCCTATATTTTTAGGAAATGTGATGCTCTCTAGGAAAATCGACCACTTCTCTTTTCGTATTAAAAAATACGAAATACGGAAATTTTGTATTAAAAAATACGGATTTCGTATTTTAAAATACGCGTATTTTTAAAAATACGAAATACGAATTTTCGTATTTTTAAAAATACGCAAAAAAAAATACGAAATACGAATTTTGTATTTTTTAAAAATAGAAAATACGAAATTCTATTTTTAAAGATACAGTGCCGAGTAAAGCTACACATCTTTGAGAGTACGAGTGCAAATAAATGCGAGTAAAATAGTTCAGAGTGAGAGTACAATGCGAGTGCGAGTAAAATAAATGAGAGTAATCTTTTTAATAACGCGAGTACGCAATAATTAAACTACCCGCAAGTAAATCTTTAAAAAAATATATCATGTTACTCACGAGTTATATTAAAGAAAAACATATAAGACATTAATTTTAATTCACCATTTAATTTTTTTTAATTTAGTTTATAATTAAAAAATAAATTTTTAAGTTCAACTTTTCCGTCTTTACTTTAAATGCTTTCGCTACTTTCGTTATGTGAAATCACTTCCAGCATGTTCTTTCGCAAGCACAGAGTCAGTATGATATCTAATTATAGTTATGGTGATCAATTGCTACATGCAGACTTTGCTTTCTGAATATTTTTCAACAAACATTGCTTTATAACTCAGACAACAATCTGTATAATTTTAAAAAATTTTTAAAGTTTACAATTTATTATCTCTCGCAAAAAAGTTTAATTTTTTTAACTTAATTTTTTTAAAGTTTACAATTTAATATCTCTCGCAAAAAAATTAAATGTGTTCACGCGCGTATTACTTTGACTTTAAAAACTGTACTTACGTGAGTACACTCGCGAGTAAAAATATAATTAATCATTGAGAGTATGATTAACAAAAATGCGAGTAATATCATTTTAGTTGTACTCGCGTTGTACTCGGAAGTGAATTACTCGCACTCGCACTCTCACTGTTTTATTTTTGTACTCTTACTCTCGAAAATGTGTAGCTTTACTCGCGATCGGCACTGTAGAACATACGAAATTCTATTTTATAAAATAGAATTTCGTATTTTTAAAACTATTACGTGTATCAAATGAGTGGTTGAATAAACTGAATAAAAAAATTACTCAATTTTACAAGTTTGTTTTTAATAGGTTTTAAATTGGCTCAATCATTTCACAGGGACGTTTTCTCGTCATTTTAGAATGATATACGGCAACTTCAAAGCTTCGCAGAGACGTTTTCTCGTCATTTTAGAATGATATACGGCAACTTTAAAGCTTTGCAGGGACATTTTCTCGTTATTTCAGAATGAAATACGGCAACTTTAGAGGTTCGCAGGGACGTTTTTTCGTCATTTTAGAATGAAATACGGCAACTTTGGAGGTTCGCAGCGACGTTTTCTCGTCATTTTGGAATGAAATACGGCAACTTTAAAGCTTCGCAAGGACGTTTTCACGTCATTTTAAAATGATATATGGCAACTTTAAAGCTTCGCAGGGACGTTTTCTCGTCATTTTAGAATGATATACGGCAACTTTAGAGCTTCGCAGGGACGTTTTCTCGTCATTTTAAAATGATATACGGCAACTTTAAAGCTTCGCAGTGACGTTTTCTCATCATTTTAGAATGATATACGGCAACTTTAAAGCTTCGCAGGGACGTTTTCTCGTCATTTTAGAATGAAATACGGCAACTTTAGAGCTTCGCAGAGACGTTTTCTCGTCATTTTAGAATGAAATACGGCAACTTTAGAGCTTCGCATTGACGTTTACTCGTCATTTTAGAATGAAATACGGCATCTTTAGAGCTTCGCAGAGACGTTTTCTCGTCATTTTAGAATGAAATACGGGAAACACCACGTTTCAAAATCATTTCAGAATAGTTTCAAAATTGTTTCAAAATCGTTTCAGAATAGTTTCAATTGTATCAAAAATGAAGCGATCCCGGAGACGATCTCTAACCAGCCATTACTTTTTTATGTCTTTGTATTTTAAATCTACAGCGTATTTTCAGAAATACGTATTTTTAGAAATACGCGTATTTTTTAATACTAATTTCGTATTTTTAAAAATACGAAATTCGTATTTAAAAATACGAAATTCGTATTTAAAAATACGCGTATTTTTAAATACGAATTCCGTATTTTTTGAAAACACGAAATACCGTTTTTAAAAAAATACGCGTAAATACGCAATTCGTATTTTTAAAAATACGAAATACGGAATTCTATTGTTTTAAAAATACGAATTAAAAATAGAAGCGGTCGATTTTCCTAGAGAGCATCACAAATTGTAAAAAAAAATGGTATAAATAAAACACTGAGTAAATAATTTAGCTATTTGGACAGCTAAAACAGGGTTACTGCCACCTTAAACTAATTATCTAAACACAACAATGTGATCACTGGCTATTCATGTACATTCTTTCTCCAATTTTGTAAAATATAATTATCATTTTCAGGAAGCAAATTAGGAAGTCACAATTCACAATTAGTGAATGGAAATGCACAGTTGGTTTATCTTAATAATCAGCAACTGACTAAAAATCAAGTAATAAAATAAAGTAAATACAAACCTCCTGTAAGACTTCATCAATGCAACTTGATCCTGTTAATCTCTTGTCATACTTGTAGCCTTGTGGAGCTTGTTCGATATTTTTAAAAACAGATGGAATACCACAGTAAGGCTCTTCATAAGCGATTAAATGCACATCATCTGACGCAAGAAGTTCATTAGATCGTTTAACACTCCAGTTTCCTATCGCCACAAGAAACCTAACAAAGATGCACAAGTGTATTGTGTACAGGGTAAACAGAGATAAAATTAAAAATGAGACAAATCAGGACTTTTTAATGAGAACCTTTTGTCATTTCAACAGTTTATCGCAAAATTTTATTGTTTGTAAAATGGCGATAGCCAGCTTTTCTACTTTGGTGATTGTTTAATTTCAAACTCCCTTTGAAAATTTATTGTTGTAACCAAAATTTCCTTGCAAGCTAATGAAGGTTGAAATTTATAATCAACGTAATAGAGAAAACCTATCCAAGGAGAGTTACAATCTCACTTTTGTAGCTACCACCCTCGTAAAACCTCTGTTCTCATTTCAGTTGAATAAAACAATAACAGTGATTCAACTGCAATACACTACAACTGAAAGCATATATAATAAAAAAATTAATGACTCGTCTTTCTGATGATCGTTCATAATTCAAAAAGGATTTATTACTAAATGCTAAAAGTTCTAAATAAAAAAGCATATAAATTGTCTTGTTTCACGATCACCATAGTTTGAAATGCAACATTATTATATTCGACACAGCTGTGTACGTTAGTTGATACAATTCTATTTGACATACCCTGCGACAAATAGTAAGATGTACAGGATAAATGAAAGTGAACCAGCTATTCCAAATGTAGCAATGTAAAGTACAAGTGCCAGTGTAGCCCAGTATAGTGCATAAGAACTGCCCACCTGAAATAAATTTTATAGATTTCAACAAAATAACAAGGAAAATACACATTATATATATATATTATATTATTATAAAGGACAGAAATTTTGGCAAGAAATGGGAGGATCTATTAAAAACCCATCAAAATTACCTTTTTTTCGTCATTTTCGCAAATATATTCCTGTAAAAATTATTTATCCTTGTACTTCACCATAAAAATAGGATTATTAAGACAACTTAGGAAAAATGCTGGTGAACGTGGCAACTGATAGTGCAGGGTATAAAAGTTAAGGCATTCTATAATTTTTCACAAACCTGATTTCTACTGTCTTCTTCTGTTGATTCCATTCTTACTAGAGTCTTTTATATACTTGTGATGCTATTCTCATAAAAACCATATTAATACCATAATTTACTAGCTCTAAATATTTATCATGACAAAATACAGAGAAACATAATTACATATAATGGTTTTGACTGAAAAGTAAATTGCTTATGATACATGATAAACAGCAACAGAACCCGTTTAAATTCAAGCTAACTTCACAGTTGTCATTTTCTAAAACCAAGTGTTTAAACTTCCTTATACTTTATAGCTGGTTCAACTGATATTGAGGTAAGGTGATTTTGATCTTAGGTTTTTAAGGAAATATTTCTTGAGATAACATTAAACAGATGTTTTAACAACTTCCAAAGTGTAAAATAAATTTAAAAAGTGCATATATAAGTGGAAATTACGTAGACATGACATTATTTTTAAGGATATATTTACAAAGACTATGATTTAAAGAAATGAATGAAATTTTCTACTTTTCAAAGCACCACAATTAGATGATTACAAGGCGATGTGAACATTGCAATCCCACATAAGCTATCTTAATATTTTTTACAATCATAAAAATAGCTTCAGACCATCTTTAATAACATCTTTGTTTCTGAGCGAGCGAATGATGTTTGTCTTTTTCAGCAGATAAATTAAAATTTTGAAACCACAAATTAATTTAGCATAAAAAATAAAATGAACTATATATATAGTAAATGATGTTTGCTTTAGATAATTTTTCCATGATTTAAAAATCTTGCTGCAAGTGTTTTTATGAGGAAAATAAGTTGCACTAAATTCTTCTCACACTCTCTTCAACATTCTCTATGTGGGGTCATGATGTTTAGTATAAACATGCACCACGTGACAAACAAGCTATTTTTAATGTAATGTATCACGTGATTAAAAATGCAGCTTAAACCGAAAATTGACTGCTATATTCATGGACAACCCACGGTCGTTAAAATTGAAAAAATTGAATTACAGGGCATGTCTAAATTAAACCATACTGTGTAAACACTGATAGAAAAAAAGGTTTTTTCCATGTTAATTAAGTTATGCATAAGCTCTTTTACACAGTATTTCTTACTTCTGAACAGGCAGTTTAAGCTGAATCAAGTATAAAGGAAACCTAACAACTACTAACAATGAATAAATTGTTAATAAGAGTGTTAGTGGGTTTAGGTTTTTTTTGTGGAACAAGACAAGATAATTTTTGTCAGCTGTGAGTTTTTTAGTTTACTTGTGAAAGTTGTTTCTCATTAGTTTGTCTTCACTCGAAGGGATTATGAGGCAATGATTTTAGTAGAGTTGCTGCACAGGTGTTTAGTTCTTTCCAGAATTTTGGGAAAAGGTGGGTTGGGAAATTTGGTCTATAAAGGGGGGATTTACCAGAAAGGTAGGAGTAATTTTGAAAGGTGGGGGCATGACCTTAAAGGGTATTATAAGCTAGAAGAATCATCACTGGACATCACTCATGTAATAAAACTTTCAACTTTACTACATAGGCTAGATAGTTAGTTAGATGTGCATATTTTACATGGCTAGTCTCACAAATATTGAGGGATATTATACTCTGTCTATTATTTCGAGGAGGGGCCATGGCTTAGATGGGGAGTCCTATAGTATTTAATGCTCATTTTGAGCTACTCACATCCATTTTGATTAGGGTCCGCAATCCACCAGACAACACCCTGCAACATCTAACGACTCACACAGTGTGCTATCTCCCCAATTTTCCTCACATGGGTTGGGTTAACCTGGGGCTATGGTAACGTTTACTCACCCATATTGAATCACTGCCATGGGGAATCGAATGCTTGTCCCCCACACAAAGTGCGAGAGTTATAACCACTAAGCTACCAACTCATGTCCAACCAATATTCATCTATATAATAATACGCCAGTTCTGTGTGTCTGTATCAGGCAAAGTGGATGTGTTGTTTTTTCTAAAGAAACAGCCGCAGTAACATGTCACTTTTGCTAAACTTTTATTTTTATTCTGTCTTTTGTGTGCTTTTTCAAATTGATTTAAATTTTTTGTTTTAAAAAAGTCACGGTTAATTAATTTTATTGTTTTCATAATAACCTTTGTGTAATGATGTAAACTTTATTTCACAAAAGTCACGGGTAATTAATTTTTATTATTCCCTTAAGCACGTGTCTATTGTGTACTGTTATATGAAAAACATATTGGTTTTATTTATTCCCGCTTAAATGGAATTAACAACAAAACGTGTTGACGAAAAGAACAATAAATTTCGATGTTTTTTTATTCGGTATCTATAGTGGATTTTACCACGGGACTAAATACTAGTCTCTTATAATAATACGGAGAGTCTGTCTGTCTGTCCGTCCGTCCGTCTGACAGGCAAAGTGGATGTGTTCATTTTCCTTTAATGTAGCCGAAAAACTTAAGTCTCAAATGTTAAATTTTCTGACGCTACGACGAGACGTTAGTATCACTAAATAATAATAATAATAATAATAAATATTTAAAGTGGCTAGCCCAGAAAATCAAAAAAACCTATAGTTAGTGGATTGTTTCCACTGGGGGCCACTAGAACAAAAAAGAAACAAAAAATGATAAACCTTAGACTGCCTAAGCTCAATCAAACATAGTAACATTTATAATCTGTGAAAATTGAAAAGAAAAAGAATAAAAAACAAAAATTAAAAAGTTAAAAAGTGATCTCCATTAGAATTTGCCAAATACATTAGAGATGGAAGTCTTAAACGAAAGCAGACTTCCATCACAGGTCACTTGGTCTGGAAGATTATTCCACACTTTTGCAGCTCTAAATGGGAAGGCTTTTTTGCCAAATTCCGTGTTGACCAAGGGAAGTGTGAACCTGTTTTTTGAAGCTCCTCTTGTTTGATGATTATGACAGTTTTTTGCCAAAACGAATTTTGAGCACATGTAATCAGGAGCAATGTGATTCATGGCTTTACCGTCAATAATCCTAATTTAAGTTAATGAAGCCCTCACAGTACACTTAAAACTTTGAGGCCAAATAACTTAGAAAAACGAGGTGGTGACGTTAGTCATTTTTCACCGCGTGGGTAACTAGGGACCACCTGGGACCAAATTGGGTAAAGTTTCTCAAACTTGGGTCCCCGAATCCTTTTAGGAATGGACGGGTTGATGACGTCATCAAAAAACCCCAATATCTTTGTAACCGTTTGTCAAAGATATATACATACATGATCTTATACATTTTCTTGAACAGCATTTCAAGATCTATATATACGATAAAGGCAACTTGGCGGGTCTTTGCAGCAGTCAGCAAAATTTCTAAACCCTTATATCTTCTTATGCGTTCGTCAAAAACATGATCCTATACATTATTTTGATGAGCGTTTCAACCTCTACACATTACAGGCAACGAATAAACTAAATTCACCATTTTTTTTGTATATGCACTGCTGACGTCAGCAAAACATCTAAAACAACTTATTTTTCCATTGTTTTTTACCTAAATGGATTTTTCCACAGGCCTTATCGACTAGTATTGCCCTAATACTATTATGTATTGAGTATTATCAGAATGTTTTCTACTATCAGAGGGGCATTCTGCTAATTTTGTATCTGGTGAATGATTGCCTGCTGTGTTATGATTGTAAAAGTTTGTTTATGTTTTATGTCTACCATCTTGTCTCACTGTGTTGTCTACCATCTTTGTTTACATCAGTGCTTGTTGTCTCATTCATCTCTGTAACATTGTCTCAGTTATCCATAATGTCTGAATGTATATATATATGGGATGCTAGATCAAGAATAGACACTCTATGTAAGCAATGCAACTTGTTACTGAACACAACATGGTGTCGGAAGTCGGATCAACCTAACGTATACAAATATGGAATTCACTCCGCCTGAACATATATGACCTTTGATGGGAACTTGAGGGAACGCTGGAAGAAATGGAAACAAGAACTGGAATTCTACCTAGTCGCTACAGAAAAGGATAGCAAGTCAATGAAAGTTAAGTCAAGTATTTTGTTAACATGCGCATAGGTCCACAAGGAAGAAAAAATTTATAACACATTTTCATTTAATGATGATGAAGAGGCTATGGACTTTGACCTAATTATAAATCAATTTAATGAATACGGCTTGCCAAAAAGGAATGTTACTTTATTAAGACACAAGTTCTTCACATACAAACAGAAAGAAGGACAGTCATTTGCTGAATTTGTTGTACAACTCAAAAAACTCTCTTGTGATTGTGAATTTAATGACTTAAGAAAATCTCTAATAAGAGATGTTATAATTGTAGGTGTAAGTGATGATCGACTAAGAGAGAGAATGTTGAGAGAACCTGACCTAAACCTAGACAAGGCTTTGCAACTAGGGAACTCTGCTGAACAAACAAAAATCCATGTCAAAGAACTGAAACAAGAACAGTCTGATATAAACGTAATACAGAAAGTAAGACCTCAGTTGTTAAGGGACAATCCTAAGGTCGAACTCATTCGTAATTGTCGATACTGTGGCAGACAACATAAAAAAGAGGCGTGTCCAGCATATGGCCAAAGGTGTAAAAAGTGCAACAAACTTAACCATTTTGCCTTTGTTTGCTTGTCAAAGCCTGTTAACATTATAGATCAACAACAACATCAAGATAACAATGAAGATGATTCATTCCACATCAGCACAACAGATGCCAAACCAGACTCAAAAGCCTTTATTGTCAACACCATATCAACAGACACATGGAGCATCGACCTATTGGCTAATGACACAAATATGCAATTCAAAATTGACACTGGGGCTCAGGTGAAAGTGATATCTGATAAAACGTACAAACAGCTGTTGAAACGCCCAACAATGAAAGAATCGACAATCAAGCTGACAGCATATAATGGATCTGAAATTCCTGTAACAGGACAATGTCTACTAAATGTTCGATATGCTGGTAGGGTCTACCCATTGTTATTTATTATTGTCGGCATTGACTCTGCTTCAATACTTGGACTTAAAGCAAGTGAAAGATTGAATTTAATCCAACGAATTCATGAAATTTCAATTCCCAACAATGACATTTTAGAAATGTTTGACGACTGCTTTGATGAAATTGGCATGTTGCCAAAAGTACATCACATCACTGTTGATAAACAGGTTACTCTGACTGTCCATGCAGCAAGGAAGATTCCAATCACGTTAAGAGACAAACTCAAAGTAGAACTCGATTGTATGATACACTTGGACATTATAGAGCCAATCACAGAACCAACAGAATGGGTAAGCCAACTAGTGATCGTAGAGAAATCAAATGGCAAGCTAAGGATATGTCTTGACCCGAGAGAATTAAACAAAGCCATTAAGAGGCATCACTATAAGCTACCTACAGCTGAAGAACTTTTCGCAGAAATGACAGGTGCTCGATACTTCACAAAACGTGATGCAAGCAATGGTTACTGGCAAATAAAAGTTGATGATGAATCCTCAAAATTACTTACATTTTCAACTCTGTTTGGCAGATATCGTTTTAAGCGTCTCCCATTTGAAATCCATAGTGCGAGTGAAGTATTTCAACAAAATATAGCTGAGATAATTGAAGGATGTCCTGGCTCACGAAATAGCCAATATGACATTATTATATGGGGATCAACAAAAAAGAGTTAAGTAATCGAACTGTGAAGGTTTTAGACAAAGTGAGAAATTCTGGACTTAAACTGAACAAGTCAAAGTGCATCATTGGTGCTGAATCTGTTACATTCCTTGGTCACAAAATCTCTGCAAGCGGTGTTTCTCCAGACCCTGCAAAGGGAAAAGCCATCAATGACATTCCACAACCAACGTGTAAAGGAGATCTACAACGTTTTCTTGGTATGACCGCTTATCTTGCTAATTTATCCCCAATTTATCAAACGAAACTTCAATGTTTCGAGACCTTTTAAAAAATGAAACAGTATGGGACTTCACAAGCAATCACCTTGAGCAATTTAATAATATCAAATCTTTAAAGGTTACCTCCCGTGAAAAATCAAGTTGAGCTCATATGAAAGAGCTTGAAAGGTTGTCTAGGAATTTGAATATTTTTTTAAAATTCTTGATTGGTTCTTTAGAATTTGGACTAAGAAGATTCACTAATTATGCATGATGTCATGAGTATGCTCTGCAAGGGTGTTAATTTAACATTTTTGAAAAGCCAGATAGAGTTAAAAATGTTTTCTGGCCGTTCACTTTGATGGGTTTTGAACATTTTACATAATTTTTTTTATTTAGTTACCATAATTATGCTCAATGCATACTCATGACGTCACAATTTCTCATAATTAGCGCTACTTTTAAGAGAAATATCTCAAGAACGGATAAAGATTTTTCAAAAAAATAAAAAGATTTATTGACAACTTTCAAAGATCTTTCATATGAGCTCAACTAACTGCCTACAAAAATCACATGCGATTCTTCAAAATATGGATTGGGTGCAACCCTTGAACAGCAGCATCATAGTGGTTGGCAACCCATAAGCATTCAAGTCATGATCATGCACGAATGCCGAACAACACTATAGTACACTGGAAAGAGAAACACTTGCAATAGTGTTTGGATGTACTACATTCCATGAATATTTATATGGTCGAACATTTTCAGTTGACAGCGATCATAAATTATTAAAAAGCATTTTCAAATACAACATTAACAGTGCACCACCTCGGATACAAAGATTTTTGTTGCAGCTGCAGAAATACGATTTCACAGTTAGTTACGTTCCTGGAAAAGAATTAATAATTTCAGACACTCTCAGTCGTGCACCATCGAAAATTCAAGTTGCTGAGATTAGCGAACATGAAATCATTGCTTGTCAAGTTGATTCTGTTATCTCAAGTCTACCAATTAGTGACAACAAATCAAAACTCATTCAAGAGGAAACATCTGCTGACAACACAATGCGAGAACTTTGTCGGACCATACTTAATGGTTTGCCATCTAATCGGTCATGTGTAACGAATGAACTCAAACCATATTTCAACCATCGCCATGAACTTAGTGTTGTCAATGGTATCATAATGAAAGGAACTTGTATTGTCATTCCTCTCTCACTCAGACCTGAAATGAAGCGCATTCTTCACATTGGACATCTTTGAATAGAGCGAACAAAATTCAATGCACGCACTGCACTCTTTTGGCCTCATCTTAATGAAGAAATAGAAGACCTGATTAGTTGTGACACATGCCAAATATTTCGAAATAAACAATGCAAAGAGACTTTGATTCAGCATGAGGTTCCTAGTGAGGCCTGGGTGGGTACTGATCTCTTTAAGAAACTCTTTCTTGTCATCGTAGATTACACTAGCAAATATTTCGAAGTGGTTCAACTTCCTAATGGCAAAACATCAACCGTCATCAATTTTACGAAAGGCATATTTGCCCGTCATGGGATTCCAGCCGAAGTTGTTAGCGATAATGGGCCACAATACTCATCATTCGAATTCAAACGTTTTGCAAGACAATGGGATTTCAAGCATACAACTTCCAGCCCTAAGTTCCCACAAAGCAACGGCCTGGTGGAAAGGACGATACAAAACAATAAAACGAACATTTCGAAAATGCAAATCTGATGGTTCTGATCCTCACCTCGCGCTATTGGCATTGCGTACCTCAGTCAATAGTGCTAAGGGATCGTCTCCGAGATCGTTTCAAAAAAAATCGTTTCAAATCGTTTCATTTTTTAATTAGCATAGCATGTGATACGAATTTGAAACGATTTTAAAGTAATGTTTAATTTTTTGAAATCGTTTCAGATCGTATGGAAATCGTTTCACTATTTTGTAAATCGTTTCATTAAAAAATAAAATCGTTTCATAATCGTTTCATAATCGTTTCAAGATTGTTTTATTATATTTACTTGAAATCGTTTCACATACCATAATTCGTTTCAAAATCGTATCATTATGATCGCTTCAGTATATTTATTTTAGATCGTTTCAAAATCGTTTCAAGGTGTTTCTTTTACATTCTTTTAACATAAAAGAATAAAAGAAATTATTAATCTAATAAAGGTCTCTCAATAAAACCTACGCGCTGTCACATAGGTTTTTCTATCGCTGCTTTTCGTTCTTAAACTTTTAAAATGCGATCTCTAACGAAGCTCTTTTATCGCCGCCTTTCGTTCTTAAACTTTTAAAATGCGATCTAAAAAAGCATTTTTATCGCCGCTTTTCGTTCTTAAACTTTTAAAATGCGATCTAAAAAAGCATTTCTATCGCCGTTCTTCGTTCTTAAATTTTTAAAAAGCGATCTAAAAAAGCATTTCTATCGCCGTTCTTCGTTCTTAAACTTTTAAAATGCGATCTCAAAAAGCTTTTCTATCGCCGCTTTTCGTTCTTAAACTTTTAAAATGCGATCTAACAAAGCATTTCTATCGACGTTCTTCGTTCTTAAATTTTTAAAATGCGATCTAAAAAAGCATTTCTTTCGCCGCATTTCGTTCTTAAATTTTTAAAACGCAATCTAAAAAAGCATTTCTATCGCCGTTCTTCGTTCTTAAATTTTTAAAATGCGATCTAAAAAAGCATTTCTATCGCCGCATTTCGTTCTTAAATTTTTAAAATGCGATCTAACGAAGCTTTTCTATCGCAGTTCTTCGTTCTTAAATTTTTAAAACGCGATCTAAAAAAACATTTCTATCGCCGCATTTCGTTCTTAAATTTTTAAAATGCGATCTAAAAAAGCATTTCTATCGCCGTTCTTCTTTCTTCAAATTTTTAAAATGCGATCTAACGAAGCTTTTCTATGGCCGTTCTTCGTTCTTAAATTTTTAAAATGCGATCTAAAAAAGCATTTCTATCGCCGCATTTCGTTCTTAAATTTTTAAAATGCTATCTAAGGAAGCTTTTCTATCGCCGTTCTTCGTTCTTAAATTTTTAAAATGCGATCTAAAAAAGCATTTCTATCGCCGCATTTCGTTCTTAAATTTTTAAAATGCGATCTAACGAAGCTTTTTTATCGCCGTTCTTCGTTCTTAAACTTTTAAAATGCGATCTCAAAAGCATTTCTATCGCCGTTCTTCGTTCTTAAATTTTTTTTCATCGCAATATTTTCCATTTTAAAGGAAATTGTTAGTTTTAAGAAAAACTGTTTATTTTTAGTTTTGAAAAACTGTTTTACGATATTTACGATAAAAGATGTTGTTGATGATGTCGATGTTGTCGATGTCGATGTTGAAAGAGAAACAATAATTTTACATTTATATATAAGTTTAATTGGTTTTTAATTAGTTCAACATCATTTCAAAATTCGTTTCAAGAACTTCAAAGACTTTTACATCGTATCACAAATAATATTTTGACAATCGTATCAAATCGTTTCAGAATTTTTTCTACTTTAATCGGAGAAACTTTCGCGAGAGAAACTTTCGCGAATTTCGCGAATTTTGGCCTTTTTCGCGAAAGTTTATCTCGCGAAAAATTTGAAATCGTTCATTCGCGAAAGTTTATCTCGCGAAATTTTGCTAATTTTTCAATTCGCGAAAGTTTATCCAGTAAATTCCGAAGTATTTTCAGCTAATGAATTTCACTTTTTTCAGAAATTTGATTTAAGGGGAGGAAAAAGAGTCAGTTTTATTCTTTTGGGAAAATTTCGGAGGAAAATGGAGGGAAAAGAATTTTCTGCTTGAATCTATTCCGTAAAAAAAGAAGAATTATCTAATCAATAATTATGGTATCTGGTTTCTTCCCCTGTTTCTCTTCAAGTCGAGGCTTCTTCGACAGTATTTTGCCACTAAACATGTCACGTATATCAAATGATTTCGTCTCTTTACGTACTGTTATTTTTTTCTGCTTTAATGTTTCTTTGCTTGTCGCGCGATGCTGCTCTTTTGATAGAAAATCAACTTCAATCTCATCCGCCAAGAATGAACCAAGGATAACGGGCGAAGTCGGTTCAGCATAAGTTGCTTCAACAAGCTCCATCACTCGATCAAGAAGCTGAATATTCTTTCGTGTTGGAGACATTTCTACTGTCACTTTACATGAAATTTCCAAGCCTCCTTGAACTAAGGGTGATCTCCGATAGTGGGTTGATGTCAAATCTGCAAAAATTATTGCTCCCCTTATCAATAAAAACTTTAGAGTTCGTGACAATTCCCTTGGTAAATGACCAACAATCGTTCCATCTGCCTTGCATGTTTTTATAGCAAATATATCGAAGGCGTTATCCTCCTCATGAGAACAAACAAGGTGCTCTTCTTTTTTGGGATACCAATTTTTTCTGTAGTAATGGTATCCGCGAATCGCTGAATTAAACGTTTTCGTTAACATTGTTGCCATTTTTAAGAACGAACGATGGATCCCAACTGTTGATTTTTTTATACGATTTTCGAACTGCATTGAATAACAATTAACTCTCCATCGTTTTTCCTTTCCAATCATATTGTCAGTCTCTAAAATAAAAACTGTATTCTCTGCGATGAAGAGCCTTTTGAAAGAGAAGGAAATAGATTCTTTTTACATTTCGAAGGAAATAGATTTTTTTTATATTTCACTCACACTCACACTCCATTCATTCTTTTGTTTTGTTGTTCTGACGCGTCAAGATGTCTTTCTTGAGAGCCTCAATCAAAGAGAAATCACCGAGTACAAAGAAAAAAGATGATAAGCAAAAGTCCAGCAAAACTAAGGAAAAAGAAGGTATTTAAAAAAATATATATGTCTTACATACTGGTAAAAATATAAAAATAGAATCTTTCTTTCACGTTTAATTTTTTTTAAAAAACTTCAAAACAGTTAAGGGATTCGAAAATTGTTTATACAATAACAAAACTTTTGTAAAAGAAGTCATTCTATTGACGTTCTTACTGTTTACGTTTTATTTTATTCAAAGTGACTTTTCGTTTAAGAAGATCTTTATTTTAATACCTTTATCAAATAAATAGGTAAAGTATCAACCTAATAATAAAAATGAACAAACAGTCAATATCGGTTTATATTAAGGCCCGGGACAACCAGCGGGAAACCCTTCTAAGCCCGAGGTTTCTAGTACAGGTCGAGCGTGCGAGAGAACGTGTTCAAAAACTGTGTGACGTTTTAAAAATTTCATTTTTAACAGTTTTTTACATAAAAGTGCATAAATCAGGGTTACTTCAATATCTAAGTTCAAAATTTTGAGGAGTGACTCAGTTCAATACAGTCTTTAAGCTCAGTAAGTTTAAAAAGTATTCTAAGTGAAGGTTGCAGGCTTACATGTGATTTTGTGTTTTGTTATATTTGTAAGCCTAGAATGTTCACTGCATTGATTAGACTGAATACCGCACTACAATTTGGATCTTTATGAGTTACTCTTGCACCGGAACTATCCAGGTGAAAGCTTTTCAGTTGTTCAAATTGAAATTTATTGGCTTACATGTCAATATAATTTTAGTTTTTTTATACATAATATTGAATAATATCTAATTTACTTAAAGCTTAAATCTTAAAAATTTGAGAGGTTGTCAAGATCAATGTATACTATCAGTTGAGTAACAAACAATGCAACAAAGTGAAAAAAACGGGCTTACAACAACATTTAAGGCAAAATTTCGATGTGTAAGCCAAAAATTTTCACAGATAAGATCATATAATGCATCCAGTGATATAACTACATAAACAAGCTTTAAACAAAAAGCAATCTTCTTATAACAAGTGAAAATTCCAGGCTTACTATTATGAAGTTCAACATATACAAACAAACTATACATTCCTTTTGAAAAAAAAATCATTTAATCTGGACTAGCTTAAATCAGTATGTAAAAATGTAAAACGTGATAGGATTCCTTTTAAAACAATCAAACCTTCTGGAAAAATGTATTAAATCTCTTATATAATACAAACAAAATGTAGTCTCATTCAAACAACACATTGATGAACTGTAATTAAACTACAAATGAAGATCGATATTGGAAAAACTTGAATAAACTAATGAAACATATAAACTAATGAATATAACTTTTAATTGCTATCTGTGTATCATTCAGATAAACTCCAAACCATTATGTTCCACATATCTAAGGATATCAACAAAGTCATTGTTTAATAGCACAAAACAATCATCTTTCTTTTCGAATGGGACAAAGGGGTACACAACACTTTCTCGATAAACCAAGGCTTTCTTGGATAAAATCAGCTTGTATTTTCTGGTTGAACCAACCACCTTCAGCAACTCGAAAAAGTGACCTTCCAGACATCTTTGACCAGCACCAACTGTCACACCATAGTCATCATAAATATCTACAGTTGCACCAAATTCTTTCACAATTTCGAAAAACCAAACCGTGTCAACAGACTTTCTATCAGCTGCAATAGCACAAACTGTTCCAGGGAGAAGAAAATCACTACCTTCTACACTCACTTCATCACCAGAGAATTCTTTATTATCTGAACGAATGTGGCTTGCAGTGAGTGTAGACACATTCAGAAGGTACTCTTCAAATACAGAGCATTGACCATACTCTTCTCGACACAACTCACATATGCACAATCTAGGAGCAGCTTTAATAGTAGAAGAAAAAGGTGAAAATAGTATCACTTGAAACTTGCTGGAACCTTGGATAGTATTGAAGACCTTTGTGTTTGTTCTTTCTTTTTCCAACTCAGCCTGTGTTATTTCTTTGATGACATATTTTGGATTGTCTTTATGTGAATATTTTTCATTCAAAAAGTTGACCATATCTTTTGCATTTGTTAATAGTGCTCCAGCAGCAATTTCTCTCCTTACAGTTACTTTGGCTAATCCCCCAACATGGTCGACTTCTCCCTTTCCATGGCCAGCCACACCATAAACACGAATAATTTTGATTTCATTTTTGTCAGCAATTTCCTGCATGTCAGTAAAGTGCTGTGCAGATTTATATTGAGAGGAGCAGTTGTCACTCTCAATGACACAATAAGTACCAGAGTTGAAGTTGCACCCATCAAGCATCTTTTCAATAGCAACTTTAACAAACTTCTGGTCATGTTTCTTATCGTTTGAAAGGTATGGATGATACTGTTTTAATCCAAAATGTTTCAGAATACCTGAATGAACTGTTACTTGATCATGGCTCCAATGACATATTGTTCCCTTAAGATCTTAATGGTTGAGCGGTAATGTTTCAAATGGTTCCTATGGTTGATGAACTTGGGAAGCAGGTTAGACAGGAAGTTAATGATGAAGTTTGCATTAGCAGGTGTTACAACAGACTTAAGATGACTGACAACTTTACCAGCACGGGTAGTAATATCGACTTTCTCAAAATGCATAAAGCTTACAGTAACTTTATCATCAGCTTGACTGGTAATTTTTGAAAGGAAGTTATCCCAGTTTTGTTGTATGTGTTCACAAAGTTGACTTGTTGATGTAACACATGACCAATCAATGTAGGTTGATACACATGAAGCACAGTCTTCGGTGATTTTCTTAAAAAATGTTTCATAACAATTGACACCTTGCAAATCAATGTTCTGCATCTTGCAACACTCGATAAGTGCTTTTAAAGCCCAACGAGCATGAAGGTGCAATTTGCAACAGCACATTTCTATGTCATTTGTTGTTGCACTGCGAACATAGAATGGCTTCAGTGAATAGAATGTTCCAAGGGAGACTTTATTGATTGGAAAGGTGTTTATAAAGGAATGGTATAACTCGCGAAATGTGATATTGATGATTCTCCAATTTCCCTGATAATATTCTTTTCCTCTTTGCTTAATGATGTTTACGACGTCAACAAACTTTAAACCAGACTGAATCTTAGCTTTGTGACCCATTTTTAACTTAGCTGGACGTGATGTAAGTGTTGATGGTGTACTTTTAGCATGCCAGTAGTCCCAAATTGCTTGCCTTGTTTCAAAAGACACCATTTTCCTGCCACCCTTGGTCGGCTTCACATAATCCACCTTATTTTTTAATTCCAACTGCTGGGCACACAAGTTGAGAATATCAATTTGATCATCCTTCTGGAAATTGAAGGTTTTGATTAATTGGGTTACTTTTAGTGCACATCTGGATTTTCTTTGTCGTGTGTTTGGTGACATTATTTCAGGAAGAAGTGGTGTTTTCGGTGGAGTCATGGAAATTGAAGTGTTTGGAGTTTTCTAAATACAAAACCCTTGGTTCTTTATTAAGACATGCACATGTTTTATTCTTACTGTAATAATTTTCTAATATGTGAAGAGAAACAAGGCAGGTGCAAATTTTTACCTTTGTACGAAATCTAGGTGTCTTTAGTTTGAATGAAGGAGTACAGATTTTTGAAGGACTTTCCAATACAGTGGAATTTGGAGTCGAAATATTGAAATCAATGTCCAAGTCAAATGGCTACAAGGGAAACATAATATTTGAGCACTTTATATTTTAAAATAAAACCCACACTTTCAACACTAAAACTTTTTCTAAAACTAAAAATTCACTAAAAATTCACCTTGTTGAGCAACAGTTCTTCCAGTGATACCATAGTTGGAAGAGGGTCTTTTTTATCTTCTCCAAAGTAGTTATAAAGCAAACTGAGTGATACAAGATTATCGAAATGTTCTTTATTCACTACATCTACTAGTTCTCCAGAACTGACACTAGATACATTATTCATAGACTCCTTTAAACATTTCATTTCATGTTTCTTGAGGTGATCCTCTCTTTTATATACTAAATTGCACTGTAAACACTTGAAACTTTTTTTTTCTGTATGACTTTGCTTTATATGTCTTTGCAAGAACCATGTGTAAGTAAATTCCTTGTCACATACTTGACATTTAAGCTCTTTCTTGCCTTTACATAGTCTCATATGCTGGTTGAGGGAATCTTTTCTTTTCAAAACTTTTTTACACTTGCTGCAAGAAAATTTAACAGTACCACAGATGGACTGTTTGTGTCTACTGAGACTTTGTCTTTGACTAAACTGTTTTTCACACTTAGTACACTCATACTTTTTGTCAGTCTTTCCCATTTTATAATCTGTAAATCTGTAAATTTGCTATGTACAATATTCTAACTTCTAGTTCAAGTTAACACTTTTTTCTACTCTGAAAGATTACAGAAAAACATTCTTTTACATGACATTCTATTACAATTCTATCAACATTCTACTAAACTGCAATGCAATGGCTTCTATCACAACTGGCTTGTAAACTAGCAATACAATCACTTCTACTTCCTCTATTCACTTAACTCTCTGGCTCAAGAAAATACAAGAATAAATACATAAAATATTTTTAATGTAAATTAATGGATAGCTATTTGTATTGCAATGTAATGTCTTCTTCATTGTTTAAATATACCATCAGTAAGCCTATTTTTTTCACCTGGATTCTCAGTGTATTGTTGTTCAAGGATACAAATAATGAAACAAATACAGTTTTCACTAAAAAAATTGATTGACTTTTACTAACACAGATATAGATATATATTATATAGACAGAGGCAGTATGTTTCATGCTGTAAACCCGATATTCTCACCCAAAACATAATCTTATTTAAAAAAGTACAGGACATATACACAACATTGTCTTTTACTTAAATTTGAGTAATAATATGCAAAACTACCAGGTACATAGCATGACCAAATCCTAAAAGCGGCAACACCTGGAACATGAAGTATATATAACATTCAACATTCACTACTGTGGTTTTGAACTTGTAAGCCATAATCCTTCACCTATTTATATAGAATTTAGTGATTACATGTGAAAGGAGGAATCTAACTTCATATATCATATAAGTTAAGGTATGCAATGATCTCATATTTTCCTAAAAATAGACAATCCAAAATGTAAACCTGATTTTTTTACATTTAACCTAACATGTAAGCCTAAAAATTTCACGAAGTTAAAATTACACCTATATAGACCAATTTCACAAAGTTTGGAATTCCCACAACACACTGCAAAGAAATGACGGCTTACAAACAATGTAAGCCTAGCAAGGTGTAAGCCTGAATTTTTCACTTATTTGAAATGCTTTTTAAAGTAGCTGATGTCATCCTTTAAAAGTTCAGTTTTTTAAGACAGCTTCATTATTTATCCAGGTTAACCAGGAATATTTCATATTATATGTCAGGCCATTTTTCTTACCAGGATGATGTTTTGAAGTATGGTTCGAAAAAATGTCACAAACCCCCCCTTATTTTTGAACATGTTCGAGACATACTAAAATATCTGGTTCTATCCTAAAAAGAAAAAAAAGGAGTTTTGCACCCTCTCCTGGAAAAAGAAGAAAGAGTATTCGATTAGGGAATCGAATACTCTTTCTTCTTTTTCCAGGAGAGGGTGCAAATACTACAACGCTTGGTGACATCGATTTCTCAACAATGCAAAAAGCAACAGCTTCCAAGCCTGTAAATTATATAAAGTGGACAGACAAAAACCGTTATGATGTCGGCAAATATGCCTCAGAACATGGAAACGCAGCAGCAGTTCGCAATTTTAAGAAGGGATTTCCGAACATAAAAGAAAGCACCGTCAGAGAGTTCAAAAAAAGATACGAAAAACAAATTCAAGAAGAAAAGAAAAAACATTTCCAACCATCTAAGGAAAGTGTAAAGTACCACACAAAAACTGGAAGACCGTTGCTCTTGGGGAAATTTGATACAATGATCCGAAAGTATGTAGAAGCAATGAGTAATCGTGGTGCAGTTATTACCTGGTCAATCCCTAATTCGGCAGCAACGGCATTGATTAAAAAGTATCCAGGTGTTATCGGTGACATTGATTTGAAATCCTCTTCTTGGGCACAAAGTCTTTTCCGTAGAATGGGCTTTACGCGTCGTAGAAAAACTTCCACTAAGGTTGACATACCGGTAGCTGCCCGAAAGGAGATTGAATACCTCTTTTTGTACGAAATCGTTAGGAAGGTGGAGAAGTATGCAATTCCTGATTCCTTGGTAATAAACTTTGACCAGACACCTTTGAAAATAGTTCAATGTTCCAACAGTACTCTGGCAAAGAAAAACAGCAAAACTGTTACTATCTTTGGAGCTTCAGATAAGCGATCTATTACAGGCACCTTTTCCGTCACTCTTTCGGGAAAGTTTCTACCGATGCAATTAATATACGGGGGCAAAACTCAGCAAAGTTTGCCACGATATCAATTCCCCACTGGATTTTCTTTAAGTGTGAATGAAAAACACTTTTCTAACACAAACGAGTCTATTAAGCTGCTAAAGGAAATCATTGTGCCGTATGTCAAAAAAGAGCGTGAATCCAAAGGTCTCGGAGAAGATCAAAAAGCTCTCGTGATAATGGATGTTTTCACGGGACAAATGACCCCCGATGTCAAAGATGTTTTAGAGGTGAATAACATATTGGTTACAAATGTACCTGCCAATATGACCCGTTTTTATCAGCCATTAGATTTAACCGTTAACGGAAGTGCGAAACGTTTTCTTGCAAAAAAATTTAATGGCTGGTACTCGCAACAAATTTCTGAGCAGTTAGATTCTGGGGTATCATTGGAAGACATAGATATCAAACTACGTCTTTCAACCCTGAAACCTTTACATGCTGGTTGGGTTGTTGACTTCTACAACTTCATAATGGAAAGTCGCTGGCATATACGATGCTCTGAAGCTTGGTAGCAATAAATTGCCAAACATAGATCCTTTCCATGTAATCGACCCTTTGGTTATTGAAAGTTATGTTGACACAAACATAGATGCAGCCTGTCAACTAGAACGGGAAGAGATTGAAGCATTTTGCTATCGGAATGGAAATTCTTTTATTCGCGAAAGTTTATATCGCGAAATATTATCAATATCTTCATTCGCGAAAGTTTATCTCGCGAAATTTTTTGCATTCCTCAATTCGCGAAAGTTTTTCCAAAAAAATTCGCGAGTTTTTCACCTCGCGAAAGTTTCTCTCGCGAAAGTTTCTCCGATTAAAGTAATCGTTTCAAAATAGTTTCAAAATCGTTTCACAATCGTTTCATTTTTACGTAGTTTATACAAAATCGTTTCGCAAATAAAATATGAAACATTTAATTCGTTTCATGATACGATTATGAAACGATGTGAAAAAAATATTGAAACGATTTCCATACGATGAAAATCGTTTCAATTCGTATCAAAACTGAAACGATCTTGGAGACGATCCCTAACTCGTCTGCTGCTTACTCACTCATGAAACGGAACCTATGAACATTGATTCCAACTGTGAATTCAATAAAAAATCAATATGACAAACATGCTCGAGATTTACCAGCATTGAACATTAGTCAAACTGTAAGATTCCATCAAGGAAAGAATTGGGATCATCTTGGCCAAGTTATGCAGACACATAAAACTCCACTGTCATATATACTTCGAACTGACAAGGATACAACGATCCGTCGTAACCGTCGTGATTTACTTCCATCAAAATCTGAGTTCAAATTGGTCAACAAGAATTATGACGACGAAGAATCAGTCACCATGCAAGAATACCAACATGGTGAAGAAAACGAATGCCCACATGGTGAAGAAAATGAATGCCAACGTGGTGAAGAAAACGAAGGTCAACTTGATGAAGAAAACTAAAAAGAAGAGAGAAGAAACAACGAAAAAATGGAATTCAAAGATACTGTGTCAATGACTGAACCATATAGAACTCGAAGTGGTCGACAAGTTAGAAAACCGGAGCGATTTTGAAAAGACTCTGATTGAACTCTGATTGAACTATAGCTAGATTATATATGTATATAAAAAAAAAAAAAATTAAAAAATTCTTAAAATAGATGGAGTGCATCAATTCTAAAAGGATGCTATTTTAAGATGTTTCTATTCAATGAATCTTTAAAGACTTTAGTGTTCTAAACTTCATAGAACCACTCTAATACACAGAACCATTGTTCGATAAAACCTTTTTTTAGAAAATTGTTTAGAAAATCTGGTATTTTGCAGTATAGCTATACCTACTATATTTTGTAGTGCACTTGGGTATTTAAATTAGTAGGTAACCTAACTCAAAATATTTTTGCAGTAAAGAAATTATTTATTATTGAAACCCCAGACCAAACTTTAGTTTTATTCCATATTTTATTTAATTCTCCTGCTAGCTGAGATTTCCTACACTGGTACTTTGCGGGGTACATCATCTATCTGAGGGGAATCGTTTATTTATATAATTATGTATCAACGCCAGTCTGAGAGACAGAAAGAGTTCAGATGAGCTAAGAAGCAGGCTAAGTCTCCGTAGAATTAAAGATGTTATCCAGATAAGAAGATTGAATTGGCTGGGGCACTTGGAAAGAATGGAGGAGGATAATTGGGTAAGAAAGTGTAGAGACTTGATAGTTCCTGGGGCAAAGCCCAGAGGCAGACCGAGAAAGACTTGGCAGGAGGTTATAAGGACAGACTTGATACAGAGGAAGTTGAGTTTAGATCTAACACAGTCTAGATTAGATTGGAAGAGGGTCATTAATATACCCCGTCCAACCCATGCTAGCATGGAAAACGGACGTTAAGCCGAGAATGATGATGATGATGACTGTTATTGGTTTGTAATACTGAACTTAGATCGAGGATAATTTATGATGATATCCCAACATACTCATACACTGTGTAGCTGCATGTATCCAGCTGTGCTATAAATGGGACTTGCAAAAATAAAACACAACAATAATACTCTCCCCTCCAAACCCTTTCTCCATTTGATAAAAGAAATATTTACACTGTACGTTTTTAACGGTGTAAAAATTTAAGTCACCACAGTAGTGTTAGTCCACAAATTCCTTTTAATTTATAGCTTGCGCTAGCTAGGCTAACACTGGTTCTACTCATTTTGGTTTGTGCTTCACAACGAACATGCCTTTTTTATCACACAGCAGGGTTAGCAGTGTGGTGTTTCTGCTGCTGAGACTTGGGTGCTTTAAAAGGGTTGTGCAACAAAATTTAGGTCATTGGAAACCAAGCTTTACGTTCCTAAGAAAAGGGGTAATGTCAAACTCAAAGGAGGAAATGATTTTGAGAGGGGCAGAGCTAGCTTTCTGGACCCGAAACTTTAATTTCATGAACACAGGGTCGTGGAAAACCTGAACCTGAACCTGAACCGGAATCTTAGGTGTTGGGATCCGATAATTCCCGATAATTTGTTTTGTCTTTTTGTTGTTGTTGCACGTGAGTGAAGTGGTAGAAAAGAAAGGAGAAGACGAGAATTTAAGAATTGTAAGAAAGTTTGCCTATAATGGCCAGGTTTACCTTATACTTTTAAGTTAAAACTAGCCATGTAAAATATGCACATCTATCTATCTATCTATCTATTTAGCTAGCTATATGCAACGCGCATCATCCTGTGGATATTATAGGCAAGAAGAAGAAGGACCACATAGGCCAAATACACCTTTACGATAATTCGGAAAAACTAACACTCCATCGCAGCTTATTTTGCGATCGGAGGAGGTAAAAATCACACTTTTATAAGAGTTTATTAAGGAGAAAACACGTTCTTTCGTGATAACTTTTCTTGCCGCTTTTTGTTTTTAATGAAAAGTACACATAAGTTGTATCTTATTATTATTAACGTTTCCTGAAAATTTGAAAGAAATTGATACGACGGAAGTTAAAAAACTGGAGAAAACACGCTTTCGTCTCTAACAAACTCTCATAAAAACACGCTTTTTACCTCCTTTTTTCTGATATTGTAAAACGATGGAGAGCCGTGAACGCATGTACAATTGAATTATTGTAAAGGTGTATTGGCTATACCCCATGGAATCACAGTCCTGATATTTACTTGCGTGCGCATCTAAGTGATTACATAATGCCCGATGCGCTGTCAGATTGGGAGGTAAAAATGTAAACAAACCAAGCGGACACAGAGGAAAACGTTCAAAACAAACAAAATCCTCAATAAAAACGTGGGGGAAATTTAGGTTTCAACATTTATTCACAATATGTTTTAACCATGCTGTACCAGCACAATTTTATTTTAACATTCACACAAATAAAACATACTTTCGAAGCTTTGCTTCTTTCGCGTACCGCTTCGAGCACAGCATCTATGTGCAATCTTTGTTGTCACTTTTATGCTTGTTTAGCAAAGTAATTTTCAGAAACAAATAACGCAAAGTAGACATCTAATCTATGCTTTGAGAAAGTGATACCCTCGTGAATCGAACATTCAGTCTCTTTCCATTTTTCCAAGGAGTATTGGCTGTTCGTGCATCCTATATATAACACAGCTAGTCGATCTCTTTCTTTTTTTTGCTGTGCTAGCCATATTTTTTACAACAATAATGTTTTCGTTACCTCAATTCTTACGCACGCATCTTTTTGGGATAGCATTACGTAATGTTATATGATTAGAAAAATGAAATGAGAAAACAAACATCGCCCAAACATCAAAAGTGAAAAAAAGCCCAGAAAGAAGTTGAAGGGTTGTTACTAAAAAGCAATAACATTGTTTTGCTGCTGGTTGTTCTTATTTTCAGAGCCTTTCTTAGCCTAGTATTAAGAACATAACTTCTAATCTCATTCCCAGCTATTGTCTCTTTTATTCTTCATGGGCTTTTTGAGGCTACACTGACTTGCCCATCTTGTAGCACATTTTTGTTAGCAATTTATATAATAACTAAGTCAACTACTACATTGATACAAACAAGATTCGATGATTGGATAAATGAAATTTGAAGCTTGCCACATGCAGCCCCTGAAATTCAGGAAAATTCACTTTGGCAGCTATATTGCCGATGTGATGTAGATCACGTACGCAAATACTGTTTTTAAGACGGCAATTTTTGAAATTTGGTAAATGCACTTAGATGCCTTCTTCTCTTGTTTTGAATTATATATTGAAATAACTAGCTGTCAAGGTGAAAAGATAAAAATACCATGCTCAAGAACTTGTTTTAAAAGTTATGTGACAAGAAGTTTTCTGGTGCTGTTTTGAAAGTTATACAGAATATACTTGTGTTGTTTTGAAAGTTATATAGCAAGTTATACTTGTGCTGTTTGGTAATTTATACAGCAAGTTATTCTCCTCCCACTTAAAATAATAAGAAAAAACAGAAATGTTATTTTTATAAAAATTCCTAATGTTTTTCGCGCCTATAAGAAAATCTAAATCTTAGTATAAAATCTTTTACGGGACTTTAGTTTAGTTAGCAATAATATTTAAAATCTTTTGCGGCATTAAAATTATTTAGCATTCATAACGAGGAAGGAATTACGGCAAGCTTATCCTACCTTGTTTTTGCATGTATCTATCTAACAACAATCTTGCAATATCACATTTTGAATAACTTATTTTTGTCAACAACAAGGAGAAAAACATGTAATCACAACGAAGGACGGTGTTACGGCAAACATATTTAGTCTTGTTTCTTAGATTATTTTTCCTGTATGTTAGATTATTTTAGTGATAGTCTTACATTTTAGCTTGTTTCTTAGATTATTTTTCCTATATGTTAGATTATTTTAGCGATAGTCTTACATTTTAGCTAGCGTATTTTCACCATCATTTTATAATAATCATAACAAAGGCTTTTCAACCTGTGTATATTTAGACCTCAAAATAATGTGACAAAAATGATTCTTTTTTTCATAGACTAAAAAAATGCCCATAAATATTGGTAGTAATAGTGAAAACATATCGCCGAATGCATCAAAAGATAGAAGTCATTTTTTTCAAGCAAGTGATAAGCCTGAAGAGTTTGCTGAAATCACTAATATAAACTTTGTTCGTCGTAAACGAATACATTGGCCATTTCTCTTGTGGTTGTATCTAAAAACGCTTGGATTATATCATAAAGGTGAACTTTATTGCATATTTTTGTTTTATATATATATTATAATTTTTTTTCAAGTTTAATAATTTGTGTTAATGTTGTTCTAAAATAAATTTTTTTTTAGTTCCAAATACTTTAGTTTTGTGAAAAGAGGGAAAAACTAGACTTGAGTCATTATTAAGGAATAACCAGGCAATTACTCTTTCCCTCTCTGAATATTGGAGACCTTTTGGTGAGGTCATATAAAATATACTACAAAGAAAAACACAAAGAAAAAGCGAATATATAGAATGTTGTGTGTTTAATGTCTTTTTGTTAGTTTTTCTTTGTCAGTCTTGCATCTATTTTGCAGTTTTTATAAATTTGTTTGTTTGTTTTGCTTTTTCACGTTCATTTTTGTTTAATTTTCGGTAATTATTTTTTAGTAAAATTTTCTTATAAGAGGCCTTCACGAAAATTTATAGACAATGCTGCTGCAGATAGCCCTCTTTATTGTTTCGTAAAGTCCCTGAGTGGAATGAAAGGATTTATGACTCTTTATAGGACTTAAGCCCAGTTGTAGTCTAGAAAAGACATTTGCCACAAACAACACAAACTGTCTAACCAACAAATGCAAAAAAATAAATTAACACTTGTTGTTTTAATTCATTGTCATAAAGCTAGCTATATAATAGATTTTAATTCCTTCGTAAATCAAGCGGCATCAAAAAGGTAAAAAAATTTAAATAATTCTTCCACAAATTTATCCCCTTTTTTTTGTTAAAAAAACGCATCTCTGTTTTAAATAATAAAATAATAATAAAAATAAGAAGTTGCTGTCGTTTTATTTAAGTTTTGAAACGTAATCTTATAAATCTCTTAGATCTTCAAAGATTGTTGTTGTATAATGCTATAGTTTGTACGTTTAAAATTTTTTATGCATTCAATGAGGACCTAGAAGACTCGGTTATTAAGGTTGTTTCAATTTAATGTTACGCATCGCCAAGTCTTGCTTTTTAGACAACGACAAGCCATATGCATTCGAATTTATTGCATGGTATATACAATTGCTATCTTAAGGCTGAAATACACTATCATTTTTCAATGATCATTTTTCAATGATACATTCCAATGGCATCAAAAATGACAAATTTTGGCACGAATACACTATCATAAACTTGAGCATGTTTTTCTTAGCAACATGGACTCTGAAGAAGAAATAGCAGCTGCTGTTGCTGTGTATATGTTATCAAAAAAGAGAGCCGAACGTAGGAAAAGAAAGCAACGTACTATAGTACTATAGTACCAACAGCATTTTATAACCTTCGTTTAAACTTCTTTGAACTAAAGAAATATCTGTCATGACCAACAACAACATTTTTTTCATGTTTTGAGTCCCTTTTCTACACCATACTATCAACTTCGAACGATAAAGTTTGTTATGATGAGGTGGCGCCAAATTTGAATAAATATACAGACCGGAAACATTGAATAACAAATCGAACGAATATGGCGGCTTCATCTTTATTCCTTGAATTTTTACTTTCTTTATCTTTACTCACAAATTTTTTTAGCAAGTTCAGTAGTATAAAATAATAAAAATAATGTTCTTCACTTGTTCAACATTTTTGTTATTTTGATCTTCAACTTCTTCTAATCACTTTGTGTACATTGACCCGTGACCATCACAATAAAGAGAAATATATCCCATTGTTTTTTAATTTAGCCACCCGTTTAGCAAATGTGTAAAAATACTCAATTATAAATAACTAGTCGTTAGCCCGTGGAAAAATCCACGGGTTCGCCCGTCGCAGCTAAGCTACCATTTTGCGTGACAGACAGACGGACGGACGGACAGACGTATACGGGCATTATAATATAGATTCAGCACTCTCACAAAGACGTAAACAAATTTGATTTATAGTGGGACTTTTTTATGGAGCAGACGACCAAGCCAGTCAGTCTGGTCTTTAAAATCAACACTTATCATGAACTTTTATTCAGCAGCCGTGCCGCAGCGCAGTTCGCCTCTCCTTTAATCTCATAGAAGTTGATATTGAGAAAAAACAACGCATTCACGAGACCCAATTCCTGCTAAAGTCAAACTAGCCGCAACTTTGAAGTTTTTATCATGTGGGATACCTTTGAATACCTCATGACTTCTTGCCTTCTCGTTTCTGTCCTTTATCCCACAAACTGGGCTGACTTCTCTAAATCTCAATAAAATTTTCAGTGCGTCTTCATTCTCGGGTGAATTATCTTGTTCAAAACTTTGTTTTCAACTATGTTTTACGCCTAAACATATATCGCGTGCAACAAACACGTGTGCGAAAACAATGGATTCGATTTAAAACAACAGAAAAAAATGTCATTGAAAAATTAAAAGTTGAACATGTTCAACTTTTAATTTTTAAGGATCATTGGAAATGAGAGTGTAAAAAATGACATTTTTTCCTGTATACACTGTCATTTTTCAATGATAATTGGAAAATGATCATTGAAAAATGAAGTGTATTTCAGCCTTTAGTCAGTTATCAAGTTGAACGACTGTTGTGCTTACACGCGTACCGTAGCTTAAACGGGAGCTTTAAATGCACCAGGACCCCTTCGTAGAACCCTCATTGATAACAGTACCATTAGGAACTGAAGAAGCTATCCTGGGCTAATAATAATAATAATAATAATAGCATTACGGTAGAGACAATACTTTTTTATTGTTGGTTTAGTTCCGTAATATTGTCATAAGATGTTAACGGGACCTACATTTCAATGCATTATTTTTTCCTTCTTGTTTTTCATAGCACCATTTGTCACCGTCCGTCGATGTGCGAGATGCAAAGAAGTCGGTCATGAGCAATTCACCACATCTCAGTCGTTCAAGTTGTTTCATTGCGATATTTGTGAAAGTTTCTTGTGGGATCACGAAGGTATTGGTTTGGTTTTAATAGTACAAATGTTAGAGTGGTTGTTTAAGCAGATTATTTTTTCATGAGCATTAACTCAAATTTTCTGCTCGCGAAACGGGAAAGGCTTCCTTGCAAAAACCAAATTTTTAGGTTTTCGCTATTTTATTCTCAAAATAACACAGTCATTCGCGAAAATAATTCTCGCAAAAAATCTCATAATCTTCTTTACGAAAAAACTTTTTACTCGTGAAAATTAGTATCCTTGAGCGTATTGAGAATTATTCAGCAATACTTGAGTGTGTATTTTTTTATTACCAATCCAGGCGTGGTGTCGTATATCACAGACCATGATATTGGCGCATCCAGGTTAAACCACAAGTTTAGTTTCGTCCTCTCCAACTTTTGGTTGTTTCTCATACTGGTTTCCACCGTCTGGTTATTTGCTGTCGATTTTATAAGATATGAAGACCACAATGACGACCTTGTAGAAACGATATCAACGTTATGCATCCAAGGTTTATTGACGGTGCCAGTTCTGTGTGTCTGTGCTTGTAACTTGCATTCAACTTGGCCGCAGTGGGCACCAGGTGGATGGGCGACCGCATTAGGGCCAGTGTTTTTAGTGCAACGTTTACGATGGGTGAACATGAGGAAAACTAGAGTGGCCGGGTATGTTTTGTTTTTCTTAAGCATTTTGTTTATCACTTTGCAATGCACTCGTTTAACGCAGGACTTATACGCATATGGCAAGCACGTAACGTACATCACACCCATAGACTATTTTACTGTATCCATCGGTATTTTCAATTTCGCCGGTATAGCTTTCGTTGTGTATCTGCTGCGTAGAAGTTTTGAAAAAGAAGTGCGTCTGGTCTGCAAGTTTACCCGGCAGCACATCCTTGATATGGATATATGTCGGCAAAGATTAGCCGAAGCTTTCGATACCTTTCATAAATTCCGAGAATTTACGTCAGGCTGGATGTCGATGAATGTTACTTTCGCTGTCGTCTCTTTCTTACTTGAAATTCATGTGTGGATCACAGCAACAAAACCGATGCCGTACTTTCGCTACGAACGGTTGATTTTTCTTTCGGCTTGTTTCATACTCCCGATATTGGCTGTCGGAAACGTGAGCGTGGATTACTTGTGGAATCGAATGATTCGGATGATCAGTCGTATGAGGAGTGCTGACAACGAAATGCAGTGGGACAGAATTATGCAGTTTCTTCAGGAGCAGAGACCTGGAAATCGACCGTGGCAGTCGTTGATGGCTTTTATACTTTCGATAATTGCAGTTTTTGCCGCCATACAATTCAGGATACTTAGTAGCAAAGCGATCAATAGCGCAACAAACATTAGAAGTCTTAACGTCACAGAACTGTACAACTGAAAAGCTGGTACTATTTTTCCCTATTGCCATATTTTATTATATATTTTGTTCTTTGAACACTGTTGTGTAAACAGCTCTTGCTTTGTTTTCTTAGTTCACTGTTAGCCAAAGCTAAACCTTAAAATTCTGAAAACTGTCTTTTTGTGAGAAAATGTTGTATTTAGAGAGCTTTGTTGCGCGAATGTACTCAAGACCTGGTACTAGATAAAACCTTCAGCATTTTGTTACGGCGTGTCTTTCTTTATCATCCAAAATATTCAATTTTAAATTGTAAATAATGTAATTTTATTAATATTAGTTGACTTCTTTTACGATTTTTATATAAACTTTTTAAGATTGGGTGTCTATTTTATTTTTATAGGATTATATTTTCGTTAAGTGTGTATTTTTTGACAGCCGCGTATGTACATATCATACGCAAATTCCGTGTATCAAATACATGTTCAGCCTAAAATTATTCTTAATTTGTTTCGCAAAATTGCAACATTTTGACTTTGTCTTCTTATTTTTATCAAATTATAAAAAATTGTAAACGAGTTTCTTTCTGTTAAACAATTTCTATTGCCGCGTTAAAACAGAATAATAGATAAAGGAAAAGGTATGGCATAGTCCTTCATTCCTATACCGATTGCAATATAAAGGTGGAATGATGCTTTTTGACTCATTTTGAGAGGTTTTACTTGATAGGAATAATCGAAGATAATCTGGAAAATGTGATGATTAACATATACGATTTTTTTTATATAAAAAACAAAAAGACATTATTTATCATATTCAACAGTAACATCAAGAAATAATTTATTGGGCTTATTAATTTTCATATATAAAGATGTTTTTTTTATGTTTGTGAGTTGTAATTTTTGTTATTAACGTGTATATATTATATAGATGTATATTTTTTTTCACTTTTTGTCTGAATACAATATATACAATATTTCAGATGTCTTCCAACACTTTCTCTGCCAATATTTGGTTTATGTCATATTCGCGGCGTAGAGGACGCGCGAGGAGAGGGCTGTTTTCTAGTACTCCTTGTGTCGTATGTAAAATTAAAATGAAATGGAACGGATCGGATCGGATCAGATCAGATCGAATCGGAATTGACAATTGTGATTTCTGAAATCTGATTGGTTGATAATATTTTTCGTTTTGATCCATATTGAAAGGTGAAATCTTTTCTTGCGGACAGGAACGGACAAAATTATCAAAAAAAAAGATTAATTACGCAAGTTTGAGTAATTTCTTGTTCCGTTTTGTTCCGATCTATATTTCTTTAGTGGAAATTCAGCTTCGCCTATTTGATCCTCGTTCGAAAAGAGCTACAGACTTTCTATTGATGGTTTGCTATACTGAAAATCTGGATACGATTATTTTTCAAATCTGCAGCAGCGATGTTGCCGTTAGAAAGAACAGCCAATCCGTGAGTGTCATTTAGCTCTCCATCGTGCTCTCCTTTTGATCCAAACTTTGCGTAGAACTCTCCTGTTGACTTTATAATTTGAATGCGATGGTTATCACGATCTGCCACTATTAACCGACCTTTAATATCTATTGCAATTCCTGTAGGATGAAGAAATTCCCCATCTCTATCTCCTTTCATGCCAAAGCTTCGTATGAACATACTGTCGGAGTCGTACATCTGAAAATAAGTAAAACATCACACGAACAAGGTATTAAATGCAGAGTACTCAGCGGTGTAGAAACCAGGGCGAAGTACTGAAAATCTGTTTTTGTTTTTAAGTCACGTTGAAAAAAAAGTTGTGAGCTTCGACAACAAACTTAAAGTTTCGATTATGCAGCCAAAAAAGTTGGCTGGAACTGTGAACTTGTAAGACTTATGTCAATGCGAGCACAAACAGAAAGATGGAGTAGGGCTCTTCTACGCTTTCTGTTAGGACGGCCAACATTGGAAATGATCATTTCGAATGACTTTTATTCTATATTTTATTTTAAAATGAGAAGTAAAGATAACTTCAGCAGAAAGTTACAAATTTGCCTGGATACCTTATTTCTGCTAATTTTCGCACAAGGAAGTTCAGTGCAGAAATAGCGCACAAAACCCATGACATAAGAATAAAACACAGCAGATGGGTTTACCAAGGATGAGCAATAATGCTTAGGCTATAAATATTCCACTATCTGAGCCTGAGCATTGAACATCTTGTTGGTTCAAAATATTTCCCACCAAACTTCAGTGGTCAGGTAACAAATTTCGAAAGCAGAATTTACACAAATGTGGGAGCACAGAGATGCGAGAGCGATAAATAAATGTAAGAAAGAAAGGTACTTTCAAACATAATAACATAAGAAGGTTGTCTTTGATGAGAAAAAAAAGTTTCACGAGATTTACCTTAAAAAAATTATTTTTTTACGGAATTTAATTTTTAGATTTGTAGTTTGGAGAAATTATTAATACAGTATCAAGCCAATAAACTATTGTAAAAATCAGTGAAAGAAGTTTTACAAAACACTTTTTTGTGATCATCCTGAAATATGTTATTTTCGGAGCACTGATTTTCATGGCTTTATGTTAAAATCTTAAAAAGTTACTTCACGGTATAATAGTAAATAGGAATGCTATATATTTACCTGCACTTTGTTGCTATTCATATCTGAGACATATATATTTCCTTTCAGGTCTGTTGCTACGTAACAGGGATATTGCAGTTCTCCCTCGCATTGACCAAAATGACCAAATTTTGACCATCGCTCTAAAAAAGAGTTCATTGCGATTTATTTGCATTTGGAAAGTAAAATACTTGTAATGTAGAACAAAATAACAACCTAGTATAGGATCCAACACATAGACGCAACAGTTAGTGTAATCAGCAATGATGATTCTACCAGAAATATCAACGGCGAGTGTAGACGCCTTTAGCTGATTTAAAATAAAACGTCGTTGAAATTCTCCATTGCCGTTGAAAATCTAGAAGTGAACAAAGGTGTTTTTTTTTAAGTTAATCTTTTCCCAGGCTTAATTTCTACTTGCGCAAAAATGAAAATTGCCATATCTATTCAAGTATTTACCTGTATCCGACCTTTCAGTCTCTCACATACAACGATTTCACCATTCGTTCCAACTCCTACCCCAGTTGGACTCTGAAACTCACCATCATTGCCACCCTTTTGACCGAAACAAAACAAAAACTTTCCACTCTCATCAAATACTTGTATTCTGTTGTTATGGCAGTCTGTTGCTATAACTCGTTTATTTATGTGATCACTCGCTACACCAAACACTCCATGAAATTCTCCGTATTGCGTGCCTCGCCTGCCTATTGAGAACATGAACCTTGCAACAGTTTCTACTCTCAGATTGTGAAAGTTCGAGATTTTGATGTTGTTCTCCTCTTTACTGTCTAAATACGCATTATCCATATCTCTTTTTTGTTTTAATTTTACACTTTCAATCGTATGTGTTCTGTGAGATACTTCCTCGTTGTTTTTGTAGCTGTAGTGGTTGATATCCAAACTTAACGGTTTGGAGTAACTTGGGGGAGACCTTTGTTCACTCGGCGCAGGACTTCGATTGACAGACTGCGGAGCACTAACTGCGTGTGCATCGATGGTGAGTTCCTTCAGAAGAGACGTGTTCGGCTCTGATCCTCTTCGAGACCCTGATTGTTGATTAGAAACTATCACAGAGAACGGACTTCCCAGTATCGGTTTGTTTTTTAATTTAATTGACAACTAAAATGTTAAAATAAAATTATTTTATAGTTGTTTATCAACCGCATGAACTGGTGCCCGACAGCCTGGAGAAGAAAGTGACTTCTCACCTTGTGTAATCCAACAGAATACGTACGATACGACAAAAGAAACGTGCTTTCATTCTTCTCGCGAATCTATAAAAAGCCACGAAAAATTTATTTTCACCAGTTGGACATGTTTTCATGGCTACTGTTGTTGCTATACGGGGGTTGAAATTTCAAAATAACCTACTCGTACTATGCCAATCTTAAATAAAAATAACCCCCGTCTAAAGGTAAATTTCTTGCTCAGTTTTGGTAAATTAAATGCAAATAAAGGATTTATCGCGAAAATATAGTAGATTTGATATAACTTACATCAGGTACCAGTATTCCGTACTCAGGTGTTTCTATCTCTGCGTCAATGTCACTACGCACACATGGTGTTTCGACTCCATGTTGATTCCTATAAAACAATTTGCGCCACTTATCACTTTTCGAAACAAGGAGGGCATTATATTAAAACAGCAAAATTGGAACCAGGTGCGCATCAAAATGATGTTGCTGTATTTGAATTGTATTTGAAAAATGTTTGCGTACACCTTAGAACGATTATAAATTGATAAAGGAATTGGTTATGCTTAAAATACTTGTCCTGTATGTTCGCCTAATTCAAATTATTTTCACACAGTCGTAATGGATGTCGAGGTTCTGTATTAATGAGTGAAGACCGCCATACACGCATTCCACTATTGAGCCATGAGCGTTAAATGTCTCTCAAAGCATGAATGTATCATATAAGCTTACTTGATGACTAGTGTTAATTGTGACATTTGTCCTTTGATCGCCGATGTGACGTCTCCCAACACAAAACAGTTGAGGAACACCTCTCCACTTGCAGAAAGTTGTCCGTATGATTGGATGGCGGTAGTGATGCTCTCAATGTTGGTGTCGCAACTGATTTGATCGTCAACCTCTGGTTCGATAGGATACTGCATTTTAACCGAGTTCTTTAGCTTTTCACACACTGCGTGTTTAATCGATAAGATTTCAGCATCGGTGCCGGTTGAAAGAACTTGTTCTAACATAACCAAAAATTTTCATTGTAACGATACACGATAAAAAATGGCATATGAGCAGTTGAGCTACTTTATTGTAAGAAAAATTCGCTGTTTCGCGCTTTCTTTTAAAAATTCGCGAAAATAAATTCCACGGCACTTTTGAAAGTCTCGAACAGCGAAATTTCATTCTGTGAAATGTAAAAGATTTAACCTCGAAAATTATTCCCGCGATATTCTTAGACGCTGCATTTAATTTATAAAAGCCCTACTGGTTATAGTTTAATATTTTACTGAAAAGTATTAAAAATCTGTTAAGTGGGTAATTAATGTTTAAAATGATAATTCGAACTCTAAATTTACACCAAAATTTCCTTTTTTCATTTTGAGCGATTTAATTTTTGACCATTCGCTAAAATATGTTTTTCGAATTTTTTAAATCGCAAAAAAATTTCCACACAAAAAATAGTGGTACAACATCACAATAAATCGGCAAGGAATGTATTTAGTCTATCCTAGGAGGATAGAAATCTATCTATCTATTCTGCTAGGTCTATCTGCACAACATACCTGCAAATTTCTGCATATCTTCCAACTTCGAAAATTCCGTTTCCAGTTGCTCTAACTGTTTGTTTAAAACAAGTTTTTTCTCGTTTACCACCTTCGATATATCTTGTAACAACGTGCGTTCTTTCTCTTCGATCATTTTGATTAAACGAGGCGTTCGTTCTTCAATTTCGGACTTGATGAGATCAGATCGCGATTCTAACTTATGCTGTGTGTCGTGTAAATGCGATGTGGCGCGGTTGAGCATCGGTAGTTTTTGCTCGATTATTAATTTTAAAGAAATAATTTCGTTTCTTTGTGAATCAACAGCTTGTTGAATTGGTGTGTATTCATGCTTGTTTTGCTGGTGTGTGGTGATGACACACTCGCGACATATAGTCGTTTGACACGTGTTGCAAAAATACCTGGAAAGTGGAGGCAATAAAATCTGTTACTTTAAGTCACTGCTAGGAGGATAGATGAACATAGACAGATGTTTAGATGGATGTTTATCTATCCTCCTAGACCAACGCCTCACTGTATCGACAAAAATACGAGGTGAAGATTGTTATTCCAACCTTAAAATCGTCATATTGCATTTCTCGCTTACCTATTTAGAACGCACTGTATATTGCTTTGCTCAACAACCCCTAAATATCCCTAAAAAGCTTTTTAGACTCTTCTGGACCCCTAAAACACTCGGTAATTCTCAGGACTCTTATCAACCAATCAATCATGTCAAAAAAGTTATGTTTAGTAGTACAACTCACGTGACTTTCTCATCTTTGTGTAATTGACAGAACACTGGTCTGTGTAGTAGTCTCGCTATATCATCACTTCTCTTCAGCTGTTCTAATGTCAAAATCTAAAAAAGAGCAGTACTGATACTCTTCAAATGCACATCAAACCGTTTGTGTGTGGAAAACGTATTAACCTTAGTAGGCGTACTCAATGTAATGCACACGAGTACCAACCTGATGGTCCTTGGTCATTCTCACCCTACCATGTGCATTGTGACAAGCATAGCATAGGAAATCCATGCAGTCGACACATCTGGCTGTAGCGGGTAACTGCTCGTTGCAGCTACTGCATAACATTGGAATCGACGTGCTGTTTCTCACTGCTTCCATATCAATCATGTTGTTGATGACGAAATTCGGCGGAAATTCTGCTATTCCATTGATCTATAGAAAGTTTGGAGTAGTTTACCTTATTCCATGAAGTTAACGTTCATGAATTTAACGCGGTTTTTCAAAATTCGCGTTAATTTAATGAACGTTAATTAAATGCAGTGTTAATTTAAAGGCTGTTAATTTCATGACTCGTTAATTAAAATACTGTTAATTTGGTAACTTTTTTATAATATATAAAAGCCTAAAAAACATAAAGATACAATTTTTTTTAAAAATTTTACACTATGTCCTCCTCATCGGACGATAGTTCAACGGTGTTCTCTTTTTTAGCGATCTTTTTTAAAATAGCTTTTGTATCATCTTCATACTCTGATCCAAGTGGAAATTTAACTGAAAGCACTTTTTCTTCCAAAGTTTTTAAATTTTTAACATTGTCTTTCAAACAACGAAAACTTTTATTTCGATTTCCAAACTGCCTTGTAATAGAGGAGACCGCTTCACTACCGTGGATTCGACTGTTGCCGTAATTTTTGCTTCGTGTGATATCGCATCTGTATTATAATACCCGTATACGTCTGTCCGTCTGTCACGCAAAATGGTAGCTTAGCTGCGCAAGTAGCGAGAAGCACGCAATGCGGTATAAAAAGGACGGGCGAACCCGTGGATTTTTCCACGGGCTAACGACTATATTCTCAAATTCGCGTTAATTAAATGCATTTTTGAAAACAACCTTGCTCAACGGCGTTAATTAAATGCCTTTTTCAAAATAATTTTATTGAACCACGTTAATTTCATGACCGTTAATTTAATTCGCGTTAATTTCTTGACTCGTTAATTTCTTGACTCGTTAATTTCATGGAATAAGGTAGTTAAACTACGATACAACATTCGATACAAGCATGCAATTTCGTCGTAGAATGAACGCAAAATGATTATTAAATTAAGCTCCCTGAATCGTTTAATTTGAGACATCGTTCGTGCAAAAAATAAATAAGAAAGTTTAAAATCATAAAGTTGCAATCATGAAGTTATAGCATTGCATATTTGGTTAGCTGAAAAATATATAAAACAGTGGTCGTTAACCCGTGAAAAAATCCACGGGTTCACCCTTATATATCCCGGGCATCGTTATTTCGTGCATCCTTAGCACAAAGTAGCGACTCGGCTACCATTTTGAGCAAAAAATGCAGCCATTATTACAGAGAGATTATCTTTCTGTAAATAAACAGCCTGTAATAAAATGTTTCATATTCTACCTCCACGATTTTTCATGATATGCGAATGGGTGGGGTACCGCAACAGCATGTTTTCTTGTTTAATTATTATTTATTCTTTTCTATTTATTTCCATTTTAAACTTTATTTTACTCTTTTATTTTATATATGTGTTTTTTATATATATATTGGATTACATTGAATGAAATCAAGATAGTTTTTGATTAGTTTTTATTTAAAGTATATTTGCTTTCACAACGCGCTAATTTATCTATTGTTTCTTTTCGTAAACATACTTATTCTCTCATCATTTTGTAGCATCTGGAAATATAAAACCCTGCAAATTTACGGACAAACTTGTATTTCACTCAGAGTACATATAGCGAACAGATTCCATTTCTCGATTTATTGAATAAGTTTTAAAATTATCATAAAAATCATCCTCATAGTATCAGCTCTAGTCGACGCTGTTAATTATTATTATTCACCCTATTGAACTTGCCAAATATAATGAATTCTCTTTATGTCAAATTCGAAAGAGAGCGGAAAGTCAAAACTTAATAACATCCGCAATATACAATGTTTTTGCATATTTTTTTGTGGGAATTGAAATCCTTGCTTATTTTAAATATAAACCCCAAACGTTTTTTCTCCTAATTTTTTTACCCCAACGTTTCGTAGTTTTGGATCTAGTTTTACTCTTATTCCACTTATTTTCGTCTCTCTGTGTCTTCAAAATGGTAGTCAAACCGCTACTTCGTGCTAAGTATGCACGAATTAACGATGCTCAAAATATGTACGCTCGGTAAACACGTGCAGTGTACCACGGGCTATTGACTAGTCTATATTATGTTGATCGGCGTATGTCTGTCTGTATGTGTGGCAAAATAATAGATAGGAGTAGCAACAGGCGAATTTCTGTGGATTTTTTCGCGGACTAAGCACTATTGGGAATGCCTTCAATGCCTTTTCGATACAACTTCAATTAATTTACATACCTTTAGCATTACTTCCTTTCGACACAAATGACATGTGAGCGTAGTCGACCTTGGGTTTACGGTATGTTCTAAACAGCGTTTGCAAAACGAATGTAAACAAGGAAGTAACCTTGGATCTGAGTAAATTTCACCACACAAAGCACATAATATTTCTTCTTTTACGGAGTTCTTCTTGAACGCTGGAGGCGCAGGTAGGGGTGGTGGTTGTGAAAAAGAACGCCCATACTCGTCGCGAGAAGGTTGGCGTTCTACACGTCTAGTTTGTGCTGATCTCTCGTCGCTGGTGTACGATCTCTGGTCATCGTGTTCACTTGTTGATCTGTGGTCATCTTTACTATGATCCGTGGAAGATTGGTTACGAATAACGTTAGGGACATTTCGAAACCAATCCATATCACAAACAGTTTATTGTCGGTGAAATAAATTATCACCATATGTTTATAGCGATTATTTTTTATAAAAATACGCGCACATAAAATCTTCGTCGTCGAAACCGTTTTTCAAAGGAGAAATTTAATAATAATTTTTATCTCCTCGTCTAGAATTTTTTTCGACAGCGAAATAAATCCCTGAACATATAGACTGTGGAGAATTTTTTTTCGTACTTCACTTGCTTATGAGTTAAACAAAAAGAGCTAGCCTTCCTATTGTTATACCAAGTCGTTGCAGCTGCTTTTCCATTAGCGACTATCAATGAAAACAGTTTAAAGTTGTTCTTAACAAACGAATTTACAATCAGCATAAAAATATAACCCACCTGGAAAAAAAAAATGGAAAACTCAAAATAATTTTATAATAACCGTTTTTTTATGAGACAATTTGGAATAGCCTCGGTACTGAACTTTTAGTACTAAGACTTTCTTAGCAGAATATTAACGAGAACAGAAGAATTGAAAGATTGAAAAAGGGGGTTTCACTTTTATAAAAAACCCTTTACCCTTTGCAACAGGCCTGTCTCAAAAAATAGGTTTGATTATGAAAAAAAAACGTGTGTCATATTTATCTTAAAGGCAAAATACCTTTTGGAGTTTCAGTATACAACCTTTTCAGTCAGTTCTCTCTGAAAACTACTCTATTACTGTTTTCTTATGAAAATAAATTGCATAATACGTTGGGATGGGGTGTTAACATTTGTTTGAAGAAATATCTTTGCATAAAACATCCTCGTCCTCAGGGTCTCCTGTTTCCTGAGCCGTTATTACGGAGCCGCAAATAAATTTAAAAAAGGCAAATTGCCCTGAGTATGTCATCATTTTATCATCCATTAAAAACCAGTGCATATTTTTGGTTGACCTCTTTCGTCTTTAAGAGCTTTTGTCATTTTACTTTTTTGTTTGTTAGTGTCATCTGACCTGCTTCACCTGCTTCAAATGTCTGGACAAGCGATCATAATTATGATTTATTCCCGCCAAAAACAGGTCTAAAAATAGAATTTGACAACTTGTTTGTTAAAAAAATCTACAAAAGCGTGGGAGGTACCGTCCTTCCTTCTACTGCATATTCTTTTAAATGTTTTATAACAACTTTTGTCGAAATTTAAATTTTGATATGTAACCAACAGAGTATTTATACTCACGTGTAGTTATGACTCACAGCGTGAAAATTGCACGCCGAACGTCAAATTAACAAGAGGTGCTGTATTTTGTCTTATCTATTTCTCTTCAAGGAGGGAGACTGAGGTAGGGAGGAGGAGGGGGATCCCAGCTGTGAGAATTGAATTGTTAGTTACTATCTCAGTTGCAAGGATAGTATTGCTTTCCAACTTCTAACTATCTAACTAACTACATCCGAAATGGGTGCCTTTTTACGTCTTCAACGAGTTTATTTTAAGCAAATTTTTTTTTACAAAAACTGCCTTCGGGTGGATTCGACCCACAAACCCACGAAAATATTTATTTTGACGGCTTTTATATTATTCATTTTTGATTTGTTTCGACGGCTGGCGAAATAACCCAAAAATGATTTATTGATGCGAAATACAAAATTTTTTTAGAATTTTTTTTGTTTTTTTTGCGAAATGATTCCTCTCAACGAAATAAAGTTGTGGTGTGATTTTCAAGTTCTAAGAATAATCCTAATGAATTTCCCCACTATAAGGATGTCATAAGAATTTTTAAGTGGTACTTTCGAGAAATGACCAAAGGCTCTCAGAGGTATGGGACCTAATAGATAAATATAAAAAGTCAGTAAGTATCATAGCCATACATCATATCCCTCACGCCTCCAGGAACAGCTGTAAATCAATTTTTAGGTTTTGTAAAATAACCCCGTTAATAAATTAAGAATATATTGTTGCAGTGACATGTAATTGACATTGACATGCGAGATAGTTTATGCAGCCCCTGCATCTTGTTTCTTTTGAGATGGATATGAATCCATATGAAGTGCCTTATTTTTTTGCGGAGATTTAATCGTCTTCCTCCACAACCTCGTTCCCAGTGCAGTTTTGCCTTCCTCTATTATATTGTTTATTCCCTGACATCCTTTGGTTTCTGCAATTGCATTGCTTTGAAACCGTTGTGATTGTTGTCACGCATCAGCAGAAGTCCATTATTAAACTCCACGGCAAGATGTGCAAAAAATTGGACTATGCCTATCATTGTAAGTAGAACTTGACTTACCGTAGAAGTATGTCTGGCGATAACCCCAGTGGAAAGATAAGCAGTCATACCTACCGAAGTAATTAGTCAGCTCTTCTGCTACAAACAATATTCTGTGTCACCGAATATCCTTATAAATCTGCAAAATTCCGTTTACTCTATTATTTCTTCCCCTCTAATATTCCTGCCTCTCTTTTAAACCCGCCTATTTGCTATGTGTTAAGAAAATAGTCCTTGCTCTCCTTTAACCCCGCATACAAGATCTGACTGTAATTTATTTATAGCTCATTACTTCTGATCTGTTTTCATCAAATCTGTTTTCATGATAGTGTTACTATTAGAGCCCTTTAAGTATAAGGGAGAAAGGGTTGGTTATTACAATAAGGCATTCACGAAGAAAGAGTCTTAAACAACCATTATATAATACCTTAGCCTAGTTAATTAAGCTTTCTTCGAGGATATTAAAACGTGTTTCTCTCATACGAAAGCTTAGACGCGGATGAATGTTCGGTACCCCTAAATTCAAAATAATTTTTTCTGAGCAAACTCTAAATAAATATTAACCAATGAGCATAAAGCTATTGTGGTCAACGTCCTAACCTCTTAACTAATAAGGGAATTAATCACGTTTGTTTGGGCAAGTGAGACCACCATTCTCGCTCCAAAACATTTCCAGATAATGATCACGTGAGCAAACAACAATAACAGTAATTATTTAAAAATACGTTTGCGATCCCAGCGTAGATTTTTCTACCTTACTATTCCGACTTCCCAGGGTAAAAGATTTCCGTTTGGTCTCCATAAAAAACATCCATGGTATGGTTTATTCGCGTCAGGTTAACTGACCGAGGGGCAAAGAAACCCTGGGACTAAAATGCTAAAAATTATTAGGGAATAATGAAATTATTTTCTAGTGGAAACTGAGCCTTAAACACGTGGCCACTTTCGTGCAGACGTTACAAAGCTACAATAAAAATACAAAAACTGGAAATACCTAGCAGCACAGTCTTCTTTCAAGGCATGTATAATTCGTTCACTTCCACTGCCTGATAGCAGAAATTTTTGTTGAATAATGAAATTTTCCCGTATCTGTTTTTGAATATGACTGGCTAGGACACAAGAATCGGTTATGTAATTTCCCTTGGTCTTATCAAGTTTAACATCATTTTATCATTAAATCAGGGGACAATACACCTCTTCATAGTTTAAGTTGTTTGCTCATTTTCTGTATTGAAAAAAGGAAGTAAACAGAGTGACTTTAATTAGGCTTTGACTATGGACATTCATAATGACATTATGAAAATTTAGTATTGCCAATAACCCTACTTAAATCATATAGACCATTTTGAATGTTTACATTTTCCGCGGTAAGCCCTTTCGGCTTTAACAATTGTGTGGCAGGCAAAAAGATGGGGGCGCTAGGTGAAGTGAGGTCCTTTTTAGTCTGTTTCTTCGCACAAAGGTATCATTATGACTTTATATGAATATATGTCAGTCAGAAGTTACCCATCTACACTCGATAATAGTTTAAAGCCTCAAAAATATTTCCGTAGAAAGAAATGGGCTAAAAAATACCTTTCTTCAGCAAGCTTCCGCATCTTTCTGCCTGCCACGCAGTTGTTAGAGCCAGAAGGGCTTACCGCGGAAAATGTAAACATTCAAAAAGGTCTATAGACTTTTTGAATGTTTACATTTTCCCGTGGTAAGCCCTTCTAGCTCTAACAACTGCGTGGCAGGCAGAAAGATGTGGGAGCTTGCTGAAGGAAACATTCAAAAAGGTCTATGTGAAGCATTTGTAACTTTTCTTTTCAAAATATTTCACTCAAAAATTATTTCACTTTTCTTTGTGGTCAGAGGCTTTTTAATTCATAACAGTTCCTTTTTATAATTCTTTAAGAGCATTGTAACAAAAGAAAGGTTTATTTAAACAATGGTTATCACGAGGGTGCCGATAAGCCGCATACGCCGTGAAAAGTGCGGGCAATTTCGGGCAAGTTCTGCGTTTTGAAAAAAATTCAAGTATTCGCCCGAAAAACCCCGCATAAACCCGAACAATGCCCGAAATAAGCGCCTTCTTCCCTGTCGTCCGCATGGTATGTTACAAGGAATTGCATTTCAGGAATGTTCCGGGCGAGTTCGGGAAAGTGTGGGCGGTTTCGGGGGACAACCGCCAATTTAATTTGAAAAGTCGCCCAAACTCGCCCTTATATATGCGGGCGTTTGCGGCTTATCGGCACCCTCTTTGGTTATCTGAAACTGTGAATTTGTGTATATGTCCTCTTGTTTAACTAAGAGCTGACCAAATGAAATACAGTTCTACTGCAAATAAAACTTAGCTTAGGCTAAAGAAGCAAATTGTGTTGAGAATAAAGCACAATCTTTTTTTTGGCATTGATATTTTTCAAGATATATATAAACATCAGCCACAATACGCCATTTCGGAATTAGGATACAATCTTTAATTTTCTATCGCGGTGGGTCAAGTTGGACTTTGAACTCTCCGTTCTCAGTAGCACAGCCTATACAAAAATTGCTAAAAAGAAAATCACGAAAATCCTCAACTAACCTAGGATCAAAATAGTATATAGTAACAGAAAAATTCATATTGGACCAAACAATATAATTGTTCCCTGTATCTTTATAATAATACAGAGAGTGTGTGTGTCCGTCTGTAACAGGCAAAATGGATGTGTTCATTTTTCCTTGATGTAGCCGAAAAGTTATGTCTCAGATGGTAATCGACAAATTTAACGTTGCAACTTCAATAACACTAATTTAACGTCAATATCTTGTATTAAATTAAGGAAGCAATTACAATGCACTTAAAACTTTAAGGCCAAATAACTTGGAAACAAGGTGGTGGCGTCAGTCATTTTCCACCGCGCAGGTAGCTAGGGACCACATGGGACCAAATTGGGTAAGTTTCCCAAACCTGGGTCCCCAAATTCGTTTCGGGTTGGACGGGTTAATGACGTCATCAAAAAACCTTTTAACTGCAATATATCTGCAACTGTTTGTCAATGATCCTATACATTTTCTTGATCAGCGTTTCAAGATCTATATGATGAAGGCAACAGGTATACAAATTTTTGTCCTTTCTGGAGACTATGCTGACGTCAGCAAAATTTTTAAACCCTTTTATCTCATTAACCGTTCATCAAAAGCACATAATCATATACATTTTCTTGATCAGCGCTTTAAGCTCTACACAATTTAATAATTAATTTCATTTTAATAATTTTTTTATTCCTGTGGACGGGTTGCTGTCGTCATCAAAGGGCTTCTTTCCCATTGTTATCGTGCCTAAGTGGATTTTTCCACGGGCTTTATTGACTAGTAAATATATGATATGATTCTATACCAATTCTATGTTAATGTTTATTGTATATAATCATGTTCAAAATTTTGTGACATAAAAATAGTTTCCTCATTTTAGGCTTTGTTTATAAATGTGGGTTGACTTAAGTTAATGTCTTGAAATTTACTAAAGTATCGATAATATAATGTGCTTAATCAAGTAGTTTGAGAAACTGTAGATTATCGAATTTTGTGAGTCACAAGGCTGTTTATATCTTTCAGCATTTTTTTAAAATACTTTGTGTAATAATTAAATTTCACCAATTTAAAATAAATATCTATAAAATTGGTTATAGGATGTTATAAATTTCCAAGTGATGTTATTATATAAGACAATTATTGTGAGTTTAATTTGAACATTTAAAAGTGTCAGTTGTTGATTGAAGTAAAGCAACTGTGGATTATATACATTTATCAAATCAAATGATCTGAAAGTTGGCACAATTGTTCTTTCAACATATTTGGACATGCTGAATAACTTAGATGTGTTAGATCAAAAAAATATGGTTTCCAATGTGTGAATGAGACCAATAAATGTGCAAAAAAATCAGAAAAAACAGCAAATATTTTGTGTGTTAACTAGAGTATAATATAGTTATCATATTTTAGAACAGTTTATAAATCAAAATATCCCTTAAAGACAAGTTATATTCATTAAAATTCATTACTATGGTGATGCTGAACTTATTGTGAAATATTACTTGATAACGAAATATAACATACGTCTTTCGCACTTTTTAGTGAAACACAAAAATGTATTTATGGCTCCATGGAAAAAAAATAATTTCATAATCATTTTATTTTATAGAAAATGCTTTTATATACTGTATGCAATAAATAATTTTTAAAAAAGCCTATAACTTTTGAGAAGTAATTAATATACTTAATATATGGTTCACTATACTGAATATACTAAGCCATTACAGAATCCCTAACCCTATGCTATGAATTTTTTTTTTTGGAAAAAATGCTGAGTTTTTATGTGTGGAATTTTTCAGAATATTTTTTTTGTAATTTTTAAAATATTGTGATAACCTTTTCTGTTTGTCATTAGTGAGACTGGCGATATACGAATAGTTTTCACAATTTAAATTTAGGATTAATGACGTCATTAGCAAAAATGTTGACGTCAGTATTTTTTTGATCAAGTTATTATAGTTTGAGTCAGACAAGTTAGAAATAAAATAATCTCAATGCAACCCAGTTTTTTTTGTAATTTTACTTTTCTGAAAGCTAAATTATTCAGCTTTTTTATACCATTTATTTGATTGCTGCAGCCCACAAATTTTGAATGTTATTGAGAAAACAATGGGTTACAGAAGAAAGTTGTAAAACATCACAAAACCATGCAGGGTTCAAATTAGCAGGTCGCAATTTGCGAATCGGAATGCTGTCTTGCAAAACATTGTACAAAGAAAATCTTAAAATTTTTAATCACATTTCTTCATCAATCATTTGTATCACCTAATTTCTATGATAGTTGCAACAAAATAAGCATTAACAATGGATAAATGTCAAGACCACAGCTACAAGAAGGTTTTCTTCTCTACAGTCGTAAATTTTTGTGAACTGGATTTATATTCCTAATTCGAACCCTGCCTTGGTTTATTTTGTAATCTAATCTTATTTCAGGAAATTCACTAGGCACAAAATTAACACAAAGGAACTTAATGCCAGTGCCTAAAACAACGTATAAAGAATTTAATTAATGCTATTTAGCTCAACTGACTTACAAAAAGTATTAAAATAATGCCAATTACAAGCTTTCTCCATTTTCTTTATCCACCCCTATATTTGTACTATGTCCTATATTTATGCATCATTTTAGTTAAATATTTTAAACACCCAACAATATGTCATCTAAAGCAATTTATGAGGGAGATGGAAAGCGTTTATTAAAGTTACATCTCAAGGACGATTCCTTCAAGAGTCCATCATTCATCAACATTTCTGAGCATGATAATTTGGATGAAATATCAGTGGATTGGCCTAAAGAAGAGGTAAGGTCTTGTATTGTTGTAAACATACTACATAGCTCTCGTTTGATGTTGCTTGTCTTTCTTCTGTAGAGATCTGATGTTGATGTTAACCTATTTTTTTACAATCCATGACACTATTGCAATCTTTGCGATGTTGAGAAATCTCACCACAATATCATTAGCAAATTTGATTCTATAAAAAGAGAGGCAACCCTTTCACATTCGATATTTGGGATTAAATTGTTTATTATGTTGTGAATGTGAACTCTATAATGTTTTTATCTTTCTGAGCATCAATTCTTAAGATTTTTAAGTTGTAGGAGGTACCGACGGTTCCTACTAGTGGACAAGATATAGTACTGTAAGGTGAATTATGTGTAAAGTATTTGGTAGGGATAAAACAAATGGTTATTGAATGAGCATAGAGCGAATACTATGAAGTAGTTATGTAGTAACTAAGTATAGCAAGAAAAGAGAATTTTGTAGTAAAAGGAAAAGTTTAAAATGGATATGGTAAACAAAGTTGTTATGTTGTCTGAGTATCTGACTAGTATATCTACTTTCTTATATTTACAAAGTGAAGAAAAAAAATAGTAATTAACTATGAAATATATTTAATCAAAGAAAAAAAAATTAAAAATTTATAGTAAAAGTCAGCTAAGGGATTCAATCCTCGATTATCATGTATTAAAGGCAACAAATTAGATCACTTGACCATACAAGAACTGCAGTGTATAAAATTTATCTCTTTGAATACCTAGCCCTCTCTCTCTCTCTTTCGTTTCTGTTTGCTTTTGTATGAACCCTCTCCTTATGCCCAGGAGGAATGTGCTTTTTAAGTGCTCCCTAAGTCATTCTGATGACAATATTACCAAATGCCTTCTCTTATAATCTATTTATGAAAAGATTTAATGTGATGATATAGACAAAAATAAAATTTTTCTGTCCTGTTACAACTACTCATCACAACATTGATGACTGCACTTAAAAATTATTCTTGATTATTATAAGAGACTTTCTGTCAATATAAATTGGTGCAGACTGCTCGAAATTATATTTTGTATTTACTGTATTATGATTAGTGGCTAACATTTTCATGATAAACATTTACTATAGAAATTGGTTGTAAAGCCTGATCAGTTGATCAAGAGACGGGGTAAACTGGGTCTGCTGAAAGTGAACACCGATTGGACTGGTGTAAAGGACTGGTTAAACTCGAAACGTGGTCACGAAATTCAAGTATTTAATTACTTGTTTTTTTAACAATTTAATTTATAGAACTCTAAACTTTAAAAATTTTGCTTTCTTTTTCTAGGTGGAGAAGACTACTGGCAAATTAAAGAATTTTATTGTAGAACCTTTTGTTAAGCATGAACAGGTATAGTGTCAAGTAACGGCAAAAATCCAACAATAATCATGAAATAAGTTTAAATAAATTTTTCTTTTATCTGTTGTTCAGAATGAAGAGATGTACATATGTATTTACACACAAAGAGATGAGGATGTCATATTATTTCATCACCAGGGTGGAATGGACATTGGCGATGTTGATGGAAAAGTATGGGATTGTAACTTTAACCTGTGTAAATTAAAAAACTATTTAAAATGCAATGATTTTTAATACAATGAATGTGTACCTAACACTTAAATCCAGCAGTGTGCGAAAAAAGTTATGTACTACACAAATTTTTTTCTAGTTTTTGTTTATTTGCTTTTAGGCGCTTCGGTTAACGATCCCCATAGGAAAGGAATTGGAAATTTCTTGTATTCAATCAGAACTGCTGAAAAATGTTTGTGACAGCAACAAAACACGCCTTGGAAGCTTTATCAAAAATTTATTTGTAGTTTATGTTGACCTTCACTTTACGTATTTGGAAATAAATCCTCTTGTTGTAAAAGAAAATGGAATTTATGTTCTTGATCTTGCTGCAAAGATTGATCAAACTGCAGAATATTTGTGCAGTCGGCAGTGGGGGAAAATAACATTTCCACCTCCCTTTGGTCGCGAAGCGTACCCGGAGGTTAGTAAAACAGAAGTGTAAGATTTTAATCTAGTTTTTGTGATTTTTCAACATGTGACTAAAAATGATTAGGATGATTAAATTTAAGGCAATTTCAGTTTGATTTCTAAACAAGATTTCTTTTTTCTTTCCACAGGAAGCATTTATTGCTGACCTTGATGCAAAAAGTGGCGCGTCGTTAAAATTAACAGTTCTAAATAAGAAAGGAAAAATTTGGACCATGGTTGCTGGTGGAGGAGCATCTGTTGTATACAGGTAAGATCTTAATTTGATTTTGTTGCATAGGAACGTATATTACGAGCATTAAATATAATAATTTATTTGTAGTGATACCATAGCTGAACTTGGTGGAAGCGCTGAAATGGCAAACTATGGTGAATACTCAGGAGCACCCAGTGAAACTCAAACTTTCGAATATGCAAAGACGATTTTAAAATTGATGACCGAAGGGGAGCCATTTCCAGATGGTATATTTGTCTTTTGTTTTTCAAGATATCCTAAAATATTAATATGTTCAGTTCAGTTCTCTGTTCGATTCCCTTTATATTTTAGTTGTGTTTATGTATGTATTTTTTTAGGAAAAGTATTAATTATTGGAGGTGGCATTGCTAACTTTACCAATGTATCAGCCACTTTTGCAGTAAGTGGAATTGTCATAAACTATTTGTAGCCATCTCCACTCATATATTAGTATTGAAAACATTCTCTAATGATTTCTAGGGTATTGTTAAAGCGCTGCAGATGTTTCAACAGGATTTAATCAAGCATCAAGTTAAGATTTTTGTACGGAGAGGTGGACCTAATTATCAAGAGGGTTTACGCATCATGCGGGATCTAGGTAACATTCTGAACACTCAATTTAGCAGCAGACTGTTATTATTCTGAATTTTAACCTTCATGTAGCTCTAGGATTAGCCTTTTATCTGAAGTGTTTTTCATGTTCAATGTAACTACTAATTTTTTTCTATGGTCTATTTCACCTCCTTATAACAATAAAATTGTAATTAAACATATTTTGATTTTTAGGTGAAACATTAGGAGTCCCTATGCATGTGTTTGGAACAGAAACTCATATGACTGCTATTGTTGGCATGGCTCTTGGTAAAAGAGAAATACCTGAGAAAGCGTCTGTTTGTGATTCAAATGATGCAGCTAGCAAAATGTTTTTCAATTCTCACGACGTAAGTAGCATAATACTCTGTCGATATGTAACCAATAATAAGAATTAGTATTGGAAATGACCAGTCTCATTTTAGTGAGGGAATGGTATAGTAAAAACGCTGTTACAAAGTTCAAACAACCACACAATTATCAGGATATATTGTAATTCTCAACATTTTTAAGGTATTATGCAATTATATGCAATTAAGGGCTAAGCTAAAAATGACTCAGCTGTTTTATGCAATATCTTTTAGTAGATAATGCATATTGTCCCAGCCAACAACCATAAGGAATTCCTTTAAAAACATAAGGAATTCCTTAAAAACATTTATTTATCCATAAGGAATTATTTATCCATAACTCTCAAAGTAAATTGAAACATGTAAAACGTGTATATAGCTGAGTACCTTACAAGATTTTTTGTGAGTTTGACATTTATTTTAGGTTGAGTTTTTTTAAGGTTTATTTGCTGTAAATTTATTCCATATGCAGCATAATATAACATTGAGGTATACCTGTTTTTTGTATGGTTGTGGAGTAATTAAAGCTCTGTATTGATTTTATTCTTGCAGTTCTATCTCATGTTTGCCCTCAAAATTCTGCCATCTTTAAATCTCTATGTACATTATTTAATTGAGGGATCTCTGCTGCTGACATCAGCACACTGAGACCTTCATTGCTACGTGTGATTGCATATTATCTTTAAATAGAAAGTGAGACACTTTAAGTACATTTTTGTCTAGGTACTTTACACATTGGTTGCTGTCAGATGCCTAGAAAATTAGAATATTCATGACAATATTGTTACACAGTATTTACAAAGTTTTATCCTATCTTTAAAATGAAAATTTAGTGAACCAGTCTGTCAGGAATGCATTCAACTTGTTTTTGAATGGTCAGTGTTTTCAATATTATTACAACTCAGCCATTCTTTATTTTAAAGGAAAGTGCATCTGGCGCTGATACTCCGAAAAGAAGGCGTAGTTCAGAATTAACGTCCAGTCAAGAATCAGCCAGAAAGATTGCCACACACGACAGCGATTATGTGATGGTGGACAGTCAGTCCCATCTACCTACAGAATTGTTTTCGAAAAGAACCAAAGCTATTGTGTGGGGAATGCAGCAGAGGGCTATCCAGGTAACGTCAGAAACAGTGACATCACTGTATCAAAAAGTTCATAAAGGATGTAAAGTTTAAGCTTTTTTTTTTATCCTAGGGAATGTTGGATTTTGATTATGTTTGTTCAAGGAAAGAAACATCAGTGAAAGCTATTGTGTATCCGTTCAGGTTTGTGTAGTTCCCTAAAAATACAGTTGAACTACTTTGGATGTGACTCACTTTTCAATGTATAAACAGTGAGATAATGCATGTTTGTAAAATCCCTGGAAATGTATTTGTTAGCTTGACTATGTGATGTTGGCTTTGTGCAGCACACTATTTGTGGAGTGAAAGTGAAGCGAAAGTGGAGCCAAGTTTCTGTGTGATGAGATAAGGTGTAAGCCTATATCAGCAAAGATTGACCTCTGATTAGATCTTTTTATACTGAGACTGCTTTTAAGAACTTTGCTACTGTAAAAAATTAGAAGCCTTTCTCTGAAAATAAAACCTAGGATTTTCTTTCATTCATTTATTAATTCTGTTTCGTTTTGTAGTGGGAACCATAATCAAAAGTTCTATTTTGGTCACAAAGAAATTATGATACCAGGTATCTCTGTAGAATAAACTTTTTAATTTTTAAAAACATGATGCAAGTATTTAACCTAAACAAATATTGCTTTAAGTTTACTCCAAAATGGAAGACGCTGTTAAAAAGTATCCTGATGTTGACGTGCTTGTGAATTTCGCTTCATTGCGATCAGCTTACGATGCCACCATTGATGCTATTCAACACAAACAGGTACAGCCGCCTTTATGGTTTTCATGTTCTCTTCATGTGTTCAGTTATAATAATTTAAAGTATTCTCTTTGTAGTTCCGCACAGTTGCTATAATTGCTGAAGGTATTCCTGAAAGAGTGACGCAAAAACTGAACAAAAAGGCTAAGGAAGTTGGTGTAAACATCATTGGACCTGCCACTGTATGTAAACTACACAACGTTTGATAGATTCTAAAGTGTGGTTTTTGAAAGTTTTTCTCTAGTTACTATTTTTCTTGTGTTTAGGTTGGTGGCATTAAGCCAGGTTGTTTCAAGATTGGAAACACGGGTGGCATGTTAGATAACATACTGGCATCAAAACTTTACAGACCAGGAAGGTGAATTGATGTTCTTGCAACTTTATGATTTTTTACGTGTTGCCAAAAGGATGATTTCTTTTTCATTTAAACATTTTTGTCAATTATCTGAACATTAAAATGTTTAACAGACATGGAACCAGGAAACCTGGGAATCTACTCCAGAAATTATTTTTCCTTAGAAGAAAGTTGAAAATTGAATAATCACTTTGAAGGACACTCGTCTTACGTCAGTTCGTGTCTTCTAGAAGTCGAAGCTTTGTAGAAATGCAACTTATAGGTAAGTGAAGAATGTAAACCTTTTAACGATACATTCTTTTCTATTATGTTTAGCGTCGGATACATTTCACGCTCCGGGGGCCTGTCAAACGAGTTAAACAACATTATTGCACGCAACACTGATGGCGTAAATGAAGGGATTGCGATTGGTGGAGATAGATACCCTGGCACTGTATTTATTGATCACTTCATGCGCTACCAGGCCAATCCTGATATCAAAATGATGGTGTTGTTAGGGGAGGTTCGTATTTTGTGTATACACATTTAAAATGGTGGAATCTACTATGTGGTAGCTTTTTTATGATTTAATCACATCTTAAGCGTCTCCATATGTCTTTTTTCTTAAAGGCTCGTTTTCATTGCACTGCATTTTCGCAAAAAGCTCACACGTTTTTTTGTTAGCGCGTGCGCACTTAGCACAGTTAGAGATTTTTGAAAAAACGTTGAAGAGAGTAGTGTTAATGTGCTGTGAAGTTTTTAACATTACTTTTCAGGTCGGTGGTGTTGACGAGTATGAAATCTGCCAAGCAATCAAAAAAGGACAAATAACAAAACCTGTTGTAGCGTGGTGCATAGGAACTTGTGCTGGAATGTTATCTACTGAAGTAGGTTTGCCTTCAGTCTTAGAGCAAGTCGAGTAGTTGTCATCATCTTAATTATTTCTTTACTCATTTGTTGATTTTTTAAGGTCCAATTTGGTCATGCTAACGCCTGTGCAAACAGTGAGATGGAGACAGCAGTTGCAAAGAATAAGGTAACTTTTATGTGTTCGTCTTAAACTTCATCATCGCATCGGTTATGATGATCTTAGACAAGCAATGCTTTTTTTGTGTTTTTATCTGGAATGTTTATGTTTCATCAAGGCTTTGCAAGACGCTGGTGCACATGTCCCTCGTTCGTTCGATGATCTCGGAATAACAATTAAGTGAGTTTTTGTTTTCTAAAGCTTTCTCACTACTGCATAACAACAATTTTTTACCATATCCTGTATCTTTTTAGACAAATCTTTGACAATTTGGTCGCTGATGGAACTATTGTTCCGAAACCTGAAGTGCGGCCGCCCACGGTTCCTATGGACTACAGTTGGGCGCAAGTAAGATTTTTGTAAAACATAATGGTAGATTGTAAAACCGAATTTATTAGACTATTTTGAAAGTTACCCAACCATGTTAAAAGTTCAACACATTATTAAAATACATCTAAGAGTAAAGATATTTCCTAAGTGTCAGAAATAGTTATTTGTAAAGGTCAACTCGAAGCCTGCTAACAACAACATTCTACATATTAAGCAAGTTTTATTTGGATATTTTCAGGAACTTGGACTAATTCGAAAGCCTTCATCGTTTATATCTGCGATCTGCGATGAAAGAGGACAAGAACTGCTATACGCTGGGATGAAAATATCAGATGTATTCAAGGTACTTCGCTATGAAATTATGAAATGAATATATTTAAGTTGACAAAAGTTAATTAACACTTTGTTCTGATCAGATCAGGAACAGGTCATGAATTTCATCCGAATTGGGACAATAGAAGTCATGCGTCACTTTTATCTTAAAATATTGTTATTCTTCTTATTCTAAATAAAGTCTTGACACTGTCTAATTTTTCTAGTTGTAAAAGTTTCAACATAAGACTTTTTTGGAACTTGGTTTTGCAGATGTCAGGAATTTTCAGTCTTCAGGATCGGCTCCATTAAGTTAGAGGAATTAATGCTATTTTTCTTTATTTTTAGGAGGAGATGGGCATTGGGGGCGTGCTTGGTCTGTTGTGGTTTCAAAGAAGGTAAGCTTGCACAAAAGATATCTATCTGTCCTAACAAGACACATTGATTAGTTTTTGATTTTGCTCATCAAATTTGTTTTCGTAATTTAGGCTGCCATCTTATGCTTGTAAATTCATTGAAATGTGTTTAATGATCACCGCTGACCACGGACCAGGTAAGGCATGGCACATGAAAGTATCACTTGTTGTTTCATCTACATTGACATATTTTCCGTGTCAATATTCCTTTCATCCTTTTTCGCATGTTATAATAAAGTTATGAATTTTTCTGTGGGGGAACCGACCTAAATAAGCAGGGAAACTATTTTGAACCAACGAAATACAGCTATAATTACAGAGACTAGTTTAACCTGTGAAAAATCCACAGGGTCGCCCGTCCTGTATGTGTCGCTTTTCGTGTCCTATAAAAAGAAGTTTTTCTTGCGGACGACAGAATACGGCTATTATTAATATGTCAACCCTAAAATAGTCCCGAAATAACTGAATGAGCATTTTTTTTATGTTATTATTATTATTACTTAGCTGTATCTGGAGCACATAACACCATAGTGACGTCACGTGCTGGCAAGGACTTGATATCGTCTTTGTGCTCAGGTCTTTTGACCATCGTAAGTCTGTCTTATTTTACTTGACAAGGGTGTTATTAAAAACGTGTTGTTAATTCTTCCTTCCTGTTTCTATTCACCGTAGGGCGATAGATTTGGTGGGGCGTTGGATGGCGCTGCTAACCAATTCTCCGAAGCGTACGATTCTGGTAAATCACCGATGGAGTTTGTGAATGACATGAGAAAGATGGGAAAGTTGATCATGGGAATCGGTCATCGTGTAAAATCGGTCGGTATTTGCGCAAGGGGTTTTCCTTGTCGTGCTCTTTTTTGTCTTCTGTTTGATGCAGTATTGTAAGGAAAAGAACTTTTTCTTAGATCAACAATCCAGATATGCGTGTTGTTATCATGAAAGATTTCATAAAAGAAAGTTTCCCACAAACACCATTGTTGGATTATGCTCTACAAGTTGAAAAAGTTACAACAGCAAAGGTAATTATGTGCGCTTTTTTACGCCCTTTTATGCCATCCTGGTTAATGGTGAATCTGTTTACACCTTGTATCATTCTTTTACACAATTCATACTGTTACAGGCTTATTTGTGCGAAACACAGTGCTCTATTGCAATTTTGATTTTTTCAACCCCTGTACCATTTTATTATGACCCCCTGTTTTGTTATGAATGCACTCCATGCGCTTGGTTATTGTGATACAAAATAAGAAATAGTGATTAAAACAGTTCATACAACGGACAAGAGCTGAATAATTTTGTATATTTGATACCGAAAATCAAAAATTATTAATTTGGTTTTTATAATGAATATATATGATTATAGAAATCCACCTGCTCATTTACCGCGAACCTTTATTGCAATTAAATATAAGGTAGCAGACTTTGTACCACCTTGTCATCTTAAAGGTGTAGCGAAAAAATGCCAAAATACCGTCGGACCTTGAGCACTTTGAAATGATTGCACACAGCGTTGAGTCGATTTTCAAATCTCTATTTGTTCACACGTTAATATTAAGTACTTGACACTTATATAATTGTAGAAACCGAATTTGATATTGAATGTGGATGGATGCATCGCTGTTGCTTTTGTTGACATGCTTCGTCATTGTGGATGCTTCACAAGGTAATCTGGTTGTTTGTTTTAAAAAGATTCTTGTGTTTTTCAAAGCAAAACCTCCCAACACATAAAGCTTGTTTTAAATGTTGGAAAACTCATTAAATTTCAAAACCAAACTTATTAACCTCCACTTAGTGTCACTTAGCGTTGCATGTTTTCAAACTAGATTTGACTACAGCAGGCACGGTTGAAATAGCAATGCTATTACAGTGTGTTTGTGCATGATGATACATCGCCTCGTTGTCATGCAGCTGAAAAAGAACGAATACAAATAAAAAATACAGCATGTATTTAGATGCTGCGTTAGCACTTTTTTTGGTGACGAATCATAGGTTAATAGAAGTTGTACTATTTTGTGTAGGACGGAAGCAGATGAGTATATCAAAATTGGCGCCATGAACGGTTTGTTTGTGCTTGGACGCTCAGTTGGCTTCATTGGTAAGTTCTATCCATCGAATGTTTCTGCTACATTGTCAACACAGACAGTTGCTTACGTTAAATTAGTAATGTTAAAAAATTCTCTTCCGGGACAATGTTGACGATGTAGTTTTTTTGTTGCGTGATGTTGCGTGGCAGTTGTGAAACAATTGATATGGATAGTCGTTTTCTTTTGGTTGGTTGTAATATGAGCATTTGGTCTTTTATAGTTCACCTGTCATTGTAGATAATGTATGTATAGTTCGGCCACGAAAATGATCTTAACGTGTTTATACTTGCATTGCAGGTCATCATTTGGATCAAAAACGATTAAAACAAGGTTTATACCGCCATCCGTGGGATGATATCTCTTACGTCATACCAGAAACCGCCAATCCACCTGCGCCCTTTGAATAAATGTAACAGAAAACAATTATTATTTATTATTTTTTATTATTATTTTTAAGTAGTGTCTCAAACGCGACATATTAGGTTTTTGGAATCTTGAGATTTAGTATGCAGAAATTTTGGTAAATTTAATCGAAATATTTATAGTTTTGATGTTCTTGGGTGTTTCTGTTACACGAAGTTTTTAGGACGGTGTGGAACAGGATACGAAAAATTTATTTATCTTTTATTGCGGTAAATATTTACAAAAATATGATTTTTGGGATTATTAAATCTTTGATAATTTTGACAGAATATATAAATCTTGGAGTAAAGCCTGTTTTTGTTATTGGTTGGATTCTGTTGCCTCTACAGAGCAGACATCACGAAGAAATCTCAATCTTCTGTCCAAGTTCCAGTAGAACCTTCTGAAGAAATTTTACGTTAACACGCATTTCTTTATTTCCGCTATTCTCTCGAACCTTCTATTGCCTATGAGTCGCAAGAATAAATGTTCGCGAAAAAATCCAAGTAGTCCTTACTTGCGAGAATTTGCAAAATTACGAAAAAATCCCTTCGCGAAAATTAATCTCGTTTTAGTCCAGGTAAATAGGTCCCGAATTAAAAGTAGTACACAAGGGAATTATTTTCGCGACGTTCGCAAGTTCTAAGATTTTGTGAGAAGTAAATGTCGCGAGTTTCATGACATTTCGGTTTCAAATCAGTTTAAAAAAATGGTTAAACAAAAGCAAATCACGAATTTCGCGAATAGCGAGTTTCTCAAAAGTATTCACTGGAACCAATTTTCGATAAATTGCAAAAACTCGTGAATTTCGCGAACATTAATTCCCTTAAGGTAGATAAATTTTCATTAAACATGTCTAGTTGTTACTTTGCAGAATGGTTTTCAATTTGTTTGCTTTGTTGTGTTTTGCAAATAAGAATACAGTTAACTCCCGGTAACTCGAACCTCCTAGGGACCAGAGAAAACAGTTCGACTTAACGAATGTTCGACTTAAGGGAAGCTCCCGTTAATTCGAACTTAGACAAAATGAGATATTAGTTCGAGTTAAGGCGATTTTTTCTTCAGACTCTATAAAATTTACAAATGTTACAATCTAAGTTTTCACTGAAAGAAATTTCGTATGTCTGTTTGACTTAACCTTGTTGACAGTTCTTGTTCAACACTTGATTGGCCATTTGCCGTTAGGGAAAATCGGAAAGTTTGCTAAAACGATTTTTAATTTTTCTACGTGCTGATTCCTCTGGAAAATGCGTTACCGCTATTACTGCAAAAGCAGTAAATCTTGGAGATTGCGATGACATGCAAGTGCCTTGCATTATCCAACTGTCAGGACAAAAGTGTATGGTGGACATTTAAAACAAAACAAAACAGAACTTATAATTTAAAAGAGGACAGTAACTTTTAAGGAAGTAACTTTTGTTACGTGCAAGAATGTATTTATTTTCTAACCTTTTTTCCACTTCTCCAGCCATCCATCTGACGCTTTAAAATTTGTAAGATCAAAACTTTTAGCAAATTGAAGAGCCTTCTCTTTTATCGTATTGCCATCAAAAGGAACATTTTGGCTCCTTTGTAAAGAGAAGCATTTAAGAACAGCTTTTTCGAAATTTCTGGCTACATTACCAACCTCGATCCCCGGGCCTGTAGCGTTCTCATATCAAAAAACGCTACAGGCCCTGGGATCGAGGTTGGCTACATTACATACCAGTATTCATTTTTCGAACATTTATTTTCTACTTAGACACTAGAAAGTTCGAGTTATCCGAAGAAATTAACTTAAAGGTGACTAAAAAATGATTCCAGAAAACGAATGTTCGAGTTATCCGGGGTTCGAGTTAACGAGTAGTTTTTATAAGGAAGTATTAAGAAATGTCCAAGGGACCGTAGAAAACAGTTCGAGCTAATAAAAGTTCGAGTTAACCGGTGTTCGAGTTACCGGGAGTCTACTGTATGTGAAAAACAACATGTACATTATATATTCAACATTTCATCCAACATTTTCTATCGTATTGGATGATTGTAGGATTAATGTTGGACGTTTGTTACCTGAAGATTCTTGTGCCGGTCAAACGATCAATCCAACACATTTTATCCTTCCTACGTGTTCGTTCATTCTCTCTACATTCTCAGTCTTTCCACAAAATACCGAGATGGCGGTGGACATGCTCTTGCTTGTTCTTGTATCAGAACTTATCGTGAAAAGACCAGAGAATGGATGAAGAGAAGGAGCCAATTTGAAGCGTATGAAAATATAATTAAAAACTAATTATTGAAGACCGAACTGATTTCAAAGAAATGTTTAAAATGAGTTTGGAGGACTTTTGAAATGTGCTGGGAAGATATGATAACCTCTTTGGGGAATATAAGGAGGTGCTTGTTCCATATTCGTTACAAAAGGTTGACATTAACCCTCAGATATTTAGCTACTGAAGAATCGTTTCGCTCTCTTTTCATTTTATTTCGCATTTCGAAAATTTCTTACATCATCACAGGTTGCTATGATGCAATTGTTGAAAGAATGGTCCCGATATTTATACCTTTACCTTCCTCATGTGAAGAATGGCGCAAAATTGCCCAATATTGTGAGAGTCGTTAGTATTTTCCACATGCATTGAGGTGGAGTGTTGGATGAAAACATGGACAAAAAACCCGAAAATGTTGGATGAAAACATGGACAAAAAACCCGAAAATGTTGGATGAAAACATGGACAAAAAACCCGAAAATGTTGGATGAAAACATGGACAAAAACCCCGAAAATGTTGGATGAAAAATTTGATCCGGCGCAGATTTGTCTTCTTCCAACACATTTTTTTTCTTCTCTTTCAATTTTTACTGCCGGTTCAACGTATCCAACATTTCAACCAACAAGGAAATTCCGCAATGTTAGATAAATGTTGGACATGTTTGCTTGTAGCTTTAGATATTCAATGTTAAGATACAACAAAAAGGTTAATGCTGTGTCAGTGCGTTTAAGGGGCAAGCAGTTATGTGGTTCGAAATCAGAAAAAAGGCGCTGTCCATTATTTAATACGACTATTGTCTGAGTGAACACGGAAAGAAGGTAAGCTTTGTCAAAATCGTCGTACGCACGCGACAACTCATTTTCGAATTCGCAGTTTGAACATAATTTGTTGCTTGTATTCAGTATTGTTTAGACTAAAGTTGCTCGGTAATGTCGCAGACTTTACTACAGTTGCTTATAAAAAAATACGTGTAACTTGGATGTACCTTCTTCAGACGCGACGCGTTCACACAAATCCACCTTTCGTAGACGAGAAAAAAAGCGAGGGAGTACTGGTGAACTACAGGAAACTAAAACTAACATGAATATCATTAAACCTCTTTTCTTCATTTGAAAAATGTAGCCGTGTAAAAAGTACACGTAAAATTTGTAATTCAAAAAATTTTCCCTGCCTATAAAATATAAATGTATAATTTGTTACAGTTCTTCTTTTGTCGCTTTTGCTTGCAAATAAGCGGTGAAGGCATCAGCATTCAGCTCGCCAGAATAATTTTCAACAAATTTACCGTTGCCGTAATATTTGATGGTAGGAAATGACGTCACACCATGACTATGACAGTGTTCTAAAAAAAAGCCATAGAAATAAAAAGAAAGGCAATAAAGACCTGCACGAAAAAGAAGAAGTCTCGCTTACCTCCATCAAGATCGCAATTTACATCTGCTATTCCCATATTAGGAGAGCTGGATAATCGAGAAGCTGCTTGCATTAAGTCAGCACGCAATTCTGCACAATGTTCACACCCTAGAATAGATATGCAGTATAGTTATGGCGTAATACATGCTTTTTAGATCAGGTTTAGTATTGCTTAAACTTTTTATGATTTCAGGATGTTAAGGGAAGGAATTTTTTGCGAAAATTATGTTTTTAGAGCAAATTGCTAAAATAGTTCCGCAAAAATAGGCAAAAGTTGTTTAATCGCGAAAAAAGATTCTGCATTCTTTTTGAAAAACTATCAAAACGGAAAATATACATTGATATTAAACACAGCTTTTTTTTGTAGTTAAAAAACAGAGGCTTGCTAAAATTCTAACATCCCGCGTTAATTATGGAAAAAGCGTGTAAAAAAAACCAAGAATCCATACGACCATATGCGTCTTTTTGACACATAAGACTTTTTTGGGAATATAGGTTGAGCCGCAAAAATATCCATGGCTTGATATCAAGAATGTTTCCATTAAAAAAAGCGAATGGGTTTTTCACCTTATCTCAAATCCTTTAAAAATTCACGTAAAATACCAGAAATTCGAGAACGCAGTATCAGATTCCACAAACCTGTTAATACAGGATTTGTAATTTCTCGGTCTCGAAAGCGAAAATCTCCTACAAACTTTTTAAGGACGACAACAAACAAACTTACACTTCACGTGGAACATCACAAGCACATGTTGCGTTTTCTCAATATGCGGTTCAAACGTGTCTTTTTGTAAATGCACCACAGAGCTTGGTATTTCCTCGAACGTATCTTCATCTACAGAAGCCGCACGCCTATCGTTGGAGTCTAGGTTTTTCTTCATGAAATTTATCAAATTTTCAACAGTTCGGTGTTCTTCGAAGTTCTCCACAAATACACCATTACTGAATTTAAAGGGAAAAATCCATCTCTAGTCGGTTGGTTGAGCATAGGAACTAACCTGGTATATGATATACAACCCTGGACATGTCTACTTTGGCAGGAGTGTAGCTTGAAAAAACAACGCCGAAAATGCGCACAATATAAGCATTATGGAATGACCCGCCTCACAGTCCTTTTCACTAATTTATGTGATGTCCAATTTTGTGCCTGACTATCTTTTTATTCAAGATATTGCAAAGTATTTTTTTATTAAAGCGGAAAATAAACACTACTGCTACTAAAGTCTTCTCCTCCGCCCCGTACTTTTTGTGATAAATAATTTTAAATCGCCGTTTTCACATGAGTCAATAGTTTATTCATAGAGATATTATTAAAATAATATCTCTTTATTAAATGACTTTAAGATAGGTTCGTAATAAATTGGCTGGACTTTTCTATAAAAAGTTAATGTAAAAAATATATATGAAAAAATATCATTCTTACCTGTAATATTTCACTAAAACAGAAAAAGAGATTTTAAATTAAAAATTTGAGAAACAAAAAAAAGAAAGACATTCAATATAATCAACTCTGAACAACTACAAAACTAAGATTGATTAGTTCATAGAAAGCAAAATAATTAAAATCTGGTGTGCTGTTACGTTTTTTGAGTGGATTTTTTAAAATTATAACTTCGCAAAAAATTAGTACGCTTAAGTACTTAAGGTTGCTCACAAGAACGTGACTACTTACAAGTCGGATAACCAGTCACTCCCTCGCGCTTCACTAATTCTCTTTCCTTCGTAGCATCAACAGCCGCCAAAACCCCCGGGAAATTTTCCTCTTTAAAATGCTTTGCAACCTGCATATACGCCGGTTTCATGCTAGTGCAATGGCCACACCAGGGGGCGTGAAACATCACCAAAACGTCTTTGCCTTTTAAGAAATGATCAAAAACTGGCATTGTAAGATGGTGCACATCGGATGGCTCGTCTTTCCACTCCTTCACCACTTGTTCGCTCTCCTTCTTTCCAGGACTAAAGAGGAAAAAATGAAAACAGAAAAGTGTTTACGTATAGACAAATAAAAGTTGAAGCTGAAAGTAACTTACTTTCTCATGAACTCTAACAAAGCTTCTTTCGTCCGTGGTTTTTGATACTTCATCACTTCCTCTCCATCTCTACGTAACAACAGTAAGAATACACAGGTTTTTTATTAGAGACTGATATTTGACTTAAAACTAAGAACATTTTAATAACAGCCTCAGCAAAAATTAAGACGTTTATATAAAAAAGTAAATAAAATTAATAAATAAAAAGAGACTTACTTGAAGTATTTTACTGAACAGCACATAAAAAATAATTTGATTCATTAGAAATAACGGAAAATAACTTACAAACAACAACAACAACGACAACAATAGCAGCAACATAAGCGACAACGACAACAGTGACGACAACAACCACGACAACAACAACAACAGCAGCAACATCAACAATGACAAAAAAAACAACAACGACAACACCAAAAACAAAAATCATACTCACGGGTTGGATATCCTTTGATATCATATTTGGAAGGTAACATGTCATTCGCAGTGCAATCAACAGCTGCCAATTTTCCATCAATCTAAAATGATTCAATACGACATTTACAGCAAAGAAACAAACATTAACAAATATAAACAAATAACAACCAAAAACAAATTTATTTACTTCACTATCACTATTGATGGCTTCAGCAGCTTCACTGAACGCTGGTTTCATCTTTTTACAATGACCACACCCTAAAAAACATCACAACATATTAATTTCCTCGTCATTCACCTCCTTTGCGATCAGAACAATCAAAACTACGAAAACATCCTACACGGTGCATAAAACATGACAAGCACAGATCTGTGTTCTTCCATGAAACTACCAAATGTATTATCGGTTAAGTGAGACACATGCTGGTCTTCTTCAGCCCAGCTTTTCTCGACAGGTTTGGGTGGTAGCGGTTGTGGGCTAAACAAAAAAAACGCATGAAGTTAGTAAAAACTACGAGTTTGGGTCTCAAATCTAAAATGTCAGGTTGGAATGAAGAATAATCCCAAAGTCGTACTTAATCATGAATTTGATGATTTCTTCTTTCTCTCTACCTCCATCATAATCCTGATCTTTTACGCTATTTCTTAAAAAAAAGTAAGGACAGATTTCATACAAAATGTACTATCACATTTTATAAACAATTACAACTCATTTGCAAAAAAAATATTCACTTTAAAATAAAACCGTAATTATCACGTACTTGAAATACTTCACTGTCATAGCAATGATGACGTCAACATAAATAAAAGAAGAGAAACAAGTAAGAACAGTAACGTTTACGTTTGATATTGTCTGTTGTGATTCAGCTGGATTTGGAATACGAGACGAATTGGACAGCGACATGCATCTTACCTTATGTGCAGTTTTGTCTGGTTGTTAATATATTTCAAAAAAGTAAAAGCACATATTCCTAGCCAAATATTTTTCGTGGAAAACAAAAAAAAAAAAATTCATACAGAACACACCACTCACAATTCGCACTTTATAAAAGGGACAAGCAGGCAGACTTAAAAAAAGGCACAAACTACATCACTCACGTGTTGGGTAGCCTGTTATACTGTGTTGTCTACACGTGCTTGGGTTGGTCGTACAGTCGACTGCTGCAAGTTGCCCATCAACCTAAAATAATATAAAACATCTAACACGTTAGCAAAAGAAGCTTTGGGTGTACTAGCAGCTAAATACACAAAGAATGAAAAGCGCTTTTTTAAAAGGAAAAATAGGCTAATCAAAAACTTTCTTTCGCATTTTTTCTTTTTGTTTGTTCAACCACACGTCTAACTCTTCAATATTTAGTCCTTTTCAACTTTTTAAATGATAACACAAATATCCCATATTAAACATTTATTTTCCTTTCTCAAACCCCTAGTTAGTGAGGTTCCTCTACTCGTGAAATAAAAAATAACTTTGTAAAAATGTGTAAAGATAGAATGTGCGCGAAATTTAGGCGAATTATAGTACAAATGTGTATATATTATCGATTTACAAATTTAGAACTCAAAAAACTACTAAGAATATCGTAAATAAAACTGACGTACAGAAAAAGAAGCTTACCTTATTTTCTGTGTTTACAACTTTAGCAGCTTCCCCATACGCTGGTTTCATCCTCTGACAGTGACCACACCCTAAAGCAAATAAAAAATGGATGTAAACAGACCCACATCCATTCCATTTAACACACTTCACATTTTTTTACGTTGGATACTTACAAGGCGCATAGAACATGACCAACACTGAAGGATTACTCGCTACGAAATCATCGAAAGTACCGTCATTCAAATGTTTTACGTCCTGGTTTTCGTCAGCCCAAGTTGGTTCTTTTGGTACTTCCTCTTTCTTTGCAGGCCCCCTATACAAAACCATGTGTTGTATTTAGAGTTGTATCAGCACACAAACAAAGTAATTAATGCTAAAATGTTGCCATGCTCACCCAGTTAAAAAAGAAATCAAATCCTCTTTGCTTCTTCCACCTTCGTATTCAGAATCCTTCCCATCTTTGAAATATTTAAGAGTTGGATAACCCTTGATCTCGTATTTGCCAGCCACTTTACGATTTTTCGTACAGTCTACGGCAGCCAAAACATGGTCCTTTCCAACAAGATCGCCAGCTGCTTCAGTATACGCAGGCTTCATAGATTTGCAATGGCCACACCCTATGAAAAAACATGGTCGTCTCAGCCCATATCCTTGTAATGGCCCGGTCGTCAAATTAGAAATAAAAAGGGCTCAACAACAAAAGAGACATAACTCACAAGGTGCATAGAACATAACCAGAACAGAGGGATTATCTGAAATAAACTTATCAAAATCATCATCCCCAAGGTGTACAACATCACTGGGTGTGTCTTTCCACTCCTCCTCTGCTGGAGGCACTGGAGCAGGTTTATCAGTGGGATCTTTCATGAAGTCGATTAAACCATTTGCAGTCCGGTCTCCATTATAAGCGAAATCTTTTTTACCATACAAAAAGTATCTATGAGAAAGTTTGATAAATGTTTACATGTGAGGAATCAACTGAGAGAATATATAACTCTTTTTCTGATATTTTTCTTTGATGATCTTTTTTTTTTCTTTGTTTTTTTCGAACATGCCTTAGGGATCATGTAATATTATAATAACTTGACAATGGTTGTACAAGTTATAAACAACAGTCGTGCAAGTTATGCGCAAGCCTTTTCTTTAACTTTCCCGATTCTCCAGAAATTTTAGCTAAAGGTGTTTGAATTTCCCTGATTTCCCTCACCTGTCACCTAAAGATTTTTTTTAATTACAAGAAAAATAAGTTTCCGAATTATTTTTTTACTATGACTTCATTTTAATCTTAACAATCAACCTACCTAAAAGTAGGATAACCAGATACGTCAAATCGTTCACAACTTTTGCGATGCACTGTACAGTCAACCCCTGCATACCAGACCTTACGATCATCTTTATAATGCTCTGCAGCCTTCTCAATTTCAGGTTTAGCTTTCTTGCAGTGTCCACACCAAGGTGCATAAAACATTACTAGCAATAGAGAAGCAATAACTTGCATATAAATTAGCTATCTTCTTAGTTGTTCCACAAATTTCTCGTCTGTATTTTATTAATTTTAAAACCGTTATAACTCAACATTTTAATCCAACCAGCGAGGGTTATGTACTAATACCTACCCTTTTTAAAATTTTGATGTAAAAATGCAACTTGCTGGTGTCATCAACCATGATCTTCCGACAAATTTTTTTTCTTATTTAGCACCCAGATATAATAGTAATTATCAAAAATCAATCAGATTGATTCTAATATGTCAATGCACACAAGACTTAAAAATGCTGCACAAAATATTCTGAAAGAGGTGATATAAATTTTTTAAGGTATTAAAATCATATCTAAAAAAATTATTCACACAGATTTTTCTGCACTACGCAGGGCTCTTACTTTTTTAAATTTAAATTTTTACATTTTTTCTTGAAAAAAGATAAAAATGATGAAAATTTGTTTGCATAACCATTTATCTTCCGGTCCCTTACTCACCAAGAACGTGTTTCTTCTTTTTCAGACTCTCCTTGAAACTGTCATCTTCTAAGTGGAGAATTTCTGGAGAAGAAACCTCTGCCCAAGGCAAATCTTCAGGGGGAGGTGGCGGTGGTGCTTCAGGATTTTTCATGAACTCTATTATTTTATCTTTGGTTCGAATACTGAGTTTAAATTTGTATTCTGCGTTGGCAAAATATTTGATAGTTGGATAACCACTGACATCAAATTTTTTACAAACACCCGGTTCTTTGGTGCAATCTACAGCGGCTAAAGAACCTGCAATCTAAAAGAAAGAATCAAAACTTAAAAACCATTTTATAAAAAGACACTAAACATAGAAATGTTTTCACTTTATACCATGGAAAAAAGAGAACAAAAAAGAACAATAAAAAAAATCAATTAATAAACCTCTTCTTCTTTCATTTGTTTCGATGCGTCAACATATTCAGGTTTCATGTTTTTGCAATGCCCACACCCTATATAATCACAGACATTGAAAATAAATGAACAAAGAAATAAAACAATTGCCACTGCAACAAAATTAATTGAGGAAATGGAATTTTCTTTTTTTTTCTGACAGTGCATTTAACAAAAAGTCAAACTTGCCACACCATACATATTTTCTAATATTATAAGTGGTCTCATACTTGAACAACACAATTTTTACAAGACAATCATGATATTACGTTTATATAGAAAAAGCATACTTACAAGGTGCGTAAAACATCACAAGAATCGATGGGTTAGCTTTTAAATTTTCATCAAAAGTAGCATCAGTGAGATGTAATATTTCAGGTGCTTGTGAAGACCACGGTGTCTCTTCTTCTTCATCTTTTTTACCAGAACCTTCAGGTTGAGGACTAAAATGTTAAGCCTGGGTGTCACTTATGAAGCCAATGCATATGCAACAGCTAATGCAAGCACAGCTGAAGCAAGAGACATAAACACAATGCAAATGTTAATTTTTTCTTCTTTGGATCTATTTTCCACTAGTTTCACAATTTTTGTTGTGTGGTCATAAAACACAAGGTGTAAAAAGTATTACATAAATTAGACACCATGCTTTGCAGTGACAATAGAAAACACAATTATACATGTCTAAGCACATAATTCAAAACCTTAATTCTCCTTTTCATTGACCTTCAAATTTTTAAAATGAGCTCCAATATTTCAAACATTGTTTCAGGAACAGCAAATAGATAAAAGGATTTATTAAATTTTATTACAAAGATTTGTTCACTGTTACAAAGATATGTTGTTATCGAAAAAGATGTGAGAGATTAACAAAATGGTCGAAAGAAAGAATGTAAAAACAAGTAGTTACAATGGATAGAATAAGATAGGATACCACGACGATTACTGTCTGTGTAAATGATTTAACTTCACGAAAATCAAGAATTGTACCAATTGATTTTTCTTCACTTTTATTTTTCAGGAATACACATTAATTACATCATGTTATGCCTACACCATATAAAGTATAAAGGAATTCTTACTCTGCTAGCCAATCAATAAGGCCCTGCTTATCATATTTACCAGCATATCTGTATTTCTCTTCTCCTTTCCTATGTAAAAAATATTTTCATTTTATCACAAGTTGATGCTCAGCATGTAAAATTTTAAAACGAAAGAACACAAATGGAAAGTCACTATAGGCAAATTTCCTTTCCACTAAAATTAGGTGCCCAATCAAAGAGCTGCAGTGACCAGACTTGTTAAAAAAACACTGTTGAGAAAACTTTTCTCATAAAAAAGTGAGAAAACTTAAGCAAATAAACAATATTATACTTCGTAACACACTTACTCAAAGTAGATAAGAGTTGGGAATCCAGTAATGTTGAACTGATATCGAACATTGAATGCATCTGGTTTGTCTACATCCATGCCTACTAGTACCTAAAAAATGGTAAAAGGTTGTTTAACATATCGAGCGCGCAACATGAGCGGACTCCGTCAATACGCGATGTACAGCGTTTATAATATTAAGAAACAATTAAAATAAATTGTCGCGATCTATCGAGAATCTAGTATCGTGACAAAATCAGTCTCAATGTGTCCCGATGGTAGGTGATAATGAGAATAAAGAGAAAGTTTTTTGTTTTGTTTCAAACACACCTCTGCTTTATCTTTTATTTTAAATAAGTGTATATTATAAGAAAATTTTTAACTTTCGTATTTATTGAAGTAATCCTAGTGCATTGCTTTTTTTTCTGTTCTGAGAAAATCAGACAAAAATAATACTCAACTTATGATCCCAAACACTTTCTTCTTTCTTTCCACGTGCAATACAAGTAATATTCAGGGGCACGCGTTTACGATATACTGAAGTGACCGGGGTGTTTAAATTTCTGGTTGAGTTTACTTTAGGTCTCGTGTAAACAGACTTTTACTAAATTCCATACCAAGCATTGTTCAGCCGTACATTTTGCTTTACATCATGAAAAAACAATTTATTCAAAAGTGTTCGCTACGGCAAAGTTTTTAATCCACGATGTGCCCACTGGGTATGAGCTTTATGGTCAAATGACAGAGTTGTAACAAACAAGAAGCTATAATAAATATTTACGTATTTAAATATTTACGTATTTAAATATTTACGTAGGAGTATCAGGTATTGTTGCAGAGATGGTAAAAGCATCTGGATATATTGGAGTTGAGCTTATTACAAGTCTTGCTAACCAGATTATAAAGGATGGTGCTATTCCGAGTGAGTGGCAGTCGAGTGTAACAGTGAATTGTTTCAAGGGCAAGGGTGATGCATTAGAAAGGGGTAACTATAGAGGTTTGAAGTTGGTTGATCAAGTAATGAAAGTTATTGAAAGAGTGATTGATAAGTTACTTAGAGAAAGGATTGATATAGATAAGATGCAATTTGGTTTTGTTCCAGGGCGTGGCACTACAGATGCAATATTTTTACTCAGACAGCTTCAGGAAAAGTATTTAGGAAAGAGAAAGAATCTCTATTTTGCCTTTGTAGATTTAGAGAAAGCTTTTGATAGAGTGCCACGTAAAGTTATTTGGTGGGCTATGAGAAAATTAGGTATGGATGAGTGGCTAGTTATGATGGTACAGTCTATGTACAGCAATGCTAGAAGTCGTGTCAGGATTAACGATTCACTTAGTGATGAATTTAGTGTAAATGTTGGTGTACATCAGGGTTCTGTACTTAGTCCTTTGTTGTTTGTTCTAGTCTTAGAAGCGCTGTCGATGGAGTTCAGAACAGGTTGTCCATGGGAGTTATTGTATGCAGATGATTTGGTTCTCATAGCAGAGTCGATGGAAGAATTAGTTGAAAAGTTTGAGAAGTGGAAGAAAGGACTAGAAGAGAAAGGGCTAAAGGTAAACACAGCAAAGTCTAAAGTCATGATTAGTAGCATTGCAGCCAAGTGTGACCTTGTAGTTGGAAAGTGGCCTTGTGGAGTTTGCAGGAAAGGGGTTTGTAGTAACTCAATTTTTTGTCAGACTTGCAAGCATTGGGTACATAAGAAGTGCAGTAGTATTAGTGGAAGGTTAAGAGCTGACATTCAGTTTGTATGCAAGCGTTGCAAAGGTGAGATTATAGAGAATGAAGTATTTCCAGCTTTAATGATGTACAACAGTGGCTCGTTAGAGATAGTTGAGAACTTCTGTTACTTAGGTGATATGTTGGGCAGTGAAGGGGGTGTTGGAAGAAGTGTTACTTGCAGGATAGGTTCTGCTTGGAAAAAGTTCAGAGAGTTACTTCCTTTGTTGACTAGCAGAGTCCTGTCAATTGAGGTAAAAGGTAGGTTGTATGAGGCCTGTGTAAGAAGTGTTATGTTGTACGGTAGTGAGATATGGGCAGTGAAGCAGGAAGATCTTGACCATTTAGAAAGGAATGATATGAGAGAAAGAGTTCAGAAGCTAAGAAGCAGGCTAAGTCTCCGTAGAATTAAAGATGTTATCCAGATAAGAAGATTGAATTGGCTGGGGCACTTGGAAAGAATGGAGGAGGATAATTGGGTAAGAAAGTGTAGAGACTTGATAGTTCCTGGGGCAAAGCCCAGAGGCAGACCGAGAAAGACTTGGCAGGAGGTTATAAGGACAGACTTGATACAGAGGAAGTTGAGTTTAGATCTAACACAGTCTAGATCAGATTGAAAGAGGGTCATTAATATACCCCGTCCAACCCATGCTAGCATGGAAAACGGACGTTAAGCCGAGAATGATGATGATGATGATGATGTTTGACCATATGCAGCCTCTGGGTACATTTTTTAACGAAGATCGTTATAAGAAGCGCGTATAAAATAAAAACATCTGCTGCGTAAACAAGATCATCGAAAGTGTGTAAGATCAACCAGACATGTAAAAATATAGTTCAACTAATATATTTAATTGAATACACGCAATCTCTGTGTAATGTTTTCCAAAGAAAGATTAAAGCTGGCTCTTTACCCTAGATTGTTATGTGTAAGTTAAAAAAATATAACACAAAGGAAGTATAATTATATTTAAACAACCACGATCATTGTTGAATACGCTCTTATTTTTAAAAAAGTTAAATTATAAGAAAGTGTTAATGGTTTCGATATCTTTGAGAATGATATCGAGACAGATGCATCGCGAAGCCCTCTCGATACAATTTGAAAGTAAAAAAACGTCTATCGCGGATCGAGAATACCGTTGCGCGATGTTAAACAACATTTTTTCAGTACTGTAGGAAGTGCTAAGCAATGCATCCTAAGAAAGATTTTTGAAAATAGGGCAACATTTGGCTGGTATTTTAACAAGGCTTTTAATATTTGCCTTTTTACGAAAGTAAAAAATCAAAGCTACAAATTTTTTACGAAGCCCTCCTTCTGTTTTCACACAATCTATTAATAAGATGTTGATATTAATAAAAAAACTTTACAACACACCAACACTTTTTGACCAAATTTATAGGCTTTGAAATATTGTTACAATATATAGTCTATTTCTACTTTTACTTACAGCTTTTCCCTTAAGTTCAGCAGCAGCTGCAGAGTAATCAGGTTTCAATTTCTTACAGTAACCACACCCTAACAAAAATGAGAACAGTTTACATTATGTGTTAGTTTCCTAGAGGAAAAACAACATGCAAAGACTTTAATTGTTTAAATTTCTAAACTTCTGGTTGTTAAGGTATCTCAAGACCCACACAGGTTGTTTTTCAGCACCCATATCCATCATGTCATATATTTGATTCATGATGTGAGTAACTTCAGGATACTTACATGGCGCATAAAACATGATTAACATTGGTCCTTTTTCTTTTCTTCGAAGTTTAATCAAATCCTAAAGACAATATTGGAAATGCACATTTTATTTCTTCACTTTAAATCACAAAGTCACATTTAGCTCTCTAAATCAAAAAGACAATGTAATAAAAAGGCATACTTTCTCACTATTAATATGCACAACACTTTTAGAAGTTGGATCCTCTTCCCATGGTGCATCACCCGATGGATCAAGCATGAATGTCAACATTGACTATGGTAAAGAAAAACATTTAATTCTAGATTGTGTTAAGCAATAGATCGTAACATAATGCAGCAATAATGAACCTTTGAAGTTTCTTTCCTGTCAAAATCCTTGTGGAAAGCTCCATCTCTAAATGAAAAAAAAATTACAATGATATTGAAATTTTTTGAATTAATGCAACAAACTGATAATTCATTTCCATATCGTATTTGTTGCAACTTACTTGTAATGCTTGAGTAATTTTGGTTTCGGGTTAACATTATATTTCTTGCAGAGCTTTTTAGATTCTTTATCTTCTCTGGAAACATAAAAAATCAGTTTATTAACTTCAATTAATTACCTCAAATAACTGGCAACTGAGACATAATATTCTCCATATCATCATTAAACTAGAAATGAGTAGAAATGAAATTGAATAGTGCAAACAACCAATAGTTGCTGGTTAAGAACATGTTCATGTTTGTTTACAAAGTTTCAAGTTGCTAGTTTCTACATTCTGTATAAAAATACTTACCCACAGTTAATATAAACAATAGTTCCCTTTCCTTTAACTTCCTTTGCTACCCCATCTAACAATCGTAATGTGCTTAAAACTGACTTATCTAGAGAACAAAAAAATTAACCAATTTAAAAAAAATTGACACAATAATTCTTAAAGGGAACCCAAGGTATGGAATGATGTTGGACTTATATTATATAGCTTAAAAAGTTGGCTAACAAGTCTTTTTAAATGTTTAAAAAGGCTCTTTTCGTTCTCAAAATGTTCACATTTAAAGAATTTTAGATTTAATTAAGTTGCATAAATTATGATGTCATATTTGGGTAATAGCAAATTTTGACATTTTCTGTCATCAGTAATTTTAGACCTGTTAAGGGATGTGCATTCAAATTTTATCAATGCATAGATATTATAAAGGTGAATTGATTAACATAAAATATTTTGCCAAAATTTTCTACAAAGAATGGATGCATATATAAGAGCAGCCTTTATAATTTGTGTTGGCACTTAGGATTTGCCGACGTAATTGTGGACGTATTAAAGTATATAAGCAGTACATGTGTGGTTGCATGCGCGAAAAAGAAAATATAACAGCGAAAAAGTTAAAGTTTTAGTTTTTTCTAGAGCATAGTTCAGTTACTTCTTACATCAATGCATGGACATTAAAAGCTCTTAGCAAAAAAATAATTATATATATAACATTTTTTTTGCTATTTTTTTTTGCTAATAAGCTATAAATATGTTGCTAAAAATATAAAAGCATAAATCACTGATAAAAATAAGGATTTTACTGATATATGTTTTGTTAAGTTCAAAAACTATGTTGGTAAATTTTGCTGACGTGAGATACACAAATGCCACAGTGATTGAATAAGCGCTCTTTATTACTTATATACAGGTTTTGTGAACCGCTGTCAACTTCAAAGGCTTGTCAAAACTGTATATTTTACTGGATTTTAGCCCACAATATTTAAACAGGTGATCTTATTTATTGTATATAAAATAACAATGGCTCACCATCTTTAGAATATAGTGTCAGGACATTGGTGTGTGTTTTTAACACTTTTTTATATTCCTTTACATTGCCAACAACAAGAACATTTTTTACATTGACTTTTCCATTGCATGTCTGGAATAAACAAAAAAAGTTAATTGTTAATTAATTGTGGATTAAAAGGTGGTCAGTTATGTCTCTTATAATGTAAGAACAACAGAATAACTACACTGACAATTATTCTTGTACAGTCATGCAAAACTTAAATAAAAATATTGTATATATAGTCAAAATATGGGGTTTTAATGCCAACATGTTTTCATGGCCAATACACCAGCTCCTAACCCAGCATAATACCACCTAGGCTAAAATAATTCTAATCTTGACTTACCAATAACAAACATAAAACACTAGCCAGTAACACAAATATGTGATTTTTTATCATTGTTACTTTCTAAAAGAAAAACAGAGAGTCAATAAAAAAATTAAAGTAATTAATCCTAAGTGTTGTAACAACAAAATATCCTTGTAATAATTAAGAAGCCAATTTATATTAATTTCACATAATTTTCTCAAAGTAAGGCTCATTAAACAATTAAACAAGCACAAACCATGAAAATAATCTACATTTCCTACAACTTCTTAAAAACAATTTTTTCCTATATATATACATGGAGTTGGACTTAAGGGGTAAAATATGCTAATATTAGTAGCACAAATCTGAACATCATAAGGCAAAACCACATTTTTTTTAAATTACCCAGGGCTCTACAACACAGTCCATCATAGTATTGGCTAGTGCTGAAACTTGTGAAAGCAAAAAAACTGAACTTCACGGTTGGCTAAGACTTGGAACTTGAGACAATGCGAAGAAATGCCATGCTAAGTATAGCCAGGAGACCAAGCGTAATTTTTCTTACCGCCGGGAAATCGGAGTAGTTAAGGTGGGAAAAATTACGCTGGGTCTCGATTTTTTTGCGACCAAAATCTGGCCGCGCTTTTTGATTGGCTAATTCTATTGTTCTTTGCTCACGTGGTCCATGTCAGGGAAAGCCCTTTTCATCCGAATATTCCAGCGAGTGGTTTCACTCACCCTAACAACTATAAAGATTTTACCAGAGTAAGATGTAGCCAAGCTTGGTAAACAACTCACAGATAAATTAAAATGGCCTCCGAAGCGATTAGTCACATTGTCCAATTTAAACTCGGGGTTTCCGCTGAGTCAATCGTTCGCGTCTAAGCTTTTGTTTGAGAGAAATTCATTTTATCAACTCAAAGAAGAAAGCTTAGTTAACTAGGCTATGCTGAGTAGTACAAGCGAAACAAGAAGTTTTGAACATTTTTTTCTAACTGGATTTACAAGATTTTGAGGCACTCCACAATCAGAATTGCAAAACATAAACTCCTTTCTGATGTCTGATGACAGGGGATGGCGACATCTAGATAATATTTATTTAGAGGTTTAAAGCCATCAAGTACCATACCAGGGTTCCAGAGCTAAAAGAGCTTACCACACAAAATGTAAACAAAGGAACCAATCTATAAGGCGGTGGGATACGTTCTTTTAACTGTGCTGGCTGTGCATTCCAAATACGAAAACTAGAACACATTTATGACAACTGAGCTTGTTTCACCAGGATCCCTCAATGTGTATTAGCCAAAAATGCCAGAAGAAGCAAATTCACAACTTCACAGTTCTGCAAATATGACCTAATCTAATTACGTAATTTTGATGCGCACGCATTGGAACATGAAACATTGGAACTATATATAAGGTATAACATATACACTACACAGGTCTCTAGTAGTGTGGAAAACATGCTTGGGGGACATACCACAGGATCCTTGTTGTAGGTTTAGCCCAACTGCTATGTCTATATGTTCTTTATCATATTGACAACTTGAAAATTGAAAAACACATTCTTCGTAGATAAAGAAGAGCGAACATATATCTAGCTAAATAAGATTGATGGATTTTTATCATATAATCACGAGAAGAAATATTTAGTTGGGTGAAAAAGTTTTGTTAGAACCCAATTTACCAATATTGTACCACTCACTTTAAGTTAGAATCAACATCTATTTTCTGCATGGAAAAAGCAAATAAAATGTATGATTTTAATAAACGAAACAAGAAAAAAGAAGAAGAAAGAATGACCGCGTTTACGTGGACTTGTGTAGCCATATTCCCATCCCATCTTACTAACAAAACAACGGCGACCGAACAAAACATGTGCTTTGTGGTTCCTATCGGTCCGCTGGATAGAGTTAAACCTCGTTCTCAGGGCTTTTTTGCTTGTATTTATATCTTAACGAAATAAAAACGCGATGGGCATTCTCGACCCCAGAGTTCTTTGAGATAAACTCGAGGTTTTAATCTCAAAGAGCTCTCGGGACGGGAATGCGCGATGGGGTCACTCCGCCACTAGTGTCCACAGAGGATGGACGTCCCCCCAACAAAAGAAGAATAAAAACCCCTGGGAACGAAGTTGGGGATACCTTGCTCCATTGTCTAATTGAAATTCTCTTATTCTCCCTATATAGGTGAGTTGCGAATGTTTACAAAGTTCCGTATATGCGCGCGCATCTTAACAGGCAATTAAAGAAGGATGACCACATAAAGAAAATTGACTATTTTCTTTAATTTACAGATTTAAGGAATAAACGATCTAAAAGGAGCTGGAATTGGTTTTTCTTAACTATCATTTTCTCCTTTTAAGATCAGGTTTTATTTATTTCAAAAAGTAACTTGCCTTTCTAACTTGATTTTCGTTGCGGTCTGTTCTTGATATCCTTTTTAATCCTTTTTTTACTCTTCACTTGAAGCATATACAATGAATATATTTATATACCTGGCTGATTAGAAACATAACAAAATGCATGTTACCTAGCGATAAAAAAACACCCCACATCATCGGTTCTTTGCTCATTTTAAAACTGGCGAATGAAAAACAGTCGTCGATTCTGAGTCTGCATATAACCTTACCGCGTCGAAATTTTCGTCACTTAAAATTTTCGTCACCAATCGAAAAAATCGTCACTTTTTCGATAATGCATGAGACAAAAGAAGATATCTTTTTTTTTGAGGTTGTGTGCATAAAACATTTTTTTAGAATCGACATATTTATAAAAAATGAATTGATTACACTTTATCCATATCAGTCTGCTCAGTGTGTATTGTAAAGAGTTATTCAAACAACAGCAGTAAAAAGTTTGAGTTTGTTTGCACACAATCTTCTTCCTCTTCTAAAAACATGATTTCAAGACACCTGAAGATGACATTCTAAGGCAGTATAACCGCCTACTTAAGGAGAGTATCGGAAGAAGAAGTGAAAAGGCAAATTTGTTCGAAAAACAAAAGCAAGATACAATCTAGTGGTCAGCTATAAATCATCAGAAAAGCGTCCATCAAAATTAAGAAACATCTAGGTTCAACCAGTATGTTTATTTCTTTTGACGAAAAAAAAACGTGGAGATTTTAATGTTGTCATGGCAATAACTACAATTAGATTAGAAAACAATAGATCTTTTTGGCGCGTTATCAACACATCCACAACAAACTTTTTTAATTTATTTCGACACGTGTATTCTTTACTTAGAGTTTATGATTTCCTTCTACTTTACAGCTTTCATACCTTCCAACCTAATCCAAGCACGTTAATGATCATTTCTTTCTCGCCGTCCCGATATCAAAAAGAGAAAAAAAAGCCCTCGGGTTGAGGTTGATATTTACTTGAAAGTCTACAACGACCATAAATGTTCGGAAAATTATTTAAGGGGGTCGTATTCATGAGTAATTTTCGCTAAAGAAAATTAAGTTTCGCGATGGCAACTTGTGTCATGAGTAAAATACCCAGGATTTATGAATAACGCGATGCAAAAACGTCTTTTATTTTATGTTACTCCAAAGCTTGGCTTGGTGTTGACTTTTAACGGAAGGTATTTTTAATCCCCCTTATTCTTCTATTATTGGCGCGATAATTTGGGAGAAATTCGCAATAATCAATGACGAAAATGACAAATTGTAAAATGAGAGACTGAACTAAATTCACATGGAATCAATTGCATACTTTGGCTGACATTACCTATCTACAATAATTTATAGATGGGCAAAATAATTACGGTAATAGTATTACAATACTTTGCAGAGCCACCTACGTTATAATAGCTGGTCCATTTATAAGCATTGCATGAACAGGCTTCTGATACGTATCTTTAGAAGGAAACGGAGTTAATTTCCAGAGCATAAAGCAGTGGTTTCAGGGGAATTTCACATTAAGCCAATATACAAAAAACAATGCTACCATATTAATAAAAAAACTTCTGATAGATTCTGCACTACAAGTAATTATCTCCAAATATTACAAACGATTGTCTAATATCTTAAAATATCAAAAGTTTTTTGCACGACCAAAACTTAGAAAGTTGTTTTGTTAAAAACGTGTTATGATCGCCAGCAATATCGTTTACGATTTCAACACCATTCAATTACTAAACACATGTTTAAACCACGTGAACTAGTGCCCAACAATCGATGATGTGGTCACGTTATCAATAGGAGGCTGGGGAACAGGTGCATCGTGACTGTAATCCCCTCGTCGCAGTTTTTGTCCATTGATAACAATTTCAGCAATAAACAGTATCACGGCAAAAAATCCAAATACTGCGCCCGCTTCTAAGGCTACACAAGAAGTTGCGCCCTTTTTGTTGATGTATTCGCATTCTGTGATTTCTCTCTGCTCGTCTGTTAACACGTAAATTCTTTTCGCCGATTTCATATCGATGACAGAACTGCTAATGAATCCTGACGCAAGCAAAAGAAACAATCCGAAGATAATCCCAAGTATTAAATTAACCCAATACCACGGGACGGGTAAATTCCTTGTCACGCGGGAAATATTTAATACGTACACTACCACGCAGGTCACCCAAGCCACCGCTGAAACTAAGGTAAAAAATCGCAACTTGGAATAACCTGTATTTTCGTAAACCACGTTCAAATCGAAAGATAAAACTGTCGCAAAAGCAATCAATAAAATTAAAATCTCCAGCAACTTGATGATAGCCAAGATTGATTTAAAATACGCTTTGTCATAGAAAGACGACATCATGCAGAAAAAAAAAATCGCTGTCCTCTTGTAATTCTTCTTTATAATAAGATTTGCTATTTTTCTTTTACAAAAAAAACCCCTCTTACAATAAAAATGAATTGCTCGATTCATTCATAATTCATCTCTCTTCAGTTTTTTATTACTAATTTTTTTCGGCGAGATGTATGCGATGAATATTTCATGTTGAATTTAAAAACGATTTTTTCACTATTCAAACCGACATGCCACCACAAGAGACGAATTCTATTTTTACTCTGTTACTACAAACAACGCACGGTATTTTTGGAAGCACCAACTTCGTTTCCGTGCCCTCCTTTTATTTAACATCTACCTTACGGAAAAAGATTTTCGCGGATTTAAATTTCGGGGGTGAAAAAATTAGTCAATTTTTTTTAAAAAAAGAACCTATTTGACAGATTGCAGTCTGCAATAAATTTAAGACCAAAATATTTTAATAAAAATATAATAAAGTACTATTCATTATCAAGATAGAGTCAAAACATTGCAAAATCCGTTTTAATCTTCCACTCCGTATCATCCTTATTCCTTTTTTCTAAATCACCTTTATTTATGCAACTCTCTTGAATCGTCGATGTCGAAAAATTTCACCAGTTCAACTCCGCGGGAATGGTATTTTTCCCCCGAAGCATTCCGATTTATCTTGTGATATATATGAGCATTTTTTTGGAAAATACTGTACCTATATTTTTCCACAATTAGTTTTGTTTCTTGAAAGAAAATATATTTTCCCGGGTACCAATTTTCACAAAACATTTTGCGCAAAATTTCTGCACTAAACTGTGAAAATTAGTACGAATACGGTTACCCGAACCCTTTTTGATAGCATTACATTCTCTTTTCCTTTATTTAACAAAGTATCTAAAAACATTTCAAGAAAAATTTGTCTCTAGGAAAATAACCTCGCATAAATAAAATGTCTTCTTTTACCTCGACATTAAATCCAAAAAAACATCACTCAAGTTCAAAGCAAACAAAATAATTTATTACTATAATACAAATTATATTAAATAAACAATCGAATATACAAATAATTACAAAAAAAGTCTTCTGTGGCAATTATTATTATTTCGCCTGACGTCACATATCATGGTTGTCATAGTTACCAAACAAAGCAACCATACGTCCGTTAATTGACTTGGATTCGTATTGAGCGCTTGCGTTCATCGGGGACTAAAATTAATTTAAAATGGACTATAATAAAAAGAAAATGTAGTTGCTAAAACAGCAGCCATACACGCGTTAGTATTACTTATACACAACCAAAAAAATAAGAATATATCTTCGTAAGAACCACGCGAAGTCTGAAATTTTGTAAGATACATACATCCACGGATATGAAGAATTATATAGAAGGATTCTACAGACTTGCTTTGAACATAGAGTTTTTGTTTTTTATCTTACAATGAAATGGAGCGAGAACACATTTTCTTATTAACTAAGGCTCGAAAAGACCTACCATAAAGAACCACGTGGTTTAGACTAGAACTCTTACAAAAACGGGTGTAACACCGTGCTGTGTGGTATATACTTCTAAGCATCTAGTCCCCCGTACTACAGAGCCGTACCGTACCTAATTGCAAATCAACCGCCCGTATTGTTTATTCATGAGTGGGATGTGATTCATAAGTTATCCACCAGAGGACGCCTTTTGTCCCGATAGTATTGAAGATAAAATTACTTGTAAAACTAACCTTAGATAGCCATCTTTCCACCCGCGTCAACTGTTCCTCATGCGTTCGTTCAATTTCGTCTAAACGATCGACCCAGACCTCCGAAAATTTGCTGATTTGTTCTTTTAACTCCGATACTTCGTATTTAAACGCTTTTCTTTGATATTCAATAATATCAGTTGTATTCCATCGATTGATTTCTACGAAAAAAATGGTTAAGAAATATAAAACTCGCTCCACAGAACAGAACGTTTATACTACACAGACATTGGAAGAGCTCTAAGAAGATTTTATACGTGGTTTAGGGCGCTCAAATAAGTCCAGCGCCCCCAAAAACCCGCCCACACATAAAGTTGATACAGAATCAGTTTGTATAAACAAGACAGAATAGAGTTTAGTGCAACGAGTCAGTAAAAAACTGGTGAAAATAACTTACTGCTTGTGGTATGCCCGTTTGAATGGACTTCTTTTAATTTGAATTTTTCTTTCAACCTTTTTTTTCTTCTCCAGTAGAAACACTCCCATAAAAAGCCAATGACGAGTAAACAGCTCAACACAATCCCACCTCCTGCAAGCATTCGCAAGAAAAAATCTGAATCAGCATCGAATAGTGAAGAAGAGCTACCGCCAGAAGCGAGGGAAGCTTTGTTTTCCTACACGTAAAAAGAAAAGATGAACGCTCATTCTCTCTCATATCTTGGTTATTCAGTTGATATAACTGTTTAGGCGGGTTTCCACTTATGCGAAATTGGTCAAATCAATCGACAACGATCGATGATAAAGTAGGATTGCTTCCTACTTCTTATAGATCGACGTCGATTGATACCATCTATTTGAAGTGGAAACCCGCCTTTAGTGTTTTGAATAACCATGCGAAGGGTGACAACTCCAAAAAATGAAGCGGTATAGTCTTTAAAGAAGTAAACAGAATGTCAAAATGTTATTTCAGATTGTCACATACTTTGAGAGGCTTCACGACTTGCGATATGGTATTGTAAATGCGACTTTGCTTTCGTTCTAAGTAACTGCGAAAATGGTGTTCTAACTCTTCTGCATCACGTGACAAAACAACACCATAAACAAAAACATGTTCTAATATTTCTTGAAGTTTGTAGTCCTCCAGGTCGTCTTGAAATTCACCTGCAATATACGTGTCAAGTAAAGCTCCTTGAATTTCTCCGCGGTGGAGAGCCTCCATGATTTTTGGCACGGTGCTGTAGCCTAGATGAAACACGTAATCACTTATTGAATGAAGAATGTAAAACGAAAATATATTTAATAAAAAAATCAGTTGAATTTTTATCAGAAAAAAGCGTGTTGAAAAAAATTCGGCTAAGGTTAAGGTGACGAAAATTGTGTACAACGTAAAAATCACGTTCAGCAAAAATTTTTGTTAAACACCGATTTCAAGAGTAAGTCAGTGTCTTTGCTAAAATTCGAAGTAATTAATTTCAAAAACTAAATTGGATAATTATTTGCCCAATAAAAGCAACGAATCTCCCTTTAGCTCGTTCAAAATTCGTCCCATAAGGTATATGGATAACTGAAACGCGAATATCGCGAAACCAACCTCTGACGTCAGCATTTCGTTTTACACCTAGTCGAAACTCTTCGCTATTCGACAACGCGCCAACTTTGGTCCCGTACAACTTTGCTTCGTTCGCCAAACTTGTAGCAGTTAATACGGTAGTAATGGTAGCAGTGAAAGTCGATATGATGACGAGACCAACCAAAATCCAAACAATCCCAAATACGCGAGCAAAGAATGAACGAGGGGCTTTGTCACCGTACCTGGGTTAAAAAAAATAACGTTTCCGAGCATGACCAAATTTTTACCTTACCACAAGTATAAATTCTTAAAATAAAAAAAATTCCAATACAACTATTGCAATTGATACGTTAAAAAAAGAAGGAACAGTTTGAGCAGGTGTTCTCGCAGGGGCACAAATTTAAATGAATTTCGGGGATTAAACGAAGCAAGAGAATGTGACGTCCCCGTCTTTTTATTCACCAAACTAGCGAAAGAAGACGGTCGCGTTTTTTTTAGTTCACTACTAAAAGTTCTTATGCAACTAAGAAAATATTCAGCTAGTCGATGAAGATACTATTGAATATATAAAAAAGATGAATAAATTGTACCATGCGGGAATAACGACGTTTTTAAGAACATTCAAAGGAGCAAATTTATAAGAATTTATAAACAAATAGTTGTTAGGCCGTGAAAAAATCGACAGAAATTTCGTCCCGTCGTAATTAAAATCTTGCATCGGTATTTCGTCCATCTTTGTTCGCCTGTTACAAGCAATTAAATTAAGGTAAAAACTCACTAACAAATACTATAACCTTTGTCACGTGTATGTTGAAAATTTTGAAATAGATTTTTAAGTCGCAGTAAATCCCGCAGCAGGATGAAACACTATTACTGGCAACTTCGTACCCACTAACGTTTAGTTTCGCCAAATATAAATATTTGATTAAATCAAACTTACCCTACGGTAGTCATGGTGATAAAAGCCCACCAAAATCCTTCCCAGGATCCAGCAAGAAAGGAGTGTGGAAATTCCTTCGGGTTATGTACGGTGTCCTATAAATAAAAGTCAAGTCGAACAGTAACGTGAAGTATTTGCCATATCTCTCCGGTGGAAAGCTTATTCATTCATAAACAGCCAGTGATTCTTCTCCGGGAATTCCCAGTATTTTAAAGCTGGTTTCCAGGCATTTTGGTGTGCAGAGGTAGTGGGAATAACAAGGCAATGTTTGGTTGATAATTTGTGGTGATTTAAGATATGTGCTTAATGACAAAGTAAAAAAAAAAATTGCTTGCACGTGACTGTCACTTCCCTTTAAATCCAATTATTCCATTTTTAAATTTAATCAAACGTCAAATCATATGCATAATTTCTTTATTAACGTATTGGTAATGTTTTCTTAAGGAAAAGAAATTTTATAAATTTTTACTCACCAGGAACCATATGATAACACCAGATAGCGAAGCTAGCAATAAGGTGACAACAAGAATGGGCCATGAGCCAGCCAGTGAACCGAGAAGCGGATTGTCTTTTCTCCTCTCTTCTTTCACGAAGAAAGCAACACCAGGAGATTCAACTAACAAAACAAGAGTGAGTATGATCAATTCAGCTAACACTGAACAGGTAATGGTTTTTTTTAAAGAAGGGCAGAAGATGTTGAGGTCGTTCGACGTTAAAAAGACAAAAAAACCTGAAGTCCATGGGTTTCAATAAAGACGTCAAAATCTATGTTAAAATGCACAATAAGGAGAAACCAAACCCACACGGCGAAGCAAAATTCTTTTCAAAAAACGCAGGTGTAACATCAACGAAACCTGAGTAGCGGGGGCGTTAATGATTCTTGCTCATTAAGTTGTCGCTGGTAGATATCTTTATATTAATGTTCCGAATAAACGAGACAAATATTCTGAAGTCTGTGACCTGCAACAAGATCCTTTGCTCTAATGAGCAGAAATTCTAACTATATGTCACAATTCGCTGAGATAAAAGCTACAATTATTATTATAATCCGCGTTTCTCCGTGGCGTTAAAAATTAGTAAAATTTAAAGTAGAAGTCAGTAAAACTTTAAAATACCATATGGCTTCTTTACATGAGATGAACTTGAGTTTTTGTAAACACAAAATTGAATGAAGCCGGAAAATGTGATAAAACGCTTCATTGGCGCTTGGTGATGGGCCGACATTTGCAGTTTTCGTGATCCTTAATTTACTTCACATAGCTCTTGCGCCGTTTTCACCGACGAATATAAGAATTCCAAAAAACAGAAGTATATTCTATTTCCAAGACTTCAAGGAGTTTTTCTCATAGTAGTTATATATACAGAACCAACTCGCACTTTCTAACATGCAATCGCGGCTGCAGTATGCAGCCGAAACCTGTCGTAGCAACCAACGTCAAGAAATGATTTAGTATTAAATACTCGCCAGTCATTATTCGTCACATAAACAGATAATTAAGCGCACTTCTATTCTCTAAGCATGTACATGCACAAAAAAAACGAGAGTAAAAATTTGACAGGCGCACCAAGTTAGAGTCATGTTACGTTACCATTCCCCTCCCTACAGTCAATTAAATTATTCAGACTCTCACCTATCGGTATGAATGGAAAGCCTCGGAACTTTTCTTGTTCTTTCGATCCGTACAGGGGGCAAGCAAAGTCTGTGTTATTCTCTTCAACGCGTACTTCAAGCTCCATTGAGCTATTCAATGGAGGCGCAAATCTTATTTCAGAACAGTTGTTGCATATATCAATTATCATCAACATTAGGATGTCCCGAAAAAGACCTTCTGCAGTGTCAGCAACTTCTCCGCGTTCAAGGTACGGTGTTCTAGACCACCACGACGCCACGTATTGACCGGTACAAAATGGCGGCGGAAAACAACCAAGTGCTAAAGACAAAATTCAGTACATTTATCTCCTCTTAATATTAAACCACAAGGCATGGCGCTTACGAGAGGGCGGTTCAGAATAGGGCGGAAATATTCCATCAGATCTAATAACATTAACAAAATAAATAAGAAACGTGAGAAGGGGGGTTCATCAAAGCTATCGTCAAGTCAAGACTTACTATATGTATCATACTCTATACTAATTTATATACTTGGCGTAGCGTAATTTCTTTCGAGAACAGCATTTGTGGGCGGTGGTAATAAAGAGACTAATAAATGAAAATACGGTATTAATTTGTCGTGCAAGATTTTCGACATCAGGTGAGAGAATCCGATACATCATGACCTATCTGATCAAAAAAACACAAAATCAATCTGTACTCACACGTGCACTTTTCAGCACCATCCCCCTTGTACCCACGATCACAGATACATCGATATGATCCTGGCAAGTTGACGCACGATGCATTCTCAGCACAGCTGAATAGACCTTTTTCACACTCGTCTATGTCTGAATTCATACATTTCATTTATGAAAACTAAACACTTAACGTTTATTATGCCATGGAGTCAAATATCAACGTGTGGGGAAGTTTCGATAAATTCTTATCTTAACCTCGGTTAGTTTAAATAGACGCTAAATGGTAATCACACTATTCCGGACCTAATAAAGATCGTAAGTACACGACTGCATGTTCACAGAATCTACAAGATTTTAGAAAAAGCATCTTCTGAGCCTGGTTGCAGGGTGTTCACTCAAAAGTTGAACTCGATTTTCCTGACATTTCTGACATTTTGCCTATATCTTCAGAATTCCAGGCAAATCCTGACAGAGTGGACACCATGGGCTACTTTCAAGACGTCTACAAATATTGTGTCAACGACATGGTTTAAACATCAACATTAAACATCAGTATGAGTGGCTATCATACAAGGGCTTTTCTCTTTAAGTCAGAGGATGTATTTGAAATAAGTATGTTACCTTCGCAATATGTGCCATTCCCGTTCCAGCCTTGGTCGCATTCACATGTGAACGAACCTTCGGTATTGTAACACCCAGCGTGGCTATGGCATGGATAATCTTGTGGGTCACTTTCACACTCGTTGTCATCTAATTCAAAAACCCAACAAGAATAAATCAATTTAGTTTCAGGTAGCGATTGTATTATTTTATTATGATTATTTCAGTTAGCAATATAAAATTGCCGTTACTGAATAAATATGTCTTAATTAGAACTAAGTAAACCAGTCCCCAAGATAGTCAGGCTGTGTATAACATCGATACAGGGAGCAAAACATCGCAACCTCTTTTATTTGTTTGTTTCATTGAATAGAACAAAAAATACTATCAAAATGATGCATATGATCATATTCCACCGATGTATAGCTAGGAAATAATCTAACTCAAATACTCTGATGAAGTCATCAATTGCACATTGGTGAGTTCAGACTTCGTTTTGTTTACTGTTATTTCTGCAAGAGTATAGACACTATGGTTGACAGGAAAGATGTAAAGTTGTGGCATTGGTTTTTCACTAAAATTTCATGTTTTTTTCACAAAATAATGGCATCAATAACATTTTTTAACTTTTTATATTGCTTCTTACTTGTTTTTTATTAGAAAAAGGTAAAAATAAAACAAACAAAAAAAAGCGTCCTGAAAATATCGATGAGTTACCAATAATCTTTGCAACAAAACACAATGTCTTTAGAAGCTTACCTATGCACTTTCCATACTTCTTGATATATCCAACAGTACAAGTACATTCATAAGATCCTGGACTGTTCTTGCACATTGTGTGATTACTACTCATTAAATCTTCACAATGATCAGCACCAAATTCCGTGCATTCATTTATATCTGTAAGAACATACAATGTATATGCCCAACCCAGTAGTAACAAGTTAAAAAATGCTAGGAAACTAATATTCTTTTTATACACAAACAATTTTAAAGAGACAACGGAACTATGTTTCAAAAAGACACATTGGAGTTGAGGCTGCTAATATTTCAAAAATTATCACATTTAAACTAGCATTGGAGTGAGTAAATTTTAAAAAAAAGTCTCACCTGTACAGTTTCGTCCATCACTCGAGCCTCGATAACCCGTCTCACACGTGCATACAAAACTTCCCAAGTTATTGTCACAAATCGAGTTATTTCCACACGTGTTGTTCTCCACGCACTCATTGATGTCTGAAACAATGTAATTATAATCAAAAGTCGCAAACAAATTTTCAAAGAAGAAATTTAAGGGAATGGCTAATTGAGAAGGATACCATTGAGGCTACATTCATTTTTCATCGGCAATATAGTCACTGAAATTACTACACCATCCATACATCACATTTTGTGTTTCCGTTTTTCTTGTAGACAGATAATCAGAATATGGCTATTATTAAAAAGAAAGTCGCTGGATCCCGTGGATAAATCCAAGCGTTCGACCGTCCTTAAAATATCCCATTTCTTGTCTCTGTAGCACGACGTTTTTCTTGCGGGCAGACATAATACAGGTATTATTAAAAGGAAGATATTATTGACAGTCTAACAACATACCAATACAATCGTATCCGTCACCACGGAAACCATCCCAACATTCACAATAATATGAACCAATAGTATTTGTGCAATTTGCATTTTCGTGACAGCTTGGGATGGTACTGTTGACATCCAGCATCATTTCACATTCGTCATCATCTAGCAGAAACAAAATGAAAATGTTGAGTTTTGTGCATCCTTACATTAGTTTATGTGATAAAAATTGTTCACCGACAAATCACAATCTCTGTCTTAAACCTCATTTCTCCCTCGCCTATTTACTCTATTTTATGTCAATATATAACCTAAAAGGAAGCAAAAAATGCTTAGAGAAAGTCCCGACCTTTTCTGACCAGATTTCAATTTGGTTATTTTTTCTGATGCATTGTAAATCTGTCAAATAATACCACATGACGTTACAACCACTGGGTTGTCTCATTGGCAAAGAAGGAGTTTTAAATTTTATTTTTATTGTCACTTTCATCTGTGCAGCCCATGAATATATTGAACATGCTACTTATTCTAATTAAGATGGATCTACAGTTCAACAAAAGCAGTTTTCAAGAAAAGCGTTTTGACAAAATATACTTTCCTTTTCTGAACATTTTACATATATTTCTAGCTAAAGTCATTTCCAACGAAAAAAAGAGTAAAAGGACTTGATTGCACCAAATATGCCTTCTACAAATACCAATCTAAGAGGAGATTCCATATATTCTTGTCATACTAAATATTGACAAAGAAACATATCATAAATCTCCTGATGCCAAAAAAATTTAGCCTCAGTAATAATTGCTGATGTAATTGCTGGCAGCATTTGTTTTTGTGTCTGCAATAAGTTTATTTTTCATGCTAGAGTGATTTGAAATGTTTCATACCTATAAAAGTTGTTTTCCAATTCCGGGGTAATATTCACAAAACGCATATTTTTTTCACAAACCCTTTGTCCTAATCATTTCGAGAGAACTTGGCACTTAGCAATTTTGGTGCATAACTCAAAACAAACATGGCTATTAAACTAAACAAACACACACAAAAGCTGCCAGCAAGGTAGAGACAAGAAATCCACGTATCCCACGCATCCTGCATTTTCATTTAAATGTCACTGACTAAATTAATGATAGCTTATTGGTTTACGAATAAATGTGAATATATGTATTTATTTCTAAACCAAAAAGATTTTAACTTTTTTACAGGGGGGAATGTGCATGCATTATTCATGTAATGTTAAAATGTTTAGTAAAGTGGAAAACAGCCATGAGAATCGACAATAGATTCACATTATCAAAGAATAAAAAAGAAAGGTATGACGCACACTATTTTTTTCTGGGTACTTAATTACCAAGGTAATCGAGTCAATCAGGGCAATAAAAATACTTTTAGTTGTATGGAATTATACCTTGTATATGCAGTGTTGCTGTATCAGATTGTGACTCCAGTCCATCATAATACACAGTGCAATAGTAATGGCCAGATTCTTCAGGCAGTCCATGTAAAGATATATGTTTTGCGACTGATATGTTCTCATGAAGTGCACCAGTAAACTATGAAGAAAATGATAACAAAAAATGTTAATGTTTAAAAACAAGTACTAACAAAACAATCAATTATTGGAAATTCCTTATTATTTTTGTGCGAAAGTTTAATTATTTTTGTGAGGAAGACTGTTAATCAAATCCTCAGGCGACGTATTGGCACGCAATGATATATTTAGGGTCATTGTGTAAACAAAGTTGCAAGACACAAAAACTGATTTATCCTATTTCGAGGTCTATGGAATTGCCAAAACGAACTTTTATTCCACCTTTATAAATTGTGATATTTTTACTATGCATACTATGCATACTTATAACTGACCAGTTGAAGTGTGAAAAAAGCATATGGTAGGCATTACTGCCATCTTTACAAGCTGTTAATGTTATTATTTTAAAATAACTGAGTCACCTATGATGTGATTCGTTACTAGAAAAAAAATAGATTGAAATAAAAACTTCTAAAAATGCATAAGAAGTACAGTTTCGAAGAGATTGACATACAAAATGTCACAAATATGTTTTTAAAAAAAACTACCAATATTTTTTTACAGAAGAAACAAGCTTTAAAATGACATATTTGTGGTTAAATTTAGGAGATAAAATGTTGTGTGCAATTTTGCAATTTTGCAAGTGTTGTCAGTTGAGAAAATGATGTTCTACTTACAAAATCAATTTTGTTCCATGTATACATCACATCTGCATCATCTTCACCAGTGGAGCATGTGTAGTTAAACTCATACGATGTCATGATCAACTTTGGTTGCGGTTGAACTTCAAACGTTACAAATTTCTGATCCACTTTTTGATGCAGCATGTCTAAATAATTAACATCTCTGTTAACTTCAGTGTTATCTAAATAACTGGACAAAATCATGCAGGATCACCTAAAACATGTAAAATCACCCAGCCCTAGTTGCGAAAACCAAAGCTAGCTTATAATAGCATAAAATACTTTTAAAATCTTACTAAAAGGAATAAATCTTTTTACCCAGCACCTTGAACTTCCAAGTGTTAAAGCAAAGAGAAGTAAAATTTAGGAAATGGATCAAAAACTTAAATGTTAACTTAAACAGACAAAAAAGTTGAAAACAGTTATTACATTCTCCAGGTTAACTTAATTAAAAACATGATATATTTGAGCCTTGAGTAAAACCTCTTCTTACTACCTTAAAATCCTCAGGGAAGTGCTCAAATTTCCTGCTAAAAAATCAAGCTCAAATAGAATATACTCGCTACATTTTTACATTAAAATTCAATGTTACAATATTACCTTCTTTAAAGATGGTGATTTTGCTGTTCTTTTCCACAGCATATGTCAAGTTAGCACACATAAACATTACTTGCAGTGTTTGATCTTTTCTTAAAAACATTCTTGCATTTAATTCATGATGATAACCATACATTGAATATTGTGTTTTAGCGAGCTCCATACCTCCATATGGCTGACCATCTACTGCCAACACGACACTTCTATAATTTAATCAAAACAACAATTTATGAATTTATTAACACCTTCTTTGCACCTCTACTCAAGGTGTTTATACCTGCACTGACATTTATTCAATTTAGATTTACGGTATTCGTTCGGTCATGTATAATAAGTTTTTCCCAGATGTGACCTGAAATAGTTGGATAGTTTCTAATTTTCACAAATTCATATTCCCACTAAATAATTTTCAAGACATAAAATAATAAGGAAAACTTCTCAAAGTTCTATAGTAAAATGTAAGATATCCTTGCATAGATGCAAAAACTTGTTTAAAAAACAAACATGACATACCCGTTCTCATGAGATTGTTCAGTAAAGATACTAATTGTCAAATAAGTTATTTCATAATTTTCAGCCCGATAAAACACATTTTCTTTCAATTTTCCCTTCAAATACCAGTTACGTATGACATCCACTTCTTGGTGTGAATCACAAATGGATATATCTTGCTCCCGATTAATCTGTAAAGTATTTTCTTTTTCTTGGCCTAACAACTTTAAACTACTTGATACGGCATAATCATTGTTGTCTATCACAAGCTTTGAATTCTTTGGTAGAGCAGATATCATGGCAAAACCAAACTCACAATATAAACATGTTAAGTTAAAAAGAGTTTTATTAAATGGGTACAGGTGAATAGTAAGCTGATTTAAATTGTCAGATTTCCAAATTTGATCAACTTTATTGCTCAATTTTTTTTCCAATGTTTCGTTTTGACTAAAAAAACTCCTTTTTTCTCGAAAACTTCCTTCCATCTTCGATACTGTAAAATAGATCATATACAATCCTGACTCTTCCGTAGGACCTATACACAACAACATACAAAATAATTAGAAGTGATTATCGTTATAGTTGTACATGCTATAGTTTCACCACACCATGATTGTAAGATATAAATTGTGTACTATGTAAAATATATTGTTGCTGAAGGCTTTGGGGAAAATATTATTATTTATTCACAAAAGATTTAGACCACTCTTGTTAATCCATAAATTTGAAATTAGAAGGAAACTTAGTGATAATTTTTGTTTTTCCATAAATACAATATTTTAGTAGATTTGAATTGAAAGATGAACTGACAGGGATCACTTTACTTACAACAAAACTTCAATGGTTCAACTTTTTCTTAAAATTAAATATAGAAATTTAAATGTCTTGTTGAAAATATCTCAAAAAAAACCTTTTATCAATCCACATCTTTGCCCCAATCAAAACAAATTTACAACAAGACACAAACAAGAGGGACAATATGAAAACTGTCATCTCTGTTGACTTTAAAAATACTTATACAGCATATGGTCAAAATTTTAGCCTAAGTTTTCTTTTAAATAAGAAAAATGTGTTGTGTACAATACTGCAGTGCCTATAAGTGGATTTTTCTACAGGACATAGAACTATAGATTGAAATAATCACAGGTTAAGGATTGCCTAATGGAATGATCTTTATTAAAAGCATTATAACTTTAAAAAAAGGTATATACCTGCGTTTGTAGGTGTTTGCATTTCTGAAGAAAATACTTTTTTACTTAGAAAGTAGTTCCAGTCTGGTATATGATCCACCCCATCTTCCAAGACAAGTAGTGAAATTGTTGTACCACGCAAAGGTTTAAATTCAAGACCTTTGGATACGTTCACAAAAACCTTAATAATGTCACTAGGATGAAGTACAACAACACCTGTAACTCGCAAAAATACTGAATCTTGAGATGATATATCCTGAGTCGTTGACACTAAATGTGGCCACACTTGCTTGTATTTAAGTAACAAACTTAATTCAACAAAAGGATTTAACGTGTACCCATGTATTTGACCATGGACTGATACACTAATTAAAGCTGTGAATGTTTTTTCTGCTTTTATGTCATAATAATACCCAAAAAAATCATTGTCATCTTGCAAAAACGTTGGTTTTGAATTCCAAATTTCACCATGAGGTAAGGTGCCAAAGGACGAATAATCCACTAGCAAGAAATGATTTTTATTTTCAGTAAACAAAACTGCTGATATTACTGATTTTCTGTCAATGCTCCAGCGAGCTGCTTTGTCTTTTATAGTAACAGATATTTGTAAGTCGTCATTTAACTCAAGAGACTCAGCAGCAAAGAATGGTAAATTTAAAGTCGATTTGCCTTCAACATTTGTGGTATATTGAAAAATTCCCTTTTTGGAGCTTTTAACCTTCTTTATACTTAGAGTGATCAAAGTATTTTTCTTAACTTTTTCTATATTAACAATCACATTACATGAAACTAAATAGATGCCTTCCTTTTCTATTTTTATAATTTCATTTTGGCTAACTAAATCTTTGTGAAAAAACGGGCCTAGATTGTCTGGAAAATCACTAACTGCACTCAATTTTTTTTTATTTGTTGATGGTATGATATCAGTCTTCAGGCTTTGGGAAAAGCCCAAAATATCTTTCACAGGTTTGATATAGCAAAGTTCAAATGAGGAATACTTGGACAGAATTACATTGCTATCACCGTGCTTAGTTATGCTCAGCTGGTCATCTTTTTCAAGCTTTACAAAAAATGACAAAAAGCAATTTGCATAACGTTTCGAATAACATGAAGAGATAGTCTTCCAGTTCCCATTCATATTCTTATACATTAAATTAATTTGGTTAGTGTCCTGAATTGATTCTTCAATAAATACATTTAAAACAACATAATACACTCCTGCTGTTTCGATTTGCAACTGATATTTAACGCCAATTAACTGATTCACATTGAAGTCTATCCCTGTTTCTTTTCCAACAGAAAAAAATTCACTCTGCTTTTGTGGTATTACTGATGAATTGGAAATTTGCTGAAATGATGGAACGTAACTTATAGAAAAAAGTGACGACGTGTGAAATTGCAATTCGTAAACAATCAAAGTACTGGTTGGCAGAAGCTCAACATCACGGCCTGGTTCAATATAGCAGTAGATGCTTTCTTTTTCTTTAAGGAAAAAAACTCCACTTATGGAAAGTTCAGAAAAAGAGTTTCCAGAAACAACCGATTCTTCAAATTTATTATCATCATCAATACTGAAATAGACACGGATTTTATCGAATGATCTGTGCCTAATCACGACTGATAAGATAACAAAGTAGTATCCAGTCTTCTTTAAGTGGTATCCATCTTGGTAAAAATTATTTTTTGTTCCATCCCAATCTGTTATTTTTGATGCCTTCCCACCAACATATTTGATTTTATCTTTTAGCTCATGAATCATAGTGGTATTAGAATTTGGGTCAGATGTTGACAAAAATAAAACTGAATATGATGATTCATCTGAGATAAACCCATTTTCCCAGTTTGTTACTAAACTCAAAGTGATTTTTGATTTGGAAGAAAATTTATGCACACCAGTGTGTGTGACGGTTTTCCATTTGTTATAACCTTTATACTGTTCTTTTTTTCGAAACAGTTCTTTTTCATCAGCGGAAATGATGACAATAACGCGCCCTGAGATATCTAATAACACAAACTTAAAAGTTACAAGATAATAACCATCCATTAAAATGATGTAAGTTCCAGTTGAAGAGGAAAAACCATTAACAATTCCAAAATTAAGTTTCCAGTCAGTTAATTGACGTTTCCTGTTGTGTTTCAATGTCTTGCATGTACTTGGCTGTGCCACAAAACCAATAGACTGTTCATAATGACTCACAAACTGCAATATAAATCTGGATTTTTGTGTTAATCTCAGGGAACTTGAAGAAAAGACATATACAGAAATTGTATCATCTTTGTTAAATTGAATGATGTCATTTAAATGAATCCCTTGAATACTGTTTCTGTTGGAAGTTTTAGATACATGACTGTTTGCTTCTGATGTGATATTTATTATATGATCTCCAGATGTGGGTTTATCAAAATGCAAATGCAATGCAATATAATATAAACCAGATTTTGATACAACAAGTTTAGACTCAACAAAATTTTTGAAACCCTGTAAGAAAAATCCTTTATCTTCCGCAGTTTTTTCCCATTGTTGCAGAAGTATCCATTTGTGTTTTGGAATATGTAAATTAATTTTTGGGATATGAAGATGCAACCCATTCTCTGGATACATGTGACCTGAAATATAAAAAAAATAATTTTTTACCTCAATAAGGAGCATTTTTTCATGATAAATAATGTTGTTTTGCATAAAAATGCCTGGTACTATAATCGTTTCTTTTCCATAACCAAACTAACCCTGAGAAAATATGGATGACAATGAAAATTTTATACCAATTAAATTAACTCAGTTTGTCAGATGCTTTTGCATTTCATATAGGAAATTAATAATGTAGATTCTTGATGTTTTTATAGCAGTGGAGCAAATTGAACTTTGAACCTTTGAACATCTCCTTTTAATTTTTTCAATAGAAGCAATATATAGATAAATAAAGTTCTTTGGTATATGAATGGGTCATTGTTGACACCATCAAAAAGATTTCTGAAGCTCCACAACTTTTATGAAGCAAGATTTATTTAACTGTATTCAATTTAAATATATACAATAATCCATTTGTCAGTCACTTTCATCATTTTTTTACCAACACATACTCCTGTTTCTATCCAAGGTACTATTCTATAGCAATGCACTCAATAAAATACATGATTCAACATAGTTTTCAAAATGGTCTGACTGTAAAACACGCTTGACCTTGTTTTGCTGTAGCAAAATAATTTGCTGTAGCAAAATAATGAATATAGGCCCTGGGAAGAAGTTGAGCACTTGAATATTTTTGTACTTGTGTACTCTGTCATTTGACAGCTGCTGAAACATTGTGTTTTGCTGCGTTGATTCGAGCTAACTGAGCCCTACCTAATTGCACAAATTTTGGTTGGAAAAAAAATTAATAATGAAATTTCCCACATGTATTTTTTAATTGTGTCTAGGACAAGAAACTGATGTTATTTCTCTTGGTCTTACTTTTTGGTGTTTAACATCTACTTCCAAAATGTTGCGCAATAATGTTAATGGAAATTTTTAGACAAAAAATTAAAATTTTGAAAATAATGAACTTTTTCATGCAGGTGCTCAAACACATGCAGGTGGTGGATGAGAAACTGTGATGCTATTTCCCTATCCAAAGGACAGCTTGAAAGGGATTACCAAGATGCCGTTTTAGTTCGTAACAGAACAGAACCTAAATAAGTGCAACATTAACCTGTCTTTCTGAACTCCTATTATGCAGGAATCTTGTTTTAATAAAATTGCAAGGATAACAATTCTTCAGGTAGAACAGAGCTAAAAAACTTATAGTCCCTGCTAACAAATCACATGCAGGGAGGATTGAGGACTTTATTTATTAATAGGCAACCTACCTTAAAAAGGCAAAATAAAAATGATAACCATCTGCTGTTGTTTTTGAGTAGTCGAGCAGTTGTAAACATCCGAATACGGGTTTTTTCCCTAATCCTTTCTCAGAATAAAAAGCCGTGTGAAGTTTCCAGGGGTCATCGAAACAAGAAGGATTTGAGGCGAGGGGCAAGGGGAGGGGGGCATGGTTCACGGGGCCTACTTTTTGCCAGAAACAAACAACCATCAGAAACGGATTTGCTGTACCAGATACACATTGTGTGAATTAAAAGTTTTTAGAGAACCCAGACAGGCCCCACGACAAGCGGAGATTATATGCCTCTTCCACTTTTTCCTGGCTAATGTAATAAATAAGACTTAAGAAAATGACCAACATAAATCCCATACATAGGAGTAGTCGAAGTTGATTCTGCTAAATTAAAGAAACTTTCTTGAGCTAAAAGTGCATTGGATGATAAGAAACTTTGGAGCTTACAATCCAGGACCAAAATATTGCCACTACAGCATTTTAATATATAGTTGAATAAAAACGTCAAATAGCCTGTACTCCGACAGGAAGCCAAATTTACTTTATACGTGTCTTAGCCTGGTAGACAGCGTTTAAGATTTTCTAGTCGCAATTTATAATACGTTTACATTTTAGAAAATCCACGAGGCTAATGTCTAGCTGATGTCTGTTCTGTGTTGGCTCTGATTACCGACTAACTTTGAAGTTTCACATGAGCATAAAAAATGCCGCCTTTACCGGGGAACATACATAGTACTGCATTGAAGAATCACAGTACATAGGAAGTAATAAAACATCTTACCTAAATGAAGAAAGAAGAAGTTGATAATGATAGTGGTGAACCCACACCTTGCCATATTTTCGTCTAAAAACACTTCATCATGCAATTCTTTCTGTTGTTCTTCTTGTTTTGTAAACTGTCTCTTTGGTGTCTTAATATTTTAATCTAAGGTGCCAATCATAAAAGCATACATTTTATTTTGATGGAACTGGTTTCCAGATATTTTATCTGGAAACCAGTTCCATATTTCCATATTACTCATAAAGAACTCAAATGCATAAAATAAAGTTTTTTTTTACATTACCTCAATGCTTTTTTCATTACAGCACTTTTCCATATTCTATTTAAAAGACCGACATTAATTGTCTGGCTAAATGTCTGGCTTTTTTATTTTATCTTTTCACGTTTTTCTTTTTCTTACCATACACCGCTTATTGTAATCATTCCTGAAGTGTTTTTTGTTCCAGTGTGACAAAAGTAAAAAGCCCTGGGAACGACCTTGGTGCCACATTTCGCAGCAGTGTTTTTTCTTTCGAACTAAAAAAGAAGTGAGTGAGACTTCCACTAGAAATTAATTCTTATAATAGTAAAGTTGAGAAAGACATTTTCGCTGAAAAGGTCTGAAAAGTTGGAAAAATAAACGATTTTTGCTCTTACGCAACTGACAATTCAGAAATTTGATTATAATGTTGGTAAAGAACAAATCCAATTAAAAAGCCTCCTTCACAAATCTTTGATACGATACGATACTTTCTATCTGTAATGCAAATATGGTGGCTGCGAATAGCTCTGGCTAGTCATTATAATGAATCGAAAAATATATCTCGCATTTCCGCCAATCGTTCGTTAATTCAAATATCGGATGAATTTTACACTTTCTAGCCCTTTAGCACTCCCTGAGAACTTTAGCAGTTATCAGAAGATCTATTCTATACCTTTTTGGTTTAGTCGTTTTCTTCCGTGTTATTGATATTTTTAAAACACCTCTCTCCTGGAGCTTTTGAATTTTCTTCGTTATTTTTATTTAATTTTTTTTATGGAACGGAACTTAAAGTTTAAGAAATTTTAGATTTCGTCCTGATAAAAAAATTGTGAAGCCTGGGAACGAGGTAGGATTGTCTTTTGTGGAGTGTGAATTAAAACACATAATTGTAAAGTATTTGTTAAAGTTATTTAAACACCTGCTAATCTAAAACAGGAATAAAAAACCAGAAGGTCATTTCGTTTAAAAAACCTCATTTCCAGTGATCTTTGAAGTTCTGACTAACCTTGAAAACACACCAGGAGAACCTGGGAACGAGTTTACCCTTTGGGGTAACTAAACCAGAAATGAAATTAGAAATGAAATTGTTATCTATAAGATAAAAACTAAAAGATAATACAAGAAATAAAAACAGAATAATATATAAAAAGAGATAAAAATAATAAAATAAATAATAATAATCTTTATATCTCTTCACCTAACAACACAGTGCGGAAGAAACGTGTTTGCTTTGGAGTGTCAAGATTTAAACTCTGATTGCCACCTTTGACTCTTAAAATACGATCTCTCTATTGTCTTATGTTAGCAGATATTTCTAAAGCAACATGCTATTCAGTAAATAAACTATGTTTGTAGATTAAAACAAGAAGGAACTGAGCAAAAGCTTTTTGGTCCAAAAAATATTGGGTTAAAAATTTAAAGTTTAAATTTAAATTAGTGTGTGAAATGAGATAAAAAAATGTTGTGAAAAGAAAACTATATTTAGGGATCACAAAATTCTCATCCCAGCTTCTGTGTGAAAAACTCTCGCCGTTAGGAAATAAGCTTAATTTTTGATTGACACAATGCAACCCTATGCACCTGCATTACATTAAAACCCAGTCCAACTTTGCCTTTGTTTATAACTGTTTTAGTACTTAATGGGTTTTAATTTCCAACTGTAAAAAAAATGAATTTAAGTTTAAATATGTTAGTGATTTATATGACTATATTTTATAAGATCAATAAGATTTTCGACTACCTACTTTATTAGAATCTCTCTTTTTTCTAAGTCACTATTTTCTCCATATTTTATCATTCCTAATCCTCCAGTTTTGTTTTTGTTTCGCATTTTCAACAACTCGTTTTAGAACATATAGCTAGTATGTTTCACATAATTATCCATCTTACTACTACTTGATCTCTTCTATAATTCTCTTCCTAATACTTTTGTGAAACATACTATATTATGAACTGGCTTTTTTTTTTTTTTTTTATATATATTAACCTTTATGCACATACGAATATCATATATTATTTCAGGAGAAGAGCCATTTTGTACAATTATGGAGCTGAAATATAACCGTTATATTAATATTATTATTATTATTATTATTATTATTATTATTATTATTATTATTATTATTATTATTATTATATTATTATTATTATTATTATTATTATTATTATTATTATTATTATTATTATTATTATTATTATTATTATTATTATTATTATTATTATTATTATTATTATTATTATTATTATTATTATTATTATTATTATTATTATTATATTATTATTATTATTATTATTATTATTATTATTATTATTATTATTATTATTATTATTGCTGCATACATAAAATATAACATCTTTCCTCAGAGATAAGATTAATGGCGTGGTTTTACTATTCAGCTGCTTAAAACAGTGACTTCAACGTAAACAAAACAAGAATACAAAAAACACAAACAAAAACAAAAACAAGAATAAAATTAGGTGGGGAAGTAAGAAAGAGATATAAATAAACTCTGAGAAGAAACTAAGCAAGCTGATGTAAGAAAGAGGATGATAACATGACGAGACGAGAAACAAGATTTCGCGTGCTAATAAAATTAGATTTTGAATACGGTATAATGTTATTCCAAAATTATTTTATTCTGTCCCTGCTACCAAGAAAACTATTTTAATTTTTTCCCTGCTACCAGCAGAACAGAATTTAACCTCATCCGCGACCCGTTCTCTTGAGTGAATTTCTTTTTCATCATCCTTGTGCAAAGTAGTTGTTTTTAATGTTCCAGATTATCACCTTCCTCCCCTTAAAGGTCTATCTTATCGATAAAAAGTGGTCAATTTTGTAACGAAGAAAATTTATTACTTAACTCAACAAGTATATCAAAACATTTAACTGTGCAACTTCGTCTATTTGCTTCTCAACAACGCTGCGCTTTTGCGCTGTGCTCTAGCTTGAGTAACTATGCTGGTGAGATTAACTAAATTCCCTGCTGGTTTCTAATATTTTTATTGACTAAAATATTTTACCGTCCTTTTTATCGCTCTTTTTTACCGCCCTTTTTACCGACTTATTTTACTGGTAAAGTATACGCGTAAAAAAGGAGTACTGGGGATAACATTGCACAATGAAGCAATAATCAACCATATAGTCATATGTCGAAAGGTATACGTTGTCAAAACAACAATTAGATTTTACTTTATTTTTTATTGTTTAAATCATCAAACTCAACATATATACAACTCACGCACTCTCTTTGGAACGTGTGGAAGACAAATCAAGTTTAAATACTTTTTTTTCTCCAAAAAAACAATGTCAAATGGTTTACTTCCTCCCTCTGACGTTATATGAACGTATAGTACAATTTTAAACTTATATCAGTTATCCCTTATAGTAAACAATTAAAGTCTTGCCGTCTTCCATCAGCAAATCTGATATTTTTCAATTCTAACGTAACAAAAATGTATATTAGAAAAGACATTAGCTGCCAGAATCAACCTTAAAAGATCAGGTTGAACAATATAAGAAGTTTATTTTGAAACTCCACCAATCTCCAATTTGTTTCAGCACTTCGAGAAAACACCCTTTTGTATTTGTTTTTCACACTTGTTTAAAAGAAAAGAAGACATTAAGAAATATCAATTTTTTTATCGAGCCTCGTTTAAAAACCTGCTTGGAAATGAAAGAGAGGCTAGCGCAACATATTCGGTAAACAAGTCCTGTTAGTCCAGCAAGCTCGCACATTCACAAGAAGTCTTGGGAATGAGATTAAGATTTTTGCACTTCGCTGTTGCACAATAAGGAAATTTTAATTTTTATCTGTAATGATGTAATTTCTTGTTTGTTTGTTTCCTTTACTCTAAACAAGACCACTTTTCCGTAAGTATTTGAATACAGCTACATTGCTCCGATTAAGTTAACCTATGGAGTTATAAACCTCCATGGTTAACCTTCCGGTGTAAACCATAGAAAACAAATCAGGTTAAGCAAGACAAATACGCTTGTTGTTAGAACCTCCCGTTACTTACTTGCTTACTTAATTAATTTTCAACGCAAAGTAGAATTGGCTGTTCGACAAAGTTCAACCTACGCACAACATAACCTAGAACTTTTAGACAGCGCAGCACCGTTGAGATTTATATAGACCTGGGTACAAGTTTGCTATCGATGAGTGAGAAAAATTTATCTTCGTTACGGGATGATTACACACCTTTTCAATATTGTAACTCTTGGTTAATATGAAAACACCAATTCTTGTTTTCTTTGTTTCTATGACAACACGGTTTTGTTTTACAACTACACATTTTACTTTAGCTGCTTTATAAATATTTTAACTTTTGCGAATTGTCATTGTTGTCACGGAAGTTAGAACAATCTTCTAAAAATAAACAACAGAAGACCTCCCAAATTCATAATCCTATTTCTTAGCTTCTGAAATAACAAATGGATGAAAGTGGTTGGTCGTAGCAGAGGTGGTCGTCCTAGAAACAGCTGCATGTGTGATATAGGAGTTTATAAAAGTGAAGAACACCATGAAAGTCACACACTTCGTCCATTTGTTATACATAGTATAAAAAACAGAGGCATATCCACAGGTTATCAGTTGGAGGTCGAGAATTTGAATTTATGGAGGAGTCACCTATGTTTGAAATTTCAACCCTTCAGATTGACTAAAATGCATTCCAAATTTAAGGTATATCGTATGAAATTGCTTCGAAGTAGACGAACATTTATATGTCCTTTAGTCAATTTAAAAACACAGGGGTTTTGTAATCAAAAAAACGCCATTAAAATTGCACCTATAATCATAGTGATAACCCCCGTCTAAGTAAATCGCATTACTCCATGCTAACAGACGGGAAAGGATACGACGAGGGATTTCCGTGGAATTTTCCACGAGCTAACGACTAATATGCTAATAAATTGCATATGAAAGAATCATGTCTAGTCCAAAGTGGACCTTTTTTGTGAATGGTATTTTTGGGGCGGGTGCCCCAACCCCTGCCCCGAATTAACTATGTTCCTGATAACGTAACCTTAAAAATGTAAAATATATCGCATAGATATTTTGTGACCAAGGATGACTTATTCTTCCCAATTTAGAATATATATTCAAAAGCATACAGTTTTGGGTTTGGGGTTCATCATTTTTAGTTAACTTCAGGACAGTTAAAAATTATTTTTGGTACAACGTCATTCTGTTGCCATGGCGACCCATCCTTCTTAACAGTTTCGAAGTCAAAGTCTTTTTCTTATCTCGAAGTTTATGTTCTACCGTTTTAGCTATTTTTCAGGTTCGGAACATGTGATGACGTCACCTTCGACATAATAACGTCATTAACCTCAAAAAGGCTGGCCTGAAGAAGGTCAAGAAGCTTTCGACTTGTCTATGCAACTTTGAGTTCATCTTGAAGTGAAAATATGTAGTCAAAATCTGAATGTAAACTGCGAAAGTTAAAACCCATTTCAGAAAAGTTCAAAACGAGCCTCCTCCAGAACTCTTTTTATGAACGTTCTCGATAATTAGAGCTAATGTGTGACAAAAATCTAGTTCGAGACAGAATTTTGTCAGTTTTTTACAACTATGCAGTCTATTTTTATTATTTAAATTTTTCAATGTCCCTGTTTTTTCAACTTGTACACTTTTAAGTTGCTTAGCAATTTGTTCACTGACTTGTTATATAGAACATCCTTTTTCATCAGAGCCATAAAATATCATTAAAAATTAAAAAAATTATGGTCAAGCATTAATTCATAATCAATACCTCATTCAATTCTGAAATGAAGTTCTAATTGAAGAAAACAGAGGACCATACGATGTGAATCACTTCTGAATATTAGATTGATGTCATAAAAAAAAAATTATAATAAATACATTCCACAGACCAGGGACATAGCAACATAGCAAAACACAGTATGGAATAACAAAATACCAACGAGTTTTTTTTATATGCGGCGAATGGTGGAAGTTATCAACATGTGGTTGCTTATAGTTTTCTACTTTTGGACACTTGCAAAAGGTAAATTATGTTTTATTTCTCTAGCCTTTACGCGGGAAGATTTTCATATCTTCATAACGACAGTTTAAAAAAGCTTTTAAAACTATACACGCAAATGACTCAACTACTGCTGGTTCCGAATCAAGAAGAAATAAAGAAGTATATATTAAATACATATAAAAAAATTTATTGAACTTTCTCACACTTGCATGTGCAAGAAATAGCTTGGTATGAAACAGTGCACAAAAGTTCAATGGGAAGTAAATGAATATTTACAGAAAATTTCCCGAAAAAGAAAAAGATACATCACCGAAGATATCGAAAAGCTGTTTTAACTAATCCTAAGAAACTTCTCTAACCCAAAATTTCTTCTGTTTTTTTTATATATAATATTTTATACAGTACGATATCTTTTAAAATCTTATTTTTAATTTCATTTTTATTAACACATTGATATGCAGTTGTTTCTATAAATGACCATATCTACCACTCACTCATCCTTTGGTCAATACTTAAAATACAATTAAAAAACTTGGGATCTACTGCGGCTTACATTCTGTTTCTTAGAAAAAAAATATCCTACTTTTAATCAGCAAAGTCAACTTCATAAGAATTCGTTAAAGCGAATTACTTGAATGACAGCCAAATACACTTTAACTACCCGTCTTCACCATCAAAATGCGAAAATAAAGCCATGGAAACAAGAACACTTTAAAACACGAGTCAAACATAATAAATTGTTCATTGTCAAAAAATGTTTATCAAAACACAAATAATTATATCTTACACAACCAGCTGATAAACAAGTTATTTTACTCTACAATACAATAGACTCGAACTGATTTATAAAAGTTTTTAATAGTGTGATTCTTCGGGTAACATCCGTTTCGGAATTAAAAAAAAACATATCTTCTAGTTTTTTTGTTGAAGAAAGATAGAGGGAACCAGGTGTTAGTGAGAAGAAGAAGAAGAAGAAGAAGAAGAAGAGAAGAAAAAGAAGAAGAAGAAGAAGAAGAAAGAAGAAGAAGAAGAAGAAGAGAAGAAGAAGAAGAAGAAGAAGAAGAAGAAGAAAAAGAAAAAGAAAAAGAAGAAGAAAAATTCAGTGTTTTCACCTGCTACATCAAACAAAAAATGATTGACCTGGCTTATGTCACACAATTCTTCTTGTTCTTCTCCGGAATTTGAACAATCACCTAACAACTCTATTACTTTCTATCTATATAGAACATTTCTTAATTATAAGTACAAACTTTCAGGCAAAGCATGTAGCTAATTCGATTTTTCTAAAATATCACTTCAGAAAATTAAAAATATCCAAAGAAAAAACTTTCTTTCCCTAATCTGCTTACTGAATGTAAAGAAACCAAAAATTAGATTTTACCAACTTTCCGAATATAAATATTTAAATGTTTAATCCACTTTTTATTAACAAAAAATAATCCATACTTATTCCAATTCTTCTTCCTGAACTCAATATATACACGATAATATTCTGTGTGCCGGTACAACAAGTGTCCGAATGTTACCATGGTAATGAGTGTCGTGATGGAATAATTGCAAGGCTTGAAATCAAATGTTGGAAATAACTCCTTTCAAATTTGACGAGACGTTTTAAAAAATCTTTCCGCCCCCTTCTCGCAGGTGGGACTTCATATTAGTTTTAATGACCAATAAAATAGTAATAAAAACAATATAATAGACAGTGTTTTTAAATATGTACGCAAATTTCGGAAAAGCGACCTCTTTGTTCGGCCTCCTACGAAAACCATTGCACTCTGCACATATTGGAAGTTATACAATCTGATAGAGCGAGATGATAGTTGGGAAATCAAGACGATAGCGGTGTTAGGTACAATGCGTTATAGCAACGAAATCTTTGAAGGAATTCTCTCGCAGTGGGAAATACGGAAGTCCTAGAGAGCTATTATCCATAGCTGTCACTTGTTCAGAGAAATTCGAGTTAGGTTTGTTTGTTTGAGCCCATTTATAACTTTTATTCAAAGACTTTTTAGCTCCATTTTCGTGGTATCTCTTTGTTTAAACCTGATTTTCTAGGCAAGAATAAGTCCTTTGTTTGTTTATTCGTTACAGTTTGTTTGTTTGTTTGCTTGTTCGTGATTTGTTTACGTTTTTTCTTATTTCTAAGCCATTGTTTATAACGAAAATCCTACGCATTTGTTATCTAAGACTTTTTTTGCGTAAAAAGTGGAAGTTTTTTCAATGTTATCATAGATATGATGTAAACTCCCCATATCGTGCACGCGAAATGAAAAGAAAAATGATAAGACTCAGCTATTCTTGGAGATGCTGCGACATTATTGTTTTCCTCTGATTGTTATCAATTTAAAATAGCAGGATGTGCAGAATAATGAAGAACACTAACCAAACGGCTTTGCGGAGTTTTTTATGATTAAACAAAATAATTCAAAATTTGTGAATATTAGGGGCCATTCAATAGTTACGTATCTTTTTCTCATATTAGAGCAGTAGTGTGCCTGATCATTTGTTACATGAACGTTTTTAAATAAATGAGGTATTAAGATTTGAAATATTACGTAAAAGGGGTGGGTGGATGGGTGGTAAAAATGGCGAATTTGGGTATTACGTAATTATTGAATGACCCCTTATGCATTTCTGCGGCGTGGTGTGGTAGCTCGTCAACAAATTCTTTGCGAAACAAGAATAGGCCATCTCCACGATGGAGTAAACTTTTTTTAATGTGCATATATAGATCATTTTAAATCCTCCAAAAAAACAAAGCAGAACCATTTTGGTTGTGGGTAGAACTTCAGATCTTCCGATGAAGTAAAAATGTCATAATAGAATATACTACAGATATATCTTACGTTTTTAAGGGCTATTTATCAGTTTTTCATTGTTAGTGTCTTTGTCGGTTTTGCATTTTTGAAATTTTGCAAATAGTCATGATTTTTTTTCACGTCATCGCTTTCGTTTCACAATTTTTTGACGCGTTTTCCGTTTGACGAGCATTCTTGAAACGTTTTGGACAACGCTGTTGAAGATAGAGCACGTTTTTATTTCGTAAAGTTCCGTAACATTCACGATAACATTAAAAAGAAATTCTTAAACTCAATCAATTAATCTATAAATATGTAAATAAATAAATAGAAAATAAGAAAAAGCACATCTTACGTATTACCATCACGTGACAGTTCTAGTGTACAAAAGTTCGTAAAATCAAGCTCTTGATTTGTCGGATAAATATTTTCGAAAATTCAACCGATAGTAAAGAAATAAAACATCACATATATATTCTTCACTTCACTCTCTATATATTTCATCTTATAAAAACATCACATATATATTCTTCACTTCACTCTCTATATATTTCATCTTATATTTTCTATATATTTCATCTTATATTTTCTATATATTTCATCTTATATTTTCTACTTACTTCTACTTTTTATTTACAATATTTCATGAGTTGTCAAAATTCCTTTTTTTTTTACTTTTTTCATGAATATTTTATTATTTCTTCGTATTTCGTATATATTTTTTTATTTTTTTATTTATATAAACATTACAAAAGGTGTAAGTTTTATCGCTAACAGGATGTGAGAAAATATTAAAATGTAAATTTATCTGCAAAGGCGGTTTTATTTTTATTCTGAACACTCTATAACACGACCATTCTTGTCTTAACCATAAATTGTCCAGCTGTTGTTATAGCCACCAAGTTGTATTATCAAATAGGTGTAAAAAAAGGCCCTGGAAACGAACCGAAACGCGTAAATTAAAAATACTAAGATTTGCTTAAGGCTAATGCTTTGGTGTATCTACAATCCCCGGACATAATACTTTTGAATGTGATCATTTCTGGCTATATCTCCAAGTTGCCAAACATCATCATCTGACCAATATTCTCAACCAGTAGGCTGCGAAAGCTTTATATTGGCGGACGTATTATGGCCACCACCCACGTGATTCCTCTTGATGAAATAAAGTTACATTGTAAAATTTTGAGAAAAGTTACGATATTTTTCCAATTAAAAAGATTTCAAAGAAATTAGAAAGAGGGTAGTTTCAAATAATAGCCAATATCTCAGGCTCTGACTCGTGTGAGACCTAAAAATGTGGGAGGTAAGTGTTCTAATAAAAGATGAAAACTCAGTACGTATCGTAGCTATGCAACATAGCAAAAAAGAGTTAATGAAGGGTTTATATCTGTTAGTTGCACTTTCAGCATGTCACGTTGTCGCCCATAAAGGCCCTGAAATTCGAGAAAAATGTCTATGCTGAGGTCAGCAACGATTAGCAGATTTCACGAGTTTCAGTCTAATCAAATAACCCAAAATAATAAAACAGCATACCTAATTATTTGTGGGGACGAACTTCGAAGTTTACAGTTTTGTCTACACATTTTTGTGACCAAGACCAAGATTATTTGTAAACATTGAGAAAGTCTGTTTGTGAAAACCTAAAAGGTCCTGCGAACGAGGTTCTTCATTGCTTAAGATTTTCTGCCAAAACAGTAAGAAGGAGATGTTATCAGCTGCATGGTCATAATTTGATTTATTCCTTCAAAGCACAAAAGGGTACAGAGTGAAATTTCAATTCAGTTCAGAGTTTGTGCTAACTGGATCTTCTTTCCTAATTGTTTTTATCCTGGTATAAAAAAATTAGTTTCCCTAGCAACACAAAGAAAACTAGGATTCCGCCATTTCTGAAAAATGAAATCCATCTTGTATGTTCAACATCGTAGAACTCCTTTACAGTGACCTCCTCCACAGTGATTCTTCTCCAGTGAGTTATCATACACTTGTGTTAAATATACAGGCAAGCATGACCATAATAAACATGTCTAAAAAGGAGATATTTAAGTCTGTTTACTCAATGAAAGTCGTACATCTTGTTAGCTACGTTACACCTCATTGGCAACCTTTTCATACAATGACGTAAAAATTCCGGTGTTAGATGCAAACCTAATCGGTAAAAAAATCGGTGAAAATTGACCAAATCTTGGCTCAGTGACTAATATTTGTAACGACCGAACTTTTTTACCGACTTTTTTTACCGGGCACTCATTTTTACCGACTTCATTTTCTGCAGCCTCAGATTTTTGACGTTCTTTGTTTTTTTCTTTTTCTTACTGCATTAGGAATCCGAATTCCTTAAAAATAAAAGATACAAAAAGGATGCAAATGTTGGACATTTTCAGTTTAACTTTAGGTGGAATTATTAAATAAAAAGAGAATTTGTAATAAATTCTTTTGTATAATATATACTGTAATTTTACAAACTCAACACGCATTTTCAAAATTTGTTTGTTGAACAGTGACTAATATTTGTAGAGGTGACTATTTTTTACCGGCTAAAAAGTTTTATCAATCTTTTTTTATGTCGACTGTTTTTTTAAGCGTTAAATTATCATGAACAGCTTTGGCGTTGACGTAGGGTGGTGTCGACCATCATGATAACGGAAAATATATTATATTTTTGCTTGCAATTTTTCCCACTATTAACACTCTACGAAAATGTTAGCAACTCTTCACAATTATTTTTTAGCATATCCAGAACATGGCTTTAGTGCATCAATAAAAACCGACCAAGATTATTTTTCTGGTACAACTTGGGAGAAAATTAAAGGTTGGGAGATAGAATCTAACTCACCAGGACATTACCTAAGAGGTTAGTTAAAGAAAAAATTCCTTTTTATGTTGTTTAACATTAGAGTCCTTCTCTTATGTTACTTTCTTAATCTCGAGGTCTAAAGACTCTAACGATTGCCCAAGAATTTAATTGTCTTAAAAGCAAGAGTAGAAAATGTCCATTTCTATCCTTTTGAAATAACACGCTTTTGTCGGTTTCATGTTTAGGTTTGGAATTTGATAGTGAAAAGAGTACCGTAGTTGTTAGAAAGGCTGGTATATACTACGTCTCTGCTCATATACTGTTAGCAGACTCGATCAACAAAGATATCTCGATTGCAGTTATTGTTAACAACGATGTTGATAAGGGATTGGCACTCTATGGAACAGCAAAAGCTCATTATAGTACAGACATTGATATTTTTGGCTTTGTACAGCTTTCAGCTGGTGACAAAATCACAGTTTATGGTTATAGCGCTAACTCGTATAAAATCCGCCGAAACAGTGCATTGAGTTTTAGATTTCACGACTATAGCTCATCAGCCCCTGGTTTTTTATTTTCATTGGAAAATACAATAAAACTGGAAGAATCTGACCAAAAGACCACCCTGGGTGGATGGGTGGTGAAGGATCAAGGTCAATTTTCGAGCTCGTCAACGTTTCGTGAAAAGGATTCGAAATTCCAAATAGCTGTTGATGGAATATACATGATTTCAGCTAATATATTGATATCCTTGCTGGAAAAATCTGGAGATATTCGACTCAATATTTACATAGATGACACTGTAGCTGTATCGTCACATCGTTATTTGAAGAACATTTCAACCCTTACAATGAACGTGAACGACATGATCAGAATCCCAAGCAACTCGCTTGTTTCAATAGAACTAGTAACAACTTCGTCACGAGTTAATGTATTTGATACGAGCACATATTCAATACAGCTAATTACTCCTGCAGGTGTTTCGAATAATGGCTTTCACGCAAACTTGGATACGAAATATAACAAATCAAGTGACTTTATGAAACTGTCACCATGGCAACCAGATGCAAACAAAACGACTGATTACCTGAGTTTCCCTTCATCAGCGATTGTTGACGGCAAATATTTTAATGTAGATAATACCGGTTTTTATTATGTTTCTACACACCTGCAATTGACAGTTGAGATTGACTATCGAAATGACAGTGTTTTGACAGTGGCTTTATTTAATAATGCAGGCTCGATCTTTATGGAAACAAGTATAGAAACTGCTGTCCAAACGCCACCAAATGGCAACGACACCATCTCTGTGCAATCATATAGCGTGAATCTAGGAGGGATGTTTCTAATGACTCCTACAAAAGCATTATGCGTTGCAATCAAAGGAGACATGAAATCTATTACCATACACAGAAGTTCCAGTTTCTCTGTTGCAGAAATTCAGTCATCGTATCCAGGAACGCTTTCTATTATGAGCCAATCAATTGCTGTCAACAGTGGAGAGAAAATTAGCATTTCGAACTGGAAAACGAGTGGCATACCGGGTCTATATGACTTTACAAAAAGCATGAATATGATTAATGGGGTTTACACTGCAACTCAAACTGGCGTTTACTTGCTCACTGCAAATATTATCGTCGAGGATGTCGATATGGATGGAATTAAGGCCTTTATATCAGCAGATATGACGCAGCTCAATAATGCATTTATTTTTAGCGACGCTAACCCTGTTCTGAAGATGTCAATGAGCCTTGGTGGCTTTGTCTCGTTGCAAGAAGGGCAAACACAATTGCTATTTTTGGAAGCCAAAAAGGATGAAGACTGGAGAATCCTCCGTGCTAGTTTAAGTGCTTCTTTTGTTGGTGTAAACCCAAATTATTTTCAATCAAAACTATCCACGGACATGTTAGTAACTAATGCCGAAAAATTCAAAATTGCACAATGGAATGAAATTAGTCCTGCGAAAATTTTAATTGAAGGCGAATACAAGGTGCCTTTTGATGGCGTATACTTCACTATAGCAACAGTTGTATTGGATGGTGCTCACAAAACATCTCCTCAAGCATTCTACAAGTTGTATATTGCTGTCGATGACGTTGAAATCAAAGGCTTGTACAGTAAGAGGGAGACTGCAAACTCAGAAGGCTTATCAAATGCACCAGTATATACATTATTTCTTTCTGGTTGTTTTTATGCGAAAGAAGGGCAGTTGGTGTCGGTACATTTAGAAATGGGAGTCAAAGACAGTTTTACCATATCTGATGCCAGTAGATGGGGTGTTGTGTATAGACCACCAAGTAATTTAAATTCTGGGGCTTTAGCTACTTTAAGTTCAGACACAACATTTCTATCTTCATCTTCCGACTGGCAAAATGTTGGTTCATGGAAGTACTCAAGAAGTTTAACTGATGGTAAATTTGAAGAAGTGAAAACGCTAGATTTCGAGGATACGCTGCATGTGTTTGTGTCTCAAGAAGGGATGTATATTATTTCAGGCAATGTCGAAGTGCAATTTAGTGGATTGGACAGTACCCTGCTAAAAATAGCTGTGGTTGTTAATGGCGACGATGGCGTTGACAATGGAATGACGCAATGGCATAAGTCAAGATACAGCAAAGAAACGATTCATGTTTGCGGAACTATGTTTTTAAGACCAGCCGACAAAGTTTCCTTTAGATTCTCTACAAACGATTTCCCAAATGTTAGGATTTTATTACCCAGTGGATTTTCATTTTTACGTATTACAGAAACAGGCAAGCCCTCTTCATTCACTGCTAAGCTGAAGGTAAAAATACCTTACTTACTAATATTGTCCTTTGTCCATTCATCAGATGTTTCTGATGCTATTTCTTCATTTTAGAATGAAATGATCATTTCAAAAGATGAAAAATACTGAACAACTGGCAAACCTCTGGAGCTTTATCGTCAGAAAACTTTAACGGCGATGAAGGTGCTGTATCAATTCCGTTTGATGGTTCATACTGGGTTTCGGGAACATTCAGTTTTAAAGATATGGATGGAAAGGCTAATGGCATCAAAGTATCGATAAATACAAACAATGTTGAAAAATTTGCATTTGTGTTACCTTTTGAGTATGTATTTTGTTGTTTCAAACACGCGTAAGTGAAAATGATGATTGCCTTTCGCATAAAAATCAGATTTTCTGATCTGGAACAAGTTTTGAAAATTAGATAAGTGGCAAATACCGTAATGATTATCATAAAACTTAATTTTTGTAGCTTTAATGTGTATTTAAGAAAGTTTAAAAAATATTTTTTTTGTGTGTGTGTAACCTAACAATGCTAGGTGGATTTAAATATCTAAAATTCAGAAAAAAAATTAAACAATTTTACGGGTTCCCAGTTTTTTGAAAATAGTCACAATCCACAATGATCTAATTTGACGTTTCTGGTTCTCGTGGGTAGTCAATTTTAGAAAATATTGGAAAAGTTGCACATAGCTTAGAAAAGATGCAAGATGTAGATTCTTGACCTGAAGAACATTGCTCTTACTTAAATACAAAATCACCTATATATCTGATCCTTTTTTAGTAACGAGAATATCACATTCACGTTTTCGGAACTACTACACGTAAACACTTCCGAAGCCATCACCCTTGGCGCGTCCTCTCTCTACAACATCACCCAACTGCAGTCTGAATATAATCTGTATCTGAATAAATCTAACATGACTAACGCCACATTGGTGGACCCATATAATACCATTCAAGTTGCATTGCAAGAAAAATGTTCCTCGTTTTCTTTGATCTATTTGAAAGATCTCAAGCTTAGCAAAAATTCGGAAGGAAGTTTCGTGACAGATAGAAGTTTTGACAAAATTGGAGAGCCCCTGCCATTGCAACCATGGGAGTATAAACTTAATCCGACATCTACTGGAGAGGGAGGATTCGATGTCGATTTTGATGGTGTATACATGTTGGTAACTTCATTTAAACTCGAGAATGTCAGCAGTAATGTAAAGATAACCTTCTCGAAAGACGATCAAAACTTTTGCTCAAGTGTTTTTGAATGCAAATCTTCTTGCACGACCATATTGAAAATGAACTGTTTTGCAAAATTTAATAAGGGTGATTTTATCATCATAACAATAACGATTAATAAATCAGACCTTCTTGTAAAAAAGGGCTCAACGCGTGTCATAGCACAAATCACAGCAGGTGCACCGAGTGCGGCTGTAAATCTAAAGGAAAATGCAAAACACGATCTGGGAACGAATAATTGGGCTTTGATCGGGCCGTGGTCTAAGAACAATGGAAGTTATGGATTATTTACAGACAGAATCTCCATCTACCATAATGAATTGGTGATACATGCATCCGGAACGTATCAAGTTGCAGCCAACATTATAGTTCGTGCTACTTGTCTTCAAACATGGTACTAGTTTTACTGCATTCCTTAGCAGTTTACTTAGTTAGTTAGTTTTTGGAAAAAAATAACTTTTAAATTCCTTTTTTGGCAAACATACATTGGTACGAAAACATTAAAGCATGTATATATACATTGTCTAAATATTATTATTTTTAGTTTTACAGACTTGGATTTCGGGCTGTTTATCAATGGAGAGTTGTACCAAAGTGTTTGCAAATCTGTGGAAGATAAAAACACCATTTTTACAGCAAACATTCTAGTTGGTGCATTATTACTTAAATGGGATAGATTATCATTGAAAATAAAAGCTTCGTCACCGGTAAATGTGGAAGTATTAAAAGACAGTACATTTTCAACGGTTCAAACAGGTTTGTATTTTATTCGATAAGAAAGAAATTTTGCCCCACTTCTTACGGCTGTTAGGCATAGCGTCAATTTTCTACGGGACTTTAAAAACACACTCACTTTAAGCTAAATAAAGCGGATAAATAATTTTAGGATGGAAAAGATGCAATAATTTACTCAATTCTAGCAATCAGCTGTATTTGTATATTTTACTTCTTTACAGAGCCACCTCCTTTTGCAAGGATTAAGGACGCAGGACCTTTTATGGTTTCGCATTTAACACCTAATGTTATTACGACAAGTACAATGGGACTGAATCAAACATGGACGTGTCAAGCGTACGGTGATGGAGTGATAACTTACACATGGTACAAGAATGATAAGGTAGGTGTTACTCTCTCGGTCAACATTGTTATTTCGTTCCCGGCTAGATAAAACAAAAGACAAAGGGTGAAGAAAAAGAAAGAAAGCAAGACAAACAAAAGACGAAAATAGATTTCAAAATTTCTATTACTGATGGTATATTGCACCCTCGTCCCCAGGCATTTTCGCCGTCTTCTCTCAAATCGAAAAGGCAAAAATCCCTGGAGACGAGGATGTGTATATTGGGCTCTTCCAATGCTGAACGTCTTAGATTTATTGCCCACTTGGCTAGGACACTGTAAAACAAGCCTTTTAGCTTCACACTGCATGAAAATAGATTGACGTAGTGAATCTGTTCCAGTGCTTGTTTGTTAGATGTACTTTATTTGTCATTTTATTTTATTCATTTTATTGTCAATCAATATAACGTGTAAAAAAGTAGAGACATAAATAAAACAAAAATTCAAGCACTCATGCCATTTTTATATTCACGTTTCAGGTTGTAAAAGTTGGAAATGGTACAGAAAGTGATTTGGCAATTGCTGGCTATATAAACGACACGGGGGTATACCATTGTGTTGCGGAGATGGGTAACATTAAGGCGCCCACAAACAAGATCAGTGTTGATATACACGGTAATCCTTTTTGTTTCGGTATTATCTTTGTATATTAGCATTCAACGTATACATCTACTCAGAGAAAAAAATTATTAGAAAATTATTTGGATTGGGAAGAAATATAATGGCTACTGCCGTCAGAGTATTTCCAAATTAATGGAATTGAAGAACTAATTTCATGGTTGAATGCTTTAATGAATTTTAATTTGAAGTTAATGTCCATGTAAATTAATTACTGTCTTTGCAAATTTCATAAACTTAGCTGACATCAGGTTTATGCTTTCAAAAGAACTTCATTACGTCATTGGCTTCTATATAACAATTTATAATGTCGTTCACAATTTAGATATTGATGAGTGCAGATTGAACAAACATGATTGCTCTGATAAAGCCTCATGTGTCAATACACCAGGCTCTTACAAGTGCATATGTAAGGAGGGTTCAGTTGGTGATGGTCGCACATGTATAGGTAGGTAGCGTGTTAACAGTTGGAAAAAGCCTCCATCACAGTGCGTTTTTATTTGAGGTATTTGACCTAATGTTCAAAATAAACCAAAGATAACTGGGGTAGAGGGCTATTTGAAGAAACATGATAATATAAAGGACATTTTTGATGCTTTCTTCGTTAAGTTGTTTAACCTCTTCTGCACCCCATCCTACCCCAAAAACTTTGGATGTCTGTTACGGCCTTAGTAATGATTTTTTTCTATCATTCAGATGAAGACGAATGCATGGCTGGTACACACAATTGTCATAACGATTCCTATTGCATCAACATGGATGACACATACACATGCGCCTGCAAAGAAGGTTTCATGGGAAATGGAACATACTGTCAAGGTGAGAATTCTGTTGCATCATTGTCGAAACCTTTCTATAACTATATTTTTAGCCAAGCATTCAAAGAATTGCGTAAATTACACACCACTTTGAAACGTTTTGCGTTGGCATGACTTTGCTGCTAGAGCTAAACAATGAAAAAAGGTGAAACTGGATATTTTTATGCAAAATTGATTTAGTTGTTATACAACATCCTATTGACATTGTCATACAACGAATGTACCTACTACAACAATTGTCCTAGGGTTAAAGCGAAAGCGAGGTTTATTTAAACAAGAAGAGTATCACTAAAAAGCCACTAAAACAGAGCTTTCCCATTTAAGTGAAAAGTGCTAAACAAGATTTGTAAATTAAAACGGTGGAGCTCAAATGAAAATGAAAGATTCAAGTGAAGTGTATTTGCAATTGTGTTGCATTGCACCCTCGTCTCCAGGAATGTTTGTATTTTTTAATATGAAAGGAGACGGCGAAAAATATTTGATGCCTGGGAACAAAGGGTGATTGCATTGCTAACATTTCTACGACTGTTTTATTATTTCCTTCAAGTCTTATTTCGCCCCTAATTTTTTTTCTAGATATTGACGAATGCCACAAGTATTATTCGCACAGAAATAATTGCAGCGAACTGGCCACGTGTACAAACACTCACGGTGGATTCAACTGCACGTGCAACCAAGGATATGTTGGTGACGGGTTAAATTGCACGGGTACGGTTCAGCTTTTTCAGCATCAACCCGCACAGTATTAAATTCATTTTTGTTGCTAGCACTTTGAAAATATTTGGTATTTGGTATTTATTTTTTTTTACTTTTTTTTTCTTCTTTAGATGAAAACGAATGCGAAACAAGAAATTACGAATGCGACTTAAATGCATATTGTGAAAATTTAAATGGCACTTATCAATGTATTTGCAACACAGCATATACCGGAAATGGCAAGACCTGCACCGGTAAGTATAAATTTCCTCAACATTGTACAACTGTTTTGGAGTCCATATCTAGAAAAATATACTCCGTTCTTTTATAGATGTTGACGAATGCTCTTCTCCACATAACACTTCAATAATTGAAGCAGGTGACTGGAAATGTGTTAAAAATGCTGTGTGTGTCAACAAACATGGTGACTATGGTTGCACTTGCGACAAAGGATTTGTAGGAAACGGCACTCAGGAATGTACAGGTACGTGTGCCCACATACATAGCTCTTTTTGATTGAATAAGTAGGATGTTATTTTACTACTACCTTCTCTTCAGATGTGAACGAGTGTCTCGACACACCATGTAATCCGAATGCAGATTGTAGGAACTATCCTGGAAGTTTTGAGTGTGTATGTCGTGGTGGTTGGAAAGGTGACGGCTATCAGTGCTCAGGTAGGATATGATAAACAAGATTCACGGGTGGAAAGTAGCGATATTGTGATTCGAAATGAAATGCTATTGTCTTTTGATTTCGTAGATTTGGATGAATGTGAGAAAGAATCAACTAACGAATGCCAAAACGGAAACTGTACAAATATTGTCGGCGACTATATCTGTAAATGTTTTACCGGTTACCGTCAAAATGGAAGGACTTGCGTTGGTATGGAAATAGTTTTTGACTGATTATCGTTGGCCATTATTGGGCTCGTTTACATTTGACTGCTTTTTAGCTACAGCGCAAAAATCTCACAGTTTTTTGTTAGCGCAATTGTTAGAGCAATTTGAAAAAAACGAGATATTTTGTCCAAGAGCGCATGCGCTAACAAAAAAAACTCTTTTTGACGCTACAGCCGAAAATGTAGTCAAATGAAACAAAAACCTTTTGTTTTGCTTATATGAGCTTGTTGAAAAGAGATGACGTTTAGCTTCTGTGTGTTTACCAGTAGTTGATTCCAAATAATTTTTTCTAGTTGATAGTGGCGGAACAACAGCGAAGCAAGTGGATGCATGTAAACAGGATTCGTCCTCATTCAAGTGTCTATGCAATGATCCTGAAGCACGTGAAAACAACATTATGTGTAATGGTCTCTTTGTTGCTTTACTTATTCTGGTTCTTGTCGCGATAGTTGTAATTATTTTTGTTGTGAAGTACATCAAGAAGAAAAAAGCGATGAAGATACGACCTGTCAGAACACATCGAGACAAGTACATCGAAATGGGAAATGAATCTGAACTTTAGGAATCTATAAACACTTTGTAAGATTATCTGTATTTGACATTTGACATTATGGCTTATTTTAAAAATGTTGTTGTAAGTGTATTACGTGGATACAGCTGACGGGTAGACGCAGTCAAGCGAAAACAATAACATAATACAACCCACAGTTTTTTCGAAACATTTTTTTTTTCTTTGTGACTTTTTTAAGACAGTGCATACACACAGAATAGTTATCAATTTTTGTTAATATTATAATTTAGAGTATTACACTTTTTTTATATATAATATATGAAAAATCGTTTTATTCTCCCACCAATTTGATTTAAGGGGTGTTTTTGCAAGTGTGTTTCTTCACTCAAGAGCAAATTTCAGATTGAATTCGGAGTCAACTAAGGGGTGTTTATTTGAAAAAATAGCTCAGCAAACCAGAGGGCCTCAAAAAGTATGTCGAGTTTGGTATAGCGAATACATGAAATTATCATTAAAAAAGGTGCAACCCTGTCCCCAGGGCTATTCCACGTTTATGATTCGCTGACAGGACTTGTTAGATTGATTATTAAAAAAATAACAGTGACTCGGTGAATATTAGGTGGTAACGTGGTACCTAATCGCTCGTCCTCCAAATGACCGTCCAACAAAGAAAAAAGACTCAGGTACAAGGTTGATATGATAGATAGATAGATGTGCATATTTTACATGGTTAGTCTCACAAATATCGAGGGATATACCCTGCCTATTATTTACAGGAGGGGCCATGGCTTAGATGGAGAGTCCTAGAGTATTTAATGCTCATTTTCAGCTACGCAGACCCAATTAGGACCAGAGATAGGAAAATGTATGTTCTGGCACAATCGCGCATACGCACACGCACACGCATACGCGATTGTGTTAGCTTCGAAGACTATCGGCGATGCCTGGAAGGGGGCGATTCCCGTACTCTATGGTACCTGTGGTACTCTATGATACCTGTGGTACCTCACTCATTCCGTATGATAGGGGAAGTTCCCTAAAATCAACGCATGCGCAATAAGATGTGTTAGTTTTTGCCATGAAGGTTGTATGGCTGACTTCAACCATACAATAAAGGAGGATGAATACACACACCGTGAAAGAATTACGAGATATCGCAAAAGGTCGTTGCCTTAGGGGATATTATAAGCTGCGCAAGGCCGCATTGGTTGATATGTTGGAGGAGGTACCGGCGAGAGTACCCAGGGCCGTACCACAGATACCACCAACGCCGGAGGATGTGCCACAGAGGCCGCCAAGAAGGGTCGGACAACGAAAGCCCATTAGGCCCATAACCCTGCTACCAACACCGGAGGCCATGGATGTCTTTGAGAAACGGGAGTTGTCGACAAACCAATCTATAGTGAAAACTAAGATGCGGGGATGGTACAATTGGTTAGTTGATACTGTCCCCAAACCTATAAAGGAGGGGGTTAAAAGGACCTATGCAACGTTTAAACGTGGGGTGATGGGGCTCTATAATGGGGTATCCAACATAAGACCTACACTGCATGATGAAGTGGAAAAAGAGGCCTCGGAAGACTACTTGGAGGACATCCAAAATCTCTACAATCAATCGGAGCATGACTATACGCCCCAAGAACATAAACATGCCCACCACAGGACCTTCCGAAGTTTCCGCATCCCCGGCATGGAAGGAGCCGACGTTGACGGGTATATAGGTTTGGTGCGATCAAATGTGAAAATCTTGGCTGAGGGGCAAGTAAGAGATATGGGGTCAGCGAAGGTACAGCTGTCACTATGGATCATGTGGAAAAAGCCCACCATAGAGGGGGTCAACGATGGGGAGTACATCGAGGTGAAAAAAGTCTTCCATAGTAACATGGCCTCGGTCTTCCAAGGTAGCAACGTTGACGACGTGCTGGATACGGTGTTTGCTCAAATCAAGACACACGTGGAGAATCCAGCACTACCCCCAAGCGGTTTCACGATCTCGAAAATCCTACACCTTGACGTAGACTTCCACAAATTGAGGTTAACGAGGGGCTCTTCATACATCGAACTACTCAAATGGCTAGCCTCGAAAAAGGCTGTAATTAACCCGGTGAATGAGGACGAGGAGTGTTTCAAGTGGGCCATTATAGCATCCCTGCATCATGAGGAGATAGGGACGAATCCGAATCGAATATCTCAGATGAGGCCCTACGTAGACCTCCACAATTGGGAGGGAATAGAGTTCCCCACAAGCATCAAGAGCATAGGCAAGTTCGAGAAGAATAACAAGGAGATTGCGGTGAACGTCATGTACGTGACGGGAAAGAAGATCAACATCCTGCGGCGATCAACGCATAACGGGCGTGGCAAGCAAGTGAATCTACTACTCCTTACGGATGAAAAGAAGACCCATTACGTAGCCGTCAAAAGCCTATCACGGCTTCTGGGTATTGAGACCCCGAAAAATACGGCAAAAATGCACTTCTGCTTAAATTGCCTCCAAGCCTTTCCAACAATCGAATCGAGAGACAAACACCACCGCTACTGCACCGACCACGAGGCAGTCAAGATCACGATGCCAACAGAGGCCGAAAAATGGCTCTACTACCGGGATGGTCAGCAGCAATTCTAGATACCCCTTGCCATCTATGCCGACTTCGAAAGCCTACTAATCCCAAGACGAAGAAGACGAAGAAGCTGAACAAGCATGTACCATCGGGCTGGTGCACGTATAGTACCTTTGCTTATGGGGATGTTCCGGACCCTCTGACAGTATACAGGGGTGAGGACTGCGTGTCGAGGTTCGTCAACCATTTGGAGGACGAGGTCAAACGTCTTTACCGTACCTACCCACAGCAGGACATGAAGCCTCTAACGGAGGTGCTAAAAAGGGAGCACAACGAGGCCTCGAACTGCCATATCTGTCTTCGACCCTTAGATGACGACAAGAATTACAAAGTTCGGGACCATTGCCACTATACGGGGCTCTACAGGGGTGCAGCCCATAACGGCTGTAATTTGATGTACAAGATACCCGGCCACATACCCGTGATCTTCCACAACCTCTCAGGATACGACGCCCACCTGTTCATCCGAGAGCTAGGCGAAAAGTATAATACGGAGGACATTGGGTGCATCGCTGAGAACACGGAGAAGTACATCAGCTTCAACGTCAAAATCCAAGTACCCCTTGGAGGTATGGGATATGGCGATGGTGAGGTGTACAAGAAGGTTGAAATCAGGTTCATCGACAGCTGTCGATTCATGGCATCCAGCCTGGCTAAATTGGCAAACAACCTCATTGGTACAAACGCCGCTGGTATGAAATGTCAACAGTGTGCGGGTACTGGTCTTGAATTCCAGGAAATAGACGCCGAATACATGGCAAAGTTCTGGTGCAAGGCTTGCAACTCGAATAACACGAAGCAATTAGACAGGGAGCAGGTAAAGGTAAGCGTGTCGTCCATGGCAAAGTTCATCGACAAAGATGATGTATTCAGGCTGATGCTTCGAAAGGGCGTCTACCCATATGAGTACATGGATGATTGGCAGCGATTCGACGAGTTGGAGCTACCGCCCAAGGAGGCCTTCTACAGCAAGCTGAATATGGGGGGTATCAGCGATGAGGATTATGCCCACGCGAAAAAGGTATGGAAGACCATCACCCCAGAGGGTGATAAGATCACCATGGGAGACTTCCACGATATGTACCTCAGCACAGACGTCCTGCTACTGGCAGACGTCTTCGAGACGTTTCGAGACGTCTGCCAGGACAACTACAAGCTTGATCCCGCCCACTTCTACAGCGCGCCTGGCTTAGCCTGGAAAGCAGCATTAAAATTTACGGGTATAAAGCTAGAACTCCTCACCGATCCCGATATGCTCTTGATGTTCGAAAAAGGTATCCGTGGTGGTATAGTCCAAGCTGTGCACCGTTATGCCAAGGCCAATAATAGGTACATGGGAGAACAGTATAATCCGGAGATTGAATCCTCCTACTTGCAGTATCTCGACGCCAACAACCTGTACGGATGGGCAATGAGGCAGGATCTGCCCACTGACGGGTTCAAATGGGTGTCGAATGTCGAGACAACATTCACCGAAAAGCGGATCGGGAAGCTCGTCGAAGAAAACAAGCATGGGTACATCTTGGAGGTTGACATCGACTATCCGGAGAGACTACACGACAAGCATAATGAGTTACCATTCTTACCGGAACGCAGGAAGATCCACGGAGTCGAGAAGCTGGTACCCAATTTGGAAAACAAACGTCGATATGTGGTGCATATCAGAGCACTTCATGAGGCCATAAAACATGGCCTCGAATTGAAGAAGGTTCATAGAGTCATCCGGTTCAACCAGAAGGCATGGCTTCGAGGGTATATCGATCACAACACGGGGTTGAGAACGGCTGCCAAGAACGAGTTCGAGAAGGACTTTTACAAGCTCATGAACCTCTCGGTGTTTGGCAAGACGATGGAAAATGTTAGAAACCATCACAACATCCAGCTAGTCACGAGCGAGGAGAAGTACACGAAGCTCGTAATGAAGCCCAATTTCAAGGGTGTACAACGGTTTAGCAAGCACCTTCTGGGGGTTGAGATGGGCAAGACAGAGGTCAAGATGAACAAGCCCATCTACATTGGCCAAGCCATCCTGGATATGTCGAAACTCGTGATGTACGAGTTCCACTACGACTACATGCAGCCCAAGTACGGCAGCAAACTGCAGCTCAGTTACATGGACACAGACTCGTTCGTGTACCACATTCGAACCCACGATTTTTACGAGGATATAGCCAACGACGTCGAGACCCGCTTTGATACCAGTGCCTATAATCCTGACGATAATAGGCCTCTCCCCATCGGCAAAAACAAGAAGGTCGTGGGCTTCATGAAAGACGAACTAAGTGGGAAAATCATGACCGAGTTCATCACCCTGAGAGCCAAAGCATATGCCTACAAGAGCCTTACGTCGGAAGGCGGGGATCGAAAAGCGAAAGGCGTCAAGAGGTGCGTCACCAAGCAGTCGATCACCCTCGACGATTACCGGCGATGCTTGGAGGAGGGCGTTGATATCTACAAATCCTGGGCCACGATCCAAAACAAGGGTCATAAAGTCTATAGCCAGGAAGTGAACAAGCTGGCATTCAACAGGGCAGACGATAAACGTATCGTGCAACCGGACCAATTTACAACGCTAGCCCGTGGCCATTACCGCCTGGACTCTACGGGGAAATAAATGATGGAACTGTGCCTACTTGCCATACTCCTGCCGTATGCTCTGATCGCTTACCTACTTTTTCGATACCGCCGTATAATAAACAGGATGTCTGATCTTGCACGAGTATTCGACGAATCCGCAGAAACCTATGAACAGATAGAGAAACCCATCGACAAACGTAGTGCCCTGAAAGATGCTCTGAGAAAGGGTAAGGGACACCTGTTGCCCAAAAAATGCACGGAGGGCTTTGTCGATAAGGCTCCTAAGGAAGCTATCGATAAGGTCCATACCGAGTATGTACAGCGGGAACTTCATGAGAAGGGGGAGAAGACGGCCAGGGCACTCTCTACCCACGTAATCAGCCTCTATGCAAATTTGATCGGAAATGTGGTGAACATTGACTCCGTTGACGAGCTACGTCGGGATATCGAAGAAGATCCCATCATCAAGGATTCTCTAACCGATCTCGGGATCCTTGTGTACTGCGCCCTTGGGAGATGTTTAGCACCACTCTTGGTGGCGGGGCATAGGGCCCGACATATGCGCAAAAAGGAGGAGGAGGAGGTGCAGGAGGAGACTAAGGAGGAGCAGCGCGTGTAGGAAGAGTTGCTTCCGGCAAGATCTTATAGCTCTCAAGAGCCATAAGATAAATGAGCGAGGAACAGAAACAAGAAGAGAGAGTCATTACGAGGCCAGTAAAGCATCCGTGGCGTGTGGCGCAAGGGCACAAGTTGGCAGCATTGATGAAGAAGAGGAAGGAAGAAATGAAGCAACAAGAGGCTACTATAGAGCCTGCGGTCAAAGCCTCTTCCGGGACTAGTTCCGTACAGTCAAATGGTGTATACTATGGTGTAGGGACGCTTGCCGTGCTTGCTTGCGTGGGAGCTGGGGTTTGGTTTAGATTTAGCAGGGGCGCCGCCCCTAAGCCAGCGACTAATCCGGAGTCTCAACAAAAAGGCAAAACTCAACCTCAGATTGACATCTTCAAGATGCATTGAACCATACTATAAATGACCAACGTTACCCCAAAGGAAAAGGAGATTTTGGATATGCTCTACGAGACCGTCGTAGACCTTGGCTTCACATTCGCCTACGCAATGGCCGGCAAAAAGTTCCTTGGCATTACGAGTCCATCTACCAAGATGGATACCAACGACGCTCTCAAGATGGTGGCGTATTTTTCTGCGGGTAGAGCAAGTCGAGAGATGGCTGTAAGCAAGGGATGGATACCCGCGAGCATCGTGCCGAAACCGAAATAGGCCACCTATTAAAATTTCTGTTTGTCGTCGAGGCAAATAGAAGTGGGACAACTAATAGTAAATGGTGGATGTCATGAGAGAACCGCATACAGCAATCTTTACAGGTCCGACGTTTTGTGGCAAGACGCAGCGTGTTTTGGATTTGCTTGAGAACGGATATAAGGGGCACTATCAGAACATCGTGATACTGTGTCCTACCCTACGGTGGAACACCACTTACCTCGAAAGAGCCTCACTCTGGAAGGACCCTTACGTCTTCCTGATAGATCCCAAAGATCAGCTTTTTGAATGGATCCAAAAATTGTCGTCGTTGTTGGCGGGCGAAGAGACGTTGTTTGTCGTTGACGATATGATAGCCGATGAAAACCTCGACAAGCGGCGACAGCCCCTGCTTGAATTGGCGGTCTCGGGCAGGCACCGCAGGCATAGTCTTTGGCTATTAACGCAGAGTTATACAGCTCTCCCCAAGAACCTTCGACGTCAAAAGAAACAACTCTTCCTCTGGTACCCTTCGGAAAGGAGTGACATGAGGATGATTGACGAAGAGACGAACATGATCTCGGACTGGGAGACTATCAAGACTGGGCTGAAAAAGTCCAAGCACTCTTGCTTGTACGTGAGGTTGGAACACCCCAGGAGTTGGAGGATTCTAGAATGACCATGGTGAAAGTCCTCCGGCCTACGTTGCTATAATAGAAAATGTCTTCACAACTCGCCTTATTCAACGCAATACCTGCAGGAGCCATCGAGACCCTATTTGACAACCAGGACCAACCTATGTTCAAAAGGGCTGATCTCGGGAGGTTTTTGGGGATTGGAAATGTTAAAAATATGCCAATACCTTCAACTTTCATATATACCAGGTCCGACATATCGGGGGCATCGCCGCCAGCCCCCCGATCAGGTATGCGAGGAGGCGGGAAAAATCCGCATGACGTCTTCGTAACATTAGGTGGCGCCGTCGAAATTACTGTCAGGTCAAGAAAGCCCAAAGCCGTAGAGCTTATGAAGTGGCTTGCGAAAAAAGGTGTTGAAAAATTACAGGATGAACTCAATGAGCAGCGTAAGCTAATCGAAGAACATCGCCAGACCCTGGCCTTACTCGGCGATGACCTCGAAGACAGGGATAGACAACTCCTGACACTCGGCGATGACCTCGAAGACAGGGACAACTAACTCCTGGCACTCGGCGATGAGGTCGAGGATAGGGATCGACAACTCCTGGCACTCGAGGACGATCTTGATGACAGGGATCGACAACTTGCCGGCTTGGCCCAAGAAAATGCGAGGCTTAGAGAAAGACATGTACCCAACGCCCAGGACCCTGGTAATGACAACGTCATCATAATCCATCGCAAGCACACCACGAGCCACGACGACAAGTACCACCATCTTCCGTACTACAGTACGTGTGTTCAAAGATGTAGTATTCCCACCAAAAGGAGATGGTTAAGTGACAACTACCCAGGGGCGGAGGAGATTGTAGTAATAGACAACTCCAACGGCATACACGCCTTTAATCGTTTTGAAGAGGAAGGGCATGTGGAGCGGTACCGATGCCACTTCGGGCTTATCGACCTTACTCGGGATGATCTGTATAACCTCGGTGTTCCGGCACTAGAGGACTAGGCGTAAGCATTTTGTAGCTCGATCAAGCCACAAAAACAACCCATTTCCCATCTCTTGACCACTTCCCCAGAGGGTCAGAAGCGGAAGAATCGTGAAAGAAAAAAAGATGGAAGCATACATAAGAGAAAATCAATTTATATACAACTACCCTGATATCAGCATACCTGTACTACATTGCTGTATCAGGGAAGGGTCGGTGGCTGGATATTGCTCTACCTGTATGGAAAATTTCAGGTATCGAGATGGATACTACTACGATGGGTTTGAGTACCCTAATGATGAAGAGCTTTTAAACAGGGTAGCGTCAGGCATGAAAGCGTGTGGTACATTTGGAAGAAGAGATAAGATTGACGAGGAACTCGAGGAACTCGAGGAACTCGAGGAATATGAGGAACTCGAGGAACTCAAGGAGGAATTCAAGAAGGAAGTCAAGGAATATGAGGAACTCAAGGAATATGCTGGACGCCTGGGGCTCCATATTGCTCGTGAGGCTGTGAATGGTCATAGGATGCTCTGCTGCCAGGTCATCAAGGATAGGGACTTGAAACTGTCGGATTTGGCCGACCTAAAAACAATAGGCAAGAGACACGGCGTTCTGATACCGGATGGACTTCTAGTCGATATTGATTTGGAAAATGCGCCCATTGTCATCAAAGGCATTATCTATGGATACCCGTTCTATACCCTACATCCTGTGGATTATCTGCGGGATCCGAATGTTCTAATTGACGATGAAGACGAAGTAGATTTGGAAAAACTAGAGAAAAAAGCGAGGACCTATTACCATTCTTTTATAACCTCCTGGGGTACCTGAACATCCTCCGGTACCAGCAAGCGATGCGTTGATTACGAGATTTTTGTGATTCACAAGAGTCACAAAAACAATCCATCTACCACTCTTTGACATGCTCCGGAGGCACCTCAACATCTTCCGGAATCAGCATCAACTCCTCTGACACGAGGCTTCTTTCGGGACCGTCTTTCAAATAGTACAACAGACGGCTACCTGCCACTATTTTGTCCAACCTATACGTTTTCTTGCTCCACCAGGCGTCGGTTGCGCGTCTTTTCGAATCACCATGCTCCTCCCCAGGTTGCAGCAGGTACAAGTACAAGCCATCCTCACGTAAGGGCTATTCTTCGGGGTATTTTTCGCCTTTCGCGAGCGGGACATCATCGAGTTTAATCGCCTTCGACGGTTTCATGTTTATCATGGCAGTCTTGGTATTGTTGAGACTGTTGACGATGGTGTACAGGTGCTTGACCCATGTACTACTGGGCTCGCCAGAGACCAGCTCTTGTGCATCCTGAGGCTTGAAGAGCCTTTCAGCGAGTACCTTATTGTAGGACTCGACAAAGGCTGTGAATGTATGGTGGTACTTGGTGGTTGCCCGCTTAATTTCAACTCCCTTGCCTTCTAGCAGCTTGCTCACGTCTGCCTTGAACTCGGAACCGTTGTCGCACTGGAAGATTTTGGGGTATTGAAGACCACCGGGCTTCGCGTAAATGTCCCTGATCATCTCGGCAACCTCGCTAGCCTTCTTGGTGCGTAGAGGTCTGGCTACTTTGTATCGAGAGGCTACGTCAATGCCTGTCAGGATGTATTTGTACGTGCTTCCATAAAGCTTGTCATGGGGCATGTACAGCAGATCGAACTGGTGCATTTCGTTAGGTCTGGTAATGGTGAAGTGTGGGTAATCAATGCGTTTTGGGCCTTTGATATGTCGTAGCCAGAGTAGTTGCCGAGACAGCCAGTGCTGTGATAGCTTTTTGAATAGACCAGCCTCCGCAGCGAGCAATTTGATAGCCTTGCGTCCGACCCAGAGATGCTCCGGGGTATAGTATATTTGACTGAGTTTTTTTTCAGCTCTGGGCTCGGTAATCGATGCTTTTGACATGTTTATTAGAACATATCAAAAACGTTTTGCTACAAATACTTGTACGCGACCACCCCTAGAAGGGTTAAGGAGCCAACGATGAATGTGAGCTCACCGTCTTGTTGGATTTTTGAAGGTGTGTAAAAATTCTTTAGTTGTGGGACCTTCTTCTCAGAGGCAATGTAGTACTGGTACAGATCGTCATCGAGCTCCTTCAAGCTCTCCCCAGCTTGCCTTTTCAACTCTCGTTGCTTGCCGAACCAGTCCAGTTTAGCTTGTCGATCCCGTATCCAGGCAGCTTGAGCAGTATTCAATTTCTCGACCGCTTCATCATGTCGTTTCCTCTCGGCTTCGCCATGCCCCGAGAGCTTGCTAAAGAGATAATTAGTCCCGCTAAACGCTAGGGCGTTGATCAACGCACCTCCTGCCATGATTGCCAAGGTTGCCATTTATTCAGTATTCGACAGAGTGGAAGCGCCCATCTAAGATGTTCAGCTGAGCGTCCATCAGCAAGTAGATATAACAGCGTATATCTCCGCTTCCGTCAGCTTTCTTAGTCATATGCAACGTGATGCCGTCACTAAGCCGTTGTAGAGGTCTTCCTGAACCATGTAGGGTATGGTCGGGAGAGGCTCTGAAATCGACGAATAACGCATACCGTTCGTTGAAAAATTGACCAATTGTTACCGAAGAGTCGTGACTACCGAAAAGGTTCGCAACCCCCTCGAGATGATCTTTCGGGAACATGGCATGCGAGTACAGCTCATTCGGTTCACCTTCCACCGTGATCGAGATCTTGTCGATCTTGGGATTGTAAAAGACCTCGTTGATCCCAGAATAAGCTTTCACTTTCCCTGGGTCTTGAAAGAGTTACAGGACACTTTTCAATGACTTGGCAGGGGTATCGATTTGGAGGTTGTATGAGGTATCAGCTTTTTTCATGGTCACCACCTTACTTCTCAGGATCCGCTCGTAAGGCAGGGTCAATCTTGCATACCTTGACATCATGGCACTCGCCAGGCCTTCGTGGGTGATCTTGTCGAACTCCAAATTGATGTTGGTTATCTTGTACGCTGCGTCGGCTGCCTTGGCTGTCGTACTTCCCACGGCTGTCGTGCCTCCATCTTTGATCACGTCGGCGTGTCCCGCGAAATTTACAACGAATTGGAGTCGGTCGTGTAGCCCTGCTTGGTAAAACGGTAGGTCTCTGGTGAGTTCAAACATCTTGCCGAGAGGGATGGAGAAAGTGCTGCCATACGCCGCTGCGATGGCTTTTTCCTCGTCGGTACCCACGTACTCGGTAGCTTTGACTTGTAGGGCTCTGATGGTACCGTCATTGGGGTTGATCCCTTCTAGGATCAGGTTGTTCTCCCGATCGAATTTGGGCAGCCACAAGTCTCTATAGGTGGCGAGCACCCTGTAATCGCTGATATTCTGTACCTCATTGCCATTCAAGGTAACTCGCAGATTTCGCACCAAGCTTTTGCCGATATTCGAGACGATGGTACGCTTCGTGTTTGTCCCCGTCAAAGTCAGATCAAACAGGAGCCTCAGACTACCCGGGAATAGGACATCTTTCTGTCCTAGGTTTGGTACGTCAACATAGAGGTCTTCGTTCTGGTTGATGGTGGATGGCACGTGGCTTATCTGTACTCTTTGACGGCGTCCTTTGATACCAAAGAGTTGCTTCGCCTCTGCGTAGGGGTCTAGGTTTTTTCCGAACATGTTACTCATGCTTTATTACTAGCTCATTTTCGTTCAAATAAAATGGATAACCCAGGATTTGTACATGAGGATGATCTTCCGGATGATGTGGAGGAGGGCTATCCAGATAGGCCTGATAATGGTAGACAACTTCCACAACTTCCACAAGGAGAACAACAAGGAGAACAACAAGGTGCTCCGGGGTATAGACTTGAGGAGCAGAGAGGAGAGCTAGTAAAATCAAAGGTTGATAGCCTCTACGAACATCTTGGTGAGAGGCTGGGAGAGCCTACTGCGATATCCTACAAGGAGTTTATGATGGAGGGGGAACGTCTCTATCTCAGGGGTATCAATATTATCGAGCTTGTTTACAAGGAAAGGGGTGCTGGGTTTAGATCAACCGGAGTTATCTTATCAAATTTGAAGGTAGACCTCGTGCGGGCTCTTGGTTTCCCAGACTATACCACCGGAACACCAAACAAAGGCAGTAAGGTAGCGGCCCAGGCAGTTGGGCAAAAGGTTGATGGAATTGTGACCACAAACAGGGGAGCCATTTCGATGCAAACTGTACAATCGACGGAGAACGTCCTTGATGAAACGGCGCGCCTGATCGATATCTCATTTGATGGTACTGATGAAGGTGGCATCACTGAACGTGAAAGAATAGGTCTTAACCTCGAAATTCAGACCATACGGGGCGCTTCGAAGCTACTGAAAGCTGAGCTGATTTTGTACGATAGCGAGATCAATAAGGCAAAGGGTAAGGTGAAAGAACTCAAGAAGCAGAAAGCCGGGGCAAATGAGGGCAGGGTGAAAAAACTCGATGGGGAAATCAAGGAGCTTGAGGAAAATATTGAGGAATTGAAGGGGGAAAAAAAGGCCGTGCTGGATAAACATGGTCTACTTTCCTCCGAGATTTTTAAGCATCTGAAAAATATCAGGGCCGAGTTGATGAAAATTGCTGGAGATGACACGTCATTGCTCGAGAAGCTTAAAACCCTTTTAAGGGAACAGGGCTTGACTATAGCCTCCATAATATCCGCCATTGGTCTGCTGATAAGCACCATCGTACTCGCCGTTACGGGAGGGAGCGCCGGCACTGCCGGCACTGCAGGAGGAAGTGCTGCGGGGAGGGGTTTGTGGAGAAGCAGCTGGAAAGATTGGGAAAGTTCCTCAAATACCTAGCAGGTAAGGCGGGTGCGGCGCTACCAGGGATTATTGGCAGCGTTGTCTCGTTCTTTTTGAGGGTAGCGGCAACCGTTGTCGAATACGTGGCGAGGCATCTGTACATGGCCATCGCGGCCGCTGCAGGGTTTGTTGTGCTCTACGTTGGAAAGGGTAAAAAGTCGTAGGGCTCCTCAGTCTAGTGTGTTGATCAACACATTAGAGACCTATTTTTTCAGCCAAATGTAGGCAAGGATGAGGCCTACCCCTGTCATGATCAAGGCAGCTTTGTTGTCCTCATGCTGATTTTTCCCGCCTCCTTGCATACCTGATCGGCCACCGGCAGTGCCGGTGCCTCCTTGCATACCCGACGGAGGGGCATTAGAAATTACGCTCCCTCCTCCTATTTCTTGTCGTTTTTTCCCGCCTCCTTGCATACCTGAAGAACCATATCCACCGGATACAGTTCCCCGTATGCCTGACTGGGGTTGGTTTATCAACCCTGTCTCTTGCCTTGGAAGTTTGATATCTGCCACCACATGTTTGATGGTATGCTCGGTATGCTCGGTATGCCCAATGGGTTTGGCATGCTTGATAGCTGCCGCATGCTTGAGGGGTGCGGCAGCCGCACCCCTGACAATAGGCTTGCTATTCACATCAACCTGGACCCCCACATTGACATTGGCAGGTGCTATGAGGATGTTGTTGTTGTACCCCACAATTTTGCCGATACGCAAGTTCATGTCGGAGGGCAGCATGTACACGCTGGGCATGACGGCGAAGTTCACCGGTGTTCGGGCATATTGCAAGACCTTCTGGAACTCCGTAATATCATGCCCTACGTTCTCTTGACGCAGGACAATGGCTTCGAATTTTTGCATCAGGATTTGTCGGGCCGTGTAGTTGTCGGCACCTGAGCCGAGTAGTGACGCTTTGGCACCTGCTTGGGACCCTAATAACAAGACCACGTAGACGCGAATACTCTCACTTAGCTTGGTCAGGCCCTCTGATGTCAAGCCTTGGCTTGTGGGGGTGATGAATTTCGCCCAATCGTCCTCAACTTGGGGCCACCATCTAGCTTGGGTGAGTGACGCCGATACCGACTTGGTCTTGTACAGACCGTTGGGGTCCGCACCATATTCGCGACATACTTGCGAATACCCAGAGGTGGAGTAGGGGTTTTTGTAGCGCGAGAATCCATCGTTAAAGGACATGGGTACTTTCATCCTTACTAGGATGCGACGCCTGTGGTAGTAGACGTGGAACTTGAAGATGGTGCTCACGAGCGGTACGGAGCCCGTTAGATGCTTGGCAGAGATGCCTAAGGCCGTGCTCGCGCAATGAGTGGCGAAGTTCACCTGGATGTTCCAATAGTCCAAGGCCTGACCTCTTATCCAACCTTGAATTACGGGGTCGTTCAGGTAGGTTGTGGTCACCTTGATGGGGTATTTGGTGAACTCGGGGAATGATACGGAAATGGGCGAGTCCGTAGAGACGTACAGGTCCTGATGCTCTAAGTTAGTTACACCAAGTGGCCATTCACCCCTGTTGGATGGGTACTTTGCCTTTGGATTGTAGGAGTAGATTTCATGTTTCTTTAAAGAAACATGAAGCAACTGTACATCACCGATATAGACAACCCCACGATATTCGAATACCTCCTAGGACAGGATACGAGGATCGTTCTGAAATCGATCAGTATTCGACCCACATGGTTGAACATTAACAACGATTTCACCATCCGTGATGCTGACAAGACAGTGACCCGGATTGAGATCATGAACGGTCTCTACAAGATCGAGGATTTGGCGGCTATCGTCAATAGCCAGACAGGGGACAAAATCAAGCTGTTTATCCTGAAAAATGGGCTGTGTCGGCTACGTGTCAGTGCGAGGCATACCGTCGTGTTTGGTCAACAGCTGCATGAACTTCTAGGTTTTGAATACGATCCCAAAGAAAAATACTATCAGGAGGGTGACTACGATGCAGTTTACAAGACCGATGTCTACCATCGACTGAGACTCGTTTGCCCTCAGTTAGATGAGGGTGACTGCCTACTGGATGGAAGCAAATCTAAAATTCTGGCCCTGCTTCCTACCAAAGAGCTAAACGCTTGGGGAGACATTTGCTCATAGAATAAAGATGGCTGAGACAATGAAACTTTACCCAACTTTGCCGCCGAGTGCACCCGCACAAGCGGATATGCAGGAGGAAAGTCAAAAGTATAGACTTGACGAGATAAATGAGATTGAAAAGTACCTCCGCAATGAGATAAAGGAGCGGGACAAACTCGCAAAAAAGTTTAAGATGCATGGGACATGGATCCGATACTGTGACCATGGTCTATTGGGCATTAGCGTGATCACGTCCGGGATCGGTATTGGTACCCTGTTATCCGGAATGGGCGTACCATTAGCAGTAGCTACGGGTGGCCTAACCATGGCTGTGGGGGTAGGGCAGGCAGGTCTTAGAACGGCTGGGAAAAAAATGGGTATCAAGTCGAAAAAACACGAGAATATAAGGCTGATCGCCGAGGCTAAATTGAACTCGATAATTGACCTGATATCAAGGGCTGTTGAGAATGGGGAGATTGATAGGTACGAGTTCAGCCTCATTATGCAGGAGAAACAGAAGTACATGGTCTTGAAGGAACAGATGCGACAGAGGTTCAACCGTATTGTGAATGCTCTCAATGAACGGGAACGTGCCCAATAAGTTGAGAAGGGCAGGGAAGAGGGTAGGAGCGACGTGTTAAAAAAACTTCAGTCTGTACAGTATGTAAGCGGTACTTAGAGTCTCCACCAGAGTATAAGCCTTAGTTTTATAGGCCATTTGGCCTATAAAAATTATTGTAATTCGAACGACTTCAGAGAGCATGTCATTGTACAAACGCAGCCACCCCCGTTGTAGGTGATATATTCCTGGTAGCAGTACCAGCATAATATTTTGCCGTTTACCTCAAATCTTCGACCGCATCGACACTTATCATAGGCATCCAGCATACATTCACAGTCCCTACAGTGTTGTTCATCCATTTATTTACCCCAATACCAGGGCCAGCTCATCCCTAATCCTGACCTACCTGCGAGTATATTGGTACTCGGAATCGATCCCGCAATCGATCACTTCTCCCGTATTTTGATCGATGAGCAAGTCGCCATCATGTACGACACGTCGCTGTTTTTCAGCGAGAATCTTCAAACAAGGTTCAAGATTCTTCTCCCATGCGGTGGTAGCACAAGGCTTGCAATAAGGCTCGTCCGTTTGAGTTGAAGCATCCTTGTACTTGGCCTTGTGAATCGCCGTACACAAAGCGTCCTTCCTCATCGTAGAGTAACGAGGAATGTGCAGTGATTTTGCTTCTTTTCGAAGTACGTTCATGTTTATTTATATGGTTGAACCCCAACCTTATTGCGCATGCGTTGATTTATGGGAAGTTCCCTGTGCGTATGCGTGGGCGTGCGCGACTGCGCCAGAACATACATTTTCCTATCTCTGGACCCGCGCTCTACTAGACAACTCCCGGCAACATCCAACGGCCCACATAGTGTGCCATCTCCCCAATTTCCCTCACATGGCTTGGGTTAACCTGGGGCTATGTTAACATTCACTCGCCCATGTTGAATCGCCGTCAAGAGGAATCGAACCCCGGTCGCCCGCACAGAGTACGAGAGCTATAACACTAATCTACGGCGCCACAATAACCACTAATCCACGGCGCCACGAGGTAAATAAATAAATCAAAATTAGTTCTGTTCCCTTCCAGGTCCGGGTTTGTACAAAAATGTAAAAACAAAAAAAAGTAACCGTACCGTCTGCTCCCCCCCAAGCAAGGTGAGGTGAAATGTTAATACCTTCTTTCCCCCATTAAGCTAGTTAGGTTGGTGTAGCTAGGTAGCTATCTGCATATGAATTTCTTGGAATGTTCGTTAGATGGCAATCTTTTAATTAAAGTGTGAAGCAAGCCTACAATAAGCCATCATGGCCCCTCTCCTGGAAATAATAGACAGGGTATATCCCTTAATATTTGTTAGGCTAGCCATAGACCTTTTTGAATGTTTACATTTTCCGCGGTAAGCCCCTCTGGCTCTAACAACTGCGTGGCAGGCAGAAAGATGCGGAAGCTTGCTGAAGAAAGGTATTTTTCAGCCCATTTCTTTCTACGGAAATATTTTTGAGGCTTTAAACTATTATCGAGTGTAGATGGGTAACTTCTGACTGACATAATATTCATATAAAGTTGTAATGATACCTTTGTGCAAAGAAACAGACTAAAAAGGACCTCACTTCACCTAGCGCCCCCATCTTTTTGCCTGCCACACAATTGTTAAAGCCGAAAGGGCTTACCGCGGAAAATGTAAACATTCAAAAAGGTCTATGCAAAATATGCACATCTAGCTATCTGCAATCTTTAGTTTTGGCAAGCGGTTGCTAAATAATGGGAAACAACAATAAGATTCCTTGAACTTTAACTGAACCAAACAAGGCATTTTCTGATCCCGTTCTCTCTAGCTAGCTATATATATTTTGTTATCTTTGCTGTGAAATTTGTCAGGCCATTATTTGTTAATTTAAGAACTGCACATGGAGTTACAGAGACAAAGATGATTGGCAATTAGCCCTATTCGGTATGATAAGGGCTTTTTTGAGCCTTGAAAGTATAGAGTGGATGACATAATGTTTTGATTTTACATTAAGAACAATATCAGATTAGAATCAGGAAAATCAGGAAAAACGGATTTAACAGGTAAGTAAAAGTAAGTAAGTAAGTAAGTAGTCATTTATTCGGAATAAGAAATTTACAAGACTTATTCATTTGTAAGGATAACAGCAAAAATAAAATACAATATAAGTATAAAAATAAAAATAATGATATCCACACAAAAGATTATCCAGGAGACCACACTATAGCATAGCTAGAGAAATGTGAGGCCACCTTTGATTAAAGAACTATGATCAGTGACAATTTAGGGATATATGAAATGGCGTATATATATATCAATTAAATAACCAGGAAAAAATAAATAAATAAAAAAACAATAAACAATAAACAAAACAAAAACTGAAAACAATTGGACACACATTTACACACACAGAACCAGCACATTGACACACAACACACGCACACATGACCCTAGTGTAATGACAAAAGTTTTAAACAATTGGCCTGAAATAACAAGTTTAAGAAATAAGGAACTATTGTTGGGTATAAGATTGTAAAAAAAAATCAGTTAGTTTAATCCTTAAAGCATTAGATGATAAATCGAGGAAGGATAAGTTGAAATGTTGGATAAACTTGTTCCATGATTGAATGGATTGAGAGTGAATTGAATTTAAACCGTATCATACCGTTTGAACAGAAGGAACACTTATGAGACCATTACTACATCCACAAGTACCGTAGTTAACAGAAAAGTCAATACCAAATGTTTTAATGACAGAGAATGGAATTGTGTTTAAAGTAATTTTTTTAAGAAATAGGACATTATGAAGGTGGACATAATCAGGAAATTTTAAGATTTTAAGTTGAGAGAAAAGTGGATTAGCATGAGAATGAGGATGTGAAAAAGTAATAATACGTAAGGCCTGTTTTTGAAGAGTTAGAATTGTATTAACTAAGGAAGAAGTGGCCTGACCCCAAATCTGGCAACAATATGAAAGATGGGAATGAAAAAGTGCAAAATAAACTTGACGAAGAGTATTTATGGTGACATAATGGCGCAGTTTAGATAAAATGGCATTAGCTCTTTTAAGTTTGGAATTAATTAAATTAATATGAGATCGCCAGGGAAGGTCGGAATTGAGTAAAATACCTAAATATTTAATCATGACACTAGAATTAATACGTTTACCATTAATCTTTAATTTAAAATTAAAATTGTGAGTAGATTTACGTCTAAGTTTAAATATAATGTATTCGGTTTTTGATGTGTTCATCAAAGTTTTATTGGCGTTAAGCCAATAACACAATTGTTTAATATCGGACTGACATGCCTTTTGTAGATGTTTAAGATTTTTATTGACGTGTAACAAGTTAGTATCATCAGCAAAATGATGGACCTCCCCAAATTTAATAGCATGAAATAAGTCATTTATATAAATTAAGAAGAGGAGAGGCCCAAGAACCGAACCCTGAGGAACACCATCAAAATTTATAGCATTTATTGTTTTAGAGAGTATACTGTGGTAGTTTTGAGCAATGTCTAATAACATTTTGACATCAAAAGGTGCCAGTCATAAGAATAATAATAGTCAAAAAAATTCATATCAGTTGAGCAAGTCATTCAGAAGATGTTAAAATGTAAATTCGCTGTAGGCACTTGTCCATACCAAGTAGGGATAAACAGCTGTTTTAAAAAGATTGGTGCATTGAAAAGTAACAGAAATTCAAAAACTTTTACTTTAAACCTGATAGATTTGGATATTGCTTAACCATCTTCGTAACAAACTTAAACCATACTGTATTTTGTTCTAAAGTCAAAACATGGTTAGCTGAAGCCTCAACAACAACGTATTTTATTTTAAAACCAAAATCCGATCATATAGAACTTTAACAATGCCATAGTTTGTTCTAACATCATCAAAATGTGATTGAATGGAGCATAAACAATGATGTATGTTGTTCTGAAATCATCAATACACAATCATATATGGAACTCAAACAAGGCTGTATTTCGTTTTAAAATCATCAAAACAAGATAGAGTTACAGTACAGTCCAAATGTAACCTTCCGCGTACGCGCTATACAACACCTTTTCCTGCAAGTCGGAAGCCCTTTAATCTGTTGTTTATCGTAATTACTTTAATGATCTTTGCGAGAGCTATGTTGCGAGTGATTTAACAAAAGCTTCGCAATAAAACAATACTGTAATTATTTTCTCATAACTGCGAGTTTTATTGTTAAAACCTATTGAAAATAAAATCCCCTTAGGTATTAGCGCAAGTAACGAAATTATTGATTTGTTAACTACGTGAAAGATTAAAATAGATCATGCAAAAACTATTGTTTTTAAAAATGTTTTTGTGCATGTTTTTTTATATCTTTCAAACTTGGTCCGTTTTAACAAATATATTTCTTATCATTTTATTCTATGCTATTTTTAACTTATAAATGTTTAAAATTACGCTGGCTAAACTGTAATACAGCAAGACTTTTAGTCAATACCATTTGAATAAATAATAAAAACAAGGTAGAACACCCTCCTCCGTTATGAATTTTAAATAAATAATTTTAACGCTGCTGAAGACTTTCAATATTGTCAACTAAACCTTAGGCCGTAAAAAGAATTTGCACCTAAATTTAGATTTCCCTATAAACCTGCGCAAAAAAATTAAAAAAACATTAACATTGTTTGTTTATTATTTTAATGGGCTGTTCATATGGGAAATATTTCCTCGGGAACTGTGTAAATGTTTCAGGATGATATAAAGTCGAGATCTCGGGTTGTTAACAAACTCTTAACAAAATTTAGTTGCATTTATATGAGAAAAAACATTTACCCGCCTACCCGCCTCTCGGGTGCGCATGATTGAGATCTCGGTAAGCGGGTAATGCATTTTCCCATATGAACAGAAGTTTCCTCGGTAGGCGAGACAAATTTATGTTGATTCAGCATAATTTTCAAAAATAAACAATAGATTCTTATCACAATAAACAATCGAAACTTATCACATGGTATTTACTCCCCCGAGGAAAAGTTTTTTCGGCCATGCCATTTGAACAGAAAGTAAAAATTATATCATGCTGAAATATTTCCCCGCTAACCGAGGAAATATTTCCCATATGAACAGCCCCTAAGTAGGAGAATAATAACTTGCTGTATAAATTTTGAAACAGCGCAGGTATAAATTGCTGCATAACTTTCAAAACAAATCAAGTATATTCTGTACAACTTTCAAAACAGCACAAAAATAATTCTTGCTGTAACACATTCAAAACAAAAGAATTCTTGCTGTATATATAACTTTTAAAAACAAGTTTTTGAGCATGCAAGTATTTTTATCTTTTCACCTTCAGAACTAGTTACATTTTTTTAGTGAGACAAATTATTATTATTTTCCTTCACATCTAAAAAATATAAACTGCGTGCGTTAAGCGAAAATACATATAAAAAAAATGGTTGTTGTAACACCCTGCTCTGTTGTTATTTTTTATTTTTTTGTTGTTGTTGTTTCAACCAGGCATATGAGAAAAGTGGGACCCGATACCCTATGTGATACCTGAGACCCAATACCCTGATACCGAGACCCGATACCCTGATTTTTTTTATTTATTAATTTTTTTTCGGCAATGTTTTATTTTAATAAAAATTCTAATTTTTTCTCATTATTTTCTTGTTTTTCAACCTAACATATCGGAGATGATATGTTGGTTTATTCGAAGCAAGGCGTACGTTCATCTAAAACAAAGAACAACCATTCACACAGTTGGAATGAACAAGAAAAAAAAACATTGTAACTTGTTGTGAAATTTGCTTTCGGTTAAAAAGTTTCGAAATATGTGCACATACTGTCTGCATTGCATGCAAGTTAAATGTGGTCGAACCTTTTTTGAAGAAATGCGAAAAAAAGAGGCCTAATGTCAGAAATTTAGTAGACTTTTCTAAAGAGAAAAACGCGGGCAAAAAGAAAACGAAGGCAATTCAGAGATGAAAAGGGCCAGCTAACGTCAAAAAGGTTCCAATTACAAATTTAAACAATCCATCAGCTCCTGCACAAACACCATCTACACTACCGTTATCGCAGCCTACTATTGTTTCAACTACTTCACAGACACATACTTCATATTCAACGCAACCAATATATTATCTGCACCTTCAATACAAACATATTCAATACTACCATCAACCCAACCTATTCCACATTCAACAACACAAGAATGTATTAACTATGAAATTTTGGACAATATACAAAATTTAATCGTGGTTTCGAAAACCAAAAGGAGTTATTTCGACCCTACAACGAAAAAACAAACATACTCTAATGAATTTAAAAAATTCTACTATCACTTCAATCATTCATGTTTTTGAGCAGACAAAATAATTTTTTTTATGGTAGTTTCATTGTAGTTCCTAGCGATATAAAACCATTGTTGAGCCAGCAGCATATTTACATATTACGTGCAACAAATATTTCCGTCTAACGAAGAAATATACATATCAAAATGTGTTTTTATTATCGTTCATATTAAAAAAAAATAAAAATAATAATAAAAAAAATAAAAAAAATATCAGGGTATCGGGTCTTGGGTCTCGGTATCAGGGTATTGGGTCTCGGGTATCGGGTATCACATAGGGTATCGGGTCTCACTTTTCTCATATGCCGTTCCAACCATACATTCTTAATAAAATTATTTTTATTTCGCTGACCGACCAACCGTAAGCTACTATCAACTTCCCCTGTAGAACAACTAAATAAGTTGGAGTCGCCTTTTAAAAGAAAACTGAAAAATTGTTGTTTTAATGTTTTTCGTGTAATCTATGTCCCACGTTCACATTTTTTTAAGGAAGATAGTATAGGCAAAAATTATGTTATATCATAACAGAAGGGAGGAGGGTGTTACGAAAAACATATTCTGCGATGTATTTTTTATATTATTTTGCCTATAAAGCGGACTATTTAAGCAATAGTCAGCAGTATTACATTTTAGCTGGCAAACGTTTTTCGCCATTATATAATATATGATTTATTATAATAATTATAACGAAGGAGGGAGTTATGACAATAACGCGTATATATCTTTTTTTTTTCTCAAGTTTTTTCAGATCAGCGTCACGATTACTGATGCAAGTTAAGTTTTACAAAAAATTCAAAGCAATGTATGTAATGAACAATGTATTGAAATCGTGTTCTGAAAATATAAGATATTTTAAATCTTCCTTCAAGATAAAAATTAGGATAGTACAGTAAAGTTTATTTTTATATTTTTAATTGCTTTTGTTTACAAATTGTATAGATTTCGGGCCGAAAGTTTTCTCAACATCGTCACACGCAGGTTATTGTTATTTATACAATAAGTTTCCCTGATCTTTCCAATTTCTTGTGGTGTAATTATTTTCTCTAAAAGACAATAGTCTATTACAAAAGTAATTATTTATGCGAGTTGCGCGTACGTGGAAGGTTACATTTGGACTGTACTGTAAGCTCCATGCAATGTTAACCCTTTATATACTGGGCATTTGTAAAGACCTATATAGGTTTGATAAGATTTGACATCAATTTAGCACACTATAGATGTGATAAAAAAACACAATGGCAGCAATAAATTTTTGCTGATATCAGCGCTTTTCATGGTGACGTCATAGGAATTTTGCCTAAAATACCACTATCTGCTTTAAATTCAATTACTTTAGTTCTAGAACAAATTTTAACATCCTGTTTAAAGTTTCTGGTAACCAAATAATAGTTATTTACCCTTTTTTTGGTTTTTACGTCCCAGTGATTTCCCCTTCGCAGTTTTTCGGAATTGACTAGGACAACTTTCTCATTTGTGGGCCATTGGCATCATCACAGATTCTTATTGGAAATATATCAAGGTTCAAATTAAAGGTGTAAAGTCATTTCACAAAAAATTGCTGACTATTAGAAGGAAACCTCTTTGCTGCTCTGGCCTGGGAGCATTGTAGGCCACTTGTGGTCGATCCTTTGTTAATGGTTATTTTGTTACAACAACCGTTATAGAAACCTGATACAAACATTATATATATAATAAAAAAAATGGGATTCTCAAATTTAACATTTTCTTCGTAGAATGATTCGCAAGTGACATTTCAATTTGCAAATTGCAAGTTGCAACCGCAAAAGACTAGTATATAAAGGTTGCATAGTAACCATGACAATTTTCTTTAGCAACCAAGAGAACTAGCTCAGTTGGAACCACTATTGAATTTTGTTTTCAGCATTAAAGGGAACCCAAGGTAAAAAATGATGTTGGACTTATATTATAGAGCTCAAAAAGTTGGTTAACCGTTCTCAAGATATTCGCAATTAAGCTGCATAAATTATGATGTCATATTTAAGTAATAGCAAATTTTGACATTTTTTGTCATTAGACATGTTAATGGATGTGCATTCAAACTATATCAATGCATAGATATTATAAAGGTGAATTGATTAACATAATTTTTTTTGTTAAAATGACAGTCAAATGTCAAATTTTGATGGTCATTCACCCTTGAAGGACTGATATTTTAAGCGCTTTAATAATGCACTGACTGTTTGTATGTGTTCATTTTGCTTTAAAGTTGTTAAAAAAGTATTATGTCTTATTCAGACTTTGCCATGAGCAAATCGTCCCAAGTGATTTGCTGCTCACACAGTAGATTTAATTTTTAAAGCTATAAGCAGATGGAAAGTGAGTTTAATGATGTTAACAATGACTAAAGGAAGAACGGGTTAATGTTACTCAATGTAACAAGGTAACGAGTTGATGCTTGATAGTGATTAACATTCATTTGATAGTGGCACAATTTTTCAGATTCACTGCTCATGGAGCTCACTCTATGAACGTTCCCAATCCTTAAAGTAGATTGAGCTATGTGTGTTGCGCAAAGTATTGTGAGTAATGCTAGCGTAGATTTAGAGGGAAACGATGATTTTTTATTGTGGTTTTTGTGAGCTATTTAATGCTCAGGAAATGATCATTCATGTGAGCACTATGCTGTCAGGACCCATCACTTGCATTTCGTGGCAAGGCCTGCTTATTTGTTAAATGTTCTGACATGCATTAGACTGACATCAACACTGTAGACAAAATTAGTGAAGTTATTGTATTGCACTTTTAATTTTGAGAGGATTAATGACTTGGAAACTGGTATGCAATAAATGGTATGCAATCTACATTATCGGTAAAAAAAGGTTGCAAAAAGTGTCCAAATGTTTGTTAAGTGACTAATATTTTTGCTGACTAACAATTTTTGCCATTTTTTTTTACCCAACCACTGGAAAATAGTCAGCAAAAGTGACTAACTTTTTTGCTGAATTTTATTTTTTGTTGACTTGACATTATCTTACTTGTAAATTTTCTGGCGATTGATTTTCATAGCAGTGGCATGGTTTTATATCTTTCCATAAATGATATTATATATCTTATGCTTTTTAGGAAAATCAATATTTCTGATACAAACCTTGACAATGGAAAGAAGTGACAAAAAAGAAAAAAATGTGCAACCAAGTACAAAAAGTAAACCAAGACGTTTATTAAGCGTAAAAAGTACAAATTCAAAGGAACGAAGTCAAGAAGAGGAAGGTGGGGGCCTTCCACCAGAGATGCACAGCAAACTACAAAATTTGTTTAGATTAATTGAGAAAGAATTTGAGCGTCTTCATCAAGAAAATGTTTCATGTACGTTTTGTTTTCAGACATTTCCCTTTTTTTTACATTTTTTTTATTGAGAAAGTCTTGTGTACACCAATAAAATTTTCTGTAAAATCATGAGTGTTAAAACGCAAGGTTTGTTTGCTTGAAATATAAAAAATGACTATTTGCGAACTTTTAGTGCTTTCATAATCTTTTTTCTTTCATGAAAATTAATTCTGAGAGACTGGTGCAGTCAACGTGTTTGAGAGTTTTACAAATTATACCAGTAAAATACTGTTCAACTAATTAGCCTAGGAAATTTCAATATTTGTGACAGTCCTTGCAAATTTTCTTCCATGAATGTTTTGCCCTTTATTGTGATAAAATTTAATTGTAATTGTTTAACACAACATGTGCATTTTCAGTTTTTTTTTTAAACTTTAATATTTTGTAATTTTATTTAAGTGACAGACAAGATTGATCTGCTGACAGAAAAATACAACTTATTAGGAAGTAATACGGAAAAAGTCAATAATGTGGAAAAATCAGACTTAAATGTTGAGTATACGGACAGTGCATCTAATAAAGGTTCAAAAAAGCCATGTAAGTAAAACATTAACTGAATGTCTGGGGGGATACCAGCTTTGCTATTTTAGCACTCCACAGTACTACAAACTACTTCTTATAACTACAATATTTGTCATATATTTGTTATAAAATGTTGCCATGGTGCTTGTTTTTTTTCCTGTTTCAAGAACAATCAAAATGTGGTAGAATGTTGAGTCGTTTGGGTTACCACACTGGTATACCATATCAAAATCCGCTTGATACAATGCCGAGTTAATATTTGTTATGCACTTCTTTATGTATACTGCTTCAGAAATAACAGAATTTCTCTGTTTTCAGCAACAAGTCAGTTGATGTCACAAAAGTTAAAAACAACTTACAAAGCTTCAACAAGTAAAGTGAGTGTTTATCCAAACAGAGAATTTGTTTTTAATGTATATGGGTGTAATTTTTCAAAAACATTTTTTAGATTGTATCAAGCTTTAAAATTCCAAACCAAGGTGGTGGTCTTTACTGTCAGTTAGTACAGAAATATAATGGTCATCGCGATGGTATATGGGAGGTCAGTTGTTGCAAGTCTGGACAAGCTGTTGTGGGAACAGCATCAGCGGGTATGGAATTTTATTTTTTAGTTGGCGTATGGACAATGTGTTTATTGCATGAATGTTCATATCAAGAGTCAGAATAAATTCTTTTAAAAATCTTATTCACCTAGTCAACAAAAAATTAGAAATTTCATAAAAACTTCTGCAGCAACTTAAGATTTTAATGTGTTTTCAAATGTTTTCAAATGTTTCAATAGACCACGATCACATTTGTGTTTCTTTTTTTTTTTACCTTAACATATATAGCAGAAAAAACCTGACTTCCGTGATTTTAACATATTTCATCTCCATCCCTCATCTTAAGCTTAGTGGTTTTCTTGTTTAAGAATAGAAAACTTTCATGTTTTAGTTTATATTTATTTAGATCGCACAGCTCGTATTTGGAATATTGAAACTGGACAATGTTTGATATCCTACCATGCACACAATGGTTCCGGTAAAGGAAGTATTTTGTTAGAAGTAAAGGATTCGTACGAATTGTTGCAAAACTCACAAGAGCAGTTGGAGAACTTACATTTCTTTTCTTTGCATTGAATATCGACTGCCCACTAAGTATTCAGTTTTATTCTTTTTATTCATTTTCTTTTTTAGTAAATTCAATTCGATTCCATCCAACAGATTCTTTGGTATGCACAGGTAAAATGTTTTTTTTGGTTAAAAATATTTTACATTGTGCGACGAAAAAGGTCACGAGATACACCTTTGCTTCTTTGAATATAGGATCAGGCGACGGTAGCTGTCACATATGGAAGGTTCAAATACCAACGATATCTGATCTAAAAAGTAAATCGCCTTTAGAATCTCCTGCGGTAGGTTTTTTTTTCGTTTGGAGAAAAGTTAAACAGTTTAATACCAAAAACACTTATTGTTTTAAATCTAAAAAGGTGTGCTTATATCCGATCCAGTTAGCCCTATCTGGGGGAAGATTTGACCCCCCCCCATGCTTTATGTCATTTTGACACATTTAGGTATAATCTCACACATTTTTGAATACCATGGAAGCATGTTATAGCAGACAGATAGAAGAGGGGAGGGAGGAGAGCAGGTAAAATAATGAAGGTTAAGCCAGACCCAGACTTACAGCTCAGTTTTGCAATAAAAATGTAAAACAGTAGAGAATTTATTCCAAAAGTATAGAAACCGGCCATATTCTAACCTGTTTGTACTTTTTTTTATCAAGCTCTCATAACTTGACATGAATCTGTTTCTCTATCGCGTACCAAAATTTATTTTAAAATTATGTGGATATGCATGCATAATTTCATTTTAAAATTATGTGGATATGCATGCATAATTTCATTTTAAAAAAATATTAATAATGACTTCTTAATTTCTTAACCTAATGGATAAATTAAATGTGATACCTTTTTCTGACCTGATTAGCAATTTTTTTATTCTAAACTGGGCGTAAAAACACTTTTCTGTAAGCCAAACGGGGCAGCGTTAATTTAGGGTGGGCGTGAAAAGCGCGGATGAAAGCATGAGGATTTTTTTTATATTTTAGGGTTCGGGAGATGATGAGCAGGATGACGATATAGACACTGGTAAGGTAGTTTCACTATCAATTTTAACACAATCTTTTTTCATAGGGTCATTGAATTTAATTTAAAGAAAACCTTTTCTTTCTATCTCATACTTTTCCTTTTTAGCGGATAATCAACAAATCAGTAAGATCAAAGTTCCAGTGAGTGAATTCACCGGACATGAAGGTGAGGAGTGGTAACGTTTTGACTGGTATGAAAAAAGCACACCTCTGTTACGAGTTGAATTTGCCAAAAAAAAAAAGAATGATTAAACAGTTCTAGCCTAGACGTACCATAATGAAATTAACTTTTACGAGTTAAAAAATTTTAATTTGGAGAATAAGCTTTCGCGAATCGAAGATCAAGATTACCGCAAGATTTAAAACACCGAAAATCACTTTTTCGTATTTTGCGAAAATGTTCTTTTGCAAGTGCACTAAAAGTCGCACCGTTTTTTTTTCATCCAACTTAACTTTAATGGTAAAGTTTCTTAGCAGAAAGGTTGACCAATTTCGAAGGTTTTATGGATGTTAGTCTGTATTTCTGATGAATGGAATGATATTGGAAGATTCGACATTGCAAAAGTCTTTACTTAGTTGCTGAGAAATCTTGCAAATCATGGTAAAGTTGCTGATTTCTTATAAAAACGGGTAACCTGCGGAAGCGCATTGTTTGTTTTTTATCGTTTGTGCAATCAATAGCTCATTCGTTCGCGATTAAAAACATCATTGAAAACATTCCACGCCCAACGACATTTCAGAAGCACCCACGATTTCTTCATATTGCCCGCACTTTTTTTGTTGGGAAAAGAGAATGTTTGTGTTTAGGACCTATCGCATCTGCTGATTGGTGGTCTAACGGAACTCAAATAGTAACTGCATCATGGGATAGAACGGTGAAGCTATGGGATGTCGAGGAAGAGAAAGTTATTCACACTTTAGAAGGTAATGCGTTTGCTGGTTTTTGAAAAAAACTTGTTTCAAATATGGCGGTGAATTCTTGTTGTTACGTATGTGATATATTTGAATGTGCATTCTGCAGTGCAATATAGCGCCTACCATTTTGTATTTGTTTAGGTCACGAGCTAGAAATCACGCACGCCTCTGCACATTCCGTTCAAAAATTAATCGTGACGTCATCACAGGATACGACATTTCGTTTGTGGGATTTCAGATTACCCACAATGCATTCTGTAAATGTTTTCCAAGGTCATACCGAGTAAGAAACATTTTGTCAACTAAAATATCGAATTTTCGCGCCTTTTTCATCGTATTTTTATGTTTTTAGCACGGTTACTTCCGCAGTATTTACCACGAAAGCTGACCACGTTGTTAGTGGGAGTGACGATCGCACTGTGAAGGTACCATATTCGTTTATTACTTTTTTTCAACTTTTCACCGTTATTCCCCAACATTTTAGGAAACGTCGTTTATTATTATTTGAGTCAATTTGGCCAGTTACTTGCTCAGTTCCAAAATAGTCTTATATTAACAATGAAAATAGTCTTTTATCGAAATGCTTGATAACATGATAAACTGTTTTCATTTCGTTAGTTTGATTTCACCCTCTTTTGTTTACAAGAATTTCCTGGAAAATTCCCAACAATCCCATTTGTTTTAGGTTTGGGATTTGAAAAATATGAGATCACCATTGGCAACCATACGATTAGATTCCGCTGTTAACAGGTAAAAATGGCTGCGTACCTAACAAAAAAACAAAAACGTGTAATATAAATTTTTGATTTTTACTTTCATAGGCTATCGCTGTCGCCTACGCAGAACGTAATCGCCATTCCACACGACAACCGACAAGTTCGACTGTATGATCTGTCAGGAAACCGATTGTCTCGCTTACCTAGACGTCACCGACAGGTTACCAACTTTTTTTGACGTCATTATTTTGTTCAGATTTTTCATGTTTAACAACCCAATCTAAGCTGGAAAGGAATGTTTGGTTAAATGGGTGTTGGCGCTCTCCTTGTGTGCTAGGGACTGAAATGCCTCTAAATTACCTAGCCTCTCCGAAAATGACGAATGAGAGATTGTATTGCCACAAAACTTGGAACAATTATTTGTTAGCACATTGAAGAAAATTGGGATAAAAAATTTGGATGACATCATTCTGTCCAAGATGTCGTCATCATATATTTCAGAACCTGGAAAAAGGCTAAAACTAACAGTGAACATAAACTTTGGGGATAAGAAAACGGATTTACAAACGTTTTAGTTGTGTACTATTACTTCATAGAAGCATAAAAAGGCTATAATATGACTTTGGAACTGGATATTTAAAAAAAAATTCACCATGGCAACAGATGTGACTTTATACCAATTTTTTTTTACTATTTTGAAGTTAACTAAAAATGAGGAAAAGTCACCGAATTACGACCCTTAAAACGGTTATTACAAAAAGAAATGGGATTCTATCCGGTCCGTATAGGGCTAAGATAATTTAATTGAAGAAAAAAAGAATAATACAGGCTAAGAAATTTCGAAAAGAGGCGCACATGGTGTGAAGTTAATTATACTAACAGCAAATGAAACGGAGTTAAAAATTGTGATTTTTTTACTTTTAATAATTACATGTTTTTTATAAGCATAACGCTTATAAGCCTATTTAGCCTCAGGTAGGGGAATGTTTTTAGAGCATATTTCCCAGTCTTGTTGAATCCTTGTAATCTTTTTTTCGTGGTATTTCAATTAGGCATATAATTTTCTCATTCTTTATACACAATAAGACTAACACCACTATACTGTCTGAACTTGTCATATGTAACTATAACTTTAGTTTGTCGGGACCATTTCATCTTATTCCATCAGGCTGCGTTTACGTTTTCAATTTCCTGTGTAATAACCATAACATAAGCATACTATTACCCTGATTGTGTTTTATGCATAAGCATTTTACAAATATTCGAATTTTCACTTGTTTATAAAAAAACATGTATTTACTATTGCACACATTTTAAGTGAGAACTAACTTTATTTTAGGGTCATCAACGAATTGTGTGCGCTACAAGTTGGCTCGATGACACAAACACAAGAAACATTCAGCTTTTTACAGCAGGCTTCGATAAACAATTGCTTGGATGGAATGTCGTTTTTTAAAGCCCTCTGTTTCGAAATCATTACAACTTAAGGCGTTGCGTCGTTTGTCAACAGAACTACAAACATGAGTGGGGCGTTTCGTAGCTGTGCTGATTGTGTCAAACGCAAATGAACGTAACATGCAGTCACAAAGGAACGTTGACAGTAAAGGAATGCTAACGACTTCGTAGAGAAAAATTGAATTATGAGTTATTTATTTCCGTCGTATGTATTGAAATGTAGAATTTAAAATTAAGAAAGAAAAATATTATTTTACAGAAACATGTAGCTTTGCGTCAGGGATTTAATTTTCTTCGAGATTTACAAAATTGCTAAAAATTTAAATACTTTATGAAAAGCGTTGATTCATAAATTTTTGAAAGACTAATTATTCTTTTTTTCTCCTTGTCCGTGTCTCAAAACATTTGAACGGAACAATTTTTTAACTGTATTAAATTCTGCGATCTTGCGCGCAGTATTGATTTTATTGAAGGAAACCCCAAAACAAAATCAATCTGAAACAGCAAAAAGAGTGGGAAACTTTCCAAAAGCATGCTATTACCCCCATGCAGATTGAAAATGTTTGTTATTCTTCGAAAAGTGCAGCACTTAGCTTTCTAGCCGCTCCGTAATAATGAGTCCGGTGCCAAAAGATCCTGGGGACGAACATGCTTGTTGTCACCATTTGCAAAATAAACTCGAACGTGAATAATCTAGGTTCCAGAATATTTTTCATCAAATGCTGTGACGTAATGGCATGTCTTGTCCCCATTCTTCCAAAGAAATTTATGAGTGCAAACCCGTTGAAGTTGCGTGTAAAGTAATTGTGACCGTATAATAGCGGTCACACTTACTTTACACGCAACTTCTATACATCCAGTTGCTCTATGTTTTCCTTCGCTCTTTTGTGTATTATTCCAGCAGAAACAGATTAGGCTTTTGGTAGCAAAATCACGGGTAACTTCTAAACTGTGACCTTTTTTTGAATCAAAATTAAAAAAGAAACAAGAAGCCCAGGGGCTTGAAGATTTCCGCCATTAGCCTAAAAGATTTTAAAATTTGAAGTTGATCTTGAAAACGGAGAATTATGGGGTAAACAAATCATTGAGTATTCTCAATTATTATTGTAAAGGGCCTGATACACTTGTACAATATCACTGAAATATAACTTATAATATCAATATAATTTCTTAAAATATGGTTATAATTTCTTATAATTTCTTATAATATAGCTATAATATGTATAATTTCAACACCTGACATGTGCGTCATAACATCATAATTTGCTGCATGGCTATAATATTTGAATAAAATCAAACGAGTTTGATTTTAATAATATTGTTGGTGATCTGGTTTCGAATTCCTTTTGTTTGTGTGACAATAGATCTATTATCTGCTAGCGTTGTTGTGGCAACGATGTTATGAAATGAAATGAAATTATAACGATATTTTAACAAATTATAAGTATATTGTAGAAAAATTATAACTGTATTATAGAATATATTTAATGATATCTGAAATGTTAAAATACAACTCAATAAATAAAAAATAAAATTCATGAATAATTAATTAATTAGTTCTGCTGAATATAGCTTAAGGGGGTGATTACATGGAGAATTTCAGCCCGGGCTGAAATTTCAACTCGGGGCAGGGCTGAAAAATGTTTTGCTATTACGTGGAGATTTGAGCATGATCTCAGCCCGGGCTGAACATTTTTCAACTCGGCCGGGTTGAAACATCTTTTTCCAAATATGGAATGTAAGTTAAGTTTTAACCAATCAAGAACAACCATAGAAAAGATGGTAGCTCGTTAGAAACGCGCGAAATTTTGTAAACAACAATCATCCAAACAAAATTGAAAGTTGTGTTGTACAGAAGAGAAGTTGGCTATATAGAAAAATGTTATCGATCACACAAATGCGCAAGATATTATTGCTTAAGTAAGAATTACTTAAGCAATAATTAAGCAACAAGTAAGAATTACTTGTTGCAAAAAAAGATACGATCGCATTTACAACGTATGCAAAGAAAACCCAAATCTATCGGGGTTCAACGGGGGAGAACTGAGCAATGGTGACAAAACATGTTTGGTGAAAATATGTTACAATTTTTTCATGTACGCATGCGTATGGTTGTTTTCACCCCGGGCTGAAAAAATATTTGCGATTACATGACATTTCGCCCCGGGGCGAAAATCCTAGCTCGGTTGTTCTATGGAAGCCCCTGTGCACTTTAATATAGTTATCTCGAGTTAACTAGTGTTATCCATGGATAACGTTATTAATGTGCTCAAGGGACACGTATATGTGCACAATAATGGCGTTATCCTGAGATAGCACAAGTTATCTCGAGATAACTAACTATCTCGGGATAGCGTGCCAAATGTCCTCAAGAAGAGAAAATTTCTGTATAACGTGTGTTATCTCCAGTTTATAAAGCTACACGCGTATTTCTCGAACTTAAACGCGTTTTAAGTAACAACAAGAAGCTGCATCATCTTTAAAATAAATAAGCAAAATTATGATATAACTAGAGTAATGTATATATCCATATAAGGCTATGATACATCCATATAGGTGAGGCGCCTTAATGATGGTAACCTGGCTGCTAGCGTGATTGAATAGCCTAGCGCCGTTCATATCATAGAGTCAGTAGTAGTAAGTATAACTCTTCCAATTTTGCATTGCACTGCCCATACTGTCAGAAAATAATTTTTAACCACAAATAATCCATGACAGATACTACTGCCGACTCTTGTATAATTCGTTTAACCTCGTGGTCTACCTCGTGGTTTGATAAATTCGTAATTTGAATACACGCGGGCAGAGCTATCTGAAGATAACGATCGTTATTCGCGGATAGATTATCATTGTGCTCTTTCTTGAGCACATTTGGCACGCTATCCCGAGATAGTTAGTTATCTCGAGATAACTTGTGCTATCTCAGGATAACGCCATTATTGTGCACATATACGTGTCCCTTGAGCACATTAATAACGTTATCCATGGATAACACTAGTTAACTCGAGATAACTATATTAATGTGCACAGGGGCTTCCATATTGTTCTACCCCGAGCTGAAATTTCGCCCCGGGGCGAAATCTCAGCCCGGGTTGAAATTTTTTCATGTAATCACAATTCCTAATGTTAGTGAATTTTCAGTTAAAGGCGGGATGAAATTTTTGCCACCTGCACCGAGCTGAAATTTCAGCCCGGGCTGAAATTCTCCATGTAATCACCCCCTTAGTCTACGTGCTTGAAAAATTGTACGGAAAGAAATGACGTAACATCAAAGATGGCGCATTATAAGACGATCTTCATTATGCTACACTGCACGAGCTTTAACTTTCGATAGCATATAAACTTTAAAATAAAGTATTGTTCATTGGATAATAAAACAATCTATTGCACTGTTAGGATTCTTATTGGCTTAAAACTTATTTTAGCCTCGTTCTCAGAAAAAAATCTTTAACCTGGATAAGTTTCGGGCGTCCAGCCTAGCTGCGCTGTCTCCATCTATCTCTCTATCTCTCTATCTCCTCAGGCGATTTTAAAGATTCCGCCTTCGCTGGCGGAAATCAAAAATGGATTTCTCCTCTCCCAATCTTAATGTTGTGAAGCCAAAACTGTCGCTAAAAAAGACAAACATGGCAGTCGTTGAGAAAAAGTAGGGGATGGTGGTTTATTGTTTTTTTTTAAAAGTATTGTACTTATGTCATGGCTGGAGTAGCCTAGGGAGACGGGGCACAATTTAGGAGAATAAAACCTCAAAATATTCCTGAAATAACGTCCTGCATCGAGGCGCGTTTAGACCATAAATTGCAGCCAAAAAATGAAGTAACTAACTTTCGGTGTGCCACATGACGATGCGGCAAGCTTGGATGGATGTGAGCATGCTTTTGTTTTAACGAAAGGTTGCCGATCATACGCAATTTTGTTTTAAATTCGAAAAAAATTATCTGTTTTGGAATTCTTGTGTTCCACCCATTCTCGATGCCAGAGCTCTTTAAGATTAAAACCTCATTTATCTAAAAGAGCAGGGTCAAGAATGGTGTTCAACCATGAAAATTGTTTATTCAATAAGTTGTAAAACATTCGAGCATGCGCCATTTTGTTTTTATTTCAGAGAATTCTCGTGTTCAACCAAGAAAATTGTTTATTCAATAAGTTGTAATTGATCATGCGCCATTTTGTTTTTATTTCAGAAAAATTCTTGTATTCAACCATGAAAATTGTTTATTCAATAATTTGTAAAACATTCGATCATGCGCCATTTTGTTTTTATTTCAGAGAATTCTCGTGTTCAACCAAGAAAATTGTTTATTCAATAAGTTGTAATCGATCATGCGCCATTTTGTTTTTATTTCAGAAAAATTCTTGTATTCAACCATGAAAATTGTTTATTCAATAATTTGTAAAACATTCGATCATGCGCCATTTTGTTTTTATTTCAGAAAAATTCTTGTATTCAACCATGAAAATTGTTTATTCAATAAGTTGTAAAACATTATCCAACCAGGACAACCAAATATTCGAATGTTTACTTGACCAGTAGGCTGATATGCCTATGGAAATTTCTGTTCACGTTTGTCGTCGTACACAGCGAGAACAAGAAAAGTACCGAAAACGATTGTTTTTTGATTCTTTTTCTTTGTTCATCCACTCACTTCATTCTGGCTATTGCTTACAAGTTGCTTTGTTTTTAATGGTTTGGAGTTATATGTTAGTTTATAAAACAAAAAGCATGCAACGCCATTCGTTTTTACACCAAATTTTAAACGACAGGCGGCTTGAAAAGTTTAAACACAGGCGCAATCTCAGCTACAAGTTGTAATAATAAACTAACCACAAAGATGATCATATTGTGTAAAAAAACCTTTTACCTTAGCGAAAATCTTAATGTATATATGCACAATAAAAGAACTTGAGATAGAGAAACAATATTTTTACGTGCACCATTTTAAATAAATAAATATTTCTAATAAAAATAACTTTCGTTCTAAAAATTTGTTGCAGTCACTTCCATTTAACCATGAAAGAACAACAACAACAGCGTTTTCGTTTTTCATTGCTTGAACTTCTTGAATGGTAGAAAACGTAACTACAGAAAGTAAATGATAAACCACAAATAGTTAAGAATATGGCTGGTGTTATGACTGGGTGTTAGCTTGTTTAACAATAACGGGGTAACTGGAATCGAGTATAAACCTTGCAAACGAGCCCTAGGTGGGCGAGAACTTTTGGGAAGTTTAATTACTAGCATACAAAGTTTTTTAAAAGATTGGGAGCCAGCAAATTAAAAGTTTACGGTCACGTGTTATTTATATTCGTAATTGCCATAAAATTATGTAAAAATTATTCCTTCCAATAGTAAAAAAAACTAGAAAAAATATGTTCTTCAATTATTACTAAAAAATCCTAAAATTCAGTTTATACATATTTTGATTTGATTGCGTAGAAAAAAATTAAACTAAAACGTGGATGGTCGATTGAATGTATTAGCTGGCGTGAACGAGGAAACATATTGGGAATGTGTTCACTGCGCTACACTGTTTGAGTAAACACTTACACCTCATCATCTCCCAGAACACGACGGTGTCGAATAGCTAGTATAGCAAATGATAGAATTCTACTAAAATCTTCATAGCCAAGTTCGCTTTGCGTTTGGCGGAACATGCTTGTCTGGATAACTTTCGAATAGCCACTGTTGAGTTTTCTTGTTTTTATCACACAGTCGAATTAAAATTTGATCACCATGCCCTTCCAAACATCTCTGAAAACCTTCATGTCTGATCAGGCCATTCTAAAAATATATATATTATATGTAAAAAATTAACAATATTAAAAAAAGCAGATCAAATAGAATAAATAAGTAACGAGCAACAAATATACAAAAATGCTAAAATGGACTGCAAAATATTATTTGCGATTTCTAGGAATTTGATATACGAAAAAAGAAGCTTTTCTTCCCGCAAAACTTTCTGGCATGAAGGCGATGTGAAGTACTCGAAACGGAAGAGCAGAGAAGTAGCTGTTTATGATAAAATTCAATGCAAAATTTTGTATTTTCCTTCACCCCCCGAAAAAATAAAAAAATAAAAATAACGAGAATTGTTTTGATACAACATTTTTTATGAAAAATTACTTGCATAGAGTTATCTCGTCATTTAAAGAAGCGCCCAAAGATTTTCCGGGAATTAGAAGTTCTTATAAAACAAAGTGTAGAGTGCAAGAAAGCATTCATAAGCATGTTTTTTTATAAGCAGCACCATACCTCGTCATGTACCCATTTTTGATTGCCACCCTGTTTGTGACATGGCCATAACTTGGCGTTCGCACTGGCTGAGCTACTGTCAAGGTCCAGACACAAAGCGTCATGCCAAATTTCGGACTTCTTCGTGAAGATGAAGAACTATAAATTATTTATATAATTATTACATTCCCTGTGTTTATTAGCAAGGTAACAAAGCTAGAAAATCAAGAATCTTTCAAGAAAAATGTAAAAATTTCCGAAAAAATGCTGACTTTCGTGGAATTTCAAGCAAGTAAGCACAAGCAAGTTTAACCAGTACAATTAAATAAAACGTTAGCGCTTTACGAGCAGTTTTCAAGACTAAATATTATTACCTGATTGGTACCCATTTTGTGACAAGGATATAAACCAGGCTTGCCTCCCTGGTTGTTATTTGCTAAAGTGTCTAGACAAGACTGCGTTCCAAGATTTTTAACCTAAATCAATTAAGGTCCAGTTTAAAGTAATTTTCACGATCTGAGCACTTTTATCAGTAAATTAAAACTATATATAACAAACAAACTCACATCTCCTCTACCGTACGGGTATTTATCTGGAATCTCTAACTCTGGTATAACATTTTGCAGGTACCACTTGAAACTTTTGCATTTCAGTTCTTCTCTTAATTTTTTACGGTCGCTAACATCTCCTCCTGCTTCTGGCTTCAAGTTGGCACGAAACGAATAGAAAATCTCTTTGAACTCGTCCATCCAAACTTCGGCCACTCGAATACTGTTGTGATCGGTGGATCCCTCTGGTGATTGGTATGGAGCTCGTTCACGAAACACGTGACCGACACGTGAGCAGGGTAAGATTTCTATGCCGTCTCCGCACATCCATAACTATGGAACAAGTAAAAAATATTCCAGAAGTCCTCGGGTAAAGAAATATATATAATATGTTACATTGGGTGCCATGAACTTCTCATCCTGATCCTGTTGTTGGTAGTTTGACAAAAACACATGCAAAATCAAATATTACAAAACCCTGATTTTTCAAATATTTTTTAACCCTTCTTTTTTTGAAATATCTATACTTTTGAATTAGCTTTTTAAAGAACGTTTTTGTACACAAAAATATAGCTTAGGCCCTCGCACAGTGGTGCCGTGGTAACATTATTAGAGAAACTTTGTTCTGAAGGATTGGCAAAAAAATAATCTGCCAAGCTAGAAGGAGAATCGAGGAGAGAAACAAGAACAATTATGCTAAACAAGAAAAATTTCCCAAATTTCTGTTGACAGTCAAAATTTATCATAAAAATCAAACTTCATTCCAGGTGCATGAGAAACACACTTTAGCAAAAATGATGCGTTTGAAACACTGCAAGCATAAAAGCAATTACAATATTTACCCTAAAAGACATTTCAACGTTTTCGCCACCCCAGTATGTAAGTTGCCGGTCATACGCGCCACTTTCGAAGAAATACATTCTGTCCATAGCAAACAAACCACCAGCCATTGTTGGAGACCTATATTTAGAAGAACATCTTCCGTAAAACTAACCTTCCCTTATACAATGAAAATGATTTTGAAAAAACCATCTTACTTAATTGGGTCGGATTCGTGTTTTCTTCTTTGCTGTTCTCGCTCTGGAAGAGGACCCCAATTAAACATCAACTCCCAACTAAAAATGCCACGGTTGTAGGAACCGCGTTCACTACTGTACGTAAAATCTTTCCATGCAATAACTTCAATGTCAGGTACAACAGCCAACTTCCTATTTTCTTTGAGTCTAGCTAGTAAAGGCTCTAACCAGCCATTACTGGCTTCGCAATGGGAATCTAAAAACACCAAGACGTCTCCAAGAGCGACGTCCGCTCCTTTTAATCTTGCTTGCGTTAAACCAACGCGTTTTGGTGAGCGAATGAGCTTTACCTTATGGAGCGGCTTGATGTAGTCTTCTAATTTTTGACCAAGATGCTCTACAAAGCAAAATCAGGTTAAAGACATTAAAGTGTTAAACAAAACCACACTAAATATATTAGCAATCGAATAATACTTAACTTAAATAAAAATATTCTTTTTTATGCTGTACATTTGTAAAACATTTCAACGGGAACATTCAAATGTTTTGAACACAGCTAAACCGATTTATTATTCTCATGCGTTGTCTAAACACTACAATTAAAGTGACAGCTATTTTTTACCCTTTTTTGTCTGATTTCACAATTTACCGCAACAATTCTCCATATGTATTACCTTCTTAAAATTTTTCATTTTCGTAAAGGTGGTTGTTTCGTAGTTTTTGATTAAGATTAAGGGATAACTTATTGTTTATTATGATTAGTTTCATTTCAATTTCTTTTGTTGCAATTCTAAAGTTTTAGCAGGGGGGAAAGAAACCAATTCAAAAGTAGAGTGATCGAATTTCCTCCAAAACTTTTCTCTTTCTTCAGACAAGGTATCATATTTATATATGCATGCTTTAAAGAGTAAAAAAATACAACTTACTGTACGTAGAATCTTTGATACTTGCGTCATCTACTAAAATGATTTCATAGAGCAAGTGTGGTGGAGACCTGGCTAATACTGTATGAACAGTACGGAGCAAAGCCGACCATGCCTCGTTGTGAAATATTATGATAACACTCGCTGTTTGCAGTTGTCTGGGATATTTGACATTCAAGCAACTAAAAAAGGACGAGTGCTAACAAAATCATGTTAATGACAAGACGTAATTATCACTGCGTTGTTATACATGCAATTTCAACAAGACAAAAAAAGGTGAAGTCGAAACTTGTACACAGTTAAATCTATTCCGGCAAAGCTGGACAAAGTCCCCAAAAAACATCCTCTCCTTTCCATGCTGTAAATTGTGAATTATTGGTTAAAAGTGTACGACTTTTTAATTTTCATTTCGCACAAGTTTTTTTTGACATGCTCAAAACAAATAGTGTAAAGGTCTACTGCATGACATTTCAGTTCGCATCATGGAAATATTAATAGGGTAACAATAGCAACTTTTTAACCAATTAGCCTGCATACTTTTATCACTTGTTGCCTGATCACCTAGGCACTTACAAGGAATAATACATGAAACCAAAACTTAAAAATAAAATCAATGTCTCATTATAATATCTGCTAATAAAATACAAACCTTGAATGCCTATTGTCAGGTATAGTTCTTTCTAAAGATATTTTTGAGCTGGACAGTTCATTAAAACCATGGTCATTTAACCCTTTGTCTTCTTTTTCCTTTTCACTTTCAGGATTTTCAACACCTTGTCCGTTCATGCCAGCACTGCCTGGTTGGGGATCTAGCATTGTTTTATAATACCGTCTGAAATAGTCTATATTTACAATGTCTTCAGTATCTTCATTTCTTTTATTAACATCTAATGTACTACTATCTACTACCCTGCTATTCCAAAATAAGGCAGTGAAGTCTAGAAGAAGCCAAAATAAGGATGTGAAAATAACAGCAGCACAAATATATCTTCTTGCTAATCTCATTTTAAATATATCTCCACGCCACTTTATTTTTTCATGTTTGCCTAAACAAAAAAAGTCAAGAAATACAATTATGTACAATTATTACAATTTGTGACATTTATGGCAAAAACCCCATCTAACACCAGTCTAGATCAGATTGGTTAAAGGTCATTAATATGCCCCCATTTTCCCTGTTTTTTCGATGACCAAACTTGTGTATGTAAGATTGGTCACTTTTCCTTGCAGAAACTTTTGCTATGTTTGACTTCTTCTTGTGGTAAGTTTAAGTTTTGAAAAATTAGAATTTTGCTAAGTTAAGATGATAACGAGGATGATGGTAAAGTATGCATTGTTGTTGCAATACTTTGCTGGGGGATAAAGGTCACATCTGTCACTATAGTCAAATCTTAGTATCAAACACGACAATGGCAACTTCTTAATACTGCTTAGCTTTTAATCAACCTTTACCTCTTTATGCAAACAACGGCTAGCTCTAACATTGAAAAAAAGAAATAAATAATGCCATGTTGGTTAAAGATTTATTCAGTCCACTTAATTCACCTCAGCATTCTGCAATTACCAACATGAATACCAACATGTTAACAAAGCAAGCAGGCAAACAGCATTTTGCGTCAGTGAAGGAAATTAAATTAGAAATGCTGTTTCTATCATGTTAGTGTGTAACGTTTTTATGGAAAGGATCGTTCAGAGAAAAAATGCTGTTGAATCCTTTTCGTTTTTATGACAATAATGTATGGTAAAGTTCGACATGGCAAATTTATTGCATCAAAAAATACTAATAGTAGTAATATTTGTAATTTTATGATCATAATAAGCAGATATTGTATGCCCATTTGTTGGACATAAAGATTTATCCACTTGAGGTACCGTGAGCTGATAAATCTAATATTCAACAAGAATGGGCATGTAATATCTGTTTTAGTAAATGCAAAAACTGTTTCTTTAATGAAACCCAAGGTATAAAATGATGTTGGACTTATATTATAGAGCTTAAAAAGTTGGTTAACAAGTCTTTTTAAATTTTTTAAAAAACTGTTTTCGTTCTCAAGGTATTTACATTTAAAGAATTTCAGATTTAATTATGCTACATAAATTATGATGTCATATTTAAGTAATAGCAAATTTTGACATTTTCTGTCATCAGTAATTTTAGACCTGTTAAGGGATGTGCATTCAAACTTTATCAATGCATATAGATATTATAAGGGTGAACTGATTAACATAAATTTTTTTGAAACTTTTTAGCTAACTTTTTAGACTCATTAATATAAGTTTAACATCATTTTACACCTCGGATTCCCTTAAGAAAAAAGGAGATTTATATGCAGACTAAACACACTTAAAGCGATTCATTTTTATTTTTTTAGAAATGAAAAATGTGTTTGCACAAGTTTACAAAATTCCCACTTCAATCATTTTAACCAAATAATTTTCTGAATATTCATAAAACATATCTTTGAAACTATAAACTTTGGCTAGATCCTTTGAATCTTTTACAATTTTCTATTTTTTTCTGAATGAAACAACAAATAAATTTTATAACCAAAGCTAAATAGCATAAGGCCATATTATATTTGCATTTTTGTAAAGCTTATGATAATAAATTTCATTTTTACGTTTTTTTTTATAAAATATACTTTGTTTATAAACCATGAATTTGATCATCGCTAAACACCCCACCATTTTTTATATTATTGTGCCTTGATTATCTGCCTCTTCATGGGCATATCTGCTCTAATTTAAAAGCTACTTTACATTTTATTTTCAACATCGTGCGTTTGGTCAGTTACCACGAGTAAGAAATGGTCAGGCAAAATTTTGCTGCCTAAACCAAACACTTGTGCTTTGATTCAGCAGCAAATTGATTACTTTCATTGGATAATAAGGGTGAATATCACAAATATTTTGATAGGTGGCTTTGCCTATATGGCGATATGACAATAACAAAAATGCAAAAGCTAAAAAAATTGAAAAATTTTAACAATTGTCTGATACCTTTTGTTAGCTTCATGAAACCTCAATGTTAGCAGACTAATCTTACAAAGTTACAATAATCCAATCTTAACTTTTACAAAACTTAATTTCAACTGAAGAAGAATCTTAAGTTAATCTTTTAAACAGGAACATACTTTAGATTTAAACAGGAAGTTGACAAGACTAAAAATCAATGAGGCAACTGAAGCAAAAAAACAGAAAGTGAGGAAAGTGTTTGATTGCTTTTATTATATATATTTGCACCACTATTTTTATTAGACACTGTACACAAAATAACCTTTTGCAGGAGCTATATTTTTATGCATGCGATTAAAACCTAAAACATGCTTTTTTAGGTTTAATAGTCTCTTAAGGATATATTTACGGATTAAAAAAATCAATGGAAAAGAACTGCCAAAGCAAGTTAGAAGCATTTTGAAGAACACTGTCTTAATGCACCCCTTGATATAGTAAGACAGACAGAAATTACTGGCTGATTAAAGTTACTTTTCTTAAAATATTTTCCAAATATTTGGACAAACATCAATGTGTGCTTTGTTGTTATAACGTTTAGGTACAAATGTGTTAGGTAACCAGTTCTAATTTTAGAGTATGCCAACCTTATCTCCAGGCCTTTTGCTTCTCAACTGCACTGCACTTCCATGATAAGAGCTTTCAAAAGCATGCATGGAACATTTATGTCTATTGCAGCCTTTGTAATTTAGCATTTTAAGCATCAGCAAAACACTGCCGTCACAATTGCAAAACACTGCTGTTGCAATTTGTTGATGGTATAGCAATTACAGGACTTTTCAATAGGTGATTTATGATAAAATATTTATGTTTTTAGTACTCATTGGAGCAATTATAATTTCACAACTTGTCTTCGAAAATAAATCATTTTAAAATAAAAATCATACACAATTGTGCAGCATGTTAAATGATCTGTAAATTTCACAACAACCTTTGGCTTAAATAAATCCTGTAAAATTAAAATCATGCACATGTATTTAATTTTCTTTCGTTGCTTAGCTATGTGGGAACATTAATGCAGACCTTTTTTTTTTTTTTTTTTAAATAATCAGTAACTTTTGTTTTACTTTGCAGTGAGAAGGCATTTGCTTTGGTTATAACAGTCAGTAACATTTGAAGCAGACCTGACATAATACGTAACATGTGCCACAAAGAAAAGACTGGAGCTAGTTTGAAAATTTTAATGAAGAAGAAGTTGGTAATAGCAGTTGAGGCAGTAGGAAAAACAAATATATATATATTTAAAAAGCTATATCTGGAATCACACAAAGTTTAAACAAAAAGTGGATATAAATCCTTCAAGTAAGTCCAATGACCTTGGGATCCCTTTAAAATAGGTAAAAGTTTTGACGATACTGTGAAGGTGATATCTACATGCAAAAGTTATATATAGGCCGTACATCAACTTTTATAGCTGCAATAGCTTGGACATATGGAAAAATCAAACAGCTGGATCAGAGAATGCTCCACCATGGAGGTAAAAGGACAGAAGAGGAAGACCAACTAAATCATGGCATGAAACTATTCAAAACGACCTGGTAAAATGGAATATTTGCGGAGAAGATACTCAATATAGGATAAAATGGCAAAACATTTAAAAGACTGCAAGTCATACATACGTCTAATGTATAAAATGACGTTAAAGGAGAGAGTGGTGAGTGTGAGTTTCATTCAAAACTTCATTAATATGTAAACTGAAATGTGCTAACGAAAAGGATGTATTATTCTGCTTACAACGTTATAGGAAAACCTATGAATTAAATGAAACACAACTAACAAACAAAAATAAATGATCGTTGCCACTTAACTTTTCGTATTGCAAAAAAGATAGAGAAAGAAGTGATATAAAAATGTTCAATTCACAATTTTAATGTAACCCTGTGCTGCGTTTAGCCACTGTCAAAAGAAAAATATTCAAAATCAAAAAAAATCCTCACACCTTTTTAAAGCTTATTATTTACAAAGCTTGTGTTAAAATTTTAAAGAGAAACAAAAATGCTATCAGAAATTAGAGCTCTCAGGGTGAGGCGCTATGGTGAACAGAGTTTATTTTTACTTTATGCGCCATCTTTGTTGTTATTAACATTTCTCTTCAGTAATTATATACGTCATTAATTTCTGTATAATTTCACAAGCGTGTAGCACTAAAGCTATATTCTGCAAAATTAATTATTCACAACATTTTAATTTAAAGAGGAATTGTTGAGCTGAATATTTTTGGTGAAAGATAATAGTATTATAGCTATAAAATTATGAAGTATTATAGCTATAAAATCGTGACGGAAAAATATATGGATATATAGTCTGAAAATGACCTTTCACAACTAATTATGTGAAAATTAAGTTAAAAAAATTTGGTTAGCACTATCCTTAAAATATAAATACAAATACTTTCTGTTAACTAGCTACAGGGTGGAATTTTTTGTTTTGAATGTTGGTTAGTTACCCAGTAAACACAAAGACGTCTTAAAGACGTCTTTTCTCGTCTCTAGCTCGTTCGGACGTCTTTCGACCAGAAAAAAACGTCTTAAAGACGTCTTTATAAGACGAGTAAAATCTCGTTCAAAAGAAACGTCTTAAAGACGTCTTTATTTGGTCTCCGTTAGACCAGTTATATCTCGTTCTAAAGAAACGTCTTAAAGACGTCTTTATTTGGTCTCCGTTAGACCAGTTATATCTCGTTCTAAAGAAACGTCTTAAAGACGTCTTTATTTGGTCTCCGTTAGACCAGTTATATCTCGTTCTAAAGAAACGTCTTAAAGACGTCTTTATTTGGTCTCCGTTAGACCAGTAAAGTCTCGTTCGAAAGAAACGTCTCAAAGACGTCTTTATTTGGTCTCTGTAAGACCAGTAAAATCTTGTTCGAAAGAAAAGTCTGAAAGACCTTTTTTTTTTTGGTCTCTGTAAGACCAGTAAAATCTCGTTCGAAAGAAACGTCTCAAAGACGTCTTCATTTGGTCTCTGTAAGACCAGTAAAATCTCGTTGGAAATAAACGTCTCAAAGACGTCTTTATTTGGTCTCTGTAAGACAAGTAAAATCTCGTTCGAAATGAATGTCATCATTTCTTTTCGTTTTAAAGATAATTTCACAACAAACAAATAACTACGTTGTTTGTTTGCCCATTCGCAATAATTGGCGTACAAATAAACGTTTTTGATATTTCAGAATTTCAGAGGTAGCCAAAAATTCGAATTAAATTTGTCTAAAAAAGGATACATTTTACAATGAAAACAGCGTTCGAAAGACCGCATAGAATAAACTTGTAAAGAACATCGTTCTATTTCAACAAATGTTGCATTTGACGTTTACTTTTGAACAGAAAGGAATAATGTGCTCCATAAAACAACAAGTAAATAGTAAAGCAAAATGCTGCATTTACCCGAGATATGAATAGGCAATGAGGAAAATATTTTGCTGATTAAAAGTAAGTATCTTAGATTCTTTTTGTACTTTCTCAGGCAGAAACATTTGCGATTTTTGGTCTTCACGCGGAAGATTATGCTTACGACTTATTTTAAGCCAGTTTTAAATAAAGGCGAGCTTTCATCAATACTTGGGAAAATAATACTTTAAATACTTAGTTTTAGCTTCACTATCCCTTCCCCTTCAAGTGCAGGTTACACATGTTCTAAAATTTTAGACCTATAAAGTTTGTTCTTGAAAAAAAACAGTAGCTACTTTATATATTGGTGGTGTAATGACTGAAATGCATTTTATTAAGGGTTGTTTGGATATAACTTCAAAGAATAAACACATCATCCACGAGCACTGTTACTGATTGGCGAAAATAAAATGACGCTGTTGTTCAAGACAAGCTTCAAAGATACTAAACTGTTATTGTTCATGGTCAACATTTTTAATTTTGTAGTATTACACTGTATATTTTGTGTTACGCATGCACGCTTTTTTATAAGCGAAACAGCAGTTTAGGTTAATGCAACTTAGGTTTTTCTGTTTTAAATTCTTGATTGTTGCTTATCTGTTGCTCATTGAACATTCATCTTTTAGAACAAGAAAAGTTTCCGAAAGTAATGATTTTGTTTTCGTTGTTGTTGCTTATAAAAAAGCTTGTATGTGATATTATTTTATTCTTATTAAACTGTATAAATATAAATAAATGATAGAAATATAAATTTTATATTAAATACTTCATCATCGTTTTCTTAACCCTTTTCTTGTTTTGGTTTGTCACACCTCCATCAGAATTAAAATTACTAAAATCCTAATACGCATAGGCTAAAATTATTTGAAGCAGGCCTGCCGTGGCAGTATAACGTTTGAAAGAGGCCAAATAAAGACGTCTTTAAGACGATTCGGTACCTACGGGAACGTCTCTAAAACGTCTTTAAAACGTCTTTAACACGTCGCAAAAAGACGTCTTTTTTACGTTTCTCAAAGACGTCTTTAGGCGTTACGCTTTTAGACGGGTCGGAGACGTCTTAGAGACGTCTCATCTGGTCTTCAAAAGACGTTTTAAAGACGTCCTTAAGACGTCTCGTGTTTACTGGGTAAGCTCAACCTACAAACCAGGGATCCGTGATCTAGGCATCAGTTTCCTTAAGGCCCCGGGACATTGAAGTTTTCGCTCTGATTGGCATTTTCGTATCAGAGTTAACATTAAATTTTAAAAGAGGAAACAAAAAACTTTTGAAAATGAGTGGCATATTTGGATTTATCAGCAAAAATTATGTAAGATGGAAGTGTTCAATATCATGCAATTATTAGAACAGGATTTATTGTAATTTAAAGTTTTTAAATTTTACAAAAATTGATTTGTGTGGTCATTTCTTTATAGAACATTTAAGTTTGGCTACTAATAGAAGACAGTTGTACATAGTCTATAAACTTTAAAATTTGCGTTGTTTCATAAATTTTGATGCTGATTTTAAATATGTAGGAAGGGTATGGAACTTACTGCCCAAAAATCAGAGATTTAACTGGTGTATAAGTAGATACATCAGTCAGGGAAAACTGCTAACTAAGAGTGTACTGCTAATTAGGAGAATCTCTAAATTAGCCGTAAGACGGTAGACTAATTAAGCACCTAGGCGCCTATTTAGGATAAATTAATTTTTTAAGGGCCTAGTTCAACCCCTTTAGTACAAAATCGAACCACCAAATGAATTATTTTACCTTCGTAAATAAGGCCAGGGTCTGTAATAACGCAATGTGAAAAAAACGCGGTAGCGATTAGTTGTTTTGACAGATTTTGTGCTATGCGCGCCTAATTAGGTGGCACATGCCGTCTTAGCCATAAATTCAAAATGGTGTATCCGCCAAATTAGGATTATATCTGCCAAATTTGGATTAAATCACAAAATGGTTATTTATTGATTTCGGCTCCGGCAAAATTTTTTGATTTTCTTAACACAAGACTGTTCATCGGTTTCTCAGAGCGTGCAACCTTGGAAAGGCACGCGGTTTTGGCTTATCTGGGCTTATTTTATGTTTATGTTTTTCTGTAGCTTAATTAGGCGCCCTTTAACCAAATTAAGCTGATGCATGCTCCAAATTAGGAGTAGTATGTCAAATTAGCAGTACACTCTTAGTTAGCAGTTTTCCCTGACTGTACATTCAAAAGGCGATGTGCCTCACTTACTGCTTTAACCTGACGTAGAAAGAAGAAATACGCTGAGCACCAATCACGGCGCCACTATGAATAAGTAAAAGAAGATCACAAAGGTAAGGTAGCTTTTGGTTATTTTTGTAGAAAATTATTAGAACATTTCAAGGATTTCAAGATTCAAGAATATGCTAAGTATCTTTGTAGATTTAACAGTACTAAATAAGATGTTTATGGTCAGATTGGTTAAAACCTGCATTCACTTTATTTAGTCGACATATACTGAAAATAACCAACCAAAACATTAAACTTGACAAACACATTGTATATAACACATCGAATAAATAATTATTTGTGAGTTATGACAGATTTATTTATTGTAACTAATGCTGGCCATGCATTCCTGAATACACATTTATGACAGCCAAGCTTAGTGTGAACCAGTATTCCATAGCACAGGATCCCTTTTAATTGCAGTGTAGCCAAAAACTGCAGAAGAAACAATGACTGGATAACAGACTCCCTTTAGATATAGGAGTTATGCAATACAATTTGAACTTTTAAAACCTTTCATGTCTCTTTATGTTATACTCCTTTATTGAAAGAAAGGCGTGAGTGTTACATTGTGAAGAGAAATTCCGTCCTCCAATTAAAATACTTAACACTCTTACTTTCTTAAACCTACAACGCAGAAAGTTAATACGTTTAACTAATTAAACCACGGCAGTTTTCTCAAATCACAGCAAGCAGCCCGCGGCGACAACAACACCACAAACAAAGTTTACCTACACGTTCCATTTGAAATCGGTTGTTTTTACTTTTTTTTGCCTCGATTATTTCTTGTTATGATAAGCGAGCAGCATAGACCCCGGGACACCAAAATTAGGAAGTATACAACAGGGAAACGCTGTTAACTTGTTAATTGTAAGAATTAAACACAATATCAGAAGCTAAACCTGAAACATATATGCCGTGTTATTTTTTCCTGATTTATAAATAAGAATTGAAAAATTAATTTATATTACTCAACATACCTATTCTTTTTTAGGTTAAAAAGATATATTAATTTTGCATAACATACACCCTGATAATCTTTTAGTTTTGTGTGGCCCTGTGCCTTTTTGCCCATGCAGTTATACTACGTTTATATTTGTTCCACGGACGGGGGGGAGTAAAACTATTAAATTGAAGTATTTTTCTTTATTTTTTCAAAATACTACTTATTTTTCTATTTTTCTTTAAAAATATTAAATTTGAACCCTATTATTTAACGCTTAGTACAAAGATAGTAATTATAAAGAAAAGTTTGATTTAATTTTTTTTTTTTTACTCCCTGATATCGTGTCTGGAATATATCGACTTGGTTCTCTTTCAGCAAAATAGCTTTTGAAGCAGATCAAAGTAGATATGGCGTCTTCTGAAGACCTGAAGCATTTAGCTTCCGCGGAGTTTGTGGCGGGAAAGCCCCCTGACTCTCAGAATAAGGTACGAATCAATGGAGTTTTAAATTAGTCTACTCTTTACCCTGATTGTAATTTACAATTTAAAGGTTTTTCCTTTTGGAGTTGGGTAAAACACGTGTTTCGCCACCACCATAGTAGCGTGTTCCTCCATTATGATTGATATGATCAGTGGACTCTACCATCCACCACTTGACAGCGTCTCAGCCTTGGACTACATACCTTTCAAATAGTTTTACTGTTTATGTAATTTCGGTTGCCCACATATCTGTTTGTCACCACATAAATCAATATTAGTGTCGCAGGAGGGCAAAATCCACAACTTTTCAAGCTATTAGAGCGAGTGTAGAAGGATGCCTTCTGATGTATTTGAATTCATTTAAGCCCTAACAATGCCTTCGTGTGACGGAATAGACTGAAAATAACTTCGGTTTACCTAGCGCCCCTATCTCTTCCTGCCACGCAAAATACCAGAGCTGAAAGAGATTACAATTAAAAATGTAGCTATATAATCAAAGAAATTTATCTATTCCCTAGCTAGCTAGCTATTAAAATGATTGACATGAGAAATCAGAAAAGGGATATTTGGTCAGTGCTTCACGTCGTCGGACAATGAGTTTTATTTAATTCTGTATAATATGCGTTTTCGGAATTAGGATATATACCCTCTTTAATTTTATACTGGGGTGGAGCAAGCTGGACTTCTCCGTTTTCGGTAGTAACGACTACAAAAATGGTGCTCCAAGTTTCAGTAATGTTCACGGCCGGGATTTTCAAGGAATGAATATCGCATTAATCTGTTGTAACATAAAGAGAAAACATCCTTACAAAGCTTAAATATTGCCCTAATTTGTTCTAACATGACAAGAAAAGTCCCTACGAAGCTTAAATATCAGTGTAGTTCCTTCTAAGATGACGATAAAAGGTCCTTACGATGCTTAAATAAAGAGATACCCTATTTTGCTTTAAAAATAGAGCAACCAAAACTGCTATTTTAATCAGGGTAAAAAAATTTGAATGCAGTTGCTGTGAAATTTTTTTTTTCCTTAAACATTTTGCTTTTTACCTCAGGTCTGGTCGTGAGTAAAATAACTGGCGTGTGGTAGGTCACACTCCTAAAGTTGCGATGGCGTGGGACAAACATCGCACGCCTGAGTTCTATTTAGGGGTGCAATGAAGAATAGTAGGCGTGCGATTCCTAAAAAACTTTCTAGGAAGAGTATAATTAAAAACAAGCTAATACATTCAATGAACCACCAGAGATAATTAGAAAAAAAATATAAACAACAAGCCTGATGCGAGTTTTACGGCTTTAAAACCTGTCACAGGGGATTTTTGTCGCGGGGGGCTCAGTAACGTGGATTTTACTGGTCAAGTAAATCATTTATTCTGCAAATTATGAATGTTAAAATTTATATGACAAAATGGGGACTTCGCTTTGACGAGCCAACATTCCTTCGTTCGTGTGACATGCATAACCTAAAAATAGTACAAATTCAAAGTCTTATCAACTGCAAATAATTTTCATTTTAATATCTAAAATCAAACTGTTGATTCTCTATTTTGTGCATCGCTCTCCACACAGATCCTGAGGCGTGCAAGACATCGCACTCCCAAGCTTTTTTTAGGGGTGTGCCGAGGCGTGCGTGTGCGATCGTACGCCATTCGTGACCAGGCCTGTTACCTGTAAACATCTATTCTATTACTCTATGAATAATTATTTTTTTACTATTCTTTATTAACACCCTGAAATTTACATATAAGTTACAAGTTACATATAAGTTTTACTCTTGTTGCAAGCACTTCTTCACAGTTAAAGAACAAAGTAAATTGAAATCCTGATAACCTTTGCAAATGTTAAATACATGACCAAAGTTTACACAGAAATGTTTTCTTGGTCTAACTATATTTTTGACCTGGTTCAGTGACAGTAACATAAATAGCCAGCCATAGCTAATATTTCTTTCAATTTTCATTGGAATAGTTGCATGCTTTTTATCAATCTTTGTTCTGGATTTTAGGTTAGGAGAGCTGTATATTTTATGTCCTTATAGTTCTATATTATTGTACTAACTTTTTTTTAGAACCTCCAAGAGTTTGTGCAGCCCCACATAGAATCTTTCAACTATATGCTTGAAGATGGTTTAAAAAATGCTGTGCAGGTACTTTTTATTTTGTTTTAACCTTTTGTCCTTTGTCCTTGTCCTTTAAATTAGTAGAATGATGTATTTGGGTTTAGCAGATGGTTTTAGAGCAATGAATATAGTGCCGATAACATTGGTTCAGTATGTTACACCCATTTACTGACTACTGGTTGACAACTGCTGATTTTGATAGAAGCATGTGGATGCACGCATAGCATTTCTTATAATATAATACTTATGCAATTTTGAATTTTCTGTACAACTTTCACCTAAACAAGAAAGTTATTTTCTTTGTTTAGGATCAAGGCTTTCATGAATAAGAGAATAACAGAATTATGACTAGATAAGGTTAATGACTAGATCAGGTTTCTGCTGTAATATACACATTTGAACTTGTCATATAATTGTTTTCATCTAAGATATGTAAAGTTTTTATTTATTTTTAATTGTGATAATGTAGTTAATTATTTTGATAGTATTATTTTAATTATATATACACCTAAAACAAGTTATCCTAAAGGCTTACATTTCATACACTAATTTGCTCCCACAAGTTGCGCTTGCAGAATATTAGTAAATTATGCGCATATTTAGGGTGAAGAAAGTTCAACCAAGAGCACCGCCAGAAATGAAACCCTAGTTGATTCATTAAAAGGTTGTGGTAAGAAGAAGTATTTTGCGTGTGATGTTTGTAAGAAGACATTGTCCCGAAAATATCATTTGATTAGACATTATAAAAATGTACACAAGCAAAATTATATTCCCAATGAAAAATCAGAATATAAAAAGGAAAGATGTCTCCAGCCTGGATGTAGTCAAGAGTTCTACCACAGAACAAAACTTACTGCTCACTTGCAAAAAGTTCATGGTGTTGATGTGCAAACTGAAGAAGTCTGTTTCAAGAATTTCCAACAGTTTTTGTCATGGAAAGAAAAAGAAGAAGCTGCAAACTTTGTATATTTCAGCAGACGGAATGCGGCCTCAGAAACACGTTTAGCGAAGACTTATTATTTTGTTTGTCAACATGATGGTAGTGATAGAGTGCATCGTAAAAAATCTGAACAAAATTTAGGGAAAAAGAGAAACAAAAAAGGTAGAGTTCGTACAGGGATAGTTTGTCCTGCAAGAATGAAAGTCAGAGTGGAGAAAAGTACTGGTGAAGCATGTTTAATGTATACAAAGTCCCACACCCACGACATTTCAGCTAAAGACACAATGCATCACCCTGTCCCTGAACAAGTTAAAATGGAGATTGTGAACAAAATCCAAAATGGAATGAGTGTTAATGCCATATATAAGGAAGTAAACGATTGTTATGAATCTCGAGACAATCGCCAGTGCCTTGTTTCTAAAAAGTACATACCACGGAGCAGTATTGAACGATTACAAAAAACTGCTCAAATGTCAGTGAGTCTTGATAATAATATCCCTGTAACAGAGGATGTTAATATACATGATAAAATTGAAGCCCTGATGAAAGAGGATTATTCTCCTGTTCTACTTTACAAACCATGTGATAGTACTGCTGCAGTGACCACACAAAACGACGATTTCCTTCATGAAACAAATGATTTATTTTTGCTAGGTATTCAAACCAAAGAACAAAAACTGTTCTTTGAAAATTTTTGTGCAAAAATTGTGTTTATTGATATTTCAGAGAATGTAACATTGCAAAGATATTCACTTATAACGTTAAAGGTCCTAAATGATGTAAATATTGCTGTTCCTGTTGCTCATTTGCTCACAAATTCAAAAGATTCCTTTGTTGTGGAAGTATTTTTCAAGGAATTAAAAGAAAGCTCTTCTTGTGGTGAAAATTGCAAAGTAGTGATGACAGATGTTACTAGCAACATGTTTAAAACATTTGCAAATGTCTTCAATTCTGATTGTCACCATTTAGTTTGCAAGTGGCATTTGCTGAAAGATTGGTGTACAAAAATTCGTGAAGAAGAGCAAACTGATGAAGCACAGAGAGATATCTACTTTGCTATGTATGGCTTGCTTGCAGAGAAGAATGAAGAGGCATTTAAAGGACTGATGAACAAACTCATTGAAACCTACACAGCAGATTTCCCTGTGTTTATTGATTGGTTTTTAAGCAAGTATTCACAAATTGAACAGTGCTGGGCATCATGTTACCGTGAAGAACTGCCATATTCGAATTATGACTTCGCATTATATCAAGATTGTTTTCAAAAACAAATTAAGTGCAACAAAAAAACTCGGTTAAAAACTGATACTGTTAAACAGCTGCTGGATCTTCTTCTTCATATAGAACAAACATACTTCATGAAGCAAGTTTTTCCAGCAGTCACTGTGGAAAGTAATATCATTGTTGAGCACACTGCAGGTTTGGAAATTATGGATAGCTGCATTGACGAAAGTTTTCTTTCTTGGACAGTTACAACACAAGAATGTGCCGCAACAGTAAAATTGCTCTCTGAAGTTTGTGATATTGATTTTTGTACTGGTAAATGTTTAGAAGTATTTTGCTTTGGTTTATGTTCACATCTCTACCGATGCAGTTGTAAAATAAAAGTTAAACCCTGCAGACATATACATAAGGTTCACTCTCGAAGAATTGGGTTACAAAATATCTTTGATAATGAGAATATTACAGAAGTTGTTGTAGATGGACAAGATGACAACAGTATGGAGACTCCGTTGGAAGATGCTGCTTGTGAAAATGTTAGAGAGAAAATTGTAGAACTTCAACATATGGTAAATGCTGGTTCCTTGTCATTGAAAGACTATCTCATGGTTGACAGCAAGTTGGAAACAATACTTAAAAAATTAAGAAAATGAAAGAAATTTAAACTTGGAAGTTATGAAGAGTATAAACAGATTACAAGAAAAGTTTCTATTTTTTTAAATGTTCTGGTCAAAATATTACGTGGTGTTGTTGGTTGGTGCAAATAATCAGGGAATTGGTAGTTTCAAATTACAAAAAATCTTATCTTTCAAGGAGTTTAAAATGTTTTACTGCATAACGGAATAATAAAAAATAAGCTTGTATTGAAAATGTAAAATCATAAATATGCTCTACACTCCAGACAAGTTATGTTTAGGAAGTGTGTTTTTCCAGTGTGATAGATTACCAGTATTTCAAAATTATGCCTCAGTTACTTTACGAAAAGTCAAAACAACTATTCTTTTCTCTTGTCAATATTAATTATTATGGTATAGTTATTTCTGTGATGTTTAAAAAGCCTGATCATTTGTGACAGTTTTTTTATTTCTCCACATAAGTTTCTTTCTATTATATATGTTATCCTGAAACAGAATAAGGTAGAACTAGATGAAAAATTCCCCCTTCAAAGCAAGTAAATATAATCTTATAATGTAAAAGTATTATTTTCACATATTTTAACTAAATGTCTAAAAACTAAAAATGAAAATTAAACAGGATTTTATTGAAGCGTGTTTTTAACAGGAGTGTGCTTTAATGTTTTGTGGCATATTAGAGATTTTTTGCAGGAAGCATACGACACTAACATTTGTATTGACATCAGATCATGACAAAATATGGTGCGAGTGAAGCTTTGTGAGAAAGTTTTTTAACAATAAATTATATTTAGGTTATAATTATGTTTAGGTTTTGTAAGAAATCTTTTTAACTATTTTTAATAAAATGCGGCAGTGTTTTGTTTTTGTTACAATGTTTTATCAACACTTTATAATGACATTCAAATAAAACCCTAGTTTTTTGGTCATCCTATTACCTTCAGAAAAAACATTATTAGTTTCATATTCTCAGGCTACTTTTAATATTTATTTTGAACCCTGTTTTAATGTTGAGTATTTTATATTTACTCCTTGTATATTTTTTCTTTGAGCGTTATAATAATTACAGGAATATATTTGAATTTCTCTTTTAAACTGAGACTTATTTTTAACTAACAACTACTGCTTACATTAATACTGTTGCACTTTTTCATGTTGATTGCTCTAAAACCAAGCTGCTGGTAAGTAAATTTTGTTGTTTGTTGCTTGTTTGTTTTTGTTGCAGGAAGTTTTGTGAAGGAGTTTGACAAATCGACATACGTATGGTGTTAAAAAATTATTGTAAAAAAAAGAAAAAATGCAGCATGTGCAAGACTATTTCTAGGTCACGCTTTTGCACAACCATATTTCTCAGAGTAACCCCCATATTCAAAAAGCATGGCGTGTATATTTTAGTCTTAGATTTGCATTTTACTAAGGATGTGTTACACTCTTTAATGTTAACCTGTTTGTCAACATCTTTTTGATAACCATTGCTTTTATTTGTACAATCAGAAATAATTTTGGACAAAAAGACTGTTAAGTTCCTGTTATGTCATGATTTTAAGTAACCATTTTTTAATTTTCTCATTTAAAAATATATTATTTTTTTTCAACATGCTTACAAATATCGGTGTTTCTGCTAACATTCATGTGAGATTGTATGCAACATTTTAATTTTAATTGCTCAAAGAAATTTAACTTGATTTATTACAATAATTAGAAAGTCAGTGAAAACTAATTTTTAAACTGGGCAAAATAACCTGGCTTATTCGCAATAGATATATAGTGAGGAATTTTACTACATAAATATCACATCCTGACATATTGATACAGATCTACAGATTTTCCAGTCATACATTTTCTGGTCATTAAATTTTCTGCTAACATTCATGTGAGATTGTATGCAACATTTTAATTTTAATTGCTCAAAGAAATTTAACTTGATTTATTACAATAATTAGAAAGTCAGTGAAAACTAATTTTTAAACTGAGCAAAATAACCTGGCTTATTCGCAATAGATATATAGTGAGGAATTTTACTACATAAATATCACATCCTGACATATTGATACAGATCTACAGATTTTCCAGTCATACATTTTCTGGTCATTAAATTTTGTCCCATCATACATCTGGACATCACTATTCTTTGCATCCTTAATATGGAGTAGCGATTGAGTACACGGCTATTATTTAAAGAAAACAAGCTCCAAGAACCATTTTTGATTAAAGATTATAAATCATTTTGTTGCTGTCTCCATGTCAAGGAAATTTTGTTATTTTGCTAGCTGCTTTGAATATTCTGCCATACCAAATTGTCTTGTGTCCAGGGCTGTCAAACCATACATGTTTCTTTTTATAAGTTGAGAATTAGGCTGGGATATGCTTCGTTGTACTTACTGGAGAAAAAAATAGATTTTATTCTTAAAACAAACACAGCAGTGAATGATGAAATAATGGAAGCTCAAAATATATTACATGAACTTTTGAAGTAAAGCTTTTAAGTGCTTTATACAATGTCTTATGGGTGAAGTTAACTATGCTCTAGAAATTCAATTTCTAATTCTTTGTTCTTTATATTTTCACCTTTACGCAAGAAAAACAAATTTAATGTGTATGACGAATTGTACGGCTTGGATAGCTGTTTTGCATTCGTTCCATGGAATTTTCTAAATTATCCCTTCATCGTCGTCAAACATTAGAATCAAAATCATGGTGAATTTTAAGCATTGTAAGGAGATTTGTATAGCCCTTAACATTGCATGTCCAAATTTTGAAAATTTACACATAATGATGAGCAGCACCTGTGTAGTTTTTCTCCTGAAGTTCCCTGTAATTACACAAAGCCAAGTTCAGACAGTATAGTGGTTTTAACTTAGTCTTTTAAGTGTATTACGAACAAGAGAGAAAAAGTACCTTTTAAAAATTAGTCTACACAAAATTTAATCTATTTAAAAATAGATTATATTTTGTGTGGACTAATTTTTGCAGGTGCCATATTTACCGTAATGAGCATGGATTTAATTTTGCGGATGTCACGTCTACGGTATTTTTCGCATGGACTAATTTTCGTGGATAACCGTTGTTTTTTTTTAATTTTTGCTGAGATTTATTTTCGTGGAGAAAATAAATCTCAGCAAAAATAAAATATAATAAAATTTAGCTAACAAAAACAGAAGTAGTATATAACTTTTTCTAAAACATACATAAATTTTTAACATAAAAAGTTGTTAAAGGCCCATCTTCAATATCTAGTTCATATTCTAATTCTCCAGAGTCGCCTTACGATTGTTGACATTTGGACTATTTTGTTTTCGGTATTCCTCAGCTGCAAAAATGTCAACGCAATTGGTGTTTCTGATTGGATCAATTTGTGGAGATTGGTCAAAACAGCTTCATAAATACCAAAAGCATTCCAGCCACTTACAATGATTTCCTTCCCCTTTACAGATGTTACTTTGTTTTATAATTCTATTAACCATTTTGCATGCATTGGCTTTGCAACACTCAAAGGGTGTTTATATGTCAATATCATCAAGCTGTTTGCCAGCATCAAGAGCCTCTTATTTCCGATGCATACCAATCTGCAAATATTTGTAAAAACAGGTCCATAATTAGCAGGGCTGGAAAATCGACGGGTTTTGGAAATTCACTCTCATTACTGTAATGTGTCGAATTGATGCTAAAGGAAAAACCTTTCGGAAATTCTACTGTTGAAAGGCTTTTGTAGTTTTACTACTGTATATTAACTGCGTTGGTAGAAATAAACAATCAAGTGTGATAACAAATGTTGCAGTTATGGCTTGTTTGCCTGTTGCAACAACAATAGCAACTGACGTTACACCTTCCCTTTTCATCTTGTACCATGAAATTTGGATGCATGTAGACGGTGTTCGATCAAAGGTTAGAACAAGTGATGATAGATTGTATGTCATATTCCTCAATCTTCCTGACTATATCAAGTTAATTCAACTTCTTTTCTTGCTCTATCGGGAATAAGTACTTTTCCTGTATCATATTGATATTTCGCATGAATTTAATTTCCCAGACAGATCTTACTTCAAATAATTTGCGTGGACTTAATTTTGTCAATTTTCCAAAAACCACAAAATATAATCCACTTAAGATATACTCCCTCCCTCCCCCCAAAAAAAATCACCCAGGTTTAAGCAATGTGCTTATCAGTGGCGTATCCAGAGGTTAGTTTGGGCACACCACAAGCGTGAAGCGCGAGAGTTTGATTCCCAAATGATTGGAAAACGATCCTTTGAAACATCAAATCGCTGTATTTCGATTTAAAATGACTAGAAAACATTCTTTCAAAGCTTAAAAATGCTGTATTTCGTTTTAAAATAACGAGAACATGTCGCTACAAAGCTTTAATTTTGCTGTATATATTTTGTTATAAAACTATTTTTATTTGTATCAAAAGCAGCAGGTTGCTGTGAAATAAAGAATGTCTTTTCATTTAAAAAAAATATTTAAGCAAATTTTGACAGCTTTCGCGAGCGTTAGCGCTTTTAAACAATAGCTGGTATGTTACATGTGAGAACAAAAGGCTTTGTCATTCCTTATTATTATAGTTCCCGCACATGTGTAAACAAAAGATAAATATGCCAATTGTACACGATGTCGTAATACTTGTAATTTTTTATTGGTATATTAATATTAACTTTCATTTTGCGAATTTTATGTTTAGTAGGTAAATTTTATCTACGAAAATAAATAAATGACTTTCAAATTGCCATTTGTGAGCTGTTCTTTCCCCTTGCAAAGAATAAAACATTATGGAACTGAAGTGATTGCAACTTTTTCAACACATACTATTTTCCTTGAGATACTCCCTTAAAATTGTAATACGCATGCACCAAAAGAAAAATGTTAATTTCTGTGAAGTGATAAAACAGTGTTAAGTTCCTCCCATCAAAATTGCAGCTTATTGTGGTGTATGGGGATAAGGGAATGTTGTTACAATCTTTTTTTGTTTCAAGTTGCAACTTTTTCAAATATCATAAAAAATTAGCAGCCTACAAACAAAAAAATTATGTTATTAAAACCACCGAAAAAATAATTGCAGCTGCCCAGGTGACTTTTTTTGCCACCTGACGCTACCAAACCCACTTTTATTAAATAGCGCCACCGTCAACGTTCTCACGTTAACGATTAATCATCGTTTTTTGTTGCCCGTTAACTGTTTTTATTAACTGATAACAAATTTAATTGACCGTCAATTTAAAAGATTGGCCGTTAATAAAATTTGTTGACGGTTAATAATTTTTATTGTCGGTCATTACAGATATTTTATAAATATGAAAGACGTATTAACGGTTAATAAAAATTATTGACGGTCAATCAGAAAAATTAACGATGAATTAAATATGTTGTCTGTCAATTTTAAACGTTGCCAGTCAATTTAAATTCTAAATTTTAGTCAAATGCACCGAAACTTCGTATCGATTAATTGAATCTTTCGTATCATTTTATTTGTAATACGAACGTATCATCAAAATTATGAAGTTTGTATGTAGTTCGTATCGTTTCAAAGAAGTTCGTATGAGAAGTTGCTCATAACGAAGTTCGTTTATTATAATTGGACTATTGTCTAAAGTCTTTATATTGAATTTTTTTTACCAATTATAAAGTTCGTTTCGTTATACGAAGTGCGTTTATTTTATTTGGACTATTATCTAAGGCATTTATATTCAAATATCTTTTAACAATGACAAAATTCGCTTATTATGCGTCTTATTATAAAAAAAAATCCTGGGTAAATAATTTCAATAATAAATAATTTCAATAAAATAAACTTTGTTTTGTTTACGAAAATGCGCTGTCATCACTGTGTCTTATTCTAAAAGAAACTAAACTTTATTTCGTGAGATAAATAATAAGTTTAAATAATATTGCTAGATTTAATAGAAGTTTAATTCTTCAATAACTGTGTTTACAACGAAGTAAGGTGTTACGACATGCATATTTTTCTATGTATTTTCGCATCTGGCACGCAGTTAATATTTTTTGTTGTAAAGGAATAATAATTTGTCTCACTAAAAACAATGTTTGGATAAATTTGTTCTCTTGTTTTAAATTATTGAAATAACTAGCTGTCAAGATGAAAAGATATAAGTTATATTCTTCTCCAACTTAAATTAATAAAAAAACAGAAGAACTATTTTTATAAAAAATTTTACTGTTCTTTTAATGTTTTTTGCTCAGTCTTATAAGAAAATCAAAATCTAAGTACAAAATGCATTTACAGACTATAGTTTAGTTGGCAATATTTAAAGTCTTTTGCAGCATTAAAATTATATATTTAAAATCTAACGGAGGAGGTTGATCCGGCGATAAAATAAAGTTCCCTCGCAAGATTGAATGAATTTAACTTTGTGAGGGAGCTTTTGAGCGATACTCAATCAGATTACTTGAAAATAAAATTATTGCATCACCCTTTACACCGTTTGCAGGATTTAAAAACAAATTGACATATGAACTAGATGGAAATTACACAAGCGATAAAATCACCGTCCCAAAAATCTCCGTCACATTTTTCGCTTAGGCGCAAAAATCTGCTCTATGGAAATCCACCTTTAGTCTTGCAGTATTACATTTTAGCTAGCATAATTTCAAACATATATAATAATCACAACGAAGGAGGATGTCACGACAATAATAATCTGTCTTGTTTTTCACTTGTATTATAACTATTTAGCGAAAGTAGCTATTTTTTGTTATAAATGACACAAAAATTTAAACTTTTATATTCAGTTGTGTGCATTTACGCTGGCGTTTTAGAAGTGCGTTTCAAGTTCGTATAGCAATTTACTTGCTTAAAGTCCGTATCATTTTCTTTGTATGATAAAAAAACTTCGTTTAAGTTTGTATCATGTTTTAAAAAAGTTTGTATGAACTTCGTTTATATTTTTTATTTTAAACGAAGCAATTCGCTACAAAACGAAGTATTTCGTAGCGTTCGTATAATGATACGAAAAAAAACGTACGAACCTTTTGAGATGATATTGATATTGCAAGTTAACAAGATTTATTAACCGTCAATAATATTTATGCTCTGTTAATTGAATTTGTTAACGGTTAATATTTACGGAGAAGATTTGCAAGTTAAAATTAACCGTTAACAAAAAACATTAACGGGGAGTATTACTTAACTGCGGTCAATTTATTTCGTTGTTAGTCAATTTATTTAGTTGACGATCAATTTATTTTGTTGAAGGTCAATTTTTTTAGTTGACGATCAATTTATTTTGTTGCAGTGACGCTATTTAATAAAAGTGTGTTTGGTATTGTGATCAGCTGGAAAAATTGAATACTTTTTTTTATTTTTGCCTAAGAACAGAAAACAAACAAACAAACTTTCATGAAAAAACTACACCATTGCTGTGAATTGCACGTGTAAATACAGTTACAAAATTTGTGCATGCAATTTTTTTTTATTTTTTTTTTAAAAAGGGACAAGGCTTAAAATTGCCATGATTTTAATTGTAATGTTAGAAATTTGTTACTTTTTTCTCTGGAATTGAGATAAGCCCAGTAAAAATAATGTTTAGAAATATCTTGATTTAATGTGTGTAATGTTTAGATTTCTTTGAAAAGGTCTTGTAGGAAAATGTTACCAATGAACTAAATAATCGACTCGTAAGGAGGCTGTTAAACTAAGATGGGCTTCTATATGGCGGGTAAAGGTATCTTCTTAACCCTATTCCTGCTTGACCATTTGAGGGCTTTTCTTTGCTGGAGAGGCTGTTTCGCCTGCTCCCCCCCCCCTTCCTCTTTAATTTAAAAGTTGTTTATTGGACATGAAATTACCACAAGTGTTGCCTAGGCCTATAGTAACAACTTGTTCAAAAATGTCAGCAATTTTGCCAAATTTGCAGAAATGAGAAAGATTAGCTTAAATTTTAGATTCAGAAATATGGCAACACTTCATATTTTCCAAATAAGATTGTTCCGGAAAATTAAGGCTAAATAAAAGTTTAGAGATGTAACAAAATATCAAGGTATAGCTATAAACACAAAGTTATAGGAAAAAGTTGAATTGTATGCATTAGTATAAGTATTACTTTGCTAAAACAAAATTGTGACGAACAATTTTTGAAAGAGTATGTTTCCTTCTTCCTCACCATTTTAGGGTTTATTTTTAACAAAATATTTCATTCTGTAAGTTGGAAATTGCAACTTTATAGGTCAGTTCTAGGCTGCAGTCTGCTGTATGTTAACCAAAGACTCCTGAGGCATGTCATTTATGACCAGCACTGCAACATGTTTCATTACACTGCATTTCTTGCAATTTTGTTATAATTAAGTCATTAAATTTATTGCAATCTTTGCTATTTTATTTAGGTTGTTACTGAACCTCATGTTGTTGCGAGTCAAGCTATGACTGATTCCATTGTTGCTGCGGATACTACACATACTGTAACCATGCAGACAGTTGTTGGTGCTCCACCTTCACAAGCAGAAGCAATAACGATAAACCTACCTGTCAACAGTTTGCAAACAGATGCGCTTCATGTTACCATGCCAGACTCATCTACAACAGTTTTACCAAATGATTATATGAACATTTTAGACATTGTTCTTGATAACAGCAAACTTGACTTGCAAAATAGTAACATTGGTGGAAACCAAGCTATTGTTCTTGCTGAAGTAGACAGTACTAGTGGTCAGATGGTAGCTGTTACTCAAGGTGGTACTGGTAATACTATTGCTTTAACTCCTGAGCAAGTAAATGCTCTAACTGCAGCAGCTGCTCGACAAGTAAACAATGCTGTCCCTCTCATCACTACTGATGTCACCACAGTGCCTCAACCAACAGATGGTACAATTTTAGCCACCATGGCAGATTTGAAAGGTAAACTTGTGGACGATGTAAAAGACATTGTTATGAAAGATGACAATGGGGATGAAATTGAATTTGAAGAAGACATGGAAACAGTGCAAGAATTTGAAGAACCTGTTGGTGGTTCTTCAGCAGAAAGTAAAAATGTTGAAAAATCTGGCACAAAGGGCGAACAAAAATACAAATGTGATGAATGTGCCAAACCTTATGTTACCAAGGCTGCATTAAAAAAACACTTGCAGCTTGTCCACAACAAAGAGATGGAAGGTCAAGTTCAAAAAGCCACAAGTAAATGTATTCATCCTGGATGTGAAAAAATCTTTTATCATCGTCAAAAAATGATTGACCATTTAAGAGAAGCTCATGGAGTCAAATGTGTTCAAGAAGATCTTGTTTTCAACAGTTGGGATGAATTTTTGCTGTGGAAGAAAAAGAAGAAGATGCAAACTTTGTCCATTTCTCTAAAAACTCTACTCATACAAATGCTAAAAACTACATGTTAACAAACTTTACTTGTCAACGAGAAGGTAAAGCAGGTTACAAATACAAAGGCTCTCAGCAGAAAAAGTACAAAGATTTGGTTATTGGGGAGAGAATATGCCCTGCAAGGATGAGAGCACGATTAGATAAGCCAACTGGTCGTGTGACAGTTCAATATTGTAAATCACACAACCACAAGTTAAGTTTTCAAGACTTTTTGTACAGACGAATGCCAGATAGACTTCGAAATGAAATACGCGAAAAACTTGCTGCTGGGATGACATCAGAAGAAGTTTACAAAGAATTGAAGAGCTCTGACAATCTTCGAGAAAGCCGAGGTGAAAGGTTTGCCCCTTCTAAGAGGCAATTTGTGACTCTTGTGAACATTAAGACCATTGCAAAAAGAATGCAGATTAAAGAGAGCGGCCCTCCAAAAAATTTTGTGCTTGAGCCAGAACCTTATGCCATCCAAATGCAAAAACTGCTTGATGAAACCTATAATCCAGTGCTGCTATACAAAGACCAAGGATGCAATGTAGAGATAGGACCTGAGGAGATTGACCAAATAACTGGTGCCCACGACTTATTATTGATAGGAATACAAACAAAAGAACAGAAAGATGTGTTTATAAAGAATGGACATAAAATTGTTTTTATCGACATAACTGAAACCCTTATAACACCAACACAATATCTTATCACAGTAAAAGTTCTGGATGAATATAACAAAGGATATCCTGTTGCCTATCTAATATCGAATTCTAGGGACGAAACTATTTTGTTCTATTTCTTTCGCGAACTACAAGTTCGTGTCCAAGACACGGATTTAAAAGTAACAGCAGTTATGACAGAAAATTCATGCAATGAGTACTATGCTTTTCGTAGTGTGTTTGGAGACGATGTGAAGCATCTGCTATGTAAATGGAACCTTCATCGTGCTTGGTGTCAAAAGATTCATGAAGAATGTGCAGGAGATGAAGCTCTTCAACAGGAGCTGTATTTTATCTTTGTTACTATGCTGGAAGAAGTTGACCTTGCCAAGTTTGAGAGCATTGCTACGGAGTTTGTTAACAATTATCAATCAAGATGTGCAAATTTTATCACATTTTTTATGTCGAATTATCTAAGCCAGCCAGAAGTTTGGGCATCTTGTTATCGTAATAATCCTTATGCAGACTGTGATGAGATTCTTTATGGCGACCGCCTTCATGACAGAATAAAAAAAGAAATAAAAAATAACCACAAAGTAAAAGCTATCGATGATATTCTTGATCTCATATTAAAATTCGAACACGAAGATTACTTTAATCGTGGTTTAAATTTGATGCTAAACCCACCAGAACCAATGCTGGTTATTTCAGAACACATAGCAGGAATGAAGATCAAAAATGCAAGCGTTGTTGAGAATTACAGCACAGATAACAGATGGCTTGTTAAAACAACAAAAAGAGATCCTGCAGACCTACAAAGTATAAAAGAAGAGGCTTTTATTGTAACATGGAAAGCTGACATTTGTGAAAAAGATTTTTGCAGAGAGCGCTGTCTAAAACTAGCATGTTTTGGTTTGTGTGGACATTTATATCACTGCTCCTGTGACACTGAAACAGTAACACCATGTCGGCATGTACACAAGGTTCACAGTATGCGCATTGGAGTTGGTCAATATCAAAATGATGAAGAATCGTCAAAGGAGGAGAACAAGGAAGCATCTGATGGAATAGATCACGGAAAAGTAGATATGGTGACGACTGAATTAATTGGCGAAACTAATCAATCAGAACAAAAATTAAATCTCATTAACCAAGTTCATGCGACAACTGCCCCAGATCTCAGTCATGCTCGAGAACAAAAATTAAAAAAAATTAAGTTGGATTTGGTTCAGCTATACAAATTCCTGGAAAAAGATAACATTCAGAAGTACTCCTTGGATTTTATTGAAGCAGGTTTGAAAAAGGTTATTGATGAATGCAAGGTGATTGACAGCATTGGACAGAGCAAATCTATTGAATCTTTTCATGGCAAACGGAAAGCACCAGAGAAAGATCTAGAGGAGTTTGAATTGTTGGTAAGATCTGTGAAAAGGAAAAAAGTAATGGGAACTAGTGTACCTGTTATTGTTGAAATTGAACCCAATCCTGCTGTTTATAACACTTTTCGAAAGAGGATGACTGGAAGCAATGAAGAAACACCAGAAGACAGAATGCTGCGTTTAAGCAAGTCAAAGAACATTACCATTAATATAGAGAGTGATGAAAAATATCGTAAAACGCAAAGCCAGCAGGTTACATCAACACCTGGAATTATCGTGGCTAAAGAGGGAGATGAATCACCTTTAAAAGTTGAAGGTGAGGAGTTTAAACTCGATTTATATCAACCCGATGAAGCTGATACAGAATGGACACCAAGAGGGCCAAGAAAGGGAAAAGCGAAATCAAAATCTGTGGGGAGAAAAAAAAATGCTAAGCCAAAAGCAGCAAGCATTGAAATACCACCTCTTGCTGATTTTTCAGATCCACTTAAAGTGACCATTCGTAATGGTAACTGTGGGTTAAGTATGACTGAAATAAAAACCTTGGACACCAATGCTTTAGAGACAGAGAAAGAGATATTATCTAAAACTATTCCGAATTATACCGAAAACCTTATTCCAGATGCTGTGGTAGATTCTTATCTTCATGTTCTTTCGGAAAAGAGCAATTCGTTGTTCTTATTGACAGAGCAAACTCAATCATTGTGTAACTCTGAGCCTCACAACGAACGCTTTTGGGACATTGAAGACCTCAATGGTGACAAGAAAAGAAAATATATTTTCATTCCATGGAAGAATGATGACGTAATATGTTTATTTGTTATTGATCTCTACAATGAAAACATAATGCACATGAATCCACTCAAAAAACTTGAAGAAATTCCTGCAGATGTGAAAACGATTTACAGTATGCTAGCAGGTGTCATGATAACAGAAATACCATTCGATAGTACGCGCAACACGCAGCCAACATGGCCACTTTTGTTACCTGATTATGTGGTTGAGACAGACCTAAAAAATGCTTCAGTGAGATCACTTTGGTATGCCAATCAGCTTTCGACAAACCAGTCAATTGCAGATACTTTGCAGAGTATGGACAATTTCAGAAAGTTTATATTTTATGACATTGCTGGCTGTTGTCTTGTACATTGTATTAAAGAGACATTACATGTATGTCCCGTCTGTAGTATGGAGGAAGGTACATCTATCGAGTGCAGTCGTTGCAAACAAATGTACCATGCAGATTGTTTAAAGGAGAATTCAAAGGACAATCCATTTATTTGCTTGTTCTAATTATTTGTTCTTGATTATTTGGGTTTATCAATTGCTGGAAATTTTTAATTTGATTCTTTAATTCCAATGATGTCATAAAATTGACTTTATTTTGCCTCACATTTTTGTCTTTCGAGCCCTTTCTACGCCAAAGAAACAGAAGTATAAATATGGGGAAAATCTTTTGTGCACTTGCTAATTTTTTATTAAGTAAGATCTTGCATTAATATATAAAAAACAAAATTTTTTAAGATCTATTGCTATCACTGCTGTTGTTGTGTAAATATTTTTTACTGTCTGATTGTAATAAGGGAGAAGACTTTTTAAAGCTACTTCTTTCTTCCTATTTGGTACTTTTTTGTAATACTCCTAATGCTAAATAAAAATACTTTATAATGTTTCTCTTGGACTAACTCTCTTGGTCAGTGGAATTTAAGTTACATTCATAAGATTTTCTGATACTTTTTGCATCGCTTTATAGAATTAGGTCCTTTGCATTAGAGTTTTTTTATCTGCATGTATTGTTACTAGAGTGTAAGATTTATATTAAACTTGGTTCTTACTGTGTTTTAAAAATTGAAACAAAGCCTTGGGCATACGCGCTGTAGTGGAAGTTTGTTTTATCAGATTAGTAACCCTTCTTTTATATCTCTTTTCAGTTTATCAGATAAATGGTCATTGTAGAATATGTTTGCAAAGGTTTTCCATGTCTAATGCATATTGGGTTTTATTTTATCTGTGGTGTAAACAGATTTTGTGAGGAAATCTTAAAATGCGAAAAAGGTTCGCATTGTGTTTTAGCTTTAAAATCTTAGTTAAAACCTATTTAAAATATAATTAAACCACAGTGGGACCCAGCTTTAGAGTTTGGACAGAATATATCTGTTTTTGATATATTTATTGTTTTTTTGACATGTGTTAATGCTTAATAGTGTTTCATTGCAATTTTGCTATTATTCACTTTATTTTCTGGGATATAAGCCACTAGCGTTGTTCTTGCTGTACAAGCAAATGCAACTGGGACTAAATCAGAATTTAATGAAAAGATGCTTCATGGATTATTATTATTGTTTAAACCTCTGCCTGGCTGCTAGCATATACAGTCTTGTTGAAATTACCATATTTAATTGCTTTAAATTATCTATAATGCAAATAAGAGGAAAACCGTGTGAATCTTGTGGCATTTTGCGTGTAAAGCTTGACAGACAGCTGTAACTTATACCCAGAGAATAATAGAGGCATTTAATGGTTTACATTATATATATTTATCCTTCTTATGTATTTCCAATGTTTTTTTCTGAGAATGGTTCTTGTACAGTATACCAAGTACTAGAGTTGTAACAAAAAAAGCTTTATCTATCCCCAGTACTTCCTCTTGTTGAATTTTTTTTACAAGGCAAGGCTTATTTTCTCTCATTTGATAAGTATATTTCCCACTGAAGAAGAGATGTATTTCTCTTATTGCAAACATGTTTTTTTAAAAGCTATATAAATTTAAAAATAAGGAGCAGTAATGCGAATATTCTTGTTTTAAAATAAAAGAAATAGTCTTTAAAGAACATGATGCACTTCTTACATAAGAAATATACCTTGAACAAATTTTTATGTCTTTTAAAAAACAAGCGAATAATAACTTCTGAAAATGAAACAAAATACAATGTTGTTGTTACAGTATTGCACAAATAAATATTTTAATATGTTCTAATCAAATTCAAACTCCTCTTGGTAATTAACACTTTGTGTCAGTTAGCCAGAAAAATAACTTCTAGATTTATTGATTTACATTTTAAATGCTATGTCTAAAATGTTACTCCTTTTCAGAAAAATAATTATTTTAACACATAGCAACTGAGTTGATAAAGAACATACCTAAAGGTAGATTATATTTACCATTTTCTTCAAAATATCATTTAAAATGTGATACAATTATAATACTGTATTTTTTTTCTTTAAAGCATATGGACCACACAAAATCAAAACAAGAAAATTCTGTTGAATGTGATAGCAGTGGAATGATTGATAACAACAAAAACAACAAAATTGATATTGAAAATAAAACTAAAGAGTGTAGCAATGCTGTCCATCTAAACAAGGAAATATCAGATGCTGTTCTTAATGTCATAAATGAAATTGTTTTACATCAATGTGACGAAAAGTCTGATACCTCTACCTCGCAATTTAACGAAACGAACGGTGTTGTATACAGTGGTGCCACCTTCCATTGTGATAAATGTCCACGTAAGATAAAGCGTAAAGATAACTTTAAACGACACTACTGGCAAGTTCACAAAATGCGGTATCAGGACAATGCGATATTGAATAATACAAAAAATATTTGTATTTTTCCGGGATGTTCTGAAGTATTTTACCATAAGTCGAGAATGATTGAACATCTAACAACAGAGCACAATGTCAGTGTGGATGTTGATCACAAAATATTTGGTAGTTTTGATGACTTCATGTCTTGGAAAGTTGTAGAAGAAGGCGAGAATTTTGTTTGCTTTACAAAGCGAGATGAACGGAAAATCTCAAGCAATATAAGTTACTCTTCTTATGTGTGTCAACATGACGGTGTTAGGCATAAAAGATCAGGTAAAAAACTATTTTGCAGAAAGAGTGTCAAAAAAGATTTAATTTGCCCAGCGCGAATGTTAGTACGTCGAACAATTAATACTGACAGCATATCAGTAAAGTACATCAAGTCGCATAATCACAAAATCACATATGATGACATCAGAAAACATCCTCTCCCACAAACTGTCAAAAACGATATCAAGGAAAAGCTGCTGCTAAATAAATCGGTGGATGACATCTTCTCAGAACTGCATCAGGAAGCCCACGAAGAAGTCTCCAGTAAGGCAAGCACAACTGCCATTAAAAAAGTATTTGTCAACAAAAACAAAATCCAGTACATTAAGAAGAAACTAAACCTATCAAAAACTACTGAAGATAATAAGTTGCTTATTGAAGATCGTTTGAAAGCTTTAAGTACTGAAAATTTCAATCCTATTCTCTTGTATAAACCTGAGGAGCTTGCAGCTGAAACAGAAAATCCAGCACCTGGTCAAGATGAAGATGTAACTTTCATTTTTGGACTGCAAACGAAAGAACAATTAGAGACATTCCAAAAATATGCAGATAAAATTGTTTTTCTTGAATTGATGCAACCAACTTCAAATATTCCATATTACATCTTAACGTTAAAAGTAATGGATGAACTCTTTCAGGGATACAACGTCGCCCATTTAATCACCAATGTCAAAGATAATGATATTGTTTACATATTTCTTAACGAAATAAAATTACGTTGTACCAAGTTAGCTATTAATACAGTTATGACAACACTAGATGATTTTGGTGTGAAAGCTTTTACCAATGTGTTTGGTAATGATATTCATTTTATATTTTCAAAATGGCACCTTCATGAAATGTTATTTACAAAGTTGTTAACAGATTATCCTTTGGAGGAGGAACTGAGACATCAAGTCTATTTCACACTTGTCGCATTGGTTGAAGAGCTTGATCAGGAACAGTTTAAATCAATTATATCTGATTTTGTGCATTTATATGAAGACAGATGCCCGCTGTTTGTAACATTTTTAGTGGATAATTACCTCAACAAGCCCGAAAAGTGGGCAATATGTTATCGCGAGTCATCTTTGCGATGTTGCGATGTTGTGATGCATGGCAATGATTTGCTTCCTCAGTTAAAGTCAATGATAAAACTTTCCAAGGACATTTGCTCCATAGATGAGTTACTCCATGCTATTCTAAATATAAATCAAGCTGATTACCTAAAGCACAAGTGTAGACAAGTGTTGAAGGATCCAGCGAACAGTAACCATGATGTTGGATTACGTATTCCTGATACCGATGTAAGCAAAATTTCTGACAATCAGTGGTTGGTTCTTGTTAATAACAAGTCATACGAAGTTAACTGGAATTTGGATGGATGTTTTGAAATGTTTTGCCAAGTACGTTGTTTGGAGCTGGTTTGTTTTGGCTTATGTAAGCACATGTACACTTGTAGCTGCGGTGAGCAGGCCTTAATATGTTCACATATCCACAAAGTTCATGCACTGGAAACAGGCGTTTGCAGATTTCAACGTGTTCATGATGACAAAGAGGAAATGTCCCTTCGAAAACCAAAATTTATTCTGCATAAGCCAGTCATGTCCAAATCAAAACCAGTGAATAGCAGGCTAAAAGCTCTTTTTAATGTTCAAGAGAATATCAAAGTGTTACAAAAACTTATAGAGGAATCGTCTGAGGAAGATCTGATTGATGTTAACACTGCATTACAGTCTTTAAACGACAAGTGCAAGCAAAACATTCACAAGAGAAAAAAACGTAAAAAGTGCGAGAGGGTAAAAAGCTCCAAAAAACGTTGTGAAGAGTAAAATATTTTTTTAAAAGTAAAAGTGTATTTTTATAGTGAATGTTGTATCTATATATGTTTGAAAATATATTACAATCGGACAGCTCATCATCATTGTGCTATGCTGAAAGTCATGTGACTGTAACTAGATCTGTGATTTATATTGTATTTCCCTTTGGGGATTTGTAAACAGTCTGGCTCATATAGGTTTATTTTTTATGTATCAGTCAAAACACCCTTGTCAGAGATTATTTTGATTTTCAAAATTAAAACATTGCAGTGTATTGTTTTGTTATTTGTCAACAATAATTGAAATTTCAGTGTCGCTTTTTTTAGATTAAAAAAAATCGAATTTGTTTTAAAATTGGTTTGGAACCTTGAAAATGTTAGTGTTAGTCTTGTACTATATATATACATATTTACAGGAGTAATCCGAAATTTACAAATGTTGGCTTAGGAATTGTATATTATTAAAATAAAGTGTGATAAAAAAAAGTTCAAACTTGAAAGCCAAGATGTAATAGGACAAATTACAACTAAAAAAGCTGTTGGTTATTTGTTTGTTTTTCCTATTTTTACTTAGTTAATTCATCCACAAGAATTCGAATTACCAAATGGTAAAAGGGCTGAGCTAAGTTTTTTGGTAAGTAAATTTTTTTTTTTTTTAGCCAGGTAAGAATTCAAAATATGATTCTTGTGATATTTTGATCCACGAATAGCATTTCATTTTAATGTCATTTTTTTATTTAAGAAACAAAGACAATTATAGTCGACTAGATCATAGGTGTTCAACTGCTAACTCACGAAATATTACAAAGAAATTAAAAAACGAAATTTATGAATTAACAGAGTTTTTTGGGTATAAAGTGGGAGTTACACTTCGAAAAAAAAATTCCATCACAGTTAGGGAACATTCAGACTGATCTTTTTTAAGAAAAGTGTTTCCGAAAACTCTATTTCAGAATGCAGAAATTGGAGTACCAACAGTTGATGATAATGACTTTCATTCAAGGACACCTCGAATATATCCTGCTGAGGTATACACATCCACTTTTAAAAAAATACATTTTGTGCAAACACTATATACCTCTATATTAACCTTGTTTTATTACATAGTGTCGAGAAAGACATTGCACATATAAAGGTAAATTGACAGTTACTGTGCAATGGAAAGTTGATAACCAAATACAGGGTCATGTCACCAAAGATATTTCTCAAGTCCCCATTATGGTTAAGGTGAGATTTATCCAGTTTATATTTATTTTTTTATAGCCATATAGTTTCATCCATAAAAAATATGGGAGAAAGTTTTATTTAGCCCGATGTAAACTGTTGTTTTGAATGTCTCCCTTTGGAGCTAGCCTGGGTGCAGGAAGGATACTGTCTGCTGCTGCAAGACCTTTTTCCAACTTTCGTCTTTTTATAATATTATAATATTATAATTTATTATAATTTTTATACAACTTTTTATTAAAAGACAGGTTTTTTATTTTTACAATTTAAAACTTAAATTTTAAATTAAACATGATGCATGAAAATGTATTTTTCAAAAAGCATCCTTACAAAAAATTACTTATCCATTTATTTACAAGCCTCAAAAAACATTAAGTCCAAATTATAATTTTGAACACTTCTCAGTAGGGTTTCAGATTTCACATGTTATATTTTTTCCAGCAATGTGCCTAAACACCAGGAAGCTTGTACATAAAAAATCGTAATAGGGAAAAAAATTGGCCTATATAAAGGGGAGGGAGTGGGCTTATATTCTTAGGTTTTATGCTATTTCAGTTGTTTTTGTCATCTATCTCTTTTGCTCGCATACCAATACTATCAGACCAGACCATACTATCAGACCATTTTGTGAGAGGCGTGCGATTGCACGCGCACGCCCCCACACACACGCAGATTTGTCTGAGCGTGCGATTAATCGCACGTGCAAATCTTTGATTTCTTTATGTCTGCGATAGCTTTCTGAAATTATCGAAATTATGAAAAAGCGAAATATGAAGTCAGAGAATGATTTAAGAAGGCTTTGCAACACTTATCGTAAACTTAAATCTTTTTCATGTACGTAGAAAACCTTGTAGTTAAAATGCATATTTTTATAAATTTGCTATTTTTTTTAATTTAAAGAGATCTATTTTTATCAATTTTATATGACATAAAATTGGAAAAAATAGAAAATTGCAGAAAAATGTTAAGCCTTTTTTTTCTTTTTTTTTTTAAACCCTATTTAGGCTGGGCTTTTTGGGACTCTGTGGCTAGGGACGGTCCTCTGAAAACGAAGGGAACATTATATTGCCACAATACTTTGCACGAATATTTGTTATCACATTTGGGGAAAATAGGATAAAGAAAAAAATTGAATGACGTTATCCATTTCAAAATTACGTCATATTTCGGAACCTGAAAAAGGCTAAAACAGTGGAGAAAGAAAAATAGTCGAAAACGTTTTAGATGTGTACAATTACTTCATAAAAGCATAAAAAGGCTATAATATGACTTTGGAACTATTGATAAGAAAATTTGAAGAAAAAAAAATTTGTTGTCTCATTGTTTTTCTGACCACCGCCCTCCTTCCAGCCTGAATAGGGTTAAAAATAAAATTCTGTTTGCATCTTATTTTTGTGTTGCTATTTTTTGAACATGTTCATTGTGTAAAATACATTTCTGTTCCCTCTATCATCTGTGTTTGAATGTGAAGTTAACCTTAACAAATTAAGTTGGGGAACACCATTTTGGGTTCAAATTACAATAGTGCTGTGCTCTATGTTTTTAATTATTTAAAAAAAAAAGTATATCTTTGTTTTTAGTCCAAAAATTGTTCTTTACACAATTTGTCACCGAAACAACTTGTCCAACATCATGAAGAGGCTGAAGAATGGGGTGGTTATTTCATTATTAATGGAATTGAAAAGATTATTCGAATGTTGATCATGCCACGACGTAATTATGTATGTTTTCAATTCACCGTTTTATCCTTATCGGAAACATAGACACAAAAAGATCCAAATTACGCTGCCATATTAAAATTCTCATAAGGTTAGATAGGAGCTAAACATTTTTTTTTTGATTTTCGATTTAAAGCCTCTAGCGATGGTGCGAAACTCGTGGAAGTCCCGTGGTCCATTATTTACAGAATTTGGTGTATCTATTCGTTGCATTCAACGCGACCAAACTGGCAACACAAACGTCCTTCATTATTTGAATGATGGATCATGCACGCTATCGTTTATTCACATGAAGGAGCAGTTTTTTGTGCCACTGGCTCTTGTGTTAAAGGTATGTATATTTTTGCTATAATGTAACACCCGATGATTGTCTCTATAATAATAGCCGTATTCTGTCTGTCTCTGCGCAAAATGGTACCTCAAGTAGCGAGACACATGCATCATATAAAGGACGGGCGAACCCATGGATTTATCCACGGGCCATTGACTTCTGCATATATTACATTAAAAATACCAACTATGATTTAGTCATATGTCTATTGCAGTGCAGAACACCCATTTTGTAGCTCGTAAAGGCATGTAACACTGAAAGTGATTTTAGTTTTTCATGTAAAGGAATAGAGTCAGAGTTTGATTTATTTTATGCTATGTTCTATTTTGCACACACTGAAACCTCAAATGTTCCTTAAAAAGATAGTACTCTCCCAGATCATACAAAACATGAAATGAAAATTTTAGGGGACAGACATTTAGCATAAAACAGAGGCTATCTTGACTTCAAGACCACTTGTTTGTATAGACGAAAACATCTTTTGGCTGCTTATTGTTGTTACTTATAGATACTAATATTTTAAATCTTATTTTTAGGCCTTGACAAGTAATTCTGACAGTTTTATATACTCGCAATTGATGAAGGGTCGAGAAGAAAATGTTTTCTTTAAAGATGCTGTAACAAACATGCTTCGATCTCTGCACACTGATAATCTTTTAAATCAAAATGCTGTTCTCAAATATATTGGTTGGTAAATTTGAATGTTACGTTTTTGTTGTTGTTGTTTTTAGTGTACTCGAAACGCCGTCAAGGTCATTCGTCGATTATTAACGGATAAAACCCATACATGCAGATTCAGATTTTAGTAATTTGTTCTTAACGTCTTTTATTTTTAACCAAGTTCGCATAACCTAGAAGTTTTTACCATATTTCTATATTGAACTAAATTAAATCTGGGTTGCTATACTAATGGGATTTGAACTCTCTTTTTAGGAGAAAGGTTCCGAATAAAAGTTAATTTGCCAGAATGGACTACTGATGAAGAAGTTGCAATGTTCCTATTTCGAAACTGTGTACTTGTTCATTTGACCAAGAATATTGATAAGTTCAACCTCCTAGTGTATGTTGATTTCCTCTTCGTGAAATGTTTTGTGTGGAATTATGATTACCCTGCAGAGTTTTGTGCAAAGCGAAAGTAGAAATGTCCTTTACTGCCATATTTCATGTTTGTCTGGTCTATCAAAGTATTTTGTCTATCGTATTTGCCTGAAGTATTTCTCCTAATAGGAAAATGAAGTCCACGATGGTTCATGCCAAAAGACATTTGCTAGACTTTGTTGTTATATTCATTGTGTTCTCACTATAGGTATATGATGCAAAAATTATTTGCGTTAGCCAATGATAAATGTGCTTCAGAAACACCAGATAATCCAATGAACCAAGAAATCTTGCTGGGTGGGCATGTGTATTTGTTGGTACTAAAGGTTAGAGTTGTTTTTAAGAACCTTTCGAAGTGTTTTATTGTCATTCAATTTGAAATTCTGAGTATTTTGAATATCATTTGAAACTTAATGTGAGATCATTTCAATTCTTTAAAACCTTTTCTTTTTTTCTCTTATTACTTTGGATTTGGGAGCTTGAGAGCTCAGTATGCCCCCCCCCCCCCCCCAATATTAATCTATTAGACACCTGCATGCCAAATTTTAGGGTCCTATGCCCTAAAAATCTCTATGAAATCCTTAATTATAAAATGTTCGAACGTTCGAATAGGGTTAAAGTATTTTTATTTATTTTATAACTTGATAGTGGTAATATAAAGATTTATTTTTTATTAATAAAATTTTTTTTGTCTATTCGTGTTAACACGAATTACTTTTTGAATAACTTGGTTGAAAAAAAAATCAACTTTTAACCTTTATCGGCTTAAAAATATTTAAAAATAGTAGCAAGCCTGTTATAGCGCTCTGTTAGTCCTTTTGGTTTTTAAATTTTAGTTTTTTACGATTGTGAATTGTGAACTATTTTTTTCAGGAGAAACTTGAGGGATGGTTAGGCACAGTAAAATATGCATTGTTGAAAACGTTGCAAAAAAAGTCTGCAAAGGAATTTGATTTTAGTCAGTCTACAATTCTTAACAGTTTCATGAAGGGTACCAACGTAGGGAACCATATGGAAGCTTTTCTTGCAACTGGAAATATAATGTCGAAATCTGGACTTGGTTTAATGCAGGTATGTATAGAAGACATTTTGTGTTGTCTGTAACAGATCTATTCAGTTAAATTTAAAGTAAGAAAATGATCATCCGATCCGCGTGACCAAGTGCTGCCCATTATTTTAGCGCTTTTGTTGATATTTTACTTTAGAAAGTTTAGTAAACCTGGATAATTTAATGAGCAGCCCACAAAACAGAATGGAAAGTCTTTTTATTCTCTATACATAGTAATTTAAATACTGTTTATAGCCAGTGTCAAACTTAAATTAAATTACACAGTTCAATTTCAATTCTAAAATGTTTTTCTAAAAATATGCGTTATTATCTTTTAGACGTCAGGCTTTGCTGTGATTGCTGATAAGTTGAATTTTATGCGGTATTTGTCACATTTCCGTTGTGTACATAGAGGTGCATTTTTTTCTCAAATGAGAACGACGTCTGTACGAAAACTGTTGCCAGAAGCTTGGGGGTTCTTATGTCCTGTTCATACGCCAGATGGAGCTCCCTGTGGTCTGTTAAACCATTTAGCTGCTCCGTGTAAGGTAGGAATTGATTTATTAACCTCAATTTAAAACCCAATTATATTTGGTCTGTTATTTGTTAGTTTTAATTTCTATTCAATTACTTAGGTGGTCAACAAAGCTCCCATGAAAAGTCATCTACCGCAACTGTTAGTTACCCTGGGTATGCAAACATCTGACATTCAGCGCCCTGCAGATCAGCACGAGTGGTATAATGTTTTACTTGACGGGCGGGTGGTTGGAAGAATTCAATCTGATATGGCAGACGAAATGACAAAGAAGATGCGAATTTTAAAAGCGCTGGGAAAAGACAACGTATGTTGAGAATTAACGTTACAGGAGATAGAATTGCTTTTCCTGTTTATTCAGCTTTTGTTATACTTGCTTTATCAGGTACAGTTTTATCATTAATTTGTTTACCTTTGACAGGTTCCTGCTGATATGGAAATATGCTTCGTAGCTAAAACTAAGGTAGCAAGTCAGTATCCCGGTGTTTTCATCTTTACTGACATGGCGAGAATGATTAGACCAGTCAAAAATCTGACCACAAAGACCATAGAATACATAGGCACGTTTGAACAGGTACGTATTGTCATGCTCCTATCACACCACCGCCGTGTCAGTATTTCAATTTTTATACTGTTTTTCTAGGTGTATATGGACATTGCAGTCTGTACTGAGGAAATTCATAAAGGGGTACGTACATGTGTTATAATCTAAAGACCGCTGTCCATACTGCTGCATTTCTCATATGAGCTAAAAATGCTCTTCAGCTTGTCACAAAGACGTGAGCAAGACGATTGGAGTACCAATGCTACATAGACGTGAAATCTTCAGGATATAATAAATTCGTTCTGTTTCTTTCACACATAATGTTCCTCTTATGCTTTGGCCAGTCTCGTTTTGAATTGTTTCCTGCAGCGTCCCTTCACGTCCACACGTTGCATTATTCATTAAAATTCCCAAATAAAAAAATTCTGTTTGATTTCTCTCTTAAAGTGAACTCACTGTTGTATATAATTTAGTTGAACGTGTTTTCGTATACATTGCATATGCTTCTACTATTACAAACACTTTTTTTAGATTACGACCCACCTGGAATTAGATACATCCGCTATGTTGAGTGCATTAGGTACTCTCACACCCTACTCAGATTTCAATCAAAGTCCTCGAAACATGTATCAATGCCAGGTATGTAACTGAATGATATTAACTGCTGTACTTGTGTCATCTTGTTTCATGAAAAAAGCTAAAAAGTCGTTTGTTTCTTTCAGATGGGTAAACAGACCATGGGTACACCATGTCAAGCTTTGAAACATCGCTCAGATAACAAAATGTACAGAATACAGGTGAACGATCTTTTTTATTGAGTCGTTGATTTTTGAGAGCTAATTTATCCTTTCGGCTAAACAATTCCACCAAGTTTACTTAATCCATCCCACAGGTTTAGTTTTGCAGATTTATTCATAAATTTTCTTTATGTTCTTCTGCCTGTCTTTCTGAGTTTCAATGCGCGACATGGTATGAATTTCGAATTATTCTACTGCTTTTAGACTCCTCAAGCACCTCTTGTTCGGAACGAGACATACAGTCAATATGGTATAGATAACTACCCTCTCGGCACGAATGCTGTCGTTGCTGTCATTTCATATACTGTAAGTCGCATAGGACAGGATCCTTTAAATACCTGGAACTCATACTTGAAAACACACAACAGAAATCAATATTTTTCAGATCATGCGCCTGGAAATACTTTAAAATTGTCTTTGTGAATAAAAATGATGGTTTTTCGTTTATTTAACGTTGCAACAATTTAATGTTGTTTGTGTGTTATAAAATGTAGACACTCATTCTTCTTAAAATTTGATATACTTATTATATGTTTCTGTAGGGTTACGATATGGAGGATGCTATGATAATAAACAAAGGATCTTTAGAACGAGGGTTTGCTCATGGACAGATTTACAAAACGGAAGTATGTGCTTTCTTTGCTAACCAACTGTTTCAGAAGTTAAGAAAATTTGTGCATATTGTTTGTTAATTTAATGTTTTTGTGGCTTCTAGGTTGTAAATTTGTCAAAACTTGGTGACGAAAGGGGAACATGTTCATTACGATTTAGTAAGCACATAAAATTTGGTTTGTGTTTGTTTGTTTGTTTGTTTATTTGTGAAAGATCTCTCGAATTCATCGCAATTTTTCAGGTTGTGATACAGAGTCACCGTGTTTTAAAAACGGTCTCATAGACAAAGATGGTTTGCCTTTCATTGGGCGTTACATTCAACAAAATGAACCATACTACTGGTTAGTTCTGACTTTATATCCTAAACTAATCTATTTAAATGTTTGTCCTTTTTATTTTTCTTGATAATAGGGGCCAGTAAATGACCTCTTCCTGAATTAAATTAGCTAAATTTTTTTGAATTGAGAAACAGTGTTTAAGGAAAGTATTTTCTGAATTAACAATGGCCGTGAGGCTTTCGAAACCGTCCGAGTCCTATGCGGGTAAAAAAAATTTCAGAGCAGAACCTAAATCTTTTTTGGTGCATCCCAATTCATATTAAAACATTCATTTTTTTAAGATCACATTTTTATATTTTATCTTAGTTACTACCACCTGATTAACGGGATATATAAAGTTGTAAACTACAAACATATGGAACCAGCTTATATAGACGACGTAAGCAGTTTATTTTTACGGTATTCATGTTTATGTATGTGTCCAATATTTGTTGTTGTTCTTCATTACTTCTAATTGCTTTTAATGCATTTTTTATTGATTTCAGGTTAAAGTTCTTGGCGATGATAAAGGAGAGAGTGAAATGGTGAAGGTTTCTATTAAACTACGAATTCAAGTAAGAATGTGCGATTTTTTTATTACAACGTTTTTTTTTCTCGTTATTAGTTAGACTATAAGAAATCCTATCCTATTTCTCCTCTTTAGTATACGAGTTACCTAAAAAAATTATTTATATTTTTTTTTACTTTTTTTCGAAAAGAGAAATCCCATCATTGGAGATAAATTTGCAAGCAGGCATGGACAGAAAGGAATTTTGAGGTTAGAACTCAAGTCTTAATTTCCACAGGAAATACTTTCACGTAAAATTGGATTGTTCTACTTGTGAATAAACGTTACTTTATTTTCGTTGTAGTCAAAAATGGCCCACAGTTGATATGCCATTTACAGAAAGTGGGATGGTTCCAGATATCATATTTAATCCTCATGGCTTCCCATCTCGTATGACCATAGGTATCTAATTGAATATCATTTTAACTGATTGTTTTCTGATCGAACATTTCTGACTTCTAAAGATATGGTGCGTAATATAAGTATTTCTGTTCAGGGATGATGATTGAATCCATGGGTGGTAAATCTGGTGCACTGCATGGTATTACCCATGATTCAACGCCTTTCAAGTTTTCTGAAGACGACCCCGCAGCTGATTATATGGGCCAAATGTTAATCAAAGGTAATTTTTAAATTTGAATGCACCGTGGGCACACTATTGTCGTGAGATCTAGCATCCACATGAAAATACCATTACGTTCTAATGACTTGTAATTCTTTCTTAATTTACATATTAGCCGGCTACAATTATTACGGCAACGAAAGAATTTATAGTGGCGTTAATGGAAAAGAATTGGAAGTTGATATTTTCATTGGAATAGTTTACTACCAGCGTTTGCGTCACATGGTCGCAGATAAATACCAGGTAAGAGGAAGTCGTGCGAAATTTCTCGTTTTTGATTGTTATTTAGCGAGAATAACCTAGCGACATAAATAAAAAATAGTTTACGCCAACAAGCAAGCGCGAAATGGTGATCATTTTATCCCTTTATATCATTTGATTTACATTTTCAGGTTCGAACAACTGGACCTATTGATAATTTGACTCATCAGCCAGTACAGGTAATCATTTCTCCAAGCTAATTTTTCTGTGTCTATGTTTATGCTCTCAACTAATAGCCAGGTATTTTGTGAGACGCAAACTATGCTGGAGGTTCTGCTGAAGTAGGCAGAAAGTCTTTACATCTTTTATAGCAGACTGATCTCATTATGCATTTAATATTTAGGGCCGTAAACGTCAAGGTGGTATTCGTTTCGGTGAAATGGAAAGAGATGCGTTGATTGCTCATGGCAGTGGATATTTGTTGCATGACCGTCTGTTCAACTGTTCTGATAAATGCGAGGTAATAGTGCGCCGTTTAAGAAGAATTTTTTACGCTTTTTCTCTTTTCTCTAGTCCATGCTTAATCTTATACATAAACTTTGGTGTGTGTTTCGGTTTCGTGCAAGGTAAGTACGCAAATATTTTGGATATTTCCTAGAACCCCCTCAGCCACAACCCCTCCCTCCCCCCACTAACATGCAAACTTTGCTCTAATACCTTGTATGGATAAAAAGCCCTGTGTGTGAAAACTTTCATTCAAGAATGCACCAGATTTACCTGACTGAATAATTTATTTAGACTCGCGTCTGTACTAAATGTGGTAGTTTATTGAGTCCAATTTTGGAGAAACCGTCGTCGGAGTTAGCTGTTTTGTCTGCTCATGGTAAACGCGAATGGTCTTGTAGACTTTGTGGAGACGGCAGCAATATCACGCAAATGGTTGTACCATACGTGTTTAAGTACCTATTGGCTGAACTAACCGCAATGAATATACGAGTCGTATTGGATGTGAAGTGAAAATAGTGTTATGTTTCGGAACGTAATTGGAAGTGGAATTCCAGGTGTTTCTTAAATTGATAAGTACGTTGTGTTAAAAAAAAACATTGGATTAAAGATAGCATTTACTGACACATACCGAAGTTTGTGCCGGTTAAAGAAAGGGAAAAGCACAAGCTTATAATTTGCGACTTCCAAGGGGAGGATGTGTAATGACATAATGTCGTGTTTTGGACAATTAAAACTCTTCTTGAAAATTATTTTTTGTCGGAACTTTTTAAGCTTTATTCGGAGCAACCTTAGATAGTAATAATCACCACACTTCTTCACCTCAAGCGTAACTATTTATAATCTAATATAAACATTTTGACATCTTTCTTGTTTGGTTTGTGTATTCGCTAACCAAAAAAATGTAAGAATGTGTCCTAAAGTACGAAAATATAAAGATACGATAAATGTGAAAAGTAAATTATAAATACCTTAGAGAAACAACTATCCCGCAAAAAGTAATTCCCGTAAGGTATAAATCGCTCCTTTCGCGAAATTGCCTACACCAAAAGTCCTAAACCGCGTAACAATTTTTGTAACGTTCAAAGAGAATTATTTATTCCAAATGTTTATACAGGATAGCCGCTTCACTATCTTCTAAATGTATGCATTACGTATTCACCGACATTGTCTACCTGCACATGGCATGACTGGTGGCTGTGGTGAAGGCGCTTGCTAAACTTGCTTGCACTACGGACCTTGTAATTGCCAAGCAAGCTCCGTAACCCCTAACTACGATTCTTGATTCAATGCGGATTAATTTGTTCTGCTGTTTTATTCTTGCAACCATTATAACAATAAATGATGTTTTGGTCTTTTGTTATTGTAGAGGGTTGGTTGCCTGTAATTGTAATTAAGGAGGCTTTCATTTTTAAATCTTTATTTTCAGAAGTAACGAAAACATGACATAAAACAAGGTTTTTGGCATTGGAATGGCGTTGCGACCAAGAGGTTATTTCTCGTCTTGTGCCTTGATTGCCGGGAAACGCATTGAAATCCAACAAAATTGTTTTCAATACAACTTTCATATTCCTTCGTCTGTAAAAATCGGGTTCTTCAGGGATTTCCCGAAAAAAGCTGCGCGCAACCATTTTGAACAAAATACGGCTATTATAGAAATGTCAAGTAAAAAATGGCTATTAATTTGTTTGGGTACTCGCATTTCAAGAAATACTTTTTTCTGCAAGTCAGTTTTTATAAACATCTCAAATTCCTCTTTCCCCTCATTACTATTTCCTACAAAAATGTTGTCAATGGAAATCGATGCGATATCTAAAAAGCTTGCATACTTTCAAGGATGTTGCAACTATGGATTTTATAATAGATTATAAAATTAAAAGAAACATTGAGATAATTGGATTGTCGAGGGCCTTTTGACATTCTTTATATGGCGTAACACAGCACTGAGAAGAGATGCGTTGTGCAGACAATAAGTAAAATCGGGTTTTTTTAGCAGTAGCAGTTCTATTCTGTCATTAAAACACTCACTTTCTCTTGTTATCTAGTAAAAAACAGTAAATTCGGTGCAACAAATTGATTTTAAAGGGGAAAACGGCAGTGCTCATATTGTCTGCGATCCTAGAGTGGAGAAGTGAATGCGAAAGTTTGTGAATTTGCCTCGTCTTCAAACTTTATTCCGGAGTAAACAAGGATTGTATTTCGCATTTTTACGGTATTTCCGGCTCGTTTGCAATTTGACTCTTACCGCTAAATTCATTGAATTCTCGACTCGCAAAAGTTTTTTTTATTTTTATTCCAGCCGAATAAGCACACTTTTCTTAATCTCTCGCACCTTTAAACGTGATAACTTTCATAAATTCCAGTCCCTATGGAACGTCTGAAACATAAAAGTAGAGATGAGTGAGAATAGGTTACGGGAAGAGACAATAACTTGTTTAAATTTAGGTGGATTTGTTTATGAAAATCTAAAAATGCATAAAACTTAATAGCCTAAGTAACTAAGCTTTCTCCGAGGATATCAAATTCAGTTTCTCAGGGAAATTGAAAAGGAAAACTTTGCTTGCTAAAGTTCTTTTCCGCGTAGACATTTTTAGCGGAGATAATTAAAACCTAGTAAGGAATATACCTTCAATGTAATGAGCTATGTATATTTTTGCAAGTTCTCGAGTCTTTAGAAGAAAAAAATCACGCACACACAAAAGTTCTTCTCTTGCATTTTAATTTTTTAATCGCTGTATCAAATACCCAAATCCATTTCAGTAAATTTCGAAATTTAATCAAGACCAAATTTTCACGTTGTCGCGGTGTTAACCTGTATATTAAACACCTAAATCGACACTGATCTCGCGATTTACCAAGTTCAACGGATTTCGCGGGAATTTATTTTCGAGGATTTTCAAAAATTCACATTTATTGAAATGAAAAAAAATTAGAGTTAGAACACATTTTAGTAATATCAGCATGATCAGATAAAAAAGCTGAAGCATAACGCGAAATATATTTAAGCGGCTCGAAAAAATTTTAACGTTCGTAAATAGATTGTCATTCAGTGGAAATTAAAAAAAATTACTTTCCTTGCCAAGTTTTTCGATCTTAAAGTACAGATTGGCAAGTACAAGAAACATCAAGCCTTGTGACAACTGTTAATGCAAAACGAGAATTTCTTTTTTTTTGTTAGAAAAAACACTAGCTACAATTTACGCTTGCTCTTTCTTAGCAAGGAATAGTCAATTTCCCCTTCTAAGCAATTAAAAACTGTATTTTTAAAAGCATCGATTCTTCCAGTGCGAGCTGAGTATCCTGAACCCTCTCCAATTTTGACAGCACTGCAATAAATTCCAACATGAAATACTGGGAAATTAGTGTCAACACCGCTTTCAGCAATAATACGTGCTCTTGTTGGTCCGTTAACTCCATGCATAGACAGTATTTTCATTAATTCCTTGTGTGGATCTTTCAATTCCACGTGCTTTGCAAGGTCTTCATGATGGATTAATGGCAAAAGCATGTCATCAATAAAACTTTTAGCAGAGGCGCTTCCTAAATCCTTTTCTATGGCACCAATGAAACCAAAGAAGGCATCACTTACAAGATCTTCTTTACTAAACTTAAGATGAACCTCTTTATCGATGTTCTCAAAGCCCTCAAATTCTTTAGACAATAGAAGAAGCTCATCCAGGGCAATGTTCTTTGCAAGCATGTTGATGGTATTACGACACGTCAAAAAGTTGTTGACTTTTGAACATATCAGTGGTGTCATATCTGGATAAAATTTGTATAGTCCTTCTTTGATATATTCTAATGCAATATTGAAGCCTGACAAAGCAAATTTGTCCAATGAAATCTCAGAGAGTTGGTTTAAAATCCCAATCCTCCGATGTAAATCAGCATCATCTTTCTCAACTTCTCCAACAAGTTTTAATTCATCAATAAAGGAACAATGTGTAAGTGCACTTACCAAATAACTCTGATTTTTAAATTTTACATCTAGCCGCTCTTGAAACGCGTTTAGCTCTTTAAAGTAATTTTCTTTTATCCAGTCTTGAACACTGAATGTTATTTTGTTGGAAATTCCATACTTTAATTCTAATTCTTTCTCAAGGCGCACTTGATCTTTTTTAGCCTTGTTTCTTTTAAATCGATTGCTTCCTTTATAAGATCTATAAATTACAAATGCTGTAGTCTTAAATATGGGAGTTTTAAAGAAGGAAAGTGGATATCGAGGAGGAGCTTGTGAACCACCATATTTTAACAACGAAGAGCACACACTTCGACATGCTGCCATCTTCGAATCTTTGATCGTCTTTGCCCAGGTTATATTACGGAAGATGTTTCTGGCAAACTAGATATACTTGTGGAAAATATGGTAGCCACGTCAAAGGTCGGATTTGCAAAACCTGCAAAAGGTTAGTAGACATATACGACAAGGATTTGATTACGAATTTAATATTCTTTCCCCTTACTTCCTATTTCATAATAGTGCGTATATAAAATAATCATTTAGCTTTTACAGCTTTTATGGTTTTTGTGTTTTTCTTGTTTTGTTATTTGGAAATGATAGCTACCTGTCTTCCATATTTTTCCACCGTCCTTGTTGCGGACAACATAAATTATTTGCGGTTTCAATGCCAAACATGCATTTTGCAAAATAATTTATTGCGTTTTGACAATAATTTGATGATTTTACATAGCTAGCTAAATCATTGTGATTTTATTAATTTGACATTTTGGATCTTTTTTTTCTCAATAAAAATGTTCTTCACTCCTGCATTTTTGTATGGAATTTTACTTAAAATTTGTTTGTATGCAAAAACACAATAATTATGCATTTAAAAAAAACATAAAGTAATATGCAGTAAAAACACATTAGTTTAAATGCATAAAAACATATTAAAGGTCGACACAGAATAAAGGGCATGCATTCAATTAAATAAATTTTTCTTATTTATTTTAACCACAAGTGGTTACAAACTGTTTTTAATGATGTAGTTGAAGGGCAGAAAATATGTTTATAATTGATTTTTCACTAAGAGCTTTCATGCATTGCTGTAGGAGGAGGAACTACTGAACAATGCTTGTCTAGAAAAAACAATTTTTTCTGTTGTTATAGCTTTTTTATCACATATGCAACCACACAAGTCCTAAAGGAATTCTTATCTGCGATTTAACTGCAGAAAATAATTGATAAGGGGGAGCTTGAGCAACTTTTCAAATAAAATTCATGCTTTTCGTCCAATAACTCCCCAAACTCACCTCAATGAAATGCAAAACAGAGCTTTCAATTTTGTTAATTTGGCTACAAAAAAGGCAATCTTGAAAGTAAACAGAATTGTGTGACTAACTATATATTTATCGAGCCTGAATATAGCTTTTTAAGAACTCTCTAATACGCCAACAAACTTTCAAAAATTTTATTTTTCCAACATTCGACTTTTTCGAACAAATCATCCAGCGATTCTGAAATTATTAGCACCATGACTTATGGCTTGGAATGTTAGCTCCTTGATATGAGGACCTGTCTTGTCTTAACCCTAGGTCTTTAGGTGTAGACCAGGTGCACGCTTACAAGCGTGCACCTGGTCAGCTCTTCTGTTAAAATACAGACCAGATAATATACTACTTAGATAATTTCACCAAATTTGGTTCAAACTTGTTATGTATATACACATAGACAATAATGATATTTATCTCCTGAAATTCTAAAAGCAACTTCAGTAGTATCTGCCATCTTAGATTTCTTTTTCTGAACAAAATTTTGGGATTTTCGGACGCAATTTTTTAAAAAGTTGTCTTTAAATTTTACTAAATTGCTGAGATCTTTACCTTTCACAATATGCAAACAGAAGTATGGATATATTTAGTTAAATAGAGTAATTTTATCTTAAAGCTAGGCCATATTTGTGCCGAAATTTAGAAAGTTCTCCTAGCTACTGAGTAATTTACCTTAGTTCTAAATTGTTTATTTAAGTATTATTTGAGTTTTAAAGACCATTAACTGTGAGGCATCCAGGCTCTGCTCTGTCTCTCTATCTATATATCATCATTAAAGATTCCGCCCCACATGGTGGAAATTAATCACACAACATGCATAATGAAAACGAGACTGCTGCGCAAAAAAGACTGTTTTTTTACAGTGAAATGTCGTATCACAGTTGCACAAACTTTGGTTGATTAAGTGGTTGGTTTACTTGCAAATGTTTTTTTTATTTTTGTCAGAAAAAAAACTAAACTGGGTAGTGGATGGGGGTAAAACCTTAGCAACCTAAGGTTGTTAAAAATATGAACATTGGTTAACTGAGCTTTGATAGGTTGAAGAGGTTCATGGAAGGCAAGAGTGTGCTGTTGGATAGTTTATTTGATCCATGATCTTTGCAGCACACAAGAAGTTAGTCTGTGGGTTATATGTACTGTTATATCTTTACAGCCAAAACATCTGCAGAAAGACGAGTTTTCTCCAGAATTGACTGGTGCAGACTTTATTTTTAGTACAACATTTTAATAACATGATTCGGTTTGCTGTTGTCCACAGAGCTAAAGATGGACTTGCCTTGTCTGCTTCCACAGACATGGACAATGGCGTGGAATTACGAGAAAGTAAAAGATATGCAAAGCTAGTATCCAGAAAGTCAAGACAATTTCCTGTTCGAAGTTGGATGGCTGTGGGTCGATTTCGAATTTTGTAAGTTCCATCTTAATTGTAAGTTTGCCTTTTGGTTTAATTTTCTTGTGTGAATAGTTAAAGATCTCATTTCAATTTTAGCTTCTTTACAGAATCGGACGTGTGCTTTCTGTTGATCAGTGAGTCAACATTTGCACCTGTGTTGGCTTACAGTTTTTTAGATGATTTGAAAAGAGAATTTCTTAGTAAATATACCAGAGGAGCGGTCAATAAAGCTGTCCGGCCTTATTCTTTCATAGAATTTGGTAAGCATATTTATGTGTATTCAAAAGATTTAATAGTTTTTATTTCGTATTGCACAGTGTGAACTTTGATATACCCTTTATTAAATCTTGCTTACTTAAAAAGCATCTGTGGCATTCTGTTTATTCACCTTCTGTTGCACAACTTTCTGTTTATTGTCTTATTACCCCATTCAGTCTGGGGCTTTTTGAACATACTATGACCAATGTGTGGATTACACATAAATTTGATTGACTTTCCAAAATGGAATCAAAATTGTCACAATTGTGGATGTCATAAAAAGAACAAAATGGTACCAATAAACATTTTGGTGGTGTTGCCACTTTTCCTGTGAATTTAAATAATATTTTCAGAAAATTTCTTGTATTGTTCTGCAATTGTTCATCCTCATTGGACAAAATTCTGCCAAATTAAGGAAATGTATGATTGTAATACCCAGCATGTGTTAAATAGTGGTTGTGTGATGTTTTACATAAAATTGAATGTTCTTGAAATACTTTAAATTCTTGTTTGTTGTTGGGTTTTTTGGGCTTAAGTGACTGTAAAGTAATGAGAATTAAATTAATTGTTCTACATGCACCAAGGGTAGTTTTTTTAGGTTGGTCATTCAATAAAATAATGATAATTTATGAAACTTTTTTTGTCATTTATTACCAAGAAATACCCTGAAATAACCAGCTGTCAAGCTGCAAGCTAAAAATAATTGCATACGACTTGTTTTTAAAAGTTATGTAGCAAAAGTTATTCTCGTCCTAAAAAAAACATTTTTTATATATAATTGGAACATTTTTCCTTTTTTGCTTGTGATTCTTTTTTTCTTCTGTTTTATTATTTTATGTTTTTTTCAAAAAATATGGTTGGTTGAGCCTGTAAAACAAATAATTGGGTTGCCTTTGCATAATGTAATATACCAACTCATTGTTTATAGATGCTTACATACAAAAAACCAAACAAAAATACAACAACACAAGAACATTATATACAAGAATAGACCTGTCTAGCATAAGCGAAGAATTAAAAACTAACAGCCCTTTCGAAGTGAGTGAAAGAGATCTCGGTCAGTCTGGCATCGTGCCAAATGGGATAACAAAGACAACATCATCACTTCCTTGTAAGAAGAAAATTTCTTTTTCTTTTAATTTTTAAGTATTCATATCTCATGGTAAAAAAAGTGTAATGATGTGTGCTAATTCTTAATCCAAGCCATAGTATCAATTTAACAGAATAAGATACACTAACATTTTGGGATATGTATTTAAAATCAAGAAACATTTCATTTTTAAAACTCACTTCTTGTAAAAAGTAGACATTTCTTCACTTAAAAGATTTCCACCAACCTCTACCTGGTAGACTTATAGTTTTGTTTTATGTTTTTTACTCAATGTTACAGTGTCTTTTTTTCTCAAAAATATTGCTGTTTTTTTTCTTTCAGCTCCTGTTCGCAAGCTATCTCCTCTAACCACCTTAGCTTCAATTTCATTAGCTCTGTCTGGAGTGTGTACAGTTTTAAATATTATTAGATTAATACCTTTCATAAGTGAACATACAGACAATGTCAACGATGAAGTAAGTTTATATTGTACTTTGTCAGTTCCACAGTTGAACACAATTCCTATCTTTCACGTATGTTAATCTCACCGTCAATCGATGACCTCACATTAATTACCAAATTACTTTTTTGACAAATAAACAAAAAATAATTATCGTCACATTGTAATCAATGTTGTTTTTGAAGACAAAACATTCTACCATCGCTACCATCTTTAATGTAAGAAAATTGAGCATATTGAGCGCCAACATTTAAATGCTGTGAACTGCAGCCATGAACTCTGTATATAATAAAAAGAATCCTTTTTGAAAAATTTCTTAAATTTTAAAAAACTTTTTTTTGCTGTTATTGGTTTTTAAACAATTTTTGCGTTTTAGGTTTTAAATTTGCGGTTATTAAGGTTATTTTCTTGTATTTAGAGTCCTTGGATGTGGATAAGTTTCTGTTTTTTTCTATCAGCGACTGTCAACCTTTTTCAGGTCGGTATTTCTTCCTTCCATCGCCTGTCTTATACACAAAAGTGAACCCCTTTAAGTCAAATCTAACGTGTATTCTTAATGACCATAATAATATCCTATCACACAATAACCCTTGACTGTCTTTCTAAATTTTTATTTCTTAAAATATTTTTTTCCCTATTAGACATTTACTTTGTAATTTAGACTATAATATTCAGGGTGGCCACTCTGTCAGAATTGTCAGAAATTTTGAAAATATAGGCAAAATGTCAGGAAATGTCTTTTTGTGAAATGTCAGGAAGAGGTCAGGAATCTTAGGGTCAATTAGAACTATCATTATTTTCCAAAACATTGGCAGGATCATCACTATATTTGTTATTATAATTTACATATTTAGGTTAATCCAAGGTTCCAATAGTGTGAAATTCCTGTCAAAAATAGCTGTAAAAGTAATAAAAATGTCAGAAATTGTAGTTAAATGGATTGTCAGGAAAATAAGCAGTTAATATTGGGTGGATTTTGTCAAATCGAACAGGAATATTTAAAACACATCACAGGAGAGTGATTTGTTATGTCACCACCTGTGGTTATAATAACACCATTTTGTCTCACTTTTAATTTATATCAGGGTTAACTGTTGTTTTGTAGACTATAATTTACTGGAGAAGATCAAAGCAACATTTTTGATTGCTCAGTTTAGTTTTAATCATATTTTTCGTATACAACTTTCATAACTTTTGGACAAGATCTGTGTTGGAAACTATTACTGTTTTACTGTCTGTGTTTATACTCTGTTCTTCTTCTTAATTGCCAAATTCAGACTGGCTATTGCTTACCCGTTGTTCCATTTTATAGGATTTGTTTGAGTCTCATGGTAATTGTAAAATGTTGCTTATACAAAAATACATGCTGAACTTAACCGTGACATCAAAATGTTGATTGTTTTGTCATCTGTGGACCATTTTTAGCCAACTTTGGTTCAAAAATTAAAAATTTCTTTATTTGGCACAGTGAACAAATAAAGCATGCCGAATATTATAGTGACATCAAAAATGTTAACTTTCGTTATCAAAATGCTATTTTAGGCTAAAATTGGTCCAAAAATTTAGAAATGCTTTGTTTTTGACGAGATGCTTAACATGATGATGATATCAAAATTAGCTTCTTTGTTTGCTGGTCATCAATAATATTTTCGCACCCAATACTTTGCTTTAAACTAGGCAAGAAATTACAATTAATTTTTCTAAGTGCAAATGGGTCAGTCTTGAGATTTCGACCATGGAGTATTTCTTCTTACAACATCGCATTATTTCTCTTACAATTTCGTTTGTATAATGGGCATAATCAAGTGCTTTTTCAAGCCGCGACGGCTTCCTAGTCAATATTAACTTCTTTATTTGTATACAAAGTATAAAATAATCAAAATCTATCATAACTATGAACCAGGGCTAGGAGTACGTACCAAGAAAGTCCGAATCATATATGGATGTTTCACGAAAAGGTTAAACTTTATCTTTGAAATATGCTTTTAGAAAATGTATCATATTATCGCTTTTAATTTGAACAAATTTACGTATTGGAAGGGGGAATACAGAGAGGGGTTCATGATTCTTCCAATAATTGAATCTATACTCATTTCGGGGAGGGAGGATGATTAACTTTTTCACTTAAAAGAGTTCTCTTCTTAAGGGCGTCGATGATTTCTCTCAAAATATTGGATAAAATCTTCCAAAAACGTCTATTGTTTTTACTTTGAGAGACTTTCCTGCTTATGCAACGAGACAAAAGATTGAAGTAAAATAAAGGCGAAATGAATATCCACATTGCATTAAAAAGTGCGACTGTTTCATTTTATTTCACTTCGGGTGGCATTTTATTTCGGGGCTGGCCCGTAAAGGGCCGAATCTTTTGTGTTTGTGACTTTAAAGCATGCGCACTGGTCGAAAGCCGCTCCGAGGTAGAGTGTTTACATAGAAATTTTACAACGGAGTCTCGTTTAAACGGCCTCTTATGCATTGTTGGCTCGTTGCGTCTTCTGTACTTTCTAACCCTAAGAGCTCCCCTCCTATTGCTTTACTAGCTACTCTTTGATAAATGCATTTTTATTAAAATCAAAATAATTTGACAATTATTTTCAACAAGCTTTTTGCAAAATATCAGTATCTCCGAAGTATACATCCCATTTCAACCGTTAAATCTACCGGGAAAATTTTCCAGTGATGGGAATATGAAAATTTATTTTTGTTTTTTTACAGTGTTACGTGTTGTTGTATCCTGTTCGTCAGCGACTGCTCATCAACGCAACATGCTTCGCAGTTGGAATGTGGTTGCTCTACTGTTTGTACGACTTAAGAAACTTAATTCAAATCGCTTTTCATTTCATCTCGTCAGGATTAATCACGTTTAACACGTGGAATCGACCGCTACTCGGTAAATTACCGAATTATAACGTGTAGTAACGTGTAACGAGAAACGTATCTCTAATTTGCAGAAGAGATTTTTGGAGAATGGAGAGTTTCATATCCGTGAGGTGTTCTTAAAGAAACGCGAAGTATTGAAAAGGGCGAATAGACTTCAAAAGGAATAACCAATCAGATGATAGTGCGCTAATGACGTCATAGACGTAAATACTTCTCGCACAATCTGCAATGCGATATGGTAATTTGAAAAAGTGTTTTTAAACAATTTCATAGAAATTATTCAATAATTTATATTGTTTCATATATTTCTTTCTACCCGCCTCAGAAGCGCTGGTGAATTATTTATGCGGAGCAAAGAAATATATGATTTTCTTTTCTTGGTTGAACTGATGTATTTTTCCACTCCCATTTACTTCTGCGACAATTCTTAAAATATTCTTTAAAAAATAACATTTTTAAATATGTATCACCCGTGTGTTGATGGTGGAAATTTTCACGCTCATAGTTTGACTTTTTGACTGAAAGTGTTACGTTAATTTGACGTAACAGTTCATCGCACGTCCAAGTGTGTATAATGTCTGATTCGCTTTCTTCATAACACACCTTTAAAATAAAAGTAAGAGTAAAAATGATTTTTTTTCAAAATTTCGAATTTTATCGTCTAGGAATCGTCATAAAAGACCTCTTCCCAATGTCATACTCACACTTTAGCAGTCCTTAAATGGCCTCGTTTTGAAAAAGAGGCGGACTTGGTCCAATTAAAATTCTAATCAAAGATTGTTGACTTGATAATTTCGACTATATTTATTAGGGTTTGGGGAAGTTGAAGCTGGATTTAGAATATCTTTTCATTTTCCTGAAATACATGAATTACAAAAATTTTCACACGAAGATATTTTAGACATTTTGATCAAAAAATTCAGATGGTGTTTGCCCTGTTTCAGACGTTTTTGTACCAATTATTTTTTAGGTTTTAAGACTTTTCATTGATCAATTATCAATGTAAAGAAGTCATTAGTTTACCGAACGACGTAAAAATTATTCAGTTCCCTACGAAGGTTTTAAAATGGGTCCTCTGATAGGTGGTATATACCTTGATATTCAAAAACAACAATCTCTTAATAGTTTCTTATGTGATCATAATGGCTACTTGTACTTGATGTTTATCAAATAGAGCTAAAAATAAAGTTAATTTCAATCTTCCTTTTTGTAAATTAAAACCAGTCGAAAAGTTTGATAATTAATATTTCTATTGAATCATTTAGTACGTTAAATCTTTTAAATCAAAGATAGAAAAAAAAATTTATTTCAAAGGAGATTCTTAGGTATTTACGGTTTCTTACATGTCTAACAACCCAAATTTTATTAATTATTATTTCTCTGGGAAATTTAAATCATCAGACATTTGCAGTATAAAGCGGAAAAGTTTTTTTTCTATATTATCACAGGTGTGGGAGTATCAATATTTCTTCCCATTTCGTTACGATTTACGTAATTTTTAATTTATTCTTGTTAAAATTGTAAACAAATCTATATATTAGTTTTATGCAGAGTTATCACGAAACTTTAAAGGAACTTAAAAGAAGCGACTCGAGGGGTGTGAGGCTCTCTCTAGACATAAAGAAATCTCAGTGGTGCTAGCCAGTAGGAGGCTACTGGGAAACTGTATTTTCTTGGAAAAGCGACTCTAAAAAGCCTCGAATTTAGGACACAAATATAATTATCAATTATATTTTTATCATAAAATTCAACGTTTCCCAAACTATGTGCGTGCAAGGTATTTTCTGCGTAAAACATCAAAATATAAAATTGCATCAGCATTTTTTGCACTGGCGGAAGTAAACAAATTATGAAAAAAAAAATTAATATCGTTGAAAATTATTGATTTTTACATCAACTTGGAAAATCCCGAATATTTTAAAGAAGATAACAGAAATAGCATGAGAAAAAATTATTTTAACTGTGAACCTTGCGTCAGATGTATACTGTTTTATTTGCTTACATATTTTTTATTTGATATTATTCATTCTTTATTTTAATATGATTTTTTTCTGATTTTTTTTTTAAATATTTAATAACTTCTCTTTCAAACTATCCACAACTTATAAATAATACAGGGAGCGGTTTGATCGTTTACGTTGTGTCGATTTACATCATCGTTATTGCTTGAAATAACTTGTTGTGCTAAAAAGGTTTTCAAATGACAACCAAACCACAAAACTACGGTGTATCTTTGTAGCCATAGTTTGAAATAAATCATTTATATAGAAACTCAGAAAAACTTCTTTGGTCGTATTATCGATAACTTGTCGTAAGCCTATGCGAAATCCCACAAGAACTAAACCACCGCTAGCTGCAGCTACCATCTTTAGTTCACAAACAGACAGCCAGCGTTATAATCCCTGCGCTCTGAAAGTATTATAGACTAGTCGTTAACCCGTGGAAAAACCCACATGTTCTCCAGTCTTTATATGTCGCCTTTTCAATTTTGTGTATCTCGTAGCACGACTAAAAAATTATGCAGCGGATTATTAATATGGAGATATTTTAATATTGCTTGTTCACGTTTCTTATGATATAACTTTTAGAACTAATGAAAGAACATAAGGCTCACCTTTTGTGCTTATGTCAGCACTGAGTGCCTCTCGCCTAAACAATCGCATTGTCACGTGACTTAGTTGTGAGAAAATGCACAATGTTAGCTGGTGGCTCAACCTTTATTTTATTAAAATCCGGGACGCAAAAATAAGTGATATTAGTTTTTATTGTCTTGTATATTTTTCCTACTCTCATGTCATTTACAGTGCAATCGCGGCTGTATCTTAAAAAAAATTGAGGCTGCCATTGTGAAAAGTGCGACTGTACACAATATACATCAACCTCGTCCCCAGGTTCTTGTGGCCCCTGAGTCGTTATTACACGGACCAACAAGGCAAAATGCCCTGGGAACGAAGTTGAATATATATTAGTCTTTATGTTGCTTTAGAGTTACAACCATTGAATTCAGGAAAGATAAAATGATAGTATGACAATGAAACTTAGTACAGTAATTAACTAAAATCGAAGGTTTGGCATAAAAAATCAATGCTGTTCTTTTCAAACAAAAGACTTAATTTTTCCCATTCTCTACCCCAGAGCTCTTTGAGATAAACCTCGAGGTTTTATCTCAAAGAGGTCTCCGTTTCGTTTAGCAAATTAATATTTGCTTTCAATATATATGAAAGAAGAAGTTGTTTCCCTGTATGAAACTGTATACCTGAAGTGTTGTGAAGAAGTTTTTTTAATCATTAAATTTTCAAATTTGTTTTATTCAACTTTAACAATTTCTCCATCCAGCTCTGACAAAATGTACAAAAATCTTCACATTTCAAAAGCAGTAAAAAAAATCATAAAATCTCTAGCCTACCTCATCTGGAAAAAAGTTGCCGAAAATAAACTGATGGTGGTGGCAAAATAGAGGTAGACTAAAACCTCGTTTCCAGGGCATTTTGCCTTGTTAATGAAGGTGATAGCAGCCACTCTGTAATAACGGCTCAGAACCACAAGACCCTGGGAACGAGGTTGGCATTTTTAATCTGTGACGACAAAGTTACTTTTTGTTGAGTGGCTTTGAAACACGAAGGAAAATTTCTTTACCTACGAAACTGAAGAAAGAGTTCCGAGCCCTGCGATATTATCAAGGCTAATTTCACAATTGTTATCCATTTTATCTCTCATATCATTCTTGCATGGTGGGCAAAACAAAGTTTATTCAAAAATTATTAACATATCAAATATTGCGCAATGGTGAAATATTTGTCGAATGATTGAAACAATTTTATTCCACAGCCCCAGATGCACATTTCATTGATAGAATAATAAAAAAATAAATTGCATGTATAAAGGTCATTAATTAAAAGCAGCAGCTTTATTGGTCAGGTGACTGATATCGTTTCAACAGTGATTACACCCTTCCGGTCATAATATGTTCGAAAAAGCCAGGCCAAATAGGATTAAGCGAGGAGCTTTTGATAACTTGTAAAAAGCTCAATTTGATAACTTGTAAAAAGCTCAATTTGATAACTTGTAAAAAGCTCAATTTGATAACTTGTAAAAAGCTCAATTTGATAACTTGTAAAAAGCTCAATTTGATAACTTGTAAAAAGCTCAATTTGATAACTTGTAAAAATTTGATAGGTTTGTTACGTTTTTAGTTGTCATTCACTTTAGGAAAGTAATAACAATTCCACACATTTATTTTTTCTAATATATAAAAACATCCAAATTCAACCAAAATTTAGACGTTGTTTCTTATAGAAACGACATGTACGAAATGCTGATCCAGAGCTCGAAATATTCACTCGTGCTTATGGCATAGGGGTCAGAAAGGGCAAAGACGGCAAAGACGGGAAAAAACGAGATTGGGCTTTTGGCCTTTTTTCAAAAAAATCGAAATCGAGATAAGAGGAAGTCAAAGAGCGAAAGAAAGCTGATATGCCTGGAAATGTGAATGGAGGTTACATTCATAAAGAAATTTTTTGGCCAATAATGTTAAAGGCTTACGAAGGCTAAGACCAAGATTGTAACTTTCAATTAGCTACATTTGTTGAAAAACTAGGCATACCGTAAAGGAAAGGAGCATTGTTTCTATAATAGGCGCCTAATCGAGCATTTATGGTACACGCCAAGCATATTATTGAAACTGATTTCTAAATTGTAACTACAGTCGACGCTCGTTATCCCGACCTTCCACGGGACTAGTGGAAAAAGCTCGAGATAACAAAAGTTCGAGATAGTGGATAGTCGAGATAAGGAGCGTCGATCGTGAAAAAGGTCGAGATAAGGAAAGTTTGTCAATATCATGCACACATTAGAAAAATTATTTAAATTTTTAAACATGGTCAGGGATGGACTATTAATCAAGCAGCCACATCTTTATGTGTCACACCTTCCTTTTCCAACTCCTTTAGAGCTATGCATTTTTCAACCTCGAGCTTACGCTTTATAGTAGAATAGAATTAGACAAAAAAGCAGCATGACCCCAAAAAAATTAATATAAAGCTGAAACTTGGTACAGAGGTAGGTTACACGTTTTATAAGAAACATGTTTATAAGAAACCTACATGTAGAATCTTCAAAGATTAAAACCTACTTTCGAGGTTTTAATCTCAAAGAGCTCTGGGGACGAGAATGACTACTACATTCTATGTCTATTTCTGAAATAAGAAACTTGTTTCTAACTAATTCTTACAATTAATTGAAGAAGATGTTACAATCATCACTAGGGAGAGACTTTGAAACGAAAAAATGCTTTATTTTTTTATTTTAAAACCAACTAGTCCAAAGATTAAAGAAACTTTTAAGAACTAGCTATTTATTTGATATAAGAAACCCTTATTTTACTAGGAACATTAAGAAACTAAATTAGAAACTTTTGGAACTAAAAACATGGAATTTCAGTCTACAAATAAGAAACTTTTAGAACTAGGCCCTTTGCAAGGTTTCTTATAAAAAAAAACGTGTATAGTGTTAGGATTCACAGGAAAAAAAGCTCCATTGACTGAGTCCCGGTAACTCCCAAAATTGGGCAAATTTCATAACGGCGGTTTGGAAGTAGGGTTAAAAATGATCATAAAAGAAAGTATTTGCTGCTTATTGTGCAATGGTTTATTGTAATCCAATCATTTACAGAAATCAAGGTTAAAAAAGATACTATTATCCCAGACATGATGTGTAAACGAAGAGAAAATTGTAAATTCGAAATCTTAAGAAATTCGAACGTTCGAATGTTTTCCTGATCGAATTTTTTTGTGTGATGAAATTTAAAAAATTAAAGAAAAGGTCCAGATAACATGATAAAATGTACTCAAGGGACCGTAAAAATAGGTCGAGATAAGGAAAGTTCGAGATAACGGGTAGTCGAGATATTGGACGTGTTTTAGCCTACGGAAGGTTGAAATGCCGAAGGGACCGATGTATCTAACACGTGTAGCTAAGCAGCTTCGATTCCAGCCCTATAGAATTTTCAGGGGATCAAAGTTGGTAGCTGAAATCTGTCTTTTTTCTGTCAAATGCTTGGTATGGTTATTGAGAAAAGTTTTTGAACGCAGATATAATGTTCATTTTGTTGATAGTAGGGCGACAGGCGCAGCGTATTTTCGTATATTGAAGCGAATTTTTAACACCAGCCAATGAAAATTCTCTTTTTTGACAATCTCATTGAATATATTTATAAGCAAAGCGAGAAAATATGCAGAAAGAATTTACACTGTAACAGCTACGCGTGTTTGCTACGCACCTGCCGCATGGGGGAGACTGGCACTAGGAGAGTGTAATTTTTATTGGTTGGCAAAGTTAAAAAGTGTTCTGGTTGGTTGAAATAGCATGTCAGGGAAAAACGTTTTTTTGAATTGAATATTCTGCTGAATAATGCAACAGCTAATTATTTTTATACGGAACATACCCGGGGGTAGCATGTGGACATTTTTAACTCATATAAAAAAAATAAAAAATAAAAATTCCTGGTGAAACACATTTTTATTATTTTTATTACTACTATAATAAATGTATATTTCAGACTCTTTCTTTTCTTATTTAGTTTTACTCTTTTGCAGTAAATATATCCATAATAACCCCCTTAATAATGAAATTTATACACAGTGCTATAGAAACCACATAATTAAGAAGCATAACTTAGTTCGGATCTCAACCAGATGTTTTCAAAAACAAAAAAAAAACGAAGAAAAAGTTGAGATTAAAAAATTTATAGAAAGAATAAAACGATAAAATGAAAATCAGCTGCTGGCGTAGTTCTCACTGTGAGAGGAAAATGTGAGAGCGAAAACAAAAGAGTTTTAATAAATCGATTGTTGTGGAAATTTACACATAAAAGATCTTTTGTTGTGATTGGCTTATATTTTCACAACATCTGCATAAAAAAAGAGAAATTATTTTTGAAAAATAATTGACGAAAATGAGTTGGGGAAAACAGTGAAGAAAACATATATTGAAATTTGATGGAAGGCACAATTTAGTGGTAAACAAAGTTTTTGAACGTAAAAAGCATTTTTTGCATTCTTCTTACCGAAGTTGTTATTACAGTATGGGTGCTATTTTGGCGACGCCAAGTAAAAATGCACGTAATGAGGGCTTGGTGGAACAAAATAACAATTTTCAGAACGAGAAAAGCAAACCAGCCCCGTTTAAATTTCACATCGTTCAAGAATGCTTTCCTGCTTTAGCTGGAAAGGAAAACAAATTCTTCAACGAAAAAGTTCCATCCTATTGGTCGAAGACAAAGAGTGACGCGAAGAAAAGGTCGAAACAAAAGGCTGAAATATACACGCAAGTTAGCAATCATACAAAAAACAAAGATATTCATCAACCCATTACACTAATTCCACCATACGACGAAAAAAATAAGCAGACTTTTCCAAAATGTCCACCGAATCCCGATAGGCATTTTTATGGAACTTTAAACTTAAGCGAAACTTTGAAATATATTGGCTGTTATGTCTATCTGCGTTGTCGTAACTTGGAGGGTCTAAAACCCTCCATCGTGGTGGGGTGGATACGTGGTATTGACAGAAGTTTGGTACTTTCTGGATGGCAAGAAATGGGCTTTATTTCACAACCTAACATGGTTGTGGTGTACATGCTACTTCGAGAAGTGATACCAGCAAAGGTACGATCTATCTCGCAGCTAAAAGCTATAATGATGAGTACACTATACATGTGTTACGCGTACAATGGACATGAAATAAGCTATCCGCTGAAACCATTTTTATTCGATGGAGATCGCACTGGATTCTGGAGCCGTTGCATGGAAATTATAAACGATCATTCTGATAAGTTGTTGAGAGTAAATAAAGAACCAAAGTATTATAACGATATCCAGATAGAACTAAAAACCTTCGGAAGAAGTTTGGAAAGAAAAGATAAATGATAATGCACTTTGTGGTTTTACAGATAAAGTGGAGATGCCAGCGGAGACAATGGGTGTGATTAAAACGAGAGCGAGACAAAGTTGTTCGAAGCTTGATGATATGGTGAGGCAGGAGTTGATGTGCGTGAAGAACAATACTACATGTGTGTACACCAGTTGTTGTGTATTGTATTTTTTATTTCGTCAATATTGTATATAGAATTTTTACATCGCATTTTAGTTACTTTTTTATTTATTGAAAATAATTGCAAATTTAATATATTTTAGCTAGTTGTTTTTTCTCGCGATACGGACAATGATACAGACCCTGCAACACGTGTATATAAAAATGTTTTTTTACGCTTGATCGCATTTTGAACAGTACCCGCAAGCGGAAGCAACTATCCTTCTAAAAGTCAAACGACTGAAAATAATTCAGCGTTATCTCAGGAAGAAGGTGTTTTTGATTAACGCCCCTAATCAACGCCCGGCGTTCCATAAGTTTTCCCGTTTACAATTTCTAGCATAAGTAAATAAAAATGGTAGGACATTCTCATTATGTCGCTGATTGCAATGTTATGTTGAAAGGCAGCTGGAAAATGATCATTGAGAACGAGTCATCCTTATTTTTTTGTGCGTGCTCAATCCCAAGACTTTTTAAACTATTATTAAACTTAGTAAATAAACTTTAGCCTTTTTGCATTTAGGTGAGAGATTGAAAGTGATGTCTCGCATAAATTAACTTTACAGTGGAACCTCCATAAAACGGATATTTTTTGGACAGAATGTTTTGTCCGCTAAAAAGAAGCGTCCGATTTGGAAGTGGATCGCTTTAAGGAGGTTTTGGCAAATTTGGCAGATTTACTTTACAGGCGGTGGTGGGAAGAAGTACCATGAATTTGTTACATGTCAAGAGAAAGCTATTAAAAAAATGCCACACGCGTTTTTTTTTTAACAATACCCAAATTCTTAACCATTTCTCTATTGTTCTAAACAATAATCCTATTGTTTTTAACATGAATTCCAGCCTGATATTCTTAAGCAAATTCTTATGAAAGAAAAAGCGTGTGTTCTAAACGAGCATACATCTGTTATAAAAATCTCTAGGAAAGAAAACAAAAAAATATTTATTAATGTCATTCAGAACACAGAAGCGAACTTCATGGAGTATCAGCGAGTTCGAAAGATTGCGCTGTTTCTTAAGAATTCGTTAGAAACAAATTAAACTCAGACAAATTCGTCCCCAGGGTTAATCTACGACTATGATATTCAAAAGGTACAGCTCCGTCCCGTCAGAGTATCATGGGTGTAGAACGGCCCTGGGGACGAGGTTTAACTTTAAAGAAAGTCCACCTTAGGCAGGTTTCAGTATGCACAGTCGCGCTTGTATAATTCTGTCTAATATAATATTGAAACGATATCAGGACCTTTTCATTGTCTCTCTTATATAAGTGGAAAGCGCTTCTTTTTGACTTCCCTTGATAAATAAGCTGGACAGGAAAGTACCAGTAGCAGAAACAACAAAAGTCGCTGTAATTTGTCTTTTGTCATCAAGCCCTTTGATTGGGACATTTTTTGCCCCATTCGATGAAAATGTATACTTCCCAGGAGATACATAGGAGAGAGGGGTCTGGTCGAGATTCAGAACAAGAGATTGGGGAATATCATGATCCAATATAACATTTGAAATCTTTCTTTGGAATGCAAATTTTTCTTCTTCAAGAAACTTTTTTGATGGTTCCACTTTTCCAGTCGTGCCTTTCCTTTTGGTCCAATTCATTGATTTCAAGACATTACGAGCCCAATTTTCAGTTAATTCTAAGTACTCCATCGAATTCTTTCAACAAACTTAAAATACCGTAAACCTCCGAACATAAGCCCTGGGCTTATACAAGTTCGTAAGCTTTTTTGGGGTGGGCTTATACACGGGGGTGGGCTTATACACGGGTGGGCTTATACATGGAAAACAATAGCAACATATTAAATATCTATGCATATATTTTACGTAATAGTACCAACGTACAACAGCAAGTTATTGGGCATGTGTGAAGAAGCTGTTCCCATTAATGAAGGAGTGGAAAATATATGACATTAAAGCGAAAATAACCGGCGAAAAACGACGTGCACCTGAAGGGACATGGGTTCTAGGGGGAGGAATTGAGCTCGCTTGTGTTTATTTCTTATATGGACCAAATATCAATAGAGGACTAGTTCGTAAAGAACTGAAGAAATAGCTTGTACTTGTCTGTTTTTGCAAAAAAAAAAGTTTTTTAGTAAAAGAAAAACAACCATGAAAATTTCCCTTCCAATACTATGGGCTTATACACGGGTGGGCTTATACATGGAAATCGTTAGTAATGAGTAAAATGATGGGCTTATAGACGGGTGGGCTTATATTCGGAGGTTTACGGTATGAAAATATGGAAATGTTTTTCAATCTCTTGGACTTTTTATGCAGTTTACTAACCTCTTTTTCAACCTGAGAAATATTTCAAGTAATAAACCTAAAGCTTTAAAAAAATTAATGGCGAAAATTTCCTACTGATTTGTCATTCGGGAAAATAAAAAACCTATACCTGATCATTTGCTTGTATAACTCCTGTCCCGATGGCGATTACCATCCTTCTCGAAATGACGGTACCTGCAAGACGCGAGCCTATTATAACGTCTTTTGTTTTTGTCAGCAATTCATCGGACAAAAGATTTGGTCGACCGATTTTCTTTAAAGTTTTGTCATTTTCATTGTTTTTGAGTGATGCTTTCCAAGAGTTTACAGAAGTTCGTTTAAATTTGTACTTGGGATATTTCTTTAAAAAATGATCAAGAGCATCTTTAGTGCTACTATGCCTCAAAGCATATTTTCCAACTTCTATGCGAACTTGCTTTGGTACGCTGTTGTAGTTTTGACGAGCAGTTGACTTTTTTACCTCATCCTTGACCGTCTGAATTGGTTTGTTCTTTTTAGAAGTTGGTCCATCAGAACCTGCTGCTCTTTCACGGTTAAAGAATGCTCTTATATCTGTTTTCGACGACATTTTCATATAGAAGGTCAAATGTTGATAAAAACACTATTTAAACATTCGATTCGATCTTCGAATTAACTGTTCGAATGGCTTACTTTAATGAAAGGCACAGCCTTTATTTCTCTATACACAGCGAAGAGAAATGTCTGCTTATAGCTTTCAGGCGACAATACATGGAATCACAGTCCCGATATTTACTTGCGCACGTATCTAAGTGATTACGTAATGCCCGATGCGCGCGCAGAAATGGAGGTAAAAATGTAAACAAACTAAGCGGAAAAGTTACCTCCATTTCTGCGCGCGCAGGAAAAACACGGCACTATGATTGAGTGTATTGCTTCACGTGGGTACCATATTTAAGACACACTTTGGTCGAATGCGAAAGTAAACGAGAAAGTTAAGATTGCAATTGAAACCAACCAAAGTTCAATTGCGATTGATCCATATGCCTGTGCAGTAAAAGCATAAGAAAGATACTTCGATGGATGGAAAACCGTTGGTCATGTTCCGAGAGAAATTTCCCGCTACATTTACTTCTTCATTAAGCAAGGGAATGGAAAAATCACAGGTAATATGTAAAGTCGTTAAACTACAAGCCATCACCTATTCCTTCAGGAGGGCTTGAGATACCTCTGCAACTAACAGTTTCATGTCCCAAGAGATGGGTTCGAGATACAATGAAAGATTTTATTGACGATTTCTACTCATATGATTTCACTGGGATTATTCATAACGACGAAAGCTCTGACGAGAGTGATTTTGAAATTGACCTTGAAATAGAAAGTACTAGTACTGAGGTACTAGAAGAGGAAGAAGAAAGCGAAGAATGTCTTGAAAATGAAGAAAAAAACACTTGTATTACTATTGATTAGCATTTGTTTTGTCGAATATAAGGAAAAAACTAAAAAACTGTTTTCTTCTGAAAGGGGGTTAAAACTTTTTGTTTCACCGGCGAAATTTTATAACCGACGAAAAATTTTGACCAACGAAATTTTAACCGATAAGGTATTACCAATTGTTTAGATAGCGTTTTTGGTAACAAACAAATGTGGTTTTTCCGGTATTTTTAGGGGTGAAATGCAGTACGTCCTGCATTTCACCCCTGTCTGTGAGGAGATTTAGTATATCTTTGGCATAGGTTAGGTTATCCAATATTTAAAAGTAATACTTCTTTTCTGCATTATTTTAGGTGTAGATTTTAAAAAAATGTACGTTTCTACTATTTTGTAGTTTTAAATATTTGAAAATGTCTAGGGCGCTATACCTAGGGCGCTATACCTCGGGCGTTTATGAGATTTTTTAATCAAAATTTTTCCAAAATTTTCCAACGAAATAGAAAACAACTTCAAGCCAAGAAAAATTTCTATACTTGTTGTGCGATGATAGAATCGATCGTAGCAGTAAACAGGAAATTTTTAATTTGTTTTTGATTCTAATTGTTGAAGAACGCCCTCATGTTTTCCGACAAATCAGAATCTATAGTTAATTTTTAAACATTCTAAGGGAAAATAAATCCTAAAAGCCAGTTTATAAAAAACAGGAAATTTGTGGTTACGGCTGACTGTTTGCTAAAGGTTGGAGGTCATGTTATTTAACATACGAGAGTCGCTTAGAAACAAAAAGCAAAAGTCATCAACTGCTTAATCATGGAAGAAAGCATTAATTGTCCCACATTGATCGATTGTAACTCATTGATAGACGCTTATTTGATTAATTACGTATTGTCAACATTATGCATGATGTCTTGTGATTTACATAAAGAAGTTGCATTATCCTGGTTAAAATTAAACGAATGCTTTTTGCAACTCTGACGTTTGTATTGTATGATCTACTGAAAGAACATCTTTTATAAATAAAATGAAGTCAGAAGTAAATGAAGTTGAAGGTAGAACAATAATTAACGTAGAATCATTATATTCTTCCGCGTTAGTGTTTCAAAACGAGGGTTTAGTATTTAAAAACGAGGTTGGATCAAGCTAGCCTCCTAACAAAGTTCAGGTTTGTGGTCTGGGTTCTTTCGGTCCTTCACTTAATAAGTTTCTAAAGGTTTTGTATTTAAATAACGAATCCAGTGGGCTTGTTTTGTTTACTAAGTTCAATACATTGCAATACTAATGACGCGATATCTTTTATACATCTTAAGTATACTTCACAGGGTTTGTTTATACGATCTTACATTGTGTTAAGATTTGTTGAGTTGTGTTGACATTTTAATTTAGAAGCGATCTTTTAAACCTACAAACGTCAACTCTTGTTTAGACGCGTTGTGTGGACGTATTTGGCAAGAGAAAGTGTGATAATATAGTCATCGATTGAAAGGTAATTTACCTATAAAAAATATGATTTTTTTAAGAGGAATGCTGGCGAAAAGGTTGAGGTTCAACAGTATTTAGGTTTTAACTATAAAGGTTAGTTACTCATTATGTAAGCTGAGTAGATATTTAGAGGAAAAAATAGTGATTTGTGACGTTTTTCTGAAAAATACACTCTCTAAGAATCAAGGCTCAATCTCACACAAATTCTAAGAATATTTTAAAAATATTACTCAGTCTCATAGCTATTTTTCGTGTTTAATTTTTTATTTTTATGTATAAAAACTTGTTCACAGTCTTTCTATATGTATATATTTATATTCTGACCCAGTGTGTTATTGTCAAGCGATGTTATTATAATACTGCAAAGACTCAAAACTTTTCTATGAAACAGCATAAACATGTTTTAAAAGATTACCATGAAAGAGAGTATTTAAAATCAACAAAATAACGTTAAGAACGGTTTTTAATCTACATTTTTGTAATTTCCCCTTCAGCGTCAACCCGTGTTTTGAAAGTCTAAAAAATTGTGAAAGTGTTAAAGAAAATGAATCGAGTTATATGGTATAGAAATTAGTTAGAAATTTTTCAGTGTCAACATTGATATATTGTGGATCCCCCTGGTCAACCTTACCTTATTAAAGGTTACGCGTGTAGTTGGTAAAAAATAATTAAGATTTGACCAGGACGAAGCGAAAGTGAAACTGATTCACCAAAACGAAAATAGAAAATGAAAAAAAAGACGAATAAATAAGAAATAAATAAATAAAAAACGAAACCAATAAGGGACCATAAACATATGACGTCCAACTTTGAGGGGGTCGAGGGGGTCACCGAAAATGATGATTTTCTTGGATGGGAGAAATTGGCCAAAATCAATGGACGTCATATGTTTATGGTCCCTAAGCAAGAACGAGATTGATGGCTAATTTTGTAAATTTTTTAAAAAATCGATGTTCTTTATTTCCGAGCCCTTTTTTCAGTCTGATTTTTTTATATTTTGTCCTTAAGAGTAAGAACACAACCTCAGAATTCAGCCTTTATTGTGTTCTTATTTATGGAATTTCTACTTTTTTAAAGTTCTAAGAAATTTATATGTGTGTTTATATCTTGCTGGTAAACTATTTAGTCGATTGCATTAATTGTAAGAAAAAGACACGGCCATAAAGGAAAAAACAAATTACATCCTCGTTTGTTCTTATTTTATGGCGCAATGTCAAGACTCGGGTTCCATTCTTATTATTTTGGCGAAATCTGTTCTGTAAAAATTTTATTTATATTTTTTCCTCTTTAAGCATGAATGAAAATATCTACCAGAACGAAACAGCTCACCCAAAAAAGACGCGAGAAAGAGTAAAAGAACAATCTAATTTTTACACGTTATCTGGTGCTATTAAGAAGTTCAGATTTCCTGTTACACTTCAAGTAATACCCTCACGACAGTTAAACCTCTTTGATAGCGATGAAGATTTCACTACGTTAAAAAAGCAAGTAATTACTGTAATTGGGGAAGTGAGTCGAAAGAAAATTAAATGTCTCGCTTCTTCAGGTGAATCTTTAGAGCTACCAGTAAAAGATATTGCTGTGCATACTGTCTCGATTGGTCATAGTAATTCTGATTTCTTTAATTCGGTAGATGAAATAATCAAGGAAAGAAAAAACAGAGAAATTATGTGGGTTGTAGTAATGGAAGCTTTTACATATGGCAATAACACATTTAACGTTGGAGAAATTCTGCAGCTGAAAAATATTTCAAAATTTTCAACACTTCGAGGGAGCAGAAAGTTAGCTGTTATTGTGTGTTCTACATCGCAAGAAATTCTTCTTCCGGGGAAAATTGAATGTGAATTTCGACGGTGTTTCGAACCAAACTTTAAACGGCCGACCAAACTCCTATCAGACGTTGTGAAAAACAAAACTTTTCCTTTCATCATTAAGTTTCCAACACAGATAGATAAGAAGTTTGGGAAAATTCCCACTGTGTTCGATATCAGCAAAGCGTTTGTTGTTGCTACAGAAGTGTACCAAAAAGATATATACATTGCTTGTAAGAAAAATAAAGACATGTTTCAAATCCACACCATCCCTTCACATATTGATGCAGACGTGGAGGTCTTACACGGTGAAACCCCAGTTAAAAGCTTCACACCCCATCAAGTTAATATTATCAAGTCCACCTTAATATACAACGATATTGAATTCGCAGAACAAAATCACCAGAAGCGAGATTACGCGGACCTTTATTTAGACGAACACGAGGAAGATTTTGGCGATATCGACGAAAGCATTTATTCGAATCCTCAAGGTGTTATTGAAAATACAGACGGCTACGAAGATCCTAATGCATATGGAAGAGAAAATAAAAACGAGTTTGATGAAACGAGTACCTACAACCCCTTCCTATCTAACACAAAGAAACTGACTCCAAGAATTTCCTACGAAAATAATAGTTTAACACAGATGGAAACAGATGAGACACTGAATGAGGTTGATTACGAAGTTAGCAATATCACTGAAGAAAAGGAATTTAAAGTCGTCCATGCAAAAGAGGTACCTGATCTACCTAAGGGAACAAAAGATGAGCAGTCCCGAAACTGTCGAATGAGTGAATTATATTTGAATTTGCTGGATGATAAATCAGAGGATGTTGTTTCTGTTTCCACCCCTCCCACTAATAACTGCGGGTATAAATTTAGACCACCAAAAGTCAAGGAGCACAAAAAAGATTATATTGACAGTGATGGATATATGGCCATGAAACTACGTGGATGCTTCCCTGAAGAAAGTGCCAGCAACTCTTCCGCAAACTTAAGTGGACATGCAGACAACGGAACGCCAACCAATGCGTCTCGCCCTCCCGTACCTTCTCGTTTAAATCAATCTTCAACCAACGACAGCACAGCACATTTCTACAACAATGTAAATTCACCGGCAGGCGAAACAAAACATGAGTCAGTCCATGCGAATTACGACAATCATAGGCAAAGCTGTTCAAAGGTTAATTCAGTAAAAAAACATACGCCTTCTTCGTCTAGTGACTACGACTATCCCGACATGACGGAATTTAGTATGTATGACTTGACGGATATAAAAAGTGACAAGAGCTTGCAACAGGAAACAAGTCGTTTGAAGACATCTAGCTTGGGAGTCAGCGAAGTTTCAAATATGCTGAGAACTCTTTCCTTGAGAGACAAAATCGACAAGTTTCAAAATTTAGGTATAGATGGACATACTTTAGCTAATTTGACGGAAAGCGATTTTATAGATTTAACACTGACTCAATTTCAAGCCAGGAAGTTGTATAAATTTGTAAATGGCTGGAGGCCATTGGTTGATGAAAATAACATCAATAACTCCCCTGCTGAATATAGTGTTAACAACGTATCGAAGTTAGTAAGTGAAATGAATATCCAAACATTGTCGAATTTCGTCACTACACAACACATCGACGGACATCTGATGCGCGAGCTTGTGAAAGACGATATTTTATCAACCTTCGGCTGCGATCATGGTATCATGCTCCGGAGATCTGAAATAATCAAATTGAAAAAAGCTTTTCTCGAAGGCTACGAATCCAATATCTGTTGATATTTTTTTTTTTAAAAAAGAAATTTGTTTAAGTTCTATCTTTACTTGTTATTTGTTGCACCTGTTAATAGGTAGTTAAAAATATAGCTGTTGAAATATTACTTGCGTCTCATACAGTCTCACTGATTAACCCCAAACTTTTTGACGTTTAAAGAGGGAATAGGAGGGTCAATTCAATTGACCCTTTCCCCTAATATTTGTTTTTAAAAAAGATAAAGAAAATATTGCTCCTTCTTTATAATATCATCACAAGCAAGTCAACTTTTTAAATTATGCGTAATTTGAATGGTGTTTAGATGACCTAAACCTTCAATTTCGCAAGGAATTCTTGATCGTTAAAATAAGGAACTTCGTATATATATGACGTCAATACCAAATCAGGCCAAAATTCGGCTTTCCAAAGGAGATGTTTTTTTTCTTCCTGAAGAATTCGCAAAAATAAGTCTAACTTGTTTATCGGTTATTTAAACGTTATGTAATTACAAAAATGACGTCAATGATATTATTAAAGTTGGTGAAGTCATTGCAGTGCAGGTTTAAGTTTGAGACCAAGTAACTAGAAAACAAGTAAAAATAACTGACGTCATCTCCTGAGTGGGTAACCAGGGAAAACCTGGGACCAAGATAGGACTAATTTCCTAAAGCTTGGTCAACCCATCTGTTTCGGAACAGACGGATTGATGACGTTATCAAAATACCTAATCCCCAATATCTCTTGTAATTGTTTGTCAAAAGTAAATGTTCCTACACATTTTCTAAATCAGAATTTTAAGCTCTATACAACAGAGGCAACAGGTCAAAAAAAAAGTTTGTACTTCGGCGGGTCAACAAAACTTAATCTCCTAAACCGTTCAAAAATTTTGTAATAGCTGTTTGCTTTAGAATTTTTATAGTCATTTAAATATTTGCTTTCTAATTCTGCTGGGTAAAACATAAGATAATTAAAAATATCTGGGTAAAACATAAGATAATTAAAAATATCTGGGTAAAACATAAGATAATTAAAAATATCTGGGTAAAACATAAGATAATTAAAAATATCTGGGTAAAACATAAGATAATTAAAAATATCTGAGTAAAACATAAGATAATTAAAAATATCTGGGTACATAAGCATTGCCCAAAATGAAATTCCTTCATCTTCATTTAACCACCTATGTGGGATTTTGTAGGGATCAGGAATAGTTAAGCCGTCAATTTTAAATTTTTAGTTGTGTTCAATACTAAGCTGATGCTCTACTTCTGCTGGGGTTTTTATTAGCTGTGTTATTCTCCATAGCCGAAAACACTCGTGCTACAAGTTCCTTTCTCCATCCATTTAATAACAGCCCTCTAACTCTTAAGTAATCCTTAAGTTCTTCTACTTTCATTTTTTCTATCAAGTCATAATCCATTTTAATTAATTTTTAATCGTTTTGTTTGATGTTTATACTTGGTTGTCTCGAGTTAAATTGCGGGATTCTCATGCTTTCTGACCCCTTACTTATGGAGTCCAGGCCGCGACCAACATTACGTAATTAAAAAAGGTTGAACTGCTGTGTACATTTTCTTTATCACCGATTTAAGCTTTACACATTAAAGCTAAACAAATTTCTTGAAATATTTTTTTGTTTCTAAAACAATTTTTTTGCATTGTTCTTTTGCCTAAGTGGATTTTTCCAAGCGTTTATCGATTAAAACTAATTTTCTGTGAGTGAAATTTGAGAAAATGGACTTAATCAGACGTCATTTCTAATCCCTATGATGTTAACAAATTAATTAGGACCCTTTACCAGTACCGGGTTTTCATTTTCGGCAAAGTTACTAAAATGTTTTATCGACTAACCATTTTTACTGACACTTTTTTACTGGCCAACCATTTACCGATTTTTTGCTGACTAAAACTTTTTACTAATTTCTGCTTTTTTTAAGTTTCTCTAATTATAGCGCATTAAGAACAACATGTCTCAAAAATGAGAAAATACAAAGGATATAAAAGATTTACATTTTGAAAAGGAGAATTTGTTAATTTCTCTTGCATGCATGCATGCATGCATGATTATTATATTTATTTCAAATTTTGTTCATTGATTTTTCCAAGAATTACAGAAAGTGATTACGTTTGTACAAGTTAGTCGGTAAAAAGTGGCTATCTTCTGTGCAAGCGACTAATATTTTTATTGGCTAAAATTTTTCACCTTTTTGACTAAAAACGGTATTCTAAATTGAAGTAAAAAACAATCCTTTAAATGCATCAACTTTTTCGAGAAAGTTTATGAACGCTAAATAAACTTCTTAATTCTCAAATGTGCGTAATAAAAACAATAAAACAACAATATTTATTTCAGTTTGAATTTTTTGCTACTATAACAAAGAATACGCTTGAAAGTTGTAACCTTAAACGGTCTTTTCGTAATTCGCGAAAGTTAATGCGCGAGTGATCGTTCGCAAAAATTTTTAATATGGCTGATTTGCGAAAGTTGATGCTCAAGAAACTGCTCGCAAATTTTTTTTAATATCGCTCGTTAGCGAAAGTTACTGCTCGAGTTATTGTTTTTAATATGGCTCTTTCGCATTTAGAGTAATTTGTCGGATACACGTGACATCTTATGCATTTAACTTAAAAGGAAGGCACGTTTTTTAAGACTCCTTTTTCCTCCACAAAATCCCGTGATTAGTGGTTGAGGACAAGACCTAGACGGAGCACTTTTCAATAACAAGCGGAGTTATGGCGGTCCAACTTTGCGGGGTTAAATACTGCAGAAATAAGGTAGACCCCGCGCCCGATTTCTTACAAATAAAAAACGTGTACAGCAAAGTGGCAACTTTTATATTTTTATAATCCTCATTTGTAAACCCATCAGAGACCAAGTAACAAAACTCACCCATCAACAACAATACAAAAGCAGACAACAAATTATGCAGCCTACAACATGTGCACAGAAAAAAAAAATTCAACAAAACTTACAAAACCTTTCTTTTTTCAAAACAAAAAATACAACTTTGAACTTAGTCTCATGCTTCAATAAACATCTTCGAACACAGTCTCTCACTTTTTTATCAAATGTTCTGACAAGATTCAGTTTATGGAATACCGGTGGGCTTTGAGACTGAATCAATATATACATTATCTCATGCCCATCTGCTGTCGCTCATACATAGGCTGCGAAGACATTTGACGCGTCATATGATCGTCATTATCGTATTCCTGTTTGATCGAACGGCGTTCGTGTAACTGTTGCAGCATGGGTTTGCGTTGTTGCTGTTGCTGGTGTTGATGCTGCTGTTGAAATTGCTGTTGCTGTTGCATCATCGACTGTTGTGGCGCTCGCTGAAACTCTTGTATTGGAGACTGCTGCATTTGACTCGTAGGTTGGCGTAGGGGCTGCGTGAAAGACTGTTCCATCAAACCGTGTAGCTGTTCTTTAGATTCTATGTTATTCTCTATATTCATTAAAGGCTGAGGGCGATTTGGGCTCATTAATGGCTGATTTCGCTGATGATTTGGAGCTCGGTTAGAACCCATCAACGGGTGAATGTTTGACTGGTTGGACATACGATTAGGACTTCCGTCGTAGCGTACTGGATACGGGGCATAATTATTTTGATCTTGGTTAACTTGCTGCGGTTGTTGGGAGTATTGCAGCTGCTGCGGCAGTTGTTGTTGGTGGGTTGGCAGTTGTTGTTGGTGGGTTGGCAGTTGTTGTTGGTGGGTTGGCAGTTGTTGTTGCAGAGGACGTTGTTGCTGCTGTTGCAGAGGACGTTGTTGCTGCTGTTGCGGTGGATGTTGTTGCTGCGTTGGTTGTTGTTGTTGTTGTTGAGGTGTCTGTTGTTGTTGTTGGACTTGTGGTAGTGGTTGTTGATGTTGTGGTGGCTGCTGCTGTGGAGGAACCTGCTGAGACGAAGAGCCATACTGCTGAGGTGAAGGACCATATTGTTGAGGCGGGAACTGACGCATTTGTTGTTGTGTATATTGTTGTTGCATTTGCTGTTGTGGCATAACATCTTTCTGCTGGGCTATTTGTTGAAAATTGGCTTGCGCTGACATGTTTTGATTTTGCGGTGTTTGGCTTCCTTGAGGATATAAGTTCTGAGGTCGCATCACGTTTTGCGGAGCAGGATTTGTTTGATAGGATTGTACCATACCAGATACATTCTGTTGGACACCTGGAGGCGTTTGTACGCTGTTGTTGAAGTACCCAGCGTTTTCCTGAGGTCGCGACATTTGACTATTTCCAGAAGGCGAAGGGATTATATGATTCTCCCTCGTCATACCTGGCGTTGCTGGACCACGGTACTGCGGATTAGTATAAGCAGGCTGCTGGGGAATTGTTCCAAGCTGCAAAGACATGGAGGTAGTTTGTTGTGGTATCGCATTAGGTGTAGGGCTAAAGTTCGGTTGCTGCTGTTGATACTGCTGCAGAGGAAAGGGCTGTTGTTGCTGGTACTGCGGTTGGACGACGGACTGTTGTGCAGCTTGTTGTCCAACTACATTTAAAGTTTGTAGAACCTACACATAAAAGAAACACATTTCACAAAATGTCTCCCACGCTGATTGGAGTTGATGCTGTATAGCAAACGCATGCATATTTCGAGATCAAAAGTTTTCATATTCTCAGTTTCACGCACACATAGAGCGACTGAACTAATGGGGCAAAATACCGAAATCTATTAGTCATAACTCCTAAACACAACTTAGATGTATCAAAATACAGACCCACATTAAAGAAAAGTAAATGGTATTTTTCAGACTAAGAACCGAGGTTGATAATTGGCTTAAAAACAATGCAACCGCTGAGAAACTGCCCGACTAAATAATTTTACAAACCAGTTCGGTCTTCAAATAATGAAATCTGTTTTAATTCTTTAATAAATAATAACACTGAAGTACGAAAATAGCAAATGTAAAGTTTGAATACTACGCCTTGTCAACTTCTGAGCAACTTTAAGGGTGAAATCAAAATAAATATTCTAGCAACTGAGCAAAGTAGTTGCTTATAAAAAAGAAAAAAAGTGTAGTTCTGCCTGTATCGGCATTCAAAGCACATGCGTACACTTTAATAAGAATTAGAAAACTCACTGAAGCTGGCATGTTCTTCATTCGATATTGCAGCAACGCTTGCGTTAACGCGTTGGAAACTTGCAAAGCTAGTTCTGCATCAGCTTCGTTTGTCACACAACATTTAGCCTGTTAAAAAAATATGGTAAAAAGTCATATTAATCTTTTTTTAAACCCATCATTAATATTCTGTACCAGAACTTGAATAAGGCTGAACTACCTTAAGGGAATTAATTTTCGTGGAAATTAAAAATTAGTTCCCGCATTAATTCCCTGAAGGTAAAACTGCGCAATAGCGAAAATGGCGCATTGGGGCGTGAGATGGTTCTGTTCACAGTAAAAACAAAATATAAAACAAAATTAAATAAATTACAAGTTCGGTCAGGTTCTGCATAACTAGACGCTTCGTGTCATCGTCCAAAATCTTCGGTGCTTCAGGAGGAGGAGACGAAACCTAAACACAACGTATATAAAATTCCAAACATCACATTTGTTTAAAAATATTTGAAATTTAATTAACCTTAAACTGCGAGCTTGGCGAAACTAAGTTACTCTTCGGGACGGAGGGGGTTGGAATAGGCGGGGTGACGGAGGGGCGTTCAGGCACCAAAGAGTACCCTCGAGTAAAGCTAAGAAATAATGCATCCACAACAACCCTTTAAAAACACCCAATTTTTTACAATAGTATCCGCGACATCCAATTCACTTGAATCAGAGTAAAATACAAATGGTATTAGAAAACTTACCCTAGAATCGCTCCTTGAAGAACTAAAGTTAAAATAGAAATAAAAATAAATGAAGAACACGTTTGTGAAAAAAGAAGACAATCACCTAAAGAAAAGGAACAAAAAACAAACTGTTCCCTACCCATCCCTTTTTCGTCTTTTTTTCTCTTCTTTTCGTTCTATTTCTTCTCGTTCGGCGTGACGTCGTTTCCGCTCTTCTGCACGTCTCTTTTCTTCCTTCCGTCGTTCCTGCCTCTTCATTTCATCTCTAATTTCGTCGCTAATGTCTTTTGGACCGTCGTCATCTTCAATAGATCGGGGAGAGCGTTCTCGGAACGGCCGTCTCTCAGGACTTCGTCCCCTAGGTTTCTCGGTACTCCTATCTCTTCTTCTATCTCTATTATCGCGACGGTCTCGGCTACAATGGTGACTTCGATCGCGGCGATCTCCACTAGGGCTTCTATCCTTTGGTCTCTCCATGCTCAAATCCCTTTGCGGGGCGTACATATTTTCGTCAGCTCCACTAACAACTGGTTGTATTCCATCGGGAATAGGTAGAATGCCATCACCTAACGCCATTAAAGAAGGTATTTCTTGCTGCGCATATGGACCTTTGGAAGGCAGAGGAAGTAAACCATCTCTTCCGTGAGAGATGTCAGGATTGTCATTGTCCTCATCAGAGTCATCTTCTAATAAATTAAGATGATACGCCCACAAACGCATTTAGATACGCCCAACAACGCCCCAAAAATTTAAATTTAAACAAAAAGGTTGCACAAAAAAAAATCTAATCTCTTACCCGGTATTAACCCCTCGTCCTCCAACTTAACATCACGTCTGTCATAAAGTGTTCCTTGTTTGACTTTGATGAACGAGATTAACCTTCCTTCGTCTTCCTCCAGCCTCCTGGCAATGTCAGCAAGCTTGGCAGTAAGTTCAGAACGTCTCTCACAGGACGCATGAATACTTCTTGCCCAGTCGCTATCTTTTTTTTTCTAACGGTTTTAAATTGTAAAATAAAACGAATGACCAAATATATATATAAGATATAATAGGAATAACGAAAAAGAAAAGTATAAAGAAGAGGTGATAAAATATATAAATGATAAACTATTGCCACAAAAGCAAAAAAGGGGAGGGGGAGATCTTACGTCATCACTGCTCTTCTGTATACGAGAGGAAATAAAAAGTAAACTAAAGCAAATATATTTCTGGCATAAATGCACAGGAAAACCCATGGCATAAGCCCTTTTCCCTTAATAACCAAGAAGGCAAATTTGCCTTGATTGGTTATTAGAGTGCAGCATCCGCTTCCGGCAACAAGCTGTGAATCAGCCAGTTACCAAGGGTTGAAACGAAACTTCTCACTGACAAAAAATACCAAGTAACAAAGTATTGTTTCAAACGAGAAAGTAAAAATAAAAGGAAATGTTTGCCTAAGCCAGTTTAACGATAAAATTAAAACTGAGGGAAAATGTTAAGACAAAACCGATCGAATTTTAATTTGATTGACCAATCTGCAAAATTAACCCGTTCCTTCCTAACGAAAAGTTGGAATTATTTCAACTCTCAGCTCGGAGCAGAATGGAAAATTTCATCAACCAATCAGATTCAAGATTTCAACCCAATCAGAGTCACCATTTGGTTTGTTTCAAATTTTTTCATTCTGAGATTGTTCGCATTTAAAGGTTTTGGATTTAATTATGCTATGTAAATCATGTCATGTTTGAGGTGTAGCAAACTTTGGTAATTTTCTGCCATAGGTAATTTTGGACCTGTTAAGCGATATACTTTGTCAATGCATCAATATTATATAGGTGAACTGGTCAACATAAAGAATTATGCCAAGGAGGCGCTTGTTTTCTTGTCCCAGGCCTCTTAAACTTCTGTAGTTGATCCAATAACTTGGGATCTGCAATGGGCCTTCAATAAAATTTCGTGGGTAAGCTTGTTTACTCACCAACCTTTTACACACAAAATTATTGGGTCGTCAGATATTCTTGACGAGACAAGCCGTGTTAGAAAGAATTTGCAAGTATGGAAAGCACTTACAATAAATTGATAACGGTGTTTCGTACCCACGATATGCGGGAGCTTTAGGTTGTTATCAAACTTTGCATCACAAAGTTCACAATGAAAATAAGGCACTTCTCCTTGGATCTGTATCTCTGTAATATACTCCAGACCTTTAAACAATAGTGCATGCAAAAGTCACAGCATAAAAAAGTATGAAGGAGAGTTGCAGATCAGATAAAAACGAAGAAACAAAAAGATTGGCTTCGGAAAGGCCATGTTAATCAAAGTTGTGGGATTTATTGTTTAAAAAATTACTAGAATTTTATCCAAAAATTGAATAATAACAACATTAGTCCTACTGTACTTCATTCCCGGTCTGTGCAAAGCATGTGTATATGAGAAAATTTGCACCCAGTCTGAGCATAATAAATAACATTTACAGCAAACGTTAGAACAGTGTTTAAAATGTTGTTACTGCAGATTAAAATGTAAATGAAAAAAATGTAAATGAAGTAATGTAAATGAAAATGTAAATAAAGTACTAAAACTAAAAGTTTATTGTTAGAATTATTTCAGGGTTTTTTCAATAAGCACCCACCTCAAAAGAGAACCTCCCTCAAATGAGCACCCCTTGTCAAAGCCCTAAAATTACATGAGTGCCCCAAGAGCTTGTTTTAGTAAATACAGTCAGCCCGAAATTGACTGATTTTTACAGTTAAAGTATATTTTCATAGGGGATGTTTTATGGATAAGGTAATGTTCATAAATACCTTGGTACTTCTCTTATATGTTCCAACACACAAAATTCTATGTTTTAAGCATACCCATTAGAGGCACCTATGTACACTAAAACACTTTTCTTGAAAGTAACGAATTACACTAAGCATAAGTTTTATATCAAAAAAAATATTATCAACATCAATTGATATTTTTTGGATGCCCTTGCAAATAGATAGTATAGCTTTAATAATAATAATCTTCACGATACACATTTTTGGTCATGTGTTTTAAATTTAGAGTGTTTTTGAATTTCAAATCTTTGAACTTTAGTAAAGTTGTGGATAGACAGTGTCGAATCGATATTAAACCCTTCCTTTCTGACATTCCTGAGATTTTCCTGGTTAAAAGTACTGACACCCCCCCCCCCCCCAATTTTTCACCTGCTAAAATTCTTGGGTTACCCTGAAAATTTTAAATTTAATTACAAGCATAAGAACAGACTTTGCAAATCATTAAAAACGCTTCTAAAATTTAATCCTTGATATGTTAAATAAGGGTAAAAAATCTGATTCATCATTTAAACTTCCAGACATATACAAAAGAATTGCTGCTATTCTGACATTTTGCATTATTTTGAAATTTCTTGACAATATTCAACATTCATGATAGAGTGACACCCTAATACACACTATCTTAAAAAATTCTATGTGTTGTTAGCACATTTCACGATATACTCGTTTTTTTCGTTTACAATTCTAACAAACCATGAATCAAACTGTGTTAGGCTGCATATAAACAATTTATAAAGAAGCACTGTTTCAATTTTATCAGTTTCCAAATCTTAAGTTAGTAAAATTTTAGCATGTCAAACTTAATGGAGACATTTCAAACATTCTTTAGGTACACACATGCTTATAACAGAAAATCTATTTAACATGGCCTTACACTGGGGGTTACAAATTTAAGAGAGTCAAACAACCAAACTGTGACTGTAAACTGTGACAACCAAACAATGACTGGCTATCAATGTAAAGCATCATCAACAACAACAAAAACAAAAAAGAATCAGAAGAAGAAGAAAATGTCCAGACTTTAAATATAAAAATAAAAGGGGATAAAATTGATTTCCAATGCTAGAATGGACATTCGACATATAAAAAAGCTATTATTACAAAAAATGTTAGTTTCCTTTTGAATTAGAGATAATTTGGGATTCAAATTTGTTCTTTTTAGGTTATATGTTTAGATAAATGCCATTCCCTGTTAAAATTTAACAAGGTCTACTGTTTTCATAAAATAGCCAGCCATGTCTGATAACAAAGGATATAATGGACCCCTGGCGGATGCTAGGAGCACCAACAAAACAAACTAGAATAGATTTTTTCACTCTGAACACAAATGAAGAGAACAACAAACAAGGTCTATCCTTCCTTCCATTAGTGTTCATCATGAAAAAGTCAACATACCGATCAGTGGTTCTGAATGATTTAAAAAATCCTGCAAGGTCATTGGTAAAAGATTCGGACTGTCAGACGTGGCAGCAATTTTCGGAACACCTAGGTATAAATCAGGAAAGTGAGAAAGATAGGAGCCCAAGGTTGGATACATATAATATTCTTATTCATATTTTCTAACCTCTATCACGGGCAGCTCTTGCTATTTCATCTTCTAAAGCTTTTAGTTTCTCTTTCTGAAAACAAAAATGAAAACTCTTTGAAAAAATATATTTAAAGGTATAGATGAAAACCATGTTTTTGTTACGACATTATTGTGGCCCACAAGTGCCAAGTAAGGGGTCATGGAAACCAAAGAAGGCAATCACACTCGCAAATTAAAGAAGATTGTGGCAAAAATGGATGTTCCCTGTTTTGACAGAGCAGGTCTTCATTTTCCTGTTGGCACTTGTGGGTCAGTCACTGTAAACATAAGTTATATCTATGCTACATATATGTATATTTCAAAATCTAAAATTAACCTTTTTATGCTTTGCACCCTGTAAATGAGCAGTCCAACATATATCTCCATTACAGTTAACATCACATATGTCACAATGGTGGATTTCTTTATCTTTTCCATCTTCCTTCGATTGTTTTTTTGCTGACACATCAAAATGAAAAACACGAGCAGCTTTGTTTACATGCTGTTCAGAAACAACATGCTCTTGGTAGGCCTGAATATCAAATATAACCCAACAAATGGCTTAGTTGTGTCTTAAACAATCAAAATATCTATTGTGACATAAAATGTGTTTATTTATACCTCTAAGCTGTATGAAGTGTGGTTACAAACTCCACAAAAATATTTTTCTTCCTCTTCCTCCTCCGTCTCAATTTCTTGTTTTACTTTATTCATATCATTTGTGGCATAATTAAAAATGTCGTTTATCCTGTTTTGTGCTTTATTACTTTCAATGTTCGGTTCTAATTTAACTGAAGTTCCAGGTGGCGGTGGCTGATTATTTGATATCTGTTTTTCCATTTATTTAGATACCTGGTTTATCAAAAATTGCTTAATATCATGGAAAGATATGTAATGCAACCAGGTAAAAACGAAAGAGTATACAAGAAGAAGGACAGAGGGGCAACATCCATGCTTGTCAGCAAAGTCCAAACTCAGGGCTGACTTAATCTGTTAAGAACATTGTAGAAAGTTAAGTTGGAATACGGCTGCTAAGAATTATCTCCAAGAAGCAAAATAATTTTTTTTATACAGATGATTTTGTCCTAAGGGGACACTACAGGTTGAATATTATGACAATAGTCACTGGGTACCAAAGATTAAGTGCTCAGGTTAGAAAAAGTTAAATAAAAAGAAGACAAAAAAGCATGTACACAGAAAAAGGAACATTGACATGAAAAATAGCAATACTGTTTTTGTTTAATTTATGGCTGTTAAAAAATCTCAACACCAGGGTGTTAAATTTAAAGCCTATAATCATAAACAAAGTTTTACTATCAGACAATATTTAGCACAACTATTGTTGTGGGGCTGTCTACAAATTCATTTTATTTATTCTAATGGACATTAACAGTTAATGGGAAGGGGGTAAAATGTTAGAGAGGAAAGTGAAATCACATAATTTAGACATTCACGTAATGTGAATGGTATATGCTATATATATAGCATATACCATTATGCTATATGCATTATAGTATATGCTATATAGGCTATGCTATATAGGCTATATAGGCTAGGCTTGTGTTGGAAGAAGTGTTACTTGCAGGATAGGTTCTGCTTGGAAAAAGTTCAGAGAGTTACTTCCTTTGTTGACTAGTAGAGTCTTGTCAATTGAGGTAAAAGGTAGGTTGTATGAGGCCTGTGTAAGAAGTGTTATGTTGTACGGTAGTGAGACATGGGCAGTGAAGCAGGAAGATCTTGACCGTTTAGAAAGGAATGATATGAGAATGGTTAGGGGGGTGTGTAACGCCAGTCTGAGAGACAGAAAGAGTTCAGATGAGCTAAGAAGCAGGCTAAGTATCCGTAGAATTAAAGATGTTATCCAGATAAGAAGATTGAATTGGCTGGGGCACTTGGAAAGAATGGAGGAGGATAATTGGGTAAGAAAGTGTAGAGACTTGATAGTTCCTGGGGCAAAGCCCAAAGGCAGACCGAGAAAGACTTGGCAGGAGGTTATAAGGACAGACTTGATACAGAGGAAGTTGAGTTTAGATCTAACACAGTCTAGATCAGATTGGAAGAGGGTCATTAATATACCCCGTCCAACCCATGCTAGCATGGAAAACGGACGTTAAGCCGAGAATGATGATGATGATGATGAGGCTTTTCATGTGAAAACTAGCAATGTTTTTAGCATGATTAGTGTGTTTATGAAAAAGAATTCTTGGATCCGGGATAACATCATCAAATGTTAAAAGAGGAAGCAAAACTTTGAGGAAAACAAGTGACATATATATATATATATATATATTTGGATTTATCAGCAAAAATTATATAAGATTGGAAGTTTGGAATACCATACGGCTATTAGAACAGCATTTATAGTAATTTAAAGTTTTTAAATTTTATAAGAGTTTGCTGATTATATTCAACACTGTAGTGAAACATTTTCACTGAAGTTGATTTGCATGGTTATTTCTTCATAAAAGTTATACTAAGTGTCTATAAACTTGAAATACATTTTGATGCTGAATTCAGATAAGTTGGTTATTTTTTAAAAAAGATCAGAAAATTTCAAACATGTTAACCCGGATACGAGAAAAGCCTATAGATGAATTCCGTTATTTACATTTTCAGCAGTAAGCTTTTTCGGTTTTGGCATTTGCATGGCAGGAAAAAAGATGAGGGTGCTAGGTGAAGTAAAGTAATTAGTCCATTTCTTCACATAAAGGCATTCTTATAAGAATTATCCTTAGGACTTCAAGGCATCAATCTACACTTGATATAGTTATAACCTCAATGATGTTTCCATGAGAAGAAATCTACAGGAAAAGATATCTCTTCACTAAATCCTAGCATTTTTTTCTGCCACGCAAATGCCAGAGCCAAGAGAGATAGATAGCTAGATGTGCATATTTTACATGGCTAGCCTCACAAATATCGAGGGATATACCCTGTCTATTATTTCCAGGAGGGGCCATGGCTTTGATGGGGAGTCCTGGAGTATTTAATGCTCTCTTTTGAGCTACGCAAACTCAATTAGGGTCAGCGCTCTGCCAGACAACTCCCTGCAACATCCAACAGCCCACATGTGCGTCATCTCCCCAATTTCCCTCACATGGCTTGGGTTAACCCGGGGCTATGGTAATATTCAATACACCTTTACGATAATTCGGAAAAACTAACACTCCATCGCAGCTTATTTTGCGATCGGAGGAGGTAAACATCACAATTTTATAAGAGTTTATTAAGGAGAAAACACGTTTTTTCATGATAACTTTTCTTTCCGCGTTTTGTTTTTAATGAAAAGTACACATAAGTTGTATCTTATTATTAAGATTATTATTAATTAACGTTTCCTGAAAATTTGAAAGAAATTGATACAACAGAAGTTAAAAAACTGGAGAAAACACGCTTTCGTCTCTAACAAACTCTCATAAAAAACATGATTTTTACCTCCTTTTTTTCCGATATTGTAAAACGATGGAGAGTCGTAGGAACGCATGTACAATTGAATTATCGTAAAGGTGTATTGCCCATATTGAATCGCCGCCAAGGGGAAACAAAAGTCGGTCTCCCGCACAAAGTACGAGAGTGATAACCACTAAACTACGTCGCCATAGAGCTTACCATTGAAAAGTAAACAAATAACTTCACGCTGGAATCCATCTATATGTCAAGTGGCAGGAACAGAGAGAGTAGAGGTTTAATGACCAATGCTGAATAAAATAAATAAAAATTGATTGTTAACTGCCTCTAGTCATGCTGCAAATTCAAATCCTGTTATTATCCCCTTGTTTTCTTTTCTTCACACAATCTAGCTCTGAATATTTTACAAGACTATTTTAGGAGCAGTTAGCTTGTAGCTAATGCTTGGTTTTATCTCACAGCTAGTTATGGATAGCAAAGAGCCAGCTTGATCAAACTTAGCTTAGCTAGTTAGCTATAAGCTGGAGCAGTTGAGTGTGGCGCCATGTAGATTAGTGGTTATAGCTCTCGTACTCTGTGCGGGAGACCGGGGTTCGATTCCTCTTGACGACGATTCAATATGGGCGAGTGAATGTTACCATAGCCCCGGGTTAACCCAAGCCATGTGAGGGAAATTGGGCAGATGGCTCACTGTGTGGTCCGTTGGATGTTGTACATGTACAATTGAATTATTGTAAAGGTGTATTGCCCATATTGAATCGCAGCCAAGGGGAAACGAACCTCGGTCTCCCGCACAAAGTACGAGAGTGATAACCACTAAACTACGTCGCCATAGAGCTTACCGTTGAAAAGTAAACAAATAACGTCACGCTGGAATCCATCTATATGTCAAGTGGCAGGAACAGAGAGAGTAGAGGTTTAATGACCAATGCTGAATAAAGTAAATAAAAATTGATTGTTAACTGCCTCTAGTCATGCTGCAAATTCAAATCCTGTTATTATCCCCTTGTTTTCTTTTCTTCACACAATCCAGCTCTGAATATTTTACAAGACTATTTTAGGAGCAGTTAGCTTGTAGCTAATGCTTGGTTTTATCTCACAGCTAGTTAAGGATAGCAAAGAGCCAGCTTGATCAAACTTAGCTAGCTAGATAGCTAGTTAACTATAAGCTGGAGCAGTTGAGTGTGGCGCCATGTAGATTAGTGGTTAATAGCTCACGTACTCTGTGCGGGAGACCGGGGTTCGATTCCTCTTGACGACGATTCAATATGGGCGAGTGAATGTTACCATAGCCCCGGGTTAACCCAAGCCATGTGAGGGAAATTGGGCAGATGGCTCACTGTGTGGTCCGTTGGATGTTGCCGGGAGTTGTCTCATCTAGCGCCAGGGCCCTAATTGGGTTTGCGTAGCTCAAAATGAGCATTAAATACTCTAGGACTCTCCATCTAAGCCATGGCCCCTCCTGGAAATAATAGACAGGGTATATCCCTCGATATTTGTGAGGCTAGCCATGTAAAATATGCACATCTATCAGGAGAGTGTAAAGAGTGGACGGAAATTTAGGTTTATTGATTGAGCAATAAAATGCAATAATCCACAAAGTCATCCTTCCAATCCAGCATACCAAACCTCTTCTAAACAAACAAAACACACTCTTTCCATTTCCAGTCATGCAATGTCACAAGCCAAGCCAAAACAAGACCACACCACACCACCACAGCTGTACAGCTGCCAGGCAATTCTTCTGCCATTTTCGGTGTGACAAATGCACAAAAACGCGGTCCTCCTAAAGCGCTGTTTAAAATACAGACCTAGGAACCCCTTTAATAAACGTGGTCGATTTGCACAACAACTTTAAAAAACTTATATCGTGCCAGCAAAATACCTGGGGACGAGATTGTACCTTACTTGACTAAAAGTTAATTTTTCGCTGAGAATGGCTTAAAGTTAACTTGCATCGGCTATCCGGTGATCTCGTTCATTTTTATGAAAGAATGTTACTCTCTTATTTATTTTCTCTCTCTCTATACAATCTTGGTTAAAATATGCTCTGAGACAAGACAACTAATTTTGACGTTCACAAGTAATTTCATTTATGTATCCAATTCACGCATTTTGACCTTGTCAAAGTTCACTTGTTAAAGTTCGGAGTGGACTTAGGACTTAAGATCTTAGGTTATTTGGTCGAGTCCAAACTCTTGAAATGTGCTAATTGTTGCTGACGTCAGCGTGGCCATTTTCCACAAAATCTCGGGGTCGTGGATTTGTTGTGCGGGCGTGCTAGTGAATGTAACTACCAAATTTCAAGCTTTCTGCCTGCCCTACGTATGTGCAAAAGTAGTGACTTTATAGCATGCCAGCTATAGAGCATTACCGTTTGACGCATTCTCGACCCCAGAGCTCTTTGAGATAAACTCGTTTTAATCTCAAAGAGCTCTGGGGACGAGAATGCGTTTGACGCTTTTGTTCATATTTGAAAAATGACAAAAAAATTTATTTGTCTCAATATTATAAGTCGCGCTAAAAAATACAGCTGATGGTGCGACGACGGATAGATGGTTAGCAAATCAGATATTTGTTATTATAATGCCGGAAAGCAAGGATAAATTTTTTATTATTTGGAAATGATGTAGGAATTCTCTTAAATCAACCTTGTCCTCAGGGTTCGCTAGTTTTATTGACTTAGGGACAGAACATGTTTTGTTCAAATATAAAAAAACCTTAACAATTCCTGGGGACAAGGTTGCTCCTTAATGACGCAAAGTTTGCTATAATTTGATTCCGATGAGTATTTCCAAACATTTCTTAATGAAAGAAAAACTTGAATATCTTCGATAACTGTTACATCAGTAAAATTTATAGTTAATATTCATAACTTATAAATAAATTTTTCGGTCATTACTGCTTTATAAAGATGTTTCTTTAATAAAACAATATGTTTTCCAGCTACACGTTTTCTTTTTTCAGTTAAGAAGAATATTCAGGCTGACATTTGGCTAAAAAACAACTTAAGAACAAATCAAGTCTACAGCCTCGTCCCCAAGGCTCTCTTTTAATTCTTGATAATAAGATTCCTATATCAAAAACTGGAAAAAGAGCCCTGAGGATGAGGTTGATCAAGTCTCAACTTTTTAAGCTTAAACATTTTGCTAAGTACACATTCTTTTCATTTTTCAAAATTATTTAGGGAAGGGGTGGAGTTGCCCCCTTACCCAGTTGCTACGAACCTTTTCAGCATCTGCCGGAATTTAGATGTGCTTTTGAAAAAAGTGTGTTAGGCAGAAAATAAATCATGAACTGAAAAAACGTTGCTTATAAAAAACAACTCAACTTATTTGAATTAAATTTCGTTAGCATTGTTTCTTCGTAAATATTGTATCTAAATACGGTAGCGAACAATGCAAAATGCAAGAGCAACAAAAATCAACTGACAAAATATTAGAAAAACAAACAAAGTCGGATGGCGATATTAAATAAAAGCTCGAAAGAATATAGAATACAAAAAAACTCAAATTCTTTTGGATATTTTTTCCATAATAGTAGAAATTCGTGGAATGCGCCAAACATTCACAGCAGTAATAAACAGAACCCGTTTCGAGCAGTATTCGCAGTGGGGAGAGATTTATTGTTTCGGTTCATTGAGTCGAAACTACAAGATTATCTTTGATGTATATTTTGAAAATTCAAAAATGAGCTCGATGTTTTAAGAATACATAAAACAAGAAGAAAAATAGTGTAATAATGGGATCGGATAACGAGGAGGAAATCGATTTAAATTCTTTTAGAGAAGAGAGCGCTTGTGATGAAGAAATAACACAAGAATGTCATTGTTGTAAAGACGTAAACCGCCATCTTTTGCCGCCCAAACTGTTCTACTTCTTCTTCTTTGCCGCAAATGGAACTTTAATGCCTTATCTGGTCTTATTTTTCAAACAACTAGGGCTCACTCCCAGTCAAGTTGGTATTGTGACTGGATTTAAACCATTCATGTCCTTCATATGTACTCCTGTATGGGGATATATTGCGGACAAGTACAAGAAAACAAAGTGGATATACATCATATCTCTTTTGGCTTATATTGGTGGATATTTTGCTTATTCTTTTGCGCCGGCGAAACACGTTTGTAAACTTCGAACGAATTCGACGAAACATCATCAGCCCTTTGGCTTTCATTCTCATGTACACAAAAGGAATATCGGATCTTCATACAAGTTATATCAAACACTGCACAAATTAAAATCCAAGAGAAACATATATACGCCAAAACAAAACACCGAATACCTTAAAAAATACAAGATAAAGCACATTCGCGAAGTAGAAACTATCAATTCTGACTATCAAACTTTCCCAGACGAGGGTGGAATTTCTTTCTTTCAACTCCCAGCTCATTTAGGAGCTCTTGCATCAAAAGGAAAAGGAAAAGTGTTAAAAACCAACACGGGGCTAGAGAAAGACAACTTTACACGCAAAGATAGTCTGCCCTTTTATATCGACGAGCCGTCTTGGACAAGTGATATAAGCGAGCACAGATCTCCTTGGGGAATTTGTGCAGCTGCTAGAGCTAATTCTGAATATGAAACAGATTTCAGCGCGGAAATCAAAGCCATTGTTGATATAAAGGCAATCTTTACCTATCTCTTGATCGTCACTATTGTGGCTACCATCTTTTCATGTGCGTTGATTACAGTTGTGGATACGGCAACTATTCGAAAACTGCAAGAAAATAACGAAACGCATAAATATGGTAAACAACGCTTGTGGGGATCTCTTGGATGGGGAATTACCTCTTTTGGTGTAGGCGCCATTATTAGTTTGATTCCCCTCTGTCCTGGAATGAATAACGAAGTTAATTATTACCCAGCGTTTTACGTTTTCGCTGTGTTGTTGCTATTTGCACTGGTAATTGGATTAAGGTTGCAGTTTAATCCACCAGAACAGGTAGACAGCGATAATGTACAAATTAGCCATGCGCAGAAAATCAAGAACGGTTTGAAACTTTTAAAAGATCCTGTATATTTTTGCTTTATCGCCACGTCTTTTTACATTGGTATTGTTATGTCTATTATAAAGACATTCTTGTTTTGGCATCTAAAAGACATTGGTGGAACGCAGCTTTTATTCAGTATAGCAGCAGCCATCAATTGTGTTTCCGAAGTGTTCGTCTATTTTTGCTCATCCTTATTCATACAACGTATTGGTCATATTAAAGTCTTATATATCGCCTTAGTGTGCTATTCCATGCGACTGTTTTATTACGGACTCCTTACTAACCCATGGTACGTACTCGCTGCTGAACCATTGTCTGGTATAACAACAGCTGCTGCATGGGCGTCTATGACGTCATACATTGGATTACACGCCACACCTGAGAGTGTTACAACTTTACAAGGTAAATTAATTTAATTATCAATATTAATTTGATCAGATAAGTCGTAGGAAATAACTCTTTGGCAAAGTATTATGTATTTATGCTTGTAGGTTAACGAGGACAACAGCAACAACAGTAAAAGCATACATACAAAAAATTTTCTTCTAAGCAATCTTTATGGCTTTAGGCTTAACGGGGAGGGGCGAGAGTTTGGGTTATGGCCTCCCTACTTTCTTTAGAAAGATTGAAGAAAACACCATTTTCTTCAATGTAATAAAAATTAGAATACCCACAATTCTTTAACATATTGGTCTGAAATTTGAATTTTTTTCTAAGTCAGTCCAACCATATTGGTCCACCGCTTCCAAAATCATTTTCTCAGTCATGATGAGTGGTAAATAAATTGAAAGAAGCTAGTTTAATCCCTTGAAAACTTGAAAATCCTTAAATAAGATATGTATCCCTTTTACGCAGATTTCGACCACTTTAAAAAAATAAATAATTACTTATCACACTGTAGCATAGCCTGAACGAAAAAATGAATAATAATTTTTAAGGGTAAGGCCCTCTGTCCCTCTTAAAATAAAATAACAAAATAGTAATGAAAACAGTAATTACAAATAAGGGGAATGCACACTGCACTGTGATTTTGTTCGTGAAATGGGTCACCTTTGTACATTTTCTGAGAGGGTAATTTTATAGCACAACAACGAACATCAAATGAACATCAAATTTTAGGGAACGTTGTGAAAAGTTTGCTTGTTTCTTTTCTGTATATTTGATCTCTCTCAATGAAATAACAATTTGATATTAGCGAATGACACCTTGGGAAACAAAGCTTAGTTTCATGTAGAAATCATTAAAAATCCACTCCGTGTAACTCACTTAAAATCTTACAATGAGACGAGGTAGCTAAAATCTATCCTGTGTGATTTTTTAGTAAAATTATAGTTGTAGCTCCAACGAAGAAAAAACACAAACAAAAGTTGTTCTACGAACTTTTTTAACCAATATTACATGTATTTTAGGTATACTACATGGTATTCACTGGGGACTTGGTCACGGTTGTGGTGAATTACTTGGTGGATTCATGGTGTCATGGATTGGCGGAGCAATGACATTTAATGTGTTTGGTGCATTGACACTTCTTCAGTTGCTTATTTTTATGTCTGTAAATTACTGCAATCAAAAAAGGTTAACAAAGAATATAAATGCAAAACTTTCAGAGCAGAATACACCGTTGATGAAAAATCAAGTGGAAGAATGAAGAGAAGCTTTTTATTTGAATTAACTTGTACTTAATTGTTTTTAGAATACAGATCCTTTTAAACGCCAAAACAGGAGACTGTACACAGTGTTCTGAAATCTTGCATATCCCTTGAATTAAAAAAGAATTTTGACTGCTCTGAAATCCTGGAAAAGAAATGAGTTGAAACTAAATATGCACCTGCAGGCCGATATTATTATATCATCTAATAACATAGGTTTAACAAGAATTGTACTTAGGCTGATCATTAATCTCATATCTCTATTGTTTTAAACAATAGACTATTATTATTTTTAATCTGAAGTCATATTCTTATTAAAAAGCGTGTGTGATATCGTTCTTGCTTCATAATATTTACAGTTTATCATAGTCACTCCTCCTGGGCTACATGCGGGTTATTGTCCGTGCGGGATAATTTTTATTTTATGCGGGATAATTTTTATTTTATGCGGGATAATTTTAATGCGAGATAAGTGTGTATAAATTTAGGATAGATAAGGCAATTAACTAAACGGAATTGTATCATTAAGTTTTAATGGCTGTGCTTTTTTTGATAAAAAAATTACTTCTGAAGCTTTTTTAAACGTGGACAGCGCTTTGAATAAAATCTCGTCTAGGAAGATAATACAAGTAAGAATTTTTTTTATGTTTGAAAAATGATGTCAATGATTGAATGAAAAGATATTTTAGTTTTAAAAGTCTCCCGATAGACGTAGAAACTAATTTAAATGTTTGTATGCAAAGATTCAATATGAGTGATACTTGTTATTGCTAAGCGTGTGTTAAGGGCTAACATTATGATTAAAAACGTGAATTTTGAAAAACCCTTTGCATACAGAACCTATCACCTCCGTAACTTGTCACAAAATATGTGATAAAAGTTGACACGATAGTGACCTTTTAATAAAAAATGACGATTTTCCTTTTTCTGGATTATTATGAAGTATTCGCTGATTGATTGTTTGTTCGAAAAGCATCGATCTAAAAAGCTATACTGATAAAACATTACGTGTGTACCTAAAAAATAAGCCAAGCAAAACAAACAAAACGACAACAACAATAACCCTAACAAAGACACAACAATAACCCTAACAACGACACAACAAAACTATTTTCCCGCACCATATACTTCAAATGCAGGAATAGGATCTCCACCGGAATGTGATCCTATAAAAATAATTCTCAAAAAAAAACAATTGTGCTGATGTTTACAACCTTGTCCGAAGATGGTCCTGGGAACGAAACTGTTTAAGCTAGCTGGAGATAAAAATTACTTTACAATGACGCAAAAAGGGAAGTTAAGGTATCTAGTTATTCGACAGAAAGTAAGAAGTAATTTTTATTACACTCGTTCGACTGTTTTTAGTTTCTTGTTTTGTTTCTCCATTCTTGTATAACAGAATATTCTTTCATTGGATGAGAACAATCTAATATGTTACCGGAGCAGCGCTATAAAACAAAGATAAAAAATTTGGCAACCATAAGATTTTTTACAATGCGAAATAAATGCTAGTATTGTTTTTGTTATCTTATTATTCACTTCAATAAGCTGTTGACGCCAGCAGTCTCTTTATTACACCAAAGTCCGTCCGAGAAAGGTTTTTGCCACAGGGCTGATGAAAATGTTGTTGATATTTTAACACCCGTGTCGCCTTTGTTATCGGCTACCTAAGCATAACTTTGTATTCTTTAAAATCAATAGGTATATTTGGTACTTGGTCAAATTTCTGTCAGCCTTCATTTTTTGCCAGCCCTAATTCGAAAAAGTTTCGTCACTGAGTGCCAATAATGTGTGCTTACATTTTCAATTTTCTTGACAATTTACAAGTGAATATTGTGAACACAGATGGCTTATCTTTACGCCATGCACCAAGAAAATTTTTGCAACATAAATTTTGTGAAATACTCACTCAACTTTACGTTGCTTCTTGGAATTAAATTCGTAATCACGAAGTCTGTCGTGCAGTAATAACGCAAGCATGTTTAGGAAGTGTCTTTTCTAAAGCTTTGGGTCGACCCATGCCACGTGAGGGAAATGAGCTATGGGTCAACCAGCACTATGTGGGGAAAATTACCATCGGTCAACTCAAGCCATGTGAGAGAAATTGGAAACCGATCAACCCATGCCATGTGAGAATTGGGTAGGTATTGCCGATGTATATCTAATGTATACATTCAGAACACAGAATCCGTATTGATAGTCGCTATCTTGTATAAACATTAGAAAATGAATGACTTCAAAACAAGTTTGGAGAAATAATTATGCTGAAGAAAATCCACAGCATACAAGCAAAGTGTTTAATGGATAAAAAACCCTTAATGTTGAACCTAGCTTCTAGTTCATTCACAAACCTAAAATCCCAGATACAATATAATAACTTTTGAATCTGTTGGCCAGTTGTAAAATACTGAACATAGTTTCCCGCAGGTCCCCGTTCGTACACGCGTAGAATACTCGTCACATACGCGTGAAGTTCCCTCAAGAGATATAACTCGTATTTTCATACTCGTGTATAGTTACATGCGATCGTCACTGTACAAGTGGCCGCCATTATCGAAGAAATTTTGTCGGAAATTCTCTGTTAAATCATTAAGTATTAAAATTGGAGCCGTGGTTTATTATCAAAATTATCGATTGTTTCTACAGCGGCCATAACTTCGCAGAAGTTGCAATCTGGCACCAGCCCTTAATAAACGCCTGATCTTATTTTTATAATTTTCACAGACGAACTTATAAACTTTTAAGATTATTTTTACGCCGTGTTTTGCAAATTAATATCATTAAGGGTCTCGTTGACGATGTTATGAAATTTCAAAATATTTCTGGTACGCCACAAACTATATAATCGTCATTAATAAAATGTTTAGCGTTATAATATTACGGCGATATAAAGGCTTTTAAATTATGTGTTTACCATAGTTCTTCCAATTTAGCACGACCAAAAAATAATTATTTTGGGCATGCCGCGTTATTAATTAGAGGAGAAAAATTACCATCATATCATCATCCCAGATCCGCACTAATAATTAGAGGGATAATTTGATCATTAACGCACTAAATTAAAGGGATAATTTTATTTATTTATTATTGCAACAACAGACAAAAGCAAAGTCGGAAATAGCTTTTTTTACAAATGCAATCTGCATGTAATACAACTACATGGAGCATGCATGCAAAATCTTCAGGGTGACGATTATGTCGCGGAAGACGACCTGTTTATTTTGTAATGTTTCCTATTATAAAATAAAAGAAAAAGAAACGATAAAAAGTCAAAAATGTGTCCATTCTGTTTTTGTCTAATTGGAAAAAGTCAACCAGCACTTAAATTAAAGGGAAATTTTGACCCTTGCCACACTAAATAATAGGAAAACTGAAAACTTACCCGCACTAATAATTAGAGGAAAAAAAATTGCGTGGAAAAGTAATTGTTTATCTGCGCTAATTAGAGGACGCTCTAAATTAGAGAGTTTTACAGAACATGCTACGGCAAAATTTATGCTCCATGCGAACATCTCAATTATCTTTGTAAAGTCAATGGTACCACATGTTGATAACAATTACCAATCTTGAATGTCATTTCAAGAAAATTCTGCAGGTTTTAGCTTTTAAATATTATATTTACTGGGTTACCGTAACCAGGTGACAGTTCTTACGCCTAATGTTGTTGGCCCTGCATCAGATAGGATGGTATCTGTTATAATTTACAAGTTTTATAAATTTCTTACAGATTTCCGAAGCATAATGATATGGCGAATCTACGCAACAAGTTTGGTACGTATGTATACACCAACTGTTTGAACTAACGGTATCATACAATGCTATGACATTGCAGTTTTATATTTCATAATATACCAGCATCTGTTTTTTTTTATAGTTTTATCTACTGCAGATCACGTTTGTAGTGAAGGCTGACACTAATAGCATCCTGGAAGTGTTTAATATCAAACATACCGAATGCTTGACTGATACAAAAAAGATAGCTTCACGTAATAGATAATTGTTATCCCCTTTTTTCCCTTTTCTCTTTTTTTCGACATTCCTCACATTTCTTGCTATTTATATTTCTAGATTTGCGAATCAGAGAGAAATGTGTGGTTAAGTTTACTCAGTTTTTGAACTGCTTCCCTCAAACAGCGAGACAAACAACAGTTTACGAACCATGCAGTCCCTTGTTCTTTTATGAAAGTGGTAGGTTGTTTTTGTTTTTGTTGTTGTTGTTGTTGTTTTTCGTTGTTTTTTGTTGTTTTTTGCATGTTAAGTTTAGATAAAAAATGTGTTTTTGAATTTTTTTCTCGCTTCCTGTAGGCATGGTTCCCGCTCGTTGCAATGAAAATGGCACATGGGAGACGATCAAGACATTGGAACACTGCAAAGTACTCCCCCCTCACCTTCTAGCTGAAAAAAGAGACGAATTTCTGTTGAAGCATAACATATCAACTGAAAAGGTATTGACAAAAAAATAATACATATAGAGTCATATATTTGTTTTATACCTCATTGGCTATTAATCCCAAATGTTGTTTTTTCTCTTTCGTTTTTGACTCTTCTCAGCGCCACTTTCAGTGGAGAGAGAAAACCCTGGAAAGCAGGTTTACTGTTACTTTTAAAGACTTCAGCCTGTTAACGTAGTGGTAGACATAGCTATGACCAAAGATACACTGTTGAATGTATACAACGGATACTAGCTCTGTTTTAAAGATTGTTGGCGTATTTTTTTTTCACTTAATGCTTACCTTCCACTTCAAAAATATTTCATCTTATCCAGTTTATACTATGTCGAGAATTAGTAATTTAACATTTATTAAGTAAAATACGAATAATAAAGCAAATATAAAGCCACATTTTCTTGTGTTTACAACATGCTTCCTCGTCGAAAGCCGCCATTTTGAGTTAATTTTTTTTGGATTAAACTCAGTTTGTCGTCATCTCCCGGATGGCAAAAATAAGGCCCCTTGAACATGTTGCCGCAAAACTCATAAAACGAAACACGGAGAAAAAGAATAGCAAATTATTACAAATAAGTTAAATTTTGTAAAAAACTATAAAATGTCTACTTGTGCTATACCTTTTTGCAATAAGAAAAATAAAGTAGCGCTAGAAAGCATTTTTTTTAACTGACCTTCTGAATCAAAAACGCTTGCCGAGTCAACTGTAAACAACAAAAACTTTGTCTATGTGGACTTTGCTGTACGTTTTCTACACTTTTGCAGACCTTTTTACTAAAACTGAAAGCCCGCAACAAGCTCATCTTAATTACATGTTATAAATACTAAAACACAAAACAAAAGGACCACAACCGCTTAGTTATAAACAAAATCCTGGGCCGCAGCTAAGTCAGCGATATTATCATTCGAGAGTGGAAGTCATCCGCAAAGGAATTTATTTACATTCGGGAGATAAGATGGAGACCAGCAAGAAGCTTCGTCCCTAACTAAAATAATGTTTTCGTAATTGGTACAATGCTTTGAGTTCATTTTCGATTACTTTTATTTAAGTGAGAGGTAAGCTTTAATGTTAACAATGTCGAAAGAATTTCGATAAAGTCGAGCGGAAGAACTTTATTCTTATCGGCAGGATTTAGATTAAATAGGAAGGCTTGGAGAACATTTTTCAATCCCTCTTTCCGGGGACCACCTTTTTACAGGAAGTTAAAGCCATTACTAACGTTTATACAATGGACCATTGTGTATAATTAAATAAATTTGGGTAAAATTTTACTTAAAACCTATAAAAAACTCATCGTAAAAACTTGAAAAGGCTTGAAATTTTATCTTGGAGGTTCCAAGCTAATATCAGGTAAATCAAAAATGTACATATTTCCTTTTTTCTACCTCGTAATTATATCCGCTGACAAAGAATTTATTTTTAAGAAAAAATTATTCTACGTGATTTAAGCGATTACAGTTTTATAAAAACATTTCACGCTCTATAAAGCTGGATTTCCATCAGTGCGAATTCTCTTATCGCTCTGGCTTTTTTGACCCATTGATCTTTTTTCGCACTAGTGGAAATTGCAGAGCGACACTTTTTTTGCTCTTATCGCCCAATTTCAGTGCGATAGTCAGAGCGACAATTATCAAAAAGTTTTGATATTTATCGCTCTGAGTTTTCGCCCAAAAGTGCAACTTCAAAGAAATACCGAATGTCCATTTAAAAAAATTGAATAGATTCTATTGAAATTTAGCTTCAGCACATGCTTACACGTGTTGAGTACAAGAAATAGTTTCATATGTGTTGTGAACCGAGCAGTGTTGTAAAATAAGTTTTTATAAAATGGGAAAAACAAATAGGTGCGACTTAAGGGAAGATGAATATTTAGCAGAGGCTGTTCGAAATTTTTCATGTCTGTACGACAAAAGTTGCAAAGAGTATCGAGAAAAAGATCGAGTGGCAAATGCTTGGAAGAATGTTGAGGAGGAGTTAGGATGTGAAGAGGGTAAAGTTTATCCTTGTTTGTCAGTTCAATGCGCTACATTTTTGCGCTGTTAAAACTTGAGCGTATTCAGCTTGTTCTATTACTTATTTGGAAAAAAAATGTTTTTAAATTCAACTGTTTTAAGGTGAAGCTATTCGAAGATGGGACAACTTGAAAAAAAGATACAGCAAGAAAAAGAATAACCTAAAAAAGAAATCTGCATCGGGATCAGGTTTGGCTGAAGTTGAATCATGTGTCAAAGATTTGAAAGAATACTCTTTTTTATCTTGGCTTGATAAGCATTATCAAATGAGAGACACAAAATCAAATATAGCGGCTCCGGAGGATGAGGAGGATATTGATTCTTATTCGGAGGCAGCGGTTGAAGATTATTTAAATAACGAGAATGACCCTGCTACAAAACCACCAAGTTTGGCCAAGATGACAACTATTGATCCACCATCTGTTACTTCAACAAAGAGGAGCGGGCGTAAGAGTACGAAAGAAGAAACAGAAACGTTTGCTTTGAAGAGCATCGGCGAGGCTTTTGCATTGAAAGCAACTCAACGTGGTAGTGCTAAAAAGGACGCAGATGGCCTGTTTGGGGAAATGGTTGCTGACTATCAAACTATCAAAAGGAAGGAAACTTGGAACTAAAATTTACTAGATACCTAAAGTAAAATTCTCTATCGTGCAATTTCATTTCATGAAGCAGTTGATTATACACTCCTTTCAATTCTCTTTCTCTATAAATTTGACGAACCCAAGAAAATGGCGATTTTCTTCGTCTCTTTTTCCTTATACTTCTAATGACTATTAAGGCAGCTACAGCTTCTTCTTCTTCTGAACTGTCTGCCATCTTGAAATGTGTGTGTTCACATAAGAAAATTTCGCACAAAAAATAATTTGTATTGGCATGCTATCGCACTGAAACTCATTTGCAGCGTAGAACTCCTGTCGCACTAAAATTTTGTGTAATTTTAGAGCGATAGAAAGATTCGCACTGGTGGAAATCCGCCTTAATTCTCCACTTGTCGCATTAATCGTTTGAGATAACGCAAAACTTTTCTTGTTATTTTTAGAAGCTGAGAGGAGAGAAAATAAGAACAGCACATAAACTGCGCGCAGAAAGAATAAAGGAGGTCTTGCAATGTATCGATCTTTCCTTATGCCTTGCAAGTCTAATTCTGTTATTCTGTTTCATGTAAATTTTCTTTTTCATTTATTTTGTAAAAACTATGCTGTTTTGAGCTTTATATGAAGAGTGTTAAGTTCTTATTTTTGCTCTTGTTTTTTCTTCTTATGAGACAATTAGGTTCTTTTTAAGTCGACGTTGAGTAGACTTAGCTTTTGTTTGACACACGAGCCTTTCTTCTTTAGCGTCTTAATGCCGTAAAGTCGTAACAGCGTCAGTTTTTCGATTTTTAAGGCAGTAAAATGAAAAAGGGTGTCGTTAGGATACCCCCAGTGTATTTAACTAATTAATTTCATATCTACCTTAACAGATAAAGGATTTCTTAGAGCTAATGCAGTACCACTTCTTTTCCAGACCTCTAGACAACGCCAGAGTGATGCTGCACCGCAATTTAATTTCATCTTTCCTCCTGTCAGACATTCTCAAAATTTTACTGTGGACAAAATACAATAAAATCGATTATACGGTAGGCTTTTGATTTCTCATGCTTGTTAGTTTATTTTATCAATTCCGCACTATTTCAGAAACGAAGTGAGGGCCATTTAGTGCTTAGGACTTTTTGCCCCTCCCCTTTTTGATCGCTACCTGTCTTTGAACTCAAGACTTTTTCCATATGTTGTTTTGTGTAAAATAGGTTAAAATCCCTGGAGTCATATAACAATATCATTATTTGATATTTATTGTATTTCCATTTAGGCGGAATGCAATATAATATTTGTGGCGCAGAATTTTTTCTTTTTGGCTCAAGTCTGTTGGATGTTTAATGAAGGCTTCTTCCAGTTTCGACAGTTCTTCTTTGTTTTTGTACAAAAACCATACATTTGGCGTTATTTTATGTTTGGATGGGGTGAGTAAGATTTTAATGCTGGATGTTCATAATCGTTCTCTAATACTATTCAAGTTGCTTGCTTGGATTTATCTTGACTATTCTTAACATCCCGCCATATCATTCAAGATAAACAAACTATTTTTGTATAATGTTTTCAAAGTGTCAAAATCAACGTCAATAAGTTTTTTGCAAATGGTGTTATTGTCAATATACCTAGTTAGGGTTTAAGTTATTGACAAAAGTTATATATACACATAAAACAGGCATATTCCACTCTTATATCCTGCTTCTAAAAACTTTAAAGTACGCCTATCATTAAACTTAAATTTTTATCTACAAATGCAACAAGTGTGCTGACTAGCGAAACATCAACGGAAAGTGTTAAAGCCAAAATGCATTTTTTTTACTGAAACCTGACCCTTTTAAATTCTCTGAAGCAAAAAAAAAAAATGGTGTAAAGTTAGAAATAACTCAGAAGATCTTCATTCTTTTAGCATTTCCTGCCATGGTTACGTTTGGTATTTACCTTCCCCTAATGTTGAAATTTCCTGTTACATCGAGAAACGAAGACATAAAGTAAGTTTTTGAATTACTACTTTTCTGAACTACCTTCTCACGCTTTTGTGATATTTAGAAGGAAACTTATTTTGAAAACCGTGAAAAGCGTCATGGAAACGAAGTTGATATTTATACGTTCTAGCTGCCAAACTATATAACATTCTGAAGAACACTAGTCGTTAACCCATTAAATAAACCCGTCATAAAATTATTTCCCCTGCGGAGGATCAGAAACGAAGCTGCACGAAACCATTTTTAACACATAAAATACTATTATGCTATTATAATAGAGACTAGTCGTTAACCTGTGAAAATATCCACGGGAGCCCGTCAGCAAATTACCTACTCTGGAGGGGAAGTCTGGGTCTGGATTAAAGCTGCGCGCCGCCATTTTGAATTCACAAAATGCGGGTTTTATTAAATAGATTTCTTCCACAGGATGTGTTGGATATTATTCAAACAGTACGAGATCAATCAAGTTATCTATGTTCCTGTCGTCCTACTAATGACTGTAAGTTTAAACTTTTTTTTTTTGAACTTATTTTTCGGTTACATAGGAGAGCTCTGCAGGTATTAATGCCCTTTTACCTTCGTTGTCTCTTTTATCCTGACTAAGTCAAAATTCAATAGCAACCTTTTTGAGAATTTGTTCTGTTATTATTTTGTTATCAATTGAAAATAAAAATACACAGCTAGAACTGATAGAATTGAATTGACACAAAGTATGCATAAATGCTATATAAAAAAGTCAGTTAAAATTTGGTTCTTTATTTAAAACGTTTTTATCCAGTTAATCTGAGAAATCGTAGATGTTAGACTTTCAGTTTAAAAAGACTTATCTCGTTTGTAAGTTTGTTACGGTAAAAGAGAACACCGAAGTACCAGTAAAAAAAACATAGGTCGTTATTATAAAAGTCGGAAACCAAAATATCTGTTTCTATTTGCTAAAAAAATGGTAGGTAAAAATGTTTAACACCTTGCGAAAATAAAGTCACCCTTTCCTGACTTTTTTAGCGATAAGTGTAGTTAATGAAGAGATGGAAAATGGTCAGCTTTCTTCAAATGTCCGCTATATAGAGGTTTTTAGAACGATTTTGTTGTGAAACCGATAAATTCAACATGGGTCTATATAAGCCTGCTAGGAGACCCAGCATAATTTTTTTGACCACTAGAAAATTGGAATAGTTAGAGTAGGAAAAATTACGTCAGAACGAATTTCTTGCGTTCATAATACTGACCGCGCTTTTTGATTGGTTACTTTTATTGTTCTTTATTTACGTGATCATTTTCGGGAAATTGAGCGCGAATAGCGTTACTCACCCGAACAAGTACAATTGATTCTCGTACTATATTTGGGGTAAGATGCAGCCACGCTGGCTTTGTCTGATTGGGTGAATTTAATTCGGGGTTTGCTCTTAGAAATTATTTTCTTTATGGGTGGATTTGCATTAGAGAATTACTCTGACACATTGGTTTGCGTCTAATAAGCTTTTTTGTGAAAGAAAATGAATTATGATATCCTCAAAGAAAACATAGTTAACAAGGTTACTATATAGCGAGCTATTTGTAACATCTATGAATTAAATAAATAGATTTTATACAGAATAACTTTACAGGAAATATTTTGAGCATTTATTTTGCAATAATTTGTACAGGCCAACATGATTATGATGACATACTTGATGTGGATGATTTGGTCAAAACTGAAGGACAGTAACAACAACGAATTGCACAAAGCAAGGTAGATATTTCTTCACTAAATTTATCCTTTATGCATTTTCGCGTCCGGTTGTTTCCGATAATCACTCCGATTAATCAAAGCAGCCGCGTCACTGGTCATTTGACTTACGTAAAAAAATTCGGCTAACAATTTTTGTTAGTCAATTACGCAGAGCTTTTTACTGACTATATTTTACCAACCAAAAACATTTTTTTCAAGGTAGGAAATATTTGAAATAAAAACGGGTAACAAACGAATCTTACATGAGAAGGAAATTTCGCCAAAATGTAAAACAAAAATATCAAATTGTCGTATCATCTTAGTTTGAGACAATACAAAACAAGGGCAGGGAACTATATAGAACGATGTTGTCAATAACTTTTAATTACAGCCTGTCATATAAAAAACGCGCCAAAAATTGATTAAACGAAAGCGACAACGTGAAATACAATCCAAACAAATAGGGCTACTGTTAAAAATTGCAAAAATATTTAAAACTGACGAAGAAACTAACAAGAAGCCGTAAAATAAAAAACTCATTCGCTTTTTCTGGGTGCTTTCATCAATCATATTTCCATATTACATTTTTACTTTTTCTTTTCGAGTCGAAGGGAGAACGGCAACTTTTTTTGAGGGGGTCGGCAACTTTTTTTGAGGGGGTTTAATCTGATCTGCACATGTGCTTTGAAAAATAATAATATTTTTTCCGTCGTTGATGGCCCTTGTTTCGTAAAGTCGCTAATTTACTCCTAAACGGGCTACAAAAAGGTAGAGCTAAATCGATAACAAACCTCAATAACAAACAAGTTGTTAGAAAAGGTTAGCAAAATTGTTTGCTTACTTGTTACCGACTCTTCTTTTGCCGGTAGGATAACTTATAAAAAGTGCGAGGGTATTCTGCGTTGTTTACAGAATAAGTAAAACAAACAAACAAATATTTTTCATTTTAGAAAAGCAGCTCGCGGATTTTTTATCTTGATAGTACTTCTTGGAGGTGGTTATGCATTCACCTTGTATGGTCCGGACGATTGCTTTGAATTTAAATATTTTGAAGCTGTCGTTGCAGAAACTCAGGTAAAAATATCAACAAATCTCCCGCAGTAAAACTATCTACAGTCTACATAGTGGATTGAAGACTCATTTCCATTTAACTGCATTTGCCACTATAGCACAAAAGACGTTTGGTAGCGCGTGCGCATTTGGACAAAATTGGAGATTTTGTCTAAGTGTGCTCGCGCTAAAAAATATACACGTGAGCTTTTTGCTCTGTAGCGGAAAATGCAATCAAATGGAAACGAGATAAGCATCTAATATGCTTGACACTACAAAGAATTGGTCGGCTTTTATTAACATAAAAATTGTTGAGCAACAGTTGTACAGCAGTCGCCGTTGGTTGCGTAGGTTGCATAACATGTGCTGTATCACAATTACAAACTCTAATGGAAATCAACCTTAAACAACAAAGAGACTTGTTCAATTTCATTTTAATTCGTGTTAATCGTAAAAAAGGTTGCATGTGAAACAAACAATTTTTATAGGGAATATTTGTATGTTTGGCACATGTGATATTCAGTCGAGAAGTAAACGAAGCTATCCGAGGAAAGTATCGATTGTTCAAACTGGAAATGTAAGTTTTTTCAGACTATCATTCGCGCCATCAGACCGTTACAAACGGCAAGCACTTAGTTAATGGAATAATTAAACACCTTAAGTTATAAATCGGCGAGAAAAAAAAGAAAGTGATCACATAGTAAAAATTGTTAGAATTGCATCACGCTTTGATTCTGGCTTGAATCTCGCCAAAGAAAAAACATTCGCATATCTATCCTCCTCTGCTACAACACTACTTCTCCTTTCTACGTTCACTCACCAAAATATTGAGACAATGCCATTTTTTCGACCAATTTTCAACGTGGCCAAAAGCATCAATTCGTGAATTCTCTGCACCGGATAAGGCTGCGGAAGTGCTTCCTTTTCAGATGCGTAGGTCTGGTAATCATTGTTTAAATGGAACTAATCGCAATTTCTAACACGTCCGAACACGTCAGAATAATCCATAAAAGCCCCGGAATTTGAAAAAATGACTATGCTGATGTCAGCAACAATCAGCACCTTTGTATGGTTCGGATCTAATCAAATAACCTAACTCTTAAGTCCGTTGTAAATATTAACAAGTTTAAATTGCGTGAACCTAGTATAGCCTAAATAACTAATTGTGGGGACGAATTTTGCCATCTAGTGTTACATATGTTTTGGGGGATTGTAGATAAAAAAAGGCATGTCCATAACTTTCATTTCTTTATAAATATGTGCTTATTTACAATACCATTTAAACAGATGGGCATCAACAGATTCCAATTTGAGACGACCTAGCATAGCAGAAAGATTATCAAACGGCAGCCGAACAAACCACTCATCGTCCAATTTAATGATTCCTAGCTACGCAAACACTGCTAAAGGCTCTGGTATTTCAGAAGAGGACGTGTTCGCGTTTAACCAATCTAATGCACTTAATCAGAAACACGGCGACGAGTTATTTATAGCCGTTGATAAAGCTTTTCAGGAGATGAAACGAAGGAAACCCGAGGCAAACTGAATAACATTTGAGATATTGATATGCGACTTAAAACTGTATAAACACTGTTTTTCAGGAATTTAATATTTGAAGAGTTATTGGGGATAATATGCATACGCTTTCCAATCCTTTCCAATTGAATTCTCAATTGAATAAATATTATCGTAAGTTTGGGGATAATCATTGTATGAATTTTTCGTGTGAGATAGATGGATATAGAAATCTTTAGTAATAATGAAAATTGAAAAAAGGAATACCGAAAATGCTCTGATAAACGCCCAGTCTCTATTAAAGGCCCCCTAAATTTTATAAATATTTAATAAAAGCCCGGCCTCTATTTAACGCCCTTCACCAATAAATGCCTCCCCCCCTAAAAACCACGAAGATTACATAACGCCCGGGGCGTTCATTAGAGTATTTACGGTAACCGGTGTGTGTATGAAAAAGATTCGCTTGTATTTATTCTCGCCCTAATAAAAATTATTTTAGAAAAGATAGCAGTTGACAACTCTCCATATATATGCGTGCATTTATATTACTCGTACTAACTTTAGTGAATGTCTGCAGTTGTTGAACAGCTTACTTACGTGATATATCGTTTTAGAACTTTTATTATTGTTACAAATGGTGAACATACCAAAATTTCAAAAATAAGTCCAAACTGATTAGCCTAGTGGCCAAAAAATTGTACGTTTTCGGTTGATTTAAAAGTCCTATAACTTCAGTAACAGTTGGAATTATGACTTGCATGATATCTATATTATAATACCCGTGTGCGTCTGTCTGTCAATTATAATACCCGTGTGCGTCTGTCTGTCACGCAAAATGGCTACCAATATCTCTTTGATCTTTCCGCGATTTTTAAAAATCAGGGGGTTGTTTAATCAAAAATCTTATTATTGATTAAAATATATTAAAGAAATTAATTTATTTCCTTAAAAAATTTAATCATTTTAATTTACTAACCTGAATTAAATAAATAAATTAGGTAATTGAAACGAACGCATTATTTAAATATGCCATTTTTAATAATAATTACCCCCGTGATCTCAATCGCCAATTCCGCGCGGGAGCCACAGAAAACAAATAGGACAGTTTTACTGACAGTTTTATTACTTTGTTTTGACCGCTCGTACGTAGTATACCAATCAAAACGCCTAATTTTTTGAAACACCAATCCAAGATTTTCGCGGCCTGGCGATGCCGAACGAAGGAACATGATGACGAAGGCCATTTTGGTTTTCAAAGTGGTCGTGGCCAGTGCTGGGTTTGAAGGTCTGTTTGTCCTTTTTTGTCTTCTAAAAGCTTTTTATTTTGTAATATTGTTTTCAATATGTTGTTACATGTTCAGATAAATATAGTGTCACGTTTTTTAGCCATGTATAAATCTTAAACGCACCATTTTTAGGATTTTTGGCTAGGAACGAAGATTTTTAAGGATCATTCTACAGCCACCTAGCTAGCTAGCTACCCTTAGTTATTACTATTCAGTTTGGTATAACAGCTTTTTATCCTAGCCCATATTATTTATTTCTAGCTAGCTCCTTAGCTACCTCTGGATAAGTGAAAGTAGCCAAATGCACCGTTTGGCTGCAACACAATTCTTAATTCTTATGCTAAAAATAAATGCAGGCAGTTAAGCAGCTACCACTATTACTGTTATGAAAACTTATGCTGCAAAATAAAATTGCTGACTATTTTTTTTAACTAAACAGGATTTTTTTTAACCGAAGTCCCGATAAAGTTTTTTTAAAAATGGTGTTACGCCTATACTCATGTGCAACACGGTTTACCTGTACTAAGCGCTTAGTCCAGTGTTAACAAGGGCTGTTTCCTGTGTTTCTGTTTAACCGAAGTTGCAATAATGTTTTTTTCGGGGAAAAGGCTATTACACCTATATGGATGTGTCACATTGTTTACCTGTACTAAGCACTCAGCTGGGAGTAACATTTCTTTTGAACTTTCACCGGGAACATTCTCCAAAAAATAAAAAAGGTTGGCCAGCTGTTTATGCTATGACGGGGTAACAACGAATTGCAATCTGTGTTTTTATTTCAGCTTAAAATGTGGAATTTTTTAAAAAATTATTACACCGGAAACACCATGAATTGTGTGCACTTTACTCAATTTACTACATACTATATACCTGTACTAAAGCGCTTTACCTGAATGTGTGGCACAGTTGACTGTTCTTATTAATCACTCATTCTGGTGTTCAACGCCGGGTAACACAGTTTCTTGTGGCTTAACTCTGCGTTTCAACAGAGTGTATCCTGTGTCATGATTAATTTGTTAACGTTCACTGCAACTTATTCTGCAAAATAAAATAATATTGACTATTTTTTTTTGATATGATGGGGTAACTACGGGTTATAAATTGTGCTAAAAGGGTATTAAGCATAAACACGTGCAACTAAGTGCTTAGTCCAGTGTTAACGACAGGCTGTTTTCTGTGTTTATGTTAAACCAAAGTGGTGATAAAGTTTTTTTTGGAAAAAGTATTGTACCTACATGAATGCGCGACATTGTTTACCTGTACTAAGCGCGCTGCCCGGAGTAACATTCACTTTTGAACTTTGACCGACATATGTATCTGTACTAGAGTGCTCCACCTGAATGTGTCGCACAGTTTACGGTTCTTATTAATTGCGCCACATGATTTTTAAATGCTGGGTAACACATTTACTTGTGGCTTACCCCGGCGTGCGACGCCGGGTCCTCGGCTAGTGTTTTTAGATTAGTTAGATGAATTACAGTTTAAGTGTGCACTTTTAAAGTGTACAATAAAAAATCGACCTAACATGGATTAGCCCAACCTGTTAAAAAATTCACGCGAAAGCATTGTGTGATTATGACCACATTTAAAAAGGTTTTTATTGAAGTGTTTGTTATTTAGGTCTTGTGAGATTTTTTATAGAAATTCAAGTAAAATTATTAGTAGTAGTCGTTAACCCGTGGAGAAATCCACGGGTTCGCCCGTCCTTTATTAGCCTCATTTCGTGTGTCTCGCTACTGCGGTTACCATTTTGCGTGACAGACAGACGCATACGGGTATTATAATATAGATTTTTTGATTGACGTGAATTACCTTATCAATGAAGAGAACGATAATGCAAGGGATTTGGTTTTAGCATTTGGCTACAAAGCAGGTTTGGAAGTTTAACCTGAAACATATGGAACTTAGTTGCGAATTTTTTTAAAGATGTGAACGGTGTAAGCAAGGTGTAAGGTATTGTCAAATAACATTGTAATTGTCTACCACTTCTAGAAGATTTAGAGCTTATGTTAGCCCGTGGAGAATCGCACGGGCGATCGTCCGTCGTACATATTTTTCCACATCACTATTTCGTGCAACCTTTACCTGCCTGTTAGCATAAAGTAATGAAAATTACTTGGGCAAGGGTTATTACTATGAATTCATGTGGCATTATAATCGCGTTTGTTGATTACAACCCCCCCCCCCCCCCCCGGTTTTTAAATTGACTCACCGATAGACGAGTATTATAATATAGATTAGAATTCAAGGACTCGCCGGCTCTCATATTTTCGCCTATCGTACATATCTCCCGCATCGCTATTTCGTAAATACGTAGCACAAAGTGACGATCGGCTACCTTTTAAACAAAATAGTATTAAACAGACTAGTCGGTAGCCCGTCCTTTATATATTTATCGCTTATTTCCTCTTTCCGTCGCACGACGTTTTTCTTCAATCTGTCGTTACCCATCTCGCTAGAACAATTACCCGCCATATTTATTTTGTGGAATAAAAGTAAAAGTCCCCAAATTAATTGATTAATCCGTAGAGACAGACCTATCCTCTGCATCAATGCATTTGTGTCTATTTTTGGATAACATTCTTTAACGTTGTCCCTACGGACAAAAGTAAGACCATTTATTTATGTATATCGAAAGTTGTTGTTTGAACTCTGTAATTGAGAATGACCGTTGTATGGCCGAAATGTCGTACGAAATATATTTAGTTATTTCGTCAAAAAGAGTCAAAATTAATTACTATCAGAGCAATATCTCTGACGTTCTCCAATAGAAGTCCAAAGGATAGTAATTTATCAGGCTCCTGGGCCATGGTAAGATCGTATTTTGACTCACCTGGGTAATTCAAGATTCGACTTAAAGTTGGGTAATTCTTTCTACAGCTATATATATAGTATTGCATTAACATTCTCACAATGTCGTTATTATGAAGGTTGTATTCAGAAGCGTGATTTTTCAAACCCTTTCCGCTTCATATTTTTTATTCAAACACAGAAGAGCGTGGTTAGTTCCAAGGAAGTCAGACTATTTACCGGTCATTTAAGTTGATCGGTGATTTTAAACACCCCATAATCATGATCGGACGAAGTTATCTTCACTACGGAGCTAGCTGAACCATAACACGTTTATTTTTTGTAGGGATAGTGTAATTCATGCTTAGGTCATACTTGAGAAATATAATCATATATTTTTGTTCTGTACAATAGTAGTTAAATATCTCTGTCACTGCGAGTAAATATTTTATTTGAACCCAATCATACCGCTTTTTTGAGGTTCTTTAAAACCGGCAGTGCACACAGAGAGCATGGGTTCATTTAAAATGTTTGGTTAGTCCCATGGCTTTTGACTGGGTAGCATTCAAACAATAATTTACCACAGAAAATAATTTCCATAAAAATAAACTTTCCGCACGGTCACACGCAGAAATCGAAATGCCTTCTAGATTTTAGTGATTATTCTTCCTTCTCAATCACCTAGAAATCTCCTGCTATATTTGTCAGAGAATGGAGAAAGTTTTGGGGAATTTTTGAATATTTGAGTGCGACAGAATGACCGATATGACAATTGGATATGATCGCCAACACGCTCAAAATTTTTGCTGTTGTTGCAACAGTTGGTAAAAAAAATAGTGACGTCATACATTTCAGCACGGTACGATGAAAATTTTGGAAATGACGGCTAAGTAGATATGGTCCGTGCACACTGCCGATATAAATAAAGTTAACATATATATATATACAGAGAATTAACACAAAAGAACAAAGATAACTTCTTTAATTAAAATATTATGTAACTTATTGCGTTAATGAGAGGGTGTCAACTTTTTATAGGTCCTTTCAGTTCTAACACAAGGCAGTTCCATCAATTTAGTTATCAGGGAGTCCATTTAAAACCCATCCAACTTTTATAGATATAGTGAGTTCGCATGACGTTGAAAGTTCGTGCTGAACCGTTATTGTGTTATGGTCTTCTGGTCGCTTTTCTGCTTGCAGTTTCTTTCTGTATCAGAATTAATCTTGCTCTGAAGTTTCCTGATCATGTGTATTTACATAGGTGTTATCCATCCTAATATCTTCCGGTGGTTTATTTATGTCTGGTAAATCTTCATCACGCGATAAAGCTTTGTTAAAATACGCTGCATTTTGAGCTTGAAAGGCCGTTTCCACTTCTTCCATAATTGAATCCTGTGTTGCTGGAGGATTTGTTTGGGGAAATACTTTATTGTTGTTTGCAGAAAGTCTTGCTCCACTTGCGATGCTTATAACTGACGTACGGCGAGCGTCCGCGGCGGAAAACGGCGATCAAATAAGCTAGGTCGCCTGTTGTAATCATAGCCAGTACTGTCACCGCGATTGGTTGAGCGAGTCAACTGGAAATTATCAAGCTAAAATAAAATGGCATTGGTTGTAATATTTATTTTACTAAAACGTTTTCAACAGAGTAAAGATTGTTTAAGTTTAATTTAGTAATTATTAGCGCCACGCTACGCTTTAAGGGGGATTTTCACGAAGCAAATTGAACGGCGAATTCGCTTTTTAATTTTCACGACAAAATAAATTAGGCGCCAAATTCATTGTTTACATTAGTTAACCGCGTTCTGATTGGTCAAAAACTAGCAGCGAAACCTTTAGCCGCGAAAAAGTAGGAACTGTTTCTACAAAACAAACAAAACTGCGCATGCTCAGATACAATTCGCCGTCGAATTCGCCGTTCAATTCGCTTCGTGAAAATCCCCCTTAAGGGGAGTAATGCGCGATCCACAAAGAAGTGACTGGTGATTGTTTTGCCGTGAACAACCATGCTTACTCAGGCAAGGGAATTAGTAGCGGATATATTTTTGATTAATACCTGGCGGCCATATAGAACTTTAGCTGCTTCTCTAACTTCTCGACTGAAGAAGACATGACCAAAACACACAAATGTGCCCTAATAAATATTTATATGAAAAAAATAAATAAACCAAACATATAAAAAACAAGTGATAGGTATGATAGTTCTCATTGCTATATTTACCTGGAAGCTAAATATGAAGGACCGCAGGTATAAGAATTCTTCACAGCTTACGGGTCCGTAGATAGAAAACAAGTACCCACTGCCCAACAAAACGACAAGAATGAAGAATCCTCTCAACGCTTTTCTAAACAAACATGAAATAGTGTTTAAAAACAAAGGAACGATTGAATAGTATTGCAATATGTATTTTGGACATTGCACACTCGACCCTGTCACCTTTTTTAAAACGCAGCATTCCCTTTGGAGAGTAACTCGATGCATTGTTTACATGGTTTCGTCAACAATAATGGATAAAATGAAATGAAACAAGACGACAAATTTCGACGTTCACCGCCACTAGTAATTATACAGGTCATTCCTATATTAGAGTCGCGCATTTTGACCTTGTAAATGTTCACAGCGAACTATTGACGTCCGAATTTTGAGCTTTTGTGACCCTCAACGTGGATTATTTCGTTGTAAGGGAACGCTAGAGAATGCCACTGGATTATTATAAACGCCGTCCACCTGGTCTTCGTGTGTACAAAGGCAGCGACCTTGCAGCCTGCTAACTACAGAGTAATGACCATTTTACCGCTTTGGTCATGTTTTAAAAATGATGAAAAAAGTGTCTTTGTTTCATTAATTTTAACGATTGCATGTTTGTATAGAAATACAGCGTTTCTTTAAAAAAGTTTGATTGAAAAAAAAAGAGTTAGTACATACGTATAACGCAGTTCCCTTTGAAGCATACGCTGCTCAATATGTTTTCAATGACCCTATCGCAAATTATTTGCGTACTAAATAATGGTCCATAGCACTTTGTTAAGTGAGGCTCTCAACAGAGACAAAAGGTGGTTTATTTAAAAATGGGGTGTTTTATCAGTATGTTTATTTTTGCGAGAGGGCGTTTATTTTGGAGGGTTGAAACCTTCGAATAAGTCAATTTTAATATAAAATGGTCCACTTATATTAATACCAACAGCAACAGAAACCACATAATCTGTAGTAAACTATTTGAAATTGAATGAGTGTTACTTTGTGCTTCGCTAACATATTGCATGCCGCCAAGCGAAATTCGATGTGAGGCCGCCAGAAAACCACTTAACTGCGTGCGATAAAATGTTTCCGACTAACGCAGCTTATCCGGATGGTGTGTATAGGTAGATAAAGATAACATAACATCTGTACTTCTGATCATGACGGACGAGTATAATCAGTGCAATATAAATTGGGAAAATGCTAATTTATGCATTACATTTTATCTTTGAAACTTTTAGACTAAACTAATTACAACTAGAAATGTGAAATTTAGCTAGATAATATCGTTACTGTTTGAATATTTTACCATTCTCTTCATAACCGAAGCTAAATAACATTGCAAGTGCCATATATTTTCGTTTTTAGCATAGCTTGCAATAAATATCATTTTTACATTCATTTCTGATAAATAGGGTTTGTTTATAAGCAAAGTTTAGCCTACCACTAACATGCCATAATATTTCTGTCTTGAATATCTACCTCTTCGTGGTCACACCCGCTATACTTTATAAAACTACCTATTTTATTTTCAATATCGTGCATTTGTTCGGGTAGTGATCGCAAGCCAGAAATAACAAGACAACAAAAATTGCCTAACCTAAACACTCGTACATCCTAGTACAACTGAAAGATTACAGATAGATAAAGTCTCCAAACTGTGTTTATCGCAAGAGCAGAATGTCCCATTTAATGTCAATTAAAAATGCCACAGGTCCCAATTATCCGGAGGCCGAAAGTAAGTATACTTTGGTAAGAAGAGTTTAAGGGAAGTAAGAAATTTTTGCAACTAAAAAACGTTCAACTTTACCTAGGCGTTACTAAATTAGATTCTACTGTACCTGGTTTTGTTTAGTTGCTGATTTTCATCTGATTTTAACTTGGACCAAATAATCCACATTAGATAAACTACCATCAATACATTTAGCTAAAATCGGGGAAAAAATTAATAATAATTATGACCTTGCAATGGTTGATAAAACTCGCGAACGAAAGGATAAAAATACTTCATTTTGATTGGCTACTCCGCTTGTTAGGCTTTTCACGTACAAAAGATTGAGCAGAAAAGTTCTGCAATATAAATTAAACTTGCATGGTTATTTTTGTTCGACTGGGTATTAAAATTGGCCGTCAAATCTCTGGTAATATGGTCTATCCCGAATCGCAACCCATATATCTTCTTTTCAAAAGAGACCTTAAGCTGCGAATGAAGCATACGCTAAAGCATACTGAATTTGAACTGTTAGCGCATGAAAAAAATAAGGACACAAAGATGTTTGAAAATAACACTGAATAGACTGGGACCTCTTCCCCAGGGCTACCGTACCGGGAGACTATCATATGCGTAGAAAAGTCCTGGGGACGAGGTTTGGTTGGTATAAAAATCGGAAAGTCGGAATACAAAGAGTCTGGGTAAAAAGGGCGGGTACAGTATGTTGCTGACACAATGAAATGACAAACTTACAAGCAAAAGAATAAATAACGTTCCATAAATGATGTAATTATATTTGTGGAGGTTGTAATTTGCCCAACAGCTGAAAGAAATGTAAACATGGTGAACAGACGGGAAAAATGTAAAGGGCTAACTTCACACTACACCTAGCTCGAAAATATTCGGGAGAAAAACATTCTAAGCATGCGCATTGTAAATTTCTGAATTTCTAAATTTCCTCTCAAAACTTCTTTTTCTGCCTGTTTGAGAGTGAGTAGAAATATTCAAAATCGCAGAGCGAAAATGTTTTTGTTCTATCAGTATGGGGGAAAGGCTGATGAGCAATAATGTAAAAAAGATTTTTTGCGCTGATAAGAACACGTGCTGCTCGAAAAAATCGCGCATAAAAATATCAGCATGTTCGAAGCCACAGTAAAATTTGAATTTTGTTGGCATAAACGTAATATCAAATACCTTTTGAAATCTTCTACTGGTGGGTCGACATACATTGCAGGGAGGTATATACACAACACCACGATGGCGGGAAATACTAAAAGGAAGATAATATAAATACTAATATAAATTTCCTGATTTGCTCAATTGCATGATCTGAACAATATATTAAAATAACAAATGGTATAGGAGAGAGTTAAGGAGAGATTGGTAAACACACTGTGTGCGGCGGTAGTAAGTTTTTTTTAGTCAAAAATCACTGAAATGTATTTTGGTTCAGAGCAATGATCTTTATTTTTGTCTGAAATCATTTCAGCTTAAGAAACTTGAAAAAAAACAAGTTAGCAAGTCATGGGCTTCCATCTATAGGTGTCTGGTATTCAGTCCTCTATACCACTCGGATTTCACATTGCGTGTCCTGACAAATCACTGTTCTGAACTTTTGTTTACAAGGAGCATATAGAATTTATTAGCGTCTACATATAAAAGGTTTAAAATACTTACCCCATCCAAATAACATATGTGCCCAAATGTATTTCTTCTGAATGAATACGAAGAAAAATTGTCGACATTGAAAAATACCTTCGTTAAACATCCAACAAACTTGAGCAAGAATCAGATACATTATCGCTACAAATAATGCACTGCATCTCTCCTAAAGAGAAGACAATTAACATTAATAAACAGCTAAGCTACTCTGTCATGTAGGATGTCATGAGCATTCCATTTTTGTCTTTAACTGAAGTTGGTAGGATCTTTTGCGTACTTTTTTGAGGATCTCAAGTTTTCATTATTAGTTTGATAATATTATAAGGTAACATGTCTAGTCAGGGAGAAACGAACACCATAGATCATAAGTTTGTACAAATTTAAGTAGCCTAGTTAACTAAGATTTTTTCGAGGTTTCAAATTTAGTTTCTCTCAACCGACCTGTTGTGACCTTTTGTAGAGATTGAAAAAAATCTTTACGACATTTGTTGTGCAACATCTTTTGCTCTGTTGTAGAGCAGTATGCTCTTTACACGTTCTATACTAATGGAAACCGACATTTAGCGGAAGTCTAATATAGCTAACGGATGTTGCAGAAAGCTACGTACTTGGTGTTGGTTCGTCTTTGCTGGATATTCCTCTGATATCAAAATCTGTACGATATCGTTCCAAATAAACGAAACGATAAGATTGCGATGCAGCATAATGCGAGGGTTTTTTAATGGTCTGGAGATAAAAAGAAACAAGTTAATAATAAGTTACTACAATAAGAAAATTGTTTTTAACAATAAGAAAGTTTTTTTTTATTTTCGCGAAAATTAGTATCCGCGAAAGTATTAGGAAACTCATTATTTGCGAAATTTGCGAATATTAATTCCTGCAAAATTTAGATTTCTTTTTTCTTTTTGAAAAACGATTTACACTAATTTTTTTTTTCTGATTTACCTAGAACAACATATAATACACATGAATTTGAATTTTAGCAATCTTTGTTTTATGTCTCCTACATAAAAAAATCCCTTGAAAAAAGAGATTAATTAAACAAGATGCCATCAAATTCTTTTTTTGCGAAAAGTTAATAATAGGACTTTGAAATTCGCAAAAATTAGATCTCCTGAAAATTCATTCCCTTGGCATGTGAAAAAGTCGACAGATTCTCTTTTCGTACATATTCTGGACATCAGATTTTCGTACGTCGTACGTATTGCGGAAACCGCTATTTCGCGTATTTCTAGCACAAATTAGCGATTTAGCAACCATTTTAAACAGAATATTAATATAAGATGCGCATTAATAAACGTGGAGTTGTTGTTTTTGTCCTCAGTTATCATAAACATTTCCACCGCCATTAGCTCGACTTTCGTGTAAGTCACTAAAGTCAAAAACCAACAGCCATTTCGTAACCCCTTTAATAAAAAAAAATTACCACTCACATTAGTACAAGTAGTGCAATAAAACTGCCGACGCACACAAACAGATCGATGGAACGAAATACCAGCTGCATTGTGTTGATCCTATCCAACGTTTTCTGTTTTTTATCAGTTCTATCAAGTTCCTACATTTACAAACAAAACAGGATCGTCTTACTACGGTGATTAAGGTGAAACTAAACTAAACGGAGGGACAAACGACATAACGAACGAGGAAACGAACGACGGAACAAAATGACGGAACGAACGACGGAACGATTGACGGAACAAAGGACGGAACGAACGACCGAAGAAATGACGGAACGAACGACGGAACGAACGACGGAACGAACGACGGAATAAACAAAAGCACATATACCTTCTGTGTTGAAAAATTATACTTGATCAACATGTTATCTAATATGTTGTCTTTTACATCTTTTGGTAACGGCGTGCAGAAATCGTTATAATTTATTTTTTCCCACGTATTATTTTGCAGACATTTTCTTTTCACCATACTACCTAGGAGTAAGAAACATACATACTAAATGCACATCGGGTCAGTTTATTAATAAAACAATATTATTTGATTGTACTTCTTTATTTTTCATCCTCTTTTTAATTTTATTGAACCTATTTATGTCTAGATCTCTATAATAATAGTCGTCGTCTGTCTGTGTTTACGCAAACTGGTAAGCGCAGTTGTAAGAAACACGAAGTGCGGGATATAAAGGACGGGCAAGCCCGTACATCATTATCGTCCCTAGCCTAGTGAAGCTTTCTTCGAGGATTTCAAATTGAATTTCTCTCGAACGAAAGCTTCGACGCAAACAAATGTCAGAGCAAATGCCTAAAATTCAAATCCACCTCACAGCAAATCCCGAATTACAATCAACCAATGAGCACAGAGTCGGGGTGGTCACATCTTATCTTCTTAAATAATACAAAAATCAATTATATTTGTCCTGGTGAATGAGGCTATTCGCGCTCAAAACAAAGGATTTCTCGATATTTACCACGTGAGCAAAGAACAATAGAATTAACCAAACAAAAAGCGCGGTGAGTATTCTGACCGCGGAAAAATTACTCAGTAAGTAAATCAAGCTCAAAATTTCACCTTGGGTTACTGTTGGAAAATATTTCTTACTATTTATTTTTTCAGCCATCTTTTATAGCAAGAAACTTCCTGATCGAAAAGTTGCAGCATCATATAGTGGATCACTAAGTCACAGTGTCCAGACTTACAACAGAAAATTTCAGGAAATTTCTTCTTTTTTGCTAGTGGTCGGACTGGAGAAAAAACTTTTCACGGAATAGAGAACTTAATAAATTGCAGCATATCTGCAAACTCTTTTCCACACCAAGGCAGATATAACCTAAATCGTTTGTCACACTCTCCGCGATCCGAGTAAGTTGATATTTCTATCTACTTTAAGAAAACATGTATATGCCATTGAAAAAACTTTTAGTCAGCTAGCTAGTAAAAGGATTTATAAAGATGGTGAGAATTCACTAGCTAAAAATCCGGGAAAAATCAAAAAAGTCTTTTTTGTTACGTTGCATAGCTATGATACTTACTGAGTTTTTCTATTTTTCTATTTTACACACCTACCTGCCAAACTTGTTAGTTCCCATACCTGCCTAAGTCCTAGTTCTTGGCTATTACTACAAACTAGTCCCTTAAATTTCTACGAAATCCTTATAATCGGTAAAATATAATAACTTTCCTCGGGATTATGCTTAGAACTTGAAACTCACAACACAACTTAATTTTATCAAGAGGAATCATTCTAAATAGTTGTGATACAGGATTAATTTGATTTTACCTAAAAAACGGGAATGTTTGACGATTTTTGGCATTTAGCTAGTCATACGAAATATGAAAACACTGAGGTATATTAAATAAACTTCAAAGAACTTCAAACAGAATGCCAAAACTCGATCTAGAACCCAAATAATCGGACTTTTTAAGCATACTGTGGTATTTGTTGTGTTTTGGACAAATGTAACGCTTCTGATAACTTCACAGAAAAGATGCTGACAAAAGCGAAAGCTTATTACCGCCATTATGTTCTTTTTATGAAATACTATAACTTTGTCAAATTCGATTCCATGTGAGAAGGCCAATTAAAAGTTATGGAGAAGGGAAAGAAGGCACAATCTACCCCCGGATCATAATATGTTCGAGAAAACAACGGACTAAATAGTAATGAGATAATTTCTGCCATGTTTTCTGCCAGCTACGCTCACAAGCGACGTTCCTAAAATAGGACTAGAGTTCATGTTGGATCGTACATACCTTTAAAAAAAAAGATTGTGCTACATGGCATCTCAACTACCTTGTTTGTCAGTGTGTTCGGCCAACAATGCAAAAAGCTGTCGGTTTCAATTTTGCAGTGACTCCGATTACGTGTCTCGACTGAAAGAAATAAGAAATAAAAACGCAGTTAGCCTGAATGCCTTCACAGATTATAAGAACGAAATAATGTGAGGCTGGAATTACTAAGAAACAATCATTTCCTAACTCTTTCCTGTTAGTACTATACATGTTTGCTTATACAGATAACTTTAATATCCTCTATTTATCCCAATCCTAAAATATTCATTATCATCGGTAAATCTGTCCATATATTCATTATCATCGGTAAATCTGTCCATATATTCATTATCATCGGTAAATCTGTCCATATATTCATTATCATCGGTAAATCTGTCCATATATTTTTTTATTTTTTGGAAGAACACAAACAAGAACATTTAAAGCGTAAATAGTGTCGGAAAGTGATAAGTAGGAATATCTATCTCAGTTTAAATTTAGGACTTCTTATAAAAAACTAGCTGGATGACCCGGTGCATATCTGCTGATCTATTATTTCTAGAAAAGTATGCAAGTCAGAGAGCACAGTCTGCTATCCGTCGTTAAAAAGTAAATGTTGATCGCAAAATAAACCCATACTAATCATAAGATTTGGGTTACAGACGTAGCTACATCGTTGCAAGTAATACTCCAGCTATTTAACTAGCTAGCTAGCTATATTTCTGTTCTGTTAAGTTTGTTATTCAATGTGGTGAGTAAAAATTGCTTTTTAATCCTACGCATTATTAATGTTAATTTCTGTGTTATTTTCAACAATCTGATTTTTAATTACCTGCAACTACCTCTAGCTTAAAAGTAGCCAAATACAGTTGGCTGCAACAATTTTTAAATTTCTTACTAAGGAATACTTAAAGCGCAAATTTTCGTCATTTCAAAAATATTGTCACCTTTATTTAATAAGCTCGGACGTTTTGGTATTGAGAAACAATTTTGGTCTCTTTTTTACCATTATTCGTGCTTTCATTATCCTCAATTCAATTCACTAAATTGTATATTAGCCAATGTGTTGTGAACAAGTTGACTTCTATGATTTGCAAGACTTGGCAACAGGAAAAGAAGAGGCAAGCTAAAGAATTCGTCCTTAGATTTCTTCCTCGTGGTATTCACCAACCTCCTATCTGATTCATTCATCCAGATTTTTCTCAAATAATCAAATCCAATTTTGCCCCTTTTTCATTTGCACTGCAAAATTAACATCAATATACTCCTAAAATTAAACTTATAATAACTTTGTAAATTTTGCGGTTTTTATAAATTCTGCGAGGCGTTTGGATAAACTACAAAGTTCTATATTAGATTTTTCGCGTAAAACAAGGAAAAAAGGCGGTACTAAAGAATACCAAAAGTAAAGCTTACATTAGAATAAATGATGTCGATTTCAAGAAATGTACAAATTAAATTAAACGTCACTTACCAGAATTTAAGGCTGATATATTCGTCACGCAGAGTGTATGTAACTTAAATGCAAGTTGCAAAAGAGCAGGAACGGCAGCTAATGTCCCTTTAAGCGTTGTCTAAAAAGAAAAAAGATCTGATGACTTACTTATACTTCATTGACTTTTGTTTGCCAGCAAAAAGTTATATGTCTATGCAGACTGTTTGTGTCGCCATTATTGCCTTTTAAAAGTGAAGTCTTAAGGCTCGTTTCCATTTGACTGCATTTTCCGCTATAGCGCAAAAGGCTCGCGAGCTTTTCATTTGGCGCATGTGCACTTTGACAAAATTAGCGATTTTATCTTAGCGCAAAAAGCTCACGAATAAATTCTAAAAATTAATTTATTTCTTTAATTAATTGAATTACTTTAATTTATTACCATAAGTAAGAAAAATAAATTTAGTGATAAAAATGAATGCATTATTTTAATACGCCATTTTTAATAATAATTACCCCCGTGACCTCAATCGCCGTTTTCGCTCGGGAGCTACAGAAAACAAATGGGACAGTTTACTGATAGTTTTACTGGCTTTGTTTTGACCGCTCGCACATAATACACCAATCAAAACGCTTGATTGTTTGAAAAACCAATCCAAGACTTTCGCGGCCTGGGCATGCCAACGAAGAAACATGAGGACCGAAACATGATGGCCATTTTAGTTTTTAAAGTAATGGTTGTCAGTGCTGTTTTTGTAAGTCTGTTTCACCTTTTTATCTTCTATAAGCTTTTTATTTTCGTAATATTGGTTTTTTGTATGTTCTAAAATGTTAAGATAAATATATTGTCACGTTTTTAGTCACGTACAGATCTTAAACGCACCAGTTTTAGGATTTTTGGCTAGGAACGAAGATTTTGGAGGCTAGCTAGCTAGAACCTTACTTATTACTATTCTGTATGGTATAGATAGATAGATAGATGTGCATATTTTACATGGCTAGCCTCACAAACATCGAGGGATATACCCTGTCTATTATTTCCAGGAGGGCCCATGGCTTAGATGGAGAGTCTCCTAGAGTATTTAATGCTCATTTTGAGCTACGCAGACCCAATTAGGGCCTGCGCTCTACTAGACAACTCCCGGCAACATCCAACGGCCCACACAGTGTGCTATCTTCCCAATTTCCCTAACATGGCTTGGGTTAACCCGGGGCTATGGTAACATTCACTCGCCCATGTTGAATCGCCGTCAAGAGGAATCGAACCCCGGTCTCCGTATATCCGTATTATACCCCGGTATAAGAGCTTTTTATCCTACCCACCATTTATTTTTGTGTTGAGACTGTAGCCATTTAGCTAGCTCCTATCTTTGGCTAAAAAGTGAGAGTATAAAAATGCAGTTTGGCTACAACAATATTCTTAAACAATAAGTGTTATGCTAAATGCAGTTAGCTAGGTAGCTACATCTTTTATTATTTTTTCCTGAAGACTTTTTGTGCAAATAAAATGACTGACAGATTATTTTAGCTGAACCGGTAATGACAGGCTGTTCCCTGTGTTTTCATTAAAACCGAAGTTGCAATGAAGTTTTTTTGGAAAGGGGTATTACGCCTATACGCCTGTTCAACTCTGTTTAACTATACTAAGCGGTTAGCCCAGTGTTAACAACAGACTGTTGTTTTTGGTAAAGGCTGTTACGCCTATGCGCATGTACAACATGGTTTACCTGTACTAAGGGGTCAACCCAATGTGACAATTCATTTTTAAACTTTCTCGGTAATCACACCTGTACGGATGTGCAACAATGTTTACCTGGACTAACCGCTCAGCCCTGTTGTGTTTTATTTAAACAGAGTCTGTGAGAAAGTTTTTTCCAAAGGCGTATTATTCCTATACGCCTGTGCAACACGGTTTAACTGTACTAAGCGCTTAACCCAGTGTCACGATAAATTTTTTAACTTTCACAAAAACTTATTCCGCAAAATAAAATAATATTGACTGATTGTTTTTGCTATGATGGAGTAACAACGGTTTGTAAACTGTGTTTTTATTTCAGCTATCATTGCGGGGAATATTTTTAAAAAATATGTTACAGTCGCAAGACTATAATGGTGTATGCGCTTCACTTAATTTACGACATACTGTATACCTGTACTAAAGCTTTTAGTGGCCCCCAGTGGAAACAATCCACTAACTATAGGTTTTTGTGATTTTCTGGGCTAGCCACTTTAAATATTTATTATTATTATTATTATTATTAAGCGCTCCACCTGATCGTGTGGCACAGGTAACAGCTCTTATTAAGCACTCCACAGAGTGTTCAACGTCGGATCACACCTTGACTTTGGCTTACCCCGGCGTTTCGACGCCGGGTTTCCCGGCTAGTCTCTATAATAATAGCCGTATTCCGTCTGTCTGTCTGTTTAAAGATCTAACGGCCTCAATTCTTATTTTGTGGTACGATTTTTAACCTAGAATATATTTTCTTCACTGGTAATCATATGAACGGGAAAAGAGGATACCAATAGACAGCACTGAAATGTCATTATCAGGGCTGATTCCAAGTCACATTCTCCAAGCCAAATTCTCCAAGCCACATTCTGCTCACCAAATTTTGATCAGAAAACGTTCTGAGCATGTGCATTGGTAATTTCTAATTTTCCTTTCAAAAGTTTTTCTTTTTCTTCATGTTTAAGAGTGATTAGAAATATTCAATTCGTATTCAAAATCGAGAAGTGAAAATGTTTTTGTCCAATTAGAACGCGTAGAATTTACTGATACAGCAATGATGTAAAAACAAATCACGAAAGATGGCGACTGCTCTATACTGCGACATGTCTACCGCAGAAGCGATAGAAAGTATAATAACTTGAATAAAAGACTGAAAAATAAAAATAAAAATGGGTAATACTAAACCATGTAATGACCCCACTGACCCTAAGCCACCCCAATTACCTCCAATTAGCCTCCAATGACCCCCAGCACCCCCCAATGTTCTCCAATAGCCCACCAGTGACCTCCACTCATTTGCAGTATGTTATAATAGGTCACAATCAATATTCTTGAAACCAGCCATAGAGTGAGTTTTTTTCCTAATGAAAACCGGTCCTAATGAAAACTGGTCCGAATGAAAACCGGTCCTGAAAACCAGAAATGAGAAGATGCTGAAGCTGAAATGAACGAATTTTTAATTATCGTTGTATCGTGTCTTTTTTTTAATTATCAGACACTTGCAGAAAATAATGGAACTGCTTTTGAAATTGTTTTCTGTCGAGGATGTTTTACTAGGTTTTTTTGTCATGGCTATTGTAAACATACAGTAGCAGTACTATATAGCTTGTTTCTGATTTTTTCTAGCTTTTTTACCAGTTTATGGTCTTGTTGGGTCGAAAAATAACACTAAATTGGGATTTTAAGTCCATATTTTGTTTCATGGTTCACCCTTTTGTACTTTTTGTCGAGAGTTTAGGAACATTGATGAAGCCTTTTAATATATATATTTTTGGATGTGTTCAGCAATCTCTTTTTCTTCGAAATTAGTCCGCTAGAGGGACTACTGTATTTCCATATTTTACGCGTTTTAAAAACTTTTCAATGATCAGAGAAAAATTATGAATTACAATGTTAGGTTACTTGGTTTAATCCAACCTCTTAGAATGTAGCAATTTTTTGTCGATGCCAACATGACCATTTTGCACGAATTTGGGGCTTTTCCAGAGTATTGAAGAATGCAGCTAGCAAATTTTAAACTCTGTCCTCGGTTACGCATGCGAAAGTTAGCCATATGGGATAGTGTCCATTTGAATATTTTATCCTTATTTCAGATACTTTGTCTTGACAGTTCTGTCCAGGACTATAACTAGTATAGTTTATTACTTGTGATATTTAGCTAACTAATTTTGTATAGTGAAAAATGAAAGGAGCGAGACATTATGTGTAAAGCTATGGGTAAAAATGTAAAATATGTTGAGCCTGTTACTCTTTTATTCTAATCAAAACAGAAAGCAGAAAGTCTATACCCGCTTTTTTGTGGAATGACAAATACGGCGTGCCCAGTTAATACTACCTAATTTGTGAAAGGGATGGTTCTTTGAATTGTATCGTTATGTAATAGATTACATATAAAATAAAACATAACTTACAATAAGTAACAAAAAACGCAAGAACGACATGTTGGATTGACCATTTGTTATTACCTAAAATGAACGTCAATAATAAATTAGATAATCATTAATGAAATTTTGCAAAAGTTGACATGTACAAATTGATAAGAATTGTGTCTTTGTGAAGGCCTCGTGTGTGGCCCACATCACAACTGACAGGAATTACAAATAATACAAAAAGAACTTCAAAATCTTTTTTTTTATAAAGAGTCAAGAAATTTGGGTAGCCTCAATTTTTTAACCAATCCAGGATTTGAAGTGCTGTTGCTGTTTCTTTAACTAACAAGAATCCAAATGAGACAAAAAGAATGTCACAAGTATCTTTGGATTCGAGATACAACTTTTGCAACCAATCCAGTATTTGGTGTTGTTGTATTCTTATGTTCGAAGAAGGTTTTTATCAGAAATTGAGTTCTTATTATTTAGAAAGTTCAATTTTTACAAACATTTTGGTTTATTTTCTTAACGAAAATCGACTTTCAAATGTTTTTTTGTTACTGCAATGATAAGATATGCTCTCTTCACCTCCAATCGTTGTTAAATTGATTTTATAACTAGCAGTTTCAATCTTGAACTTCCCAAAAACCAAGACATGATTTTCCACTATTTAAATATTTCACACGAAGACGTTTTGGGTTTTACTGATACACTTTGAATTTTTCAGAGTCCTATCAGCCCAAAAGGCAAAAGGGGAGATCACGCACCCTAAAATACATTTAGCGATCATAGTTGGACAGTTTTATGCAGAGGATGCGTTTTCAGGCAACCTCAAGGTTCAAAATGTCATGGTGGGGTCGCATACAATGATAAATTATTAAGTCTCTTTCTTTTCGGCCCGTTAGATCAACATTCACATTTCACTAAACTGTCATGTTAAGGTAAGCTTATAACCGTTAATTACGAAAGCCTCCGGTTTGTTATTTCCAACAATGTGTCGATAGTATTTATTGGGATCTGAACAAAAATAAATTTACGTAGTAACTCGCTCCAATGGTATCTTGTATCTTTTCTGACATCAGGACAACGATGCTAACATGGCGCAGGTCTGCTCGCGTGACCACGCTATTACGTGCAATTTTAGTATATTATAACTAAGATTGTCACTTGACAACCTTATTTGTTTATAAGAAAGTCGAAACAAGTAAGCATGTGACGTAATAATTAAGTAAAGAAGGAAAATACTAAAACAATTGTAAGGCACTATTTACACATCAGAAATATTTCCGCGGATTGGATGTATTATTTCATTAAACAATTCCTTAATGAACTCACCTCCGATTTCATCAAATGAGGGAGATGCTCATTAAATGTTTTCTGTTAAAGCAAAGGCATTTATTTCGGGAAGGCGCTCTATCGAGCACGGTCGGTGATTATAAAAAATATGGTAAACTACAACCCCGGACAAAATATAGTGAATAGAAGGGCCGAACTTCAAAGATCTTAAGCACAAGAAATCGCGAACGCTGTTTTCAATCTACAGGTAACACGCACTTCAAATTTGTGGAAATCCACTATTCAATTTTCACAGCGTACCTCAAGTAACTTGGCTAGATTTCAAAATCTAATTTCCTTCCAGACTTTTCCAGGTTGTGACAAGAACTGTTCTATAATGCGGACGTTGCGGAGAGTGCAGCTAGCATACTTTAGTAGTTGTTTACTTGGCCACATCTACCAAAGTAGAACTTTTAAAACCAACGGGTTTCAGAATATTAGCCAAGTGATGCTGATGGCCTCTTTCGCAGATAAGTATGTCCAGGGTTGTAGCTAACTAACTGACACTGAAGAAAATCACTTTAATTTTTTCTTTAAGTAAAAGTTGTTGAAATACTCTTTTTCTGAAAACCTGCAACCCAGGACATAATATATTGAGAAGGAGTGCGGAATTTGAAAGATTGCAACCACAAGCAATTAGGAATCCTGTTTCTATCTAAGTAACACGCACTCCAAACTTATGAAAGTACACTGCTCTGTGTTCACACGATAAGTTATTTGCCTAGATCTAAAATCTTAAAGGGTATTAATTTTTGATGACGTCAACATAACCCAATTCCACGATATTTCGGACCATTCCGATTCCTGAAGTGGATTGTTCCACAATTCAGACATTGTGGAAAGAGCAGCAACCTCATTTTTGACGTTCGTTACTCGACCTACACCCCATGTTAGGGTAAAACATTGTCAGCCTACAGGCTCCAGAGCACTGGCCAATTGATGCTTTTTTTTCCAGAAAGAGCCAAAAACGGACAATTTGTTAATATTATGTCCAGGGTTGTGGCTGATTAACCAGCTGAAAAGATGTTTAAAAATACATAAGTTTCTAGGATAAAAATAACAATCACTTTTGTGTGCAGTACGCTATAATCCTCAGCAAAATAAATTAGATTGTTCCATGTTGTTCCCTTATATACATCCTCCTTTCTTTATTTCAAGATTGCACGGTACCGTATGTGCCATTTAACAGGACTTCAACATTAAAACTGAGAAAAAGTGGGAATGGGGTCCTGAGAACGAGGTTCGTTCTTAAAAAGAATCAGGAAACTTAAAATCATGCCATAAAATCTTAACAACAAAAAAAAGATAAAAGAAGCTTTTGGTAGCTTTAGATGAGACCAGGCAAACATCAATTACTTCACATTAATTAATTACAGCCAATTTTAATTTTGCCAACATGTCAATTTTTATTTATCCTTTCTAATGTTTAACATATTATAAATCTATAATAGCATTTAAAGTTCACATAACGTTTTATACAACCGAGTTGTGTCAATAAACACAAAATGAAATAGACCAGCTAATGAGATACGTAGTTATTTAAAAATATTATCAGAATGTTTTGTGATAACTTTATCATTCTTTTTCAACTAACCCAACAACAACAACAACAAAACAACAACAACAACAATAACAACAAATAAAACAAACAAACAATAAAGTATAAATAAACTTAAAAAAACCAAGCATCTTTGACGCCACCACCACTACATCAATTTTCTCAACATATATGACAACGAGAATCGTTCATTAACATGAAAGCTCTCTTAATTAATCAAAAAAAATTCACTGTTCAGTCAATCTACTTAAATTTTACATAATACACATTGAAAAGAGGATCGAAATCCTAAATAGTATGATATGCTGTTCATTGTGTAATCGACATCTCTTCGACATTGTGATGACAACCCGTGCCATAATGGCAGGTATTACGACTATATATAGTACAGGAAATGCAAGCAACTATCTATAAAACCATAGTCATACAAAATAGCCAACGATTAGCTCTATATAATACTTCAAGCACACACACAGACACACAAAGGGAAGTTTGTTCACGTTTCTAGGATCAATAAGGTGCTGAAGTAAAGTTTTGTTTAAATCCGGTAGTCTTACAGATAAATATAAACAAAAAAAAATAGCTTTTTTAAGTTGCCTTTTTAGTGAGTTCCGTCTCGATATCCCAACAAATACATATGACAACATAACGTACAACAATCTCTATTGCCATACGTGCTTAAGTTTGTTTAATTACACAAAATTATTTTAAATATGATCCGATAAAGAATTTGTCTTTATGCAGATTTGTGAGATAAAGGAGGAAAAAAGACCACATGAAGTGAAGCTTATGATGACACATAAAAAAGAAAAATAAGAAGCGTTGTGTTTTCGGCTTAATTAGGATTATTTGGCGATACATAAAAAAAGTTAATGAACTATTCCATAGCCGTCAACAAAAATCCCCTTCTTCTGCTCTGTCAGGCGATAGCTAAATATAGGTTGTTATAATAACAACGTATTATTTATAAGAGAAAAGATTTTAGGTTTATATTCTTATCTTTAGTACAAAGTTTACAGATGAAAAAAATCTCGCTGTGGGGTTATTTATTACATAGGCGTAACAACACTGGAAATTAGGTTGTTAATTTTACTGTTGGTCATAATTTAAATCCATCATTGATTTGATGACATTATTGGAATCAAAGGTGACGTTATATTAATAACCATTTTGATGCTGTCAAAATATAACTTAGTTTCTTCCTGTGTGAGCCCTAATTCTGACAGACGCTTGAAATTAATTTGGACTTTCCGAATAACATGATTTTTGGAACAGTTTTATAAAAATAAATGTTGTTTTCAGCCTAATTAAGTAAGTACGTAAGTAACGGGAAAGTTTAACGTCCTTGGGGATTCCATCCTAACAGTTGGCTCTTCCTCCCCTCCGACTGTAACTATGTTACATTACCGCTAGAGATACGTATAGAATTGCTATAACTTGCTTGCCTGCCACACAAACCGGTTAGCGGTCAGTAAATGGCACCAAATGTGCTGACAACACTGCATTTAAAGTGCGCCGGACCACTACACCATCTCCGCTTAGGCCTTAGAAAGAATTTCGATGGCGTTTCTTTTGCGGTATTAATTTCCAAATTTTTATGTCACGCCTCGGTTTGAAGCAGAGGTCAAGTATTATATTTGTATATTAAAACTGTTTTTCAGCCCCAAAATGCATAATGATCGGAAAAGGTCGGAGGTCTTTACCAAAACACGGTCAGTAGTTTTGTGTTCTTTCACAGCGGTTTTCGTCGAAACTTTGTGCTGCGGTAAATGAGCCAACCGGTAAGCTGCGATATACATTTTATTCAAGCAGCATGCTTAAACCGTTCTCAGGACACGCGGTCGCATTCACTTTTGGACGATAGCGACAGCAAGGCCCTTTAAAAAAAGTGCAGTTTTGAGTCCTGTTCTTCCATTTTTTATTCTCTGTACCAACTTGTATTTAACCTTAGATTCAAAAGGACGCGTCGCATCAATGTCGACTATGAGGCATATATGTTAGCCATAGATATACCATGCCATCTATTAGCCATTAATAATATTATTGTCTAGCGGAAGCTATTTTTAAGGTCTCTTTTTGACCTTTTGCCTACAAGATCCATTTAAAAAAAGTAAAGCTAAATACACGACGTTGGATTTACGTCGGTCGCATCGACGTTGCGAACTCAATGTTGAAAAGACGTTGGATTTACGTCGGTCGCATCGACGTTGCGAATGCAACATTGAAAAGACATTGAATTTAGGGTTGCGACGTCGCAACCAGAATTCAACGTCGAATCAGCGTTGAATAGACGTCGTGTGCCCGCTGGGTTGTTTGCAATATAATTTCAAGCAGTATTTGTTATTTATGGTAAATGCAGTTAGGTACTTACACCTTTTACTGTAATATGAACTTGGGCGGACGTGTAAAGTTTATCAATAGACCTATTTCCGTACCCATTCTCGTTCCGCAAAATATGCATGCAAAAATGCAGAATAACATGAAAACAGGATTAGTTATGAGCAAATGTTAGGATACTAGTTGTTTACATGCAAGTTTTAAAGAATGTTTCAACAAAATGTTGACTTTTACAACTTTTGGCTGGCAGTTTCACAAAATCGTAGTTAACAAAGTTATAGAATAGTACTGTTAGCTATGTTAGCTAGCTAAACCTGGCCACGTTTCTAGAGAATGATGTGAATACATTTTTATTTAACTAACACTTAATGTACGGTTTACTAACACTTAGTAGCAATTCATAATACTCTGATCAGTTCAATATAATAAAACTAGACCAGGCAAAACAACAAGTAGCCAGCTAAGCTACAACTCTGGAAAAATATATTGGGAATTTCGTTTTGAGCTCTCCCTGCCCCAAAAACTAATGTTGAATATTGAATATGCTAGACTGATGCTAACAGAAGTACTCCAGAAACCTAGAGTACTAGCGATAAGTGCCACACTCTCTCTGTCATTACTTTCTCTCTTACTGACTGTCAATAATCGTACATTTGCATCAAACATTGTGATGGTTAAAAGAATCTTGATCACTAGAGAATACTAATTGGTTGGTACATAATAGCAAGATTCGTAATTGATATAAGATTCCCTCCTGCGCCAAACAGGCGCAGTAGGGTATCAATGAGTACGTTAAACTTCCCGTTAGATTGGTATAGAAAAAACCACTATATTTTGAATAACACTATATTTTCAAAATTTAGCGTTTATATCGCAACTAACGATTGTCAAATGAATATATGAAACTCACAGTCTTGGCATTAACGAGCTTTTCTTTCTGACGTGTTCTGACGTGTTCTGACGTGTTCTGACGTACAACCAATTTAAAAGCGGGTGTTAAGCACCCTACTTGAACAAGATGTAAACAAAAAGAAAAAAAATATATAAACACATATATTTACAACGATACGAAAATATCGAAGGTTTTATAACACAAATAAAATATGTCTTTATAAGTATTAGAACGTAAATATATTTGCATATGAAAAAACATCTAACCTAACTTACAAATTGCTAACACCAATTCAATCTTTGCATCTGTAGTGTATCACTTTGCTTCCTAAGGCACTGGCTACTACCTGTTTTCTCTTACTTATTACACAAATTGTTTCAGTCTACCTCAAAAATATACGGGATTACGAAGTGTAAGAGTCGGGGGATCATAAAGTGCAACATGAAGGAATTTACAATTTGCGATAGGTTTTGGGATAACAAAGTGCGACAAAATCGGATCACAAAGTGCGACGGAATTACAAAGTGATGCACTCAGCGTCAACATCGCACCGAACTTATTTCCGGTATTTTTGAAACCTTTTTCGTCTGAATTTATTTAATTTATTGTGTAACATACCATTTTATATATGGCAGGGTTTTTTTCAGATGTTTATCAATTTTGATTAGTTCAGTACTATCAAATATTTTTGACATAACGTCGTACCTGTTGATATGGATACACATCGCTACAGAGGTGATGTGGAAAAATATATTTTTTAAACTGTATTTTTAAACGATCTAAAATTGTTATTATTGTTTCTAAAGTCATATTTTAGCCTAATAGGTTTCTTCAAACCCATTTATTTATCTAAGTTGCTTGCTACACTTTTTTTTATTCCACGTTGACCAAATGATATAAGGCCAGTTTTTCGCCAATTTGTACCACATCTTCTTTGCTAGTTTAGAGAAAAGAGGGTAGCTTTCATAGTTTTCCTCTTTCCATAGCCTTTTAGGAATCCCCATAAAGCCGCCTGAATTGGGGTTTAACATGTTAGACAAATAAAATAAACATGACTAAGGCAAACCACACTAAATTTTATGTCCCACACGCGAAAAATATAGCTAATAGGAGTTGAATAGGTGTGTTAACGTAACATAAAACATTCGTCACCACATGTTTTAGGTTTAACTTTCCCACAATGCATATCCACAAATTTAGTTAAAAACAAACAAACAAGATGGGCAGATCCCAAACGAGTGGACTTAACATCACTCATTTGTTTATAATTTAATTATCCCATAATTAACTGTAAATACAGTTATGTCTATCTTTGGTAATAGTTAAAATATATTTCCCTCACCCCTGTACACTTCTTTTAAGCCAGGCAACTAACTGTTGTTTCTGTTTTTAGTAAAATAAAATTTATTATTTTTTTCTTCAGTACTTAGCATGAACTAACTTTCCAGTCTCATTTAACACACGTCCAACTTTTCCCTCCTCATTTAATACACGTTTCTCAAATAAGAAATTTCAAAAGCATATAAGAGTATTGTTACTACATATTCGTTTTATTGACCACCATTCCGATAAGTGTCACAGGGGCTTCCCTCTTTTCTTGATGGAGGTCTTTGCATATCTCTTTTTGTGAATCTTCACTTTCAATTGAGGCACGAGTACTTACTGAACTGTTGGTCGTACATGGTAGTCTGCGCGGTAATCGACTTTCAATCAAATTTCGATTCGTTTTACCTGGCTCGTCACTACTTTTACGTCTGGAAAACTGTCGTCCCTGATGCAAATATAAAATACACGAGGTAATTTCAGTACAAAGTCTTGGTTTTACTTTATATTCTGTCGGGTATTATATATAAGACATGCTGACAAACACATGTTTGACAGTCTCTATTGCACCTGACCTTATGTCTTACATTAGAACCCTAGTCTTGCAAACCATCAGGAAAAACATTTCAAAGTCTCATCGAGAGCTGTATGTTTTTTGAAGGTTGGCTGTTCTTTTATTAGTTCTTAAATGGGTCCGGTAGGTATTATTTAAAAAAAATGATGCTATGGATTATTTTTCGCCTCCTTGGGCATTATAAGGTAAAATACAAACCAAAATAAGTGTATCGGCTTATTAATGGTTGACACAAATATAATATGACAGATCATTTACGCTACTTATTGATGGATAAAAAAAATATATTACAAGTTTTAAGAATTGTTTACTGATTGATAGAAAATTTTTATATTTTTTTTAAAAATTACGGAATTCCAATTGTTTAGAACAAAGAGTGGAGAGGAATCAAATACCACTCGTGCAGTTTGTGTTTTGATTTCCCTTAGACAATACGAAACGTTTCTTTTTTATCAAATGTCATTTAAAAAAAACGCATCTTATGTACTAACCTTCCTCTGTCTAAATTTCTTCGCCAATTGTTTCCATGCACCTGGACTTAGGAAAACATAAAACAGACACACCAATGAACCCTACGAAAAGATAAAGAAAATAAAAATAGCTACGTGAGTAGGGCGTTTTTTTATCTTAACCCTTATAATGCGCGCCCATTTTTTGAAAAGACTCTCTATTTTCAACTAAAAAATAATTTACTTTTTAAAATTCAAGTTGCCATTGGCGGCTGAGTAAAAGACCAACATGTTTCGTGTGTGGTAGTGTTGGATGAAAAGTTCAGTCTCTTTCTAAGGCATGCAGAGCCCTTTTCATAGCAACCTACTACGAGTTACGGCACTCCAGTTATGGGGCTTGTTTTGCCAGATTTTTGACCGCGTTTCTACGTGCTTCACTATGGGTTAAGAGGGAGACTGGATAATAACTTTAAAGTACCAAAAGCAAGTCCACTGGACTAAATTTCAACCAACATTCACGTTCGGATGGTCAAATACGCATTTTAGGTTTTCCGAATTTCTTGTTTAAGTTCATGAAAGAGAGGTCAATGAAAAATGTTTTGAGAGTCAAATACTAACCATAACCGTAAGACGTATATTGGTTTGCAGAAATTTCATACATAGTTATTTAAAGCGTAGTTTCGATTAATAACCAAGACATTTCTCCTTTACCGTCTGTACTGAGCAAGGAGAACTCATTGTAGATTTTAAACAACGAAGGCTCTGTGACGTTTTCTTTCAAAAGTAATATTATAATTCAAGGAAGAAAGTGATAGATAGGTTGATATTGTAATTTTTGTATAGTGTCGAAGAAATAAATTTTGCACGTTAGTAAAAATGCAAAAATTACCTGTGAGTTTAATAAGAATCGGCTGGCGTAATACACCCATATCATTTTCACCTTCTCTTGCAAATCTGCTGGTTCTCTCCAGTTAATTCCAAACAAGTTTATAATACCCAGAAGAAACACTAGCATGGTGAAAGATCGAGCAGTTGCTCTAAAGGTAATGAAGAACTTCATGAAGATCTGGTAAGATAAAAAATGCAGATAAAATAAAGAACGCTGTCCAGAATATGCTTCATACTTACAAAGCCTTTGTGTGTTTTGGACTTCGTGCCGTTCTCAACTTCTTTACAATGATGTAGATCAAATATGACATTATAAATAGATTTAGCTAAAATAGAAAAATGAGAAACTAATTTAAATCTCTTTTTCATCAATCATAAACAATCAAACAAAAATGGGGGAGGGAGAATTTTTTTATCATTGAAAAAGGAAATGAATCCAAGATCATTATGAGTGTGTATGATGTATGACGCATTATTACCCATCCAACGAGGTTAAAATCTCAAATATTTCCCCTAGATCTCTCAAAATTTGTGTGTATGCTTGTGATGCTAAAGCCGTTTGTTAGCCGTGTGTTCAATTAACACAAAAAGAGTGTAAACAATTATTTGTGGGCGTGCTCTTTTAATCCAATTACATTTGACGAAATTCAGTATTGAACCTACATGAGTTCTATAAAAGGTTTTACAGCAATCGTCTTGCGATCGTGAGGTCGTAGGTGCGAGTTCTACTCTATCTATTTTCTTTACAACGCTTGAGAGGCTGATACACAGGTTTTCATTATTATAAATAAACAGTTTTGTTTCGGTTTGACACTTCATGAAAATCTTTTATTGCAAAATCATATAAACACCATGATTAAGGGAGGGTATGATCAATCACTTAAACTTACTAAACGACTGACACCTGTCCAAACAAGAAAGAAACCCGCAGAATCGCTGCTACTATCTAAAATCGATTAGTTGTCTACCAAGAAATTCCGTTGTACACGATATAAAAAATACAAAACAGCAGAATGTGGCGCCGGTTACGTTTTCAAGCGATACGTGAAATGCGGTGACGAGGATTTCGTCATAAATCCTTTATTGACTCTTAACTTTTTAACATGTTTGTTTTATAGATTTATAGAATTTTATAGTTTGTTTTATTGTTTTTAGGGAAGAGCCAATGTATATACGATGGAGACAAATAAATTATTATTAACAGAATATGTACCCCTACTAAAACATAACCACTTCCGGAAACAATATTTTCCCAAGAATAATCAGCACCGTGCCAGTACCTAAAATAAAAACATCGACATGATAAGAATGCACCATACCATATTTATCTTTACCTTGCTACCGTGGGAAGGAATTGCTTAGGAAACAAATAATTCTCTCGGAATCAAAATGCACGCAACAATTTAAAATTTTAGATAGATAACTTGCACAACACTTTCTCAACTTGCCATTATTCCGAAAAATATAAATTTTAACTGTTCGTCATCAGTCATTAGACATTTGTTTAAAACCACTTTATTAAATCCAAAAAGCGCTATAAAGTTATTCATGACAATTATCTGAAGACTACACCATGCGCATACGGGTATTGAATACGAAGGTCACGGCAAAATAATTTAGAAAACGCAATGGCTAGCTTTGTTAAAAATATATTTTTTCTCTGTTGTTATAAAATCTGGACATCTTTTGATATGATTTCGGATCAATACTTTGTTAAACAATAAAAAAAAATTTCACCATTTTTAGCTTACGCTGAAGGTCCTAGAACCTTTCTTTTCGTCAATGAGGGTCGTAGTTTCATTCTTACCTAGGATGCTAGCATTGGGGATGTATAGGCATATTTGTTAAAAAAAATGTTTTCTGCGAAACAAGGAATTTGCTTTGTTTTGTTATGGGGTCAAATGTTTTATATAAGAAACCATTTCCTGCAAATTTTCATACAAGCCGCCATAGGACGTTAGAAAAACCCAATTTATAAACAAAAATCGACCTGTTTGTGTCATGTTTTCATAAGTGGGGCACGGAATTTCATTCCTTTTTCTGCTTGTGTTATGCCTGCATAAGTGAGGCATACAAATCCACTATAATATTTATTTGCTTCACTTATGCTGACACATGTAGACCAAAACAATCGGCACTAATGGGCTTTCGTATAAAACATTCTATCCAAGTTTTAAGAAAGGGTTTGTCAGCTGTGAGAAAGTAATTTGAAGGGTGGGCACTCTATGCTTTTCCCTATAAGCTTATATCAAACATGGCTAAACTTAAAGTGTATAAAAGCAGGTGAAAATGTTTTTGTTGCAACAAAGTTTGCGTGGTACTGTATTTTAAAGATAACCTACACTTCTTCTGGTGGATCCAATTTAGTTGCGCATATTATGTAAACAACAAGTGGCAAGATAGGAAAAGCTGAAATGAAATAACATTTGAATAAACAAAAAGCAAATGTGAACGTGAATGCCTCAAGAAAAGTTGTCAGATTGTGGAACTGCTTAAGCTTAATTTTTGGTACGAATAAAAAAAAACCCAGGAAGTTAGAGACTTCAAATCGGATTGTTAGACAATGCTTAAAACTAGCTCACAATCTCAATAGAAAACGTTTTGAAACTTTTAAATGCATAACACTATGAATTTTAGAAATTGTTGATTTTACTAAAAAACCTTTTCACACAATTGGTACTTTAAGGAATATTTCACGCATTTTCACTGGTCCAAACATGTAAAAAGACTAAAGTTGGGTCGCAATAACATAGTTAGAAATACGGATTAAAATACTTCAGTAATAATTTTAAAGAAACATTTTCAGCAATACTTTCATCAAAAGGTACAGGCATCATTAAAAAATCATTATTAAAAAATACTTATTTCTTACTACTCTATCTTAATGGGCGTTGTATAATATAGAATGGTTTGGCCCAATACCTGATTCTCGAGCCACTAGAAATCTATGTTTGAATAGAGTGGTTACAGTGTTGTGAATATGGGATTATCGCCTGACACAAGCAAGAAAAAAATACTTACTATACGCGAACAGCGCGTAGCACTTGTATTTTGTTTTAGGTGCAAAGACAAAGTAGACCATCGTAAACTGTATGACTCCCTCGTTAAAAATCCAAGCGTGGTTCACCAAATAACAATATAGATAAACAGTGTACATTACATTTGCAGTTCTGTATCGCACCTACAATAAATAAAAAGGTTGCTCACGTAAGTTAAAGCGTTTAGAAAGTGTGACCACTTATATTTTAAACAGATTGCTGCATGTTCATATTAAATTATGGCTGCGGTATATTTAAAGCCACACAGACTGATGTTTGGTTCAAACAGCCCTTAATAGTGGGTCAGTGTGGGTGTTTGTAGAAGGGATGGTTGTAGTGACAGATGGGCTGTTCTGTTCCTTTCCTACAATGCATAGGATTTTATGTGCGTTTCTGTAGAAAACTGCCGGTATTATGTGATAATAGCATTTCAAGATACAATCAAATTTCCTGTTTCATCATGTGATGAACATATGAAATGGCTTAATAATTTAATATGTCGATTTCATCCCACGTTACGTGAATAAGCATTTTTAAACAATATTTTGACCAATCAGATTTAATCAAATGATTATTGCGAAGTATTCAGAAAAGTAAATCGCTGTTGATAATTTCAAAGTAATCATCTACTTTTTCTTCATTCTATTTTTAACATGGATCTCATGAAGTTGATTTCTCTATATGTTATATGTTGGATCGCATTACATGTACCATTATTAGATCTAGAGCTCGTGCAAAAATAAAAAACGTGGACAAAATTTTTACCTCTCGTGGTTGGTTTTGGGAACGCGAAGAATCCAGGTAAAGATGGTAGGCAACAATAATAACGTAATTGCACAAAAAAGCAAATATGACATGTCGGTGTATGTTGATTCGAATATCTGTCCAAGGACTATAACAACAAAATGAAGAAAGTTTATTTATACGTGTAGTAATATCTCTATCATGCGAAGAATGCCACAATTTTTAATTGGGTACTTTGCAAAATGCCAAGAGTCAGTCCGCCTAATCGATGTGAGAGAGTAATTCTATTTTTTTCATTTTTAAAGAAATAAAAAAGTAACAAAATAACATAAAAATAAAATGTACTTTATTGGAGAACGGAAACGTGATATAGAAAAGTAGACAAAATACGTCTTATGAGAAAATAAACACCGGTGTTTAGGATAGGCGAAGAAGATTAATAGTCGGGAAAAATTCCGGTCACCAATATGTAGAATTTGCCACTTTACACCGACTAAATTTGAGTCTCTGATAAAGAAAAAAGTTTCCAACTGTTTAGAAATAAAATATTGCATTTTCTCCACTTTTCACAACTATGCATATGTCCCCGACCTCCTAAGTTATATGGATATTTAAACCCGCAAAATCATTTAAACTCAACTTCTTAGGTTTAGAACAAACAACAATGTGGTAACTAGTTTTTTAGATTCAGTGAACAGTTGGCCTCTTGCTCTCACCGAATTGTTGTAGTTTTTTTTTTACTTTTAAAAAATGAGGGAAAATACATCCAGTGAAATATTTCAGTGAAAATTGGGGAAAATATTGCAAAGGATACTATACTCTTGAGCACCGAATAAACTTTGATTGTTCATTTCTGTTATATTTAATTCAATAAAATATCCTCAAATATCCTTGCGTTTTATTTTCCATCCCCACCCTCACATTTGTTCCCACTTCCATTTGCTTATTTTGAATATGTTCTCTCCCCCTCCCACTTATTACCACCCTACCCCCATCTCCGCTTATCCAGTGATCCAGAGTACTTCTCAACAGGGCGTTTGTTTTAGAAACAACATAACACTTACTATAACCACGCCAGTACACAGAGACTGATCGTACATAATGTTATTCCTATATAAAACATACAATACTGCATTTCTGTGATACGCATATAGTGTTCTCGTAGTTCGTTTGATGCATCGAGAATCTACATATACAACAATAAAAACCTGCCTATTAAAAATACAATATTTCGCGGGTTGTCTTTCAAATTAACATCTCAAAATGACAGTTTTTCGTAAGCTGTTTTAAAAATTTGGCTACAGACATTCTTTTAAAACTTCCAATAAATTAGAGGTGGTCACATAACCATATTAAAAGACTTACTTTTCTTGTTGTTAATTTATTCTCTAAAGCATAATTCTCAAAATATTTCTTAACAACTTCAATTGGTCTCCTTATACAGCGTTGATGGTATTGCCTTTCTGAAAACATTTGCCATCTTCCAGTGTAGATGGTATCGTCTGATGCATTCTCATTTAGAAAGCAATTTCTTGTTATTTGTCCTAAAATGGATAACCGTGAGTACAACCGTGAGTATTAGCTTTTCTTTTCACACTTTACGTTTTTGATATGGTGACTACAAATATCACAAGCAAGCTGTTTTTCCAAACGACGCAAGTAAAAACGTCAGTAAAGCCAAACTTTAGTTTCTTTTCATACGGCGAGGAAGGTATTTACAAAGGCCAGTATTGGCATTTTTTCTGAATCTATTTGCTTTTGACAAAACGATTCCACAAAACAAAGGAGTCCCTGACTCATAGAAAGTGTTAAAAAATATGAAAAGATACTTTAAAATACTCACCACTGAAGAAGACTTGGTCGCATTCCAGTGTTACATTGGTATTAACTTCAATTGGTGGCCAGCAAAGACCAGCAAATGAATAAAAAAATCTACAGTATTTTTTACCATCGTCTAAAAAAACATAGAATGCAAAAACATTACAACAAGACCTCTAATAAACTAGTTTGGACTTCAGAAAACGTCTATAAGATAATTGATGTCTGGAAGTGTTTATCACAGTTATTTTTATTTGCCGGACAAAAAGTAACCAAAATCACGTTGGCAACCTAGACAGGACTATAAAGCCGTCCAGTCAAAATGTCACAAGCGTATGATTGCAGTAGAGGCGAGGTTGGGATTGTATCAACAAAATTCTTTGTACTAAGTGATTTCACAAGAACGAACTTCTGACTTTCTAAATACTAAAAATTCTATACCTCCTTTGAAGGATCTGTACTTTTTATGACAATCCAATGACATCTTTGCTCTGTGTTCGATAAATTTTTCTGGAGGTACTACAAAATTTATGCTATCCACACACCTCTGATTTATAAGAAATACCTAAAAAACCCGAAATACAATGTTTTACTGTGAGAATAATCACACACTACCGAAAACCCTTACAATGAAGGAACAGCTTAATAATGATTCAATACTTGAAAATTTAAACGTTCAAGGACTGCTCATATGGGGCTGAGTAACACGCCTGGTGCGATTTTGGCCGCTCTACCTGATGTATCCGCATTCAAGGTCATATAGGAGAAAAGAGACGAGCTTAAAATAATTCATGTAGAGTGGCTTAAAATTATTCGGTAAACAGGATCTTTATCAGCAAAGTATTACTTGCTAACCAAGTTACATTGGAGGTTGTATAGACCTGTGCAAAGTATTAAATCTGTTCATAGAACAAAATTGCAGTATCTGATGTATATTATGCGCAGTAATTTTTTTTAAGCTTAGCCTCGAATGCTCATTATTTTTTATCTAAAATGTAGCCATTCGTAAAGAATACATCGAGTTCTTACATAAACCTTTTAATGGCGAGTACTTTACATAAAGAAAGACACTAAAAATGACAGATTTGGTAATTTTTTCCCGGTTGATAATTGTTGCTAATTTGTATTAGGCTTGAAATAAAAAATACAATCTGTAATTCAAAAGTCGTGTTTTGAAACTTCGACACTAGCTAGTGTAGACACTTCAAAGGCTTCTTGAAACCTTTGAAGTGCAATATAATATTTTTATGATAGAAGTTATAATTATTGTTCTCATGATAGAAGATATAATTCCAGAGTTAAAATAGCAGAAACTCAGAGACCAAGTTACTTTTGGGGAATTTTTTTTATATGTAGTAAACCTTTCGCTATGGTGTTTTGTGAAAATCAGAAACATGTATGGGATTGTGTCCAAATAGAGTACTTTTTCCCCCAACGGAGAGGTTTATTCACAAAGGTCAACGCAAGACTTAAGAAAAGTCATTCAAATTAATTTTGTAATTTTCAACAATTTTTTTGACACTTGCAACATTAATACACGTTTTCCGAACTACATGTTTTTTATAATTTTATTATTTTGATATTTGACTTTAAGATTATATTAAGCATGAATTGGTGTGTGTATAAATTTCTAAGGTAGTTCAACATGTGAAAATGCTGTTCTTGTGGTATTAATTTAATTTAATTTTTGACTTGTTAATTAGCCTCGGTTCTAAGCAGAGTTTAATTAGCACAAAATTAAAAACCGTGTTTTAACAGGTTGTTTGTTTACTGTATGAATCTGAAAATTTCGCATGTATCAAGTTTTAGGTGAGGCTTTCAAAAATTACTTTTTTTTAAGAATTAGTTGAGAAATAGCAGAGGTACGTCAATGAAAACTAATTCAGTAAAGGTGGTCTGGCAAAAAAAAAACAGATTGGCGAAATTTTCGCGAAAAATTGAAATAACAACAAAAACAGCGACATAAGCTTCTTTTTTCTTATTTTTTAACGATTTTTTCTCTATTGTGAATATATTTAAGGCTCAGGGAGGAAACTTTGTCTGTATACTCTTTCCTTTGGAGAATAAAAGTACAACAATACGAGAACAATGAGAAAATAAGGCTTGAAATGACTAAATAATAAAAAACGAATTAGGCACAATGACAAGGCTGAAATGCCACTAATTTTTCCCCCAAAAAAACAAAGTGTTTTTAAGGTAAGGATGTTGGCATAATTAATTGTTGCAGTTTTGCTGTTCAGATTATGTGTCGTAAATATATGTAATCCACCATAACATATGAAGATACTCGAAAAATAAGAAGAAAATATAAGCAATATTTCAGGCAGAACATGTAGGTGAAATAAGAACACCTCTGACGGTTGAAGAATAGAAATATGTTAGCTATATACTAATTCTGACTAACCGCCGAAAAATTGCATTAAAAAATCCACAAATTTCCACGATTTTATTCACATCTACGAGAAGCATAAAAACAGAAGGAAAAAAAACCCCGAAAAATCCCCACGCTAAAGTAATTCCTCTTAAAGTATTTTTTATTTCTTTTTACAAAAAGAGAACTTACCAAAATTGACAACTCAAAAACTGAAGCTTTCATCTTTCCTTTTATCCTTTATCTTTCGTACATTTATTGAATTTTTTTATACGTCAACTAAAACAACAAGAATTTCACATTTCATGTATTCAGTAATACATCTTATGTCAACTCATTACTGTAATTGCAACGTAATTTACGTTACCGGACATCATTTAACATAATAAAATACCGACCATGAATACACTTCGGCAAGTTATTTGTTTTAATTGAGATGTACATGGCCAATCGAATAAAAATCGAAAAAACTGCCTTCACCTCTCTTCCTTTCATTTCCTGAAAAGTGAACTCAAGGCTGTTTATTATAAAATATGCATTATTCGGGATTTTGAAATCACTTCTTGATTATCCTTAACAAATTGTGACTTTTCGCCCATTCTTCAAGAATAAGGCCTAATTTACACAAACTTCGATTGTCTTTCGCAATAATTATAATATACGCCCACGACGGAGCAAACAAAAAACAAATGAAATTTAAAATAAAAGTAAGAATAGGATTGGACTCCTTGCTCAGTGTTTCAGAAAACTTTGTTAAGATTTATAAATTTAAATAATTAATGTTTCCTGTCAATTCCTGCTCTTTGTTCACTGTTGCTAAGCGACTCAACTAACACAACAATAGATGATAGATTGATAAAGTTATGAGGGATTGAACAGAGAGAATTAGTAGTTATGAGGGATTGAACAGAGAGAATTAGTTTATAAATGAATTTAATTTATGCTTTGGGTCACGACAGCATAACTTGGCCTGGTTTTTTTCCATAACGTACACTTGATGGGCGGGTTCGTAAGTGAAACAATCATATATGTCGTTCCCACTGGGTTTTTCCATAACGTACACTTGATGGGCGGGTTCGTAAGTGAAACAATCATATATGTCGTCCCTCCTCAAATTCCATTAGCAATAAGAGAGGGTTTTCTCACCAATATCCAGTAGAACAGCCGCAAACAATGTGAGATCTGAAAGAATGTTTATCTATGGCTTGTCTGTATTTAATATTTTAAAGAGAATTTTCAGGGGGTCTGTGTTTTAAAACGCAGTTTACTGTGCTTTTGCTAAACTACACCTAAAGCAGAAACTAGCCGGCAATAATAATTAACAAGACAAGTCTTTCTAATTGTATTTTGTGGCTTTGTACTTTCGAAAACAATGAAGTTTTGATCTATTTTTGTTTTTAATTAACGTGAATGAATTTCTTTTTCTAAAATGATTTGTTTATGCTCGGTTTAATAGCAAATTACTTCATTAACTATAATAAACATTCATATAATTATGAATTTTTAAACTACGGAGAGCAGTGTTTATTTAAGAACCCCGCTTATCTAAAAGGCAGCTCTGAATTAAAAAATCAGATGCTAAATATAAAACAGAGAAGTTTTGAATAATTTTTGCTTTAAGTAATAACCCCGGAGATGAGACAAGACCAAAGCATTTAAAATTCTAAAAATAGGCGTTGTTTAGCTAAAGAAAAGTTTTAAATAGTAATTAATATTCCAGTCTTTTAGATTTGCTACAATTATTCAACCTGTCTTCTTTAATATTGAAGCTAATCAGCTGAGTATTTGCATAGGCCAATCATCTAGTCTATTATAATAATACGCCAGAAATATGTGCATGTCTGTAACTTTTGTAAAGAGGATGTCCCACTTGTTAGCCGACAAATTATTTATTTTTGACTGGAATACATTCGTTCGACATCAATAACTCAATTAAAAGTGGTGAAGCACTTATAATTTTAAGCCTAATTAACTTAGAAACGGATGGAAATAACTAATGCCATCTCCCACCTGAGTAACTAGGGAGCACCTTGGACTAAAATTTAATCAATGCCCCAGAGTTAGACCAAACCACCCGTTATGGGATCGGATCGATTGATCGATTGGTGACGTTAAAAAACACTTTCAGCCCTTATGCTTCCTGAATGGTTCGTCGAAAATGCGTGATCCTATACATTAATTTAATCAGACATATGTGCAATCATGAACAAAGTGTAATGACACAAGGCAGATAATTTTACACTTTGCCGCCACAAGAGATTGCATAGGCTATTTTTATATAAAGTTCTGCATTTTTCACCTGTCAAAGCACGCAATGTCTTTAACGGACAGCGGACTTCGGATCTTATGTTATATAGTTAAATCCATACTCTTGAAATGTGCTAATTGTTGCTGACTTCGGCACGTCTACTTCTCTCGAATTTCGGGACCTTCGTTGGACCCGACGTGAAGTACTTCGTTGGCCAGAAGCGCCTAGGAATGTCACTAACAAAACTATCCATCTGGCCTACGCGTGCTTAAAAGTAGCGATTTTGCAACATGTCTAGTGCAAAGTATTAACCATATGACCATTTTGGTCTTATTAAAAAAATGATAAAAAACTTGTCGCGAGTCATTTCGTTGATCACGTGATCTGCCGTGTGAGCTTGGCTGCTGTGCAGTTGTTACGTGGCGGATGGTGACGTATAGAGATCGAGGCCGCCTTCTAACAGGCAAGAAGTGATTCTACGTATGCGATGTAAATAGTGAGCCTTATTAAGTTGTTTATATATAAGAAGAAGAGTATATAGAACTATATGTGATTAATTATTGTCGTGACTCGACGCAAGATCCCGACAAAGTGGCACCGCTGATGGGAGAGGTTGTTTATGAACTGTGTGGTGTATGGTAGTGTAAAATTATCTATTTTCAGAAGTAAAAGTTATTACTGATATCAAGCGAGAAGAATTCACTGTCATAAATTTGCTGGAAGAAACTGTAAGCTATTTTAATTGTTGTTAATGCCGTAAAGAAGAACTTTCCTTTTTGCATTGATTGCTACCATTTTTAAATGAAAGTGCGAACACGTTCTTCATAGACGTGCGTCATACATTGGAACTGTGAATTCATGCAAAAGTGTAAGATCAAATGATCAAGTATAGAAAGAAATTTTAAATCAGAAGCGAATCATCAAGTGGGAACGAGTTAACAACAAACATTAAACCATTAGAAGTCAGATTCTATTAACGTGAGATTTAAGTGCACCAGTGGCAATCTACAGCACTGGGCAACAAGTGAGCAAGTGAGCAACAAGGATCTACAACAGAAACAAGTTAGTAGTGAGGATTCAACGACAGAAACAAGTGAGCAGTGAGGATTCAACGACAGAAACAAGTGAGCAGTGAGGATTCAACAAGTGAACAAGTGAGCAACGAGGATCTACAACAGAAACGAGTGAGTAGTGAAGATCAACAACAGAAGCTAGTGAGTAGTGAAGATCAACAACAGAAGCAAGTGAGCAGCGAGAAGCAAGGAAGCAGAGACGAACATCAAATTGAAGGGAGAGGATAAGAAGAAAGGACATAACCATGGCAACATCAGAAAGAATTAACAAGGATATCGATGTCATTATTAAGATGCTAAAGCTATCGGAAAAGGCAGTGCCAAAAATACTTGCCAGGAGAAAAATAAAGGAACTGGAAAGAACTCTCAAATCAATCGAAGAACAACGAGACGAAGCGCATCGGCTTAAAACGAATGCGCAGATGCTAATGTTCAAGGAAGAGATGAGCGAAGGGGAAGTAAATGCGTTTGGAGAGCAGATTGATGAAAGACTGTTGAAATCGGAAGAACAATGCGACCAGTTGCAGATAACCATTGAAGAAATTAAGCAAGATGAGGAACAACAAGCAGCTGCTGAACGAGAGAAAGAAGAACAAGAAAAAAGAAACGCTAAGTATGAAGAAGAATTGAAGTTAGAACAGATGAAATTAGAGATGAGAATGAAATTCGACGGAAAAACAATTGAAGCGAACAAAGGTCAAGAAGTGAAGGTGAAACTGCCAAAGTTGGTGATTTCCAAATTTGAAGCAACCCATCTTGACTGGCAAAGATTTTGGGGGCAATTCGAGTCCGAGATCGATAAATCTACATTATCTGCGGTTGCAAAATTTTCGTACCTGAAAGAGCTTTTTGGATCTAAGGCGAAGGTATATATCGAAGGACTACCTTTTACTAGCGAAGGATATGAGAGAGCAAAATCAATCCTTAAAACGAAATATGGGAAACCAAGTGAAGTGGCAAACGCTCATATTCAAGCGATTATGAGCCTCCCGATAATCCATCAATGTAATGTGCAGAAAGTCCATGAATTTTATGAAAAACTGACAACGAATGTACAGTCGTTAGAAACTATGCGAAAATTGAAGGAAATCAATGGATACGTTAGACTCACGCTGGACAAGTTACCCTCAATACGTGCCGATCTAGTGATACTGGATGATGACTGGCAAGAGTGGAACTTTGGTCAACTCTTAGAATCGCTGAGGAAATGGACAGAGAGAAACCCTATTGCTGTTCATGAACAAAGGAAGCAAGAACCAAAGAGAGAAAGTTTATTACACACCAAGCAAGGAGAGTATAAGCCAAGAAAATGCATCTATTGTGACGAAGAGAATCACAAGGCAGCCAGCTGTAAGAAGATCAACAAGCTCGAGGAAAGAAGAAAGATCGTTAGCGACAAAAAACTCTGCTTCAATTGCACAGGAAGTGGTCATAGAGCAGTAAATTGTCCTAGCAGAATTAGATGCCAGCATTGTAAGAATAAGCACCACACATCTCTTTGCGACAAGGTTACTCGGACACCATCGTTAGCTACTACACAAGATCCTGTCATCTATCCGACTGTTATGGTTCAAGTGAATGGAGTGAAGTGTCTTGCATTTTTAGATACTGGAGCAGAAAGTTCGTACGCGTCTAATACCCTGATTAATCGACTGAGCCTGAAACCCAAGAAAACAGAAGTGAAAAGAATAGAAATGATGCTTCATACTTCAAAGAAGAAAATTGAAATCTTTAGCGTCACCATTTCAAGCCTGTATGAGACATTCACTATCAACACTGAGGTTAGTAAGATCGAAAAGTCAGCTTTGTTATCGATACCCAATCCGAGATTCTCTGATCTAAAGAAGAATTACAGACACTTAAAGAATGTTTACATAGAAGATTATCATGCGAAAGAAGAAGTTCCGGTTCACTTGATACTCGGTGCATCGGACTATGCTCGCATAAAAACAAGAACGGCTCCCAGAATTGGAAGCTCAGGCGAACCTGTAGCAGAACTGACGAAACTGGGATGGACGATAATATCTCCTGGAAAAGAAGTTGACCTCACGAACTTGTATCTAACGCGAAGTTCCAGCGAAGACTATGAAAGCCTTTGTGCATTAGATGTGCTGGGACTAGAGGAAGCTAGCTGCGGAAATCATGACGAAGTTTACCAGAAGTTCAAGAATCAACTTATTAAGGCCCCCGAAGGGTGGTACGAAACTGGTCTTTTATGGAAGACGGACGGGCTACCAGAGACCAACAAACAAGGAAGTTTGGGAAGACTCGACAATCTTTTAAGCAAACTCAAGAAAAAGCCCGGGTTGTTGAACGAGTACAACGAAATAATGGTTAAACAACTCGGCGAAGGTATCATAGAAAAGGTCACTTGCGAAGCAGTAAGTGGAAAAGAATTTTATCTTCCTCATCGACCGGTGGTTCGAGAACAGGCCGAGACTACCAAGGTGAGAATTGTATATGACGCCTCTGCTAGACCCAATGATAGCAGCCCATCCCTTAATGATAGCCTTGAAACTGGCCCGCCATTGCAGAATCTGCTGTGGAACATCATCATGAGGAACAGGTTCAAATCAGTCAGTCTATGTGGAGACATAAAACAAGCCTTCTTGCAAATAAGAATCAAAAAGGAAGATAGAGACTGCCTTAGATTTCATTGGGCGTTTGATCAGATGAGGAGAAACGTAGAAACGTTGAGATTCACACGAGTAATATTTGGCATGGGACAATCACCTTTTCTTCTTAACGGAACGATAGATGTCCACTTTGATGAGATGAAAAAACTTCACAATGACCTTAAGGAAATTATCGAAGAAATAGAAGACGACCTTTATGTGGACGACCTCATATCTGGAGGTGTTAACGTAAAAGAAACTGCAAAACTGAAAGAGATCGCCAAGTCTACCTTTGCTGAGGCCGGTTTTGTGCTGCATAAATGGCATTCGAATAAAAGGGAACTAGAAGATGATGAAGCAATTGCCTCGTCTGCAGAACAGAGCTATGCTAAACAAACCCTTGGTGTGAAGGAAAACGAATCCAAGATTCTTGGCTTAGCTTGGAACAAGAAGGATGACACCCTTGCTGTCAATATACAAGAGTTGAACGTTGAAGAAACAAAAAGAGGCATATTGAAATTTTTGGCGTCAATCTTCGACCCACTTGGATTTGCCTCGCCTGTTTTATTGGTTGGCAAACTCATTTACCGAGAAATCTGCGAACAGAAGTTAAACTGGGATCAACCCTTGTCACAAGAATTATCTCGAAGATGGAAACGCTGGATCGATTCACTTCCTGCGAAAGTTGAGCTGCCGAGAACGCTTGCTAAATTCGAGCAACCTATCAACAAAATTGATCTACACGTGTTTGGTGACGCAAGCTTCGATGGAGTATCAGCAGCTCTGTATGCAGCAGTTTATCAAGATATAGGAGTAACACAAGGTTTGATAACGTCAAAGAGTCGTCTAGCAAAAAAGAAATGTACCATGCCACGTTTAGAGCTCATTGCATCTCACATGGCAGCTAATCTTATGGAAAATGCTCGATCTGCGTTAAAACGATATCCTGTAGCTGAGTGCTTCGGATGGAGTGACAGTACCGTTGTATTACATTGGGTGAGAGAAAGTGGATCCTATAAACCATTTGTGCGTAATCGAGTGGATAAGGTTAAGGAGAAAAACTACATAGTGTGGAGGCATGTTCCATCGGAACAGAATCCAGTTGATTGTGGTAGCCGAGGATGCTCATTTGCGAAACTAGACAGTTTGTGGTGGGATGGTCCATCATGGTTGTTGGAGAAGGAGAATTGGCCGATTGACATCATAACAACACCTTCAGTGGAGTCGGAGTCAGAAGCGAAGCGAATCAAGGAAGTCCTTGCAGTAGCAATTAACAAGAAGGAAGATTCTACTTTCCAGCCCCTGTTAGCGAAGTATGAATTGTGGAAGGTAATTCGCCTATCTTCATGGATATTACGCTTTATCACCAACTGCCGCCAGGGTGGTGTACATGGTCGATTAACAACTGAAGAGATGAATCAAAGTAAACGATTGCTAATCAAAGTAACTCAAGAGGAATTTGAAGATTCTGAAGATTTTACGGAAGACAAACTTCGTTTAAATTTGCAAAAGAACGCCGATGGATTGTTCGAATGTAGAGGTAGAATACAAGGTCACTATCCTTTGTACCTGCCACAAAAGTCCTTGTTAACTGAAACGATTGTCATGGAAGCCCACAAAAGAACGCTCCATGGGGGAGTATCACTGAGTATGGCGGAAGTTAGACGGAAATATTGGATACCCCGATTGAGGCAATTGACAAAGAGAATCAGACACAAATGTCATGGATGTAAAAGACATCGTGCCATTGCCTTTGCTGAACCACCACCAGGATTAATCCCCAAGGATAGAGTGGAAGGAACGAAAGCCTTCGAAGTAATAGGAGTGGATTATGCAGGACCACTCATATGTCAAGTAAATAACAATGAAGAAGAAAAGGCTTATATTCTTCTGTTTTCATGTAGCCTTTCCAGAGCAATTCATCTCGAATTATTACCAGATCAGACAACTGAAGGATTTATCCGAAGTTTAAAGAGGTTCACAGCCCGAAGAGGAAGACCAAGGAAAATATACTCGGATAATGCAAAAACTTTCGAGTCTGCTGCAAGATGGCTACACAAGATTATGAACAATGAACGATTGAACGATTATCTTGCAAGAGAAGATATTACATGGCAGTTCAATCTAAGTCGTGCTCCTTGGTGGGGTGGGCAGTTTGAGCGTTTGGTTGGTCTTGTTAAGCAAGCGATGTACAAGGCTATTGGAAGAACTTATTTATCATTTAGTGAGTTGGAGGATGTATTACTTGATGTTGAACAAACTCTCAACAACAGGCCCTTATCATACGTCGAAGATGATATTCAACAAGAAATTCTTACGCCCAACAGCTTGATATTTAGACAAATCAATCGAGTTCCAACTGAAAAAGAGAAGCATGATGTCGAGAAAGGAGATCTGCGGAAGAGGTTTAAATTTATTCAAAGATGTAAGGAAGCTACATGGCAGAGATGGTCTCAAGAGTATGTGAGATCACTTCGAGAAAGACATAACTTGAAGCACGAGCTGAAGAGAGCAGAACCGAAACCTGGAGATGTCGTGATGATCAAGGGAGACAGAAAGAACAGAGGAAAATGGACAATTGGTGTCGTAACGAATACCTTCGTTGGCACAGACGGGATTACAAGAGCGGTAGAACTACGAACGAGCAAGAACACCTTAGAACGAGCGGTTCAACATCTCTATCCCTTAGAACTTTTATGCGACATCGCACCGAAAAACGGCAACGTAACGTCAACCTTGAATGCTGAAGCGAACGAATTTCGACCGAAACGAAATGCATCTGCTATAGCGAGAGTTCAGATTGAAAACCAAGCTGACTTCGAGATGAATCAGTAAATCAATACGAGAAATTTATTTACTACAAAACAATTGTTAGTTATGAGAACTTATTAGTAGAAATTTATATTTTGTGTTCATTATGACGAGACGGATTATTTGCAGAACCTTATTTCTAGGAAAACTATTAGTCCTTGTTAGTTTTACGGCTAGCCGCCTGCTAGAGATTACTAACATCGGCTAATGTTCGTTTTGTTCATATTTGATGCAAGTTGTCATCAAATAGGGGGAGTGTGTAGCGAGTCATTTCGTTGATCACGTGATCTGCCGTGTGAGCTTGGCTGCTGTGCAGTTGTTACGTGAGCGGATGGTGACGTATAGAGATCGAGGCCGCCTTCTAACAGGCAAGAAGTGATTCTACGTATGCGATGTAAATAGTGAGCCTTATTAAGTTGTTTATATATAAGAAGAAGAGTATATAGAACTATATGTGATTAATTATTGTCGTGACTCGACGCAAGATCCCGACAAACTGCTTTGTTTAATTAATTTTATTCAGGACTGTAGGAAGGACATTTTATTGCTGTTTATCCTTTGCTTCTATGATATTTAACTAACAGCAGTTTTATTATGGATTAAATTAAAAGCAGATAGCTAAGCAAGCACCGCAAACCTTTCAAGGGTTTTGTGATTGCAAGGTGGTTAGTCCTTTAAGCGTAAACTTGAATTGCATTGTCAACCTATTTGTCAAAGTATTAGTTTCTTTTGTTTTAAGTTTAACTGCTAAAGTTGGTTAAAAGTATTCTACAATGATCGAGGTGGGAACTTTGTGAACATCCACTAACTTTCTTTTTTTTCTGAATACACTGGGATTTGATTTAAAAGTCCCAATAAAGATCAATTGGCCATACATGCTTATTTTGCAGCAACACTTATAGGCCAATAAGAACTATATTTTGACATCTTATTAACAACATGAAGCTGATATCGTTCGGAAATCAAACCGAGTGAAAAGCAACAACTGGTGTACAGTGAGTAATAAAGAAAATAAAAGCAAAACAAACAAGGATTATAACACAGTAATAGTTTCCGGGATTTTTTGTTATACAAATAATCGCGATTACACTGAAAATCGCGATTACAACTAGAAGTGACTTCAATAGGCCACACTAGCCTAACTAAGCAAGCCTACTTTTGAATTATATCTCCTCTAGTAGATAGTCAACAAACAACAAGTAAGCAACAGTTAAGGCTTGTAAAAAACTTAAGCAACACCAACAGTTGAAATTTTGTAAAAGGGTGTATATAAGATAAATAAATAAATACAATCCATCGTTATTGCTCTTTTATGATTGTTCTAACACTTTGTTTGCATTTCTCCACCTCTTCTTTACGACACAACAAAAAGCGTAAAACATCCCAGCACTGATTACGTTTCACAGTGTTCTGTATTGCTAGCGAGCTGCCGTATTCTCGTTCCAAATGAATTTATTTTTGAGCTTCTGAAAAGTTTCTTTCGAATTCGTCTGTTTAGAAACACATATATGAATACATCTGAGATAAATCCACATGTGTAAAACATCTTACTTGTTCTTCCCAACATACTGGGTTTTCATTAAACCCCTTGATATAAACAAAGTGGACGACATCTGGTAAATAGACCGCATACTATGAACGTCAGTATGATCACACATGGTGCTAAAAACTTCTGTTTTTAGTGTTCAATGTTTTGTTATCGTTAACATTAGGATTAGGAGGGTTCAGTGTTTTTGGATTATATTTGAAACATTTTACGTAAATGTACGTATATACTATAAATGCATTTTAGCACAACAATTGTATTCATAAACGGGAAAATATATGAATAGGAGAATGAAACATAATCCAGAGTGATGGTAAACCTCACTATCATGAAGATCAAAGTTAATAATGCCGAAATAACCAAATTCCAAAAATAATGAAAAACGTTCTTTTCTTGTTAAATACAAGTTGTATTTTGCCTTGAAAATAAACAATAAAAAGCGATCCAGTGTAAAGAAATATCATTGTCAACAAGTTTACAAACCATATGCCAAAAACATGAATAATACTGAAACATGGAACCAACCTGCATCTCGTTGTGTTGTAAAATATACTTTTACTAACTCAATAATCACCTGATTGACGCTTAGCAAAATTTCGCTAATACTTAAGTACGAAAGTATAGTATTTGAGTGGTGGAGACAAGATTCGAATATACCGAAATACATATAACCCGAAATATGAAATATTATAGCTGCAACGAATAGAAGCAGTTGAAATATTATAAATACCATGGCGACTAATGTCTTTGTTAAGTAAAATTACATCGACTTTGATTTTTTTTTTCGACAACCACTTACTTTTTTCGTCTGAGTAGCTTGCACAATTTTTCTTTATCCTTGGATTTCTAATAAGAGACAAACACGTGTTGTTTAAACAATGGAATAACCATAGTAATGTTACTCCTGCAGGACTTGACAATATAGTAAAAATGAAAATACTCAGGATTCATAGAAATGCACTTGATAGAAAAACATTTGTTAATGTATTCTTAACAAGGTTTTTTACTTGAGAAACAAACAACACAAAAACAAACAAAATCAAAAAATGTTTATTGTATTTAGAATCTATCACTGTGTTTTTATACTCTTTCCTAGAGGATGTTACTTGGATTGCTAATACGTACTTAACAAATAACCAAGGTTTAGTTTTCCCCGGTGTCGAAACACTCATGTAGAGTTCAACTTACTTCTCAACAAGAAAGTTTATATTTCCTAAGAAAGCGAAACTGAACTGTCATCAAGCTGTATGCCAAATTTAAAAATAACAGAAACTATAAGATAACATGTTTCACGCAAAGAAAATCAAATTTAAGAAGGATAATTTTTACGCAGAACTAATATCACCCGTTTAATATTGGAAACTCCAACTTTCCCCCAAAAATGTGCATTATTTCCTTCCTATAAACTTTTATTAACCTGAAAGCCATTGTCGTCTATCATTTTAGTGACTTCAAATTACATGCGTGTTGCAATTTGCATAGATAACATATTCATGTAAATAGGCCTTTGATGGAAACTCATGAGAAGAGTGGGATTTCACAGTAGCTTTTAATTCAAGTTGATATTCAAGAAATCAGTTTTTTTACTCAGTTTTGTTTTACCGCTTTACTCATCAGCAACAAAGAATATGTCTCACAAGAAAGTGAAACTGAACAATCATGAAAGTTTGCTCTTAGAATAACAAAAACTATGGGTAAAATCTTTTTGCAAAAGTATTTTAAAAAAAATTGAAGGTGCTACTTTTTAAAGACAGAAACTTAAGCAAGACTTCCAAGGACTTCCAAAGACTTTAGCAAGGTTTTCCATCCAGTGAGAAAAAGTAAAGCAATATAAACACACAAAACTTTACTTTCTTTGGAAGTGACATTTTTCCTATAGATATTCCTACATTCTTAATCATTTATACTGGATTCAGTTACATCATTTTATATCTTCTAGAGATTTCCCTTCTTATAGCTAAAAGAATTTTTTTAATCCTTTAGTTCTTGAGGTAAATACTGAAGGGCGGGCTAAAAAATGTTTTTCTGTTACATGGAGATTTAAGCATGATCACAGCCCGGGATGAACATTTTTCAACTTCCTGATCTAAAAAATATTTTCAAAATAAGGAAATTAAGTAACGTTTTAAACAATCAGATACCATTACAGAAAAGATGGTAGTGCAGTACACCGAGCGGGATTTTGTACACATCATTAAATGTTAAAAAAACATTGTGAACCTTTGTTCCAACTTTTTGTTTTACTTATGTACAAATTGTAATAAATTGAGTAGCCAAATTCATATAGATTTATATACTTTTTTCCTCGAAAATTGATAAAGTATGTGAAACAAAATGAAAGTCAAAATCATAAGCATCTCATTTTTACTATCTCGCCTGCGAGGATAGTATTGGTTTCCAACTCCTAACTAACTAACTAACTAACTAACTAACTAACTAACTAACTAACTAACTAACTAACTAACTAACTAACTAACTAACTAACTAACTAACTAACTAACTAACTAACTAACTAACTAACTAACTAACTAACTAACTAACTAACTAACTAACTAACTAACTAACTAACTAACTAACTAACTAACTAACTAACTAACTAACTAACTAACTAAACTAACTAACTAACTAACTAACTAACTAACTAACTAACTAACTAACTAACTAACTAACTAACTAACTAACTAACTAACTAACTAACTAAACTAACTAACTAACTAACTAACTAACTAACTAACTAACTAACTAACTAACTAACTAACTAACTAACTAACTAACTAACTAACTAACTAACTAACTAACTAACTAACTAACTAACTAACTAACTAACTAACTAACTAACTAACTAACTAACTAACTAACTAACTAACTAACTAACTAACTAACTAACTAACTAACTAACCAACTATGTCCCAAATGGTCAATTGCAACGTCATCAACGAGTTTTTAGGCGCAAAGTTTTTCGAACCAGCATCGCAGCAGAACATTGCATCTAGGTGCAACGCACTAACCAACCGGGCTATCGTGACAGAACTTATTCGTGAATACTTATTATTTAATTGAAGTTTGTAACTCTTTTTCGTTTTTTTTACTTTTGAGCCGGTGTGTTAATCAAAACAAAACATTCTTCTGAAAGTATACATTAGCATTACTTTGATTTTGCAAAAGGTATTTTTACCTAATTGTAAAAAAATATATCTCAACAACATGGATTTATATTCGCGTTGTTTAATGATCGCGGTGTCTGACAACGGACAATTCTTTCGCATATGGATTAACACTTCACGAGCACAAAGTGTTAATTCTTTCTTCAAAATACTAAAACAGCGTCCAGGTCATTGACCGGGTGCATTAAAGTCTTTTTTTTACCAACCTTTAACATTCGTCCGGATAACCACCGCCGCCCTTTGTTTATTTTGGTTATAATGCATCACGCTTTTATAAGAATCTGGTTTGTTTGCTTGTATTTCAGGTTAAAAAATAGGCCTATTGTTTAGAAAAATAGAGATAAATGGAAAACAATAGAGAAATAAAATAAATAGCGTGTGTACCACATTTTTGAAATTGTTTCCTCAAAAAAATTTTTTTTTAAATATCGCTGGTCGCCCCATTTAGCTGCTTTAAATTTGCCCAAACTTAGTGACTACATCTAGACGTCTTAAGTTTTTATTGTGTCCAAAATGTTCTTTTAGCAACTTACCAGAGTCATTTAAGAGGCTTCAAAACCTAGCATGGTTTGTGGTCACAGGCCAAGTAGCATACACCACTTTGGTTTTCCCAAATGTAAATTGAACAACACAATTGGGTGTGTCACTATTGTGAATGTATTTTAGTTGCACCTTTTTAATAGCGAGATAGTTTATACAGCTTCTACATCTTGTTTTGTTTATTGTATATTGTTATCTCTAATGCTAAATTCACATTGAAAAAAAGTTATGCGGTGCGCGCGTTTTTACTATATATAGTAGCCGCTAAATAACGTTTACTCACTTTCGGTTTGCCGTATGACGCTGCGGTAATTTGGATCAATCCAACTTGCCGGAGCGTTTTGCGTTGCCGCATGCTGAAATGAGCAGATTTCATTGTTTATTCTAATCACCTGTTTCTTTCTATTGTATACAAAAATAAAGCAAAGTATTTTAAATATTTAAGGTGAACAAAAAAAAGCAAATGTCATGCAGCGACGTGCCGTGCCGCGCCGCAAGAAACTGCGTTTTCAGTATGAACTTAGCTTAAAGTATATTTTCACATGTGCACATCATACGCATCGTGTTTCGACCCGGGTCAAAAAAAAAAAATTTATCATTACATGATATTCCGCCCCCGCGAAAATCCTAGAACGGTTGTTGCACCCTGAGCTGAAATTTCACGCAGGGCAAAATCTTAACCCACATGTACCGAGTTAAAATTTCAGCCCGAGCTGAAATTCTCCATATAATCACCTCTAAGGAGATCGGTTTAATTGCAACAAGAATCACAAAACATGCAATGTCTATGCTCAATGAAGCAAAAAGTCTTAATAGGGGCGAGCTCCTTTTTCCCAGTTTTGTTGTAGTAACTTTTGATTAAGTTACTTAATTTTCTTGATTTGTTTTGATTTTTCAGAAATTTAATTACAAAAAGTACAAAATTTTTATTCAATATAGGAACAATTTATGGTTCTGGGACTAAATACTTGACATCTGGTAATAGGACCAAATTGTGTTTTTTTTTCGTCAGGAAAATTCTAATAAAAATATAAGTATTTTTTAAAATAACTGTTCCATAGAAGTAACAAGAATATTCCTTTAGTTATTTTAGCTACTCAAATTTCCCGTATTAACACTGGTAGCGCTATTCGATATACAATTAGAGCCTGATTATATGAGGCGAGTTGGCTCGGTGTTGGCCCGGTTGGCGGGTCAACCCGTTTGAAAAAATGACATATTATATGTGAAAAGTCAACCCGGGTCAAGACATGCCGGGTTGAAAAAAAATGCGCGTAATTTTTTAAAAATGGCGGATGCAAGATGTAAACAAACAAGCGAAATTAAATCAAAATTATCATTAAGTATTTTGGTCGCCAATAGTTTGTTATTCCAAAATCCAAGGTGTTCTGTATTTGTCATTGCTTCGAAGAAATCGCCTAATATTGACATATTTTTTAACAAAACGAGGGAAACTCTTAAAACGTTTGAAACACCAACAGGGAAATCCACGTAAGCTGCTTCACAAGTTCTGAAGTCCATTTAAACTTCTTGTCTGCTGCTTCGCTGGCCATTATTGTTTTTCTTCTGTTTTGGATCGCAATGCGCATGCTCTCCTTTTTCCACCCGGCCCTGACTCGGCAAAGTGATATTATATGAACCGAGTCAACCCACCTAACCAACACGTCCCGGGTTGAAAAAACGAGCCAGCCCGCCTAGGCGGGTTGACTCACCTCATATAATGTCAAATATTTTTTAGTAGTGATCTGCCATTATGCCGAACTGTTTAATTTTATCATGCTGAGCATGTGGCGAACCAACACGGAGCCAATTCGCCTCATATAATCAGGCTCTTAGGATACCCTTTTTACGGGTTCACAAAGGATGTGAAATTTCTGGCGCTTAAGGGCTTTTATTTGAAGAAGTTCACTTATCTAATGGACATGCGATATTAAAAATGTACACCAGTCACTCTAACTTTTATCTTGGTCTGTTAATGGTTATTTAAGTAATAACAAGTTGTAGTGATTTCTCTCATTTGACGCGTCCTCTAATTAACGCAAATAGACCATTTTTTAAAAAACTGGAGTATGTTACGAGTTTTACTTTAGGAAATTTTATCTTTCGTCTAATTTAGCGTAACTAAGGTCGAAGTTTCGCCTAATCATAGTGAGAACTATCTTAGGTCAGTGAAAATAAATACCATCTAACGTTGGAGTTAATTTTATTAACATTTCCTTTATTCTTTTACGCGATATCATCTTGAGAATGACGCTATCGCCTCTTATTATTAGCGGAATCATCTAAAAATAACTACTTTTTAGGTCGCTTTAGGTCGCTATTAATAGCATATGTTAACGATCTTATGGTGTTCCATTTTACCTATGCGTAAATGTACCTCCTAAAAACTCATGATACTGTTGAAAGTCTTTGAATTTAATATTGGATATAGAGTGGATGAGTTACCCAAAAAGAAATGTGCAACTGCGTCAAAATGGGTCAATCTCCTCCATTGGTCTAGTCAGAAATAATCTTGGAGAACAACTATTTATTTCATTCTTTTAAACATATATTACATATAAAAAACGCTAGTTAAAAAATTGTAGATACATTTTAGATAGCAGCATAGATGATTCAAAATATTCTCATACTTATATTTTGCCTGTTCATGCTTTGATTTCTAAAGAGAGAAATATTGAAACGTTTTATGGACACATGAATTGAAGCTTCCCTAAAAATATTTCCCCCAATTTTTATCACTAAATATGTACTTGTACTCCAGAGCAGCAATTATTTTAAGGATAGCCACTATAGCCCATGAACTGGTGCAAGAAAGACTTTTGACTGTATATGGATAGCTGTATATGGTATTATCAAATAATTTCATATTATTTGACATTTTGGGAATCTTGGCCGCACAGGTACATATTTTTTGTAAAAGCAGGTGAAAATTCGAAATCAGGTCGGGATATGGTTATATGAAAAACACGATCAGTCTAATTGCAAAAGAAATTAGAAACTTTAACGTTGCCTAATGAGATAAGATAAAATGGTCCTGTTTTTACCTTTAAAATTGTAACGACAAAACTAAAGGTATAATTACACAGGGCTATTTTATACAATATAGTGGTGTTGTTTAAGTCTTGAGTAAAAAATACATAGTTAAAAGCAGAAGTGTAATTTCTTACCTTCGTTGCGATGGAGCCACGAATTGCCTTAATTCCGGAAGAAACAATTTTCTTATCTCGATGTTAACACTCCTATTCAAGACAACGTATAATATAAAGATTGAAAATCCTTGCAGCGAATTAAATATGCAAAAAAAGCCGCTGAAATACATCGCGAACGTGACCAATCGCTAGTACTCCAAATAACCAAGTGATTCCAAGCAGCGTACTCATTAGTATGGATCTTAGTATTTTCCTTTTGAAGTCTGTCCTATAAGAAGCCCTGGAAAGGAGTTTTGGTGTTCGCATGCCAACAATGCATAGGACAAGGACCACCATGTTACTGATCAATATAACACAGCATGGCAACAACAAACCAAAGTAAAATGGTTTTCCATGGACTACACATCTAAGATTCCAAAAGAAAACATGATTATGGTTGCTAACTGGAAATGGAAAGAAACGAACAGAAACCCGTTCACTTACAATTTCTCATCTCCAAATGATTCAGGTCTGATTAATGCTGATGTTACTACAATCACCAACGGCGTTCCTAAAATGTAAACAATTTAATGAAGACATAATCATTGTTGAGTTATTTGCATATTCCTTATAAAATACAATTTTCAAAACAGATACCAAACAGATTAAAAAAAGTTATGAAATGTGTTGCAAAGTTCGCTAATTTTGCACAAACGAAGACTAGACAGCGTTTAAAATTAGCTCGTCGTAGCACGACTTCACAACGACATAATCCACGTCGAAATAACCCATGTCGTACCCCACGAAGGCCCCAAAATTTGTGGAAAATGGCCATTCTGACGTCAACAACAATTAGCTTATTTTAAGAGTTTGGACTTAACCAAATAACCTAAGATCCTAAGTCTACTCTAAACATTGACAAGTGAACTTTGACAAGTCCAAAATGCACAAATCTGATATAGAAATATACTACACAATTACTCAAGGCGGCGAACTTCTAAATTAGCATTCTTGTCCCAACATATTTTGGTCAAAGTTGTAACTTTAATTATCGGAACTTACCCCAAGAAAAAAAGCACGCTTTGATATAGTCTTTAGTCGTCGATTTAACAATCTTCACATGAACAGCGAATCTTATATATAAATGGTAAGATTCAGTTGCCATCCAAAAGAATGCCGCTAACAGAGAATATTCCATCAAACCAGCAACAATTTGGCATGTGAGTCTATTTGAAGTTCTTTCAACACCAAGCAGGAATACCAAAAGGGTTGAAGTTAGAGAAATACATAAACTTATCAGCAGCTTCGTGGCGAACTTTTTCCTGATCGCTCTGGAAAAACAAGAAATTATTTAGCCATGTTAAATGTCCAAAATCGTTGAACATATTAAATATCCACAAATCGAGTCTGGTTCCAATTAGATTAACCTGTTACAAATTTTCTGAACAAAAAAATATACGGCCGATGAATTTAAAACAAAAAAATAAAGAAAATTTATCTGATCAGAGCGAATGGGTAAGGCTCATTGGTAACCTTTTTTAAACCACCGATGAGTACGTGCAAATCAGTCCACACTCTAATAACAAGTCATGAAAGTACCTTAATGTAGCATAGACAGCCATTGTCAACACCAAACCAGCAATTGATATACTGCCACCAATCCAGGTTGTTAATGTTAGTTCAAATGGATTGACAAAATCTTGATTTACATTCATTATGAGAGCAAAGTTTGTTAAATGATTACATTTACATTTTACATAGCCTCTTTTGTTAGAAGTTTCTTTCGTGCACCCCTGTGTTGACCAACCACCAGTGACATTTTGTATGGAAGACGCTAAAATTAATTTAATGAAACAGTTGTCTAAATCGATGTAACACACTATTTTAAATCGGAATAAATTTTGCCTTAATCTGAATGTGAAACATTCGAAAATTTAAAAAATATAACACATGGGTGTAGATTTTTCACGGGCTTACGACTAGACTTAAACTTTACCTTATTTGTATTTATCGATTTCTTAACGATAATGGCGATCAGGTTTCGAATAGGTAACAGACATAGGAAATTAACCACCCGTAAAATTTCCGTAATGTAGTCAATGGTTTACCATGTATCAACTGAAACATAACATTCGCTTTGAGCCTTACAGACAGGCTTAGCGTATTTTATAATAAATGATAAACATACTTATACCGTAATCCCAAAACTTGCACTTTGCTTCTTCCGTTGTCATTTTGTTCTTCTTAAAATATATAAATACAGGTTGTTTAAGTGACGAATGCTGACGTTTGCAATACTTGCAGAAAACACGACACTTTTTTTCAATAACGTCTGCTCCAAAGTTTTTCCTTCCACTAAACGTTTTAATTGGACTCCAGTATAGAAAAATGAATTTTTATCATAAAAGAACGACGTTATGTGAGATGCATTGTCTTTGCTCATTGCCTCAAAAGGTAATCTAATTGAAACTAAGACTTGATTTGGTTTCATTCTTTGTCGTTGAATCACCACATTATCGCCACTTCTAGTGGCTGATAACAGAACATCTTTTTGCTCAATTGGCATTGTTAAAAATGCTACATTTTGCGACTCGACGGCAAAGTTTTGATTAGAAGAGATATCCTTGCGAATTGTTGATTGGGTTTTAATTTCAGACTTGGCAATAATGGTTGTATTGACGTCGAGAACTTTGCTAATCACCTTGACCATATTGAACATTGTCTAAAAATTACACGCAACAGTTATTGAATTATTAAGTCAAAAGTCATTGGTCAATAACAACTTCAAAATATTTAATACACGCAGTTTCCCAAACCGTAGTTACTCTATTATTCCTGCAGCTGAAAATAAATGCGGGTTCGATAAACTACAAATGATGACATCATTATTTGTAGTTTTCGTTGTCTTCTAGACTATGCGCCATGCGGCAGAAACATTACAGAAAGTTAGTATTGTACAAATTCGATGAAAATACGGATGTGGGATATCAGACCAAAAAGCTGGCTTCATTAGAGAGACGAAAGTGTTAGAGATGCGAAAATAATAAAGCAAATACGTAGTAAATGTAGTATAAAGAAGTTCTCTCTACATAAGGGAAAGTTTAACTTTATGTGAATGGGAAATATTTGACGCGGTGTTTCATTCTCGCAATTACTTCAAGTTGAAAGGGCGTTTTTCTTAGCTTATTAGAAACAAGCATGGAAGGGTTACCTTTCGCCACTTGTCGAAGTCGTAACTGTCCTTCGTAATCTCTTCGATGATACTGCTAATAGCACTGATACCTTCTGGTGTTGAAATACTGTTGTTGCGTACTATAGTGATATTGTACAAAAGAGTAGATAGTTCTACTCCATCAGTGCAGTTGGTTAGTCTCTCTGCTGAACATATGCGGACCTGAAGTGAATAACAATGTGTAACACTATCGAAGACTTCCCTAAAATGCAACAAAGGGTCTTGTAAAAATACATACCTTACTTAAACTTTCCAAATTTTTTGTCACCGATCCTGTTTTTTGACAGTCTAGAATGAAAAACTTGTTACTTGGATATCTGTAAAACCAACGGGAATTGGCCCGTTGGTGCTTGCAGCTACCAAGTTAGGCTTACAGACAGGCAGACAAAATAACACAAATATCTTATAGTCGCTTGTGGAAAACCTATTCTATCCATTTACCTTTTAAACCGTTTCAACAAAGATGGTTTTTAGAAGTGCCCCTATCGCTCTTCATAGTGAAAATGCTGGCCAATTTAGTTGGTGGAGTAGTATGCGTTCGGTTTTCAACCATTGCAAAAGTAATAGCTTTTGAAACAAAAGAATTAGCCTTTAATGTGGCAGATTTCGATGTCATGGTTGTTCCCAGTATTGTTGGAGTCGTCGGTTTAGTTGGAACTACAAGGAAGAATAGTGAACCGGGGATGCTTTGTACATGCGTTTAAAAACAACCGCTTGCGCCATGTGACCTTTGATTCACACAATATACAACCTTCATACCTGTTTTTATATCACAGAGATCTCCCTCAAATCCAGCAAAACAAGAACAGTGCGTATCGTTCCCATTGTAGCTATAACATACCCCATTATGGCATGGGTTATTACTACAAACCTCACAGTTAACGTCTTTTGCTTTGATGGAATTTATGAAGCGACCATTTAAACTGATTGGAGTTGCACATGTTCCTTTCACTAATAGTCTTAACTCTGCTGGTATGACTGAAAAACAATCGCAATGGATTGGATTTTTATAAATTCTTATTTCTGTTCTCGATTTTAGCAAGAAAGCTAGAGGAAATGTGGTTATGTTATTGTTGTTCACTGAAACATACTCCATGCTGGATGGTATTGGAACAATCAGGTCATCAGGAACAACTTTTAAATGGTTATAAGAAAAATCAAGTTTCTTCAAAGAGTTTAATCCGTAAAAGGATTTTGAAGTTAGTTCTGTAATTTTATTACTTCCCAGCTCGATGAATTCGACGTATTTCAAGTTATTAAAGTCGTGCGAATCAATTCTTTGGATTTGGTTATCATCTAAGTCAATTATAGTGGTTTCATTAGGAAAGGTCTTAGGTATACTTGTCAGTCGTTTGTTTTGACAATTAAATTTAAAGTTATTGTATGTGCACAAATTAGAACCATATGCGCCCTCTCCAAGGGCGTAAATAAATACCAAAACCAAAGTGGGTGTCTTCATTTTTGTTCCGTTAAAAACTCTGACACGTGTCTTTTCCCACTCCGCGGTTATACCAATTTTTTTTTCCGGCCAAGATTTGCCTTTCTTTTATAGTAACGTCAATAGCATTGATTTCCAAATGTCTGAGGTTTATTTCAATTCGACTGTCTTATATAATAATGAAAAGAATAATGAGTTATGATTAGAACAAAGAACACGTATTAAAATTACGAAGCAATAAAAGTTAATGTGTATATTAACCTTTTTGACGTTGAGGAAAAAGGTCAAAGCATAAAGAAAATGAAAACCAGTTAAGACTGTGTCTGCATAAAAAAACGCGTATGATATACGGCATTTTCATAAAAACAAATGTCTGAAATTAAGTGGTTCTAAAATCAACGCAATTTCCCACCTCAGTAAGCTTAACAAAGCGTGAAGTATATATTCAGAGCGTCAAATATTTTGTCATGAATGGTTGCGTTAAAGTTTCTTTAATTTAACAATAAATGTAAGCTTAGCAGGCCCAGGTTGGAACACATTGAATGTTGGAATTTTTACATTTTTTACTTCTAAAAAAGAAGTTTGACAAAGGCGCGAATGCCGAGCTAAGCCTGCACACGATGGTTGTTGGATTTACGCGCTGAACACCTATTCTGGTTCTCGGACGCTCTCAAAATTTCTATCCAAGAATTGCAAGAACATGAAATTGACGTTAGCATGACGCACATTGGAGCTTTAGATGTATTTTTGCGATACTTCTTCCATTAGGGATATTTATTTAAATCTTTAGATATTTTTGCAAACATATAAATCAGAAATAAACCTATTTTAAATATTGCACAATCCCCCATCACGGGTTAAATATTGCACAATCCGCCATCACGGGTTAAATATTGCACAATCCCCCATCACGGGTTAAATATTGCACAATCCCCCATCACGGGTTATCAGGCAAGCTGGATAGCCCGTATGTTTATTAAAAAAAGTCTGAGCGACTGATTTAGCTACAAACGGGTAACAACCGGTTGTAGGCTGTTTTTTTTTATTCGACTGAGGATTCAGGAAAGTTAAAAAAGACATTACACCCAAAATGGCGCTCTGCTGTAAGCATTTGACAGACTATGTGGGACACGGTGTTCTTACTAACCCGCTCTACTTAAATGTACAACACGTTTTACCTGTGCTAAACGCTCAACTTGGCGTATGACGCTGGATCTTTCAGCTGCTTTGGGTCTACTTTGTTTTGGACAAAGAGACTTATTTGCATTCGCATAAAATTAATGGCACCAGTCGTTGGAACTAAAGCGTTCTATGGCGTTATTCGTATGCGACCTGAAATCTGTAAAATCGGAAATATGTCTGACTTAGGGCGAAAACCAAGAAAATTAATAACAGAATATTAAACAAACGCCATGTAATACGCACGTATAGTTCAACTATGGGCGGCAGCTAAAAAGCTATTTGCAAGCAATAAAAATTTATGATTTCCTACTTTAATTCTTAGAGAAAAACTATCTAATTAAATTAGTTTTTCAATTATTACTGCGGAAAATTTTAGTTGCGTAGTAATTGTAGTTGCTGTGCGTAAAAGAGATGCAAGAACAGAAAAATGATTAAAATAATTAACAAATCTTAGTTAACTAGAGTTACGTGGGTTAATTACCTTTCTATCAAATTTTCAACGAAATACGATATCATCACCAAGAACCTTTATTTAGGTTATTTCAATATTGACAAGAATTTAGGGATGTAAGTAACCTAAAACACCAATTGACTGTGTTCTGAAAATTAGCATTGTGTAACGCTTTTAAGGCCGGGCCTTCATAAGGAGCCCCCTATGTATCCTCTAAACGGAAACAGGTATACACATAATATTTTTCATGCACATAGCCTTAAAGGAAATAAAATTTGGTTACAGATTTTGATGACGACATTGATTTTATAATGACTTTATCATTTTTCAAAATTCTTCATTCTTAGCGAATATTTTCTTCAACGCTTTGCAGGTCGTTTGAGAACATGAGTAAAAACAATGAAAAGTAACATAAAAGTGATTTATATCATTTAATTTAGAATCAATAAAAAAGGTTTTGTCAGTCAAATATGACCCTAACTTTCCGTTGCTATGACACCTTAAATGGTAATCATTTTGCATTCTGTCTTTGGCAAAATGTTTCTAATAGACATGTACTAAAACCTTTATTAGTCCGAAGTTTTTTTTCTGGAGGGGTTAAGCAGTGGCATCTGACTCACTTTCCAATAGGGATCGATGTGATGTTGGACCTGTAGTTCCATTTTCTTTACTAAATTCAGTAATAAAGTTAGAAACGAATTTATTCATCTGGCAATAGTAGAATTCCAAGTATTCGTAGCATGGGCAGGGGAACATAAACCCAAAGATTGGTGCATTTCCAAAGCAAATCGTTCAACTTTATGTTTCCAACCTGTCTTATAATTCACAACTTAAAAAGTGTGCGCTGAACAATCTTAAATTGTTGATTGGAGGGGGAAGGGAAGGGCGCGAATCCTGCGATATTTAAATATTTTGAAACATTGGTTTTTATGGAGAAAATATTTAGAACTGATACATCGGGGACCATCGGGAAAAGGTTTAGGTTGATTGGACAAGAATAAATAATAGTGAAGTTGCTTTTCTTCCGAAAGTTTCGAAATATGGTGTTACAAAAGCGTGCATGTTAGTACTTGTGATTTCGACAATACAGAAATACCACATTTTTTGATTTTGGCGTTTAGAGCAGGGAAAAAGGTTGGTAAATGTAAATCTTTGATTTAGCGTACGTTTTTCGATTTGTGAGTCATCCCTAACTTTGTGCCTAGGTGAATGGATGAATAATGGATTCAACTTTGATGAGGCAAGCATTTTTTAAATTTAATATTCTACAATTTTAAACGAATGGATTGCTTGCAAAAAATTAACGACGAATACTTATCTGAAAATAGACGGCGGTAGACAAACGAAAATAAATTGGGAAGATTCCAGAAGGAGGCGTTGCTAAGATGGCAGAAGGAGGCGTTGCTAAGGCTTTTTACATGCTGACACGACATGCCAGAAGGAGACACGACACAAAAAGACAATATTAAGATGTATTTACGATATGTGTATTTCAGGACAAGTTAAGCTTCTTTTGAAAAGAAATTTAAAAGTCTTTTTGTAATGATGTAACTGCTTTACGAGAAAGATATTTTCATTACCGTACTACAAGTTCACACTACTTCAACGTCTTAACTAATAAGCAGATATTGCATGCCCATTAGACATCTATATTTATCTAGCCAAGGTGTACCAATAAATCGAGAGGCTAGAAAAACAGTGCCGTGCAAATTTTCTTTACATAAACGTTAGTAAAAGAGGTGATATTTATTGGTGAAGGTGAAAACTTAGACTAAGCAAGATTTGAACCAAAGACCATTGGATTTGCGCCTCACTACTTTGCCAACTGACCCACAGTGAAGAAAGATTGCAGCTGCCTGTTCCCTCACTACAAAATCTAGCTCAATTCAGTTACCGGTTCGACCCCACCAGGTAGGTTGTTCTATACACAAATGTATTATATTTCACTATACACTTTGTAGTATCTATCACCAGGTTGATAATGTCTAAAGGTATTTATTCACTGTTTTAACTAAGAGTTTAGAGAAAAACTGAAAAAAATGAAAGATAACTGCTAGCGAAAGTGCATATCTGACAAAAATTTTTGACTTGTGGTAAGTCCTAAATCCACCAATTCTGGTCTGTAATTTAACTGGAAAAAATCAAGACCGGTGAACAGTAGCCGGAATAGTGGAGGTAAAAAAGAAGAGAGAATGTGGTAAATTGTTCGTATAAATATTTACAGTTATTTATCTCTGAAAATTTGCAAAAAAAGTGATATACTTATGTACAATAATCATTTTTATATATTAAGCGTTATCGCATCAATAGATCTTTCCCGAATTTCCTAATTATGTCAAACTCAATTAAAGAGGTCGATACTGAAAATGATTCTTATCCCTAAGTTCCTTAGCAAAAGGTAGAACAAATTACCTAATTTCGTAAATATTTCTGTTCGTTAAGTGCCTCAATTGCGAACTGAAAGTTACGGTCAAACCCTTCATATAGCCGGGTTTTCTAAGAATAGCCTCGTTTTCAAAATAATTATTTTCTTCAAATCTAAATAAAATCCAACCAGAGTATTATATTGCTCTAAAAACTTCAGTTTTGTCATGATAATTTGATATTCTATCTGAATATCCTTATTTGAAGAGCATAGAGCCATTATAAAATTTTGGATGACGTCATAATTATTATAATTTATGAAATTCGGGAAAGGTGTATTGATTCTCTAGAAACATCTACTCTACAAACTTCTTTTAAAGTTTGACTGCCGACATTGCATTGACTATGTAACCTACTTCATCCCAATCAAAAATAACACGAGTCGATTCATTTGACACTTTTTCTCATTTCCCATGTAGCTCTATAAAACGAAATGACAGGAAAGGTAATAAACATCTAAATAAAAGCTATTTTATACAATTCTACCGCTGTTCCAAAAGCGTTACAATATAAGCAAACACGAAACATGTGAATTGTTATAGCAGAAATAACAGTTAGTTTTTGCGGCCTGTAAGTTCTAGTAGAGAAAAAACAAACGAATACGGAACAATGTATTGTGTCAGAAGAAAAATAGTAGAAGTAGTAGGTTAGGATCAAACGCAACGATGATTATATTCTTGTCTTCATAAAATTGTCTCCATTAAAACAGCATTAAATAGAACAACCTACTTACTCTTTTACACAAGCAGATGAACAACCCTCTTTCAAATTTGTTGTAAAAGACCTTCTTATCTCTACTCTGACATGCTTGTTAAACACCACAAAACAAATAAAGATGGCAAATCCTTGCATGGAATTGAAGATACAAAACAACCAATGGAATACAACGCGAGCATAGCCAATAGCAAGAACGCCTGTAGCCCACGTTAAACCAAGAATCGTACTGCATATGATAAATCGAGTAACAACAAGCTGGAATTCTTTTCTTTCTTTTACTTTTAAAATCATTTTAGGTGTTCTCATTCTTACAATAGAAAGTCGAAGTATCAACATGTTACTAAGCAATATAATACACGAAGGTAATAAGACACCGAAATAGAATGGTTTGCCATTAACGACGCATCTAAAAAAGAAAAAAGGAATGCCTCGATATAGATCAAAATAATTTATGATGGATAAATGCAAGAATTTATACTGAAGCAGTATTAGGAGAAATATCTTACATATTTTCATTTCCAAATGATTCTTTAGATAATGCTGCCGATATTGAGACAATGATTAATGGCAAGCCTAGAAGTAATGGTTGAAGAGTTTTATTGAATTTGGATTTAATCTGTCTAATTGCATTTTGAAAGAAATCACCATCCAAATAAGTCAGTACTTGGATATCTAAATTCTTATAAAATCAGTATATAATGCTCTAAAATCCTTTTTATTCTTTTCTGAAATTGATTTCGTCTGGTTTGCGAAAATTCTATGGTGTTGTGTGAAGGAAATTGTCTGCATAATATTTGTGATTTTATTTAGTGTTTCTTTATTCTTTCCTTGCATCTTTTGAATGGATTTACTCCTTGAAAATCTTCATTCTATAGACCATGAAAAGCAGAAATTTGGTATAGAAAAACCCTTACCCCAAGCGAAAAATGACGCTTTGCAGAAGTCTTTAGTCGAAGATTTTGCTATCTTAAACGAATTTGCGAATCGTATGTATAAATTATATCCTTCGACAGCCATCCACATGAATGTAGCAAGTAAAAAATACTGAATGATTCCTGCTATCAATTGGCATCTGAAACGGAGTGATGTTTTCTCAGCGCCGAGCAAAAAGCAGGAAATGGTGAGTAATAACGACACGCACAAGCTGATCAAGACTTTACAAGCAAACATCTTTCTTATTCTCCTAAAGGAAAACAGTGTTTAGTTAATTTCCTCTCATTTTCAGTTTTTCTTTCCTGTGTTGTTTTTACCCATTTGATACACATAAGGAAAAAAACAACGTCTAAAATAGTTTCCCTAAGCAAAGAGTTTGGTGTAACCGGGTTAAATTATTTTCTACTCAACTTCTTTATATGATTACCCATGCTTGCTCAGGCTGTACAAATCCTAAGTATTCCGAAAAATAAATAAATAAATTAGTCTTAAATAACAAAGGTAGAAAAAAAAACAGTTTGTGTTACCTTAATGAGAGATAAGTCAAAATTGTCAGCACCAAACCAGCTATTGATATACTGCAACCAATCCAGGTTGTTAATGTTAGTGCAAATGGATTGACAAAATCTTGATTTACATTCATTATGAGAGCAAAATTTGTTAAATGATTACATCTGCAGTTTATGTAGGCTGTTTTATTTGAACTGTCCCTTTCGCATCCTCTTTTCGACCAACCACCAGGTATATTCATGGTGGAAGATTCTGAAAACAAAGTGAAAAGATGAATTATGTGTCTGATTCTTTGGGTGGAATATGTAGTATTTATATTAAGTTTTATATTTATTATTTATAATAGTATTTTTTGTCTAAATCATTGAGTTTTTTTTTTCATGCAAGCTCATTTACGCATATCGTGTTATAGACCTTTGCAGGTTCTATATGCAGCTACTTACCTAAGTAAAAGTCCCAAAACATACAATCGGTCTTTTGGTGTGTTTTCTGTCTTTCTTTGAACTGTATGAGAACATGATTTGTGAGATTTTCCACTGATGTGTTCAAAATACTTGCTGAAAATACAACATTGTTGTATACCATGTTTGATTGGTGGTCCTTTCCAGTTGCCAACTGCTTCAATTGAACATTATTTAAAAATAAGTTGTCTTTGCCGTAGTAAAATGATGTGACAAACGAATTTTCTTTTTGGACTGCTTCATGAGGTATTTTAATTGAAGCAAGTTCCTCATTACTCAGAATGCTCCTTGGTTCGATTCTAACTCCACTCGTTGTGTTAACGGCTGTCAGATATATATCTTCCTCTTGCACAGGAACAGCAATAAATGCAATGTTCTTAGTTGATATGTTAAAGTTTGATTCATTTGCAGACCATATTTTACTCAAATAGGTAGTGGATAGAATCTCTAAATTTTTGATAAGTTTTGTGGATGATTGAAAGTTTAATTGCGCTTGAGATATGATGCTTCTATTGGTATCAAGAAGCTTGCTTGCTACGTGTATCAGTTTTGTAAAAATCTAAATTAAACGAAATAGGTGTTATAGAAACGTTCATTCTTACCGAGGAAATGTCACTATATTGTTGAGTTAGACATTAAAAATGAGTGGTGTTGTGTTATGTAGTTGTAAACATTTTTCTCAACAGTCCAAAGCAGGGCGAAGTAGTAAGAGTGATGCAAAGTATGAAAGCTGTCATCCTGTTATTTTGTGACTTTGGTACTTTGGTACGTTTTGTTACATATACAAATTTTTCCTTAATAACGATCCAAATAAACAAATCTGCCAGTGTATCGAGTATGTAATTTTTGTAAAAGGACAACACAAAGCATACAAAATATTTGTCTGGAGCCGCAGCTGAAATGCATTTTTTGAGGACAGTTGGAGGTGTTAAGATTATAAATCCTAGATTGCGTAAAGTCTTGCAGACTGTTACGGCCCTGTTGTCACGTTAAGGTAGCTATATCATGAAATACAATAGAGTAACTAAGTTGGTCTAAATCGTTTATACCTCTTGACCATCATCTTTCGAATGATCTGAACTTTTTAGAATGGCATCCATCAAACTGGTGACAAGGTGTAGGTCATTTGGTGAGGTGGAGCTAACTTTAAACTTTGATACAATATCGTATAACACAATTGACATATTTCTTGCACTCGTGCAATTGCTCATATAAACTTCAGAACATATATGTACCTAAAGTATAAAAATAAACCATATAAAAAAGGCGAAATCGCAACTTTTAATACGTTTTATGAAAAATCATTTAATTGTACCTGTGACAAATCTTTTAAAGTAAGATTAACATCTGCTGTTTTGGAGTTGTTGGAGTGGTTTTGAGGAACAGTTACTGTACTGATTGCAGAGTCTGTTGTTGTTGTTGTCGAGGTTATATCTTCCATTCTTTCTGTTCTTCTGGAGATGGTGAAATCGTCAAAAGATGGTGTGCTCCACGATAACGTTTTTTCGGTAATACTTGCAACAGTTGTTGTTGCAAAATCAGATGGAGAAGCTGAAGCAGGTGAAGAAGAAATATGGTTTCTCGTAGTTGTTGTCAATTGCAATAAGGAAGTGGAGGATGTGACATCTCTAGAAAAGGTGGTGTACTCTATCGCATTAGTTGTTGTTGAATCGGTAGCTTGCAATGATGAAAAAGAAATAGTTTGTTTATATCTTGTAGTTGATTCTGTTGCTGGAGTCTCTGCATAAAAAAAGAGGAAATGAAGTGATGTTGTTTCTTTAGTTAATAAGACAGCACGAAAGTGCTGCAAAGCAAACAAAATAACTATGCCACTATAACATTCTGAATAGCGAAGAAAACACCACACTCTATCCACTATCCTTGCGTTGTTGTTGTAAATCTTAAACACTCTCTTCGTAACTTGGCCACGTGTTCTATTAACTAAACCACAGTACGGATATGTCAGATAATATCTTAACCATATTTGTTCAAAGTTAGGCAAATTAGAAGATTGCTTGAAATATTAGTCTCATGACAAAATCTTAATTGTACTAATTTTGGCGCGTATGAAATTGTATGATTAAAGGGTCACGAAATTTGTATGATTAAAGGGTCACGAAATTTGTATGTTGCTTGCGTATGAAATTGTATGATTAAAGGGTCACGAAATTTGTATGATTAAAGGGTCACGGAATTTGTTTGTTGCTTGTGTATGAAATTGTATAATTAAAGGGTCACGAAATTTGTATGATTAAGGGGTCACGAAATTTGTATGTTGCTTGTGTATGAAATTGTATAATTAAGGAGTCACGAGATTTGTATGTTGCTTGTGTATGAAATTGTATGATTAAGGGGTCACGAAATTTGTATGTTGCTTGTGTTAACTTAATCATATGAAGGGAGTGAAAGTTCTCCAGAGTATTTAAAACACGCTTTTTATAAACAACGCTAGGGTTAAACCTTTCAACAAACAAAGCAACTAGTAAGCAACAACCAGTCTGAACTAATTCATGATTTTTTACAAAAAGAGAGAGGCAGACAGATAGTAAAAACCATGGTAAAAACATGGATTACAAAAAAGGATTTATAAATTTCCGACACCTTACTTGTTTTATACGACTACAAAAGTAATTACAACGAAAGATTGATTTCGAATGAGCTAGTAAACAAGAATTCTGCCTTCACAGATGGGTGGTCAACAAATACCCTTGTAAAATACAGAAACTTATGCAATAACAACCTTCAGCAAAAAATTTCATGTTGCTTGTAAAAAGAAAATGGTTATTTCAAAGGAAATATTGTCAACATTTAGAAAAAATAACGTTTTTCTAATTAATACCAAAAGTTAACTTACGTATTTTATTACAAAATCGACCACCATATCCATCAAAACACGCGCATCGCCTTGTTACGCCATCTTCTGTATAGCAAATGCCACGTCCGCACGGATTAAACCGACAAGTAATACAATTGACGTCTTCTATCGTGATTGATCTGATAGTTCTTCCTTTCAAATTGCTAGGTGTTTGACATTTGCCAAACACTTTGTCTTTATGTTCCATTGGTATCAAAGAAAAACAGTCACAGTGTAGAGGGTTGTTATCCAGTCTAATAGTTTTCCTTGTGTGTAATAAGAGTGCTAAAGGAAACCTTCTGATTTTGTTGTATTCCAGTCTAATTCCACCTTTTAAAGGAGCTGCACCTTCTATTAATGTTTCAGGAACTTCTGTGATCTCATTATGCGAGAGAAACAATTCGTTTAGACCATACAAACCGTAAAATGCTTTCGATGCAAGGTGCTTAATTTTGTTGTTATCCAATCGTAAAGTTTTAAGATGCAATAATTCGCCAAAGGCATTTTCACTTATTCTCTCTATTTTGTTAACTTGCATGTTGATGATCGTGGATTTAGGTGGATATGTTTTGGGGACGTGATTTAAATTCTGTGCCGCACAATTTACTCCAGTGCCTTGGCATGAGCTGCATGGACATGTGCTTCCATCACTGTGTGCAAAGAATACAAACATTGACATGGCATGTAGCAATATCACGGTCATCCTAAATAAAAAAAATTCAACACTGTTCTTCCTACTTTATGTGCATGTTGTGATGTTGTTTTTCCAACATTTTTGTAAAAAACTTTCCCATTGTTATACCTGGTTGCCACATGTGTCTCACATCAAGATATAAACAAAGCACAAAAAAGTAAAATCAAACCTACAGAGGGCACGTATTTTTAGAAATTATTTTACAATTAAGATTGTTTACTATAATGTAGTGAAACTTTGTTTTTACTTTTGTTTAGAGACAAACAGCAAACAGAAGATATTTTAACGTAATCATCTAACATATAGGAACCAGGTTTAATTAGAAAACCCATTAGTCATTGTGGGACAAGAGCACGCGTGTTTTAATTAACATTCCGGTATGCGTTGCTTGTTCGTTGACATCTTGAGGTCAACATGTTTTACACACGATTAGTAACGTCGGTATTTTCCAGTTTAATGTATATGACAACTTTGCATCGCTAAACTGGCTATTTATCATTGATGTTTTTCCGAAACAACTCATGGTGAATTATGATGTTCTTTAGCACATATTGTTTTTCCATGTTTCCAATGTTTAGATCGGAAAATGTATCAAAGCTGTTCCTATGGTCGTTTATTTGTATGACGAAGATGTACAAAACGTAGCCAATCAGATTCAAGTATTGGAAATTACGCTCTCATAGAAACAAGATTACAATAATATGACAAAATATTTACAACCGGAAATATCAAGAATCAACAGGACAGTTTTACAACCAACGCGATCGATTAGTCGACATATACAAAACATATGTCAAACGACAGTAAACGGAAATAAAAACCAAATCATAGACAAGAAGTCTGGCGTCTTGAAAGCTTTCATTACATTTCTAAAAACTGCCACAACACATCATAACAATCAGAGAGACTTGAGAGGATAGCAAAAAATGATGAGAGATTGATTTTCCAAATCAACAATTGCTCAACAATTGCTTTTGTCGAAAAGGGGGGGGGGGGGGGGATTGATATTCCTTGCGGATTATTCAATTAGAAACCTCGCCCGAAGAAATTTTCTCGTACTTGTAGCCGTTAAGAAAATTCCTTGTCATTGGGGTAAATGAATAAGTACAAAGTCGTTGTTAGCTAGAAAATAAATTTCAAAATCTAAAGATATGATATACTATAAAATAATATGGTAACGAAAATCACTTCCCACGGTTATCTCTGTAAAAATAACCATCATCTGTCTGTCTATATGTCCGCGAGAAAGAGTTATGCTACAGACACACGAAGCATTTATTCTTGAAAAAACAAATGCGATATATGTGTGACTGGAGAATATAGCTTGCTTAAATTATGTCGAATTTTAGTCCGGGATTTTCCTTTAGAAAGAAGGAATTTAATAGAAGAAAAATAATCAATAAGTATAGAAAGATGACAAGTTGGTAGATCTTGTCATATTAAATTACTGCTAACAATTGTGTCATTAAGTATTGTGTTGATAGCGGCGTAATGAGAAGAAGAAAACGATCATACAGTCTTAAGTACAGGTACATATCTTAAGTTAAGTTTTAGTTTCAACATAGGTATAGTTGATGATATAGTTGAAAAAGTTATTTGGATGTTTTAAAAAATAAGAACTTTACAGTTTCGAAAATGATAATTAATGCTATAGGTGAGAATGTACCAATTGGAATACAGAAGATTAAAAACAAGCTTTACAAAAATTACATATAGAATGTATTAAAAAAGAAATAGAAAAATAAACTAGGCTTCTTCAACCTCGTCCCCAGGCCCCTTTTTTCTCTTTGACAATCGCGGACCCAAACCATGTCGACCTAGCTTATAAAACAAAAAATTTAGGCAGGACTCCGACACATTTCTTGAAGTAGAAGTTCAAAAAAAATTCCTTGGCTGACGATTGGGAGATTGCTGACGATTGGGAGATTGCTGAAAGTTTTTTTGACTATACTTAATTCTGTTCAAACCGATCAAACCGAAAGAGTGGTTATGTAAATAAACATAACTACCTTGAATAAAATACGACCGCCGCTACTGTTAATCTTTTTCTTGTGGTAGACGAAATAATAAAAAATTGAATGGCTCTTGAATGGCTCTTAAGATTTTGGACATCGAAATTCTACCAGCTATGGATAACATCATGAACTAGCTCTGAGTGAGGTGTTGTATTTGACAATTTTGGCAAGGGTGAATGATTTTTCACCATTCAATTCGGTGCTTTAAACATCGGTATACGCGTTTGTTTACACGTCGATTTGAACATCGGTATACACGTTTGTTTACACGTCGATTTAAACATCGGTATACACGTTTGTTTACACGTCGATTTGAACATCGGTATACACGTTTGTTTACACGTCGATTTGAACATCGGTATACACGTTTGTTTACACGTCGATATGAACATCTGTATACACGTGTGTTTACACGTCGATTTGAACATCGGTATACACGTTTGTTTACACGTCGATTTGAACATCGGTATACACGTTTGTTTACACGTCGATTTGAACATCGGTATACACGTGTGTTTACACGTCGATTTGAACATCGGTATACACGTTTGTTTACACGTCGATTTGAACATCGATATACACGTTTGTTTACACGTCGATTTGCTAAAAAATTTTGCGGGTTAGCTTGTACAGGACGTATGTGTGTAATCGTAAAATGTTATGACAAACCAACATCCAGGTCGAACTAACGAAAAAATGTTTCAAATGAAACTACTTCATTATTAACGCAAATTGAAAATAAAATTACAATTGTCTCATTTTTGTCATAAATGCAATCCACCATAATAGGGTTATATTTTGTTCATACAAGGAAACTTTTTTATATACATAAACAAGATTATAGAGGGGAAATTATTAAATACAAAAAAAGGTTCATAATATCACATTTCACTGCTCTCGTGGGTTACGGGGTCGGTTACATGTATTGGAAGTGAAATTCACGCCGGGTTTAGATTTTTAGCCGAGTTGAAAAGTTTTTTGTGTTACAGATATCAAAGATATTCCTAAGTAAATTATTTGCCGAAGTGAATTTACTGAGTTTTATTTCGGGTAAGTGTAACCGACCGCCTAGAGATATGAGCAATACTGAGTTTTTCATTAAAAAAAGTCAAAAGACCAGTACGATATTCTTGAACCTCAGATTACTCAGAGAGGGTTTATAATATTTCCGTTCTAGATATTGAGGTTAAATTCTACAAAAAATCTACAAAAGGTGAATAATTTTGTTGTTGTTCTTTTCACTCTAAATTTCTGCTGACTCTCATTATGATTTTTCGTGAAAGGACCAGCTATGCTGCAAATTTGAAATCTTTCTTCGGCTCACATTCTTGTTTTTCCTCCTGTACATTCTTCTTGTTTCCTTGTAGCAAACCAAATGCACCAAGGTTTGAAGTATTCGAAGCCCTCTCGCTTGCGTCGTATTTTTCAGGTGCAATGGAGAAATTTGCGCTCTGTACTTGTGTCATATTATTCATCTAAACGTATAAAATTTTTAAAATTTATATTGACAAGAAATAAGAAATTTTTTCTTGGTTGCCGTAATAAAAAGGTTTTGCTATTCATGGTTCATGTAAAACGTTTTATATAAAAAGGTGTTGCTATTCATGGTTCATGTAAAACGTTTTATATAAAAGAACACTGAGTTACATTTTTTAAGAGAAATAATAGGAACATATAAAGAATTATTTTAGGCCAAGGGTATCCCCCCCCTCCCCCCTCCCCCCTCCCGCCAAACAATTTTGATACTTCTCTTTGCTTTTAGGTGACCAACAGTCCATTTTGTAAAACCTTTCTACAAACTACCGGCTGTTTTGCAATGATAAAAATTAATACCTACTTGATTTTTTGAATCAATTTTTTTCAGTTTCAACTTCAATGCGTTGGTGAGGTGGTGACTGTTGAATACTTGCGTGATGCAAATTAGGATACCCTATAATAAAGTAAGAGTTTTCTAAAATTGTTTTAAAGCGTGACGCCATTAATGTTTTATCACATAAACAAAATTCCTATATTATCTGTTAGCTACCTAACTGGCAAAATATGAAAACATAGAATTTTCTTCAACAATTCACACCGCACTGTGATATAAATCTGAAGCGCTTATATTTTGATCAGGATACGTGGCTACGCGCCATAAAATCAATTCGTATCTTTTGTTTGTTCACCGTGCAAATATTTGTCGGAAATGGAACACTATTCATTACAATTGTTAAATGCAAAATTTCGAGGTGAGCTATATACTTGTTGTCGAGCGGTACTGTTCCACCAATTGTTAATACAAGTTCAAGTATAAATGAAAAAGAAAACATGAAGGGAGGAGTCAATGGTAAGTCATAGCCAATAACATACTTGAGTTGGTTGGATAATAGCTCTTGTCACCCTCCACCATCGTTGTTCATCAGGTCCAAAAATTGTTATTGCGTATCCAAGACCAAGAAGAATTAACAACACTAACAAACTGCGCGTTGTTTTCCTAAAGCAGTCAAAGCATAACAAATTTACTGATTGAAGTTAGTTTTGCTTACAGGTGCTTTAGAAAAAAGATGCGGTATATAAGAGGGGTATCTTTAGTACACACACAAAGTTTGCTTTTAAATTTAAGACATACAACAAAACTTTATTGCGATTTGTTTACTTAAGAAACGTAAATGGTAATATAAAATAAAAAATTGTAAGTTTTGCGTCTCCAAATTGTGGAAAGCTGCACATGTAAATCAGATAATCAGATAATGTATTGCAGCTGAAATCTGATGTTTTCAAATTTAGCCTGCTCCGACACGATCAAATTTTAAATTAATATGCAAACCAAATGGGTTGTTTAAGAACCAAACATCTTATCCAGCCTTGCTTTTTGCCTAATTTTCTTCAGCAAACATAAGTGGGCGGTACTCTATCCATTTCAATCGAATTTAAATCGCTAAAACCAAATGTTGAAAGAAATCTGATTTATATCTATTAGGAATAAACGAAATTATTAGAAATTGTACTTTCCCCTCACGTTTCTTGTTGCATCCCTATAGTTTATCATTTAGTGTTCCGAGCACACAAAAAGTCTTTCATATAGTCTACAACAGAGTAACCACTCACTTTACTTTGATCAAATCTGATGATTTTTCCGTCTTCAACTTTGACACTATCAATCTCATCAGATAAACTGTAATCATCATATTCACCTAAAGATAATAGAAAAAATCTCAAAACAAGGAAACCATCTACGTTTGATAACGCAAAAAATAACTATGAAGAGCATAAAAAATTTAATATTACCAGTAATAGAAACATCACTGGTACAACAATGATATAAATGTACGGATTTCCTTCACTCTGTGAGAAACAACTGAAAGAGAAAATAAGATGCAATAAAAATATGCCGACTCAATATGCATCCTTGTCATCCACCTGTGACCAAATTTCTCTGTCAAATAATTTTTTGATATTCAATATCGAATATTGAGATTAAAAAGAAAAAAAAAAGATTACTATTTGTGAAACAAGTTTTTTAAAATCAACAACAAAGCTCAACAAAACATTTTTTTCCCGCCGCTCTTCTTCGTCGAGATTCTTAGGATTAATTGAATTGTTTTCCTTTGAGCTAATAAAGCGATGAAGAAGTGTCAAATATTCAATATCGAATATTCGTATTTATTTTCGTTACGAAATATTCGTGTGCCGTTACACGGCACACTAGTTCCAGTCTTAACGTTATAACACGTGCAACAACTCCCACCCTTCTCACAAGTCGATTACCATCAGAGCTGTAACACGTTAAAGAGAGTATCCTGGAGAAGGCAAATCTCTAGGTAAAGCTTGCACTTAAATCAGTAGAAAAAAAGCGAATACCTTCTGATTGCTCGTTGTTTATTTTATATTATGTACATATATTTTTTGATGACGTAAAAAATTGTAACGATTCTGAAAAAGTGTAATAAAGATTGATATTACGATGTAATAAAGGTTGATATTACGATGTAATAAAGATTGATATTACGATGAAAATAATGCTGACTGTTAGCTGAGTCAAAGTTGTAGCTTAGTAGAGAAGCCACGGAGGCATATTGCTAAGCAGGAGGATGAGTTAAAAATTCAATATCGTTAACACTGACCTTAGTAGAGAAGCCATTGGGCATATTGCTAATGACAATTAGGCGAGATATGCTTTACATTTGTATTTTTACACTTATGTATTTACGAACTTGTACAACTCTGATAACTAAGACAACTACACTACTAAATACCGTGTTTTTATTGTCCCGCATGGAGTTTAGAAAATAAATAAGGTTATTTTCGGTGGAGCAAAGCGAATGAGAAAATAACTAAAAATAATCGACAGAGCAATTTGCATACGGGTGGATGAAAAATATTATAGACCTTGATATAATAATATATTAAACCTTGACATATGAGCATTAGCACTAGATATATTTAGAAGAATCAGTTATTTGTCCTCTTTTCGCATGCCAGATGTTTTTGATGAAAAAATCGTAGCTTGGTAATATATTTTGTAAACATTTTACCTCCTTTCAAGTGCTTTTTGAAAAAAAAAGTTGACAGTTGACTTACATTTCTTGGCTCTTCCCTCGTGGTGATTTAAATATCATAACAGGTGTGTAGATACCCCAAGTAATAACAGCTGGAAATACTAACATACGGAAGAAATATTTCTTTAAATCGAAATATTATATATCCAAACAAAATATAATTCAGCATACTAAATACTACATCAACCATATTTTTAAACTTACTTAAAGTTAATGCTCTCTAATTCATGCATTGTGTTAGGTAAAAGTAAAGTTTCACTCGAGAAGAAAATTTAAAAGCAAAATAAATGGTTTAACGACAACAAATAGATGATGTTCCACAACATAGTCAAAGCTGGAAGAGCAAAACAGAAAAAGAAGAATCGAGGGTTGGCCTAACGATTTCTTCTTAAAATAGCCATAGATTTTAGAGTAACTGAATTCAAACATTCTTAACCTGAGTAACCTACAATAAATAGTTTGATTATAAACTGGTTGCTTATATTTCTACGTTGTTGTCAGTTTTTTAAGTTGAATCATACTTTTGCCTTTCTAATACATTTAAATTATTTTTTTAAATAAATAAAAATATAACACCAATAGCTAAAGAAATGTCACGAAAACAGAAATCATACCGTAAGCAAATATGACATAAGTCCAGACTCTATGATTTGTAACGAACACAAAGTAAAATTGGCGAAACTGGTAAAACCCTTCACAAAACATCATGAAGACGGTAACCAAGAAAAAATAATGCGCGAAAAGATCAAGCACCGAACAAGTTGCCTAAATAAAAACAAAACAATGAAACAGACAAAAGTATTCACAAATCTTTTGCAGAGTAATAAATGACTAGTCGTTAGCCCGTTAAAGTATCCATGGGTTTGCCGGTACTTAGATTTTTGCCTGGCGTAGTTACGTATTTTTCGCATCGCTATTTTGTGCTTCTGTAGCGTTAAGCGGTGAACGGCTGCCATTTTTACCAAAATATAGCTATTATTATAGAGATGTTACCAAAGCCAAGTGTAAACACTCTATGAAAATGTTATGCCTGTGTTTTGGCCAGATTTGTACTGGACATAGACCCTGTGTTTTGGCCAGATTTGTACTGGACATAGAGCCTGTGTTTTGGCCAGATTTGTACTGGACATAGAGCCTGTGTTTTGGCCAGATTTGTACTGGACATAGAGCCTGTGTTTTGGCCAGATTTGTACTGGACATAGACCCTGTGTTTTGGCCAGATTTGTACTGGACATAGACCCTGTGTTTTGGCCAGATTTGTACTGGACATAGACCCTGTGTTTTGGCCAGATTTGTACTGGACATGGACCCTGTATTTACATTCGACACGCTTTTGACTAGGGCCTGATACTTTGTGACTATAATTATATTACCGCAATGAAACGCAACGCCCCCCTCGAATAGACGCCCCCCAAAAATGTCAAAAAATTTAATAAACGCCCCGGGCGTTTATTCGAAGCATTACGGTATGCATTTTGGTTGTTTTTTTTCATTTGACAAAAGTACAGTTTTGAAATAAGACACAATACGTGAAAGTGCCCTGAAATTTGTTGGAACCTTATTAGATTAAAATTCCTATAAATTTTGACTTAATGAAACTTTCCAACACTGCTGATATTAATAGGGAAATACTTTTTTCAAATTTTCAAATTAGCGAAAAGTAAAATCGTACAAATCGCGGATTTGTACAATTTTATTCTAATTTTAGTATCCATTAAAGATAATGAATCAAGTTAAATAGGGGTTGGGTTCGCCAGTAATTCTGCAGCGTTAGCATAGAAATATTGCGGATCCGCCTAGGTTGACTGGCCGGATCCGCAATATTTTTCTCTTATTAAATATCACGGATATTTTTGATGCATTAAAAAAAGTTCGGCCAGTACTAATTTTATTTCTGTAAAGAACATAAATATGGCGAAAGATGTACACGAAACGAAACGAAGTGAAGGACAGTGAAAATAAAACTCGTTGACCAAAGACTGAAACAAAGAAAATATATATATTATGGCGTATATAAAAATAACTATTTCAGAAAAAAATTCACATTAGTTTGTTTAGCTAGGATTTAGCTTAAGGTGATTAGAGGTTCCAACTTATCAGCCAAACTCTGGTTTGAACATTGTTTCACATTCATAGTTGTCAAAATTTTAATCTGAAGATATTTGAAAAAAATCTAATGCTTTTGTTTCGGCAGTATTAAAAATGAAATGATCGAATAAACATTTTAAAGATGAACATCTAGTATATTTTTGTAATCGACACTGAGGTTAACAACTGCTTATTTAACTTATCAGAGAACAAAAATTTATTACCTTATTAAGATGAGACTATTCGGCGTGGACTTAATTTGGCGATTAAGTGAAATAGTATTTTGGCGAATCAAAAAGTGATGAAAAATTGTATTATTATTATTGAAAATTAAGTCATATTTGGTCAAAAAACACATAAAATATCGTGTTCATTCATCATAAATTATGTTGACAAAATCCTTGCCTTTAAATTAATTTTCCATTTTGGAAAATATTGGTGAATTTTGTTTTAAATTTGGCATGGATTTATTCTGGCATATTTTGACAACATTTGCCATTATGCCATTACATTCTTTAAAATTTGAAAACAAACTTTTCAATAAATCTGCTCTTAAAGATACCTTATTCAGACAGATAACATGGAGAAAAAATTAATAAAATTGGCAAATTGTTTTTAAAATTGCTAGCTAAATTAAATCTGTGCTTAAAAAATAAAACTGGCCATTTCTTAAATCTGGCTAACCTAAATAAGCCACCTAGTTTATTTTTCTTTATATGCTATAAAATTTTCCACATATCAACGACTGTTGAATAAATGAGTTGCGGTGAAATAGTTTTGTGATTTCGCATCTAGATATAGTCAAAATATATAAACAATATACTGATCGAAGAAATCCACTTAATAAAAAACGTACTCTGAAATAATTAAAACTTCTCTTAAGAAAAGAAGTTGATAGTTGCAAAAAACTAATTCCAGTTCTTTTTTCAATATTTTATTTCTGAAAATCTATAAATTAAAACTAATAGCTTATTTGTTTTACCGTGTTCCTCTTTTACCTGTCAGGATGCGCGCATATATGAAACTTTTAATTATTATTAACCTTTTCTTAAAACTTTTGCATTTGCCACATGTAATAGCTTTATTCTGAAAGAGAGTAAAAATTAATAATATTTATATATAGTTAATGTTTTCATGTGCCTTGTTGGATAATAAAAACATAGTGATAACATGCATGTATCGTATCAGATACAATGAAGGAGTAGGCGCGAGTGTCTGATTATAACAATTCTATCCACGAAAAATCTGTTTTAGTGTCAAACCGAGTTGTGGAATATTTAATTTTTTTTGCATTCTTTTTGCATTCTTCTACTTACAAAGTTTGCTATATAGCTAGTATAACAATGCAACTTTGGTATTTTATCTTAGCACCTACTTAAGCTTGGTTCTCACCTGACACTAAAGAGCACTAAAGAGCACTAACGAGCGATATCTCGTGTTTTTTTCATAAGTGAGAATCAGTTTCAACGCTCCTTAGTGCTCATTGTCGCTCATTAGAGCTGTTTTTCGAGCACTAAGGAGCACTAAGGCTTAGTGCTGTTATCAAAAAATTTTGATAACAGCACTAAGATTCTAGTGCTCGTTTCATTGTTTTCTTCTAAGATCAAAGGTGCCGACATTCGTGCAGAATTATTGTGTGAATTGCGAATTTATTCTGTGTGTGTTTCTGTGTGTGTTTCAAGACAGAGGAAAATGTCGTTGGAGAAATCGCAACGTAACCAACCTTCATGCATAGCAGAGGATGAACGGCTAGCAGAATGTGTTAGAAACTTTCCGGCGCTTTATTCCCCTTTTTCATTTCCTAGCCTGAATATTGGACGTATCCAAAATCTTTTTTCCTTCAAATTGTGTTTCAATTTTTGTAAATGTAGCAAAAGCAACCTTCTTCTTCTACGTTCCATGCTCAAAAGAGATCTTATATCACTTTAAAACAGACGCTCATTTTCCAGTGCTCTCTAGTGCTCAATTTCTATCGCTCTTTAGTGCTCTTTAGTGCCAGGTGAGAACCAAGCCTTAAAGAGTAAGTCATGCATCAGACTGGATAATTTTATTCTGTTTGGAGTTACGGGGGAAGGTTGCCCAAAGAGTTCTTAAAAACTTAGTCAGCATTGTCCAAGCTTTATCTTTTAACAACAGCAAGCTGCTCGTCTATTCCTACCTTGGTATAATCTGTTGAATGTATCAGTGCTATGTGAACGGCATCGAGCAGAAAAAAACCCAACACCAGGAATCGATGCAGCAGGAACCTATTGTTCTTCAGCGGTCTAAGGAGAACACGAAATTACCTTATCATAGAAATTGGTGATAAATACTTGGTACTTTCAGATTATAAATGTATGACATCATAAATTTAGGGATTGTGTTTTGCGGATAGGCCAGTTGAACCATAATTTTTAAGTATACTTTGAATTTAATTGAATTTAATACAGCGCAAATATTTTGTTAGAAGAAGTACTTACATCAGTGCAAAGATGAACACTAAGCTTATAAAACAGACTGAGATATCGACATATCGAGCAGATACAAGTATCGTTCTAATCAACTTTCGAAATTTGGTGTCGTCTTCTTGTTCTTCAAGGTCCTACAACACAAAAAAATCATATAATTACATTTGCTGCCTTCCTGAGGAACCAGCGTAATGTTTCAGCATATTAACAGGCGAGATCTTGGTTTGTTAATAAACTACTTTAAAAATTTAATAGCGAACATATAAAAAAAACATTTATTCGCCTACCGAAATCTTGAGAGAGCATGATCAAGATCTCGGTAAAGCGTGTAATTTATTTTTCCATTGAAACAAATAATTCCTAGGTATGCGACATAAATTTATGTCCATTCGTGTGATTTCTAATTATTATTATTATTTTAAAACCGAACAATACACTTTATCGTCAAAAACAATAGACACTTGTCACACGGTATTTCTCACGTGAGGTAAAGTTTCCCTCCTATGCCATGTGAACAGAGTGTATGTGTATTCATGCTGAAACATTTTTGCGCTAACTAAGGAAATATTTTTGATATGACAGTCCCTTAAGCCAGAAATGCTTTCTTTTTCCATCAACGAAAAACACTTACTTCACTTGTGATTGTAGTTTCGTTTAAAAGCAAAATCGCTCTACGTTTTTTCGAATCTGCATAAGAGAGGAAAACACAGTCTCTTTGGTTGACATCTTCCCAGCCTCCGGTTTCATTACATTTTCTTGTGACGAATGCTGTAAATATATATTACATATATTTACAAATGTAAAGAGAACAGAAAATGATTACCTTCTTTAATAGGAATATTTTACAAAGATACCTAGTCTGTTACATAAATCTCTGTGTTTAAAAATTTGTTTGTACAAGTGGGTGGCCCGTGCAAAAATCCGCAGGTACGTCTGTCCTTTTTATACCGCATTACGTGCTTCTTGCAATACCATTTTGCGTGACAGACGTATATGGTATTATAATATAGATTAATTTCACTTCTTACCATCGGTATAGAAAAAATACGAGCTGCAAGGCATCGTAGCGGTGGTGTTGCGTGGGGTCGATCCCCAACATCCCCAAAACCGGTCAAAATCTCTTTCACAACTTCCTGAAGTAAAAGGAATGGTCATTGGTCATTGGTAAGAAAAAATTCTTTCATGTATGTTTATATTAAGAATATATGAGGATACATTCTGTATTAGCTTGGTATTACCTTCGTCTAGCAGGTTGTATTGAGATAAACATCTTGCTTTAAATGTATTTAAAAGTTTTGAAACCTCTTGAATAATGTTTTGTCTATCCAAACTATGCACAGGGACTGAGATCTAAAAAAAATATATATATAGAGGGGTATTTTCACGAAAAGATTGTGAATGACGAATTCAGTGGCGAATTAGCTGCGAAATATCTTTTTTATTTCTACGAGAAACACATGTGACGAATTTAAAATACTGAATGTAAACACGCTTTTGGGTATTAATAAAAAGGCAGTTATTTTAAATTCTTTCCAGTAACGAGTTGCTCTAAGAATAAACACTGAAGATTGCGTTATGATTGGTTAAAAGTTTACAGCGAAATATTTCGACGCAAAAAAGTAGAAATTCTACCTTACGACGAAGCGAACTTTTCAAAATAAAATCAAAAATTCGCATGTTCACATATATTCGCCGGCGAATTCGCCGTCAACGGATGCAAAGAAAGGAATTTGACTAGTAGAAAAATCAACAAATTGAAGAAAATCCAACTTAAAAACATATTTGCCACCACTACAACATTAACAGGTACCATTGAGATCCTCCCTCGACTTTTGAGACAACTCAGATCGAATGTGTATCCAGCCATACACGGGTCTGAGGATATTTTGCAGACCGTAATTTATTTTACCATTAGAAAGCTCTAAGCTGAATTTTAAAAAACAGTTTTCTAATTATAGAAGATGGAGGCAAAAAAAGACACATTCTTCATACTGTAGTATCAATGTAGTATACCCGATCTTTTTTGGTGGTCTCTTTGTTATACACTAAATTCTTCGAAATTTGTCAGAATAATATCAAATACAGGGACAGTACTTAGACCGTTTCGTCATCTAGGCATTTAAAAGGAAACAATATTTATATGTGTAAAAATAACTAATTCCATTTCTTTTCAAAGGGATATAAATTATGTAAAGGTCATGTTGATTTAACCTTTTGCTTGTTAAATCACTTTTGTTGTTTTATTTCAGTTTTTTATAGATATCCTGAAGAAGTTAAATGTTGAGAATTAACTTGAAAAACAAATAGACTTAGCTGAAAAATAGGTTGAAGAATAAAATCACTGATCAGAATGAAATTTTCTCATTTTTTCTCTAACAAGCATAAGAAAAATGGGTTAAATATAATTCAAGGTAACACAAATTGCATTCTAATATTTATTTTAAGAAACCCTGTATACTAAGTTTTAGTGGAGATGACTTTTTAAATTTTGTTTAACCTCTTTTGTCGTTCTTTCTAATTCATTTAATTAACCCAATTAGATATGAAATATATGCCATTTGTCCTGTATAAATAAATAAATAAAATTGCACTTGTTTCTCGGTAGAATACAAAGATTTATCACATAACAGGCATTCAAATCATCTTAAATGCTAGTGTATAATTAGGCCTAATACCGATGATTTTTTATTTATTTTCCCAATGCATTTTAGTACATGTCTCTTATGGAGCAGTTTGTTACAAGAAAAACGTACCTTAAATCTTAAATGTAGGAGCATTTATTTCAAAAAATTATGAAGTGACATACCAGTATCAACTGTTTTTAATATTTGCCAAGACTTTCGAAAACATGGCAATACGTAAGGAAAGTACGCAATTTCCTGCGGGAAAAGATTAACTAAATCTTCTCTTTGTAATTGTGCCTGTTAACTGTTATTACAAAACAACGTCAAGTGTAAAGGATAAACCTTTTATCAAGTAAAATAGTCATTAGCCTCATAAACTATCAAATGTGTAGTACTAACCCCTGACAATCCTGATAAGTTTAGCTACATACTCATTTAAAGTAACACAACTTTTAGACTTGAAAGAGTGTCCATTTATCTTCCAGTCAGGATATCCTGATAAGATAGTTATTAAAGTTGCTTGGTTCCGCTGGCTGAGTGTTACTATCTATGATTGTATCAAGTCGCTGATGTTAGCCACTTCAATTTCGAAGCACTGTTATCAATGCAGCTTCTGTGTTCAGAATGTATACTTTAGGTAAAGTTAACAGTACGTACTCAACGTCCTCGGTATAACATGAATGGACCGTATCTGTGGTAAAGTCACTTGCTAAACATGCCCACTTATTGGGATAAACCAACCTCATGATTTAGAAACGCACCCAATTAGCTTTTAAAAAGTTTTTTTAAATAAATGCATCGTAAAATATGGATAGAATGTAAAGTTATGAAATAAATTGATAATATCAACTTACAAGCAGGATGAAGCATCCAATGACAAACTTCACCTTTGACATCTTGTTACTTTTTAACAAGTCAATTCAACATGTCGCCTGTACAAGGATTTTTTATTTCATAATAAAATGTTAATTTGAAAAAAAAATTAATGATTTCCGCTATGGCATTACTGGAAAATAACGACATTCCTTTTATCACTGTTATTGTTGTATTTGTTGCAATTTATATTGTTACCATGTTCCTTTCCAATTACTCCCTACGAAATTCCTATTGTTCTTTAGCAACTACCAGCATTTTACCTTTCAAATAATTAAATAAAACCTAAAATTTAAATCGAGGATCCTAAATAAATGCTATACCATGAAAAGAAGAATATGTATAAATTTTAAAGCAAAATAAAAACATTAAACATAATATGTTTATCACATCTTTCTAAATTACATGCTGTTATATTAGAGTTAATGACTTCCGGGATAATGTCCAATCAGAAAGAAGTCTATTCTTTTGATTAGCATTGTTATTGTATATCACATTTATTCCGATTTAACACAATGTTAACTGTAACCGATCACAAAACTTTTAAACGTTTAGAATAAACCTTGATAATTTAGGAGATATCTTGATTTTTTGCTGCATTGCTGTTGTTATCGAGTTTTTGTTAAACAATTATTTCCAGAAAGTTATAATACGTCTAATTTTATTATTATATACCCGTAGACAAAGTTACATATTGAATATGCTATGATATTCCACCCGCACAACGGAATAGAAGTGGCTAATCAATTTTATGTTTATTTTAATCATTTAAATCATTCAAATCGTCCAAGCGTTATTTCTTTTCTTTTAAACTTTGAGGCGAGATAAAAACGCATTTTTTATTTTTGAAAACAAAAATTGAATTGCGTTGAAAAAGTTGTGAGAAAGCCCACATAAATTCGTGTTGTCTTCTTCTTTCTTAAGAACCAGTTGATGCATATAATAAAACAGATATGTATGCCCATTTCTGTTGAATATGCTCAAGAACTTCAGATAAAAAATAGAAAGTAAAACGTCTTGAAGACAAAAATTACAGGTTTAATTGTAGCTTAGATCCCACAGCTAGGTGGTTTATAAAAAATGAGAATCTACTTACCACTTATCAATGAAGATATATTTAACTACTGCAAAATAAAAACATACGATTGTTTAGTTCAGTAAGAAAAAGCTATTACAGAGTAGAAATATAGTAAAATCCGGTTCACAATAAATGCATATATGCAAAAGCCATGGTACTGAAGCAAAGCCAGCAGTGTTTTTCTTTTCAAAAATGGGTGCTACCCATAATTACTCCAAAAAAGCTGCCCATTTGGTGCAAGTGGGTTATGTTGTCATGTCATTGTAGTTTTGTGTCTTTTAAATTATTAAATCCAATTTTAAATAATGAAAATTTTCAATAGGAATGTATGTTTAAGAGCTACAGAGCTTTGAAAGAAAGTAGTTGTCACATACGTTGACTCCGAGAATTAAAACGACTGGCCAAACTGTATTCAAAAGCGACCAATCTCGAACTCTACTAATAAAACGTCATATACATTTTTCATACAAAAACCTTTCTCTAAGAACTGGCCACAATCTTTTTGTTTTACGGCCTGTTCAACGTGACACCTCAGAGCAGAATGTGCCTGTATTGAAAACACACTATCAGTCATGATTTTGTTCTGTCGTGGATGCAAACACCAAATCACAACGCTTTCGCCGGCCGGTTTACAGAGTAAATCTAAATATTCAACGTGAACAGCTTAAAATAATATTTAAGATGGAAATTCTTCTTTACTCTTTTTAATCCTGCTTTTGCACCCTTGCTTGCTTCTCAATTCAGTTTAAAAATAATTCTTATTACTGTCTAGTGACATATGTTTCGGTGACGGTGTGTCGCAACAGTCAGAATAAGGAATCAGGTGAACGTAAGGCATGAGACGGTCCTACAGCTAAAAACTATTACAGTGAAGCCGTTCCAGCAGTGATCACCATGTTATTTATCCGTAACTGGTCAATTTCAAATCTCAGAGCGGTCTATTTCAAATTTGAAATAGACCGGGTTGTAATTGACCGGTTTTATTTTACTTCATGATTTTTTTTTTTTTTATTATCACAAGAAAAGTCCGCGATTTTCGAATGTTATACGATTGGCTATTTTTAACAACATAACTAATTGTCGATTTCATTTTATTGTTTCAGAACCTTATGTTTTATTTTGATTGGCTTACATTTTGAAACAGAGGAAAATCTCGAGTTGTTTATATTTTTGACACAAATATTTTATCATAAAAATGAAAGCAAGTGAAGGGAGATTTTAACTTCTTGACGATGTAGCTAGCAGTTGCAAACCTAGGAGATAATGCTAATAACCGAAATACAAAGTCGAGTACGAAAACATGGATTAACACGCATCGGAATTGGGCAAAGCTTAGAGAGACTTTTTATAAATAAAAAATCCTTACAAAAATAGTATTTAATCATATAATTAACACGGAATAACATGCTTTCTCGGGCTATTTTGGGTTAATAAGCCCTCGTATCATTTGTAATATTGACAAAATTGCTCCCACTATGTTCGAGCAATTTTGTCAACATTACAAATGAAACTCGGGCTTAATAAACCAAAATAACCCTCAAAAGCATGTTATTAGCTACACTAGTTACCACTATACTACTCCACAAGAAACAGAACATATTTAACAGCGCATATCTTCCAGTTCCTCTATGAATAAGATTTATGGATATAAGAATCATAAAAGTGTTCCCTGTTACGTAATCAAAAAGTAATTTATTAAGAATTTATACCAAATGAATGTATATATATTGTGAGATAATTTTCTCCATTTAAATTTCATCGTTAGTTAAACACGTTGTCTCCATGCGCGGAATCAACCTCTCCTCGGTAGTAGAGATTTATCATGTTGCGCTTGGTAATATCTGAAATACATAGAGACACGGAAACACTTAGTATTCACATATAGCCTGTTTACTCAATATTGTGCGAGAAGGTGCTTAATGCAGTATACTTCTGATAACTCGAAACTTCAAGAGGCCAAAAAATAGTTCGATTTATAGAGTGTTTCAGTTATAGTGACATTCGATAACACAGATTTGTGGACAAAATTACCAAATTTCAACTTAGCGAAAGTTTTTTATTTAACTGAAACAAAAATCTAACATCTTAAAAATTATGTCTTACAGACTTGAAAGTTCATTATAAGGAAAGTTTGTTTGAAAGGTTGTTTTTTTTAATGGGAATTAATAGTATTTTCATAGATTTTGAACGTTCGTGTTATTTAAGGTTTATTTAAGCCACAGGACCAGAAAAGCTGTTTGAATCAAAGAATGACTATTGCATCTTATTCAATTTAAATCAGTTCAGGTCGATCCACCATTGTGATAAACGCTTCATTTTAGAAAAACAAAATATAATACATGATAATGATATTAAAGTTTTTTGACAACGAATACTACATTCATTCAAAGTTGCGTTTCGCAACAAATATTTTCAATTTTCTTAGAGTATAAAGATTTATCTCTCGTAACAATTTACAGATATATACCAGCTTTTAACGTTCAAATAGCTACCATAATATTTTTCTTATAGACCAACTATGTCTGTTTTGTTTCGTATAGACCGTCATTCAAAACTGCGTCGGGTGCTCCACCATTTTCACTTTTTGCAACATTTTCTTCATCCGACACTTTAATGGTTTGATCATCGCCTTCATTGATATTTTTTTCTTCCAACTCGAACCCTTCGTTAACATGACATTTTTCGGTTTGAACATCTGTATCTTTCCTGTTATCTTCATTTACGCCACTTTCTACCACATGCAAGTACACGGCTTGGTGGTTGTTGATGATTTGCGCCTCGACCTCCACAGCTGATGCTACATCAACCATTATTTCACTCTTAGCAATGCTTGTAGAGGTCACTGGATTTGGGATGTAATTGAAATCTTCGCTTCTGCGCTTTTTTTCTCCTGCTTTCTTCTTCCTTCTCCAAAGACTGACCAATGTTAGTGTAGAGGCTGTGGATGTTCGTTTTGCATTGTCGTACCCATTAAATGAACCGCTTTGTCCTCCTTTATGACAAGGAGCTTTGCTTTTGCAGATCTAAAAACGAGGAATTCAATATTACTCAATGTAAAAACTACTTGAACGGTTTTATCAAACATAATTTATCAGGTTTATATTTCCTTAATACCTTTCTATTCACCAGGAATCTATTCACTCTTCGCTTCAAGGCTTTTTGCACCTGTTTGCTGGTAAACACCTGACTTCCACAAATCAGGAGACCCTATAAAAATAAAGAAATTCATTAATTTACAAATATTAAACAGTGCTCTCCGAAATTTCTTTTGCTTCAAGAAGCAAGTAGAGCTCATTCTTCTTTTTCTTGTCACATGTTTTATGATAACAAGCCTGCATTGTTCTGAAATCAGTTCTTTTCCTCCACAGCAGATTATTACAAGCTTTCCATCGAGGGTACTTATCTGATTGCGTTATCGGCCCAAGCTTTGTTGACCCTAAGTGACGTAGTTTTGAGGAGGTGACAAAATTTACGCCAACGAATAAGTAGGGATGAAAAAAATTGATCGTTAACTTTTGACCCAATAAGCTGGTTCTCCATTACTTGGAAACCTTTTAATTAGCTATCAGAATCCGTGATAACAGCCCAAGGCAAAGTATCCTTGGAACAAGGATTTAAATTAATATTAAATAAGGGTTTAGAGTATGCAAATAGCAAAAGTATATTCATATACTTTACCTGTGTCGTCACCAAAACTATGCGTGTCAAGTGCCACCAATCATACAAGCCTGTGCCATATATGCTCAGTCCATAAAATAATCCCAGCAACATAAGTAATATGATGAGCCCTCGTGCTGCTTTTCTAAAGTAATTATAAAAATTATACAAGCCTTGGGGAAAGGCATGTTGGGGCAAAAATTCTGGTAATAAAGACTTCCCTTAATAGCTTTTAAGTGGACAACCGTGGCCCTTAGTTTTTTGATTTTTTCAACAGAACTGTAAAAAAAGTTCCTGAAACTAAAAATTGACGTGGCATATCACGTTTTTATTTTTAGAACGTACTTTCCAGTGGAGGATTCAGAGTATCATACGTAGGAATGGGATATTGTGTGGGTAAAGAGATGACGTAGAAACAAAGGGAAAATGCGTTTCTTTATTACTGAGAGAAGCAAAGTCACCTGACTGTATGGATTATTATAATTGGTTGGTTAATTGAACCTGTAATAGTAAGATACTCATTTTTTAAGTGCGCCAAGATATTTTATCTAAAACTATAAATATAAATCTCTTTTTCTCAGTGTAGTTTGTATGTAGTTTTTGCGGTTATAGACGAAAAAGTTTTTTGTTTATAATGTGTTTTGTTTATATCTTATATTTTTATCTTTTTGGCGCCTCAATTGGTGGACTAGGTTAAGTAAATAAATATAGTTCAAAATATAAAAATTGTATTGCTGTGAATTTCCTCAAGCACAAGTCACCAAAATCAACTGTCAAGTCAAAAATGCTAACGCCAGCAAAAATAGGTATGATTTTTGTTTGATTGGCGTCAGACATTACACAAGCTAAGTAAGTTATGCGGGTGAGGTATTTTCTTAAACGGTTACAGAATAATGTGTTAACCTTAATTTTCTTAGTTTCTAATTTAAAACATACATCTTTTATGTTTATTTTAACTTTGTGTACCTTAAATGAAGAAATTTCGCAAAATTTAATTTTCGCGAGTATTTAATTTTGCGAGTTCGCGAATCAAAATATTGAAATGTTTCAGAATTAGCGATAATTTATCATCGCGAAAGACGAATTACTGTTACATATTTGCATGTTCAATGTTTTTATTCTAAGCGCAATTTTAAGACTGTTCATTAAATAGTTCGTAGGCATTTCGTCTTTATCAACATCAAAGGCTATATCTCAATCAGATTTATCGGGGGAATCGTCATCTCTGTCATTGACGCAAGGGCACTCAGGACCTGTGTAGAAGTCACCGACTGATGACTGCACTCTACACGTCTACAGCTGTACAACGAAAGGAAAATTATTTCTGTTAATAAGTAACGTGCAAGCGGAGTAAAAGATTGGTAAATTCACACAAAAACAATAGTATCCCCAAATTTTACTAATAACCAAAGTTTAAAAAAAAAAGAATTTCGCGAGAATTTAATTTTGCGAATGATGAAATTAACAAAAGAACATATTTTCGCGAATGGCAACAGTGGTAATTTAAGCATTTTGCGAAAAGCCTAAATATTCGCAAAATAGGTAGTTTTCTGGAGTAAACATACTTCATTTTCAACAGCTCTGACGTTCTGTCTGTTTTAAGTTTTGAAATAATTAGCTTCATGAGAAATGCGAGAATACCAATATTAACCTAAAAATAACCGAAAGAAATGTAACATTATAAACTAAATCATTTTCTGTATTACAAAAGCTGATATGTTTGGCCATCATGCAAATCTTAATTTTTTTTAGCGAGATGTTGCCTTATCTAAAAGAGCGTATGCATTCAAATGACTCAGAACGAACAAAATATGATTTAATTTTTATTGCCTTAGAACTTTATGAGTATCCTGCAATTTTGCAAAGATGTTGCGATTTTAATGACTAGAATTCATTAATTCAAAGGCCATATCAAATCATAGCCAAGGTGGGGCAAAACACAACAAGGGAAAATAATTTAAAGGAGTGCATACCAAAAATAACAAAAATAAGACAAATATTTACGATAAGAAGAAATATGATTGGTCCATAAATAACCAAAAAAAACTTTCTGGGATCCATGAACTGATAGCATCTGAAATAAAACAAAAAAGATTCATAGTCACATCTTGTTTTAAACCTTAAATAAAGGTCTCTTACGCCTCTTCAGAACTCCTTAAAACTCCCAAACTCCTTTAAAACTCCACAAATCATCGAAATTAAACACACCCTTCTAATTTTCTGATTCTGTATTATTCCTAAAAACATATTTATAATACCTTAAAGTTTAACGATTTTTCATTATCAAGCTTTTTATTTAGTTCTAATTAATCGATGCATGTTCATAAAAAATTATAAAAAAATTCACATGTGGTATTTATTTATAAGGTGTGTTTCTAACTTTTAACGAAGCTACTTTTCCTGGAGTGTACAAATCCCCTCATTTATTTACATCATTGACAGGAAAGTTTAAAATCTCGTCATTCCTTCTCAGTTTTGTATCAACACCGCATTAAAAATCTCGTTAAATGTCCTTACATTTTGTACAAGTTTGGAAACGTGGAAACACCGTAATAAAGAAAAAATCACTTACATTATATAATCTTTGATTGGTGGATCGTTGAGTATCAATGGTACGTAAATACCAAACACAATAATCAGCGGAGTTACTGAAAAAAGATAAGTTTATTTAAAAACAAAATCAGAAATCAACACCAACAACAACAACACTAACAACACCAACAACAGCAAGTCTCGCTAAGTGAACGTGTACCACTAAGTATTCAAAAATATACATGAATGTCCCGCTAAGTGCTTAGGTGTGAGAACAACAACAACAACAACAAACCTAACAACAACAACAATTATAACAACATGGAGGTAGAAACAGCAATAACAACAACAACAACTGAAGTGATTAAATTCTTACTGTAAGCGAATGCTATATACGCCGGTAATCTGTTTTTTGTGATAAAAACAAAATAGAACTGCCGAAATTGATACAACCCTTGGCAAAACATCATAAACACAGTCACTTGAAGTGTGTAGTCTACGAAGAATCCTATAATTGTACATGCGAACTAAAAAAAGTCAGAGAAAAAAGATTAAAAAATCAAAATACGTCACACCAGCAAAAGATTGGTTCCATTTAATTCCTCCTACTATGTTGTAAGGTCTTTCTCTGCTTCACAATTTCAATTTTGTTGACTTGTAGAATACTGAAAACATATTTTATGATATAGTAAATCTATCAATCCAGGTGGTTAGCTTAAGACAAGCTCCTTAATCAATGATTGTTCAAGAGATGCAGAGAACTGAAGTTATGATGGAACTGCAAAGTTTTTAGATGATTATGTTCTATGGGTTGACTATATCACATAATTTTCGTTCTTTTTTGAAACACTTTACTAAATCTGCTATAAGAGTACATTGGCTTACATCTTAAAAATGTTCACAAACAAATTCATGGACAAGTGTGGTCAATCTTTTTTATCCCGTTACAGTAAATCATAACTGTCGAAAAAAAATTGGGTAATTCAGCACGTGTGGGTTATTTTAAAGTTTTTCGTCTTCTGCTTGTATTGCGTTAAAACTCTTACCGGTGTTACCTCTGGAAACAAGAGAACCAATTGCAGAATGTCATGTAACATGATGGCAATGATAAGGAAGAGATGAAGCAGAAACCGACTGTTTTTTAAGGGACTAAAAACGTAAAAAAAAAGAAAAGCGAAATAGCATCCGATGAAATATTAGTGAAACGCGATGATAGTTAAAAATACCAAACTATAATGCTGACTTACATTAACCAGAGGATAAGTGCGACACTCACGATGCAGACGATGGCATCCAGAGATCGTATTGTCCATAATAACAGTCGGTGAACGTTATAAAATTTTTTTACTCTATCAATCTCCTAAAAAAACGTTTTAAAAGGTTTAGGCACGCAATAGGCACGAAATAAATAAAATGGGAAGCTTCTAAAAAAAATGATAAAGGCAAATCTAAAAGAATTAGAGAATAGAAAAATTGTAAACAAACATCGAGAAATATATTTGATATAAAAATATATTGCCCGCGCAATTCATGTTTTTATCTGGCGCTAAAATTAACTTCTTGGTTAGAAAAAAGTGTGTTCACCTCTGCTGTTGAGACTTTATGTCCTATAAGAAATGCTTTTCTTCGTCTTTCGCTTTCCTCGCGCGATAACGGTTTGCATTTTAGAGCGTAATTTACTGTTTCCCATTTTCCATTAATATCACATTTTCTATCAACCATATCTAAAATATATGTGTTTAATTTTAATTGGTAGGACCATAAAAATAAAATATTATTAAAAATACTTTAATATCCGCCTACCACGTTCATCAAAAAGAAGGTTGTTGCACGGTCCCTTCGCGGTGGAATTTTTTGGTGTTGGGCGCCAACATCCAAAGAAACTATCAAACGATGTTCCACAACCAACTAAATACAGGAAATCAAAAAGTTTTATTCAGACCCCCAGTTTTTTGCTAAGTAATAATTTTTTATTTTCTGCCAATAAACAAAGCTTTTCTGAAGTCCAAGGTATAGCCGTTTTACGTGTTTTAGGACTCTAAAAATGCGTTGGCTTCCAGGGGCCTTACAGCGACGCCTGGACCCCAGCTGTTTCAGCAACTCGCTTCGCTCCTTTATTGTCACTAAAATCTCAAAATCTTCAACTATGCCTAAGCCCTCCCCCCCACTTTGGAAATTGTGGCGCCGCCCCTGTTATTTGATGTATTCGCATTAAAATAATAACTTTAAATATCACATTTCCTAAATGATAGATTATACTCGTCACGTAGAATCTAAAGCCATATGTCTATTCTATGTGTATTCACAGGGTTAGAATATCTCTTATACATAAAACATGACCCTTTTCTACTCAAAATTCAACTTCCATTCTTTCTGATTTTGATTCTGCTGAAAACAACGACCAGATATGCTTCATTATTAAAACGACAATTCTGGATTGAAATTTAATAATTGCTGATTCGTAACAAACGTACCATTATTCCTTTGTGCTTGTGCATGCTTCTTAAAACATTCTGCTTTTAACCTGTCGCTCAACCTCATAAGCTCTGCTAACGTGAGAGCTGCATTCGCGTTTGCTATTAGGGTTAAGAACTAAAAATAAAGGGTCAACACTATTTATAGAGATAACACAATACCGTTGTTGTGAACGAGAGAAATGGTTCTACTTACAATCAAACCAATTAAAATTGATTCATTTCCCATTTTTGTACTCTGAGCAATTATAACCAATTTTAATCCCACGTGATACGGTTTTAACTAAACAGATAGCTTCGAAGTAAATTCACCTTTCAATTCCTCTATAACCATTCCTTTGATTGCAACATTGAGAAATGATAAAAGTAAAATCGATGCATCTAATTTTTATATGTACAAACATACAAAACTTCTTACCAGTCAGACGAATTTACTAATACTTCTGTCCTATTTTTCACTTCTTACTTTATCTGGCAAATCGCAAGGAATGCAAAGATAAGATTTTGTGTGAGAATATAAATAACCAAAATACTTTGACAACGGTTCTTAGGTTTGATAATCATCTTTCATCGTTGGAAAGTGATATATATATTTTGGATACTTATCTCTTTAGAATATATAAGGGATTGTTATACTGCAATGAGAAAAGTAAGGAATCACAGTATCTATTAATTATTTACCAAAAAAAAAAATTGTCTTTGTTTGCAATTTACATTATCGGTGATTTTCCTTGATAAAATGGAAGGACTTCCTGACTGTGAATTTTTCTACTTTTAAAACCAAATCTGTTGTTAACTATCTGAAATGGGGCAACACGTTAAAATTCCTGGTTTCCATAGCTACCGTGTACCACATACCGAAATTTATTCCAATGTGGACATTTTGTTACAGTATGTTCATAATTTTAATTCTGGAAGATATCCGCCATTTAGTAACTAAGGGTTTCCAACAACCTGGAAAGTCTTAAAACTTGAAGCTCAAAAACGAAGGAGTACGGTAAAACTGAAATCATTGAATATCCTGATTTAACATTTAAATCCAATTCTTATATCTGATAAATAACCTGCAACAGCTAACTTTTTTAATTACATATAACTTACAACACAACTGAACGAATAAAATACTAAAATTTTAGATTTTACATATAATATACTCAAAAAGTAAAAACTTTAACCAGTTCGATATAAAAAACTCTGGAAATTTTATGATACTAATTCTAAGTTGTAAAATTTGTGATTATATAATAACTTCCGAACAAGTTCAATGAACTATGGTCCAATATTTTATTAGTTCAGGAATGAATATATTAGCATTTGACTGTTTTAGTATTCAGGCGTTTGAAACTAAATCTGTGTCCAATATTTATTGAAAATGCAAATGGCGAATGTTTTGATAAAGGCTAATCCAAAAAAGGGAGAACATTTAGAAAATAAGGAGAAAGAGTACTATTTTTGGCACCAACTAAATTGACACCTGGTTGCTATTCAATCATTGCCTCTTTAAGGTAGCGGTTTAATTATTTAAAAAGGAGTTATTAAAAGTCACAAATCAATGTCATGTGACGCACAAAGGTATTTTTATAAATATTAAGGAAACAATTTTCAATGGTGAAACAAAACAACAACAAAATGTTTAACCGAGAGCAAGCGTAACCCTTTTCGTACTGCGTTGTGATTAAATGTGCTGGAATTTCGGAGAATTGCCATATATTTGCTTATCTTGGAATTGGCTTTTAAGCCTGCAGAACTAAATAGCAATCTTATGTTGTCCCTGTTTTTCAGTCTAGTGCATTAGTACGAAAATTTTTAGTTGCTGTGTGTTGTGAACAAAACTACCTTACTCTTTTCTTTAATTTTTTAGGATCAGTTATTTTCGCCAATACCAACTACAACAATTCTTTGTCGACTTTTTAGTGATCTGAAGTATGTATTTATATTTGTTTATAGGGAGTTTTAAGTAGCTCTTATTCGCTTTAAAAAACAATCTAAATATGATAATAGTTGTTTTATCTTCATAAAAGCAGTGTATACAAACACAAACTCATTTTTTAAAACTTTCATAATTTGTTTTGTTTTTGTCCCTTGGACCAACGCGACAATTCCCACCGAAATGTCTTCCCCTAGATAATGGGCCTTGGTTGACCTGAAGACAATTTCGCCGGAATAATTACCCTGGGCAATCAATGCCTCCTGAATCTCTATCTTTGTGGACAATTTCTTCTCTTTAACCTACGACTATTCCCTTATGACAAATACTTCTCACACAACATCTAGAAAACTTTGCACCTGGTCATTGGCTTATCTGCGAAATAAATCTCTTCCAAGTTTAACCCCGTTTTTGCTAATAAATAAATGAAAAAAAATTATAATTAGAAGCTTTTACACGTCAAATTTTTTAACAAGAAACAAAAGATTATTGTTTGTCAAAATTTTCGGACTTCTTATTATTTCAACAATTCACGTTTTTAATATTTTAAAGTATTAGTGAACCTATATATTAGTTTCAGAAGTGCTGCAAAGATGATGGATCAAATGGAACTTGAACACACAACCTCTCCAGACTGATACATACCAACATAAAATCATGGGTTAATGCTCAGCCTGAGTATAAACCGATAAAGTATAAACCGATCAATCATTTTTATAGGTCCACTGATGCTTACTTTCGCGCTAAAACAGTAGGCATTCAATGCTTACTTGTTATCAAGATGTACAAATTAACAGTTATCCAGGTCGAAATTGGATACTAACGAGGGAATTATCACGAGGAAAAGATGTTCTAGTTGGGGATTTTCCGAGAGCAATTATTCAGGATAGATTACCGTTGGACAATTGTTCAAAGGGGCTTGTCCTAGAACCGTTCCGGAATGAATTCACCGCAGAACTGTTTTATGTAGAATTCAATTTGTCAAATTCCAATGTTGCGTTCAAAAGTTGCAGACGATACAAGACCCATTTTGTTAAATTTGATTGGACAGTTGTTTGTGTATAGGAAAACATTGGCTAATTACCTTAAGTAATGAACTCTCTAAAGACAAAAGGCATGGAGTTAATTTTCCTCGCTAGCTAGCCAGCATGCACTTGTCAACTTTATCCAGCTAATCAAAATTTGATACATAAAATTGATTTTTGAAATGTGCAGACATTAATTTAAAAGTGTTTTAAAATGTTGTGTTGGTTATATAGATATTTATTATATGTATGTTTGTCATCACGTAGTTACGAAGGGGTAGCTAAGAACATATTTGGGTCCTAGGGATAAAATACAGACCAGATTTAAAGGAAATATTAATCTAACTAAAAAAAATATTTTTCTTATCACAATCACAAATATCGTTATATTTTTCACATCTTTCAACGCAATATTCTACATATGCACCAAATTTAATGACATAAGCACCAAAAATAGGATCTTTTTATGTGTCTTAAAATAGCAAACTTTCTTGCGGATGTGACGTCATTAAAATTACTTTTTTTCAATGTCAAATCATTTTAAGCAAGGTAAACAGTCCACAGGTCTACCAAGAATCGAGGATGCAGCATCAACGTGATAAATTAAAATATATTTGAAAATTGGCCAATCTTAGGTATGCGTGACGTCATTGTATTACCACATTCTTCAACTATACGAAGTTTCATCATTTAAGCGCAAGTAACTTGGGAACTTTGTCTCTCTCTAAAATGTCGCACAATTTACCTGCCTAAAAAATCATTTTTTGAACCGTTAAGTTAAAAATTGTTTCACAAAAACGAATCAAAAAAGCAATATCGACAAGGCAAAAGGTATCATGGTAGATGAGTGTAACCACGGCCCGTTTTTTCAATTCAATGGCTTGAAACTACCATAAAATCTTCAGCTTTTTTGAAATTTTATGTCAAAATTTCAGCCACAGCATTCTTTAAAAAAGATTTTTATAAAAAAAATTATGCTTGGATAAGCGGTGTAATGAAAACCAAAAATATAATACACTAATAAATATATAAATATAACATTTAAACTGGAAGGAAATTGCAGAACTTGCTTTTATTCATGGGGAAATAGGCACAAAAAATCAGGAGTTTTTTCAATTTTGTGGGGCAAACTTAGACCTTGGAGGTCCTCCAAGGTTAGACACGTGTAAATATATATTTATAATATACAATATATGTTTTTGCCATGAAGAAAAAGATTTTATTGCTCGGCTTTGTTAAACCGCTTATATCAAAAGTTACAGGTTTTAAGCAATCTGATATCTCTTAAAAAATAAAATAGAGTTTAATTCATAATTTTTACTCTTACTCAAGTTAGCAGGCAAAATGTTGGCTGTGTTTTCACCTTTTTGCACCGTAAATGTTTCCTATCTAGTGAAGTTTTGAAAATTTTGACAATGTCTCTGAAGTATCTAACGCCTTTCCTCCAAGCTAACCCTTATCTACCTTTTTAAGAGCTTTCCAGTGATGTAATTGGTTCTCAATATTAACAAATATATTTTCTATGTATTTAACTACGTCTCTCTCCTTACATTGAGAAAACGGCCTAAAAATAGCACATTTAAGTGTTTTCTTGATGGCAGACCAGTTGAAACTATTTACTTGTACTGTTAGAAAACTTTCCATAAAAGAATTACTTATGCCCAACGTCAAGGTACTCAATTCTCCTCGGACTATATGTTTCACTCGTATACATTGTTTGCACAAATACATTGTTTTCACAAATGTAAAGAATATCGTTTCGCATCTCACAGTGTGTATATTTCCTTCTTTCTTTATGTCAAGTAATAAATTTCACACTGCGACGCAAACGCTGATGGAAACATTTCGTAAACGAAGAAGATTGAACAAAATCGTTTATCTTGCACTAAAAAATCTCTTTTGTTCTCTAAAATTGTACGTAAAATAAGTTACAATGAGAGCAGAAGAGATCAAAGCTAATTTAAAATCATACCGAAATTGAGTAGTTTTCTGCATGAACATTTAATCGCTTGATCAACTGTGTACTTCCGTGTAGTTCCATTGTTTTTAATTGCTAACTGTAGCAAACAGTGAAGCGCTGACTCGCCTGCTGAATACTTTTACTACTCCAGAATTTATGAAAATATTTTATTAGGACTATAAATAGCCAGCCGTAGAGAAAGTAAATTTTAGAGCGTCAGGTAGCATTGTATTCCCTTTTACTTCAAGACTTTGTAAACAGACGTTGCATTGGTATATCTTACTTATTTTGGTTCATGGTTTTGTCATAGAATGAAACTACTTCGTGCTAGTATTGTGATACTCGCGTTTATCGCTCTATTTGAATTATCAGATGGAAAATCTATAAAAGGTACGAATTAGTATTCAATAAAACTGTGTAATTTTCTTCCAAATTGTAGCTAAAATATATAACTAAAAAAAAAAACGCTGTCAAATTTTTTTTAGGTAAACACAATCCAAAAAAACACTCCACGAGTAAGAAAACGGAAACGGTAAAAGGAAAAGAAAAGAAACCGAAAGAAGTTTCAAGTCCTTACTTAAATGATCCTGCCGCAGCTGCCCGTGCTTTATATGGACAGGCTGTTGAGGAAACGAAGAAAGATTTAGGCGAAGCCATTGATACTGCAGTCGAAGAAGTGAGTAAGCAAGCTATTGGTAAGTAACCAAAGTTACCATTTTTCAGAACCAAAAGAACTTTTTTAACCTTTTTATTAAATCAACCCTAAGGTGACAATGTTACATTCAGTTATGATGCCATTCTTTAGTAAACAAGTAAATACTATACAAATTTGGCGCCTCCACTTTCGAAATAGTGTCGCAGTCCTGGTTGTGATATTAGGAACCATTAAATCATTTGCAAAATCTATGAATTGTCTTAGCTTACTTTGATTTTGTATACAGATGGTCCTGAATGGGTAGACAAAGGCGTAATTACGTACGGATGTTCAAGATTGCAAATCTATGGACCTTTCTTTGTGAATAACAGATTTTAATCCCCTAAGCTAAAATGCACTCCATAAGTTTATAAATTTACAGTATACCATTGCTTTGAAAAAGACGAAAGTAGCTGGTTGGTTATACCAATAAATTACATATGAAAAAATCATGAAGTAGACCTTTTTCGTTCTTGATATTGTTTGGGGGGAGGTTGCCCCACCTTCCCCCCTTCACTGGAATAACTACACCCCTGATAGAATTACCTTTAAATATGGCAGCCACGAATAGTTCATCCAAATGTATTTAAGAAAGCACAGCTAGGGCCTTGCAAAAATAGAAAACTTTTTGTTTTCTCTTCAGGTGACACTGGGAAGAAAACAAAATATATGAAAGAAGAAGAGGATTCCGAGGATGAAGATTTAAAAGATGACAAAAAATTTGAATTGGACGATGATGAGAATGATGACGATGTTGCCGAACCTTCCACCAAAGAGAAGGAAAAGAAAGAGAAGGATATCTTGAAATTTAAACCGAAGAATGTAAAAGATTCCAAATCTAAAAGTAAAGATGATAAAAAAAAGAAATTGGCAGGGGAATCGGATGATTCTGAAGTTGATGCTTCAGAAACCAGCGACGTTGACGGAGAAGGTATTTTACGTTTAAACTCCAGTATAAACAATAAATCTCTTAACTTCATATAGAGTTGCACACAAAGGTTACTAATATGTTTATATATGTATATAGCTCCTGAACCAGAAGATCATGTTAACATGGCACCAACCGATGACAGTACAGCACAGCCTCAAGACAATGGCGCTGGAGACAATGCACAGGGTGGAGATGACAGTTCTGATTCTACTGATGATCAAGCCCAAGGTAACCAACCCGCCACACCTGCTGCAGGAGGTTCTACATCGCCAGCACCAACACCAAAACCTGGACAGACACCTCCAAAAAGCTCTGTTGCATCCACTGGTGCTTCACCAGCTCCTGGAAAAACACCTTCTACACCTGCTCAAACACCTGCAGTACCTGGAATGCTTCCTGCCCCTGCGGCTGGAGCTGCTCCTCCACCTACTGAAGCTAAAGATGACGGTGGGTGTTTTTATCAGGCATTTTTTTGGTTGCCATCAATTTTGTGTAGTCAATGGGAATAATTTCTAGAGAATAAAGCTTATCTATTGATTTTAAAATTTAGGTGACCAACAAGATTTGAAAAAACTTTTAGACGAGAGTATAAGTGAGTAAAAGTCCTTATCTTTTTTTTATATATAGTTATTTTTGTTTGCATACATGTTTATGTGTCTGCAACTTTATCTTTAGACAATCTAGTAAAGGCAAATACAGCTGTGGAAACCTTACTTAAAGCGACAGGTATTTTTTCGTTCTTAATTTTCACTTTTTCTCACACACAAACACGCATGACTCTGTTTTTTGTATTTTTTATGCCACACTGCATTCATTCCACGTTCATCATGCATGCTCACGCCAGTTACGACACTTAAAAATTACCACTTTTCAACTTTTCAACTTTTAGGCGGACAAAAACCAAACCCACCACCTGTTGAAGCCAAAGAACCAGAGAACCAGCCACCGCCATGTGGTACAAATTGTAATGCTTTATGTGCACCCGCCTGCTCTGCAGATTGCTGCTCCGAGCCATTTGGCGCAACCACCACCTTAATTAGTCCACAGCCACCATGTTGTCCTCCACCGTGCCCTCCACCATGTCCGCCACCTCCACCTGCATGTGTGCCCTGTCCACCACCACCTCCTCCACCACCGCCGCCACCGCCGCCACCGCCGCCACCACCACCACCACCACCACCTCCTCCTCCTCCTCCTCCTCCTCCTCCTCCACCACCACCACCACCACCACCACCACCACCACCACCACCACCACCACCTCCGCCTCCACCGCCTCCTCCACCACCTCCACCCCCACCATGTCCAGTTCCATGCCCAACTCCTTGTCCACCAGTGTGTGCCCCACCACCACCACCTTGTCCACCAACATGCACTCCTTCAAGTTGTGGTTCTGGTTGTAGGAAAGATTGTTGTGAGTTTGACACTTTGATTCCAAACCCGAATGGAAGATAAGACCAAATTAACTAATATTCATACATATATCAACGTTTTAAAAATAATTTCACTAATGCATGCCAAATGGAGAGTGGATGCAGTGTTTTTACCAACACATTGCAAGGCTTTACACTTTCTTTTTCATAGCATACAAAAACCAACAACTTCCTGTCCTACCATATCCATGTGAGACATGCACCATTATTTGTTTGCCTGGCTGTGACACTTCTTGCTGTACAAACCGGCATATACAAATGAACTTCCCACCTGGACCAACCATGCCCAATGTCCCACTTCCTAACCCTAAAACATACACCGTGGCGCCACAACCACCAGTTGTTTGCTGTGATACTTCCTGCAGCGGCAAGGAATGTCCTAATCAGGATTGCGTACCGTACTGAGTTTCAGCAGAAGTACTCTTAATCCCATGTTGATTCAATTAAAATGTTAGTTTTATTTGTGTTATTCAATTACACGTTACATACACAGTGTGTCTTGTTTTTGACAAAGGAAGCCGAAAATAAACTTTTCTTTTCTAAAAGTACATTTCTGAAGAATTTTCTAGCAATTCTTTGCATTCGGTTTTACCTTTGTCATTTAACAAGTGCTTGTGTTTCGTTTAGACATTGTAAATTTTTATATATACATAAAGAAACATTATATTGTGCAATGTATTGTTCTCCATGTTTTAATACGGGAACTTAACGACCCTTAAAATTGGCGTGAATCGATTCATTTTGTGTTGATTCTCTACCGTATGAAATTTTTATCCGCGTTAGTTAAGTGATCAATTAAGTTCCCGTTTCGGTTAAATTTGGCGTAAAACCGGAATTTGGCTTGACAATAATTGAAATGTTCCAACTAAATAGTAGAACATTTGGCTGGCTACTAGTCTGTTAAGGTGTTGTCAAACGATCTCGGTCAAAATCACCGATAGTGCTTCTGAAAAAAATGGTCAATATTCTGAACCGGTGTGGATATGCTGGCGTCAGCAACGATTAATACTTATTGAGACTTTGCATCAAAAAAGGAATATTAAATTTCGTCGCAAACACCAATCAATGAAGTATTTTTTCGCGACAAAAACTAACAAAAAAATGCGTGACGTGTTTGCAATCGCGTAAATTAGCGACGAAATACCATGTGCCACATTTATAGCGATGCTTAAAATGTCGCAACAAAAATTGTAAAGTGAGATTTCTACTGCCAAATTTCCCCCCTAGCCAAAGGTTTAGAGATAAGTCGTTCAAAAAAAAAAGGACAATTAGATTCAAGGATGCTAATGACATACCTAAAAGAAATCACATTTTTGAATTATCCTAATTCTAATTTTGTGTTATGTTTTCTCAGACTTAACTCTCATGTTATATTTTCATAAAAATTCAACCTGTAATTTAATACTTTTTTTGATAAGAACAACTAGGCTTGAAATTTCTGAAAAATAAAAGCAACATAAGAGCGATGACAAGGATGCAATTTCACTGATTTTTACAGAACACAACTTCAAAGACTTGCCCAAAATTATCAACAAAATAAGAACACCTAAAAGGCTTTATTAAATTTCATAGCCCATTTAAAAAAGTGCAAATTATTCTTGATTGATTGATTGTAGGCATCACATCTCGCAATGTCTTTTGAAATCATTCAAAACTTCAACAAGCCAAACTTCAATTGACCTACCTGGATTCAAAACATCAGAAAGAACTAATAATCCAATCCTCAGAAAAGTTTGAAAATCCGCATGTGTAAGTAGGAAGAGAAAGGGATTGTTTTATGTTAATTATTCGTAGTGCAATTACCCGTCAGGGTTGTCTTACGTGGGAATTCAGGGAGGGAATTACCAGGACAAAGTTTGGGATTGTCCTAGAACCTAATAAAATATTGCAAAAATAGATTACGTTGCGTTTGGTAGGACAAAGACCACATGTGAGATTTCTTGACTGAATACCTTTAATTTTCCAACTCGAAGCCTTTAAGAGGCTACAAAACGGCTCAAGAAAGATCTCCGTCATTGATGTTAGTCTCTATTCATGCGCATTCTGAAAGATATCGTGTGATAATCAGACCACCGAGAAGGTCAAAGTAAAGGAAATTATACCCTAATTTATTGCAAGAATACAGACAACGTGTTAATGAATAATTTATTTTTATGGTCTTCTACTTTTTAAATGCTATTTTTCAAAAATAGATACATTATCTTTCAGTATTCTTATTTTGGCGGCAAAATATGATATATTCTGCAAAATATAATACATAACAGTAAAAGCAAAAGTTTGTTTTGATGTGGAAGCAAAGATAACTGTATTTGTTAAAAATGTTGTACTAAATAGCCTTAAGAAGGTAATTGATACCTCTGAAAAGATTTTAAAGTCATTGTTGTTGCTTTAACTGGCTTTATATGCAACAATGTGATATGTTTCTGTGCAGAATTTAAAAGAGAATAGCTAGCTAGATAAAAAAAGTTCCGTTGTTTTTTGCCAGAAAACTTGACTTAAAAGCAACGGATATTGAATATTTGTAAAGTACTTTTTTGTCGTTGTTATATTTGGACGTCAATATGAGATCTAAGATAATTGAAGATGTTGTTTTATTTCTCATTTGCTCATAAACGTTTTCTTCACAATAAGCTCTTTTATGTAAGTCATTAGAGTTGAAAATCAACAGCCCCTTTAAAATGTTTTTAAAACGTTTTTCAAAAATTAATAAACAAGGGAATATTACAAACCACTTGCATACTAAAAATATCGTACTAAGAAAAAAACTGAACGACTTATGAAGCGGAATTCTTGCTTGAAACTAACAGAAGTAACAAGACAACACCCATGTCAACAACAATAATCAATCCATCAAAGTGCAATTTAATATTAATAATGAAAAAATACCACACCTGCAAATACAAACCCTTGTCAACAACAATAATCAATCCATCAAAGTGCAATTTAATATTAATAATGAAAAAATACCACACCTGCAAATACAAACCCTTGTCAACAACAATGATCAATTCATCAATTTACAACCTAAAAAACCACACGTGTGAAGACAACGCCTACTTCAACAGCGAATACCAACCCATCAATTTGCAAATTAAAATTAATCAACAAAAACTAATCAAAAAAATCCGACAAGGCAACGCCTTTACCAATGACTACCATGAATTCCACATTGAGCACCCAATAGAAAACAATAAATACCGTGTAGCTCCAAAGACTAAACCACATTCCTCCTCTAAAAGTTGGTTTAGTCACGTGTGTTGCACAGTCACGTGTGTCTCAAGGAGCTGGTAACGCCTAACACAGAAGAAATACGCAAGGAAAAAGAAATTAAACAGAAGTAAAAGGTAACGAAAAGAGAACTATTGTTAATAAGGGACGAATATTCAATGTCACTAGGGAATTGTATGAAATTATTTCTAGTATATTGTTGTTGCTCTGGTTTCATTTAGGTTTCGCTAATTATTATTGTTGCACAAATAATTCACTTGGAAAGTTGTCTAGGAATCTCTTTATATTCTCAAAAACCTTGATCGATTCTCTTAAACTTATAGTTAGAAACAGGGGTGTCATAACTAAAAATGTTTTACACTATTACGCTATGATTGTTAGACTAGGTACCCAATATATTTTTGAGATACCAAACATATTAAGTTAATGGATGACTTAAGATGAAGAGCCTAACAAAAAACGGATAACTACCCAGGCAAGGAAGTTCATGATCGAAGTCAGAGGTCATTCAATACAGGGTGGTAAAGGGTCTAAACGAAGAGGGGGAGAGTGTTGTATAGTCTCTAGCTTATTGCTACTATCGGTGGAGCAAATTTAGGGAAGTATATTAAAGAAAGCAATGAAAAAATTGCCTTTGCAAATTTACAACGTAGACAGTAGTCAATTTTAAAAACGCTTTCTTAATGCGCTATCGTATTTTTAGCGAAATTTTATCGCCATTACATTCTCTTACCAATCCGGGAAAAGACAGCCAAGGCCCGGTAGCGTATAAGTGATTTTCAATGACATTTTTCTTTTAACCAATTTTCCAAATTTAGAAGCCTGGCCTGGCAATGTTTCGAATTTTCGGACGAATACTCAAGGTTACATTTTTTAAAATTTTTGACGCCGAAACGTTTTGAATTTATGCGCATTTTTTGTTTGCAAAAGCATTCCAAACGAAAAGCATATTGGTAGTTTAAAAACCCATTCGGTAGTATTCCATTCTAGTATCTCATGACAATTTGAAAGGCTACAATTGTTCGTCGCATTGCAAGCATTTCATGGGGAGAACTTTAATAATATAAACATTTTTTTGATTGATCGAATGTGTCGTCTAACAGCACAAAACTTCATGCATCAGTAAACTAATTTGAAAGCAAGGCGAAATAACATGGTTGAATGAGTTAGGGCGAACTTCCTCAGGAAATACAAATTAAAAACAAGCTAGTGGTTGTGTATAGCAAAGAGAGGTAATTACAAAATTTGTGTTAATTCGCTAGTAAAATAATTATAAAATTATGCATTTGAAGAAAATTATTATGTAGGTTATAAAATAACACTTTTTGTAACACTTAGAGGTTTACAGAAGGGAGAACAATTGCCTTTTATTTTGATTATATGGCGTGACTATAAGAAATATGCGAGATATATAGTTAGGTTGTAATTTGTGTCGTTTTTTTGTCCAGATAGTACAGAATGCGCTGGTATCTTCTCCTGAGCGTGGTTCTCATCATAGCTATCTATGCAGAATGTAAATCAATTGGAGGTAAATATAGAATTCGTGATTTATTTTGCTGCCATAGGAAGGATTAGATAAACAAAGATAAACAAATAATATATAAAATGGTGTATGCTCACCAACTTTCGAAAGTAAATAATTATTTTCTGTTGTGTTAACAGTGTTTTTCCTTTTCTCGTTAGACATTTTTATTTTATAACTTTGTTTTTTATATTTTTAACTAGGGCGAAAAAAGAAAGCACATAAAGCACTCAGTCAAGTACAAAAAGAATTCCAATCACTTTCAGATTCAGTGAAAGAAGAAGGTATGGATCGATCTTTTTTGGCTTTGTTAATTTATTGTGAAGATAAAACTGGCAAATACAGATGATGTATACATGGTTTTAACTGACATTTATAAATTTATTTCAGCGCAACGTGTAGCTGTAGCTGATAGAAAACGAATCAAAACAGAAAAAGTTAAACCAGGAAGCTCAAAGCACTTCCAACAAGAGCAAGATGAAGGTAAAATTCGAATGGATTCTCTGAATCAATAATATGTATGTTATAGTATAATATAGGACGATATAAAGAGATAGCTAGGTATAATAAATTTGCCCACACTCTACGTCCGGAAGTACAAACATCCCGTGACTTTCCTGATCAATTTATAATATTTGTCTTCACCAAAACCAGTTGAAAGTGATTTTAAAATGTAAATTTGTTGCTTTAAATATTTCTTGAAATAAGAATCAACCGGAATTCTGAAAATTGAAATGACATTTAGCATTTGTTGACAATATAGCTATTATGGATAATCAATATCCACCTGGTCTAAAAGAATAAAAACACTTAATAAAAACACAAAAATTAATTTTACAGATTGAAACAAATATGTTCATCATCATCATCATCATTCTCGGCTTAACGTCCGTTTTCCATGCTAGCATGGGTTGGACGGGGTATATTAATGACCCTCTTCCAATCTGATCTAGACTGTGTTAGATCTAAACTCAACTTCCTCTGTATCAAGTCTGTCCTTATAACCTCCTGCCAAGTCTTTCTCGGTCTGCCTCTGGGCTTTGCCCCAGGAACTATCAAGTCTCTACACTTTCTTACCCAATTATCCTCCTCCATTCTTTCCAAGTGCCCCAGCCAATTCAATCTTCTTATCTGGATAACATCTTTAATTCTACGGAGACTTAGCCTGCTTCTTAGCTCATCTGAACTCTTTCTGTCTTTCAGACTGGCGTTACACATCCACCTAACCATTCTCATATCATTCCTTTCTAAACGGTCAAGATCTTCCTGCTTCACTGCCCATGTCTCACTACCGTACAACATAACACTTCTTACACAGGCCTCATACAACCTACCTTTTACCTCAATTGACAGGACTCTGCTAGTCAACAAAGGAAGTAACTCTCTGAACTTTTTCCAAGCAGAACCTATCCTGCAAGTAACACTTCGTCCAACACCCCCTTCACTGCCCAACATATCACCTAAGTAACAGAAGTTCTCAACTATCTCTAACGAGCCACTGTTGTACATCATTAAAGCTGGAAATACTTCATTCTCTATAATCTCACCTTTGCAACGCTTGCATACAAACTGAATGTCAGCTCTTAACCTTCCACTAATACTACTGCACTTCTTATGTACCCAATGCTTGCAAGTCTGACAAAAAATTGAGTTACTACCAACCGTTGTTAGTCAATATTATACATCACATAGCATTGTAAACATTGGGTGTCCACACGAACTGGTCAAGTTAGGAGAGGATGAAATAACACGTGCCACTTTAAATCCTTCATTTGGCCAGACCAAGCTGTAAGCTTATCTGCGTCAGATAACGTGCTCTGCTTGAGCCTCATTCAAGTACGCTGTGAAAAACCTGCTCACCCAAGCTGGCCTATTCGTGTGGAAAATTTAATCTCAGCTAATCGTTATGTCCATAAAATCAGGCGAGATTCTCAGCAACGCACACTGGTTCGCTTTTAATGTATAGACATTAGAAGATCTCGGTTAAATCAGGTCATTTCGTCTCCATAAACCTTGATTTTAAAAATAAGAGAGGGAGTTTAAAAAGAACAAATTTACTTGATACTATTACAGAATTAATAGAGCTTCTTTTTCAAATTGTTTGTTTAAAGATAAGGCCGTCAGTTTTGAACTATACAGTTCAGATCAATATATGTGCTTTCCAAATTTAATAAATGAGGATGATATAGGCTTTGATTTACATTCGCTAAATTGTTTCACAGTGCGGATATGTGTATGCGAACACAACAGAAAAGTTCCCCCAATCCCCCAAAATTAAAAAACATTTTTTAGAATTTACCTGTTCGCAAAAATAAATGTTTAGGAAAAATTCTCATAATTATTTGTAGGAAAAATTTCCGCGAAATGCAGCGTTTTCTGTTCATTTTTTATAAAAATATTGATGTTTTACATTACGTAGACGAGGAAGGAGATGGCGATGACGACGAAGAAAATCATGATGATGGACCACAGGAAAGTACAGAAGAAAGTCCAGCTGCAAGAAGTGATGATAGTTACGAAGACGGAAGCACTGACGAGCATGAGAATCCCGACTCACGATCAGAAGGTATACTTTCACCCATAAATCAATCATTATAAATGATTTTTAAACCTATTGAGCTTTTCAACTTTTTCATGAAAATCAGTAAATGTTTCGAATATACGGACTATATTTTCTAACTAATTCTTTAATTACCTTAAATCGGAAAATGGACTAATATTGAATTGCTTTTTATTGCAGAGGGAAGCGGCGTAGAGCCACCACATCCTCCATCCAAACAACAGGAACCACAGGAGCCAGAGAAACAAGATCCATATGCACCAGTCGAGTTCCAGGATGATGGCGTCCATGGCTACCAACAAGTGATGCCAGACGGAACCGTACAAGGAAGCATGATTATAGGTAAGTACCGTGAATATAATTTTTTTAAACCTATTTATTACTTACATATTTATTATTTACTACACTTTTATTACAGATCAAACGCCACCTCCAGATCCATATGCAGCATACGGTAGCATGTGTGCACCTTCCTGTCCAGCCTCATGTGCTCCAAGCTGTGCACAGCAATGTTGTACCCAACAACAAATGGCTCCTCCTCCACCACCACCGCCACCACAAGAGCCGCCAAAGATTGAATTGTGGAAAGAGCGTGCTAAATACGAACCTGGACCAAATTACCCACCGCCACCAGCACCTATGGCTAAACCAAGACCGTTAACATGCCCGCCACCATGTTCAGCTGCATGTGCTCCTTCTTGTGATGCTTCTTGTTGTAGTCCTCCACCTCCACCATCATGTCAACCTGTCTGCCCTCCTCCACCACCACCTCCACCACCTCCATGTCCACCGCCATGTCCACCACCTATCCCAATTCAACCACAATGTATACCGTGCCCACCACCACCACCACCTCCACCGCCGCCACCACCAATTGGATGCGCGCCCTCGTGCTCACCTGTATCATGCTCTTTTGGATGTCCATCTCACTGCTGCGCACGATATGTAATTCCCGCTAAAAAGTCAAAATTAGTGAAGCATAAGAAGCACCACAAAAAGAATTAGACCTTTATTAATATTTATCCTGACTATATTTTGTACTAACAGAATTTTCTAAACAATAATCACTCTTTTTATGCGAGTAGTTATATTGAATCCATCGTCGAAAGAAATTAACCTCATCATCACGTTAATCCCATTGTAGAAATATTATCTATATTATAATACCCGTGTGCGTCTGTCTGTCACGCAAAATGGTACCGTAAGTAGCCAGACGCGCTTAAGTGGTATAAAAAGGATGGGCGGACCCGTGGATTCTTCCACGGGCCATTGACTAGTATATTATAGTCGTTAACCCGTCCTTTATATGTCGTATTTCGTATTTCCGTAACACGACGTTTTTCTCGCGGACAGACAGACAAAATACGGCTATTATTAAAGAGACTAGTCATTGGCCCGTGGATAAATCCACGGGTTCGCCCGTCTTTTATTTATCACATTCCGTGACTTTTTTCTCGCGCACAAACAGACAGACGGAATACGGCTATTATTAAAGAGATTCTTTGCATGAACGCGAGGTTGCATATTTATGCATATTTTATTCATGTTAATTAAAAATACAATACCAAGTTGACCATCGTGAATTCTATATTATACAACGCAACAAGAAATCCTTTCTTTGTATCCTTCATACCTCAAATCAATGTTATAAACATTGTAGATTTCAGGGCTGTCTATTAAAACGGCCCTCTCCAACCTCGTTACCAGGCACTTGTGTTTATTTTTGATATCTCACAGCGAAACAACCATGTTCGTCTCGCCGTCAGTTATCGAAAAGAGACTTATTAGGATGAGCCCGGATGGTGCATGTTGAAAGCAATACGATACAAGCGTACTTGTACAGGGTTGTATTACAAAAAAAAATTAAGAAACCCTGTGGACGAGGTTGTACCTGTCCAACGATTTAGTAGGGATAGAAATCTTCTACATCACTTGCATAAGTACGTTGCACAATTATTGCTAGACTGATTTTTTGTCAAAAGTTTTAATTAATGTTTTACGCCTTAAATTGAACTTCCAAAAACATACGTAAAGTGATTATGTTCCTTAAAGTCTCGCCAATACACTCTCCTGATAGCTACCTCGTTCTCTGGGCATAGAAATAATAAAATGTTCATGTTACCTCAGATTTGAGCAATTGGGGAATTGCTCATAGCAAAATATCAAGAACGGTTTAAAGACTTGAAGAAAATAGTTTGAAGTAATAAAAGTACGAGTATGTTGGAATCAACGAGCGTTGATAGCATAACGAAACAGGCTTTTTTACAGACAAATACACTTTGTTGGTACAATAGCTGCTGGTTGGCTTGATTGAAGTTTCAGAAGAATAAATAGCAGCGACTTTAAATAAAATAATAATAAACAAACAATAAAAACAAAAACCAGATATATCATATACCTTATAGTCAGAAATTTTCGCGACAACTAATTTTCGCGATTTTCGCGATTTTTGGGCATTTTCGCGAAATTAAAATGCCGCGAAAAAAAATTAATTGACGAAATCGCGAAAATAAAAACCGCGAAATATTTTCTTTTTTTCTTCATTTTTTAGACTCCACAGGGTAGCAGACGTAAAATTTTCGCAACAAAATAATTCTGGTGATACCCAGTTTGATAAAACCCGGGAAAATTAAGGAAGAAATGGACTTTTAAACATAATTTTAGAAGGCGGTTTGCCTGTTAACCTAAATGGCATTTTGTGTTATAAATCATCGCTCTCCTTTTTTATGAAATTTCCTCTTTTTTTAAACTTTCCTGTCTAACTCTTACACCTAAACCTCTTCTGTTTTAATTCTTTTATCCCTAGTGACATTCCTAACCAGATACCAAAAAGGCCAGAAGAGGTCGGAGGACATGGGTCTAAAAGACAGTATGGGATTTCGTTTCGACATTTTCCTATGGAGGTGGGTTTTGACCTTGATTTACAGCCTATTCTGGCTGAAATGAAGAACAAGACCTCTCCTCCCTTGGTAAATGGCGAGACTGATTTTAAAGGTCGGGAAAGTCTTGAATAAAAACATTATATAACATAGGGATGAGATATAATTAAGACAAGACAAGAAATGAAAATTAGTCTATTACTATAACAGATTCTGTAACATGTTGAAAATCAACAGTGTTCTCATCCCCGTTATCACTGTGACCAACATCTACTTTAAAAACTCTTATCGAGAGTATATTTTGTTTGTTGTTTTATGTTACATCATTGAAATTCACTTCAACATTTACCTATGGCAGTGGAGAAGCTTCGATTTTCAACCGGTATAGGCACATTATTAACGTCAATACCATTATTTAGGCAAACGCCGAGGCGAGTTTGAAAGGTTGTACTATCCACGCTTGAACAAAAATAAAGGTTCTTCCGCTACCTTATTGATTATAACATTGACCTTTTATAAAAAAAAGCTTCCTTTTACAGATGTCATTATTAGAGTAGAAAAACGTACTTAAAAATCATATTTTGTTTTTCCTCAACTCCGTAACTCTATGAAATTCGCGAAAATTAAATGTCGCGAAAAAAATTCAAGGCAACGAATCGCGAAAATAAAAATCGCGAAATTGTCCCAAAATTTTTATCGCGAAATTAAAATGTCGCGAAAATTTCTGACTATAAGGTATAAAATATATATCATTATGCATTAATTACAGGTGTTGAAAGGACAACGTAACTAAATTCGTTAGACTAAAGCTAAGGGGGACACGAGGGACATTTTCGTGCGCGTGCTATGCAACATTGCTACATTGCACGCGCATGACAAAAATTGCTCGTGTCCCATATCTACTTTTTACTGCAATGGAGCAAAAAAATGTTGCATGGAGCAAACATTTTGCTCCACAACTTCGGGGACAAAATAAATCTGAATCTATTTTGTGCCTGTGCTCCAGGGACAAAATTTGATGAATATTTTGTTGCATCGCAAATGCTCGTGTCGCCACCTTCTGCAACATGTCCCGGGACCAAATTATTGTTGTGGCACATTTGTGCCTCGTGTCCCCATATCATGCAACAAATATTTTGCGAAACCATTTGAGGCATAGAGTGTAATTAACCAATGAAAATGCAAGAGACTGTACACATTGCTTTCTTGAGAAGTCGAACATCAAATGGAGAGAATAAAATAGGAAAAAAAGCAAAAATGTTGGACAAAGAGAAAAAGCTATCTGAAGACAATTTCAATCAACTTTTATAAAACGATTCTGCGTTATGGAATAGTAGTGATGTATATTACAAAAATAAAAACAAAAAAATGCTATAAAGCCAGATCTGGTTATTAAATTCAACGGTGCATACAGCTCTGATAACCTCGAAAAAACTTTCCACTCCCTCCACATCCATGCTTCGGGAGGTAGGAACATTTAAATAAAAGTTTTTCATAAGACAATTCTGCAGCAAATGAGAAGTGGCGTCACGAGAAACATTTTCATGCGCATGCTATGGGACATGTTGCATAGCGCACGCATGAAAATGTCCCTCGTGTCCCCTTACCTTAACAATTAAATACAAAAACGTTAAATGGACATTTTTTATGTGTACTTATTTTCATTTTGTCAGACGTGTGGACAATAGTAAAAAAATCAATAAATTTTTGTCCAAATATCTCATAGATCTTCTTTCATGTCTACCATTCTCTTTCCTAACCATCCATTATACGAATCACGTGTTCCCTTCCCTCCAATAATATTTATCCACACATTAGCAATCCATTTGTCGTGATCGGTGACGTCACAGCCTCCATGATACGTCATTGGGTTCAATTCGCCCAGCCATCCGCTTGCTTGGTCAATTTCATGATTGTACCACATTATTGCGGTGCCTTTGACAGGTTTAATAACCAAATTGCTTTCTTCACAATTATCAACCAGATTACATTTACGTACTGCCTCGCTTTCCCAAGCTTCAGATGCAAAAGTCTCGTTATCAGCAAGTTGAAAAGCCGTTTCACCACCGTAGGTGACATTGTTTAAGAAAAACATAACAGTCAAGAATCTACACAGTCGGCAAGCAGAACTGTTTTGATTTTCGTATGTGCAACAAGGAAGAGAGCTATCTACCTCGTCAGAATCATGGTGACAGTGATAGTGTCCTCCATCTCCATAATGTACTACCTGCAGAATATATTTACATGTAGCTACGTGAAAAAATAGAACATAGTATCTTCAGTGCTTCAGTGAAAAATTGACTTCTGCCTCAAGTTCTTATTTTTTTCACTTGTTAAACTTGTTATTTATTAAATTGTTAGCCTTCATTTTGCAAATTACAAATTTACAAACAAATTTTTCCAACTTAAAATTAAGTGTATACAAGTTTCACGGATGCAAAGGATTCTGTGAAAAATTTTTTTTTCAAAGATGTGTCTCCATGTTTCTGTGTTTTTTTAGGGAAAAAAAGAAGTTTTTACCTGCATTGGCTCGCTAACTTCTATCAAATCATGCGGAAGAAGAGTGAGAGCAGACAATCTCTCATGAAATCCCTCCAATAGGTCATCGTACACTCCATAATGCCAAAGCCAAGCTTGTTCACTGTATCTACTTCTCAAATAAGGTCTAGTTTTGTACAAATGAACAAAATACTCTTTTATTTTTTCTGCTGTCGTAGTGAGAAATTCGGAAAAGTTGATTCTATTGTCGTGATCTTTGTCCATTTTTAAGTGATCTAACATTTTCATTATTTCCAACTCGGTGAGATACAAGTCCCCTTTTCCTTTGATGTAAGTGAATTCGATTGGTTCTATGTACGAGTCATTGTTAGTATCCCATTCCATGAACACTTCGAGAGTTGTGTAAAAATTCAACAATTCCGGATGCGTAGGGCTGTTTTGCAAGCCTTCGTTTTTCGCCAGGTAGATTAAGTACTCGCATTCCTCGTAAGAGAGAAAGTTTTTTACTTCAAATATAGGTGGGTTTACACTTAATGTCTTTAATACGTGTGTCCTTCCTATTGCTAAATTAACTTCGCGTGTATATCCAACCTTTACGGCCTCTCTTTGCGGTAAGCGAAATGTTTTATCGTTGTACCAACGCACACTGCATGCGAAACTAGCACAAAGTGTCCATATAAGAATAAGCTGCAACATAGTTACTGTACAGAAGATTTTTTTATCTATATATTACTTTTGCTCAGATCAAACGATTACATATTTTGTGCGCATGATTTCAAAGCAAACTATTTAACACATTTTCGGGATGGACGTTAAAAAAGGTACACTTTAGCATACTTTACGGGGCCGTAGCTGACACCAAATATTAGGGGGGAGTTGAAAACACACAATGAAGACTGTTGAAGTTGACGTTTACATATCTTTGATAGCTATGTAACAATAGGTAAATGGAAAGGGAAAAAAAGTATAAATCGTTTTTTAAAAAGGAAAATCTAAATTTCACGAGTACTAATTTACGCTAAATTGACAAAAAACTGGTGAAATTCACGAAAATTAAAAGTCTCTGATGTCGCGCTTAGGATAAAAGAACGCGATTAATTTTTCAGGCAAAAATAAGTCTCACTAGATAATTTTTAGGGCCTGATGTAAAGTAAAAATATATAATTTAATCAGAGAAATTTTGCCAATCTTTCAATTTGCGAATTTAATTCGCTTTTTCAGAAATTTGATTTAAGGAGAGAAAAAAAGATGTCAGTTATATTCTGGAGGAGAAATAATTTTCTGCTTGGTTCTATTCTGTAAAAAAAAGAAGAATTTTAAATCAATAATTATGGTACCTGGTTTCTTCCCTTGTTTCTCTTTAAGAAAAGATTAATAGCATATGACCCGTTTTTATCAGCCATTAATTAGATACTGGAACCGTTAATGGAAGTGCGATACGTTTTCTTGCAAAATTAGATTCTGAAGTATCATTGAAAGACATGACATATGAAACTATGCCTTTTAACCCTAAAACCTTTACATGCTAGTTGGGTTGTTGTCTTTTACAACTTCATAACATCGGCGGAAGGAAAGTCTCTGTCATTTACGATTCCCTGAGGCTTAGTAAGAATAAATTGCCAAACATAGATCCTTTCCATGATATCGACCCTTTGGTTATTGAGAGTTATGTTGACACAAAACAGAGATAGCTGCAGTCTGTCAACTAGAACGGGAAGATTGAAGTACTTTGAATCGGAATGAGGTAATCGATAAAGAAGACGAAAAAGATTTCGAGCCGGAGAAGGTGCTAAAAATGTTTTCAATGACTTTGACGAACAATCTTTGTAAAGTTTTACATAGCTACTACTATAGTATAATATTCATTATGTAAACTGGAGGTTTGAACATGTTTGAAAACAAACTTTTGCTCATTTTTTTCATTAAATCCCTTGTTTCCTATCTAAAAGAATTTCTTTATTTGCGAAAAGTTATATCGCGAAATATTATCAATATCTTCATTCCCCAAAGTTTATCTCGCAATTTTCTTTTGCATTACTCAATTTGAGAATGTTTATCCAAAAAATTTCGCGAGTTTTTTAACATAGCGAAAGTTTCTTTCCAGGTAAGAGGTAAATCATTCCAGGTTTTGGTTTAATTTAATTTACTCTCCACCTTCCATTTTACAATCATAAACTTTCGCAAATTAGTAAAAGTTAACCCTAAGGATGGAACCTCAAAATATATTCTTTGATTATCAAATCATAAAACTAGAACTGAAACAGACGGCCAAAATTTTTAATTCATTTTCGCGTTCATTATTTTTCGCGAATCGATACTCTCGGAAGATCTCGCGTTATAAATTAAAACGTTTTTGCACTTAAAGTATTCGAATCGATATTTCGTCCGATCACAAACTTTAAACTCGACCGGTATCTTCTTACAAAAGTGAGGGCTTACTTTCCTGTTTTTTACTATCCTCACCAGATATTTATTAATAGCACCACATGCTGAATATATCTACCCAATCCCCAGAAACTTGTGCGATTTAGACCTAAATAGCGAAAGTTTGGCCCTGCAAAAATGTTTGAAAAAGCTTAGTCGCAAAAGTTTATTCCCTCAAAATATATTGAAATAGGCTATTCGCGAAAAATAATTCTCGCGAATTTTTTTTTTAGGGAATTTCTTTGAGATAAAAAATTCTTTATATTATTTTTATCCCGATTATTGTTTAAAAGGGCTACAAACGGCTGTTGGTTTTTGCCTATAGTGACTTACACGAAAGTCAAGCTAATGGTGGTGGAAAGGTTTATGACCACTGAGGACAAAAACAAATCATCTTAAATATCATATTGGGCATCCAAATATAACTGGAATTGACAGAAAAGTTCCCTACATATATTAGATATCCATGCCTTATTCGATAAAAGTACTTACCTTGCATTTAACTCAAACTTTTTAATAAAATAAACTTAAAACCATTTGAACTAGCTGGCTATATCCTTCGAAATTTTGCATAGAAACATATACGTTTACTATACATAAGGCCAGTTTAAGCAACAACAATGACTTTAAAATCTTTTTAACATAGCATTTTTTAACAAATACCGCTCCTCGTGTTGTCTCTGTTCCCTCGTCAAAACAAACTTTCAATTTACTGTATATTTTACAGACCGTAGCTTATTTTACCGCCACAAAGAATACTGAAGGAAAACTTTTTTTTTTGAAAATAAATATAAAAAAGTAGCAAATTCATCCAAAAAAAATAATTATTTATAAACAGATTGTCTAGACGTCTATGTGGTTCTAAGGTGTGTATAATTTTTTGTACCTTAAACTCCTTTGAGTGGTCCGTTTATTACACGCCATTTTTCGGAAATCGAGCTTATTGAATCGTTTCGTAGCCCCTTCGAGGTTTTATTTTATAATTGTTAACCAACTCTTTGGATGAATTCAAAACCATGTGGTTTTTATCGTTGATGACCTCCTTGATCATATAATAAGCAACACCTGTACCTAATATCATTGAAGTGATCATTCGCGAAAGTTATTTCCCTCCATTTTTTGACACGCGAAAGTTTTTTCCTTCAAAGTAACGTTTTCTTTTTCTTGGCTAACAATTTCTTCCCTTATGGTAACCTCGTCACTGTTTCAATTGCTCGTAATTATCACATACTCTCCTTCCAGTTTTCAAGGTCGAAATGTCTGCATTTTCTCGAAATTTGATTTCTAAGTTCGGAATGCGATGGAAAGTGATGAAACTTTGTATGTTTTACTTCTTTAATTTCCAGGCAAGCAAGGTTGTTACATTTTATAAAAATTTAGCTAATTCCTAGGGCATTCCGATTCAGGAGAAAGTTTCAAGGACAAGTAAGTACAATCAATTGCCATGTTGGACACGAGAGGACTTGATAATGATAAACAAGAACAAAAAAATGTATTTTCAATCACAAGCAAGTATTAACAGCTATCACGAAATTTCTGACGAATCTAAGCTACTGAAGCGCATTAATTTTGCGAACCTTGGTTGACATTTCTTGAACGCGTTTTTAAACAACAGGAACAGAAAGAGTGCGACATTAGTGTTTTTGCAAAATGAATTAAGTTTAACTTCATTCTTTTGTTTCTTTTCCATGACTTGTTACTCATAACTGCACATGAAAGTGCAAAGCCAATATGGGGTACAATAAAACAACAAAATACACATGTATGTATAGATAAATTCTTTTCTCAACATAATACACTCTCTAATACGGCTAAATCTTTTTAGTGTCGGGTTAAAGGCGAAGAACGCCATCGCATAAATATATTCTCACTCAAAAAATAACAAAGTAAAAACAGCAAGTGTTTACCTTTTGCCACACGAGACTGGACCGGAACACTTGAAGGCTTTAGTTGGTTATTTTTTTGTATATAACATATAAACATTGACATGCTTCTGGCAATATGTACACAAGGATATAATTAACATAAGAACTATACATATAAGTGGAACAACGTTTTAGATTCTTTTAAAAATTCGTTTTAACGAACAATCCAACTAACACGTTTCAATACAAAAACACAACAAATATATGGTTCAATGGAACGTTTTATAACAACAAAAACAACCCTGCTTAGCTCTTTAACCAGAAGAGATACTATTTCTTAGTCAGTTTGTTTATTAAGGTTAATCTGTACAATCTTGTTCGTTTTCTAGTCAATTTGAAGACGGTTTCGCATTAATTGAGAGTAATTCCCAGTCAGTGAGTTCTGTACATGCGTCATTTTTAGTTTGAATTTTGTTTCGAATTTTAATGGTTCGTAATCTGAGAAATGATGATGGATTTTAAACAGGATTAAATGAACTTAGGTTTGAAACACTAAATAATAGTATATAATTAATTACTTAGATCTTTTAATACCCTAAAAAGCTTAATAATGGACTAGGTTTTTTTTATTAAAACGAAGCAAAGCTGAATTTTCCTCCATATTAACTGAAAGCGTTTAACAAAGCTTTTAAATAACCAATACATATCTTTTGGAAACAAATAATAAAACAAAAACAAAGAAACATTTTTTATCGATACTTTATATTAATTATTTATATAAAAACCAGCTTTTATCGTTTTGCTAGCTACTAAATATCCAATGGAACAAAGTATCATGCGTCATAAGTATGAACAACTTGAAACCGCAGTCTCCCGATCTATCTACATATATATATACATTAGCTTCTCAGTTTTTTTTATTTCTTTACTCAACTATATTTATATATATTATAGTTAATTTGTCTTTTAAAGTTAAAGGTAGCAAGTAAACTTGATTGAAAGCTTACGTTTAACTGCATTTGTAAGGCAGTGGTAATAGTTATCATCTGTGCGTGTATGAAGCGTCGGGTCAACATGAATAGTCATCTTCTTGTAATCATTAGTAATTTGTTTGTTAAACAATTCCGTGCGAGTTTTCGTCTTTAATCTAATGGGGAGTAAGAAAAAAGAAAATAAGCAAAGTTAATTGTTAAAAATATCTTACCAGTGATTTCTTCGGCGTTAACTAGTACACAACAGCCAGTTGAATTAGACTCAACGCAATCCTACTGCAAAAGAAGTTTTTAATAACAGTACATTTCCGTTAATTGATGAAACGAATGTTTGAGTTAAGCAGTTTTTTTAAAGAAAGGTACAACGAAATTTGTTTGAAATAGCAGGGTTCGAATTAACGACACTTGAATTGTATAGCGGATGTGCACTGCAATGCATAAAACTATTTGAGCAGGAATCCGGGAGCAGGTGTGTAAACACTCTAACATCACATTAGTGAATAGAAATAAGAGTAAACTCTCGACGCTGGTGAGGCCATAACACCTACCCTACACTTCTACTACCTTATAGGCAGCATACTAGCAAGAGTGCAAGATTTAAATCTTTTGATTATTCATTTGTTTGTTTCCTTGGTCAATCACTGATTAAAAAATTTTCGTAGGGGAAGATTTCGTCACTAGACCAAAAGTTTAGTAGTCGCATTACTTGAAAATAGGGGTATATTACTTTAACTATTTGACACGAAAATCAATCATCAAAAATGATATGTCGTTTTTAGAAGGTAAAAGATCATAGGTAAAATTAGGAAGGTAAAATATCATACAGATGTGAAAAAACTACCTGGTGTTCTTATTCTACTTTTTCAATAGCTTCCAAATGAACCAACTATTTTAAAATAAAACTTACAAATTTAATTTTTCAAATTCCCTTATAAAAGGTACAAATTTTCCCTGTGTGGCTTTTAGTATTTTATTGTACATAAAATTATGCAACAAATGATGTCAACATGCATAGTATTTAAATTAATGCTAGGTTCACTAATAATGCGACCAGAATTTTTCCCTATTAAAGTATTTCGTTTACAAAATACTTACCATAATTTAAGTTCTTGGTCGTTTGCGTGCGCTTTCAGATGAAGATGACTTTGGTGGCTCAGCCTGCAAAACTTTTAATTTCTTTCCTAACACTTCTGCACCATGCAATATCCTAATTGCTCTTTCTGCTGATTCCACACTAGAATATTTTGCATAACCAAAATTTTTATTTCTTAACATAAAAACGTCAATTAGGTCCCCAAAACGACAAAAAACATCTTTTAACACATTATCTGGGGGAGGTGATGGGTGACATACAATGAAAAGTCTTTCTGCACATGTTTCTGAGTCAGAAAGTGGCTGAGCAGCAGGTAACTGAACAGTGCAATAGCTTATTCCAGCATTTAATTGCTGTGTAGGATGAGAAAGGTCTAATTGCGATGATCTTACAGCAGTAACATTGCCATCAACTTCATCAGGAGCATACCGTACAATTAATTTGTAGCCTGGTGGATATTCAAATCCATTTAATTTTTCTTTAGCATAAATTGCTGAACCAACAGAGTTATAAACAACAACGGCAACCCCCTTTGATTCTCCAGTGGAATAATTCTTTTTCAAATCGCACAACTCTAAACCTGGTATCAAATCAAAAAGTCTTGCCAAATGTTCCTGCGTGACAGTTACTGCTACTTGAACTTGTAATCTGTTACCTATTACGGCAGATGTTCGGTTTTCTTGAAAATTAATACCAAATCCGGGAGGGATTGCACTTTGAATGTCGCTACGATTGGCACTAGCATTTAATCCCAGGGACACGTCCAATGAAGTACCCATGCTACCAAAATGACTAGATGATTGCATATCTGTATGTGCTAAGTCTCTTTTGATCTTAACTGACTTAGGTTCTGCCATAACTGCTCGATAAGATTTGTCACAGGTCTCCACTGCCACCGCTGCATTATAAGCACGTCTATACTTCACATAACCAAAACCCTTCTTTTCACCAGTTTTCCTATCTTTAACAACTTGAACATAATCAATCTCGCCATACTCTTCAAAAGCCTTTCGTAAATCCTTCTCGTCCATCCCTTTTGGTATAACAACAAACAGACGTGTTAAGGCTGATTCATCATTGAAATCTTCTGTTGATTTTGATGATTTTGGCTGTGCAATAATAACCTATATATATAAATATTTTCATAAATTTACAAATATTTAACTTTCATGAGCGAACAAAAACAATTCATTGGAAATACTTATGATTTGAACAATACACAAATATTGAATAAATCAGCCTTCTTAAATGTTTGGGGTACATCACCACAAAAACATTTCAGGCTTTTTGTGCTCTATTTTGAAAAAATACTGACCAAGTGCAAAGCGCTCCTGTTGGACATGCTTTACATTTTGGGGATTCAGCTAGGCCTTGTTTATTTTTTTTTACCTGGCTGAGCAAAACAGAGACGAGGGTTTTTTTAAAACAACCTCCAAACAACGTTTTGCATAGCATCATGAGTAGGAGAGGAATCTTAATGCAAATTCAAACCTATAGTATTGTACCAAAGTGGTTTTAGCTAGCCCTACCTTCAAAGGTTTTGTGTCATCATCTTCAGTCAACTTTTTTCCATCCATACTTTCAACTGCAAGGCAAGCTTCTGACATTTTGGAAAATTTCACATATGCAACACCTCTGTTTTCTTTTGTTTGTTTATCTTTTACAACCCAAACGTCTTCAACATTTCCATATTTTAAAAAAGCACTCTTTAGTGTGTCACTGGAATGATATTTACTACACACAACAAAAACCCTAGAAAATGGTGGCTTATCATGATCCACTTGACTTCCAAACATAGATTTATGATCTCTATCTCTTGAAGACTGAGAGTCCCTTCTTTCCCTACCCCTCTCTTTATCTCTGTTTTCTCGGCCATCGTTATCATTTTTCATGGAAGAAGAAGAAGACAAACTGACTTGAGAACCATTAAATGCTTGCGACACTACAGCGGCAGCAACTGGCATCTGATAACCATAAGGGTAGTAATCATACCCTGAAAATCCACCATTTGCAACCGGTGGAACAGACATCATCGTTTTTGATTCTTCATTGAAATGCACCACGAAGAACTTTTTCCCCAACAAAGAAACTGGTGTCCAAATAGATATTTTGCAGACTGGTATTGTTAATAAAAAAGAATATAATATGAACTAGATACAGGAAAATTTTGTTTAAAGATAATTAAAACAATAAATTTTGCCACTTCTTACTTGTTCTTTTAAATGTTTTTCGTAAATGACATTTCTCTCTTTCTATATGTTATATTATATTTGGTATGTGGTTTATCAAGTTGGTGGCAGCTTGAAATACTATAATCAATTTTATTTAGGGGAGCGTCAGAGAAACATTTTAAGGCTCAAAATATATTTTGCTATTAACTGCATTTCATTAACTTTATAGAACTACGCGAATAAATTTATAACTAGAAATAAATATGTTAATATGAAATATACATTAAAATAAAAAAATATATGAAAAACAAATTTATGAATATATCCCCCGTTTCATAATGTAGCATGGAAGCTTCAGGGCTGGCCATGTGTTCTAACAAAAAATGATGTTCATAAACGTATGAATGACAAACTTGGTGAATATTTCAAAAAGTTTACAAGCAATGCGCAAGCGGCAAGGAGAGAAATGAATGAGGGGCAAACAAGGTTATTTTAGCACATGGAAATGGGTTCTGTTATTAAATTAATATTGGAAATATAAGAAACTTGCCAAAGTAATGTAAGATATGGTGCGTGAAATGGTAGGGGGCTGTTGTGTATGCCTCGACGAAAGAGGTTGGAACGAAAATCCCTTGGTCTACTGTGATGGAAGTGGCTGCAATGTAGCAGTGCATCAAGGTCTAGCTGGCATTTGCATTTCTTTTTTTCTAATTTGTATCTCCCATGTCACATAACATATATATAGTTGATTTAAAATATTTAAAATATTATGCATTAGATTATCCAATGCAAATTAAAATCGCCGTGGCAGCCCTTGGCATTTTTTTTAAGAAGAGTGGACAGACCCTGGACAAATACCAGGCTTAACTGTTCCGATCCGACATAAATTTTAAATTAAGAAGACCTCTTACCCCAGACATAGATTTTTCCAGGGGATGTCTAGGATACTTATTGCAACACAGAATGGTTAAATGGTACTTGTTCTCAGACCCGGGTATGAGATAGATAGATAGATAGATAGATGTGCATATTTTACATGGCTAGCCTCACAAATATCGAGGGATATACCCTGTCTATTATTTCCAGGAGGGGCCATGGCTTAGATGGAGAGTCCTAGAGTATTTAATGCTCATTTTGAGCTAAGCAGACCCAATTAGGGCCTGCGCTCTACTAGACAACTGCCGGCAACATCCAACGGCCCACACAGTGTGTCATTTCCCCAATTCCTCACATGGCTTGGGTTAACCCGGGGCTATGGTAACATGCTCTCACCCATGTTGAATCGCCGTCAAGAGGAATCGAACCCCGGTCTCCAGCACAGAGTACGAGAGCTATAACCACTAATCTACGGCGCCACTGAATCTACGGCGCCACTGAGGGTGCCGATAAGAGTTCGGGCAAGTTCTACGTTTTGAAAGAAATTAAGTATTCGCCCAAAAAAAACGGCATAGACCCGAACAATGCCCGAAAAAAGCACCTTCTTCCAACTGTCGTCGGCATGGTATGTTGCAAGGAATTGCATTTCGAGAATGCTCCGGGCGAGTTCGGGAAAGTGCGGGCGTTGTGGAGGACAACCGCCAATTTAATTTGAAAAGTTGCCTGAACTCGCCCTTATATATGCGGGCGTTTGCGGCTTATCAGCACCCTCTTATCCGGGTTAACATTAAATTTTAAAAAGAAAAAAAACTTTTTGGGAAAATGAATGGCATATTTGGTTTTACCAGTGAATATTATATAACATAGAAAGTGTTGAATATATACCATGTAACTATCAGAACAAGATTTATTGTAATACAAAGTTTTTAAATTTTATAAGAATTTAACCATAATATTCAATTGCAGTAAAACATTTTCAGCCAAATGAAGCCGAAAACAATGAATAAAGAAGAGAGCATAGCATTAAAAGCTCCAGCCCTATGAATTCATGTTGGCATTCAGCATTGACATACTATGTTTGGTCCTAACACTAAAACAGCAACCTCTGCACAGTGTACAGGGGAAAGGAATTTTGGTACTTTTTTAATTTTTTTTAATTTGTATATGGTCATGCTTTTAACCTTTCCACACCGCTGTATTTTACTATTCTCAGTACCCGGCACTGCTATACTTTTGCAAATTTCATGCGGCTTACTAAAACTTTCATAAAAGGTTAACTGTATGTCCTAAAGTAAAAAATGACCCCATTCTGTAAAGTAGAATAGTTCCTCTAACGAAATTATACAAGAAAAGCTAATAAAAACAAGTGGAAGGTTAGGTACCAATCGTCAGGCACAGGCGAAAAAAATGCACATTTTACGAAAAGTCACTTTTTTCACCGCTATCACGAAAAATTTCAAAAATCTGGTGGAAATTTGTAATAACTAATAGTTTTTTGTAGATTTGAGTTGGTATATATACTTTGACTCCCAGAAATACAAAGAAATTTGTAGTTGGAAGCCTGTTTCCAAAATATTTCTGGTTGCCATAGAGCGAAAAATCCTAAAAATTGCCCAAAAAATGAAAAAAAAAAAAAAAATTCATCCCATTGCATGAGACTGTCAATCCAACATACAACATAAACACCCATCAGTCTGAATCAAAATCACTTCCATCAGGGTCTAGGGTGATGTCTTTTTGAGTATGATATTAAGCCGAGTATGACGGGTATGACGTTAAGCCGAGAATGATGATGATGAATGATGATAGATTTCAAAGCATTTATTGATGCACAAACCCACACCACACACGAATCCCGCCTCCACGTGCACGGGTGCTTCTTCCTGCAGGACAGTGCGGTCTGCCTCCCCTTGTACGTATACGTTTCCGTGGGGTTTCTACATAACTTTCTTCCGAAGAATTATCAGAGTCATGCGGCATATTCGGCGTTTGAGTTGGTGTTGTTTCAGCGTCTGACCGAGTTGTTGAAGAAGCATCATCATTTGTTACTGCATTGGTTTGTACTGAATAAGAATCATTCAAGGATGCAACTGTTGAAATTGTTTCATCACGTTCATACTCAGACATCTCTCCATCATCTGAAGAAAAAGTCAAATTTGAATGTCTGGGTGATATTAGACAGGAAATGTCAGGATAGAGCATGGAATTCCTTATACTGAACCAAAAAAAGCATGTAAAAAATCACCAAAATACTTACCATCACTTTCAGAGTCATCGGGACTGTCTAAAGATGAGAGATCTGAGTCTAAATCATCCAAATAGTTTTGTATTTCTTCAGGTTCTCAAAAAGCTCTTTTCCTTGTCGCCATCTCGGAAATAGTTTTCGCGCTCAAAAAAACAGTGAAACTTGCATTATTTATCTATAATACAGACCCGCGCATCCCCGAAAATAGATGTAAATTGTACCCGAGTCATTCATATGCGTAGATAAGAAGATAGAATTGGGAATAGGCCTGCGGTCCTGATATTTAATTATGAAAACACGTTGTACGTCCTTCGGTACTTGTGTTGGACGTACGACGTACGTCCTTTGGCGTAAAAATTATTATCATTATCAATTATCAAAGCTGGGAGCGCACAATTTATTGCAAGGTTGCTTTTTTCTTGTTCAAAGACCTTGTGCAGTATGTTTTTATTGAAGTCTTGTTTTTGTGCACTCTAAAAACCACTACAGCAAAATTTTGTTGTCATCAGGGTCTGTCTCGACAGCCTTTACGACAGCAAAAGCTGAATGCCGTCGTGGATTCGGAAGGCTGAGAATAGCACATGTGACGACAAAAAAATCTTCATAAAATATTCTCCAGCCTGTCAAGTTTTATAATAATTTAGATTTGTGTGGTATTTAATGAATGATTACCCCACTGATGTACGAGCTGTCTGTTCTACAAATTGCACAATAAAATTAGTAATATGGTGGATCCCAGACTAGATATCCTAGAGGTGATGTCATAGGCATACAGCTTGCCAGTAAACAGAAAAATTTGACGAGAAATGTGAAGTTATGTAATTTGATGACGTTTGCATAACATGGACAGTATACTATACTTATAATCTTGTCACACTATCTAAATATATATTTATTATATCTCACCATCCTCAACAAATTTTGGATTATCTTTTATTGCAAAGTACACATACAGTTTCTTATCCACAAACAAGAAAACAAATTAAGAAAAAAAACATCTAGAATTTTGATATCTTTCCATTGTTGCTTTTGTCTACCAGAAAACAACCTGCACCTTACTTAATCTGCTAGAAAATATTCTACTGTATATTAAAATATGACTGGATTAAAAAAGACACTTGACAGATGTTTTATATTGTTGTACTGATGGCAGGGGCTGATCCAGAAATTTATTTTGGGCGTCGATAGCGCCGCAGATGAGGGGCAAAAAAAATACATGGCTTTGGCATATGCACCGTCTTCTTTTTTAGTAAAGAACATAGTTTCTTCATGAAAATATACCTTCTCTGTGGTTGAAGACTCTAAAAATATCCAGAAAATAAGAAATAAAGCAATTCTCAAGCATTTTAAGTTGCGTGTCTCTAACTTGGGCGCCCAAATTAGATGTTCCCAAAATCGGTATACCGATGTCTAAATTGGCCTGGATCAGCCCTTGGGTGGACAATGTTGTTGGAAGGGCCAATGTAAACTGATGTGGTGTATGGATAGTGATGCATTGGCATGGATTGAAGCTTTTTTTGTAGATTAATGCATTTGCATGGATTGGAATCCTTAGAGCAGGGTTCGAATTCTAGGTTGCAATTCGCAAGGTGCCAATACTGTCTTTGCGAATCATTTTACAACAAAAATGTTAAAATTGCAAATCCCATTTTTCATCAACTGTGTATTACCTATTTCTATAATGGTTGTTGCAACAAAATAACCATTAACAAATCAATGGCAAGTGCCCTACAGTGCTTCCAGTCCAAATGTAAAGAGGTTTCCTCTGTACAGACAGGAATTGTTTGCAAATTGACTTTATATTTCTTTCTTGTTCTGTATATAGCTATAGGTAGTTGTTTCCAGTGATTTTTTTAATGCCCTTTTTTATCTTATCATCCATTATATATATCACAAAAATGATTATTGGTGTGCCATATACATATAACAACCTTTAATTCTACTTCATGTTTAATTGTTTTATTCTATTGTAGCTTGTTATGGCATTGTTAAAGTTCCAAGTGGTCCTTGGTTTTGTTGCAAATGTAGATCTCAAGAAAGAGTTGCCAGGGTGGTAAGTGATTTAATTTTCAGTGTAATTCAATTACATGGCTTAACCCTATTTGGTTTGGTCTTTTGCAAACATATTAGGATTCCACCCCCTCCATAACTTTTGAGAAACTTCTCCAAATTGAATCAAACTTGGCACACTTATAGTACGTCATGAAAGGAACGAAATGGCAATAAAATTTTGCTTATGTCAGCCCTTTTCTGTGTCGTCATCGGAATGTCTTCAAAATACACTCTCTGCTTAAAATTCAATTACTTTAGTTCTAGAACTTTTTAAAGTTTCTGACAGCTAAATATTTAATATATTTTTGGGTAAAATCTGAAAAAATTGGTAAATCGGATTAATCACGTGTCCAAAATTTACAGAATAATTCCCCTTGATGAAATAAAGTTGTGTGGTATAAGTTTCAAGTTCTAAGTATAATCCTAATGAAAGTGTCTATATTTTTCCAATTATAAGGGTATAGAGATTTTTGAGGATATGTTCAAGTAATAGCCAATATTTAAGGCTCTGAGAGGTATGGGACCTAAAAATTTAACATGCAGGTCTAATAGATATTTATTAAAACTCAGTATCATAAACATGCAGGGTAGCAAAAAAGAGTTGTTAACCCTATCATTTCTTTTACTTGTTTTTAGAAATGTGAACTATGTCCTTCAAAAGAAGGAGCACTGAAAAGAACAGACAACGTTGGTATGTCTCTTAACCTACTGTTAGACTACAATTCATTAATCAATATTTATTTCACAGAATGCATTTTTGTTACAGGTTGGGCTCATGTTGTCTGTGCACTGTACATACCAGAAGTGCGTTTTGGTGATGTCAGCACAATGGAGCCCATTATATTTTCATCGGTGCCTCATGAAAGATTTCTGAAGGTAACCAAGTATACAGAGTGAAACTGAGATTTTGATTAAAACTCATGCACTTTTAGCAAATCTGACCAGGCTAAAAATTCGGAAAGTAAAACAACAAATATGTACCTAATTTAGAATAATGTAACGTGGCTTAGGGAAGACTTTTAGGTTGTGATTTTAAACACTACGAACATTCGTGCTTTACGGCAATTATTAAATATCTAAAAACTTGAACAATCTTTTTTCTTATAGGCTCCAAAAATCCTGATTTTTTTTGTTTAGCTTCCGTTACTTTTTAACTAGAGAAAAAAAATTCAAACTGTGAAAAATAATGATGTCGTTTTTACTGTTTTTAATTATTTGGAATTAACGCAGGCAGGGTTCGGTGTTGTTGTCATTATTGAAATCAAAACAATGAAACTTAACGCCCTACCTAAGTTGATTAATTTTAGCGAATTTTGTGACATAAGCAAGTTCGATTAAAGGCTACTTTATTTCAATAAATTGGCCTGAAAAGCATTAAAATTGCGAAAAAGTATTTCATTTATGAAAACAAGTCTTCGCGAAAATTAATCAATCAAGGTATTTCCTTAGGCGCCAAAAAATCCTTTTATTTTGGGTTTTTTCTTTCCCAACTTTTTAAAGGTCTTTCGATAAACGTAGTACATTCTTTTATATCATAGACTTGTTACATTTGTGAGGAGAATGGTCGAGAAAGTAAAACCTCCAATGGTGCTTGCATGAATTGCCATAAAGCAGGATGCAAGTTGTCATTTCATGTAACTTGGTGAGATGGTGTTTTTGTTGTTGTCATTTTGAAAAAAATCGTAAATACATGTAGTAACAGAATTTCTGTTTATTTTAGTGCCCAGTCCAAACGGTTGCTATGTGAGGAGGCTAGTGTAAATGGGCATGTACAATATGTTGGCTATTGCTCTACTCATTGGTCGCGCAGGGTACTTTACGTTAGCGTACTATATCTTATATTTCATTTGAAATAAACACCTTGTGTGATTTACCACTTCCTTTTACCTTTTAGTTCAAACAGCCGTCTGTAACTCCTCACGTTACTGAAGCTGAAGTTAAAACACACGCGAAAGAGCGCAAGGGGCGATCACGAACTGACAGCACGTCGAGTAACACTTCTGTTGAAATTGTAAAGCGCGGTCGGAAACCGAAACTCGTAGACGTCGTTTCGCTAGATGATAAATCGTCAGACAATAGACTTGAAGCAATTTCACCGGTAACGGCTGACGAAGCTGTATTTGACAACCACTCAAGTAGCAAAGCTGCTGCCGTTCCCAACGGACAAGCGTCGTGTAAAGAGAGTGCTAGCTCGCATTCTTTCTCCGTAAATGGATTATTAAGTAATGACAAGTCGAAAATGAGCTCTCCTTTGAATACGCCTGTTACGAACCACCAAAAAGACAATTCGAAGCCTATTGACGTGAGCGGCCCGACCAACGTGCGCGACAAAAAGGAATCACAAAGTAGACACAAGTCTGAACTGAAAATTAGAAAATCTAGCGAAAAAGAGAAGCTAAAAAAGTTGAAAAACAAAATGAATGGCTATAAGGAATTAAATAAAGAAAAAAAGAAGGACAAAGAGATTTTAAATAAAGATGTAGAAAGAAAGAAAAAAGACAAACATATTGAAAAAAGCATTGAGAAAAAGGCAAAGGGCCACGCTAAAGAAAAGATCAATGAAAAGAAACGTAAATTCCCACAACCGTCACAGCTCGGTTTGTTAGAAAATGGAAAAGTCAGTTCTTGGGAAAGCGTCACTCCAAAATAGTAAGTGATTTAATTATCTAGCTCTGCTAGAGATTACTCCTTGATTTGATGTATATTTAAAACGTTAAAGTATTTTTATTGAAGTGCGTATATCTGTACTCGTGTGGAAAAAACCATTCGCGCATCCAAAAAATAAGATTTGTTAAGAGTCCCCACATGCTGAAATTTAGGATCAAGTTAGTGTCAAGTACTAAATACGGACGAGTTAAACTATTAATGCACATTTTTCTTCTTCACGTCTGTAGATCGTCTGAAAGGAATGTAGGTAGTAACGGGGCATTAAAGGATACTAACCCTTATGTTTGCCATAAAACTACCTATTTTTTGTTAGTCTAGGCTTTAGTTCATGCTTAAAAGTACATGGCCACCAGGATTATGTGCAATAAGGATTTATATCAGTCAAAGCCGGATTTTCCCTGCTAATGTGCGTTTAGTCCGTTTTTCACAACCTGTTTTCATCTCATTTTGCTTCAGTGATGAACCGCCAGATAATTTTCAACAATTTCTTGAACACCAATGGAACCAAAGTGCACAATTTCTTACTTCAAAAGCGGAACACTTCGATGGTATGTGTACATATTTTGTATTCATTTTCAGTTTGCGAACGAGTACCGACTGTCATCGCCCCTCTTATTCTCTCAACTGTACATTTAAATTATGTGGTTCCACATATGTTTACTATAACTTTTCTATTCAGTTGCTTCTTTGTTGGGTTGTCTGCACCAGTTAAAAGCCGATAATACGAAACTAGAGAAAAAACTACTAAGCTTACAGTCCAGGCGTGATCGCCTACTCGGAGTAAATGCTCGTTTAGCTGCGTCCATAACAGAATCTAACTTGCTTGGAAATGGTAAGATTCAAAGTCCTTTGTCGTCAATGTTATCTAAACTCAACGATTCACCAACGGCATCGAAGCCAAAGAAAAGTAAGAAGTCTCATAAAAAATCGCCCGAGTTGGACCACCACAATGCAGCGTCTCCAGATCTGGCTCTGTTGGCAGCAACAAGTGCAAGGCTTGGAGGCTCCTCCAGGGATACTTTCACATATTTGTCTGTACCTTCTGACGAGAAGCCGCCTACCCTGCAACATACTGAACATAATGCGTTGATGCAACCCGATGCCACATCGCATATACATGGCGAGCTCATACCAAACCGAAGTAATTTTCACGCTCAAATGGATTTCTTAGCAAACTCTTCAACGGTAAGTATAATTTCAAATTGTTTTATGTAAATATAGCTGCTTTTTTTAAATTAGAATGAGCATATGCTGTGGTGTGTTACCTTAGTTCATGAAATTTCGTCAAATGCGCGAAAATTTGATGTGCGCGGAATATTTCTTTTTAAACAGGGCTGCCAAGCCTTCTAAATCTTCTCCAAAAGTAGATTTTTAACAAATTTCTCTTAAAATCTCCTCAATTTTCATTTTACAAAACTATATGGTTAGTTACATTTTTAAAAAATATATAGAAATGCTACATGAGTACAAAAATAATTTGTTCTTCACTGGGCATTACCTTTGAAATTTCCTCAAATATTCTCAATTTCTTTGGGAAAAAGTCATCAAAACTCCTGAAATTTGACTCTATAAAAAGAGTAACCTGAGGAGAAAGTGCACAGAAGTTATATTGCGCAAAACTAAAAAAAAAAACAACGAACAATGACATTTAAGGTTTTGTAACACTTTTCCACAGAAGATTAATAATAAAATTGAAGATCATTAATAATCACAAGCGCCAAATTTAGTTGCACGAAAATTAAATGCGCGAAAGATGTAACGTTTTAACATATTTTTAATTTCCCTGCTAATTTTTGTAGGAACAGCGTTGAACGTGGACTTCAAGACAGTAGCATACAGATAGACAGGCGGTGATGCTAAAGTGATAAATACTGGATTCTGAAGGTACAATTGGAATTGCTAGAACCACCATTTCCAGGGTGGATATCAAAATTAAAATAAAAGTAAAATTTTTATGAAAATATGGAATGTCTGTAACTGGTGTTGTGAAATACTTATTTTATTCGCGACTTATTTTTATTTTGAATTTTATTGTTGTATTCGTGAAGAGTTATGTTAAGACTTACACTTTGTGAATGCTTTACGTTATCGGCTCCCTACGTCAGACCTACACTGTTTTCGCACAACCTCTCAAATAGAAAATCCTAACACTGACTTTCACTGCGTTGCTTTTTCCTAGGGACCATCGAGTTAATGTAATTGTTTACAATAAAGTAAAGTTTATGTTTTCTCGTATCGGTATATTGGATATTAAAAGATGCATATTTTATCACCCGGTTTTTTCTTATTTATGAATAGATCATTGTAAAAAAAGAAGTTTTTTATTCTTCTATAGCGTACACTGTAAATAAAAAACGCGGATATATATATGTACATAGATATAGCATTAAGGTGTTCAAGAAATGTTGTTGTTATTTTGTTTTATTCTTATAGCCCTTAATGTTTCTTCAAAAAACTATTCTTGTTTTTTTTATTTCATAGTACTATTCGCTTTCCTCATCTTAAATCTGATGTATCAATGAAGTTATCAGTAATTGCATATCAATTAGGAGCCGCAACAAAATAACTGAACAAGGCAATGGCATGATACATTGATTTTGTACAATTTCAAGAAAAATCATGTTTTTCTTTTCTTTAAACTTGCAGGTTCTCTACCCTCTCAGAAATGTTAGGAATTTGCAAAATATTAACAAATTGCCGGAAATATCAGCAATTTCTTTATTTTGTCAGGGAGATGTCAGGAATTTTAAGTTTAAATGGTCAGTGGAAAGATTTCGTATTTTAAAGTATCGGTAAGGATTTAATTTCACCCGTTCTTGAAGACTTAGCATTTGTTTTTTACAAAATGCCAGTAAGTTTACATTTTTAAGGGTAATTCAAATTTCGGCCGAAAATACCGCAATAATAAGGGAAATGTCAGGAAAATAGATGTTAAAATGGAGTGGACACCCGGACCTGTCATTAGCGATTAGCAAGAGATTTTCATTCTTGTTTTTCTGATTATGCCGTTGTGTTTATTGCGGGGCGGCAATTTAAAACACGTTAGTTCGTAAAAAATTGCACGAGAATTCGCCCGTCTGAATGAAGTCAATAAAAATATGTCGCATTTTATATTTCGTGTATTCGTACCACGACTATAAAATCGTGCAGAAAAAGTTTATATATGGGATACGTCGATTAAAAAGGTCTCGGAAAATCACAAATATAAGATCAGTAGAAGCAATTTTTTCACTTGATTTGTATTTGATATTATGGACAGGATAATCTGCAACTTCGACCCCAAGGCCTCTTTTTCTCCTTTTGATATCGGGACTCGTTGTCCTGGTACAAAAAAGAGACAAGGAGTACTGGGATCGAGGTTGAATTATCTGCCAACTGTTACAACTTTCTTAACCAATAAACTCTTGACAATGTCCTTGTCATCAAATTCTTAGTTATTATTGAGCTGAATTAGAATGCACACATGCTGACATTAGCATAACCAGGTTTGGCTCGCCTCCTCAATTTTGAAATATTCTCCAGAAGTAGATTTTTTTACAACTTTCTCCTCATATCTCCTTAATTTTCCTTTTACAAAACCATATGTTTTGTCACATCTTTTTATTTCAAAATCATAGAAATGTCATATGGTACCGAAATAATTTATTAAATATAAAAACGTCCTTAATTTTTTTTATTTTTGTCATCTACTGAAAGAAGCTTGAAAATTCATGTCACGTGTTCTCAAATCTCCTCCCTCAAACTTGATTCTATGAAGTGGCAACCCAGATAACGATATATCACAATTATCTAGCGAAATTGAAAAGTTCATTTTTGTACGTCACGTATGAGTTACTTGCTTTTTTCTGTTGTTCCTTTAGAAATGTTCTGATACAGGACCCAAGTCGAAATACAGTGGAATCTCTCTATCTCGAACTCGCAAGGGACCAAAAAATTTGTTCCAGATAGAGAGCAGTCGAGATAGAGAGATTCCACTGTAGTTGTTAATAAAACGCACAGTTGCGTTTTATCGAGTTTCGCAAAAGTGTTGGACGAATAGCAGCATTTGAAAATCTAGCAATTTCCCCTCGTAGAACGTGTGGAAATTGAATAAGAAAACCCGTGACAGCGCCGATTGAGGTCAAACATCCGTTTTATTTATGTCTGTCGTGTTATTGAACTTATATGACTTTTGAAGAAAGAAAGTCTTAAAAGCTGTTGCTGCTATGATCCATGTTGTTTTTCCATTTTTCTCTTGGCTTTTTTCAAAAACTTATGCCTCGTGTTGCTTATATACAAAGCGTATATTTAAATAATTATTACGAATTTAAACGAACCCGGAAAAACTTTTTCGGAAACATTCCGTTTTCACTTTTATCTTTTTTAATGCTGAATCCGTCTAAATTTGCAAAATCTAATCTAAACGCAATCCGTATTTATTTGATACATGAATCCAGATAAATTCGCTGAAGTATAAAGGCAGTATAAGTTTGTAAAATTTAGTCAATAAAAATTAAAGACCAATTTTTTTGAAGGTGACTATAATAACTTTACTAATAAAATTTTTTATTCCGGCATTATTTTACCGATAGGGTACCATTATTTTTCTAAGAGCACAAAACAAACAAGAGAGTCGGACGACTAAAGAAATGTGGAGCAAGTATAATAAACTCTTGTCTCATAATTTTTTTAAGCCAACCTCACACTAAGAGCTTTTTTTCTCTCTATGACAATCTCAGGAGGCCAAAAAATATATATTTCTTCTCGCCCGACGTGACGATATCAAAAAAGAAAAAAAGGGCCTGTAGTTGAGGTTAGGAAAACTAATACATTGGGATCGATGGTTAAAGGTTAAACCGAGAATTCTGCATTTTTTGCAAATATTAGCACCGGCCAAAATATGTCCAAAATGTTTGACTGCAGGGTTTTGAGTGTCAACCCGCCTTAAAAGTTTTATTTGAGCCTACTTCTTGAAATCTGCTCTTTAATTCAACACATGGACATGTATCAGACTTTATATATCAAATTTTTCTTGAAATGAGGATCAGCCCTGTATTTTGACAAAAAATAAAAGAAATGATGAAGAGAAAAGAAATGGAACGATGTATATTTACACACCCAGTATATACAGCACTCCTCCACATAGCCTTATTTTAAGTTAATTAAATAATTGATTTCAAATGAGATATAGAGTTTGGCGAAGAAGGAAGTAAATTTAAAGGTATGAAAAAATACTTTGTTTTTATACAAAACTACTGAAACCTGCTGAAAGTGATATGCTAAAAATTGAAATTTAGCAAACCTTTTTAACCTAATATTTAAAAATATTGGAAATAATATTATTTCCATTATATCAGGAATTCCAATTTATCGAGCAGGCTCGTATTGAGTAATTTCAGCGAAGACCATATGCCCTTTTGTGAAAGTGCTGAGCTTTTCGTTTTCATAGCCATGTTTACTTTTAGAAATAGGGAAATGTTAAGATCTCTTCTTTTCAAACGTTCTTCCATAAGCTGACATTAGCACGGTATATAACATTGTTTTTCCCAGTAAACACGAGACGTCTTAAACATGTCTTTAAAACGTCTTTTAAAGACCAGATGAGACGTCTCTGACCCTTCTAAAAGCGTAACGCCTAAAGACGTCTTTGAGAAACGTGAAAAAGACGTCTTTTTGCGACGTGTTTAAGACGTTTTAAAGACGTTTTAGAGACGTTCACCGTAGGTACCAAAACGTCTTAGAGACGTCTTTATTTAGTCTCTTTCAAACGTTATACTGTCATGGCAGGCCTGCTTCAAATAATTTTAGCCTATGCTTATTAGGATTTTAGTACTTTTAATTCTGATGGAGGTGTGACAAACCAAAACAAGAAAAGGGTTAAGAAAACGATGATGAAGTATTTAATAGAAAATTTATATTTATATCATTTATATAAATAAACAGTTTAATAAGAATAAAATAATATCACACACAAGCTTTTTTATAAGCAACAACAACGAAAACAAAATCATTACTTTCGGAAACTTTTCTTGTTCTAAAAGATGAATGTTCAATGAGCAACAGATAAGCAACAATCAAGCATTTAAAACAGAAAAACCTAAGCTGCAAAATATACAGTGTAATACTACAAAATTAAAATTGTTGACCATGAACAATAACAGTTAGTATCTTTGAAGGTTGTCTTGAACAACAGCGTCATTTTATTTTCACCAATCAGTAACACTTCGGTCTGAGCCCTGCTTGTAAAATATGTCTGTCATATTGTGCACGTTGGATGATGTGTTTATTCTTTGAAGTTATATCCAAACAACCCTTTAATAAAAAAATGCATTTCAGTCATTACACCAATATATAAAGTAGCTACTTTTTTTTTCAAGAACAAACTTCATAGGTCTAAAACTTTAGAACATGTGTAACCTGCACTTGAAGGGGAAGGGATAGTGAAGCTAAAACTAAGCATTTAAAGTATTATTTTCCCAAGTATTTGATGAACCCTTATTCTAGTAAACAAAATCTATTTTCGTTTTTTCCAGTGTCCTTATTATTCTTTGAACAAATAACCCAGGAGTTTATTTCAAAAATGTGTATTTTATTTCTAATGCTCCAGTTAAATCTATGTTACAATACCTAATTTTCCGTCTATGAGACAAAGATAGTCTGTGAGAGTCGCAGGTAACACTCTGGTAACAAAGGTGAGCAATGCCCAATTATTTTTAACATTTCGAGAGAACATTAGAAAAACTATAGATTAGAAAATTAGATTCAATGTTCCAGATTGGTATCTCTGGAACAGTATGAAGAAGAAATTTAAATGACTGAAAAAAGCAACCAAAAATCGCCCGGTAGCCTGATGTGCAGAAAAAATTAAGAGTTTGTAAAACGTTCCCATAATTCTGCTGATCTTCCATATATCATCCCATATCCGCACTTTGTTGACAATCTCAACAAGAAACTCTCAATGGTTATGTACTTTGTAAATAAAAGAGAATTTATAACTTTGTTGCAACAGCGAGTTTCGTTGTTTAGAAAGCTGACGAAGGAAATTCGATAAAAAACAGAAGCAGCTAACAAAATATTTATTTTTTTATTACTATTTTTGAAAATTCATGTTAATATTTAAGAGTAGTCACGTCATGACAACCGAACACCCAGGGCTATTCTTGTCTCTTTTTATGGTGGCAAAAACGGAGCAGTTAAATAAGTGAAGATCCCTTAGTTCATTTAGAACCACTTTTTTTCAAGCCTGTGACAATTTTAAATTATAGAAGCAGTTAGATTTGTTGGAAACTTATCTGTGAAACCTTTGGATTTGGACATTATAAATAGTTAGGGCGTTTTGTCTCTCAACGCTGATTGACAAGTCAGAGGTCTCGCTGTCAGATATACAATAAGAGACAACTGGTCCTGGGTTCGAGGTTGAAGAATAGATTACTCGAGGTAAATGTAAACTCTAACTTCAAATAAAAATACGGGGCTAAAAAGTTCCTAGCTTTGAATTAAACTTTAGAAGCCTTCATTCAAAAATGGCTGTTGTTCCAACCTCGTCCCCAGGCACTTGTCAGTTTTTTCATATTTGGACGGAATCCATCCCAGTGCGAGAAACCTAACATGTTCTGGGGACAAGGTTGTCGCTGTTTCTTATTCAACTTGATTGGATTATCCTTTCGTCAGTGAGAATTTTATTGGGTCTATAAATAATACACTAGTCAAATATTTTTGGTGTTTTGATGAAAATTAAACTGGCGGGTCATAAAATTATGCCGCCCGCCGAGAACATTCTTTTTCGTATTTGTACTTTTGCGTTTTAGAAGTCTGCTATATTACCTACCTAAAGTGCTGTTGTTCCCACCTCGTTTCCAGGACTTGTTAGTAGTGGTACGTGGGAACGACACGTACCACTTATTTTATTACCTTTATGGTCACGTGCTTACGTAAGCTTACGTGACTTTTTGTTGTTCATTTATGTTTTGTTTGTTGACACAGATTTATCACTTCATAAATAAATTTAATATCACATCATAGAAAACTCCAAGAGATTGTTTATCTTCATAATTTTGTAAAATAGATGGTGGGTGTAAATAAATTTTGTAAAGCCAAATTCATGTTGCGAAAAAAATATTAAAAATGGTAGCTTCTGATGTAACTAAGCGCAAAAACACGATGGTTGTGGGTATTGAAATTCCTGTGAATTTAAAACTGAGGCTTTGCAATACATCATTTTTTTCCGTCTTGCAAAGTTTTCTACCCCTCCTAGCTTTCTTTCTTCCAAACTCATAGCAATCCTAGGGTTATACACTATATCATTTAAAACATCAAGGAAAAATGTCTACACGAAAATGTATAACAGTATTCTCTCCAATTAACGGACACTCTAAAAGGCGGACATCTCTGATTAGCGGACACTTTGGTCATACACCGGCCGTTTTCAAAGTCTCATAAGAAACTTTCCCACAAGCGGACACTTAATTAGCGGACACTCTAATTAGCGGACAATATTTTCTGCAACAAAGAGCAAATATGGCTTTTTTTTTCTCTCCAATTAGCGGGCAAAGAAAAAAAGACAAAAATGAATAGTTTTTCTAACATTTATTTCAAACATTTTACAACTTTTGTGTCCAGCTTGCTTTTAATTTCGTCAATTTTCTTTATCAACCACTTTATCAGCTTGTCATGGCTTATAGAACTAAACTATCTCAATAGAGAGGAAAGAGAAACACTTTCCTCCATTCAGGAGAGACTAGAGATCGTCAAGATAAATAACAGAAAACAACAATTAATTAAGACTTTTTAAAATAAAATCTTTAATCATTTATCCATCATTTGTTAAAATTTGTTTGAAAGAATTTAAAGATCTGTAAAGATTGAAAGTTTGGTTCGTTATTATTATGTTAGTATTATATCATCATTTGTTATTTTTCCTTTGTGATACAAAAATCGGCTTTATTTTCCAATTTGCGGCTTAAAATGTAAAACTTTTCAAAAGGCGGACACTTTGGTCATACACCGATGGTGCCCGCCAATTGGAGAGTATACTGTATACAAAGCGGAAAATATATCAATTTTCAGCACAACACAGTAGAAATGTTTACGTGAAGCTGTAAAAAAGTTACTTCCACATGTGTTCATCTAAAGGCGGGGGCAAACCAGTCCAACATTTCATCCAACGTTTTTTTCCCATGTTGGATGAAATGTTGGATAAAAAAATGCATGTTGGATGAAGCAAAGTTTTAGGTTTGTGGGACTGCTTTTAAAAACATTCGAACGATAAAGAGTTCATTCGTTCCTGAAAAACAAAATGGCGAACGGAAGGAATTCTTCAGTGCTGCTTATGTTGCTGAACGAACTCGTCGATTCAGATGAAAAACCAACCCGCGGAAAAACAAGAGAGTGGATAAAGAGGAGGGAACAAAATGGATATTTTAGTAATATCGTTAAAGAATTGAAGATCGAAGACAGATTCGGATTTAGGGAAATGTTTCGGATGGATGTGGGGGGTTTCGATTTCCTCCTTAATGAAATATCCCATCTGATATCATCAACGTTCGAAATTCGGGATTTTTATATGTTGGATGAAAAGTACCACCAAACCAATCCAATATGAAAATTCACGCAACTCAGATAGAGAATTCCTTTGATCTTGCCGAAAATGTTGGATGAAATGTTTGACGGCGATCAAACTTCATCCAACATCGTCCAACACGATTTTTTTCTTCTTTTTTGAAAATTTCAAATTTTTTTAAAATTTTGAAGTGACTCAAACCAGTCCAACATTTCATCCAACATCACAAAAATTGCATGTTGGATGAAATGTTGGACTGGTTTGCCCCTGCCTTAAGCATTTTTGATTATTTTTCATTCTGCGAAAAACATTTTTCCTAAAGTCTGGGCAAGCGAGGAAGTTTAAAAAGAAAGTAGAAAAGTATAAATAAAATTTATTTACTTACGTACTTCATTCTATGAAAATAGAAATCCTCTCCTAGCTATATCTATGCTTCATTTAATCCGTTAAATTTCTGCTGAAAATCAATAAATCTAGCCCCCAAAGAAGAGTGTTTTATTAAAACAGGCTCCTCTCTATTCCTGGCCTCACTATCAAGTATAATGGTCTCTTTTGTACGGAGCGCTGTCTTTTGGAGCAAGTACCCTAACTGCCTTCCGGGATCTGTAACAATGATCTGAATTGCCGACTAGGGCTCGTTTCGGTTTTTGATAAAATTTAGCCTAGTGAACAAAAAAGGTATGCTGAAAATATACTGTTTAAGGCCAAATTTGGTCAAAAAATTAAAGAAGAAGGAAAGAAGACACCCTGCAGTAAATCAAAAAGAGGGCAATCCGAGATTTTCCTATTTCTAAAAATTAGGTAAGTCCCCCAAAAAGTTAGAAGTTTAAAAAACCTATAGAAGCCTTAAATAAAAGTATGACCCATCAGTGTCATTGTGATATACGACAACGTGAATAAAACTAAAATTTGATTTTCGATTGACGCGCCAGCTTAACTGAACAAACATTTGAATTTGGTCTTCCCGAAAGTAGATAGTCAACAAACAAAAACAAAATTGAAGCCTAGCTTAAATTTTGCGTCACTTATAAAAAAAGCGTGTATCCTAGTGGCTCCCAAAAAAACAATAACCACGTAAAAAGTGAGTATAGAGTTCACGCAATTGAGAAGACTAGCCTGTAAGAATCTCGATCCTGCAAATCTCGATGGACGATAAAAATTCGTTTAAGGTGTACCAGGAGCTTAGGTTTTTTGTATTTGGGCGGAACCAGAAAAAAAAACACCATGCCCTAGGGACGAGTTTGTTTTGTCTCTGTTGTTTTTCAATCGTGTTTTGTTTACTAGCGTCGTGATGGTGAAAGTTGGGCAAGTTGCACTAATAGCCATAGCTGGAGTGTCCTTTGTTTTTATCGCTGCATGTCTTGGAGGAAATGTGTGGACAAAAGTTGAGATAAGTATCAGAGGTTTTACATTCAAAGCTAATGCTGGTTTGTGGAAGACATGCCGAAATGGTGAATGTGAAAATCGAAAAATCATACCAAGTTGGTTCAAGTCTGTCAGAGCCTTCGCAGTTTTAAGTTGTATGGCCAGCATTGGTGCAATCGTGACGTCTTTGTTGGGATTATTTATTGAGAAAGTGAAAAGTATTTTCGTTTCCATACTTTTCGCGGCTGCAGGTAATGCCTTGATTAATTTCACTGCGGAAGGTCGTGGGTACTAAAGAATATAAAAGTGTGAAACGGTCTTTTCTGCTAAGCGTTTGACATGAGAATTAGCTTGATATGTAAGGCGGCTGTCTAGTCAAGAGGTTTCTCTTCTTCCACGGCTTTCGCTGCACAAATAGAAGCTTTAAATGCACTATGACCTTCTTCGCAAGAGCCTCGTTGATAACTGCACCCGTAAAAACTGAGAAGAATATATTGGCTAAATGAATGTGCCCTATGCCCCCGCATAAAAGCCCATGAATTTGTGTCGATTTTGAAACTTTCAATATGAAAAACGGTCCCGTACAAAGGCCCATGGCCCTAAAATATGCCGTCAAATTTTTAAAAAATGCGACTATTGTTCCGAGGGAAGTTGCGCGTTATTGCTTCTGTGTATTAAACTTAGGGGGGATGGGAACTATTGTTTGTGGAAAACGACAAAACAAAAGAGGGAATAGTTTGGAGGTTCCGTGTAAATGTGTTATTAAAGGACAAGAAACTTATCTCAAAAAGGCTGAACATTTAATAAAAGATTTTTGTAAAAGAGAAAAAATTGTTTGACTAAGTGCATTTCTCCTTTGTTTTTATTCCTAAATTGAAAAAGCCTCCAATGGTCCTAAACCAGGTATAGGCCATGTGCTTTTAAACAGTGTGGGTTTATATGCGGGGTAATAGGGTAATAAATAACAGTAATAATTAAAACACTGTAGCTGACCTATAAAACCTAGCTAGCCAAGTATTAAAATATTTAACTTCTTTTTAACTTCAAGCTGGTTGTATGGTCATAGCTTTGGTGGTGTTTGTCTCGAAGGTGGAATCCACACCGGGTGGCTCCATCGGTTGGTCGTACATTATTGGTTGGATTGGCATAGTGACTTCCATATTTGGAGTTATCCTCGGATTTGTTGCTGCAAGGTTTTGAAATCAAGGATAGCTAGTAGTTTTTTTACGAAGAATAATTATGTAAACGTTTATATTGTTTTAGTGTGCATCAAATTTGTCAACTTGATTGTAGAGACAAACTTTTATATGTTAAAACTGTAATACTTTTTTAAAAACAATTTTTTATACACATGCTTTATGACGTATTGCCATCGCAGGTTTTGTTCGTAGACACATCCAGTCGCTCCACACTTTATCGTTCACACTTATTTAGTCGCTCCACACTTTATCGTTCACACTTATTTAGTCGCTCCACACTTTATCGTTCACACTTATTTAGTCGCTCCACACTTTATCGTTCACACTTATTTAGTCGCTCCACACTTTATCGTTGCCTTCACACTTATTTAGTGGCTCCACACTTTATCGTTCACACTTATTTGGTGGCTCCACACTTTATCTTTCACACTTATTTAGTGGCTCCACACTTTAACAGAGGTTCCACACCTTAAGGTATGCTCCACATTTAAGCAATTGCTTCCATACCCTGCCTTCACTTTATTTTTGTTGAAGTCAAACAGTCCCAACGCTCCGTCGATTCTTTGCTAACCGTTGCTATAACTATGTATTTCTATTACAAATAAATGAGCAAAACAAATTTCTTCATTTCATGCATTCTTGCATTGGACAATGGTTCCAGAAATTGCTGACGTTAGAGATGACTATTATTTAAAACTTCTTATAAAGTCGTAGATGTGACAATCTAAGAAATGTGATGTAAAATCAAACTTTATCGTAGTAAACGCCATGTTATTTAGTCATTAATGTGCAATAACTGCCTGAGCAGGAATATTTTCGAAATTAATCTTTGAATGAATTTTGTAATAAATTATAAGTAGCTTGCATACAAGGAGAAAATTGAAGATGTCCAAGTAAGAAAAGATACTAAATTGGCGAAACTTGCTTTGGATCCTATTAGTCAATAATCAAACAATACAAGAGCAGAAAAAAAATGTATAAAATAAAAAAGTGCAGAACTTGCAAATTTGAGCATAAAAGTATTTATACACACTAATAATTCTCTAACCCTTGCAAAAATATACGTCAGCAGCATTCTATGGTGTTATTACCACGTTACATTACTTTAGAATGCCTGGTGACGAGGCTGCTAACAGATAACGGGTTAAAAATTTACACTAATGCCATCTGCAAGCAATTTTCAGGGTCGTGGCAGGCACCGTTTTTTCAGGCGCCAAGAAAACAATTTACCACTGTCTAAGACGTAGTTTATACGGCCTAACTTATGCCTCGTCTAATTTAAATACTCGTAAGATTTGTTTTAAGTTCGACGTAAGTTAGGCTGTATAAACTGAATTTCATTATTAGGTTCGGCTCGTCTATTAAGTCCGGCAAATTTTGCCTAACTTATTGTGTAAGTTGGGCATTAAGTTAGGCACCGGTTTAAACAGCCTAACGTGAGTCCAACTCAAATCCATATCGTCATTGTTCGTGTATTTGCGTACATGAAACTCTATTGTTTTTGAAAGAAAAAGAGCCGCGTCAACAAAAAAATAGTTGATGACCTTGTTGATGTTATTTTGGATAACGACAAATACAAGGAAAAACTGTTGTTGACAAATGTGAAAAATGTTAAAAACGGCCAATATTACGACAAAGTTATTGGAGAGTTAAAAGAAAGATGTAACGAAAGAGGTGAAGAATTTCCCTTTAATGTTGCACAAACCCGGCAGAAGTTTAAACGGTGCATCAATATATGTAGAGATGCAGTGATGAAGGTAAAAACATCATCAGGCATCAAACGTTTCCAAGAAGAAAAAGAATTGGGAAGTTGGTTTGGTAAATTGTTACCTATTATTAGTTCGATGGACAATTGTCAACCACAACAGTCTATTGAACCAGGAGGAAAATGGTAAAGAAGCTAATCCTGGAGAAAGTCATGATGTTTGCGAAGAGGCAACTCCAAGCTCTTCCTCAAGTTCCTCTGACGGAGTATCAAATGGAAAGAGGAAATATGTACCTACACCAACCAGTATAAAAAAATCCAGAGGACCAACCGAGAATCTGTTTACTGAAATGAAAGAAACAATGAATACGCTCAAAACACTAGCTTCAGATACTTCATCTAAAGAAATATTAGACTTTTTAAAGGAAGAAAGTCAAAGGCAAGCCGCAAGAGAGTAACGATCGAACAAATAGTGGCCTTAGCTAGGCCACACATTTCTCCTATTCTGTAGATATAATCACCTCGAGAAAGTTTGTAGATTGTTACAGCAAGTCTGAAGTCTGGAGGGATTGGAACTTCTGTCACCACCTTTTTTTCAATCTTATCACTAATTTTTTTGCAAAATGTAATAAAACGTGGCGCGTCTCATGCGGAATGTTTCGTAAAATCTGTTATCGTCATATATGTCTCGAACAGTTTCCCACCGGCCTTGATTTCTAACAAAACGGCGGCATGATCGTGGTTTCCGTCGTGCTTCCTTTCTGATGAAATGATCCATCATAACAAGGTTTTTCAGATGAATAAAATGTTGCTGAATCAGAAACATTCTTCTACTTTCCTTAGATAATAGGATTGATAAAGTGTTGTGAATACGCTGCATGTTCTGTTTCCTATTTCTCTGATAAATATAAAGAGCAAAAACAAGAAGCCTTCTCCTATCAATGGCAGCCATCTTGAAACATTTGTTTATACACCTATGACCAAACAGACCAAAATATATTAAAACATTGTGCACAAAAAATAATTTAGAAAGCGTGGCCAATCTCGTGCTTACTCACTTTCTGAACTCAGATTAAGCACCACTAAAAATTACATATAAACCATAGGCAGAATTTTAAGATTTTGCTCCCTAGATTAACTAAAAGTGCATTCTCGGCACAAGTCTCTCTCATATTTACTATGATTGACGAAATATTTGCCCCCATACCCTACGCAGCTACGACTCTGTTATTGTTTTCTCTTCCAAAACGCAATTCTGCGAGAAAAATGCACGGCCAACGGCTGGTATATCATAAAAATTTGGTCTGTAAATTTAGGGGAGAATTATATGGACGTAACGGAAAAGTGTTGCATTTGTTTTAAACAGGGAAACCGCTATTACACGGATCAATGAATATGCGCGTAAAGAGAATAACATTACAATATTTTAAATACATCCGTTTCCGGTTAATTTAATTCAGCAATCACGTTTAACTCATACTCTGGATGATTTTGTTAACAAAAATGCAGCAAATTGTACATTCTACCTAATATACGTTTTAAAGGAGAATATTACAAAATATTTCCACAAAAAGCAAAATATTTTTTAACCGCGAGGTATGTTCTCCTACTTTCACCAGTATTTACTTCTTTTTGCCATTGAAGGGACCAGTACAACATGTTGTGGGGCAAGTTGGGCCACACGTAGTTGCACATTGTGGTGGGCAAGGACATTGTGGGCATGGTGGAAGAGGACATGGACAAGGTGGTGGAGTTATAGGTGGACATGGACAAGGAGGTAGAGGGCATGGTGGACATGGGCGTGGTGGACAGGTTGGGGGACAAATTGGTGGGGAGACACTCTGGGTAGTTTGTGTGCCAGCTTGGATGCAGCAGTTTGGTGGACATCCAGTGGGTGGACAAGGCTGTGGACAAATAGGTGGACAATCTAAATAAATATACAAAATAGATAATAAAAATTCTAATGAAAAACAATAAATATATCCTTATAATTCGTATAATGGCACTCAAGTGCTTTTTGAACGAGACTTCAAATAGACAAGTCACAAATATCGAAACATTGAGGCATATTGAAGCATCTTAAAGCCGGGTGCTAACTTCCATACAAGATCAGAAAGATTTGCTTTAAAGAATCATCAAGGCTTAGATATAGAAAGTGATTTCGCAAACATAAACAGTGATGCAATGAAACTAATTATTGGAAAAAACTTACTTTGCATATACGCCGATGCAATTAAACAGCTAAAAAAGAAAAGTGTTGCGTGCAATTTGGCCATGTTAGCTCTCTTCTTTGTTGAACCTTCGACGTGTTAACTTCGCTTTGATCTAACGTTACTGTTTGGAAAAAGTTTAATTCTCTTTAACAGTGATTTCAAAGTGTGATGTGATTGGTTAGAATTAAAATCTTTCACTTGCTTCACTAACTACACGTTTCACTTTGAGCATAAAAGGGAAGTTTCATTGCATCATTGCCCTAAAAAGCATAATGTTCTAATGCACCATTTGTCAAATAATTATAGCAGGTGCAAAATCACTGAAGTGGAAAGAATAATTCTCTCATATATACAGAGAAGAGTCCAAAGGTTACAAAACCTTGTTCAGTTCACCTTGCAACGATCAAATCAAGGTTAATTACATTTATATTTTTGCGCAAGCTTTGATGAGAGTTTAGCCCACAGAACAAACTTTTTACAACTTTTCTCGACGACCTCTTTCGGAAAGTTCGTTCGGAAATCTTGCATATAGTGAATCATTTTGATCAAGATATATTAAACAAAAATGTTCTTGCATTTTTTGCATACTGTTTTAGAAGTTTAAGGCAAAATGCAGTCCGAAATTATATACACATGCTGAAATAGGTACCAACCCAAATGTTTTGATTTTAAGTCACAGCAATGCGCATGCGTGTGCCTTCTAACATTCAGAAAATATAGCAGCAGACTAACACAATAGAAGAGAACAGTCCAGAAAAATAAAATCCTCTGCATCTAGGCTTTTAGGATCTTATGTTCCTGAAAATTCCATAAGCCAGGGGTACTAAATAGGTGATTTTTTTGTGAGACGCGTACAGAGAATTTTATAAACAACTGCAAATCGTGTATTGCAGCAACCTTTTTTTCAATATAAAGAATGAACGCTTTTGTTTGTCTTATAAATTTATCTTTCTCGACATATTTCGATAAGCACTTGTCAATACACTGGTGTACAATAAAGACATATTCGTTCTGTATATAATATATTTCATTGCAGAAAATACAATCATCGCACAACAGTAACAAGATAATAAAGTCTACGAATCGTTTTCCGCGTGTATCATCCTCCTTGCGTTTCTGCTCATTAGGCTTTCGTGTAAGTCATTAATGTCGAAAAAGGCGGCCCGCTTCGTAGCCTCTTCATAAATGCTTTTCTTGATTTCATTTCTTTCCATTCATACCACAGCATTGTGTTGGACAAAGGGGTCCGCACTGGTTGGCGCAAGAAGGTGGACATTGAGGAATACAATTTATATTCTGACAAGGTGGAGTGGTACATACTGGACAGGGTGGTAAAATAGGGCATTGGGTTGGACATGGAGGTGGTGTTGGTTGAGATATTTCCATTACGCCACCCATAGTGCAGCAGTCGGTGGGACACCCAGTAGGGGGACAAGGTTGTGGGCATGGTGGTGGGCATTCGTCTAAAAAAAGAAAAATATTTGATAAGTAATTAATCCATGAGAAGTTAAAAATGCAAGAAAAAACAAAACAAACAACCTAACATCATCTTACCATGTTTCATCAATGTTATCGTTGGTCCTTTCACCACATCGCCTTCTGGGTTTTTCATTTCGTTGTCATCAATCGTGTTCAGTTCGCGAGTTACATAGTCACCATTATTGACTTGAAAATCACCCGAGTTTGAACAGTGACCAACATTCAACACCATATCAATACTAACACCGCGTGGAATATCCTTATTTGGAAATGGGATTGAATATTTCAAATTAGCTTTTGAAGGATTGCGATATATCTCGTGCGCCAAACTTTTAGCAGCCACATCTTGCTTTGAAGTGTCGGCTATAACGGCAATCAGGCAACTACCTGCAGGTAAGTCGTCTGATAAGTCGGCAGGGTACTTGATGCTACCTTCGACCTTTTTACCATCTAAATTGATTGAGAATACAGACCCAATTAGGCATACGAGCACGATAAGGTGTGTCTTCATCTTGCTTTTCTTTTCACCAGATTATAATTTCCCCTTCAGGTCACAATAATAAAAAAAAAATTACGATGATGGCAGAGTGCTGATATTTGTTTGAATATCGCACCTGCGTGCTAAATCAACGTTAAAATCATACGCTCTGATGAACTATAATTTTGTAATAAATTATTCGGCAAATGATCTTGTCATTTGAAGTGATGGAGTCATGATAATTCTAAATCAGGCCACAAAACTTTCGCCCGCCATGGTTGAGTAAGCAAGAAAAATTTAAATTTAATGACCACCTTATTTGCATAGTCTTGCTATAAATACATGTATAATATGCATAATTTTTTTCTAATAATCAAAGAAAATAAGCTATTTAAAATCATTCCGTATAAATAAAAATAATACTTTGTTTTTTACATAGTTTTTATTAGTACAATATAAAAATACAAATAAATTATAAAGACTCTTAAGCAAAGCAAAACAAAACATCGCCTACAGAATGTTAAAGTTTTCACCCAAACTCTCCGACTGCAAATATTTTTACTAGCTATAATTCCATAAAATATTATGAAGATTGGCACACCACGCGATCCACCTCTCCATGTTACCATATCAACCGGTCATAGAAGTCTGGCAGCATTGCGTTGGGCAGTTTGATGTGCATTGCACTGAACAGGAGGCGGGGCAAACAGGTGGTGTAGGACAAGCCGGACAGGGAGGTGTGGTACATACAGGACAAGGAGGTAGCGTTGTGCAAGATGGGCAGGGTGGACTAGTACATACTGGACAAGGTGTTGGTTGCAATGTTGGTGCTACTGTAGGGCATGTGACTGGACATACTTGTTGTGAAGAAAGTTGATAATTCGGTTGATCTATCGGAACGCAGCAATCTTCTGGACATCCAGTATCCGGACAAGGTAGCGGACATTGCGGTGGACAGGTCGTTTCATTTGTTTTAACGATGTCTATATATATATATAAAAAAATTAAACAGGTACATGTTATATGCCAAGAAGGTTTGAAAAAATAGGGAAAGAACTCTTAGCTTTAAGCTTAGTTCGCAGGAACGATATATTAAAACAGTGAGCAGTAGCAACCCATGGAGGTATGAACACGGTATAAGATAAACAAAGCCTGGCAAAGAAACCTTTGGTTTACGATCAATTCTTGTTATCGTTTATTGTTTTGCAAGCTGGTAGAGAGAAAGATTGGTCTTGTCATCACTCAAAATATTTTCAAGGGCGAAATAACGTTTTAAGTACAAGCTATGTTCAAGAAATGCAATATCCAAGAATATTTCCACGGGGATGTAGAATTTGGGATCATGACTACTTTTTCACAGGCCTCAGATGGAAAATTTATGCTGCGTTTTTTTTCTGTTATTTTTATACACTATACCCGTGTAGAGCAAAAAGATATATTTATATATATTTCTTGTGCTTTTTATAAAGAACAGAACAGAAATAAAATTATTCCCGATAAAAACCTATTCCTCAAACAAACTTTTTTAATGATATAAAAATTATCGCTTTTATCACTTAGCTTCATTTAACTTCGTTGCTATATTCAGTTTAAAGCGATGGTTAAAGATAAAAAGTTGAAACGATTGTTCATTATCTGTAGGTGTGAACTAAGCTTTAGTTTTTGTTCACCAAATGCATGTAAATAAAAACGCAGTTACTTACCAACATTTGTGAGGTAAACCTCAGGTCCTTCAATTTTGTTTCCAGTACTTTCGTCAATACTTTCTCGGGAAATAGTATTCTGCGTATCTGATATGTAATCATGTTTGCCTACTGTGGGACCTGACGATGATGAGCAATGACCAATATTCAATACCGCACCAACACTGAATACTGTGGAGTCAGGAAAATCATTTCTGGGGAAATGCAAGGTGTATTTTTTCGTCGAGTGTTTTGTCACTGTGTAATACACTCTGTGTGCAATGGCTGGGGCTGCCACATCTTGTACTGAGACATCTAATAAGGAAACATGCAAACAGGAGCCACTTGGAACATATTCAGGAAAAGTCTTTGGATATAATATTCTTCCTTCCACTTTTTTTCCATGAAGATTAATCGAAGCATGGATGCCAGCAAACAAAGGCATCAGAAAGATAAGCGGATTCATTTTCTGTTTCTTTGTAATTAGGAAAAGAAAAAAAACTTTTTTGTTGGCAAAGTTTTTACACCTTTGAAGTTCTTACACCATTGTTTCGTTTCATGCTTCATTGAGCTAAAGACGTGTAGCTACAAAAGTCTCTTTCTGTATGAAAAGGAAATTCCACAATTGAAAGCTACAGCACCTGCCTTTAATATTTCTTCACAAACTTTTTAATTGTATTTTATCCAGACATAAAGTTTCGTAGAAGCACAATAAGTAAAAGAATTATGACAAACTTGTAGAATTTCCACCACATATTTTAAAAATCCTCTCTACAGGAATCACTTGCGCCATGCGCCGAAAATCCAATCAGATTTTTAAAAGATGTTCTTGGATTATTGTAATAGTCTTGCTAAACCATTTGAGATCTATTTAGATTTCATTACAGTTGGTGCAAAGACAGAACATTATTTATGTATCTTATAGAGCTACCTGCAACGGGGCGTGAAAACTTTTAGGTGAGATTACATCTGAAAATGAAATACACCGGAAGCAATTTAGCAGAACTAACCATAAGAATCACGAGGCAAATCGACGTCCGCACAATTTTGTCCGCACAAAATTCTCTTTAAAGGATGTCCGTTTGCAGCTAAACACCCTCCCCCGCTTTTGTCTCCAATTTTGCTAACCACCCTGCCTCCCACCCCCCATGGTGCGAACATCCTGTATGGATCATCCCTAATGGAAAAAAAGTGAAAAACAGCGTGTTGTGGGGATTAAACGTCAACCTCATCCTAAGACTTGTTAGGAGGGACCTTACGAAATAGACGGATTTAAGTTTAGGACGGCGCGAAATATTTTTCTACAACTTGTAGACCGTTAGGGTTTATACACTGACACTTTGTATTATATTTATCAAACGAATTAATCCTTAAAAACAGTCGAAGTATACTCACGTTTTATTGACTACGGCTACTGACTTGCTTTCACGTCGAAGGATTTTGACTACGGTTGAAATATGGGGTTTCCCTTCTATTACGCAAGCGCAGATACAACTTTTAAGAATAGCAACGTCCTAAAAATCTTCCCCGTCCATTTCGTAAGGTCCCTAGTTTTTATATTAAGACGAAACAACCTCTACCGTCCAAATATAAAAAAACTAACAAGTTCGGGGGACTAGGTTGATCAAACATATTAACTGGAACTGAAACTGAATAATTAAGAGGTCATTAAATTCATTTTCGTGCACTGTTTTTTCTTGTCAGATATTTATGTTTCATCAAAACCGATAAATGAACCACGAAAAATATAGCGCGTTTTATTGGTTGAGAAAAGCGACCGTGTAAACTTTACTTTTGTAATATCTTTCTTGAGGAAGCTGGTGAGCTGGGAGATACAATTAAAATGGTGACGAGATATTAGAACATTGGACAAAACAACAAACTATATGTGTTGTGCTAAGAATTAGCCGACTATATTGCTGCCGACAGAACACGGGACAAACGATTTACAGAGATGTAGACGTGCCCTGGAGTCGAAATGTATGCGCCAACATTGAAAATATAGCTACCCCAAAGTTATATTTTCAATAATGGCGCATGTAGCACGCATGCTCACATTTGAATGCGCGTTAGGACTTTCTGTATTCTAAGAGTGTGTAAGTGACTATGCGCATGCGTGCATCGAGGTGTATTATAAATTATAAGAAAAGCATCTGCAGCTTCCAAGATTCCTTACAAAAGATTAATTTATAATTTTCCTCTTGTCAAGATGATATTAATAGGAATAACTTAAGATGTCCTTACAACATTCTTAAAAACACATTTCATTGATTTCTTATCAATATAAACTCATTTTAAGCCTTGAATGTTCTTAACTCGTTTTACATTTTTAACCGACTAATCCGTTCTCACATGATTTGTTCAGAGAAAGTTATTTGATTCGTCCTCGGATATAAAGAAACACATGCATGAGGAAACTCACGCAACAGAAATCAAACGAATTGTATAATGCAACGAACAGATTTGTATTTATACTAGTGAATGTTGAGATTATACACGGTGTGCCGTAAACTTTTAAAAAACTTTCAATCCACAGCAGATTCAGTAAGAACCATAAAAAGACCTACAAAAAGGTGGGTTAACGAGACTATTAGTTTCAGATGAAAGCGTCTAAAAACAAAATTAAAAATATCGTTATTGTTTCAAGATTATATTTTCAGAAGTATACCAGTTACAGAATGTTCACACTAATGGTTTTTCCATTCTTAAGATTTTTAAAGTTAGTTACTGAATTTCGTCATCTTTGAATCAACAAGGTTTGAAACTCCGTGAATTAAACATAAAGAGATTATGGAGTTTATAAAACATCAAAAACATTTTTTAAAGAATTTACATAATAATTTTCGGAAAATTAGATTTCCTGTGACAAAATTAGACGGATGTTCTACATGTCGAGAGGAAATCGTCCAAGGGACCAAGTAATTTGCTAGAGGTATCTAGTCTTCGAATTAAGTGCACTGTTAACATGATTAGTTTATGGAACATCTGTTTTTAAAACCCCGTGAACTGATGTAGGGTTGATATTTAATCTCGATAGAAAATGTGCTGGAAAAGTTGCAGAAATGCCAGAAATCTCTGATTGTATTGATGGTGAAGGAAGCACTTCCAACGGCGGAGTTGGCGGCACACACTCACTTGATAAGCAGTTCTGTGGCACACATGGTGGGGAAGCACATTCCACCGTTGGAACACTACCATAGTTAGCGTCACAATCTGTTATAAATCCATCGGAATTGCAATTAGACTGAAGTGGATCTGGTGCAGGTAGAGACGTTCCTAGAGTGTAAATTTATTTAAGACTCACTGGTTACAAAACGTTGTATAAATTTTTTACCTTATTTAAGAAAAAAAAACAGGGTTTAGGCTAGCGTGTAGTCGAGGCAAATTTTAGTCATCAGTGCATCAGTGTATAGTCCCTTTCCCCCGACTAATGTGTTGGGTATCAGGTAAAAAAAGATGTCCAATTATTTAGAAAGAAATCATGGCTTTGTATCTTCTGCCTTCTTCCTTTTCCTCTCCTTTTATCACTAAATTCATTAGTTATTATGAAAACTAGTCGATTGACTTAAGTAGGAACAAAATTTAAACATTCCAATTAAAAGTTTTCGAAAGATTTATAGTCGAGTTAAGGTTAGTCGGATAAAATTATTAATCAGTGAATAAGTTAGTCAGAGGAAATTTTAGTCGGGGGAAGCTTTAGTCAGCGACCCTCAAAATTAGTCACTCTCCCCCGATAAGGTAGATTCCTCTTACCCTCTGCTCTTTTCAAAGTTAGCGATGGTCCTCTAATGACACCATGTACAGCATTCTGCACCATTCCTGTTGTGAGAGTTTTTCCTTCCGATTTATAGTCGTCTCGTTTTATAACAACTGCAGATGGTTGGGAGCAGCAACCAAGGTTAACGACTGCATCAACTGCATATTGCTTTGAAGCAGACAACAATAGGTCCGATACCTGAATAGAATATTTTTTGGTAGTATGTTTGGATGGTTGACGGTACACTTTAGACGCAATGACAACAGCCGGTACATCTTTCAAAGATATGTCCAGAAGCCGTACAATTAAACAGGAACTTTCTGGAATGATTTCAATGAATGTGGGTGGGTAAATTATTTCACCGTCAATACTTTTTGCAGTTGGTTTGGAAAATGATTGAGTCGTTATTAGCAACATTAAAATTGCAGGAATTTTCATGGTAACTTTTAATTCTGCAGCCATGTCTAAAATAATATTCGCATCAACATATTAAAAAAAAGAGACAAAAACGTAGGATTAACTTAATTTAACTGTTGAGAACCGACTCTTTAGTCTTCTATTGCGTTTATCACGTGTCGAATTCCTAGTAGCCAAATCGACGTGGACAATCGAAAAAGCGGTATATAATTTCGACCAATTTCATAACATTGCACATAAAGTTAATGTGAAATTCTTTAAACTCAATATTATTGACATATCGATGACTTTATCACAGTTTTAAAATTCGTCATCAAGAGACATCGTTAGTTAAGACTTAATCTGCTCTATTGCAGTGCAATTGTTTTGCAAAGCCTTTGAGATTCTACTAGAAATAACGTCAATTTATAGTGCAAAAAATCAACTGTCTCTGCACCATATGAATTAACTTTTTTCTATAAATCGTGATATTAAATTATGGTAAACTGGTACTATAGTTTGGAAAACAACCATAACATGATTTATTGAAATCAGAGCATTGATAATGAAGGAGAGGGGGCGAAAATAAAAAAATTGCACTTTTTTCCTTTTTTTTATTTCCATTTTCATGCATGCTTTATTCTAGGTTAATAGTTTACTTACCATTTTACGATGATAACATAACGAACCAAAGAATCTAATTTAAAACCTTTCTTAAAAAACTTCGGCACGAAAAAAATGTTTGTTAGAAAAAAATTTAAAATTTGAAAACTTCGGAAATAATTGTGATTGTGTCCATCCACCATGCGACAGAACTTTGCTGTAAATGAGTTACGAGCTAATAGTTAACGGCATATTTCATACCATGCCAACAGAGGACAATGCGGATTTTTGTTGGCACGGAGATGGGTTAAAATGGTGAAACATGATTAAAATGTGAGGCAGTAACCAACGATTTAGGGTTTTGGATAAAAAATAGCGGTTTAACGATTTCACCAAAATAATATCTCTGGGTATAATTCAGACTTATTGTGTGCAGGCCGCTTTCTTACTTCACTTTCTTTTTATGTAATCAACAACTTATAAGCAACGAGAGGCTTAAATGCTTTAGAAAACAATTTAAAAGCAACAATCAGCCTGTGTAAATGAAGAAAATAAAGAAAAAGGACATATCATAGGAACAAAAAGCAGCAATAGTTTCTGAGACTTTCCTCGTTCTAATAGTCATATAACCTGCTTTTTTAACGGCAATCAAGGCGGATGCTATACGTGCTATTGGCAGATATGTTACCAAAACCAAAACCAAGTAAACTAAAAATTCCGACCACCTGTCACCACAGGTGGTTGGAATTTTTAGTTGAGTGAACAAGAAGGATGCGTGGGGATCAAATATGGCGAACATTTGGGCGGACTTTTCCTTTTAAATATCTCCCTTAATAACATTAGTTGGGTGTTGAATAAAATCTTTAAAAACAATTTGTTATACACGTGTAAATAAACAAGTTCACATAAAAAAGTTATATAAAATGTAAAATCACATGTTTGTCTTTTTTCGCATTTTCGTTGTGTTTCAACGCTGACGATTGAACCAATATTTTCGTTGTGTTTCAATGCTGACGATTGAACCAATATTTTTTCCGTATGTAACTTTTCTTCTTTTTCTTATTTGCTGATTTTCTGACGGCACTGATGCATCCTGTGGGACATCTATCTATTAGATGGCGTCTGTCTAAATCGCTTTTTGATAGTGATACGTTCATTTTTACTCTGCTCGCATCAGCACAGCATTCAATAGGACAAGCGCTTGGACATTCCAGCTCAATGTTAAAAATGAAAGCCGTTTTGGAAGGTGTGGTTCGTCTACTGTGTTGCATGTAATTTGGTGGTTTATTGGTAGGTACAATCACTTTGGAAGTAGTGGGCTTTACTTCCTTAAAATCTGTACCATACGACGGCTCGGTTGTCGTTGTTAATGACCCTCGCTGAGTTCTAGACACTTTTCTTAATTTGGACCTTGTTGTGGAAACTTTCAACATTATCGACTTTGTCGGCGAAATGTTCTTAGTTGGTGCAGATTCCGTTGTTATAACATCATCAGTGAACGTCGATTCTGTTGAAACGTCTCCAAGTGACGCCGATTCTGTTGTAGAAATGTAGTCATTGAATGTGGATTCTGTTGTGGAAACGTTGTCATTGTATGTCGATTCTGTTGTGGAAACGTCGTTATTGCATGTCGATTCCGTTGTGGAAACGTCGTCATTAAATGTCGATTCCGTGGTGAAAACGTTGTTATTGAATGTCGATTCTGTTTTCGAAACGTCGTTATTGTATGTCGATTCCGTTGTCGAAACGTCGACATTGTATGTCGATTCTGTTGTCGAAACGTCGTCATTGAATGTCGATTCCGTTGTCGAAACGTCGTCACTGAATGTCGATTCTGTTGTTGAAACGTCGTCATTGTATGTCGATTCTGTGGTGGAAATGTCGTCATTGAATGTAGATTCCGTTGTGGAAACGTCGTCATTGTATGTCGATTCCGTTGTGGAAACGTCGTAATTGAATGTCGATTCCGTTGTCGAAACGTCGTCATTGTATGTTGATTCTGTTGCGGAAACATCGTCATTGAATGTCGATTCTGTTGCCGAAACATCGTCATTGTATATCGATTCTGTTGCGGAAACGTCGTCATTCAATGCCGATTCTGTTGTGGAAACGTCGTCATTGTATGTCGATTCCGTTGTGAAAACGTTGTTATTGAATGTCGATTCTGTTGTCGAAACGTCGTTATTGAATGTTGATTGCGTTGTCGAAACGTCGTTATTGTATGTCGATTCTGTTGTGGAAACGTCGTCACTGAATGTCGATTCTGTTGTTGAAACGTCGTCATTGAATGTCGATTCCGTTGTCGAAACGTCGTCATTGAATGTCGATTCCGTTGTCGAAACGTCGTCATTGAATGTTGATTCTGTTGTGAAAGCAACGTCATTGTATGTCGATTCTATTGTGGAAACGTCGTCATTGAATGTCGATTCTGTTGTGGAAACGTCGTCATTGTATATCGATTCCGTTGTCGAAACGTTGTCATTGAATGTCGATTCTGTTGTCGAAACGTCGTCATTCAATGTCGATTCTGTTGTGGAAACTTCGTCAAGTGGTGTTGATTCTGTTGTCAAAACGTTGTTATTGAATGTCGATTCGGTTGTCGAAGCGTCATTATTAAATGTCGACTCCGTTGTAGAATCTTTCTGCGTAGTTGTCGATCTTGTTGTGATGAAGTTGTCAGTTGGGTCCGACTCTGTCGTAAATGACTCAGTTGTCAAAACGTCGTTAGTTGGTATTGAGTCCGTCGTGGAAACTTCAAAACCCATTGTAGAATCCGTGGTGGAAACCTCATCCGTGTATTTTGACTTGGTAGGTGAAGCGTCGACGGTTGGTGTCGACTCTGTAAGAGAAGCTTCGTCTGAGGATGTCGATTCTATCGAAGGTCTTTCACGGGTCACTGCAAGAAATGCAAATCTATCGTCTTTAAGTAAATTAAGCGCATGCGCATGACAATACTAGTGCCTTGTACATCAATGATAGATAGAGAATACGCAATTTAAACAGTTGATCACAATTACCAACGGTGCCTATATATTCTAATATGGCGTAGTATATCAGCATTTGTTGCCTGATATAAAAGGCGCCCATGCTTAACCCCTGAGGACGAGGCTGACCGGGTAAGTCCTTGTATATGTATAAACATTTCAGATTTATTTATCTTAATTTTGTGCAACGGAAAAGTTTTTCCATTGAATTTAAAATCGCTTTATTGTTTCATTTTTTTCATTTTTAGTAGTCAGTCCACTCTGAGATCAAAAAGAAAAAAATGTTTGTAAGCGCCTCTGCTTTTGGAAAAAAACTTTAAACACAGAAAAAATACAATGTATACACAGAAAAAGTACAAAAAGCAAAAAGCAAAATATACAAACCAGGAGCTATGTTCACGGTCGGGCCAAATCTTCGTAAATTTCTTGTTGGTTCCACTTTATTTCTGTAAAACGAACCAGATGTGAAGTCGCCTTCGTGAGTAGAACCATCCTTAGAACACCAACCGATATTCAGGTTAATTCTGATCGCCTCATACTCTGCTTCAATATTCGGAACAGCAAAAAAATACTTCTCATCATGTTCCTTTGAAGGGTTGTGAATTATCTGCGCTAATGTGGTGTTCCTGCCGTTGTGTTTTGCAAAGTATTCCAAAAACAAACACGAGTCAGGTGGAATATATTTAGGCACGCTGTCGTCGTAAACGATACGCCCTCCGATTCGTTTGTCTTTTGGTTTTTCTTTTCTTTCTTCATCAATAGAATCTTGTACTAAAAATATATACATCATACTCTCAACGTCCGAAACATTCGCAGCCAAATTTTTACAAAATATGTTATACCGACATTTTAACGCTGTTGAAACTAACACATTAAGAACCAGGGCAGAAATGGGTGATCAAACATTTGCTGATTTAATTAAGTGATTTAAAACCTTTTTTTTCCTTTTCGGTTAATCGATTTAGAACACAGATCCATACCACACATACACATCACACAAAACTCTATAAAAGCGTAAACAATAATTATCCCCGTTGCTATGGCAAAACGTTAAATGTTTTCGACTAATACTTTTTGTTAATTGGCTACTAAAGTTTTCTCACGGAGCTTTTCTTGTCAAGAGAACGTATCGGATCAAGCATACCATGTTTGACACTGACGGCAAGTCTTGTAAAAAGATTTTTGCCTTGGTAAGCCTTAAGTCCTCGAAATTTTCAGAATAAATTCTGCTATGTAGTTACATACGTTCTGTTTGTACATCCTGTTGCTTATATTCTCAACCAAATCCATTCACGCGGACTTTTTTAGTCACGTGTCTAGTACGTTGTGACGAATATTTTCCGTCAATTTCCGGGGCTCTCAATGACGGACGAAATACTGCTCAAAGTGAAAGAATTTGTTGCTAAGGGCGTTGTTACGGACAGGTTAAAGCAGGTGAGAATAAAAATTATAAAATTATGTAACCTGGGTGTAGAAGAATAGCTGGTCCATATACACCAGAAGAACCACTTGTTCGGGATGGCGTAAAACTGCCTTTTTCCAGAGGTCCTGAAGTAAAATCAAGAAATCTGGTCCCTCCGTCATCAGAGCACCAACCAACGTTAAGATTTATCTGTATGGCTTGATAATCAACCGGCTCATCACGAAGATTAAACAAGTAACTAGTATGCTTCTCTCTTATCGGATTTGTAATAATTTGTTTTAATGTTATGTTGGATCCATCGTGTTCACTAAAATAGAGCATATACAAACACGATCCGGCTGGTAGTCTGGCTGGCACGCTGCGATGGTATAAAATAAGTCCAGTCAGAGCTTTACTGCAATCAATGGATGTCACACGAAGGAGTAAAAAAGTTACAAAAAACAACATTGTTTTTGAAACAAGAAATGCGCCAATGCAAAACTACAACTCTAGTTTTTGAGAATATGACTTAGTGACGCTGCACGCTGGGCTGTGAATTTGAAATATTTATTTGACGAAGTCATTGAGCAGCGAATATTTTAACTTCGAAAAACTCAAGTATGGTTTTGTTAATAGGTCTCACACATTTTTATTAACCTAATAAATCATTCCGAAAACTGAGAAACTTAAACACAGATGAAGATGGCACTTGTGAAAACAGCTATTTATTTTCAACATCAGATGGCAATGCTATATAAACACTGAGAAAGTCGCCTGGATAAAGTGCTCGACTAGTCATTTATATTTAGCCTTAACCGCAAAAAGTGTGCTGGGGTTGAGCAATACAAAAAACAAGTGAAAAGATCCTTGGGGACGAGGTTGGAGAAAATACAGAAGAAGCACAATACAACTTCCGTTTTGCACACTTCCTATCTTTTTTATGTGAGCTTCAACTATTTTAAAAAAATTCTAAATTTCGAGTAAAGATAAATCTTTAGAGATTGTGAACTAGCCCTTTTTTTCTTTAAGCAGCCCCAAAAGCGAAATCTAGGGTTGATAGGGGTATATGCGCGTGTAAGAAGCAACATATATAGATGAGGAAACATTTTATAAAGCAAGGTCACCTATTTGGGGGTGAAGCAAACAATTAAAAGAATGTCCTATCCATATTGTCCAACGTTGTAGCAGTTGGTGCAACCTCTTCCGCAACTCTGGAGCCGTCCCGTAAAAATATCATAGGCGTAGAAGAGCTCTGGGGAGTTTGGCTGTTGATGTTGTCGTATGAGTCTTGGCACCCTGGAAATGACGTTGCAAGGAACTACGGTAAAAACAAGTTCAGGATGATTACCAAAACTTTTTCAACAATCCAGATGCAGATCTTTCAGAAATTTATTTACCCCACAATATGCGTGTTATTGGAAAAAAATCAAAAAAAAAAAAAAAATGAAATAAGAATTGCAATTACGCACCATAAACTTTTATTTTGGCTAAAATACACGATCAGTTTAAACTGAAGGTTTAACCCTGACGGACTCATAGGTAAAAAAGTTCTAAGAGAAACCAAAATAAGTGAAAGATCAAATAAAAATAGAAAGAAAGGAAATTGTTTTTAGTTTTACATCTTGAACCGAAGGCCTGATAGTCCATAGCTCAAAATATCGGCCTTATTCGGTAAAGCTTTTGTCATACTTTTGTTAATATAAACGTACTAAAGAATCAAATAAATAAATGAAGATTTTACTTCGTTATATTCAGACATTTGTCTTTGCTCTATGTTTCTTAACTTTGATGTGTTAAACTTTTCCTCCAAGGATAAACACACATCCAGCAATGGTTCTTTTCTCTTTCGTGGAAATTTAAATGTGACACGTGTAGACTTTTCATCAAGTTTTCCCTACAGGTAACCCTTCAAGTTTTGACCTTCTCCGTTTGCTTAACTTTTTTTGTATTTTACTTATGAAACAACGTACGTACTACATTAAGTTAAAAACAAATTGTTAAATCACTTGAAACCCGTGTGCGAACCAAGCTTTAACGGCCAAACGATAAAGTGCACATAAAGGCAGCTATGGCATTCCATAAAACTATGTTCTCCATCATTGGGGATATTTTTCGTGAATATTGTTACATGGAATTTGTAAGGGCCTTGCGTCTTGGTTCATGTTGATTTGATTTGATTTGCTTTTGGCTTGTCTTACGTCTTGTCTTGTTTTGTTTAACACTTGTTTTTCTTTTCCTTTTTGTTTTGGATATGATTATCCTTACCCTATGTTAAGAGTATAAAACCTTCCAATCTTCCCTTAAAAATTTTCTTAGTCATTTTCCCCACTTGTTTTATATCATAGTTTCTTGTCCTTAGTTTAGTAGTTAGCTAGCTAGCAAGGCTATAGCTAAGTGTTTTAGGTAGTTTTTATCTCCGATTTTATTTTAACAAACAGCAAGCTGATTTACGACCAAATGGACAATTTACCATAATGGAGGACAAAACCTAATGTATGTCCCCTCAGCGTCCTCTCTAGTGCATTCTACTACAAAGTCAGACAGGCCAGGAAGAGCTGGCATTAGGGACAAACCCAGATCTGGTGGAATTGCTCCCATTAAAGTTAAAATAACACCTGTATTTAGTACCACCCAAAGAAGAGCCCTAAAGTACGAATTTATATATACAGCAAGTTATAAATAAACTAATATTTATTATAACCATTGCTGGTATATAAACTCGTATTTTAATATATAAATATATATTATGCTGTATTTACTGATGATGGTCGCAGAAACGGCCAAAAGCTCTAATAAAACATGATTCAAAACAACTTTGTCTCTTTTTATAATGTATATATAGCTGTATATATTAAGTTAAAAAAAATTGTGTCTTGTTACCATGAAAACTGGACAAAGGATCTAGGGCAGGACCGTACAGTAATAGCTTAGCACTCTAGCCCCTTCAGAAGGCTAGAGTGCAGAGGATGCATCTTATAAATATATATACCCAATCTCTCCTACTGTACCCTGTCTGGCAGAGTGGGAACTACTTCACAATGGGTGATTCTTTGGAACTATATTTACACACAAAGTTTACACATAGTCGGAATATAATTTATGGGCTCGCACAAGCAAGAGTCTGGAAATACTTGCCCATGCAAGGTTACCTTATGATCAATAATACAGCTCTTTTTTTTATTATATACTATATCACCAGTCTTTGCAGGAAGATTTTGGCATATGTGCAGCAAATGTACGTGTCAAGTGTTTTGGTGTACTACTGTACATTTGTGGACTTCCTGTAAAATTTGGCATTTTGCATGTGCTAGCAATAGCACACGTCTTCATAACTTTCCTGAAAAAGCCTGTATAACTTGATGCCTTCCTTGCCTGTATAATGTTTTTTGAACCACAGCAGCCCTATATTTTGTTTTTTAGGAATTTCTTAAAATGAACAGATTAAAAAATTTTCTGGGAAGAGAGGTTTGTATTTACAAAATTTATTTTGCCTAATTTTTAGTGACCAAGTGTAATAAGTTGATTTTATTCATATTTATCTGTCCAGAAAAGCAAAAAAAAGAAAAATAAAGAATTGGAAGCTAAAAATAAAATGTGTCATACTTTTATATTCTCTGTTTTTTGTTGAAAATAATATAATATACTTCTGAAACTACATGTGTATGGTGGACTATCGTTGCCATACAATAAAGTTTACTATATATTCAAAATGAATAAAAAAAAATAAAAGCATAGCAAATCAAAAAAAAAAACATTGTAAAAGTTTTAAAATATAATGAAAAAAATTTTAAAAGAAAATCCAAAATCATTTCAGAATAAAAAAGAAATAAAAAAAATAAAATAAAAAATATATATGCTAAAAAAAAAGTAAAAAAAAAATCTCATCGGCCTATCGTTGCCACAGTATACCATAATGCAATGCGCTAAGCGACTTATGCGATCCCTCCTTCGTGGATGTTGTTGTCATATCCTAGACTGCCACTATAAATATACATTATTATTATTATTATTATTATTAGACTCCCCAGGAGGGAGCCGCGCATGGTATTTAAAAATGGCGGATTTGTGGAAGAAATATAAACAAGACATGAAAGCGAAAATAAAAGTACCAAAAGCAATAAAACCAGCAAAATCTGAATACTTCCTTGATTCTGAAAGGGGGTAGTATAGTTGTACAAAGACTGAGCAATGAGGTATCTGGGAAAGCACAAAAGTACACACGCATTGGGCCAAGAAAGTTCGTAAAGTTTGACAAAGAGGAAGTTACATTTTCAGCAATAGTAGATGCTTGTACGAAACATTTTCATGTGTATCTTGGTAAAATCATGGAAATTGACATTTTAGCTGGAGAGCAAGGTCCCTCTTGTACCTGCTTGGATCAACTTCCAGATTTGAAGCTTCTGTATATTCGTTTTGTTGAAAAAATACCCGTTTTTTCTGCATTCAAGCATGGTGACAGCAGTGCAGTTTCCAAGACATCAAAAAGAGCCCATTCGCTGGAATCTGAAGTAGGGTGTTCGAAAATAATGAGATCATCAACAAACATGGGACATACTACATGTTATCCAAAAAGCTTATCTGTCCTTGACATGATGAAACTGGAGAAAGATATTGAACAACCGAAATGTACTGTGGTCAAATTACTCAATTTTGATATTGAAACGCTGGAGTGGTCATCCATTCCTGTTGAAGTTGGGTTTATTATTGAAGAAGTTCCATTTGGAAAAGGTGGGTTCCGTGAAGCTTTCAAAGCTACAAGCAGGAAAAATGGATATGAAAAGCACCCTTGGGTGATGAAAAAGCATCTGGAAAGTTCTCTTGAAGTAATCAAAGGAACAGGTCAAAGTGTAGAGGAACATACAAAAAAAGTTGTCCAAATGCATTTTCATGCAAAGAACTTTGCAGCACAGTTAGAAAAAGCATTACAAAAAAATGGGAATTTAGATTTGTATGGTCCCAGATTCAAGTATAACAAAATTTTTTTTGGAATTCTTAATGATAAGGAGTATGTCACGATTGAGGAGTTTGTTCCTGGAGTTTTCGTAAAATATTTGAATAATGATGGACAACTTTGTGATAAGGTGGAGACCGACTTGCACAAAAAAGCATCGAGTTTGGTACATTTTTCTTACATTAAATCTGAGAAAAAGCTAATGTTGGTTGACATTCAAGGCAGTCGATATTCACTAGCAGTGACCTTTTCTATGATATTGACAAAAAAGTCATGTTTTGTGCTGGAAATTTGGCTAGTTTGGCAATAGAGAATTTTCTAGGCAGTCATGTTTGTAATATGTATTGTGAGTTGTTAGATCTGCCCATGCTTGGACATTAAACTCTGTTTTACAGGTTTTATGTGTTCTTATTTTCAACAAAAGGCGAGACCAAGTTGATTTCTTGTTTGGGCCCGCATAACATAACAATTTGCTTTTATTGCTGACCGACCGACCCTACTCTAGAGGTAAGTTTGTCATACAACCACAAATCAACTTGGTCTCACCTAAGATTTTTTGTTACTTTTGTTTATATACACTATAAAATATAGATATTTTTTTCACTATATACAGCTATTTTCGCTTCTTCTATTCATTCATATGCTAGTTATGTTATTTTTGATGAAGATATACATGTCTTTACAATTTTTGGACTCTATTTGTTCTGGGTTTGGTAGAACATCCTCACATTTTTCGCGAAACTCTTTTGTTAGGTAATCTGTTGGAACCTCAAAAACTTCTGAATGAAGAGCAGTTTCTTCTAACTGATCATCAGAAATCTTCAAACCTGAAATATGTTATAATATTATACTTTTTAACATTTACATACAGTTATTTTTGCAACAGATACATATTCAGACATAGTATTTATCTTAATTATTGCATCATGAAAGTATATTTGGAATATATTCTTTTTAGATTTGTTGATCATCCATAATTCACAACACATATCTATTCATGTTGAAAAAACCTACCACATTCTTGCAGTCCGTATTCTTCTGGGAAAGAATAAATATGGTTGGGTATCCCATCAGGTAGTTTAGTGTTGCTTTGATGCCTTATGCGATGACTATTCCATGTGTCTTGAAAGATGCAGAGTTTCCTTTCCATAACGGGGATCATTATGTAAGCAAGAAGCATTCTAACAAAATAAAATGGAAATATCTATGCACCCATAAATAGCCAAAGGGTACGTGCTATTTTGATACCCCATCAACTTGTCATGTCCGTCCAGTGAATGAACCCAGTTAGGACCAGGGGATATAAAATGACCTTTAACTTTCTTTTTTGTGTGTCCAATAGCTCTAACCGAAAGCCCATCAGGGTCTACGTCTTGCATAACTGCGTATACTAAATCTCGTGAAACGTTGAGGTTATGTTGCATTCTAACCTTTCTCTGCATTGTCTGATACCCAACTAAGTTACCTGGGCCATCAAGTTCCGTTTTAACAGCGTTTTTTACATCACTTATGGATACGTTCACATCGCTGTAGTATACGTTGAAATGACGCATTCTCCGGTCTAACTAGCGGTAACTCCATGCATACTGTGGGAATTCCTTCACCATGAAACTCAGAACTTCCTTCCTTTTCAAGCCCTCACGAACATATCGTGTCAAAGATTCGCAAAGACTGCTGTCGTCTTTCCATTCAGCTGTGCGCATTGCAGTGGCCATCTTTGTTTATTATTTGAACGTGTTTTTAAAATGCTGAAAAGCATTATGGTAACAGACCGCGTTTTTAGATATCGCAAGGCATTATGGTATACTGTGGCAACGATAGGCCTGTTGTATTTTTAAAAATTGTTTTACTTTTTTTTTGTTTTGTTTTGATTTTTTTTCTTTTTTGCTTTTCTTTTTGTTTTATTTTACAATTTTATTTTCATTTCTTTTTTATTTATTTCTTATATTTTTTTTTGGTTTTTTTATTGAAACTGTTTCAAATATTTTTTTTCATCCAGAAAAATCTCTTTTTTTCTTATGGCAACGACAGTCCACCATACCATGAGTTATATTGTTTTTGATTTTCTTTCAAGTGGACAAGAAAGTTTTATAAAATTTATTTATTTGATTCTTGTTTGTGAAATACCCCTTTTGTGTCATTGAAACTATTTAAATAGGTTAGGATCAGTATAATCAAACCTTTTTAAGACAGGCACTCATAGATTGAAGAAAAAAGGCCATCATCATCTGTGTTATGAAGAACCTTTGTATAACAAGCACAGCCCAAATTTTGCATCATTGACAACCTTGAACAGTGTTTTTCTATTTGACTACATCAAAAATTATTCTTGTACTTAAGCTCTTAGCAAGTAGATCAAGTGATTTCCATGTGATGTTTATCAACATTGAAAATCCAACTTAGTGACCATGACCTTATATGTTGTATTACAAAACAACATCACACCCGTTTCGTTAGCAAAACAATAAATTGTCGAAACTATTGAAATTATGACAAAAATAAATTTTGTCAAACACTTTCATCACAGAATTTTCAAGATGTTTATAATTCAACGAGCGTCAATAAAGCATGGTCTTTGTTTAAAGGGAATTATATATCGCACCTACGATTCCATTGCTCCATTAATTTGTAAAAAAAGTTCGCGGTAAGCCATGTGGTTGGATGACTGTTGATCTCAAGAAGGAGATGAACTCATGCGACAAATTGTTATGAAAATCGCGTAAAACCAAATCAGGAGCTGATATCACCGCTTACTAAAAAATGAGAAATAAGGTTATTAATAAAGTTCGTAAAGCAAAGAATACGTATCAGCGACAGTTATTTGAGGAGAACACTGGAAATCCAGAATCCTAGTAGTGAATACTACTATGCAAATTGATGAGAAATTGGTGACCGATCAACATTCTATTGCTAATGCGTTTTGTAGATTTTTTTCTAATGTGGTAAATTCACTTAAAAGATCTGCTTTTGTGTTGACAAACTCCGTCTGGAAATATCATAAGGAAACACCGAGTAAATCTAACCCAAAATTTCGACTTGAACCAATCACTGTTAATGAAACCATGAAATATCTAAAATCATTAAAACCTAAAAAGTCTGTTGGGCTAGATGATATACCATCCTGGTTACTCAAAGACTGCATGGAGGTAATCGCTTCACCACTGACACCAAGTGACTGGAAACGCACCAAAGTGTTACCACTTTTCAAATCTGGAGCAAAGTCATCTGTTAATAACTATAGACCAAGGTGATTGAAAAAGTTGTGCATGAACAATTGACTGCATATCTGGAAAGTAACAATTTAATAAACAACAACCAGTTCGGTTTCGGTCCTCGTCGCTCAACTGAACTTGCTGCAACAATCTTTATCGACACTGTGAATTTGAAGGTTAACGATGGCAAAATGGTCAGTGCCGTATTTTTTGACCTCACAAAAGCATTCGACATGTTAAGTCATGGTAAACTACTGTCAAAATTAACCAGTTTTGGAATTGTTGGAGACGAACACGAGTGGTTCACAGACTATTTTTTTGGTAGATTTCAGCAAGTTCAATACAACAATTCTCTGTCTGATGAACATCCAGTCAATAGTCAATTTTGGGCCCACTACTATTTATTATGTTTTTCAATGATCTTTGTACCGTAGTGAAACACTCTGAAGTAGTCAAATATGCAGACAATACTGTTTTATTTGTTGCTGGTAAGGACTTAAAGATCATAGAAACCCGTCTCTCATCCGACATGAATTGTGTACTTGCATGGTGTTTGGAAAATGATTTAATTTTAAATCTCGAAGCAGAAAAAACTGAAGCAATGTTATTTGGTTATAAAAGTAACCTCTCTAAACAAAACAGCTCATTAAATGTAACTTATGGCTACCAAACTGTGAGGGTAACATCCATGTATAAATATCTTGGTGTACGTATCGAACCATCATTGAATTTGAGAAGCAACTTTGATTTTAACGTATCAAAAAGCTTCCGGTAGATTACGTTTACTATATCGCATTCAACCACTGATTACAGAAAAAGCTGCATTGGCAATTTTTCAAACAATGATTCAAACAGTATTAACATATTGCGGATTTGTTCACCTTAAGAATTCTCAGACACAACTACTCAAACTCCAATCTTTACATAGACCAGCAACTTCAATTATTGGAAATCAATTCTTGACACCACCTGATACTGTCAATATGATAGAAATGCGAGCTTGTAATTTCATTCGCCGTTGCTTGGACAACGATGTGTGTGAAAATTATTTTGCAAAAACAAACCACACAAGAAACACACGTAACGACAGAAATAGCTTGAAATTACCTAATCTTCGTTTAGAATATGCTCGTGGAGCTTTCTGTTACACTGGAGTACATATTTACAATACACTCCCGTTGGACATTAGAAAATGTGAATCATACATTATTTTTAAGTCGCAACTGAGAGAATATTATCTGCGTATTTAGTCTTTTCTTATGGCTTTTTTTGTTTTTGTTTTTTCGTCTTGATCAACTCAGTTTTTCTAGTGTGGTATTTTGATTTTTAGCCTTTTTGTCTGTGTGTTTTCTGCTGTTTATATATTTTATACTCACCGTTTTTTATTGTACATTTACATTTTCTTGTTTTATTGTTACTAATATTTTTTATTCTATTTATTTCAAGGACCCATGTTGATAACAGACTATATAATGTCTGAAATGGCCATCCTTGTAAAACATTCGTCAAATAAATAAATAAAATAAATAAGTATAGCACAAGAGTGAAAAAAAAAATCTAGTGTTTTGTTGCATTTACACAAAAGCAATTTTTTATTTTGTGCTTCAAAAGGTAGCCAGCATTTGTAGTAAAAAATGCATCAGGGGAATCAATAGTGGCTATTGTTAGAGAGGTGGCTGCCTTATTGAGGTAACCAGGGTAGGCTGATTTTACTGCACATACAATAAAATCCAGTTAAAATATTTATTTCTGAAAGAAATGTTTTACTGTCATTTTAATCATACTGTAAGGTAAGATGTTAAATTTTATTATTTAGAGTGATCCAATTCAAGCAGAACATGTTGATATCAGTGAAGCAACCACTGCTACACCTGGATTTCAAGTATGTTGGTAGTGTGTACACTATTAAAATTTTCAGACAAAAAAATATTAAACATTTTTGACCTATTTCAGAGGTTGTTCTAGTGTTTCTAACAAGAGAAGAGACAGGTTTTAAGACTTTTGCTCAACCATTAAGCCATTTACATTCCAAAGAGTCACTCGGTTAGAACTGAGTGTTTAGATCCTCTTTTGGAAAAGATATCTCAAGGCAAGTTTTTGGCAACTATCTCTTGATGATTATTTTACGCGGTCATTAAGGCTTCTTGTAATTGTATCTAAAGAAAAATTTTTTTTAAACAATTTCTTGAAATATTTTTGTCAAGCATTTTTCCAATATTCAAATTGCTTGAACATTTTTGTAATTAATGTATCTTGGTCACAGAACTTGTTTAACGAGGATCTCTAAAAATATTTTCACACTTTTGAGGGACTATGTCTATGATTGTTTACTGTGTCACAGAAATCTAAACAAATTCGTTCAGTTTACATTGTTCCAGTTTTTTTGAATCATTTACAGGATAACAAAACAATTTTAAAACAAATTGTTTTAATCTTAATATAAACCAACAATTCTGGAACTATTTTTCCTTTCTCATTTTGACCACTTTCTCTCAATTGAGTTCTTGTTTTTACAAAGAATCGCAAATTTAAACAAAAATTAACACAGTTTTAAATAATTGCTAAGCAATTTAACTGGTGTAGAACATAAAAGTAAAATAAATGCAAGTGAAACAAATACTTTAAATATAAACTGTGCCTACATATAAAATTACCCAGGTAAATAATGACTAAGCTATTTTGGGGGCATTTTTTCCTTAGTAACTAAACAAAGTTTGGGGTGAAGTGTAAAAAAATATTTTTGTATAAAAAATATTTATTTTTTTGATAAAAAGTATGATTTAAGCTATTTTAGGGGCATTTTTGCCTTAGTATTAGCTAAACAAAATTTGGGGTAAAGTGTAAAAAATTATTTTGTAATAAAAAAAGTTATTTTTTTTGATTTGCAAAAGAGGTTAATGTAGTTAAAAGAAGTTTTTAACTTCATGTTCCTTTCTGGAAGTTGGCGAAACATGCCTTTGTTTTTTATCTTTCAATCTTTTTTATGCTACTGACAAAAAGAAGATCACAGAAAACAGAAAAACTAATCAGCATAATCTTTTCAAAAGCATTTGACTTTCTATAGTGAATGATTATATAGGTGTTAGCAAAAATTGTTTCCTCCACCCTTCTAATAAGGCCACTTGCAGTTGATTCTCTATTCATGCATTTATAAAATTGGCAAAAATAATGGCACATTATTACAAAAAAAATTAAAAAAAAGATTAAAATAGTGGAAGTTTAAGAAGAAAAGTATTTATTAAGTTGATTAATAAACCATTTACTCACGTCTATACTCACTAAGAAAGCATCGTTGCTTCCATCGTTGTTTCCAGCCTTAATCACTGTGTCTATAACGAAGGAGGGTGTTACAACAACCAAATTTTTACTTGTATTTTTTGCATCACGCACGCAGATATTTTTTTGTTGCGTAGGAAAACTGTCTCACAAAAAAAATGTTTGGATGAATTTGGTGAAAGGCTCAAAAACTTGTTTTTAAAAGTTATGCAGCAAGAATTATTCTTGCACTGTTTTAAAATTTATACAGCAAGAATTATTCTTGCTGTATAAAAACCTTTAAAGTTATACAGAATATACTTGTGTTGTCATGAAAGTTATACAGCAAGTTATTCTCCTCCCACTTAAAATAATAAAAAAAACAGGAAAATTATTTTTATAAAAGGTTTTAGTGTTCTTTTAATGTTTTTTTGCGCATTCTTATAAGTAAATATAAATTTAAGTACAAGATCTTTTAACAGACTTTAGTTTAGTTGACAATATTTAACGTCTTTTGCAGCATTAAAATTATATATTTAAAATTTATAACGGAGGTATTCTACCCTGTTTTTATTATTTTTTCTAAATGGAGGGTGTTACGACAAGCGTATTCTAACTATTTTCCTAAATGACTATTTTAGCGTATTTTCAAACATACATAATCATAACGAAAAAGGGTGTTTGTGACAATAATAATTTGTCTTGTTTTTCACTTGTATTATAACTATTTTAGCGAAAGTAGCTAATTTCTGTTATAGTAAATCACATAAAAAATTAAACTTGTGTTTTGTTTAACCACGTAACTATGTTACTACAAAAACATAAATGCTCAGATTTTCAAAAATAATAAATAATGAGCACATTGCGCATTTTAGTTTCATCACAACAATTACCATGAACGAAGAATCAACTGCAATTGACCTAACTGCTCGAAAATACTATTATTGTTTTTTATAAAAAAGGTGTTTCATGTTGAAAATAATACATATAAACTTTTTATTAGCCTGATAGTTTATATTCCATATTAGGAAAAATTATTTCCCCAGAAAATTATTTTTTATACAAATTGATTATCTGATATATAGTGGAGTCGATGGAAGAATTAGTTGAAAAGTTTGAGAAGTGGAAGAAAGGACTAGAAGAGAAAGGGCTAAGGGTGAACACAGCAAAGTCTAAAGTCATGATTAGTAGCATTGCAGCCAAGTGTGACCTTGTAGTTGGAAAGTGGCCTTGTGGAGTTTGCAGGAAAGGGGTTGGTAGTAACTCAATTTTTTGTCAGACTTGCAAGCATTGGGTACATAAGAAGTGCAGTAGTATTGGTGGAAGGTTAAGAGCTGACATTCAGTTTGTATGCAAGCGTTGCAAAGGTGAGATTATAGAGAATGAAGTATTTCCAGCTTTAATGATGTACAACAGTGGCTCGTTAGAGATAGTTGAGAACTTCTGTTACTTAGGTGATATGTTGGGCAGTGAAGGGGGTGTTGGAAGAAGTGTTACTTGCAGGATAGGTTCTGCTTGGAAAAAGTTCAGAGAGTTACTGCCTTTGTTGACTAGCAGAGTCTTGTCAATTGAGGTAAAAGGTAGGTTGTATGAGGCCTGTGTAAGAAGTGTTATGTTGTACGGTAGTGAGACATGGGCAGTGAAGCAGGAAGATCTTGACCGTTTAGAAAGGAATGATATGAGAATGGTTAGGTGGATGTGTAACGCCAGTCTGAGAGACAGAAAGAGTTCAGATGAGCTAAGAAGCAGGCTAAGTATCCGTAGAATTAAAGATGTTATCCAGATAAGAAGATTGAATTGGCTGGGGCACTTGGAAAGAATGGAGGAGGATAATTGGGTAAGAAAGTGTAGAGATTTGATAGTTCCTGGGGCAAAGCCCAGAGGCAGACCGAGAAAGACTTGGCAGGAGGTTATAAGGACAGACTTGATACAGAGGAAGTTGAGTTTAGATCTAACACAGTCTAGATCAGATTGGAAGAGGGTCATTAATATACCCCGTCCAACCCATGCTTAGCATGGAAAACGGACGTTAAGCCGAGAATGATGATGATGATGATGATGAAGCCTATAGTTCTTTCCAGTAAAGTAGTTTGAACTTAGGTGGATGACAACTTTCACCTTTTGTCACATGACTATTCAAAATTCAAGTTTCATAGAAATTTAGTGAAATACCAAGTATAATAGCCATTTTAAGAAATTATAAAGTAATGAGTATGTATATTTGGCACCCATAAAAATCCTCCATTTAGACAGAATATGTTTTCCTTTCTGTTACATTTTTGTTTCGGGTTTTTAATAAGTACAATTCAGGTGAAGTTATATTTTTTTTAACTATTTGTCACAGCATTTATGAATAGTTATAAAGATAATTTTTGAAATGAATTTCAAACTCAATTTTCAGAAACACAAAAGCTATTATATTTCTGCTGATTTAACCAAATCAGGACAAACAAAGCAATCTTAAAAGTGACCTTTTTAATTTAGTAAATTAAAAAAATTCTAATTCAATATTTTCCTATTGGCACTAAAAGGGGTAGTCTGTTACTGGAATAATCCCTGTTGTAAAGGGTACCTTCCTTAAAAGATTTGTTTAAAATTTCTAAACTAAGCATCCTGGCACACATTTAAGTCTATTGTATAATACCTAAAATAAATTTATTTTTAGCAAGAGGAGATGGTGAGGGAATTTGCAGATGATCCTACTCCTGATTCTGAGGTATGGCCTCATGTTATGCATATGAGCCTGAGCCTCAATTTTTAAATTATCAGTGTTTATCACTGGTACTAAAATTAGAACAGATCAAAGAAAGAGAAACCTGATGTTAAAGAAAATAAACTTTGAACTCTTGAGCCATGTGATTTTCTTCACATTTTCTTAACACTTTGAACATTTGAGTCTCATTTTCACATAAAAATTTTCTTCTATTGCCGATGGGCATCTTATAAAAAAGCTTTTGTATCATTGTCACAAGCCATTTCTTACTGATAAGTGTAATAGTAGCACAAAATAGGTCATGACAATAATTACTAAACAACGAAATTAGTCAGTTTATTAAAACCATAATATATTTTAGGTTATTGAAAGCATACAGGATGTGTATTTCAGCGATATGGATTTTGATGCTAGTCTTCATGAACTAGAGGTAAAAAACATTTTTTAAATTGTTTCTTTTGTAATAATATGCTACAAACTGTGTGTTTTTGTAATGGGCAACGTCAAAATGCACCTTTTTCCCCATAGAATAAAAAAATGTCTTTATTGTTTTTTTTGTGAAGCCTTTCTGTTGCACATATAAGTTTGAGGCCTAATAACTTGAAAACGAATAAAAATCCTTCCACAAGAGTAACTAGGGAGCACCTGGCACTATAATTGGGCCACATCTAATACAGTAAAGGCAACAAGCTAAATTTTGAATTTTTTTTGCATGATTTACATCGAGTCTCTCATATTAATATGTTACTTTATGTCAGTTTGTGACAGGCAAAGTGATTGACTTGAATTGTGCTAAGTTTAATAAAGTCATTGCATTGTCCTTATATTTGGGGCCATCCAATTTAGAAAGCAGATCTGGTCTGTGTGTGACAGACAAAGTGACAGATTGGTGTCAGCATAATGAAGCCATTGCATTGTCCTCATATTTATAGCCATTTGATATATAGAAAGCAGATATGAGTACCATATGTCAGTAACGTGGCTAACCAGGTGGTTATCTTGGATAATGATTGGAGAATTTCACACTGCTGCCCACGTGAAATGGAATTATAATAGTTTGATGATGCCATTAAGAAACATGTGACCCTGAATATAATTCAAACTATTCTAATCCTAATTTATTTATTTTGACCCATACAAAATTAAGCATTATACCACCTTAAAAAGCCCCTGGAAATCCCATACAAAATAGAATGATCGTGTATTTTAAAAAAATGAAACGTTTTGACCTGCCAAATTTGACCTATCCGTCATTTAAAAAAGATGGACGTGTATCACTTTCGGAATATTATGCAAAATACAGTTGAAAACAAGATAGCTATAGTAAAAACAATCAAGATAACAGCATGAGAAAATTGTGTAAGCAAAAAAATAAAAATGAATTTACGGATCGAAAAATGGTGTGAACAAACGTTGCTAAAAACGAATTGTTGCAGCAAGCTTTATGCCTGGACTAAGCGTAGCGCGCATCACTGTGTCTTGTTTTTATATGGATGACTCTATAATTGCAAAAAACTTTTAAAACGTGTAGTAATGTGGATATTCCACCCAGATTTTCCCTTCGTTTTAGCCAAGGTTTTACCCATATGAATCTCTTCCTTTTTTTCTTTGTTTTTTTTAAAACGTTCGCTATGATAATCGCAAAGGCAGCAACCGTAGCGATCTTTTCATTTTGCTAGCCACGATTCGAAAGACTTTTGAAGCATGTTGTACGTTTAAACGGATTACGTGTAGACAAGAAACCTTTCACAAAGTTTCCCTCACAGGTTATCCGTCAGGTTTTGACCTTTCGTTTAAACGGATCGTGCCTTTATGTTATTGAAAAATATATGAACATAAAAATATATGATCGTAACCATCTTTGGCTATTTATTATTTGAAGAGATAATTAGAGGATCGAAATCAACCAATCAGATCACAGCAATTAAAGTAATTAACTAATTGCTGTGATCTGATTGGTTGATTTTGATCCTCTAATTATCTCTTCAAATAATAAATAGATAAAGATGGTTACGATCATTGCCCGTCGATGACAGCTGTAGCTGTCGAAACGTAGCCTAGAATAAACTCGCTTGTTCATGACATGATAATATCTATATTATTCAATGACAATGACTGAACAGATAAGTGGTAATATTTTTAAAATAACAATATATCTCTGCAAATGCTTTTCTGCCTAATGAAATAATTTTTTTCATAGGCTGTAACTGATATGTATAATCAAGTAGGCTTAAATATATCTAAGCGATGTTCATTTAAATTCTATTCAAATTTTTATTGTTTACTTTCTTGTTTATTTTCTGAGATTGTTTTTTATCTTTATTTTACCATATTTCCCAAAAATACCCATCATATTCGGCTGATTTTAATTATTTTCTGCATATACCACCAGAAATGTTCAAACACTGATTTTTAAACAATCAAATCACAAAACTAACGAGTTTTTACTGTTAGAAAAATAATTTTTAATTTATGCAAAAATATAAAAGAGCAAGGTTACTTTTATAATTTATGCGCGAGATTTCAATATGTTTGTTTGCAAAATTGAATTTGAAAACAATATAGCAACCTGTCTATCAGCAACAGATGGTTTTAATAGAAACTGCTGAGATGTACCTCTTCTCTTTTTAAACCTCCTTGGTATAATTTTCTCATTTGTATTACATACACAGAGTTTGAATTAACGGTTATAAAGTGATTCGTGATAATTTAGTGATTTGCTTAAAGGTTACCTCCCGCTAAAAATCAAGTTGAGCTCATATGAAAGATCTTTGAAAGTTGTCTAGAAATCTTTTTATTTTTTTGAAAAATCTTTATCTGTTCCCGAGATATTTGTCTTAAAAGTAGCGCTAATTATGCGAAATTGTGACGTCATGAGTATGCATTGAGCATAATTATGGTAACTAAAAAAAAAAAATTATGTAAAATGTTCAAAACCCGTCAAAGTGAACGGCCAGAAACCATTTTTAACTCTATATGGCTTTTCAAAAATGTTAAATTAACACCCTTGACATCATGCATAATTAGTGAATCTTCTTAGTCCAAATTCTAAAGAACCAATCCAGAATTTTAAAAAAAATATTCAAATTCCTAGACAACCTTTCAAGCTCTTTCATATGAGCTCAACTTGATTTTTCACGGGAGGTAACCTTTAAGACAGCTTATTTGAAACATAGGTGTCTAGATTGGTGGAAAATGCACTTTCGGCCAATTTATGTTGGTGTTGGATTTATTGAAAAACACTATTTTTACAGTGTTATTTTCTTTGTTCGCTCGTTTTCTATGTTCAATAGCGAGTTGAAGCTGGCATTGAGATTACATGCTAACACTTTAAGCCCTGGCGTTTTGTTGATTTACGATTGAATCAGCAGCCCCATTTGGAACCATGCCACAGGGACCTGACACTCCGAAGAGCCAGACAAGTCTAAAATGATTCGCATAATATTCAACTTAACTGCGGGAAAGTGCGCACCAACACAAGCTATATATGATAGCCAGAACGAGGGAGAACCTCAATTGCCTTACGACGGAGTCGTAACTTTCAAGCGAACTCTCTTTCTTCTGAACAAACAAACAAACAAACGTCACTTCTGAGATATTATTTTCAAGTGTTAAAATGTTTCAGACATCCATTAAAATGGTTTGTCTAGACTTTTAGAACATGGTTTCTACTTGACCTTGTGACTGGTGAAACGAAACATCCAGCCTAAAAATACCAAATGAAAATTCAGTTGTCGGCAGAATGTCTACCCTTGTAAACAAATATTGTAGGCTTACGTAGCGAGCGCGCGACACTTCCTCATTCGACGGTCGTTTTTAGGGAAGAACTTCCAAAAAATACAGAGAGACCTAACTTTCCAGCGGAAAAATTATGTCTGATGCCAATGTTAAAGTACATAAGGACATTGTGGTTCATGATTTTACTTATATAAGTTGGAAAAAAATTTTCATGAAATTATGAAAATGGTTCGAGATTCACGAATCACGAATCGTTAATACGTACCCTGATACAGTGTAACAGGTCTTCAGAAATTGGGTACAAACTTGTAAGTTTGTGCCTAAATGTTGTGTTTAGGCTATGCCCTGTTTCTCAAGCAATCTAGCTTTTCCGTTCATCAAGTCTACTAAATGATATTAAAAGTTGCATATAAATAACACTAGAAATATGCAAACTGCATAAGAAAATATTGCATTGCACTTTTAAGTTTGATGCCAAATAACTTGGGAATGGGTGGAAATAACTGACGTCATCTACTGTGTGGGTAAGTAGGGACCACCTGGAATCAAAATTGGGCCAATCCCTAAAAGCTGGGTTGACCCGCTTTTTTCGGAAACAGACAAATTGATGAAATTATCAAAAAACCCTATCTCTTCAACCGTTTGTCAAAAGCATGTGACGAGCATTTTAAGCTTAACATAATAGAAGAAAAAAAATTCTAAAAGAATTCTAAATGACAGATCTATCGTTCTTCTGCCTAAGTGGATTTTTCCACATGCTTTTTAACTAGTATCATTTTAATTATTATATTGTTTTCTTTATTTTAAATGAACTCTTTAGAAATTGCCAGAAGTCTTAACTGAGGAATCTTTGGACAAATACAGAAACAATTTAAGAAGGCAACTTCAAGCGGTATGTTTTTATGAGCATTCAGATGGATTCTTGCATTTTTTTTTTAATTTCAAGTCATTCTTTTTAAAAAATAGCTAATTTAAAACATTCAATTTGTGTGTTCACTTGGATTAGAATTTGAAAAATTGGAAATGGAAACGTTGGAAGTTTAAAAGTACGATTCCAGCCACAATAAACATGTGGTCCTTATATATACCTTACATGCTGAAACAATGTCAACTTTTAGAAGTGAAGTTTTCATAAAAATGAAAGCATCTTTCTAATCTGGGAGGACACATAAAATATCTTCAAATTACAATATAATTTTTTTTTAAGATATATGTTCAAAAAAGAAAAATTTTTAATTGCTGTGGGAAATTTCAAAAAGGACCAAAAAAAATTCAAGCTAAAAATATACTCCTGACATCCTGCTTTTTAGGTCAGTCCCTCAGTGACATATTTTCCTCACAAAAGCATGTGGTTTAAGGTAGTTCTAGTGCAGATCTTGATTGATTTATTCCATTTTTTCGCAGAAAGATAAGATACAGTTAAACCTGTTTAAGACTGTCACTCAGGAGAGGTGTCTGTCTTATAAAAATATTTGTATAACAGTCCAAATTTTATTTGAAAGTGTATTTCCAGTGCGTTACATTGAAATAATTTACTGAAAGCCATTGGCAAGTAGATTGTCATATGACAAGTATGTATCAACATTATAAATCTAAAGTAAGATGAATAAGTGCAAAAAAAAATTTCCCTATTCACCTATTTACGTCTACACGTTTCTCATTTGTTTCGTTTTTCTCTTTACCGTGGAGTCAAAACTAGAGAATATGAAAAGTGTGAACATAAATTTGACATGTGTCAGCAAATTTTAGTAAAAGCTATATAATGATGACAAATTTTAGTATGCTTTCCTCATATCCCATTTCCTGTTTTAATAATGAATATTTACGTCAAATATTTAAAAAAAATAAAACTACAATGTTATAAAATTGTAAGTTATAAGATTTTGTTCAAAAAAAAAAGAACAGATTGAAAGGGTCACTGTATCCTTAAAATAGTTTGGTCATAACATGCCATGAGTGTCACTTGGCTTTATTACAGGTATCACGGCAGTTATCGCAAAAGATTCTAGAAAATCAAAGATCATATGTCCGGGTGAGGGTTTATACCATATATTGTGTTTCAAGAAGTAGATATATTTTTGTACGCAAATTTTGTGTACAGATTTTGTGTTCACAGTTTAGTACAGAGTGATACTTTGTTCTTATCTGTTTAAGTGGTTTTTAAATAGGCATGTGCTGATATAAAGCATCATGATAATTTTTATACAAAGCATTTGCCACATAATCAGGCTTCCTGTGCTTGCTCAAAACATCTATAATCTCCCCAAAGTATCAATCTTCCTCAATTTTCCTCATAAGGCAAAGGATTTATCTTATTTCACCAGAAAAATATATATAATAATATTAAATATTCCCCATTTCCCCAAATTAATCTAATGTGTACAAACATGATTTAACCCTGTGGTTGTCTTTTTTGTAACAATGTTACTTTTCTTGTGTAAAACTTTCCTCATTTTTAACATCACAATCTCCTCCTGTTGCCTTCAGGTCTTAATTGCATGTGTAATGTGCAAAAGTTCATTTTCTGTACTCAAACAAATTGGAAAATTAAAAATCGCACATCTAGACACAGGGAAAATGATTTTGAGCATGCGATTTGTCACAAAAATGTGAAAAATGTGAAAAAAGGAATGGAAACCCTGATAACCTTTATACTAATAAATAAATTTGAATAAGGTAGATTATGATAAACTTGATGGTAAATCAAGATGATAAAAAACAACAGTAATACTGTAATAAATCTGTACTGTACAAATCCTGCCAATGTGTTTTGAAATATTTCAAAACTGTTATTTCTAGGAACTGGATAGAGTGATGGATTTAGAGGCAAATCTGCAAAAAGCAACTAGCGTTTGCACACATGGTCGAATGTACGTGCCCTAACTAAATTCCAACTTGTATTAAAAATGGTTGCATGTGCTTTGTTACAGTGCAGCCAACAAAATCGTGTTCTAACTCTCAATATTTTCTATTTAGACGTCTCACCCATGCTAAAACAGAAATAGCCATTAATGGTTTGGAAGTACTGAGTAAGAATCGCCGTAAAGTGCTTTTGCAGAAGTTATTAAAGTCGCTTCGGTTTATCAAAACGTTACAAGAGACAGATGTTAGACTGAAAGAACTGTTACAGGTTAGTCAAAAACAAAAAGTGTATGACTTTAAAACTATGCTTAATTTTTGTGTTAACCCTTTATTGCCTGCATATGACAATCACAGGTGTTGTAAGCGTGGAGCCACATGAAAAGAATTTGGCATTGTGCCCGTAAAATCACACAGTGCAGGGAAGTGGCTTTAAAAGATTGGTTGCCAGCAAATAAGATCAAAGTTTTAGATATTGTGGCAAAAGTATTTTTAATCACTGCCAATGACGATTTAATAGCACTGTTTTAGTTTTAGTTTGATTTTCGATTTTTGTTATTTTTTTTTATTTTCGATTTTTTTTTTTTTTTGATGTTCTATTTTAGGAAAGTAATTATGCCAGTGCAATCCAACTTTGTCTGGAATGTCAACAAGCTGCAGTGACTTTTCACCAATACAACTGTATCAGGTTACAGTTTTTCACCCTTTCAAAATCTTTTTTTTTTATAATAGAATAATTTAAAATACCAACCATTTCAGTTTTAAATTTTCACTACATATTGTAAAGAGTGCATCTGTTCCTGTATTGATCCATATAAGAAAAAACGTTTAGTTTTCTTGATCATTTTTGTACTGATGGAATGAAAATCAGGATACCTAATACCTAAAGGTATTTCTTCTGAAGTAGGGTCTATTTTTTATTTTATTTTCACAAAACATTAAACTCGAAGAAATATTTATCAAAAGCTCTGTGTTTCACACATGTGATCTCACTCCCTTGTCAAACTTGCATGGGTGTGCATTTTACTCAAACAACTATAATGATGGATAGTTGTGAACTTGTGGAATGTTTCCAACTTGTTGTCTTGATGAATTACACAACTATAAATGGGATTGATTTCATGTTACTGTACCTTTTTTTGCAACGAATAGAAGCCATCATTTTTAATGCTAGTAAAGAAAGTTAACAATATTTTTTGTTGATCAGCTAAAAACAATTACTTTGGCTTAAATGTTTATACCGTATCCGATAACGAATCATATATATTGTTTTTTAACGTAAGGGTTACCTCTATAATCACAAGAAAAAAATTGTTCTGAAAGTGGAAATTATACACAGAATATACATGTACTACACGTATTCGATTATTCAACCCTGTGAATTTTTTATTTTAGTGAACTGAGTTCAAATTTGCAAGAAATCTTAGACCAAATTGAGGTATACTTTTTAAGTAAATAACATGCTGATATAGATTTCTGCTTCTTATCTTTACGTCCTACTATTAATATAATAATGTTTTACAGGAACAGTTAGATGTTGCCCTTTCTAATGTTTGTATCATGTTCAGTGAGAAGGAATATAGTAAAATACATCGAGCTTATAAACTTCTTGGAAAAACACAGGTAACACTCTTAAACTTATTGTTAATTGTAAAAGATTACTACTAGGCTACCGTTAATTTTTCACAAACCTTGTGATATTAAGTCATCATAAAAAATGACAATTAGCACTATTCGCAAAACAAACCCCAATGGAAATTTTACGAAAATTTCCAATATTTGCAGTTTGTAAAATTTGTGAAAGTGATTTATTTTTTTGGATATTGTACAACTTACTTATAATCCTTATTTCTGAATGTTTATTTTACCTTGGAGTTTGAAACTGCGTTCTGAATGTATACATTAGGTATACATCGGCAATGCCAAATTTTGCTAACATGGCATGAGTTCTTGGCCCATAGCTGTGGTTGTCTGCTCTGTGGACTGAACCATGGACCTTGTATGATAAAGCGAACTCCATAATCACTCGGCCAAGCACCTTTTCGTGATTTTATATAATTCTATAAATATTATATTGTTCATATTCTTATATCTGAAATTAATATGCCATTTGCAAAAATCTGTCTTGTCGTAGACGACGTTGTTTTTTAAAATAGTAAAAATTTTGGCTTACCTTGTCACTAAACTTTTTTTAGATTGCAATGGATCAACTTCAAATGCATTTTGTCAACACAATAAACAAAGTAGCAGTAAAGACACTTTCCCAAATTCTCCAAAACGATAACAGGTTGCCAGAAGATCTATCTTTTGCATCTCTTTGCAAGGTGTGTACTTCAAAAATGCTGTTGCTTATTGATAATTCCATTTTTAAGCCTTCATCTGTGCCTAGCTAAAATAAATTTGTGCTTCAGTTGGTTAAAAGATGGAGCTTAAAAAAACAATATAAGAGTGATTCACAAATGAATGTAAGCTAAATGTCAAAATTGATTTTGCTCACTGTAAACGTCTAGGAAAAACTTATGCTCAGGTCCATCTGATGCAGAAGTTATTTTTACTACAACAAATTGTAACACCAGTTTCATGTTTGTAATACATCCTTCAATTTTTGGGTCGCTGCCCCTCAATGTATAATTATTTTGAACTTTTAGAGTATTACCTTAGAAGAATTCACCCCATGTCTAATTTTATTATGCCAGGTGAGCTTACGTACTGTTGTATACATGCATCATTCATTTTTTTATGAATTTTACATAGAATTTATCATTTCATTCTGACCACTTAGAGTTTTCTTTGTATTTAGAACTTTTGGAATATTATGTATAGTTATCACCTCACAATGAAATGGCATGAAGCAAAGGCGAGTTTACCGGACGAGAATAAGGAACTAGATGAAATGAGTGCAGTTTTCGATACTAATTACATAAAAAGTAAATTGGATCAAGGCCAAGCAAGGATATGGCAGGTAAGATTGGCTTTTATCGAAATATTAAAACAACAGTATGCTCACGTTAAGTGGGCTCTCAGGATGCTCTCAAAGGGCTGATAAAATCAGCCCCACTTTAGCTAACCTCCCATTTAACTGAGTGGACCTTTGGCAAAAAAGGTAAAAGTGTGCAACTTATTGAGAGATAAATTAGGACACAACACTTAAGAAGATTAGTAACGAACTCAGATTTTAAATCACATTTTCAATCACATTTTCAATGATATTTTCAATGAAACTAAATAACAGGTAAAATCTAAGAATTCAAACCTTTTTGTCTCCTTTCTCAGAAGACTTTTCATTGAAGTCTGATTAAGTTTTTTGGTTAATTGGACCAAAAAAATAGGTCGCACCAAACAAAGGTTTGTAAATTCCCACTATGTAGGGTCTCACTTAACTCGAGTTTACTGTACTCTAGTACAGTCTACAGTTGCTGTTGGTCCCATTAGTTAACATTAATTATGTAATATTGAATGGTATCATTTTAGTTCGGTCTTGATGATCTGTAATAACGCATCCGTAAACATCTCTATTTAGGACATTCAACAGAAAATCAAAATTTTCGTACTATCAACAAATTTTGCGTATTTTAAATATGACGACTTCATAAAAGTACTGGATATTATTAACAGGTGGGTACATAAAAATAAATTCTTCCATGCAGTATTGTGACTTTAAAGAGCTAGAACTTTTCATAAAAAAGGAAGTTATTTTGGGAAGAAATATGTCTCATTGTTAAAAGTACTTCTTACTCGTCAATTCAAAAACTGATTTGATTTATTGACTACTATATGTTTTCCAGATTGATTACTATTGGCGAAGAGTTTAGCCACAGTAAGTCGCATGCATTGCAAGAACCCATTCGTGCGCAGACAGTTAATTACTTTAAAGCATACCACAAGTAAGTACAAGCACCTAATATTCAGAAATAATATTTGATTTGTACCTCTTTCTTATACTTTAAAAGACACGAGTTTATCCGCCCTACCACTTTAAGTATTAGTGTTCATTGCTAGTTCATTCTGTGATACTCTTTTTTTCCTTATTTTTTGTTGTGAGATAACGTTAGACTCATCTTTAATTTTGCTCAGAGACTGGTTAGTGTATTAACCATAAATCTTTTGTGATTGATGATTCTGTTCTGCTCAAAGTTTATTTTTATTAAGTTCGATATTTCCCTGATTTTCATAATAATTACAATGAATTAATGAATATTTAAGAAAAACTTTGATTGTATTGTTATTCTTTTAATTGTTTTTATATATTTTTTTCTTAGATCAACTTTAGACGAACTACAAATGTTTTTGGAAAATGAAGCATGGGAACTCTGCCCAGTAAAGAAAAACTTTACTCTTCCAGATTTACAAGTAATTTTCTTAATTCTATTTTTTTGCATGGCTGGTAAACATGTTGCATAGTTTCAATTTTCTTTTTTTTCATCATGTAGGAGTTCTATTTCATGAAGTCCCATCTACTACCAAGAACAGCGAGTAACCCTGATGTTTCAAATGATACCAAAAAAGGTGCTAATGTAATTTTGTGTTATGTTCTTTTACCACTCTACCGCTAACAATGTTACATTACAACATCTTTTATTGGTAAATTAATTCGCTACGTGCAATTTTATTATGGTTAAAGGTAAAAGTAATTGGCGTAAAAGCACCTCATAACAAGTTTCTAGTCATTATCCTTTTTAATAAATGGTCCTAAAGAAGCTCTATCATAACTACATGGATATTGCAGTTAAACCACTTGGTGAAAAGTTTGTGTTCGATGTGGTAAATTTTAAACACAAAATTTTATCTGCGTCACACAGCAAATATTTCTACCGTGCATAAAAGGGTAATTACCATTCTATGCCTGGTAGAGTGTAGGTAGGATCATCTAGACTTCTCCTGCTGCAATTTTCCGGATCGAGAAATATAAACTTTATTGTCAGCTAACTTCTTCCAATTGGAGTAACAATCGAATAAAGCATAAAGATGAACAATGTTATATCACCTTTTATTTAGTTGTTTAGTGGAACGTTTTCTTTCTTACACCATTTAGATTAAAAAAAAGGGTATTTAATCCCATTTTTATTGTGTGATGAACTCGAAGAAATGTTTGGAACTGCGAAATAAAACAAACCCAATTGATAAGACCAAACAAAACTAAAAATGAGATTTTCAGTTAAGGTCAATTCAGCCTAAATCAACATTTTTTTGGTCTCTTGCCAGCAAGCATGTCTTCAACATAAGTCGTAAGGATTGAACTCCTGGTTTAAAAACTTTTGTTTGTTTGTGTTTTTTATTGTGTTTTTAATGTGTTTTTTTTAGGTTATTTTGAAAATGGTGACTTTAACCACGCGAAAAGCCCATTTGATGCAGCTGGTGAAGAAACAGATACATCGAATGTCTCCAAAAGAGATAGTGTTTATGATTATGAGGATGAGGATGATGAAGATGACGATATACCAGGTATCTTTTTGTTTGATGTTTTAATAACTGTGTTGCAGTTTATTATAAGTTTATGAAGAATAATTTGTAAAACTAGTCGGTCGCCCGTGGAAAAAAATAAACAGACAGACGGAATACGGCTATTTTTAAAGAGATTGGTTTTTGATTTTACTGTGAGTTTTATAAAACATGAGTTAAACCTTCCTTGTTAGTGTTATTTTTATAATGATATTTGTGGCTGACAAATTCCTGGTGTTACTTCTTATGCTGTATTCCAAAAATCAAGTGCTGCTATTAAATTATAAGTATGTGCTTTCTAAGGTGCACTTATGGTTAGTATGCTTACATTGAGATCAAGACTGTTTGGCATATTTCAGGAGTTCAGGATCACTTATACCTATAAATTGAACAATATAAAACTGATGTATTTTCAAGTAATAGAATAACCTTTGTAACTCAGAATGGAAACTTTAATAAACCTCTAAATTTAGATGAGCTGAAACAAGATTTTGTTGATGAAAACACTGGCGAAGAACTACCACGGTACGCCATTGTTTGTTGATTTGATAGTTCAAGAAAAAGACTAAGGAATGATACGCACACTCTTTATTGTGAAGATTATTAAAAAAAACATATTTTATTTCAGCATGAATGCGAGAAAACGAAGAAAAAGTGAAAATATTTCAGAAAACACTCCAATTGTGACAAATACGACTTTAAATGTTTTGCGATCATTTGGTAAGAGATGCAAAGCATACAATTCATTTTAGCAACCAACCTGTAATTATCATTTACTTTCCAACAAAACTATACAACTACCTTAGGTAAATACATGCAAATGATGACCGTGCTGAAACCAATTGCTTTCGACGTTGTAATTTGCATGTCACAACTATTTGATTACTACTTGTATTCGGTAAGTCCTTCTGTACTATGGAATTTTTTATAACAATAAATTTTGATCTTGATGACCCTACTGACTTAGTAGTGTATGACCCCTTTACTAAATTTGAAACCTACCCTTTCTAAGACAGGGTAAAGAATTATTATAACTATAATTCCTGAGCTCTTATTTTACTTGCATCAACCATGCGCTGTATCAAATACCTGCTAATTATACCAACACCTAAATATAACACAGTGTTGATTGTTGTATATGATTTGAGTTTTCATCGTTTAGGTGTTTATATTTTTTTCTGGTAAATCAGACGGTGTTTTAGTGAGTACTCTACTTAATTATTTCTTTCACCCATATTTATTTGTATGTTATATTACCTTACCTTGTATCATTGGAATACACCTTTATTTCAACATTTTTTATGGTAAAAGGATTTTATACTTATCTGTTCATTTCTTTATAGGACTTAAATTCTGTATCTGATGAAAAGTTGAAAATATGTCTCGCAAGAATTAACAATAATATTATTCTTAAATCGGTAAATAGTTTTTACTGTTGTTGTTCTGTTGTTGTTGCCATCGTCGTTGGTGTTATCATCTCTATCTTCATTATCATCATTATTATAAATTTGGTGGCATCTACAGTTGACATTTTTTCTTAGTGCCTCCTCTATCACAACTTTAGTAGTTGTCATTCTCCTCCTGTGTTGCAGTTGCTTTAACTTTTCTTTCTTTCTTGTCTTCATCTTAGCCTTGTTATAGGTATTAGTTTTTTGATGTCGTGAATCATTATAAATACTTTAAAAACCTGCCCAAAAATTGTGGAAAATATTTTTCAAGTCTCCTGAATTCAAAGTTAAAACGACATTGTTATTTTTATAGGACTCTGATGCTGAAGATAGTCTAAAGGTTTGCATCGCAATTGTTTTGAATACACCAGTTGAAATTGCTTTAACAAATGTGTTCTACATATATGTATTATTATGTAGGTTCCTGCTCCTAACTTGTCTCCCATGGTGAATTTGAACGATACTTCTTGCTTGTATGGTTTCACCCACAAACTTATTGGAGTTGAGTCTCTGTAAGTTAAAATATTTTATCAGTAATGAGTAGATAATTATTGTGTAATATATATACCGTGAAGCTTTTGTGTTCACTGAACTTCTTTTTTAGCATATTTTTAGCAAAACAGTTAAGAGCGGTGTATAAGAATTTGGATGCACTGATACCTGCTAACAAAAGAGCTTTTCTTGGACAATTCTATAGCCAGGTTAGTTTTTTACTTTGATATATGAGAAGTAAAGAAATCTCCCCCTTTAATGTTGACTTTTGGTGCGAAATGTTGAAAGCGTTGTTACGGATGGGATGAGAAGATTTTGGATTGCTTCTGGTTATGGAAACCGCTAATTCCCGAGTGATATTTCGATTAAAATATCTCTGTCAGAAAATGTTTTGCTTGAAAATAATGATGAATTCCACAAAAAACGTGCTCTTTTTCATTTACAAGTCAAAACAAAAAAACAAGATGTATTTCAGTACACGACAACTTGTGCTCCTTTTTCTAATCTATCATCATCATAAAGAAATCCAACGAAGAAATCTGAAATGCATGTGTACTGTTGTCTGTTTTATTCCCAACATAAATAACAAATTGATATTATTTATTCGCGCTTGAAATAAACAACGAGCTTTTTTGATAAAAGGGTCTATAAATTTTGCGGTTTATTTTGTTTTATTTTTAGTGTAAAGCTTTTGCAATATACAGTGAATGACATCTTTTAGAATTTGTTTTTAAATTATTGCACTTCTGCTTGGAAAAAAAAAATCTTCTCTTTTCTATTGTGAATACGAGGTAAATATATCTACTCACTCTCGAACAGAAAGAAAGAGAATATATTTAGAGAGGAATATTAGAAATTAATAACGCGCATGCTCAAAACATTTTTCTCATTAAATTGTGGCGTAGAATTTTTTTCTCAGTAGAGTACTCACGGTCGTTAAATTAAACGAAATCCTCTGTGTTACGTTCTCAAAAAGTTTTTACATTATTGTCCTGTATTTTATGCATTTTAACTTTGTTTTAATATTGGGTTTATATCTTTTTTTCTCATCTCCATTCTTTCCGATTTATTTCCCTTCTATCATCCCCATTCTGTTCATCTGTAGTCTATTGAGTTCACCTCCATTCTTCCGGCTTTAAAATTGCCCAACGTTTTTACCTTTATGTTATCGTTTTAGACTGTTGACATTGCTGTTGATCTGCGAAAGCCTGTATTTAGAACAATTGCAGAGAAAACTATACATTATGATCAAGTGAGCATTTTTCCTCTTAAGAAGTTGATTTTTTTATTTACAATATTACGTGGTTTAAAAGTTGAATTCTTTAGTTTACTCTTTAGATTCTGTTTTTGTAACACCTTACCATGCATCATGAATTATCTCCGTATCTTTTAGCGACCCTTTTCATGTGCACTGCACCTAGAAATGTTTACCCCTTTGTTTCTTTTAGTTAAATGTAAAAATTTTTAATCATGGACTGGATTCTCTTTCTCACAGAGGGTGCTAATTAGATGATAGCATGTTGTAAACTTTGTTTAGATTCTGCACATGATGTCATCAGTGAAATGGGATTTAAAAGAAATCATGTCCCAACATAGTCCGTATGTTGATTCGTTAGTGCAGGTAACTTATTGTTTGTGCAAATATGTTTGTGGCTGAGTGTGTTAAAAGAATTTCTTTTAAAAGTGATTATGTAAACTTCATCCAACCCTGTCAGCTGATATCAAACCAGTAAAGAGTTAACCAGCAACTTTAAAAACCCAATGGCTAGCAGATAAATTTTATTTATAACAAACTATATGTGCATCACTTTGCTGGAAACTTGAGAATTTCCCCGTTTCCATGCCATTCTGTATATTTGGTTTGTGTATTTTACGGAACGAAATTATGGAATAAATTTCTTTTTTACAGTGTTTGTGAACAGAAACTTTTCCTGAAATAGTAGTTATTTCGTTGGGATTTGCATTTAAGACAAAAATATTGTTTTTTAGGAATACCAAATATTACAAAGAAAACTGCAGACGATTAGTTCGTGCGTATTATTGTTGATAAATTTTTGTACCCCAACGTTATAATGTGGAGAAACTGAAAAAATATTTTTGTGTTCTGTTCAGAAGTGTACCTGTTCCAAATGATTCAATGTTAGCATTATGGGAAAATGTGATCATACTATCCAATCGTTTGTTTGTTGACGGGTATGCGTGCCTGTATTTTTTTTATTGTTACTTATGATTATGTATTTTTTTTATTGTTACTTATGATTATGTATTTTTTTTTATTATTACTTATGATTATGTATTTTTTTTTATTATTACTTATGATTATGTATTTTTTTATTATTATTACTTATGATTATGTATTTTTTTATTATTATTACTTATGATTATGTATTTTTTTTTATTATTACTTATGATTATGTATTTTTTTATTATTATTACTTATGATTATGTATTTTTTTTATTATTACTTATGATTATGTATTTTTTTATTATTATTACTTATGATTATGTATTTTTTTTTATTATTACTTATGATTATGTATTTTTTTTTATTATTACTTATGATTATGTATTTTTTTATTATTATTACTTATGATTATGTATTTTTTTATTATTATTACTTATGATTATGTATTTTTTTTTATTATTACTTATGATTATGTATTTTTTTATTATTATTACTTATGATTATGTATTTTTTTTTATTATTACTTATGATTATGTATTTTTTTTTATTGTTACTTATGATTATGTATTTTTTTTTATTGTTACTTATGATTATGTATTTTTTTTATTATTACTTATGATTATGGTTCTTTTGTATGTCTCTTTCTTTATATTTACATGTCTTCAGAAAAGTCGTACACAACTGAGTGCTATATCGCTCGCAGCAGCAGGTCTTTAACACAGCTGCGAAAAAAAATCATTTTGCGGTGAAATCTGTGAGAAATTGATTTTCGTGTTTATGTACCAATAACAATGTATAATCTCATTCAAAATTCGCGAAATAAAATTTCATGGCTAAGAGCCTGCTCAGGATTTGGAGGGAACACACTCTCCCCCTGAAGGTTTCAAATATTTAGTTAGTGAGTTTTGCTTTCAATGCTGGAGTTTTGTTGGATCAAGTTCTATTGAAAACTTTCTGCTTTATACTGAGAATAGGACTGATGTCGCAACCAGTTGGTTAAGCATTTATCAGCTTTAGTATGAAAGTATAAATGCACTCTTCCTTGTATACCACTCTCATGGCCCTCATTAAGTGCAGTATCTATAGAAATTAAAGAGGCTATATACGCTACGCAGATGATCATAAGTTGTACACCATGATTTGGTTAAGCTCGTAGACCGAAAAGCAAATTGTTTAAACTATTTGAATCATGTCTTGCTTGTTCAATGTAGTTTTTTACTCGTTGAAGTAAAACTTAGAGTAACTGTCGTGTCTGTTACAACGCATAATCTTATATTTGGTTGATCTACGTTTCAGATATTCGAATGTGAAAAAATGTAGTAATGAAGGCCGAGCGCTGATGCTGTTAGACTTTCAACAATTTCTGATGAAGATTGATAAAATAACAAAAGTAAAGTAAGTCACATGTTCATCTTGTTGCAATCCTCATCTGAATTCTACAGTTGCGTGTAAATTCTTTTTGTGCGTTTCTTAGACCAATACCAGAACGAGAATATGTAGAGAATTATATTAAAGCTTTTTACTTGAGTGAAGCTCATCTTGAGGAATGGTTGAAAGATCACGAGGTAGGCGATCTTCTAAAAAAATTTTTTTTTAAAAACTAACTTTATCTCATCAGAACTGCCACAACGACGATAGGTAGTTTGTTTTTAATAAGATAAAATTCCAAAAATGACAAAAACCTAATGTTGTCTACAAATTTACATGTCGTGGATGTATATAATGGCTGGTGTATTTGCGAAACAGCCAATATGCACCAATTGAACTTCTGGAAAAGAAAAAAATCTTTTGTAAATTTACCTTTTGTTTATTGTTTCCTTGGACGTACATATACCACAAGATAACCTTAAAATATGTCCAAACATGTATGAATTTAAAAATATTTGAATAATTGTTCTACTTTCAGGAATACACATCGAAACAACTAAAGAACTTAGTCACCTGCGGTACGGGTTCACACATCGGTAAAAAAATGAGACAAAAACTAACTGGTTTCCTGGAAGAACTAGAATCGAAATCGAAATCTTCTTCGTAGTTATTTACAAATCAGGTTAATCAATACTTTCACCAAGTTTTGAATAATACTGCCAGTGAAATATGAAATTTTAAATCAGTTTATTTTTTACCGATAGCATATTTTCTATTTGTGAATTAGCGTAGAATGTTTTTTATATATAAAACTGTCCTTCTTTCATTATTTTCTGCGTAGTTTTACTATTTCATATCTACTTGTATCGATTATTGGAAGTTGAGAGAATGGTGTTACTTGATAAAGCAAGCGTATCTGCTACACCATCTGTTAAATACTTGAATTTCTTACAACTATTCTTCTACGGTGAAGGTGTAACTAAAATTTGAATCAGGAAATTAAGTACAAGATCTGAAAAACTTAGGAAAATTTTAGTTTTATAAATTCGTTTTAAATTTTGTTCTGTGGCATCCTAAATAGTTGTCCTTGTGCTTTAATCAGTTGTCAGTAAATTTTTCCCGTGTTGTTAGTTCTCTTACAGTTTGCATTTCGGTGTGGACCTGGTTTGCACGATTATAAAATGGACATATTTTTTAGCCAAAACATAGGGAAACTCAGGAATTTTTTGTTTCAAGATCCTGTGTAAAGCCGAGCAATATGTCTTTTTTACTTTACTTTAAAACTAAGCTGACTTGATCCCAGGCACTTCGCCACGTATTCTTCTTTTTTTAAAAAATACGTTTAGCCCTGAATCACACATATTTTCCTGGAACCTGGAAATATTATCATGATGTAATTTTGTCTCCATCATTGATAACAAAATGTCTTGTATCATTCTTAAATTAGTTTGTTTTTATATTTCATGTAAAGAAACGTTTTATACATGATTGGTAAATTATCTTTTTCTTCGTAGCTTTCTTTAATGTCGATGAAAACTTTAACCCTTTATTAAACACATCCAATAAATGCCGATTATTTCTGTTCTTAGGAAACAACATGCAATTTTTAGAATTTCTGAATCATAATTTCGAGTGTGCAACTTTGTCAATACGATATAATTTATTTTTAGTGGTAGATAGAAGTAAGAAAATTTAAGTTAACGAGAGCAGATTTTGCCAACTTGGAATATTTTTGTTACATATCACAGTTTATATCTTTTTTGTGAAATCACCCAGTATAAAAAATTAGTCCTAGTGGAAATATCTACACTTTCGTCACATTCTGTTCTATTATTTTAATGCTTTTTTCAGAACATACTAGTTAATTTGAAGGCATAAAACAAACTGCTCCATGACAAGCCTGCTATGTGGTGTTAGAAAAAGAAGGAGACTTATCCCGTTATTATTTAGTTTACAAAGCTCAAAAATGAGCAGTTTAGAAAACATGAAGTTCGACAACTTAGTACTGAGGACGCTCCCGCTTGATAAGGAGATGGGGAAAGGGACACGAGCAGTGCCAGGAGCTTGCTTCTCATTGGTCGAACCCACTCCAGTGGAAAACCCTGAGGTAGTGGCGCATTCAAAGAGTGCGTTAGCGTTGCTGGGTGTAAAAGAGGAAGATATAGAAGAAACTACGTTTGCGGAGTATTTCTCTGGTAACAAATTGTTTAATGGTTCACAACCGGCCGCTCATTGCTATTGTGGGCATCAGTTTGGATATTTTTCCGGCCAGCTTGGAGATGGCGCCGCCATGTAAGTAGCTTATTCGGCACTGCTGTGCGTTCTCTCTTTTTTACCGCCCATAGAGCTTAACAGTATGGAGCTATAGGTGTTTGGTGTAAATTACAACGCTTAATGGTTCTTCTTTTGTTCTGGATCTTCAGATATTTAGGAGAAATTATAAACGACCGCAATGAACGATGGGAGTTGCAACTTAAAGGTGCGGGAATGACGCCCTACTCACGTCATGCCGATGGGCGGAAAGTGTTGCGATCAAGCATACGGGAATTTTTATGCAGTGAGGTATAATTTTGAACTTGCTTGTCAAACTATGTATTAAAGATGGCGCTTTTTCCACGTGGTATGTACAACGGTGTGCAACAACCTGAAAAGGTTTTAATGTCTTCAGACTTTTGCGTCAAGAAAAAAACCCTAAAGGATGAGGAGCTTGAGGAGTAAAATGAGGAGTAAAAAATATCGATTTAAAGATGTCGTAACAACTACCTCTATGTACGAACAATCGCACAACTGACAATTTTATTTTTAATTGAATAAGCGCACAGACAAATAAATTTAATATACCCCTCACTTCTTTCAACCATTGGGTTATAGCACTTAAAAAGTGTCGAGGTTAATCCTAAATATTCAAAGTATCTATATTATAATACCCGTATACGTCTGTCCGTCTGTCACGCAAAATGGTACCGAAAGTGGCGAGACGCACGCTATGCGGTTTAAAAAGAACAGGCAAACCCGTGGATTTTCCATGGGCCACCGACTAGTTATAAATATTTCACTTTACATTAGTGAAAAAAATACAAAAACTCTTAGTCGAAATCTTGTTACATGTTTTAACACCGTGATTTATCTAGCTACTGCCTGGTGTGTCCCATGATTACATCATCATCACATTGTTTTGTAGATCTTTAGAAAACTATAAGTTAACAGTTTTCTCACATCTATTTCAGGCAATGCATTATCTTGGTGTTCCCACTACACGAGGTAAATATGTCTGGTCGTAAATATGCGTACACTTTTCAGTTCTAGCTATATTAGTTTCATCTTTTCTGGGTTTTTTTTAGCTGGCACATGTGTATCGTCAGATAGTCGAGTTGTCCGCGACATGTTTTATGATGGCCATCCACAAATGGAGAGGTGCACCATAGTATCTCGTATAGCTCCTACATTTATAAGGTTTAGACAAATTCGATTATTTGGTTATTTGGTTTAGATTCAAGCTTTAAAAAACGTGCTTGTTCTTGCTGGCACGACCCTTTTACAGGATTTTAGGCATTTACAGCCTCTGGCCTGCTATTTTCTGTAATTTCGGCGCAGTAGAACGTCTGATTAGAATACATGTTGCTGAGCTATGCTGCGCTGGGCTATGCTACGCTTTGCTTCAGCAAAGTTCTCCCGCAACCCACCGGCTTTGGACTGTTCACGGTAAATGCTTGTACTTTTAATTCCCGTGGAACAATTCACAGAATCTTTTCTTCTGAGAATGTACCACACAATCGTTCGTTCTTAAAGTTACCATCTGCTTTTAACAAGTACCGCGCTACGGGAACCCACTGTATCCTATTTAATTTTTTCTTTTTTAATAAGCAGTCCTATTTTCTGTTCATTTAGATTTGGTTCGTTTGAAATATTCAAAGATACAGACCCACAAACAGGTCGAAAGGGACCAAGTACTGGTCGAGTTGATATTTTGGAAAAAATGCTTGAATACGTAATTACTATGTTTTTCCCCGAGGTAAGTCAACGAAGTTTGATTTACCGCCGTAAAAAATTTTTGACGGCTTCTAATAACAGATACACAAAGACTTCTACGGTTTTTCTCCATACCGAGTTGTCTCTTAAAATTTAGATAGCGTCCAGGTTGGCCGACGATAAAAGATCCTGCTATCTCGATTTTTATAAGGAAGTAGTCAGGAGAACTGCGCGATTGGTTGCGTTGTGGCAGTGTGTTGGTTTCTGTCACGGGTAAGTGTGTTGGCAAATAATTTTCGATTTTTTTATTTCGGTGGTTGTGTTTTACTGACAGAAGTTTTATTTTAGTGTGTTGAACACTGACAACATGAGTATCCTTGGTTTAACGATAGATTATGGGCCGTATGGCTTTATGGATTACTTTGACCCTCATTTCATCTGCAACTCTTCTGGTATATTTGTATTCTTGTGTGTTTAGAAATTGTTTTGGGTTAGCCTTAAAAATATAAAGCTGAAAAAACTTTACTTTTAGAGGCAACTTGTCATTTTTCTCTCTCATAATTCTTTACTTCGATTCATTATTCTTTATTAAACAATGAATAGGGTAGTCATTTTTTTCTACTATATTCGACGTGACTACCCTTGGAGGAGTAAATATACACCGCTACATTGGTTAGATAAACGCGGAAAGATTTTGCACTATAAATTGCAGGGAGGGTGTGAGGGGCAGTCAGAAGGGACTTTCCAGTTTCCACTTTTAACTCTTACCTTTTTGTCGAAAGTGTTTTATTGTGTTGTATTTCTTTTGTGATAGACAACCAAGGGCGCTACACATACGTGAAACAACCTGAAATTTGTAAGTGGAATCTCGTGAAGTTCGCCGAGGCTTTACAAGACGTGTTACCCATCGATGAATCGAAAACTGCATTGAATGAAATGTAACGCCCATTCTTGTTTGCTGTTAAAGCGAGAGTCCACTTCGATCGAAAAACACGGCATACTTAGCACTACGTGGTCGGCACCAATGGAAACAGCAATGCCCGCACAAACTCAAAATGGCGGCGATTCCAGCAAACTCATTGGTCGCAATCAGGAAATTTCGTTATCATACACTGCAGCGCTTTCAGCAGTCATAAAAGTTTCAAAATTATTTTGAATTTTGAAACGAACAGCGCGGGCAAAAGCGCTTTTAAATATTGCGCAATATTAAGCACTTTGATGCGTGCGTGCTAAAAGATTGAAGTGAACTTTCGCCTACATTGTGATCAGAAAAGTGTTCTCTTGGCTGTGGCGATTATCTAGAATTCATTCATAACAAAAACGCAAATTAAATATTGTTGGTAGGCCTTCATAGGAGACAATTAAGCTATAGTTACATTAGGGGATGTATATCCCGTAATTAATATGTACCACTCCCTTGTGATTTTTAGTACTTTACCTTGGGTGTGTTCTTTTTGCTGTCTTTTGTTTAATATCAAAACATATTTCTATTCCAGTTACGACACTGAATTTTCATCTCTCTACTTCGGGAGGATGATGAAGAAGTTGGGAATTTCAAAACATGAAAACAATGAAAAGGACGAGGAGCTGGTCCAAAAATTGTTGTGGACCATGCAGCGAACGTCAGCTGATTTCACGAACACATTCCGTTTGTTATCATCCGTCAGTGTTTGCAGAAATAATATCAGGTCAGATATCCGTTAATATTTTCTTACATTCTCCGAGAACTTCCATTCTGCGAGAACATCTATTCTGTGAAAACAACATTCTGTGAGAACAACATTATGTGAGAACTTACATTCTGCGACAACTTCCGTTCTGTGGGACCTCATTAGATGTCTTTCAATTCCCATTCCATTTTCGTGATACTTTATTATCCGGGGACCGTTTTGTGTATGTATAGCTACCTTTTTCACGGGAACTAATTTCTGCCAACTTTAGCCTTGTGATTTTACATTATTTAAATAAATACGAGCGTTGGTCAATGGTTCGTAGAGGGGACTTAAAATAAGTAGTCATTTGAGGCCTACGTTCAGTGGAAGTCTAGTAAGTTTGGTAGGAGATAATGTTTTTTTTTTTTTGTGTGTTAATTTTTTTAATTTTAATATTTAGCGACGTCGTCCCAACCATAGTTGCGCAGTGTCAAAGTGTCGAAGAAATTAAAAAAAAGTTTCGCAACAACGTAAACATGGAGTTAGTACTGTTTTGTTGTTGTTGCTGCTGTTTGTTTGATTTTCGTTTTGTTGTGGGCCCTTTCCCAAAATTATGTTCACATTCTGTCTTACGGTTTTCCATGCTTCTCCTGGTCACACTTTCTCAAGTACTAAAAATATTTAGACAAATCAAGACTCTCCTACGTATTGCTGAAGTTCAACCCAACCTCATCGCCCAACTTGGAATGACCAGGGAGCAGATCGAAGGTTTGCTCGAAAAAGCAGAAAAAGAAAAGGAAATATGCCGCATGACACCGGAAGAGAAGACGGAACAGGATAGAAAACTTTGGACGAAATGGCTAACTGCGTACAGGTACGACCAGATTTAGATAAAATGCTTATGATAAAAAGTGAAGAGAAGACAACAGAAATTAAGATGTGTATGTTCCCATGTCCCAACAAACTAACTTCTAAAAAACTACAGTTGAATTGAGGTATATCAAAACTGGTATATACAGTGTGACTTTGCCGAACGCCCACCTCTCTGGAAGTGCTTAACTTGTGGTCACATCAATTCTTCTGATTTTAGAGAACGGCTGCAAGCAGAAGTCTCTGGTTTGCTGGAGGATGAAATAACCAAGGTAAAACAGACTAAAGCCTTGGAGACACGAGCAATATTTTTTTATCGCATGAAACGCAATTCCTTGCATTGCGTGCGCCTGAGTTATCTATCGTGTAACCACCACATGGCAAATGTGGTGCAACGTTTAACAAATTTTGTGTATATTTGGCTAACTTTTTTTTTAACTGATAGTCTTTCTTTTGTTCTGTGTCAATTTTATTTAAGGTCTTTTTCCCATCTGACAAGTGGATTAAATTTTGCGAATAACGGAAAATTTACTTGGTGCTCATTCGCAAATTCTCCAAATCCTTTTAAAGCAGTTTTGCTCTCATCTTAAAAATGTTGCAGTACCTGACTTCTAAAATAGCCTTCGTCAAAAAAAAAATACGCTTCAGAAATGTGCAACAAAATAAAACTCAGTTTTTTTGGTTTCCAGTGTTTCTGCAATTGCTCGTAAAACAAATTGCTCATATCGCTAAAGGCTTAAAATTTGCTTCTTTTGTGTGCCTGTGTGTGAAAAAATTTTTACGAAAATTTTTATTTATTTTATTTTTTAGTTCGAAGAAAACCGAAAAAAAATAATGAACTCTGTTAACCCAAGGTTTGTTTATTTTTGTATTTAAGATATTTGCAACTCTCCGTCGTTTTTTTTTCCACGAGAATTGATGGTTGATATTGCTGGGTTTTTTGACGATGTTTTTTATTTATTTACAGAGTAATATTGAGAAATTACCTTGCTCAAGAAGCCATAGCCTCTGCCGAGGAAGGAGACTATACTAAGGTAAGGCATACCAAAGGACCATTTTTACACCGCTTTCATTGTTTAGAGAACTTTTTAGTTGTTCCTGTAACCCTAGACTATGCACCATTTTTTCGAAAAACCAAAAATTTCTATTGTTTTTGGCCGACAATATTTCGACTTTGAACCTGTTTTCTGGCCACCTACCTCAAGGTTGGTGAGCCTGAGCACTGCCGGATAGAAAATTTAATCCTCTTTCGTATGGGCCTGCATCTTAACATCTCAAAGTTGAGTGATCACGAGTTATGGCTAATAGACGGCATGTCAGTTTTGCGACCTTGCTGAGACGTCAATTGGTATAGTTCGGAGTCTAAGGGTTAATAGCAACAGTGTAAAAAAACTTGAGATCTTGGAAACACACTGGGTGCTCTCCAGGTGAGTTGTGCCCACTGACTGTACAGTGGAAACAGGCTTGAGAATGCTTCAGATTTCTTGCCCAACTTTTAAATTTTGTGGGAGGTGAACAAGGCATGTTAACCACTTCAAACGGAATAAACAAGAGGAGCTGATTCTACGCTTTACCTTGACTTTGAATGCTTTATACTGTGTATCCGTTTATTTAGGTGCGAGAACTACTAAGAACCTTGGAATCTCCATACGATGGAATACAGACTTATACAGAAGGAGAAGAAGAGAAACTTTCTGAGACAACGATGTCTTGTAAAAAGTACTCATGTGCCGTCCCATCTTGGGCTGCCGACCTGCGCGTTTCTTGATCGTCGTAAAAACCTCAGTGTGCGGGCTAGCTTGTTGTTATTTTAAGCAACAAGCTTCTGGCCTGCGTTACTGAGGTCTCTTACATACAGTGCTCCCGTGAACGTGATCATGTTTATACAAATTCCAATATGGTGAATTTTTTTTGGTGATCAAATATGAAGGTCAATGTTTAACTTATCAGAGTATAAAAATATTGACTTGATGTGTCGCGTAAGCATGTATTTTATTATATATGTAAGTGTGTAAATTTGATGAAGTAAGAGCCTGATTATATGAGGCAAGTTGGCTCGGTGTTGGCTTGCCACATGCTTAGCATAATAAAATTAAACAGCTCGACATAATGACAGATCACTACTAAAAATATTTGACATTATATAAGGTGAGTCAACCCGCCTAAGCGGGCTGACTCGTTTTTTCAACCTGGGACGGGTTGGTTAGGTGGATTGAATCGGTTCATATAATATCACTTTGCCGAGCCAGGCGCCGGATTGCATGCGCATTGCGATCCAAAACAGAAGAAAAACAATAATGGCGAGCGAAGCAGCAGACAAGAAGTTTAATTAGACTTAAGAACTTGTGGAGCAGCTTACAAATTCCCTAAATGATAATTTTGATTTAATTTCGCTTGTTTGTTTACATCTTGCATCCGCCATTTTTAAAAAATTACGCGCATTTTTTTTTAAACCCGGCAGCAGTGTAGGTCTTGTCCCAGGTTGACTTTTCCCATATAATATGCAATTTTTTCAAACGGGTTTACCCGCCAACCGGGTCAACACCGAGGAAACTCGCCTCATAATCAGGCTTTAGCAGAAAATGTTTTCTATTTTTCTTTTAATTGTACACTTGTATCGGCCTCTAAGAGTTGGAAGGTTTTTTCTCAAAGCCAGAAAAAACAGGAAAATATAGACAATCTGTTAATTCTTTGTTCGTTAGGAAGATTTTATGATTTTTAACGGGTAATTATTTCTGATGAAAAAAAAAAACGATATCAATTTGTTTGATATAAACTTAAATGCTATCTTAACTTTTCTTTGGTTGGAGAGCGAAAACTAAACTTTGACAAATAGTAAAAAATAAGACAATGAAACAAGAAATTTGACGTCAAATGTTGTGTGCCAGCTTTGCGGTCTGTGGTTTGCACTAATTCGGATTTGACATTCATCTAAATTTCGAACTCGCTCATTCATGAACATTTTTCTTGTTTATTCAAGAAAAGACGGAAATATCTACGATCTAACTGCACAGAAGATGTACCATAGACGCTCCCTGGCGGTGCTTCACAACTCTGTTTTACGGGACGTATCATCTAAATTCTCATCAATTCAGTTTAGCAATAAATAAGAAAAGTAATTAGAAGAAATGAAAAGTATAAACTGTTTGAATTATTTTCTGATAAGTTATACAACTATAGTAATTATTTATATTCGTAGTGATAACTGTTTGTGTACATAAAAACATATTGGAGTTTAGATGATGGGAAGTCATCCAACAAACAAAATTTGATTTTTAAGCACACAGGAAAAATATAAGAGTAAGTGTCTAAAAGTTTTAAAATCTGAGGCTGGCTTTTCTTTTTTTAATTCTTTTTCAACCTGGTTTGTTCTTATTTTCTTTTTAATAGTAAGAACACGACTTTAGAATTCAGCCGCGTTTGTTTTTATTTGGCATTTTTGTTCTCCAATTTCTCCAAAATTTATATTTATATATTAAAAACGGTAGAACTGTGTTCAATACGAATGTTGTTTTCAGACGAGTGAAAACAATAAGCGGGAGAATTGCAAGAAAATTCACATTCTTGTTTGTCTTTGCGCACTCGGGTTGTTCTTAGTTTTCAAAAAAAAAAATTTAGCCTGAAGGTCGTGTTATTGTAAAATTCTTCCTATAACAAACAAGCGTGTATAATATAAATTTTAAATTAATTAAATTGTCAGATTTAATCCTAAAGTTTGGAAAGTAATTAAATTGAACTCGAAAGTAGGAAGCAGGAGACGTAAAAGGCTTTCAGACGCGGACAGGGTTATTACGAAATATTTTTTTTTTGTCTGTTATCATTTAAAAAATCTTTTTAAACCATTGTGTCCGTGTAAGTCTTCCTAGAATATTAATAATTGGATTTTTTAGAGCAAGCGGTTTATAATGATGACCTAAAGTTGATGAAAAAGACGTTATCTAATTCAGGGGCTTACGCGTTAAGGACGGGGCGTTGTACGTTAAGCCCTTATTAGGGGTCGTATATAAATGACGTGCCGAGTTAGAGAAGAGGGAAGGTCAACTACGTATTTTGGGATGGGGAGAGGGTATGTGTCATCTGGAATACCCCCCTTAGTTATACACAGTCTGGCAAAATACCAACTTCACCAACAAATGTTTTTTTCTTGTGTCATATTGTTAGGAAAAATGTGAAAAGAAATATCTTCGCTTGTATATAAACGTGTGCTCAGCAATGAAAGAAGATCATTCACAATCCTTGAAAGGATGATGTTAGCGATTATGTCTTTAATAATACGTGCGGTGTGATGAAAATAATTTGTTTGCCAACTTAACATTGTCTTTTCGTAGTAAGCTGCGGGAAGGGGGTGGCGGCGGTTAATTGTTAACGATATCCACCAGCTTTCCGACAAGCTAAGAGAAGGAAGGGGGGTCAAATCTAAACTTGGGGGGGAGGTGGCGAAGTTTATGTATGACTCCTTCTAACGTCAGAAATCTCTGTTTTTAACCAACGAGGTTTCAAAAACACAAGTGCTAAGAGATATATTGATATTTAAAACCGACACCTTGAACTCTGTGGAATTGTTCAACCCCATTAATACGAACAACTCTTTAGAAATTTCCACGGTGTCTTTAGAATGAACTGATGTGTCGGAAATAAAACGAAAAATTCACGAATATTTTTTTTGCTAAAAATAATGTATCAAAACCACTTCCTCGTGAAAGTACAGTGTCAGGAGATTAATTCCATAACGATCTTAATTCAACATTTACTAACGACTCTAATATGAAAATTGCAACCACTCTCCGACGTGTTGTTAATTGTTATGTACCATGTTTAAAGTAAAAAGTGAAAGTTCAGCTTTAGTACATGCGATGGAGCGCTGTAATTTGCTAGCGGTAAAAAAATTGTTAGCTAACAATATAGGTGAATATTTTTAATTTTTAAAAGATACGAAACCCAACAATTATGTAATTAGACAATGGTATGTTTTTGAAACGAATGTTTATTAAGTGAGCTGGCATATACACTTGACATAGAAGAAAATATTGATTTAAAATACGTACAAACGATATTTTCTTTTTCTTTTCAAGTCATGGTCGAACTCACTAAAAATACTGGTAACAAGTTTATGCTGTCATGAATACTTTATCTGGTAAGTTTGTCCGCATTGTATTATGGTTATTAAAAAATCTTACTGACCCGTGGTGTTGTCTTGAGTTGAGGCTCTATTCTGAAAACGGTCTTATTGTTTTGGAGCTTCGACGTTTTCTATATGAAACAAGATCTTAAGAAACATAAAGCTGATATTATTGGTAGCTACTTTTGAGAGCTAAGTCGTGAAATATTAAAAGTAAAAAAGTAAATGTATAAATTAACACGACTCTTGCTGGAAAACATTTTAAGGTATAAGTCAGGGTTAGACTCCAAACTAAACTTGAAACATCCAGGCTAAACCCAAAAAGAAAATGTTTGATAAATAAATAGTTGTATTGATACTTATTTTACAGACTTTTAAATAAAAACACCTAACTTCGGGTCATTCAAACTTTTATTTTAAATACTCATTTTAATGACTTTTAATTTTTGTTTCAATTTTAGCATGACTTTTTTTTATAAGCATACGAATTGTTACCATAACAAAAGGCTTGAATTAAAGTTCAAAAAACAACTCTGTCCCTCAGTATTGTTCTTAGAAACATTTTTAGCCTTGATGCTTTCTTGAAATTAATACTAAGTGTAGCTCGTTGATTGGAAATAACGCTCAGTCACCCAATTTTAAAAAAATAACTCCCGATCGTAATTATAATCTTGCTTTAAAATTTTATTAAAAAGAGTTTTTGCCACATAAAATGTTTGATAAGGTTGCTTAAACACAAGGAAACCTGGCGCCATTAAACCATTGTAGCACGAAGTAATTTTAACAAAATAGTAGCAATAACGATTTGTACATGCCAGCACATTTATGTCATCATTCAGAAATATTAAATTTTTGCCTAAAATATACATGTCTGCTTGAATTTCATGAATTTTTGTAATGATTTTATGACGACGTTTGATGTAAATAACACCGGCTACCTTTTTAAGCATTACAACTCGATATTTTCTAGTATTATTTTAAATTTTCTGATTAAAAATAAGTGACACGATTAGTGAAACGAAACATATTTAACGAACACTGGCACAAAAGTGATTTTTATATCCTTACCGATAAAAATACAACAGCCTCTTGTTGCAAAACCCTCTAAATCGCATACAACTTTACATACCCTATTCTGCTGATTCTCTTCTTCCCACTATCAGCGTCCCCGTTTTTTTTATTCATCCTTGTGCGGGGCAAAATTTATATATTTGACAAACCTGTCCCTAGTACCCCCTTTTCGTTTTTATTTGTATTTGTATTTAAAATGGGTCCTGGGAACGAGGTTGATATTTTGAATTTCTAAATATAATTTTAGTTGTTCTGATCGTGGTTGGATTGATTCTCGCACTTCTGCTAACGGGCGTAGTATACACATTGTGGAAATATATAAAAGCAAAACAGGAAAAAGAAGGTTATTCAGATGACAAGAAAGTCACTAAAAGAAGACGAAAGCATGCATCGATTGATGCTGTGGATACGTTTCACGTACCTGTATCATATCGTACCGTAAAGGCGCAAATACCGTTTATGTATGAGCCTGATGGCTGCTCAGGAGGAGGGGTAGGGAGTTGGAAACTAACTTTTTATAACTTAGAGGTTGTGCACGTTTGGTTCATATGATCTATAATGCATGCCCGACAGTTGTTAGAACTAGTATAAAGATTATACAAAAAGCACGAGTGTCGGGCCTACCTCGTCCTTTGGTGCTGCTAAATATTTCAGCAACTGTTGGTGTGTGGTTATAGCGAGTTGAAAATTTAAACTCGGCGACGCTATTTTGTACTCGCTTTGATCTACCATTATCAACCATTCTCCGAATTTTACTTTTGCCATTAATGTGCATTATCAATTTGCGTTTGGTGCTCCTTTGACAAATTCAATTGTTGTTACATTTGACTCTTTAATTAGCAGACACCTTTGGTGAAATCACTTTGTGTCCGCTCTAATTAGAGGTTTGTGAAGAGTGTCATTTGCCAGCTTATATTCGACAGGCAATGGGTTTGCAGAAGCATTAGCCCATGAACTAGATAACCCATGGTTGATTTAGTTTAGTTGTTCAATTCAAAAAACATTTTTATTTTAAATTGTAAGATTTTCGAACGTTTTAAATGTCGCTAAGTTTTGTCCGTTATTTAGAGAATCTTTTAGAAGGATTTGACAGTGTGTTTTTTTCTGTTTCAATCACTTCTAGTTCGTTAAATAGAGAGATGATTGTATGTTATTTAGAGTATGGGTGTTTACGCCAGACGAAGCTCAGATCAAGACAAGAAAAGATTAAGCGTAGATGACATATACGAAAAAAGACCAAAAGCATACTCACTTCCCATAGGAGGGGATTCGGAATCGGACAGATTGCTTGCCAGTCTACCGGAATACGTTTATCAGGAACCTGGTCATGTGACAGCCTTTGATGAAAACCAAAGAAAGATAAGCATGGGAATGATGGCACACCTCACTAACCAAGGTCGAAAAGGTATGCATGTTGTTTGTATACAAATAAAATTAGATATGCTTAAAGTTTTGACCATCATGGCTTTTGCAGGAACTTCTGTCTTCCTAGTTTACATGATAAAAAAGTGTTTCCCATGTTTAAGAAACAGGAATAATTAGACTACCCATCGGTACTGAATATGAACCGTCTTTGTCCTGTCCTCGGCCACCAATCGCGGCTCAAGTTTCACGAGGCTAGTTATTTACTGATTAAAAAAAGAAGGGTCGTTTTAAAAATGGATCGTCCTTAATGGGCTAAAACATGTCGGTAATTTTGGGAGAAAACCTTACGTTCTTAACTAATACTTTATAGTCTTCAAATTAGTTTTGTTCGCAACTTGGGTCATAGGGGACACGGGGACATGCTTGGGGACGGAATAATGGATATTGCTGGAACCTTCGTAGCAAATTGGTTATAGTTCAGCTGCGTGTAAGATTTAGACTACAGTGTAAAAGTTCTTAGGCGGTCGATAAACTGTCACAATAAAGAAAAGTGTGCTGAAGCTGAACATATTTGTTTAATTTGACTTGATAATACGTTGTACAATCTTTGACAAACTTCTTCAACACAAAAGAGTTTTTGAAAACCCTGCTTTCCAACAAAATGGTCACAGTGGACAATTAATGGTCACAGTGGACCAATAATTGTACTTTTTTGGCGCCACTGTGACCATTTTGTTGGAAAGCAGGGTTTTTCAAACACTGTGGTCCACTGTGACAAAATATCGCAGAGTCTTCCGTAGGTTGAATGAAAGAACGCTAATTTAAACGTGAATATCACGTATACTTTTTTAACTGTTCATATTTATACTAGTCGGGAATTTCTCGTCACAGCAAAGTCAATAAAACCATACCGCATTTGTTATGCGCAACTTGAAGATTAGCACGACCAATTTTAGTCGACAGACAATGCATGGTTATTATTACAGACTTGTTATCCACGGGTTAGCAGGTCCTCAGATTTCTGGCCGCCATACGTATTCCCCGCATCGCTATTTCGTGCAGTCGTAACACAATGTGGCAGTCGGCTACCATTTTAAACAAAATATGGGTATTATTAAAGAAATTAGTCCTTAACCAGTGGGAAAATCCACGGGGTCGCCCGTCTATAAATTACACGCTATTTCGTGTGCCCGTAGCACGACGTCTTACTTGCGGAAAGACAGATAGAATACAACTATTATTAAAGAGATGTATTTATATTTACATTCGAAGCCTTTCTACCTAACAAAGGGAGTTTTAAACGGAAAGTTTTTAATGTTCCTTAAGTGTACAAATTTTCGCGAGGAGAAATTTTCGCGATTTTTGCGAATTTTGCCCAAATTCGCGAAATTAAATCCTCGCGAAATATTACCAAATGGGGAATTCGCGAAAATAAATCCTCGCGAAATTTTTGAAAAACCTCGATTCGCGAAAATAAATCTTTGCGAAATTTTCCTTAAAAATCCTTTTTTTTGTTTTTCACCATTTTTTTTCCAAAGTATAATATCAAAATAGTTATCAAAATCACACATTTACCACATATTTTCATAAATAATGCTTCTTTAAAGATTTCATCGCTATAAAAATTTAGTTTCAAGGTGAACAGATAACTTGTAACTTGGTTTGAAATAAAACTTTCCAAAATCAAGCACTGAAAAACATGAACAACCAAGATCCATCGTCCTCGCGTGTGCACGTGAAGAACGAGGACTCGATCAACTTGTGTTTTCTGGGCTGAAAATTTGTAACATCGAGACAACTAATTAATTATTTATAGTAACCAATAGACTGGTTATGAAAAGCAGCCTGTGCCAGGGTCTTGTTAAGCCGTCAAAATAAACGCCAGCGGCTTTGGGATAGGCAACAAGCCCTGGGGGCGAGGATAAGTTTCATTCATTCCAGGCGCATTTGACATATATTTGATACCATATTTTGCCTGTTACGCGAAAATAAATCCTCGCGAAATTTTTGAAAAGCCTCGATTCGCGAAAATAAATCCTCGCGAAATTTTCGAAAACCATTGATTCGCGAAAATAAATCCTCGCGAAAATTTGTACACTTAAGGTATATCTCGATATCTTTAGTGTCAACAGTCGATATGCGAGGATTCTCCATCACAGAAGAAATGTTTCTGAAATCAGTGGAAGGCGCTCCTGCGTTCCACGAATCATCGTTCTCCCTCAATGACGACGCATTAAGTGATTCCAGTCATCTGAGTGCAAAAGATGAGATATTCGACTCAACTATAATCGGCATGGAAAAAAGAAGGATTGGTGAACGAAGAGGACGTCGAAAGATTTCAGGATCAGGTTCGGCATCTGGCCCCGGGACGTTGAAAAGGACATACAAAAAAGCGGGGAAAATAACCTTTACCACAGAATACAACGAAAGCACAAGGGAATTTGAAGTTTTAGTTTTACGAGCTTTTGATCTGGCACCTAGAAGAGATAAATCCGAAATTAATCCGTTTGTTCGCTTGTACCTTCTGCCAGGAAAAAAGCAGAAACAAAACACAAAATACCAGACCCATACAAAAGAACCATTCATAAATGAAAAAATAGTATTTACAGATTTGGAAAAAACAGATTTAAGTAAATATAGACTGAAACTAAAAGTTTATAACCACGGAAGGCTGAAAAAGAATGAAATGCTGGGCGAGGTGGACATATCAATGGGTTCCATCGATATATCTTCGAAGCAAACATTCAATACTGACTTGTTTTTGCAACGCTCCGAAGTAAGCTATTTATTTTACCTCGATTAATCGTTGAAATAATTGCAGATCTTGTGATTAAAATGGAGCTGCCGGTCACTCGATGCAGCACGTGGGAAGCTTATGTGCAGGTTTATTTATCCTGAGAAATCCTACGTATTCACCGCTATAATATTTTACATTTTTTAGAGCTCATTGGCATCCCTAAATATATCATTGTGCCACAAAGCAACGAGCTCTGAACTAGAAGTCATTATTCAAGAAGCACGTAATTTACCCAAAGTCAGCATTGCAGGCCTTCCAAGTATGTTGCTGAAATTAGTTATAAAAAAGTCATTTAATGGTGGAATCCACACGTTTAATATTTTCTGGCCTATAGAAGTTCTTATATATTTTTAAAATTTCCGTCCCTTAATATCTGTAATAGAAGTCTCCTTTAGGTTTAATTCATTGTTTTTCCCGCTCTAATCACCTTAGCCCAACCTCGTCCGCAGGACTTTTCTGTTTTTATATTTGGACGGAACAAACCGCATCACTGTGGTGATCAAGCGTGCAGTGAATTAAATGTCTGCAGATTTTGAACAGATTAACACTGTGTTATGATAGGACTGTCAGTATTATTATTACAAGGCGGTGCACATATCAATATATTTCAAAATAATGCCAAATCGTCTCTTGGCTATTTTTGTTTTTATACTGTTGTGATGAAATGAAGCCAAAAAACTTGCTACTAACATAGTTTCTTTGTACCTGATTTGAGCCATTTCTGAGACGTCGAGAAATCGTTTTGTCAGCACAATAATTTCGACAAGGTACCTGTGCAGAAAACACTAAAAGCAATGATTGGCGAAAATGATTAAGATAGGTCAGATAAGCGATAGAAGTAACAGTACTTTATATCTAACATGACGTTGATATATTTTATTTAGGTCCATACACGACTGTTACGTTATACAAAGAACAAAACTTTGTTAAAAAAGAAACTGGCACTAAGAGGAGCACCAGAGATCCTGTCTTCAAAGAATCCTTAGTTTTTGAAGTATTCACAGACGTTGCAACTCCACTTAGTACATTTTCTCTTGTTGCAACATTAAATCACCATAGCATGGTTGGAAGAGACGAGGTGCTTGGCCATGTGATATTTTGTTTAACTTCACCACAAAAAAGTGCAGCCGATCACTGGAAGAGGGTTGAGGAAACTCCACACAAACATCACAGCTCGTGGCATGCGTTGATAGATCCAGATGAATTATAGGACTTGTGCCATTGTAAGCTGCATAGCGTTACATGTGGAATGTCACACAAGTTTCATCGTTACTTGTTTGGTAGCAACTCTTACAGAAGAAATTAGAACTGTTGAAGCCTAGTTTTGTCTGGCCAGTCATTGTCTCCGGGCTGTGTTTAGAATAGATCTGTTTCATTTTTATTTTATGATGTTCATACTGACAAAAAATGTACCATATTTTACTATCTGTATTTCTCTCTGTCTTCCTGTGACTTAAGATGGCAGCCACATTCCGGTTATGCAAAACAACAATGCACGGAATGTAGTTTAACAGAAAAACTTTAAGTGGAATTTATGCCTTTTTACTTAAGTAATATTTTTTTCTCATACTTTCCTTGGAAATTATATCACAAACTACACCTTCGTTTCTTTTGTTTTTAAGCAATACTTCTTTAAGGGAGCTGGAAATGAAATACTTATGCGGATGTAGCTTAACAGATTCTTCGAGCCTCAAATTCTGATCAGCTACAAGATCAAACAGCTTGGCATGACGGCGCCTTAACTCTTAGAGGCTTTGCAACAAAAAATACCGAAATATCGACACGTTGTCTATTAGCCATAACTCGTGACCACTCAACTTTGAGGTATTAAAATGCAGGCCCATATGAAAGGGAATTAAATGTTTCAACCATCAGTGCCGAATTTCGTTACCGCCACGACAGCAGGTGGGCAGCAATCGCGCTCAGTGACAAAAGATTGTCGTGAAAAATTATGCATATATTCATATTTTTGAAAAATTTGTGTCTAAGAGTTAATAGTCGGAACAACTCCTTATTTTTCGAAAGAACATAAAATAAGAACATCGCAGGCTGAAGAACTGTTAAAAAATAAGAACATCGCAGGCTGAAGAACTGTTAAAAAATAAGAACATCGCAGGCTGAAGAACTATTAAAAAATAAGAACATCGCAGGCTGAAGAACTGTTAAAAAATAAGAATATCGCAGGCTGAAGAACTGTTAAAAAATAAGAACATCGCAGGCTGAAGAACTATTAAAAAATAAGAACATCGCAGGCTGAAGAACTGTTAAAAAATAAGAATATCGCAGGCTGAAGAACTGTTAAAAAATAAGAACATCGCAGGCTGAAGAACTGTTAAAAAATAAGAACATCGCAGGCTGAAGAACTGTTAAAAATAAGAACATCGCAGGCTGAAGAACTGTTAAAAAATAAGAACATCGCAGGCTCAACTGAAATTTAACGTTCCTGTATAAAAAAAACTGTTATTAAAAAAACGTTTCGAAACATTAAAATCTAAATGTAAATAATGAGTTTAGGACCCATGCTCCTGTTTTCAATTTAAATAATGAGATGAATGCGTTGGTTTTAACAATATATAAAGGTTTGGAGACCATGAAATGAATTAAAACCTTTAAAGAAGGAAAACGAGAACTTAGTTTGGTGAGCAAGAACAGTATACCGAGATAACAAGCGAGTACCGAGATAACAAGCGAGTATCGAGATAAGTTAGTGAATCAGACTTGTTGATAAAATTGTCCCGGGGAATTTAATTTGGCATATAAAATGCACAATTCATGTTTATTTTAAATCAAAAATTTGTCATAAAATTGTAATCTTTAGATTCTTATCAAACTGGTAAGAATAATTTGTATACTTTGTAATTAACGATGATGAAGTTTTTTGTACGCCATTGACATACACACTTTTAAACAAGCAAAATTTTATAAGCACGAGAATCAGATTCTTTAAAAAGCTAAACAACTGGTAAGAATTTGTTCTTCCTAAGAAGCAGCAATTAAGCGACAGATCTTTGTGTGACCTTTTTTTGTTTTGCGTCTCCAATTTAGATTATGTTTCCCCCACATCTTGTTTAACTTGTTTTCCACGTTTTGTTTATATCATAAAATACGTCGATTTTTTTTGCCATGATGCATGCTTGTGATATTTAGTAAGTTTTCATCTTCATATTTTAGGCACCTGCATGCCAAAATGTTAGGTAACATATCTCTCAGAGCCTTAGATATTGGCTATTTCTCGAACCTACTCCAAAATTCTCTATAAAATCCTTATAATAGGGAAAATATAATAACTTTTGTTAGAGTTATTCTTAGAACTTGAAATTTACAACATAACTTTATTTCATCAAGGGACGCACTATAAGTGTGCCAACTTTGATTTAATTCACAAGCCTATTTTGTCATTTACTGCGTGTATGAAACACCACATGTTTGTATGATAACAACTAAACTTCCGTGTGGGCTGTTCATATTATTTATTTAAAATGCGTGGGACACACTAAATTGAATATTTCATTACTTAGGGAACAATTTTATACTCGTTCAACAGAAACACGAAATAGCAAATGCAATGTATTTTTGTCGCCTTTGTTGTGACGGATTACAAGAAGTTAATTCATCGAGCAAGAACAGTCAGTCACTGAGTACCGACATAAGTTCGCGAATCTCACATTTTGATGAAATTTCCGTGGAAATTTTATTTCACACAGGTTTCGTTAGATTCAAAATTTGACTGCTAAACTGCAGCTACCATGTTTTCTCAGTGATGCGTTTTTATTTTGTTGATTTGTGCTCTCTGTAATATCGATGATGAAGTGCACTATCAACCTACACGCTTTTGCATAAACAAAATTAGCTTCAGACACTTTAAAAGCTTAGCCACTGATAACAACAACCTGCCTGAAATTAGTAGAAAGAAAAAGGACAAACAGGAATTATAAAAAGAGACACACCAGCCTAACTAACTAAGCAAACACGTGAATTTGAAACTCCGAAGTAGATAGCCAACAAATAAGCCTAACTAACTAAGCAAGCAAACACGTGAATTTAAAACTCCGAAGTAGATAGCCAACAAATAACAAGTAAGTAACATTTGGACCTGTAAAAATACAAAACAACATTGAGCCTCAGTTAAGATTTCCATCTTGGATTTTACGTTTCATATTTTTCACGTCTCGTTTGTCTTGTTTATCCTGCCGTGTTGAGTTTAGTGAAAATACTTTTTGGCTGGCTTTATAGATACGAAGACAAATATTGTTGTAAAAAATATCAAATGATTTTACTTTTTTTTGTTCACTGGTTTCGGCTTTCTACAACCTTGTCTCCGGTATCTTTTTATTGACACAGGGATCGTGATAAGGGGGCCATGGAAACAAGATTTTTATTAAACGAAAATTTCTGCATGTAAAAGCGCGCACTGAAAGAAGCGATTTTTTTAACTAATCGTTACCAAAAATTATTTAAATGGTGTTAATAAAATCACAAAGTATGAGAAAAGAGTTTTTCGGAGCAATATTAAAAAGTCATCAATTCGAATTGCTTTGAGACGAGGAAGTCGCAATCGATAAACATTTCACATGACAACAGCCAATACAGAAAACTTCAATGGAAATATAATTAGCATATAGATAGAAAATACAATAAAGAAAAAAGAAGTACGAAAATTTTTTTAGTTTATACTCGTTTAATGCTTGCTTTGTGTGGATCATTGTTTATGACTGACTTGCTTGCATATTTTGATTGTTTGTCGTCACTACCAGTGCTTCGTGATGACGAAGTTGAGTTTTAATTACTGCAAAAGTTTCAATTTACAAATTATTCTTCTGGTTCTCGTCATGAGATCGAGTTTGGTTTGCTTTACTGCGATTATTGTTAACGTGAAGAGTTAAGGTATAGAGATATTTCTCAACCTTGTTCCCAGGGTCTCTGGATTTTTTAATGTGGTATTTAATGAGAAGTAAGCTTTTGGAAGTCTTTGGGACGAGAAGTATATTCTTCTAAGTTATGGGTTCACAAAAGTTTTGTTGTTAGCTGAAGAGTAAGGTAACGTGTAATTAATCGAGTTAAAATTTTGCCTTGCTTATTTAAACAGACCGAGATAGCGTTGATTTAACTGAAAGAGAACTGATAAGATATTTGTTTCAGCTTTTTGAAAAAGTTTTTGTTTTCGTTCATGTGAGGTATTAATTAGTACCCAGGTATGATTCTGTTCTTACATTTCCTAGTTGCGGTATGAAGTGATTAATCAAAGTAATATAATACACTTTTTATAAGCACAGTTTTATAAGAACAATGAGGCTAGGAATGGGTGAAAAATAAGAACAAAATAGGAACAGTAGGCTGAAATTTTACTGATATTCTATTTTTTTCTAAAAAAACCAAAAAAACCCAGGAGAATACATATTCCTAGAATCAATTGTTGCGATTTTGCGAATTTTACGTTTCACGTCGTAAATACTTGCAATAAAGAGTCAAATAATGAGAACAGAATATAAGAATAAAATAAGAACAATTTTAAGCTGAACATGTGGAAAAAAATAAGACCATCTCAGACAAATTTTCTGGTCCTTGCTAAAAAAATGTATTTATCAGCTCTTCGTTTTGACATCCGAAAATAAGCGTAAAAAAACAACCTAGCCCCCAGGGTTCTTTTACGCCTATGATATTCCGACGGGGCGGCTCCTTATTACTATTACGGAGCTGTCCCGTCAGAATATCATAGGCGTAGAAAAGTACTGGGGACGAAGTTGTGTAACAAACGTAAGGAATCCTGGGAATGTGATTAATAGTTCCTTGGAGAAAATGTTTTCTTTGAGATCACCTCAACAGCAACCTCGTCCCCAGGGTCTTTTTCACTTTTTGATATGTTGACCCACCATGCAATAAATATAATATAATTCTTTTCACTTAACTTAAAGCAACCTTGTTTTAAACTACTCTCTTCATATCTTTGACAGTTTGGTAAAAATTAACAAAGGCGAAAATACACACTTTTTATAAGTACCGTCCCTATTTGTTTGTGCCTCATCATTCTTGAAAATCGGCAATTTGAGCCTGAAATAACAAAATCTGATTTAAATCCCCGTTTAAATTAATTCTCTACCTTTATCACGTGAGAAGATTTTATATCCTTTTAAAAGGTTAAGTGGGTCATAATTACAACTGAGCGTTGAAAATGTCTGCAAATAAGATTCTGGAACATTACAGCATGTCGGAATTTTACTTACACAACAATTTACACGAACTGCTAGCTCCTGTGGTATAGACCTTACTCCTACTGTGAAAGGTCTAATAGTGACTCTTCTTTACGACTTCTTTCTTAAATGTGAAAGTACACTTGGAATTTCATTAATAAAAGTAACAGACCCAAAAACGACAACTGTATTCTCATATCTAAATGTAAAGAGCTTTCACCTGTTTCTGAAAAGAACCTTCTTTCTGGTCGAAAAATAATTGACTTTGCGAAACTTGAGCCGATTTTAGGAGTTAAGGAAGAGACCTAGATAATTCATGGTTGCGTAGCCCGACTCATCTTTCTTCTCAATCATGGAAAACACTTTTTACGACAGAGTTATTGGAGTTATTGCGGCCTAACTGTAAGGCGGTTTGTGCCCGATTTTCGCCCTCCGTGACCCGTCGTAACAGCGTCAAATACTGACATTTATATAAGAGAAGACATCAATAATAGGAAAATTATGAGGAACATCTCACTCACTAGTCTTGCAGTACTGTTCTTAAATACTTCTGTTTGTGATAACCTTGATCCCAGAGCATGTCAAACTAGGTAAAAGACCCTGGGAACGAGTATGTGCAAATGACTGAATAAGCGCCCTCAGGAACGCTTATTAATTTATCTTGAGAACTGAAGTAGTGACGACAAGCCACATATCCTTGTGTAATAAAATATAGTGTTGATATGAAATGCTTTCTTTCTGTTTGAATAAATTTCTCATCAGACGTAAAAGAACGCTTAATTAGCAAGGGCGCATATTGATACTGTTACTTCTGATAGGGCGGTTATTTAGCCAAGACGCTTCCACAGAGGGCGCTTGTTAAGTCATTTACGATTAATTCAAAATAATTTAGTTTATTTTTATTCACAAGTTTTTCAAGTAGCTTCGTATGACGGAAAAAACAAACAGTTCGCTGAAGTGCGTATCAGATTGGATTTATGTAATGTGATCAACATCGAACTCAGTGTGAGAATATGCGAAAGACGGTGGAGTATGACACGAAATTGAAAGTAAAGCTATAATAAACTAGTTTTCGGAGACTAAAACACGCGGATAGCTTCATAAGCATATAAATAAAACGGTTGCGGAAAGCTTTTAAAAGATGGACGGAAGTCATACAGCTTTGGGTGAGTTCATTTCAAAACGTTTTATAAACTATCATGTTCCACGGAAGAGTATGCAATCTGTATGTATATTATTATTGCTGTCCTGCAAGCGTGAAAGACTATAGGAGGTATGCTCAATATTGGACGTCCAAAGAGGGGGGGGGGGGGGGTTACAGTTGATTTGGACGTTACTGAATTAGGGGGGGCGGGGGGTCCAAAAATTGGCCAAAATCAATGGACGTCATATGTTTATGGTCCCTAAGCATAATCTAATGAAATTAGATCACATTGAGTGTAGATATACGACCACCATCCATCTTCTTAAACTACCGCATACTTCAGTGCAACCTCTATTGTAGTGAAATTACAGTATATTCAAATGAAATTACGGCATATTCAAATGAAATCACGGTATATAAAACTGCCGAATTTTCATGGAGCTACAAAATACTATATGTCACTCCTCGAAGCGCATAGGTTCCATGTTTTAAGGGAATTCTATGTGAGACTATTTCTGCTCATTCTACCCAGAATTGCTCGGGCGAGGTACAGCTCTAATAAAGTTAACAGTTTATCATGGTAAAAAAAACATGATTTTTGTCGTGGGAGAATTTCCTGATGGGACTTGCATCTACTTTTATTTGATTTAGCCATACTTATTGTGGTTGGAATTTTAATATGGTTGTTTCTTCTCGCGACGGTATTTGCACTGTGGAAAGTTAGACGCTTGAAAATGTTGAACGGCGACACACGCTACTCTATGCTGAACGTTAAACATAAGGGAAGCAATGCTTTCCTTTCCCGTGATTACGATGAAACAATCGACGAGTTTGGTGGTTTTCCAGCCTCCTATTGCACGATCCCAGTACAGACATCCATATCGCAGTATGATGCAAAGCAAGAAAAGGTAAGGCCCTAAAAAGAATTTGTTTTGTAGCCAAAGGTTTATCATGGCACATCCGTGGTGCAACTCTACTCTACTAAGGCGTAGTGTAGTTGGTTTGTGTGCATTCTGGGTACCGTGAATCGAATTCCACTAACGTAGTGTAGTGGGTTTGTGTGCATTCTGGGTACCGTGGATCGAATTCCACTAATAGTGGGTTTGTGTGCATTCTGGGTACCGTGGATCGAATTCCACTAATTCCCAGGCAGTATGTTCGCGCAGCTTAAAGTAGCTCTACTTAAATTTTGTTTTCTTTTTAATATATCATTTTGTAAATTGTAATAATCTTTAATAAACCTAACGTAGCTAGTGAAGCGAAAGAACAACAAACGAAAAAAAAGTGTTTTTGTAATAAAAACACTTCTACGTACAGGGCCGTAGCGGTCAGGGAGGGTGGGTGGGGAAACACCCACTTATATTTTTCGCGATCATGGTTAATATAGAAGGAACTGGTGCAGTGAATGCGTTTTTACTCACTCGAAGAAGTGAAATTCTCAAAATCCCCCCTGAACTTCTTCCCCTAAAACAATGCGTACCAGCCATGGCCCGATACATATCACAAACTTCCTTTTTAAGACCCCAAGTTGCCTGAAATCTGCGAAAAACGGGAGGCTGAAGTCCACCTAGTAACCCCATCCTCTTGCTAATAATGTCTGCCTACACAACCAAAATATCAAAGAAAAAACTTCTACTTTGTAGACACGTACATTCTGCTGTAATATGATACACAATTTGGTGGTTATTTATTAAATGTAATCGAGATTGTGGTTATCAAAACCTACATAGGAAGGACACAAGGGGGCGTAAGGGGGCGTAAATGTCTCAAATGTCATCTAAAATGTCAGTAAAATTATTTTTGGTTGCCCATTTCTCATTGTGCTTAAGATAAAGATATTTTTTATATCGCAAAGAATGTTCGCTTAAATTAGCATGTTTTCACAACTTCAATTGCTTTGAAAGAGTTGTTTTTCCCTCTCCTGTAACACTGCAAGGACTGACGAAATGCATGCGTAAAACCAAAAACAACATTAAAAACAAAAACATTCCATTGACATTTGAGATACTTATGCTTCCTATCGTCCTTCCTATTTAAGATTTTTTGTGACCGCATTATATTCATTACCCGCCTAAATACGCGTGGTATCATGTATGCGTTGTATTATGTACGCATGGTATCATGAAAGATGGAAGTCTTTAACTACTTAGAAACTCTTAAAATGTTTTTTGATAGTGTGAGATTTTTCTCAAAGCGCCTATTTTTTTAGCTGAGGATCTGTCTTACGTGTCAGTGCTTCTGTTTGAAGGAACATTTCACTCTAAAAAGTCGGATAACGCAAAATTTACAACAGTAATTCGCTCGCCTGAAGCAGTACCGTAATTACTTGAGTGCCCTTGGTGCTCAATGACTGAAAATAAATTTTAAACGCAGGCAGCTCTTTTTGAGGAGGGCGCTTCATTATTTCTACATTTCTATATTTATGTTTCAGGAAGAAGGATTTAGAGAGAAAACATACCTATTATCTATGAAGAAGCTTCCTTCTATTGTTTACGTATTTAAAAAAAAACACGATGTGTCAGCTAGCACAACATAAATCATCCAAACTATTTGGCTTGTTTGAGGGCGGAACTAACCTTAAATTCTGATCCACAAAGTCGTATAGAAGCTTTGAGAGTGACGGTTGTTTGAAGACAATGCTCATTTAAATATCTACGGTACTCCTTACGGCGCATGTTAATTTTAGTGGAGAAATTGGGTTTAATAAATTCTCGTTTGCATGTTGTGATATATTAGCGTGAAACGGGGTTAAAGTTAAAAAATTCCAGATTTTTCTAAAAGTGTCTGCAGAATGAGTAAAATAATTAAAAAATTACAGGGACGTAGTTAAAACATGCAAATTATACATTAACCGCTCGACAAGTTGTACCCCTAATAAGTGGAACTTCTTTGGCCCCTTGAACTTTAGACATGCTTTTTAAAGGGGCTACGAAACAGCTGTTGATTTTTGACTTTAGTGACTTACACGAAAGTCGAGCTAATGGTGGAGGAGGAAAAGTTTATGATCACTATAAGGACAAAAACAACATCTTAAATAATCTTGAATAAAATATTGATATCCATGATTTTATTGATATAAGCACTTACCTTGCTTTTAACTCAATTTTTCTAATAAAATAAACTTCAAACTTTTTTAACTAGCTACCTAGCTATATCCTTCGAAATTTTGGGTAGTTTATTGCACATAAAACCAGTCGAAGCAACAACAATGATTTTAAAGTATTTTTAGAGGGAATAATTACCTTCTTAAAGCTAGTAACATGGTTTAATAAATACAGCTTCTTGTGTTGTCTCTGTTCCCTCGTCAAAACAAACTTTAGATTTATTGATATTTAATACATTTTACAATTTGGAGCTTACTTTACCGGCAAAAAGAATACTAAATGAAATTTCTTAAATAAAAAAAATAGTATATTCATCATAAAAATTAATTATTCATAAACAGGTTGTCTAGACGTTTATGTGGCTCTAAAGTGTGTATAATTTCTTGCACATTGACCTTTTGAGTGGTCCGTTTATTACACGCTATTCTTCAAAATGTGCGGGGATTGAGCTTATTGAATCTTTCCGTAGCCCCTATAAACATGTAAAAATACACAAAAAGTTCTTTGGAGTTATTTGCAAGGTTTGAAACAGTCGCACTGTTGGGACAATCGTCACCAATGATGTTCGAACTACAAAAAGGTCGTCCCCACTTGAATGCATTTCACGCTGTAGCGCGAAAAGCTCACGCGCTTTTTGTTAGCGCATGTGCACTTAAGAAAATCTCTATTTTGGTAAGTGCGCAAGCGCTAACCTATGACGTCTACGAGAACATGTATAAAAACATCATTTAGCATTCTTACTATCTTATAAGACAAAAAGGATCATTAAGGGCTATATTTTCTTTACTTTTGTCCGATATTTGTCCGCAAAGGCGAAAGTATTAATAAATTTGGTGACACAGAAATATAATTTTAATCTCAAATGATGCTGATACTGATTAACACACTCTCAGTTATACTTACATCATGTGATTTATAGTAAGCATCTTGTGCTAAAAAAACGTTACACGTCTTTTCCTCAGTTCTCAAGCGACAGTAACATCTAGGCAGAGGATGACGTCATTTCATTTTCAAAGTAAAAATTTTGTAAAGAAATTTTATCATCGTACACTGTAAAAGCTTGTAAATTAAATTAAGAACATTCGGTTTTCATGTCCCTCGTACACTTCACGATGCGCCGTGGCCCTTGATTTCACAGCTAACTACTCTTGTTCTTATACTTCCTAAAAGTCTTTTTTCTTCCATTTTTAGAATTGTCTCAACAGAGACCGATCATTTAGCGCAAATTCACTTCACTGTTACGACCTGAAATTGAATGACAATTATTGGGCAAGTCCATTATCACCTGTGGAGGAGAAGCAAAATAAAACCTGCGAAGGAGTTATAACACATCTCGTACGTCAAGGAAGAAAGGGTAAGCACTAACTGGCGAAAAGATGCCGTTTTGAAATTTCGAAGAATATCCAATAACGGCCATTTCCACAAACACCAGTGTTGTGAGTTCTAATAAAAATCTGTGACACGATAATGCCTAAATCGATTTTAGGCAAAACACCCTTGCTACGCTTTTTAAAAGTGTTCCTACAGTAAATAATCTCAATTGGCTAATTCATTTAAAACATTAAGGAGAATTAGGCAGTACTTGCCCGAGATGAATTTTTTGCCTAGAAACATGGACAGTAAAACCATATCCAATAATGGCTGCATAATCTTTGAAATTGTACATGAAATTAGCAAAGGGATAATCCGGGTTAAGAGAAAGACTATATCAAAATGCAAGGTTGGCAAATGTGTAATCGAAATTTTATATAAACTTAGCCGCGGCATTTTCTGTACAAAAAACCACGACGAGAAAAATACAAAATATTTATCTTTTGAGTTTCTAACTCAAATGGGAAGAGGCTTTTTTAAACACCAAGACTAAAAATACTAATGTGTTCTCTTTCTCTAGTTTCTGAAGTTGACTTGCGATACGGTTCACCTTCTAAAGACACTCCACGTGCGAGTATCACCAGTGAAAATTCAGGAACGACAAGCATGACTGAAGAAGAATTGTGCACATCAAATACTATCGGCGTTAAAAAAAAACTCGCCGGACGTAGGTTGCAAAGACAAAACGAAGTCGCCGGTTGCAATATTCAACCGAAAAAGTTTAAAAAAGCCGGTCGTATTTCTCTGACAACACAGTATATTGAAAGAGAAGAGAAACTGGTTGTCAACCTATTGAACGCTTCAGAACTCACTCCAAAGCGGCATGAATACGAAATAAACCCGTTCGTTGTTGCTTCTCTTAAACCAGGTAAAAAACAAAAACAACAAACGCAAATTTGTCAAGAAACGAAAGAACCAGTATTTAATAAGAAAATGATCTTTACCAAACTAAAGAAGGACGAACTGTTAAAACATATGTTGAAAATTGTCATGAAGAATCAGGTTTCCCCCAAAAAATCGGAATATCTCGGAGAGGTGTCAATCGCATTGCATTCTATAGATCACTTTTCTGAACAAACATTTGATGCCACGTTGTGTATAGAAAGAGCAGAGGTGAGTTGCTATTGGTAACTGTTATTTTTGGCGGGAGAACGCCTATTAGTTTTATAAATTGCCGGCCTGAATAGATTTAAAGTAGTCCTGTAGTGAAGAATGATGTACAGATCTTAAAAAGTTTGTTCTTTTTACATTTTTCGAAAAATCCTTGTTTCGTTTTGCTGAGGGCTGCAACGGTTAAGCAACCGGTCAAACTAAACGTCTGAGGCGTAAATCTGTATAGAGTAGTTGTTTAAAAAGTCAAGTCTCTTTTTTGAATAGTGTAAATAAAAAGTAAATCTGAATTCCTATATATTTTGCTTAGCAACTGTTGATGTGGATTTTTATATAAGCAAAAGGTCTTAGATTGCTAAGGGGAAAAAGCTTTTTTTTCCCTGTTTGGTTAGGTTACATTTATTTTTTTATTGACATAAGGCTAGCATTTTGAATCCTAATTCGCCCCTTTCGAACGTGAGAACTCAACTCGCAAAATAAATTTTCTCTGAAGCACACTCGTGTGCTGCTTGAACATCGATATGTTGCTTCTGAAACTTTTCCTACCGTTTGACTAGGGACATTACCCAAGCGAGGGAAAATGTTTGGGGAAGGAATGTGAGAACTGAAGTTGCTTAATTTTCGACCTAGTTCGAGGGCTGACAAAAACAAACAAAACTATAGAAAAAAAAAAAAGTGCAGCAACTTTGAGGCTGAATTCAAAAGTTACCTTTTCTCCTGAGGATAAAATGACAAACAAAGTTATGACGAATAAATTACAAGAGAAATGTGATATTTTCTGTCATCAATAATTTTAGACCTGTTTCACAACTTAAGAGATCTCTTTAACAACAAAACTTAACCCAATACCCTACCGTGTCTCCATTTAACGTAAATACCTTAATATGATGTATAAAACTATCAGGGAATATAGAGGTAATAAAAAGACCATAGTACCATAAAAATTGTTTTTATTTTAGACTGCGATGACGTCAATTCAACTTTCACTATGCCACAAGCCTACAAACTCTAAACTGCAAGTACTCATCAAGTCTGTGAAAAATTTGCCCAAGAGAGGAACATCAGGTGTGTACTATGTTAACATAATAATTTTTGCAGTTTAAAGCAGCAGTACATAGGAGATAATTCTGTTTAACAGAGACGTAGTTGGAGGGGTAAATTTCTGGACCCTTCGTAGTAGGTGAAAACAAAAATTGGCGAAATTTCCACCCTCTAGATTGACCAAGATACCCTCCATATTTTAGTAGTATCCCCCCTACCCCTTTTTTACTACGCCCCTGGTTAAATGGACAAAAAATAGGAAAAAATAAAAGATAAATGCGTTCACTAAAGGCCGTTTTTTATGGGCGTAATTTTAAGGTAGGCGTAATATTTACGGCAGAACATTTTCGCACATTTATTCCGCTTGGTCATTCCTATTAGCTAGCACAAGACAACCCAAATTAAAAGCAAAACAACATGGTGGGTATTCCATCCTCGTCCCCAGCGTTTGTTGCCTATGTCAAAACCGCTAGCGCTTACTTGACGACCGCCTCGATGTCAAAAAGGCAAAAAACCCTGGGGACGAGGTTGGTGGGTATTCACAAGTTGTTTTTAAAAAAAAATGAAATACTTTTGGTTGAGATTCCTTATAAAAAGCCTGTATACAGAATAAATAAGTGTTTACGTCATGAATCATATCATATCATCACAAGTGACTTTCTGATGCAAAATAAATTTGTTTACATGTGAGATTACATGTTAGATTTGTTGTGAAAACTTCTTGAATTCTTTTTACTACCACTCCCACTTGGGCTAAAGATTAAAAGAATACTGTAGCAATTCTGGCTGCATTACAATTTGTTTTCCCGCCAAGTTTGAGTTTTTAAGGCCGCTTGTGATTATGTAATGTTTTTTGTAATCAACCAAAATGAGATTGAAGAATTTAAGCGTAAATATTCCGCCTGCTTAAATTTACGCGAATGGAAAACTGCCTTCAAAGGTGAGAAAGAATTAGTTTCAAGTTATGGAAGTGTCACTTATTCGAGATATAACCTAAACAAAGGCTTAGTATGAGATCCAAGGGGATTCTAAAACCAGTCACGTTAAAGCCACACTGCAATTGCTCAATGTCCCCAAAAACGAAAGTATGGAATAGATATCTTTGTTTTTACTTAGCTCTACCTTGTTTTCATTTTTAGTCTGAGTGTAAGACGTTAAATCTTTCATATGCTTATTTTATTTAGGGACCTATGTCACGTTAATGTTGTTTAAAGAAAACGAAATTTTAAGATACGAAACGTCAACGAAAAGAAACACACGGGATCCAGTCTACAACGAATCTTTTGAATTTGACGTGTACACTGACAGTATAACTCCACTTTCCACTTACTCACTAGTGGTCAGTTTGAACAATCATAATATGGTGGGGAAGGACGAGGTCTTCGGACATATTATTTTTAACAAATTGTCTCCACACAGATCAACGATTGATCAGTGGAGACTAACAGAAGATGTACCATATCAAGAACACGTATCTTGGCATTCCATTGTTGATCCCGCCGAACTGTAATATTTGGACTTAGAAGGCCGAACAAAACTGCTTTAGGATAAGCCCTTCTATAAATTGAAGCTAAAATAAGCCATGTTATCAATTTCGAAATCATTTTTCAATGGCTACAATTAGGGGCAAACGCAAAATTAAACCCAAATCGAAATGATTTTATACGTGTAAAATCCACATTTATTTGTGATGCTTCGAATAAGGCAATTATTCACGTGCAAAACCATATGGAGAACTTATAATAAAAAGGAAGCTGACAGTACACGCTTGCATAGCTGAGATACCATTATTGTTGCTTATAAAAATAATTCGTTCTAGTTACAAAAGATAAATTTGACCGGGACCTCGGTTTGGTGATACGGCATTTTGTTCCGCTTAACTAAGATCTCACGGCTTATCGAATCGGTAGAATAGTGCTTACCCAATGCGCATGCTCAGTGCGCAAACAATGCAGGTCATGTGACGTAAACAAACAACCCACATGTTCAATGAGTTCGCATATTGCACAAAAAAATGAGCTAAATTCCATTCCACCTAGTTAAACCAACAGTGCGAACCAGGTGAACTCGCCTCGCCAGGGACGTTGTTCATATTCTTTGACCAATAAATTCGTAATGAATATGTGCAAATTCTTTATTTATACTATATATTAGACATTATAAATAATATTAGTAGTTAATATTGAAGATAAGATACATTAAATCTTTCATTTTTACGTGCAACACATAATGTTCTTTCTGCAGGCCACCACAAATTTGCATATGATTTGTAAAGTTGACAAAAAGCTGGTACCTTAAGGGAAAAATTTCTGAGACCAGAAATTTTTGCGGAATTAATTTTCCGCAGTTTGGGCAAAATCGTGAAAAAAAACAGCCCCACAGTTTGGCCGCCATAACTTCTCAGGACTAGGTTGGCTTGCTCCCCATATTTTATCAAAGTAAAGGATTGGGCTATCCAACGGTACCAAATATGAGAGGTTTAAGACTTGTTGCTATACACCAATCGCAGCTTAAGTTTCAAAAAACTGGTTATGTATTGACTTAAAAAATTTGGTCTTTAAAACAACAGGCCGTCCTTTAATCGTTATGACTGCTCACCATCGTATTCTCGAATGAATTTAGTGCCTGAAAACTGGTAGAAGACAATTCTGCCATTTTTCCAGGGAAATCAACTTGAAATTAATTTACTCAATTTGGCTCTTGTAAAAATTGAGTGCTTGCCTATGTAAGGTAATTTAAAATATCTCTGCTTTTTTGTATCCTATGATGTTGTGAGTCTCTTTCCCAACATACCATTAGAAGAAACCATTGAAATTGCCCTAGATCAAATATATCTCTATAATCGTGAAATAAAAATAAAAAGATCTGACTTGAAAAGGCTATTTTTATTTGCAACATCAGAAACTCATTTTTTGTTAAACGGTTCTTTTTATGACCAAGTAGATGGTGTTGCCATGGGATCACCCTTAGCACCCATTCTAGCCAATTTTTTTCCTTGGGCATCACGAAGGTAAATCGTTATCTGAATACAATGGTGAACCACCTATTTTCTATAAAAGATATGTTGATGACATTATTGCTTTGTTTAACAATGAATTAGAGGCAGACAATTTTTTAACTTACATCAACACTAAGCATCCCAATATAAAATTTACTTTAGAAAAGGAGTGTGATCACATGCTTTCTTTCTTAGATGTTTTAATTGACAACTCCTACAACAAACTTAAAACTAGTATTTACAAGAGCCAAATTGAGTAAATTAGTTACAAGATATTGTAAACCAGATGTAAACATCCGTTTAATATTTCAATCTTTCAAAATTGGATCTTGTTTCAATGTAAAAGATTCTATTCCTTGTTCCCTTAAATCTAATGTAGTTTATAAATTTAATTGTGCTAGCTGTAATACTAGTTATATTGGTCAAACGACCAGACATTTTGCTACTAGAGTTAAGGAACATTTAAAGAGTGACAAGAGTTCCCATGTCTACAAACATCTTAGTAATAATTTGGAGTGCAAAAACAGTTGTAATGAATCTTCTTTTTCTATTATAGACTATGCGCCAACCAAATATCAATTAAATGTGAAGGGAGGTTTGTATATAGGTTGGCAACAACCCCTTCTTAATAAGCAGGTCTGGCACCTAAGTTGTACTCTATCTATTTAGTTATTATTATTTTATTACTATTCTCTTCATTTTATTGCTTTCTTTGTATCGTAACACTTCATCACATAGGAATTCTATTGTAAATAGATTTTAACACCTTCATACACTTTTATTATACACATGTGTATAGCATTCTATACTTCTTTTATTGTAGTATTAATAAAGCCTTTTATTTGATTGCTGATTTTTATATATCATCCATGAAAAAAATTGTATATTTTATTCAGTTGAAAATGATTGTGATACAATCGAAACATGTTCTGCAAATTAAAAAATGTTGTTTTTACTTTAAAATTTATTGTTGGTTTTGTGCTCATAAGATCGTTTGGAAGTATAACTTGAAACATACTTAACATACATAAAATTTGACAGAATAGTGGTATGAGACAATAGGAATGAACTAGAAGATTTTTTCTTGCTGACGTCGACATTTTATGTGTGACGTCATCTTTAAAATTGGAAAAAAGATACCGTTACCAATTTAAATAACGTTTTAGAACAAGCCAATAATTGGCGTTCAGTTTTAATTTTCTGTCGGTTATATAAATAAGATATCAGCGGCAAGTACTGCCAAAATCCCAACAATTTCGATAAATTTCATATACCGGATTAGAATGTAAAATCCGGAAAAAACGGATTAAACAAGTAGCAAAATTTAGCCATATTTTTTATTTAAAACATTTTGTGGAGGCTGAATTTTTCACTGGTTACCTGTTAAGCGCAACAACAGACAAGACGTCATACCGAAAAATTTGACAGTTGATGAAAGTCACCAAATTTCAACACCCCTATGACGGTATGCTTCAGAATTTATAACAATAAAGCGGGTTGTTCCATCCCGCTTCTCCCCACCTCAGATTTGGTTAAGTCACATCAAGCATCGAACTATCTACAATCACCCACATAAATATTGAGACTTTTCGATTTTTGACAAAAAAAAATTCACAAACTCGCACCACAAGTCTTCTCAAACTCGACGTACTGCCTCCAGGCTCACGGAACTTCAGCTTTAGCTTCGACTTAAGAAAAGTTCACTAGAACGAAGCCTTGCTGCTATAGGCTAATTAGAGCTTTTTACATGTTTAAACCGTCTCAGTTGGAAAAATGGACATTTGCGTCAACGGCCATTTCTGGTTTTTTGATAGAATTTCTAGTTTGTCTCAAAGATTATGTGGATGGTTGTAGCTATTACTCATAATTGAAGAAAGCTAACCTTGATGCTGAGTTTTCAAAAAAAAAATTGTTGACAAACACTTCTTTTATACTTAACTCAAATACATACATTACACATTTTTTTCAAGCCTGTCTGCGAACAAGATTGAGTAAGTTCAAATATACTTCAAATTCTATTTCATGTTTATCTCAACCATGTGCGTTTTATTGATAACTCTTCAGCGATGCTTTTTATAATTGGTTATATAAATATATTTTTTCATTGTGTTGTAAATACTATATTAAACAAATGAATCAAGTACAATGGAACAGTCAATAACATAATATAATTTTAGTAATTGCATTCACTAAAGAGCGGAAGATTCTCACTCCGGACGCGTTTTAGGTCACGCTTTCTATTTAATGTGATTTCCATCATTAGTGTTATTATAATATCAACTAAAGCATATTTGAAAAAATTGTTCCTGTGTAGTAAGTTATCAAGCATAAGCCTGCAACGCAAATTTGTTGTTGAAGTTTAAATAAAAGAATGGTATGACATCTGTGCTAGGTAAAATATTTTTAGTTGTTGTGGGTTTTGTTTTCGTGGTTATTGTTGTTGTTGTTGTTGTTGTTGTTGTTGTTGTTAAATTGCTGCTATTAATATATGTTATAGCTTTATTCGCTCCGACACCCATTTAAAATTTCAAAGTTTTTTAAAGTTTATGGTGTATATTTATATTTTTCTTTGGACTAGGGAAGGTAGTGTAAATACTTTCAATCCAGTTGGAAAATAAGTTAAGAGAGAAGGAACCTTGTTCCCCGGACATCTTGTGTATTTTCTGACATCAGGACGGCGATACAAACATGACACTGGTACAGGCCTGTTCACGTGACTGATGTACTATCCAGAATATCGGTTATAATAATAAGATTTCTATTGATGACCCAGGTTTTTCTTGAACCGTGAAAAACAAGCAAAAGTCACGTGACGTAAAGAGTGAACTAGCATTTCTGGCAAGTAAAAAAAGTGGAGGCAAACCAAAACAAGGAAAAGAAACAGTAGGTGGCCAGGATCGTATTAATCCTTTCTTTTGCATGTTATGGCGATAAAAATAAATATTTCGGGGAATATTGTGGTAAAAATTAGTTTGGTTAGCTAGCTGATACCGTAGTCAAATGACTATCGATGTCAGAGTTACAATAGGCTCTAGGGACGAGGTTGAGATAGAAGAAAAGAATACCACATATAAAGGATTTTAAAAAGCAAAAAACGTCTTCCCCATCATCCGACTATCGTCGGTAACAGTGACACTTGGAAAAATTATTCTCCTTTTTAATTTGAAACTGCGCGCTTAATTAAGGGTGGGCACTTAATTAAGGGTGAGCGCTTAATTAAGGCTTGACGCTTAATCAAGGGTAGGCGCTTAATTAAGGCTTGGCACTTAACCATGTTACCGTACCAGTTTTAGCAGCTTTATCTTCACGTTTTTTTTAATATGTGGCGACTTATTACATCTTAGTTTCAGCATTTGCCCAAACAGCACAAAAAATGTTATATCTCAGCTTTTATTTACAGTGTCATATTGATGGTTTGGGATTTATCAAGTTTCAAGTTTTGCACGTTGAGTATTTTAACTGTACATCAAAAGTATTGAAAAAAGGAATATTGCTCATCTCTTTCCATCTTCGCTCAAAAGAGCTAAGGTGTGAAGTATCGGGTATTTCCGCAACAGAAATTGACTAAAACTTCAAGAATGTTACTCTTCGTCCAAAGCCATGTAAATACAATTCTCCATTTTTAATAAAAATGAATAAGTAGACATATGGAAGAAAATTGGTATATTTTCACTTCTTTTGTGCGTAAAAATGCGGCAGTGGAACCTCAATAAACCGAACGTCTTTACCAGATGGATTTTTTTTTTTTTTTGCATGAACGAATACATTTCGAAATTTCGACGGCTCAACACATTATAAAGCGAACACATTCTCCAGTCCTATGGTTATAATAATTTTTCTTTTGTATTTAAGCCAATTGCATTTTCTCGACCCTTCAAGACAGAGAAGGGTTTCCAACTCGTATCCCCTCCTCGGTTAACTCTTTGAACAGTTATGATAGAAAAAGTTAGATCATAGCAAACACCTCTCTAAAACAAAAAAAAGTCCCGAAAGTATCCGCTTCTGTTTGGTTAATTTTCGCGCATTTTTTAAGATTATTGCGCGATTTGCGAGATAATTTTGTCTTGCCGTCCCTGATTTTTCTCACTTAACAAAAAGTATTTATTGACTATTTGAGAAACTGATAAGTGTTATCATGGCAACGTAACTACTGAGCCACAAAAATCTTTGCCATCACATTTACGAACGAGTTACGCGATGACGTTACAGTAGCTTGAGAAAGAATGTATGAGATGAGCAGTATTTTTTTAATAAATATGATACAATTCAGATTAACGTAGCTAAAAATTGACTTCCTACGATTAATTTCATATTCCCAAATCAACCATGGCATATCCCCAACATGGCCTGTTGATTTTTGAGTCAATCGACTAGCACTGGTAAACAGATTGAATCATCTTGGCCCTTTTAAATAATAAGAAATCTTAAGTAACAAATCGTTACCCCGTAAAACTCAAGGATTCGCCTGTCATACATATCCAGCCCTCACAATTTCGCCCGTCATACATATCATGCCCTCACAATTTCGCCCGTCATACATATCCAGCCCTCACAATTTCGCCCGTCATGCATATCCGGCCCTCACAATTTCGCCCGTCATACATATCCAGCCCCCACAATTTCGCCTGTCATACATATCCAGCCCTCACAATTTCGCTCGTCATACATATCCAGCCCTCACAATTTCGCCCGTCATACATATCCAGCCCTCACAATTTCGCCCGTCATGCATATCCGGCCCTCACAATTTCGCCCGTCATACATATCCAGCCCTCACAATTTCGCCCGTCATACATATCCAGCCCCCACAATTTCGCTCGTCATACATATCCAGCCCTCACAATTTCGCTCGTCATACATATCCAGCCCTCACAATTTCGCCCGTCATACATATCCAGCCCTCACAATTTCGCCCGTCATGCATATCCAGCCCTCACAATTTCGCCCGTCATGCATATCCAGCCCTCACAATTTCGCCCGTCATGCATGTCCAGCCCTCACAATTTCGTGGCGATTCGGCTGCCATTTTGAACAAAATACGTGTATTGATATAGGAGAGTAGTAGTTGACCCAGGAAAAAACTCCACGGATATTTCGGGATCTCTATTTTGTGCATTTTTAGCAAAAAATAAAGAATTTGAACAAAATACTGGTCTTATAATACAATCGTCACGCACTTAATACCTTTTTACAGTTTTAGGCGTTTGCGCTGCTGGATTAGTTTTCGCAATATGTTTGGTTATCCTGACCTGCGTGCTTTGGAAATACGTCACGCTCAAAAAAGCCGAAAAGCAAGATGCGGAGTCAAACGATAGGAAAGAAGGACTTCCAAGTGAATCAATTAAAACTCCTGATTTCGCAATCCCTGTGTATTACTACAAAGTACAACCAGAATTAAAAGGTAGAACAAGATCTGCTGAATTTGATACGGTAAGGGATCTTGCCTGATGCAAGCCGGTCACCTCGCCACTAGCGGGTACTTTTTTAGCTTTATACTTCTCAATGTTACTACAATGCTGTTGAATTAATGAAAATTTTCTTTAGTCCCAGTTATTACGTTATTGACAACTTCTCCATATTAACTATAATTGTTTCCTCCCCATTGTTAATTTTTGGATCCTCTTCCCTCCAGTAACTTACTGAGATGAGAAAAGTATTTGACGCATTTTTTCCTCTTTTACTATTGCGACAAGTCATTCAACTGAATAAATGAATAATGTAGTTTGTAAAAGCATGCATGAAAGTATTCATGTTTCCTACCTTCCAACCCCCTTTTTATTCCAACGCCGCCAGTTATTACTTTCCAATTCATTTCCCAATCTTTCCTCCGTTTTATTCCTACCTTTTTGATTAATCGTTACTTCAGAGTAAATAAATTGATCAAACCTTTTTCGGGAGATAAAAGATATGTTTTAATGCTGTGTTTTTTAATTCAAAATGGCATATGTTACTATCTCTTGTATATGTTTGACAACTCATTGTTGTTAAGACATTTTGTACTAACATCGCCATCACTAAGAAAACAATTATTGAACGCATATGTAATGAACCAGGCGCGTAGTCAATAAGGAGCAGGAGGCGAACTCCCCTAAAAATAATAAACACAAAAAGAGTGCTAAAAATATGGTAGGTTGAATTTTCAAAATTTTTCTAGTCTGCATACCTTTTTCATGATGGACCTCCATGGTCACTTTATACCACAAAAAGGTTTATAAATTTAAAATCTCGCTCCGCCAACTAAAACCTTTGGCTGAGTCTCTGTCAAATGATAAGGCCTTGAATCCTTTTCACACTACAAGCATTACATTATTTGCGTTAAGAAAAAAGAGAAATAAAGTTTCCTCCAAACTAAGTGCATTATTCTGCATTTTTACAGACCGACGGGGAAAGGAAATTAATTCCTCAAAGGACAAGTGCATCACATATTGGCTTCACGGAGCACGACATCCGTCAATTAAAGAAAGAAAAATTATTGTTGAATGTGCACCCATCACCAAAGAAGAGAAAAGTTTCGGCATCAAGATTAGAAACAAAGGCAGAAGAGGTGCGAAGTAAAATCGAACGTCAAATGATGTCCCATCTACGTAAACAACGCAAAAAGGGTATTAACCTTTTTCGCTTGTTATTTCTAGGTGTCTCAATAACGTCCACAGTCCGGGTTTTTACGTTCATTTAGAATAATTGTTAGTTTTACTGATAACTAATAGATCAGACAAAAAATGTCAAACAAAAAAAATTTAATCACTAAGAGAAAATTCCTCACTTTTCTATTATTCAACACTTAAAGACTACTAGTTTTTAAATAAGTATTCTAATACATCGTCTTGCCACTTTTTTCAGACATTTTTTGTCTGATAAGGTATTTTAGAAAGATACAAGCAAAGTGAAAATGGTGTAGAGGTTTGTACTCAAAAAATTGCAGGTTCGAGTCTCTCGGCCTATTTTAAGTGTAGTGTTGTTGTCAGTTCCATTGAAGCCATCTCCTGAACTCCCAACTGGCCTGAGAATTGCGTTTGAGTATGCGTTGGAAAGACGTTAGAACGGTCTTACGGCAACCTAGTTCAGTATTTCCCCAACCACAGAAGAAATATCTAACTTTTTTGCACGATTCCCGTGTGCGATAAACTCAGCATACAAAATGCCAATCCGGAGTCAAAAATTTAAGCATTAAGGGTTTTAAGATTTCTCAACATTAGATAAGTTTTGCAGATGTAAGCCTACTAGAAACAATATTCATGCAGCTATTATGTTACTTGCGATGGTTTTATCATTTTTACAACATACAAAATAGATTTACAGCTCTGCACATGACACGTTTTGTATTTGAACTTCGTTTTGTGTCGTATAAACTTGGACGAAGAAAACAGTCTTTCTTCCACCAAGGTATAAACAACCTAGCCTTCGTCTTACACATTGTCAATCAATGCTTTCTAATGTCTGTATGGTAAATACATTTACACTCCTTTTTGTTCGAGAGAAAAAACTACACTCTAAAATCAACAAAAATATAATGCAAATCGGATCTGGTAAATGTTAAATTGTAGCGTAAAAGAATGTATGTAATTGTACAACCAAAATAATTCCGTTCACATTTTTTAACAATATTTGAAGAAAGACCATCGCATGAACGCTATTTTTTACCAGTTTTGCCTTAGTTTAGCTCTTAGCAGAAGATGGAAGGCAACAGAATCACTTGTAATTATCACCGTAAATCTTTATACAATTGCATCTAACATTTGTTTTGGAACCAAATATTATTTAGTTTTTTTCTTTTTGTGTCAGAATTTTAATTAAACTATCATGATCGTAATTTAGAATCTCGCCTGTCAGAAGAGGGCCATTTGAGCGTGTCCTCGTGTGACATTAGTTCGGAAGAGAGTGAAAAAAGTGAAGAATTGTTCGATTCTGCTTCAATTGGATCTGGTAGAAGAAAAATAGGCAGGCGCAGGAAGCTGAAATCAACAGAGTTTGAAGCGAAATATAAAAACGAAGGGAAAATAACACTCGCATGCGAGTATTGTGAAGAAGAAAAAGTTTTAAAAATTCACGTTAAAAAACTGTCTGGTATAGCTGCTAGAAGAGAAATAACAGAAACAAATCCATACGTGCAGCTTTTTCTCGAACCTGGCAAAAAACAAAAACAAAAATCTAAATATCACAAAGAAACGAAAGACGCTGACATTGACGAATCTTTTCAGTTCGTTGACATAAGCAAAGAAGATTTAAATAAATATAAATTGAAAATAAAGGTTTTAAACCATGGAAGGTTTCGAAAAAGTGAGATTCTAGGTGAAGTGGATATTGAAATTAGCGCGTTTGAATTGAAAGCAAAAGCAACCTATGATGTTGATCTATTTGTGAAGAAACCAGAGGTAAATTACTATTTAGATTCACTTCAATTGCATTATGTCCAAAACATACACAACTTTGCTTGTTCTCACAATTACGAAGATTTTACCTGTTTTAAGAAGCTTTAATTTCTCTCTTACTCAGAGATTCTTATTGTAGACTTTAAACCTTATCAAAGGTTTCATATTGATTGAAATAGAAACAATCTCTGTGAAGGCTAAATCATTGAAAGAAAATCGCGTCAATGTTAAACCAGTTTGGAACTACAGAATTAATAAACTGTGGAAAAACATCGAAAGCCAAATAAAAATCTGGCAAAATCTTTTTTTTCACTTTTAACGGATTACGCCTTAAATTTAAAAGTAAATTTTGAATTTAAACTTTAAAATACACAGCACTTTGTTACAAAGAGTTAGAGGTGAATGGTAATTACAAGTCTCCCATTCTTAACCCTATTCGGTCCGAAGAAGTTATTGAGGTGGGGGGACGGATCTCTAAAAATCTCTAAAAATAACAAAAATGGAAAAGGAATCCTACTAGAGGTTCCGCTGTATATTCTTTCAAAAACACCATTCAGTGTGACACTTCGACATGATGAACACCATTCTTTCTAGTATTCTTGGACTTTTATATTGCCCTTATAGAGCTTCTACTCGTCTATCAATGTTACCCTATCGCATCAAGCCACTTTCTCCAAGCTGGAAGTCACCATAAACGAAGTCAAACACTTGCCTAAGAAGGGGCAGTTTAACCCAGGTGAGTAACTACTAACTGCAAACTACAAAGAAAAGAAAGACGAGAACAAATATTCGTCAATGCCAAGCGTAATGTTCACTAATGGATGAACGCTATTTCGAATAACTCGAATAACAGCCTATGACAAAACCTCAGTAAACGCTTTCTATTATTGATATACAAGGGTCTTTTTCCTTAACCAACTCAAGGACTTTTGTTACCAGTATAGAAAGGAAGTGCTTATATTCTGAAAGTAGTTTGTAGTTTTCATTTATTAGTATTAGTATGCAGTACTGAATATTGTTTCTAGATTCGTTTGTGGTTGTAACGCTGTACAAGGAAGACGAAGTTGAAAAGAAGAACACTATAGTTCAACGCAACACCAGAGATCCTGTTTTTAACAAAACGTTTGACTTTTTTGTTATCACAGACAATCAGACTCCACTAAACACATTTTCATTGGTTGTGACAGTAATTAATCATTCTCTGATTGGTCACAACTCAATCATAGGTCACGTGGTGTTTAGTTTGTCTTCATCGCAAGATTCAGCAGCAGAGCATTGGAGAGATGCTCAGAATGAGCCATATCAACGAATTAGCAGGTGGCACTCCTTGCAAGCTTCTGATGAAGTATAAATACAGCGTATATATTTTTATAAAATTAGAAATCCCATCAGGAACTAGCGTATTTGTTGATGCAGAACAGGATGAGAATACAAGACAAGTCTTCAAATTTATCCAACAGCTATTGAGGGGCCATAACATACTTAATTATGGTTATAAACCATGCATATTATATATAGAAAAAGACTTTGTTATTTAGGTTTTTAACATTTAAAGAAGAACATATTAAACGGATGATTTGTCTCTTTAACTTTCTGTTTGGTTATAGTCCAAGCTCTTGACGAAATCGTTCAACCCATAAGGTACAGAAGGTTTGACCTGATGTATTAAGAGTAAATAACTGGAAATGCAAAAAAATGTTTGTAAGCTGCATTGTGTTTGGGGCGTTTGACTCCCCAGGCCTCTTGAATTATCCCAAATTGTGCATGTTTTCACCCCATCGGGTACATACATCAAATCTCGCTAAAAATATATACATCAAATCTCGCTAAAAATATTCTTATGAGCTAAGTATTCAAAATTTAGAAAAACTTACCAAATTATAAGGGGCAAAGTGTAGGTCAGACCTCCCTCAAACAGGCCTAAAAAGGCCCACAAAGTACCCCATAAGGTACATGGTCCAAATTTTAAGATTGTGCAATGATGCTATGGAGAAGTCTAAAAATATAAGAACTTAACAAAATGTCCGGTCTTAAAGCATGGTCAGACCCCCCACCAAGTTCTTGACTCTAAATCCCATAGAAACTGTGTAAATGTTACCTCACCAGGTACGAGGCACAAAAACTACCCAAGATAAATTATCAAAATTCAGATTTCAAATACAAAATAACTTACTAAAATACTTGGGTCAAAGTACAGGTAAGACCCCCCACAAAGAATCCAAAAAGGCCTATAAAGTAAAGTTTGGTGCATGTACTCATAAAGTACATGCACCAAAATTTGAATGTAAGTACCACTTATATAAAGGAACTTGAACGAAGAAGAACTTACCAAATATTGTGGTCCTAAGTCTTGGTTAGACCCCCCACAAAGATGAGGAAACATTTCTCATTTTGAAATTGAAGTACATAAATTCAAGAAAAGGGAAACATAATATAACTTTGCAAACACAAGAATAACTTATATAACTTTGCAAACTCAACAATAACTTATTACAAACTCAACAATAACGTATATAACGTAACACACAGCAATAACTTATTGCAAACACAACAATCACAAATCGCCAACTAAAAAAAGAATATACTATTTGATACAACTTTGTAATAAACTAAAATAAATGCTCAAACGTGTTGTTCATTGTCTTATAACTCATCATCAGTAGATACGTCATCGTCACTCTCATCTTCATTACCGAATTCATCGGGATCAAATTCTTCTAAAAGACACAAAAATAAAACCCACTTTAATAATTGAACAATTACTGTAGATAAAATACAATTATTGTTCTAATTTTTATACCTTCCTCAGTGAGCTCTGCATTATCACGTTTAACACATATATCAAGGGACTTTGGTGACATATCTCCCTCGAACCAATTTATCTTGTAATGTTGTTCCTGCAGAATCCATCCACAACTTATTGGTGACAGCTCGGGTGGATCAGGTAAAACTGATGATAACCATTTCCCAGTTATAAAGTTTGTTCTATTGATCTTTTGTTTTAAAACTTGAAAGCAAGGTAAGAAAGCTACAATCCATTTTCTTGACACAAGATATAGCTTCATCGCTGTTTTCTGGCTTATATTTCTGAAGAAATAACTCCAATCTCAATTCATCAACAGAAACAAATGTTTTTTTCCATACAATTTGCAAACGAACTCTTCACTATTAGAATAGGTTTGTTCATCTATGTGTTCGTTGAAACCTATAAAGTTATGAATTAACATAAAGAATTGTTTTGGCATTTTGCAGTGAACATGTAACCTTGACTGCAAACATCAGGTGATGTATTTCTGTGTTAGCTGTTATACTCATTACCAAATAAAGGTCGGGAATATAATTGATTTTGGAGATTGAGATTATTTCTTGCAAAAATGGATTTTAATGTTTTAGGACTGGGTTACATGAAAATAATATTGTATGTATCAATATTTTTTTTAAAAAAACAGAGAAACATACCTAGTTCACCGAATATCTGCTGAGTCCTTTCACTTTTTTCCAACAATTTAAATGGTTGAATCTTCCCCTTTCAACTGAAAGCAGCAGTATAATCACAACCAGTGAAAGCGTGATATGCAGGGAGTGATTTACATAGCACATCACCCAGCTTTTTGTACAATTGGTTGACACTGATATATCTAAGTGTATTTTTCGTGTACAAACCAACCTCTAACCATAAATTGATTTGCTGATCAAATGAAGAAAAACAACTAAGTGCAATAATTAAAACATAAGTATCAGCTGTCCGTATCACTACATTATTAGGCGATGATATTGATGTGAGGTGATAAACCATTCGCGAATCTGCTTCTTCATGTGGACAGTATAAACTGCGGTTCCACAGTTTTTAGCATCTTACTACATGAACTTTGTAGGAGTAGCAAATATTACCTCCATTTGCAAACAGAGTTTTTCCTTGAAGTACAGGATCAAGGTTGTCATCCTCCCAGCTCTGAACAAGAAACTGCACTAGAGATTCTTTAAACTGGTCGTTTCTTAAGGCCTGGACCCAGCTTCCAGGGCGCTTCTGTCCTGGTCCTGAAATATGATATAAAGAATCTCTCTCATCCAGCATTCTTTTGTCTCTTTCACAATCTTTAATTGATGGAGATACTGTTTTATCAAAAACGAAATGTATGACTTCACTTTTAACATTGCAGATTTTTTTAAAGAGATAATGGGAGATTTCACCGAAAGTAGTAGGTAAATCAAACTGCAAGTGAGGAAAAAACATTGCATTAATAATAGTAGTATTGACGTAGGAAGGATTAATGGTCACAACACGATTCCAAGTGTTTCATGATCGAAGCACTTGTAGTTTTCTGCATTGATCCATCTACATGACTCAGTGATAGTTGGTACTGGAGTAAGAGGAAACTTTAAAACCTCAGCCATATCGACTTTCTTTTGTAAAGATAGATAGAGAATAGCACCAAAAATGTCTCGTACCATACCTTTTGATTTGATCCTCGAACCTTATGAATCCCCAGCTTCTGTTGCAGATGTTTTCAACTTTTGTCTCTTGATGCTTTCTTCAAACCGCTTTGGATTAGTTATACATTCCCTCAAAAATTTCTCGCGCAAATCAGAACCAGATTTCATTACATTTAGAGGAAAATCTTCAGTATCCTCTGCTGCACATTTGCCAGTGCCAATGCTGTATAACTTGTCTTTGTCTACATTTTTGGAGAATGGATTCATTGTTTCTTCTATTGATGTTATGATTGCATTAAGGTTGATGTTATTTTTCTTTATCTGATTTAGCTTTAGGTCTTGAGTGACATCTTCATTTTTTGTCAAGGACAGATCGTCAAGAATATGAGATGTAATTTCGGTTCGAACAAAATGACTGTCAGTCCAGCGTTGCCTTGCAGATATAGAGTTTGTTAACGCTCCTGTTCCTGTTCGTTCACTTGCTGCATCAGCAGTAATGGTTTGTTAGTTCACTTGCTGCATCAGCAGTAATGGTTTGTTCTAGAGTTAAATCAATAGGTTGTGTAGAGAATGATTTTTCAGTTCTCTTTTATTGTACTAGCTCTTAACTAGCGGAAAATTCAGCGACAAATCAATCGTACTTTCGACACTGCTATTTCGCGCTTTCTTTTTGTCTATTAACATGGGTGTGATAAAATTGATTGGATGGAGACTTTTGCTATAAATATAGATGTGATCATAAAGTCTTTTTCACTTACATTTTTAAATAAGAAACTTAGTATGCTTTGGCTCACAGGCATACATATATATTGAAGTCAACTTTGCTTTGGATTGTTTCAACTCAGTAAACTGCCGTCTAGTTAACCAAATATAGTTAAATTAAAGATTTTTTTTCAATCTTATGCATGAGCACCACACCGTCAAAAAGGTTTCCTGATCAAGAGGATACTGTCAGTACGTTCAATTTGCTGGTTGATTTATTATACTTTACCTTACTCCAGGAATTAACGAGGCACATAATTAACGCAAATTTCGAAAATTTCGCGTAAATTAAATGCCTCTTATTAAAGTGTAACGTTAATATGAAGGACGTTGAAAAAATTACTAGTTGATATAAAACCCTTAAATAAAGTTTAAAAACATATTTTTTTGGAAATTTGCAATTCAAAGCTCACTCACATAGCTACATCGAATTTCGTTTAGGAATTTCCTGACTCGCGTTATTTTCAGTTGAGCAAAATCTCGTTGATTAAATTATATATGTTATAAATTATTGTTATAATTTATTGTTATAATTTATTGTTACTAGTCGGTAGCCCGTGGATATATCCACGGGTTCGCCGTTTTTTATTTACCGCATTTTGTGTGTCTCGCTACTGCGGTTACCATTTTGCGTGACAGACAGACGCATACGGGTATTATAATATAGACTAATCGGTGGCCCGTTGATAAATCCACGGCTTCGCCCGTCCTTTGTATAACGTATTTCCGTAACACGACTTTTTTCTCGCGCACAAACAGACAGACGGAATACGGCTATTATTAAAGAGACTAGTCGTTAGCCCGTGGAAAAATCCACGGGTTAGCCCGTCCTTCTTATACCGCATTGCGTGCGTCTCGCTATTTGCGCAGCTAAGCTACCATTTTGCGTGACAGACAGACAGACAGACGTATACGGGTATTATAATATATTATTACCCGGGTAAAAGGGCGGCATCGATATTTTCGAAAATCGTGCAATGTGATTGGTTAGAACTTACGTCATAGCGGGCAATATTCCACGGTATTGCCCGCTACCATAGCAACCGTGTTTAAAGTTTAAATATGGTAGCATTAAATGTAAATAAACACGGAAAAAAGTAAACAAAACGCGAAACAGAAGTGAAACAGGAGTGAAACTTACTTTTATCTTTTAAAGAATTCAATGTTGTGGCTGCAATGAAAACCTGCTATGTTTACACGATATTCGATTTAAAAAAACATATTTTTTGTTCGAATGTACGTTCCATATGGGAATAGTTTCTATAAAGACATGGTTTCTACATCCTGCTTATAATGTTATATTTTTTGTTGTAAAATGCAGTACCCGGATAATAATCCATATAATAACTGTTTATTTCGGGCAATACCTTCGAATATTGACCTCTGTCACGTATTGCCCTCACAAGCTCGGGCAATACTTTGACGTCGGTCAATATTCTCCAGTATTGCCCTCATAAACAGTTATTATAGGGTTAGAAGTCGTTAACCCGTGGAACAATCCACGGGAATTAGCCGACGTAATTATTTCGCGCACCTGATATGAAATTATTTCGCGCACCTGTTATGAAATTACTCTGCGGTAGTCATGGTCCATGGAAATATACCCTTATAGGCACGGAAGCAGTTTAAACTACACATTTTTCTTTTTTTTATAGTATATTTTATCGAAAGTAGTGTCACGCCGCTTTCTCGTAAAATTCATATATTTAATAATAATTTGCGCATTTTACGACCTGATTGAGGTTGAGAAAGAGGCTTTATTGTTGTCATAAAAATATAAATGGTTAAAAATGAAACAAAATTTACAAAATAAATTCCAAATTTATGTTAAGAACAAACAAAAAATCACTTACAAAATCTTTCTAAAATTTATTGTTCTCTCCTATGATCAAAAACTTGTTTTTGTTAATTTCCTTAAAAAGGCGCGAATAATTAAAACGTCTTTAATGAAATAGACAACGCAATGTTAATTGTCCGCAACTTTGCCCGCGTAGTTATTTATAACAAAGAAACTGCATCGAAGGAACAATAAAAGTTAATTAACCATGAATTTTGTATAAGAAACTTTTTAAATTAAACTTTTGTGAAACTACGCAAAAGACAAAATAAAAATAAAATTTTAAAATAACGTAGCAAAAAGATCAAAGAGCTGTGCGCAATTTCGTGTGCCCGTAACACAACGCTTTTCTTGCGCACAAACAGACAGACGGAATACGGCTATTATTAAAGAGACTAGCCGGGAAACCCGGCGTCGAAACGCCGGGGTAAGCCACAAGTCAAGGTGTGACCCGCCATTGAACACTATGTGGAGCGCTTAATAAGAGCCGTAAACTGTACTACACGGTCAGGTGGAGCGCTTTAGTACAGGTATGCAGTATGTCGTTAATCGAGTAAAGCTGTAGTGTATTTTTGAAAATATAACTCTACTGTAACTTTAGCCAAAATAAAAACACAATTTACAACCATTTGTTACCCCGTCATAGGAAAAACAATTGGTCAATTTTATTTTATTTTGCGAAATAAGTTTCAGTAAAGGTTAACAAATTAATTGTGACACTGGACTGAGCACTTAGTACAGGTAAATCGTGCGACACATGCGTTTAGGCTTAAGACCCTATTCAAAAAAACTATTGAAGCTTTGGTTTACAAAACACAGGATACACTCTGTTGAAACGCCGGGTTAAGCCACAAGTAGCTGTGTTACCCAGCGTTAAACACCAGATTGAGTGATTAATAAGAACCGTCAACTGTGCCACACATTCAGGTAAAGCGCTTTAGTACAGCCATATAGTGTGTAGAAAATCAAGTGAAGTGCACACAACTTTATGGTGTTTCCGGTGTAATATACTATTCAAAAAATAACTTTCGACAACTTAGGTAAAATAAAAACCCAGATTACAATTCAATGTTACCCCCGTCATAGCGAAAGCAGCTGGCCAACCTTCTTTATTTTTCAGGGAATGTTCCCGGGAAAAGTTCAAAAAAATGTTAAGCTGAGCGCTTAGTATAGGTAAACAGTGTGTACTTTTTTTCTGTAAAAAACGTTATCACAACTTCGGTTAAACAGAAACACAGGAAACAGCCCGTTGTTACCACCGGACTAAGCGCTTAGTGCAGCTAGACTGTGTCGCACATGAGTATAGGCATAACACCATTTTTTAAAAAACTTTATTGCGACTTCAGTTTAAAAAAAATCAGGAAACCGCCTGTCGTTATCAAGTTCAGTTAAAAAAATATATACTCAGCAATTTTATTTTTCAGCATAAGCTTTCATAGCAGTAATAAAATTGGTAGCTGCCTAACTGCATTTAGCATAAGAATTAAGAATTGTGTTTCAGCCAAACTGCATTTAGCTACTTTCACTTTTTAGCCAGAGGTAGAACTAAAAGGAGCTAGCTAGGTAGACCCAACTTCAACATAAAAATAAAGAACAATATACCAAACTGAATAAAAACTTTAAAAGAATAGGAATAAATAAAGATAGCTATAGCTAGCTGCCTCAAAATGTACGTTTTGTAGCTAGCCAAAAACTTAAAATTGGTTTGTTTAAGATTTATACGTAGCTAGAAAACGTGATGAAATATTCACCTTAACATGTGAAAACAAACTAAATAATCCTATAGGATAAAAAGTACTCAGAAGAAATAAGAAGGATTGAAAGGAAACCTACAAAGTTCACACCATCACTTCCAAACCAAAATGGCCTTCGTAGGGGTAGCATGTTTCTTCCCGTCGGCATGTTGAGGCCGCGAAGCACTTGGATTGGTCATTAGTGAAAATGGGGCCTCGTGATTGGTTTATTACGCGTGAGCGGCAAAGCAAGGCCGGTAAAAAAACGGGGTCTGCCAGGGATTCGAAATAAAGGTGCAGGGACGCGGGGATTTTCCGTATGTCTCGCTACTTGCTCCGCCATGTTGCGCAGAGACAGACAGACGACGGCTATTATTATAGAGACTAGCCGGGAAACCCGGCGTCGAAACGCCGGGGTAAGCCACAAGTAACTGTTGTTGAACGCCCTGAAGCGCTTAATAAGGACCGCTAACACGGTCATGTGAAGCGCTTTAGTACGGGTATACAGTATGTCGTGAAACTGTGCGGCCTAGCGGTGAAGGCCAAGTGGAGTGCATAATAAAAACGGCAAACAGTGTCACACATTTAGGTGGAGCGCTTTAGGTATGCAGTATATATGTTGTTAATCGAGTAAAGCGCACATAACATTATATTGTTTCGGTTGTAATGTATTTTTGAAAATATAACTTTACTGCAACTTTAGCCTAAATAAAAGCACAGTTTACATCCCGTGTTGTTAACCCGTAATAGCAAAAACAATTAGTCAATATTATTTTATTTTGCGGAAAAAGTTTCAGTAAACAGTAACAAATTAATCGTGACAGTGGACTTAGCGCTTAGTACAGGTAAACCGTGTTGCACATGAGTATAGCTGTAACACAATTTTTATAAAAACTTATCGCAACTTTGGTTAAAAAAAATTCAGGAAACCGCCTGTCGTTATCATGTTCAGTTAAAAAAATCTGTGTCAATTTTATTTTGCAGCACAAGTTTTCATAGCAGTAATAAAATTGGTACCGTTGTTACCCCCCGTCATAGCAAAAGGAATTAGTCAATATTATTTTATTTTGCAGAATAAGTTTCAGTAAACAGTAACAAATTAATCGTGACACTCAGGTAAACCGTGTTGCACATGGGTATATAGGTGTAACACAATTTTTTTAAAAACTTATCGCAACTTCGGTTAAAAAAAATTCAGGAAACCGCCTGTCGTTATCATATTCAGTTAAAAAAATTCTTGGCAATTTTATTTTGTAGCGCAAGTTTTCATAGCAGTAATAAAATTGGTAGCTGCCTAACTGCTGAACATAAGAATTGTGTTGCAGTCAAACAGCATTTGGCTACTTTCACTTTTTAGCAGGATGTAGCTAAAAGAGGAGCTAGGTAGGTAGACTCGACTTCAACATAAAAATAAATAATAATGTACCAAACTGAATAAAAACTTTAAAAGTATATGTAGGAATAAATAAAGCTGGCTATAGCTAGCTGTCTTAAGCATGTTGTTTCAAAATCTACGTTTTTAGCTAGCTAGCTAAACACTTAAAATTGGTTTGTTTAAGATTTATACATGGCTAGAAAACGTGATGAAATATTAACCTTAACATGTGAAAACACACAGAAAATAAATATTCCTATAGGTACAAAGTATTTAGAGAGAAAAGGATCAAAAGGAGACCTACAAACCTCACAACATCACTGCTAAACCAAAAATGACCTTGTAAGTTAAGCATGGGTCCTCCGTCGGCATGCTGAGGCCGCGAAGAACTTGGATTGGTTATTAGTGCCAATCGAGCCTCGTGATTGGTTAATAACGCGTGAGCGCGGTAAAAACAAAGCCGTAAAAAACGGGGTCTGCCGGGGATCCAAAATAAAGCAGCAGGGCCGCGGGGATTTTCCGTCCGCCTGCGATTGAGATCACGGGGGTTAATTATTATTATTAAATTTAGTGTATTAACATAATGCATTTATTTTAATCACTTAATTTATTTTTTAATTAAGGTTAATAAATTATAGTAATTAAATTAATTCAGGAAATAAATTAATTTCCGAAATTTATTTTAATCAATAATACGATTTCCAATTAAACAACCCCCTGTTTTCTAAAAAGTCGCGGAAAGATCAAAGGAATATCGGTAACCCTTTTGAACACACAGACAGAATACGGCTATTATTATATAGAGACTAGTCGTTAGCCCGTGGAAAAATCCACGGGGTCGCCCGTCCTTTATATATCACATTTCGTGTTTCCGTTACGGGACGTGGTAACCCTTTTGAACACACAGACAGAATACGGCTATTATAATAGAGACTAGTCGTTAGCCCGTGGTGGGACAATCCACGGGAAATCGCCGCCGTAATTATTTCGCGAACCTGTAATAAAATTACAATGCAGTAGCCACAGTCCCTGAAAAAATAAACTTATAGGCACGGAACCAGTATAAGCTACACATTTCTCTTTTTTCGGACCATAGTTTTTGGAAAGTAGTGTTACGCCACTTTCTCGTAAAATTCATATATTTAACAATAATTCGCGCATTTTTACGGCCTGTTTGGGGTCAAGAAAGAGGCTCCTCTTCTAAATAGCGTTTAAAAAGCTAAATTTGACATTTTCTTACACTTTTTGCATAAACATAAGAACAATTTCAGCAAAAAGATAAGCACCCCCAAGCTGCACACAAAAATTCTTAAAAAAAGTGTAAATGGTTAAAAATGAAATAAAATTTACGAAATAAAATTCGAATTCAGTTAAGAACAAACACAAAATTCACTTACAAAACCTTCTTAAAAATTTGTTGTTCTCTTCTTCTTATCATAAAACTTGTTTTTGGTAATTTCTTTAAAAAGGCGCGAATAATTAAAACTGTTAACGAAATAGACAACGCAATGTTAATTGTCCGTAACTTTGACCGTGCACGTATTCATAACAAAGAAACTGCATCGAGGGAACAATAAAAGCTAACTACCCATGTCTTTTGTATAAGAATTTTTAAATCAAACGAAAGCTTTTGTAAAATCACGAAAAAGGCAAAATAAATTAAATATCGCATTTCGTGTTTCTGAAACACGACTTTTTTCTCGCGCACAAACAGACAGACGGAATACGGCTATTATTGAGAGACTAGCCGGGAAACCCGGCGTCGAAACGCCGGGGTAAGCCAAAAGTAACTGTTGTTGAACGCCCTAAGAACCGCTTAATAAGAACCGCAAACCATGTGACACGGTCAGGTGGAGCGCTTTAGTACAAGAATGCAGTATGTCGTAAATCAAGTGGAGGGCACACACCATTGCAGTGTTGCGACTGTAAGATATTTAAAAAAAAATAATTTCCCGCAACAAAAGCTGAATTAAAACAGAGTTTACAAACCGTTGTTACTCCACCATAGCAAAAAAATCGGGCAATATTATTTTATTTTGCGGAATAAGTTTCCGTAAAAGTTCAAAACTTAATCATGACAGTGGGCCGAGAACGCATAATACCCTTTTCATAAAAAACTTTACTGCAATTTCGGTTTAAGTTAAAACACAGGAAAAATCCAGTCGTTACCCCATAAAAAAACTAAAAAAACTCCATAATTGGAGTGCTCTAGTACAGGTATGCAGAATATGTCGTGAATTGAGTAAAGCTCACAACATTATAGTGTTTCGGTTGTAATGTACTTTTTAAAATATATGTATATATATAACTTTACTGCAACTTTAACCGAAATAAAAACACAGTTTACAACCTGTTGTTACCCGTCATAAGAAAAGAAAATAGTCAATATTATTTTATTTTGCGGAGTACGTTTCAGTAAACCTTAACAAATTAATCATGACACCGGACTGAGCACTTAGTACAGGTAAATGGTGTCACACATGCGTTATAGCCATAATAGCCTTTTCCCAAAAAAACTTATCGCAACTTCAATTTAAATAAAAAACACACAAAACACCCTGTTGTTAACACCAGGTTGAACGTTTATTGCAGGTAAAAAAACTTTATTACAACGGATTAAATAAAAACACGGAAAAAGCCCGTCATTAACACCAGGCTGAACACTTAACAGTAAATTGTGTCATACATGAGTAATAGGCGTAATAAAATTTTCCAAATAAAATTTATCACAACGGTTTAAATAAAAACACAGGAAACAGCCCGTCGTTAACACCAGGCTGAGCGCTTAACAGGTAAATCGTGTCATACATGAGCATAGGGGTAATACCATTTTCCAAAAATCCTTATTGCTTCGGTTTTAAAAGAAATCAGTGAACAGCCTGGCATTAACCCGGTTCAGTTTAAAAAATTACTCAGCAATTTTATTTTGCATAATAAATTTTTAAAACAGTAATAAAAGTGGCCGCTGCCAACTGCATTTAGCATAAGAATTGTTAAGAATTGTGTTGCAGCCAAACTGCATTTGGCTACTCAGCCAAACTGCATTCATTTGGCTACTTTCACTTTTTAGCAGGATGTAGCTAAAAGAGGAGCTAGCTGGGTAGACCCAACTTCAACATAAAAATAAATAATAATATACCAAACTGAATAAAAACTCTAAGAGTATAGGAATAAATAAAGCTAGCTATATAGGCATAACACCATTTTTAAAAAAACTTTATCGCGACTTCAGTTTAAAAAAAATCAGGAAACCGCCTGTCGTTATCAAGTTCAGTTAAAAAAATATATACTCAGTAATTTTATTTTTCAGCATAAGCTTTCATAGCAGTAATAAAATTGGTAGCTGCCTAACTGCATTTAGCATAAGAATTAAGAATTGTGTTTCAGCCAAACTGCATTTAGCTACTTTCACTTTTTAGCCAGAGGTAGAGCTAAAAGGAGCTAGCTAGGTAGACCCAACTTCAACATAAAAATAAAGAACAATATACCAAACTGAATAAAAACTTTAAAAGAATAGGAATAAATAAAGATAGCTATAGCTAGCTGCCTCAAAATGTACGTTTTGTAGCTAGCCAAAAACTTAAAATTGGTTTGTTTAAGATTTATACGTAGCTAGAAAACGTGATAAAATATTCACCTTAACATGTGAAAACAAACTAAATAATCCTATAGGATAAAAAGTACTCAGAAGAAATAAGAAGGATTGAAAGGAAACCTACAAAGTTCACACCATCACTTCTAAACCAAAATGGCCTTCGTAGGGGTAGCATGTTTCTTCCCGTCGGCATGTTGAGGCCGCGAAGCACTTGGATTGGTCATTAGTGAAAATGGAGCCTCGTGATTGGTTTATTACGCGTGAGCGGCAAAGCAAGGCCGGTATAAAAACGGGGTCTGTCATGGATTCGAAATAAAGGTGCAGGGCCGCGGGGATTTTCCGTATGTCTCGCTACTTGCTCCGCCATGTTGCGCAGAGACAGACAGACGACGGCTATTATTATAGAGACTAGCCGGGAGACCCGGCGTCGAAACGACAAGTATTGATTATTGGTGGCTTAGGCGGAGGTAGACATGCGGCTTTTAGTAAAGATAATGATAACGCCTGAGAGACACAAAGATAAAAAAATATGCGAAATAAATAAAACCTTACCTTAAAGTAAACAGGAATAAAGTTTTCAAGATAAAATTTCATTTATTAACTCAGTTTTTAAGCTTTCTAGAAAAAAAAGAAATAATTAACATGATGGTAATATAAAAATATAACAGGTTCAGGCTTGCTGGTCCCCCGAACATTTTATAGTGTTCGTATTAACTGCTTCCTACAGGGGTGTCAGTTTTGCCGAAAGGTTATCCAAAGGCCAAAGTATTGGATAATCTTTAACCTCATTGTAGCCAGCTTTGAACCGAAGCATTAAATTCATGGTTAGTGATGCACAAACTTAGGCATGTGGTAGGGACAAAAAAATATGGATTCTTTTTTGTGTACTATAAACAATAACTGAACGGTTTAGACAAACTTAAAATCCGTAAACAGGCAACGCAATACAGAGTTTTGTTGGCTATAATGTTTTTAAAATTACCTATTAAACCAGGAAAAGTGAGCATTGCAAGCTATTATGTAGAATTATTTAAATGCTGGCAAAATTGTTTACTAAATCTAAGGGAGTTAAGACAAAATACTAACTAACTATATATAAACTAACTATATTAACTATATTAACTACCTTATAGTCAGAAATTTTCGCGACATTTTAATTTCGCGATAAAAATTTTGGGACAATTTCGCGATTTTTATTTTCGCGATTCGTTGCCTTGAAATTTTTTCGCGACATTTAAGTTTCGCGAATTTCATAGAGTTACGGAGTGGAGGAAAAACAAAATATGATTTTTAAGTACGTTTTTCTACTCTAATAATGACATCTGTAAAAGGAAGCTTTTTTTCATAAAAGGTCAATGTTATAATCAATAAGGTAGCGGAAGAACCTTTATTTTTGATCAAGGGGGGATAGTACAACCTTTCAAACTCGCCTCGGCGTTTGCCTAAATAATGGCATTGACGTTAAGGAAAATGTCGAAAAGAAATCCCATACTGTCTTTTAGACCCATGTCCTCCGACCTCTTCTGGCCTTTGGTATCTGGTTAGGAATGTCACTAGAGGGATAAAAGAATTAAAACTGAAGAGGTTTCATAGGTGTAAGAGTTAGACAGGAAAGTTTAAAAAAAGAGGAAATTTCATAAAAAAGGAGATCGATATATAACACAAAATGCCATTTAGGTTAACAGGCAAACCGCCTTCTAAAATTGTGTTTAAAAGTGCATTTCTTCCTTAATTTTCCCGGGTTTTATCAAACTGGGTATCACCAGAATTATTTTGTTGCGAAAATTTTACGTCTGCTACCCTGTGGAGTCTAAAAAATGAAGAAAAAAAGAAAATATTTCGCGGTTTTTACTTTCGCGATTTCGTCAATTAAATTTTTTTCGCGGCATTTTAATTTCGCGAAAATGCCCAAAAATCGCGAAAATCGCGAAAATTAGTTGTCGCGAAAATTTCTGACTATAAGGTATAAGAAAATGTAGAAGGAACTGTTTATTACTTAAATCCTAGAAAGTGTAAGGTGAAGAAAGGAGCATATTTGAAAAAAGTACGTATTTCAAAGTAAAGAAATGATTTCGTGTTCTTGTTAACTTTATGTTGATTTTCAAAAAAATATTTTTTAAATGTATTTTAATTAGTTAAAATACATCTTAGCCCCTTTCATCACCTTAAACTTTTGCATATAATTTTTTGTAATGTTGTTATTTTTTTCTTTTTTTTCAATTTTTTTGGAGGTTTTTTTTTTCCATTCAAAACCGTCTTTATCTTTCCCACCATTTTTTTTCCAGAATTGAAAGGACCGGTTGGAAACCGGCCCTTTATGTACATTTCGGTAATCCTTGTACCGAGCATAGGTTAGTTCCTAAAAATAAAATGGTGTGACAGTAAGAATAAACTGTAAGATAGATTTAAATCTTGCATTTGGAGATTTAAAAATCTTTGATGTATGGTTACAATGGATTACTTACATCTGTACAATCACCTTCAACCACCTTCTCTACAGCATGTTCCTCTTCTGTGATACTTTCATTTACACGTCCCTCCTGGACCACGGCTTCTTTGACACTTTTGTCCACCACAATACCCTCTTTTATGTATTCCGCCATTATAATTTTGTATTGTTTGACTAAAAGGAAAAAAATAGATGTTTTTCAATACAGCAGTAGTACAGCAAAGACATGGTTTTATACCACCGTTTTTGTCTTCGTTTTTTGCAAGTACACAAAATTGTTGTATTTTTAAGTGAAATAAAAAAGTAGAAAACATGTTTTAACCGTGGCTTTTAGTTTGCATTTTCAACATTACTTTATTCGCACACAACAGACAGGATCACCTCAGTACAAAAAATTTATGGGTAATTATGTCTATATATAAATTTCAGTAATCTATGAAACTTGAGGTAATAACATTAATTTTTGTGGTTATCTTTTAAGAAAGATTCACAAAAAAGCTGTTGTTTAAAAAGTAAATTTCAGAAAAAAAGAAAAGAAATTGTTAGGACTGTGTGTAATTCTTAAGTTTTTTTAATTAAAAACAAAGTATATAAGAACATAAGGCTTGATAAAATATAAACAAAAAACTTGTAAATAAAAAATACAATTATAACTAAACATAAAATGAGATATGCTACACAGCTGTAGGAAATTACCTTGAAACATCTATTATCTTAGTTTTGAAAAAGGTAGGAACATTAATTTTAGTGTACTAATAAAGTAAAATTGAAAATACGTAACAGGGTGCACCACGAGAAGGTAAGCCACGGAATTATGCACCCCACCCTATAAAACACTCAGCTAATTAAACACATTCAAAAAAATGGAAACACAGTAATGACAAATAACAACATGGTGAAGTAGGGAGTAGAACTGTTTTTTTAAGTGACAATTAATTTGAACAGGACAATTAATTTGAACAGATTACTGAACATGGCAAACATACCTTCAAAGAGGTACTCAGTAATTTGCCTGAAACGCAACACACATACCTTTCAAGAGGTACACAATAACTTGTTGCAGTACAGCCCACATACCTTTCAAGAGGTAAACAGTAACTTGCTGTCAATCATTGTATCAGTAATAGAAAATTAAAATATTTACAACACTTGTGGAAAAACAACATTCTTTGTGAAACATCTATTCCCTACATAACCTTGTTGATAAGTACTGACAACCTTTACCTTTACTGCAGCAAATGACCGTGCTCAGGAAAAAGCAACATACAATTGTCCATGGCTAAAGCAAGGTCTACGCAAGTATATACCAACCTTCTCAAAAGTTTGACCCTGACTTTTATTTATGGTCAATGCATAAGACAATCTTAAAGGAAACTGTGTTCGTTTAATTTGAAAGGGTAGATTCGTATCATTTGGGCAGAGGGAAACTCTTGGAATTAAAACACGATCACCTGTACGAATACCAGTAACAATTTCACAGTCAATAACATTGACATGCAGGTTACGAACAATTAGCCTTGTACCATTGCAAAGACCATCCTTGAGAGACAAATTCCTCAAAAGCATTACGACACATCCGACTTTGACGTTGAAGCGGTGTGGTGGCATACCACTTGGTGTTAGGGAATTAATGAATTCAATAGGATATAAATCAATTTCCTCTTGGTCGTCTGACACAACAGAATCAACACTGTAGTACGTATTGGTATCGCCAGGAATTTGATCCAAAATGTGTTCATTAATCTCCAACGCTTCTTCATTGGTTGGAGTTAAGATGACACACTCGGAAAAGTGCAACTCATCAAATTGGCTAAAAATAGAGGTGACAATATTTTCATTAGATTGTAGAACACATTCATTGGGAATTTCAATACAATCTTTGTATGGATCATCTGCCCTTTGTGTCAAGATACCTCCACCAAGGTATAAGAGAAATTCTGAAAACACTTGTTCTCCTTCTCCAACTCTCATGTTAGTATGAAGGTGGAAAATGCGAGTCAAGGGCCATAGAGTGGAACTCTTCAAGCAGACTTCTACAATTTGTGCTGGTCCAGCTCTCTTTACAACTGGAAGTACTTGACGAAAATCCCCTCCTAAAACAATAACTTTACCAGCAAAAGGAATGTTACTATTACATATATCCCTAAACATGTTGTCAATCGCTTCAAGAGCATATTTAGGTATCATACTGGCTTCATCAAATATAATTATATCTTGCCTTCTTAAAAATGCCGCATGGTCACTATTGGGTTTAACATTACATGTAGAGCCATCTAAGACAGGGACTGGTAACTTAAAAAGTGAGTGGACAGCCTTACCATTCTGCAATAATGTGGCAGCAATTCCTGTCCATGCACAAGTAGCAACACACAGATTTCTTGCAATAACTTCCATAATAATATAATTATACGTAAAAGTTTTACCTGTACCACCTGGCCCATCTAGGAAAAACACATTCGTAGAATTATTGTTATTATTAGTCAAAGCATTCAGAATGGAATCTGCTACAGCAAGTTGTTCTGCATTCAACAAAGGCCTGACATTTAGAGCCCCTTGTCTCATGTCTTCGACATTTGGTAATTCATCAAGCAAAGCTTCCTGTAAAGCAGGAAGACCAAAATCAGTAAGACGCTTACCAAATTGCTGAATAACCGCTTTAATTTTACCTAGCACCATTTGTTCTGCCTGTACTTCAGGGTGGTGACGTAAGTAATCCTCCATCATTGCAGCACGAAAGGATTCCCACAATTCATGTGGGTTATTCGGTTCACCGTGAATCAATATAAAAGAAAACGCTTTTCTCAATTTAGATGGAGAAGCATATTCCACCAACTCATTCATGGTGCGAATCCAAAGATTGTCATCAGCTAACAATCCTCGTGCTAAGCATGCATCCCTAAAAGAAGCATAAATATTTTCTTCGAAATATCTTAAATTGTCAAAAGACGTAGCACCAGGGACATGCAACAAAAGAACGCGCAAAAAATACCTTTCACCTTCGCGGATGCTGACGTTATACATTCTACTTACTATCTTTTCAGCACCGCGTTGCCTAACTACCCACCGTTTTTGTTGTTGCGTATTCCGAAAAACAAGGTGGTAAGGTATTTCAGTGTACAAAAATCGTTGCGCATGCTGGTCCTGCTGATTTAATTGAAACCAGGCTGTTAACATGGTCTTAGAGTTTTCAGCCCTGTCAGCAGCCACAGCCTCGTTGCCTTCCCTAAAAAACACTTGCTGGTGATTTGGAAGGTGAACATGAAGTCTTATGATGGAATGACTCTGAGTATGCATAGGAAATTCACAGAGACGCCAAGTTGCTTCAGGTGCAGATACATATCTAGCATCTAAGAATGTTGTTACTTCATCATGATCGATGCGCTCATTGATTTCTATGTGTGCAGTATCATAACCTTTATAAATATATTTATACAAATAATTAACACTTTTAATTGACACACACGCTTCCAAGTTTATATGTGCCATATATTTTTTACATAGGAAAGGGTTATAAGGCACAACCCACCTATTATCAACATCTAAGTTTCGTATTCTTACCGTTCTTCCATTATCAGGGCGATGGTACATGGGATAACCGTCTATTTATAACAGTTCTGTCATTAAACTGCTTAGGAAAATGCTTAGTACATTCACCCTCTTTCATGCACGGAGATGTATTATTAAGGAGGCCACATGGGCCATGGATCATACATGACTTTACTATATCATACAATTCAGCATCTTGGTTTTGATCTGGAATCTGTGCACAAATTAATGAGTCCATATCATCAGCATTTCGTAATTTAAACTCATTGTGTAGATGTAAAAGCATATGAACATGCGGTAAACCTCTTTTCTGAAATTCAATAACATCTACATGTGCACACAGAACACCTAATACACCGTCTTTTAAATCTTTTTTCAAAGCAAGTAATTTTAATTGAAACACCCTTGCAACTAAATCTTGTCCATCAGAAGCAGATTGACCAGGTAACAAATTAGTAACAATTTCTGGCCATTTTGGATTGCAAGTAAAAGTCAAGAACAAATCTGGCTTACCCTTCTTTGAAACCAATGCCATTGCATCAAGGTACAACTGATGCATGTTACGGGGTGAGCCAGAAAAGGTGGAAGGCAAGACAACAACATTACCTGCTTGTAAGTTACGTTGATCTGCAGCATTTTGGAGGTAATCCAGAAGTCCTTGGTAGGACTCTGCTCGAAGCTGGTTTTGATTTCGGCGAATAAATGCAAGCCGTTGACCTTCAACTTTAACATATGCATCTACTAAAAATTGCTGAAACAATTTACCTGCTAGATGAAGGGCAGAAAATTCTCGCCTAATAGCAATGCGGTAAATATAATATTCCAACTGGGTTATTTCTAACTCCAGTTGCATGCTCCCTGACATGGGCCATGTTTGGGTCCCAACCCGGCTCACCATGTGGAAATAAAATGGGATACATCATAGGATCAATATTGCATGATGTATAAGGGATTTGCCGCAAAGATTGATTACGTGGATAAACAACAATATCTCTTGCAGCAGGAGGTGCACCATCATTACCAACAAAGATGGCAGCAACTTCCTGATGCAAGGGGGCATTATACCTTCTGCGATCATTACCCTCACGCATTACCATACTTACAACAGAAGGCTGTCTGTTTTCCGCAGATGCTCTGGCTGTTTCTTCACGTTCCACTTCAGCCATATTTCTATAAGCTGCAGCATATGGAGAATCCCTGTTAAGAACATCTTGAATTATCTGAATTGTTTCGTGATTACAATGAGCATGTGTTGGATTCTCAATACGCATGTTTAAGGCAGCTGCAGCTTCTACAATATACAATTGGCTAAAATTAGGTACTTCATTCTGAGCAGGTAATAAAGCACCGTACCTGTGAAATAATTGACCACATATTCTAAAACAGGGTGGTCCATGACCTGGCGGTGGTCGAATGTTTGCGGACAAAGAAGCAAAACTAAATGCATTATTGTATACTCTGATATACTTACGAAACTGTTTAGCTTGGGCAGAGTCGTTGCTTAACAATTCACGTATTTCAGCAGGAAATTGTAATATGGCACGCAGGGCCACTTTGCCATTGTGACAACACTTAAAATGATATTCATTAGTAAATTTAATAGCTCCACAATGCTCACACACAATATTAAAAACACCTGCAGAATGTGTAGGAGGTAAAACATTGTTAATTCTAGCTAAATTTAAGAAACGTGGCTCCCTAGCTCGATGACGCAATAATTCTGCCCTACGCCTTACTGCTGCTTGCTGGGGTAATTCATTTTCTCTATTTGCACGATGACGTTGTGCATCTACCTGTTGCCGAGCATTTGCCTCTGCAACATTTTCAGCAGCACGTCTAACATTCTGACGCACAGCATTTTGTTGCCTACGTAGCTGAGCATCCTCAGCAGTTTCATTGGCTCTCCTTTGTCGTACAATTTCAAGATGATGCTGTCTTTGTCTTTGAGCCTGCTCAACTCTAACATCTTCAACATTTTCCAAGCAGGGTAATGCATAATTATGTTCCAATTCTCCGTTCCGTGTTAGGTATAAAACCGGAATATTTCGGGAAATCGGAAAGCGCAATAGTCATGCGCGAACTGCTGCAGTGAAAACAAACTGCAGTGTACTGCAGTCTGCAGGAGGAAATATAGGGCGTTTAGCTAGATTAAGACATTGTTGTCAGCGTTTTTTGCCATACTGTCGTTTTTTTATGATTTAATTATTAGTTGTTATATATGGCTTCTTATAATACACAAGATTTACCGGCAGAAGCTAAAGAACGATATCGAATCAAGCTGAATATTTGTGGGTTAATAGAGTGCCCTTATCAACTTCCTGCTGATGCTTGGGTTAATGATCCAACCGAATGGCCTGATGTCGAGTGGCCTGAAATTTATGAGTATTTAGTTAACTCCCCAGTTATTTACACTCGAGAATCTATGAAGAGCAGGAAAAGTTTAGAGGCACATAACCAATTCACCAGTGGCTGGGTACGAGATGTTCTGTTTTACCCTGTTCCTGATCGTTCGATTTTTATTTTTAAGTCAGATGTAATGCCATCGCAACGCCTTAATGATGACTGTCATACACCATGGGTAGCTGTATGTGGTAAAACAACAAATGTTTTAACAGCACATTGCTCTTGTATGGCTGGCCTTGGTGAGTCATGTTCTCATGTTGGTGCATTATTATTTAAGTTGGAAGCTGCTGTTCGACTTGGGTACAACAAGCGTACATGCACTGAGGAAGCATGTAAATGGAATAATGACTTTGTCAAAAAAATTGAAGGCGCAACTATTGCAGATATAAAGTTCTACAACAACCCCACTGGTAATAAGAAGAGTGTACCTAGTAAATCGTTTCCTGGAAAAGCTCAAGAAAAGCCTACAGAAGAAGAACAAAATTTGCTGTTACAAAAGTTGTCGTTATTAGAGAAGCCGCCAGTTGTGTTGCATTGTTTTTCGGATTATTTTTCTCCGTTTGTGCCAAAATATATTTAACCTAACCGAGCTAAGTTGCCCATGTCATTACGAACTATTTTTTCATCAAAAAATATTGATAAAGATTTACCAACTCAACATCACTTATACGCCCACCAAACGCCTTTGATAAGAAGGAGATGGAGCCATGTGGAGTACAACCAACAAGAAATTTAACAGTGGAATGCTTTTTGTAGTTGGAATAAACTGTAACTCTTGCTTCTAATTTTTTTGGACGTTCTATAAATATTTCAGTGCAGTCAATTATGCCGGTCAATCTTGGGAAATATTGACGAAATGTATTTGGTAATGTTCTTATATTTGCATCATGGTCAGGCCATTTAATTAAACCAGGCATCTTGATGTAAATAAGATCAATCCATTTCCAGAATATATCATTTAAGAATGTTTTGTTGCTTCAAAATTGATCTGCTAAACTTAGCCATGGTGTATTGAGCCTTAGTTTGACCAATGTCATTAAAAGTTGGTCCTTGTAAGATAGTGGAGATCTATTTGTGGTTGGCAGAAAACTTTCAAGATGTTCAGATATAACATTAAAACGTTCGATTGTTATACCAGTATAAAATTTAAATTTATCTGCTTGATCTCTTAGAGAACTGTAGCTTAGCATTTTTGACTTAATTTGTTGTAACTTGTTTTCTGTAATTTGTTTTTGTGATAGAATCAAATCATTTTGAGTCTTTAGAAAATTTATTTCAAGCTGTAATTGTTCAGTTACCAATTTCAGTTTACTCATGTCAAAACCAGTTTGTGTCCCTTTGGATTCCTTAGTACTAGTACTCTGAATATCTGTATCAGCAATATCAAAATCCACATCTGTTGAAAATGAACTTTGAGGAGATAGCATGGTAGAACTACGCATAGGAGGTGAAAGTGGTGTAACATTATTTGTGTTCACGAAGCGGTGAAGCAAATCTTGTTCTTTTTCGTGATGATTCAAATCTCCTAATCCTACTGGAATTTATTCCCTCTGGCTGTTGTGCATAAACAAACACTGATGGTTAATATCAGGATGATCAGGGTTTGTAGAAGGCCTTTTAGAAATAAAATGCTCACCACAAAGATAAACATTTTTCCCTTGGGGGTTCCACATGCTACCATCCTTATTAACTCTTTTGCAAGCGATAACCCATCTTTTACGGCGGTCAGAATTATTATTAGGAAAACGAAAAAATCCAGGTTTGTTTTCCTTCATATTATGATTAAAACAACCATATGCAGCACAACTAAGAGGCATCTTGTTTGTTATCTAACTTTTTTTAACTAACTTTCCCGCAATTTTAAGTACGCGCCATTACGTTATTTTCACTGCAGCAGTTGTTGCTAAGCAACAACGAAAAGTCCGATTTGCTGCACGGAACGGAGATCCATTTTATATGGTGTAGTTTTGTAGCAGCTACACTAGTGTTTATTCTTTAGCTAGCTATATGTAGCCTACAGCTATAGCTACGTGTAGCTAACTAAAGAATAAAAATTGACGCAGCTAAGAAACAACAAACTAAAATTAAGCAAACACAAAAGATGAAGCTAGCTAGCTAATTGTATTCTCACAAGAAATAGAAAATAATTTCAAAAGTAGAAATTAGCAAGGGTAAGAACGGCAAATAATTATTCAGATACTTTCCAAAAAGTTAATCAGGAAATTTCCTTTTCTTATCATGCCGTGACTTCGTTGCTGCATCGTATTTTCTATTTTCTTATCCGGGCAGTAAAAGTGTAACAATTGCCGCGGAAAATGCAATGCTTCTTGATTGGTTTATACATATAATCAGGACTGTTGATTGGTTAATTAAATCAAGGCAAAATTGCTGGGAGGAACCGGATTGTTCCCGGATTGTTATGTAAATATTTATCCGGTGCATCATTACCCTGAGCGGAGTCGGCGATTGAGATCACGGGGGTTAATTATTATTATTAAATTTAGCGTATTAACATAATGCACTTATTTTAGTCACTTAATTTATTTTTTAATTAAGGTTAATAAATTATAGTAATTAAATTAATTCAGGAATTAAATTAATTTCTGAAATTTATTTTAATCAATAATACGATTTCCAATTAAACAACCCCCTGTTTTCTAAAAAGTCGCGGAAAGATCAAAGGAATATCGGTAACCCTTTTGAACACACAGACAAAATACGGCTATTATTATAGAGACTAGCCGGGAAAGCCAAACGTCAAGGTGTGATCCGGCGTTGAATACTCTGAGGAGCGCTTAATAAGAGCCTAAACTGTGTCACACGATCAGGTGGAACGCTTTAGTACAGGTATACAGTATGTCGTAAATCAAGTAAAGCGCATACACCATTATGGCCGGGGTAAGCCAAACGTCAAGGTGTGATCCGGCGTTGAATACTCTGAGGAGCGCTTAATAAGAGCCGTAAACTGTGTCACACGATCAGGTGGAACGCTTTAGTACAGGTATACAGTATGTCGTAAATCAAGTAAAGCGCATACACCATTATGGTGTTGCGACTGTAACATAATTTTCAAAAAATAACTTTAACGCAACAATAGCTGAAATAAAAACAGAGTTTACAAAGCGTTGTTACTCCGTTATAGCAAAAACAATCAAACAATATTATTTTATTTTGCGGAATAAGTTTTTGTAAAAGTTAAAAAATTAATCGTGACACCAAGCTGAGCGCTTAGTACAGTTAAACGGTGCTGCACAGACGTATAGGGATAATACCCTTTTGAAAAAAACTTTCTCGCAGACTCTGTTTAAATTAAAACACAAGAAAAAGTCCATTGCTAACACAGGGCTGAGGAGTTAGTTCAGGTAAACAGTGTTGCCCATCCGTACAGGCGTGATACTCGAGAAAGTTTAAAAATTAGTACAGGTTTTACAAAAAACAGTCTGTGGTTAAAACTGGGCTAACCGCTTAGTAAAGTTAAACAGAGTTGAACAGGCGTATAGAAGTACCCTTTTCCAAAAAAACTTCATTGCAACTTCGGTTTAAATGAAAACACAGGGAACAGCCTGTCGTTACCTGTCCAGCTAAAACAATTGCTCAGCCATTTAATTTGCAGAAAAAGTTTCAGGAAAATAATAAAAGATGCTAGCTACCTAGCTAACTGCATTTAGCATAAGAATTATCGCTTAAGAATATTGTTGTAGCTAGCCAAACTGCATTTTTATCTTTATGCTCTCACTCTGCCAAAGATAGGAGCTAGCTAAATGGCTACAGCCTCAACATAAAAATAAATGTTGGGTAGGATAAAAAGCTCTTATACCATACAGATTATGACTATGGTAATAAGTAAGGCTCTAGCTATAGCTAGCCTTCAAAATCTTCGTTCCTAGCCAAAAATCCTAAAACTGGTGCGTTTAAGATCTGTACGTGACTAAAAACGTGACAATATATTTATGTTAGCATGTAAAAACATACATAAAACAAATATTTCCAAAGTAAAAAGCTTTTAGAACACAAAAAGGTCAAACAGATCAACAAACCTAACACTACTGACCACGACCAATTTCAAAACCAAAATGGCCTTCGTCGTCATGTTTCTTCGTTGGCAGGTGCGGGCCGCGAAAGTCTTGGATTGTTTTTTTAAAGAATCAGGCGTTTTGATTGGTATATACGTGCGAGCGGTCAAAACAAAGCCAGTTAAACTGTCAGTAAAACTGTCCTATTTGTTTTCTGTGGCTCTTGAGCGGAATCGGCGATTGAGATTACGGGGGTAATTATTATTAAAAATGGCGTATTAAAATAATGCATTCATTTTGTTCACTTCACTTATTATTTAATTAAAGTTAATCAATTAAAGTAATTAAATTATTTAAAAAAATAAATTTAATTTCTGGAATTTATTTTAATCAATAATAAGATTTCCGATTAAACAACCCCGTGGTTCCTATAAACTCGCGGAAAGATCAAAGGAATATCGGTAACCCTTTTGAACACACAGACAAAATACGGCTATTATTATAGAGACTAGCCGGGAAACCCGGCGTCGAAACGCAGGGGTAAGCCAAAAGTAACTGTTGTTGAACGCCCTAAGAAGCGCTTAATAAGAACTGCAAACTGTGTGACAGAGTCAGGTGGAGCGCTTTTGTACAGGTATGCAGTAAGTGGTAAATCAAGTGAAGCGCATACACCATTGTGGTGTTCCGACTGTAACATATTTTTGTTTAAATAAATTTCCCGCAAAAAAAGCTAAAATAAAAAAAGCTAAAATAAAAACAGAGTTTACAAACCATTGTTACTCCGTCATAGCAAAAACAATCAGGCAATATTATTTTGTTTTGCGGAATAAGTTTTCGTGAAAGTTCCAAACTTAATCATGGCAGCGGGCCAAGGGCGCATAAATAGCCTTTTCAAAAAAACTTTACTGCAACTTCGGTTTAAGTTAAAACACAGGAAAAATCCTGTCGTTACCCCATCCAGCTAAAAAAACTGCATAATTGGTGCGCTCCAGCACAGGTATGCAGAATATGTCGTGAATCGAGTAAAGCTCACACAACATTATAGTGTTTCGGTTGTAATGTATTTTTTAAAATATATATATATATATAACTTTACTGCAATTTTAGCCGAAATAAAAACACAGTTTACAACCTGTTGTTACCCCGTCATAACAAAAAAAATTAGTCAATATTATTTTATTTTGCGGAATAAAGTTTCAGTAAATCTTAACAAATTAATCATGACACCAGACTGAGCACTTAGTACAGGTAAGTGTTGTCACACATGCATTATAGCCATAAAAGCCTTTTACAAAAAAAACTTATCGCAACTTCAATTTAAATAAAAAACCCTTAAAACACTGTGTGAACACCGGGTTGAACGTTTATTGCAGGTAAAAAAATTTTTATCACAACGGATGAAATAAAAACACAGGAAACAGCCCGTCATTAACACCAGGCTGAGCACTTAACAGGTAAATCGTGTCATACATGAGTAATAGGCGTAATAAAATTTTCCAAAGATATTTGATCACAACGTTTTCAATAAAAACAGAGGAAACAGCCCGTCGGTAACACCAGACTGGGCGCTTAACAGGTGAATCGTGTCATACATGAGCATAGGGGCAATACCATTTTCCAAAAATCCTTATCGCTTCGGTTTTAAAAGAAATCAGTGAACAGCCTGGCGATAACCTGGTTCAGTTTAAGAAATTACTCAGCAATTTTATTTTGCAGAATAAATTTTTAAAACAGTAATAAAAGTGGTCGCTGCTAACTGCATTTAGCATAAGAATAAAGAATTGTGTTGCAGCCAAACTGCATTTGGCTACTTTCACTTTTTAGCCAGAGGTAGCTAAAAGGAGCTAGCTAGGTATAGACCCAACTCCAACATAAAAATAAATAACAATATACCAAACTGAATAAAAACTTTAAAGGATTGGAATAAATAAAGATAGCTATAGCTAGCTGCCTCAAAATTTACGTTTTGTAGCTAGCCAAAAACTTAAAATTGGTTTGTTTAAGATTTATACGTAGCTAGAAAACGTGATGAAAATATTCACCTTAACATGTGAAAACATACAGAAACTAAATATTCCTATAGGTACAAAGTATTTAGAGAGAAAAGGATCAAACGGAGACCTACAAACCTCTCAACATCACTGTTAAACCAAAAATGACCTTCGTAAGTTAAGCATGGGTCCTCCGTCGGCATGCTGAGGCCGCGAAGAACTTGGATTGGTTATTAGTGACAATCGAGCCTCGTGATTGGTTAAAACGGGTGAGCGGTAAAAACAAAGCCGTAAAAAACGGGGTCTGCCGGGGATCCAAAATAAAGCAGCAGGGCCGCGGGGATTTTCCGTCCGCCTGCGATTGAGATCACGGGGGTTAATTATTATTATTAAATTTAGCGTATTAACCTAATGCATTTATTTTAGTCGCTTAATTTATTATTTTATTAAGGTTAATAAATTATAGTAATTAAATTAATTCAGGAAATAAATTAATTTCTGAAATTTATTTGAATCAACAATACGATTTCCAATTAAACAACCCCCTGTTTTCTAAAAACTCGCGGAAAGATCAAAGGGATATCGGTAACCCTTTTGAACAGACAGACAGACGACGGCTATTATTATAGAGACTAGTCGTTAGCCCGTGGGACAATCCACGGGAATTCGCCGCCGTAAATATTTCACGAACCTGTAATAAACCTACACTGCGGTAGCCACAGTCCCTGAAAAAATACACTTATAGGCACGGAACCAGAGTATAAGCTACACATTTCTCTTTTTTCAAACCATAGTTTTTGGAAAGTAGTGTTACGCCACTTTCTCGTAAAATCCATATATTTAACAATAATTCGCGCATTTTTACGGCCTGTTTGGGGTTAAGAAGGAGGCTCCTCTTCTAAATAGCGTTTAAAAAGCTAAATTTGACATTTTCTTACACTTTTTGCTTAAACATAATAAGAACAATTTCAGCGAAAAAATAAGCACCCCCAAGCTTCACACAAAAATTCTTAAAAAAAGTGCAAATGGTTAAAAATGAAATAAATTGTACGAAATAAAATTCGAATTCGTGTTAAGAACAAACAGAAAACTCACTTACAAAATCTTCTTAAAAATTGGTTGCTCTCTTCTTCTTATCATAAAACTTGTTTTTGTTAATTTCTTTGAAAAGACGGGAATAATTAAAAGTGTTAACGAAATAGACAACGCAATGTTAATTGTCCGTAACTTTGACCGTGCACGTATTCATAACAAAGAAACTGCATTGAGGGAACAATAAAAGCTAACTACCCATGACTTTTGTATAAGAACTTTTAAATTAAACGAAAGCTTTTGTAAAATCACGAAAAAGGCAAAATAAATTATATATCACATTTCGTGTTTCTGAAACACGACTTTTTTCTCGCGCACAAACAGACTATATATTATACAGACTATACGGCTATTATTAAAGAGATAACTAGTCGTTAGCCCGTGGAAAAATCCACGGGTTCGCCGTCCTTTTTTTATACCGCATCGCGTGCGTCTCGCTACTTGCGCAGCTAAGCTACCATCTTGCGTGACAGTCAGACGGACAGACGTATACGGGTATTATAATATAGATTTATTGTTATAATTTATTGTTATAAATTATTGTTATAATTTATTGTTATAATTTATTGTTATAATTTATTGTTATAATTTATTGTGATAATTTATTGTTATAATTTATTGTTATATGCATCATAATCATTTAAGCAACTTTTAAACCCGAAGAACAAATGGGGCACAGAATTTAAAAAAAGGCTTTTTTGACAGTCGACTTCCTGATCTGGGATGACTTTGAAGATGTTTATGAACATCTGGATGGAGGATTTTTTAATGAAGATAAACATTTTCTTCCAGACTTAGACGAAGTTACAACTGAAGTATCAGCTTATGAAGATAGTTCTCGTACGTTTTCGTGTAAAGAGTGTCACAACATGGTCTCACACAAGACTTATCAACACAAAGCAGGCAAATTTGCTTCAACAAAACAAAATTTTAGCCGTGTCTTCTGAAGACGAAGCAATGTTAAAGAAGTTTACGTCCACTTCAGCTCAAAGTAATTGTTGAAAATTGTGCAGAAAAGGTTTATTTAGATATGTCTTCTTGAGAATATCAAAAAGCAATTTCATCCATCTCAGTTTAGCTTCACAACAGACGATGCTCATAGCCTTTGGTGTTTGCTTCGGGAATTAATTGTTAAATGAGGGCGATGCAGAAAGGTTTTATGCATTGTTGATTGAAAATGTTATGCTGGATAAGGTAAAGTGAGTAATGACGTACTTGGACATCTTGCTGGGACAAATAAAAGTTTTTTTAAATGTTGCTGTGCATCAAGTTATCACCATTTCTGACGAGGAAACGAAAAGTTTTCAATACCTTTCTGGCTTGTCGATTTACAAGCTGTATTCTAAATTCTATTTCTCAAAGCATATAGAGTTAAGATGGATGAAAGACAAACTCTTGTGAATATTCGTGATAAGTGGTTTGTGGAGAACCTGTGAATGAAAAAATTCAGCATGTATTTTTAGAATATGAACTTATTTTTCGAAATAAAATCGTTCAAACAAAGAATTCATTGAAATTCAATGAAAAAGTTTTAAACTATAATAGCATTTGCTATTCTGCAGATTTAAAGATACCAAAAGAAGTTCAGCTAAACCTCCTAGATGCATGCTAACACTTTTTGCTTTAAAGTTCATGGATTTTTATTTGCAAAAGATATTTGTGAGAAGCATAAAAATGCTAAGAAACAAACTAGAAAAAAATCTTACCGGCAATGTTCTGAAATAAGGTTATTAGAACCTGTTTCTGGGATAAAAAGGGTCTGGAAACGAATTAACTAGCACGCTTCCTACATTAATTGGGATTAATCGTGACAACGCAATTTTTTTGTATTCACTTACTGCAATTTATTTGTGTAATATTGCGAAGGAGTACAAATTGTTAAATGCGAAGGAGTGCAAACAGTTATATGTCCTGTTGGCGTTATAATAATAAAAAACGTATGGAAAGCAAAACTTTAATAGTAAGCTGTATTTACTATTTAAAACATTTTGTACACTCACATATTTAACTCTAAACCTACGTAATTTGTCGTAAGAAATTTAAAACTCCTTCGTTTAAAACAAAATATTCAAAATGGTTTCTGCTTTATCTGATTCTCACTATTGAATTTTCTGAAGATGGGCAAACAACAAAAAACGTCAATTTTTATCTCGTGTTTTTAAAAATCCCGTTAGAGCCTGCTTATATTGAAACATCTCAATATACAATATGAATTTAGATATTTCGTTATTCGCATCTTTTGGATCCAATGTTGTAAAACCGGCAGACCGAAAGTTCTGAAAGGTCTAAAGCTATACTATGTTTCTACTTTCACATGCTGAAAGCTTGAAAGCATATTAATCTTAAGCATCGCTGAAGTCTTTCCCGGTGGAATATCATAATTAACCGGACAAAGCCCATCTGAGAATAAACTTTCAAAGCACGGGGGAGACATCTATTATCTTTTATGTCCCATACACAAAGCACAAATAAATATTTCCATATAAAATTGTTGCTTAGCTCTCCATTCCTTCAACAGAAAGAAACCAATTTAACAATCAATTACATCTAATTACAAAATCATCAAATATCTCAACCAGCTACAATCAGAGGAAGTTTTTTTAACAACTTTTCACAAACGCGTGAGTGTTGTATTTAGCGAGGTAGAATCGAAAGTATGGAGTTTAAATTGTCTATGAAAGTTTGGTAATGGCGTGAATTGAATGTTTATGCGAAGAGAAAAGAACAATTTGACATGAATGCTATCAGTGGTAAGACAATTTTTTTTACGATGATGTTAAATATTTTTCTATTTTTTTTTCTATTTTAGGCATATATCTGTAGTCGTCAAATTTTTCTTCAACAATTAAAAAAAAAAAAATGAGCTAAGCTTTGTGAAAATATATCTACGTGTTTCCGCCTGGCTGTGTAGTGAAATTTACTTCGCCCTTGGGAATTTTCTCTCATGGAAACATTAAGGATAATTTTATCTAAACCAAGGTATCTTTTTCCCCCAAAAAAATGTTTTCCCGTACAATATTATTTTATGAAAACTTGTTTGTAGGATTTTTCAGGCTCAAACTTGGTCAAAACTACACATTGTTTTTTTATAAGAAACCACTTTTAAAGAAACTGACTAGTGGCCTTTAAAATAAATTAAGAAACTTTTACTAGTTGTGAAAATGTAAAAAAAAATTAAAGTGAGAAACTGAAGCATACAAAGGAATTTGACGAATATCGAGTAGGTTATCGTGACATGCTAATTATAAATTTACTTCAACGGAACAGACATTATTTTAGATGATAAATAAAATTGAAAAAAAAAGACATTCTGTTGTGTCAAAATCATGATAAATAAAATGAATGAATGAATGAATATCCCTTTTATAGACCCTGTCAAAATTAAGAAACTTGTTAAGAAACTTTTTCAGGTAAAATGGCTTTAAAATTTAAGAAACTTTAACTGGTTGGCTGTTTTCGCGGTTTCTTACAGAATGAAAAACTGTGAAGAACATAACATGTCCAGCGTTAGTGGTAGCAAGTAATAGTAAAAAAAGTATATTTTAAAAAGGGCAAAATATGTGTCAAACTGACTCAGGGAAATGGAGAGCACGGAATAGTAATCACCTATGCAAAAGGGATTAGCTATGCTTCCCAGTTTTTCTCCTTCTTGTGTCTGATACATTATTTATGTATTTCATATAACTTTCTATATTTAATTTGTTGGTTTGAGTATCACTTCCGCGTGATGATGACGTGGTTTTTGCAAGTCAAACTCGTTCCTAGTCCCCTTTCCTCTTTTCCTACATCCTTGTCCCGTGAAAGAAAAAATTAGATAAAACATTGTTGGTTTTAAGTTTTTTACAAGAACCAGTAAACTCCGACCTGAAGCTGGCTGTTCTTATATTCTGAGCCTTTTAAGGCTGATTTGTTCTTAATTATTTCTTAATAGTAAGAACAGAACTCCGGAATTTCTTCTTATTTCTTCTTATTTAAGATATTTATTTTTCAAATTTCACCAACATTAGCTTGTTTATATGAAAAAATTGGTGTTGTTGTTATAACAGCTCTGTTATTCTGTTTATGATCAATCGAGCCAATCTGAGTATATTTGAAGATTTTGTAGGTGAGAAAACAAGCGGTCACAAGTAAAAACTATTATATAATGCAGAGAGAATTACAAAAAAATTTACACTCCGGATTGCTTTTATTTTATAGCAAAATTCAGATCCTGGTTATTCTTAGTTTTAGATGTTCCTATTTATCAGCAAAATCTAAAGCTGCGGGGACACGGAAACCAATTTTTATGTGATTGAAACAAAAATACGATTTTTTGCAAGCGCATGATAATGTTTCCATGCGTCCCTTCGATTAATTACTAGAATTTGCAAAACTTTTTCCTGAAAGCTTTTGTTTCAGCAACAAAATTTTCATGTTTCGAAATTAGAAGCATTTTTCCAAATTAAAAACCTCTCGTGTCCACACCTTAGTAAACGTTTTGCAACATTTTTGTTTTTAAAACAATCAAATTAGTTCATACAAACTAAAACAAACCAAAAATGTTTATAACATACAAGTCTAAACGTACAACCAAAGCAAAATTAGGGTAACTTCCATCAATTTGTCGGCGGAGCAACCATGGTCTTGTCTAAATATAGCGTCTTGTTTACCTTTTCGTTTCTTCTTCTTCTTCATAATGCTACCGCTATCAATAGCACTTTCCGTTTCTTCTTCTTCTTCATAATGCTACCGCTATCAATAGCACTTTTCGTTTCTTCTTCTTCTTCATAATGCTACCGCTATCAATAGCACTTCTTTCTTCTTCTTCTTCATAATGCTACCGCTATCAATAGCACTTTTCGTTTCTTCTTCTTCTTCATAATGCTACCGCTATCAATAGCACTTTTCGTTTCTTCTTCTTCTTCATAATGCTACCGCTATCAATAGCACTTCCCGTTTCTTCTTCTTCTTCATAATGCTACCGCTATCAATAGCACTTCTTTCTTCTTCTTCTTCATAATGCTACCGCTATCAATAGCACTTTTCGTTTCTTCTTCTTCTTCATAATGCTACCGCTACCAATAGCACTTTTCGTTTCTTCTTCTTCTTCATAATGCTACCGCTATCAATAGCACTTTCCGTTTCTTCTTCTTCTTCATAATGCTACCGCTATCAATAGCACTTTTCGTTTCTTCTTCTTCTTCTTAATGCTACCGCTATCAATAGCACTTTTCGTTTCTTCTTCTTCTTCTTAATGCTACCGCTATCAATAGCACTTTTCGTTTCTTCTTCTTCTTCATAATGCTACCGCTATCAATAGCACTTTTCGTTTCTTCTTCTTCTTCTTAATGCTACCGCTATCAATAGCACTTTTCGTTTCTTCTTCTTCTTCACAATGCTACCGCTATCAATAGCACTTTCCGTTTCTTCTTCTTCTTCACAATGCTACCGCTATCAATAGCACTTCTTTCTTCGTAACTACATGCAAATGTGTTTCATAAACTAGCACCCACGCGACACGGGAAAAAAAATCATGTGCTTGAAACAAATTTTTTTTTATTGCAATAGACCTTTTCCGAATTTCCTAATTATGCCAAACTCAATTAAAGAGGTCGATACTAAAATTGATTCTTATTCCTAAGTTTCTTAGCAAAAGGTAGAACATGTTACCTAATTTCGTAAATATTTCTGTTCGTTAAGTGCCTCAATTTCGAGCTGAAAGTTACGGTAAAACCCTTCATATAGCTAAGTTTTCCAAGAATAGCCTCGTTTTCAAAATAATTATTTTCTTTAAATCTATATAAAATTTAACCAGATAATATTGCTCTAAAAACTTCAGTTTTGTCATGATAATTTGATATTCTATCTAAATATCCTTATTTGAAGAGCATAGAACCATTATAAGATTTCGGATGACGTCATAATTATTATAATTTATGAAATTCGGGAAAGGTGTATTGCATGAAAATTGTTTCTGTGTCCCCGAAGCTTAAGGCTCTTTTTCTTATAAAATTGTTCTTTTTAAGAAAAGAACAATTTTCTAAGAAAGAAAGAAAAGGGTGTATGATATCAACAAACCGGATGTTGAAGTGACAAAATCCGTTCCGTTTTTTTGCAGTTGTAATATGCGTGGCTGTCGTGATACTTGCAGTGTTGATCACTCTCTTCGCATACATACTATGGAAGTATGTCAAGCTACAGAATAAGAACAATTTGGCTGAGAAAGAAGACGATGTTAGTTTCTTGGAAGATTACTACAAATTTCAGATTCCGGTCTCCTTACGAACAATCCAGGCGCAAGCACCTTTCTTGAAGCAAGAACTAGGTGTGACCGGCGTGACCGTAACTGCACCGGTAAGTTTGATTGACCGGTGTTTCTCTAAAACGGTCGCCTTATTAGACTTTTTGTTTTATAGTGTTCTGTTTTTAGCAATAGTACTTAGACGCTGTCTCGGACGTTTTTTTTAAATTATTTAACCGCTAGATCACAGTTTATTACAATAAGTTTTAATATTTTTTACGCAAGATAGCCTTTTCGGTTTCTATTGGTACTGTTATCAGGGCATTGCAAATGGAGTTCCTAGTGCATTTAATGCTCCTATTTAAGCTACGAAAAGCCGTGCAAACACAGCAGAAGCTAAGCAAAAAGGATAGATTTACACTTTTGCATGACTCGGCCGGAGCTAAGACCCAAGATCTTCCGCACTAAAAGAGAACGCTTTACCACAAGGCTACCAGTCAACGCGATTTACTTTAAATTGAATATTTATAAGCCTGAAACTTTTTTCTGATCAAAAAAGGTAAACTTTCTGCAAAACTGAATATTAGCTACTTTTTTTTAAAAAAAAATATTTTCTTATAAACATATGAATGAAAAATTAGGGGTTTCGATTTTAGTGTAAGAATTTACAAAAAACTAAATAACAAAAAAATTATTTTCAGTCAGATGAAGATGAGGTTGAAAACTTAAAGGTGCCCGAGAAAAGACAAAGAAAACCTCGTTCTCGTACACTGGATGAAGGTATGCTGAATCTTGTTCCTAATGGAAAACCAGTTGTGAGGAAAAGAGCGGAGTCTTTAAAAGGTGTCCAGTTCACGAAGCCTTCTGACAACGTGCCTGGAAAACGACCACTGCAGCCTCTACCAAACAGTTCACTTACCGAGAACGAATTGCGTCAGAAGAAAATCAATGCTACCATGATGGCAACCATCGCTTCGCAACATGGTAAAAAAATTTATGATTTCGTTCACATTCTCTTACTAGCAAATAGTTTTACCAAGTGTCACCTGCAAGTCTTTCTTTTTATCAGAACCTTGGTTATAAGAAGATTTATGCCGACATATGAACAATAATTAAGAACAACTTTAAGAAAATGCTGAGCCTAAGCAACTTCTCAATTGATTTTCTTAAGATAATATAAGTAGCGTTATACAGCTTTCTTGTGAATTATATTTCACGTTTCTGAATTTTGTCAATTTGGACGACAAAATTAAGAATCTGCGAATAGCTTTTAAAAAACGTTTTAACTTAACAGTCGCCTTGCGCTTATTTAGCTTGTTTAAAAGAATTTCATCCCCAATTTTTTTTTTAAAAAAATAAGCACATTTAGAGCCAACCAATTTCCGTCGTTCTTAGAAAAAAACACGCACAAACAAACAAGCAAAACGCATCATCTCGAAATGTGCTTGGACGTTCTTCATGCAACTCCAAACTTACAATAGGGCCTATTTTTTCACACCCTATTCGAAATTAAATTCTCAGCAATCAAAATTTACTCACTTCAAAGTTGCACTAATCAAGATTTCGGTAAAGTTACTTGTTTTTTAGCAGGTTTGAGCGTCAAAAATTTTTTAAATTTCTATTTTTTGTTCAAGATGTTTGCCATGACACTGACTTTATGCTAAGATTGCACGAAATAATATGTTCCAGGGGCTAGAAAATAGTATTCTTACCTAAAAAATGTACGATTATTTTCAAGTAACTTTAAAATTTAAGCAGTTGATTTTTTTCATTTTAGGGCCAACACTGACGTCACGAAGAGAGAGTTACCTAGGATTAGAAGATTCACAATCAAGTCTTTGCAATTTATCAGATGATGGTTCCGAACTTAGTTTGTCTGGTAGCCTCATGTCATTAGACGATGTTTATGACTCGACATTCGTTGGTGGACCTCGGACACGCCTGTCACGAACACGAGGTGCAAGCAACAAGTCTGAACAAAAAAAAATTTCATACCGAAAAGCTGGAATTATATCTTTTACTACATTATATAAAGAGGATGAGCATGTTTTAGAAGTCCATATCATCCGGCTAACTGATCTCTCAGCGAAACGGCAACTCAGCGAAGTAAACCCTTTTGTCAGAGTTTACCTCGAACCTGGAAAAAAACAAAAACAAAACACGAAATACCAAAAAGAAACTAGGAATCCTTATATCAACGAAACTTTAACCTTTTCTGACTTGAGCGTTGATGATTTGGCAAAGCATAAAATAAAGATGAAAGTATACCATCACGGAACATTGAGAAGGAGTGAGTTAATGGGCGAGGTGGATGTAGCTTTGAGTTCGATCAATATTCAACTAAAGGAACAGTTTGATGTTGACCTATTCATAAAAAGATCTGAGGTAACATTCGTTCATTCATTTATTCCTTCATTTATTCATTCATCCATTCATTCATTTATTCATTATATAAATTAATTTTATTACATTTCAAGCACCTATTGGTTTTGGCTCTTTATCTTATTATTATCTTAAAAGCTCAGAAGAGGTGTCAATTTGGTGATAGTTTGTCAATTTGATGATAGTTTGTCAATTTGGTGGTAGTTTGTCAATTTTGTGATAGTTTGTCAATTTGGTGATAGTTTGTCAATTTGGTGATAGTTTGTCAATTTGGTGATAGTTTGTCAATTTGGTGGTATTTGTCAATTTGGTGATAGTTTGTCAATTTGGTGATAGTTTGTCAATTTGGTGATAGTTTGTCAATTTGGTGATAGTTTGTCAATTTGGTGATAGTTTGACAATTTGGTGATAGTTTGTCAATTTGGTGGTATTTGTTAATTTGATGAGGGCTGCTTACCTACATTTTTTAACTGTAAGAAATTTCTCATCGTTTTTGCAATATCCTTTTTACGTCGACTCTAGCTTAACGCCTGACCATTTTCTCACCAAACACCAAATATTTTTCATTTTTTCTTATTTTCTTCTTAAGAAAATTGATTAACTAATTCTCATTGCCATCATCATCCGACTGAACCTCTATTCTCTCTATTCCATTTTCTGTTATTCATGTTGTCCTTCTCCAGTTTCTTCTCATGTGAAATGTTCAAAATCAAATCGTTCTTTTTAATCATCGAAATTTTTGATAAAAAAACGCCTAAAATACGGGGTGGAATAAGTATTACAAAAGTTATGCCGTTTCTCGTAAAAAGTTAAAAAATGTTCGCCTTTTTGCGCCTGTCTGCTATTAACAAAGTTATCGCCGTTAATAGGGCTGATAAGCTACTCGATTATCTTCAATCACTAGAACGTATATCAAAGCTACAAGTTCGGAGACATGATATATTTTGTAATATGTACGTAAAATGTTTACTATTTATTGTTCATGGCATTTAGAGCACATCGGCATCACTGAACATCACCTTGTGTCACCAAGCAACATATTCCAAGTTGGAAGTTATCATGCACGAAGCGAAGAATTTAGCAAAGAAGAGTTCCTCCCTGAGTATGTGTTATTATAATTAAGTTCTCAAATCATTCCAAATTAGGCTGACTCATTATTAAAATTGACTTAAAAATTTAATTTCTCCTTTATATATATTTATATATATTTATATATATTTATATATATTTATATATATTTATATATATTTATATATATTTATATATATTTATATATATTTATATATATTTATATATATTTATATATATTTATATATATTTATATATATTTATATATATTTATATATATTTATATATATTTATATATATTTATATATATTTATATATATTTATATATATTTATATATATTTATATATATTTATATATATTTATATATATTTATATATATTTATATATATTTATATTTATATATATTTATAGATCCATACGTTAGCGTTTCTCTATTTAAAGAGAGTTCTACCGAAAAGAAAGACACGACCACGAAACGTAAGACAAGAAATCCGACATTTAACGAATCTTTAGACCTTGACATAACAACCAATCCGAGCACGCCTCTTGGAGTTTTTTCGCTGGCTGTTACGTTGTTTAATCACAATTTGGTTGGCAAGGATGACGTGTTGGGATATGTCATTTTCAGTTCATCATCTCCACAAGCGTCAGCTGCTGATCACTGGAGAGAAGTGCAGAACGAGCCTCACAAACGTATAACGAAATGGCACCATTTGATAGATGCAAAAGATATTTGAAAATTGTTCAGTTTTGAATAGTAAAGCAAAGTTGTTATCACTTATTTAAAGCGCTGAGGTAACCTCGACGTCACTTAGTTGAAAGTTTTCTCAATTTTGTGTTAAAATTGTCAAGACCACATGTTTATTTCTCTACTGATAGATAAAAGTATTAATTAATCGTTATAAATTGATATTATACAAAGTATCCAAATTAATGTAAAAAACAAATTTACAATATATATTATGTTGCTTATCGATACGTCATTAGATGAACCTATTTGTTGAAAAAATACAGCATATATACTTTATATATATATACAGCATATACACTTTATATATATATATACAGCATATATACTTTTATATATATATACAGCATATATACTTTAGTCATAAACAAGGTCTTAGAGCCTGATTATATGAGGCGAGTTGGCTCGGTGTTGGCCCGGTTGGCGGGTCAACCCGTTTGAAAAATTTACGTATTATATGGGAAAAGTCAACCCGGGTCAAGGCCTACACTGGTGCCGGGTTGAAAAAAAGTGCGCATATTTTTTTAAAAATGGCGGATGCAAGATGTGAACAAACAAGCGAAATTAAATCAAAATTATCTTTAAGTATTTTGGTCGCCAATAATTTGTTATTCCAAATCCAAGGTGTTCTGTATTTGTCATTGCTTCGAAGAAATCGCCTAATACAGAACATATTGACATATTTTTTAACAAAACGAAGGAAACTCCTAAAACGTTTGAAACACCAACAGGAAAATCCACGTAATATGCTCCACAAGTTCTAAAGTCCATTTAAACTTCTTGTCTGCTGCTTCGCTTGTCATTATTGTTTTTCCTCTGTTTTGGATCACAATGCGCATGCTCTTCTTTTTCAACCCGGCCCTGGCTCGGCAAAGTGATATTATATGAACCGAGTCAACCCACCTAACCAACCTGTCCCGGGTTGAAAAAACGAGCCAGCTCGCCTAGGCGGGTTGACTCACCTCATATAATGTTAAATATTTTTTTGTAATGATCTGCCATTATACCGAGCTGTTTAATTTTATCATGCTGAGCATGTGGCGAGCCAACACCGAGCCAACTCGCCTCATATAATCAGGCTCTTAGCTATCAATATTTCGTTTGCAAGAGAGTTTTCCACACAAACATTGTAGGAATGAGGTTGGTTAAGTGCAAAAGCTGCACCTAGAAAAGCTTTTATCGTCAGTTTTGTTCTTCTGTTCGAAAAAATAAATGTAATTTGTGTAATTTGTGTAAAAAAGTGAAAAAGACACTGCCTGTCAAAACCAAATATTTACAAACATGTAACTTTTTTCTGTAATGTTACAAGATTTCAATATTCTGATTTTCGAAGAAAGGATTTATAATTCCCTCAGATGAAGCATTCACATCGTCCATTGCGGTCTCCAAATAGTTTCCCTCGATTCCGGTCACACCATACAGCGGATTTTCAAACATATTGGCACCATTGGTTCGTATTTCTGTTGTGCTAGAAAACAAGTCTTCTGGTCGCGAGTTATCATAAAGTGGGTTGACCGTCGTTGCTTCATTATCAACTTCGTCCTCGTCAACGCCGTATATCGGATTAAAATGCCCGTCGAAATTATCCATGTCGTATTCATTGTAAAGACTTGATCGTTTTTCCAAAGTTTCCAAATGCTTTCCTCTCTTTGCGGTTTTACCAGACATTGTAATGTCTAATTTTCTTTTGCGATTATTTCGTCTGCTCCGGAATATAAACACGACAACAATAAAGATGATCAAAACACACAGAACGATGCCAGCGATGGGTAGTGCCGTCATATACGTCGGATCGCTATTAAAAGTGTATTGAGAAATGACCGGTTTTTTAATATTTTTGCTGTTCTTTAAATACAATTCGACGACGGAACAAACATGGCATCCAAATTGATTATTCTGAAGTGTACAATCAACAAACAGTTCTTCGCAAGTCTCGTTAATCGAATACAATAGTACGTTCGGGGATAAAACTTTGTCTTTATAAACACCATAGAATTTAACATCTGTTTTCGCATCGTCAGCATAGTTTACCGCTTTCTTAACACCCGGGCCATACGATAAAATTGTGGAATCAGATAATTTCACGTCCTTATATTTACTCTTGGGTTGGATCCAGGGCAGCGGAATAGTTAACGTGTTCCTTAAAAAATCCTCAAAATGAAGTTTCCATAATATCATGGCGTTCCCGGAAAGTGGTGCAAACCAAGTGGGAAAGGATAGTGTGACAGTTTCATCGTTTGGTACGCATCTCCAGCTTGCTACGCCTTTTGATTTACTAGACAAGTCAATCGTAGTACAAAGCTGTTGTTTACCGCAAGTATTTCCAGAACAACCCGTGGAGTTTCTTTCACACGAAGAACCGTGAAAGCCAGTAGGGCATGCGCACTTATACCCGTTTATCAAATCAGTACATGCTCCTTTAAAGCAAGGTTTTGATTCGCACTCATCGATATCTACAGCGCAAGTTCGACCTCGGAATCCATGGGCACATTCACATGTATAGTTTTTTATTCCATCATAACAAGTCGAATTTTGAAGACATGGATTAGGCTTGCAGTCATCAATATTGACAGAGCAATCATGACCGCTATAACCTGGTTTGCACTGGCAAGTATAATTTAGATGCAGGTCAGTACACATACCGCCATTTTGACACGGCGAGCACGGTTCACTCTTAGAATCAGCGCACTCCTTTTGTTTTGTACCAATACAAAATCGACACTGCGGAAAGCAATCATCAATTGGCGCGTAAACGTTATCACGCAAAGCAAAACCTGGTAAACATATGCACTTACTTTCCAATTTTTTCACTCTCTTGCACACTGCATTTTTCAGACAAGTAACATTGTTAGTAACACACGGATTTGATTTCAATATATTGAACGAAATAACACCCATGGTGGAGAGCGGTGGCTTGCCATTGTCAGTTGCTTGGATTGATAAAACGTAAGAAGATGTAATATCTGCTTCCAAATCGCTATTTAGATATAAATATGACGTAGAGGCAGGAGCATGCGTAGTAACTATTTTAAACACGTGTTGATAATTCAATAGTTTGAACGTGACCAGTTGCCTTATACCCTCAGGGTTGTGTGACCACAACTCTCCTAGTTTCTTAATTTTTGTGTCTTCTTTAATATTTCGCGAACCATGAATTATTGTGACATTGGTTGGTGGTTCATTCACGTCTTTTGCTATGATGGTTATATTTGCTTTGTACGATAGCGGTGGTTGACCATTGTCTGTCACGCGGAGGTCCACGACAATTTGATTTACACCAGGGGGCGCCTCGTAATTCAATTGCGGTAGATTTATGATTGACAATTCGTTGGACGATGGGGAAACCTAAGAAAAAAAATCAATTTGGTTTTAAACCTGTCTTTTCAGTTAAGGGCGGTCAAATGCTAGAAAAATTGTGCCTTTATGAAAACGTTCGTAAAACGATAGGATATTTAACAGGGTAGATCTTTTGCCATTTCAGTTCTGCCAAACCAGACAGTCTGAAAACGAGGTTTGACGTTAATTGTTGCTAAAACGTTCCAAATCCGTGAAAAGCTTTATATAAAAATGATGACATGAATTCCACAAAGGTTAAGAAAAAGTATCCCACGACAATCGGGAAACATGCAAATCTTGGCCCGAAGATGACTTGTTTCGTTCTGTAAAACTTGCACAACAAGGACTAAACATACCTTGAAATATTTCTTCGATTCACCAAGCACTTCATAAGAATACGCTTGACCAAGGTCAGGATCAAGACATTGCAGTATTCCAACATCTTCACCCGCTATAGGATTCTCATTTAAAAACACAAATGATGAATTATTTATTTTTATTCCATACGGCGCTTCATTAATATCAAGCACAGGGACTTCCAATGTGGTATCTATTGACAATTTTGGCACGCCATCATCAAAACATCTGACCTCAACTATAACAAAAAAGCATAAGAAAATGCGAAAGTACGATAATCCACAACTTGTTAATTAAATTCAATCAAATGACAACATGACCTTCCCCCTCTGAGGAGCTTATCTTTCCTGAAAGTACAAGGAAGTCATCTCCACCGCAGAGGCTTTTATACCATTGTTATAATTATACCATAAAATAAATATATAAACATATAAAGCCTGAGGTAGCACTTTATCGAAACTGGCTGAATAAAGTTTCAGCAAAAACGTTTTCGAAAGTGACTTACATTTTAATATTTGAAGGGCTTCAAAGTCAAGGTGGATACTGCTAGAGTTTATATAGACTGAAACATTTCCGCTTTCTTCAGTAAAGAGTAAAATCCAGTCTTTATTGCTGCTAATACAAATGCATGTGTGTAATTGAAAATCATCTTCATCGTTCACGCAAAGGTTTGCTATTTTGAAATCTGAACGTGTATTCTCAGGAACAGGTAGTATGGTTTTCGACACGAAATCCGGTTTGTCATTTGCGTCGGCAACGAGAAGTGTAAAACTTTTCTAAAGTAAACAACACGTGTTAGTAGCCATCTTTTGTCATCAAAACTGTCAAAAACAAAACTGCTGGTGGTTCCGAATTTTAGGGAATAAAATAATGGGAGGAAATAGCTAAAAATTTCGAATTACATTTTAACATCCATTTTTTCTGTTACGTAAAGGTGCTAACTAACAAATTTTGAAATAAGACAAGTCGTTAGCCCGTGAGAAAACCCACATGTTCGCCCGTTGTAGCTTCTGATCCTTAGATTTTCGCCTTCGTACGCGCATCTTTAGCACGAAAAAATAATTTGGCTAGCATTTTGAACAGAATACGGCTGTTAATATGGAGAACCTTAGAATGCTAAAACAAAGGTCTGAGAATTTACTCTAAAAAAGAATAGTGTTAGTTTGCATGGACATGTGACTAACCTGAAACGATAACGGGGGACTTCCATTGTCTGTAGTTTGCACTACAATGTCCACTGATTTGAATGCTTCATAGTTTAGTTTTCCATTTAAAGTGATTTGGTTTCCGGATATTGAGAAAAGACCTAAAGGAAAGTATTCAATATTGTATTGTGATGCATCTGAAGTGAAGTAAGTGGAGCAATGGAAGGGGGGAATACAATCTAGTCTATAAATTCTTCAAGGTGCATAAAACAATCATAAACGGATAAACAAAAAACAGTTTCCAACTAGACTAAATGACAATTTAATTGTATGAAAAATTATAAAGAGTGAAGATTATATATTATATTATATGCATATTAGGTGGGCATCAAGATTGTCATATATACAAAACTTAAAAACATATAACAAAAAAGACAGGCAAATGAAATACGAATGAAATGCGAATAATATGCAAACAAACTTTTGCAAAAACATGAAAAAAAACAAGCATTCAGCGTGGTAAATATTCCAATTTGTTTGATCATTCAATTAAACTTATTTCTGCCGTACTGGATCGCATAAAACTAATAACTTTTACAAGTTAAAAGCGTTCAAAAAAAATATTGTAGTTTGACACCAACCTGCGTCGTCTTGAAATTTATAAGTGTGTTGTTGGTTCTGATCATGATCTAATGTCGACAAGTTAGCCACAATACTACCAGACAGAATGTCTTCTTCCAGTGTCGTTGCTGACAGTATTATATCTGTGGGTGCATCATTCAAATCATTTACCTATAAAATTTAATATGAGATAATACAGAAAGGTATAGCCAAACCAACTGAACTGAAGCTAAAGTTTATTGAAAAGAATTTGTCAGAGTTCCATGTAAATGTGGTTTTCTGCAGTTGGTATGGATTGATGCGTTGTAAAAACCTATATGGCGTTTACTTAAGCATTCAGGGTTGATATTTTCTCATTTCAGAATAAACGAGAAAAAAAAAGAAACGAAATAAGAAAACAGTAGTACAAAACAAAATAAAAATGTTCAAAATACCAATATTTTTATATTTTGCATGTTGAATTTCGGAGGTTTCCCATCATCCTGTAACGTCACTTGAACTGTAAAGGAAGATTCCTTTTCATGATCAAGAACTTGAGTTGCCACCAGTGAAAATGGAGGGCGCAGTTGAAAAGGGGCACCAAATGATGTGAATTTGCTGATCGATACATTGTCGTTCAAAACATTCTAAATGGTGTTAAGAAATAATATATTTTTAATTTTTGAGAGAATGGTCTGATGACGCAGCGTTTTGACTCATGCTTCCACATTCACAAAGGTTTTATCGAATACAATCCCATATTATCTCATATAGTCTCATATAATCCATTTTTTTATAAATTTTTGATACGACAGGTGCAGGGTTGAAAAAACAGTATAACTTATGAACTTCTGTTCAAAATTAATGCAGCTTGGTCTTAACATAAAGACTTTAGACTATTGACGAAGCAGAGGGAAGAAGTTGGAAAAAACGTAGGGGTTTTGAAAATGTAATAAAAATTTGGGAGGAGGAGGAGAAATAGATATTTTGTGTAAAAGCCTTGTCCTTAGTTCTTATTTTAGTCTAATACAAAATAGGTTCACATTGTGTGCAAAATATAACAGCAAATAATGGCAACGTAAGTCATTTTGAGACGTTGCTTAAACAATTATACGCTTGAATAACTGGTGTTCTAGCTGTTAAGCACTTTTTTTACAAGGTGTCAAAGTATGAAATGTTTTTTCGTCACTTTTCATTACTTTTGAACCAAAGGCAAATAAGCTGGATGTTTCATTTTCTGCGAAATTTAATGGCTGTTCTCTAAATTACAAACAAAACACTGACCAGATTATCAGGATCAGTAAACGTGATCACACCAACGACTTCTTTGATCTTGTTGTGCTCGTCAATTGAAGATGGAGTCAAAGATATATTTTGAGGAGGCTCGTTAACGTTCAAAATGTTTATCACAAACTTCTTTTGAATGGAAAATCCGCCATTCTCTTCTGTGCATTTTACCTGAAATATATCATATAATTTGCACAACACAACACAACACAACACAACACAACACAACACAACACAACACAACACAACACAACACAACACAACACAACACAACACAACACAACACAACACAACACAACACAACACAACACAACACAACACAACACAACACAACACAACACAACACAACACAACACAACACAACACAACACAACACAACACAACACAACACAACACAACACAACACAACACAACACAACACAACACAACACAACACAACACAACACAACACAACACAACAAATTTCACAATGAAACTTTGTTAAGGATTGCATATTAATTAAACTCACAAGCGTGTCAAAGAAAGTTGTTTTTTCGAAATCCAACATCTGTGGATGTTTCACTATCAGTTGATTTCGCGAGTTGATCTAAAACATAAAATCGTCATTTATTGCCACAGCAACAACGGCGACGACAACACTAACGACAAAAGCAACACAAACAACCAAGCGAACAAACAAACTAATAAACAAACAAAACAAAAACAAAAAAAAACTAACGACAGCAACAGAAATAAAGACAACCGTCTACACTTAAAATAATTTTCAAAACCAGAATTAGAATACTTTACCTCAAATGGAGACGCTCTTCCCTTCACGACACAGGAATGATTTTGAATATGTTGATGACGATTGTCAGGATCTTCTACAAGCAAGGAACCGACCACGCTTCCGTAAGGTGCGTTTTCTTGAATCTAAATGTAAAAAAATCAGATTTAACAAGTGTGTTTTTTTGAAAAGAAAAAATAATCTTTTACAAGGACAATGACCTACCTTGTTATTTCGCATAATTATATTCGTTGGGCGTTCATTCACATTTGTAACGTAGATAGAGACATTCTGTCTGAGTGTTAGCTGTGGTATTCCATCATCTGTTGCAGCAATTGTAACGGTAAATATACCAGGATTGATTGTTGACGAACTCTGCAAAGTTATCAAACCAGTTGTGCGTTCAATGCGAAATGGAGATTGACGACTTATTGGGTGTAACATGCTAAAATAAAAACCGAGAACCATTATCAGTACAGTGAGATAACATTATTAGTAGTGGAGAAGTATTAAAGAATTGCTTTCTTAACAAAAGTACAGTTTTTACGTTAGCAAAGGTTTCAAATATTTCAATTTATCATCAGGGTTTGTCTCAACATTTCACTCACCTGTAATACGCCAGTGCGTGCTGAAAGCTTACACCTGTTATGTTATATGCGTGTGTCTGGTACCTGTCCTCATCCACAGCTGTGCATCGTCCAATGTGAGCTCCGCGATTCGCTTTTTCAGAGATAGTAAAACTCCCGCTGCATTTTAAATCGTTTGGCGTGTCGTTTCGATCTTCTACTGTGATTTGAAAAGCTTCAGTGTATGACGAGCCTAAAGAGAGCACGTTTCAATGTATGATAAGCCTAAAGGGTTTGTGTGTATGATAAAGAAGATAGATGTAGATGATGTCAGATAAAGAAACTCCGATTAATAGAAATAAAGTAAAAAAGGCCAACCCAGGGTCGATAATATTAAGGTCAATGAATTGGTTTTGACACTGGAGGGGCCAATATGGCGACGAAGGAGGGCGTTGTCCCTTTTAATATGTTTTTTATGATCTACGTCTTCCAGTAAATTACAATATCCACTGTTCCTGCAACAGCCAGCTTCCAGTACACTTACCTGGAACATCTTTAACATTCACATCAATTGAATACGAATTTCGTTTTTCGTAATTCAAGTTTTGTGACGTTTTCAGGATGAGACCATCAATAACAAAAGGTACGGTTGGGTTAACCAAAGTAAGCGTGTGATTGTTACCATTGAGGTCAGGATCATGAACAATGAAAGTCCCAATAATGTAATTATCCTTGTTCTCTGGCGCTGTCCCACTAGTCAGTGACAGCCCAGTGGGTGGTTCATTAACATCGTCAATATACATAATTACATCTTTTTCGAAAGACTTTCTTGGAAAACCAGAATCAATGCAAAGAATTGAAATCGCGACTGTGCTTTTACTTTCGTGATCTAGAGCTCCATTCACAAACAGTTGGTTTTGAGACAACCGGAATAACTTTGAACCGACTTGGTTGATCTCACAAGTATGACTTTGTATTATTGTATGTTTATTGTCAGGATCGGTTACCGTAATATTGCAAACAAAAGTATTATTCGGTGTGTTTTCTTTTGCGTGATTTAAAGATAACTTGATGTCCGTTGGAGCTTCATTGATGTCAATCACCTAAAAAAATTACATTTATTAATTGGGGAGAAATATTTTATTTCAAATTAACCATTAGCAACCATATAGCGGGTCAATTTCTTCTTTAGGAATAAAAAGGCTTTAAACATGGGGATTAGAGAAAGAGTAGTATAGTAGTGAGGCTGGCTTCCTTTTCAATTTTTAAACAAAATGCTAATCAGCAAGAGCTGATCGTGCAGTTAGGTATATATAATGTTAAATTAAAGCCAAAATTTTGTTTAATATGATCGTGGACATAACTTTATAGGAAATAGAAGACGAAAAAATGTTCCTCTTCAGCATACCTGCACAATAATACTTCCTTGATGACTCATAGCTGGCCTACCATTATCAGTAGTTTCCACTACAATAGTGTAGTTGGTCTGACTCTCATAATCCAAAATGGTATCCGTGGTAAAAAGTTCATACACACCAAACAGATCTTTTTGAATCGCAAATCGATTTCCTGCACTGTCGATTATTTTATACCTAAAAATTACACATTCAATAACAGACTTTGGTTTTACAAGAATTTCTTTCATAAGAGTTATTTTACCCAGACACTTTTATGGCATCATCTAAACTAAAGCCAAATTAAAAGTACAGTGGCTACGTTGCCGAAGACAGTCTTTCTTTTGAACTCCTTTTTCTCATTATTGTGTTTATTGTTTAAAAAAAGGGCTCTTGTCCTTTTAAATAAGAGAAATCTTCCTCCCCAACCACGTCTAAAGGGAAAGGTGCTTCGATGTATTACATTTTGGAGTGTAAAGTGACTGCATGTAAAGTCTGGTAGTAAATGTTTTTACCATTACAAATAAAAGAACTACCAAAGCAAAAATATCTTAAACCGTCTTTAAGACATGCATAAATTTTCTTTTTATTTCACTAGCGTTTGCGAACAATATGAGAAAATGTGAATGCTCTCCAAAGATAAAGCTGGTCTTTATGATGTAAACCTCAATTAAATTGAAAGGTACATTTCCATTAACATAAAAATTGTTGACCAAATCTTGTACAACAGTCACACAACAGTTTTGTAAAACAGTCGCCGTCACGAGTTTATGGAAACACCAAAGCAACACAAGCGCCGTTGCACACCACATGTAGTGTAGAGATTTCTACCTTTGCAATGGTTGCACAAAAACTGTTGCACAATAATTACGAACTTTAATGTAACCCGACCTTAAAAAAAAGTGCGTATTGCGACTTACGTAAAGTCTTGAAAAGGGTCCTGGTCGATTGTTTCCAACACTCCAATACGTTTATATTTCAAATTCTCCTGCACGAAACACAAGTGTTCACCTTGAATGGTTACATCTGTCGGTGCATCGTTGCCATCAAGAAGAGTGATGTTAAAGCTAGCTACGTGTGAAAGACCGGCAGGATCTGACACACGAATTGATATTAGGATCACGGCTTCCTCCTCGAAGTCGAGCGTTGAGTTGACTAACAGATTCGTTCTACATAATGTGTGCTGACCTAAAAGTAAAATTGTTACGTAGTTTGTCTTGTTTTCCAACAGCCATGTTTAACGATTTCCTTGATCACTCATTACCGGCTAAAAAGCGGGCCGTCGAAATCGTAATCGTGTTCGGTAGTAGGTAAACAGACGGTCTTGTCTTTTATAAGCACTAAGGCAGAGTTTGCTAAAATGCTTTTTTGGAAATCAATAAGTCAGAGCAAAAACAACATAAAAAAAATCGTAGGTAAACCCCATTGCCTTGCCTTCACTAATTATAATAATTAATGTTTATCATACGCTTCTTCCACCCATTAAAATGTTCGGCTACGGTTATTGCATAATTTTTAAAGCGTAAAACTGCAAATTCCGAAACATGAAATTCTAAAAATACAATACTCTCCCCAGCAGAAAGCAAATAGCTGTTTAAACAAAGGAACACCATCAAAAAACAACCACAAGGCAAAGCTGTCTTTGAGAACAACATCAAGAGGTAGTTGGTTGTTGCAAAGAAGCCTGGTTTGGGATTACGCGCCTTAGTGTTACGCAATGGTAAAAACAAAACAAAGTAATTTGTTTTGCTACTTGTAAGAACGCCTTAAGACATAGGCTTCTTCAGGGATGAACAAACGATTAAAGGTCCCCCAACTGTTCAATATTCCCATAAAAAAAGCAGCAACAATGACAATGACAACTGCAAGAAAAAATGAAGAAAATAATGTACGTAAAGGTGATACCACTACTTAATTCATTGATTTTGAAGATAGTTCAAGTTATTTAAAACGAGTACTAACCTATCCCAGTAGAAATATTTGTACAAACTACTTTATTATCCAATCGAAACTTTCCATCCGGATTTTCAAGAAGTTGAAACGTCAAACGTTCGACCGCGTCTTGATCATCTGCTTCCACTGTGGCGACCACCGTACCATTCGGCATGTTTTCTTTTACTTTAGGTTGATTTTCTGGAAAACTTTGTGAAGCTTTAAGGCTTGTTAATCGTAGATTAGTAGGAGATTCATTTATATTTTGTATAATGATGTGGATCTCCTTTTTAATCTAAAAAAATACAGCTGTTTAGTTAAGTTTACTTCTTTGTAAAAAAACAGATAATAACAAACATCTTGCTTAGTGAAATGATCTAGAAATTTTCTTAACGTATAATCAAGGCCATGGCTGATATAGGCATGGGGATTGGGAACCAGTCATTATGCAAAGCTATCCTTTATACACAGTCTGTTATAACATATAAGTTATGAATGCGTTTGATTTTGCTTACCGTGATTGATGGCATTCCATCATCTGTAGCAGTAACAACAATTTTGTGGCTCTGTTTACTTTCGTAATTCGTAGGTTTAGCTTTTATTACAGAGTTGTTTGTGATTATAAATCTCCCTTTATCGTCATCAGCCAGTGAGAAGATATGTTTTTGGCCAACATCTTCATCTTCGACGCTCAGCTTACCAATTTCAAATCCTATACTTGCATTTTCAGCAACAACGTTCGACGACAACCTTAAATTTCGAGGTTTATCATTCGCATTGGTGACAATGATATCAAATTTCTTTTGGAAACTTTTCGCTGGAGTTCCATCGTCAGTGACGTCAATAGTAATTTTCAAGAATCTGTTCGATTCAAAGTTCAATTTACAATGTGCGCCACCAAGTTGCAGACAGAGAGTGTTGTCTTCAGCAACTTGCAGTATGTTTCCGGCGATTCGGAACATGCCAAATGGATTCGCACTTAAACTGTAAGTATGTTGTTGCTTTTCTCCTAAATTTGATCGGTCATCGTCTATCACGGAGAGCGATCCTATCATCGTCCCTTTCTTGCTGTTCTCCGCCACTGTGTTATTGGAAAGGATTATTTCGATAGGAGCTTCATTCACATCTAAAAAGTATTACACCATACAAAAAAAAGATAATTTTGGCGAATTCTAAGTTTTAGTTACATGGATTTACATTTATCAACTTGGGAATAATTTAGGCTTTTGTGTTTTATACCGTGAATGGACAAGTGAGTTAAGATAACATTAACTGCGGTTATCCATATGTCGTGTAGCAAAAAAAATCACGCTCTTTAGAGAAAGAGTGAGGTCCTTAAATTTACTGAGTTTGGATTGAATTTTAGGCACTATTATTTCGGCAGCATTTTTTAAAAATACAACGAAGTTTCGAAATGCGTTTAAAAAACAAACAAAAAGTACTTACCCACAACTGAGATTTTTATCATTGTTTGAAAAGATAAACTTGGAAAACCATTGTCTACAGATTTTATAAGAAGATCGTAAGAAGGTTTCATTTCGTAATCCAATGACACCGTCGTTGCCAGTTTGTCTCCATTGATTACAAAAGGAACGGTTTGATTTAGTAGAGTGTAAGTAAATGATTGGCGCGCAGCATGCCCAAAATTGTCAGGATCGACAGTATTTAAAATACCTAAAAAGAAATACCGTTTTCGCCAACAGTTGATAACAATTGGATATTCCGGGAGAGCAAGAGAAAACATATTTATTATTACAAAACGATGACGAATTGTAAAAGTTCTACAAAAGAGACTGTAATGTTCGATTAACAGACTGACAATAAATTCAATTAAGATTGTAAAATGAATATTAGCACAGCAAGTTTGTGGAAAGACACAGAAATCCCATAAGAAGTAACATCGCGACTTACCGACAACCTGTGGTTGCACATTTTCATCGATATTGCCACTTGAAATTTTGATATTCATTGGCGCCTCATTGACGTCTTTAACTCTGATTACCAGACTTCTTTTTGTGCTAAGTTTAGGACTGCCAGAATCTTCACATTTTACTGTTATGTTGTACGAAGTTGCCTGAAATCAAAGGTAAGCTACGTACATCTAAAATGCATTGATGGTGTATATAAAATAATTGGCACGAAAAGATAGAGATGATTTAACCTTCCGTCCTCCCAAAATGTCCCAATTTCCGATACCAGTGTAAAAATCACTATATTAGGTCAACACTTCAATTATGAATTTGAATCAGTATTCACTAATGACAAAAATGCCATTAAGAGCTGCTTGTTTGCAATTTCGATATTTCAATTTTGAAAAAGAAGTATGGCGTAGACAATTTAAAAAAAATGAGGAAACACGAATATCACATTAGATATTTTATTCTGCTGTATTCCTCCACTGCCGATAATTTTGGTGTCAAGGTGTTGTGCTAAGAACACTTTACCAACATTGCTGACTGAAATTTAGTAAAAAAAATAAAAACGTTCAGCCTCACAAGGACTTTAGATAGTGTAACAATAACTAAGAAAATTTGAAATCTTTGAAAAAGAAGTTAATTAAAGTCAACCGGCGAACCTAATAGACTTAAATAAGGAGCAAAAAAAATAAAAAATGTAAATACCTTTTCATAGTCCAATTTGTTATTAGTTACACAGAGATAATGTGTTCTTCCAAGTCCTCCATGAGTTTTATGAGATGTGACGTTAAACATGCTATGCGTGTGGTCTACATAACAGCTATGCACCTGTTTATAAGTGTTCTGACCTAAGTTATCAGGATCTCTAATATCAATGGTTCCAATAATCGTTCCTGCTAGTGAATTTTCTTTTACTTTTAGGTCTGGGAATGTCCCTATGCTAGGTCTCTCGTTTATATCTTCAATAATGACCGGGAGCACAGCTAATACTGATTTTCTTGGTGATCCACTGTCAGTTGAATTTATCGATATGTTATATGAGGCAACTTGCTCAAAATCAAAAGCAACACTATCTTTCATATGCAACTTATTGGAATGTCGAATTTCAAAGAAAATACTTTCAGGACCTTGTATCTGGTATGAGAAAGTCTGCCCTTGATCATCATCAACTGTTGAGATGTCCGCAATATAAGCTCCAGCAATGTTTTCTTGGATCGATGCTACACGCTTTCCACTTAAAAGAACATCAGAAGGAGCGTCGTTAACATCGATGATGGAGACTTTAAATTCTTGCACGTGACGCAACCCTCCTTGGTCGGTCGAACGAACTAATATGGTATATAAACTTTTTTCTTCGTAGTTCAATAACATGTTGGTTAGTAACTTTCTCTTGCAAATTGTTTTGATCTTGCCGGTGGAGTTCACGCATATCGTTTCAGCGTGTAGCGCGAATGTTCCATTGCAATCGTCATCTAGTTTAATATCCAATTTCGCTGAGAAATCTTCGTCAAAGGAAAAAATTGTACCCACAACAGTACCAGCTGGAGAGTTTTCTTCTACATGTGGGTTGCTTTCATTGTATGTGTGCTGTGCGGCGTCATCTTTGATTAGCGTTGATATAGGAGCTTCGTTTACGTCGAGGACTTCAATTGTAAAATTTGCTGATGTCTGGAATATTCAATTTGAAATATTTGTCAGAAAGAAGAAATTACATGGGTGAAATTCTGCAGTACACAATTAGTTTGATTCGACAGTTTTAAATCGACGCAAATGAAATTGATTATATAAACTAGTTCAACTTTAGTTAGCTTGTTCAAATATTTTATCCCTCGTTTCACTGCAAATATGCTACCAGACAATATATTTTTTTCTGTTTTTTTTTAATTGAAATTAATTGCATACCAAGATTACGATAAATCAATATGACATGAAAAGGAACAAAAGAAACACGTGGGAATGAAAAGTACCTTTTGTGGAGGCCATCCGTTATCTTTTGCTTCGATTGACAACCTATACAACGACTGTGTTTCAAAATCAGAGAAATTGGACTTCTTTCTTAAATTTGATTTATCGTCAATATAAAAATGATCTTTTGGTCCGCCAGTTATTTTGAAACTCAACAACTGTGACGAATCATCATCATTAGCAGTCAATCTTCCAATAATATAACCTACTGCAGCATCTTCTCGCAAAGTGTGGCCGGATAGTGATAGGTTATACGGCTTGTCATTTATATCCCTTAAGTATATTGTCAGGTTCTTTGTCAGCGACAATTCTGGAGAACCGTTGTCGGTTGCAATAACAGAGATACTAAGTTGTTGTGTCTTTTCAAAATTCAATCTGCAATAACCTCCTCCTTTTCCTAAACATTTTGTGTTATCTTCAGAAACCTAAAAAAGAAAACACTGCACCTTAAACTGCCGGTAAATATGCAGAATTAAAAAAAAACGCAAATTTTTTTTTCAATTTTAATTAATCTACAACAATTTCTTTTTTTTACCAAGAACCGAAATTTTTGCAATTTTAATCCTTGTAAGAATAATTCCCTCTGGCATTTTTAATTTTTTTTTACTCCTGAGTGTGTTTTGATTGGCATTTAGAATAATGCTTAAAACTCTGGTAAAATTTTTAACATACCATTAACGTATTGCCAATGATCTTGAATCGTGCATCACTGCTATCAATTAAACGATATTTGTGATTTTGATTGTTGTCTTCATCAGAAGTGTCCAGGACTCCAATTACTGTATCCACTGCACTGTTCTCATCAACTACATTATTTAACATCTAAAAAATATAAACGCAACATCTTAATGTGATGAATGTATGTCAGATTGGATTCTATGGTGATCAAGACAGAACAATTTAATTGGAAATACGAAAAATAAATAAATTAATAAGCACTTAAAAGTGATGTATAAACATATATAGCTTACAATAACATCCGTCGGTCTGTCATTGACATCTTCAATTGTTATAATTTTTAATTCAGTATATGATTTCGCTGGAACGCCAGAATCAGTAACCCTGATATCTACATCGATTGAAGTAAGGGTTTCAAAGTTAAATTGAGTAGTAGCAAACAATTTATCACCAACTGTTTTAAAGAAATCATTATTAGTGAGAATGGTGTAATTAAATGATTGTCTTGTAACAAATTCATTATCAGGATCAATTGCAGATAACACTCCTATTAATGTTGGAATGTCTGCATTCTCAGCGATTCTACTATTTGAAAGAATTATTCCATATGGTGCTTCATTAACATCTCTTACAAACACTTGTATTGTCCAATTACCAACCAGAGATCTGTCAACACATGTTACTACCACTGAGATGACACTAGCACTTTCATGATCCAATTGAGAGTTGACTTTGAGGATATTATTCTCAATCAGAAACAAGCTGCTGTTTGCTACATGGCAAGGGTGAGTAGTTGTGTTGGCGTTTATCGTATCTTCGTCAATGATGTTTAAAACTCCAACAATGTGTCCAATGCTGGCGTTTTCGTATACTGCTGAATTTGAAAGCGAAACAGATGTAGGTAAATCATTCACGTCAGCTATATTAATAACAATCACATCTTCAGTTGATTTTGGAGGATTGCCATTATCAGTACTTTGGATTTTCACATGGTAAATGGATTGTTTCTCGTAATTCGCAAATGCCCCATCTTTAAACTTGAACATCGTACTTTTTATTTCAAACATGTCCATGTTATCAAGCAATTTATATGTGTACGACTGACCCAAATCTTCATCAGTTGTCGACATTGACCCAATATTTACACCCACTTGATTTTCATAGACAGTGACATAGTCGGCGTTGTCCAACAGGATGTCAGTTGGTTTGTCGTTACTATCGGAAACCTTCACTACAAACGTATACAAAGCAACATGTCCTCTGTCTGTTATTTTCAACACAAGTTTGTACGAGTCTTTAACCTCAAAATTCAATTCTTTCTTTAAATATAGAGCAGTCGTGCATTTAGATTTGGCGCCAAACTTCGAAATATTTTGACATTGTACTTGATTAGTGCCAACATCAATAGTTTGGCCATGAGAGCTTTATATTTTTACATTAAGACTGCTTACTAAATCCTCGTCGTATATCTCAATTTGTCCAACCATCATATTACATGTTGTATTTTCAGGCACAGTCAATGTATCATTGACTGCAATAAATGATGGTGAGGCTGAAAGAAGCTTTATTTTCACTGGTGGTTCATTTGCATCAATGACATCAATAACGAAACCTTGCGTGGTCTAAAATAGATTTCATTTAAACAATCAAATTACTTACTCGAATTAGAAGTTGAGGAATATGAGAAACATGGAAGACTTTCTTAAAGTTTATGGCTGTTAACCCTAGTATAGAAAGAAGGGAGTATAGAATTATTTCTGAGGTTAGAATACTGAGAAGAAGAAAGTGCTATTAAAATGCAATTTAACCCAGTAGCGTACCAAAATTATTAGACAATAAAAAACAATGCTGGTGTAATTTTTTTGCTGACATTTTTTCATTATTTTAATTTACATTTGCCTTGCCTTACATTTACACTTGTCAAGGACAAGTGTAATTTAATTAGAATAGATGCTTGCTTAGAAATTTTATGTTAGAAGTGTCATAATAGACAAAATAATGTTTTAAAAAAAAATTGAAATTATTTTCACAGAGCAGTAAACAATTGTTTATAATACTACTTTTATTTCATTACTGATAAAATCTTTACCAACTTTACGTAGTTAAAATGTTTAACCTATACTTTAACACTACGGTTGGTAAAGCTATACTTCCCTACTTCCACTTCCCTTCTCCCAGAAAAATAAGGGTTACAGATAAATGTTTTACTTTTATGCTTCAATACCTTTTGTTGAACTATTCCGTTATCCGATACCTCCACTTCGATCGTATGATCTGAAGTAGTTTCATAATCAGGCGGTTTTGCTTTGTATAATAAGCCAGTGTTCGTAACAAAAAAATTGCCTCCATCGTCATTGGTTAGCTTGTAATTCAATCTTTGTGTGGCGTCTTCATCCTGAGACGAAAATTGTCCTATCAGTGTATTTTTCGGTGCACTTTCATTCACTGACGTAGCTGATAGTGTGATGTTAAATGGTGGGTCATTCATATCTCTCAACGTGATGTCGAATGTCTTCATGACTGTTTTTGGTGGACTACCATTATCAGTAGACATTATTGCAACTTGATATTTCGGACTCTTTTCAAAGTTTAATGGACAGTTTGTTGGGTTAGGCTTTGCAAGACAGTCCTTGTTTCCTTTGGAGGTCTAAGATACACAAAATGATAGAGTTAAATGTGGAAGAAGTCAGAATAAGAAAATTCAGGTCTGTTATTATATAACGACAAAAATATAGAAAGGAGAAGGAATGAGTTGACTGCAACTGCACTCACCAATAATCTGTTATTATGAGCCAATGTAAACAATCCATTGGCAGAATCCAATAAGGTGTAAACAAAGGTTTGATTTTGATCATCATCCATTGTTTGCAGGAAACCAACGAACGTGTAATTGTCTGTATTTTCATCAATGGCAGAATTTGATAACTTGAAGAGCAGTAAATAATTTATAAAATACAACATACAGCAAAGGTATAGACAGAAGGGCCAAGACGTAAAGTGCTTTATACTGTCTCAATGAAATGTCAGATGCATTACTAAATCCTCAAAAAATAAAACAAAACGTACTATAATATCTTTTGGCTTCTCATTGACATCCAGCACTTGTATCTGAAACGTCTTCTCAAAACTCAAGTTTGGAATACCATTATCTGTAGATCTTATAGTAATGTCAAATCTACAAGAACGATCATATACTCATATACTGAACGAACGAGCGTACAAAATAAATAAATACGCAAAAAATAAACAAAAAAGAGGGGCATATTTTGCCAAAGAAATAAATAGTCAAGGAGAATATAAGGTAAAGATTTAAAAAGACACTTACTTGTTTGAAACACTTTCAAAGTCGAACGATTTCAACGTCTTCAGCTGGTTATTGATAATACTGAAGCATTTGCACCTATCACGTGTTATTTGGTAGGTGTGAGTGTCATTCTTGTTCGAATCTAGAGTCACCAAACTACCAACAGTATACCCCACTCCTTCATTTTCCGGGACAGTGATTTGAGACAATGTAATCTAAAACAAAGCAAAACAGACAACTTATATTCACTGTCAGTGGCAAGCAGTTATTTTAGGAATGACTCACAAATCGAAAAGTATACACTAGACGTCAATTCACGTTTAGATTCCATTTAACTATCATCAATTCTTAAAATCACAAACACTTGCACACGTGCTCTAGTGAACCGTATAGGCGATAAATCATTTCAAATGCTGCCCATTGCGAGACAATCCCCTGTGAGACTTTTAGGATAAATCCTTACATCACTCGGTGGGTTGTTATTTCTTTTACAGTAGCTTTGAACAGGAGACCAGCTGCCCGAAGTTTGACATGAGACGGTATTTTTCCCAATTAGTGTGTATCCACTGACACATTCAAGAGTGCATGTAACAGGAAATACGGAGCTTCCTCCAGGACAACGGACACTGGGATATTTACAAGCAGAACCAGTCATTCCTGGGTAAGAATAAAATTTCATAACGTATACATTTTAATTTGAAATCTTTTCCATACTTTTCTTAATATACTTCTTTTCTATACATAAAAACTGCCATTAAAACTATTTAAGTAAGAGGGTTAGGTTTGTTCATTGACAAATAACAGATAGTGAGAAAGCAGCATCGACTATAGACGTTTGTTTACCTGATGGACAATAAGTCATTAATATTAATCCACAGTTTTTTCCAACACAATGTGTTTTATTTCTAGCCACATATCCTGGACGACATATGCATGAACCTGACGAACACACTTGCTCGCAGCCGCCATTTATTCTCCCACAAGATCTGACATCCTACAAGCATAATGAATTTGACATTAACGATTGCGGAATCCCAAACACGAATATTTCTCCAGTATATTTAAACTTTACTTACTTGCACAGCAGGACAAGCTCTCCCATTGCAAACAGGTTGTGTTGTGATTTGCCTTACTCTTTTTTGACTACCAATAGCGCATTTTGTATCACAAGGGCCCCAAACACTCCATTGACCAACCTAAAGAAAAAATCAGAGATTTTTTATGTTCTGATTATTATTCAGCGTTGATATTTGTTGCATTTCTACAAGAAATGCAACAAGATTTAGGAATATGTTTTAGTTTTATACATAAATATCCAGTTAAGTAATGTAAAATATGCAAATAAAAAATGAGGATAAAAAAATTGAAAGAAATAGAATAAAAAACCTGGCAGTGAGTTCGATCTCTGTAGCTACTACAAGACGTTGTCTCAATAAGTACTTCACAATTTTTGCCTCTGCATTTTGCTTGTAGTGTTATATTTCTCGACCTCTGTACAGTTCCATTACCACAGCCTGAACTGCAAAGTGACCAATTAGACCATGTTGTTAGTTTGCAATCCAAATCTATGTGTTTGGTGCAAGTTCTTGTTTCTTTTAATAGATCTTGTCTACACGCAATACCTCCGCAAGAGCTTGAAACATTGACCTTTCGCAGTCGGAGTTGCATGCCTAAATTTTAATTGTGGGATAGTATAGGTCTTTTTTACAATATATTATTAACCAGTGCATTTGCCTGTACATGTCTGTAAATTTGCTTTAAAAATCAGTTAGATGTTGTTAAATATACGTTGAAAAAATAAGCAACCGCACACCTCAGCATTTGCAATTGTATTTATTCATAACTTATCACAAAGACTATACCTGTTCCACATTCATTCGAACATGACGACCAGTCACTCCAATTTGTATAAGAGCAGTTTACAGGACAGCAGCTATGCAAACAAAATTTTGTATCAGTTAGATCCCCACATCTCTTACTGCAATAAGGTTGCTGTAGGATTCGTCGTTGACGATTTTTTGTTCCATTACCACAATTTCCTGACACGGGTTGACAAGAAGACCATGATGTCCAAGTTGACATCTATAACGCATGCATAAAAAGAAGGGGATGTAGAAACCATTATGCAGTTTACATAATACGAAAAATATTTGATCGGGTAAGTTTTTGAAGGTTTGACCACAATTCAATTTTAATAAAACAAAAGTAGAACCTATGAAGTAGAACTCAGTTTAAAATATCTACTAAATTTCCATAGACAGTTCGAAATGTATTAAAGTCACATACCTTACACGTTATAGGTACCGGTGTACATTTTTTAGAATCCCGAAGACTAACACAGGTGCCTCCACATGACTGTCGAGTTGTCACTTTCCTTGTCCGTGTTTGAGAACCACTATTTGTACCACAGACACCTATCAAAGTTGAATAGGAAGAAATATGTATTAATAACCCAATAATATAAAATAAAAAACAAATAATCACAAAAAATATAATAAAAGGCTTTTTATATATTAGCAGCATTTTATAAGCAACACGAGGTAAAGGCCGGGGCAAATCGAGGCAACTTTTTGAGCAACATTACCCGTCAACATTTGTTGTTGAACATGTTGAACATGTTGACTCGATTTTCTATGGGTATCAACATGTTGATGAAGAAAAAAAACCTTTAAAAATGTTGATCAATATTTATTAACTTTTTTATAAATGTTGATCAACATTGTTGATGAGTTTTGTATGTTGCTACGATTTGCAATAGCCATCAACATTTCTGGCAACATTTTTCAGTATTTTCGAATCATTTAATTGCAAATTCGAATGTTCTAGCAGGAATTCGAATGTTTTTGCTCGAGTGTATACACGACTTGCATGAAAATAAGATCAAAACATAGAGATATATTCATTTTGAAAATGGCGGAAGTCACTGCTTCAGCTGATCCTGCAACTACCACTACTGGTAAACAAAAATTTAAATGTAACGATGAATTAGTGGAGAAACTGGTTGACCTGTACGAAGAAAGACCCTGTCTCTGGGACATTTCAGATCGAAGCTACTCAAAAAGAGATGTCAAGGAAAAGGCTCTCTCTGAAATAAAATATAAGTTCTAGTATCCTCAGCCATTAGCTACTGGACGAGGTTAGCATAGAGTCCTTCCTCTTCCCTTCTTTGAATCCATTTTCTGGTACGCCCTCGCTTTCTTTTTCCATCGTCATCTATTACCAATGCCAGCAATAACTTCCTTCTCCGCCATTTTGAAAAAAGAGAATGAATGGCCACGTTTCAGTAGAGTGTAGTTGCTCAAAATGTTGACGAGAATGTTGACGAGGGTATAGCAAATCGTATCAACATGTTGCTCAAAATGTTGACGAGAATGTTGACCGAGAATATTGATCGATTTGCCCCGGGCTTAAGAATCTCTCAAAAAATCTTCACGCCACAACAAACATGATTAAAATGGAAAGTTGACTTCGATTTGCGCACCGATCTATCTGATTACACAAGCACTTAAACTTGGTCCTCCTATGCAGATAAGTAACGAACGACATGCAAGCAACAGTTAAGCGTGGAAAATACAGAAACTTAATCAAGATTGAGCCTCAATCAAAATTTGGGTTGATTATAAAAAAGCGTGTAATTTGAACATGAATAAAAGTAACATTTAACACAACACACCTGCAGCAGCATTACACTTTCCCCAAGAACTCCAAGTGGAAACACCACAATTCCGACGACAGCAAGGACCATTGCACGCTTTTGTATCAGATGTAGTCGGACAAGAAAGGCCATTACATGATGGCGATACTTTAATACTTCGATGCCTTTTCTTTACACCAGTTCGTTCACAAGCCGCGCTGCAACTGCTCCAACTTCCCCAGTTGTTCATCTGGCAATTGACAGGACAACATCTAAAAATAATACAGAATATGGATCTATCTTAGTATCTTATTGTTTAAAAAGTTATGTTTAATAAAGCAATCTAATATTTCATAGCCGATCAACCACGAGCAGACTAAAATCTTCAAATGAAGTAAAAAAACATGTGCTTTTGTTTATTTATGCCTCGTTCATAATGTCTTGCTAACTCCACGCGAAAGGCTGGTAGCTTTATCAAAATGATATGGATTAATAGTTTCAACTGTCAGTCAGGTTTTAGTTCATCATTTCCTCAATTGATGCTGGGACATAAAAACAATAGACATGGCATAAAAGCAAAGGTAGAGGATCCAGCATCGTTTGAATAAAATAATAGTGCTTTGTGTTTTTGGATATATGATACATCATGCAATTGCTCATCCTTTCCTTTAGTCATAGATAATTCCATCGAAAAATCGTTGCTCCTAGTGATCAACATTGGTACAGCACATAAAAACCATATCAGTCTAGTTCTCAGTTCTTTTGTCACTGTCTTTGGCCAAAATATAAACAACCCTGGTAACATGGTTGTCAACCTACCTTCCAGTGTCGCACTTTCGAGTTTCAACTTTCGGAACAGCGCAACTACCGCCACACGCTTCTGCTTTTACTAAGACTGGTTTTCTGCGTTGCACCCCAGAAACTCCACATCCCTCGCATTTGCCCCAATCGGAGTATTTATAAACACATGGTTTGGGACAACATATGTGGTTGCATCCTATCTGTTCTTTTAAAGGGACGCAAGAGCCCCCGCATGATTCAGAGGCTGTTTTATAGCGAGTCCTTTCTTTCACCCCAAAGAAGCCACAACTTTGTGAGCAAGTCGTCCAAGCTCCCCAAGAAGACACTTTGCACCTTTTTGCAGAGCATGAACGTCGACGTTTGAAAATAATCCATCCAGATGAAAACGAAGCAAGCAGCAAGAGAAAAAAACCGATCTTTATATCCATCTTATGTGTGACTTTAAACTACGGACATCTCCTTTTTTTCAACTTTGCTTTTGTTACGACCACGAATCGTTTGCACAAAGGTGGGAAACTTATGTAAGATGAAATTAGACACTTTTCAACTTTCTATTCAAGGAGGTCTAGTAATGTATCAGGCCATTTTTTATCTTATCCGTTGGTAACGAAAAGTCTTGTTTAATCATTCATTGTTACCTTCGCTGTGGGCTAGCGATGTCATTTCACCGAAGTTTACATTGCATGATTCAGACACGTTTGCGAGGAGTAAACACGCAAATACTTTGGCCTATAGAAGAAGTAAATATGGAATTTATAAATGACAAATTCGACTCATCAGCGAAATATTTTTTTCTAACTTTCCGTCGTTTAAGGCTGAAATACACTATCATTTTTCAATGTTCATTTTTCAATGATACATTCCAATGGCATCAAAAATGACAAATTTTGGCGCGAATACACCATCATTAAAAACATGAAACTTGAGCATGTTTTTCTTAGCAACATGGACTCTGAAGAAAAAATAGCAGCTGCAGTTGCTGTATATATGTTATCAAAAAAGAGAGCCGAACGTAGGAAAAGAAAGCAAAGAAATGTATGGGTGAAACCGTGGTTAAATAGGCGAACTGAACTTGGCATCTACAATACTCTCATGTATGAACTGCGCGTGGAGGAAATTGCAGAGTATACGCGATTTTTAAGAATGTCGCCGAATATTTTTGATGAGCTCCTTAATCTCATAGAAGTTGACATTGAGAAAAAAACAACGCATTTACGAGACCCAATTCCTGCTAAAGTCAAACTAGCCGCAACTTTGAAGTTTTTATTATGTGGAATACCGTTGAATACCTCGTGACTTCTTGCCTTCTCGTTTCTGTCCTTATTGAACGGGGATTTAATATCCCACAAACTGGGCTGGCTTATCCAAATCTCAATAAAATTTTCAGTCGCTTCTTGCGTCTTCATTCTCGGGTGAATTATCTTGTTCAAATCTTTGTTTTCGACTATGTTTACGCCTAAACCTATATCGCGTGCAACAAACACGTGTGCGAAAACAATGGATTCGATTTAAAAAATGTCATTGAAAAATTAAAAGTTGAACATATTCAACTTTTAATTTTTAAGGATCATTGGAAATGAGAGTGTAAAAAATGACATTTTTTCCTGTATACACTGTCATTTTTCAATGATAATTGGAAAATGATCATTGAAAAATGATAGTGTATTTCAGCCTTTATGCATTTTTTATTCTTTTAATGTTATTTTAAGAAGAGAACAAAGACACATGTGTAGTAACTTCTTTTTAAGCCCTATCTCTCTTGTGTTTGCGGTTGTGTTTTCTTTACCGCAAGAAAACAAGAAAGTACGTCAACCACACTCTCTCTCGCTTATGTTTTATTATTTATTTCTACGTTAGTTTTTATACAAAACGACAAATATCTAAAACACCCACTCATAAGAACAAGAGCTATGGCGCAACAGTTTTATTTATAGTATTTATAGTATTAATCACGTGACTAAATACAACAAAAGCGGTATATCGGTATTCATTCCTTTTGCGCCCAATCTTTCATTTCTTGCTTTGTCATTTCAGTAATCGTAGCCAATGAACACAAGGCAAAAAAAACTCCGTAAAAGTAACCTAGCTCAGTGAATAAAAAGTTTTAGTCATTTTTTTTAACAGAAAAAGTTCCCGTGAATCATAAGTCCTGAACATGAGTTGAAACTTGTTCCAATGATAAAAAAACTTAATACAAATACGTGTCAAAAAATGTTTTGAATGACGTCATTAGTGCCAGTATTGACGTCATATATATAACCAGCAATATAAAAGAAAATCTGGTCCTGACAATACAAAATTTATGGTCTGCATTATATACACTGATTAGTATATATCCTTAGCAACATAAAAAGTATTGAATAAAACAAACGTGACAACTCTGTTTTTGTGAGTTTCGTTAAAACCAATTTTTAGAGAATACACCTATTGAGAAAAAAATGACGGGAAATATAAGTAAAAAGAATAAGTATAATAATAATATCCAATATATATATAAAAAAAATATATATAATAATATAATTATCAAGTTAGGACAAGTCAAAACATTTTAACATCAAATGTAATCCATAGGGAAAGCTATGCCTAATTAGAAATGTCGAGGACAATTCCATCGTTAACGTCTTAAAGATTTTAAATCATGACACAAACTGAAGCAAGTGATAGGCGTCTTATTAAAGCAGTAAAGGTATGATGACAATATTTAAATTACCAGCTTACTTTGAGGTCATGATTATCAATTTAATAGAAAATAAAATGCTACGCTAGTACAGTGTCATTCGTTAGTTTCAACAGTGAAACATAACATTAAGTTGCAAGTCAAATATGCAATAAAATGCGTGATATGAAGGACAGTCTTTAATTGAATAAACTATCTCGCAGTTCTTCCAGAAAAGACGATGAACGATACGAGGTAAGTTGCCTAGGTGGCTCTTTTAAAAGTTGGACGTTTTTGAAGTCATAGAAAACACCATCCTAAATAATGTTATGATGGCCTAAGTTAATTACGAAGGGGAAAGGCCGTATAAGGCATACACATCATCTTGGATACCAAGGTTTCGTACCAAGTATCAGAAAGCCAGATAAAAGCCATAGGGAGTTAGATCAGTATCCGGATTTGCATTAAATATTACCGACAGTAGAGTTTGTTTACATACATACCTGCCCGTGTTACAAGTTATCCGTTGATATCTCATGCTGGGGCATGCAGTACCACCGCAATATGCGTTACTTCTTACAACAAGTCTTCTATACTGAGTTCCTTTCGTTCCGCATCCAGTACAACTACTCCACGAAGTGTAGTAATACGAACATGATCTGGGACAGCATTTTCTATTGCAGTTTCTCGATTGTCGAAATGTATAATAATAACACCTTCCTCCACAACTAGCTGATTGTGTTTTATACCGTGATCTTAATTGTGTACCGTAATAGCCACAGGAGGCTGAGCACGAACTCCAGTAGCTCCAACTCGACACACGACAATCTCGTCTGTAACAAGTCCGCCTTCGGCGATTCCACCAAGCATTCGTTTGCAGTAACCCAATAAATAAAATCGCGACAATTATTTTAGTGTGCATCCTTGCTTGCACACGTCCATTTAACTAAGTTAATTAAGGTTAAACTAAGGAAAAAATGTATTTGTCCGAAGCTGCAACGACAAACTTAGTCTACATGTTATTGTTACCATGTACTGATATATTAGAACTAAAAGGCTGGGAATGAGAGTGTTCATGAACGGAATTAACCACAATTATCGACATGTTTTGCATACGCATGTTATAAAAACAGTTTTGTTTTTATAGGTAAAAATGTAATTCTATTTTTACCACCCTACAAAGGCATGCTAAATAATTTGTATGTTATAACGGATTACAAAAAGTTCTAAGAAAAGTAACCGTGGTTACACTATATGGCAACACTTCATAGCAACACTTCATGACAACGCTTCATGGCAACACTTCATGGTAACGCTTGCGACACCTTCACCAGCACCAATTTTCATCATGCTTAAAATTATACCGAAATTGATTCGGAGATTTAGAATAGCAGATTTCTTGCATAAAGAGAAGAAAGTATTGTTTGTGGTAAAGAAAAACCGATCTTTGTACCAGTGATCCATGCGAAGAGAAAAGGTTATTAGACTAAAAAATGTGTTTTTGATAATTAAAAGAAACGGTAACCGTTCTCATTCAAGTGTATACTTTTTAAAGACCTGGGATCGAGAATGGTGCCGATTTCCATGTTTCTGCTTCCCAAAGCATATCTTTTGTGATTATTTTGTATTATCATATTTTTTAAAATTAATTACATTATACATTATCAACAATATTATTAAGAATTCATACAGAAACGTTCGTCACTTCAACGCCGCAAAATACATCATAGTGTAAAGTATTTTGTATATACCCTTTCCCTAGCATGTTTGTTATGATAATTCAAGACTGTTTCATCAGGTGACCTGATGTCATGTGATGACCACACGTAATATTGACAGGAGCATCACAATTTTGAGTTCATGTAGATACTTGTCGAAACGTGAAAAAAATTTGCAGATAAGTTTTTCAATTTGTTTGTTTTGATGTGTGTGTGAAAATCTTTCGATGGTACGATGTAATTTGAATATTATTTTGTAAAAAAAAAAGTGAATGGAAGAATGAATGAAGTACAAAAAATATGACAGTGCTGTATTATAAGCACAGACTTCCAATTGTAAGTATTTTTTTAATGAACTATTCAGTTATAATCCCTAATACCGATAATCAACAAATGTCTCGTCATTCCCGCTGTCTGTCTGCAAACCAAATATGGCAGCTAGGAATAGTGACAAATTTCCGTAGATATTTCCACTGATTAATTTACGTGGATTTATCCACTGATTAATTTACGTGGATTTATCCACTGATTAATTTCCGTGGATTTATCCACTGATTAATTTCCGTGGATTTATCCACTGATTAATTTCCGTGGATTTATCCACTGATTAATTTACGTGGATTTATCCACTGATTAATTTCCGTGGATTTATCCACTGATTAATTTACGTGGATTTATCCACTGATTAATTTACGTGGATTTATCCACTGATTAATTTACGTGGATTTATCCACTGATTAATTTACGTGGATTTATCCACTGATTAATTTCCGTGGATTTATCCACTGATTAATTTACGTGGATTTATCCACTGATTAATTTCCGTGGATTTATCCACTGATTAATTTACGTGGATTTATCCACTGATTAATTTACGTGGATTTATCCACAGACTTACGATTACTCTGTGATATAAACCAATCTGGCTGTCTGGAATAATCAAAGTTTCAAAAACATGGCCTGTTTAGTATCAAGAGATCTCGTAAAAATAACTCGACCAGTTTTAGAAAGTACATGTTTATTTCTTGCAAATCATCACCCAGACCTTTTAACGTGAATACGAATTAACATTTGAGGCGTTTTTATTTTTCTCACTTTTTAAGCCTGAAAGTCTTTTTATTCTGTTCTTAAGTTTGAATACATTTAGTTCATTTTACAGTACATTAACCAACTGCTGCAGTGTTGCAACGTTTCGCATAGCTGCAGCAATTGATTGTGTTAAAAAGTTCCTAAAGTTTGTTGTGTTTTTAAGAAAAAAATAGAAAATCTGTAAAACTTTAGACTTGCCACGTTATCCTTATTTTTCAGCAATTATCAACCCCATTGTTCTTATAAAGTTGTTTTTATGTAAAAAAAATAAGTGTACACAGGCCCAGGGCACTTTAGATCCGTTTATACTCGCAATTTAGACTCTATATAATACGATCCTTTTAAACGGGTGTTGTTGTCACATTTCATGTTTTGACAAGAAACAAACTTAAAAGAAAACTAAGTACTAGACTACGAAAAATATAAAATCATTTTCTTGCAAAAGGTCTTGTACAGAAAAGTAAGAGAAGAATTTTCTTTATTAATAACTGGACTCATATCACATTTCCACAAAAAGGGACAGTATCGTATGCTTATGCCTTTGTGTAAGCTTTAAAAAGCTAAAATCCCTTTTATAATATTTTTTTACCCAGTTTTTGTTGATCTAAAATATTTTTGGTGTAAAAATCAAAAGTAAAGTTAGTTTTTCCTAGAAAAAATGTGAGCAAAATATTTTTGAATGCAAATGTACACACATGAAAGACTAAATAATGTTTTACATTTCAGGTAGGGGTTGTACAGTATGCGATGATGGAACGCCCAACATCATCCTGCAAAAGAAATGCTGTCAAATAATCTGCAACCTTCGACTAAGTTCAAATGGGATTTACCTGATTTGGATAACAGCGTTTTAAAGAAACAAAACACATTGTAACACTCTCATAATTTTTCGTGTAAGTAACTATCCCAGCAACTGACGAAAAACATTTACAACAGTTCATGCACCATTGTCGAATCTAAAAAACCCTTACATGTTTTTTTTATAAGCAAGTGAAAATTCGAGATCAGATTGGCATATGCTTATGGGAAAAACACAATCAGGCTTAGAGTGTTCTTACGTTTTAATAATTAAAGAAACAAATTAAAAAATTAAACGTTGCAGTGAAATGGTCCTGTTTTACTTCAAGGAGTAGCCAGAAAATATATAATTACCTAAGGTCAAATTCAGACTTTAACAGACTCGTTAATTAAAATACCCACAACATAAGAAAAACTTCTTGTCAGAAAAATTTACCAAGGCTGATCATTATGCTTAAAGTGCTTAGCTGAGTTTTTTTTAATGCTTTTTGGCGGAAATGATATTTTACAGAAATGTTTTCCGCATCATGCTAAAACGTTTTCGTATGCAGTATATTAGACATCAGGACAAACATCACACCTGAAATCATAAAAAAGTTTTGGCAAGAAATATTACTTTGTTGCATGACATGGATGTCACTACTCACATCTATCCTTTGACGCACAGACAGACAGCGAGCATAATATAGATTAAGTGTTGAGCATCACGTGACTGTTTTTTTTGTTTTTTTTAAATAAATAATGAAAGTTGATTTTGGCCACAAAATAAAATTATCTCGAACCATTAATTTAGATTTAAATTAAATTTAATCAGTTTTAATGCTTTTTGGCGGAAATGACATTTGACAGAAGTGACAATTTTCCCACATCTTGCTAAAAACTTCGTTGTTAACTGCAAAAGAACCGAAATCATAAAAAACCTAATGCACAAAACATTACCTATTTGGATCGCATGTTCTTTCTTGAAGTGTAGTGTTAGGACAGGATTTGCCACCACAGAAAGATGATTTGTTTATTATCATTTGTCTGTATTGAGAACCATTTTTTCCGCACCCTGTACAATTACTCCACTCAGTGTATGAATACGAACAAGGTATAGGACAACAAGTTGTCTCGCACTCAGTGTATTCCTCAAACACATGCGGACATTCTTGCATACATTTTTTGTCACTTTTGTTATCTATCAGATGCCTGTTTCTACTTCTTTTACTACCATCTCCGCAACTTTTTGAACATTCGCTCCACCTAGACCAAGTAGACAACTTCTTTTCCGAACAGTCCTCACAAAATGCTTCTTTTTGTTGGGAATATTTTATTAAAACCAAAATGAAGATTAACAAGCCTTTCATTTTAAAAACATGAATGATTTGTATCCAAATATCATAACTAGCTCGAGGCTTGACATTTTGTGATGCTATACAAAACAAAACAAAGTAAAGCAAATAAAGAATGCAACCACGAACGACGTCACAAAAATAAGAAAAAGAACTCCTTCCTTGTCCCTCCTCCCTTTTATTCACATATATTCTACTGGAGGGTTCAATTTTTCTTCCTCCTTTCCACCCACCCATCTCGATGATTATTAAACTCAATTTTTAAAGAATGATAAACCAGGTACCTATATATATTTGGGAGTTTAGCCCTCCCCCGATGCCAGATTTAAATGATATGTTGTATAACCATGGCACGTGATGATATGGTTTCATATTCATCTTAAGCACCAGTCGTAAAATTTTTAGATTCCGTGCCTCTCAGAGCCTTTGGTACTGGCTATTACTTGAAACTAAAACCTTTTACCGGGTACCTTCTTTCGCTTTTTGTGTTATTGGAGACGATCTTGAAATTTACATCGCTACTTTATTTCATGAAGTGTAATGTTTTGACACGTGACTGATCTAATTTTCCGATATTTTGGATTTTACCAGATAGCTAATCGTAAGAAATCTTCGAGCGATATTTTCCATTCGAGATATGTAAAAATCAAAAAAAAAAATAAGGCTTCTGATGACGTCACAGAAAAGTACTGGAATACTTTGTTCCCTTTAATGACATACCACAACTACCCCCCAAGTTGTTCTCATTTGCTAAATAAGTTATAAGCTTTTGTTTTTCAACGCTCCCGTTTTTTATTTTCCTGTCAACTCTATGTTAAGAAAGTATAAATAATGAACTGTTTCAGAAATAAACCTTCTTAAAGGAGCGGTAAAAGGACGCGAGATTTCCTACAATCGAAGATTGTTGGAAATCGAGTTTCTTGACGATTCTGCACGAATGTTTATCGCTTTCGCTATACATGCGCAGTGCGCAGCACGCACGCATGCGCAATAACTCTCATATATAAGCCATGCTTGACATGCTATATTCCTCGATCTTTCATTTTGCTGGAAAGGTAACTACAATTGTGTATCATTAAATATTACGATGTTTAACACAGTTTATTATTTTTATTTTTACGCACTTTATCCAAATCGCCATGGGACTAACTAGGAAAGATTATACTTTACTGTCATCAAGTGAGTAACTAAAGTCGTATCAGCACGCAGTAACGGGCCTCGAAGCACGAACGCTGTTAAAAATGGAAATGGCGCCCATTAAAATGACATTGCAAAACTTATCTATATATAAAATTTATTTCAAAATACTGTATCAGTCCTCCCATTTTGAATCATTATGCTACTACATTATTGTTGTTTATTCTGTCCCTAGATGATACTTGAGGAAGATTAGGCAAGAAAAAAAATAGAGTGGAATTGCACTTTTACATTTCTTTTTTTTACGTTCTCACACCTTCATTCTTTGTATTATTTCTTTCCACCAACAATGAAATAAAAAATTTTCTCTTAAAGAGCTATTTAATATTCAATCGAAATGTCGTTATGCGATCAAAAAGGAGAGGTGCCTTCTTTTTTAATTATGCACGAACTTCACATAAAATATATCACTAGAAGGGAAACAAGGAGCACCTATAAAGCTAATAACTGTATTGTGTTTATAAGATTGCAACACATTCAGGTAAAGTTGGGAAAAAAATGGGTTGCATAAACTCATAAAAGAAAAAGGTGAAGAAAAATCATATATTGCTAAAGACAAAGCTTTTTGTAGAGTGTAGAAGTGAAAAGTCAAGAAATTAAATTTTGTACAGTTATTGACAAAACCCAAGAAACGTTTAAGAAAAAGAGAAAGAGCGGGAAAAATGGTAAATTATAAAATAATAAAAATACCGCGCGGTATATAAGCGCTGTCAACGAGGCGAATATATTTTGTAACGAAGAAATAAATAGTTGTACCTTTTTGTGTCACATTTTCGAGTTTTATATTTCAACTTTGGACATTCTTTTCCCTTACAAGACGGCTTACTTGATATGACGAGCTTACTGTACTGTTTACCGTTTTTGCCACACCCACTGCATTTACTCCAGGAGCCGTAGTAATACGAGCAAGCTCGGGGACAACATCCCGCCCAACAACTAGTCGATTCTCTTAAATTGTAATTGCATGGTCTACATTTAGCAGTGACTGTAATCCGTCTACTCCGATACTTTGTACCATAACCACAAGATACGGAGCAAGATGTCCAGGAGCTCCACGAAGAAACCTGGCAATATCTTCTAGTCGGCCACAACCAGCAACTTCCATCAACATACGAATGAAAGTAGAGAATCAAGAGGAAAGCTATGTAGAATTTAAGCATCTTTCTTTTTCAAAAATATTTAGCAATGAATTTGGAGAAAATTAAGAACCCTTTTATTTATTTTTAGTTAGTGCCCATTCTTCCCCTGTGCTTAGATTATCATAACAGGTTTAAATATAGAAGATTTGAAAAATAACACTTCCCTTCACTGTTAAGACCACAGAGGTTAGATTTTTCTCTTTTTTTATTGGTCCCTACAGGCTACGAGTTTACGATTAAAAACAATGAAACGGAAATGTAATTGACAGGTTTCGGAAAAATCAAAACATCCATTCAGCGCATGGTTGTAATAACAAGGAGAATAATTGTGAAATTGAGGTTTTATAGTCAATGAAATTGCTAACAGCACAGAAAGGTTTAAAAACCAAAAACCAAAAATAAACAGTTATTACTATATTTATATATTTATTTGTACGTTTTTTGTTTTCTTTTAAATGGTGCGGAGTAACTTGTCTAATCTTGAAGTGATCCAATGAGGAAGATAGAGCCAGTCCAAACTTGTCTTCTTTAAACTACACAATTTAGACGCAATATTCTAACTTTCGGTTGTGGGGTGAGGTTGTGTTGGGGGCGGTGTTGGGTCATTTATATTTGGTCACCATGAGTAGTCCCGAGGGAAGAAAAAAAAAAGTTGACAGTTTAGATTATTTTGAAAACGATGTAATTTTTATATTTATTTTACAATTTTACAATTGCTCGCGGTAATTAGAGCAAAGGATTCTAGGTGAATTTGCGTGGATTAATATTAGCCTGGCAACCCTCCATGGACCGAATAGGCTTAACCAATGTACTTACAGATATCAGAAATTTAAGGCCTTAGTACCGCACCAGGAGGTAGAGCCTTTATTAGTAGTAAGAAAGTCTTATTGATATGAAAGCAGAGATTCCGAAACATTAACTTTAATTTTTTAAATCAAAATCATATATTCACATTTACTTTAAAGGCGCCCATTTTCTAACATAATAAACATGACTTGATACTTTTTAAATGTTGTGATTTTGTCATCCTGGTTGTTGAGTAAGAATAATAGTAATTTTACTGTGTAGTTAGCTAAATTAAATGAGAAAAACGGCTGACTAGGTCTGTTTTGACCTGCATAAAATTGTCCAGTGGAAAGTGCAGTTAATTGGAGACGAGTCATAAGTATTTCCTGAATGAATTCGAAACAACTTGGAACATTTACAAAATATTTTCCGGGCTTCAATTAAAAACAAACAAACAAATTCCTGTACTTATACATAGTATTTTTCATCACGACGCCTTGTCAATGATACCCATAGACAAACCCATCAAACTTAAAGTAAAAGTGTTTCAGTTTTGGTTAATGTGCCAAATAATGTCTTTGATTAGTAAGATTGAACGCGAAACAATCGTTTGTTGTCTTTTGTATCAAACAAAACAGGAAATAAGCTTCCTTACCATTTTGTTTATTTATTTATTTGTAGTTATTTTGCGCCCAGTCTTCTTCTTTGTGTAAAACTCTAGTAGCTGTTAGTTTGTATAGAACCAAAAGTAATGACTGTTTTGATATGACAGGTTGTTGCTTGTGTGTTTTATTTCAAGTTTCAAATAACTTTGCAACGTTACGGACGACAAGCCGTATCTTTTGTTTTTACTTCAACTTAATTTACGGAATGGTGTTTATTAACAAGATTACCAAGATCAACAAATCAAGAGCCCCCCACTATTTCAAAAGGTTAAAGTTGTCTGGTTAGCTAATATGGACAATAAAAGTTCAAATATGTTGATCATTATGTTAACCCCTTTACTTTGTCACCAATTTGAAGGCCCTGACTACGTTAAAAGTGCTACATTTGGTTAAGCAAAAACGCTTTCTTTAATATATTTGCGAAACGCTATCCATAGTCGCGCTACGAAAACCACGATTAGCAAACGGGATATATTTTCATCCACTTTGTTACGACGATTAGATATTTACGTGGGTTTTTACACACGATATCAACCAGTCGTGCTACGGAAACAAATACCACAACACAAACCGATTCGGTTACTTTTTGTTTCGTAAACAACAAATATAACCAAAAAAAATTGTTTCTGTTATATGATGCAACACCAACCTCGCTTCCAAGGTCTTTTCTCTTTCTGACAACCTCAGAAGACGAGAAGAGTTTTTTTCTCGCCACCAGGGAATATTATAAGGATAAAAAAGCCCTGGAGACGAGCTTGATGCAATATCCGCCTTCTGGTTGTAATATGGATGCTCGAAGCTAAAACATATGCAGCTCGTAACACAATACATTTTCCTCATTTTTTAGTCAATTTCACCAACTTTGTTCCCAGTGTTTAAATGAGCCGTGTAGACAAGATTTTACTCCCCCAATCCTAGATGAATAAGGCGTAGGGTGACTCATTTTCGTCTGTAATGCGTTCAACCATTTTCGTTCTGGAATGTTTGTGTATAAAATACTCTGGGTAGGGCGCGGGGGTGGATTTAACCACTTTAAATAAACTTGAATGCTCTATCGGTGTAACTTGGTAGGTTTATATATATCATGTATATATTTCATATTAATAAGAATAATTGGCTTTACACCAGCAGTTCTGTACCTATTTTTGTATCCTTTAAACTTTCTCATATTCCACATAAAGAAGCCAACATTACCCTAATGTACCACACATTTTGGGAAAGTTCGAAGAATTTTACTGACCAAATAAAATTCGAGTTTGGTACAGCGGTTTGTTAAAACCAGCGTAACAAAGCATCAAAGTCAGAAAAAATTTAAATAAAAAAAGTGTCTATTTTGCAAACCTCGCCTTAACGTCACCGAGTTACATCCATTCTCGACCCCAGAGTTCTTTGAGATAAGGTTTTAATCTCAAAGCGCTCTGGGGACGAGAATGAGTCAAATCAGCAATCCTCCTATGACGTCTTCATTTTTCTGAAAACACGTCTTTTTACCGCTGACCATTATAAGTGATGGGATTGGCTTTCAATTGAATTTTCTCTGCTAAAAGGTTCATGCGTAATTACCCTTTCACAATAATACCATTTAGGGAAATAGGGAATGTGCGTCGAAAAAATGCTAAAAACAGACAATTTTTCCAAGACCTCATTGAGCAGAACCGTTTCACTGGCAACCCACATAATGAGATTTCAAAAAGTTTTTTAATTAAAAGTTGCCAAATAGAAAAATATTAAAAGTGATTAAGTCTTAGCCTTGTTAGGTTAGTATTTAAGGCGTTACAATAAAATGGATGATTTAGCTAGTTGAGTCCTTTCCTGGTAGCCACCTTAAAGGAGAGGCGAACTGCGCACGGCACGGCTGCGGAATAAAAGTTCATGATGACTGTGTTGATTTTAAAGACCAGGCCGACTGGCATAGTCCGCTCTATAATAAATCAATTTACATGTTCCAGTCATCATAACAAAAAAAGTCCTAAAAAAAGACTAAAAATGTTTTATATTGAAAATATTCGTAGGGTTATAAAAATTTGATGTTTTTTACATAAAAACGGTAAATTTTCACGTAAAAACTTTGCAGAACGACATCACCCTAGACCTGAAATATAAAACAGTCTGTTAAAAATACCAGTTTTGTTTACATCTTTGTGAGTGCTGAATTTTTTTTATAATTTAGTATTTTTACACATTTGCCAAACCGGTGGCTAAATTAAAAACAATGGAATATATTTCTTCTTATTGTAATGGCCACGGGTCAATACGCACAAAATAATGAATCAAAAAAGTTAAAGATCAAAATAGTAAAAAATGTTGAACAACATGCGAAGAACATTTTTATTATTTTATTTATACTACTGAACGTACTGAACAAATTGATATTTTATTTTGTGAGTACAGAAAAAGAAATTAAAGATTCGTGAAAAAAGAAGATAAAGCCACCATATTGCGCGTTCAAATTGTTGTTGAATGTTTCCGGTTTGTATATTTATTCAAATCTGGCGCCATCTTATCATAACAAACTTCATCGTTCGAAGCTCGTAGTTTTGTTGAAAAGGGACTTAAAACATGAAAAAATATTGCTGTTGGTCATGATAGATATTTCTTAAGTTCAAAGAAGTTTAAACGAAGGTTATAAAATGCTGTTATTATTATAGTACGTAAACTATTCTTCGTTATCTTCAGTGAAAGATCATATTTTAATGTTTACTGGTAAGTACATACATAGTCATAAGAAAAATAGATAGTCTGGTGACAAACAATAGCGCATTGTTCTCACTTATTACTAGACGGCCGCGCTAGCGACCAAACTTCCAATAGGGCACAGAAAAGTTCAAAATGGCCGGAGAGAGCATGTATATTACTTGTATTATTGCATTTTGATTTTGTTTTTTGATATATATATATAAAAGATATGCCTGGTGCAAACTGCTCAATACTTTACTGTCCAACGTCTCGTAGACACAAAGATATAAGTATATTTAAAGTCCTTCTTCCAAATAACGAAGTGAATAAGAAGTGGAGAGGTGAATTGATAAACATCATTACAAAAGATCGTGTAATTGACGATGCATTAAAGAAAAGGATCGCTTCTACACAACTGTTCATATGTGAAAGACATTTCAGAGAGGATCAATATTGGAAATGTAAGTTCATAATCCAGGTCTGATAATTTTCTAGCTCCAGTGTAGCCAACATGATATATATAGCTATATAGCTAAATATTATATATATATGTAGCTAGTTAGTTCATAGTCTGTGGGCAGAGGGATGGTGGTTTAGGGGACGGAAGAAAAAAATATTTGCCCATATATACCTACGCATACATACCATGTTATCTCTGGTTATTTAAAAACTATTATTTAGAGCTAGCTAGGAGTCACAGTAATATTTATTTTAGATGCAAATAGAAAGTCACTGAAGGAAGGAGCTCTACCATCTTTGAATTTACCTATAAAAAGTATTGCAACTATTTCCTCACCACCTCGTTCCAATTTATCTATCCAAAAACGAGAAGAATGCTTTGTACAGCTTTCCCCTACATTCCCATCATTTGTGTATAAAAGTTTCACAGATCTCAAAAATCGTATCGTTAAACTCAGTCTGGATCCAATTTGGTCTTTGCAAATCCAGGAAACATTAATCACTATCACTTGCTAATCTTCTCCGCATTTACTACCAAAGTATGAAATATTTATTAACGAATCTTTATATTTTACAATTCGCTTTTATGGGTGGATGTTACCTGATGATCACGAGTTGTATATAGAAGTTGATCGTACGCTCAAAAATATTACTGTATCAAATTTAATCATTAAAATTCAATCTTATGGTCTTTGCAATGGAATAGTGACACCCGATCCATCTAAAGAAATTAACTTTCAAAAACATGTCATCCCTAAAAAATTTGATATCACTGAATATCACCAAATGCCTTGTCATAGTCATGAATTTAAATTTATATACGAGGAAAATAGAAAGAAAGTAAACTTACTTGAACATGCAAAACTGCATGCACCTCTTAAAAACACATCTCAACAAAAAGTTAGCCTTGCATTACAACAAAAGCGTTTATATTGTAAACAATTAGAGTCAGAATTGAATGACATGAAAGTTGCCTTAGAAATGCAAAGCAAAGAAGTTACTCCAGAACTGGGTAGAGATTTTGTTTCTTTGTTCAATGGCTGCGATAAACAAAAAGTCCCTCATTTCATGAAGCTTTTTTGGGAGGAACAACAGAAATATATCAATTCTTCATGTGCAAATAGTGTTCGCTACCATCCTATGATAATAAAATACTGCCTATCTCTAGCTGCTAAATCATCATCTACTTATTCTGATCTTCGCTATGACAGCAAAACTGGTTCTGGTATATTAATCCTCCCAAGTTTAAGAACATTGAGAGATTACCGAAACTATATACCTTGTTGTATACCTTGTTGTGGGCTTTCGAAGAAAGTCTTCAGGGTTAGCAGTTGTGTGCCAGTCCTCCATTGGATTGAACATCCAGTTTACACCAATGTGTGCATATGTATAATCGAGTTTGAATCAGCCCGTCTTAACGTGGTGTATCCTACCAGTTGTGGTTCATCTGGTATCTGGAATAGATATTTATCAAGGCTGTTTTTAAAGAGGTCCAGTGTGCAACCAGACATATTACGGATGGATTTTGGGAGAATATATATATACGACCAAAAAGAGGATTTAATCATGAAGTTGTAAGAGAACTAGGAAAAAAAACGGAATTATTTTCTTCTCCAGAACGTTAAACAATTTTGTTTGATGAAATGAAGGTGCAGGACGATCTCGTATGGGATAAGCACACTGGGGAACTAATTGGATATGTAGATTTAGGAGATGTAAGTGTTAACCATGCTACATTGAGTGATGTTAAAGAACTTGCTACACATGTTTTGGTTTTTCTTGTAAAAAGTGTTGTGAATCCTCTTTCCTTCAGTCTTGCAACTTTTGCTACAACAGGTGCAACATCATTTCAAATTTGTGTGAGATTGGTCATGAAAGTTACTGTTGTATATAGTGTATTTTTGTATTTATGCCTGTACGCCCTGTTGGTCTAATGGTTATGACACAAATAAGAGATCTAGGTTCGAATCCTAGACAGGGCTAAAACTTTTTTTTACAATCAAACACAGTTTATACTTCAAACAAGATTCATTTCTATATGTAATCAAGTTTGAAGAAAATAGTCTCAGCTAGGAATTACACCTAGTTTACCATAAATGGCATTCTCTAATAGAACTGAGACGTGGTAATGTAGCTCTAAAAACGCTGTTTTATTGTTTTTGAAAAAGACTAATACCTTATCTGATTCAGACTTAGATTTTTAACTTAGTTCGTAGTGATTTTTTATGTTTCCTTTTTAGCAGCTTTGTTTCTCACGAATGTCCTTTGCTAAGAAGAAAACATACAATTTCTAACGAGTGAACTCTTCCACCCCACAACACTGTACAATCATTTTTAGCTGTATTGGATTAATAATAATACTTTATCGACTTTAGATACAACCAAATCTTTTTCATTTTCCTTCTTTTTTGGTGTAGCTAGCATATGCTTGGTGGTGTTGACATGTCTTGTAAGTCAACGTTGTGGAGCACTTATTACATTTGCATAACACTTTCTTTCCATCATTGCTTGTTACTTTGGATACCAACATATCCAATTCCACATTAAATTCTATATCATCATCAAGAAATTCCCCTTCTAACTTCTCATAAGATCCTGGAGATCATCTTTAGCAACAGAATCGCCCTTCGCAGCGGCCATTTTTAAAAATCTGTGCCCCATGGGGCCGTCGAATTCAAAAGTTGCAGTGCCGATTCAATATCAATACAAACAGACTATCTGTTTTTCTTATGACTATGCTTAAGTGGATAAATTTTGGCGAGTATTTAATTTGGCGAATGACCAAAATGGAATATTTGGCGGGGATTTAATTTGGCGAATGATAAATTTTATAAAATTTGGCGAGGATTTAATTTGGCGAATACAAAAAAATGTTTATTTTGGCGGGGATTTATTTTGGTGAATGACACAAAGAAATGAATTTTATGTCTTGAAATAATTTATAAAAAATAAGAATAAACGTATATATAAACACAAGATTTGTTAGAGAGTAAAAAAATACTTGTATTTATAAAACTTGTGAATATAAAAAAAAGTTCGTTTTTTTGGGAAAAAACATTTTTTTCTTAATTAAAAACAAAAATGTATTTTTTTTTAAATTTGGCGGGGATTTAATTTGGCGAACTGTAAATTATGTTAAATTTGGCGAGTATTTAATTTGGCGAATTTCGCCGAAATTCGCCAAATTTAATCCTCGCCAAAATTTATCCACTTAAGGTAAACGACTCTAATGTTCTTGCTGTTGTTATTGTTATTGCAGTTCACCGCCGATCTGAGGTTATATGTAAATGTACCCTGCATAATCCAAATTTTTTTTAATTGCACCTCCCACTTCAAGGAGCTCTACCAAGGTAAAAACCTTCGTCTTCAAAATCTGCGTTCTCGCGATAATACCAGCAAAACTTCCGAAACGAACCGTTGGTGTTTCGTGACCTTGAGGACATCCAAATATACGTCATTGCAAATGTTAAAATATTTACACAAAAGCAGCACTAAAAGATTAGATGTAGTTTGTAAACAAAACGTTTTGTTTTATCGGACTTTGCACCCGTAATCTTAGTCCTCAGACAAACAGAAAAAAACATTGCAGTTGTAAAAGTCACGTCTCCCGGAGATACTGCTGCCATATCGACTGACTTAATTATGGTTCTGCCTGTGCTTCAGATGCTGCTTACTGACTTGTTAGTATAATTAAGCGTGGGAGAAGAAAATTGAACACTCTTCTTGTAGTGGATTGGCCACCGTGGTGTAAGTTCATAGTACAGTGTACAGGGTCTTTAGAGAGGCTGAATGAACTAAATGTTTAAAAAAATGATCGTTTTTTCTCTTAAACAGGACATGTCCGTTTTGTCGTCAAAAAGATCTATAAAACCGCACTCGAAAATAATGTCTTTGTACAAGGACGAAGATGAACTTGATCTTTCATGTAGACGCACACGAGGTTTGGTAAGACACACAAAACTTTTAACTGCTAAATGATGTCTGCTCCCACCTGTCATTCGTGACGTTAAATCAATATTTATGTTTTCTTGGGTTGCTGTGTTTGGCAAAGGTATGGAAACTACACAATCACGAGACGCAATACTTAACATATATTTCCAATGGTTAATAAAGGGCGCGATTTTTTTACGCAAAATTCGAGGAGAATCTAGGAAGTCACTCAAGTCAATTCATGTTACATTAGAATTCAATAAACACATGACGGACTTTAAATGTAGTTTAGTCAACCGATATAAAGGCATTTACTAACCATGAACTGGCTTGTTGACATACTTTCAAATAACTGAACAAAAAGCAGTAATTGTTCACTCACGGTCTCTTTTTTCGGGAAAGTTAACCATGGCGTACACGAAGATTAGCTAAGTTTCATGCGCAAAATTACGATAAAAATCTTACCTGTTTGCTTTGCAGTTTCTAATTTCCAGTCTTTTTCGCGGACAAGCAGTGCCACCACAATATGGTTTGCGTTTTATAAGAACTTCTCTCCCTTGAGTTTCATTATTTCCGCAGCCTAAACATCTACCCCAGGGTGTCAGATAATACACACAAGGTCGTGGACAACATTTCTTGTTGCAGGCAGATACTTGTTTCAATCTGCAACAGCCTCCACCATATTTCTGGACGATATTTCTACTTCGCGTTCTGGTGCCGGCGGAACCACACGATTGAGAGCACTCGCTCCATGCACTCCACTTGGAGAGGCGACAATTTTTAGAACATCTGCGACGCCGCCGAGAATTCTTGTTTTCAGTGGAAAGAATTACGATGAAAATAAGAAATAACGAGAGCTTCATGTTTCTGCGAAGACACAGTGAAAGATATATGCATTGATATTTAACCCTGTCATTACAAATATATTTTCGTGCCAAATATAAGGAAGGGGAATGTTTGCATTAGGTCTAATTACATGATATGAGAATGATGTATTTCGTTATTACAAGCATTGGAGAAAGTAAAGTGAAGTCAAAAAAAGAAAAAAAAAAAGAAAGAAAATAGAACTGACTAAGATTTTCGGTACTAATACAAAATAGCAGCTAGAGAGATAGGGAAATGTATGTTCTAGCGCAACGCACATCCCGCGCACGCGCACGCACAAGTCCCTATAATTCAACAAATCCAGTACCATCCAACACAAGTCCTATAATTCAGCAAATGAGTAAAAAAATTTCTAGCCCAAAATCCCTAAAATTCACCCGCACATTGATGACGTCATCATATTCCCATAAAGATCATCATATTCCTATAAATATCATCACACCCCATAAATATCATCATATTCCCATAAATATCATCATATTCCCATAAATATCATCATACCCCCTCCCCCCTACAAAAATCCTCTAAATATCATCAAAAATCAACGCATGCGCAGTAAAGAGGTGAACAACTGCGTTAGTATTGAGCAAAACATAAAATTAACGGACAATCGAAATTTACATAATAAATGAACACGCATACTGTGAAACAATTACGCGATATTGCAAAAGGTCGTGGAATTAAGGGGTATTATAGGCTACGCAAGGCTGAATTGATTGCCCTATTGGATGACGTACCACAGAGGCCACCTAGAGGGGCCGGACAACGAAAAACAATCAGGCCCGTGACTATAGTACCAACACCGGAGGCCATGGACATTTTTGAGGGACAGGAAATGTCGAAAAATCGTTCGATCGTGGAAACCAAGATGAAGGGATGGTATAACTGGCTAGTGAACGCAGTTCCAAAGCCTATAAAAGAGGGAGTCAAGAGAACCTATGCAGCCTTCAAGCGTAGGGTGATGGATCTCTATAACAGGGCAGCCGGCACGAAACCTACACTTCATGATGAGGTAGAAAAAGAGGCTGATGAAGACTACCTCCAAGACATCCAAAATCTATATGAACAGCCGGAGCAAGATTTTACGCCTCAGGAACATAAGCATGCTCTCCACAGGACCTTTCGGAGTTTCCGCATTCCTGGTATAGGAGGGGCCGACGTAGACGGGTATATAGGGATGGTAAGACACAACGTGAAAACCTTGATTGAGGACCAGGTAGAAGATATGGGCTCGGCAAAGATACAGCTGTCCCTCTGGATCATGTGGAAAAAGCCATCAAATATGGAGGGGGTCAACGATGAGTATATTGAGGTGAAGAAGGCTTTTAATAGTAATATGGCCTCAGTTTCCAAGGTAGCGACGTAGACGACGTGCTTGATGGCACGTTTGCCCAAATCAAGACGCACGTGGAACATCCAGCATTACCCCAAAGCGGCTTTACGATTAGTCGAATCCTACATCTTGACATAGACTTCCATAAATTGCGGTTAACAAGGCGTTCATCATATATAGAACCCCCCAAATGGATAGCATCAAAGAAGGCCATCATCAACCCAAAAAATGAGGATGAGGAGTGCTTCAGGTGGTCCGTTATAGCATCCCTACACCATACGGAGATTGAAAGAGATCCACAAAGAATCACTAAGCTGAGACCCTACGTAGACCTTTATAACTGGGAGGGTATAGAGTTCCCCACAAGTATAAAGAGCATATCCAAGTTCGAGAAGAATAACAAGGACATTGCGGTAAACGTCTTGCATGTGACGGGGAAGAGGATCAATATTCTGAGACGATCGGAGCATAACGGACGTAACAGGCAGGTGAACCTGCTGCTCATCACGGATGACAAAAAAACCCACTATACATCCGTCAAAAGCCTTTCGCGGCTCTTAGGTATTGAGACCTCGAAAAATACGGCAAAAATGCATTTTTGCCTGAATTGTCTACAGGCCTTTCCTACAGTTGAATCGAGGGACAAGCACTATCTCTACTGTAAGGACCACGAGGCTGTCAAGGTCACAATGCCAAACGAGGCCGAGAAATGGCTATTCTATAGAGATGGCCGACAACAATTCAAGGTACCCTTTGCAATCTATGCCGATTTCGAGAGCCTGCTCATCCCGGTAGAGGATGCCAGGGATACCAAGACTAAAAGGCTGAGCAAGCATGTACCATCTGGATGGTGTACCTACAGCACGTTCGCCTATGGACCCGTACCAGACCCAGTAACAGTGTACCGTGGCAAGGACTGTGTAGCCTGCTTCGTGGACCACCTAGAAGACGAGGTCAAACGTCTATATAATACATACCCGCAGCAACCCATGCTGGAACTGACAGAGGGAACATGACGCGGCCTCAGAATGTCATATCTGCATGAAACCCTTTGACGACTACGAAAATAATCGTAAAGTTAGGGACCATTGTCACTACACAGGGCTGTATAGGGGTGCCGCGCATAACAGCTGCAACCTCAAATACAAGATACCTAGTCACATACCCGTGATATTCCACAATCTCTCGGAGTACGACGCGCACCTCTTCATACGGGAATAGGGTGAAAAACACGACACCCAGGACATCGGTTGCATAGCAGAGAATACTGAAAATATATCAGTTTTAACGTTAAAATCAAGGTACCGCTCGCAGGTATGGGGTATGGCGATGGCCAGACGTATAAGACCATAGAGATCAGGTTTATCGATAGCCGTCGATTCATGCCATCCAGCCTGGACAAATTGGCAAGCAACCTCATTGGGACAAACGCCGCAGGTATGAAATGTCAACATTGTGCGGATACCTGTCTAGAATTCCATAGCATAGACGCCGAATACACGGCAAGGTTTTGGTGTAAAAATTGCGACTCGAATATCACGAAGCAATTAGACAGGGACCAGGTAAGGGCAAACGTACCATTCATGGCAAAGTTCATCGACAAAGATGATGTTTTCAGGCTGATGCTTCGAAAAGGCGTGTACCCGTACGAGTATATGGACGGATGGCAACGATTTGAAGAATTGGAGCTACCTCCCAAGGAGGCATTCTACAGCAAGCTGAATATGAAGGGTATCAGCGACAATGACTATACCTATGCTAAATGGTATGGAATGTCATCATCCCAGAGGGTGATAGCGTAACCATGGGCGACTATCATGATATATATCTCACCATGGACGTCCTGCTATTAGCCGACGTATTTGAAACGTTTCGGGACGTGTGCTGTACAAACTACAAGCTTGATCCTGCGCACTTTTACAGTGCACCTGGCCTGGCATGGAAGGCAGCACTAAAGTATACCGGAATCAAGCTAGAGCTCATCACGGATCCCAACATGTTATTGATGTTCGAGAAGGGTATCCGTGGAGGTATAACCCAGGCCGTACACCGTTATGCCAAGGCAAACAACAAATACATGGGAGACCAGTACGATCCAGAGGTTGAATCATCCTACCTGCAGTATTTGGATGCCAACAACTTATACGGCTGGGCGATGCGTCAAGACCTTCCAACAGATGGCTTCAAATGCGTGTCAAATACTGAGGCCTTTACCGAAAGGCGAATTGCTCATCTTGTTGAAAAAAACAAGTATGGGTACATTTTAGAAGTAGATATCGACTACCCTGATAGGCTACAAGATACACACAACGAACTACCATTTCTACCTGAACGCAGGACGGTCCACAAGATCGAGAAATTGGTACCAAATTTGGAAAATAAGCGGAGGTACGTGGTACATATCAGGGCCCTTCACGAGGCTATAAAACATGGGCTTGAATTGAGGAAGGTGCACAGGGTCATTCGGTTTAACCAGAAGGCATGGTTGAAGGGGTACATCGATCACAACACGAGGCTGAGAACGGCTGCCAAAAACGAGTTCGAGAAGGATTTTTACAAGCTGATGAACCTCTTGGTGTTTGGCAAGACTATGGAGAATATCCGGAACCACCGCAACATCCAGCTGGTCACCAATGAGGACAAGTATATGAAGCTTGTCATGAAGCCAAATTTCAAGGGTGGAAGCCGGTTCAGTAAACACCTCTTAGGTGTAGAGATGGGTAAGACGGAGGTGAAGATGAACAAGCCTGTATACATAGGCCAGGCGATCTTGGACCTGTCGAAGCTGATCATGTACGAGTTCCATTACGACTATATGCAGCCAAAATATGGTAGCAAGCTGCAGCTCTGTTACATGGATACCGACAGCTTTGTATACCACATCAAGACACATGATTTCTATGTTGATATCGCACAGGATGTTGAAAAAAGATTCGATACGAGTGCCTATAATCCAGATGATAACAGGCCTCTCCCCATAGGAAAAAACAAGAAGGTGGTAGGCCTGATGAAGGATGAACTAGCAGGTAAAATCATGACGGAGTTCATAACGCTTAGGGCAAAACTCTATGCCTACAAAAGTCTTACAAAAGAGGGCGGTGATCGCAAGGCCAAGGGCGTGAAGAGATGCGTGACTAAAAAGTCCATCACCTTTGACGACTATCGGCGATGTCTGGAAGAGGGCGTTGATATATACAGAAGCCAAGTGCTGATTCAAAATAAGAACCATCAAATATACACCCAAGAGGTGAACAAATTGGCGCTCAACAGGGCGGACGACAAACGGATCGTTCAACCTGATCAGATTACAACGCTTGCCCGTGGCCATTACCGCCTGGTGCCTACCCGGGAATAAAATGGAGGTGTGTTTACTAATCGCTATACTTCTACCGTATGCTCTGATTGCTTATGGATATTTTCGTTACAAAAGACTACTAATAAATATGTCAGAGCTTGCACAAGTATTCGACACGGCCTCCGCAGAATACGAACAGATAGAGAAGCCCATCGATAAACGCCAGGCTTTGAAGGAGGCCCTGAGGAAAGGTAAAGGGTACCTTCTACCCAAAAAATGTACGGAAGGGTTTGTCAAAAAGGCACATGATGAGGCCATTGACAAGGTACATACCGAGTACCTTCAACGTGAGCTTCAGGAGAAGGGTGAAAAGACTGCTAGGGCACTGTCTACCCATGTTATCAGCCTATATGCCATCATTGTTGGAAACCTTGTGGATATTGACTCTTTCGACGAATTACGTCGGGATATTGAAGAGGATCCTATTATCCGAGACTCCATGACAGATCTCGGGATCCTTGTATACTGTACCATTGGGAGGTGTCTGGTGCCTATCTTGGTAGCAGGACACACGGCCCGACATATGGGTAAAAAGAAACAGGAGGAGGAGGAGACTAAGGAAGAGCCTCGGACGGCGGTGCTATAAGATAAATGACTGAGGAAGAGAAACAAGAAGAGCGAATAATTACAAAACCAGTAAAGCATCCGGGGCGTGTGGCCCAGGGCCACAAGTTGGCAGCACTGATGAAGAAAAGGAAGGAAGAAATGAAACAACAAGAGGGTACTGTAGAGCCTGCAGTCAAAGCCTCTTCTGGGACCAATTCCATACAGTCAGTCTACATGTATGGCGTAGGGACCTTGGCCGTGCTTGCCATAGGCGTCGGGGTATGGTATAGGCTTGGTAGGGGTGAAAATGAATCTACCAAGCCAGCGACTAATCCAGAGCCTCAACAAAAGGGTAAAAGCCAGCCTCATATTGAAATGTTTAAAATGTTGTAATATAAATGAGTACAGCAACATCAAGCAACATTAGCCCAAAAGAAACCATGGTTATTGACTCCTTATGGGAATCAGTCAGACTAGTATCGTATACAATCCTAATAGCTATGGGTGCGAAAAAGGCCCTAGGGGTTTCTAGACCTGGGGCAAAGATGGACCTGGAGGACGGCTTGAAGCTCGCCGGCTATATGACGGCAGCGATCTTGTTCGACGAATACGCGATCAAGCAGGGTTGGTATAAGAAATCTCTGATACCCCCAAAATAGACCGCCTATTAAAATTTCTATCTCTCTACGAGAGATAGAAATTAATATGGAGGACGGTAAAAAATGCTCGAAATGCAGGCACTATCTCCCATTGAGTTGCCAGGGTATTGCACAAGGCGAGCCCCGGAATAGTAAATGGAGGCCAGGAAATGTTACAAATGTAAAAAAGTGTTTCCTCCTGAGATGTTTAAAATTAGGGGTAATAGTAGGACGAAGAGTTGTTTAAGTTGCCTGGCCAAGGCGAAGGAGAGGCGGCGTACCAAATGTAAGGACCCTGTTATCGAATACGAATAGACCCTCTTAATATTGACAGGGAAATTAGAGGGTTTCAACAGGATAAAGATTACCTACTTCTCTACACCCTGTTGACATACAACATCATACCCCGGTACATCGAACTCATCGGAGCACCCCCCGAGAGCCCGGAAAAGGTACTACTCGTCAAGGGGTACCGCAAGGTATTGCGATGCCTACAGGGAAAATTGGCATATACTCCACTACCCCTCGAATATAAGACCCTGAATACCAAGCTCTGCCCTGCCTGCCAGGGGTCTTTGGTGAACAATCACGGTGGTGTGTTAATTTGTTCAATATGTGCCGCCCTGTACCCCAAAATTGATAACAGGAAATGGGGTTATCAATAAATGTTAGATGTGGTCATTGAACCCCATACCTGTATTTTTACGGGCCCGACAAGTTGCGGAAAAACGCAACGCGCTCTAGACCTGCTGGAAAATGAGTATAAAAAACACTATCACAACATAGTGGTGCTGTGCTCTACCCTGAAATGGAATACGACATACCTTGGGAGGGCATCGCTCTGGCGGGACCCCTACGTGTTCCTTATAGACCCGGGAAATGAGCTATTTGAATGGATTCAGAAATTATCCTCGCTGTTGGCGGGCGAAGAGACCCTTTTCATAATAGACGATATGATATCTGATGAAAGCCTTGATAAGCGTCGACAGCCACTACTTGAATTAGCTATCAGTGGTAGGCATCGCAGACACAGTTTATGGCTCTTAACGCAATCGTATACTGCATTACCCAAGAACCTTCGGAGGCAGAAAAAAGCCCTGTTTTTGTGGTTTCCCCACGAAAAGGGTGACATGGAAATGATCGATGAGGAGACTAACTTGATACCCGACTGGTCGGACATCAAGGCTGAGCTGAAAAAGTCCAAGCACGCATGCCTGTACGTGAGGTTGGAACACCCTAGGACTTGGAGGATTCTCGAATGACCGCGTTGAAATCCCCTGGCCAGGCATTGTTATATTAGAAAATGTCGTCGCAGCTTTCTCTCTTCAACGCAGTGCCCGCAGGAGTCATCGAGACCCTGTTTGATGAACAAAATCAACCTCATTTTAAGCGTGCCGACCTCGAAAGATTCCTGAATATTCCAAATGCTAGGCAGTATGGTCTTGATCGTCATATGACAATATCAAGGGGAGAAATAGAGGGTCGAGTGGGTCGAGTGAGCGACTACAGTCGGTCAGGTATGCTAGGAGGAGGGAAAAACCGGCATGACATCTTCGTCACGCTGGGAGGGGCCCTTAAAATTACACACCGTTCCAGGAAAGCCAAGGCAGTAAAACTAATCTCTTGGTTAGCCCAAAAAGGTGTTGAGAAATTACAGGATGAACTCAAGGAGCAGCGTCAAGCCCTTGAGGATAAGGATATTGCTATGGTGCTCCTTGAGGATGACTTAGACGATAGGGACAAACAGCTCATAGTGCTGGGGGATGAAATTGAGGAGCTACAGCAACGTGCCGTGCCCCATCTCGAGGATCCTGGGAAGGATAACAGTATGGTCATTATCCAGAAGAACAACGACGATCCCTGGCCATACCTAGCCATCTGTGGCCAACAGGGGTATGTAGCGCAAAAAATACGGAATAAGCTTGTTGACTACCCCAAGGGTGAGATTGTGGTACTAGCAGAGACCCCGAATTCTATTGTCCATTACAACTGGCTTCGAGAACGTAGATGTATCGAGGTAAACCCCGAGCGTGTGAGACATTTCAGGCTTGGTGAACACTACACACATGAACGTCTCCTGGAGCTCGCTGAATGATATGACTTAAACGGGCACTAATTTTAATACCCACAAGGGTATTAAAATTATCCTCACATCATATATTAGTTTCAAACCAGCCCTAAAACAAGAGAAGAAATACAGGTAGGGGTTGGGGGTGTCACCCCCAACCCAAATGAAGACCAAAATTGGTATGATACCACCATCATTCCTATCCACCAGGTCTGAAATAGTAGGATCCAAGGGGGCATCTCCCAGATGTACCCGATTAGGTACCACTTTTCCCGATCTCCAAAGAAATCTACCACTCTTTAACCTCCTCTGGGGGTACCTGAACGTCCTCTGAAATAAGCATCAACTCTTCCGAGACGAAGCTTCTTTAAGGGCCGTCTTTCAAATAGTACAGCACGCGGCTACCCTCCGTTATGCGCCCCAGTCTATAAGTTTGTCTGCTCCAAAAGGCGTCAGTTGCGCGTCTTTTCAAGTCCCCATATTCTTCCCCCGGTTGTAACAGATAGAGGTACAACCCGTCCTCTGGTAAGGGTTTTTCTTCGGGGTATTCTTCACTTTTTGCAAGCGGTACTTCATCCATCTTCATGGCCTTGTTAGGTTTCATATTAATCATAGAAGTCTTGGTATTGTTGAGACTTTATACGATAGAGTACAGGTGTTTGACCCATGTGCTACTAGTCTCTGAGGAGACCAACTCCTGCGCATCTTGAGGTTTAAAGAGTCTCTCTGCGAGTACCCTGTTGTAGGATTCGACAAAGGCCGTAAATGTATGGTGGTACTTGGTGGTGGCCCTCTTGATTTCCACCCCCTTGTCCTCTAGCAATTTTGTTACATCCGATTTGAACTCACTACCATTGTCGCACTGAAAAATCTTGGGGTAGTGTAAAGGTCCCGCTTTGTAGATATCCTTGATCATATCAGAGACCTCGCTAGCCTTCTTGGTACGCAGGGGCCTAGCTACATTGTACCTTGAGGCCACGTCAATACCTGTCAGGATGTATTTGTAGGTGCTTCCATACAACCGATCATGAGGCATGTACAACAGATCAAACTGATGCATTTCGTTGGGTGTTGTAATTGTGAAGTGTGGATAATCAATACGTTTTGGGCCCCGAATATACCTGAGCCGGAGTAGTTGACGAGACAACCAGTGGGTTACTAGCTTTTTTGATAGACCGCTCTCCTTCGCAAGTAATTTGATAGCCTTGCGCCCGGTCCATACATTTTCTGGGGTATAGTAAATTTGGCTTAGCTTTTCCGCCTCCTCATCGGTAATACTATGTGATGCTTTTGACATGTTTATTATACATGTTAAAAACCTTCTACAGATACTTATATGCAATGAGGCCTAGCAGGGACAGGGAGGCAACGATGAACGTGAGTTCCCCATCCTGTTGCTTCTTTGGTGGTATATAGAAATCCGACAATTTAGGCTTACCCTCCTCTGTTGCAATATAATACTTGTACAGGTCGTCGTCCAACTATTTTAGGCTTTTACCGGCCTTTAGTTGTAATTCTCGTTGCTCGGCAAACCAGTCAATCTTGGCCTGTCGACCACGTATCCATGCGGCCTGGGCCTCATTGAGTTTTTCTATGGCCTCATCGTGCCTCTTCCGTTCGACCTCGCCATGCCCCGAAAGTTTGGAAAATAGATAGTTGGTACCGCTAAATTCCAGGGCGTTGATTAACGCGCCCCCTGCCATAATTGCCAATGTAGCCATGCTTTATTCAGTACTCCACAGAATGATAACGGCCATCTAGGATATTCAACTGCGCATCCATTAGCAGGTATACATAACACCGTATATCCCCAGTTCCGTCGGATTTCTTGGTCATATGGAGGGTAATGCCATCACTAAGACGTTGAAGGGGCCTTCCAGAGCCATGCAGGTATTGTCATTAGATGCCCTGAAATCAAGGCGTACCTTTCGTTAAAAAATTGTCCGATGGTCACGCTAGAGTTGTGGCTACCAAAAATGTTGACAACCTGCTCAAGGTGGTCCTTGGGGAGCATGGCATGGCTATACAGTTCGTTAGGCTCGCCCTCCACGGTGATGGATATTTTTTCTATCTTGGGGTTGTAAAACACCTCGTTCTTTCCAGCATAAGATTTCACTATTGCGGGGTCTATAAAGAGTAGCAAGACACCTTTGAGGCTCTTAGCAAGGGTATCGATTTGAAGGTTGTAACTGGTATCAGATTTTTTAAGGGTCACCACCTTGCTCCTTAGGATCCGTTCATAGGGCAAGGCGAGTCTTGCATACCGCGACATCATGGCACTCGAGAGACCTTCATGGCTGATTTTGTCAAACTCTAGCTTGATGTTAGTGATCTTGTAGGTGGCATCGGCCGCTTTGGCTGCCGTAGATCCCACGGCTGCTGTCCCTCTATCCTTGATCACGTCGCCGTACGATGCGAAATGTAGAACGAACTGTAACCTGTCATGGAGCCCTGCCTGGTAAAACGGCAAGTCTCTCGTTAGCTCGAACATGTTCCCAATAGGGATACAGAAGGTGTTACCATACGAGGCGGCAATGGCTTTCTCTTCATCCGTCCCTACATGGTCAGTGGCTTTGGCCTGGAGAGCCCTAATCGTACCATCGTTGGGGTTGGTTCCCTCAAGAATTAGATTGTTTTCCTTGTCAAATTTGGGCAGCTACAAGTCCCGATACACTGCCATGATATTGTAATCACTGATATTTTGGACCTCGTTGCCGTTCAGAGTGATGCGTAGGTTCCGCACCAGACTTTTGCCTATGTTGCTGACCGGCGTACGTTTGGTGTTACTCCCCGTCAGCGTCAGATCAAATAAGAGCCTGAGACTGCCGGGAAAGATGACGTCATTTTGGGACATATTTGGAATGTCTACATAGAGGTCCTCGTTCTGATTAATGGTGCTTGGTATATGGCTTATTTGGACCCGTTGACGGCGTCCCTTGATGCCAAAGAGCTGCTTCGTTTCTACATATGGGTCTAGGGTAGTGCCGAATGTACTCATGTTTATTATATATATAGATTTTTCTACAATAAATGGCCGATAATATAGGATTTACGCATGAAGATGATCTTGACGATAAGGGTGGTGGGGATGATAAGCCTGATGATGATACTACGCAAAAACTTCCATCAACGCCAGGGCCTTCAACCCAGGGAGAACAACAACATGGAGAAGAGCATGCTGAGAACACGGGGACACCCGAGGAGCAACTGCTTGAATCGAAGGTTAATAGTCTTTACACGCATCTTAGGGAGGAGCTGAGGATGCCTAATGCGATACATTACGACAAGTTTCGGTTGGAAAAAGGAAATCAACTTATTGTTAAAAGGCTTGTGATAGGGGAAGAAGCCTATCCGGAAATAGTGATCACAAATAAGAATGGTACCTTAAAAGCTGTTGGCCAGATACGAAAGTTTTTAGGTAAGGAGCGTATGATAGCCCTAGGTTTTGACAATTATACTACACCTAATAAAGGTGGTAAATTCAGGGCCCAGAAACTCCTACAGGGGTACAAGCATATAGAGGAGGAGGTTGAGGAGAAGGCTGATGATATGGAGATGCTACCCTTGCTCGAGAAGGTTATAGACGAGACGCAAAGTTTTATAGATACTTCAATTGGTGGGGATGGTGAAGGCATCACCGAACGTGAAAGAAGAGGGTTTGACGACAGAATTCAAAAGATAAGGGACGCTATGAAGCTACATAAGGCCAATATGATATTATACAACAGTGAGATTATCAAGGCGGAGGGCAAGTTAGACCAACTTGAGGAGCAGAAGGCCGGGGCAGCCGAAGGACAAAAGGCTAACCTTGATGAGGAAATAACAAAGGTGAATAAAAAGATTAAAGATCTGAACGGAAAAAAAAATTTTGAGCAGGAAGCACATGGCCTACTATCCTTTGACATATACCCCCAGCTGAGGGTCATCAAGGAGACCCTGATGAAAATCGCCGGGGATGACACGTCTTTGCTCGAGAAGTTAAAAATCTTGTTCAAGGAGCAGGGTCTGACTATAGCCAACATCGTCTCAACCATTGGACTGTTGGTTTCAACCATTGTACTCGCGGCTACAGGAGGGGGTTCCGCAGCAGGTGCTGCAGGAGGAAGTGCCACAGGAGGTGCAGGAAAAGGCTTTGTAGAGAAGCAGCTTGAAAGGCTTGGAAAGTTCCTCAAATATCTGGCAGGCAAAGCAGGCGCTGCACTACCCGGGATTATTGGTACGGTTGTCTCGTTCTTTCTCAGGGTAGCGGCAACAGTCGTGGAATACGCGGCCAAGCATCTGTACATGGCCATCGCGGCCGCTGCTGGGTTTGTCGTGCTCTATTTTGGTGGGAAGGGGAAAAAAGCATGATCTATTTAAGCCAGATATAGGTAATGATTAGCCCTACCCCTGCCGTGATCAGTGTTGCCTTGGTATCCTCATGTTGCTGGGAGGGTTCTATAGGAGGTGTAGCATGCTTAGGTGGTGTAGGAGGTGTAGATGGTGTAGGAGGTGTAGTATGCATAGGGGGTGTGGTATGTATAGGTGTTTTGATAGTATGCATAGGGGGCATGGTATGTATAGGGGGTATAGCATGCTTGGGATTTGTACTATGCATAGTGGGCGTGGCATGCTTCACAATAAGCCTGTTATTCACGTCAACCTGGACACCCACGCTAACATTTGCAGGTGCGATCAAAATATTGTTGTTATACCCTACAATTTTGCCTATGCGGAGGTTCATATCAGAGGGTAGCATGTACACGCTTGGCATGACGGCAATATTCACTGGAGTTCGGGCATATTGGAGTACTTTTTGGAATTGCGTGATATCATGCCCTACATTTTCCTGACGTTGTACCATGGCTTCAAATTTCTGCAATAGGATTTGTCTTGCTGTGTACTTGTCCGCACCGGACCCGAGTAGGGATGCCTTTGCCCCTGCCTGCGATCCAAGCAACAAGACCACGTAAACCCTTATACTCTCACTTAGCTTGGTCAGGCCTTCCGACGTCAAGCCCTGACTTGTTGGTATGATGAATTTGGCCCAATCACCCTCGACTTGTGGCCACCATGAACCGTTGGTGAGTGAAGCCGATACCGATTTGGTTTTGTACAGGTCATTAGGGTCGGTACCGTACTCTCGACATACCTGCGCATATCCAGAGGTTGAGTAGGGATTTTTGTACTGACTAAACCCATCGTTAAAAGGCATGGGTACCTTCATCTTTGCTAGAATGCGTCGCATATGGTAATAGACATGGAATTTGAAGATGGAGTTGACAAGGGGTAGGGAGCCCGTCATATGCTTGGCGGAGATGCCTAATGTCGTGCTCGCGCAATGGGTTGCAAAGTTAACCTGAATATTCCAGTAGTCCAGGGCCTGTCCTCTTGTCCATCCCTGAATAACAGGGTCGTTAAGATAGGTTGTTGTAACCTTGATGGGTTATTTGGTAAACTCGGGAAATACCACGGAAATATGTGATTCCGTAGACACGTACAAATCCTGATGCTCCAGGCTGGTTACACCAAGAGGCCATTCACCCCTGATGGATTGGTACTTTGCGTTGGGGTTGTATTGGTATATATTCATCCTTTTCTTCTAAACAAAAGGATGAAGCAACTCTATATCAGCGATATTACGAAACCCACGATATTCGAGGACTACTTGGGACAGGACACGAGAATTGCTCTAAAGTCCATCAGCATTCGACCCGTATGGTTGAATCTTTACAGCGATAATGAATTTTTCATCCGTAAAATAGGGCCCGATCAGAGGGAAATTAGGATTGAGATTATGAACGGTCTGTACAGGATCGAGGATCTGGCAGCTATCGTCAATAGTCAGGCACAGGAAAAGATCAAACTGTTTGTCTTGAAAAATGGACTCTGTAGGCTCCGTGTCAGTGACGGGTACACGGTGGTTATTCATCGACAGCTGCAAGAGCTCCTGGGTCTATCCTACGACCCTAGTAAAAAGTACTATCAGAAGGGAGACTATGATTCCGATTACAAGACTAATATATATATTCGACTACGCCTTGTTTGTCCCCAGTTGGATGAAGACGATTGTCTGCTAGATGGTAAAAAGTCGAAAATTCTCGCTTTACTCCCCACCAAGGAATTAAACGCTTGGGGATGCTGACCTGGAGTTTTGACACTCCGATCTATCTACCCCTAAAGGGGTCCACAGATCGCCTAGAATTCATGCTAAGGGACGAATTACACCATGAGAAGAATGTATCCTTCACCGCACTAACGATGCAGCTGATTATAGAATAAACGGCTGATTTAACTAAGCTGTATCCGAGCTTACCAAGCGCACCAGCGGAAGATACTATACAGATTGGAAGCCAGAATTTTAGACTTGCCGTGATAAGAGGGATTGAGGCATTTCTAAGGGGTGAAATTAAGGAGCGTGATAGGCTCTCAAAGAAATTCAAGATGCACGGGACCTGGGTTCGATACTGTGATCATGGACTATTGGGGGTTAGTATTATCACCTCGGGCGTAGGAATTGGGGCGCTGGCCTCGGGTCTTGGTGCTCCGCTCTGCATAGCGATGGGGGGTATTACAATCGCCGTAGGTATCGGGCAGGCCGGTCTACGGAACGCCTCAAAGAGGCTTGGTGTGAAGGCCAGGAAACATGAGAATATAAGATTATTAGCTGAGGGTAAGTTGAACTCCATCATTGACCTGATTTCAAAAGCCATCGAGAATGGAGTCATCAGCAACTACGAATTTAGTCTGATCACGCAAGAGAAGCAGAAATATATGCTGTTAAAGGAACAGATGCGACAGCGTTTTAACCGTATTGTCAACGCCATCAATGAACAGGAGCGTGCTCAGCTAGTTGCTAAGGGTCGGGAGGAGGGGAGGCAAGACGTTTTTAAAAAAATGCAATCCGTACAGTATGCAAGCGCTACCTAGGGTCTCCACCTGAGTATAAGCCTTAATTTTATACATTTTATAAGTCATACAAGACCTATAAAATATAGGGGTTTTTAATCCTCATTCAGCAGCCATTCAGCCTTAAAGTCCTTGTACCGACATTCCACAATATGTACTTGAGGGTAGTAGTTTTTACCTTGCACATACACCGATGATAGTGCCAGGATGGCACTGGCTTGGCATGGCTCATCATAGGGTACTGGCATACCGTGGAATTTAGTCGTGATCGCGTCCTTGTAATATTTAAGCTTGGTGTTCACGTAACGACCTTTCTTGACCGGCTCCGTCGTCAATTTTTGAGATATCAACCCTTCGATCTTGTTCCAAATTTGACGATATTTTTCAAACCAATCAGGATACTCCTCGAAATCAAGACTCATCGCTGGCACGGCACTGGTATTGTATTGGCTGACTCCATGTGGGGACCATATTTTTGGTGTTTTTACCCTTAGGTTTACCACAAGGTCTCGTGTATGATACCGTACGATGTACCTTTGATCCTTACCTCCACTGGAAGGAACAGGTTCTGACACTGTCAGGTGGTCCACGTTGATATTATTGATGTCGGTAAAGGTAGTCGCAAAGTTGTAGAATTCTCGGGGTTTCACAATTTCATTTCCAAATTTCAGCATCCTTTATTTGAATTTTAAACAAGGCCCGGGGATTGCTTCTGCTCGAACATACACAACTACCTCCATTATACGTGATGTATTCCTGGTAGCAGTACCAGCACAGTATTTTACCACAAACCTGCGCCCACAGCTACACCTGTCATACTCATCCAGTATACGTTCGCAGTCCTTACATTGTTCATCCATTTATTAAGGCATCAAGACGATCCTCTAAGCCCTGGATTTTTCGTTCATTCTCCTTCTCCCTCTCTGATTCTTGTACTAATGTTAAGGCCATAAGTGGTAGGGAGATACTAATGCCAGCTATAAAGGTCATGAATACTGCACTTCCAAATATCTCGTATTTTGATTGCCGACAGTTAATGCACATTTATTATAGTAGTATTTTTATAACACAGTGTGTTCACCTCTTTACTGCGCATGCGTTTGATTTTTGATGATGTTTAGAGGATTTTTGTAGGGGGGAGGGGGTATGATGATATTTATGGGAATATGATGATATTTATGGGAATATGATGATATTTATGGGGTGTGATGATATTTATAGGAATATGATGATATTTATGGGAATATGATGACGTCATCAATGTGCGGGTGAATTTTAGGGATTTTGCGCTAGAAATTTCTTTACTCATTTGCTGAATTATAGGACTTGTGTTGGATGGTACTGGATTTGTTGAATTATAGGGACTTGTGCGTGCGAGTGCGCTAGAACATACATTTCCCTATCTCTGCTAGTAGAGCTAGTTTACTTCAAATGACAGGCGTTTCATTTAACCGCACGAGAAAATTTGATGTTGGCGGACTCGAAAATTAGATTGTGGAAAACTTGAAAGAAGAAAAGAAAGAGATTGTGATCCCTTTTGTCCACACAAAATTATATGGAATTATCATGAATAATCACATTAATTATCAGCGTTGGTTTTGAAAGGTTTGCAATACTTTGAGGTGTACATTAACATTCTTTTATAAATTAAATAGACAAGTTAGAAATTATTTTACCATTCTAAGAAATAAAAACGACGTCATAGTAAGTACACGCGAATGTGAAAACGAAGACTATTCGAAAAACTTGAAACAGCAACATATAGGCGAGCAAATTATTAATAACAAAATTAACACAGGATAAATTAATAAAAATTAAAATATGGTGTGGAGTAAAAAGAGAATAAATTTAAATTATTTGTTAACTTTAGTACGTTATGAATTATTTTCGCGAGGTCCAAAGGCCCCCTCGTGAATTAGTCATAGTAGTATTTTGGGAAGATTTTCACGCATACATATCTTCGCGAAATTGAATCAACTTAAGGTAGTATAAAACTCGCGGAAATTAAGTAAGCCGAAAGTGTTCTTAGGTAGAAACAGCATTCTGCAGGATCTTAATTTTCATTGTCACTATGTTCTCATAACGGTCAATATATTTTCGTTTACACAACAATTTCAGGGTCAATATATATTTCAAGCAATTTCATTTAGACATAGATATAAAGAGAACTAGTAAATACATAAAATTTCAGTTTTAGTAAAAAAAAATACTAACAGTTTAACGTTTTTAAGACAATGGGCTTGGACACTCTCGACCCCAACCTTTTTATAACGGGATTAGAGGGAGTCTGGTGTTGAGGGGTATTAAATTCGCCAATTAGTAAATATTTTAACTTTAACATTCACTGATTTGTTTGACAGCTGGATTCCATTAAAGCGTTCATGGTCTCAGCACTACGCAAACTCAATATGGCCAATTTTTATTACATTAAAGATGGTAGCGCATTCGGAATTTCTATTGGTTGCTTATAAAGTTCTGCCTGCAGACGCTTGAAAGTTTTACAGCTAAAAAAACAACAACAAAAAACGTTACCATCAGAAGAAAATTTCAGTACGCATGCCCAGATATTGAAAGCTGGCACTAAGAACGTTTTAATGAAAACTGCCTTCACATGCCGTTAGAAACCATTAGTGGGAGAAGTACTAGCATCTTAACACTAGGTTATTAAGCATGAAAATTGTTTAAGTGTGTTTGGGGTTTTACATAAACATTGGTTGCGTTGCGTTCACACTATTATATTTTCTTATTATTACAAAAGTTTTTAATACTTTAAAAAACAACTAGATAGGTCTGCTGGCCAAGAACATGGAAAACTGCATCGCTTCATCTCTGCACGATGGTCCGGTGATTTGTCAGTAGTCCCAAAACGCACGAATTTACAGGAAAAAGTCATTTTTAAGCACAAGTAACCACAAGAGTCTCTTTACACATTACTGGTGCTAAGCAACAGTTTGAAAGTAATTATACAAAACATTTAGTCAAGTTTATTTGAAGAAAGAAAACATGACTCCATAAAGCAATCGCTATTTCAGCGCCATTCATAATGTACACACAATAAATTTCGATATATTACAGCTCCATTGAAGGGTGCAGTCAGTCCTGTTCACCAATAACCATGCTACCAGGCTGTGCGTCATGCTTAAGATGTTTCCATTTTTGGAGGTTGCAGAACCAGGAAACGTAGAATGTCGGACAACGAAACGATACCTAGCACACGATCCTCTTTGTTCACAACAACCAATCGGTGAACCTATGACGTAATGCAGAAGCGAAATGATAGCTAAACGCATGCGCAGAGAAAACCAAGCACACACACGCTATGCCATATGATACTTTAATAGACGTTTTCATGGCGTTGATACAATATACGGTTCGCCATTGATTATTGACTTCCGCTCAGCTAAAATACTCACACTTTATGCCAATGATTTTTCTGCACAGAGATGAAAGCAAGATCAAAAACAACGGACGCACGCAATATACTATCACAGAAGAAAATTCAAACTTTTCTTCCTGTCGTTCTCAAGATCACGCTCATTCATTCAGGCACATTAAAACTCGACAATTTCGAATTTATTTCCACCGCCCTGTCTTAAATTATTTCCTGTTAAAATTTTATAAATTAACTTTTTCTTTGATTGTAAATCACATGTTAGCTAAATCAGAAATTGTTAAGCTGACGTCAGGATAAACAATTGGATAAAGTCCAGATTCAAAATTTTGTGTTTATAATGTAAACAACTCCACATCGAGTGTATTTTTTTTAACTACAAAAAAAAGTTGATTACGCAATGTGATCTATCAACCTTGTGGCTAGCACATTTCTAAAGCGAATAACGCGATAAAAAATGTTATTTGAATGTTTCTGCTTGTTTCCAAGTGGATGTCAAGTTATAAATCAATAAAATTATTGCGTGCACATTTTGACAAAATTAGAGATTTTAATGAAAACATATATTTTATGGTCAGTCGTGCAACTATTTAATAGTCTGAAATAACTTATTCTTTAAAAAGTATGCCCAAAGATTATTCTGCCTAAATTCAAAATATAAAAGTGTCCCAAAAGTTGTAGCATTCCTTTCTCACCTTTGCATTAGCTATCCTGTCGATGATAACATACAGCGATTCTGTCGGTTGGCATTTATGCACTCCTTCGAAACCTTCCTGACGGTGAGAAAGAGCATCTTGGACGGAACCGTCTAAATTATTATACGTGCGTTCTGCTGCTAAATTCTGAAATAAAAGACGCTTTTGTTATAACGTAATAAGCCACTTTTACATCCTTACGTACACGTCAACCTCGTAAAACTCTATTACGCACATTCAGCCCGTCAAAAGAAAATAGTGAAACTGCTACTCACACACCTACTACTTCTTAATAAAACTGTGTTACGCACACGCTTACTCCTCGATAGAACGGCACACGCTCACTCCTCGATAGAACCTCGTAAAACTGTGTTACGCACACGCTCACTTCTCGATAGAACCTTGTAAAACTGTGTAATGCACACGCTTACTCCTCGATAGAACCTCGTAAAACTGTGTTACGCACACGCTCACTCCTCGATAGAACCTCGTAAAACTGTGTTACACACGCGCCTGCTCCTCGATAGTACTTCGTAAAACTGTGTATGGTTATTGCCTTTTATAAATCTGGCTAAAGCCGCTAAAAAACACAAGCTTTGGGGGAAAAATTGGTACAACGGAAGAAAAATACTTGTCGAACACGGTGACTGGAAATTTTTGATATTTTAACTTCTACTTCGCCCCTCGCCCTTACTTTACATTGGGGCGGGTATTAAAAATGTTTTTTTTACTGCTACAAAAAACTATAGGGCTGCAAGCGTTTTAAATTACTCAATAAAGTTTTCCTAAACAAACTAATTTAATTGTTGTTTTAGCTTTTTTGTTGAACATTTTTAAAATACACACCACGTATCTGAGCACCCTGTTTTTTAAAAAACGCACGCTTTGAAGTACGAAGGAGGAATTCATTTGTAATTCAGCAAAACGTTCTTTTAAGCTAAAGTAAATCGAGTAAGAACATGCAAAAAAAAACAGTCGACAAGAAATTGGGAAAACTTACAATCACATCAAACTTCGAGTAAATATCCACACATTCATGATGATCGTCCACAATAGGGAGTGCAGACACACCTTTATCAGCAAAAATACGCAGAGCTTCGATTACAGTTGTCCATGGATGTATCTAAAAAACAAGCCGGGGCAATAGTTATGCTTCTTCTAATGAAAAAAGTACAGTTTGTATTCAACCTGCATGTTTATGAAATATAAAGTGTCTTTTAGAAAAAAATATATAGCTACATGCTGCCCCATATCTTATACTTTAAAATTCTTTTAGCAAGATCGTACTTAAATATTTTTTTCTGTCGATGGCTGACTAGTTTTATGTATGAAAACCGGTCGCAAACACAGTCAGAATTTTCTACACTACTTCCAAAACTGATGTTCACGATTAACTTATTAGTTTATGTACTATAAAAGGTAACATCACACTTATATACCAAACACGGTCATTTTCAGACTACACACGATATCTTTTCGAAGTTTTTTCTATAAACCTGGCAATATATTTTTTATTTTTTTAAATACTTTGCGACTTAAAGTACATCGCAGTTAAAGCCATTTTCCCTATTTTTCTTTTTCTTCAAATATAATATCTCATTTATTCAAAAACAAGGCAAGGTATGCGTACGGTAAAGTACCTGGTAATTCTCATTAATCAAGTCACACCATTCAACAGTTTTGAATAATACTCCTATTAACTACACATTCATATAAGAGAAAACATCAGCAGCCCAGTGACAACTTCTGCGAAGAACAAAATCCTTACCGTAGCAATATTTGAGTATGTACCTATTCTTAGTTCTTCCAACGAGGAACCCATAAAATCTGGCATAGCTAAATCGTCTATCTGTAAGATAGAAGAGCAGATATAACGTCAACAACTCGCAAAAATACATTTCGAACTGGAAGACTTTAGAATAACCGCTTTTAAAATCAACAACATTTTGTTGTTTAATTTGGGACAAAAACAAGAATTTGCAGGACATATTTTAAATAACTAGGATCATATAAAACAAACCTTAAAAAAATAAAAAAATAAAGCCCTATAACTAGTAGCAGTGACTCAGCATGGCAATTGTTCCGGAGTAAAAGGTTAGAAAATGAGCGTAAACAAATCACTAATTTACTCCCTCCAACGAATAGAAACCAAGTTCCATTAAGTTTAAGTCAAATTTACTGCTGTATTTAAATGAAACTAGTTCTTGGCTGTAGAAAAATGCATAGGTATTTGCGCTTTGCTAATAGCAAACAGACAAACGGACGGACGGAAATAGGAAATTTTAGCACAAATAATAAGGCAAACAGACAAACAAAAAACAAAATAATGAAATATTACATGATTGAATATATATCTCAAAATTTTCTTATGCGTCAGGATGTATAACGAATTTCCAGTTTTCGGGTCAATCACTGGTAAACGATGAATTCTGTTCTTGACCAATGTCTGAACAGCGGTGAAAATGCTAAACATAAACAATAGGGAGATATAGCACCAGATTCATATCGCATTTAGTAGAGAGATCTCCTGCCAAGCAATAGGTTACAGGTTTAAGTCTCACTTAATGCATCATATTTGCAACACTTTCGAAACCAATGTGCAGGTTTACCAGTGGCATAAACAATCCGTTTACAAAGGAAGAAAGAAATTTAATTTTTTTTTTAACCCACCAAATCTACTTAAGAAATTATTACAAAAAGAATTCCTATTTTGAAGTGCTAATGGATTCTGACAGTTTAGTCATAATCTTGTAAAATAACCTGCGAACTAAAGACATTGAGATTTAAAAAAAAACTTATCTGTTTTGCAAGTGTTTGTCTAATACATGTCCACACATTTCTTCTTAATTCTAATTCTAATCGTTTCGATTTGAAATTACATATGCTAGGAACACGTGCACAGCAACATAAAAGTATTTTTATGAATAAGAACACCATACCTCTCTTTCGGCGATATTCTGATCAGAATAGGCTGAAGGTCTTTTTTTGTAAGCTCTATAATATAATTTGTAAGCTCTATGTCACCAAATATCAAATAAAGTGTGGAAGATGTCATCAAATAAAGTGAAGACTCGAATAGAAGACGGAGTGTCCCTTCTATATGGACTATTATTTCCCGACACATGCCTGAAATCCACCGCTATTATTTAAAAAAAAATGTTACGATTGACTACCTAAACATACCCAAAACCGATATTTTAATTGCGGTATTTCTGAATTTTTTGAGACAATTCGACAATGATTTGAAAATTTTCCTATTACAATGTGGAAAACAAATATCACACTGAAAAGGTGTCTCCATATAGATGTATGTCATAAAGCATACCTCTCCATGTTTCTATTTGATGTTCTTCCAGTTCCCACATTTTTTCCTGGAAAGATTTATCAATCCAACATTGTTATGTAAATTATATACAAGCTTTGCTGTGGCAAGATTTTTCGGCAAGAGTTTCAGGCAAATATGTAAAAAAGCAAACAGACGAACAAACAAACCAACAACAATAAAAACAAAAATAACCAAACTACAAAGAAACGAATGCTAAAAATAAACAATTAGGTAAACAACAACAGAAAAGGTGACATACCAATGGCGATTTGTAATAGCGAATGAGAATCTTAATGAAATCAGTGATCGTCAGCATACCTATCACAGTGAAAATAAATAAATAATGAAAAGAACACTTTTATATAATATAAACTAGTCGATAATGACAGTGGAAAAATCCAGAGGAGTACAATGGAAAAGAGAACCATAACTTGAATTTTTATGACGTCTACAAGGACCAGTTAATACTTTTTTTTACAAGAATTTTTTTTGGAAATTTGTTTACGCGTTGCCTCTATTGTGTAGAGCTCGAATCACTGATGAAGAAAATGTATGATTTTGACGAACAAAAATTTCGCTGACGTCAGCAAAGTCCCCACTAAAGTACAAAATTTTTTTTTTAGAAATTTGTATTCGTAAAGATTTTGAAACGCTGATCAAGAAGATGTATAGGATCATACACTTTTGACAAACGGTTAAGGAAATATTGTGGTTTAAAGGTTTTTTAATGATATCATAAACCTGTCCATTCCAAAACGAATCCGGGAAACTTACCCAATTTGGTCCCAGGTGGTTAAAAATGACTGACCTCACCACCTCCCAAATGCCTTAAGTGCAATGTAATGGCTTCATTAAATTAATCTCTTATAATAATACGGAGTGTATGTGACGGTCATGGTGGATATCGTCATTTTCCTTTTATGTCGCCGAAATTTTCTTTGAAGTTGCCGAAAAAATTATGTCCATTTTGCTAGCGGGTTTACTTTGTTTACATCACGTGATGAAAATGACTCAATTTGATTTGCTGAAATAAATTTAACGGCTAACTTTTGAAAAATGGTGTCCTCTAGCCACCAAAAAAACCCACAAAAGAACGATCTTGAAAAAAGTTAAAAAAATAAGTGGTTCAAAAAAGCATATTTAAAAAGAAAAAAGTCCAAGTGAAGAAGTAGAAAAGTGAAGTTGGAAGTGAGAAGTGGAGCTACGTGGAGCTAGAAGTAAAGTAAAGTTAGAGGTAGAAAATAAAGGCCACCAAAAAAAAGCACAGAAGAACGATCCCTTTACCTTGAAAAAAAGGAAAAAAAGTGGTTCAAAAAAGCATAGCTATATATTTAAAAAGAAAAGAGACCAAGTGAAGAAGTAGAAAGTGAAGTGAGAAGTGGAGCTAGATGTGAAGTAAAGTTAGAAGTAGAAAACAAAGGCTAGAGTTTGAAGTGGATTTGAAGTCACAAATAGTAAGAACTTTGATATTTTTAGACGTTTGTTTGGTTTTTATGTCGCTGGAGCAAGCAGACTCGCATTTTCCAGGAAAAGCCTCAGTTTTATATTTTACCGCGTATGTAGCCATATTTGTTTACGTTTTTTTGCATAATTCATGATGCACTGGCGCGTAACTAATGTATTGTCCTAAAATTCAAAATGCTACATAAAGCTGTTAGCTGACTAACAAACGGAAAACTTTGGTTTGTTGAACTGTATTGCTTCTCTTTATATGTGTTTTACTAAGCATAAATAGCTAGCTTTAGTTTTAGCTAAGTGTTCCCAGTTTAAGTATATTTAACTGGGTGTCTTAGCTACTGTTAGCTAGCTAATGTTAGCCTCCAAGTCCACCTCCCCATCCCATGGCTAGCTCTAACCTATGACTTCTGTTGTTATTCCTCTTTTTTAATTATCTATAGCTAGCTACTATAGTTTCCAAACTTCTCTTCTTTTATGAGCACGAATTATGATGTAACAAGCTAGCTAGCTACCTACAAAATCTTTCAAAGACTTGAACTTTTGCAGGATAGTAGGATGTATTTTTATGCCCATAGAATATATATAATTTTTTTCACATTTTACCTCACAAGGGGGACCACATGCACTATGACAAGTGGAACGAATTTTATAGAATTTAAAGTGTGTGTGTTAAGTTATTTTTTATTGTTTTGTTTCTGATTTTGTAATCTAATGGGTGATGACTATATGCAATGAAATGACTAAATTTTGATGTGTTTCATAACCTTTTTGTGGAAGATTGATGGGTAATGGCAATATACGACATGCTGAATGAAATTATTTTTGTTGATTTAGATGTGTTTCTCAAAAACCAATCTGTTTTACATTTTGTGTAAACTTTTGTTTACGAACCGTATATATACAATGTTTCCAAAATAATGATCTTTTTTTATTCAAGTTTATTCTTTGCTTATTGATTTTTTGACATTTAGGTTCAAAATTGTTGGTAAAGGGCAGTACGGATCATCATACTAAAAAAGAAAATCTTTTGTGTTCTTAACCGGTTGATTTTTACATTTTGTCTAAATTTTTGTGGGAGAGAATGGTATGCAACTTAAATGACTGATTTTTGTAGATTTAAATTTGATGTGTTCTAAACTATGGCTTTTTCATATTTTTGTATAAGCTTTTAAGGGAAAGACAATATTTAAAATATGTAAAGAACTTATTTTTGTTGATTTGTGCTAACTCTTGCAGGCCAACTTTTTGACATTTCCGAATAAAATACTGAGAGTTTTCAACATAATCACTTATAAGATGTACATATTTGAGATACGTTATTTCTGACATTGTTATTATCCATGTTGTGACTGTCGGTGTTGTAACTGTCGGTGTTCTTACTGTCGGTTTTGTGAGTATTGGTGTTGTGAGTGTCTATGTTGTGAGTGTCGTTGTTGTAACTTTTTATCAACTAGATTTTGCACCTTGCAAGCTGTTCTTTTTTTATTTTGTGTAAGATTTGACATTTGACATTTTGTGTAAGATTTTAAGAACATTTTTTTTTGTATATGCACTGCTGACGTCAGCAAAACATCTAAAGCAACCTATTTTTTTAATGGCCTTTTGCCTAAGTGGATTTTTCCACGGGCCTTATCGACTAGTATAAGATATTGACGTTAAATTAGTGTTATTAACATTGTGCCATAACATTAGAAAATTTAACATTCGAGACATTTTGGTTACATCAAAGGAAAATGAACACATCCACTTTTCCAGTTACAGACAAACAAACAGACACACACACACAAACACACACACACACACAGTCTCCGTATTATTATAATAAAACCTACCAACAAACTCTTGTCGCGGAGAACTCCACACAGGGGCAGAGCGCAGGTCTATAACCGAATGAAAAAATATATGGAAACAGACAATCATTAGTAGGACAGGCTGGTAAAGAAAAATTATATAAGTGGGACTTTAGTGAAAGTATTCAATAACTATTAATTAATAATCATTATTTGTCGCAAAGTTGTTTCAAATAATATAAAAAAATACTATTGTTCTGTATAGGACGCAAAATGACTGTAATAAATACCAAGAGTTATGCATGAAAAATCCTTTTTGAGGTCACAACAAACAGTACCTCTTAACATTTACTCAAAGTTGCCCTTTCACCAAGGACCACAATTATCCAAGGTATATCTACCACTCAGGTTTACAGTTACCGTACATTTACCTATAGTTGCATTCATCCAGGTTTACAGTTATTGTATACTTTTACCTACAGTTCATTTTCCTTGGTTACACTTATCTATAATTCTGTTAACACCTTTTTTAAATCTGTTCTTGACCGCTCTCAAATTATACAACATAATCACCTCAGATATGCTTTAACAATTTTAAAAATGTGCTATGGAAAGAGCGTAAATTTCTGTTTATGGCAACAAACTTTTGAAACTTGATGCTTTATGCAGTTACCTAGGTTCTAAAGTCACACTTAATGAACAGATTTATTCTGGGCAGATATTATCTTGTGTCCCACCTAAAGAAGTTATACTGATATTTTTCAAATAGGTTGATTAAAGCTACATATCTTGTGCATTAATTGAAAATAGTTTTAAAAAAATTAGTTAAGTGAACATGTATAGTTTAAAACCATGTAATGAAAATAAATATGAAGAAAATAAAGAAAAAGAAAAACATCTTACTGTTATGAACCAGAGCAAAGAATGCTTTTTTAACCTGAAATTAAATTTGGAAAGACATTAAAAAAGAAGTTCATCCATATATGGTGTGCGCACAAACAAAATTTCTGCTTACCTTAAGCTTTGAATCAAAAACAATTATTTTTGAGCTATTTGGTACAATGTCATAGCAACTGTGAGCTTTCAGAAAATTTGAATAACTGTATGTATTTTTCTCATCTATAAAAAGCAAAAAGTGAACATCATCATCATCATCATTCTCGGCTTAACGTCTGTTTTCCATGCTAGCATGGGTTGGACGGGGTATATTAATGACCCTCTTCCAATCTGATCTAGACTGTGTTAGATCTAAGCTCAACTTCCTCTGTATCAAGTCTGTCCTTATAACCTCCTGCCAAGTCCGTCTCGGTCTGCCTCTGGGCTTTGCCCCAGGAACTATCAAGTCTCTACACTTTCTTACCCAATTATCCTCCTCCATTCTTTCCAAGTGCCCCAGCCAATTCAATCTTCTTATCTGGATAACATCTTTAATTCTACGGATACTTAGCCTGCTTCTTAGCTCATCTGAACTCTTTCTGTCTCTCAGACTGGCGTTACACATCCACCTAACCATTCTCATATAATTCCTTTCTAAACGGTCAAGATCTTCCTGCTTCACTGCCATGTCTCACTACCGTACAACATAACACTTCTTACACAGGCCTCATACAACCTACCTTTTACCTCAATTGACAAGACTCTGCTAGTCAACAAAGGCAGTAACTCTCTGAACTTTTTCCAAGCAGAACCTATCCTGCAAGTAACACTTCTTCCAACACCCCCTTCACTGCCCAACATATCACCTAAGTAACAGAAGTTCTCAACTATCTCTAACGAGCCACTGTTGTACATCATTAAAGCTGGAAATACTTCATTCTCTATAATCTCACCTTTGCAACGCTTGCATACAAACTGAATGTCAGCTCTTAACCTTCCACCAATACTACTGCACTTCTTATGTACCTAATGCTTGCAAGTCTGACAAAAAATTGAGTTACTACCAACCCCTTTCCTGCAAACTCCACAAGGCCACTTTCCAACTACAAGGTCACACTTGTCTGCAATGCTAATAATCATGACTTTAGACTTTGCTGTGTTCACCCTTAGCCCTTTCTCTTCTAGTCCTTTCTTCCACTTCTCAAACTTTTCAACTAATTCTTCCATCGACTCTGCTATGAGAACCAAATCATCTGCATACAATAACTCCCATGGACAACCTGTTCTGAACTCCATCGACAGCGCTTCTAAGACTAGAACAAACAACAAAGGACTAAGTACAGAACCCTGATGTACACCAACATTTACACTAAATTCATCACTAAGTGAATCGTTAATCCTGACACGACTTCTAGCATTGCTGTACATAGACTGTACCATCGTAACTAGCCACTCATCCACACCTAATTTTCTCATAACCCACCAAATAACTTTACGTGGCACTCTATCAAAAGCTTTCTCTAAATCTACAAAGGCAAAATAGAGATTCTTTCTCTTTCCTAAATACTTTTCCTGAAGCTGTCTGAGTAAAAATATTGCATCTGTAGTGCCACGCCCTGGAACAAAACCAAATTGCATCTTATCTATATCAATTCTTTCTCTAAGTAACTTATCAATCACTCTTTCAATAACTTTCATTACTTGATCAACCAACTTCAAACCTCTATAGTTACCTCTTTCTAATGCATCACCCTTGCCCTTGAAACAATTCACTATTACACTCGACTGCCACTCACTCGGTATAGCACCATCCTTTATAATCTGATTAGCAAGACTTGTAAAGCTCAACTCCAATATATCCAGATGCTTTTACCATCTATGCAACCTGATACTCCTGCAGCCTTGCCAATCTTCAATTTCCTAATAGCCTCCACTACCCATTCTGTCTTGATCTGCATAGCTGGCCCTTCTACAACATCATCATCAGACAAATTATCCTCATCCCAATCAAACTCAGTGTTAAGCAACCTCTGATAATAATTCTTCCAAGCTACCCTTTTCTCCTCCTCTGTGCTAGCCAAAACACCTTCATCATTACGTATACACTTCTCACCTACAACATCTTGATTAGTCTTCTTCATTTGCTTTGCTATCTTGAACAGATAACTAGTAATCACAAGAAAGGCACTCCCTGCAAAAGAATACTTGCAGTTTACACTGAACAATAATTTGAACCACACCACAAATAAAAATACCCCAAATAGTCAGGAAGCAAACAGATACAATTCTTCTTTTTTACTATTGCCAAAACTAGTTACTAGATGTATATTAAAAACATTACAAAAAGATCATTAACCCAATATAAACAATTGCTATAGTTAAAAAAATTAAGAATTTCAAGGGGAACTAAACAAACAAAAAAAAAATATGATTGAAAATTAGTTTTAACAATGAATACTAAGAAGAGTAAGACTTTCACACAGAAAACATCATTTAATGACAACCTGCTGATGTACCGTCTTCTGAAAGATACACCACTCAGAGGAAAGCATGTCATTATGGTGTGGCTGAGATTCGTTGGTTTTCCTTCTAAAAATCTCCCCCTTGTCAACTTGCACCCCAAATCAGCTTGGCTTATCTACCTTTTGGGCTAAAAACAATATCCCTCAAAACCTTGATGCAAGGAAACTATTGTCAAGTCATGTATTTCAAACTAAAGAAAGGATCAAATTTTGCTGGATTACCTGCAATTCCTTCGATTTCATACTCATATATTTCATCATCTTCACTCGATATATCTAATACCTATCAAAAAAATATTTTAAAAATCAGAGTTAGACAAATCATGTGTATGCCTCCACATCCAACTGCGTATGGGAAACAAAAGTTGCTCCAGCGTTTCACGTATGGTACCACTTACTAGAACAATACCCAGCCAGTGGTTAGGCCATTTTCAGGGGAAAACTTTATCATCGTCATTTGTGCGAGTCTCAATAAAAAATTGCTGCATTTACCCTGATTATTTCCCATTTCAAGGAAAAAATTATAACAAGTATTTTATGAAGTTTAAAAAACACTGTATTGTATTATAAATATGCGGACACTCGAAAATAAACAAACATGATCAACTTTTGAAAAAATTGAATTGCCATATTTTGTTACAAAACTCTCCAAATTTTCCGCTTAACCTAACGTTCACTGCTTGATTACTAGAGGCTCAACCTGCCCTTTTGACACCAGGTCTACTGGCTAGTTTGAAATAATAATACCCAGAAGTAAAGAACTTCTGATTTACTATATCTATGCACACACTTATTTAACCAGTTAATTTCTATCTCCCCAAAAACATTTTAACATCAGAAATTATTGAATTGAATTATAATCACTATATAACATGCTGCATGAAAGTTTGAGGCTTCGAAAATAACAATGACTAAAGTTTCAACTAAAGGTAGACCACTGCAAAAAACACTCACCAATGTTTTTGTCTCACGAAAGAGCACCAATGCTTATTGACTGCCTATATATCAAGCAAAATATATTACGACATCACTTGCAATGTCAACATACCTCATCTTCATTGCGTAAAAGGCCACCTGTTTGCTCATCGCTGGTAGATGAACCAACACTTCTTAGCGAAGCGTATTTATTCATTGGTGAAGCTGCGTAGGTTTGAATTTCCAATGGAGTCAGGTTCCGCTTTAAATTCTTGTTCTCAAATCTACCAGTGGGCATTTCCTCCACAGAGTTCATGAGAGAATCGTTTCCATCAAAAGCATATTGTTGTTTATGTTGTGGACTAGAATTGGTTTCCATATCCCTTTTATGTGGTGATGTTGACCTATTGTTTTCAGGTAATCCGTCTTCTAATAGAGGCATGGCCATTTCTCCAAGTCCTTTCTGAAAAAGAAACATTGACTTCACTGATTCAATAAATCTCTAATCATAAAAATATTGTTTTTTTTAAGACTGTCTGGACGTATAGGCCTCTTTAATATTAAAGTAGTGTACAGAATATTGTATTCAGTATTAAGAAGAGCCACAAGGATAAAGTCAATGCATAAGAATTGAAGTAATATCCACCTTCATTCTTGTTTCATGTGACAGTATACATTGCATATAAATTCAATGTAATAATATGAAGACCTTTTTCCCTGAAATAAAAAATGTACAAACACTTTACATCTTACAGTCTGCATATAATTACATGCTTTAGCAGGCCTCAAAAATTACGTGCACGATCGGCATCAGGCACCGATCGTGTACGCAACATCAAAGATGGGGCCCGAAAAGTCGTGCACGTGAAATTTGTAAGAATTTTTAAATTCCCAGCACCAACAAGGTCAACGCCCACCCAGAATGAATTTCTATTCCGTTGCAACATAACAAATCATTTGGTCCTCGAGATGTTGATAATTCACAGAAAAGCAATGCTCTACGACGATAGAAAAAATGTTTTATGCATATAATATATAAAAATAGGTCTTCGTGAACAAGTTTACACGTACACGATCATGGTGCCCGATTCCACGTATTTTTTTGTTGGTGTACCCGATTCCGATCGTACCCGATTCTGATCGTACACGATCGTGCACCATTACTTGAATACCGAGCTATATCGTGATTTATCGTGTACGATAAAAACAAATCTTTTGAGGCCTGTTTAGACAATTCTGTTGTTGGAGATGCACAATGTAAAAGTCTTCCTTTTAAAGTACCACAGAATGAGGTGACTTTGGACACGTGGCTTACTTGAGACATGTGGATAACTTGGGAAAGGGATTATCATGTTGATTTAAGGATTGATTACTTGCCACATATAGAACATGAAACACTGCGAAACTGTAACTTATGTTGTATATATCTTAAACATTTGGAAAAAGTGCATATTTTTGCATTAATTCTGGTTGCATACTGCAAATCATTAATTTTCATAAAGTTGGATCAAGGAATTTTACTAATCAGATGTTGTTTCTGAACTGAAAAAGTTTGGGAGAGTCTTGCAGTATAGTAGCTATTGAATATATTCATAACTTAATTCTGCATATTTTGTTAAATGTTCTTGTTTTTACTTTTTTTTTAAGATTGGTTGTAAATTTATTGAATTTGATCAAAAAGCCAATTCTTATTGGATTTAATCAATATTACGCACATAGTAAAAGACTGGATTTATTACACTGTAATGAAGAGTTTTTTATTGCATGGCAAAGAGTATCTAAAGTGGCAACATGTGTTGTTGCATTTACATTCAAAATAGGACTTGGGACAAGCACATATATATATATATAATACTTTCTAAGTGTAAAACACTGGCTTCAAGGAAATACTTGTGATATTTTTTATATTCACTGGGGAAATGACCATAATACAGAGGCATAAACCAAAAAATGTTTTTGCCTAGAAATATCTACGAGTGTTCTATAAACTGTCCCATGCCAACACATTCTAGAGTAATTTATATAAAGAATTGGCCTAAGTTCATTTCATATTGAAGTTACAAGGGCAGACCCTGGGACCTGGTAAAATTGCTACTAAAGTGCCAAACCTAACTTACAAATTTCTAAAAATTTGCATATTGACAGAATCTCTATCTCTATAATAATAGCGTATTTTGTCTGTCTGTCTGCAAGAAAAGTGTCGTGCAACAGGCACACAAAATAGCATGTAATTTAAAGATGGACAGCCCCGTGGATTTTCCACGGGTAACAACTAGTATTATATATATATTAAACTATATTTTCTTTTGCGTCTCAAAAGCAATTGGTGCTAAGGATGCATGAAATAGTGATGCTGAAATATGTAAGGGTGGGAAAAAATCTGTTACAGTGGGTCTTTTCACAGATATAACGACTAGATAATATTGTACTATGGCTATTTAACGCACCCTAAAATAATAACCCTAGAATAACTGTTAAGAGGGCGATACTGGAAAATATTAAACCAACATTGACAAAAAGTCAATATTTTAATAGCAATTCAGCCACAGGAATCATCACAGCAGCAGCAACAGAATTTCTGACTTTCTGGTTGGCTAGTTACTGCAATAAAAACTTTCAAGATATCGTAATCAAGGTTGATATATATGTTAGCTAGCTAGCTAATAATATGGAAATAAACTTAAGCCAATAATATAATGTGTCTACACACAGGTTTAGAAACGAGGGTGCCGATAAGCCGCATACACCGTAAAAAATCAGGGCGTTTTCGGCGTTTTGAAAAAATTCAAGTATTCGTCCGAAAAAACAACTGTCGTCCGCATGGTTATGTTACAAGGAATTACATTTCGGGAATGATCCGGGCGAGTTTGGGAAAGTGCGGGCGGTTTCGGAGCACAATCACCAATTTAATTTAAAAAGTCGCCCAAACTCGCATGAGGGTACCGATAAGCCGCATACGCCGTAAAAAGTGCGGGCGTTTTCAGACGAGTTCGTCGTTTTGATACGATTGTCAAAATATTATTTGTGATACGATGTAAAAGTCTTTGAAGTTATTGAAACAAATTTTGAAACGATGTTGAACTAATTAAAAACCAATTAAACTTATATATAAATGTAAAATTATTGTTTCTCTTTCTTTTATTCAACACAACACCACATCATCAACAACATCTTTTATCGTAAATATCGTAAAACAGTTTTTCAAAACTAAAAAATAAACAGTTTTTCTTAAAACTAACAATTTCCTTTAAAATGGAAAATATTGCGATGAAAAAAAATTTAAGAACAAAGAACGGCGATAAAAAAGCTTCGTTAGATCGCATTTTAAAAGTTTAAGAACGAAAAGCGGCGATAGAAATGCTTTTTTAGATCGCATTTTAAAAATTTAAGAACGAAAGGCGGCGATAGAAATGCTTTTTTAGATAGCTTTATAAAAATTTAAGAACGAAGAACGGCGATAGAAATGCTTTTTTAGATCGCATTTTAAAAGTTTATAAACGAAAAGCGGTGATAGAAATGCTTTTTTAGATCGCATTTTAAAAATTTAAGAACGAAAGGCGGCGATAGAAATGCTTTTTTAGATCGCTTTTTAAAAATTTAAGAACGAAGAACGGCGATAGAAATGCTTTTTTAGATCGCATTTTAAAAGTTTATAAACGAAAAGCGGTGATAGAAATGCTTTTTTAGATCGCATTTTAAAAATTTAAGAACGAAAGGCGGCGATAGAAATGCTTTTTTAGATCGCTTTTTAAAAATTTAAGAACGAAGAACGGCGATAGAAATGCTTTTTTAGATCGCATTTTAAAAGTTTATAAACGAAAAGCGGTGATAGAAATGCTTTTTTAGATCGCATTCTAAAAATTTAAGAACGAAGAACGGCGATAGAAATGCTTTTTTAGATCGCATTTTAAAAATTTAAGAACGAAATGCGGCGATAGAAATGCTTTTTTAGATCACATTTTAAAAGTTTATAAACGAAAAGCGACGATAGAAATGTTTTTTTAGATCGCATTTTAAAAATTTAAGAACGAAGAACGGCGATAGAAATGCTTTTTTAGATCGCATTTTAAAAATTTAAGAACGAAATGCGGCGATAGAAATGCTTTTTTAGATCGCATTTTAAAAGTTTAAGAACGAAGAACGGCGATAGAAATGCTTTTTTAGATCGCATTTTAAAAGTTTATAAACGAAAAGCGGTGATAGAAATGCTTTTTTAGATCGCATTTTAAAAATTTAAGAACGAAATGCGGCGATAGAAAAGCTTTTTGAGATCGCATTTTAATAGTTTAAGAAGGAAAAGCGGCGATAGAAAAGCTTTTTGAGATCGCATTTTAAAAGTTTAAGAACGAAGAACGGCGATAGAAATGCTTTTTTAGATCGCATTTTAAAAGTTTATAAACGAAAAGCGCCGATAGAAATGCTTTTTTAGATCGCATTTTAAAAATTTAAGAACGAAAAACGGCGATAGAAATGCTTTTTTAGATCGCATTTTAAAAATTTAAGAACGAAATGCGGCGATAGAAATGCTTTTTTAGATCGCATTTTAAAAGTTTAAGAACGAAGAACGGCGATAGAAATGCTTTTTTAGATCGCATTTTAAAAGTTTATAAACGAAAAGCGGTGATAGAAATGCTTTTTTAGATCGCATTTTAAAAATTTAAGAACGAAATGCGGCGATAGAAAAGCTTTTTGAGATCGCATTTTAAAAGTTTAAGAACGAAAAGCGGCGATAGAAAAGCTTTTTGAGATCGCATTTTAAAAGTTTAAGAACGAAGAACGGCGATAGAAATGCTTTTTTAGATCGCATTTTAAAAGTTTATAAACGAAAAGCGGCGATAGAAATGCTTTTTTAGATCGCATTTTAAAAATTTAAGAACGAAGAACGGCGATAGAAATGCTTTTTTAGATCGCATTTTAAAAGTTTATAATCGAAAAGCGGCGATAGAAATGCTTTTTTAGATCGCGTTTTAAAAATTTCCGAAAGCAAATCTTTATAAATAATGTTTTTTATATACGCGATTTTTTACGATGTAGAAATTTACCTATGTGACAGCGCGTAGGTTTTATTGAGAGACCTTTATTAGATTAATAATTTCTTTTATTCTTTTATGTTAAAAGAATGTAAAAGAAACACCTTGAAACGATTTTGAAACGATCTAAAATAAATATACTGAAACGATCATAATGATACGATTTTGAAACGAATTATGGTATGTGAAACGATTTCAAGTAAATATAATAAAACAATCTTGAAACGATTATGAAACGATTATGAAACGATTTTATTTTTTAATGAAACGATTTACAAAATAGTGAAACGATTTCCATACGATCTGAAACGATTTCAAAAAATTAAACATTACTTTAAAATCGTTTCAAATTCGTATCACATGCTATGCTAATTAAAAAATGAAACGATTTGAAACGATTTTTTTTGAAACGATCTCGGAGACGATCCCTAAGTTCTTGAAAGAACTGTTTTTTATGGTTTTTGATAAGATTTACTTGATAAATAACTTATATATAAACTTTATTAACTCCTTTCTCTTCAAGCGCATTCTTTCAACTGTCGTATGCCATGTTTATGTTACAAGGTGTTGCATTTCGGGAATGTTCCGGGCGTGTTCGGGAAAGTGCAGGCGGTTTCGGCGGACAACCGTTAATTTAATTCGAAAAGTCGCCCAAACTCGCCCTTATATATGCAGGCGTTTGCGGCTTATCGGCACCCTCTTAAACTCGCCCTTATATATGCTGGCGTTTTGCAGGTTATCTGCACCCTCTTGTTTAGAAATGCTTAAAGCAAGCTAGTTTAGGCTTTTTTTTAACCTGTAACAATCTGCCATAGTAAAATTCAAATTAAACTAAAATTCCCAGAAAAAGCACTTGAATGCCCCAGACAGCAGCAAACCAGCCGACATGGCGGATATTGTCTCTCTGGGGGTCGGTCTGTGTCCACCAATCACTATCAAACCCACTTTTATTAAATAGCGCCACCATCAATGTTCTCACGTTAACGGTTAATGATATTTATTAACGGTCAATGTTTTTTGTTGCCTGTTACCTTTTTTTGTTAACTAATAACAATTTTAATTGACCGTCAATTTAAAAGATTGGCCGTTAATAAAGTTTGTTGACGGTTAATAATTTTGATTGTCAGTCATTACATATATATTATAAATATCAAAGACATATTAACTGTTAATAAAAATTATTGACGGTCAATCAGAAAAATTAACGATTTATTAAATATGTTGTCTGCCAATTTTAAACGTTGCCAGTCAATTTAAATTCTAAATTTTAGTGAAATGCATCGTGTCGATTAATTCTTTTGTATCATTTTATTTTTTACAACTTTTCATATTATCAAAATTATAAAGTTCGTATAAAGTTTGTATCATTTCAAAGAAGTTTGTATGAGAAGTTGCTCATACAAAGTTCGTTTATTATAATTGGACTATTATCTCAGGTCTTTATTATTATTTTTTTTTTAACTATTACAAAGTTCGTTTCCTTATATGAAATTCGTTTATTTTATTTGGACTTATTATCAAGGTATTTATATTCAAATATTTTTCAACAATGACAAGATTCGCTTATTACGCGTCTTATTATAAAAACAAAGTTCATTGCGCTATCATCACTGCATCTTTTTCTAAATTTTTTCGTTAGATAAATAATAAGTTTAAATAATATTGCTTGCGGTGGATTTAAATAAAACTTTAATTCTTCAATAACTGTGTTTACAACGAAGTATTTAGGGTGTTACGACAAGGATATTTTTCTGCTTATGTTAACATCAGGCACACAGTTAATATTTTTTGTTGTTGTGAAGGAGTAATAATTGGTCTCACTAAAAACAATGTTTGGATAAATTTGTTCTCTTGTTTTTGGATCCAGCGATAGAATAAAGCTCCCTCGCAAAGTTGAAAGAATTTAACTTTGTGAGGGAGCTTTTGAGCGATAGTCATCAGATCACTAGAAAATAAAATGATTGCATCAACCTTTCCAGCATTTTAAAACAAATTGACATTTGAACAAAATGGAAATCATACAAGCAATAAAATCACCGTCCCAATATCCCCGTCACATTTAGCGAAAGTAGCTATTTTTTTCTTCATAAATGACATAAAAATTTAAACTTTTGTAAGTTTTGTTTAGTTTTGTGAAATTGCACTGGTACTTTTGAAGTTCGTTTCAAGATCGTATAGCAATTTAACTTGTTCAAAGTTCGTATCATTTTCTTCGTATAATAAAAAAACTTTGTATCATATTTTAAAAAGTTTTTTTATTTTAAAGCACTTCGTATGACATTCGTATAACGAAGTATTTTATAGCATTCGTATGATACTAAAAAAAACATACAAATATTTTAAGACGATATTGATATTGGCAGGTTAACAAGATTTATTAACCGTCAATAATGTTTACACCCTGTTAATTAAATTTGTTAACGGTTAATATTTACGTGGAAGATTTGAAAGTTAAAAATTAACCGTTAACAAAAAACATTAACGGTTAGTATTACTTAAATACGGTTAATTTATTTCGTTGTCAGTCAAATTTTTTAGTTGACGGTCAATTTTTTTAGTTGACGATCAATTTATTTTGTTGACGGTGACGCTATTTAATAAAAGTGTGTTTGGTAGTGAATGTATCCATCTAGCTAGGCTACATGCATTGGACATTTCTATTGGAGGCTGTCGCATAAAAATAGTTTTTGATAACAATTTCAGCCAGTAAACCTAAGACGTCATAGCTATAGCTACTATATAGCCCACTCCTGCGCTGGCTGTGGGCGGGCAAAAATACCAAGCTAGCTAGCTAGCTGTTGTGCTGTTGTCTGAGAGCTCCAGTTTTTATACTAATATGAAGTATAACTATACTATAACTATATCAGAAGTTATAACTAAAGTTAGAAGACCTGGAAGCTGGACACAGAGACCATAAATTACATGCAAAATGCAGCTAACCTCAAAGACGCCTCCAGGTTACCATGTTCCGTACGAAATTGACCCGTTGTACGAGGTTGGTCATTTTTCGCGCTTGTACGAAGATGGGCAATTTTGTACGAAAATGGGCATTACAATTGCTGTACAAAAATTATGTAACGAATAATTTGGTTTAGAAATGAATATCTAAACATTGTTAAATACATTCAGTAAACATGATAATATCTTAAATATTCTCTGAATGTTAATTTTTGACCATTATCTAATGATTGTACCAACTTCGTACAACCTAAATAACTGTGTACGAGGGTTGGGCCAACGTCATTGCTCCCACTTAACTTGATTCTTTTTATCCATACCAACTTCGTACGGCTTCAAATACTCTATACGAGGTTGGGCCTACTTAACTTCTTCTAATTTATTTGAATTTTTCTTATTCGAACCATCTTCGTACAACTTAAATAACGGTGTACGAGGTTAGGCCTATTTCACTTCTTCTACTTTAGTTAATTTTTTTTAACCATACCAACTTCGTACAACTTAAATAACGGTGTACGAGGTTGGACCTACTTCACTTCTTCTACTTTAGTTAATGTTTTTTTTAACCATACCAACTTCGTACAACTTAAATAATTGTGTACGAGGTTGGGCCAACGTCACTTCTTCTACTTAAGTTGAATTTTGTTTAACCATACCAACTTCGTGCAACTTAAATAACTGTGTACGAGGTTGGGCCAACGTCACTTCTTCTACTTAAGTTGAATTTTGTTTAACCATACCAACTTCGTACAACTTAAATAACTGTGTACGAGGTTGGGCCTACTTCACTTCTTCTACTTTAGTTAATTTTTTTTTAACCATACCAACTTCGTACAACTTAAATAATTGTGTACGAGGTTGGGCCAACGTCACTTCTTCTACTTACGTTGAATTTTTTTTAACCATACCAACTTCGTACAACTGAGATAACTGTGTACGAGGTTGGGCCTACTTCACTTCTTCTACTTTAGTTAATGTTTTTTTTAACCATACCAACTTCGTACAACTTAAATAATTGTGTACGAGGTTGGGCCAACGTCACTTCTTCTACTTAAGTTGAATTTTGTTTAACCATACCAACTTCGTGCAACTTAAATAACTGTGTACGAGGTTGGGCCAACGTCACTTCTTCTACTTAAGTTGAATTTTGTTTAACCATACCAACTTCGTACAACTTAAATAACTGTGTACGAGGTTGGGCCTACTTCACTTCTTCTACTTTAGTTAATTTTTTTTTAACCATACCAACTTCGTACAACTTAAATAATTGTGTACGAGGTTGGGCCAACGTCACTTCTTCTACTTACGTTGAATTTTTTTTAACCATACCAACTTCGTACAACTGAGATAACTGTGTACGAGGTTGGGCCTACTTCACTTCTTCTACTTAAGTTGAATTTTTTGGAACCATACCAACTCCGTACAACTTAAATAACTGTGTACGAGGTTGGGCCTATTTCACTTCTTCTACTTGAGTTAATTTTTTTGGAACCATACCAACTTCGTACAACTTAAATAACTGTGTACGAGGTTGGGCCTATTTCACTTCTTCTACTTTAGTTAATTTTTTTGGTAAGTCGTCCACGTATTACTTCCTGAATATAAAGGAGATAACGTATTCAACATGCGTTAGACCTATGTACGTTCCCAAGCCTTGTGGAGATAATGATTTCCTATTCTCCATGTAGCACACTGTAGTGAGGCTCATCAATGTCTGTTGTCGAGTGTAGCAAGCCCTTTCTTTCCTTGTAGTACAATGTAGTAAAGCGTAATTTCTCGTAGCCATGTGTAGCAGTACGTTATTTCCTGTAGCAGGCCGTAGTAGAGCGTATTTCTTTGTAGTAGAGCGTAGTAGCCTGTAGTAGAGTGTAGTAGCTTGTAGTAGAGTGTAGTAGCCTGTAGTAGAGCGTAGTAGAGCGTATTTCTCTGTAGTAGAGCGTATTTCTTTGTAGTAGAGCGTAGTAGCCTGTAGTAGAGTGTAGTAGTCTGTAGTAGAGCGTAGTAGAGCGTATTTCTCTGTAGTAGAGCGTATTTCTCTGTAGTAGAGCGTAGTAGCCTGTAGTAGAGTGTAGTAGCTTGTAGTAGAGTGTAGTAGCCTGTAGTAGAGCGTAGTAGAGCGTATTTCTCTGTAGTAGAGTGTAGTAGCCTGTAGTAGAGTGTAGTAGCTTGTAGTAGAGCGTATTTCTCTGTAGTAAAGCGTATTTCTCTGAAGTAGAGTGTAGTAGCCTGTAGTAGAGTGTAGTAGCTTGTAGTAGAACGTATTTCTCTGTAGTAGAGCGTATTTCTCTGTAGTAGCTTGTAGTAGAGTGTAGTAGCCTGTAGTAGAGCGTATTTCTCTGCAGTAGAGCGTATTTCTCTGTAGTAGAGCGTAGTAGCCTGTAGTAGAGTGTAGTAGCTTGTAGTAGAGTGTAGTAGCCTGTTGTAGAGCGTAGTAGAGCGTATTTCTCTGTAGTAGAGCGTATTTCTCTGTAGAAGCTTGTAGTAGAGTATAGTAGCCTGTAGTAGAGCGTATTTCTCTGTAGTAGAGCGTATTTCTCTGTAGTAGAGTGTAGTAGCCTGCAGTAAAGTGTAGTAGCTTGTAGTAGAGCGTATTTCTCTGTAGTAAAGCGTATTTCTCTGTAGTAGAGTGTAATAGCCTGTAGTAGAGTGTAGTAGCTTGTAGTAGAACGTATTTCTCTGTAATAGAGCGTATTTCTCTGTAGTAGCTTGTAGTAGAGTGTAGTAGCTTGTAGTAGAGTGTAGTAGCCTGTAGTAGAGCGTATTTCTCTGTAGTAGCTTGTAGTAGCCCGTAGTAGAGTGTAGTAACTTGTAGTAGAGTGTAGTAGCCTGTAGTAGAGCGTAGTAGAGCGTATTTCTCTGTAGTAGAGCGTATTTCTCTGTAGTAGAGTGTAGTAGCCTGTAGTAGAGTGTAGTAGCTTGTAGTAGAGCGTATTTCTATGTAGTAGAGCGTATTTCTCTGTAGTAGAGTGTAGTAGCCTGTAGTAGAGTATAGTAGCTTGTAGTATAGCGTATTTCTCTGTAGTTTAATTGCTATGGTTCTGAAGCAACAACACGAAAGCAAACAACAACAATGACAGATAATGTTAGAAGTATATTTCTCTTGTTTCATGTCATAACTACACTTGAGTTTGGGGAAAGGGGGGGATGTCAGGTTTGGTATCAGGGGGGCCCAAACCAGATGCGTGTGTTTCCATCCTTACCCTTAGTAAGACGTATCTCGTGGAAACGTCTGCGTGTCTCGTGGAAACACCTGGCTATCTCGTGGAAACGCTTACACTCAGCAAATCTCGTGGAAATGCCTACATCTCAGCAACTCGCTTGGAAATTGCCTATATCTGAGCGACTCACTTGGAAATCGCCTACATCTCAGCAACTCGCTTGGAAATTGCCTACATCTGAGCGACTCACTTGGAAATCGCCTACACCTCAGCAACTCGCTTGGAAATTGCCTACATCTTCGCGACTCACTTGGAAATCGCCTACACCTCAGCAACTCGCTTGGAAATTGCCTACATCTCCGCGACTCACTTGGAAATCGCCTACACCTCAGCAACTCGCTTGGAAATTGCCTACTACCTGCTATGGCGTATCTCGTGGAAACGCACCTCATTTGTTAGGGAAACAAACGCATCTTCATCCCATTTGGCTGACGAAGGAAGCCCGACATCCCCAAATTAACCCCAAACTGATTTTTGAAGGAAGACAATTTTTTAGATATTAACTCACATAATGTGTTAATGCACAACAACAACTAGTAACGATTCAGTCAATTTATAAAACATCAATTAATATGAATCTACTTTAAGAACTAATAAGCACTATTGATTGTTTCTTGCTTGGATCTGTGAAACGAGGCCTTGCGTTTTTGAGATTTATTTTGTTGATTTGTACAAAACAATGTGCTGGGAATGGCAGGATCATATCATTACATGTTATAACACCACTGTGTTAGCAGTCTATTTGAAACAAGATTTCTCCAGTACAATTGCTAGTCCACTTTACTAATTGTTAATAATGGTGAAATCTAAAATTCCACAAAACACTGACAGTCATGTGTATTAATTTCGAGACCACTGTTGATCCTTATTTTGTAAATTCATAGAATAATTTTTCTAATTACCTTTGTAGAGAACAAAGAAAGGGCTAAGTAACTGTCTCAGTATACAAGGTGTTGTGAGAATGCATTAGTAGCTTTGAGATCCTACTGAAGTTCTTATTTGTTTCTCCAATAACCTATCCAAGTCTGATTTCTAATTTTACTTTCTTATAACTATGTAACTGTACACTGTGGATGAGTAAATTATCAATGCTCATTCACCCAACTAACAGTTGACTTTCACAGTGTGACATCCGTGCACAAAAAATTCAATAATTCTCTACAAAATATATAGCCATTTAAAAAAGTGAGTTCGAAAGAGAACTTGAAACTAGCCTTATTCTTAGGGCTGTTGATAGCTGAAAGAAAAGTGAACCACACGGCCAATCCTACCAAAATACAGAGACGGATTGCAAAATCTATTGTTTTGTAATTTTTCATTTCATAAGAAGGGCCTAGTTCCAAAGTTTCTTAATTAGTTTCTTAATTTCAAATTTTACGCGATGGAATGTTTGAAAGTTACTCGTCTGCAGTAAAATTGCAATGACCTTGTAAATTGAGCGCATGTTTTATTGATGGTTGGATGGTGTCTATCAGAAATAGACATAGAATGTAGTAGTAAAAGTTTCTTGATTTTGGTTTCTACATGTAGGTTTCTTATAAAAAAAAAACGTGTATAGGGATTCAAAGTTTGTGCAATTAGACGATATCAGGCTGTGAAATTTTTACAACGCATAGGCTAAAGTAAAGTTGTAATGTATACAAAGCCCATACATATTATATAAGAAATACTTTATGGAAGTAATATTAGAGTTGAATTTCATGACATCAGGGCATGTCTGATTTAGAATACATACATTAAAACTAGGATTTAAAAAATTTGAAAGCAAGCATGGATATTTCCTAATGTATAAGTCGAATTACCAAAATTAGAAAGCCTGAAAGTTTTTTCTACCCAATCGTTGCATTAAGGACTATTCTCAATTAAGTCTAATTTTACATAATTATAAACAGGAGTTTGACATTTGCCGAAAAATATCATTTCATCTGTTGTCACATGACTAATTATCAGTACTTGCATAAAATTGTTTATAAATTTGGCTTCTGTCTATTGTATTCCTTGCACTTATAAATACTACGAGCTTTATGTAAAATATTTAGACTGAAGATGACATTAGAGTATAGGTGTATTAAAATAAAATTTGAGATGTTATTAAATTTTTAGTTATTATTCTTATAATGCAATGAACGTCATAAACCATAGCACAAGAATGGCCTGATCAATTTTGGTAAAAGAAGCATCAAGAAGCCCCTTCTCACTATGAATGTTTCGCAATATAGAATTCCTGAAATGGAAAGCCTGACCATATTTTTACCCCCACTCAGTCTGCAACTAGGACCCTGTCTAAAAGAAAATTATTTCCTGATTTCACACGCGCAGTTGATCAAATTTACACAATTATAAAAAAAAATGTGTGACGACTGCAAAACAAATTTTTTATTTATTATTCTCACAACCCAGTGAACGTCATAAAGTCATAGCAAAAGAAATGCCTGACCACACAAATTTTGGTAAAAGCATAATGTTAGCTAATATGTGTTCCTTTATTTTTGAAGAAACCCTGTTGCTACCATGGATGTTTGCTACTACAAATAAAATTGCTAAAGAGGGAAGCCTGGCCATTTTCTACCACCAATCACTCTGCATCCAGGGCCCTGCCAATAAGGTCATTGTCATTTCAAAACACTCAATTAAATCCTGTTTTAAATTGACTGAAAGTCATGCACCTGGCACAAGAGTCCCTGATTGGACACAAAATTTGCATTCAGCGTCGATGTTTGATTGTTTCCGTTAAGTCATCTTAGGAGCTAAACTTAGGAGGCTTTTTGACTTAAGGCAACGTCTTTGACTTATTCACAGATATTTAGATTGATTTTAAGCTATATTTTGTTAGAAAAAAAAATTTGTTCAAATTTTCATTGTTCTAAGAATTGTGTTCCTACCAATCCAGCCTTGTAATGGTACTTAAGTTTTGCCATTCTGAGCCAGAGAAAGAACCTTTCACAAGCATCCCTAAGCGTCATCTTAGAATTTCAATTGCTCTTATAAGATACTCAGGCTTAAATATGCTTAAGTTATGCTTGATGGTAAAAGATTTACCGGAATACGCTTATGAAAAAGATGATCAGGCCCAAAATATACTTATATATTTGAAAAAAAAATTGCATTAAGTTTTTAACATCAGTAATTACAACTTAAATGTCACTACCTACTGGTTAAAACAGACACAAAAAACAAGAAAAAACACCCACGAAACAAAACATAAAAACTCAACAACATTTTCTTAGGCTTCACATAATGCTTAGTATATATATGCTTAAAATGACTAAATCCGAGCTCAAGGATGCTTATAAATGCCATGCTTATAGACGAAACATGTATAGGAATTGGACCTTCACATATAGAAAATCTTGATCTGCAGTTCAACCACTAAAGGAATTCATAATAAAGCAGCTTATGTGTAAAACGGGGCAGCTAGGGAATACGAAGGGGTGTGTTTATATATGTGTGGAGCTTGAAATAAAGCAAAATGAGCCACAACATATAGGTTTGCCTGTTAAAATAAGGATCTGCTAGGTAATCCTACCTCACCACGACTCGCAATGTTAGCTTTTTGTAGCCCTTACTAGTGTTACATTACTTAGTATTAACAAATGTAAAAAGATAATAGAAAATAAAAACACGGTACAAAGTTGAACTTATCCTACTTGCATAAAATCCATAATGGCTACCAGAATTGCATTACTAATTTGGATAACTAAACTTCCTATTCCAAAATGCCTTACTCTGCTAACCAGATTGTTCAGAAAGAAGTGTCCATGTGCTATATTAATGATGTGCCTAGAGCTCACAGTTGCATGAGACATGCCCTTTTTCCTTGTATAGTTCAAAAGTGACATTTTCTTAACTTTCCTAACATGAACAGATAATAAATAGTATGAATAGAACTGACCTGGCTACATGCAATGTCTCTTCTGATGAAGTATCCAAGGCTTTTTACCTGATGCCTGCCTTGCTTTTGTCTATCCAAATCCCAGTTTAATCATCACTGATTCCAGGTCCTTCTCCTCTAAAACCGACAGCATTCCACATACTTCTGAGACAATTTTATCTTCTCCATCTCTTTCTTCCCTAGTGGGCACAGCATCTTTAAAGGTTATCAATTCCTGTGAAGCAGCAGCCATTATGAATCAAATCAGTCCAGCCATCACAAAGTAATCTTCCATTCTGTCGACACCCTCTTCTTCTTAAACCTCACACAGGGCACCAAATGTTAGAGGAGCCCACAGTTACAAACCAAACTATTAGCAAAATGTGATGATGGAAACTAGTTGACTTTAGCTGCTCCCATTTTATAGGTAGGCAAGGCAATCTTAGGGGCCTGGATCTACAACAGTATTGGTTAGTTACCTTGAGGGCCCCTAGTGTTCATGCCCTGTGACCACCCTTTTCACTAGTCTACCATTCTAGATTTGGAAGAACATTGAGTTTCTAAAGTATATCCTTCAATGATGCTAGTAGCCATCTTTGTAGACACTTGAATACTGAATGCAATCAAAGCTAAGCCTCTCAACAAGGTATAAGTACTTACTTCAGGAACCGCAATTAACATGTGGTGAACTGTTGGTCCACCACCATGAAGCGTATTTCTCTGTAGTAGAGTGTAGTAGCCTGTAGTAGAGTGTAGTAGCTTGTAGTAGAACGTATTTCTCTGTAGTAGAGCGTATTTCTCTGTAGTAGCTTGTAGTAGAGTGTAGTAGCCTGTAGTAGAGTGTAGTAAGCCTGTAGTAGAGTGTAGTAGCCTGTAGTAGAGCGTATTTCTCTGTAGTAAAACGTATTTCTCTTTAGTAGAGTGTAGTAGCCTGTAGTAGAGTGTATAAGCTTATAGTAGAGTGTAGTAGCCTGTAGTAGAGAGTAGTAGAGCGTATTTCTCTGTAGTAGAGCGTATTTCTCTGTAGTAGAGCGTATTTCTCTGTAGTAGAGCGTAGTAGCCTGTAGTAGAGTGTAGTAGCTTGTAGTAGAGTGTAGTAGCCTGTAGTAGAGCGTAGTAGAGCGTATTTCTCTGTAGTAGAGCGTATTTCTCTGTAGTAGAGCGTATTTCTCCGTAGTAGAGTGTAGTAGCCTGTAGTAGAGTGTAGTAGCTTGTAGTAGAGTGTAGTAGCCTGTAGTAGAGCATAGTAGAGCGTATTTCTCTGTAGTAGAGCGTATTTCTCTGTAGTAGAGTGTAGTAACCTGTAGTAGAGTGTAGTAGCTTGTAGTAGAGCGTATTTCTCTGTAGTAGAGTGTAGTAGCCTGTAGTAGAGTGTAGTAGCTTGTAGTAGAGTGTAGTAGCTTGTAGCAGAGCGTATTTCTCTGTAGTGAAACGTATTTCTCTGTAGTAGAGTGTAGTAGCCTGTAGTAGAGTGTAGTAGCCTGTAGTAGAGCGTATTTCTCTGTAGTGGAGTGTAGTAGCCTGTAGTAGAGTGTAGTAGCTTGTAGTAGAGTGTAGTAGCCTGTAGTAGAGCGTAGTAGAGCGTATTTCTCTGTAGTAGAGCGTATTTTTCTGTAGTAGAGTGTAGTAGCCTGTAGTAGAGCGTATTTCTCTGTAGTAGAGTGTAGTAGCCTGTAGTAGAGTGTAGTATATTGTAGTAGAGTGTAGTAGCCTGTAGTAGAGCGTATTTCTCCGTAGTAGAGTGTAGTAGCATGTAGTAGAGTGTAGTAGAGCGTAGTAGAAAGTATTTCTCTGTAGTAGAGCGTATTTCTCTGTAGTAGAGCGTAGTAGCCCGTAGTAGAGTGTAGTAGCTTGTAGTAGAGCGTATTTCTCTGTAGTAAAGCGTATTTCTCTGTAGTAGAGTGTAGTAGCCTGTAGTAGAGTGTAGTAGCCTGTAGTAGAGCGTATTTCTCTGTAGTGGAGTGTAGTAGCCTGTAGTAGAGTGTAGTAGCTTGTAGTAGAGTGTAGTAGCCTGTAGTAGAGCGTAGTAGAGCGTATTTCTCTGTAGTAGAGCGTATTTTTCTGTAGTAGAGTGTAGTAGCCTGTAGTAGAGCGTATTTCTCTGTAGTAGAGTGTAGTAGCCTGTAGTAGAGTGTAGTATATTGTAGTAGAGTGTAGTAGCCTGTAGTAGAGCGTATTTCTCCGTAGTAGAGTGTAGTAGCATGTAGTAGAGTGTAGTAGAGCGTAGTAGAAAGTATTTCTCTGTAGTAGAGCGTATTTCTCTGTAGTAGAGCGTAGTAGCCCGTAGTAGAGTGTAGTAGCTTGTAGTAGAGCGTATTTCTCTGTAGTAAAGCGTATTTCTCTGTAGTAGAGTGTAGTAGCCTGTAGTAGAGTGTAGTAGCCTGTAGTAGAGCGTATTTCTCTGTAGTAGAGTGTAGTAGCCTGTAGTAGAGTGTAGTAGCTTGTAGTAGAGTGTAGTAGCCTGTAGTAGAGCGTAGTAGAGCGTATTTCTCTGTAGTAGAGCGTATTTTTCTGTAGTAGAGTGTAGTAGCCTGTAGTAGAGCGTATTTCTCTGTAGTAGAGTGTAGTAGCCTGTAGTAGAGTGTAGTATATTGTAGTAGAGTGTAGTAGCCTGTAGTAGAGCGTATTTCTCTGTAGTAGAGTGTAGTAGGATGTAGTAGAGTGTAGTAGAGCGTAGTAGAAAGTATTTCTCTGTAGTAGAGCGTATTTCTCTGTAGTAGAGCGTAGTAGCCCGTAGTAGAGTGTAGTAGCTTGTAGTAGAGCGTAGTTCTCTGTAGTAAAGCGTATTTCTCTGTAGTAGAGTGTAGTAGCCTGTAGTAGAGTGTAGTAGCTTGTAGTAGAACGTATTTCTCTGTAGTGGAGCGTATTTCTCTGTAGTAGCTTGTAGTAGAGCGTATTTCTCTGTAGTAGAGTGTAGTAGCCTGTAGTAGAGTGTAGTAGCCTGTAGTAGAGCGTAGTAGTAGAGCGTATTACTCTGTAATAGAGTGTAGTACGCTGTAGTAGAGCGTAGTAGCCTGTAGTAGAGCATAGTAAAGGGTACCTGTCTGTAGTAAAGCGTATTTCTTTGCATAAAACCAAAGTACGGATGCATTTCTTTGTAGTAGAGTGTGGTACGGCGTCTTTTTCTAGTGTTGTGCAACATAGTCATCCACTTTTAGAATGTGACTAAAAAGCCAATTACAATTCATCACTGTACAAACTCTATTTAAAAAAAAGAAATTATTCACAGAGCCAAGATTATGGTTAAAAAACGCCGGGGCTTACAGCAGTAAAGCTTCATACAAATAGTTTCAAAAAATATTCTAACTATTCAGTCAAAGTGAACTGGCGAAAACGGCGTACAAAAGACTACCATCGCCATAATGGTCTCGCATTATATAAAAACGGAACAAAATCTGGACATGTTTCCACAAAGAGCTTTTGATCAACAAATAAAGTGTAGTTGGTAGATAAACAAGGCATAATGGGTGATTCGCCAGTGTTCATCAGAATATCACATACAAAGAAGCAATTTAGCAGACCCGCTTAAATATTCCTTTTCAATTTCACATCTTGTGTTCTACTGTGCTCACCCAACGAGTTTGAAATACCTAGAATGCACACCATGGCCCCCCAATACAGCAAAAAGTGTTTATCCATACATGGTCAGTTTGTTTGAGCCTTACAGAATACATCACAAGCAATGTATGTTCCAAATACCATTAGTGAAGGCGAGTGATCAGTATTACGTAAGAGATACGCTTGTTTCCGTAAATTAGACCTTTGATAAAAATTTAGAAAAAAGCTCCTGTTTTAGAAGCAATCCATACATCACAGATTCGGTTGTTTCAGTAAATTAGACCTTTGATAAACATTCAGGAAAGAGCTCCTGTTTCTAGAAGCAATCCATACATCACAGATTCGGTTATTTCGGTAAATTGAGCCATTCATAAACATTCAGGAAAAATCTCCTGTTTCTAGAAGCAATCCATACATCACAGATTCGGTTATTTCGGTAAATTGAGCCATTGATAAACATTCAGGAGAAAGATCCTGTTTCTAGAAGCAATCCGTACATAATAGATTTGGTTGTTTCGGTGAGCTAGGCCATTGATAAAAATTCAGGAAAATGGTCATGTTTCTAGAAGCAATCTATACATAACAGGTTCAGTTGTTTTTGTGAATTGGGCCTTTCATAACCATTTAGATAATGCTTTTGTAGCATTCAATTTTGGCCGGAAAATAAAATTTCAGAACAAAAGTTACCGAATTTGGCGCTTGTCTATGATAGTATCAGTTAAACGCTCCATGTTTCTCTTGTTTCGTTCAATTTTGACAATAAAATGAAATTTCAGAACAAAAATCACCGAAGTCGGCACTTGTCTATGGCATTATCAGTTAAGCGCTCCATGTTTCTCTCGTTTCGCTTAATTTTGGCCGGAAAATGAAATGTGTATAAGGTATTGTCACATATACGAACTCTACTTGTCTTGTTTCGATGAATTAAGACCTGAATACTTTTGTATATACCGATTATCTCTTGGTTGAACGAAACCTTTTTTTGTTTCACAACATTAAAACTTGTTAACATATACCGGAACGAAGTTTAGGCAAATATGTATCACGCCGTCTTCGTTAAGGATTAATCTGTTATGCTTTCGAATATAGAAGAATCCGTTTTTTGTGAAACAATTGTTAATATATATTGAACGATTGTAGTTTGTAGTTGTAGTTTCTTGATGAATGAGTTATACTTTCAGGTTTATTGAATGGTTTTATGATGGTTCTAATAATGTATATGAATGTACCGACAGTAACTCAAAATGTCTTTGTAGTTTCCTCAAATACTTATTTTTTTCTAGAAATATGCTCATGCACTACGAAAGTCAAAACCATTAGCATCCGTGGCATCACTGAATGTTTCACAAGAAGATTGCTACTTCTTTATATATTGCTTTTTGTTAATATAGGAAGTTTTTTATATGATTACTTCAAAACAAATATGATCAAGCTTGTGGCCATCCTTTTTAATATATTACATAGCATGCCGGGAATGACATTTTGAAACATTCACTTTCCGTTTGATAGCCCATTGTGATTGATTTCAATTTATTTCCACAAATGTATATAATACAGTGTTACGTATGAGGTGTGCTAGTTTTACGTATACTATACGTCTTGTATTATTCTAAGAAGCAATTAACTACTTGTTAAAAAGGGAAAAATATATATTCTACAAATAGTTGAAATATAGTATAGAGCTAATAGTTTTTCTCTTCTTGATTGAAGTAGAATGAAAAGTCCTTGCAGGCTAAAAGATTTCGGAACAAATTCCATTTATTTTATTCCCTTTATAGTTCAGAAACATACTTTAATGACTTGACACAAGTTGATCATATAGATTGATTACAAACAATAGAACATACTGTGTGGATTGAGTGAGAAGGAGAAGGAGAAAACGAAGGAGGAAAAAGCCCGTTTAAACAAGATTTCGGATACGATACGAAATCTTAAAAAAATATGTAATCCCGGAAAAGAGCTATGGTGGTTCAAATAATAAATACAGACGATAAAAGCTACATTATTCCGGGTCACTGTCTGAGCCGGACAGGGAAAAATCGCTTTCACTGTCACTGTTTTTGTCGATCAAATCATCTTCATTGTCTATAGCAGATATGTTTTGATCAATGGCAATAACACCCGCAAATTCCTGACACCCTTCCAACAGTTGCCTTTCCGCGAAGTTCATGCCTCTCTTCAGGATTAACCTTTTCGCCATTGGTAAGCACTGAAATATAAAAAAAGTGTCATAGCGAAGCATTTGAGAAACCATATCTAATCCTAAGTTTTAAAACTGCAACAGCTGTTGTCAAGATATCCCAATCAGAAGCACACAATAAAGAAGAATCCTGTACATTTGACAAAACCAAAAAAATAAATATAAACTAGCACAATTAGGCAAAAGAAGCATTCACCATACCTCATTCGCATAAAAGTTGGAGCTATTGACATCTATCTCATTTTCCAATTATTCCATAATATCTTTGTAAAAAAGCTAGTAGCTAGACATTTCTTTTTTGAGTATGCCGACTTCTTCTTCACATCTTTTCAACAGCTCATTTTCGTTGTTGCCACTATTTTTTAAACCCTACAGTACCTCAATCCGAATGTTTTCACAATGAGTGTAAAATCATGATATATGAAGTGTCAAGAAATGTAACAACAATTCTACTTACCATCAATTCCTGTATTTTCCATCCATGGGAAATCGAAGTCACTGTCTTCGCCAGACTTCTCCTCAACACGAGGTACACCAATGTCCCCGCAATGGTGTTATAACATTTCATGAAATCTACCCATGATAGTTGAGAACTGTTTTGTGATGGCGGCATTTTACCCAAAAAATCCAATGCTAATTGAATGTGTTCCTTCAAATCTGAAAAAGTAGAAAATAAAGTGGGATGACACATGTATCAACAAAATCGTATTGGAGTATGTTTCACTATCCCAAATTCAGAATAACAAACAATTTTTTTTTGAATATCAAGCCAAAAAAATCTGCAAATAAATTGACTTATATTTTGAGATAAAAATATAGTATGTTACCTAATTCTAATAACCATATCATAATACTGTATATATTTAGAAATAAAAACACATTGAGCAAAATATTTCAGCATCAAGCCTTCGTTGTAAAATTTAAAAACTTTAAAAATTGTAAAATTTAAACCCTCTACTTCTATTTTATACATAAACAGTATTGGCTCGCAAGTTTTACTATACCATACAATATAATTTTCAAAATTTATAATTTTTATGAACGTCTCCACAGATTTACATACCATGTAATTCAATTCTCCTTTTATTATCTGCCTTCTTTGTTTCTTGTTTGTCCTTATATGCATTGCTTCTGCCCATGAAATAAGGTGTCGTTGTCCTTTTCGCTTGCTGTTGTTATTTTTAAGTTTTTCACGGAGCAACTTTTCCATTTTGCTAGCAGGATAATTCTTTGTTGAGATCCACTCTAGATCTTTTTCATGAAACAAGAAGATATATTCAGATGATAGAATATATCTTACCTACTTTAATCATAGAAACTTTGCAAGATTGAATTGAATTGAAGAAAAGTGAAATTAAATTTCATGAAATAAATTTTCGCCATGGCACCATTGTGTGATTGTTTCATGAAAAGTACATACACATTTTCAATGTGTTTATTGAAATTTCAACACGTTCTTGTTTCAATTATTCCTTTTGAAATTTACTATATTGATCAGGAAGGAACCATTTTTAGCTGGAAATATACTTGTTCTGCACTTCACTCACAAGTTACCTAGTGTACCTAGTGTAGATATTCAACCACCTTCAATCTACATTCGCTCAGCGTTCATTTTTTTAAATCATGGAACAATATTCAGCAACCTTTCCCAACAAACTATCTGATTCTGATTACTTAAGTCTCAAATGATCTTCCATTATAGAACACTTCATAGACTGTTATTAAACAATTGATATTTTATACTCTTAGCCTTTTACTTTGTGCAAGTTTAGTACTATACTGTGAGTTCCTGTGTTATGGTAGTTATCCTTTTTAAGCAATTTAGTTTTTTGCGGTTGTCTATACCATGGCAAACAACTCTGTTTGTGAGTGACCACGGTAAAATACACAGTATGGATTGGTGGCCCCCTAACTCACCGCTGGAGGCAAGAAAGAAGGTAAGATAACTCTTGTACGCGCCTAACTGGCTGGCCATCTCCAAAACCAACCCCCACCCCTCCCCCTCCTAACTAATGACGGCAGTTTATTATTTCCACTTTCATATTAGAATCTTGATTACCTGTAAATAAACATTAGCTACTTCCCTTAAACGACTATCGTGCAGATAAACGCACAGTTCTGTGAAAAACGAGTCTGTCTAGCCATAAATTTAGCCAGGAGACCCAGCGTTGTCCCTTCATACCGCCTTTATGATCAATTTTTTCTTTCTCTATCAAAGAAAGCTTAAATAACTAGGCTAGCCATAAAGTATGATATGAAATGTTATGGAAGGTTGAGCTGGGTATCCTGGCTACAGCCTCAGTCTAGTGTAAGTGACGGCTTCTCAAGTTTGTAGATACCTGATGATGACGTAAATAAATAAATCTTAGTGTTATATTTCCTTGTCTGAAAACAGGGAAGAGGGTGGGAACAAGGATGCAGTAGTCCGTAAACCGCGGAGCGCCCTGCAGTGCAGCGGATAGACGCAGCAGCGATGCGCTCCGTCCTGACACTGGTCACCAGGTCTCTATATTATATGGATTCTCGGATCTCCTGAAAAAATCATCATTATATCCATTTTTCATACATATGGTCAATATATCAATTTTTAGAAGCCCGTTCATTCCAGTGCATATGGACATAATATCCATTCTACATTATCGATATATTGTCCGTTTTTTTATAGTGAGTATGTTGTAAAAACAAAGCCCTTAGAAGTCAAAAAAGTCATAAGGAGAACATTTTAAACCTTGTCAAAACCCAACAACTTTACTATTCAAATCTGACTGTTCAAATCTTCGTTGTCGAACCATTAAACAGCAATGTAAAGAGCCTTAACTTTTGATTAATCACGGTAGAAAAATTCGAAAGAGCTTAAATTTCTGATTTGTTTCCATTTTAAAAAAGCAGCAAAAGATAAATAAGAATCTCCTCCATATCGTTACTTATCGGTACTGGCAAGGACAGAACTTGATGATGTGGTTAAAAAAGACTGGGTAACAAAGCGTACGGCGGTTCTTATTATCAATGGCAATTAAAAATAATTAAAATACCGCGGATATCGAATTGAACCTTCGATTTTTTTGCAGATTTTGGGCGAGATTAATGGAGTTTATTCTATTACACCGCAATTTTGCGCACAAAAAGACAGAATAAGGGTATTACTGTATGAATTATAAATTTTGAATTGATTTGGATTATTGTTTGTTGCAGTATGAAACTAATTACTGCACACCATGTTGTTCTTCAATTTGAACTACCACCTTTTAAAGATGGATTGGATTCGAAGCAATAACTTTCATAGTCTTACAACAATAGACATAATTTACGTGGAATTCACAAAATTCAATGTCACTTCAAATAAAAACACATCATAAAGCTTGTTGTTACAAAATTAATTGTGAGTTAAAAACCCTAGCTAAGTTGTCTCCTTGAATTAACGAACTTTAGACTTTCGCCAAAGTTTTTATTAAAGTAAAGGGTGTAGCCACCTATTTGAAAACTTTGTTGCAGCCAACTGGTATTCGGCTATTTTCGCTTTTTAGCCAGATTTTGTAAAAAATTCACGTTAATTTAATGTCCCTTATTAAAGTGTAACGTAAATATCCAGGACGTTTAAAAAGTTACTGTATTTTTCTGACATCGCAACAGCGATTATAGCCAGGGACGAGGTTGTATTATTATAACCTCGCTACGGACGACGTTGTACTTATATAACATAACACATGTTAACCTGGGAAGAGGCCAGGGAAGGGCTACAAAAAGTTAGTATGTATCAGCATGCTCGGCAGCATGACTGCATGTATTAATGTAACTGTGTCTCTTTTATTACTTGCAGAGTAATGAATTACCCAATGGGTTATTGCATATGCTTGTCATTCATAAAACAACGCATCCATCCATACCGTACGCATTTAATTTTTTGCAACGTGAAATTCATCCTTAAACAAAATTTAAAATTCTGGTTAAATACTGAGAATTAAAACGCAAAGGCCTACTAAATATCTCGATTAACATTTAAGGTCTTTTTTTGATCATATGAAACGTGTACAACTGTTCTAAATTTTAACGAGTTTGTTCGGAAACGCATGCCGTACAAAAAAGCAAGGGGAAACTTTATTCTAGTCAGTACACAAGCAAGCGAATTGAATTAAGTAATTGGGAAAGATGTCCTATTAGGGTAAATATTTAGGCAAGTAGCCAGGCCCATCCATACCTACCTACAATCTATAAAATCTGTAAAATGTACTTCTTGAAGGATCACGTGATACCTCATAATTGTATTTTCCTTAACTGAGAGACCTAAACCATCCTAATTATTCATATTTACACACGTAGTCAATGATTTTTCACGATTTTGGTCTTTTTTTGTCAAGTCTGTAAATTACACTAAATCTGGTCTGTAAAATATACATTTATACAAGTAGTGATCATACTATTATGTCTCTTTAATAATATTCGCATTTTTTATATGATCGTTTTTGCTATTTTGGACATATTTTGTGCTTGGTCTGGAAATTACAAAGAATCTGGTCCGTAAAATGTACTTCTTGAAGGATCACGTGATACCTCATAATTTATTTTTAAACTAAGTGGTATTTTAAGTAGCCTAGTTATGCATTAGCGTGTGTTTTATTGACGATTTCCTGTTATATTCCTAAAATTTATGATCATATTTGGTAATGTAATTTTGCGCATGCGCAATAGCATTTGGTAAAATATACGAAGTAATCATATAGTACTTATCTTTCTCTGTATTTCTACCAAATTTTAGCCCAACTTGATAATTTTTTAGTGAACTATGCTGATCTGCATCATTCCATCATTTTTGCCTTTTTCAGAGCACCAAAAAACGCCTATTGGGCCGAAAATATTGCCAGTGTTTATTATGGAGGAATGCGCAGGAAATTGTCTAATTTTTTACTCCAATTAGGTATCTTCAAATCTTCATAACTTTGGAACGAAAAATGTTAGAAGGGTGAGTGACCCCTCGTTGGAAAGCACAATAATAGCTCTTTTACGTTAACATATAAGCTAAGCAAACAACGACGTTGTTAAAAATAGCCTGAACAGCCTATATTGATTGTCTTGTGAAGCTAAACAACACGTATAATATACGCAAACAACCTCGCGAATAAAGTTTACAAAAAGCTGTCTATCAAATTGTGATTTCTGTTACGAAGTTAGACACGACATATTTTGCTATTCAGATAGGCAATAATATTTGTTACGCACTACGCAGTTATTTTTCAAAATTGATTTGTGAGATCTTCTTGAACGGAAAATTCCTCGAAATTTCAATTTTCGTTGGGTCAGTCTGGGGTAAACTGACTGGCAGGAAGAAGAAAGACCACAAGCCCCAACTAAAATTTGCGAACCCCCCCCCAAAAAAAAACAAAAAAAACGGGGTATAAGAAAGTCACTCAGTGAGAAAAAGCAAATTAAAAAAAAAAATATACGATCTTAATTGTTCGAAAAAAGAAATAGCTGCAGTTAAAAAATATATTACCAGAACTGTCACAAACAGCAAACTTCGATAAAAAGAATCCTGTACACTTATGGCGCGGAGACAAATAACAAGCAGGGAATCGGAGAATTACGTTTTTTTGGAGTGTTTCCGAAATCATATTTCTCTACGTTGGCGTGTCATTAGCGTAGCGAAAAGAATTTCGTTCTCGTCATTTTTTATATATGGTGGAGCGTCTTCGTTTGTCTCTTACGTATTGTTTGTTGGGGAGACCTTAATTCTGCCTATATTCACTTTTGAAAACTTTGGTGGAAACACCTTTTACTTTACCAGTCAGTCAAATAAAGCTTTTGAACACTTATCTTATCTTTTTAAAAAATTAACAAGATGCAGGCGCTGCATAAACTATCTCGCTATTAAAAATGCACAACTATGAAACATCCACAATGCGACCCAATTCTACAATTTCTGCTAACAAAAATACAGCCTATCATTCATGGTTAAAAGTCGCGCGATTGAAACGTTTATGGTCTTAAACGGCATTTAGGTGACAAAAAATCAAAATTTTGATGTCACCATCATTTTCAGCATACTTTTTTTGTTAACTGTGCCAAATTTTGTCGAAAATAAAGTAGTTTTAATTTCGGATCAATTTTGGCCTAAAATGACATTTAGGTGACAAAAAATCAAAATTTTAATGTCACCATCATGTTCGGCATACTTTTTTTGTTAACTTTGCCAAATTTTGTCTAAAATAAAGTAGTTTTAATTTTTGGACCAATTTTGGCCTAAAATGACATTTAGGTGACAAAAATCAAAATTATGATGTCACTATTATGTTCAGCATACTTTTTTTGTTAACTGTGCCAAATTTTGTCGAAAAAAATACCAATTTTGGCCTGAAACGTCATTTAGATGACTTCCAAGTACTTAGAGAGTTTAGGTAGGTACGAAGTTTAAATCTGTGACGTTGCAATTGACCATTTGGGACATTTAGTTTGTTACGAGTTGGAAACCTATCCTCGCAGGCGAGATAGTAAAAAGAAAAAAAAAAGTAAAAATAGTTACCAAGATGAGATTCGAACACACGACTACTCCCGTGTCGGTGCTCAGAGAGGCAAAAAATTTCCATTCTTGTAGGACACATTTGCGCTTTAATACAAGCTCACGAGCTTGTAACAAGGCAAAGCTTATTCTGATTAAAAAACAATAAGACAAGTAGCGAAACCTATCAATTCATCGTTAAAAAAGGTATTTTGGGGAATAACCTTACGCAATATAAAAAAAAGAACAGAATAAAAAAACGGTCCAACGATCACTTTTTTCTACTCAAAAATCGAAAGGGCGAGTATGCATACATCAAAGATTTTGTTAAAGCTCTCTCGCACCTTGTAGGAAGAAGCTCGCACCAAATGAAATGTTCAATGTTCTAGCAAGCGAATAAAAAACCCTTTCTTCTACTTTGTAAACAGGCAAGGGAGCAAAAGATCCTGACATACAACCTAAAAGATATCTGATAAAAACGCTATCGCGAAAGGTGAAGTATTAAATCTCTTCGCATGAAAAGACTATTCCACTCAGAAAACAGGCACGAGAGTGTGAGACCCATCCATACATCATTTGAAATGAGAATTTTGGAAGTTGCTTTCACGCTGAATAAAATGTTAGATATCCATCCATACACTACTAAAAAGGAGATTTAGCTAGAAGCGAATCAAAAGCGAAACTTTATTCTACACCACAAAGAAGCAATCAAGAAGAAGACCCTACCAGATATGTCTAAAATCACTTCATTCCACTCAGATAACAAGCACGCGCGATAATATCAGATGTCCTAGCATGTGAATTCACGGGAAGACTTTATTCCACTCAGTAAGAAGCAGGAACAAGGGAGACCGATCCAAACCACCATACAATATTAAAAGGATATTTTGCAAAATACCTTCAGGCGGAAATACATACAGCATGTCCTAGCAGACCTGTGTATACAAAATTAGTTCTACTCAGTAAACAACCAAGCAAATGAGAGATCCATCCATGCATCATTTGAAAAACGCATTTTTTGAACTTACCCTTCGCGCGAATTAAAATATTTAGCACGCCAACCTTAGATGTTCTAACAGCTCAATTCACGGAATACTTTATTCAACGCAGTAAGAATGGAGGAATGTGGGACACCTATCCATAGATCTATCAAAAGAGAGATATTGAAACAAGCAGTAGATTTGAATAACTATCCATACACAAATAAAAACGATATTTTAGAAAAATACTTATGTGTTTCATATGTTTTTTTTGCTGTTTATAGGAAGCAGTGTAATGTGATTTTGAACTTACAATATTTTTAAAACTAAAACCTCATGACAAAAATGATAAAAATGTATATGGACTTTTTTTGTTCGTAGCTGTTAGAAAAACTATTCGGAGGAACATAGTTATTAATATAGTGTAACTAGCTAAATAAAATTGAGTTATGACTGCATCTTTCACGTTTTACCGGCAATGTTACTTGTCTAAATTTATAGCGACGATATGGTTGCTACGAAGTTAAGTTATATTGTGCTGTACAAGGCCCGTTCTTAAGGCTCTCTAGCCATTGAACGCTACGACTTTCTCATAATAACCGGTTGAAAATAGCTATTAGTTAATAATAGTATGAATAGAATTTGATTTAGCTAATATTGGGTGTATTTCGACTCCTAAAAAGAAATAGTACTCTAGCATTTTTTTGCAAAACAGTAAAATTTGTTGAGTTATTTCTAAAAGGTTTTAGTAATTCTAATAGACTAAGGCAGTTCACAAGATAGTTAGCGTATTGCTCTGAATAGACCCGTCATCATGCTCCATCCATACTACACGAAGGTAGCATAGAAGCACACAATATGTTACAAAAAAAAAATTTATGGTCATTTCCTTTTTTGAACATTATATTTAATTAAAACGTATATACAGTTGACTCTCTCTAATCCGAATCTCTATTATCCGAAACTTTCTATAATCCGAACAAATTAAAAGTCACCGTCAATTTTCCTTAAGAAACTCTCATAAGTTACTTTCTACTATCCGAATCTCTTTAATCCGAAAAAAAATTATCCCCCTTGAGATTCGGATTAGAGAGAGTCAACTGTACATACATTGCAATAAAATAATTTGTTGGTCTTTTTCTATACCGAAATATCGCCGCTTTATTAAAAGAAAAATGCTATTCTGGTGATGTCGACATAAGTATGATATATAAAGGTAGCAGAACTACTTTAGGATCCACTGACAGAGATGCGACAAGGTTAGATGAAAAGACTGAACGACTTCCTCGAACACATATGCATATAGACTTGATAAGCGCAAAACAAATGTTACGTCTTATACATGCTGAAATTTTTGAAAAATGATGTTTACGCTTTTCAGAAATCATTTCGGAAAGCCGAGTATAGAACTTTCGACACACGCGACCCATTCCGCCACACACGGATATCGCTAGTGGCTTTAAAGTTTCATGCTCTACTTAAAATAAGTTTATTGTAATTTTTCTTTTTTTTTTCCTGTTTATTTACATCATATGCTTTTGGTAGCACACCTTAGCATCTAAAAATGCCATTTGACCAGTGTTCCAAAAACCTCTTGTGCATACATAACTCTCGATTCCTGAGAAACATTCGCTGTCCACTCGTTGAATGGCTCACCAGGTAACCGTTGTAAACACGGCTCAATACGTACATCATGACAAACCTCTTTTAGTTACAACCCCGTGACATTACGGATTTCATTGTCTAAGCGAAACGAAGCCACATTTTTTCAAGACAAAGCATGATCAATTGTGAACTTGAAATTCGAATCAGAGCCCAGAAGCATAGCTTGTTAATTGTGTATCCCTCGTTCCTTGAAGGTAGTCAGTCAACTAGATACACTGCTTCCTGGTTGATATCGTTCAGTCTGATTTCCTGCTTACTCATTTCATTTCTGACATGATCGAGAATGACACTAATCTTAGCAACTTATTTTGTTTGATTGGTTTTTCTTTTGTTTCAATTCTGGATCTTCTTCATATTGTCGAGTCTGTTGTTTTATTTGTTTACCAAGATATTCAGTTATTTGTGATGAGTTTTAGAATGTTGGTATCTCAAGACCACCAAGTTTAATCCGGAGTGACAGCAGTTGTCTCTCGTTTTTGTTTACTTTAATACCTCCCGTCAGTGCTGGTATTAATTCGAATTCAATAACTACGAGTACTTCTTCCAATAATTATATATGTGTGGTATGTTCGCATACAGTACGTTAATTTATGCTTGTAGCCAGCCACTGATAAAACAACTTTATGCCCCTAGCGACTCTGTTTTAGCAATTTTACTCAGCATCTTTAATTCTTTAATCCAATCTTCTACCTTATCCAAGACATATCCACCTTTGAAGCTTCTAGAACCAATTACATTATTACATTATTACCAATTACATGTTACAAACTGCGGTGTGATAAATTAGTTTCCTCAAAAAATTATTTTTTAAATAAATTTTATTTATAGGATTTGATTTTCACATGGCAACTAGTTATAGCTCAGCAAAACCTGAATAACTGAACGTATATCCCGAGTAAATTAAAAAATTTCCTACTTTCTTTTCTTTTCTTGTAGTTACCTCTTTTCTTGAAACTTTTGTTTGTAAAAATTTTTGAATTCATTTGCATTATTGTTTGTTGCAGTATGAGACTAATTACTGCACACCATGTTGTTCTTCCATTTGAACTACCACATTTTAAAGATGGATTGGATTCGAACCAATAACTTTCATGGTTTTACAACAATGGAAATATTTTTTAAATAACATAACATAGAAATACAAAAGGTCACACATAGTATCAGCATTTACACAAACCTAATTTTGTTACCAGAAAACTTCCTTATCCCACTCTTCCAAGAATCTTTATCACCAAAGTTATTTTGGGTTTTACCTGCATTAGAAATACAAAAAAACGGTAAAGAAGCAAAAATCAAACCACACTGCCATTACCACCAAATTGATTAACATAAAAAGCAAAGTATAAATTAGAACAGAAAAATCCCAAGAAGAGTTGTGAACAAAAAAACATTGTGCATCATCATTAAATTAAAACAACAGAAATTTACCTAGTTTTTAAAATCATTACACTGTAAAACTAATTCCACCACTCCACGATTTTGTTTTAATATGAAAGGTGGTAATAAATTGAAACAGGGAGTAAAATTTTCAGAAATTGGGTGTTGCTTGTTCAATTTTTCAGCATAAGTCGCAATAAAGCCTTGAGGTAGGAAATTAGCTGACTGAAGAGAGGGATATACTTCAACTTAGGGGTATTCCAACTGGCAATATTACCTGTACATATAATATGTCCCTCCTGAAAGTCAATATACTGAATAAAAATTTGACTACTTATTTGACTAATTATGGTATCAAGTTAGCAGTATCTCTACACTGTTTCAATTTAACAAGGATTGTCCAGATTTCAGACATGTCTAGCCTAGTTAACTAAGTTTTCTGCGAGATATTAAAATTGAGTTTTTTATATATAATAATTTTTCAGTGCAAACCCGAATTAAAATCAACCAATAAGCATAAAGCCAGCATGGCCACATCTAACATTAAAGAAGAAAAGATTTCCCAATAATGATCACGTGAGCAAAGAACAATAGAATTTCTTGCCTTAAAGTATTCACAAATTTCTTTCATACAAGACAAAAAATATCTTCTGAGCAATTGTATTTCAAGTGGCAAAACTTGTTTTTTTATTTAATAAAGCATGTTAACATAGATGTCAAAGATAAATGTATCATAAAAGTAAAAAATAACTTTTTAAGACAAAGTATTCTTACTACTAAAGTGAGCACACAGCACTATTCGTCTTGCTTTAAAAAATAAGCTTACTTAAAATAATTAGTTAACAAAATTCAATCTAGCTCAGGCTACAGAAAGTTAATTATATGCTTAACTCAGATATCTTTGAAAAGATGACGTACACTGTCTCTTTTTTTCAAAAATAAATACAAATGTGCCAGCTCTTTCAGAACATGTATTCAGTATGGAATTAGCTACATTTCATGTTGGTGGAAATTATATTTAAAAAAAATATTCTCTTTATATAAAAAATCAACCCTGGCCTACTTTTCCACCACATCAGATTTTAAAAACTAACGTTTTCCTCAAAAAAAATTTTTTAATTTTTTTATAAAATTATTATTCAGCAGATAACTGAAAAAAACATCAATTTAAACTTTTTAATAGCAAATTTCCACAGTTAATGTATACTATTAATAGCATGGCTTTCCAATGAATGGCTGTATTAAGTATTATGACGTTCAACAGTGTAAGTTATTGTTGCCAGAAATTGTATCCTGGAAAGAATCAATTTTTATATGTAAATTATACCTATTATCATCATTTTCCTCAAAAAGTTATTTTTTGGTCTTATAACAGCAGATCACTGAGAATTTACAGAACTAAAAACTTGTGGTAACATTTTTAAAATTAAAAATCTTGATTTTGTAAACATTATATGCATAAATCCTAACAAATTATAAATTTTTTTAAAATAAATTGGAATCATCATCTGTTTTAAAACATCACTGCACATGCATCTAGCCCACGAGAATTGTATGGAGCAAAAGATTGAAATGGAACTGGAGTTTAAAAAAGAATGTCTTTTAGTAAGAAACACAATCGTTACGAGAAAATATAACCTGCCGTGAAAAGATAGTCTGCGACCATGTTGAGGGGCGGATTGACACGGCAAACAAAATAGTAGATGATTGCAGTGAATACAACATGGCACGACATAGCCTTCTCTTTGTCATGTATTCCTGCAGTTCTTGTGGCCGAAATACAACCAGAGTTTCCTAATTGAGCCCTAATTTTGTCTCTAAGGAATTGCACTGGATTGCTTTTAAATCCAACTGCATCAAAATTTAAGGTTACAGACTTAGCTTTACTCTTTCTCGTAGCCAAAGTTTAGTTTTAAACAAACGTTTTTTAAACTTATTTGTTGTAGGTGTCGAGGGATTTTTCTCCTCCTGGAGGTCAACGTTATTGCACATGCTCCAAATCCAAAACCAGGTTGTCCACTGAGTTATTCAAGTTTTCCATTTCTAGATGATGTTGGGCGGCTGCTGAAAAAGGCTGTTGAACAGCAAAATCAAGCTTATTAGCAATGCCATTTCCTTAATGTGTGGCTGAAGCTGAAGCCTTAGCAATATAATTTGTTGATCTACCCTTAACAGCAATTTTGAAGGAATTAGCTGCAAGGATGAGTTTTTTTCTTCCCAAGCTTAAGCCACTGTTCCACTGTGTTTGTTTTGGTCCCATCTTGTGGAAACAGAAAGTGTGGCAGAACCTGTGCTGTTATTAGCTGCAGTCATAGTAAATACAGCTGGTAAAATCCACAAAGTTGTGAGGAGTTCTTGTACGTTTGAAAAAACTTATGAGTGATTACCCATTCTATCTTGATAACTACTATTATCAGCAAAGTATTGTCATACCATCAATGAGTCAAATCTTTTGAGCCATCCAATTATTTTTATAGATATTTTCCGATACCTCAATATTTCAGCTTTCCTTTCAGGCTGCATCCTTTTCAATTTCTGAAAAGACAACCGATAGCCAATGCTATATTGAAAAAAAAGATAAATCATACCAGTCTAAGTAACTATAACCATCTATTCACAGTCAAACTTGAGAAGTGTGTGTGTTCTGATCATTTTATTGACAGGAAGCCAGCACTCAATAATCCGCATCCCACTTTGATGATGGGTTATTAGTCTTCTCCACCGTCTAAGAGGGTGTTGGATATGCCATTAAGAAGAATAATAACATATAAATCTCCACTCAATAGAAAGACATGCAACCAACAACTGGGAAACCATCATTGTCTACAATAACATCAGTTCCGTGTCTCTCTAAGCAAAATCTGCAAAACAACCTAAAGTCTGAGAGGATTCTTCCACGGGCCTTATCAACTAGTATGTAGTAATTCAAAATGTTGTGTGTATCGTAATAATTGAGATTTACTTTTAAAATTTCAGAATATAGGTCTATACTTCAAGTTTAAGGATTTCCCAGGTTATTTGAAACCCTGGTTTGTGTAAAGGAGGAAATCTTGAGGTTACTTGTGGCGCCGTAGATTAGTGGTTATAGCTCTCGTACTCTGTGCGGGAGGCCGGGGTTCGATTCCTCTTGACGGCGATTCAACATGGGCGAGTGAATGTTACCATAGCCCCGGGTTAACCCAAGCCATGTGAGGGAAATTGGGGAGATGAGTTGTCTAGTAGAGCGCGGGCCCTAATTGGGTCTGCGTAGCTCAAAATGAGCATTAAATACTCTAGGACTCTCCATCTAAGCCATGGCCCCTCCTGGAAATAATAGACAGGGTATATCCCTCGATATTTGTGAGGCTAGCCATGTAAAATGTGCACATCTATCTATCTATCTACTTAGCTTCTTGTTTTACTTAATTGGTTACCAGAAGTTCAGAATAAAAGAAGTCATGATAGTTTTATCTTGAATGAAGTTTATTAAAAAATACAATGAAGTTTATTCAAACGAAATACCACAGCCCATTTATCTTTTATCATTCTGCACAGTGGGTGTTCTTTTTAACTTACTAATTACAGGCTTTTTATTAGTAGCTAGCTAAACATTGGCTTTATAGTAAAAATAAATATACTGCTACTTTACCACCGAAAGCATCAATACAAGCTGGAATTCAAAATTGACAGTTTTTTATGCATTTCAAGCCTTCAAAGAGGGGAAACACTTTGAACGATAGCTGGCATCTTAATTACATAATCATTAATAAACAAATACTGAACTGACCGGTTTTGATAATGTACTGTGAAATTACAAAGCCCGAGCTCAAAAGTACAGACCAAGCTTGTGAGGTCTGTGCCCTGACAAATGGCTTTGTATTTTACAGGGCAGGATCAAAACCGGTCAGTAGCCATTTTATAGCCGAAATCTATTCTCATCCTTGAAACAACAATCAAATTTTGCACATGATTAGGCCGCCATCAAAAATATGTTATGTTCGCGTCCTCCGACCGACTCACTTTTGGCAATAAAAACCCGAGTCGGTAAGTGGGAAAAACCCGGAAAATTTTTTTGATCCAAACGAGATATATTTGAAAAAAAAAATTTGTGAGAACTAATTTTCCCAAAATTGACAAAAACTCGCGAAAATTAATTCCCGTAAAAATTAATATCTTTAGGGTACTCATGGCAAGTGTACAGACAGGGCGGCGAAAAAAGGGTCTGTCGAGTGGATGCCGCTATACTGTTTTTTGGCCCCCGGGAACGAATTTTGCCCCCATCTGAAAATCCTGGGGAAAAATACGCCCGACCGACCGACTGACTCATTTTTGCGGGATCTTCAGGACGCGAACATAACATATTTTTGATGGTGGCTTTAGATGGAATACCAATGGCAAATTTTCCTCCACAACTACTTAAATTAGAATGTATACACAGTTCAAATTTCAAAGGGAGAAAAAAACGTTAAAAACGAACCAACCAAAAAGGGTATTTGTTTCAGTTATTTTAAACCGACTTACCCTTCCAAACATTGCAAGTCAGCTCTTCGTCTGAATCAAATGTCTTTTCGCATGTTACGCAGAAGCAAATTGTATATTCAGCAGTGGCTTTTACTTCTACTTTTTGCTCATGAGCAATCAGAGCTCTTGCAGCCAACGTTCCATGTGATCCAGATGTTGGAAGCCCACGCTGGGAAAGGAAAAGTTGAAGTTCAGCTTTAGAAAGTTCTAAAAAATTCTGCAAACATTCAATATCTTCAGCCGAAGCCATCACCCTCGCTTGATTTAACTTTTTAGCTTTTTTAATTATCGTTTTTTGTGTAAAATATATAAGAATTGATTAAAATTTAACTTGTATAAACAGGAAAACCACACCACCACATAATGCATAAATTTCGCTGCCAGCCGCGCTGTTGTATTTTGTCATAGTGATTACCCAGAATGCTTTGCGCAACCGTGAAAGTCTATTAGTCTACCGTAAATGATCGATTAAGCTCCCGGGGGCTTATTTGTCAAAATGGGTTTTGGGGGAGGGGGCTTATTCGGGAGGGGGGGTTAAATGGGAGGGGGGCTTATAAAATTATGCAAAAATCTAGTGTGCTAAAAAATAAAAACAACGATTTCAATAAACACAACATATCTTTCTAAAAGTATAATAAAAACAAACACTAATCGATCTCAATAATATCACTATTGCCTTCTTCGTCCTCGTCTACGATCGTCTCTAAGGGAGCCGCATCAATCATTTCCTCAGCATCTGGGAAAAATGGGTTGTCTTCCGTTTCGTTCACCAGTTGTATTTGTTCATTGAGCATTGCAAGACCAGCCTGACAGGGTATTTCGAACTCGTTGGGTGAGCGCAGAAGAACACAACATGTGAAATTGAAAAGGAATATTTAGGCGGGTCTGCTAAATTTGCTTCTTTGTATGTGATATTATGATGAACACTGGCGAATCGCCCTTTATGCCTTGTTTATCTACCAACTACACTTGATTTACTGATAAAAAGATCTTTGTAGGATGTAAATATATCCAGATTTAATTTCGTTTCACACAGTGTAAGACTACCAAGCATTGGTTTTGGACATTTAAACCACATTGAAAAGGCTTCATTTAATTTTTCAATGAAGTCTGTTGTAGTGTTTTCGCAAATGCCAAACACGGTAGAGCAATTTTTAGAGTCACAATTTCTGCATTTGCAAATTATGAAGTATGGAGGACATTACAGACCGATTGTTCAAGTTCCAGCTTAAAAGAACTGAAATGTCAACTGTTCTTCCGTAAAACCACAACTAGACATTCAACAATCAAGAGCAAACCTAATATGCCCAGAGTAACTTGTGAGGAATTGACGATTGATGTATAAATACTAGCGTAATAGTGACCACTCGGATTCACTCATGGTATTTAAGACATGCATTGCTTGTAATGTATTCTGTAAGGCTCAAACAAACGGATCATGTATGGATAAACGCTTTTTGCTTTTTTGGAGAGCCATGTTATGCATTTTAGGTATTTCAAACTAGTTGGGTGAGCGCAGTAAAACACAAGATGTGAAATTGAAAAGGAATATTTAGGCGTGTCTGCTAAATTTGTTTCTTTGTTTCTGATATTATGATGAACACTGGTGAATAGGCCTTCATGCCTTGTTTATGTACCAACTACAATTGATGTACTGATCAGAATCACTTTGTGGGAAGATGTCCAGATATTTTTTCGTTTGTATATAGTGCGAGACCATTATGGCGATGGTAGTCATTAGAACGCCGTTTTCGCCAGTTCACTTTGACTGAAAAGTTAGAATATTTTTTGAAACTATTTGTATGAAGCTTAACTGCTGTAAGCCCCTGCGTTTTTTAACTATAGTTTTGGCTCTGTGAATAATTATTTTTCTTGTCAATAGAGTTTGTATAGTGATGAATTGTAATTGGCTTTTTAGTCACATTCTAAATGTGGATGCCTATGTTGCGCAGCACTAGAAAAAGACGCCGTACCACACCCTACTACAGGCTACTACGCTCTACTTCAGCGTACTACACTCTATTACAGAGTAATAAGCTCTACTACTACGCTCTACTACAGGCTACTACACTCTACTACAGAGAAATACGCTCTACTACAGAGAAATACGCTCTACGACCGAGAAATACGCTCTACTACAGAGAAATACGCTCTACTACAGGCTACTACACTCTACTACAAGTTACTACAGTCTACTACAGTCTACAACATGCTACAACACTCTACTACAAAGAACTACGCTTTACTACAGAGAAATACGCTCTACTACGCTCTACTACACTCTACTACAGGCTACTACATTCTACTACAGAGAAATACGCTCTACTACAGAGAAATACGTTCTACTACGCTCTACTACAGGCTACTACACTCTACTACAAGCTACTACACTCTACTACAGGCTACTACACTCTACTACAGAGAAATACGCTCTACTACAGAGAAATACGTTCTACTACGCTCTACTACAGGCACCTACACTCTACTACACTCTACTACAGGCTACTACACTCTACTACAAGCTAGTACAGAGAAATACGCTCTACTACAGAGAAATACGTTCTACTACAAGCTACTACACTCTACTACAGGCTACTACACTCTACTACAGAGAAATACGCTTTACTACAGAGAAATACGCTCTACTACAAGCTACTACACTCTACTACAGGCTACTACACTCTACTACAGAGAAATACGCTCTACTACAGAGAAATACGTTCTACTACGCTCTACTACAGGCTGCTACACTCTACTACAAGCTACTACACTCTACTACAGGCTACTACACTCTACTACAGGCTTACTACACTCTACTACAGGCTACTACACTCTACTACAAGCTACTACAGAGAAATACGCTCTACTACAGAGAAATACGTTCTACTACAAGCTACTACACTCTACTACAGGCTACTACACTCCAGTACAGAGAAATACGCTTTACTACAGAGAAATACGCTCTACTACGCTCTACTACACTCTACTACAGGCTACTACATTCTACTACAGAGAAATACGCTCTACTACAGAGAAATACGTTCTACTACGCTCTACTACAGGCTACTACACTCTACTACACTCTACTACAGGCTACTACACTCTACTACAAGCTAGTACAGAGAAAAACGCTCTACTACAGAGAAATACGTTCTACTACAAGCTACTACACTCTACTACAGGCTACTACACTCTACTACAGAGAAATACGCTTTACTACAGAGAAATACGCTCTACTACAAGCTACTACACTCTACTACAGGCTACTACACTCTACTACAGAGAAATACGCTCTACTACAGAGAAATTCGTTCTACTACGCTCTACTACAGGATGCTACACTCTACTACAAGCTACTACACTCTACTACAGGCTACTACACTCTACTACAAGTTACTACAGTCTACTACATGCTACAACACTCTACTACAAAGAAATACGCTCTACTACAGAGAATTTCGCTCTACTACACTCTACTACAGGCTACTACACTCTACTACAGAGAAATACGCTCTACTATAGAGAAATACGCTCTACTACGCTCTACTACAGGCTACTACACTCTACTACAAGCTACTACACTCTACTACAGGCTACTACACTCTACTACAGAGAAATACGCTCTACTACAGAGAAATACGTTCTACTACGCTCTACTACAGGCATCTACACTCTACTACACTCTACTACAGGCTACTACACTCTACTACAAGCTAGTACAGAGAAATACGCTCTACTACAGAGAGATGCGCTTTACTACAGAGAAATACGCTCTACTACAAGCTACTACACTCTACTACAGGCTACTCCACTCTACTACAGAGAAATACGCTCTACTACAGAGAAATACGTTCTACTACGCTCTACTACAGGCTGCTACACTCTACTACAAGCTACTACACTCTACTACAGGCTACTACACTCTACTACAGGCTTACTACACTCTACTACAGGCTACTACACTCTACTACAAGCTACTACAGAGAAATACGCTCTACTACAGAGAAATACGTTCTACTACAAGCTACTACACTCTACTACAGGCTACTACACTCCAGTAGAGAGAAATACGCTTTACTACAGAGAAATACGCTCTACTACAAGCTACTACACTCTACTACAGGCTACTACAAGCTAGTACAAGCTACTACACTCTACTACAGGCTACTACACTATACTACAGATAAATACGCTCCACTACAGGATACTACACTCTACTACAGGCTTACTACACTCTACTACAGGCTACTACACTCTACTAAAAGCTACTACAGAGAAATACGCTGTACTACAGAGAAATACGTTCTACTACAAGCTACTACACTCTACTACAGGCTACTACACTCCAGTACAGAGAAATACGCTTTACTACAGAGAAATACGCTATACTATAAGCTACTACACTCTACTACAGGCTACTACACTCTATTACAGAGAAATACGCTCTACTACAGAGAAATACGCTCTACTACAAGCTACTACACTCTACTACAGGCTACTACACGCTACTACTGAGAAATACGCTCTACTACAGAGAAATACGCTCTACTACGCTCTACTACAGGCTACTACACTCTACTACAAGCTACTACACTCTACTACAGGCTACTACACGCTACTACTGAGAAATACGCTCTACTACAGAGAAATACGCTCTACTACGCTCTACTACAGGCTACTACACTCTACTACAAGCTACTACACTCTACTACAGGCTACTACACTCTACTACAGAGAAATACGCTTTACTACAGAAAAATACGCTCTACTACGCTCTACTACAGGCTACTACACTCTACTACAAGCTACTACACTCTACTACAGAGAAATACGCTCTGCTACAGAGAAATACGCTCTACTACGCTCTACTACAGGCTACTAAAATCTACTACAGGCTACTACACTCTACTACGGAGAAATACCCTCTACTACAGGGAAATGCGATCTACTACGCTCTACTACAGGCTACTACACTCTACTACAAACTACTACACTCTACTACAGGCTACTACACTCTACTACAAAGAAATACGCTCTACTACGGCCTGCTACAGGAAATAACGTACTGCTACACATGGCTACGAAAAATTACGCTTTACTACATTGTACTACAAGGAAAGAAAGGGCTTGCTACACTCGACAACAGACATTGATGAGCCTCACTAAAGTGTGCTACATGGAGAATAGGAAATCATTATCTCCACAAGGCTTGGGAACGTACATAGGTCTAACGCATGTTGAATACGTTATCTCCTTCATATTCAGAAAGTAATACGTGGACGACTTACCATTTTTTTGGAACCATACCAACTTCGTACAACTTAAATAACTGTGTAAGAGGTTGGGCCTATTTCACTTTTTCTACTTTAGTTAATTTTTTTGGAACCATACCAACTTCGTACAACTTAAATAACTGTGTACGAGGTTGGGTCTATTTCACTTCTTCTACTTTAGTTAATTTTTTTGGAACCATACCAACTTCGTACAACTTAAATAACTGTGTACGAGTTTGGGCCAACGTCATTTTTTAACTTGAATTTTTCTGACTCGAACCAACTTCGTACAACTTAAAATACCAAGACACAGATGAAGACTTCTATATATTATCATTATGGTCTTTACATCGATTTTTTTTGTTTACTCTATCAATAATTTACACCTACAAAAACTGAATGCGGTTTAACGACAATCTCCCTGTATCGAATTCACATGGGTACTTCATCCGAATGTAATTGGTGATGACTCCAGTTGGCTCTGCAATGTTCGACTCGTGTATCAGTTTTTGATAAAATTGAGTTGTTGTCGTTGTGCATGCCGCGATTCACACATGTTGAGTAGTCACCTTGATGACAACATGAAGTGCAATCCAGTGATGCCAAGAAACATTTGCACTGCTTGTTCTTACATTGTCCCTTTCGACATCAGTAGTAGGAGGGGATGACACCCGCTAAAAACGCTCCCCCCTCACCTCACACCTAACCCTCCCAAAATTGGAAAATCCGACGGCATCCGAAAACAAATCCGAAGAGGTCCGAAACCGACAAACCCGATAATTCTAGCGCATGCGCAGTTGAGTAGGGGAAAGTCCCTTACTCAAAGCCTACCGCGCTATTTGAAGTTGAAAGCTACCCATAATAAAAGATGAGTTGGTTCAGGAACGCCATTAGCAAACTATACGACACCGTGTCAGCACCAGTAGCAGCAACTCGCGACGCTCTCACCGATCAACTACGGAGCGTGCGGGATACTGTTACCTACTATTATAACAAGGCGAAGGAGCAAATCTCGGGAGCGTCAACGGTCCATGATGAGGTCCAACAGATCACCATCGAAGACGAATATCAGGGAATCGCCGACCTCAAACACATGTTCGGAGGGGAGAAGGAGCAAGCCACGAACCAAGAGGGGATCGAGGATATCCCGAACATATTTGATGAGAATGACACGCAATTTTTGGAAGAGGGAAGACGCACCAGACGTGGCAGTTCAACAAGAAACCTTAACCAACCGCTGACAGAGGCTATCATGCCGAAAAATCACGCCTCACGTAGACATGCGCGTCAAGGTAGTCTACAGTTTCAGCTGTGACATCTACCGAGGTGGTGGTGACGTGTCGGCCTACCACAAGATCAAGAGCTCCAAGTCACTATCAAGCATGGCGGAAATCGAAGCTTTTATGGAAGAATGCGAGATGCAGCGCCTCGATCTGGAAGATGCAGAGTTCTGGACCAAGGCCTACCTACCACCTGACAGAACCATCGAGACCCCCGGAGCGTACGAAGGTAAGATAGCCTTTAAGGACGTGCGGATCAAGATCCTCTCCACAAGGGAGCCCTTACTTGGATGCGGCCCTCTTCCAGATTGGTTGGGAGGTAAGAGCTGCATCTACAGCTTTGACAACGATGATGAAAGCACTGACAAGCCTGTCACCTCACGCGGCATAAGCAGAACGAGTGCGAGGGTGCAAAAACGACGATCATTTGCAAAGGTAAGATGGTCAAGCGCATGCCATGCAAGTCCGAGAAGGTCTTTTACAACGAGGGTGGTTACAACAAGGGTGGTTCCAGTGACGCGGCATGTCGGTGGGTAGAAGCCATGTCGGCGCAAACCGGGAATCATATACATCATGCACTCTGCGGGCATGGAGGAGAACGCGTGATTCGTGATCTAGGTAAGGAGGTCTACCTTGTAGATGGGTATGACCCACAAACGAAAACAGTCTACGAATATCACGGCTGCAAGTGGCATGGATGTCCCTGTCAACCTAACAGAACCAACGCGGATAAGAATCAGTACTTTCAAACAAAGTTCAAGGAGGACCATATCCAAAAACTGGGGTATAACATCGTGACAGCTTGGGAGTGCGAGAACCCTCCAAAAAGTAAGGGATATATCAAGAAAGAATTTCGCCCATACCCCCACTACATCGTGTTTGACTTTGAGGCACTTCTAGCACCTTTAAACCAGCGGCAAAATTCCGATCTAACATATCTCTCGGAGCATATCCCTGTAAGTGTCGCCATACACGATAGTCTCAATGAACATCCAACGTTCATCATGCACGAGTATCCAAATGTGTTGGTTAAAACGTTTGTTGAGAAGCTCGAGCAGAGGCAGGCCCGCATCGTTGAAGAAGTCGAAAGACTGCACCCCAAACCAGAGGATTTTGACATGCTCCCTGTTAAAAAGCAAGAAGCTTGGAACGAGTGGGTGAACCAAGTGGTGGTGATCGGTTTCAATAGCGGAAAGTATGATATCAACCTGATCAAGCGGTACTTTGTCGAGCGAATTGCTGAAAACGACGACGCGAAGGTGCAGGAGAAAATCAAAGTGGCAAAGAAGGATAATGACTACATGTTCCTTACAACCTCGAGATTCAAATCCTCGACATCAAGAACTTTCTCGCCCCTGGGATGAGTTATGCCGGCTGGTGCAAGTCTCTGGAATGTGGGCTCGAAAAGCTCGTGTTCCCTTACGAATGGTTGTCAAGCTACGACAAGCTGAACCACGTAGGCCCAGTCGAGCATGAGGAATTTTATAGTAGTCTTAGCGGGAAAAATACCCTATCACCCGAAGAGTACCAAACATTCAAGGGAGAGTTTTACAAGCGAGGCTGTGTAACTATGATGGACTGGTTGGCTGACTACAACCTAGCCGATGTGGTACCCTTTGTCGAAGCCGTTGATAAGACGAGACTGCAGTACTACGAGGATGAGATTGACATTCTCAAGGATGCCGTTAGCATACCATAAGATCTCACATATACAACGAACCCCGCGAATGCAAGACAATTCTAGGGTATGACGCCAACATGCTCTACCCGAGTACCCTGTTGCAAGACTTCCCCTGTGGGAAGGAAAAGTTTATCAAGATTGCCGAACCCGTTGAGGGATTGGAAGCTCTGGAGCAAGGTTTTCTAGACGGCTCGCTCTTCGGCTTTGCACAAGTCGATATAGAAGTGCCTCCGGAGCTGTATAACAAGTTTAGCGAAATGTCCCCGCTGTTTGTGGTCAAGGAGATACCTGACACCCAAATCCCCGAGCATATGTGGGAGTACTTGACTAAGACAGGACGCAAACGTGTTCCAGGAACCAAGAAGCTCTTGGGTTTGATGAAAGCTGAAAAGATTCTGTTGTATACTCCCGTGTTAAAGTGGTACCTTGAGCATGGGCTAAAAGTCACCGCTTTTTATCAGTTCCTCAAGTACTCTAGAGGTAAGCCCTTCGCGTGGTTCCCGGAAGAGATTGCAGAGGCACGACGGCAAGCAGATAAAGACCTCGACAAGCGCATCGCGGGTGATACGGCGAAGTTGAAAGGGAACTCGTTCTATGGGAAGATGATTCAAGGATCTAGCGAGGCACGCCAACACCACGTTCACGAGAAATGAGAAGGAAGGCGATACAGCAATGAGAAGCGCGTACCTTGAAGACCTTGAAGAGATCGGAGACGCGTACGAGATCCGCAAGGGTAGGCACGGGGTTAGCATAGATAGAGCCTACCAGTGTGGCATTGCCGTCTACCAACTAGCCAAGTTAGGCATGCTCGAGTTCTATTATGATTTTCTGGACAAGTACGTGGATCGTCGAGACTTTGAATATGTGTACATGGACACTGATAGCGCGTATTTTGCCATCTCTGGAGATGAGCTGCGAGATGTTGTTCGCCCTGAATCCCTGATGGCATACGACGAGGATGTGAAGCACTGGCTTGTTACCGACAAGCACTCGAGTCGAACGGGAGGGTTGTTCAAACCTGAATTCATCGGGTCTAGGATGATTGCTTTGACGGCAAGTGTTACTTTGTCGAGGGTCAAGAAGGCACAAAATTCTCATGTAAAGGTATGTCAAAGAGGCAGAACGAATTGATATGGTCAAGGTACCTGGAGCTTTAAAGGGTGATCTAGATACAGCTAAAAATGTAGGTTTCAGGGTACACAACCAGGGGATGGTGACGTACCAGCAAAACAAGTTGGGACTCTCTGCATTTTACGATAAGCGAGTTGTACATGACGATGGCGTGCACACGTCTCCGCTTGTGTTGTGAATCCCGTCCAGAGTTTTGTGAAGTGGTGCTTCACAAAAGTAACAAGATGGAGGAGGTTAAAAATGCTCGAGATGTAAGCATCAATTACCACTAGAAAGCTTCAAGATCCAAAGCAAAGGCCTTAGTAAAGGCCAACGAACGAAATGGTGCATTGGGTGCCTGGATATTCAGAAGGAGTTACGGGAGCGTAGAAAGTGCCCCTGTCAAAAACATAAGGCCCAGTGCAAGGAATGCGATTTCCCCGGGTATCAGTATAATATAATTATGAATAGTATTCGTGATGTTCTAAATCATGATAGAGAGATATCATCTCAATAGTACCTGGGGTGCGACATTTGCACATTTATTGGACATATCCAGGCCCAATTCAGAGACGGGATGAACTGGAGCAACAGAGGGCAGTGGCAATTTGATCACAAAACCCCACACAAGTATCGCGTGAATGGCGAGTACCCCAGCGAAGAAGTGCAGCTCGAGAGGCTTCACTACAAAAACATACAACCCTTGTGGGTAAGTGAAAATCAATCGAAAGGCAATCGATATATATCCAATTAGAAGGCTCGTTAGGTGGTTGTTCACCAACCATCTAACAAATGGAAATATGCTTATGTCTAGCCATACTCCTGCCCTATGTCTTGATTATACTCATCTTCTTTCGTTACCGACGTCTAATAAAGATGGTTCAAGATATTACTGAGATTTTTGATGAAGTGGACACCCCACCTCCACAAGCGCAGCAACCCATTGACAGAGTCGCAGACTGCGCTAGCAAGCGCCAAGCTTTAAAAGATGCCATACGTCGTGGGCAGAAGCACTTGCTGCCGAAAAAGTGTACCGAAGCATCATTCGACAAAGCCTCACCAGAGGTGATCGACAAACTTTACACCGAGTTTGTTCAACGTGAACTCCAGGAGAAAGGTGAAAAGACGGCGAAAGCCCTATCGTCACAAGCCATCAGCATGTACAGCAAAGTTGTAGGGCGTGTGGTTCAGCTAGACAGCGCAGAGGGCCTATCAAAAGATATTGAAGAGGACCCTATCATCAAGGATAGTATGGCTGACTTGGGCCTCCTTGTCTACTCTGTTTTTGGTAAGTTTCTAACGCCTCTTCTAGTAGTTGCGCATACTGTAAATCACTGCCAACTCATCGCGACCAAGGTGTGTGAAGAGCAGGAGGGGGAGGAGGCTAAGGAGGAATAGTCGTAGAGATCTACAAAATTTGTTATAACTCTTATAACAAATGATTGAAGATCAGAAACAAGAATCTAACCAAGTCATAACCAAGAAGAACGAAGGTCGTGTTGCTGCTGGAAAGAAACTTGCCGAATGGAACCGCAATAACAAGGCCAGCTTGCAGAAGAACGTGGGCAAAAGTACTTCCCAAGAGGGTCAGGAACCTGCGACAGGTCCTCACAAGCCCCCCGGCGCAGGCTATCTCTATAGCGCAGGCGGTCTTGCTGTCATACTCACCTGTGTAGGAGTTGGGTTCTATATTTTCCGTAAACAGCCGGCTCGCCCAGCCTGACGAAATCCCAGAGCCATCGCCTAGCGGCTCCGCAGGAGTACATGCGCCTGACAGCTCCGAGCAAAAACAAAAGCAAACGCGACAAGCCTGATATCGACATTTTCAAGATGTCTTAGGCCCCATAATAAATGACAACCAACGTTACACCGAAAGAGAAGGAGATAATCGATATGCTCTATGAGACTGTCGTGGACCTTGGGTTCACGTTTGCATACGCGATGGCTGGCAAAAAGTTCCTTGGCATTACAATTTCCCCAGCACCAAAATGGATACCAGTGATGCTCTCAAGATGGTGGCTTACTTCTCGGCGGGTAGAGGTTCAAGAGAGATGGCCGTCTCCAAAGGGTGGCTCCCCGCAAGTATCGTACCTAAACCAAAATAGAGGGGGTGTACCCGGCCAGGTCAAAATATGCATGATATCTTCATCACATTAGAAGTGCAAGGTTTCTATCTGCTACCGGCAGATAGAATAAATGATTCTGGATATTGTCAAGGATCCTCATACGGCAATCTTCACAGGTCCTACAAGTTGTGGAAAGACTCAGCGAGTCCTTGATTTGCTTGAGAACGAATACAAGCACCACTTCAACAATATCATCATTCTCTGTCCTACCCTACGCTGGAATAGCACCTACTTGGAAAGAATCCTGGCTCTGGAAAGATGACTATATCTTCCTGATAGACCCTGGTGATCAGCTCTTCTATTGGATCGAGCAACTATCAAAGCTCCTAGCGGGGGAAGAGACGTTGTTTATCATTGATGACATGTTTGCGGACGAGAACCTTGACAAAAAGCGACAACCCCTGCTCGAGCTCACCATCAGTGGTCGCCACAAACGTCACAGTTTATGGCTACTCACGCAGTCGTATACGGCCATCCCCAAGAACCTCCGCAGGCAGATGAAACAGCTCTTCATGTGGTACCCTCATATCCGATCGGACATGAAGATGATAGACGAAGAAACGAAAATGATCAACGACTGGGAGACTATCAAAGCTGAGTTGAAAAAGGGCAAGCATGCTTGCTTGTACGTGAGGCTGGAGCACCCTAGGACTTGGAAGATCCTCGATTAAGCTTGATATATCACGATAACATAAAAGCAACATACGGGGGTGTAAAAACAACACCTCGTATTACCCTGGGTGGTGGGGTTTAGAACCCCACCAGGGAGCATCAAAACAATCATGATGCACTCGCAACCTCATTTCAAGCGTGCTGATCTGGGGAGGTTTTTGGGGATTGCAAATGTTAAAAATATGCCAGTGCCTTCAACTTTCATATATACCAGGTCTGAAATATCGGGGGGCTGGCCGCCAGCCCCCCGAGCAGGTATGCGAGGAGGCGGGAAAAATCCACATGATGTCTTCATCACCTTGGATGGAGCTCTGGAGATTGCTGTCAAATCAAGAAAGGTCACAGTTTTGTATAGATTCGTCCATACAAAAGATTTTCGGATTCCAAAAACATTACAAGTCAAAATGTCTCTTGTGATTGATTACTTTGAAGGAAAGCAAGTCCGATCATTCTGCGTCCCAGATAAAGGTCAATGCATCGTAGCCTCCGATGTTTGGAGAGCCGCGGGGTATAAGCGGGAAGCGGGAGTAAAAGCTATTCAGAGACTTGTCCCCAACAAGTACAAAGTGCGGAAAGTTGACGCTGTTGTTGACCTTCAATGGGTGGACTCACGAGTCCACCCACAGCCAGATACAGTTTTGCTGACAGAGCCAGGCCTCTATTGCTTCCTCCTGAGGTGTGGCAGACCTGAGGCAGCATCCTTTTTGGAATGGGTTGTGGAGGAGGTTCTGCCTAGAGAAATGCGAAAGCTTGCTGCAACCATCGAACAAAGGGACGTGGCCATCGCCAACCTAGAGGACGACCTTGAACAAAGGGACCTAACCATCTCCAACTTAGAGGAGGATCTCCAGGAGAGCGAGGAAGAAATGGGTGAGTTGAATCGGAGATACGTCCCTCATTTTTATCCTTATGACAACATGCTATACGTGGCTAACAAGAATGATCCTCATGAACAACATCCCTACTACATGATCAGATGTCAACATAGACAGCAGGGTAAGAGCATGGGTAAACTGATGACAAAATACCCCAAGAGCACTATACTCGGGAGATGCGAAGATCCCAACGCCGTGCATGCTTGGTGTCGGTCCAAGGAGGACACCCTGGGGGCTGCGAACTATTACAAGAACCATTTCAGCCTACCCGACGATGGTACCCGGGAGTTGTTTGAGGGAATGTTTGACATTGATATGGCTTAGCCCCGAGATTTTTTTTTTTTGTAGCTCCTCGGGCCACAAAAACAACCCATTTCCCACTCTTTGACCACTTCCCCAGAGGATTAGAAGCGGAAGAATCTTGAAAGAAAAAGATGGAAGACTATGTACAGAGCCAACAACTTAGAAACCTTTACGATATTCGGGTGCCTGTGCTGAGATGCTGCATCAAGGCAGAATCTAGCGTTGGCTATTGCTCTACTTGCCTGGAAAATTTTAGATTTAGAATTGGGGGAGTACTACGAGGGGTTTGAATATCCAGATGATGACGAGCTTCTAGAGAGAGTAGCATCGAGTGAAAAGCCGTGGGCAACAATTCCAGTACTTGAGATCGATGAGGTGCTCGAGGATGATATTGAATGTCTCGGTCTGCATATCGTCTCTGCTGAGGTGAACAAGTGGGGCATGCTCTGCTACGAGGTCATAAAGGATAAGGACTTGAAGCTCTCGGATCTGGCGGACTTGGAGAAAATTGGCGACATACTCAATATTCAAGTCGAGGATAGAGCATTGGTTGACATCATCAACCTTGATAGCGAACCCGATGTCATCAAGGGCATCGTCTATGGGTACCCGTTCTACACCTTGCATCCTTTGGACTATGTAGTCCGAATGTGACGACCCTGTGGAGGAGATAAACCCTATCGCCTGGCGGCTCCACAGGAGTAGATTTTTGTAGCTCCTCGGGCCACAAAAACATTTACCATTCTTTGACATGCTCTGGAGGTACTTCAACATCCTCTGGGATCAGCATGAGCTCCTCCGAGACGAAGCTTCGATCAGGTGCTCCTGCGGAGCAGCTAGGCGATCCATCCGCCAGATAGTATAACAGACGGGTACCTGTCTCGATACGGTCCAGCCTATACTTTTTCTTGCTCCACCAGGCGTCAGCGGCACGTCTTTTACCATCACCATGCTCCTCCCCAGGTTGTAGTAGATACAAGTAAAGACCGTCCTCAGGTAGAGGCTTTTCTTCGGATTCTTGCTGCTCACTTTTCGCAAGCGGGACATCCTCGAGTTTAATCGTCTTCCCGAACCAATCCAATTTAGCCTGCCTATCTCTGATCCATTGCGCTTGCGCAGTATTTAACCTCTCGACCGCTTCATCATGTCGTTTCCTCTCTGCTTCCCCATGCCCCGATAGCTTGCTAAAGAGATAATTTGAGCCGCTGAACGCTAGAGCATTGATTAGCGCACCTCCCGCCATAATTGCTAGAGTAGTCATTTATTCAATACTCCACTCCGTGGAAGCGCCCATCCAAGATGTTAAGCTGAGCGTCTTGCAGCAAGTACACATAGCACTTGAAATCCCCGGTACTTCCGTCGGTTTTCTTAGTCATGTGGAGGGTTATACCGTCACCTAAACTCTGCAATGGTCTCCCAGAACCGTGTAGGGTATTATCTGGGGATGACCTAAAGTCAATGAAGAGTGCGTATCTCTCAGTCATGAACTGCCCAATCGTGACCTCGGAGTCTTGGCTACCAAACAATTCAAAGACTTGTTCAAGATGATCCTTTGGTAGCATGGCGTGGCTGTACATTTCGTTAGGCTCACCTTCAACAGTAATCGAGATTTTTTCGATCTTGGGGTTGTAGAACACCTCGTTGACGCCGGAGTAGGCTTTGACTTTTCCAGGGTCTACGAATAGTAGTAGCACTCCCTTGAGACTCTTTGCAGGAGTGTCAACCTGGAGGTTATATGAGGTATCACTCTTTTTAATAGTGACCACTTTGCTGCGGAGTACCCGTTCGTATGGCAAAGCGAGTCTCGAATATCGTGACATCATAGCACTGCTAAGCCCCTCGTGGTGCACTTTGTCAAACTCTAGAGCAATATTGGTAATCTTGTACTGAGCATCCGCTGGTTTGGCTGCCGTAGACCCAGAAGCCGCTGTACCTGTATCTTTGATGACATCACCATAAGGGCTGAAATGCAGGACGAATTGTAGCTTGTCGTGGAGTCCTCCCTGGTAGAAGGGTAGGTCTCTCGTCAACTCGAACATCTTGCCCAGCGGGATGCAAAAGGTGTTGCCATACGCTGCCACGATCGCTTTTTCCTCGTCTGTCCCAACGTGGTCCGTTGCTTTCACCTGGAGGGCTCTGATTGTACCGTCATTGGGGTTGATGCCTTCCAGAATGAGGTTGTTCTCGCGATCGAACTTGGGCAGCCACAAGTCCCTGTACACCGCTAGGGTATTGTAATCGCTAATGTTCTGCACCTCGTTGCCGTTCAAGGTGATACGCAAATTCTGCACCAAGGCCTTGCCAATGTTGCTGACAATGGTTCTCTTAGTGTTCGTACCCTCAAGCTCCAGGTTGAAAAGGAGTTTGAGAAAGCCTGGGAAAATGACGTCGTCCCGCCCCATGTTTGGTACGTCGACGTACAAGTCCTCGTTCTGGTTGATCGTACTGGGGACGTGACTTACTTTCACACGCTGCTTTTTACCTTTCATGCCCAGCATCGTCTTGACTTCTGCATAAGGATCAAGTTTAGTTCCGAACATCTTTATTAGTAGTGTTATGAGAGGTGGAATGAATGGCTGAAAATACAGGATACGAATTAGACGACCGTACGTCAGAGGGAAACAATCCAGACGACGAGGAGCAGGAGAGTACTTTCAGTAGACCTGGGGACATTCCACAGTCCAGCACTAGCGGCTCCACAGGAGTAGCGACTAGGACGGTAAGGCAGGAACTCGTGGAAAGTAAACTAGAAGTAAGGGTCAATGATTTTTACGAACATCTTAGTAATTCGAACCTTGGACCTCTGGATGCAACCCGAATGGATATAAGTAAAACTAAGGGCTACTTCACACGTGAAGGGGAAAAACCTTTTTTCCAAGGTATAAGAGTTTCAAAAGAAAAAGGGGTCGGGTTCCTAGCATTAAGTAAACTAGGAAAAAATGGTCTTACGGTTCAAGATATTCGGGATATGGGGTTTACCAAATATGTCACACCTCAAAAGGAAGCCACACGGCAAAAGGCAGAGGCCGGAAGGATCCTTAACAAAGTAAAACAGATCGACAAAAAGCGTGATGATATCGATATGGAGCCACTGCTCGGGAACGTGCTCGACGAGACGGAGAGCTTCATTGAAGATACTTCGTTTGGAGGACCCGAGATCTTCACGGATCGCGAGAGAAGGGGACTCGACAGCGGGATTCGAACGATCCGGGGTCAGCTGAGGATGCTGAACAGCAAGATACTCGTGAGAGATAGTCAGATTGACAAAGTACAAAAAAAGGTGGAGAGACTCGAGAGAAAGAAGAAGACGCCTGGAATAACCAGGGAACAGATAAGGACGGGAATATAGCCTTGGCTAGGGAAGAGTTAAAGAAACTGCGGGATGAGAAGAAAGCCATACGAGAGCAACACGGTATAATGTCCTCTGAGATTCAGAGCCAACTGAAGCACATCAAAGATACTCTGATGAAGATCGCTGGGGATGACACATCACTGCTGGAAAAACTTAAGATTCTCTTCAAGGAACAAGGCTTGACTATCGCGAGCATCGTTTTCGCCGTTGGCTTGCTCGTATCAACCATCGTGCTCGCTGTTACGGGAGGGGGCGCCGGCACTGCCGGCACCTCAGGAAATGCAGCAAGTGGTAAGGGTTTTGTACAAAGGCAGCTGGAAAGACTCGGGAAATTCTTGAAGTATCTAGCAGGTAAAGCCGGTGCAGCGCTACCAGGGATTATTGGCAGCGTTGTCTCCTTCCTTCTGAGGGTAGTAGCAACTGTCGTCGAATACGTGGCGAGGCATCTGTACATGGCCATCGCTGCTGCCGTTGGGTTTGTTGTAGTCTATGTTAGGAAGGGCGCGAAGCCGTAGATGTCGTAGACTCGATGGTGTACTTCTAAGTACACGTCTAGTGTGTTGATCAACACATTATACCTACTCCTGTAGAGCCGGGCGTTCCGCGTTACTGGTAGGCGATTATTTTTTCAGCCAGATATAGCAAAGGATTAGGCCTACCCCTGTTGTAACCAAGGCAGCTTTGGTATCCTCATGCTGATTTTTCCCGCCTCCTTGCATACCTGAAGAACTGTATGTACTAAATACAGTTCCCTGTATATGCCTTGGAAGTTTGATAGCTTGCTCCATATGTTTGGGGGGTGCTTTGCCTCCGGGCTTCGCGATAGCTTGCTCCTTAGGGGGCGGGATGGTATGCCGGGTATGCTTGAGGGGCGTGGCATGCTTGATAGCTCGCTCCGTAGGCTAGCAATTCACATCATACCGTACCCCGACATTGACATTAGCAGGTGCTATGAGGATGTTGTTGTTGTACCCCACAATTTTACCAATACGCAATTCAAGGTCCGAGGGTAGCATGTACACGCTGGGCATGACGGCAAAATTCACCGGCGTTCGGGCACATTGCAACACCTTCTGGAACTCCGTGATATCATGCCCTACGTTCTCTTGGCGCTTTACCATGGCTTCAAATTTTTGCATCAGGATTTGTCTTGCTGTATAGTTGTCTGCGCCTGAGCCGAGTAGGGATGCTTTGGCACCTGCTTGGGATCCAAGCAACAAGACCACGTAGACGCGAATACTTTCGCTTAGCTTGGTCAGACCCTCTGATGTCAAGCCTTGACTTGCTGGTATGATGAATTTTGCCCAATCCCTCTCATCTTGGGGCCACCATCTCCCATTGGTAAGTGACGCCGATACCGACTTGGTCTTGTACAGGCCGTTAGGGTCCGCACCATATTAACGACATAATTGCGCATATCCAGAGGTGGAGTAGGGATTCTTATAGCGTGAGAACCCATCGTTGAAAGACATGGGGACCTTCATCCTTGCTAGGATGCGTCGCATGTGATAGTACACGTGAAATTTGAAGATGGCGTTAACGAGCGGTACTGAGCCGGTTAGATGCTTGGTAGAGATGCCCAAGGCAGTGCTTGCGCAATGGGTTGCGAAGTTCACTTGGATGTTCCAGTAGTCGAGGGCTTGACCTTTCGTCCAGCCTTGTATGACAGGGTCGTTCAAGTACGTACTTGTCACCTTGATGGGGTATTTGGTGAACTCAGGGAATGATACGGGGATATGTGAGTCAGTAGAGACGTACAGGTCCTGATGCTCCAGGTTGGTTGCACCAAGTGGCCATTCACCCCTGTTGGATGCATACTTTGCTTTCGGGTTGTAGGAGTAGATATTCATCTTTTCTTGTTAGAGAAAGATGAGACAACTATACATCACCGATATATATAACCCTACGATATTCGAAGACCATCTAGGGCAGGATACAAGGATCGCTCTAAAGTCGATCAGTATCCGACCTACGTGGTCAAACATCCACACCAAGAGCGAGATCAACATCTATAAGGCGGGCAGCAATCTGAATATAGGGCCATGGGAAGTCCTCATCTCTATTGAGCCAGGTTTATATCGAATCGAGGATTATTGTTAACAACCAAGCAGGGGACAGGATAAAGCTATTCGTACTCACGAACGGACGCTGCAGGCTTAGAGTTAACAATGGGTACGCTGTGATAATAGGTCAGCCACTGCAGGACATTATGGGGCGGGCCTTCGATAATAAGGTAAAGTTTACAGCGGGCGACCATGACAGCTTCTACAAAACTGATGTTCACCAGCGGCTAAGACTCGTTTGCCCTCAGTTGGATGAAGAGGACTGCCTGCTAGATGGAAGCAAATCTAAAATTGTGGCCTTGCTGCCCACCAAAGAGTTAAACGCTTGGGGAGACATGATAACCTGGAGTTTTGAAACTCCGATATACCTTCCCTTGAAGGGCTCCACAAATCGTTTGGAGTTCATGCTGACAGACGAGCTTAATCACGATAATAATGTGGCCTTCGTAGGACTAACGATGCAGCTGCTTATAGAATAAATGAATGATGTAACCAAGCTTTATCCGAGTTTACCGAGTGCACCTGACGAGCTTGATGAAAGCCAAGTGTACAGACTCAAGAAGATCGAAGAAGTAGAGCAGTACCTCCGCAATGAATCAAAAGATCGGGATAAACTCGCCAAAAAGTTTAAAATGCATGGTACCTGGGTGAGATTCACGGATCACGGGCTATTAGCTATAAGTGTCATCACCTCAGGTGTTGGTATTGGTAGCATATTGTCAGGAATTGGGGTACCGCTCGCTGTCGCCATGGGTGGTATCACTATCGCTGTGGGATTGGGACAAGCAGGTCTGCGGAATGCCGGGAAGAGGCTAGATGTCAAATCAAAGAAACACGAGAGTATAAGACTACTCGCAGAGACTAAGCTCAACTCTGTTGTCGACCTCATCAGCAAGGCTGTTGAGAATGGGGTGATCAGCGACTATGAGTTCAGCCTGATCATGCAGGAGAAGCAGAAATACATGCTGCCGAAGGAGCAAGTCCGTCAACGAACGAAATAAGCCGTGAATGCCATCAATGATCGAGAGCGGCAGCAGCTTGTCGCGAAGGGGCGTGAGGAAGCCAAGGAAGAGCTTATGAAAAAACTTCAATCTGTGCAGCATGTCAGCTCTACTTAGAGGATCCGCCCGCTTATTCGTAGATCTAATATGTTGTTCAACATACTAGACAATCTCGAGCACCTCTCCACTATCATAATCGATCACTAGTTCACCATCACGTATAACACGTCGCTTTTTTTCAGCGAGCTCTCTCGAGTATTGCTCGAGATTTTTCTGCCACGCCATTTTTGTACAAGGCTCGCAATAGGGCCCGTCTGTTTGCATTGAGACGTCCTTATACTTCGCTTTGCGAATCACCTCCAGAAGAGGTGCCTTGTTGAGAGTTGAGTAGCCCCTTATACCCAGTGCATTCGCTTCTTTCATTAGTTCTGAAACCTTCATGTTTTGTTTATATGGTTGAAGAACAACCATATAAAACCCTCTTACAAGACAGTGAAGCCTTCGTCATCGTCAGAGTCGCTAAAGTAGCAAGTGCTGTATCGCTCAACCTCTTTGTATTTACACTCCTCTAAGTAGGTCTGCATGTAGTAGTTTTGACCTTGCTTGTAAATACTCGCCAGTTTCACGATGGCCTTACATAGGCAACCATCCTGCGGTGCCTTCTTCTTGTGGAAATTGGTCCTAACCCTACCATCCCATGTCTTGAGTTTAGTGCTCAAGTATCGACTTTTTTTCACGTTGGTGTTGGTTAAGAGATTTCCCCCTAAGGAAGCCACCTTGATCAGGATTTTCTCGTATTTTTCAACCCACTCGGGGTATTCACCAAGATCGAAAGACATGCGGAACCCTCGGAGTAGCACGAGACACCCTTGGAATAGACCTTTTCAGGGGTTTTGAGGAGTAGGTTGCCGTCTTGACCTTGATAACCAATGACGAAGCTCACATCCTTGTCCTTGTTGGTTAGAATGGGTTCGCTCAGCACGAGGTTTTCAATGTTCACTTCTTCGATATTTAGCGGAGTTGCATTGTTGTAAAAGTCCATTGTTTTGACAGTTTTATCACCGAATTTCAGCATCCTTTTTATTTGGATGCTGAAATCTCAACTAGGGTCTTCTATATGTGGTCCTAGCACAAGCGCAACTACCACCATTGTAGGTGATGTACTCCTGGTAGCAGTACCAGCAGAGCAGCTTGGATCTTATAAGGAGTCTGCGCCCGCAGCGACATCTGTCGTACGCGTCGAGTACGCGTTCACAGTCGTTACATTGTTCCTTCATCGTTTATTTGAGATGCTCCGCCATTCAAGTCTCCCGTGGCTCTTGCCCCACTCCACAATATCTCGAGATCCTTCTTTTCATCTTCCGTAAAGCACCAGTCCATAACTCTGTCCGGATGCCATGCCAGTGGAAGCACCTCCTCCTTAATTCTGGCCTTCTCCCTTTTTCTTGCGCGATAGGCATCGAGTAATCGGGGATCAGTGCTAATGCTACACATTTCCTGGGTCACGAACCAATCGGGAAAAATATCGAGCAGCCAGGGATACTTTTCAACAACCCCGGTACACATTTCCTGGGTCTTGAAATGATCCGGAACATCTCCGAGCATCCATGACCTCCGTTCAACCGCCCCATTGCACATTTCCTGGGTCTTGAAATGATCCGGAACAGCCCCGAGCATCCATGACCTCCGTTCAACCGCCCCATTGCACATTTCCTGGGTCTTGAAATGGTCAGGGACATAGATGATCAGCCATGACCTCCGTTCAACCGCCCCATTGCACATTTCCTGGGTCTTGAAATGGTCAGGGACATAGATGATCAGCCATGACCTCCGTTCAACCGCCCCGGTACACATTTCCTGGGTCTTGAAATGGTCAGGGACATCCCCGAGCAGCCATGACCTCCGTTCAACAGCCCCGGTACACATTTCCTGGGTCTTGAAATGGTCAGGGACATATCGCAGCCGCTGGGGCTCCTCTTGAACTGTCTTGATGTACATTTCCTGGGTCTTGACCTGGTCTTCTGGTGCCGACATGGTGTGGTATAGTTTGATAATGGCGTTCCAGAAGTAGTCCATCTTTATTATGGGTAGCTTTCAAATAGCGCGGTCGAGCTTTGAGTAAGGGGCTTACCTTACTCAACTGCGCATGCTCGAAGTTTTGTTGATGTCAGCATTATCATTATCGGCGTGTGCGCATGCGCTGGAATTGTCGGGGTTTGTCGGAATCGGATTGTTATCGGATTAGTTTTCGGATGCCGTCGGATTTTCCGGTTTTGAGAGGGTTAGGTGTGGGGGGAGGGGGGAGCGTTTTTAGCGGGGGTTTGACGATCAAAACCCTAAAACCGACCTAAAACCATCCCCTCCTACTACTACATCTGAAAAATACTGTTGGAAATTTGTTGATTTTCCGAACAGCTTCTGACAATGATATTTCATCAACCGAAGGATACTTCCATCTTACTGGTTGAAGGTACAGCTGCAACGCGGATGCCGTGTAACGCCGTTGAATTGTGCCTTCACTACAGAGAAGTTTATATGTTGGTTGGTTACCACCTGATTTGTGTACAATCACACATGGCAATTTTTTCAAATCCGAAGATGTTCTGAGACCTTTTGGAATTGTCAAAGAAACATTATCCCCTTCCAGGAAATCAGCAACTTTAATTCTTTTTCCATTGCTGTACTTTCTACGCATCATTTCTGCGTTTCTTACTCCCTCCTCCACAACATTTGCCTGAGTTTTTGTCTTTTCGGACATGTTGTTTCAAACTCATCTTCCGAACAATCTGATAATTCTCTTGTACTTGGGTGCTTTAAAAAATCCACAGTTGCAGCTTTGTCAAAATCTTGAGCACCATTTTCTTCCATTTCCTCTATGATATCTTCAACAATATCCTCTTCCACTGACCGTACACTTGAAGAATTTGACCCAAACCATTTGGCTTCTGGTCAAAAACAATTTCGTAAGGTGTTTTTTCCACACCCCTCACCATTGAAGCATTCATGATAACTAAAACAGAAGTAATAGCGTGAATAAATTAGCTGCAAGATTCAAGAAAAGTTATTTGGGAACACGGCATAATAAGGCTATCGTGACATATAAATATCATTCTTGACCCCAGAGAGAGCTCTTTGTGATGAATTTGAAGATATTTGGGGACGAGAATGATATAGATATAACTACATTTACATTGAATCTCTGGAAGCCACTCATCTGACCACGTTGAAGTTTGGGACTCTTTTTCTCTTGCACTAATCATCACTTGGATGGTGTGATTTCCTTGTTCAACCAAACCTTGAGATTGCGAGTGGCGCGGTTTCCCATGAACAAATGACACTTCACCCGGCCATATCACGGCTACAGCATCCATTACGTGATTTATATATTCGGCACCGTTATCAGAGTGCAAAATTTTTGGTAACCCAAAAGTCGCTAAAAATCTTCTAAAAAAGTTTGAAGCAAATTCATTTGCTGATTTTCCTTTCATTGGAAATAATATCCTGAATTTGCTAAAATGGTCCACGACATGGCCAATGTAGTTGTAATCGCCATCTGGTTTGGATAACATAGCAATCAGATCGATCTAAAGAAAGACATGTATAAAGTAACAGAAGAACTACTATATAGCACAAACAAAGTGAAAAAGTATTAAAAATACCTGTACACGCTGTGAGAATCCTGTAGTGATAATGGGCTTCAATGGAGCTTTCTTTATTTGACTGTATTTCAGACAGCAAGTTGTGCAAAGCTTTATATAAGCACCGACAGCGTCTCGAGTAACGTTATCATAGGTACGTGCTATCGAAAATTGTTAGCAATTAAAAATCAGTGACACACCCATATTCCGTGGGCTCTTATTTTCAAACGAGGTTTGTTCGAAGAATCTAACCTTTTCATTTTAAGTTTTTAAATAGTTTATAGAACGCGCGGTTTTCAATATTGAACATTTTTCTGGATAGGAAGGAGCCATTGAGAAACAATACTTGGGCGTCCTGATTTCTGTGGAGATAACAAAGACATTCGGTAATTTTCAAGGTTTTTAATGTAAAAGGTTTTTATTTTATTATTACCGTACTTCCTTTGACCCTGTTTTTCATTTACAAGAGTTTTCAGTTTATAGACGGAGTATTACTGTCATAACCAATACTCTGTATGTATTTCTTCAGATCATTCATGCGCTGTAAACACTGGAAAAATTCAAAGCGATCCACAATATGACAAGGATTCATTGGGATCTTAGTAACGCCTTTTACTTATATTTAGTGAATGTATGAAAGGCTTGGCCTAGGTTGTCGTAAGCATATAGCCTTTACCAGAGAGTGTGGTGTGAGCAATTCGCAAGAAATATCCTGAAAGAAATAGAATACAAGAGTCGTATAAGGAATCAAAGGATACACTCGTTTTGTAAATAATAACTATTTTATTTATTACTTTATCTTTTTTCATATACACCCGGTTTCTAAAACTAAGGTCTTTCAGAGATTAAATGGTACATGTCATTTTCACTTCAGGGGGCATGACTTGTTACGTTTACATACATAAAACAACAACTTTTTTCCAAGGATTTTATTTTGATGAAGTACTCCGTAGAATTTTGGTTAGTTGAGGAAATGTGGGCGACTTTATCTTACGCGCCAGTGCAAACACTTTCTTCGTGAGATTATGCCACCCATTCCTTTGTAATTTTGGCAAACGCGCCTTTGAATCTCAAATCCACTTTAGAAGTGATGGCTTACTTTCTCACAACGCATCAGAGTTGTGATCAAGGACGGCCAATTTAGTTTTCCAAGCATACTGAAATGCCAAACGGCATGCATTTGTCTCTAATCCCGAAAATCGAGTTTTACTGCATAACCAGTCCAAGTGTGAGTCATATGAAGCCGTAAAAAATGTCCGTAACGGTTCGGAAACATCAAAAAAGATTTTATAGATAAAGAACAGGAAGTAGAAAATGGTAAATCATATGTAGCCGTTGATTCCAAGTTTGTTGTGCTATCATTCATAACGTTTATATATTTTTAATAATATTATTTTAGTCCATTCTACGTTTTTCGTGTTGCGTATCGATTTATTAACAGCATATCTTGCTTTATAGTTCATACTAAATCTAAGCTTAGTCACATTTTTATATTTCTTGACACGATTTTCTTACTTGGAATTAAGTAACATTTACAATACGAATTAAAATGCAATTCGGATAGCTGAGGCAAATTATTTCAAACATTTTTTGGAACTTCAGCACATTAGTATTTAGTATGTTAAGTTTTATTGTGCATCTTACCATACTGCAGAGAAATCATGTTTTTAAATGTGTATGCGTCTCTTTAATACAAGCCGTATTCTGTGGCTTTAAAAGTGTAGCGCGAAAATCCTTGCAGAACCTGATTTTTACGGACTTCGTTATGGTGGCACGCAGCTTAATTTCGGAATTACGGCAGAACCCGGAAAAAAGCTCACAAAGGCCATTTTAGTTTTGAAGTGTGATGTTGTGAGGTTTGTAGATCTCCTTTTGACCCTCTTCTCTTCTAAATACTTTGTATCTATAGGAAGATTTTTTTTCTGCATGTTTTTACGTGTAACATTTTCTAGCCATGTATAAATCTTAAACAATCCAATTTTAAGGTTTAAGATTTCAAGGCTGCATCCTGCTGAAGCCAGCTAGCTAGAGCTGGCCTTATTTATTCCTATTCTTTCAAAGAAGTATTAACGAAGGTTATAAAATGCCGGCACTACGATTGTATGTAAAATATTCTTGGTTATCTTGAGTTAAAGGTCTTATTTTTAATGTTTATTGGTAAGTACATCTCAAACTTGCTTCTTTTTTACCCACACAGCCATAAAAACTTTGCAAAAATGTTGCTAGGAAGGAATATGGATATTTATTTATAAAACATAGTTATTTGTGTGTCGTTATAGTAGTTATTTTATTAGATTTTGGGGTTTAGACGTTCCTTAATTTTTGCTACCTCACCTAAAATTTAATTTGTGGCAGCCACAAAAAGGTTTTTTGTTCGCCTCTCCTTTAATGTTTTTAAAAATTCACAGGAACTTGTTTCGCAAAATAAAAAAAATGTTGGCCGACTATCTTTGCTATTTCAGCTAAAGATGCGGGAAAGTTGTTTTTTGAAAAATATATTACGCTCAAAACAATGATTTTGTGTGCCCTTCACTCGATTAACGTCATACTGTATATCTGTACTAAAGCACTCCACCCGGGTGTCGTCAAGAATTTCTCCTCGATAGAAAAATTTTTTTTTCGAGGAATACTGAAACGCTGTAAGCGCTTTACTGGATATGTAACACATTGTATACCTGTGGAAGCGCTTCATGTAACAGTTTCAGCTAGTTTTCTATGTAATCAGACTTAGTAAATTGTGTTCAAAAATATTTTATAACCCCTCTTAGCTTGGTAAACTCTTTGATGGTATAGTACTCAAGCAGTGTTTGAATACTTGTTTGTCCGAAAGTTGTGTTGACATCATAACAAAATGGATGGTTGTGTTTATGTGGGTTTAAAACAAAAATGCAAGAGAAATGTCAATAAAAATATTTACCTATCAAAAAATAAATCTCGTGAAACATTTAATGCCTTTTCTAAAGTACGAATGATTTGGTCCAGTACCAAGTTTTACTTTTGTTCGCTATTATAGTTCCTTATTGTTGATAAAAAATATTGTACAAAAGTGGCGAAATTTTCTCTGGATTACGAATAGTTTTTCCGATGAGGTACTTGAATGCTATTTTACACTATGCTTTATTGAATTTTTCAATGACATATTTAAATAAACATGTTTTTAAGCAAGTATAATGTGATACTAAAATAATACTTTGTACTTTCTTTACTAGCCATATTGTGCCCCTCCAGCGTGTCTGCTGATGTGATTTTTTTTCAAAATATTAATCGTTTAGTTTTAAATGTAGTCATGAAAGCCAAATTTTTAGAGATAAGGAACCGTTTGTTACGTTTTTAAACGAGTTTGAAAAAACTTAAACGAACTTAAAGTAAAATCTGAGATAAGACTACCTGTACTGTTGTGGTTAAGAACACTTTAAATTAACCTTGGTCCAAAGTCTGTTTGTCTTCATAATAGACATTCACGCATTTAGCTTTCGTATGCATGTAGCAAACATCTTTGGTGTATGCCTTGAGGAGAGAAGAAATTCATGGAATTAAAGTTTACGAGTGGCACCTCAAGTATTGTGTAAATTACGGGATACAAAATTGCATTGTTTTACTTATATCCAATGTCTAAATAATGTTTTCTTCTGAAATTTACACGAAATTGCAAGTGAGTTAGGAATAAGTTGTAATGCGGAATAAATGATTGCGAATGTCCGTTGTTAATAAAAGCGGAGTTTAAGTTTGCGAATACCGGGCAAAATCGCAATCTTTATTCTTAAAGAATTCAGGTGTTTTCTTTGCCTTTAAACCATATGGGGCTCGCAAAAAGCTTTATAGATAAAGTTTTTTTTTTACCTGGCACGCAACTTATGTAATGTTTCGCAAAAGTGGTAGTTAAACACTAACAAATTCCCCAAATTCTCCAAGTTAGCTACCTATTGAAGTCAGCTATCTATTGAAATATATACCGTTGTTACATACACATATTGATTTTTCAGTCAATAATTTGTCAATTCCATCCGGATTAAAACACAGATTACATGAAAGCCATGTCAAATCCTTTTTACAAATATTTGATAAACTCCTTGAAAGTATACTCGAGTTTATGTTTAGTACTAAATAACAATGTTTTTTTATCAACATAAGAAAACTGATGACTCACATATTCTTATAACGAACTATTTGTTTTCACTTTTATAAATTTAAGCGTCGATTCTAAATTCTACGGTACTCGGTCCTAGGGTCATGGGTCCTCTTTTATAAACCGGGCCTTGGGTTCTTTTACACGATGTTGAGTCCTCCTAGAGTCCTGGGTTCTCATATAGAGTCCTGCGCCCTGGATCTTCCCGTAGAATCCTAGATCCTCCTGTAGCCCTGGTTTACCGTATGCCTTTAAAAAACTAGACAAAATTACGCCTGGTACAATGACGCATATTACGGTGCAAAATGGTCTAAAAATCCAATAACTTCGACATCATTGTTGAAATAAATTTTATTTAATTCTTTGAAATGCTATTAGATAATATAAGCTTTTTTTACAATTCAAAATACTGTTGTTTAAAATACTATTTTCTACAGAAAAATAAATCTTCAAACACGGGTGGAGTATTTGAGGCATCTTCTGATTGTAGGGAAAAAAATTGTTTCAATTTGAGATTGGTGTTAACACCAACTGGGACAAAACAATGTAGCTTGTCACGTGAGTATCTTTTTAATTTTGATAGTATATTATGTGGACTATTAAACTTGATGGAAAATTCATGTAACTACAACGGCGCCATAAGTTATGACCTGCCGAAAACTCAAAAAATAGATTTTTAGATAACTTGATAGCCTACTTACTTCTAAAGAGTAAGTGGTTTTGATGATAACTTGATAGCCTAATTACTTGACCCAAATCACAATGAAGATGTGGACTACCATCTTAACCCTATTCGGTCCGGGTTTTTTGCTTGCGTGAGCACATTTTCTGTGACGTTATCAAAAGCTTGAAATTTATTCAAAATGCCACATCTGCTTAAAATTCAATTACTTTAGTTCTAGAGCGAATTTTTACATTCTGTTTGAAGTTTCTGAAAGGTTAATAAAGTTATTTAACATACTTTCCGGTTTTTACATAGATCGCATAAAAAAGTGCCAAAAATTGCCCCAAAACCGTTTTTTTTTCAATTTCCGGGTAAACTTCGAAAACATCGGGAAATCGGATTAATCACGTGTCCAAAACATGCAAAAATGATTCTTCTTGATGAAACAAAGTTGTGTTGTTAGTTTCAAGTTCTAAGGATAATCCTAACAAGAGTTATTATATTTTCCCCATTATAAGCGTTTCATAGAGATTTTTAGGAGTAGTTTCGAGTAATAGCCAATATCAAAGCCTCTGAAAGGTATGGGACCTTAAAATTTTGCATGCATGTGCCTAATAGATATGTGTTGAAACTCAGTAAGTATCATAGCCATGTAACATAGCATTAAGGAGTTATTAAAAAAACCGTCAGGCGCCTGACCGAATAGGGTTAAGAATAATGAAGAAGCATTGTGTAAAAAATCAATAGCGCTCCGAAGGACAGGATTGTGCCCCAAATTAGACAAAGCAAATAATTTGAGTTTGAGACTCCAATTTTCGCCGTAGCAGATAAAACAAAAAACATCATGTGTTACTCGATAGATTTTGGCAAAAATAAAGTTGTTGACTCCTAAAAGTTTCCAATAGCTTGAAGAATATTTCTTCATTGGCAACGATTACAACATACAGTGTATGAGAATCCATTAAGAAATACTTATAACAATTCGACGAACAGAACAAGTGGTAACTTAACAAACGCAATCGAGAAACACTCCAAGAGGCAAGTACACTTTTTGCTTATTGCTCATGTGTCTCGTCGTTTTGAGGAGATACCATCATAAATCAAATCATTCCAACTCAATAATCAATCTTTTCATATCTTTATAAACAATATTAAATTATTATATGTGGTGTTATTCGTGAACAAAATTTCGCCATGCGTAACCTTCATATGACATTACCACATAAATTAAATAAAGATATCTAATGTTGCAATTGCTAGAACATAAAGAAAACAAAGGTTTCATCGTAGGTGTTTTTGTATATAAAACCTTTCAAGATACTTACCATCACATTGAAAAAGACATCAGAAGGAGAGTGTTTATCATGAATAGGAACTCGGTATGTTTTCCCAGGGAAGTAGTTTTAATCCCTTAAACGATATGTTTCGCGATTCAGAACGAAAAACATAGTTTAATTTGTTAACACAAGGTTGTTTGTAAGTTTTTCAACTTATGGATATTTCTGCCTTACAAAACATTGCGTAGACGATAAGGTAAGTTGAACTCAATATCTTTAGCCCACGGTTACTTAAATCTTTATGGATTTTTTCTTTGTAAAATTATATATACTAAATAATATCATAAAGTCGCTTTACATACTATGGTATACTGAATATAGTGGGTTTTCATTCATTGCGTGATTGGTCTTTGCAAGTTTTCTGATAATGATCAAAATATGAATAATAGAAAAAAAACTCAGTCAGACCTTAAAAAATGATTTTAAGGTGTGAGAAAATATATTAAGACGATCGATTTTGACCCTAACGATCTCTGTAGACAGATCTCAACAAATTGTACTTTATTACTTCAAGATAAGCATCAATCCACTTAATGTATTGCACTTGAAGCACACTTAAGAGCTATATCATGAAAAATGTTTACAATAAGGAGAACTTGTGCATGTGATAGCGTGCAGATAGATGATATTTAGGAGAGACTTTGGATGAAATCATTTTGTGTGTTCATCGCTAGTAATTGATGGTATCTATTTATTGATTGCGGTAATGTTAACTGATGAATATTTTGGAATAGTTACCTGTTTTCTTTGTTTTTAATTTTAATTACCGTTTTAATAAAAGTGCAGGCTATTTTCTCCAGGCTTTGAACTGAAGTGATCCTGACTCATTGTATACTCATATCTCACTGCTTTTGTTATTATTTCTAAGAAATATCATGCCGATTTTTTTATTTTTAACTGTATTTGTTTGCAAGTTAGTGATGCGTTTATATTATTATTTTTTCCCTCGAAGAATAATGAAAATTAGGAGTATGGTTTATTCATGCTTCACACTATCGACATCAATGCAATCAAAACAACATGTCAACGTAGATTTCCACTGGAAATCCGTGTTTAGGTTGAGTGAATCGCTAAGTTATGAAGATTTCCACTGGAAATCCGTGTTTAGGTTGAGTGAATCGCTAAGTTATGAAGATTTCCACTGGAAATCCGTGTTTAGGTTGAGTGAATCGCTTAGTTATGTAGATTTCCACTGGAAATCCGAGTTTAGGTTGAGTGAATCGCTAAGTTATGTAGATTTCCACTGGAAATCCATGTTTAGGTTGAGTGAATCGCTAAGTTATGTAGATTTCCACTGGAAATCCGTGTTTAGGTTGAGTGAATCGCTAAGTTATGTAGATTTCCACTGGAAATCCGTGTTTAGGTTGAGTGAATCGCTAAGTTATGTAGATTTCCACTGGAAATCCGTGTTTAGGTTGAGTGAATCGCTAAGTTATGTAGATTTCCACTGGAAATCCGTGTTTAGGTTGAGTGAATCGCTAAGTTATGAAGATTTCCACTGGAAATCCGTGTTTAGGTTGAGTGAATCGCTAAGTTATATAGATTTCCACTGGAAATCCGTGTTTAGGTTGAGTGAATCGCTAAGTTATGAAGATTTCCACTGGAAATCCGTGTTTAGGTTGAGTGAATCGCTAAGTTATGAAGATTTCCACTGGAAATCCGTGTTTAGGTTGAGTGAATCGCTAAGTTATGTAGATTTCCACTGGAAATCCGTGTTTAGGTTGAGTGAATCGCTAAGTTATGTAGATTTCCACTGGAAATCCGTGTTTAGGTTGAGTGAATCGCTAAGTTATGTAGATTTCCACTGGAAATCCGTGTTTAGGTTGAGTGAATCGCTAAGTTATGAAGATTTCCACTGGAAATCCGTGTTTAGGTTGAGTGAATCGCTAAGTTATGTAGATTTCCACTGGAAATCCGTGTTTAGGTTGAGTGAATCGCTAAGTTATGTAGATTTCCACTGGAAATCCGTGTTTAGGTTGAGTGAATCGCTAAGTTATGTAGATTTCCACTGGAAATCCGTGTTTAGGTTGAGTGAATCGCTAAGTTATGAAGATTATGACAAACCATGTTTGATTTACTACTACTATGAGCTCTATAAAAGGTCGAGGCTTTGCTTAGTAAACAGGTGATTAAAAATGAACGCTATCACAACTATTTTCAGCTTTGAAAAAAAGAAGATTTTGTAAGTGTGATTTTATTAGATTGCAACTTTGAAAAATCATTAGACAGATGGTAATGTTATATGCAAAATCCCCTTAAAAGAATGATTTGTCCCATAAACAATATATAAAATCTTATTTTTGCGATAGAGTAATTGTTGTTAAAAGATTAATTATATAGGCAATAAAACAACGAATTTTAAGAAGAAAGAACTACATCTAACTTTTAAGCATATCAAAGGTACAAGTTTCGTGCTACTGGACACCATAGTCTTAAAATTATATTTTATGTTCTTTCATGATAACTTACGATTTTAAAGGTATTATTATTATTATTTTTGTGTCTTATTATTCAATGAAATGTTGTAAAGGTACAAAACATGATTTTGTAAAATTTTCACTTTTCGGGACGAGTACATTTGGACTTTTAAGTGTCAAAATACGAACGCTCAATAATCCAGTTTTTAATCTTAGTTAGTGTAGTTAAAAACCTTCCGGGTTTGACCAACAATACACATATTTTCAGAAAAGTGATGAAATCATAGCAAGCGATTCAAAAGTTATTTAAGATAGATAAATACTCTCCCGCCGCCCCCTCCCCCTCCCGCCTCCCCCTTCACCTCTGTTCCTCTTAGGATATTCTATACCAAAAAATCCAGTTTTACTAGAGTTAATAGACTCTTCGTGCAGATGTCATTTGCACTGTATCGAAACTTAAATAACGCTTACTCTGCTTGTCGTGAAACAAAAATATCACAAACTTGTCTATTTGTTAAAACGTATTCGTTAGCTGACTTTGTTCAGTGGAAATTAAACATTGTATGCGAAAATGTTTGCATATGTTTAAATAAGAGACATAACAAGTTTACTTTGATGTCACGATGTTAGTTTGACAGAAAAAAATAGTATCGCGAACACTGTGTCGAGAAAGAGTAACTTCACAATGTTTCGAGATTATGGTTGGTAGCTGTTTATATAAATATTTCTTCTTTAAGTTTCGTTAAAATGTTATAATGTTATAAACAAGCAGCGGTGTGGAATGGTTTTAAGAAAGCAAATTATGATTGATCTATTTAGTTTATTTTGTGAAAGAAATAAGAGAATATCTCAAATTGGATTTTTTTTTATTTAGTTTGTTCTTAACTTACAATAAAATTAATGCGTAAGGTTAATGTCCAGCGTACTTCCAACAACTCTATGTCCGCTTCTCTTTCCCTTTCTTCCTTTATTCATGTCAAGGCCACTGTTCTCGATTTTTCTGTACATAATAAATGGTTTGGTCATCCGATCCAAGAAAATTTAGTTGAAGTAAAGACATAACTACTTACAAGCAATGGAAATTGCGAATTACGATGAATACAATTTAATTGGATGAAATAACAGAAGTTGTTTTATGGCAACAGATAAGCAACGCAATAAAAACGCTTTCTGTGCGAACTAATAGTGAAATTGTGTTTTTTTTTCAGAAACTTGGTCGTGAGTGATTTAGTGTGAGTTTTTATGAAAAGGTAAAGAGTTCTTTTTGTGTTGTGTTATAAAGTGCCATACAACTACAAGAGTTACAGTGACTGGGCATTTACAAGCTCATGCAAGACTAAACGTTTAATTTTTAAGCTATAACATTGGTCTTTTTCCCATATACCCAAGAAGAATGCTACTAGATAAACCTGGATTACTGGCTTTACAAACCTAGAGCAGTACTGTTACTGTAGTTGTTATTTTTTAGTAAAAGTAAAAAAAGCCATTTTGTAACATTTGACTTTGAATAGGAATAAAATCTATTAAGACATAACAAGTTTACTTTGATGTCACGATGTTAGTTTGACAGAAAAAAATAGTATCGCGAACACTGTGGCGAGAAAGAGTAACTTCACAATGTTTCGAGACTATGGTTGGTAGCTGTTTATATAAATATTTTTTCTTTAAGTTTCGTTAAAATGTTATAATGTTATAAACAAGCAGCGGTGTGGAATGGTTTTAAGAAAGCAAATTATGATTGATCTATTTAGTTTATTTTGTGAAAGAAATAAGAGAATATCTCAAATTGGATTTTTTTTTATTTAGTTTGTTCTTAACTTACAATAAAATTAATGCGTAAGGTTAATGTCCAGCGTACTTCCAACACTCTCATTCTTCTCTTCCTTTCTTCCTTATTCATCAAGTCACTGTTCTCATTTTCTGTCATAATAAATGTTGTCATCCGATCAAAAAATTAGTTGAAGTAAAGACATAACTACTAGAAGCATGGAAATTGCGAATTCACGATGATGTAATTTTAATTGATGTCCCCACTATCAAATAATGTGGAGAGGAAAATATTTTGATTATTAAAAATCTCAACAACATAAACACCTATGAATAAAGGAAGTTTTTTTACTTTTGCAAATAGTCCAGACATTATAAGAGGACGTTGATCTGTAGTTACAAGCAAGAAAAAGACATGGATAAAGCAGTAAAATACATAAACCAGATAAAAACAAATTTCTTTAAATAAATCTGCATTGACGCTTTGTCGCAAACGTAGTTTGTCTTGTGGGGCACGCAAATTAAATGTCGGTAAATCTTGACCGAGGTTTAAATAGAATAGGAACATTTATGTAGGGAATATAGCTGGAAATTAATTTTACAGATATTTAAAAATCTGTATATTGCACAGTATGGCAACTTTTAAATGATAAAACGATAGAAGCGTAATTCAATTTCTAGCTTGTGCCACGTCGTGATATGTAGATGACATCATTTAGTGATTTGACATGTAATTTTAGCATTGTTGACATTGTTATGATATAAACGTCCAGAGAGTGTCAGGTAACTTGTTTTTATTTGCAGGCTAAAAAAAATTAAAAAAATACATCTTTCATTAATTCTTTCGTTTTTTTGTGTGTTCCTTTTAATTCCAACCTAAACCAGTGCGTTGACATTGTCACGGGTATGTCATGCGTTGACATTGTCACGGGTATGCCATTATGTAGTCTGCTGCGATATACCAGTTAATTATTTAAATAAACTGTATGTAACACTTATAAGAGCAACGAGCGTTGCCAATGCAGGATGTCCAATGTTATGGAAATCCATCATCATTTTTACTAACTCTCTTCCTGTTGGTGTTAAAATTGTTGGATAGCTATTTATTTCATTGGAACAATTATAAGCTTCACGTTGTGTAGAACTTTCTAAATATAGTATGCAAGTATTTGCAGTGCAAACACGACAGGAAATATTATAACAGAGATCAAAGGAATGAATTGTGTCGAATACTTCAATGAACAATCTAAACAAATAGCAGGCAAACATATTTTCCATATATAGCAATTTTTAAATAATTCCTCATGCGTTCGCATCTTCTTAGTTGGAGACTTCCCTTTAAGGAATATAACTTATTGTTCAAAAAAGGTATAAAAGGAGCTTAAGAGAAGTGAAGATTTTGTTGAAAGAAATGGGATTTCAAAGCAAAACAGGTGCTTGTTATTTTTTTGTTTTTTGAAAATAATTAACTTTATAAATAGGGATTACCCTTTTATGGTTGGGCCTGAGACTCGGGTTGGGCTATGTGTTGAGATTTGGGGTATCGTATCCTTTTTATAAAATCATCACTAACAGCATGCAGTTAAAACAATGTAAAATTAAAAAGTTTGTATATATTTATTTATGTATATTTGACAAATTTGAGAATTATTTCTTAACCCGGTAACTTTCGAGAAAGTAGTTTACCTTTTGGTACAAATGTGGTATTGGAAGATATGTTATGAACCATCTATATTATAATACCCGTGTGCGTCTGTCTGTCACGCAAAATGGTAACCGCAGTAACGAGACACACGAAATACGGTTAATAAAGGATGGGCGAAGCCGTGGATTTATCCACGGGTCACCGACTAGTTTATAATATTAACAGAAAATTTTGATAGATAATGGTATTTTCGGCGTCAGCAAAAAATAATTATGCTAATTTATTCCCTTTTTCTAATACTACAATTATGTCAAGTTTTATGTCATTAACAATTACTCTATCAGGAGTTATCTAAGTTACTTGCAGCGGACACTTCATGCACCCCCCCCCCCTACCGCGTTTTTTTTAAGGTTAAAAAAGCCCATACCAAATAGGGTTAAAATAAATTAACATAATCAGGGCCATTGTTGACAACAAAATGCTTCTTTTTATTGTGAGGGGCGGTTAGGGAATTTTGAGATTTTGATATCCTAGATTGGGTAAAAACGCGTCATGTATCTCTCTCATTATTCATGTCTGTTCCACATTAAACCATGATCGACAAAAATGGTTGGCAGCTTCTGATAAATTTTTTTGTTTCTTTCTGATATTTTTTTGAATAGTCAAAAAATATGCTGTTTTAGATGTAAATATTTTTAAGTGATTTTACTCAAGTCAGGAAAAATTGCTTGCAATATGAATAATTTCTGCCGAAAGCGAATCGATAAAATTGTCAATAAAATCACGCGTCATCATTAATGGGCGCAATTATATCCACGTGGTATTAATAAATTACTGTGCGATGTTTAATTACAATTTGACGACTTATTTGAATTAGTATTAAGTGAAGTGATTCATCAACAGAGAAATTCACTCAGCCGTGTCTACTCGTTGATACCTCATCAATTTTATGTTACTCAGTAAACAAATCGCTATTAGCGTCTTTTATTAAAAACCTATCATTTTCAAGACTAATTAGGTTTTAATTCAATTGCAGCTATAATTATATGTCAATTTCATGTTTTGAAGGATAGGAGAATGTTTGCACATTTGGACATTGAGAAACTCAATTTTTTTCCCTGTCGAACAAGAATAAATTTTTCTGTCAAAAAAGATTAGTCGAGGGAATAACAATTCCTTTTCTCTGCGACGTGTTTGTTACGGTTTTGCGATTAGGTTCTGAACAACACACACACACACACACACACACACACACACAAAAAGAACTCGATTCCGTAAACTTTCCTGCAGAGACACAAGTAACTGTCATTTGAAATTGCACCTGATAGGAGCCACTCGACGACGTTAAGGTACGGTCTGCAAAATACACGCTTTTTACTTTTTGAATTTTTGCTGACTTTGTTGCTTTGTTATAATGATTTTGTTAACCGCTGTACCAAACTCGAATTATATTTGGTCAGTAGAACCCTTCGACTTTCATAAAACATATCGTCCCTTGGATAATGTTGGCTCTTTCATGGGAAATGTGAGAAAGTTTAAGAGGTATGAAAAATAGTATATTTTCGCTTGGGGCTGGCTGAATTTTTACAATCAGTAGTAAATATTTTTAGCAGTAAGTTAGCTAGCTATGTAGCAGAATCAAGAGGCTTTAGAAATAGCTGGAAGCCAGATTATTTCAAAAAGCTTAAGAAAAACATAAGGTATTATATAACATATTGAGAATAACGTTATACTGAGATAAGATATCATAAATAAACTTACCACAAACTTGGTATGAATCCTACTTCGTAATATTGTTTTTTCTGTTTGAAACACTACCAGCACAAATCTCAAGAACCCTTTTTTCGACGAAAAGCCACTGCGCGCACGTTTTGCCTTTACCGAAAAATTTGCAGACCAGATGGCGCGTTAAAATATTCACTCGCCCGATACACGGCTTGCCTATGGCGAGTTAAAAACTTTAAACCCCGTAAATGTACCTTAACGTCGACGAGCAGCACTACTACTGACCCCAGAGAACGAAAATAACTTTATTCCATTATTAACTTTACTTCTTTATCGCTTATAGTAGAGTCTGCCTAGAAAGGTACAGCGAGTGTCACACAATATCTAGGATTAGATGATAACATCTGATTAAGGTGCGCCAAGGAAGCAAAAATACATTCATATCATGTCAGATAGATAAAACTTAAAATTTATCCTGTATAATGTAGACATAACCTTAATGAGTATAGGCGACAACACCGAAATATTTTTTTTGTTCTGTCACTTTAATAACGTGGAAGATAACTATTCAAAATTGATCTGTTAAAGCTGTAAAAGACTATCTATGTATTGCAGCGATTAGATTTAATATGTGCTATCTGTTCGATAATGGATTATTGATAACATCTGCCATTGCATCAAAGAAAAGAAAACATAAGAAGTAATTAATGGAGAGTATTGATTAAAGTTTCATTTGTTTGTTTGCTTGTTTATTTGTTGGAAAATGGATTTATTGCTGTAGTGGTAGAATTTTTGAAGATGAAATGCAACGAAAGTAAATTTCATATTTCTCTTTGTTTCTTTGTTTCTTTTTGCTTTCAAACAAACTGTATTTAATGTTGGGAAGCTTTTTTCACAATGTTTACATCCCATATTAGGTGCCATTGATATCTGGTTTCATTTTCTCAAGAAGACGTTACACAAGAAAATTATTATAGAATTTATAAATTGACCCATCTTTATTTTGCCTCTATGGTGGCGAAAAGTCCCTGACACAGGGTCAAGTGATTGATTATTAAATCTATTAGCTATTAAATCTAAGCAGAATTTGACATTTGACATCACGTGACTTAGCCAATGTCAGGGTTTTTATTTACCGCACTCAATAGTAACGGTTATACAAGTGAAAATTAAAAATCAAGCTGAAGTACATGTTTTTATATATAGTGTTTAATTCTGATATATTCTTAGCACATTTAACATTGTAACGTCTGAAAAAGACAGAAAACTAGATTTTTCTTATATTTCTTTAAGATGCAGGCAAAATGTCAAGATGACCATATTCTGAGGATGTCTAATTTCATCTTCAATGTTCTTATAGTGTTCTTATAAAAAAAGCGTGTATGCTTATGCAAAAAACTATCATGCTTAAAGCATGCTTAAGTTATGCTTATTGGAGAAACAATTTAATAACTTCAACGTTGCCTAATGAGCTATATGGATAAAATGAAATTGTCCTGTTTTATCTTCAAAAGAATAGCCAAAAAACTAATGGTATAATTATGCAAGGCTAACTCCAGACAGGGTAGTGATATTAGTCAAGGTTGAAAAACTCTCTACTGAAATCACCCACAATACATGAAAAAACACACGTCGGACTTACCAAAAGATGAGCAACATACTTAGCCTAAGCTTCAAAGGTTCCCTTATCCAAACCTGAATGTATGTATATGCTTCATGCTTATAAAAAAAATGTAGACTTTGAGTACCCATAATCGTTTTTTGTAATTGTCTCGCCAATTGATTTTATCATTTCTAACTTATAGATCTATTGTCGTCGTCGGACGTCAATGTCATGGAAACGACGACTAAAAGCAAAGGTCAAAGCAATCTACGCTATAACCATTCGAATGGAACTTTACACATACCATTAGATAGTAGACTAGGTGTAAGGCATAACAGTGTGCCGAACGGAAAGCTATCGTTTGAATTAAAAGAGAATTTGGGAAATGGTAATGCTGCATATGATCGTATGTGTAGTGTAGCAAGTACAAATGCAGAAAAAAACAGCGTGTTATTTAATACAGAGACTAAAAATAAATCGAAATTTCGATCTTGCATACGTAATAAAAAATGTGCATTTAGAACACTTTTCCTGTTAGCACTATGTTGCATAGCTACTATGACGTCACTGTATGTAATGGAAGTAAAAAGAACGACGCAATTGCGACGTCTGGTAGGTAAATTTCCTTCTTTGTACGTCTCTAACCTCGACTCCAGGACTTTTTTCTTTTTTTTCCAAGTATAAAAAAAACCTTGTGGTCAAAGTTATTTTTTTCCGTCTTTGTTCTACAAGAAAAAACTATTGTTGTTATTAGATAGGACAAAAAAAGCCAGAAATTCAGCGTACGTGCTTTGCTCGTGCTACTCCAATGAAAATTTCAAACATAACCAAAGAACCTGAAATAGCTGCAGCAATATTTAAAAGTACAGTTTCAATGAACCAGCTGGTAAAAACGAAACAGTATCATGTAAGTGAAATAAATTATGGTTAGATAATACGAACATTCCTGTATATTCCGGTTAGATTGTGCCATTATTGTGTAAGGTGATTTCTCCTATAATTCTTTGCAATTTATTAAACAAACCTCCACACTAGCCTCTCTCTAGAATAGCCATATGATGGATAGGGTGGAAATTATACCTATGAAAGGATTTCATGGGTATAATTCCAACTCTATCTTTCGGTTGTTTGTTCTGCGATATATCATGTCTAAGAAAAACAGCATCATGCTTATAGCTTAACTGATAAATCATTTGACCGGTAAGCGAGAGGTCGCGTGGATTAAAATCTCACTCGTTGCAGTACTTGGGAAACTAATGGGAGAGATTTTAAGCTATGAAATATCTATGATGACTCCTTTACATGAAGAGGTACGTCTTTGATTTTTTAGGCAACTTCCATCACGGTATACTACATGGATGAACTGATATGGTCTTACAACAATGGTTATATGAATTTTAAGAATAAAGAGTCCAAGTCACCAGATATCAACACGCCATATCCGGTAGCAAGCGTCAGCAAGATGTTTACGGTAAGATAATAAAGACGTATTTGATGCACTGCATCTTACCTGTTTAGTATATCTTGATGCCATAGCAAACATTTCACTGCAGAGCGGGTATGTTTTGAGTATATTTGCTTGCTATATTTCAGTAACAAATTCTTACAAATGGCGATTTCTTCGCATTTTTAGTTATTTAATCAAGAGAAAAATGTTCTTTTACTGTGTAAGTAGGTGATGATGCTTCAAAAATTTATGCATGACGGAATCATTGAAAGCCTTGATGACACAATACATACATACGAACCAAATTTCTCTGTCCGCAACACCTTCAATAACAACAATATCACTTTTAGGTAAATTTTCACAATCGAGATGAGTTACTTAATGTATATTTCATCTTATCATTAACTGTCAAGGACAGTGTCAAGGACACTAGACGTATCAATACTTCTACGAAACAATCCGAAATCTCCAATAAATTATTTTTTAGACAGTTATCTTCTATGATGTCTGGTCTTCCAAGGGAGGCTCCATGCGTTCCTTATAAAAAAAAACCTCATATGAATATGTGTCCACATTCTACATCGAAAATGTTGGAAAGAATTAAAAATGTGTCTTTGATACAGCCCCCTGGAAAGCGTCCTTCCTACAGGTAATTTTTTCCTCACGTTGTGTTTTGTCCTCTGATGAAAGTGATGATGATTTACAAAAGCTATAAACTAACTTTTAGTAATATGGGAATTGCCCTTCTTGGTCGAATTCTTGAAAGAAGAACAAATCAAACCTTGGAAGAATGGATAGGAAAGAACATTCTGAGACCTCTTGGCATGGAAAACACTGGCTTTGATATAATGAACAGGTTATATCAAATTTTATATCGCATTTTTAAAATTTACTGCTAAATGCGTATCAAGGACAACTTTATGCCGATATAAAACTTCACAACCATACAAATAGCTTACTTTTTATTTACAGGAAAAAACAGTTTCCAAAAAGCACAGAAAATGCAAATGATGACGCTCAACTGGTAGACTGGGGCTGGCTAAATCCTAGTGGTGGAATGTATTCCAGCGCACATGATTTGGGTAAGGTGAGTGCTTTTTCTAAAAGGAATATGAAGTGTGAACTTTCAGATATTGTGAACTGAGGCCAGTCTTTTTATCTTTTAAAACACAGCTTGGCAGTCTGTTTCTGCACAACAGCAAGTCGTCGATATTTCCCGAATACTTGCTTGATGAAATGTTAAAACCAGGTAGGTGAATTAAGTTTTCCTAGAGAGATGGCAAGAAGCAATTGGTAACATTCTCATACTTTGTGATCATTTGTCACAGTTTACATATGGCCTGACGCATCTGGGCAAGCTTACCCATTTGAGATACGATCAGATCATCCAGATAATACAAAGCAGATTGGATACATGACGTATACAAAGGACGGATCAATATTCGGATACGGAGCTCTTTTCAGTTTAACGCCAGAGTTAAACCTTAGTAAGTACTTGCTTCTTTCTCCAATTTCATTTGCAATGACGTTTTCAGAGATCAGAGATAATACTTCGCCATTAAATGTTTCAATATAATTATGTCAGGACATTTTTGAATAACTTGTTGACTTTTCTTACTATTATATCAGTTGAAGTGCGTTTTATTTTAAATCGGAATTTTTGAATTTTTGATGTTGAAGAAATTTGCGATTAATCGGTAACTATTCCATCCCCAGAACTTCCATGACCACGCCGTTTACCCACTCATATAAAATGCAAATATATACATTTTTTTAGATATAAATACGTTTGTAGCTGATGAAACTGGAAATGCTTTCAACGCATGGAGCAATACCCAAAGTCATTTTCTTAACGGCTTGGATGCTTTGCTGAAAAGGAAAAGACCAAAGGTTATAACAGATTTTTTTGCTTAGTGGCTTATATAAGATTTTCTGCTAATAAACCACACGTAACATCAAGTTCGATTACTACAAATTGCTAATTAATAAACCTTTGGAACTATAGCCCCGTCATCAGATTAAGAGTCTCTCTTAAATCAACAAAATTTAAAATTCTAAAATCACTTCCGAATGACCGTGCCATTAAAAGTGTACTTCTGATTTAAAAGACTGAGATCTGAGAGAACTGTTATCTACAAAAATAAAAAAAAGGGGGACAATATTATAATTCTTCTAAAGCTTTTAAATAACATAGTCTAAGAATGATAGAGCCATTTAAAAAAAAATTAAAAGAACCAACAACATGAAAATACACAATTGCCTGTCAACCTAACAAATGATAACTTTTTTTGTCTAGTACATCTTGCCGTCAAATGCAAATCGATTTGTTGGATCTTACAAAAAAGTTGGCTATTGGCCATTAATCAGTAAACCAGTAAATATAACATTGAAAGACAAAATTTTGTATTTGCATATGGAATGGCTGACGGTGCCTCTAATACAAACAGACAAATATATACTGCAAAGTGATGCATTTGATAAATTTCAAGGACCATGTATTTTTACAGCATCTGGTTTGCTGAAGGAAAAATATTATTTTTCTCCACCGTTAAGAGAAGATGGAAAGTGTCCAAGTTTCCACATAAATGGTGTATCATCGTTCGGTTACCTACAGTTTGTTAGAATAAAAACTAGATAGGTCGTTTGCTTTAATAGAATTTAATACCGCACCTTGACCAACGAGCGAAGCTTTTCAGTACAGTGGAAACATTATTCAAAGATAGCCAAGAAAATACTAAACATAATCTGTTTAAAAGCTGATGGCTAGCAGAAGAACTTGGTTTTACAAAGAGCTGTAAATAGTTATAGTTAAAAATCTTATAAATGTATTAAACCTGAATATAAAGAAAATAGCTGAAATTTTTTCTTTCCACATAAATCTAGTCTTCGCAGGTAACAAAGGGTAAAAAAATTAAGGTGATAACTGAAGAAAGATTTCAAAACATCTTGCAGTAGACAGCAAAAATTGTGCATTAAGCACCGAGATTAAAATTCATGCAATTTCAATTTACGCATGACACAGGACAGAGCAAATACGTGAAAAAGGTTTCGCAATTTTAAAACGCGAATAAAATACTGGAATGCTGATTGATTTTCTTCCAAAATTGTCAGTAAAACGGAAATCATCAAACTGTGATATATGTAACTCAAGAATTACTGAGCAAAAAACAAACACCTAAAGGGTCCGTTACACGTAGCAAAATATGCAATAGCAAATAACATACAAGTACTTCTGCAAGCACTTGTACAAGCAGTTGTGCAAGTTTTTATACTTGCACAAGTTTTGTCGATTTCAAATAAAAAAAACAAATGTGAGTTTTTGTGCGCTCATTTTAAAAATGGTTTGCGAAACAAGAAGAAGTTGTTTTCTGGCGCTATCGCTGGTAGTAAAAGTGAAGACAAGTCAGTGCAAAAAAAGAAAGCAACGCAAACGTTCCTGACCATGGTTATTAGACAGACTAACGAAAGGGGCTTGCAATAGCATCCTTAGTGAATTAAGATTACAAGACGCTGAACATTTCCGTTATTATCACTTTTCTCGGGTGTACATATTTTCTATATCAAGCAAATTATTCGAAATCATTCTACCAAACAATTGTTCTTGGGTTTCGTTTTCATTAGGACTCAGGTTTAGGTTTGCAACTGCGGAAGACCTCTGACAGGCTTATCCAATCGCTCTAACGCTTTCAACATAACTCTGTCTGCAACAGACACATCTTGATCTTTTTGACACTAGATTACTTTTTCCGTTTATGGTTGAGTGCCGGCGTAGGAGTTTCAACATCACCATTCGGATCTTCGTCCACATTGATGTTGGATTCTGTAGCGCGAGGAGTAATACAATCAGATAAGAAGCTATCCATCTCCCCATAAAAAGGCCATTGGGAAGTGAAAACCTCATCCAAACCTGCTCCACTTTTCTTCGTAGCTCGGACTTTCTGTTTTAATTGACCGTAATACTATCTCAAACCGACCATTTTCTTTTGTATGTCTTTGACTGGCATTACCAATTCGTTTGAAATCAACTCCAGCGCTATATTCCTTCTTCTATCACATTATGATACTCTGCGTGGTTTGAGTTAAAAAGGCACTCGTGTAGTTGCCACTCTGCAATTAGTTGTCCCACCATATTGTCTGCCAACTATCAATTTTCTTTTATTTATTTATTACCTCCATCTTCAACGAAATATTTTTCATACACGCCACGAAACTATTCACACCACACTTTAAATTTTTTTTTATCAATTCGGTATCCTATTGGCTCCATTATAATGAAAACAACAATGAAAACAAAAGTCTAAAATCATTGATCGGTTAACATTCCGAACTTGATCACAACCTATTGTTTATTTGCTATAGCAAACGTCGATTTTTTTAAATCATTTTAAAAAAATCAGAACTTGCACAAGTTGTACAAGCCCATACGCAATGCATAAGAGCAGCTGTTACACATAGTATTGCATTGCACACGTACTTGCACAAGCACTTGTATGTTATTTGCTATTGCAAATTTTGCTACGTGTAACGGACCCTTAACGCATATATGATGATTTTATTTTCCTAATGTAGTAAAAATAAAACATGTGTAATCCATTGGAAGATGAACAACAATTAAAAGGCGCTAGCTATGCCTCATTCTACATTAAAACAATGAATATTCGTCACCTTGAGAAAATGTCTTTACTTTGGTTCATTTTGAAATTTTTCGTTTACGGTTTTCTTCCAGTCACTTTTCTAAGTAAGATGATTAGAAACACTTAAAACAAACAAAATTCTTGTCCAATCGAGCGTTAATTCTACGAAACATTTTGCTTTAAAAATGTTGAGACAGAAACTTTCTGAGCATTAACGTTTTGTTCTCCCCCCTGTTCGAGAATGAGCAGAAATACAGTATACTCTCCAATTGGCGGACACCAACGGTGTATGACCAAAGTGTCCCCTAATTGGAAGTGTCCGCGTGTTGGAAAGTTTTATATTTTAAGCCGCACATTAGAAAATGAAGCTTAATGGAGGAAAGTGTTTCTCTTTCCTATCTCTATTGAGATCGTTTAGTTCTATAAGCCCTGACAAGCTGATAAAGTGGTTGATAAAGAAAATTGACGAAATTAAAAGCAAGCTGGACACAAAAGTTGTAAAATCTTTGAAATAAATGTTAGAAAAACTATTCATTTTTGTCTATTTTTCTTTGCTCGCTTTTGATTTTTTTGGACTGTCCGCTAATTGGAGAGAAAAAAAGAAGGCATATTTGCTCTTTGGTGCAAAAAATATTGTGTCCGCTAATTAAGTGTCCGCTTTTTAGAGTGTCCGTTAATTGGAGAGAATACTGTACTTCAGCTCCTATGTGACATTGAAAAGAGAAACATTTGTTGCCCAATCAGAATGCTTTAAAATTAATGACCGTGCAAAATGTAAAACCAAAACTTCAAAGATGGCGTTCGCTCCATACTGCGACATTTCTGCTACAGCAGAAACTTCAGAAAGCCCAAAAACTTGAATTATAAACACTGATAATAAGAAAAAGTTACACAAAATCATTGTTTTGTCAGAAAGCTTATTGTTAATTTTATTCACACAGGAAGAAATAATATCGATTTGACAACTTTATTTAAAATATATCAGTCGCGCAATCAGTCTTTACAGCGTCGAAGATCAAGCTTCTTCGAACGAGTTTTTTTTCGTAAAATACTAATCTTGAGACAGAAAGAATTTCGTCACATTTGTCCGAAATATTTTGTCCTAATGCTGGGCTGTAGCACAAAATATCACCTGAAGTTTAAATGCCACCTGAATGTCTACCTAGCCTATTTCGACTACCTAGCCAAAAATGACATCGAAGTTGACGATTTTTATAATGACCGAATAACCAAAAAGCTGAAGGACCTGAAAATGACGGGATACGTATTTAAGTTCTTCGTCGTGTATTTTGCATTTATTCCAGACGCTGAATCTTAATACTTTAACAGTTAAACTTGACATTGCTGTTATTTCTATCCTTTGAAATGTTGTTTATTGATTAATGTATTGCAGCAATTAGATATTAAATTATCCCATTGATTTTAAAAATTTCTTTTTTCCCGTATTTCCCGCTTCCACGTTTCAGACTGGAATAAACGTTATACAGCCAAACTCTGGAATAATGTTTTGGATATCTTGTAGCAGAAAGAAGACTTAAAGATGTCGGAGACGCAATGATCGCTCATCTGATAATCGAACAGATAATAAACATACCTTAAAGTAACAAATATTGGAAGGGCATTTGTGACAGTTGGTTTCACCGAAATGTTTACAAAAATTTTAAATCCTGGTATTTAAATTTTAAAAATATCTAAGAATCGTCTATGTTCACGTGTGGTGCGTTTGACGCGTCGAAAATATTCCAGGATAAGACCAAAAAATAAACATTTAGCATCTGAAATCGTAAGACCTTTCTCAGTATGCATCTCAGTATGCATGAGTATAGCCAATGCTTGCGTCTGAAAGAAACAATTTGATCGTATAAGTATAAAAAAAGTTTATTTTTAAATTTGCTTAATTGTCTCTTTAATGTCTCTGTCATAATGTCGTTTACGAATTAAGAAATTAAATTAAAATGTAGTTTAACAAGGAGTGCGCTCTTGTATAAACAGTAAAATGTACTACACAATTTCAGGTCAAAGATAATAGGTCTATTGTTGTGAACAATAGATAAACAAAATTCTATAAAAAAAAAGAAGCGTGAACACACTGTACCCCAAATTGAATTCAACATTTCAACAGCTAAGACATTGTATATACGAAGAAAATAGCCGTGAGATTTGATCATAGATTTAACGAAAATCCTGAAGCGCTCGTACGTGCGATATAAAAATTGTCCACCTTATAAAATAACTTGGGACTAGATAACCATTTGTATTTAGAGACTTTTAAACAAACCGACAAGCAAGGAAATACGCGATAGCTGCTGCGAAAATGACCGGCAAACGCCAAAAGTTTTGGCTATAGTCGTAATCACTGCAATATGCGTCGGTGCTCCAAAGATGACAGCATTCGGATGGATCAGTTTACTTGCAACACCAACAAGTTTTAGAAGCAATAAAAAATGTGAAGAGCAATTGCAGCATTGTCTTGAGGAGTCTGAGAAGATTTGCGTAAGGAAGTGCAAGGAAACGAGTTATTGAGCGAACAGTAACTGCAACATTCAGCATTCAGTTTAACTGCAAGACGTTTTTTTCGGATTACAGTGAAACCTCTCTATAGCGGACACCATTGGGACATCAAAAAAGTGTCCGCTATAGAGAGGTTTCTGCTACATGGAGGTTCTTCCCAAAATTAGCTCAAATTTCTTCAAAAACCATCCCGGGGCTATTAGGGCGGATTGAAATCGTAAGGTGTATCAAAAGACTGGTTTTGGGAGAAGAAAGACAGTGAAGACAATATATTGAAGTTATGCTACCTTTCTATCCCTTCCTTATTGCTCTATGGAAATTATAGTGACTAGGAAACGCGTTAACCGCGGAGGTGGATACGGCCTGGGAATCCCTGCAAATTTTCGTTTATATGGCCCTGAAAAAGCCATAAACTGGCTGAAAGATAACATACAAAAGATTGAAGAATTATTAAATAATAATGTAAAACATTGTCTTAAGTAAATATAAAAAAATTCTTTACAAAGATTTGTTCTTCTTAAGCCTGTCCGCTGTAGAGAGGTCAGTTCCAGGGGGTAATGTCAATCAGGACCTTGAATGATGTCCGTTATATAGAGGTGTCCGCTATAAAGTGTCCGCTACATGGAGGTTTTGTTATGAGAGTTTGACCGTCGTTTCATCCGTTCCCAAGAAAAGTGTCCGTTGTAGAGAGGTGTCCGATATAAAGGATGTCCGCTATAAGGAGGTTTCACTATATTCGTTTTTTAATGAACCACGACACACAGTCAGAGAAAGCGCTATATATTAGTAATGTCTACCACGTTTCCGAATGGAATTTAAACCAGAGCTAACAGATTTTTTCCTTGATAGCTTACCATAGTCAGGAAATCAAATAAGTGAAAAATGGAGTTTTGCGAGGTCAAAAAATTGTGAAATTTTACGACAAAAACTTTCGCGAATTATAATTTTAAGACGAATTTTAAAAAATTACTTCATTTGTAAGAAAAAAATTCTTTCGCGAATGGTTTAATCTCTTATTATTAGTAATCGAAAGTCTACATCCGTTACTATTTCACGGGGTCGGGATATCTGAGAAATGTTCGTAGCACCAAAGAAGAATGAAAACACCAAATGTTATTGTAGTTGATTATTAAAGAAGAAATCTCTTTCATTTTCCCGTTTTTTGGAATTTTTGGAGTGTAAAACCTTTGCGTTTTGCTGATTTATAATTTCTAAACCGATAAACATTCGCGAAAATGACCAAAAAACGAGGAAAACGCGAAAGTTTCTGGCCGCAAAATGTTCTGCCTTTAAAGTAGCTACTTTTTTATATAGTACAAGATATTCAAATATACAACTTAAATGTAGAGGATTCCTGCTGGCTTGTGAGGATCTGTCGAAACAGCATTATAGTTAGATCACGGTTTTTAACTTTTAACATATCGAATCCGTTATTTGATTATGGAATGTCTATTGCATCTCATGGACGTTTTGCCTAATGGAATTTGAACTGGAGATTGAACGCCATTTTCTTGCTTTTGATATCAGTATGTTAGCGAATCTGGCAAACCCCTTTTGCCATAACAATGAGAGATTTATGTTGATCTGACCGATTACATGATCGATACATAAGCACACAGATCTCATGTATTTTTTCATTCTTCATTCATTCATTCATTCATTGATGCATTCATTCAATAACCAAAAGAAACAACAACAAATGCTCGTTTAAATTTGTTTCGTTTTCACAGAAGGGTAAGGTGCTATAATTTCATCATATCAAAGAAGACTACAATGAAAAGTAAATTAGTTGATCATTCGACATATACTTTAAAAAATAGTTACAAAAAGTCCGTTAAATACAACAATCTTCAATATCTTTTAACATATCTTAACAGTGACAAGAGGAGTTAACAATCCAGGAAAAGATGGTCTGGCAATTACCTGCAGAGAAATAAGTTCATTTCATATTTTGCAAAGCGAAATAACAACAACAACAAAAACAAACATTGCTTGTCTGCATATTGCTCGCCAGAAAATAATTACAGGCATATGAATTTTTACTTACTCCAATTTCAACTCTTTTGGCAGGTAGCAAACCCCGTCTAATAACAAATTGATGTATTCCCTGAAACAGAAAACACAATATTGTAGACGCATTGATTATTAAAAACAGTTGAAAACTAACACATCAGACAAAGCTTTTACTATTAACTAATAAATTAGCATTCTAATTTTTTTTGTAATGCTAGTAAGAACTGGATTTTTATTTAGTGTAGCAACCATGGGTGATTGGGTTGGAAAAAAGTGGATATCCCCCCCCCCCCCCCATCCTCTTCTGATAGGTTGCACAACAAAAATATGACATATTAAAAATACTGCTGGGAATTTTTCCCTTTTAGTGTTAGGGTTTTTTTCTCTTTAGTTTTATAAAGCTTAAAATCGATGTGGGTAAGTTCAAATTGGTGTATAAGAATGATGACAGTCAAATCTCTTGTAAAGTGGAACTAATCAGTACCGGGCTTCTTTATGGCAACATTGTCTAAGATTAAATAACTGATAGTTCACTTGGCATTGATAGATGACAAAAAAACAAACAGAAATTTTTTGACGTCTGTATTTTCTGATTTTCTGCAACATTTTAAACATTTATAAATTAATAAAGTTAATAAAAAATTAATACATTTTTTTCCGTAATACTGGTAAACGTATGAATATACATGAGGAAACGTCAAAATCTTGTGTAGATCTTTATGCTATCGGTAATTTATTTTAATTATACCAGAATATACCGTACCTGTTTTGTATGGCCACATAGAAACTGTCCAAATCCTCCCTCCAAATAATACGCAATCTGATATCCAGTTACGGTAACATTAGCTTTTTCTTTAGAAAAAAAATAGACAAATAATTAGCATGGATGATGTTTAAAAACCAATGATAAAGGCTTATATTTACTACTTGACTAAATATCTACGCCAGCGCAGTACTTTGATTGAATGCCTCTTCCCTTTAAACGCCCCCTCATTAAACGCCACTCCTCAAAGTTGAAGGTTTTAATACACGCCCTTTTTTAATCACACGTATTTACAACAACTCACTAAACCTTTACATGATATTTTTCTATAAGCAACTTTTTAGATGCAACAAGACGGTCAAATCCTACAAAAAACGAAGCCACTAACCAGCCTGGAGTAATGAAATTAAAAAAAGCTAAAACAGGGACCACAAAACAGGAAATGTGTCAAGTTCTAATACAAGTTCCATACGAAGAGCGATTAAGCTTAAAGTTGGATTATGACACCAGCCTCTGCGCAAGAAAACACGCGAGTTTAAGCTTTCGAAGTAGAATGTCAGTACAAAACGACTAAAGAGACAACGGTAACCCCCCCTAAAAAAAAAAGACAAACTTACAAATACAGCGTGTCCGTGGTGTGTTTCAGTTAAAACTAGCGAAGTTAGATAGCAGTAGGGTTAAATATTTTGAAATATTTTGAGACTATCTATACATCTTTGTGGCTACTTGTTTTATAAGAATCAGTAAGTTTTGCGTTGCGGCTGGCTTTTCATATTTTTTTTAACTCTTTTTCAACTTGATTTGTTCTTATTTTGTTTTTGATAGTAAGAAGACAACTTCAGATTTGAACCTAATTTTAATGCAAATTGTTTTTTCTCAGTTTATGTGTTTAGATGTGATATTGGATGTTTTTCTTGCTGATACAGCTTTATAATTCTGTTTTTTAACAATCGCGGCTCTATGAGTATTTTTCACACTTATTTTAAAGTTGTAAATAAGAAATAGAAACGATCGTAAAGACTCGTTTCCATTTGACACGATCAATTTTTGCGCACTTAGAAAAAATCTGTAATTAATGCACACCCTAACAATTTGAGCTATAACGGAGAAATACAGCCGAATGGAAACGAGCCTTATGAAAATTGCATAAATCAATTCATATCCTGTTCTGTCTTTATGGGATAATTCACAACCCTAACGGTTGTTCTTAATTTTAAGATTAATATTTTTTACTTTAGGATGTTCTTATTTTAATCCAGATTTTCAGCGAAATCTGCAGAGACTCATGTTCTTATAAAATTTTTCTTATCTATATTGTATTAATCGCTGTCTGTCTGTCTGTCTGTCTGTGAGCCAATTTAAAACGAAGATATTTTAATCGAAAACGCCATTATAATCGCACATAAAATCATAGTAATAACAATTTCAATACTTCATGTAAACAGGCGGGCATTATTGCACGAAATAACGGGTGATCGATCTCCCGTGGAAATTTCCACAGCTAACGCCTAGTACCACAAAAAGCGTGTAGAATTTTTTAAAATGATAAAGAGGACTTAATTAGATTTCTAATATGTCATAGTAAATACCACAAAAGATAATGTTGAAAGAAAGCTCACTCAAATATGTTAGATTTTACTAAAATTGTTAAAAATCTACTCTGTGTTTAATCAAAGCGTTACAATTTTACGATGTTACGGTGTTACGATGTTACGATGTTACGGTGTTACGGTGTTACGATGTTACGATGTTACGGTGTTACGGTGCTACGGTGTTACAGCTTATTTGATTTTCACTTCTTCAAATAAAGACATTGACGCGTTGATATTGTGTGCTTTAAAAAAGCAAATAACAGTTGTAAACTTTATCCATTCAAAAGTAAAAAGATATTTGCGAGAATGCATGGAATGAGTTGACACGTTTATTTATTTCCGCACTATTTATGAAGCAAGGGAGGATTGTATTTGAGAGGGCGTTTATTTCGCAATCAATATTGTCGTGCAATTTTTATTTTTTATGACTCTAAATTTGGAGTTGTTTATACAAAAAGAAGGAAGCTAATTTAAACAAGAAATAAAATTGATATATATATTGTCAATATCAATACTGGGTTTTAAATTTACGTAAAGAGGTCTATGGTTTTAATAAAAGGCGTGCAGAAAAATGGATGTAGGCTTGTTCAACTTTATACCACCTGGGAAACTCCCCCCCCCCCCCCCCCCCCCCTCTTCAACGTTTGATAGAAAATAGAATCAAGGAGCCAAGTGATAGCACTAAATTTTTTGCTTATGTCAACACTTTTTCTGTGGCGTCATTTGAAGCTTGAATTTTTATATACCTCTGTCTCCTTATAATAATCCAATTACTTTAGTTCTGGATCGAACTATCTATTAGAAGTTTCTGAGAGCCAATCAAAAGTTTTACATTTTTTATATAATGAAATGTCAAAAAAGCCCACAAATCCGATTTTTCCGAATTTTAGACAAAAACCAAAGAATCGGAATAATCACGTGCCAAAACTCTACAGAACGATTCCCCATGACGAAATAAAAATATGTTTTGAATTTCAAGTTCTACGCATAACCCAAACGAAAGTTATTAATTTTTTCCGGTTAAATGGATTTCATAGAAACTTAAGGTGTAATTTTGAGTAATGGCCAATATCTTAGACTCTGTATGGTATGGGACCTAAAAATTTGGTGTCTAATAGATTTCATGTGTCTAATAGATAAATATAAAAACTCAGCAAGCATCATAACTATACAACTTAGCAAAGAAGAGTTGCTAAAGAAAAACTGGCACAGGGGGCGGAATCCCCGACAGACCAAACAGGATTATAAGAGTTGGCGATTATTACAAAATTCAAATTAGAGTAATTTAAGGAGGCGTGTTTAAAAATGGGGGCGTTGAAACGTTACGTACAAAAATGTTATCAGTTGATAAAATTTTATAAGCTCACAACAAATTTACAGAATGAGTTTTATACTTACGAAGTGGTTCCTTCCATTTCACTATAACTTCGGTTTGGTTTAAATAATTTTTTACGCACTTCGCTGTCACATTTCTCACGTGGCCAGGCCATTTTGATTCATCATCGACATCTGCCCCAAAGCACCCTAAAATAATAGCAACAATTGGTTTGTAGGCAGTTCTTTAAAGCCATTAGTTTGGGAAAGTCATTTTTTTATAATAAAATATAGATTTGATTTAATATTACTTATTTATTTAAATATCCCAAAATATTTTGTAAGTGAAACATTTTGAAAATCGCTTGATGACGTCTTGCAAGCCATCCGATTTTACGTCATTGATTTTCAACACTTCATCTCAATGTTTTTTTAAGAATTATGGAAGGCATTTTTTAAATTTTTAAATTCAATACACTTATGACTTTCAAAATAGTGTTTACCTAACATCACTTCAACATCACGTTGTGTTATCTAAGAAATTTTAACTTTTTATCTTTTTAATGCAAAACTTTAAGAATCCCTAGAGGGTGTGTAGCGCTTAAATTCACTTACTGCATTCTACCAAGCATTGCTGCAAAATGACCAGAACTCCAACTATCAACATGTACTTCATCTTGATTGATCAAATCGGCCTTCAAATTGTGCTTAGTTATTATTCTCATTTCGTTAACTCTGCTTCTTTTTATACAAATGGAGATATTGTACTGTTTTATTTTCGCTCTGAAGCGAAAGTACATTTTTGTGTTGATAATAAAAAAAAATTTCCGCACCAAGTTTCGAGTTTCACTCATATCAAATGTCAACATATATGTTTGTGCATGTGGAGGATTGTCTTGCGCAATATGTTAATGACTTGGTGCAATGTGAAGACTTGACCAGATGCTGTTGTTATTATCTACAAACCCCAGGGCTGCATTTTCTGACATGCGCTGCTACAGCTGCTAGCAGTGCTGCGACGTGCAAGCGATAGAAGAAAACAAAGGAACGCAAAATCACGAAAAATATTGTACTTTCCAATCATTTTTTGCTGCCTTATTAAAATTTTATTATTTTTTTTATTAGTGCATCCCATGACTTTCAAATGACATTCAGTTTAGCTGATGTCACCGGTACGTAAATTTGCCTCACGTAATCAAAACAAAAGTGGCGATCACATAATTTAGATGATAAACAACTAAGTATATACTCTTTCTGTTCAGTAAGAATACGATAAAAGTTGTTGTCTCGTGAGGATTTTCTAGATATTTACTTCTTACTCTTAATGGGACTAGTAACAAACGTTACTCAATCGTGCAATCTTGTTGACTCAACTGTTTTTTATTTTGAAAACATCGAACTTTACTATTTATTCTCCTTGCTATTTACGGTAAATATTAAGGAAAGTGGAAATTTTGCACGCACATGTTCACAATTTACAAGATTAAACGTGACGATCTACTTTATACACTACCTTACCTTAAAGCTTACAGTCTTCTATAATTAGGGTAATTATAGGGTATTACGTTTTTGGGTCTATCAAGACCACAAATTTCTATTTTCCTCGACTGCTTATATGATGCGACATTTTTAATCATTAATGGAAAGCAATTTAAGATGTTATGGAAAAATCAAATGATTAATGGTCCCGTGCCCAAACAATAGCCAAACTGTGCGCAGCCGTTTAACCATACTGTTAATAAGAGTTAAAAAGATTCCTTGTCTCAAAAACTCAAAGCTGTTGCTCACTACGAATTGTTAAGCAGGCAGAAAAGCAGGCAATCAAATTAGATGAAATTACGAAAGAAGTAGACCTCAGTTAATTGTAAATGAATTGAAAGAGTAGAGTATTTATTGAACCGGCTTTATGTAAAAATAAACTTCGACAATGTTGCCTGATAATTCGTACGGGTTCTGTCGGCATTTGCGCAAAAATAATGAAGATGTTCAAAACTACCTGAAAATGCGTTGATTAACAAGTCTCTTTAAGCTTATAAAACATTTTACAGAATTTGTGCACGATTTCACTCAACTCACGAAAATGGTTGCCGTAATTTTTTTACAGAAAGATGTTCACTCCCCCCTCCTGCCCCCTGTAGCACAAACAGAATTAACTAAAATTAGGGTTTTCAAGTGAGTTCAAGATAAAAAAGCCCTGCTAATTTAGCACGATTTACTTCAGTAAAAAAGTAAAAAAAACGCTTAAGCCATAGAAAACCGTATTTCCTATTCTTTGCATTCTACTAATATGAAACATCGTTTTAATGACATATTCTTAGAATCAACACAAAACGCCTACATGTCGGGTGCATCATGTGGAATTTACGTTAAGAAAATAATCTCCCTAAAGTGAAATACAAGTGCAACTTCTCAGAAATTAGTTATCTAGTACAAAGTACACAGTTTTTGAAAGCGATATTTTGATCAAAGTGTACTGGAATTGAGTAAAATTTAGGAATTGGATTGTTGTGCAGGATAAGATATGATTACGATGAGTGAAAACAGATTTTTAATATGAAACGAAAGTATCGGAAAAAGCCAAGAAATGAAGCATTTATAGATAAAAGGTTAAACATGACTTATCCGTGTGGCCATTTTCTAATAAGAATTATTTACTCTGGCAGAGTGAGGTTAGTTAAATTAAATTTAAGCAGTCATGTGTAATAATTTTATTGTATGCCAACATTTGCGGTATTCAACTCTGTTGTCACTGCACAGATAGTTACAACTTAAAGGTGGCTTTTAGACGATGACACCAATTTTAACGTGGATATAGATGCAGTTTATATCTAAAATATCTCTTCCTAAAGATTTGGACTGATCTTTTGCCACTCAATACAATTTTGGCCAGTTCCACAGTATAAAGGAAACTCAACCTTTGTTTCCCAAGCATTGAATAAAGGGTGCAATTCTCTAGCTCTGCAGTATGAAGAGAACTAGAGAATAGTTTAATGTAATAAAGCTAATGTAATGTTTTCAAAAAAAAATTTAGCTATAAAATAGACGGTTCAGCTGTTTAAGTCCATGTGAATACTGTGTCTTCTTCCTTTTTGGGAGTAGTATCATAATGATGCTGAATTTGTCTCGTTCACGTACTACACCTACAAGTGGTCTAACTGAGTTCTGTGTTTTGATTGTATTATCATTGCACCCGTCTCTAACTGTTGAATTATCTCGTCTTCGTCCAATAGCACGATGTCTACTAATGTAATTCTATAGGTTATTCTGACAAAACCTCTCTGAAAGTATATAAATAACTCCATTTTGTAATAAGAACCTGACTACTTTAATACCTGAATGTAATTTGTAGTCTCTCACAAGTTTTGCTAGAAAAGAAACATATTTGATTTAGTACACTGTGAAAAATTAGCATGCATGGACTTCCTCCTCCACTCCTCAAAATATGTTTAAATATATATATATATATATATATATATATATATATATATATATATATATATATATATATATATATATATATATATATATATATATATGTCCAACCAAATCTTTCATCATCGACAGAATTCTAAGGCTAAGGTTTTAATTTCAATTCATGCTCTGTTGTGTTTCTAACATTTAGGCAATGAAAAACTTTAAACAAAGTTCAGCAGTGCCTCAACAGGACTAAATTGGTTTAAAACATTCCAAGAGTGTCACTTAATACTTGAGTCGCCAGTCGTACCCACATAATGGAGTACGGACGAAAGCTCCACTATTTCACACAAATCTTGTTGCCCGACCTGAACCAGAATTTGAATGTGAGTTTCTGGCAGTTTTTATAAGATTTGGCACGTCTACGAAAAAGTAAATGAAGCGTTTTTCTTTGATGCAAATATTCTTTTACGATATACAACAGTTAAGTCTCTGTTTCAACTGTTTGCGGTCGATTTTGGTCGTAGATGGTGAATTTAAAACGATTTCTTGATGTAAACATATAGGATCATTCAAATTCAAATTCTCGTTTTTTTGCGTAGGTGAATTACATGTAAAAAGACTTTCAGTTGTCACACGGATTAGTATTGTTAACTAGAATGTCACCATTATTCGAACAAATCAAATTATCCTGGTGCAACTTTGGTTTTAAAGACAATTTTTGATAATTTGCATAATCAAAATGTTTTGGCACAACATGCTTTTCGAAATTAACTTTTCTATTTAGATTTGGAGTTTCAATCACATACATCATGGTTTTTTAGCACAACAATTAGATTTGACAAGGTGACATTGTTAAATGCTTAAATGATTATCCCAATCAAACACTGATTGATTGGTCAAAAATTCCACAGCTTGGCAGAAGATGACAGTTGGGGTCAGAGGTGCAAATGACAGTAATAAGATGTCTTCTGTTTTAGTATGCCAACAACGAGGCAAAGTCAACTGTTTGAATGATCGTGCTGACGTCAGCAATAATATGGATGTAACCGACTAACCTTGTCTCTTCTTGGTAATATACATCCATATGTCGGTATTGAATATCCTATCTTCAAATTATTGCAAAATTTAATATATATCACCAGTATAGAAAATAAAAATGCAAAGGAAAAAGTGACTAATTCTCTGGGCAGATCCATATTTTCCCTACCAAATGCCTGCGCTCTGTGGGAAAAGAGGGAGCGTCAAAATTTGTCCCTACAAGCGCTTCGCTAGCTAGTGCCAAGACCTCCGCGCTATGAACCTCCGTAATTGGTTTAGATATCAGGTATACATATAATCGGTTTATTATAATAACTTTCTTCGGTGTATTTTAAAACTTTAAATTTACACAAAACTTTTTTTTTTTTGAAAAGGTATTATTTTAAAGTTTTAACACGTGATTAACCTGACTTTCTGATTTTTTCAAATTTTACCTAAAACTCGGAGAAAATGTGATTTCTGTCGATTTTTGGTATTTGTCATACGAAATATGTAAAAAAGATACCAGTACCTTTTAACATAGTATTTGTTAAAATTCATTCTAGAAATAAAGTAAATTAATTTTAGGCAGATATGAGCGGTTTGGAAAAAATTCACGCCTTTTATGACGTCACGAGAAAAGTGTTAACATCAGCAAAATTTTATTGTTCCTGTTCCTATTTTGTTCCTTATGAAATACTGTAACTTTAGCAAAATTCATTCCATTTGTGGTAGCCAATCAGAAGTTATAAAGGGTAAATAAAGCAACTCCGGTCATATCGAAAAACATGGACCGAATAAAGATAACCCTTTCCGGACGCACGGGCCCTATAGGGGCCCATGAATCGTGTTTTCAAAAGACGCACGGGCCCTATAGGGGCCCATCAATTCAGTCGCGATTTCCGCCATTTTTCCGCCGTTAATGGGCGGAATGGTTTTGAATGATGACTCTCAGAAAATCATGTTTTGATCAAAACTTATGAACCTTCAAATTTGATTGTAAAAATGGCTGCAGCTAAACCTATTTACACAGACATCAACGAGATTCTAGATGTTGTTCTTGAGAGGCTCACAGGCAGGCATTTTCCTGTCTTGGTTACTAGTGCAGGGGTTCACCATGGAAAGAAGAGATGTAGATGTATGTTATGCGAGAAAGATCAAAACACCGGCGTGAAAACCGTGTACATGTGTGGAGACTGCCCATTGGCAGTTTGGATGAGAAAATACAAGTAGCTAGGTAATCTTGCTAACATGTACATAGGCAGACATAATAAGCCATTACTAAAAAGGTCAAGCGAAAGTTACTACAAAAATCCATCCAAAATTTTGAAGGGCCGCGTGGCCCAACGGATAAGGCGTCCGACTTCGAATCGGAAGATTGTGGGTTCGAGTCCCATCGTGGTCAAGGTTTTATTTTTTTTGGCAAATTTATTTATTTTTTATCGCCTTCAAACAGGTTATTTTTCATGGCACCTTCGCAAAAGTATAGTTAACAGCGGTGAAAGTTTTATCTATAGTAAGGACAAAGCAACGCTATATCACCACTAATAGACATGAAAATAATAACTGATTATAAATGACAATTTTCTACATACATACCACACATCACACGTCACTCGAGACAATAACACAAACTTTATTTTGGCTCAAAAGATTTTTAATCTGTATGACTTGCATAGTAATGTTATATGTACATGCATTATTTCGCATATGTACTAAGTTTAATGACATCCAGGAAAAACAGAAATTTTTGTTTTTTCATAAAAATAAGAAATTTTGTTGTAGATATGACGTTATTTTTCGAACCCAATGGCCTATATTTGGTATATGTGACGTCATATCTCATCGTTGTGACACTATCAAATCAGTTTCGTCTTGATATGAGTTTGTGTCAAGACATTCTACAACTCTTCCAAGTTTCATTATTAGCCAAAAAAGGCCAGATAGGGTTAATGATCAATTTATAGCGATGTTGACTGGCGAAGAAAAGTTTAATTGAGCGCAGATCAGATTGTGTGTGATGGGAAAAAACGAAATCAATAGCCGGTAACATTAAAAGTAGCTATCACAACTTCAGGTATATATATCCCCCAAAGCTTGTCTCATTATTATGTTATTAAAAGACAAAAACATAAAAAATGATAACACGTCTTCACGACAATTGTGTAAAATTCTGACAATGCTTTAGGAGAAAATATATAATCTTCTATATTATTTTTATTGATTCTTTCCAAAAAAATAATTTTGAACAACATTCTAGAGCAGGTGCCACAATGGTTGGGCCTGCTCTAGAATATTCTTAGAATTTATAAAATCTATTATCTAAATTCTCTGGCAAATTTTTAAGTGTAGATGTCGTTCTTTGATATCAGATGGACGAGATTTTACTTTTAAATCTATTAATGACGTCATTAAAAAATTGGGGAACTAAGAACTCAACGGAAACTCATTTTTGGGTTATCGTATTTTATTTTTTGGTTTCTTTTTCTGTACGCGCTTTTTTATATAAATATCAAAGTTCTAATCAAGCTGGTCATTATTCTTATTTCCCTATTGTTCTAAACAATAGACCTAGTGTTTTTGACCTAAAGTCCTACACTGATAACTTTAGAAGAGTCAAATGAAACTTAAAAAGGTTTTTTTTTACGGTGCCTATGGGGACCTCCTTTAGGGAGTCATTAAGAGCACATTAAAGGAGTCAAAATAAGTGCTCAAATGACTCCTTTTAAGTTGTCATGATTAATGACTCCTTCTTGTTACGCATTTCGACATATTCAAAATGATTCCTTTAAAGGAGTCAATTTTTCTATGACTCTTTTATGTACTCCCCACAGGCCCCCAATCAATGATACCCTAAAGGGTTTCAATGAGTAATTATAGTTCCCGTTACGCGTTCATTGCGCAGAAAAAACATCAGATATATTCATTGGAGTTTTTATTGCCTTGTTAATTCAGGCTAAAAAATGTACATAAATTTATTAATATATTAGGAACGAAAAATATTAATTTTTATCAATAACGAAAAATAAATAAATATTAGGAACCAAAAATATTAATTATTATCAATAACGAAAAATAAATACTAGGACCGAAAAATATTCAAATTATATTACACCTATGGTCGTGCCTGGACAAACACTAACTCAGAGAACCTAAATTCGCACAAGCAAACTTCAATTACAAAGCCAGCACTCTGAAGATTTGAGGACGGACGTTTTTGGGTGACCATTTTTAGAAATGTTTTTCCGGAATTTATTATATACAGTATTCTCTCTAATTAGCGGACACCGTTGGTGCATGAACAAAGTGTCCGCTAATTAGAGGTGTCCGCCTTTTGGAAAGTTTTGCAATGAAAGTTTAAAATTTGAAGAAAATGCGATTTTGTATACGAAATGTAACTTAAAAAATTAGCGGGTACCGGGCTGGACTTAGACACGAAAAAAGAAGAAAACAACTAAATTGAACGTAATATAACTTAAAAGAAATACCAGTTATATATAAGTTTTACGGACAACAAAAGTTGATTGACTGGTTTGCGAAGAAAATCGAGGCTGTAAAAGCCGACATTTCTTGTAAAGTTTCAAAGTGTTTAAAATAAATATTTTAAAATTATTCAATTTTTCATTATTTTTGTATGCTGCTCCCTAATTTTTTGGACTGTCCGCTAATTGGAGAGAAAAAAAAGCCTATAGTTGCCATTTCGTGCAAAAAAATTTGTCCGCTAATCAGAGTGTCCGCTAATTGAGTGTCCGCTAATTAGAAAGTTTTTTATGAGACTTTGACCAGAAAACGGCCGGTGCATGGACAAAGTGTACGGTAATCAGAGGTGTCCGCCTTTTAGAGTGTCCGTTAATTGGAGAGAATACTGTACATATACTTATATACAAGTAAAAATACTAAACACAAAAATAAAACATTTAAATATCTTACATTTACTACAATCTTAAAAATATGCTACATAAATATTTTTTTTTCTTTTTTCCTATGAATGTTTTTGAAAAGCATAGAGGAATCTTCCCACTATTAAAAATCTTGGGCAGTTCTTAAGATATCAAATTCCAAAAACGTGCATGGACACATATGAAATTGACATGTTTTTCACAGGTGTAAATATTTTTTTTAATATATTAAAGATAAAAATAGAACTACGCAACTCTTTTTGTATACATTAATTCAAGAATAATTTCAGAGTGAAACTTTTCAAACAGGTTTTTGTGTGGTATGTATGCAAAATACACAAGTAGGATGTCATACTCATTCTGAAGAATGCTGGCTTTAACACCTTTGAAAGAGGTGGAAACGTGTCCTCAATACATACAATTTCTTTCTGAATAAAAGTGTAAAACCCATTCAAATTTTTCGGGTACACAATATTTAATACGTAAAACATCGCAAACAGTGTTTGGACTGCAGATACGAAACTTCCAGTGGAAGTTACAACTGTGCCATCAACAACAATGTCGAAGTTCGTCGAGTTTACACAGTCTATTAAATTCTTGGGACCACCGCTGCAATGTAATTGTGGTTGATTTTTTGTTGTAATATTCATAAGGATGGCGGAAGCATCTTCACGGAGTAGTGACGACAGCAATAACAGAGAGCAGGCCTCATGAGCATCTATGAATAAATATAAGCAGTAAAAATTAAAGCATGTATACAGGGAAGACATTTTGGCAGGAAGGAAGATTTAGTGCAAAAACAATTTTTGTTTTGAAAAAAAAAACATGGAAGTTGATTTTTCCTTTTTAAATCAGGCAACATAGTTAGTTTTTTAAAAAGAAAGTCATTTGTCGTCAAATACTAAAATAAAAAACTTTTCTATTAAAATCCTATTTTCTTACTGTTTTAAAATTAAGACGTGGAGCGAAAAATAATTTTGGCGGGAATCTATTTTGGCGGATGTTCAAAAAACTTAATCTTGGCTTGGATTTTATTTGGCAGACTTGTCAAAACTGCCAATTTTTCTGTAACCAAAATTTCTTCCCATAAGGTAACCTTAATATTTAATGAAAATATAGAAATGCTTGGAGTTAAACATTGATGAATAAGAAAAGACATATCAGAATTTAAATCAGCATCTAACGAAGATACATAATTTAATCAACCTCGCTTTAAACAAAACATGGTAGGTACAGCTGTTTAGGTACGCTGACGCTGTGCGTGTGTATAGCTAGCCTTGCTTTACCATGGATTTCTGTCATGTTTGTCAACCATATATAAGTTCAGGCATGAAATTGCATGTTGAAAACCACCGTCGGGAATATTTATCTCGCCATCATCACAAATGTAGTTATTGTGACAAAAAATACATTTCCAACCAAGGCTTAAAGAACCATGTGAGTAAAATTCATGTTGAAGAAGATTCGGACTGTAAAAGGAGTCATATATGTGAAATTCATGTTGAAGAAGATTCGGACTGTAAAAGGAGTCATATATGTGAAATTCATGTTGAAGAAGATTCGGACTGTAAAAGGAGTCATATATGTGAAATTCATGTTGAAGAAGATTCGGACTGTAAAAGGAGTCATATATGTGAAAAATGTGGTATTGTATTTTGTATTACAAATATTGGATTGTTGGATCATGATCGCAGTGTTCATGGAGGTCCCAAATTAATATGTGAAAAATGCCAAAGAACCTTTATTTACGCATCAAATTTGACAAGACACAACAACTATTGTACTGGTACTTGCAGTAAAACTATTGGAAATTTATTTGACAAGACACAACAATTATTGTATTGGTACTTGCAGTAAAACTATTGTACTGGTACTTGCAGTAAAACTATCGTACTGGTACTTGCAGTAAAACTATTGTATTGGTACTTGCAGTAAAACTATCGTACTGGTACTTGCAGTAAAACTATTGTATTGGTACTTGCAGTAAAACTATTGTACTGGTACTTGCAGTAAAACTATTGTACTGGTACTTGCAGTAAAACTATTGGAAATTTATTTCTTTGCAAATATTGTTTACCTGATTGTGTACGTTTTAAAGAGAAACGATATTTGCAGGTTGATATCAAGGCCGTACATAATCAACTATCTGATAAATTGGAATATAAATGTTGCTTTTGTATCAAAACGTTTAAATCGAGATCTGGTAAATATTATCACGAGAAAAAAAAAACATTGATTCTGTTTTTTCGCTTGGTAGGTGTTTTTGAGGTGACTTGTCTGGACTTCACATCAGATATCTGAAATGTATGGCAAATTTTTTTTATATGCAGCTAACTTCGTACCTGGGGCAGTGTTATGTCTTATTTATATCTGACAATTTTATTGGCTTATATCGGTCACGTGACTGGTTGCTACTTTTCTGCAGCAACCGGCTAAAATGTAAACAAAAGAAAAAGGAAAAAAAGGAAACAAACTTTTTGTGAAACTTGAATGCTGTAAAAGTTTGTGGTAAAATGATTTTCTTTGTTCATTTCTGGTGGTAATTTCAACAATTGCTCGTTAAATTTCACAAAAAACAATCACTCCACCAGCCGAGCGATAATGTTTAAAATTTTTAGAATAGAACTTTATAAGATGTTTTTGTGGAGTTTGAAAAATTGTATAATACACGTTGTTGTTTTTTTATAAGAAACCTGAGCATTTGGCTGGAGTTTCTTAAAATTTTGATATTTTAAACCTCAAATGTTTCTTAAATTTTCCTTTATTTGACCCTGAAAAATCTTTGATTTACAAGGCATTTTTGAGGTTTGGATTATGGTTTTGATATATATATATATATATGAACGACATTTGCTATGTTTTTACGTATTTAATGTTGGAGATCTCTCAACCTGGTGAAGTTCCTTAAAAGTTTCTTAAAATTTGGCTTTTCTGAGCCTGAGGTTTCTTATAGACTAGTTTCGTAAAAACAACGTATTGTCAAAAGGCATGGTTTCCACACAGACCTTAAAACAGACACAGACTTAAAAGACTTAGATATATTTTGGCTATAGATTACTTTGTTTTGTTTTCTATGTTTTTATCAGGTTACTGAGTACTCAATGGCTGTGTCTGGTCGCTTATAAGACATAGTTTTGTGTGATTAATAATGGATTTAATTATAACATTTTGATTAATAAACATTGTATATATATAATGCTTTGTAAAACATTTGACAATAAATAAAGTATATTGAGTAAAAACAATTGTTTTGGATGCACTAAGAACATACAGATTAGACTTCCATTTTGTACTTCTCCTGAAGTTAATACAACTTGTATAAAATAAGCTATTATAATTCTACCTGTAAAATATACAACAAAAATATATAACAAAATATTCTCTTTTGCTTTCAATTATTTAATGTGTCATGTGCGTGATTGTTGCGGCGGCAACCTAAACAGGAGAATCGTGTTACATAACGAAATTCATGAAGGAACTTACTAATCAATGTTGTCTGAAACTAAATTGAGAAGAACCTAATTTTGTTACCGTTTCATGAATAGTTGTGATTTTGTCCAATCTGTAAGACGAGGAATAAATTAACAAAATCCGGCATTACGATCTAAAAATTATACAATGATAACGTTTCCTTCCTTGGTTCAGTCACATGATAATATGACATACCTGCAATACAAGTTTACGGGAAATGATTTGTGCTCATTTTGGCTTTATTTTGATGCACTATGGTATTACAAAGGTCATCGTCTTAATTCAACCATATTGGTGCACTAGTTTTACCTATACTATAGTTGCGCGCATTTTTAAAAAAAAAGAACTTCCTAAATATACGTCAAAAATATGTAGTGTTCGTCCGATGCTAAAAATACAATCAGTTTGCTCATGTATACTTTTCTTCATATCGGACTCGAAAAGGAATTACAGACGTCTCGTAAACCGGTTTCCGAAGTATTAAAAGGCTCATTTCTATAATCTCCACCCAAACTGATCGTATCTGAGTATATTTTCTTATAAAAAAAGTCAAACACAGCAGAAATCATTAAATGCGATATTCCCGATGAACCCTTTTGAGGAATCATGTGAGCACACTACACAACAATCATTGAACGCACAACAATCATTGATCGCACAACAATCATTGAACGCACAACAATCATTGAACGCACAACAATCATTGAACGCACAACAATCATTGAACGCAATAATGACTCCTTTCAAGGAGTCAAGCAAAGAATGAAACCCTGAAGGAGTCAAATGAGCACCTCAAAAGGGAGTCATTGTGGGTTGACTCCTTCTTGCGTCTCAATTTGACTCTTTTTTGACTCCCTAAGGGAGTCTTTATAAAATGATTGCATTTAAGGTTTCATTTGACTCTTCTAAATTTATCAGTGTATCCTAAATAATCTTATAAAGCATATTCTTATAAAAGAAAAAGCGTGTATTGGACATATTACCGACGGCAGAGTAAACAGTTCACGTTATTTTTGTGATCCAAAACTAGAAAATAAACACACGTCCTAAGATTATTTAAGCTTTATGTCGTATGTACTGATGTACAGATAACTATTAATAAACTATGGAAAAGTACAAGTAATAACATTGATGGAATGCTGGAGACATAACCCTTCTTTCTGAAAATTAATATCAATCGTCAAATCGGGTCTTATACTCTGTTTGAAGCTGTTTGAAATTAATGATAATTTGTACATCTCTACCCCAATCAAAATCGAATCGAAAATGCATCCAATGTCTAATTACAAATTGACACTTCTTATCAGCTTGGTCATTGATCGGTGTTAACTTTAACTTTCCAACTTTATTAGCTGCGTGCCATCAAACGTAGTTGCGCTCCCTACAATTTTTTAAATATCGTATAATCAAAAAAAGAATTAGCTGCGGAATATATTATCTCTTTAAGTAGCTAGCAACTTTCCCAGTTGAACTATGGTGAATGTTTTCCTAGAAGCTATATATCTGCATTTAAGCAGCAATATAATGTGCTCTAGCATAGTAAATTCAATACTGATGAACATAATCTGAAGGGTCGTGTTCTGGTTCACATTTCCTGAACTGTGTTGGTAAAATAACCAGCTAAGAAACTTGTGATCAAAAAAGGCCTTAGCAATTTAATGCCTGACCCAAGAGATAGATTAATCTGCTATCACTTAAATGTGTTATATATAGTGTATAGATGGGGCCATTCAATAATCACCCGAATTGTCTATTTTTTACCATCCATCCATCCGTCTCTTAAAACTTAAGAAACAAAACAAGTTCACCAAAAAAGAGTACGAACACCTCTACCCTAGCGACCCCATTCCGCCAAGGATGTATGGTACAGTTAAGGCTCACAAGCAAGAAAAGAACTACCCAATGAGAGTTGTGGTATCAGCGATCGGTACACCAAGCTATAGGACATCAGAACATCATACAACCAACTCTAAACAAAAACGAAACAAGGTTGAAGAACTTGAGGACGTTTGTCGAAACTTCAAAAGGTTGGACGATCACGCCAGACGAAGTTCAAGTTTCGTATGATGTTGTAAACCTATATCCATCAGTGCCGGTGAAAGAAGCAATAGATGTAATTATCGAAATTCTGGTCGCTGATGATGAAATACGTACGAGAACGAAATTGACTCTGGAAGATATACGTTCACTAATTGAACTATGACTGCCCAAGTGTTACTTTATATGGGAGGATAAGATCTACCTTCTTAAAAAGTCGGGTCCGATCGGCCTAGCTGTTATGGTTGTTGTTGCTGAGGCGTTTCTTCAATATCACGAAAGAAATGCGATTAACGTTGCTCTCCAACGAACCCACCTGTTGCGCCGAAATCGTTTAAAAGATATGTCGACGACAGCCATGCCAGGTTTGGAAAACTTGAAGAAGCCAAATCGTTCCAAAACATTTTGAACGAACAAGATGAGAACATTAAGACCCGACAAAATCACTACAGTTCTTAGACCTGAACATTCAAAATTGTGATGGATGCTACAAATTCAAGATCCACAGAAAAACGCTATTACCAAGGTACAGGTGAAACCGCACTCTGGGTATGACCCTAAAATCTTGAAGGGTATCTTTATAGGTTTCCTCAACAGGGCCTATACGATCTGCCAGTGAGAACATCTGGCAGAGGAAATTTAATTCCTAATTAAGTGTTTCACGGAAAGTGGATATAACGAACTGGAACTAAAACAAATCGAAAGTTCCTATCGACGAAAACCAAACGAAACGCAACACAGATGGACAAGAGCAACAAGATTTAAAGATAGTTTCATTGCCCTGGGTACCAGGACTGAGTCCGAAATTACGTAAGTCATTTCCCGAAACCGGCTATAAACCTGTCTTTAAAAGCTCTGCTAATCTTAAGACAATATTAACATCAAAAAACAAATGCCAACTACCACCTCTAAGTCAATCCGGCGTATACATTATCCCATGCAAATGCGGTAAAATATATATCGGGGAGACGAAGTTGAAAATCGCCACCCGCTTCGAACAACACAAGGACACCATCATTAAAAAAAGTGGAACGCATCAGGAGTTTCATTTCACTCCAGTTCTTGTAATGCTGGTTATGATTGGGACACTGCAAAAATGCTAAAACAAGAATGTAATAAATTTAATCGTAAGGTACGCGAAGCACTGGAAATCCAGTTCCAGGATACGTCGCCGCGTAGTGAACATGGTCTTAATCTAGACAATGGCCAGTATGTGACGAGGAAATTCTGGAGTCCAATGTTCGCGTACCTTAGACGGAAGTTGTTGCAGTGACGTCGATTTGATGTCAATGTAATGATAACCTTTAGGGGCTATTTCTTTCGCACACAAGAATCGGTTCTGAATGCTCCAAGTGCTCCAATTGCCATTTCTTTGGTAATTTGGGGCATTCAGAATCGAATCTGGATGAACTCCTCGAGGAGCAGTTCACTTGGAGCATTCGGAGCACTCAGAACTAATAATTTGACTTACTACGGTCAAAGCCTTCTTGCTCCGAAAACCCATTTCTTTGGCGCACATTTTTTCGCTAGTGAAACTCTTGCAGTGAAAAACCATTTTGAATACTTTACATAAATTAAAAAACCACGGGAGACGGAACTTAATTATGCGGAAAAATAAACAAACAGGACAGCTTCAAATGTAAACACAACTTGATTAAAAGTGAAAGCGCGATGTCATTTAACACTTCTTGCGAAGATTACGGTTTATATTTACAGAATATATGGGGAGGAAATGATGAAACAGGAGAATTATCTAACTTTTTGACTTTGTTAATTGTTTGTTTTTTAGTTGTATGCCTAAATAATGTTTTTTTTGTATTTGTGGCTATAAAAATAGCCGTTTTATTTGGGATTAATTAATTACAGTCCTTTTGCGATGTCAGATCTTTTTCTTTCTGCGTCTTTTGATGATGACCCGTAACAGATGAAATTATTGACTTCTTCATCAACCTCGATTAAAAAGTCAAATTCTTCTTTTTCCCCAAATCGAATATCTTCATCAATGCAGAAGTTGTGAATGGAACATATGGCGATGATGAGTGAACAAATATTATTCACGTCGTCGATATCAACAAGCTTGAGTCGAGGAAAACGCGATTTTAATAAAGCAAATGCTCTTTCTATGATGTTGCGTGTTACGGATTGGGTGTAATTATATTTTTTCTTAATAGAATCAAGAGCGTTGATACATTTATAAGGTGTCATCATAAATGTTTCCAGCTTGTATGCTGCGTCGCCAACCATAAAGGTGCCATTGGGTACCATGGTACGTGGATCATTACTGATGCGTTGAAGAAGGTCGCTATTGCCAAATACCCTAGCATCGTGTACAGAACCAGGCCACCCTGTATAACAATCTGTAAATCTCATGTTATGGTCGCACACTCCCTGAAGAATTATCGACGAAAAGCCTTTTCTGTTGATATAATTCTCATTACAAAATGATTGGCCTGATATCTCAATGTGCGTGCCATCTATCGCCCCAATCACACCTTCCATCCCTTTTAGAAATTTAAAGCCATTAGCTACTTCGATTATGGAGCTTCCAGAAGGCCAAACAATGTTAACTGGGACCAAACAACACATAATTCTGTGATATCCTCCGCATTTCTTTTATCTTCTTCATTTTCTACTTCGCTGAAGGCTAAAAGCGCTAGCGCTTTCGCTTTTGAAACAGCCATATTTGTTTACAAATGAGCCGTGGTTTCTTAATTATGCAAAAATTATGCAAAAATTACGCAAAAATATAAGCTATATTTTTAAACCACATAAAAATGTCGGAGCACTTGGATTCGGTTCTGTGTTGTTTCTTTGGTCACCGGAGCACTTGGAGCAGTTGGAGCATACAGATTTGAATCTCAGGTATGAAAGAAATAGCCCCTTAGTAACGACAACTTTAGTAACGACCATGTATATGTGTTTTAAGTTGTTGTTAAGCAGTCACATCAAACTGGAAGATGCATTTAGCTGATCTGAATAAAACTACACTCTTGTTTTTTAAGTAAAAAATAAATAAAAAATAAGATATATTTTTATTTTGTAATGGCTTATTATGCCTGCCTATGTATGTATCAGCAAGATAGCTAGCTAGCTACATGATGCCTTTTCTCTCATCCAGCTAGCTAAATTGCCAAAGTCATGTTTTTACAAAACTTTAAAAAGAACCTTTATTTAAAATGTCAACAATGGAAATCTGCTAAAATTAGATCTTTCACAAAAATATTTACTGTTTGGCTCACCGTTTTTTAGTCAATCTTTTTGAACATTTCTTAGTCAGGAATCCTCTTATCTTTCAATATTTTTGTAACAAAATCCGCCATCTTTATAGTAAATCGTTGCATATATTATGACGCGCGAATAAATTATCTACATGTAAGCCAATCGCATTACAGAACTCACCAGCCTGTACCAGAGGTTTTTGCCTCGATGTCAAAGTGCCAAAAGCCCCTGGGGACGAGGTTTAGCCGGAACTAATTGAGATGGTCAAAAATAGAATTTCATCACTACTTTTCAGAAAAAAGAAACTCTAAAGTGGCAAAGAAAGCACACTTTCTTTTCAGAATGGATTGTGTTAGCGCGACATTTTTTTAACCCCAGTCAAAAGAATATATGATGTCAATGTAGTGCTGCACTACATTAGAGAATTTAACACATTTTGAATTGGTAGCTTATTTGGGAAGAGATGACAGTTCTTTCCAACCGTTGTTATGTTAGTGAGACAACGATCTCACAGGAGCAACACCATAACTCTCTTAATTTTAGATCTTATTACATATAACTTGTGGAATCGTTGTTTCGTGCTTCTTTAGCATGAGGTGATTTTAACATCCATCCTTGCGCAAACATAACACGCTTATTTGTAAAGAACCGATTTGGCAGTAATCAATATAATCGGTTATAATGGATTTTTTTCTTTTGCCTATTTTGTGAAAAAGGCAAAGAAAGGTTTTTCGTGTATTCGGGTAATCTGTTGAACTATGTGATTGTATAATTGCATCAAAACACTGCCGGCGCGGCTGTTTTGAAAATGAAAAAAAAACATATATATATATTTTTAGGATTTTTCTTTGTATATTATTCAAATCACAAGAACAGGAAGTAGGATTAGAATTTGTTTAAATTAATGAACCGTGTAAAAGCAGGGCAAAATAGATGCGATTTTAGTTTACTTTTACACTGAAAAGTAAATTTATTCGTCAAGTATTCAACCCTAACAGACATACAAAAATGCTTTCAGAAAGAGAAATGGTAAGATGGAAAAGAAAACGCGCGGCTACATATATGGTTTTTTTGTGTCTCTACTTTCTCATTGGTTTGGAACTAGGCTGTATTAACGCCACATTGTGGATATACGTATCAACTGTTCTTAAACCGAAGAATGAGAAGTTGTGGTATGGTTTAATAAATGCTGCTTTTTACGTCCCATCCTTGCTTGTTCCACCTATTGTGTCAAGATTCGTAGACAAAACAAGACGGGTGAAAGTATGTTTGGTATCTATCATGTTTTTATGTACAGCTGGAAGCTGTTTGTATCCGATCCATTTTTCACCACTTTTTCCGCTATTTGGACGTTTTTTAAGTGGCTTCAGCATAGCCTTGACTCCTGTTATTGTATCCGAAGTCGCAAGATCATACACGAAGGGCGAAGTAAAACAGCGCCTTCCATTGCTTTATGGAAGCCGTATGGTTGGCTATGGAGTTGGTCCATGTATTTCAGCATTTTTGATAAAAGTTGATTTTTGGATTGGACTAATTCATATTACATATGCAAACATAATTGGGCCAATCCTTTGTGGAATTTGTGTTATCATCACTTTAACCATTATATTTTTTTGTCATGATTTGTCACGCGAGTACGACATGAAGACAGCCATCATGAGAAAAGAGGAACAGCGAGGACATGAACTATCAAGTAGTGAATCGGCTTTAGGAGCATTTAAAAAAATACTGAGAACTACCGATACTTTACTGATTGTGGTGTTGTCAGTGTTCTTTGGTATTCTCGAACAACTGATATTTCGAGTATTGCCAATTCTTATCATTGACAACCTACATTTCGGATATGGTTTTTTAAACGGTTCGTTGGTTGGTTTTGCTGCCCTCAATACAGCTGTAATTGTATTTCTCGTTTGCTGGAAATTGTCCGATAAGCAGATATATTACACTGGTATTGCAAGTCTAATATCAATAATAGTAACAACGTCGTTCTTGTTTCTGCTTTATCATAAGCTGGGAAATGTTATTACCTGGTATGTGTTGATCATAGCTTCGTTAATCTCTTCAATCCTGTTTTTACTGTCCGATCAAACATTCTCTGTCGTAATATGTGCTAAACTGGCTTTCTCGTGCAATCAGGCATTCATGGAAGGCGTTCGTGTTATTTCTACCCAATCTGGTCGAGTAATTGGCGGTGCTTTTATAGGCATTTATTACGACTACATGAATGTAATTTATCCAGTCATAAATATGATATCCATTTTATTCCTTTTTGCTCTGATATCGAGGAAGAAGACATTATCACACCCAGTGCCCGTTATCTAGTATAGCTACATAATGTTTTTTACTTTTTTTTTTTATATTCACCAAGCAATAGTGTTTACTCAATGTCAAATTGCTATAAAATGGCTTTTGGATTTGCTGCACTCATCAAGCAATTGTGTTTACACTGTGTCTATTTACTTATTCGCCGAACACTCAAAAATAAAGGATGGGTTTTGGAATTTCTTATAAACTTAATGACTTATTGACTTTCAAGGGGTGAACGATGTTTACTTCTACGATTAATTTTCTAGCTGGTATATTTATTTAGCTACTTTCATAATACCTCTTGTAAGTGACAATATATTCCTGACATGCTTATGTCTGTTGTGTACACAAAACTTATAAACGAAATAACAAATAAAGAAAGTTAAAAGTCGTGCAGTTTATTAAAAAAATAGCTCCATAAATGTATCAAGTGTGAATTGCGTCCCAAAAATATACATGAAATTAAACAACTGCTCAATCATCCACGAAGGAACACAATGTCGATATTTAGAAAAACTCATTAATTTTTCTTGATAAAAACATTGTATACTACATTTCCGCAGGGTTTTTTTTGTGAGATAGGGTGTGGTTTAGAAAAGTTTCAATATCTAACTTGGGTGCGCAACGAAGTACGCACCCATTCTTCACGACAACTCTCTCAGTTCGGTGTTTGTTTTCTAGATGAGACAAAAATTGTATATGTTGGCAAGGGACATTTGAAAAATGGTCAAGAAGTTATTAATATTGTTGTCAATCTCAATACGTTAGTCATATGCCCTTGAAATACTATCTATATTTTTTTCTATTATAGCACTCTTGTCACGATTTTATAGGTATAATACTATATCTCTCGCCAAAAATATTCAGTTTTAACAATTCCTCTTTGAACTCAAACGACAAAAATAAATAATTATTTCTGCGGAATACCAAATACAGACCATCTTGACACGTTGCGGATAGATATGACTCCGGAGAGAAATCATCTCATAAAATAAAGTGTTCAGGAGAAATAGAAGAAATGGCTTAAAAAATAATTTACCTAATAAGCCAAGTGAAAACTTGTGCTTATTTTGTCATTGCATGCGCCTGAAATTGTTGCGCGTGTAGCCACCACAAAAATCAACGAAATTTTTTTAAAAACGAAACAAGAAAAGATAGAATCACTTAACGGCTTTGTCGACCAATAAGATGAATCTGGAAACGTGACGTGAAACGCTCGATTTTTTTTCAGCCTCTTTACATTAAATAAATCGAGAATTACATGCCGAATGTAAACATTTTGAAATGGCATAAGAGTGATTTAAATTGGTTGATAGGAAATATGTTGCAAAAATGTGTTGCAAAAATGTGTTGCAAAAATGTGTTGCAAAAATGTGTTGCAAAAATGTGTTGCAAAAATGTGTTGCAAAAATGTGTTGCAAAAATGTGTTGCAAAAATGTGTTGCAAAAATGTGTTGCAAAAATGTGTTGCAACAGCCTGCACAATTTATCATTTTACAAAATTGTTTCCAGAAAATTTGGCCCTGCAACAACAATTGTCCCTGTAACAAAATAGAATGAATCTATTTTATCCCTGTGTTATAGCAATTTTTTTTTGTCCCAGGGGATTTTTTTGTTGTGTTGCAATAATGCATCATGTTACATTTCATGCGCATGAAAAAAATCCATCGTGTCGCTCTGGCTTTAATAACAACGAAGATGGCTCGTAACGTAGAAATTTTTGACGATATAGTACTGCACTACGCAAGCTCCGATAGCATTTTAGTTCTTCTTTAAATTTTTGAGACATGTCTGGTAAATCATGCAGTTATGAAATCGTGTAAGGAAATATTTTTATTCTTTTAACTGCGTTAGATGCAGCAGAGGATGCTACGCAAGAATCTTTCCAAAAAAAAGAAGCCCGTTGTTAGAAAAATATGAATGAACAAAAAACCTCTGCACACCCTTTCAGCATCATTTCTAATTATTTCGACCGTAGATATACTAAATATTTATGTTTCGACGTTAACTCATAACCAGAATATTTTGACGTAACGTCATTAACTAACCACTCCCTAAAACACGGTCTAGGGTTGTTTTTCTCTGAAACGGAATAAAAATAAACCGAACAAGTTGCAGCGTTCTGCAGAAAAATCCTACATCACCTACATTTTCTTAATTCCTTTTAATGGTGGGCAATTTTTTTTTAACTTTACAATAAATTTTACATTTCAAATAAAATGGAGTTTTTACAACGTATCTGGAGTCCTTCTCCATCACCAAAATTAAATCTTTTCCCAGTTACTTCTACTTTGCAGCTGTTGTCGGTTAAAAATAAGATTGTTTTTCCATTTTTAGTCGCGTATTATTTCAAGGTTTACTACGTGAATATTTGAAACCAGTAAAATTTGTTTTGTTTTTCACATACATACTAATTTTTTGGCGAACATATAGGGGACCATGTGCCCGCATTGCAACCTCAGGGGCTCTTTCCCGAATTTTTGAAGTATCTCTGGCCTTACATACCATTATAAGTTTAATGTAACTTTTTTTTCTTTTTTTCATTTTTTCATTTTGTAACTCCTTTTTACGTGAAAAACTACCGTAAAATTTTCTTAATCTTGCTTTCAAAATTGTATTTGCGAAGTAATAAGTAGATAATGCAAAAACCAGAGTGGAATTCGATGATATCAACGTGCTTTTTTAATCAATTGTTGATACCACAATAGACAAATGAAACGGATTAGTAGTCTTAAAATGTTTGATGACGTTAGCCAGTGTTGTAAAAAAACATTTTTTCAGAAGTTTGTTGATACGTCGCTTCTATTGCGTATAGCTTAAAAAGCTGATCAGAATATTGTACGGAATCGTTTTCTTTAGAACGGTCAAGGATATATTAAGATTTAAAAGCTGATTAAGGATAAGTAATCTTTCCGTCGATTTTTTAATCGGATTATTTGAGTTCGAGTAATTTTGTCTTAGGTGGTCCTTAGAGGAAGAAAGACAGAAGGAGAAACAACTATTTTCTGCATGCTTTAAATGTATTGAATTTTCTATTGTTTTTATTTTTAAAAGAATCGGGGCGCGAGGTGTTCGACTGAGTCTGTTTAGCGAAAAATTTAATCTCTTTAATATGGACTTTCTTTATTCTGTGAAAATCTGGCTCTACAATATCGTTGTCGAGTAAAATTTGTATGGAAAATATTTTGGGATATATGTTGGTACATATTGCATGCAAAAACGTTTAACGAAAAGTTTGAAAATATTCGTAAAGCTGAAATAATAAGCCACGCAAACACTGCAAATTCCTGCAGTGTTTGCGTGGCTTCATGAAATGGATTTTGTTATTTTTATGTGAAAAAATGCTACAGGCTGCTTCATTGGTTTTCTGTTTTGCAGAAAGGAATGTCACCAGTTCATCTCCAAAGTCGGTAAGGCGAAAGCCTCTTTCGGGAAATATTTGTAGTTCCGTTTACTATCACCCGGTTAAAAAAGTAAACCCTACAGCGAAATATACCCTTAATTCACAAAATGTTCAAAACGCGAGTTTAAATTTCTTTCATCTTTTTTACTTTTAGCGTACCTAGGTTTTACCCACTTTTAATTTTCAACTCTTGACGGGTTGTACACCTCAATGTATTTTTAGAGTTTTAACTTTATAAACGGATCGGTTTGCATGGCTAGTTGACGCTTAAAAGCTTGTATCACTTTAGCAGTTGCAACAACGACACTGACAATATTCTGAATTTCCTGTGAAAAAAGGTGTTAAGAAAACTATGAATCTTCTTTAGTTTTTTAATTTCGCACAATCTATTTTTCACGCATCTTCTAAAAATATGATATGGACCATATCTTACTCCAAATCAAAATAGAATGGCAAAAAATTGGCCAGAACTTTCTTAAATATAGGTAATGATATTTTCCCTATTTTTAAATTTTCGATGACGTTACACTAAAACGCTGACGTCAGCAAAATAATTATGTTAGTTTATCCTTCGTCGCATACTTAAATTGTACCAGGTTTTATGCTATAACTATGTCAAAAGTTATGGAGGATGGATAAAGTGCCCATTCTTTATAAAACTATAGATAGCGTGAGATCTATGACTCAGCACAATTGTGATATGAGATATGCGATATGAGAAAATAAAGCTCTTTTCCATATCGCATGTTCACAATTAACCGTGGCGGCTTAAAATGATAGCGCAACATGAAAACGAGATTTATTATGAACCATTTGAAATTGTAGCGGGAAAGTGCACAAATTACTTAACAAATTTATACATTTTTGTTATTTTTGGCTGCACTTGCGTGCAATATGGATCAGTTTCAAGCAATATTACCTCATACTAAAACAGTTAATGGTTTGGAAGACTTAGGATCGTTGCGTGTTCCCGAAATAAAAAAAGATTTTGTTTGTTTACAAGGAGAAAACATCTGGCACAAAAGCTGATCTTATCCTTCAAGCTTATGCTGTATTCTGTCGCTAAAAAACAGCTTTTTTTAAAGCCACAAATTTATAAAATTCATTATTTGGCTATACATTCTGTGCAGCTACCTCCTTGTACAGAAACTTTATTTTCTCAATAATTAATTGGTTCTTCTGTAAAAACTATGTATTTTGATTGGTTCATTATATGTAAACAAATAAGTTGATTGGTTCATAATGGTTTTAAAAGTTAATTTATTGCTATATGTACTCCTACGGGGAGCATATTGTAAAGATTTATATAATTTCCCTAAACTAAAGAAGTTTATTTAAAACTAGCTGGGGAACCCGGCGTCGCACGCCGGGGTAAGCGCCACAAGTAAAAGTGTTACCCGGCATTGAAAAGCCTGTGGAGCAATTAATAAGAACCGTAAACTGTGCCGCACATTCAGGTGGAGCACTAGTACAGGTATGCAGTATGTCGTAAATCTGACACAGAGCATAATGGTGTTTCAGGTATAATATATTTAAAAAAAAAACTTTCCGGCACAATTAGCTTAGTCTACAACGCGTTGTTACCCCGTGATAGTAAAAACACCTGACCAAACTTTGTTATTGTTTAGAAAAATTTTGCCTTGCAAGTTCAAAAATGAATGTTACTCCGGGCTGCGCGCTTAGTACAGTTAAAAAATGTTGCGCATTCATGTAGGAACAATACCTTCCGATAAAAAAAACTTTATCGCAACTTCGGTTAAGCAGAAACACAGGAAACAGCCCGTCGTTAAAACTGGACTGAGCGCTTAACCGTGTTGCACATGCGTTTATGCTTAATACCCTTTTGGCACAGTTTATTCATGGTGTTAACTCCATCATAGCAAAAAAAATAGTCAATATTATTTTAATTTGCAGAATAAGTTTCAGTAAACGTTAACAAATTAATCATGACACCGGAATAAGCACTTAGTACAGGTAAACTATGGCACACATGTCTATAGGCGTAAGCCTTTTCCCAAAATAACAACACAACTTCAATATAAATAAAAACACACAAAACAGCCTGTTGTTAACACCAAGTTGAACATTTATTACAGGTAAACCGTGTGACACATGAGTTATAGGCGTAATACCATTTTTCAAAAAAAAAAATTATCACAACGGAAACACAGGAAACAGTCCATCCTTACTCTGTCTACCTAAGAAAAATTACTTTGCCCAATTTTCATGACAGTAATAAAATGTGTAGTTATATAATAACTATATATATTTAGCATCATAAAAATTATTAAATAAGAAATTTGTTGAAGCTAGCTAAAAACTGCATTTAGCTACTTTTACTTTTTAGATAGAGGTAGTTCAAGAGCTAGCTAGCCACAACTCCAACATAAAAATAAATATTGATATACCAAACTGAATAAAAACTTAAATAAGAAATTTGTTGAAGCTAGCTAAAAACTGAATAAAAACTTTAAAAGAATGGGAATAAATACGGTTTAGCTAGCTAGCTTCAGCAGAATGCTGCCTCGAAATCTACGTTCCTAGCTAAAATCTTAAAATTGGTTTGTTTAAGATTTATACATAGCTAGAGAACGTGATAAATATAAAGGGGTGAAACGTTAAGGTGTAGTTAAGTGCTTCAAAGAAAATGGGAAAAGATTGGGAAAAGATAAAGTGTGTAAAAGCAATGTAAAACCAATCCTTCCTCATGGCCTCGTGGTTGCGATATTCTGATGAACTCGTGAAAGTCCCGGCCTAAAATTAAACGCCAGGTTGCGCAAACACGTGAAACGAATAAGGTTTCTGATTGGTTAATGAAGTTAAAGTCCGGCGCAAAAGGGTTGACAGGCTTATTACACCGGATTAATTGTCCGGATTAATGGTCCGGATTAATGATCGGGGTGGCTAGGTCGACAATGTGGATTTTTTGCAGTGGCGAAGATCGTGGTAAAAAGGGACGTGACTTTAAAGAGATGCATAAAAAGGTTGGTAGGACGATAAAAAGGTTACGAAAAAAACAAATACTTACGTACTGTTAAATTCAAAAGCTGCACACTCCAAACCACGAGAATATTTTCCTTTTCCTGTCACACCCTTACTACTACTAGCCTCTTTGATTTTATCTGTATTCATAATTTTAGAAAATATGGAAATAAAGCTTGACTATAAAGTTAAAATCTTGTGGTAAAGCCTTCTTCTCACCAAAAACACGCTGTGAAAAATAAAATGTTCATAATAAACCTCGTTTTCATGTTTACTGCGGCGATACTCCTGTGTATTTTGCGGAACCGGAACAGATATGTCAATAGGCTTATTTGTTTCTTGTGGACATCAACATTTTTTAGTGGCTGCTGTTAGCACAAAAATGTTCTTAACACGATGTTTGCCTATAAACAATATATCTGAAGAACTGATTAGAATCATTAGAATCATTAGAATTATGGAATATCAATTATAAAAGGCGGCAAAACTCAGTCAGAATGATTGCAATAAAAAACAATTTTGAATTTTTTATAGTTATATGCTTAATAGATCAGTTTTTAGGATTGAAATTTCAATAGAATTTATAAATCTCTGTAAATAAGTGACTCGCCAGATATTTAATGAAATATATTCATGCTTGCCTTTTTTATTATCTTTATTATCTACTACTTTTTATCTTGACAAGTTTGTACAAAGATTTCAACCAAATCATTATGCTGTAGATTCAAGTTAAGCAAGAAATTAAAACAAGAACAAAGAGAAAAAATTCTTCGAAGATTCTAAATAAATTCTAAATATTTTGACGCTAGGAAAAAGTTATTAAGAGTTAGGCCACAGGGATACGAGAAAATATTTTCAGGCGATGGTAACAAATTCAATTCTTTTACCATTGTTCCAAAAATATATCGCATAGCCACAGAAGTAACATTCTAACACATCAAGGAAACAATTTGGTATAATAAATACATTCTGATTGGCTGAATACAAAAATGTTGATCCTGAATTGTTGCTGAAAGTGGCAACACGAAGACTACGTAATTTTGATACTATCGCCTAAAAAAGTTGCCTCGTGTCCCCGTGGAATTAAGCCACGGGGACACGAGACAATTTTTTCAGGCGATGGTAACAAATTTAATTATGTTACTATCGTTGGAAAATTTTATTGTGTCGCCACATCTGTGCAAATGCAACATAATTCAGCAAAAATCATTCAACAAAATTGCTGCACTGTGATTGGTCGCGCGTAAAAGTGTTGGATCAGAATTGTTGCAGCAAGTGGCGAGACGGCGAATATTCATACGCGTAACGTTTTTTTTGCTGCTGGTAACGTTTTTTTGTTACACACAACATTTTTTTGTTGCCAGTAACAAGATACAAAATCAAATCGATTTGATTTTGTTTCTTGTTACTGGCAACAAAAATAATGTTGCGAGTAACAAAAAAATGTTGTGAGCAACAAAAAGCTTCTCTGGCGACACAAGTTAACATTTTTAGGCGATAGTAATTAACATAAATATGTTACTATCGCCTGAAAATATTGTCTCGTGTCCCCGTGGCTTTAGATACCGAAAAGATATAATCTAGGATTGAACAGACGAGAAAAGTTCTGGGATCTTCTCATGGCATTAACGTCGCTGGTGTCTGTTACATTTTTGTTCCTCGATATTTTATTATTTGCAAGGTTTTGTAGATTATCTTTCAATGAATAGATGCTGGAATTTGTCGGAGACAACAGGTATCACGCAAAAAATAAATTAAAAAAATAGAATCTATATATTTTTATTATTTTTGTTTTCTATATACATAGCATAAATGTTACATTCTTCCTGTATTTTATAAATAAAAATACCTTTATATCAACCCAGTGGGTTTCGTGATAAATTAGTAATTCGAGATACCAAAAATCGTTTTAATATCCAAGTCACATAGAAAATCAATTTTCAACCACCTCAATTTCCGTGCTTGTCTGTTCTTGACTTGCTGTGTTTGATGAAGATGTTGGATAGGATGGTATGATATAAATATCTTGTCCCTCAGTAGGTTCATCACCCGATAGTTTCATATTCGATTTTTCAGTAAAAGTCGGTACACTCTCTTCGTTGTTAACATTGCTTACGATATAAATATCTTGTTCCTGACTGTCTTCGTCATCACCTGATAATTTCTTCTTTGATTTTTCAATGGAAGTCAGTACGCTGTCTTTACTGTTAATATTGCTTGCCAAAAGGTTGCCTATAATATTCGTTATAAAACGTAAAGTTTTGGTAAGATAAAAATAACTCAATCAAAAAATCTTTGGGGGGGGGGGGGGGGGGGGGGCACTTTTAGAATGATTTAAAGCGATGCTGCTCCGAAGAAGATTTTTAAGTTGACAGAAAAAAATCAAATTAAAAATACGGAGAAAACATTTTTGGGGGAAATAGGTTCAGATAGTCCATGGTTAGAAATGACCCTTTTAAGTTTGGGACTTTTTACCTTATCTAGTAGGCGTTTGCTTGGAATGTTCACGCCATCACGGGGAACTCGTACTGAGTTGAGATCACTCTCCCGGGTAGAAATATTTTGTGTAATCCATCCCTTGCAAACAATATTTAAAAAAATTCAACTTACTTTTTCGTACACAGGTAAACTCTGAAGGGAAGAGAAACACTATCGCAAACAAACCAAGAAGAACGCTTGCGCCAGGTACTACAGTTTGAACAATTTTGGAGAACACTTCACAGTCTTGGCACATAACCCTAAATTGAAATTTCGATAAATCAACACAAATGCTGTGAATGAAGTAATTAATTATTCTACTGCTTGCTGAACCAACTTACCCAACTGCTGCGCTTGGTTTTAAACTTTGAATGGTGAAGATAACAATTCCTGTTGCTAACTTCTCTGTAAAGCTCATTGCTGAGTAAACAAAAGCACTTGATCTCTAGAAAAAAAATTAAAAAATAGAATATTCCTATGATTTTAGTAAAGTACCACATAAAAAAATGCTATCGTTGTCTTATCTTATCTTTACAATGCCTAGCCTACTGATCTTACCTTATCTGTCCCAATCAATTCCGCCGTTTTTGCAAGAGCTGTAACTAAAATGATGGAGCTTCCACTACCTGCCAACCAGGCTGCACCATAAACGGCTTCTCTATGTTCTTCGCCAACTGAGAATAACCAAATACTTGATCCTATGATCATCAAAGCGCCCACTACGTATGTTAGCTAAAATAGAAATCCGACCTACAGTTAAACTCACAATGATCAAGTAATATATAAAGCAAAAGGAAAGGGAGCTAGCTAATTAGTGCTAATTATAAGAAAATAGTTATTACCTGGCTGCCAATTTTTTTGGTAACAAACTTTAAGAAGAAACTTGTAACGGACCCAGCAATCAGTACAATTAACGGAAAGTAAGCAATGGCTTCCTAGAATATAAAAATAAAACGATGTATTTTATTCCATCTATGATGGTTGAAAAGAAAGACGAATTAATTATGCCAAATATTTTACCTTTTTAAAGTGCAAAGCATCCGTGAGATATAATGCGAAATAAGATTGGAAAACATTAATGGCCAGGCGAGTGGACATATACATCAGGGCGGTCTAAATAAAAAGATGTACCAAGCTAAAAAAAAAGGTTATTTAACGCATACAACTAAGCGCTTTTTCTTATCGTTGTTTTTTCTGAGTAAATTATCTTCTTATCCTTACAAACGTCAGATTTGTTTTTATTTTATTCCTTAACAAGATAAAAAAGGAATAGTATAAAAGGAATATACCTTGTATAACCGACTGTCTTTCAACCAAGCCTTCCAGGTTCTTCCCTTACTCACTTTAACAACAACAGTTTTGTCAGTATTGCCAGAATTTGCGCTTTCGACTGATACGTCACTTTTACCATCGGAACTTATTGGTGTTATGTTCTCAATTGAAGGGGTGTACTTGTCTATTGGTAAAAGACGAAGAAAATTATTTTGCAGAAATATATATATATTAATCGTTAACCCGTGGAAAAATTCACGGGGTCGCCCGTCTTTAAATTACACGTTATTTTGTGTGCCCGTTACACGACACGTTTTCTGCAGACAAACTGACAAAATACGGCTATTATTATAGAGACCCGTCCTTTATTTATTGTATTTCGTGTTTCCGCAACAAGACTGTTTTTCTAGCGCACAAACAGACAGACGGAATACGGCTATTATTTATTTATCTATATATAATGTATGTTAAATGTTCTGTTAGCTATTGCCAGTTATTCTATTAACATTTTATCGTGCTATATATAAAAAGAGTTAACGTTTACCTGTTGTTTTTGTTGTTTTTACTTTTACATATCGTTCTTCCTTTGTACCGATATGAAAGATCAATGAGAAGACGAAGCCGGTTCCAATAACGATGAACGCCAGTATCTAGATAACAAGAAATTCAACATTAGGTATAATTATCACTTTAGATCAGCTGCAGATATTTCACCTTATCCTAATATTTTGCTTACCATAAATTGTTTGGATACAGATGAATCAACCATATCCCCATCTGTTGTACCAAGCAACAGCCAGGTTGTTCCATACACAAATATACCACAAGCAAAAGTTAATCCAGATCTAAGTAAACATAGCGATAACTTCTCACAACAAATATTACAAAAAAATTGAAGCATTTTCTTTAGTAAAGCAGAATTTTAGCGAAAGCATTACCTGATCGCATTTAACTCAACTCTTTGACTTTCTTTAGAGGTGATGTCAGGAATTAAAGACAGATGGGCTATCTGTGTTGCAGCCCAGCCGAATTGAAAAGCAATCACGAATGCAGAATAGTAAGCCAGTTTTATCATCGCTGATGAATTACTGCAGTTGATGCAGAGATTGAACACAAAGGGAAAACTAATTAACACGCAAATAGTTCCGATGCCATGCCAGAATTTTCGCTTACCATACCACGTAATTTTTGTTTTATCGCAACTATAACCAATTATTAAGGTAAACAGAGCATCAGCCAACTGACCAATCAGCAACACCAGTCCAGCATTCGATTCGGATAGTCCAGCTATCTTTGTCATATATATTAAAACGTAACTGAACCAGCAGTTTGCACATAGATCGTTGAGGATATGACCAACACCATAAAATACTTTTTGTGATCGTGGCAAAATAAATTTAGATTGTGTCATATCTTTAACGGTATCCATCACAAGTTTTTTCTACAGACAGTAAAGATAAGAAAATTAGACAAAGTTGTTTTTGCTAATGAGGAATATCTGTAATCTATTTTTTATTCCTACCCTTGGACAAGGTACATTAAAACAATGACTAGAACGATTTTTTAAGTAATAGTTCAGCTAAAAAATAGTCGATCCATAGTTTTAATTAGCCTAAATTGCAGATAAAATGACCATGCTACACGCCAAATATAATAATGAAATTTAATTACAGAGAAACGTTTTTATTTGCGATATTTTATGCGCAATCGAGGTTTCATTTACCATTTACCACTAAGACATCAATCCTATTCTCATACTGAACGATAAGCAAAATTAACCTATTCACACAAAGTCTCTTGTATGACTCAACGGGTTTATGCTCATGATGCAAGTCTATCAATCGTCTATCAATTTATTTCACAGACAGATAGCACAAACAATAATTAGAATAAGGTATGGCAAATGTACGACTCAAAAGAGATTTCGACCCAGCCTTAGTTTTTAGAACTCTCTCTAGATTAATCAAGACTCTCTACGCATATAATTAAAGTAGCTACTACGTGCTTACCTTCTGTCCTAGCTTTCGTCTTCAGACCACCTCACTCTGTCAATTTGTTGTGTACATATTTTATTTGTCCTCTTTTTATACTAGAAAGAGAAAATAAAAAATACGCCTCGTCATTGCGGATAGACATGTTGTCATGGTAGATGACATTTACAATAGTTGACGACTTAATTGTTAATGAGTTTTGAGGCTAACGTTATATCAAATGTGACGAATGACAATTTCCGGATGAATCAACACGGACAAAGGATATGAACATTGTTAAAAACTTAACGTTTTGTAGTCCTTAAATCTTAATAAGAAACACATGGAAACTTAAATGCCACATTTCAAAACATTGCAGCTTTTCAGATTTTACCATTTGTTTACCAGCGTATCACACAGATTCAAATTTGATATGGTCATTTGTTGTGAGTTACGTGAGATTGACATGATTTTTTTTATATCAATCACGGTTTAAAAGAACCACAGACTCCCTAAATTTAATAAATTCTTGTAACCGGTAAAACTGTCAATTTTCTAATAATTTTTTTTACATGTCGCTTAATGATGAGTTTGCAGAATTCTTTATAAAAGTTACTATGTGCTTAATAGCAACGCAATGCGAGGTAATATGGATATATGAACTAAATTAAAAGATTCGTGCTTTTGCATGAATAATGTTCTAGTTGTTTTAGTTCCGGTCACAGTGTATGACTTTCAATCAATATGAAAAATGGTGGAGAACAGAGAGTTACTTCCGTCAACATAATTAAGTGCGAAATTTACGACTTGACGTTAAGATTGGTATTTTAAATTACGTACGAAATTCTTCATGACCACATCATTCATCATTTGTCTGATGACTACGTTAAAACCTCTCCTGTATACTCGGGCGCTTAACAACCACTAACGAACTGTCATAATTTTAAAGATTTATACCATATCGGAAAAAAAAACATCGGACAGAAGTGACGGAACTTTCCGAGGATGACGAATAAATTTATCCCACAAATTATGTATTAAATTACTTACTTAAATCTATAATGTACAGTTAATTAATGATTTTTTACCGTCTTTTCAGCAAAAATGATTGGGAAGGATAAGAATTTTCAACAATGGGAAAAAGTGACAAATTGTTGTGACGTTTATGTTGTCGACTAAGATTTTGTCTGGCATTTGTTGTTCGAAGGGGTTACATTCTTAACTGCCAGATTCAGTGCTGTAAAAAAGAACTAGGCGTATTGTTTTAAAAGACCGGTGCAATACATTTTGTAATACCGGTGTATTTACCATTCCGGAGACTATGCACCATCCATTTTTATTTTCGTAATGGTCTGTTATTAAATTACCGCAACTAATTGGATGCAATAATTCCTTATATTAGCTATTAACTAGCCACACATTTAATTCTTACCTTTTTTATCACTATCTATCGAAATGCTGTATCATTTCCTAACACGGATTCTGCTTTATATCGTAACCACAATAAGTTTTTTGTCCATCCAAACAGAATTAATTAGACAGTATAATAGGGAAATGTTACGCAATAAGTCGCGATTATTATTGCATTGTTGTTAGCTCAAAACGATCACAAAAAACATATCATAATCTATCTTTACCTTTTGAAGTACTTTAAAACAAATCATTTCCTATCGTGCGAAATATTCAACCTTAGCAAGGAGAAAGTAGTAATTCTGTTCCAATAATATAAAAAATGGAAATCTAAATTATTAAAAACGGAAATTTTCGTTAAATTCTCTAATCCGAACTAATTATTGGTCAGGAAAATTTTTTATTTGTTTTTAATAAAGTTAACCACGCTAAAGAAAAGCAAACTCCCGTTCCTGGCTACCTAAAAAAGTATTTCAAAAGACTACAGTTGCTAAGGGCTCAGGGTGAGATCTGGGCTGTAAACTAAGCTGATTAAGCTGAAAATTTGGAACTTTAATCTAGATAATATAACAAAGCAGCAGTGCTTTGCGAGAAACAAAACCTTTTTTTAGGAAATAATAACAATAAAGCACGAAAAAACAAGTAAAAACCTTAAATTTTAAATTTTAATATTACATTTATTGGTAACTTATTACCAATTTACTTGTTGTTTAACAGTAGTTGCTTAATAATGCGTGTTTCTGCGCATTGCATTACGACCTATGTGTTCGGACACTGTTGTAAAACAAGAATGTAAGGAATTGGATCTTTTAAACATAAAAACGCTAACCTAACCCGAAACCTAACTTTGAAGAAGACTTAAAAAGAAAATAGTAACTACGACTTGTGAAAAAGTATGACTAAAATGATGCCAGCCTGTAAAGAAACAGCATCTAAAGTAAGACAGAATAACTCAAATAATCTTCTCGGGAACCTTGCTTAATATTTTTCCACAAAGAAGTATATCCTTTCTAAAAAGCTGTGAATAAATATTAAATGCTTTTTTTGTTTTGTTTTTTGAATGAATGAAAATACAAGAAAACTCCCATCTGTTGTTTTCTGTTGCAACCTCTCCATGAGAAAAGAACGGACAGTCATTAACGCAGATCATCTTCACGAGTACACCCATTTAATTAAACGGACAACCTTGATAACGGAAAGCATAAAAATGTAAGCCAAGTTAGTTCTTCATTAACAGTCATATCTTTTTCTACCAAACCTTTTCCTTCCATGATGGACTGCGCATTAGGTTAGAATGTTGTATATCAGAAATTTGTAACTGTGCGGATGGTTAAGATAAACGCGGTTTTAGACTAGTCTTCTTGTTTGACTTTTTTTGATTGCATTTAAAAGGGAGGGCGATTGGTGACTTAAATGTCCTATTTCTTTTACACAACTTCCCAACGTCTCTATGAAAGGTTCCCATCTCATCAGAATTAAATTTTACTTCTTTAAATTTTTCGTTCTTAGGAGTTTTAAGAAAACCAAGAACAAATACAATGTGAAGTACACGGCTTTTGTTTAAAACTTAAAAATCCATGGGGACGAAGTTGTAGCATATTCACGTAAGATATTCTTAACATTTTGCCTAATTTCATCTTAAAAAGGGAGGGGGGGGGGGGCGTAGTGGTAGACTGATTACTGATTACTGATTACTTCATACTACGTCATATTAAAAATTTTAGGCTGTGCTTTCCCTGCTTCAAACATCTTAGTAGTTGTCTGTTATTTAATGATTTTATTCATCTCATCAAATTTAATTCATATGTGTATATCGTTGGATTCTTTATTTGTTTTTGAAACGAAATTATTAATAATTTGTAATAAAGTTGCGAAAGCAATGTCCAAAACTTCTAATTTCTTGCTTTGAATCTTTTGACTATACACGGTACTCTCAAAACGTATGGAAAACAATTCATTTACGTTTGAGAACATACCTATTTAAGACATTTGAGGTTGAAAAAAGAAAAAAGAAACATTTTTTGCTGAAGTATGCTTTGTCATAGTAAACGAATGATGTCAGAAATAAAAACTGCGAAATCTGCATTTATTAATTTAACCACAACTCGGACATATTATTTTGTTTTCAAGACTTAATCAAAACATTGTTATGCAGCTACTTTGTCAGCTTCATTTAGAAATCGCCAGAGAACATTACCTAACCAACACTCTGCAACTGTGTGGTGCGTGTGTTGTACTTTCGGCAGAAGTATATGACATGCAAACAACGTTGAATATGAGCTGTTCACATTTTCTGTAATGTCAGCATTATGGAACAATCTACGGCAGGACACACGAGGGTACAAAAAATTGTTAAATTACGGTGCAGTCACACCATCAACAATTAGTATTGTTTTAGACTAAGGATCTGACTATATAACCCAAGTCTTAAATCCTGGGGAAGATCTTTGAAAGTTAGCCCTCTCTTGCTATATGTTATAAGAATATATATTAGCAGTAAAAATTAACTCAAAAATCAAAAATAGTTTTAATAGACTTTCAAGGTAATGCACTTGTACCATCTCGGATACATAATAAATAAATAAATCCACCAAAGCTATAAAAATATGAAAAAAATAAAAAAGGAATCAGGCTTATGTTTTTAAAGAAATTATTAACACCCTTGAGCACCATATAAGTACTTGTAGCAAAGGTCGTAAACTATTTAAAACATTTTAAACATAATAGCTGACAATAAAACAAGTTCTGTCAATATAAGTACTTAGGTGTTAATGAATAGGAAATAGTGCTTAGAACATGAAATTTTGTTTAACTGTTTATCTTCAAATGATAGAAAACATCATCTGACACTTTAGATTGAAAAAGTGTGCTGGTGTGTGACTGGCTGTTTTTAACGTCTATGTCTAATGACGCTGCAAAAATTGAGTCACTGGTGTGCTTTATGCAATGATATAAATTATTAACCTTTCCTTCGCATGTGACTTAATTGTTAATAGCCGTTTCATCATTTTCTTCTCTGGTTTATCTAATGTTATCTAATTTAAATATCGCTGTATCACTTCCTAATATTTATAAAATCGATGACTTTTTCAGATAATTTCGCAACCTTTAAGATATTTTTTAGTAAATAAATGTTAATGTTTGTGTAGAAGTTAGTAGCTGTAACTAATCACAATTACTAAAGAAGTTCCCTGTTTTGCTCCTACGCTTTGAAACATAGCAAATGCGCCACGTTAGTTGAACATTTGTAAATACGAACGCTGCTTGACTTTATGTATTTGAATACAAATTAATGTCGAAGAAACAAATGATGAAAGAGCAGAATAGACGGAACGGAAATAATTGCGCTAGAAATGTTGCTAGAAAAAAAACAAGAGACTACAAAAACTATCGCACTGCCATTCAGTTTGGAGTTTCTAACATTGTACATAAATTTCAATAGCTAGTTACTATAATTATGCTCAATAACAACAATTGCATGGTTTAGAACTAATTAATGACGTCATAATTTCACATAATTGGCCAAACTTGGAAGACATATCTCGAAAGCCAATAAAGATTTTTCAAAAGAATAAAAAGATTTCTGAGCTAACTTGTTTTTTGTGATTTGCCATTATGTCATACTAAATAGACAGAATGAATATTGTTCCTTAACATGGGACAAAACGTCTCGATTAAAATAAAAATGAGGAATAAATTATGAAAGGTGAAGGTAAAATATTTGATGAAAATGTGAAAGAACGAGACCAAAAAGAGAAGGGAAGAAGCGGCAACGACAAATTGAGTATGCGCAATTTACTTTGCTAAAACAAAAGTGTAAAATTGCTTCAATATAGAAAAACATCAATGTTCTCAAAAAGTCATGTTTCTGATAAATAAACTATTCTCAAACTTTAAACTAGTAAAAATCCTAACTTGCTCGATTAAAATAGCACACAGAATGGAAGTTCTTATACGCCATTTTCGTTGTGACCGTGCGTTTGTTTAATTATAAAAATGCTGACTGTTATTTGCTTTCCGTGTTGTCAATAAATGTTCATATCTGGTAAGGAAATTACATTATTCGAAGGATGGACCAAAATAGTTTTTACGGACACCACAAACAGCATTGATGATGTAACTTGAAAATGTGAATTTCTGGTGCACTGTTCATTGGTTGGCATTTTCGAATTGGCAGATAAATTTCATCGAGAAACAGCCTTCTTTACTTTTCGAAATAATAATAAAAATATCTCTCTCTTATTTTTACCCATATTTTATTGTGTTCAAAATAGCTATTTTAAACACACAAAATCTTTTTCTTTACCCGTTGTCTCTGTATCGGCAATATGCACGATATGTGCACACGAAAACTTTAAGGTGGAAAGAACAAATGCAATATATTTTTACCGATTTTTTATTTACCATTCGCAAGAAGTAACCCAATCAGGAAGCCTGACTTTGACGAATAACCAATTTAGATTCTTCGCCTTGGCCTCGGCATGACAATGAAGGAACATGCAACGATGATAAAGGCAACTTTGGTTTGGGTGTTGTAGTGTTGAAGTTTGAAGGACTCTTTTTGACCTTTGACTTGGTATTTCTAGGAATATTGACATGTTCAGATGAAGGCTATAATTAATTTTGTACGAATTACTGTAGGCTATGTTTTCTATTTAAAATAAAAATTAATTTTAGAACTTTCACGAAAACTGGTGACGGGAAACAAAAATTGCTGGGTGACTTTTTTAGCTAAACTTTTTTTTTCTACACACGAACAAGAATACAAAAAACCTACTAAATAAGGTTTTTGTTGCTTGTTGATTGTTTTTATCCAGACCGAAATTGCATGAAAAGGAGCGCTGCACTTTGAGACATAATTTTTAACTTTTATGGAAACTTAATTGGCAAATAAGAATGCTAGTAGATGTTTTTAAAGGGATGAGGCTAATAACAGGTTGCTGCGCCTGCGTTACAAGAAACTTGCTTCTTAACTGTCTTTTTAACGTCACAAGACTTTATTCTATAAATTATAAAATTCTAGACAACTATTTTTATTAGGAAAGGTCACGATATCCTGCATCCCACGTTTTTATTTGGACCGCTGTTTAATCAACACAGGAATAGCGTCCTTGTCAAATAATCTGAAATTTGGAAATTTAGTGAAAATCTATCAAAACTCTTACACCCATTAAAAAGTTATAACATTTATAACTATTTCACATGTTTAAACTCTCCTAATTTGGTATTCGTCATTATCCCTCGTAATGACTCCTTGGTAGGAGTTGAAATTGTGTAATTTATAGAGGAAATTATTGACTGTATCCGAAGGAAGCATCGTTAAGGAAGTGCTTAATTTCTGTAAATAGGTTTTATTGTGTTCAAAAGCACTGCGATTTCTTATTTACTGCAATCTTTCTAATTAAAAAAGGACAAAGTAGCTGCGGATATTTCAAGCACATTTTGATGACAGTGTAATCAAATCCTTTGTATCTCAATCTAATAATAGAACAAGATGGTCGTAGAAAAGTTCTTCTAACTGGAACCTCGTTAACACACGAATTTGGTACACAGTTTACGATTATTAAACGAGTTATTGAAAATGCCTTTGTACGATAAGTTTTGTTTTTACGCTAGCGAGAAGCGCAATAGTACTTTGTTAAGCCGTTGCTTTTTCAGGGACAAGCTTTTTCAGGGACAAACGATTTACAGTTTTTTTTAAAGTTTTCGAACATGGAAGGAAAATTGAATGTAACGTTCATATTTTTATATAATTTTTATTTTTTATTTTTTATTATTGTAAAGAAAAATGATGGGAATCCCCACTAAAGTTAAATATTTTTTTAAATATCTCTTATAATAATAAGCCAGTTCCGTGTGTCTGTCTGTCACTTTTGCAAACACGATATTTTTTACCACCCGAATGCGCGAGTTTTTCGAGTTTTTTTGTTTTGTTTACATTTGTCTCGCAACCGTTAGAAACCACGTGATAGAAAATAAGCAGTATGATTCGCTGAAATACATACTTTCGAACGGGACGGCATTCGAATAAAAAGTTCCGTTAGCGTAAAAACAAACAAAGATAAAAATTTCTCGACAAAGTTCTCGACAAAAGGCGAACTAAAGAAGCGGATAAAAAATGTCTTATTTTCGACGATCCCTACGAGTCATAAAAAAGTGCAGATTTTAAGAGCAAGGAAAGTCAAAGTGAAGAAGTGGAGTGGATTAAAAAAGCATATAATTTGGAACAGGGTTAACATCGACACACAAAACAACAACAAAGGAACAGACCCTTCGTCTTCAAAAAAGTGCAAAAAGTGAAATGGTAAAGTGTTTCAAAAAAGAATATATGAGAAAGAAAGAAAAGTCCAAGTGAAGAAGTAGAAGTAAAAGCAGAAAAGTGAAGTTGGAAGCCACAATAAGTTACTTCGGAAGTGAAGAGTGGAGCTAGAAGTAGTAAAGTAAAGTTAGAAGTAGAAAATGAATGCTAGCGTTTCAAGTTCAAGTGACTTGGAATTCAGAAAAAAGTAAGAACTTTGATATTTTTAGACGTTCCGTTTTTATATGTAGGACACTTAAAATTGTCAAGGAGAATCGTATTCTCAAAAAAAATCTTAAAGTTTACCGCGTTTTTTGTTTTGTTTTTTATACATAATTAATGTGTCTCCTGGTGCGTAACTAATGTCCTAAAATTCAAAATGCTACATAAAGCTGTTAACTGGCTACAATGTGCTGGCGAAATAGAAAATTCTGGTTTGTTGAACTAACTGCAAATGTCATAATTTTTACATAGCTATTGTTTTCCTTTATTATGTGTTTTACTAAGCACAAATGGCTAGCTATAGACGTAGCTAAGTCTCCCCAGCTTAAGTATATTTAACTGGGTGTCCTAGCTACTGTTAGCTAGCTAATGTTAACTTCAAGAAGGCTTCATCCCATAAGTTAGCTCTAACCTATAAGTTATGTTGTTATTCCTCTTTTTTTTAGGTATTTATAGCTACCTTTAATCAAACTTTTCTTCTTTTTTGAACACGAATTATGATGTAGCAAGCTAGCTACAAAATCTTTCTTGAACCTTTAGGATAGTGTGACTCATGTTAATGCCCATAGAGTATAGTTTTTTTCACATTACCTGCAAAATCGCAAGTAGAACAAATTTTGTAGAATTTAAAGTGTGTGTGTTAAGTTATTTTTTATTGTTTTGTTTCTGACATCCTGTTAAACTTTTGTCAGGCAACGTCGTGGTGTAAAATGCCAAGTTATTTTTACAGGGGTTATTGAAATTACATTAGAAATTTACGTGGGTTTATAACTTTGAGTTAAAAAAATTTATGAGAGGATGGTATGGTTGTCCGTTTATATTGTTTGTGTTGCAAAGTGCTGTTATTTGAAATTTTGGGTAAACTTTTGTGGAAATAGACCACATGCAATATACTAAAAGAACAAATTTTTGTAGAATTACACTTCATTGTTGTGTAAGCTGATGTCTTTTTGTATTTCGTATTATAAACTTTTGACAATTGGAACAAATTTTGTAGAATTTAAAGTGTGTGTGTTAAGTTATTTTTTATTGTTTTGTTTCTGACATCCCGTTAAACTTTTGTCAGCCTACATGTAAAATGCCAGGGTTTTTTACAGGGTTTTTTTACATTTGATTGGAAATTTATGTGGGTTTATGACTTTGGGTTAAAAAAAATTATGAGAGGATGGTAATATGGTTAAGTCAGTTTATATTGTTGTGTTGCAAAATGCTGTTTTTTGAAATTTTGTGGAAATAGACCACATGCAATATATCCTGAAAGAACAAATTTTTTTAGAATCGGACTTCACTATAAGCTGATGTCTTTATATTTCGTAATATAAACTATTGTTGGGGAGAACTAACTGTATGTGATGTCATTTTTGCTGGAAGAGAATTCCATGGTTTCACGGTTTTGTTTTTCTTGAGAATTTTACAAAATTCTGTAGGGATAAATGTTTGCTGATGATAAAAAAATACTTAATGTTCTGACTGAAACTGTTTTTGTTTTTTATATTTTGTAATCTAATGGGCGAGGACTGTATATATACACTGAAATGACTAATTTTTCTAAATTTTGATGTGTTTTATATACCCTTTTTGTGGAAGATTAATGGGTAATGGCAATATACGACATGCTGAATGAAATTATTTTTGTTGATTTAGATGTGATTCTCAAAAACCAATCTGTTTTACATTTTGTGTAAACTTTTGTTTACGAACCGTATACAATGTTTCCAAAATAATGATTTTTTTATTCAAGTTTATTCTTTGCTTATTGATTTTTTGACATTTAGGTTCAAAATTGTTGGTAAAGGGCAGTACAGATCATCAAACTAAAAAAGAAAATTTTTTGTGTTCTTAACTGGTTGATTTTTACATTTTGTGTAAATTTTTGTGGGAGAGGATGGTATGCAACTGAAATGACTGATTTTTGTAGATTTAAATTTGATGTTTTCCAAACTATGGCTTTTTCATATTTTTGTATAAGCTTTTAAGGGAAAGACAATATTTAAAATGTGTAAATAACTTATTTTTGTTGATTTGTGCTCTTGCAGGCCAACTTTTTGACATTTCAGAATAAAATACTGAGGGTTTTCAACATAATCACTTATAAGATGTACATATTTCAGATGCGTTATTTCTGACATTGTTATTATCCGTGTTGTGACTGTCGGTGTTGTAACTGTCGGTGTTCTTACTGTCAGTTTTGTCAGTATTGGTGTTGTGAGTGTCGTTGTTGTAACTTTTTATAAAGTAGATTTTGCACCTTGCAAGCTGTTCTTTTTTGATTTTGTGTAAGATTTGACATTTGACATTTTGTGTAAGATTTTAAGAACATTTTTTTTTGTATATGCACTGCTGACGTCAGCAAAACATCTAAAGCACCCTATTTTTTCAATGACCTTTTGCCTAAGTGGATTTTTCCACGGGCCTTATCGACTAGTCTCTATAATAATACGCCAGTTCTGTCTGTCTGTGACTGTTACAAAGACGATATTTTTTACCACCCGAATGCGCGAGTTTTTCGAGTTTTTTTGTTTTGTTTACATTTGTCTCGCAACCGTTAGAAACCACGTGATAGAAAATAAGCAGTATGATTCGTTCAAATACGTACTTTCGAACGGGACGGCATTCGAATAAAAAGTTCCGTTAGCGTAAAAACAAACAAACATAAAAATTTATCGACAAAGTTCTCGACACAAAAGGCGAACTGAAGAAGCGGAGTGGATTAAAAAAGCATATAATTTGGAACAGGGTTAACATCGACACACAAAACAACAACAAAAGAAGTAAAGTAGTTCAAAAAAACAACAACAAAAGAAGTATATATAAAAAAGAAAAAAGAGACCAAGTGAAGAAGTAGAAGGAGAAGTAGAAAAGTGAAGTTGGAAGCCACAATAAGCTACTTCGGAATGAAGAGTGGAGCTAGAAGTAGTAAAGTAAAGTTAGAAGTACAAAATGAATGCTAGAGTTTCAAGTGAATTGGAATTGAGAAAAAGTAAGAACTTTTATATTTTTAGACGTCCCGTTTTTATATGTAGGACACTTAAAATTGTCAAGGAGAATCGTATTCTTAATAAAAAATCCATTACAGCTTCAAATTCTTAAAGTTTACCGCGTTTTTTAAGGTGTCTCCTGGTGCGTAACTAATGTATTTGTCCTAAAATTCAAAATGCTACATAAAGCTGTTAGCTGGCTACAATGTGCTAGCGAAATAGAAAATTTTGGTTTGTTGAACTAACTGCAAATGTCATAATTTTTACATAGCTATTGTTTTCCTTTATATGTGTTTTACTAAGCACATGGCTAGCTATAGACGTAGCTAATTCTCCCCAGCTTAAGTATATTTAACTGGGTTTCCTCTAGCTACTGTTAGCTAGCTAATGTTAGCTTCAAGAAGAAGGCAAGAAAGCTCCATCCCATAGTTAGCTCTAACCTATAAGTTATGTTGTTATTCCTCTTTTTTTTAGGTATTTATAGCTACCTTAGTAGTCAAACTTCTCTTCTTTTTTAAACACGAATTATGATGTAGCAAGCTAGCTACAAAATCGTTCTTGAACTTTTAGGATAGTGTGACTCATTGTTAATGCCCATAGAGTATAGTTTTTTTCACATTACCTGCAAACTTTACAAGGGGACCACATGCAATATCACAAGTGGAACAAATTTTGTAGAATTTAAAGTGTGTGTATGTGTTAAATTATTTTTTATTGTTTTGTTTCTGACATGCTGTTAAACTTTTGTCAGGCTACGTGTAAAGTGCCAAGTTGTTTTTACAGGGGTTATTGAAATTAGATTAGAAATTTATATACGTGGGTTTATGACTTTGGGTTAAAAAAATTTATGAGAGGATGGTATGGTTGTCCGTTTATATTGTTTGTGTTTAGACCACATGCAATACTAAAAGAACAAATTTTTGTAGAATTACACTTCATTGTAAGCTGTTGTGTAAGCTGATGTCTCTTTGTATTTCGCATTATAAACTTTTGTTGGGAAAAAGTATGTGATGTCATTTTTACTGGAATAAAATTTCATGGTTTTTGTTTTTGTTGAGAATTTTACAAAATTTTGTATATATATATATAGTAATAATTGTTTGGTGATAACAAAAAAATTACTAAATGTTCTCACTAAAACTGTTTTTGTTTTTTGTATTTTGTAATGTAATGGGCAAGGACTGTATGACTGATTTTTCTATAATTTGATGTGTTTCATAACCTTTTTGAGGAAAATTTATGGGTAATGGCAATATACAACATGCTGAATGTATAATACTGATTTTTGTTAATTTTTTTGTTTCTTCAAAAACCGATTTATTTTACATTTTGTGTAAACTTCTGTGAGAATGGACCGTATACAATGTTTTCCAAAATAATGATCTTTGTCTATTTCAAATTTACTCCTTGCTCATTGCTTTTTTGACATTTCAGTTTAAAATGTTTGTAAAGGGCAGTACGGATCATCCGACAAAAATTAACCGGTTATCCTAAATAAAGGTTTAAATTTGATGTTTTCCAAACTATGACTTTTTTATATTGTTGTATAAGCATTTAGGGAAAAGACCATGTTTAAAACGTGTAAAGAGCTTATTTTCATAGATATGTGCCTTCTCTTGCAAGCCTTTCTTTTTGACACTTCAGATTAAAATATTGAAGGTATTTAACATAATCACATAAGATGTTGTCACTGTCGGTATTGTAACTGTAAGTGTTGTTACTGTCAGTTTTGTGAGTGTCGTTGTTGTAAATTTCTATCAACTAGATTTTACACCTTGCAAGCTGTTTTTCTTTACGTTTTGTGTAAGTTTTGTGTCTGGGATTTAATGCGATTTGACATTTGACATTTTGTGTAAGATTTTAAGAACATTTTTGCTAAATAAGGAATTACACCTTGCACACATACTTTTTGACATTTTCAGATTTATTTTTTTGGTAAAGGGCAGTGTGCAATATACTAAAATATTTGCTGACGTCAATAAAATGATATGACAGATCTTTCCCATTGTCCTTCCTTCTGCCTGAGTGGATTTTTCCACGGGCCTTATCGACTAGTATATATATATACGTCAGGGGCAGAAACCTTCGCGAGTTATAAAAAAATCGCGAATTTTTGCGACATTGTCGCGAATTGTACTTTTGGAACAAATTTCGCGCAAAAAGTTTTCGCGAAAATCAAAAAACACTTCATTCTCAAGGGAAAATCTTTCGGAAATGACAACAATTTTCTTCTTTTTCTTCTTCTCTCAAAAGTATGCATTCATTACTGTTTCACGGGATCGGCATATCTGAGAAATGTTCGTAGCACTAAAGAAGAATGAAAACACCAAATGTTATTGTAGTTAATTAATATTTTGTGGCAAAAAAACATTCGCGTTTCGAAAAATATCCATGACTTCGCGTGAAAAAAAAAATTCGGATTTTGCTGATTCATAATTTTTAAACGCATAAACTTTCGTGAAATTAACCAAAACACGCAAAAATGGTGAAAGTTTCTGCTCAATGTATAAATATAAACGAAGTAAACAGATATAGTTGTGGTGAAAGTAAAAAGGTTTCTGTGTTTTCTCAAGGATTATTTAAAGTTAAAAGTTGAAATTACCGGCGTTTTGTCGCAAGATATTTTAAAGCAGCTCTGATTAAAAAACCAGAGAAATCCCCAAAGTTTTTGAAATAAACACTCAGAGAAACATAATCCAAACTCCTGAAGTTAGTTTCGTAATCATGGCTGTTAAAATAAGCTAGCTACTAATTAATCTGTAGAAGGATACTAAAAATACATTTTAAAGATGGACGTCTAAGTATTTTTGTAATTGACGCTCAATCTAACAGTTACAAGTACATTGGTACGAAAAATTAACCTGACTCTAAACATTTGATGAATATAGCTACAACCTTTGTAAAATGTAGTTGAGGCACATGAAAAAGGTAACTATAGCTAACTGGCAGAAACGGCGATAAGTACAGAATTACTGTTTTGTCTGGGGAGTGCGAGGGTAAAAGTGTGTATGAATAGAATTTTGAAAAGTGTCTCAACACTTTTGGCAACGATTATCTCTAAAAAATTTAATTTCACGAAAATTGTCACCTAACCTAGAACAAATACTCGTAAAATGTTACAGAACGAATAAATAATGCTTGGAAACCTCATAAAAATGTACTGCAAGATGATTTTGACACTGCTCACATCTTTCAAAATGCTCAATTTAACTTTTTCCAAAAAATTAAGAAACTAGTTTTGTTCTTTATAATCTTTAGTACTGAGTGCTAGACAGTCTTCAAACTCGATTAGTGCATCAAATAATAAACAGCCAAGTCGATAAAATCTTCACACAAGGTGATTCGCGATCGGTGCCCAAATGCGTTTGGAATTGCACTGAAAAGGGGGATAACACATTATTTTCTTGTGGTAGATGTTTTTACTCATTGGTTCCATTCCCTGGATTAAACATTATGTAAGGACACCTTCTTTTAATTGTATATTCCACATTGTAGGTTGTACACCAGCTGTGTGGTTAACTGTATACACTTTACCATAGCACTTTGCTGTCACGGTTTGCACTTATCGTGTTCGTTTTCATATGTTTATCAGGGGTTGCAGCCTAATCACAAGTAAGCATTTCACATTAAAGATTATTAAGGATTCTAATATTTGCACTTACAAAAAAACATCGATCTGCTTATGGCAAACCGTTTTAGCAAGCTTTTTTACGCTAAAAATGCTTTAAGGTGCAGCTGTATGTAATGTGTCAACTTGTATGGCAGCAATAAACAGTGTGTAACCAAGCTTAACATTAGAACAGACTCTACAAGGTTGGTAATATGCATAGAATAATTCAAATGAATGTTTCCAAGACACAGAGCTAAGCCGCCTTTATGGATTTTTTTTAAAATGAACAGTTTCCAAAAAAAAAACCTTTGGACGTAACCACCAAATTCAAGTTTTAAAAACTCAGACAACTTTTGCAAAAAGTAGTTGAGACAAATGCAAAAACTGATCATACGTGGTAGAAAAGATGATAAATACACTTTCGCATTACCAGCCTGTCCCGAATGATTGAAACGAAACCGACAGCAAACAAAACAATTACCGTGCTTCCGATGTATTTAAAGCCAATAATACATTATTGGCATATGAAAAATATAATACGTGAGAAGAAGAATATTTGAAAAACAAAAATGTAAAAAAGAAGAAAAAAATATCACGTAAACAAGCGAACATATGCTACATCATTAACTGCGTAGAAATAAAATGTTTTCAAACTAAAGTAACAGCAAGGGGAAATACAATCTGGTAAATATTACAAGCTAATGAAAAACCAGAAAAACATTCCCTTTCGCTTGTTTTTTTCCTTCCTCAATCTCGTTCAACTATAGTCTAGTTAATTTGCTGCAATTAAATCAAAACATCTTCAAAAACAAAGATTTAGTATAAAAACAACCTAAAAAACAAGTTTTCGTAGGTAAATACTAACAAAAAGCAGTTTTTTAAATTGATGAGTGATTCATCAACTAAAGTTAAAGATAATAAACCAAGTTAAATAGGCGTCAGATATCAAAATGTTGCGGATCCTGCTTAACCTTCCCTTATTAAATATCACGCATAGCTTTGATAAAAAGCAAAAAAGCCTCGGCCAGGACTGATTTGGATTTTGAACAGAATAACAAACATGGCGACAGAGGCACGTGACAAGAAGTGAAAACAAAACTCATTGAACGAAACTAAAAAAAGGTTGAAAGGAGAAAAAACAGATAAGTCTTAGATACAGTAAAAGTAAAATTTGCATTTAATGGTATTTTATCAGGTGTTTTGAAGCAGCCCTGCTTAGAAAAAATTGACTTAAAACAAGACTGTTGACATAAATACTTCGAATTAATCAATACTCAAAAGCTAATTTCTTATCCATGGGTGTCAAAATAAAGTAGCTCCTATCTGAAGAAGAGCAAAATTGAATGCACTGCCTTTTAGCTAAAAATTAAATGGTTGCATATATTTTTAAAGATGGACATCTAGCGCATTTTGTAACTGACACTCAATTTAAGGCTTTACTTAATCTAACTAAAATCTTAGTAAAACTAAGGTTTTACTTAATGTAACTTTAACATTTAACGATAGCTAGCTAGCTAGCTAAGTAACATATGCAAAGAAATCACAAAATGTAACTACCTCATGATTGAACTTGTGACACATAGCTAGCTATCCACTGGACATTTTTTGCTCTTTTTGCCGTATTTAGAAACGTTGTCTTAGCAACTACGCACTAGACTGGTCAACTCTGTTAATAAATCACGGACAGCCTGAAGTCTTAACCCTCGTGGCGAGGTCCGTTTGTCAAATATTGTATTACTGATGATGACTGCGGTTGCGGCCGAAGCTTAAATGAAAAAGTAAAAGGAAAGAAAGTAATAATTACTAACGATTTGAATTTTTTTATATTTTTTAACATGTCTTTTTCTGTTGTATTCAAAACGATTTATGGTCTCCTAAAACGTTGAAGTTCAGGAACTCGCAAACTGTGTTCATTGGAAAAAAAATTTTGACGGAATTTTAGCAAACTTATTTAAAGCGTGTCATACCAAGTTTTAAATCCTTATTTCAAGTTTTGCATGAGCTAGCTAAAAACTCGCTTGTTAATGACATGATCATATTATTCAATGACGATGACTGATAAGATAAATGTTTCTAAAGTTAGCTATAGAACATATAATTGAAAGAAAAGTGCGGTACTTGGGGATTACTTGCACCAAATAATTCCAGAACGGTTTGAAATTATTTGGCCAATTTTCTGATATTTTTACCGCCTTTTAATAAAACTCCTAGAACTATATCTAGGCGGTTAGCTGTTCTAATGTGCAAGCATTTAATTCCATTTCACTTTTTAAAAACTTGATTCCAGTAAAAATATGATTGAACTGCTATGTCCAATTATAACACATCTACCCCAGTAACATTGCAGTAAAGCATTAGAATCACAAAACCATGCAAGAGTTCTGTGACTTGTTAGCTAGCTAGGCTACGTTTACTTTTAACCTTAACATATAGCATAGGTGGCCAAACATCATTCAGTGTGGTAGATTTTTAACGGAATGAATAGCTAAACATACCCAGCATTCTGATTTCAGCAAGTTGAGCAAAATTTAAATGGAGTGAAAGTTTAGTTGCATATCCTGGATACATTGAATGTTTTCATTTTTGCTATAAAGTACATCTTGGCTCCAAAATATATCCAGCTAAAAGCCCTCAAAATAAACAGTCAGATCCAATTAAACTTAAAAAATATAAAGAAACAAACGGATTAGATTTTTGTCATATTGGTTGTAGATTATGTTAACCGTTATGCTCTTTTTTCTTCGAATAACCTAGGGTAGAAACGGAGCAAGCAAGGCAAAACTCTTTTACAGTAACTACTATAGCAGGAAATCTTGAAATGTTGGATCGGCCAGTACTAGAGTTACTTCTATTAGATTAGATATATATTAGAAAGCGAAAAAGAACTAGATTGATTATTCCACAACAAACATTTTTAGTTTTTTTTATTGCAATTGGCATTCACGTCCCCAGGGTCTCTTGGCTCTTGAGCCGTTATTACCATAGTTGGTAGATATTAACTATGCTTTTTCGGAGCGCCACTATCAAATTAATTAAAAATGGAAAATGCCCTGGGAACGAGGTTGTGAAAATGCGTCTCCACAAACATTTTAATCCTGAATGATGTGTTAAATTTAATATTTTAATTTCGCTATTTCTATCTAAGAAATCCATCCTAGTAAGAATGGCAACCTTATTCGGACTATTCTTTGAATTTAACAGTAGGTAATGGCGATGATCTGACCATATATGACATTCCAAATGCACTTATTGCCAACGGTTGGCTCAGTTTGACGATATGGTTCAAAACTGTTCTCACGTTACACGGATGACATTCTTCGGATTACTAAACTGACCGAATTGGGAGTAAATTTGAACAAATTAACAACTTACATCGTTACTGAAGATTACCTTAAGCAAGTATCTAACAAATTGTTACCGTTTTTTGACATTTAAACGTGTCCAAAGATCGTATCGCATGTTTTACGTGGGAAATGAGCGAAATGTGTGCACTCTGTTGTGACCTTATTACCACCATGGTTATGTCATAAGAGCAAAAGTTCAAGGTTAAAACAAAAGTGATGATGTGTAACATTTCAGTTTTAAGGCAGAATTACACTTCGATATTACAAAAATATTAAAGCAAACAATTGCCTTGCATGTGTAGTCCAATTAATTAAAGTATGCATTGAAGCTTTTGGACTCACAAAGTTTTGAATTTAGTTTCTATCATTTTTTTTTTCAGCATAATTGTATTGAAGTGCTTATTTTGCGTATTTTAACTGAAAAAATCAAATAAATGGGAAATGATTTTTAATGTTTTACTAATATTGTAAGTACATTTTTAAAGTATTTTTAACTATAATACACAAAAAGATTTTTTTGAAAAATTGAATATTTTTATCGATAACGCGTAAATGTAACTTCGCATTTACAGTTTAGGTTAATCACTAATTAACGTTGTACAAATGGCCATACTGAATAATCAAATATTAACAGATTACTAAATGTCAACGTCTCCGTAACCGTTTGATTAAAATTTTTTAAATTTTTCGCAAGCGCGACGTTCCATAGTCACCACACTTTACATATACGTCATTTTAAACACTTTCTTCTTCTTCTTGTTCTTCTTTTTCTTATTATTATTTGCAAAGATGCAACTTATCATCAAAAACACTCACAGATTTCATGCCTGTGTACTAGCTACTAAAAAGTAAAAACGGGGATCCACCCAAATGTAAATCGGAATATTTTTTACTGACGTTAACCTTAAATGTCTGCAAAGGTATTTTTGACATATTGGAGGGATATGCAGGAAGTTACATACCATACTTTTGAATTCTCGTTCATTTGAGTTTTGTAAGAAACCCTAAGTATCTGAGATATATGCTGGTAACAGATAGAATTTCGCTTTGTTTTCCACGAATTCACACATAAGGCGAGAAAAAAGCCATGCTTTATAACTCTTAAAATAAGAAAGAAACTAGACGACCAATTCCTGTATGAATTTTTTAAGCACAGAAGATGATGGGTTTTTTTTCTATTTTTCGTGAAAAATAGGCTTTTCTTTAATCTCTATAAACATTTATAAATATTTTATTGCTTGTTCAGTAATAACATAACATGTTGCTGTAAAGTCACAGCCGAACAAAAAATTGTACGTGCATACTGTTCTGAAAACTTTTCGTTCTTTCGTATTCCTAAAAATATTATTAATTAAATCTAGCAATTTTGAGGTGCACTTTTTCTGCTGCTTTAATACTCCACTTCAATGCTTAATAAAAGCACCAGGAAACGTTTTACAAGGACATGGTACAACATTTGCAATAAAAATTGCATAAACTGTTTTTTGGAGGTTCACTAAAAACAAGGTTTTGAAGGATAAAATGATTGGTGGAGCCTTGGTGAAGTCATTCGCATTTATGCTACGTTCACACTGATGCAATTTTTTCCGTATTTATTAGTCATGTTACTAAAAATAGAAAATTTTCCGGATAGCGTTTACACACATTTTTCAAAAATTTATTCGTTTTGGGGTCAAATTCTGATGGAAACGGATAAATTCAGAAACGGAAGCTAATCTGAAAAAGTTTTTTCCATTTTCATGCAGTTTTTCGTTTTCGATTTTAGCGTTTTTGTACGAAAACGTGATTCTTGGACGAAATCGCAAAAGTGTGCTCAGTGTAAATGTAGTATTAAAATAGAACTTTTTAAAAAAGGGGAATGTTAAAGGCAATTTTAATTAGTTATATAACGTGCAAATTTGTATCAAATTAAATAATTAATGAGTTTTTCTAGATTACTTCGAAGCACTAAATCAGTTACATAACGGCACTACTTAGAAATATTTTATCACATCACATAGAAAATGCAAACGTCAGCGCAACTTTGTTTATGTTGCTAATGGCACTTCTAAGCAATGCATAAAACTTAGAAATTTCTTTCATATAACCACCACATGCTAAATGTTTTGCAAATTATGTGTGTGTGTGTGTGTGTGGTAAAAACAAGTGCAGTGTAAGGAATGACGAATTTCACCTAAAAACCTTTGAACTTAGCTCCCGAATTCCAAATTTCCATATTAATGCTTCCGCCCCTCCTCAATAACTTTTCATAGGCTTGTCTAAATTGAATCAAACTTGGCACACTTATAGTACGTCACAAAAAGAACAAAATGGTAGCAATAAATTTTTGCTTGCGTCAGCACATTTACTGTGACGTCATCGAAAGCTTGAAATTTGATCAAAATACCACTATTTACTTAAAATTTAATTACTTTAGTTCTAGAGAATTTTCACAATCTGTTTGAAGTTTATGAAAGTTATTGAACATATATTCCGGTTTTTACATAGTTCGCCTAAAGAATGTCAAAAAATTGCCCAAAAATCCTCTTTTCCCCATTTCCGGGTAAAATCCGTAAAAATCGGGAAATCGGATTAATCACGTGTCCAAAACATGCGAAATGATTGTTCTTGATAAAACAAAGAAGTGTTGTAAGTTTCAAGTTCTAAGTTCTTAACAAGAGTTATTATATTTTTCCCATTATAAGGGTTTCATAGAGATTTTTAGGGGTAGTTTTGAGTAATAGCCAATATCTAAGCTTCTGAAAGGTATGAGACCTAAAAATTTAGCATGCAGGTGTCTAATAGATAAGTATTGAAACTCAGTAAGTATTGTAGCCATGTAACATAGCATTAAGGAGTTATTATATCCGCCCCTTAATCTAATGTTGCAGTACAAATCTAATGTTGCAGTACATGGCCTGCACTATGCAAATGGAAAAGAAAATATATTGCAGAAATGTGCAAACAAAATAAAACTCTAGCAAAAAATTATGTCCCAAAAGCAAGCAGCTTTTTATAAAACAACAAAATGCATTAGGTTTCAACATGATGATTTTTTATTTATTTATTAAATTCATGCACAAAGTTATGCCGATCACTGAAATACACAGACATGGAGAGTCATCAATTGGACATTTTTTTTCAAGTTAGAACAAAAGTCACTTTCTTTACAACAGTCCTAATTTCTGTACAGGGTTTATTGATCTCTTTCCAGAACAATAATATCTATCGAGCTTCTAAGTTAAACATACGGATAGTCTATCAGTTTCTGTTATTTACTGTTCTCAATGAGTGACTTGTAAATAGAAGTCCAGCTGTATTTAAGTGCCATCAAGATACCAGTGACATTCTTATGTTGAGATGACAAGTACACTTCCATTGTACACAGCATTGTTATGCTTATATCTTTACAAATTTCATGTGGCTTTCGGTTGTCGTTTTTGATTTCTAAAAGAATGTATAGTTTCATTTAGTGGCTCCATTTAGGTATCTATTACCTTGTCTATAGCATTAAGGCAGCATTATGAAGACTTCTGATTGCTTTCTTTAATAAACGAATCATCAAAAAATTAATTTATCGCGAATAGTAATAAACCATGATAAACCCTTAGTATGCATCCTCGTAAAACTTTCTTTATTCGAAAAATGCTGTGAATTACCTGTTGAGTCTATGTTTCTTTAAAGCATTCTTCAGGGAAGGTATTTTTGAGAGGATCAATCCTTTATAAGTACTGCTCGTTTTCTCAGGTAAGCCATGACGCCCTACATGATGAAACGTTAGAGATCTCCACTTTATGTTCCATATTGGGCATTTGAGATGTAATCTTCTGCAAAATATTACCCAATCGTCCATTGCTGACACAGTTATCAAAGGTAGAAGCAAAATGAGCAGTGATTTTTCATGATGCGTTCTTTAGTTACAAGCTAAGCTATGTACTGTTTCATGAGAAATTACCTTTAAATTCTACTCGTTGTGTAAATGTCTTTTATATATGTGTTTGGTAATTAAAGAGAATCGAAAAAAATGTCAATGACATTAAATGTTTAATGATCTTGAATTTATCAGAAGAAATTAATATATGTCAAAAGTGACACAAAGCATGAACTTACAAATGGCGTCACCTCATCGAAACTTATGTTACAATTTTGATGTGAGATAAGCTCTATTATGACTAGATTTTTGACTAATTGTCTAGCTATGACAAGGGTCATGAAAAGGTCACAACATCTAGGAAAACATTTTTTGTCGATGCTTTAATATTACCTCAAACTACTAATTACTAATTATTTATCATTACCAAAAGCGGAAAATGTTTAGTAATAACAATGTCAGAATAGAAACAAAATATCTGGTGAAGTCAAGAGGAAACATATCCTTGTTTTTCGGAAAGGTAATGTTTTATTTCAAGGAAGACGGCGTAAAATTAACGACTTTTACGTTCAGATAATCCCTGCGTTATTTTATGTTAGCATGAAAATAAATATATTTATTAAGATTATTAGTAGCGGATAGTCTATCAGTTTCTCTTATTTACTGTTTTCAATAAATAAAGGTCTTGTAAGGGCCACCAAGATATCCACTAAGAGCCACAGAGATATTGATGGCATTCTTGTGCTAAATGTTTAAGAAAAAAGAATCAATTCACATACTGCTTACTAGAAAAAAGAAAGTCTAAAAGTTCCCTGTAGGCGGACAGTTATGTTTGTACCTTTTGAATGCTTCAAGAAATACCACAACGCAAGCCCTCTTCTAAATAAAACACCTCTCTAAAGCAAACAGTTTTTCCGGGCTCGCGTTAAATTATGCCTGAAATTGATCTCCATAAAGCGGACATTAGCGAACACTTTTTTCTACTCACTTACTTCTTTCCCAACATTCTTTACAACAGCTGTATGTTCATTTGACGAGAAGATTATTTTTATTCTTATCCGACGAATGGCTTTCGCTTGATCCCGTGTTGGGAATAATGATAAAGGATGAGAAGAGCCTGAAACAAAAAAATATATCCAATTTGATAACATTTTAGATCAAAAATATACTTTATCCCTAAAAAGTCTGCCTTTGGGATGTTCTATTGCATTTTCTTTTTTATTGTAATAGGCACAATCCAAGTTACATTACCCCTGAATGATATGTCTATTTAGTTTGCGTTTTTCTTTCGCCCAAGGGGTTGATATTACACCCATATCGTAGTTTCTTGTACTTTAACTTAGTTTCGTCTTGAAATTTGATATCAAGTTCAAGATGCATACTAAAAACCTTATTAAAATAAAATATTTGTATAAATAAAAATTATTTCGAAAAGAAAACGGGCAAAAAGAGACCCCCGAATCTAAGCACCATCACTTCCAAAATTGTTTTCGTCAGCGTAGCTCTGGTCGTTGCATCTTCCTTCTTTGCCATAATAAGGTCGCGAAGAACTGTGATTTGATTATTCATCAAGATAAGGTTGCGTGATTAGCTTATTACATGTAAGCGGTCAAAACAAAGTCTATATAAATATATCGCATTTGTTATTTGTAGACTAAAGATTCGTAAGTGGTTTAGCACGACCTGCTTTTTTTGTCGAAAATCAGACAACGGATCTTCATAAAGAAAGGAACGTAAAACCCTGTAAAACAGAACATATATATACGTATACATTTGTGAGTTTCTGATATGCCAAAAGTGACTTGTTCGTTCTTTGTACATTTCAAAAATGTGACTTTTCGAAGATTATGTCGTATTTTACCCATTTCCTACTTGGTTATTTGGGGGCTCCTAATTCTGGGAAGGGAGGAGGGGTGATTCGGCCGCCCATCTTTTCTATAGTTGTTATTCATTTGACATGGAATTTTTGGCCAACGGCACAAATTTGAGGAAATGGGAAAAAAATGGCTTAAACTTGAGATTTGTAACACATTTCTATAATTGCTTGGAATGTAGTCACACTAATGACCCAAACAAAAAGTAATGTAACAATATTTATACCAACAAAGGTCCCCTAAAGCTTATAAAAACATTTAACCATGACAACACTGGCATATTTTCCAAATAAATAAAATCCTAGGAAAATTAAAGCTAAATAAAAGTTAGAAAAAGTAATTTTTCTCAATTAATCTTTTAACCCTGTTTGTGACGTAATTTTGGTTTACTATCATACGAAACTTTCTGTGGTAAGATGGTCTCACATTAACAGTGACTCTACTTCCTGCTCTGATGAGAAACTGTTTTTAATTAGTTCAAATGAAGCATCATGTCGTCTGTTTCTTAATACACGGTTTAAAAATGAAGCATCATGTCGTCTGTTTCTTAATACACGGTTTAAAAATGAAGCATCATGTGGTATGTTTCTTAATACACGGTTTAAAAATGAAGCATCATGTCGTCTGTTTCTTAATACACGGTTTAAAAATGAAGCATCATGTCGTACGTTTCTTAATACACGGTTTAAAAATGAAGCATCACGTCGTCTGTTTCTTAATACACGGTTTAAAAATGAAGCATCATGTCGTCTGTTTCTTAATACACGGTTTAAAAATGAAGCATCATGTCGTATGTGTCTTAATACACGGTTTAAAAATGAAGCATCGTGTCGTCTGTTTCTTAATACACGGTTTAAAAATGAAGCATCGTGTCGTCTGTTTCTTAATACACGGTTTAAAAATGAAGCATCATGTCGTCTGTTTCTTAATACACGGTTTAAAAATGAAGCATCATGTCGTATGTGTCTTAATACACGGTTTAAAAATGAAGCATCATGTCGTCTGTTTCTTAATACACGGTTTAAAAATGAAGCATCGTGTCGTCTGTTTCTTAATACACGGTTTAAAAATGAAGCATCATGTCGTATGTTTCTTAATACACGGTTTAATTGTCTTTTTCTTCGCCTTTGAATACTTTATCATCTCAAAGAAAATTAACGTTCTATTTATTAACTATTTCGTCATAACCATATACACTTATGCTGTTTCAAGAAAATATATGTAATGACTGTAGAAAAACCAACAAATCGTATGATTACAATAAATAAAAGTGTTCAATTTAGCTAATTTATTATCATGTATAAAATATAATTATATTTCCTAAAAAGTATATACTTTATATATTCTTATTTCAAAATAATTTTGTGAAATACCTTATTCCTTATACCCTATACATATACATATATATAAATTAAGGCGAATAATTTTTTAAAGTATCAGGTTTTTTAACGACCATAGTAATGGACATAATATCACTTTTTCTGAATTAGTCTTCTTTGCTGCAGCTCTTTTCTCAATTTTTTTTTAAGAAAATCAATGTTATTTTCAAAATCCTTAACAAACAAACAACCTGCTGCGAACGAAAAAAACCCAAACAAGCAGTGATGTGTTGGTCTTCGTTCGAAATAATATTACATCTAAATATTACAATATTTTCTATTATGATGATTATTCTAACTAATTTTAACTTTCGGTTTTGTAGAAACAGGGGTTTTCATAACACTATTAACAACAACAGTTGCTTCTGTAAATGCTATATCATTCAAAGCAAAGAGAGAGAGAGAGAGAGCACATACTCGCAAAACAAAGATGTATAAGGTGCTCAATGCATTGAAGCTTTGTTTCCACTGGTGACTAACTTGAAGTAACGTGAAATAATTTTTGAAACATACTTTTTTTATTTCGCAATATCTAATCGATTATACATAGTTTCCAATGAAGAAACAGCTTATTTCATGTTTAAGAGAACACTTGGATAAGATTTTTGAAAAAGCAATGTTACTGATGTTGTTGTTTTTGTTGAGAAAATGAAGAAACTAGGATATATATTTAAATTAAAATAGTTTTTACCCAATGGAAACATCCACGGGTATTTTTGCCTGTCGTATATCGTTGTTTCGTGAGTTCCTTAGCACAAAATAAATTTTGGTGAACCTATACAAAAAAATTGTTATACTTCCAAAAGCGTGAAATATAAGGACACTACCATCACCTTTTTCAAACACTGTCCTGGAATGAGTTAGAACTAATGTTTCAATTTACGTATCAATGAAATTTTAAATGTGTTTAAATGCGTGTTTTTAAAGCGTATTTATCTCACAAGTTCTCACACTGTGTGTTTTGCAACTCACATTTGTTTGAAAATATCGATATTCCTTTGATGTTTCCCTATTTTATGAAATAAACGTGAACTTGATATCAAAAAATGTCAAGTTCACGTTATTTTATGAAAAAAGAAGGTGAGTTTAAAATAACACAAATTAAACATGTTTCCACTGTGGACTAAAATGAAGTAAGGAATTATGTTTAAAGAAAACAGATGCATACATAAAATAAATATGTGTTTTACGTCCTCCCGTCAGTGATTGACGTACAATCACTTAGTAAAATTTGTGTCTCAACTTTTTAAAATTTTTACAATCCTTTGCAGCATTTCGACTTGGTCTATTACGTTTTTGTGCGTTCTGTCATGAGTCTCCACTTAAGGTATAAGAAACTTTTTTGTCGTTATTTGCTTTTCCGTAACTAATCAGGTATTAATTTTTGTATTGGACCAAAAGAGAATGTTCTTCCTCCTGAGTTTGTCCCACGAACGTGTCCGCCTCGGCCAACGATAACCTTTTTCACCGTAATTTAATTTAACGTAATTTAACGTGGACCATAATTAACGCGAATAACTAAAAATTTGAATTTAATTGGCTTAATTGGCGACATGATTCTGCATGTCGGTGGCGACTTCATTATTTACACCAGTTCTGCTGGTGTAAGCTGCCCATCTGGCTGTGCAAGAATTTCCCTAGTGTCTTTTTCTAGTGTTTTTGCTGGTGTAACTGGTGTAAAATGCAAACCATACGGCAGAACGATCCAGGACTAACATGCAGGTGAGTATCGCGTCGTCATTATCCAGGACTAACATGCAGGTGAGCATCGCGTCGTCGTCGTAGCAAACTTTTAAACTTGATTGGTATACCTTTGTTTACAATTTTTGCAATGTTTTTATATCGTATTTTTACATCAAAAGTCGGGATATTCCACAGTGCATGTAGCTAGTTAACGAAGTGTTGGGAAAGCTAATAGTGAAGTGAGAGACAATAAAAGAAATATAAACAGAGATATGTGGTGGATCGAGAAGAGCAATTTTTAGTCAATTTTGTGGCGAATTTAGCTATATGTGATTTTAGGTTCCTAAATTTTTTTAAAAATAATTTCTAGCGTTTATCTTATAACTACTGTCCACAAAATTTCTTATATTTCGTTAACAAAAAGTTGTAAAATGTAGACATTTTGAATAGGCACCTAGCTTAAAATTTTTGTTGTTTTTTACACGTCTTTCATGCCGAACGGGTTAAGCAAATTATTTATTTCAGGTTTTAATTCTCGCGAAATCAAGCTGATTGGTTTGAAAAACAATGCCATAGCGGAATCAACCGTGACTAATTTAATAAAAACAAGAAGCCCTGCGGCTTAAAGATTTCCGCCATTAGCAATAATCTGAAAAAGTACTGAACTTTGAAGTGGACTGGAGTAATATAGGGGGAACAAAATCAGTGAATATTCTAAAATTTTAAATTCAATTCTTGATTATTATTGTAACTGTAAATCATAAACTTCTTTTCTCTATAAGAACAATTTTAAAAGAAAAATAATAAAACTGAAAATTGATGAACAAAAAAAAAAAAATAAGAACAACGGCAAGGCTGAAAATTTATCGGTTTTCTCTTTTTCTCTGAAAACCAACTTGGAAAATATCTTTTAACGTAGAATTTTTCACAGAATCAATAAAGATTTCGTGAAACTTGTATACTTCTAGATTTCAGGTCTCAAAAAGTTGTACTATACTGTATAATTCCATGCTGAATTTACCCAAATTTTCTGGTCTTTAAAAAAAGTGTATATGCCATACAACTGAATAAATAAAACATTAAAATTACAGATTTCAAACATAGTAAATATTAAAAAAAGTAAAATCTTTCAGTCAATATCTTTGGAATTACTCTAGAAATTACTGGAAATTCCATGATAAAAAAAAATTATAAAATTGATTATTCGAATATGATAACTTCTGAACAAAGTATGGACTAGTTCAATATTTCATTAGTTCAGCAATTAGCATTTGAATTTTTCAATATTTAGGTGTTCAAAACTTATACTCGCTCAATAATTTTTGAAAATGTCGATGGTCGTTGTTTGGATAACAGCTAATCTGAAAAAGAGAACATTTGTAAAATGAGCATACAATTTTATTACAAACTCAAACAGGTTGTTATTCAAATACTGTCTCTTTATAAGGCAATGCTTTTTAGCAAAAGGAAACAATTTTCAGTGATTAATGTCCTTAACAAACTTACCTTTTATTTTTGGACATTGACCCATTGACCCCATAATAGTAATCCTTTGAATAAAATTCTTTTGGATATAATAATCTTTTCCAATTGTCGTAATGAACGCATTGATTTCAGGAGCTCAAATATTTGGAGATTGTTAGAAACGGCTTGGGAAGGGATTTTTCCTTTTTTAAATTTGGAAGGGCAGGTTGTACAGATATATTCCTTATCATCAAAACTTTGGATTATATAAAAGAAAGGTTCTTCTGAAATCCCCGCATATTCAGTATAATGAAAAATTTAAGTGGTCGGCTATATAATGAATGATTACATATAACGCAAATATAAAAGGGACCGTTCTCAATGTCGTTTTTAAATTTACTAATATTTGTTTTAAAATCGTTCGACTGGGCATCACGCTTTTTCGCATTTTTTTGGCTCCGCTCTGGGTTTTTTTATATTTGGCTTTTGACTCTCTTTGCTTTGTTAGTGCTCCTTCCGATTCACAATATTTTTTATGTTTTTCTCGTTTTCTTTTTTCACGAATTGACAACATGATATTACCTATTATCTGATCAGTAGTTACAATTCGAAAATATTGTGCCTCTAGGCACCTTCTCTGTCCACGCGCAACGTAAATTTCTTTAATGTAGTTTTCAACGTGCTGCAAAGACATGAATTTTAAACGTATTGATGTGCCGCATGCAATTATTTGTCCCCGATAATCTCGGCTGTGGGGGTCGAACATGTAAAATTGCGTACTTTTCCATATTACCGCAAAACTAACGCCTCCAATTATACACAGCATTCGTGTCCTTTATCTGACGTCGAAGAAAAGCACCTTTGCATAAGTGGGGTATTTCATGTGTTAGAATGTAAGATTTATTTTCTAAATTTTGTATTTGTGTCATTTTCGACAGTTACCTGGTTCGGAAGCTCTGCCATCCTAAAACATTGCATGATCAAGATCACCGGTGTTCCAAATCGTATTTTTTTTAATTACCCACCAAACAATCGCAAAAAGGGAATTACGCATACATTGTGTACCAATAAATGTTCCAAGCCGAGGATCCCCTTGATGGAATGACCCCTGCACGGACGGCAAAACTCGCCATTGTCAGAAACCTGTTAAACATAACTAGAAGCATGTAGGCTTTCACAATTTCTGCAAGTAGCACGAAGTGACAACAAGCTAGAACTAATGCAATGTATTTTATTTGAGAATAAACAATTCGCGAGCACTTCTTCAAATTATTTTCTCACTCAACACTTTTTCACAGAACACCGATCACCGATTTATTCTCAAATCACTAAACACTTTTTCACGGAGCAAGAAAAAGTCTGATGATACGCAGTAAACGCAACCTAAAAAAACAAGAAGCCCTGCGGCTTGAAGATTTCCGCCTTACGCAAACATGTTGGAAAGCAATTATATGCGTTGCGATCGAGGATTAATTTTCGATTAATTACACCAGTTTTTTTTTTGTGTCAATTTTGAATGTTCTCGCATGTAATTGTATTGCTCTGTTGCTCGTGTGTCTGACTTAATGGTTGACTTAGCAAATGTACCCGTTAGGTATAAACCGTCTAAACTTGTGACTCGACTTAATGCAACATAGATTTGTCCTGAGTGAAAGGCTCGTTGTTTTAATAAATCAAAACAGACAACAATTTTATCAAACGTTTTTCCTTAAACCTTGTGAACAGTGCAGGCCCATGACAGCATTAGTGGGAATTGCAGCCGTTTCATAGAAGGTGAAGATGGATTATGTTTGTTATATTTGATTTCTTTCTCTACTCTATTAATTGGAACAACATTTTCTTGAATAGCATATGGATCTGTTCTCATAGCTTTAAGTCCAGTATATATGTCTTCCATTTTCAAATATATTCTTGTTACATTTCCTGAGCTATCGGTTTTCAACCGATGAACAGTACCTATCTGTCCGTTAATGAGTTTATCAGATACATCAATATTTGACGTCAACATGACTTTTGCATGAAGTTTTAACAGAAGGTTTCGCGCAAGTCCTGTCAACCTGTTTCCATTTGAGTGCGAGAATTAAGATTTTGGAGTAATTGCACGGGTATATTTTCTGGAATTTTCTCAATAGCTTCGATATTTATTTCGTCCGATGTTATGCTATTAAGCATTTTTTTGTTATGCTCAGAGGTGGGTTGATTTTCAGCAAATATATGAATTGCATTTTTGGAGTAATGTGGGTCATTTGGTGAAATAAATTTAGACTTTAGTAAATCTTCGTGTCGCGTTTCTAATTTTCCCACTCTGATATTGTTTAAAGGGGAATTAAGCCTCAAACTTAAATAGCATTATTTCGGTTAACATTATGTTCGTTTCCCAAATTCTGTTTAAAATTTTGAAAAATAAATATTATTTGGATTGATTTTAATATAAAAGTTTCCCCTTCTATGAGCGAACGGTAAGCGCCATTTAAATTTTCTAAGGCCACGGCTGATTCTGGAGACTGTTATATCGTGACGTATCTTACGCTGAAGAAGCATAAGCTTGCGCTGAGCGCAAGCAGCGAGATATGGAAAATTTAAGCTCCTGCTCTGACTCCCCTATTTCTAGAATATTCAAGTGATTCTAGTGAAATGTCAGTAACAGGATGTTACATGAATAAGCCTGAATACTCCAAACCAGAACTTGAAAAAGTGACTTATGAATCTAGTGATAGCGAAGAAAAGGACGAATTGAATTCAAGCAGACTTGAAAATTTCCATTGGTGTACCTGTACATGTTGCGTTATCTTCAATTCCTTCACTCTTGTGGAATGCAAGTGTTGCCAAGAATTTTCCAATTTATTGAATGACAAGTTCTTGAATAATAACAAGTGCATCACGATGCACAAGGATTTTGAAATTTTATGTTTGAACCGCACAGTGTTAGAGACAGACAGCCAGCATACGACATCGACGATACCAGAAAAATATAACAAACTCTCCACATATACTAATAAGTAAGTTTTTCTTCAAAAAATATGTTTCTCGTAAATATTTTCAAAGACCATATTTCTCATAGTCACACCAAAATAAAACATTCTTCGTATCTTCTTATCTTCTCACTTTTCGCTTTATAATCTTACAGGTCCACGCGCTATGAAAATACACACCATCGCAGATTATTTAATTAAATTAAAAATAATGTCATTCCTTAAATATGAAATAAAAAAGGAGAAGAGCCCATGTGCCTCAAATAACAATTTGTTTCAAAGAAGTTTTGATGAATGAATAATTTCAATAATTTTATCCTGGTTTACACTATAACTTAAACTTTGATTCCTTGTACGGAAATGAGGTACACCAGTTACTGACAGTACATGGCCTGGGTACATTATTATGAAAGGCTTGGAAAAGGATGTCGCGTGGTGATTCCAGCTTGTATTGTGCGAAAAATAATGGATGAATTTCCTGATCCAAATGGAAAGTATACTGGTTTCAAAGAATTTGTTGATATATAACGGGACTTAGCATTTTTAAACAAACAATAACAACAACGAAAAAGCGAAATAAAGTACAACGGACCAGAGTTATTTTTTTTGAATCGTTACGTTTGTTCACATTGTGTAAACAACTTTAAAAAAGACGAAGAGATCAAAAAATTGAAATGAGCGTAAAATACGTCATAGATCTCCATCGCAGATATTGTTTTGATTTTAACATGGCGATTACTGTTGTCAACTTTTATGCTAGAAAAGGGATGTAAATTCAAAGAATTTCAATTTTTTTTATATACCATCAAAATATGTAGGGTTTGTAAAAGATATTTCCGAAGAAAAAAAATTGGGCTTAATTCCCCTTTAATAATTCAATCAAATGTTGATCCCCACGCTGTCTCATAACTTCCGTTAGTTCAGCAATCTTAAAATGGTTCCAGCAATGTGAAAGATTTAACAATGCATCTTTGTATTCTGCGTAAACTGGCCTTGCTTGAATTGGTGGAAGTTGGTAGAAATCGCCACATGCTATAACAGATATTCCTGCAAATGGAATGTCATCTGCGCATCCAAATATTTCGGTTAGCCGTTGATGAATATGTAAAAGTAGCTTGTTTGAAACCATTGAGATTTCATCTATTACAATAACGCTTAGTTCTGAAAGCTTGTTTCGCAGCATACATTTCTTTTTATCACTTAACTTAGAAATGTTTTTAGTGAAACTTCTATCCGCTGGTATACCTAAGGCTGAATGTATTGTATTTCCCTCTATATTAATGGCAGCAACACCGGTTGGTGCTAAAATGAGAATTTTATCCTTTTCTAAGTTTCCTGCACGATAGAAAAGTGCTTTATTTAGCATGTCAGAAATTGTTGTTATTAGCTAAATGGGACTTTCCACAACCTGCACTTCCTGTTAGAAAAATGTGAATTGGCTTAATTTTATGGTGTGCGTTACATGCTAAACCTTTTACGTAAGTTCTAACCCAATCATTTACCACTTCAAAAATTTGCCTTTGTGTTTTATTTAATGTTCGAATCTTTTCATAGAGTTCGTCGTCGGAAATTCCAGGCTCGGTAATAGATGAAAAAGTGTTTCAAAAAACTGGGATGTTTTCGGTTTCACTTCGAATTTCGTCAGTGTCATGGTTGTTTATATTACTAATCTCATCAGAAACATCGTCGTTTTCCTGTTCGGCGAAAGAATCAAGATTATTTACATTTGCGTGAAAATTTATCATGCTTCTTCAACAAGTTCACCAAATGGTTCGCATATTCTTTTATTTGTATTTATAATTTCTAATACACCGTTTTCCAATAATTTCTCTGTGTAAGTACCCGAGTTTTCACTTAACAATTCTGCTTCCTGGCGAAAAGGATAAAACATAAAGAGCAAATGATGTGCATATCCTTCTGGATTTTTGTCTCGACTAGGTACATGTTATCTTAGAACACATTTTTCTTTTCGCAAGTTCAACATTTCTTTTGATGACATCAGAGGTATAGTTTTTGGATAAGGAGATTCGACTTGAATCTCAGCTATTATTTCTTCAAGTACTTCTGGTTGACTGCCATTTTCATCTTCTGGTTTCGGTTTTATTTTCATAGAGTAGCTTGACAAGAACTCAGCATAACACATTTGTTCCAACATGGGGTATCTGCCTTTTTTAAATTCTAAATTTGGTCTATCCATGTATCTATCCAACATGTTTCGTTTAAAAATATCCGTACTGTCTGGTGGTAAACTTAAAATTTCTTCTTCGTTACGACATACCCTGTATCGCTTCATAGGAATGTTACTATTTGCAAAAACTACAGCTGGAAATGTCTTTCGTAACCATATTTCTGGCATTATCTTGAACTGACATTTCGCGATGATTTCGATACGCATTTGCAATTGACTTCATCTGTTCAAATAATGAATCACCAGTTTCTAGTGCTTGCGATGCAGCTTTTTTCATTGCCTCTGAAGATTCATTTTCAACTTTCGACAAATAAGCACACATGTAAGAAACTGCTTTATAATAATCAAGAACAGGTTGAATGTCTATGTTAGCTGCCCATGCCTTCAAACCCTTAGTAAAATAATTATTGATAAAACAAGAATCTGGAAGCCTTCGGAAGTGAATTTGAAATCCAGTATCAGGTGAGATGCTTAGTGCGTTTTCATATTCTTTTTTTGTTATGGCTAAACTTTGAAGGATTTGTTCAATTGTACCTGGTTTGTTATAATTCGGTTCGTCTGGATGAAGAATATTGTTGAATCTTGGATTCAAATTTGAATCTATGTAAGTTTTTACTTTTTCTAGTATAGCCTTTATTTCTTTTAACCGTGTTTCTCTTTCTTTCTTTGAGATGTTATCAGGTAAAGGCTCAGCAACAATTGTACGGTCTGTAAAGAACTTGCCGAAAGAGTATCGACAATTCTTGTTTTATATTTACGACAAGATTTAGAATGAGAATGTGTTTGATATGTCGAAACTAGTTTGTAGAGATCTGGGTTGCTGTCTTTATTAGGAAGCTGACATTTAACTATGTTATCCACAAAGGCAATATATTCTTTTTTGTTATCGCTACGTAAAATTGGTGCATTGACAACCCATAATAAAGAGTGGATGTGTGGGTTACCTCTAACCTGAAATTCAACTCTAATCGCGTAGTAGTTTACTTTACCTAATGGTCCGTTGACAACTATGGTTTTAAAAAACGTCTCAACTCTGTATTGGAAATGTCTTGCTAGAAGAACTGGATTACTGTTAAGAATCTCTGTTCTTTGATAATAATTTAGATTTTCGATTTCTTCTTCAGATATGTCATTACCTTTTAATTTAGTAATGATTTTAACCAGTTCATTCCATCTTAAGTCTGCACAGGACAAAGTCATAAAAAATGTTGGAAGTCCTAGCTGTTTTACCATAGCCAAAACTTCAAAGAGAAATCGTTTCCAATATGCAGGAGTTCCTTTCAACGTGTTCATAAACGTGAAAGCGTCGTCACTGGCTATAAACGATTTAACTCTTTCTTTAAAATTCGCAGACATCATTCCTGCTGTAAGACCATCCGCTTTAATTTTTTGCATAGCGATGTTTATGCGACTATTTAAATTAAGATGTTGTGTTACTGCATGAGCAAAGAATATATAGTCAGTATCAGAGGCAAACTTCTGTCTATAATTCAGTAATCTTTGGTTGAAATACTTGGTCGGGGAAAGTGATACTTGTCTTTTCGTGTGATATCCGAATTTACCTGTTGGAAATAGATAGGGGTGGGAAAGTTCTTCACAATGCTCATCAGAAATTATTGGTATGGGAAATTTGTTCTCTCCTGGAGCAATAACAATATTTCCATCATCAATTTGGTCATTTGGAATAGTTGGAACAAAAGACGTTTCTTGGCAAGGCAAGCGATATTCGTTTAACGGGTTTTCATTCTCTTCTTCGCTATTGTCCAGGTAATCTTCATTCTTGGTTTTTACATCACCGATATTATTATTCGTTGTCGATTTTATTGCAAAATCAACGTTCATTTCATTTTCACTTTCTCCAGTTTCATGTTCAGATGTTAAATTAATCCAGGAAGGTGGTATGTTTGTGAGGTTAATTTCAATATTTGAATAAAGAGGGTTAACCAGTTTCAGATAACAAAGAACTTCCCGAATAACATCTGGCCTTACCGATTCTAAATAAACGTTAGATTTGAAATTCATTTTTTTCTTTAACGCAACTTGCACTACACCATTATTATCCATTCCTCTTGGTAAGACATTGCTTATTTCATCGGCTTTTATTGGAACATTACATATTGCACCTTTTATTTTAGGACACTGACCTTTAGGCATTATTGCAATTCGTTTAAATAAAATTCTTTTAGATTTGATGAGACGCCGAATGATAGCAGTTTAATCGCCGGTAACCGAAAACCCGCGATTTCCCGTAAATCTCGGGCTCGGCCCGTATAGTCGAATGTATACAAAGAAAGTACCCAGGGAGTAAACTAATTTCCCGAACGATTTTTAAAATTATTTTTTCACCACTAAAACCCATGAGACTTGTAGTTTTCAAAAATGTTTTCGTATTTGATGAGACGCCGAATGATAGCAGTTTAATCGCCGGTAACCGAAAAACCGCGATTTCCCGTAAATCCCGTGCTCGGCCCGTATAGTCGAATGTATACAAAGAAAGTACCCGGGGAGTAAACTCATTTCCCGAACGATTTTTAAAATTATTTTTTCACCACTAAAACCCATGAGACTTGTAGTTTTCAAAAATGTGTTCATATTTGATGAGACGCCGAATGATAGCAGTTTAATCGGCGGTAACCGAAAACCCGCGATTTCCCGTAAATCCCGGGCTCGGCCCGTATAGTCGAATTTATACAAAGAAAGTACCCAGGGAGTACTTTGCCATCAAAACTTTGTACTCTGAAGCGAAAATGCTCTTCTGAAATGGCAGGATAACCGACGTGGCGAAAAAATTTAATTGACCGCTTATATAAAGAACGATTACATATGACACATATATAAAATGGCCCATTCCCAATGCATTTTTTAAATTGGTTTATTTTTTCATCAGAATCAGGCAGATTGTTAACACGCTTACGTTTTGTTGCTTTACCTTCCCCTACATGGCGTTTCTTTGCAGTTTTTTGTGCCTGTTGGCCCTGCTCAGTTTCCCGATATTTACCTACGGACTCCCTTTGCTTCGCTTAGCCCTGTTCCGTTCCCTGTTTCGACTCTCTTAGCTTGGATCGACCATTTACCGTATTTTGATATTTGCCTATCGACTCTTTTATCTTAGCGTGTCCCTTTTCTGTTTTCTGATATTTGCCTATTGACTTTTTTACTTTAGCTTGACCCTGTTCTGTTTTTTGATATTTGCCTATCGACTTTTTCACCTTAGGTTGTCCCTGTTCCGTTTTCCGATATTTGCTTATCGACTCGCTCAACTTAGCTTGGCCGTGTTCCGTTTTCTGATATTTGCCTATTGAATTTTTTTGTTTCACTCGGCCTCTGTCGGATTCACGGTACTTCCTGTTTCTAGTTTTCTTTTTCTGCGAATGTTAAGCATAATGTTACCAGTTATCTGTTCAGTTGTGAGTATTTTGAAATATTGAGTTTCAAGACACATTGCTTCGCCAGGGGTGACGTATATTTCGCGTATGTAGTTTTCAACATGTTGCAATGAATCAAATTTTAAAAGGACTGACGTACCCTGTTCTGTTATTTGTCCTAAACTAGTTCGGCTATGAGGATCAAATAAATAAATTTGCGGGTGGCCCCAAACTATAGCAAAACTAACGCCGCTAATAATGCCCAGCATTCCTGGCCCTTTATCGGAATCAGATGAAAAAGTGCGTAATGAAGTGCTATCGTCTGTAATAATATGAGAAACATTTTCTAAACTTTGTATTTGTATGACCTCATTTTCAAGAACCAAACTATTTGGGAGCTCACTTGCGCTTAAGTACTGGTTTGTGTATCCTAGGTTTGTGTACCACTTTGTTCCTTCGGAAAGGATATGATCAAGATCACCTGGATTCCAAAAAGAAACTTTTTTAAGAGCCGACCAAACGATCGCAAACAGGGAATTACACATACATTGTGTACCAGTAAAAGTTCCAAGCCTAACATCCCCTTGATGAAAAGATCCCTGTACCGACTTTAGAATAGTGCAAGGCCCCGGATTAGTTTCAACATCACCAGAAAGCAAAAGTACCATACGGCGACAGCTTTTATATGCGGGGTTCATATTAGCGGTGGTAACGTGTGATCGAGAAAAAAAAATCTTAAAAGCTAGAGAAACCTCTGTCATTTTGTAATTTCACCAATAAATTCACTACTAAATTCACCGATAAGTTCACTATCAAGTCCACCAATAATTTCACTATTAAGTTCACCAATAAGTAAATTCAAGTTCAAGGTTCAGTAAGTTCAATTAATTCTGAATATCTGAATGTTCTGAATAACTAGCTTTTATACTCTGTCGAGTTTCTTCTCTTTTATACTCTGCCGAGTCACGGTTGTCGAACCTAAAAAAAGAAAAGAAATTCATTGTAATTTTTTGTTTCAATAGCACGGTATAAAAATTAACAAACTTATGTTAAAAAGTATGTGACGTTAATTTTAATTGAAACATGCACTTAAAGCAGCCTACCTCCCACTCCTAAATAAATTATAACCTGAAAATCGTTTATAAAATACTAGCTGTTAACCTGTTGTAATCCACAAGTTTGTTAGATTAGCTGGTTGTATACACGTTTTTTTTCCTATAAGAAAAGCGTTTTTGACCTGCTTCAATTTTACTAGCAAAATGCTTCTAGGCTGAAACTTTCTTACTATTTATTCTTCTCTTTTCTTTGTTTTAAAACACTATTTTCGTTGAGAAAAAAAGACTGTTATTTTTAGAATAAATTTTTCAGGATGTAACTTCAGTAAAAAAATTGTGTTGTTTCTTGACCTGTAATTGAAAATACGCGTGTTTTTTTTTCAATATAAGAAATTTTTAAAATCTTAAAAATGTTAAGACAATGCCCAGCCTCGGTATGACAGGATTCAATTCCTGGAGACCTTCATATTTACATTTTTATACAGTTATTTAATCACCATAATTTCGAAACAGCATATATCATGCTATATCGTTTATGTGTGGAAAAATCCATGGGGTCACCCGTCCTTTATATATCACATTTCATTTCGCTTGTGGTTTTACACAAGTCCCTTTTGGTCGACAAACAGACAAAATACGGCTAGTATCAATATAAAGACTAATCGTTTAACCCTGAAAAAATTCATGGGGTCGCCCGTCCTTTATATATCGCATTTCATTTTGTGCGTGATTTTACACAAGATGCTTTTGGCCGACAAACAGACAAAATATGGCTATTATTAATATAGAGTATAGACTCCTATACATACGAAAGGGTGTCCAACGAACAGACAAAATATGGCTATTATTAATATATACTAATCGTTTACCAATGGAAAAATTCACAGGGTTGCCCATCCTTAATGTATCGCATTTTATTTCGTGTGGTTTTACACAAGACACTTTTGGCAGACAAACAGACAAAATACGGACTGACAAACAAACAAAATATGGCTAACTAATAGTTTACCCATGGAGAAATCCATAGGGTCACCCTACTTTTATATATCGCATTTCATTGTATAAAAACCATACATTTACGTTAGGTATATACGTTAAGGGGGCTTCGAACATTTTTTGGGCCCTGTTAGCAGTATATTGCAGTTAGGATTCGGATGACCTCCCTCCCCCTCTTTAGCGGATTTCTGTCCGTGAAATACACGGCGATATCCCATAAACAGGGCCCAAAATTTCTTTCAAAAGCCCCTTAACCAACGAGGGTGTCAATGAGCTGCATATGCCGTAAAAAGTGCAGGTGTTTTCGAGCAAGTTCGGTGTTTTGAAAAAAACCTCAAGTATTTGCCCGACAAAAACCTGTATAGACCCGAATAATGCTCGAAAAAGCAATATAAGATTTACTTGATAAAAAACTTATATATTAACTTTATTAACTTCTTTATCTTCAAGCGCCTTCTTCCAACTATCGACTGCATGAACGAGGGTGTCGACTTGCCGGAAACGCCGCAAAAACCACTGGGCTGTCGGTCGAGTTCCGGCAATTTAACAAAAACTTGAAATTTCGCCTGGAGAAACCCGAAATCAACCCGAAACAACATTTTTTAAACATGTATTACCATGTATAATTTATTCTTTTAATGTCGAGCAGTGGTAGTGCAAGACTGTTTTTTATATCACTTATTTCATAAACAGCTGTAATAAAATCCCACAAATAATAAACTGTAAGTACGACGACAAAATAGCACCTCCCTTCTTCTCGTAAGAATTTAAATGAGAACAATGAGCTTGCCCGCGTTGCATTTCGGGCGGTTTCGGACAGACCCAGGCTTTTTAGGGCGGTTACAGACGAAAACCCCGAAAAAAACGCCCGCGGCCGCCCTCACATACACGGCGTTTTCGGCGAGTCGGCACCCTCGTCTGCATGATGTTACAAGAAATTGCACTTCAGGAATGCTCCAGGCGAGTTCGTGAAAGTGCGGGCGGTTTTGGGCCAATTTAATTCGAAAAATTTCCAAATTCGCCTCTACATATGCGGGCGTTTGCGGCTTATCGGCAACCTCTTCTCAGCTCAGCAAAATTTTTCTTAGGATCTAGAGAGAGGCTCAAAATCTGAAATTTTTTCCCTTGGCACTAACTATGGCAGCACCTCACAGAAACTCTAAACTAAGTTCACCCAATCTCCCATTTTACAGGATTCCAGGGTTGGAAGGTATGTAATTAGCAAAAGTGGTACATATATAGCTAGCTATACTTTATTTTTTCCCAGTCAGCATATGATGGCATGGCATAACTTTGTAAATATTTAAAGATTTATATATCTAGCCTAGATACTTAAAATACTATTCCCTGTTAAGTTAGAAAAATACTGTAGCTACAGGGAAGTTTTAAATTAAAATATTAATTACCTATAATTCAGTTCAACACCACCAAAATTTAAAATTTCTTCAATGTTAGCTAACTAGCTAGCTATTTGGAATGTTCTAGGTGATACCTAGCTCAACTTTTCGGTATGTTCGGTTGGTTCTGGAACGTTTAACAGACAGGAATTCAATATTAATACGTATTTTTTTCGTCGTTTTTCTTAATGCAGATATAGCAGTTCTAGTCTTTCACCAGCAAGAAAATGGCTTTCTGGCTACCTAAAAAATTGCGACTTTGGGACGGGTCGTAAATGTTAATACTGTATTGTCATTGGTTGAAAACTATTAGCCTGTAAACCATGCAATAAACTGAAAAAGTACACAGTATCTATACTAGTACTAACTACCCGCGGCTTCCAGGCTCTGTGCTGTCTCTATATATCTATATATATAGAGACGGCGATTTTAAAGATTCCGCCCCGCGTGGCGATGGCGGAAATCAAAAAAGATTAATTAATTAGTGATTTATTAATACCAAGAGCAATAAAAACTGTAGGTAATCAATGACTTAAAATTGCCAATGATTTAAAAAAATAAATCGTTGGCACTGGTAAGATTTTATCAATATCTAAAATACATAACGTATATACCTGTAATTAGGTTGGGTAGAATAAACTGAAAATATAACGGGTATCCAAGTGGAAAGTGACAACTTATAAGGAAGAAAAGTCAGTATAATATAAATATATAATTCAGGGATCGCCCTCTAAAAACGCTCAGAAATCCCTAAAATAGCTTCTTTTTTACTTCGAAATATTCTTATTAAATAAATAAATTACATAGTAAAAAAAAGAGAAGGCAAGCAGCCCCCACCCCCGGCGCCATCCATGTTATTATCAACAAGAACCTCAAAAACAGAAGCCCACATAACAGGTTGAAATGTGTTGCGGAATTAAATTTCATGGGTCTCTCCTCCATCCTCATAATCATAATATTACTCTTTCTTCCCATAAAGGATTCCTTAACAGGTTGATTGATTGTTGGTTGATAACAGTATTACACGTCTTTTTTTCATAAGAAACATGAAATTTGAAATGACCCTGACTGTTTCTTATTTTCATTTTCAGTCTGAAATGTTTCTTAAAAATAGTTTATCTAAATTTCCCATGGAGAACGTTTATTGCTTCTGGCATAAACACCATTCTATATCTCTTTTACCAAATGGAAGTTTTGATACACATACTAGCCACAGAACAAGACAGTTACGGTTATTTCCATCAACTTAAAACCACAATCTCCAACATTTTTAATCTTCAGTTGATTCAATTACACCTATCGAAAAGTTGTTTCGTCAATAATCTTGACGCTGTTTCTAAACGAGTAATCAAAGTAAGCAACGTGTTTATGCTTATGTTGGTGCTCCTTATTGCTGTTGGTCTTATTGTTCTTTATCGTCAAATAAGAAGAAAGACAAAATCAAAATGTTTCGAGCATTTTAGGAATTTAAAAAAATACAGGACGTATGTGAAATGTTTACTGGTGCTTTTACATCGAGCACATCTGGCCAAATAAATTGGGAGTCGGTAGTAATTGTTCGGCGATTATTGATTTGCAATTTTGTGATAAATCCAGTTGCACGAATGATGTTAACGATACCTTTGCTGTTATCTTACCTTGTCCATCATCTTTACGTGTCGCCATATCGTAACAAGTTTTTAAATCACTTAGAAACTATTTCGTTGTCATTTTTGTTGATAATCAATGTGGAGAACTTGTTTTTTGCTTTTGTTTACATGAACGATCAATCAAGTGTACCTGGCATCAATGCAATCACAAATATCTGTGTTTGGATTCAACATATCATTTTCACAGCACCATTGTTAATTTTTGTTGTTTTAGTTGTTGTTGCTGTTTTTAGAAAGATTTGCGTCACAATATGGAGATGTATTGGCGTTAAGAACCAGATAAACATGTGAATAAGACACTTTCTCGCTTAAAAATTGACATTTCTTTTTTGCAAATACATTAAGTATATTCCAAGTTGTTAAGCATTTATTGGTATTTGAGTAGAACAAAAGAGTCCTTTGAAACTATTTTCTGTTATTTTTCATGACCAAGTAACATTTTTGAGTTATTTTTCATTCAACACAATGAAATTGGGTATTTTTTCGCACATTAAAGCGAACGTTAAGTTAGACTGCTAACGCCAATATTCCTTTCTTTTAAAGTAATATTGCCCGTATATTGATTGGATTTCTATTTTCATTAGTTTATTGATATATAGTTATGTTATTAATTTCGCACCTCCAAAAATTCTTGACCACCTACTGACTGTAAAAAACAACTTTTGATCAGCTAACATTATCTGAGATTTTAGCTGATATTATCGTGGTTTATGTTATTATATACTATCTTAATAGTTGTAGTTGTAACAATTTTATGAAAATTGTTTGCATAAAGATTTTAAAAGTATGCTAAATCTTACACAAACAAAAGTTTCTTCTTTCTCTTCCTTCGACTAACAATTGTGAAACATTAATTTCACGACATTTAAACTTTGCTCACAGCTTGGAATTAGAAATATTTTTGTCGTAAATAAAAGAACTGTATTTTTTGACACTCTCCTTTTCATGATGAATACAGTGAAATTTTCAAACATGATGGTGACACAATCCCAGTATTACAACGGGGTAATTCTCCCAGTCTCATGTTTTTGTCAATACCTAATTAATGCACAATAAAACTAAATATGTAATTTTGAACATGTAGTGAATCTCCTCTAAAAATCCTACCATTTGTTTTCTATCTACACTTTCTTGGTGTTGTTATTAAGAGTAAGCTTCCACATGACATTCTATAGTGTAAAAGTGTGTGACAAGTTTCCATAAAATTTCCAGAATTTTAGCATGTGCCACAAAAGAATTACAAACGATTGGCCTTTATATTTGGCGTAAGCGTCCTGGATATAAAGGTAGTCTTGGACGAATAATTTCAGAATAACAAACTATTTTCATTTCATAGAAAAATCTCAGATAATCTCTTAATTTATCGTGATCAGAATTGCGAGATCGCATAAGCCAAATTTGGCGTTCCATAGTAAAATACTATCTGATGATTTTTAAGGAGAACACCAAATAAATTTTTGTAGAACGTCTTCGGAAGATGTTTTATGAATTAGGTCTGGTGAGTCGAATTTTAATAATGAATTGGAGAAATGCACTGCCCTCGACTTTTTTAAGCAGACTAAATATCGGCTTGCACAACAGGAGAAAATGATAGTTGAAAAAAAGATTCTACTAACGCACTTTCCTATCCCACTGCGAACCCCCTAATAGCCAATTAAGTAAAATTATTATCTCGATCACTATATCCATATTACATTCTAATTTAGAATGACTTTTTTTATTTTATTTCGTGCTTTCAGTATTGAGGGTGCGAAAAGATTATCTGTTGTTACAAAATAAAAAAAAGTGCAGTGCATGTGTACTTCCAATAAGTTTGCAAAGAGAGACAATGCAGTTTCGCTTCCATCAAAACTTTACATACGATTAAGACTTCATTCCAATAAACCACAAAAAATTATTATCGCTCACAATAACATCTTGTTTTTTTCCTACTCCAAAATAGTCTCATTAGCTACGACTAGCTTTTTTTCATTTTATGGAAACCATAAAAGAAACAACGCGTGTGTGTTTAGTTGGAGTTGTTTTTCATTGAAACCATTCTTCCTCTTTCCTTCTGGAATGTAAGTGACGTTCAAATGAAACCAGTAGGTATATTTTTTTGGTTTCCCACACTAAAGTATTTTTCTTGCCTAATCTTCCCTAAAGTAATATCGTGTGAAAGCATAGAATATCAAAATACATGGCATTAATGGAATATCTTAAGGGAGATTTCTATTTCTGTTTCTATGACGTAAATAGCAAAGAATATTGCGCATTCGTGCGTGCTACGTTCTACATATGCGTGAAAATACGATAAACAATCGTTCAGAGTCGCCCAAAAACTCGATTTCCTAATATTTTCGATCGCGGGAAGTCCTGTGAAAAATGAATGGTGGAGGATAGTCGTAAGCAAGTAGGCTTAATTCGGCACCTGAGTAGACCTGACCAAGTATTGGTTGTGCTGACGTCAGCAAAAATTAAGATTGTTTATGCAGTGAGTTTAAGGGGCTTATTACATGAGCCCGGTTAGCCAGGTTAGAATCAGCTCGCTATGACATGAAGTTTTCTTGGCCAGTGCCGAAAAATAATTACATAAATATTGTTTTAATAAGTTTTTACATATATTTATTGTTCTTAATGTATAAAATATTACTTTCGTTGAAAAGTTTATAAATTAAAATAAATTTGTTGATAAAAGTCTGTTTTTTAATATTTTTTGACAAACTGAACGTCCCACGTTGTTAAAAGATCCTGGGTCCCGCCGGGTTCTATTTACACCTAAGATATCCTAACGAAGTGCATTCTGACTTAGCGTTAAAAAAATGACTTGATTCGCTATGTTGCTCAAGGAATGCAACGAAAATCAATCCTTCACGACATGGAAATTATTTTTTCTGCTGTTGAGCCTAAAGTCATTAGATAGGCGTTTGAGATATTTCCAATAAACTACATTGGCAAAAACGTCCCAGTCCATGCTTGTAGTGTATCTCTTTGTAATCCCGTCGCACTTTGTAATCCCGTCGCACTTTGTAATTCCATCGCACACTTTGTAATCCCATCGCACTTTGTAATCTCATCGCACTTTGTAAACTAATTTTGTCGTACTTTGTAATCTCATCGCAATTTGTAACCCATTATGTCGCACTTTGTAATCTCAAACCTATCGCATATGGAATCCTATCGTCGAACTTTGTAATCCCTGGGCCTGTCACACTTTGTAATCCCTGGACCTGTCGCTCTTTGTAATCACTGGACCTGTCACACTTTGTAATCCCACCCTGTCACACTTTGCAATCCCTGGACCTATCGCACTTTGTAATCCCTGGACCTGTCACACTTTGTAATCCCAACCTGTCAAACTTTGTAATCCCTGGACCTGCCGTACTTTTTAATCCCACCCTGTCACACTTTGTAATCCCTTAGAAATGATGAGTATAAGATTTTTTTGATCGGTACATACACTTTTATCTTCTTTCACACCTTTCGTCTTGTGGCGGCGAAATTCGATATTAGCGTCCTGTTTCATTAATTAGTTGTGTAATTGTAATCTGTAGTTGTAAGGACGAAAAATTTGCCTCTGTTTGTAGTGTTCTAAATGAATAAATGAATGAATAGACCATAATTAATTTTATGAAAAAACACAATGTGTCGGTAATAGACTTAAATATCTTTATAAACGTTTGGAAAGTAATAACTGCCTCGATTAGAGGAAGAGAAATAAGATACATTGATTTGGATAAACCATAAAACACCAACAGGGTAATGCGCATTAATATTAGGTATTATTTACTTCCAATGGCGTTTTGACTCATTAGCCATGATGCATACTTATATTAAGGCGCCAATTAGGTAAATTCTCTAATTTAACGCGTGGCAAAAAATAAATATTTTGGACGGCACGCGTAGAAAATTAGACTGAAAATAATTATAAAATTTCGGATGATTTATTTGAAATACTTGATCATGATAATATACAAAAATTACTATTAATTGAAATTAATAAAAAATTTCATTCTAATTATTCCCGGCTTTCTTTTTCTTCTTTTTCTTGTTTTTATCCTCCACCTCCTCTGATGGATGTTTGTTTGAATAAGCCGTTCAAAGCCGTCTTACGAAGATGCTGGGTGAATTACATTTCGAGTGTTATAGAAAAATTACCTGATTCAAACGAAGACCCGAATTTTAAAATCCCAACTCCAACACGCCAACAAATAGTAGATTGAATAAAGGAAGCATTTGACCATATTGCGAAAAACGTCGAGATGGTGAAGCGCACTTTCGAAGTCTGTGAAATCATGACATCGCATCCCAATAAAGTTCGTAATGCAGACTTTTACAAGAAATATATGGAAAAGGCTTTGGAATGTATTGACGATGAAGAAGACGATAATGATGATCCTTTTTCAACTGGTTTGTAAAATATCCAGAAATATCTAGGTTGTTAATTGAAAACTTGAAAATTACAAAAAAAATCTCTTTATGTTTATGTTTTTCGTTATGGTTTGGCTACGCGTAATAATTAGACGAAAATAAATTATTCTGAATTTCGGCTACGCGTTTATAATTGGACGGAAAAAAATTACGATTTTCCCTAAAAATTGGTGCTACACGTTAATTAGAACACACGTTAAATTAGAGAATTTACGGTAAGAAACTATATTATATCAAGATTATTATATCAACTCGGAAAATATGAGATAGAACTTTCAAGATTGATTGGTCATTTCATTCCAAAATAATAAGAAATGAACTACTAAAAGTTTAAGGGACATTTTGTAATTGTTATGCTCAGAGCTTTTTTGAGTTAACAGGGAAAATGCGTGTGTATAATGCACAATTTTCTCAACGTAATATCAACACAGGAATCTTTTTTAATGTATATTTTTAACACATTATATAACTGGCTGCCACATTGTTCTCATTGCCGTAACCGCCGGGGGGGGGGCAGGGGGCACAGCCCGCCAATCTAGAGATGCAAAATTAATCGGCGCCCACCATGGGGGCGCCTCAGGTAGCCACTATATAAAGCGAAATTCATGTATGTAATTTTTGTATATAGGCCCCCCCAATATTAAAATTGTGGTTACGGCACTGGTTCTATATCATCAGAAGTCTCTCCAATAGCCATACCAGTCACAGTTTTCTTCTGTTTTATCTCATTTAATCTACAACTTGAAATAATTAGAACTGAAAAAGAAGGCTTTTTCTTTACTTTTTTAATTCAACTTTATCTATGGACATGTTTTATGTTTTAACTTTTCTACTCCGATGTGTTACAAATCGTTTCTCTTCTTGATGCTATTGTAAGAACAAAAAATTAAAATTAAATTTTCTAATTGCTGTAATTAGCGAATACAGCGCCATCTTTGTAAAGTGCCTAATTATTTATACTTATGAGCATTTAACGTTGTTTCTATAAGGAGAACTTGAAACTTTAAGTATGTTTATGTTGGTTTTTTGATTTCGAATACAATTTTACACCACCGTTCTTATTAAATATGCACGACAAAATTTAGTTTTTTGTACACACGAAATAATGGTGCGTTAAAGTTCTCAAAGGTAGATGTTAAAAGTTTAGATGAAAACACGTATTTGCACTTAGCAATATAACCTAATGTATTTTGTAAGTACTTCTATTTTTCTGAAATTATATCACACTTTCTTCCTTAACCCTATTCCGGCAGGAGCTACCGGTACCTCCAGCCCCCTCCCCCCCCCCCCTACAGATTTCTTTAAAATAACTTTTGAACTTCTACTGCTAAAATTTGGTTACTTTTTCATTGTTTATAAATGTTTATGTTTACAACATTTTTCCAAGGAAATATTTTTGATTTTGGTTGAAACATTTTAGGGTTATATTAAACAAATTTTCTAGAAGGCAACTTCTTGAGGAGTCCCAAAAATGTCCGACTTCAATAGAGTTAATACATATTTAGGCAGGCAGGAAATGTGATCAGTTGTCATATTTTAACATCATTATCAGCGTGATCTAAAAATTCTTCCTTTCCAATTAAATTAATGAATTTATTAGCAAGTACGATATCTTGTTTTGTTTCTTTGTCGAATAGAAATAAAATTATAATCGATTGAGTGAAGTGAATTACTTTATAACCAATACAAATAACAACATATATCTAAAACGGACAGAGAGTGGTGTTTGTTTTGTGCATTGTTTTAGTCTGTTACGTCGTATTGTTCTTATTTGGGCTTATTTTTTTACCACCATTCAGAAAACAAAAAAATGTTTCTGATAAGTTTTATACTGCGTTTACTTAAGCACTTATACGGATTGAAAGAAAGTATCCGGATTCAAACGAAAACATAATATTTGAAAACGAAAATGTTTTTATGCGTTTTCACGTGTTTACCCTCATATATAAAGACGCATAAGTTTTTATGGTTTTACACTTGTAGGGTTATAGCAGTTATTCGGCATGTTATACTATAATGAATAACAATTGATAAAAACTGTCCTTGGAAATTTTCTATTTAATTGAACAAGGTACTTTATTTTGAACAAACTTTATCCACCATTCACTAGTTCTTTTGCAGAAAGTATTGCCATTATTTGGTAATTTTTTTTCAAGTTGTTCTGTTCGTTGCGTCACCAATAGTGTGACTATTAGAAAATGCAGCTGAATAAAACAGCTAGCAATAATTATCACAATGTACATACATTTAAAATTGTCAGTCATGCTTACTTGTAACTTCTTTTTGATCATCTCACTTGGAAAGTACTTTTTCTTTGCAAAATCACCTTTGCATTATATGCCAAAGTTATTGGCAGTTTACATTAGAAAATTTAGACGGATTCATTCAATTATTACAGATTCACACAAATCCGGAAAAAAAATTTAGAAAACTTTGCCTTTTTATTTTTCACCGTTTTCATGCTAAATACGCATAAAATTTGCAAAATTTAGTGTAAACGCAATCCGTATAAATTTTTATTTTTAGTAACTTGACTCATGAATCCGGACAAATTTGGTGTGTAGTGTAGACGCAGTAAAAATTTATCAATACATACAGAAGGACCAACTTTTAGCATTGAATTGTCACTTAGAACAGGTTAAGGAAAATAGATTTCGGTCCCGGTAATTTGTTTTAAGATTTTATGTTTTGAGCTTCATTTTGTACAATCTTTTTCTAATACAAAAAAATTGTTAGGGTTAAATTACAAACAGTGAGAGAAACATGAAAAACATCATGGCGATACAAATACTGCTTGCTTTAAGCTCAACTACAACACGGCCAATTTGTAAAAGATGGCATCCCAAGTGCTTCTCTCAACAAGTGGTACGTCCGCCAAAGCAGCGTCAATATAACGGACCCTCATCGACAATCCGTCCGGTAGTTACTGCAACAAACGAGGTAAACTTACAAGGACCTCAGATTGGATTTACGAAAAAAACTTATAAGGAGTGTAAGTGGAAACTTTTTAAAATAAATTCTGTCGAAGAGGTTTTTGCTACTTTTGTTGTTTGGTAAATATCCTATTTAGATGTGTGTACTACCATGTAGAAAAAAAAGCAAATGTCAGCGGGATTCTACACCATTCTTTTGAAAAGTTGAGAAACCTTCCTCAAAATCGTGGCATTTTTTTAGCTAAACCTGCTTGGAAAAAAGAAATGGAATCTTCAACAGAACATAACAAGATGATCAAAAAATATCGTCAGATATGGGGTCGAATTAATATCAGAAGTATGTGGGGTCTTTATTTTAAGTGTTATTTAAAAAAAAAATTATTTAAAAAGTGGGTTTTGTATCTTCTCATTCTTTCCACGGTCGTCGAACATTTTCCCTCAAAATAAAAAATAATACGAAAACTTTTCTTAAATACTCAGCCAAATTCTAAGATACGAAATATAAAAACGCAATATATAATTTAGCCTAGGAGGATAAAAATGAGATATTTCTATCTTCTTAGATTTAGCATAAATTATGCTAAATACTTAACACAAACTAAATTATTTTCCGACAAAAATATTTCCTCCACGACACATTTTTCTCGACATATAATTTTTACCTGCTAATTAAGATCCTGCAAAGTATTTTAACTTGAAGAATGTGGAATCTTCAACCTAACAAGAAGGGGCTATTTTCGTTATTTTTGCTTTTCCTGGTGAAAAACTTCATTGACAAAGAAATACTAATTGTAATAACAAATAACGCAAAAAGAAAAACTAAAAGAAATGCAATCTTGCACAATTACACCAAGGAAAATTGCCGTCAGGAAGAGTGACGAAATAATTTTAATAGTTAACAACATCAAGCTAACAGAAACGACGAGCAGCAGTTTAAAATTTCATCTTGAAATTTTAAAGATTGATGCTCCAGACCTGTTTAAGCATGGCTCTGGTGTTTCGTATATGTTTTTTTGTTGTTATTATTTTGCTACGTTCATATTATTTAGATAACTTGACGTTATTGTTGGATTACAAATGGAAATTCCGCGCAGATACATGAAGACTATTCATGCTTTCATTTCAATTTCAAAAAAGAAGTGACCACACGCAAAAACAATTATCGGTAGCATGAGAAAGAATTTTAAGAGAATTTGCATCTTGGATTATCCTTATTTCATGGCAAAACTCAGATTTAGGTTCGAGAATGTTCTTTTTTTTTCCCTTTTTGGCCAAAATCTGAGGGTTATATTCTCATAAAATTGCTTTTATAAAAAAATTCTGTAGTTTAACAATATTACAAACAGATAATTTAATTGCAAATATGATTTTTCCCTGTGCCCTGTGAATAATTACTCCGAACAATACCCATCTAGGATAATTCCTCTTGGTAAGTTTACCCTTGGATAATTTCCCTCAAGTACACTTCCCCTTCGATAATTGCCTCCCCATGTGCTATGCACAAAGATAGTAGTCGGTAATTCTAACAATGTACTGAAATTTAATGTTTCAACGTCCACTTAAATTTTACCACTAAGAGGGAGGGTCAGAATGGACACCATGTAGTAGGGATCTATCAGAGTGGAAGAGATGTGTTAGACTGGAACAGATGTGTCAGACTGGAAAAGTAGTGTTAATGCGGAAGGAATATTTCAGTGTGGAAGAGTTGTGCTGAAGTAGAATATAACTATCAGAGTTGAACGCATGCGTCGGGGTAAGGGGTGTAGCGGAGCGGAAGGGACATAAACAATTTCTCGCAAACGTTGATTTTCCAATCTGTGAAAGTAGAAAGAAAGAAAGAAGAACTAGCCGGGGGACCCACCGTTTTGACGCGGGTTAAGCCACAAGTAGATGTGTGACCCTGCGTTAAACACCAGGTTGAGGGCTTATAAGAGCCGTAAACTGTGCCATACATCCGAGTGGAGCGCTTTAGTACACGTATACAGTATGTCATAAATTTAGTGAAGCGAACACAACCTTATATATAGTGTTTCAAGTGTAATATATTTTTCAAAATATAACTATCCTGCCACGTTAGCTGAAATAAATACAAAGTTTACAGCCTGTTGTTACTCCGTCATAGAAAAAACAATTCACAATATTATTTTATTTTGTAAAAAAGTTAATCGTGACACGGGGCTGAGCGCTTTGTACAAGTAAAACATGTTCCACATCCGTATAGGCATAATACCCTTTTCAAAATCGCAACTTCGGTTAAATAAAAACACATGAAACAGCCCGTCATTAACACCAGACTGAGCCGTTAGTACAGGTAAACCATGTCGCACATCCGCATAGGTGTAATACCATTTTCAAATAAAAAGTTTATCGCAGCTTCGATTTATAAAATAACACAGGAAACAGCCCGTCGTAAATAAAAATAAATAAAAATTTGTCAAACTGAAGAAAAACTTTAAAAAAAATAGGAATCTAACTGATTTCAGCAGGACGCTGCCTCGAAACCTACGTTTGTAGCCAAAATCTTAAAATTGGTTTGTTTAAGATTTATACATGCCTAGAAAACATGACGATATATTTATCTTATCAACCATAGTGGACGACATTGTTTTTACTCTCAGAACCCCTCATATTAAATCTCGCAATCATTGAGGGTAAACAATATTTTATTTTTTCTCTTTGTTAAAAAAGTATTTAAAAAACCATGGTCTCAGGCATCCATATAAGGCTTTCGGTTATCAAGTTATCAGCGGATCGAGTCCCGGATATCATATAGGGTATCGGATTCAACTTTCTCATATGCCGCATAGTTAAAAATCAGGACAAAAAATTGACTTGTAGGGACAAATTTCGATACCCCACACAACCTCGTCCCCAGGGGTTTTTGCCTTTTTGACATCGAGGCGGACGGCGAAATTACCCCTGGTACAGGCTGGTGAGTTCTGTAATGCGATTGGCTTACATCTGACATAGATAATTTATTCGCGCGTCATAATATATGCAACAATTTACTATAAAGATGGCGGATTTTGTTACAAAAACATTGAAAGATTATGTGGAAATGTTCAAAAAGGGTGAGCTAAACAGTAAATATTTTTATAAAAGATGTTATTTTTGACATTTTGAATGATAATAAGGTTCTTCTTTAACCCTATTCGGTCCGGGGTTTTTCGAACATATTATGACCGGGGGGGGAGGGGGGGCGGAATCCGCCACCCCTTCCCCCCCTCAATAACTTTTCATAGGCTTGTCCAAATTGAATCAAACTTGGCACACTTATAGTACGTTACAAAAGGAACAACATGGCAGCGATAAATTTTTGCTTGCGTCAGCACATTTCCTGTGACGTCATCAAAAGCTTGAAATTTGTTCAAAATGCCACTATCTGCTTAAAATTCAATACTTTAGTTCTAGAGCGAATTTTGACATTCTGTTTGAAGTTTCTGAAAGGTAAATAAAAGTTATTTAACATATTTTCCGGTTTTTACATAGATCGTATGAAAAATTGCCAAATATTGTCCGAAAATCCGGTTTTTTTCGATATTCGGGTAAAATCCGAAAAACTCGGAAAATCGGATTAATCACGTGACCAAAAACATGCAAAAAGATTCTTCTTGATGAAACAAAGTTGTGTTGTAAGTTTCAATCTCCAGACATAATCCTAACAAGAGTTATTGTATTTTCCCTATTATAAGGGTTTCATAGAGATTTTTAGGGGTAGTTTCGAGTAATAGCCAATATCAAAGCCTCTGAAAGGTATGGGACCTAAACATTTTGCATGCAGGTGTCTAATAGATAAATATTGAAACTCAGTAAGTATTGTAGCCATGCAACATAGCATTAAAGAGTTATTAAAAAAAAACCGTCAGGGGGGGCGGAATCCGCCCCCCCCCCCCGACCGAATAGGGTTAAGGTTAGTAAAAAACATGACTCTGGCAATTTAGCTGGATGAGTAAATACATGTAGCTAGCTAGCTAGCTCGCTAGCTCGCTAGCTAATCTTGCTAACATGTACATAGCAGTGCCATAACCACAATTTTAATATTGGGGGGTGGCCTATATACAAAAATTACATACATGAATTTCGCCTTATATAGTGGCGCCATGGTGGGCGCCGAGTAAAAATCTTTTAAATTTTGCATCTCTAGATTGGCGGAAAATGCCCTTCCAGACGTCAATGATGTCATGGTTCAAAGTTAAAAATCACGGTGAATGTTTCGATGTTTTTGCAATTTAGAAAACCTGCATTGTTTTTGGCATCAAAATTTTAGATAAAAATTTCATCAGAAACCAAAAGATAGAAAGAGATACATATTTACATTACACGACTACAATATCTTTCTCTCTTTCACTATAGATATGTTTATCATCTTTGCCACAGAAACGTTTTAGCCATTAAAAGAGTCTGTCTCCCAGTGCCGTCCTAAGGTCGTAGATTTTTCTAATGTATACATTCGCTAAAAAATCAAATGCAACATTTTCGTTGACAGGTACATACTAGTCGAATTTTAGCCTAAATACCATAATAAGACTAGCGCATCCAAGCTTCGTGCCATCTCCGGCCCCCTTTTAAAGATTTCGGCGAGGAAAATCAATTAACATAATGTTTTGCTCCATTAAATAAAATGGGTGGACCTTTATGTATCATTTGATAGATAGTTTTGCCTACGGGTATGTCATAACTGGAGCCAGGTGTTAGAAATAGCAGCACGATTCGAATACTTCAGTTAATTATTCATTATGTGCGCAAAGAAAGGATAAATAGATTAATCCAGACCTTTCAAGTTGAAAGAGTTTTGTTACATCAATCACTGAATATTTACAATCGAATTTTTCAGCATATTAGAATGGGAACGAAAGTACTCGTAAATAAATAATTACAAGAAGAAATATTCTGTGAAGATCAATATATCTTAATATACTTTTACGTTTTCATTTTAATATCATAATTTTAGTAAGATATATTTTAACTTTGTTGAAACTGTGCATGTATAATTACTGGGGAATTATAATTACTGGGGAATTATTTTCGACTTACATTGCTCGAAGTTATTTTAAAGCGTTCCTTTGTGTGAGATTATCAAAATTATGAGTGATTTCACAATATAAAATTTTTAGTGTAAAAACTGAAGTCAAAGTTAGTCCGCAAAATGACGTCGTTGAGCGACTGGATAGTTATGGTGTTTCTTATGGTAAACGTTCAGGTATGTCCATTTAAAGTGCAGCTAGACGGACTTGTTACAATTTTTGAGCTTCCTGTTTGTGTTTTTTCGAAAATAGATGGCAAAAGTAGCCGAGCATAAAAAAACATTCAGCATAAAAAAAACATCGGTAAAAATATTAGTCACTTCTTACCGACTAATTATTCAAAAAACTTGTCGAGTTTATAAAATATATACGATATACAAATAATCTGAGCCTTCATCAATTGTAGGATTGTAGCTACAATCAAATATGGACTACAGTGACGTCAGCAACAATTAGCACATTTTATTAATTTGGACAAAATAACCTAAGTCCAATTTTCGAGTTCAAAATGTGTGAATCTAATATAGCCTACGCAATTACTTGTGGTGACGAACTTCGAAATTAGCTGTCTTGTCGCAACATATTTTGACCATGATTGTTGTTCTGTGCGGTTAACTTGATAAAAAAGATTTCATGAACATAAAATGTGGTACACAAATTAAGGATTTTTTTAATATTGACAGATAATCATATATATATATATATATATGGTATGGTATGGTAAAATAATAATAATAACAAACAGTAATAAAAATAGTTAATTCCATAACCTAAAGAACCTTTCAAGCTTTTAAAATGCAAAAATGTCTCAACATCTTCTCATAGTTCAATGTTCTGAGAAAGATAATTAAATGTTAGATGAGCAATTGTTAGTATTGGAAATTTTGTATATAATAAACTTTAATAAAATACATGCTTGAACAGCGGAGATAGTGTCGTGGTAGCGCTTTCGGCTTGTAATCATAAGATTTCAGGTTCGAGTCCCCGCTCCGGCGCACTTTAAATGTAGTGTTGTCAGCCTATCTGATGCCATCTACTGACCGCTAAACGGCTTGTGTGGCAGGCAAGCTAGTTAGAGCAAAGCTACACGTATATCTGACGGTAATGTAACATAGTAACACTCGCAGGGAAGGAATAGCCAGCCGTTAGGGTTGAAGCCCCGAAGACGTTAAACTTTCCGTTCTTTACTTACTCAATTATTTTACGTATGAGACTGGGAATGGCTGAAAAAAAAAATGAAGGCTGATATTCTCTCTTTTCTAGAAAAAAACAAACATAAGAAACATTTTTCGAAACTTGTATTTAGAACATATTCAAAATACACTTCAATCGATAGGTGTATTATATCAACAAAAATTGTGTAAAAATTCACTACTTTTAAAGAATTAATGAGAGTCGTATTTTATTAGTTTCGGTATAAAATACTGCGATAGAAAGGAGACTTTTTTAAAGATTTTTTTGGTTTCAAGGCCACAAAACAATAAAACACCTTGAGTTTAATTGGTTTATTAAATGAATTCACGGACAAAGTCACAGACAACTAACATTGTCATTATTATTGTTGTTGTTAGTAAATTCTTTCATCATTCTCGTCCCCAGAACTTTTTGAGATACATTCGAGGTTTATCTCATTGAATTTCTCGGGACGAGAATGTTCTTTCATATAACAACATTCAAATGTGCTACAACTAATTTGATATTTATTATGTTACAGGTATGTCAGGCTGTGTATTGTAGCGGAACTACTGCAAAGTACAGCAGAAAGTTTACTTATACGTAAGTCAGAGTTCTTTGAGTACATATAGGTTGTTGTGGAATACCTAAATGGTACTAAATTTGAGGTATATTTTATATTTTTAATAACCCTTTGTAATGATTTTGGCAGTACATAACTTTGCGAACTTGGCTAAATTTTGCGAAAGGAGTGAAAATTTATACCGGCGAAATTAAGTACTATAAAGTTGTACTCCGCACCAAGCGGAAAATAATTTTTTTACACATAAATATCTTCAACAAAACCATGACCTTGTATTGATAGGGGACGTTTATTCTACTTTTACATCAACGGAGACAAAAAGATTTCATCTAAAAAGCAATGTATTGTTTAGATGCCATAAACATCAAACGTGTTGCGGTTCTGGATGTTGCGATAAAGTGTACGCTGTCTGGTACGTGTGGTAAGTGAGCGCAATCTTGTTTTTATTCCTTCCGTGACTTTTATGAAACTTTTTAATCAAAACACAATGTACATTTAAAGGAGAGGCGAACAAAAGATTATTTTGTGGCAGCCAGAAAATAATTTTTAAGCGAGAGAAAAAAATTTATAGATTTCTTAATCCTAAAATCTACTAAGATAGCTTATGGGGCGCCATAGTGGACAGTATCGAGTAATAATTAATTAGTTGCTTATCTTAAATTTAAAAAGATGAAGTTCTGAAATATGATAAACTTTTTTGCATAAGCTTAAGAAAATATCTATTTCGTATGCCAAAGTACATGACGTTTTTTTTAATATGAAACCAATAAAAAATTTATTAAAACATGTGACAAATTTGGTATGGTTTAAAAAAATTTGGTATGGTGAAAAATAATTTCGTATGGTATGATGCATTGCGCGCGTAATATCCTCCACGTAGAAGAGATTCGATATACTCTCCCCCATGATTTGTGTTGAAAAATGCTATCACTTGTGAAGCGATTATTAAAACATTACGTGTTGAAGATGATATACCAGATGACTATTAGAGTATGGAGGGAAAAAGCTAAAAAGGTCATTTGGGTAACTCTTCTAAAAGTGTTCTTTTAATTTTTATCTTTTTCAGTTTTAACCGGTAGGCCTATTGCTGTGCTTGACAGAAACATTTTTTGGGTGTGAGGAACTTTGCTGAATAAATTCTAACGTAAGCGAGGTGGGGCTTAAACATCTGCAGAAATGAATAGTATAAATAGTCGAGGTTGAAAAAGCTATATATCTTTTGTATAAATTTTCTACATCACATAGTTTGTATTTTGTCAATATAATCTTTTTTAAAACAGTTCTGTGAATCTCAACATTTCGATGTGTACTTAGATAAATTATCGACTTCTCCCATGTTGTTTAAGTGCTCTGCAAGTGCAGTATTTTGCTCTTCTGTGAATGGGGATCTTATCTCTGGAACTACTACTTTCGGCTCTTCGACTTCTCCAGCTTCCAGATTCTCTGCCCCATAAAATGGAAAGTCTGCAGGATCAACAACTTCGAATGGTGATACACTATTTCGAGCACAATTAATCATACCATTAATCCACAATTGTAACGGGCTTGAACTATTTTCTGTACTAAGAGAATGGTGATTCCACTGAGAAACGAATCCGAAGGAGATTGATTTTCCTGCGGCATATAAGCTGTGTGTAATGGGAATAACTGCACTTCGTTTGTGTGATCTAACACTCCTATTCTTTCCATTATCTTAAAAAAGATTTATGAAAGTACGCAATGTCCAACTAGTAACGTCGCGATGCAAGCGTTCAACTCTTTGGTTGTGAACAGAACTACCTGTTATTATACTTCCTCGGTTTAATCCTCGATACTTTATCATGAACTCAGCAACCTTTATGTTTTTTAACCCACGGTCGCTTCCAACTCTTGATGGCAGTCCATATGACCGAGTTGCAACTTGGAATTGATCCAGAACGGTGGTCGCTTTGTTGTTATCAGCGCAGTAAAAATAGGGTATTAATCGGGAGTAACCATCGATAACAGCGTGAATAACGAATCATCACTTTATCATTTTGTGATTGCTGTCTATATGCCACAACGCATTTGGACATGCAACGCTATACATATCACGTTTTCGAAATATCTTGAAAGCATTTTCAAGTGATTACTTACATGCCCCATGTCATGTTTGAATGAAGGAAAGTCTAACTGAATGTTTCCAAAATTAATGGCATCTTGATCACTCGTAGAAAGTATGAAAACAGATTGTGATGCTTCAGTCAACTTCCTTTCTATCACTTCAAGTGTTTGGTTACCCAAGTGGTCAATAATTTTATTTGCTTCGGTGGCAATAGCCAATCCACATCGAACAGCGCTTGCAAAACCACCGCCATTTTGGATGACTATCACACGTGAAAAACAAATTTCTTAAAAATTGCATTATTGGTTTGATTTCCCATGATGCACTGCCTTGTGTTTGGTCCCCCACCACTTGTTTGGAATAGATAGTTATGAAAAATTAATAGGGAAAAAAATATTTTATCGAAAATGTATTGTCACCTTCCTATCAAATAAATACAAGTAATAAAGTAAAAGATAAATTCGAAGAGCTTCAACATAAAATTGAAAATGAGTTAGTCATAATAATGAGAAATAGTTTATCATAATATAGAAATATATGAAAGTACAACATCAACATAAAATTAATATTGTCATAAACTTTTCAAAAAGTTTTTGCATAAGAAACGTTTGTCATAAACTTTTCAAAAAGTTTTTGCATAAGAAACGTTTGTCATAAACTTTTCAAAAAGTTTTTGCATAAGAAACGTTTGTCATAAACTTTTCAAAAAGTTTTTGCATAAGAAACGTTTGTCATAAACTTTTCAAAAAGTTTTTGCATAAGAAACGTTTGTCATAAACTTTTCAAAAAGTTTTTGCATAAGAAACGTTTGTCATAAACTTTTCAAAAAGTTTTGCATAAGAAACGTTTGTCATAAACTTTTCAAAAAGTATTACATATCAAAAATAGTTTATCATATTTAAATGAAGTTTGTCATGAAAAAGAAAAGTTTGTCTTAAATATAAAAAATTCGTCATCAAAAAAACATTTACTCGATACTGTCCACCATGGCGCCCCATAATAGCTACTCTAATAACAAATAAATAATTATATTTCAAAACTAAGTATCCATATATCTTCCTAACAACATTTTTACAGAATTTCCATGGCTGTATGGTGTGAAAATTAGTAGGTTTTGGATTACTTACCAGTACACATCAAGAATAAGATCTTTGACTTAAGATAACCAAAAAAATTTTACGTACTATAACAGCAAATAGTAAGCTTCGTTCAAACTTCTTTAAGCTAAAGAAATATCTGTCATGAACAACAACAATATTTTTTTCATGTTTTGAGTCCCTCTTCCACAACATACTACCAACTTCGAACGATAAAGTTAGTTATGATGAGATGGCGCAAAATTTAAATAAATATGCAGACCGGAAACATTCAACGACAAATCGAATGCGGAATATGGGGGCTTCATCTATATTTGCGAATCTTTATTTTCTTTATCTTTTTTACTCACAAATTTGTTCAGTAAGTTCAGTAGTACAAATTTTATAACTCTGTAAATATTTTCAACATCGAAGCATTCTTTGTCTTTTGTTTCAAGACTTTTTTTTGTTATGATGGCTGTTGATTTATGATGGAGGTCTGCTCCATAATAAATCAATCGGTCAAGCCAGTCGATCTGGTCTTCAAAATCAACACTGTCATCATGAACTTTTATTCAGCAGTTGTGCCGTGCGCAGTTCAACTCTCTTTTAAGATAATAGTTTACATGTATTAAATAAATATTTGCGCCCCAAATAGATCGGCGAATCGTTTAAACCAATCATAATTGTGAGCGAAAAGGATCTTCGTGCACAGTTTGCCAGTCTTTTTTCAGCAATGGTGGCCAGCAACTATAAACGAGGTTCTGCGCTGTCTCTAACACCTCTCTATCTTCCATCATGCGGTTTTGAAGATTATGCCCCGGCGTTGGCGGATATCAAATATATGATAAAACAGGTCAGCTAGATTTAGCAAGAGGATCGTAAATAGTTAATGACATGAATTCTTTTTCTTGCGGTTATGTTTTTACGTTCACACGTTATCGACTTCGTTTCTAGGACTCCTTTTATCACACACTGCGCGAACAAGAAGCGCTGGGAATGCGGCGGACATATTAACCTATTTTTTATTAATGTTAGAGGGAGAAAAATTAGGCGTTATCAGAAAATGCTAAAATTAACCTTTGAAAGCGAAAGGAACCCTTGTTTACCAAAAAGATTTCTTGCGCGTGCGAAAACGAACAACACAGCAGCAGTTTTCTAAAACAAGTTTGTGGGTTGACGATCGGCTATTTTGGTTCAAATCTATTCAATATGCAAAATATCATAAACATCTTTTTATATCTCATGCGCTAGCTAAAAAACACTTTTCGTGTGTGTAAAACCAAAACGACAACCGATATTAAAAACAAATGTGTGAAACATACTTTTCACTGTTATAGGGTAATCCTTCTGCTTTCTATCCTTCTCTGCTGTGGAGCCGGATGGTTTATAAAACGAAAGAAGAAAATTAAATCGCGGATAAACCACAGCTGTACCGACCGATCCGATCGTAAAAGCAAAAATACACCAAATAATGTCCAGATATTTCTTGTGCAAGGAGCTAGGGCACAAGGCGATAATAGCGAACAATTGCAATATGCATCATCCAATAACCGCACCGCTCCGACAACGATAGTTGGTAGAAGTGAACCTCCACCGCCATATAACAGTCTGGAGTGACAGAACCGACTGACAAGCGTTTTATTGCACTTATTGTTAATATGTTCAATAACATCTCATAAGTTGCTTGTCGGGATCAGAACTATGGTTATTACCACGTGCATTGTCAGTGTCGCAATAAAATAAACACGCACTAATAGAAAAAGGCCTGGAGATGAGGTTTTCGACCGAACGAAATTTCCCGTGGGGAGGAGACGTTGTTTTGTGCACTTTAGCGTATATTGAAAAATTACATAAATTGTCTTGTTTTTGTATAGCGCTGTTATCTTAGAGCACCGTTGCGAAACAAAAAGACCTGTGCACGAGGTTGCTTAAAGCAACAACATAAGGGGGACTTTCTGCACTTTTTTATTAGACCAATTTAATAAGAAAAATGAGGCTGAGAACTGCTGAGAAATAAGAACAAAATAAGAACAAAATAAGAACATAAAAAACATGGAGAAATAGATCTCCTAAGACAGACATTGTCGCAGGTTTACTTTGCAGAATTATTTATTTTGATTTTGCGAAACTTATACTTAAATTTTAAATCACAAATATTTGCAGTATATATATGCTGAAAAAATAGATCAAAAAAAGGATCACGAGAATAACAAAATCAGAGCAATTTTGGGCTGAACATGTTAAAAAATAGAAACGTACCATACCAAAGCCATTTTCTTGATTCTTATAAAAAAGTGTAGTTGTAACAAGAATATCAGTGAGTAGCCACTTTGCAAGGACTGAACAGATATTTTTACACAAAATTTGCACGGGGAAGATGTATAGCCTTGGTGCACCTTTTTATCATTAGACGATTGGACGAAAGGGGCTTCCCCAGATAGACACCGGGAAACGAGTACTATTGGTGCAATCCAGTTCTGAGGGTTGTTATGTATTTAAGCTTTCGTCTCAATCCAAAAAAACATGGGAACGAGGTTGCTATTGGTTTAATATCAATTCTTTTTTTCCTTTTTTTACACAGATTTAAAATATAATTTGAAAACTTTTGTAATATTTGTATTTTGAAGAAAATGATAATAGGAAAACTGTTATTCTCTTGTGTAATCTTAATATGGATAATTTCATCACTTTAGAACAAACAAGAATGTTTTTCACAGGTACTTGCTGTAGCCCAGTTAAAAGATTCTAAATCAATTTTTTTTCTAAATCAAGAAATAAGGAAAGGCGAAAATTCAGATTCACCCAACAGGAATACCTAATAATGACTTGACTTGTGAAATGTTACGTTGTAAAACATGGACTGTAAAAGCTGGACTGTAAAATCTGGACTGTAAAAGCCGACCCAGCATCACATGAAACGTTTTCTATGGTTTTTTTGCTGAGTAAATGAATCTATTTCCGGTGGGTATATCAGTAGCTACAAGTATGTAACTCACTTTTTCATAGCATAAGAAACTTTTGGGAGCAAAAACATTTCCTGTGCGAAAGTTAAATAAACCAACATCATTTTACACCAACTTAAATTTTTGCAGATGAGAATAATCGAAAAAGAAGAAAATGAATCCTGGAAAAACAGAAGGGAAAACTTTTAAGAACCCAAATCTCTCGTTCCTGTTTCGGATGGTCTTTATCAGAATCTTTGCGGATTGTCTGGTTGAAAGCAATTATTTCGCGCAATAAACTTCTACGATAAAGCCCTACTTCTGACTGGTTCTATCCGTTACACTTTTTCCGGGCTTTAATTTCGCAAATGTTTGAAATTATCGCTGGGGATTTCAATGTAATTTTTTTTTACAAAACTTATTTCTAATATGGCTAAAACTTGGTACAAGACCTCACTAGAATAAAATTGGTTTGACAAAATAAAATCATTTCCGGCGTTATTATTTTGGCTGACGGTAGCACTTCTTCAATAAATGGCTTTTTCCAAACTCTTCAGATTTTTCCGGTCTAATTTACTGTCAATATATCAGGGAGGAGGTTAATTAGATCAGAAAAGTTGGTTCTTTATACGAATCTATATAAGAAGTGATATACAAAAATCCCAGTTTTGTTTTAGCACAGGGAATTTCCACAGCTTTCTGGCAATGAAAAAACAATTTCAACAGCCACTAAATATTGTGGATAATTTAGTAGAAAAAACTGCACAGTACCGACAAATAAATTTTTGGTATGGTTTTTATACTCCAGGCCTGGACAAGCAATATAAAAAGCGTGTGAGGAACAAAAATGCTTCTTGGACAAACACAAGCATAATTATCGCAAGCATAATTACAGTAACTCGAACACCGGTTAACTCGAACTTTTATTAGCTCGAACTGTTTTCTACGGTCCCTTGGACATTTCTTAATACTTCCTTAAAAAACTACTCGTTAACTCGAACCCCGGATAACTCGAACATTCGTTTTCTCGAACCATTTTTGGTTCCTCTTAAGTTAATTTCTTCGGATAACTCGAACTTTCTAGACGGACGGATGCCTGTATTTGTTCATTGAAAACCTACCTGTTATCAACGAGGCCGTACTTCGTAACTTCATGGAGGGACGATTTGTTGTCACAAAGTACAGCAGAAAATCTTCAAGCATTGGTGAAGACCAAGCATGCGACAAAAATAATAAACACTTCAAAGCAGATAGTGGGGCTGTTGGTATCTTAGTACTGAAGCAGCATTATTAAAATAGGCAACACCTTGACCTGTGATTGTCGAACTTATTAAAAGTGTTAATCTAAAGCGAAATACAAAAATGTTTTCATATAAAAATAAACAATTTGTTGAAGCGTCTGAGGAATTAGGAAATCCATTTGAAAAGTCGGGTGACCGCTTAATTTATGTTGCAACTAAGCTAGTTAATGACGTAATTGCTTCGGAGTCCTGCAAAAAAAGGAAAAGAAAGAAGTCAGCTTCAAAGCAAAAAAATAAAGAATAATACTTGGTAGAAGGAAAGCGAGCTTTATATAGCACCTTACAAAAAACAAGTTACCATTATTTCGCCATAGGAATACAATCAAGACATCAAAAGCAAAGCAAGAGATCGTCTCTTTCAAATCTGTTTGCAGACTATTGCATGCCAAGTCAAAAACGGAAATTTAGATGAATTTTTCCCCATGAAAACCACGCATATCTCTCTGCTATTTCAGAGCACGGGGAGCTACAAAAGTGTAATGTGAAGTCAGCATTTTTAAGAAAAACCCCAAAACGGACCAGCCCGATTTCAATGGTTCTGTCATAGATGGCCCTGTTGTTCACGCAACCACCGCGATAATCAAAGATGTACGGTCAATATTGTGAAGAAGAAGTACAAAGCAAGTTTAGCTCCATTTTTTATCAAGTGTCAAGAATTGATATAGTATTTGACATATATCTTTCGCAAGAATTTTTAAGATTATCGCGAAATGATTTAATTGCCACTGGCCCCATTCGCGAAAATATGTTTTTTTTGTCAATTCCGTCGTGAAATTCAATTTTTCAAAAAACATTGTTTTTAAGTAAATTTTTGGGGATAATAAGTCGTTGTGATTGCGTAAATTCACCAATTTTTGACCTCGCCCACACTATCTTAATAACAAAAAAAATATTTGATTTCGCTGACATTTCCAGCTATAAAATTGGTCACAGGTCCTAAGAATCTTTACGTTAATAGCAGAGACTTTGTTGATGCTGATGAAGGACGAAATGGCTTCCAACTATTTGATGAATAATCCTAAACTTGTTGCAGAATAAAAACATTAATTATGCAAATTATGTATTTGGCCATTCGCGAAAATAAATTTCTACGAAATTAATTGAAATTATCCATTCGCGAAAATAAATTTCTACGAAATTAATTGAAATTATCCATTCGCGAAAATAAATTTCTACGAAAATTATCCAGTCGCGAAATTAAATTCTCGCGGAATCTAAAAATTTTTACAACTTCGATTCGCGAAATCGCGAAATTAAATTTTCGCAAAATTTTATTCCATTGGTACAAAGAAACTACGCTTAAAAGTCAGACCAAAGAGAATAAAGAGAAAGAGTTCGTGTATCTGTGAGAAAAGATACACCCTGTAGTCAAAAACTTCAATGAGTTTTTGAGAGAGGAGAAACTAAACGGAGCTTCTCCACATAAAAACCGAAGCTTCTACTTCCTTTCAAAGTGAAACTTAGCAGTACGAGAGGCGACTCTGTAAAATTAAATCAAAGCATAGATGCAACGGGACTTCAAAAATGTAATCACGAGAATATTTGTCCATCTTAAACATGCATCCAGAAGTGGAACAAGGAGGGTGACATTAGTGACAATAGATACAGATGTGGCAGTGATTGCTTTCTGAGCTATGGATAGAAAATGGCACTGGGAACTAGAGGAGCATATATGTCAGACAATCCCTTTTTATTATTCGGTGGCTGGTTACATGGAGAGGAAAAAAATCTTACCCGGAAGTGACCAACAGCTTTGTACAGCATTTTTTTTTCTCACTAACCTTGTTACATTTAAAATATGTTGTGTAAATATAAATTTCCTGTTAAAATGCTTCAACGTTTTCAGAAGTAAAATTTTAAATTCTTCGTCTATCTTTGAACAATGCTACAAAGCCAGTGAGTTTTAATAATTTTTTTCCAGGAGTACGTTTCCAAAGAAGATATGTAATGGTTTACAATTTATCATTTAATATCAATAATACTAAAAAGCAAATGACATATCATACTGTTAACTTATTCAGGATTTGGAAACAGGCGTTGAAGATGGAACAGCCAGAATTTAATTACATGACTGGGGATAAGAATTTCGAAATGATAAATTGCATATTCCAACCCAAGTGGTCAACTCTTCCACAAATATATCAGGCATTTGTGACTGCAAGACTACCTGCGCTGGTAGATGCAAGTGTCGAAATGCTAACCTTAATTGCACCGAATTATGCGAATGCAACGAAAGCTGTTAAATATGGTTAAAGCCTCGGAACTGTTGTTAACCTTTTAAAAAATATAATAAACAAGAAAAGTCAATAAGAATTATTATTATTGAGTAATATTCATTTCTACGCTCATAAAAATATTAAACATTTTCAGGTTAACCCCCTGAAAATAAAAACTGTATAATATGACCCCTAGAGAATTGTCAGAGACTTTTTAAAGATCTTTTTTCTAGGATTATTAAATGGGTTTTTTTCTAACACGGATGTTTATCAACATTTCCAGGAGTTTCCCGGCGTTGGCCACTGACTGTGTAAATAGGCAGAGCAATTGATCCTGGAGATTAAAAAAATTGTGTCAATATGCTTATGATTAACGTACTTGTCAGCTTAACTAGATTAATTATTCGCGAGATTAATTTCACAAAATTCTCGACCTTTCACCATCACTCAAGGTTGAATGTGCTTATTTTTTAACACTTTTTTAGCCTCGGATGTTCTTATTTTGTCTTCTTCTGAAAAATAGGGAAGTATATTGCCAGATTTGCAGATGATTATATCATACAGATGAATATCTTTATGATTGGAAGAAATAGATGATGCTAATGTTATTTGTAACAACATGTAAAATACACGTAAAATAGTACAAAAGAAATGGAATTCAGAGTGAGTATACACGTTCTTAATGAGTTCTTTACATATTCCTTTCCCATGACGTATGTAATTCGCTAGAACATTGTCCATATTGTCTTTAATTAACAAAAATAAATCTTCGCGAACAACGCACGTAATAGACAATACATTTCTCTTCGCGAAAATTAATCTCGGAAGCGCATGAATAAAGGGACCACTACAAAAAACATGAATAGCTACTTTTAAAACATCTTTAAATAAATAACGAACCTCCTTATACACAAAGATAATAAAAAACGATGACGTCACCCGGACCAACTTTATCCAGCATGTCCAAGTAAACAATATATATGTATATATAAACAAAATAATAAAGAAATATGACCTAATATAACTAAAAACATTTCCGACGAATGACCTCATTTTCATTCGTCAGAAAAGTCGATCTTTGCGATGACGTTTCCAGTTTTTGGCGGTAAAATATAAGATCTGAAAATATACATGCTTTGTTTGATGTTAATTTCCTTCCCGCCAGAAATGGTTCAAAATAAATAGCTAACAAACAAAAAAGATAACGAATAAAGTTTCGACTTTCCTTTCTCCGTTAATTTAGTTGGACACTTTTGTGGCAAAATTTTTGTTGGTGTCTTCGCTTTACGTGTCAAGCAGAAGTTGAAAGTGTTTAAACTTTTTTTGCACCGGGGACGACTTCTAAACAAAGATCTTGGACGACCCTGCGTCACGTCGCAAAAGCAGTAGATCGACTTTTGTGAAGAATGAAAGCCAGTCTTTTGACAGACACCATTTAAAATAACTTCACGGATATGTTAAAAAATTCAGGACATTAAAAATGAAATTACTATTTCTTTCTCAAATCCTCAAGAAAATTAAAACTATTAGGAGATTTGTTATTTGTCATATCGCATGACAATTAAAACCCGAACAACATGCACCAGAAATCGATGTGATCAATTAATTAATTATAAATAATTTAATTTCTTTACCCACATTCAATACCAAATTTATCAAAATTTCGTAAAATAATTCCTAGTTGAATATGTATAGTTCCCATAGCTATTGTTGTTAGTCTGTATCTGTCAGGTCCTGTGTAAATCACATCAGAGTTCCGCAGAACTGGCCCACCACCAACGAAATACGATCGTACCCGATGTTTCCAATCTCCAGTTGGTTTCCATGTGGCACAAGTTAATTTGTGGTGACCTGGAGAAATAAAAATAAAATTTATATGCTGCTATATGTATATGCTTGCCTAATAATTTCTGTCTGATCGATCGTTCTTATATATGAAAAAATATATAAAGATATTCAGGTCGTTCTACGGATTCAAAACTTGTATATCTACGCGCAATCAATTTATTCGAATGGCTTTTTAAATTAAATTGCCTCGGAAATAGGATCAGCACATTATTGTAAAAGAAAAGTTTCGTTATTAAGCACTTTTTATAAACTTGATAAAAATTATTTAGTGATTGTCTCGTATTAGATATTCCACTCTCTCTTCATAACCAACAGCATAGGCAACACAATAAAACATTCATATAAGTACACTTTTGATGACCTTTTGTTATGATTTTGGCGTCAGCTTTTAATTTCCTTCTTTATGTGTACAAAATTGTGCTCTTTTTCATCTTGAGATAAAATTTCACGATTTATTGGCACTTACTGATTTTTTCTAAGGGTAATAATTTTCGCAAATGGTAGCTTGAAAAAAAAATCGCGGGTATTTAATTTCACGAATTTGGCTAAAATCCGTAAAAGCGCAAAAATAAATACCCGCGAAAATTAGTACTCTCAGATCTGAAATAAGTCCCCACAAAAACATACAATTCTGGTTTTACTTTAATAAACTAAGTTAAATGTGATTGTGAAGTTATATTTTCCGCGCAATTATTAGTGTTTTGATTCTTGTATAACTATAGAAGGTTTAATTAATTGAAATATATTTGAAACATTTTTTGACACATTTTTTTAGGTCATTTAATACCTGTTGTTATATTTCGACACAAGGTTAATAAAATATTTTCATGTTTTATTTAGTTGCAGAAAAGGATTGCAAAATAGTTATTCGTCAAAAAAAATTTGACATGAAAAATGGAGCAATTGACCAAATTAAATAAATACATATTAAAACTATTATACACACAGTTAATGTCTCACTACAATCAATTTGATTTCTACCAAATTAAATTTCTGCCAAAAATGCTAATTATTCGAAATGGTTAATCTAATTCCTGCCACAATTTTTCACATTAAATAAAAATATTTTTAAAGTGATATCAAGCCTACCTGGAGATGATGGTATGTGGCAAAAGCCATAACCATAAATCTCATTCCGCCCAAAATTATCTTGATGCCAAACTTCGAAGTGTAATTTTGGCCAGCCCTTCAAACCCTTTGTAGCAAAATGTAAGTCTAATGGATGAGACCATACTGCATAGTCATATATCTCCGGATTGTCCACTTGAGTTTGTCCTTCTTTCAATCCAGCCAATAGTTTCCATGACCCTTCAACATGCACTGACCATTTGCAATACAAACTGTGAGAAGGAAAGCCACTAGCACCTTTGATCTCTCCAATTACATGAAGTTCTGCCATTTAAAAACCATTTTTACAGCATAATGCAAAACCAAAAATCTTTATTGTCTGGCTCATAAATCTTTATTTTAACGAATTCTTACTATTGATGTTATTTTCCACCTTTATTCTCTTTCCCTAAATGAAAAAATAATACGCATATACCCAGTCATATGTAGCTGTAAAGGCCTTTTCAAGGTTAGTTCCAATAAAATCAGTGCATATTTGGGGACGCCAACGTTTTGCGTTGATATGGTGTGCACACTATAAAAAAATACTTAGTTTTTTATTTTTTAAAACAAGAGAAATTTGATTTTAAATTCTTGAGCCTGAAAAAAATTCTAGTAAAAAATGCTTAAAATGAGGTAGCTTTACTACAATAACGTGCTAGTATCAGTCGTAAATGGTATATATACTGCAGCTAACGAATTACAACTACATTATTAACATTAAATTTCAATAAAGTCAAAAATACCCTAGGTTTAGTAAAAAATCTAATGATTAAATTGAGATATTAAAAAAATATTTTGTAGATATCAGAAGAGCTGGCGTTCTATGAAATAAAACTAGACATAGTAGTTAATAGTAAATGCATTATGTATTATACAGTGCACACTAAATAAGTGGTGAACAAATTTTTAAAAAACCTTATATATAGGCAACCTTATTTTATTGTAACTAAAAGGCTTCTGCCTTCTTACGACATTACTGATTATCATTAGCATGTGATTGAATAAGAAGATAGACATAAATACAATATCACGTGACTGCATGAAAGTTTTAGGAGTCTGGATAGCAAGTAAAAATACAAATGATTAAAGTACCACAAGGTCTTCATATAAGAACATTTAAGTCTGAATTTTCAAAATTACACAATCGATCAATTCATGATAATGATAATCACAATAAAACCTCATACAATATGACATATACTTTTCTTGTTCTAATATTTTTATCTTCATTTTCCTTGCCTAAAGCTTGGAGATAATAGCACAAAAATATCAGAACTCAAAAACTATATATGCCATAATGTACCCTGTACCATGATGTACCATGCGTTAACTAGTACTGATTACCTAAGATAACCAACAAATGTATTCCACACAAATTCAATATATAATCCTTTAAAATAGAAGAAAGATATGTAACATATCATGATTTGTATGAGCGCCACTTTTCATTAGTTAAAGTTTTATATGACATGCAATCAACAAATAGGTTACCATTCAAATGATCAACTTCATGTTGAATTATACGAGCAGTCCATCCAACAGCAGTGAAATTAATTGTTTCTCCTTCTAAATTCAACGCCTCAACAGCAATTTCCTGTGACCTCGGGACAACTGCAGTAAAATTTTGCACGCTTAAACAACCTTCTTTAAAAGCTACAGTAGTAGGATCGATAACTCTAATTTTTGGATTAATCATAACAGTCAATGGAAAGAGGGTCATTTGCATTTTCGTGACTCCTTTACTTCCATACTTTTGTATAGCTATTTTCAAATCATGCCCAGTTACTTCAGCAGCTATCACCTGCAAGGAGACGCCAATTTGTGGAGCAGCAATTCCAGCAGCATTCTTTTTTCGAAGTGTTGAAACAAGTTCATCTACCATTTCTTTAAACTCTGGAGCAATTAAATAAGCCAACTCAACTGGTTTAGCACGTGCTCGAAGTATTGGGTCACCAACTTGCCGAATTTTTTTTTGACCTCCTCTGTGAAAGTAATTCATTAAATTTTGTGCCCAGTTACTATTGTTTCTATTTATTATACCAAATGATTTTAATGCTTTAAATTGCCTTTGCAAATGCATAATAACCTGCAAGCATAAGAAAATTTAAAAAAATAAATATATAAAAGGTTCTTTTTTGCATATATATACTTGTAATAGTGTGCAGCTCGTCACAGAGAAGTATGCCAGCATGTTCCTTCAGTATTATATAGTTTTTACAACGTAGTGTCCAGGTTGACCTTTTCTATGGCAAAGAAAATCCTGATATTTTTTTCTATTTCTACGTAGAAAGACCTTTAATGCAAACAAATATATAATTAACAACAAGTAGTATATAATTTGTATTTTGTCTTTGTGAATTAATTTTTGTGCTACTGTTTCAAATGATTCTTGCCATGTTTTTGTTGTCCAGGTTGTCCTTTTCTATGCCAAAGAATGTTTTCTAAAGAGTTAAGACAAATGATTCCAGAAATAGTTTGAAGATAGCATGTAGAACTTGGTTTTTTCTTAGATTTTTCTCAGAAGTTTCCTCTAGTTAATTACCCAGTCTCTTTACTGTGTATCCTCCATTAGCATAGGAGTTAATTTACTTGTGTAGTGTCAGGTTTCTCATAAAAAAGTAAAATCAGTGCAAAATTTCAAAGTGGCATTTAAAAATAATTTAACAAATTTTAAGCTGCTTCATTACATTTATAGTATGTAATTTTTTTCGCTAGCAATTTATTTGGTTGGGAGAATGTCGTATTCTAAATAAATACTCTAAGAAAGAACTTAGCCGAGTATTTTACATTACTAATTCATTGAAACTGGTAATTATAGAAAGAATGGATTTTAATTGCATAGAATTTTAGTTGTCTCTTTCTCTCCTCTTTTCTCCAAGGTGTAAGTAAGTAGGTGAGTAAAAAAAGGGTCGTCGGGAATTTACATGTCCTAAAACTGGTAAGGAAAGGTGCAATGTGGCGAATGTGTATTTGCATTATGTGGATGATTGTTTAAAATGAAATGATAGAAAATTTACATATCGATCTGTAATAGTTTTGAAACAAACATACACTTATATGCTATCAGCTTCTGTTACTGCCTTACAGAAACAAACTTTGCAGTTTGAGTGATTATTAGCTTTCTAGAGTTATCATTATTCTTGGTTGCATTGTTAATTAACCTGAAACAAATAAATAGCAGTTAGTCAATGTAATCACAAAAAGTTTAGGAAGTAAAAAAAAAGAAATTTTCTTGAAGATTGAATTTGTATAGGTCTTTATTATTATGACATGAATTGCAGCGAGCATAAGAATTTGAACATATGGGTAGCATTCCTTAAAAAAATGTCAAATTTTCAGTGACAATGTCGTATTTGGTTCGTATGAAATTTATTCGTTTATATTCAATTTTTAAAGAAATTTATTTGTTTCTATTTTATTTTAGAGAGATTTATTTATTGCTTCTATTTAATACTAGTCTATAAAGCCCGTGGAGAAATCCACTTAGGCAAAAGGTCAATAAAAAGAAAGTTGTTTTAGATGTTTTGCTGACGTCAGCAGTGCAGTGCAGATAAAAAAAATTCGCGAAATTTGTTTATTCTTTGTCTGTAATGTGTAGAGGTTGAAATGCTGGTGAAAATAATGTACAGGATCATATGTTCTCCACGAACGCCTAAGGAGATATCAGGGATTTTGCTGACGTCAGCAAAGACCCGTCAAAACCTTAAAAATTTTTTTTAGAAATTTGTATACCTGTTGCCTTCATCGTATAGATCTTGAAACGCTGATCAAGAAAATGTATAGGATCATTTATCTTTGACAAATGGTTGCAGAGATATTAGGGCTTGAAGGTTTTTTGATGACGTCATCAACCCGCCCATTCCGAAACGGATTTGGGGACCCAGGTTTGGGAAAATTACCCAAATTGGTCCTAGGTGGTCCCTAGTTACCCACGCGGTGAAAAATCAGTGACGTCACCACCTCGTTTCCAATTTATTTGGCCTCAAAGTTTTAAGTGCAATGTAATGGTTTCATTAATTTAATATAGGATATTGACGTTAAAGTAGTGTTATTGACGTCATAAAATTTAACATTTGAGACATAATTTTTTCGGCGACTTCAAAGAAAATTTCCGCGACATCAAAGGAAAATGAGGATATCCACTATGACCGTCACATACACTCCGTATATTATAAGAGATTTAGAGGGACAAGATTTTTTACGTTACAAACATAATATATATAATACTTGTTTCTTCTCATCTTTTTCACATTTTATTGCGTTATAAACACAAAATGTGTGTCTCAAAAACTTTGCCTCAGCGATAAATCCAATTTGGAAGAATTCCTAAAATTAAAACGCCTTGAAAAATTCGTTTTTTTCTTCTCTTGAGGTATATACATTGCTTTAACCAATTCTATTTTTTTAATTTTGTGAACTATATATTTATCCATAATAATAGCTGTTATAGAAATAGTATTTCTCCGTACATATGTTTCTTTCTTTCAATATATTACCCAACCAACGCCATTAGAGGTAAGGCCTTGCGAATGAGAAAAGTGGATCAAGGGCAACTTGGAAAGTTCGGAGTTGTTAAAGTAGGCTACTCTTAGTAACATAATTGAAGGGGGGGGGGGGGGGGGCGCAACCTGAGGTTCCCAAGCCCAAAAGGACTTTTGACATCCACATTGTTTACTATGGAAATTTATATGGCAACCAACGAAATCAGGCAACCTGGCTTCTTTAAAAAAAAAAAAATTCCATGGTTTTGGCTCGTTTTGAGTGGTTTTGGCTCTGTGGTTAACTCAGGCACCAAAATAAGTGCAAAAGAGTTATAGCTATAACAAGCCTAGCTAGGCTACTGTACAGCTAGCAGCACCACAATAAAACAAAGATTTAGCTAAGCTTAACTAAACGAACAGATGCCGACAAGGCCAAAAAACCCAATAGCCCTGGTTTGGGAAAAATGTCTATGTCGGGGTCCCTGAGGATGCATAGATCCAGGGGATCCCTTAGTCTATCAGCTAAACTAACTAAAAAAGGTTAAAATACAGGAAAGGGACAACTCTTCCATTATTGTCCCAATAATACCATATGTTTGTATGTTTTCTGTCCTAGTAATATTAAAAACGAAACAAAGAAAATAAGTCAGACACGGATTAAACAGTAGGCAAAAAATATTTACCTGATATAACTAAGAAACAAAGAAAAACATCAACGGCAAAAATAACAAACAACCAAAACATCAACGAAAACAAAAACAAAACCCAGCCTGGGCAAACAAGACAAGCGGGAAATGACTACGATATTTCACAGAATGATATTTCATTAATTCTCCGTAATAAAAATTATATTCCGCAAAATATACATACTAACTTCAACAAAAACAAACAAAATGGCAGTTAGCTTGCGCAAAAAACGTGATTCAAAACCTCAAAAAAGGAAAGAAGTAAACAGAAAATTTTTATCCAGAAATTCAATTCTGCCAAATATTAAATACATATTAGTAGTATCCAGTTTATTAATACTTGGATTTTACTTTAGTTGGAACATATATTATAAGGATGACGCAGCTCACAAGTCAAACAGCAGCAAGCCAAAACACCAAAAAGCAAAAGTGAAAAGGCAGAGCGTCCCTGAAAAAAAGAAAGGTATATAAGTAAAGCTACACAAGATTTCTATGCTTACCAACCAACTTTTGTGTACACCCAAAGCTTTACGCCCAATTTTATGTAATTATGCTTACTATCATTTTCATTATCTACCTTTAGCTAGCCTGGTAGGCTGAATAATTCTGAAAAATAAAACATCAACAAAAAACAGTATATACAGATAGCTAACCATTTCTGTAACTAATATATTTATGTGAGGTTGATACACGGAAGTATTTTTATTAATGTTTCAAACTTATAATTTAGGTAGCTAGTTATGTTTATTAATAGAATCATCATATGATGTGTCAGAGCTTTAGCTAATGCACTAATGACTGGTATTGTGTAATTTTTGTTTGACACTAACTTGGTGTAGATGAAGGTAAAAGTTTTTAATTTTGTACTAATTCTTAAATTTTATGGTTAACCAGCAATGACATCAACTTAGGTAGATTTTAAGTTTTGCACTTATTTTTTATGGAGCCTATAAGTAGTTCACATCAATTGTGACATTTATTTTAACACAAACATGGTTTACACAGAAGAAAATAAAAAAATAAATATATGATTTTACCTTAAATCCGCCTTTACATTCACACAATAATTCCAATTCTCACTAACTTCAACAAAAAAAAAAAAAAATGGCAGTTGTGTGATAACAGTTCTATGTTTTCTTTTAGGTCACGCTGATGTCCACTCGAATGTCTTCTCACATTCCTTTTGTTCCGCTTTATCTATGCGTAACATCTCCATTGATGGGTTAAATATGAATGTGCAAGAGTTATATAAGTCGAACGGTAGCTCAGTTCAGCTCTATCAGATAGATAACTTTTTATCTGACAAAGAATGCGATGGTTTGTCTGCAGCTCACCTGAGATTTATCGAGAAATCAAATAAGATAGGACCACTAATTTGTTTTTCTGGAATAATATCGTTTCAAAAATACCTCGTAGATGCTGGTGTAACGTACACAGTAACGCCGAAAGATTTTGTCGCAGACACAACTTGTATCAATAAGACATTCTCTCGACAATTGCAGGATAAACTGAAATATAGCTACAGCACTGCTTTTTATCCTGGCGAAAGCAAATTTACTTCAGTTTTTGAGAAGAGGTTTGAAAAGGTTTCTGGATTACCTTCAACACATGGCGGGAAGTTTCAAATTACGTCGTATCCTCAAAGGATAGGTGCATATTGTTTTTTCAAATACTTTAATGCTAGTCGGTGGCCCATGGAAAAATCCACGGGTTCGCCAGTCGATTTTATACCGGGTTGGGTGCATCTGGCTACTGGCCGTACCACTTTGCGTGACAGAAGTATACAGGTATTATAATATAGACTAGTCGGTGGCCCGTGGTTAAATCCACGGGTTCACCCGTCCTTTATATACCGCATTTTGTGTGTCCTGCTACTTGAGGTACCATTTTGCGCAGAGACAGACAGAATACGGCTATTATTATAGAGACTAGTCAGTTACCCGTGGAAAAATCCACGGGTTCGCCCGTCCTTTAAATTTACCCGTCGCAACAAAGTGGATAAAAGTGTATCGCATTTAATATACGTGTTTCCGTAGCACGTCTTTCTAACTCAGAGGGGGGTCAGCGCAGAGACAGACAAAATACGGGTATTATTAACGAGACTAGTCGGTTACCCGTGGAAGATTCCACGGAGTCGTCCGTCCTTTATGTAACTCATTTCGTGTTTCCGTAACACGACGTTTTTCTCGCGGACAGACTGACAAAATACGGCTATTATTAAAGAGACTAGTCGTTGCCCGTGGAAGAATCAACGGGTTCGCCCGTCCTTTATATTTACCCGTCGCAACAAAGTGGATAAAAATATATCGCATTTAATATACGTGTTTCCGTAGCACGTTTTTCTAACTCAGCGGGGGGTCCGCGCAGAGACAGACAGACGGAATACCGCTATTATTAAAGAGACTAGTCGGTAGCCCGTGGAAAAATCCACGGGGTCGCCCGTCCTTTATATATCGCATTTCGTGTTTCCGTAACAGGACGCGCCTTTCGCGGACACACAAACAGACGGAATACGGCTATTATTAAAGAGATTAAAAGATTTTGCTGGAAGAAAATGTCACTTTTGTTCCGTCAACTTCTTTTGAAATGCTAAATTCATTAAACAGACGTAAATATGTCTACTTAGTTGATTTACTTATGGGCGCAAACTTTCACGAGTCGCGAATTTTGTATCTTTGGCGAAAATTTATTCCTTTTAAATATTCCACATTCTTTTTTCGTAAAACTTTGTTTCCTTAATATTTTAACATTAGGCATTTTCCCTACGTAAAATATAACTTTTAAACCTTGTTCGTTAGGTTTTTAAATTATTTTTAATATTGACCAAAGTATAAAATTTATGTCACCTTTTCCTACTAGGAAAAGTTTATATCCGTAATTTTTTCTTGTGTTCGTATTTTTTTGCCTAGCGAAAGTTTGTGCCCGCAATTTTGTTCTCTTAAAGTATATAATTGTTACTGTAAATTTTATAGGACAAAATTTTTTTCTTCTGCAGGTTACAAACGTCATACCGACTGTGATTTAGACAGCACTGAGTTGCGCGATCGATATGCTACTGCTTTGGTGTATCTTCAAAATGTTAGAGAAGGTGGTGAGACTGTCTTTCCGAAATTGAGCGTAAGTGTCACACCACGAAAAGGACGCTTAATCGTGTGGACTAACATGAATAAACAAGGAAAATGTGATGAAACTTCTGTCCATGAAGCTGCACCTGTTATCAAGGGACGGAAATATATCCTGCAGAGATGGTAGGTACTTCAATGAGGTAATTCTTGTGATGTCCCCAATTTTCGCGAATGCGGGTGTTTTTAAATCTTCATTTTTCTTTGTAACTGTTTTCATAAAATAATGTTATCGTTGAAATTTAGTTAGCAGAAACAAAAACCTTTGTTTCTAATATTTAACGTTCATTTAGGTATTACTTCAAAAACTTTATGGCTTTGGGTAAACGTCCAATGGAACCAGATTTACCAAAACGTAAATTTTTACAGCCAAAGATCTCATGTGATTACTACGAACAAGGATCGTGCCGTTGGTACGACGAGTGGGGCTATGACCATTTAGTTGAGTATAATAACATAAAGCGGGGACTAGCGTGAATAAAGAATGTTTACAAATAAATAAATAAAAAAATTATATTTTTTTTCAGCCTAGTGCATTAAATATGCCTGAATTTTGTAATTTGAATTTAATTCATTTTTTTTTTAAGATTTATGCCCTTTCTTATGACGGAACAAAACAATTTTTCAAGCCGTCTTTTAGTACGTTAATTTAACTCCTCGTAACTTGAGCCTTTAATATACCAGGGGAGATTAATTTAATTCATTTAAGTTAAACCTAAAGAATATTCTTGCAGATTGAACAGTTCCGCTTTACGTCAAAGTTGATTAAAATGAAGGAAATTTAAATTTGATTTTCTTCTCTGTGTCAAAAGTTCGAGCTATCCGAAGAAACGAGCTGAAATTGGCTGAAAATCGTACAAGATAACAAATGTTGAAGTTTTTAAGGTTCCAGTTAAGGCGTCTTTTTTTAAGATAATAGATTTGTTTGTTTTTACGCAAGCATTAAGCAAATTCTTATGAAACAGATGTAAAATTCTAAAATGGTGTTAATCCGACTTTGGAAACAGATGACACTATATAATATTTACCTGTAAAAAGTATAACGCAGTTTATTATATCAGTCCCTTTTCCCCATTATTTCAACATACGCATGGTGCTCCAAAACACCCTTGAATTCCATTAACATTTCTAACTTTTTATACCTAAGTTTTTATCATTTTTTTTTTTTTTTTACAAAGATCATAAAAAATTAAATTCCTCATTTTAAGATAGCTCAATAAGATTTTTTTCGCGAATTAACCATTTTAAGGTTCCCTGCAAAAAAAATTTCTTTATTGCAATTTTGATTTGTTTCAGGTGTATTTATTGAGTTAAGGTAGCCATGCAATAAGGTAGCCCGTTACGTGGACCCATTGTTTACATGGAGCATATGGAGCTTGTCTTTCTTTCTCCAAGCATGCAGTTTTTCATGTCGAGGTTGTGTGAAAGGCACATGCGCAATAACTTTGTACACATGCGCAATAGTTTAAATAGACCTTTTCATCGATAGCGACACCATTTTGAATTTCCCGCTTTCGCAATGCATCTCAGGACGACCGGGGTATCTGAGAAATCAAAACGTTACAAGATTAGAGCCATTTTGGAGCTTGTTTATGCTTGGATTTTTGTGAAATGGGAATTAATGATCGCTGTGCTGTTGGAGCTTGTAATAATGCTCGAAAATATAAGAATAACTATGTAATTAAGCCACATATCTCTGCATACGATGGGAGTCTTGAGCTAAAATTCTGGAAATGACCTGATCCAAAGTTTCTAAATGGGGGTTTGCATGCAATAGGAAGCATTTTATTTTTAAGAAACACAGTGTTATATGCTCAAACCATTTTGAATATGTAAGACCCACTGATGTTAGCCAACACCCTACACTATATTTGAAAGGATATGGTGAAGAGCCTGCTAGGAAAAGAAAACAACCAAAGGACAGGCAGGCATTACCTTGTGCATCCAAAAAGCGAAAATTAGGCAAAATATCGACACCTACAAAAAATGAAGCATCTATAGGACTAGCCAGTGAAGAAGTAAAAGAAGAAATTATAACACCTGATACTGTCAGTGCTTTTGATAGCACATATAAAAGTCATACACCTTAAAAAAATTAATATTTTGCACAAAATCTGGTTCCATATCATACATATCACCTGCATATGCTGGTTCATGTAGTGACCGATTCATAACAGAAGACACAAATGTTGCAAAAAAATTCACTCCTAATTTTATGGTACTTTTTGATAAAGGTTTTAACGTACAAGATTTGTTCTTATCACGTCAGGTAACCTGTGTTTTGCCCCCATTTGTTCGTCAAAAAAGACAGTTTACTCGATCAGAGGTATATCATGGTAAACGTTGCTAGAGCAAGGATCCACATAGAAAGAGTGATGGGAAGATTAAAGGAATTTAGAATGCTTAGTAATACGTTACCAATATCAATGACTGATCTATGTGACCACATTTGACAATAGCTGGGGCAATATTAAATATGCAACCACCTTTGGTAAAATAATATTCAAGTACTCCCTTCAATTTGCAGAGAAGTGTTAGGCTTTACAAACACCATCATAAACGGCTTTTTTTAAAGCCACACATTTTAAAAAAATGTTATTTATGGCATAGATGGCATAAAGCTGAAATTCTTTTGCTTTTACGGCAAACCGTACCAATACCATTATTATACAGTGTGTTTCAAATGTTTTTTTATGTAATTAATAAATATAAAAGCATCACAGGGCTTTTAATATATATATATACTTTTAGGGAAGAAAGCGTTTGCAGAAAGAAACTTTTGCGGTTCTGCGAAACAACATTTTGTGGGTAAAAACTTTTGCAAATTTTCAAAGAAAGTTTCTTCCGCAAACACTTTCTTCCCTTACAGTATGTAAGGCATACTTAAGCATAAGTGCCACCCTTTGAAAGGCTAAGCCTATTGATGTATGTTTACATTATGCAGATTACATATAAAATCAGACATATATATATACTACACCTGTATTTTTTACCAATTAATGTTTTTTTTAAATGTGTGGCTTTAAAAAAACCCGTTTTATTGAGGCATGGGCAATCAGGATTGTGAGGAGAGCAGCTGATATAATTTCTTTTGTATCTGATTACTGTCACTTATTGAAACATAATCAACAATTTCATGTAAAACATCTTTGCATATATATTTGGTGGCTATTTCCCCACTAAACATCTCTGGAAGTATATATGTGCTAAAAAAATGTTCCAATCGAGGCACTGATTTATTCAAGTAAACATTGTGTTTTTCCACTGTAATTGTGCATGATTCTTGTGGTAAATAAACAACAAAGTCAGCATAAGTTGCTCCAGTTACATACATTTGATGCTGAATTTGTGTGAAATAAGGATGGCTAGGTTTTAAGGTATAGACAACTCCAGATGTAGCAGACATGGCATTAATGCAAGAGTTATGCGATGTAGCATAATCACGCATATTTTTATCTCGAGCACTATAAGGACATTTGATTTCCAAAACTCCAAAACCATCACAGCAAGTACAGGAAATAAAGACCATCAGCACTAGCCCCAAGCATAAATTTTTCACGATGTATTCTCAGGCCAGCATCTTTGCAAGAAAAACCTTTATGCAAACTCTTTTGTTGTCGTGTATATCTCTTCCTAGCATAAACTTCGTGTCCAATACCCCATGAAAGTGATGCAGACTTTGCAACTGGTGTATAGCCCAATATCTTAGCAACCAAATTATTAATTGCAGAAGTGTTAGGGTTTAAACGGTTATATTTAGCGAGAACAGCATGTGCTACTGAAGCTCTTTAAACAACTTGAGATATTGTTAAATTCAACATTCCTAACATGACCTGCAAACATCAGATTGTGGCCTTCTTTGCAACCTTTTTCTGAAATACTTTTTTTTGCATAGTCCCTGAGACAGCTTGTGGTGATGTCTGGAAAGTATAAGAAGGCATTCATCTAGCCTAATTTTAACTCCTCAGGAAAAGGAATTTTGATACAATCAACACATAATTTCTCTGTATCTCTCTACTTTTCTCCTCCAAGGACGGTAAAACTGGAAGTTCAAGTAACTGAGCAGCTAGGACTTTCTTAATTAAATCAGCTTTTCTACTCCCTCCCCCAGATAAAGATATGCCTCGGGAAGACAAATATTTCTTAAGTGCCTCTACATTTCATTTTATTAATTCATTTTCAGTAAAAACCATGATTAAAACAAAACAAATACAATCCAACGCAATCCAACAAATTCTTTTGTTGACACTAAGATACCCCAGTCGTCAGGAGATGCATTGCGAAAGCGGGAAATTCAAAATGGTGTCGCTATCGATGAAAAGGTCTATTCGGGTAAATCGTGTTTACATGAATATTTTGGAGGCGAAATAAAATTCCGTTTTGGTCTTTTAGACCGAAATGAAATCAACACCGAAATGAGTTTCATTTCGCCTGAAACTATGTAAACATTCACAAAGACTAGACAAGAGACTGAAATGAAATTTTCATTTCGGCCCCAAAATAAAACTTTATGTAAGGGCTGTCTAAGATTACAACAAAGAAAATATACCGAGTAAATCAAGATAATAGAAAAGGGAAAAAAGATTTTCGCGAATTGACCTTTCCAAGAATTTTCATTAATAAGGATAAAATTCGCGAAAATTTATCAAATTAAGTTAGAATTTTGATCGACTTCATTTTTCTCTAATCCGAATCTCTTATTATCCGAATCTTTCTATAATCCGAACAAATTAAAAGTCACCGTCAATTTTCCTTTAGAAACTCTCATAATTTACTTTCTACTATCCGAATCTCTGTAATCCGAAAACCTCTATAATCCGAACTAATTTTCAGGTCCCTTCGGCTAAATTCTCTCTATAATCCGAATTTTTAAGTGTAAATATACCATTATTAACACTTTCGAATGTTTTTGTTTTTGTCTCTGTCGAATTCGAAAGTTTTGATTTTTTTGTAAGACAAAGAGAAATCGCAAGTCAGTGAGTTCTTTTATTTTCGTTCAAACTTACTTATTCGTTTTTATTTCTCACCTTACTTTTTTTTTCTTTTTTTTTCAAAAAAGTTCGATTTCTCTCTCTTACCGAATTTTCACCCTTGAAACCTGGAAATTCGAATTTAGAGAGACTTTCTTCTATCCGAATCTCTCTGTAATCCGAATAAAAAGTTATCCCCCTTGAGATTCGGATTAGAGAGAGTCAACTGTACTTATATACAGCAAGAAAATATAGAAAAAGGGCCAACCTCGTCCCCAGGGGCATCTTGATCCTTTCTAACATCGGACGGCGATACGAACATGGCCCTAGAGGAGGCTGGTCCGATATGAAACCTGATTGGCGCGAAGGTGTCACATAATTATTGCGTCACAAAAAACATTTTGGCTAGGCGGCGAGTCTGGGACGAACAGGAGAAAGCTGTTCGTATTTTAAAAAATGGCGTAGCATGTCTTTTCAAAGTGAAAAATTTAATAAAAAGCATTACTAAGCAATAAAAGTACAAGAAAAGACATCATAAAGTGATACTGCTTACATGGAAATATATCAATAGCTGGCAAAGTTCAACAACTAGAAAAGTAGCTAGCTAGCACACTATACCTAGCCATAGCAGGGATAAGAACAAAAGAAAGAAAATCAACTTGTTTTCAAGTGTCCAGGTTTAATTTGCAGCTTTAAGCAGAGAATGACATTACATAAAATTACTAGCTAAGGTAAGGGGACATAGTGCCGCCCATGTCCTATAGACAAAATAATTTTGTACAAAATGTCGAAAATGTTTTTTTTTACAAAATATATATATATATATATACCTTAAGGGAAGAAATTATTTGCGGAAGAAATTTGTGCGGAACTTTTTTTTGCGGAATTAATTTTTGCGGATTTTGCCCAAATCCGCAAAAATTAATTCCGCATAAGTTAAGAAATTTTGGTCATCCGCAAAAATAAATTGCGCAAATTTTTCGAAATACTCTATGCGTAAAGAATCGATCTGTTGACTTTTCTTTACGTTTAAATGCCTCTTTAGCTTGACGATCCATGTAGAAATATTTTCGATATTTTCAGTGACGGTATTTGATCTTACATTTGTTACAGCTTAGTATTCTTTTTTTGATATTTTGATGTAAAATAGAGAGATGATATTCCATAAATCGGATGTTTTTCATACACGTAGGTACTAAATTCGGTTTTTCCCGACTTTCGATTTACCAAATTTCTTGCATCCGCAAAAATTTCTTCCGCAGTATCTCTTTTGAGGTCGCTATTCGCAAAAATTTATTCCGCAAAATATGCCATTTTTGGGTCACTCATCCGCAAAAATAAATTCCGCACAAATTTCTTCCGCAAATAATTTCTTCCCTTAAGGTATATCATTACATTTTAAATTATATCAGATTGTGGTTAGTGGGCATGTTTTATTACTTTATATGTTTTGGTTACCCTAAAAATATAAAAAGGCCAGTAGGTTAACCGTCAGAGCCATTTTATCATTAAATGCACATTTATCCGGCATAATTCAAGAAAATTCAACTTAAAACTTGTTATGGACTACTTTTAGACAAATCCGATAAAAGATAATTTTACATGAGGCATAAAAAAATTACACAGGCATTTTGAGGAAGAGAAAAGGTAGGAATATTTTGTTAAACTGATTCTTGCTAGGCCTTTTTTAACACGCTATGAAGAAATTTCAGAAAATCGAACAGAATCATATTTTAAGGCACGTTTTGATTGAGTGCTCAATCTGGCATATGGTTAAATCCAGGATGCACTGACGATAGTGGTAGATATTGAACAGCTCGCCACTGTGATATACTATCTCAAGACTTTTAATACTAATTACAAAGCAGTGAACATAAATAACAAAGTAAGTCTAAACCAGGTAGTATAGTGTCCTTTTCAGTTGAAAGTCAGTAAAAATTAAAATATTTACTTGAGATTTGGTATGATATGGTTTTCGACCGGTTTGATAAAATGGAGCCAAAAAATAGTTCTATTATCATCATACTTTCTGAGTTCCAGAATTTAGCCCTTTTCAGAGACACCGATAAGCCATTTTTGACAGCATATAAATTTTGACTAAGATACAGGTTCAGAAATTTTTTGAAGCTATTCTGACCTCAGAAATAGATCAGATAAGATTCAACCTAAAATTATGCCAGTAAACGAAAAATTTATTTGCAAGAAATATCTTTTTGCTGATACATTTTTGTGATTGGATGCTCCTATGAGAATACTGAATTAATCTTCACGGTTTAGCTAGTTTGGCATTTTTTGAATATTTTCCAAGCAGAATGACAACAATAAACATAGAAGTATGTATCAATTAAAAAGCGTTTTTTGAACAGCAGCAGGATTTTGATGAGCTCTAAAAAGTGCGATTTTGTGGAACTTAATTTTGAAAAGATTATTCCCTAAACATTTTTTTCTTTTAAGGTAGCAATTTCTTTGCTGTTGGTAAAGTCGTTTACCAATTCTTTCTAAACTATTAAGGCAGTGATACATGATACATGATTTGAATTGACAAAATAGATCACATGTGGACATGTCGATTTCAATTTTCAAACCTACATAATGCTTTTGATAAAATTTTGGATTATTTATGTTTTAAGCAAAAAAAACCTTGTTTTTGTATATCTGTGTGGGCAATAAAATGATGTGAGCTTGTTGAGTAAAAAATAAAAAAAGCTGTATGGCGTTTTAGGAAAAGAAAAAGCAGAATTTATCAGTAATGGGTGGCTTTTTGGAAATGTTAAGGCCACAAAATGTAAAAGCAAAGAAGACTCCTATGGTAAATACTTTTTTGAAGCCTTTTTCATCCACATGTAAGGTCTTTTCCAGCTAAATATAACTGCAAGCAGTTTCAATAAACCTTTTTTAAATAAATTTTGTGCAAAATGATAATAAAAAAGCAACTTTGGGATTCATACGGCAAAATCTTGTTCATCACATAAAAGCAGTAATGCAGACACAGATATGAACTTACAGTAAATGAGAATTCTAAAGTTCAGCCAAAATGAATAAAAAATATAAATGTTATATGAAGTTAAATTTCTGCCTAGCTACCTTCAGTCAGGCACCTAGAATGACACGACCATTTGAAAATTATGTAGCCATATTTGCACCTTATGGAACCAACGAATTGCTATAGTCAGGTGGGCAAATCATTTACCAATTTCCAAATTTCCCCTAGCTACAATTTTTGCAACCCAGTGCTTGCTAGCCAACCAATTCAGTAAAATACACATAACTAAATTGCTTAAATTTATTCAAGTAAACAGCAGCCTAAATAACATGATTGTATATTTATACATTTAGAAAACAATCAAGGGCAATATGCGAGCAATTTGTGTGTTGCGTATGAGAGGAATCAAAACAAACTCGCAGCACGTATCTCTGACGTAAAACACCGAGCTCGCTTAGCTTTGCAAGGTTATATATAAAACTTTGGTTCATTGAGACAAATCTCATTAAATATTACACACAGAAAAACTGTGTATTGGAGGGTCACGTGACGAGGCCTCCTCCAGGGTCATGTTCATCTTGCCGTCCCGAGATAAAAAAAGAGACAACAGACGCTGGGAACGAGGTTGAAAAAGGGCGTGAATTCCTTGAAAGGCTTCCATCTACGCTTTTTGCTCTAGCCATGTCATTGTCGTTGTCTACTTTCTCCAACTAGCCACAAGCATATCGGCGGGAGCTAAAACGTGTTTTATTATAAAGCACGTGTATCTAATCTGGAGTAGACGAAGCATCCATGTTCACACTTTACAGGCGTCATAGCCCAGACTCCACAATAAGTGGTGTGATGTAGTGACTGTAACATGATCAACGTCCTTGTCGAGAGAATTTGATGTGCTTATTAACGATCCAAACTGGAGGACTTGATTGTCTGAAAAATAATTACAGAGCTTAATTAACATAAGTTTTTTGCGTAACATATTTTGCAGATTTGGTTCAAATCCGCAAAAATCAGTTTTGCAAATATTTTAAAGATCGGTCATCTGCAAAAAATTCCTTTGCTAAAAATTTCATTTCTCCGTAGTATGATTTGTTGCAGATCTAAGCGAGTAGATTTCTTCGTTGTTCATTTGAAATTAATTTCTGAAAGCTTATAAAACAATTTCTGACCACTCATCTTCAAAATAAGTTTCGCAAATAGTTTGTTACCTGAAAGCAAGGAGGTTTAAAAAGAGAAGGAGATACATCTCAGCAGTTTCTATTGAAACCATCCGTTGCCGATTTGCAGGTTGCTGTATTGTTTTCAAATTCAGTTTTGTAAAAAAAATTTTTTGAAATCTCGCGCGTAAATTATAAAAGTAACCGTTGCTCATTGTTATTTCTGCATAATTATAAATTATTTTTTCTAGCGGTAAAAACTCGTTTGCTTTCTATTTTGATCGTTTAAAATCAGTTTTTAAACATTTCTGGTGGTACATGCAGAAAATAAGTAAAATCAGCCGAATATGAGGGAAATTATGGTAACATAAAGATAAAAAAACAATATTAGAAAATAAAAACGCGAAGAAATAAAAGTAAATCATTGCCCAACGAAAAACGCATAATTAGAGATAGTAACGAATGATTAATATTTTCTTTTGTTCTATGAAAGAAACAATAGTCACCGAACACCGATTCTATACCGAAAATTCAATAACTTTGAAGAAAAAAATATGTACTAATATGCAACCCCTCCTGCAGTAATATTTTTTAAAAGATTTATCAATCTTTTAACTGACGCTGTGCTAGGAGGGAACATACAGAAACATCTACAAGATATAAAATTACACCATATATCAGGGCAACAATTTACACAATATAAGCTCCAAATACCAGCTGAAAAGTTTTGCAAGTGGGGATAATAAACTTCACCAGCATTAATTCTTATAGCTCAACAGAGCCATATGTTTTATTTATGTTCGGTATAGCTTTTAATATGTTTTTTGAAAGTTCTGCTTTGTCGTTAAAACACTCGTCTCACACTCGGCATGTAAAAATACAGCAAAAGCGGCGCAACGGATGGGTTCAAAGGAGCACGTAAACAAAAGAAATTTGAATAGAATTTAAATGGACGTTGCTGAGATGTATCTCCTTCCCTCTTTAAACCTCCTTGCTGAAAGTAATACGTCTCTAACGAAAGAGACTGGGGACTTCTGGAGTGTCCTTACATGGGCTGTAATACGTACCTAAATTGTATTTTAATCCGAAAGTTGTTACGCTGGTTGCTGTTTCTCCAACTGGTATTAATCCACACCATCCTGCTTCTAAGGACGCATCACAAATAATCTTCGTTGTAACCTCAAATATAACAAAAACTACACGGAGTAAAACATACAACAGCGCTGAGATGTTCACCTACTTTCTGTTGCAAGAGCGCTTCGAAATTAACTCTTAGATTGGAGCACGCAGATTGTTTAAAAAATTTCTAGACAAGCTCAAAAATTACATAAACTTTGAGAGATCAAAGCGACCTTGACCTTGCTCCAAATGAGCCAGATTCATTCGTCCCACAATTTAATGAAACATCCGCAAAACACCTCATTAAGTTCAATAATTTTTGGTGCTCAGACATAATTAAATGCCTCATCGGCCAAAATATTCGCTTCCTTCAATTTTCTCAAAGAAGTTTTCACTTCAAACGACAAAAAATCTGGGCCATTTTCAAATTTCGTTATTGATTTTTGAAAATGCGAAAAGCCGTTATAGTCAGGTAGCTGATGACCCTAAAAATTCAAAGTCAATACAAACTATGGAGACATTTTAAAATTCACGTTATGAAATTTTTCTATAGTATAAAGAATTAATAATAGACCCTTGAAACTTGAGCCGCAATTGGTAGCTGAGGGTAAAACCCAGACGGTTCATGTTTGCTACTGTTGAGTAGCCAAATTCTTTCTAATGCACTTTTATGACAACTTAGTGCTCAGGAATTATAGCGGTCCAACTGTAGGGCTGTTTTCACCCGGATATTTCCGTGGCAACCTTCGTACAAATAACTCCATTATCTGCACATCGAAAAGTAAAGTATCAAAAATACTCACTGGCTTAAAGGGAACCCGAGGTGTAAAATGATGTTGGACTTATATTATAGAGCTTAAAAAGTTAGCTAACAAGTCTTTTTAAATTTTTTAAAAAGCTCTTTTCGTTCTCAAGATATTCACATTTAAAGAATTTCAGATTTAATTATGCTGCATGAATTATGATGTCATATTTCAGTAATAGCAAATTTAGACATTTTCTTTCATCAGTAATTTTAGACCTGTTAAGGGGTGTGCATTCAAACTTTATCAATGCATAGATATTATAAAGGTTAATTGATTAACATAATTTTTTTTGCCAAAATGACACTTGTTTGCTCGTCCCAGGCCTCTTAATTTTTTGCTGACGAACTCATAACTTGGGATCTGCATGTCGGTTGGCAATCAAATTTTGTGAGTAGACATATAGGGCTTATACAAGCTTACCCACAAAATTTGATTGCAAACCAAGTTGTAGATCCCGAGTTATTGAGTCGTCAGCAAAAAAATAAGAGGCCTGGGACGAGCAAGGGAGTGTCATTTTGACAAAAAAATTTATGGTAATCAATTAACGTTTATAATATCTATGCATTGATAAAGATTGAATGCACACCCCTTAACAGATCTAAAATTACTGATGAAAGAAAATGTCTAAATTTGCTATTACTGAAATATGACATCATAATTCATGCAGCATAATTAAATCTGAGATTCTTTAAATGTGAATATCTTGAGAACGAAAAGAGCTTTTTAAAAAATTTAAAAAGACTTGTTAGCTAACTTTTTAAGCTCTATAATATAAGTCCAACATCATTTTATACCTTGGGTTCCCTTTAAGAAGACAAACCGAGTCCAAGTCTGACAACAAATAGCACGGTTTATTCTGCAACGAAAGAACACTGTAGAGCGTGTTGATATTTGATAACGTGTGATCAAGTCGTCCACCGATTGCATTGAACGCCACAATGACGTCATACTAAAGAAAAAGTATTTTTGACAAATCAATAAAGAAAGATAAATAAATAAATTAGTTCATTGAAATAATAGTTAACAGTATAATTATTCATCTTGTCTGTTCTAAATATCTTGCGGAACATCGAGCAGTATTAGGCATGGATCTATCTCGTCCTATTTTTTTTCCGCATCGGTATTTTGTTAGCCTTGTTCGCCTGAGCATGAAGGAGTAAAATACGCCTTTTCGGTATTAGCGCAGCCACAAAAAAATGTTCCCGCGAGTGGTGAAAGTTCGATTTTGAACCCTCCGTTCTTGGTAGGGAAGGATACAAAAAGTGCTAAAATGGAGAGGTTCCTTTTGAGAGATTTATTTCGTTTTTGCTTACATTTGGGAACCAGTATTAAAACCTAGACCCCTAGGCCCCGTATCGTGTTATAATTCGCGAATTACCAAACCACTTTGGATTTGGCATGTTTTGGAACTTTATATAATTTTGCTACAAGATAAGACCTGAGAGGCTTCAAATACAATGTTGATATAATTAATATAAAAATAATCTCTTAAAAGAACCTCTCCATTTTAGCACTTTATGTGGGCTTTGCTACCGAGAACGGGAGTTCAAAGTCAAACTTGCTCCACTTGCGGGAAAATTGAATATGGCTAAGCACATACGCTACACGGGGGTACAAAATAACGCTGCGGCGCAACCATTTTAAACAGACAGACGAAATACAGAGATTTTTTTGATGGAGAATAGCGGATATTCACAAATCTCAACCTAAAAGTCCTCTTTTATGTTCTCTTAAGAAAAGTTGGGAAAGACTAAACTTTGGAAATAACTCCTCAAACTTCATTTACATGAAAATACAAAAGAAAGTGCAGTTGACTCTCGAAAACTCAACCTGCCATGAAACTGAGAAAAATAATTATTGAGGCTTCGATAAAGGAAGTAGTTTAAAATGCACAGGGTTTTATGTAGAGGAGCTTAAAAGCAATAGAATCGACATGAAAAACTATAAGGAGATACAGCGACCTTTATTTCTCTACAGGCGAATTTAGGAGGTTTCGGGGGAAATTTTAGGAGAAAGCACTAAAAAACCCGTAAAAGCTAGCCACATTTTAGAATTTGCCAAAATTTTAAGAAGAATAAAGTGTTACTAATAATTAAGCCTTACTTTTTGAATGTCAGAGAAGCTGTTCGTTTCAAATTGCAGTAACTATGTAATCATGGAGGTAGAAATAATAGAATTCATCAGTCCTGTTGCAAGATAAACACATGCTCATTTTTTTGGCACATAATAACAGAAAATTAATATTCCAAAAAAAAGTGGATGTCACCATAAAGAATTTTAGAAGATTTTTATGAGGAATCTATATTTGGGTCCAAACTTTAGGTGATTTAGGAGATTTTAAGAGGTGTGGCCGCCCTAAAGAAGAGGTTTGATTTTTGGAAATTGTCTGTTTGTTCATCTCCTCATAAAAGGTGTTCGCTTTATGGAGGTTGATCCAATACAATCTTTTTATTTAAAGAGAAAATAATATAAAAACATGCGGGGTGCAGGGGTCCAAAACTTTAGAACATGTGAAGAACAAATAAGGATTTGTGAATACCAAGAAGTATTAGGAATGCCTCTTCAAAAATGACAAAATAAGATTTAGAGCAATTTAGAACGCTTTGAGGCGTCAAATTAAAAAAAGTTATGAACATTTTTCTTTCGAATTGAGTGTTCTTATAAAAAGCTGTTTGCCCAAAGTCTTCCAATCGAAAAATGTATTTCTTTCTTACTCTCTGTTGCCAAATCTGTTGTGGTTCCGAGAGATTCCTAAATTTTGGGTGGCCTATTCACTTCTTACAAACCGTACTCTAATAAAAAATCGTGCAATTATCACAACACACAAATTGAATAGCCACCCTTAAAACATTTCAAATTACCCTATTTCATTGTTTAATGTACAATGGATGATAAATACACGCATTTAAATGACCTGGTTTCCATAACCATAACATATTTTAATTTTACATAGCAGCATAGTGCTAGAAGGGCCTGCAATAATATAAATATTCAGCCACAATGTTTATTTTATACATTTTTATACATTTATACATAGATTTCACATTAAAAATGTTTTTGGCCGGTTAAAAAGTTAATTTCATGCATGTAGAAACTAGGTCCATAAAAACGGAATAACATTCACACAATGCGCGTGTAAAAGCGTCAGGTGTTAAATTGTTTGATAAGAACGAAATCTTTTTTAGCGGTCATGAGAAAATAAGCAAGAAAGAAGGATGGAAAAACTAACTATAAAAGAAGAAATTAAAGTATGGATTTACTTTCTCATTCAATTTTTCCGACATCGTGCAATTTTTCCGACATCGTGCAATTTTTCGCTTTAAAAACTAAAAATTTCTATTTTAGTGTCGCAAGTTGGCGAAAGAGAGGAAACGACGCGAAAGGATTGCAAATTCGTTGGAAGAACTGAAAAATATCCTGTATGATTCCCAGGTAAATTCTTAATCAACTGAGTACCCATGATCTATTATTGTTAGGTGAGAAGGAGGGAGTGCTGTAGCACCAATATAAAAATACCTAACCTCGTCCCCGGGCTATTTCCTCTTTATGATAATGTTGATAGCGACCAAAAGACAAAAAAACCCTGCGGATATACGATATATAAAAAAAAATACTCCGTCGCTTAAGTTAAACATCAGTATTGTCATTCCAACCGCACGTAATACAATCAGCCTCATATTTAAATTGTGGTAAAGCACATAACGGCTGAACTTAATAACTTTTTGTCAATAAAAGCACATAACGGCTGAACTTAATAACTTTTTGTCAATAAAAGCACATAACGGCTGAACTTAATAACTTTTTGTCAATAAAAGCACATAACGGCTGAACTTAATAACTTTTTGTCAATAAAAGCACATAACGGCTGAACTTAATAACTTTTTGTCAATAAAAAAATTAACTAATTTAGGTTCTTTTGATTTTTGTAGATCACAGAACACAGGAAAATTGATAAAGTGGAAATTCTGGAATCAGCTGTGAAGATGTTGAACTCAAAAAAAATAGCAGGTACACCACGTGTTTTAGGATATAAAACTACACCACTATTTTTCGCGCGAATTTCGATGCTAGTACCCAGTTCCCTTTTTCTTAAGTCAGAAGCCATCCACTGCACTGTCCTTACGCGCACACATAGATCGTTTGTAATTGCAGTACACTCGCGTTAAGTAAGAGCCCGGTCCCTTGAGCAAAAAAATTCGCTTAAGTGGGACATCAATGAAATGGCTTCCTAAAAAAAAGTAAAACGAATGAAATTAAATGATAAAAATCAAACGAAGAAAAAAAACACTGCTAAACGAGTTGAAAATAAGCTTTTAATGCTGTCTGAAAGTCACGAACCGCGAAGGGGTGTCAGAAGTTGACAAAAAACGAAAAATAATTATAAAATCAGTTACCGAAAAATACAAGATATTAAAAGAAGTGGGACATTTTAAGTCTTTTTTGAAAAAGGCTCAGAGGGAGATTCGGTTAAGTGAGACATTCGCTAAGTGGGACGAATTTTCACAGTCCCCAGAGTGTCCCACTTAACACAAGTGTACTAAACGCAACGTATGCGAACCTCAAGCGGAAGGCTGTTATCAGCTGCAAGCAAGTTAACACTTTCTTGTCCGGTATCGTGATATGGCCCCAAACCGGGATTCTAGGTGGCGGAGTTTGGGGTTTTCTCAAAGAGTTGATAAGCACATGAAACTGTCGCAATTGTCGAAATTCTGCAGTAAGCGTAACAAGATTTTTCGCCTCGTGAGGCAAAATGCGCAAGCGGAAAAATTCTGTTGCATTAAATTCTTGCACAAACCCTTTATGGCGATATGGCACCAAGCAGGGATTGCAGGGGCGGAGCTTCTTGCCGTGTTTTAACGTGGGAGGAGGGCACTATTAAGTAACGGACGTAGAAGGAAATGGGAATAATTTTCTAACGGTAATTGAACAACTCCTTGCGAGATATTTGTTAACGAGAAAAGGTAAAGTATGGAATTTTTCCGAAATTTTTCTCAAACTTGTAAGTGTTAAAAGCTTTTACTTTTGTTATGCACATTTTTGATCAATTCACAATTTTTCTGATACCTTAACGAGATTACTTTTACGAAAATAAATGCTTTTCGCAGCTATCATTTTAGCCCACGTTCGGGGAGCAATATGATATGGATAGGATGCATTCTGTCCTGATACCATAATGTATATTTTCAATATATCGTACATACAACAATATGTTTTTTCCGGTGTTCTCTTGAACATCGTTCTTATATTGCCTAAAATTAGCCTCCGCGGAAATCACGAAAAATGTCCTTCTACCTTAGGGGTTTAAATTTCGCGAATTTCGCGAGTTTTTGTTAATTTCGCGAAAATTGTTTGGAAACGATTTACACTGATTTTTTCTTCTGATTTACCTAAAACGACTATAGTACTACAGTCGACGCTCTCAGGGGACCGACGAAAAAGATCCAGATATCGAAAGTTCGAGATAAAGGTAGTGGAGATATCCAGCTTTAAAGGCCTTTAAAGTTTGAGATAGCGAAATACCTGTATCTGTGTACGAAAGCTTTTGATTACATTGTTTAGCCGAAAACGAGCTACACAGGACAGAATACATGGATAATAGGATGTATTCGTTACTAAACTTACTTCTCTCCAAATAAGCTTAAAATACTACTCTACTTTCTCGACGCTATATTATCTTCAACGATAAGAGATTCTATACATTCGAAAGTCCCTTTTTTGTATCAATCGAACTTTTTATAAAATTAAATGTTTTTGTTAAAAAAATAAGGGAAAAGTTCGACATAACGTGATAAAATGAGCTGAAGGGACCGGAAAAACAGTTCGACAAAGCGAAAGTTCGAAGTAACTGGTATTCGAGATATCGAGCGTCGACTGTACATATGTGAATTTTAACTTCAGACGTCTCTTATATAAAAACTTTTAAATAACGGTATAAATTGAAAAATAAAATGTCATTATATTCCATTTTTTGTGAAATTTGCGAAATATAATTCTCGCGAAATATTAGTAATTGCCAACTTCGCAAAATTTGTTCTCGCGAAAATTAATTCCCTTAAAGTGGAAAATCAATCGCTAGGGTAATATTTCAGATCATAAAGAATAGGAGATTTTTTAGCTATTCCAGGACATTACTTCATTTTCAAAGTTGTCACAATACACAAACATAAATTGCAAATACGTTCCGCACATCACCTTTGTGACAACGTTGGATCAGTAAGAATTAACAATTGGATAATTGTCTCTGCTAAAAAAGTATATCAAATAATAAAAGTAGATATATTTGGAAAGATTCTGATTGTAACTAATGCTTGTCATTGTTTTCAGATGATGAAAAATCATACGTCGCTGGATATAACGCATGTCTCGTAGAGTTTACACGTCATCTGATGTCGGCTGGATGCATAGATTGTCATGCAAAAGCAAATCTTATGAACATAATTTCACGGTTGTCAAAGTACAATATGGGCGACTTAACCAAACTAGCGCCCTATGTGTCGCCAACAAGAACAGATCAAATTGGGGCGTATTATCCTCATGAACACAATCAAGCAGGTGGCGAGAAAAATAAAAGCATTTCGATTCCTGTAGTTAACGGAATGAAAAATCAACAAGGCAACCGCATGCCATTAGGTCAAATAGAGAATAAGCAGACATTAAGCCGTAAGAGACGTATTAACGATGAGATCAATGTATTGTCGAGAAAAAGTTTAAGAACCTCATGCTCACCGCGAACCACTGACAAGAACTACGGCAATAACGACAAATCGCTGTTACAGACAAGATTGTCGACAAGTTCATTGACATTTTTTGCCGACCATGCCTTACTAAAGAAGAATCCGTCCCCTCCTGTCGTTGGGCATAGCTTTGAAGATCACAACGACAACCAACTGAAACAACAAGAGGAAAGACAAAGGTTTCTAGTGGAAAATTCTTCAACTGTTCGCGAAAGTAGAACCACAAGCATACAAGACACACCCTACGAACAGCAGGACGCAGCGAAAGAGCAACACAAAGTACTCTGCTTATCTGGATTAAAGAAGACAAACAAGATGTCATGTAACATAAACACGAACAGGAAAACGATTATGCTCATTAACAGCAATTCTGACAAAATTTACATCACCACAACAGATGTCCTTGCTCACAAAACCAGCAAATTAAAACAACCAACTGCACCTTCTAAATTTCTGCTTGTAAAGCCGCCAAACATTACGAAACCTCGCGTAAGACAGGAGATGTTTCATCGAATAAATGTTTCATCGAATCAGACATCCCAATTTGTTACAGGTGTCCAAAATACAGTGGATTCTAATAAGCAAAGCAGCACCGATGATATAATTATTGCTTCTGACGTTCCTCGCACCCTGGATAACTCTGAAACAATGGTAAAACAAAGCGATAATGCAGCAGATAGCAGCTTGACAGGGAAGGGGTATGAAGGCGCCAGCATATATCATTCGCGAGACAGCAACATGGAATCGTATCAATTTAACAATGTATATTCTAACAATAAAGTACAACAGGAGAAATTTAGCTATACGCAGCTTTTGGATGATAGGAATGACACTTTTGATACGCAACTTATACATAACAGCACAAAGGCACATGACGAAGTTATAAGGCCGGACTTTGGTCAGAACCTGGAGACAACTTCAACGAAAGGCAACGCTGCATTCTCGTTGCCACCGTTGAGCGTTTTCCTTAATCAATACTACGCTAGTGAGGATTGAGCAAAAGGCGAACTCTTCTATTCATTTCTTAAATAGTTTATTGAAGCTTACTTAATTTCTTCCAGCAACCATTTAACTCAAGTTATTTAACAAAAAAACAAACCTTTGACTACGCTAAAAAGAAAATGCTTCAAACGAAAAAATGGAGATTTGGAACATGAGAACATGCAAAAACGATGTTGGACATCAGATGTATAAATCTTTTAATATTGTTTTTAGACAAAACTTTTTGTTTTTTTCCTCTGATTGCTAATGCGAAACATTTCTGCCTTGGTCCATGTTGAAGCAACATCAACTTTAAATTTTTAGGAAAAAGCGATTAGAGTTTTTGACATTCGTTAATACATGACCTACCTCAATGTTATTATTCATGCAGTGTTGAACGGCAAAGCGTGCACTTTTCGTAAAGTCAGTATAATCTTGATCATCCAGAACAACAACATTCGATTTCTTGAGAGAAAAAAAAACACAATTAGTTGAATATTAAGTTTGATTTTGTTGCAAGACTGACAACACTCTCCCCTCATCAAAATATGCTACCAGAGTGTTCATTCAATATAACGTTATCTTTCCGACATTCTTGACATTTTCGCGACATTTGTCCCGCTATTTTGGGTCGAAATATCATGCTTTTGGAACCTTGAATTACCCTAAAAATCCAAATTTTATCACTAACATCTTTATAAGACAGATTATTTTTCGGGAAAAAAATTAGTGAATAGTAAATTTGACAGGTAACAAAAAATATTAATTTCGGCGGAAATTTAATTTAGCATAGAGCAAAAATCAACCTCGTCCCCAGGGTTTTTTGCCTTTTTGACATCGAGGCGGGCGGCGAAAATACCCCAGGTACAGGCTGGTGAGTTCTGTAATGCGATTGGCTTACATCCGACATAGATAATTTATTCGCGCGTCATAGTATATGCAACATTTTGTTATAAAGATGGCGGATTTTGTTACAAAAACAAAAGATTATGAGAATTGTTAAAAAAGATTGACTAAAAAAGGGTGAGCTAAACAGTAAATATTTTTATGAAAGATGTTATTTTGGCAGATTTCCATTGTTGACATCTTGAATGATAATAAGGTTCTTCTTTAAAGGGGAATTAAGCCCAAATATTTTTTCTTCAGAAATATCTTTTACAAACCCTACATATTTTGATGGTATATAAAAAAAATTGAAATCTTTTGAATTTACATCATTTTTCTAGCATAAAAGTTGACAACAGTAATCGCCATATTAAAATCAAAACAATATCTGCGATGGAGATCTATGACGTATTTTACGCTCATTTCAATTTTTTGATCTCTTCGTCTTTTTTAAAGTTGTTTACACAATGTGAACGTAACGATTCAAAAAATAACTCTGGTCCGTTGTACTTTATTTCGCTTTTTCGTTGTTGTTATTGTTTGTTAAAAAATGCTAGTCCCGTTATATGTCAACAAATTCTTTGAAACCAGTATATTTTCCATTTGGATCAGGAAATTCCCTACAGCGAAATCAAAGTTTAAGTTATAGTGTAAACCAGGATAAAAGATAAAATATTCAAAAGAAATTATTCATTCATCAAAACTTCTTTGAAACAAATTGTTATTTGAGGCACATGGCCTCTCCTCCTTTTTTAATTTTTATTTAAGGAATGGCATTATTTTTAATTTAATTAAATAATCTGCGATGGTGTGTATTTTCATAGCGCGTGGACCTGTAAGATTATAAAGCGAAAAGTGAGAAAATAAGAAGATAGAAAGAATGTTTTATTTTTGTGTGGCTAATATTTTTTGAAGAAAGACTTACTTATTATTAGTATATAAGGAGAGTTCGCAACATGTACAGGTACACCATTGCAAATTTTCAAGTCTGCTTAAATTTAATTCGTCTTCTTCTTCGCTATCACTAGATTCATAAGTCACTTTTTCAAGTTCTGCTTTAGAGTATTCAGGCTTATTCATGTAACATCCTGTTACTGACGTTTCACTAGAGTCACTTGAATATTCTAGAAATAGGAGAGAGTCAGAGCAGGAGCTTAAATTTTCCATATCTCGCTGCTTGCCTCCAGCGCAAGATTATGCTTCTTCAGCGTAAGATACGTCACGGTATAACAGTCTCCAGAATCAACCGTGGCCTCAGAAAATTTAAATGGCGCTTTACCGTTCGCTTATAGATGGGGTAAGTTTTATATTAAAATCAATCCAAATAATATTTATTTTTCAAAATTTTGACCAGAATTTGGGAAACGAACATAATGTTAACCGAAATAATGCTATTCAAGTTTGAGGCTTAATTCCCCTTTAAGCTTAGTAAAAACCATGACTTTGGCAGTTTAGCTCGATGAGAAAATACATGTAGCTAGGTAGCTAATCTTGCTAACATGTACATAGGCAGGCATAATAAGCCATTACTAAATAAAAAAATCTTATTTTTCATTCTTTTTTCTACTTAAAAAAACAAGTGCTCTTCCAAAAGTATAGTTTTAGTCAGACCAGCTAAATGCGTCTTCCAATTATTATAAACAACTGATGTGACTGCTTAACAAGTTTAAAATTTTGTTGGTCAGTCATGTATAGCTAGCAAACGTCACACTTGTGCAAAATTTAGCCACACCATTCATAGGTAAAAAAATGTTACGTTTCGAAACAAATTTTTTGTCTGAAAACACCACAAAAAGGATTTACAGCTGAAAACATACGAACCAAAGAAAAAAATTATATAGCTAGAGGGGCCATTCAATTATTACATAATGCCTGAGAGGGTATGATCATATTTGTTACGCGCTGTTACGAAAATTTAGTTTTTATGTAAGTCAGATATTTTTAGTTATTTTAGTGTACCATCTACATCTTTGTTTCTTGCCTCTTGACTTACACAAAAGTCATCTTGGTGTGCGTAATATATGGCCACAATATTTTGAAAATTTCTGACACAGTGGACACTGACTAGCTGACGAAATTTTGCGGAAGAATGAAAAGGAAAAGGCAAAAATACGTGCTAAATTGATTTTTTTCGCCGCGAGAAAATTAGTACATTTGTTTTTGTCTGTTTTGTACATAGGGTATTATCCTTCCCTGGTATGTAACGATGCGAACTCAACATTTAATTTTAATATCACCATGTTATTTTTGCGCGGATGTCGTTCTGAAGTTGTTTTTGTGCATCTTTCTCAACCTCTCGAGCAAAAATAATAATAGCTAAAACGATGTTTCTGTTATGAAACAACATAATAATATTTTTTGCCACATTTGCTAATTATTGAAGTACTAGTCAAAACAAGTTTCAACTTACACCCTCGAGTTTCCTCTCCGAGCTCCTTCCTCGCCGGCTTTTAAACGCTTTTTCTACGTCATTACGAAATATTCCCTGACTGCGCTGTATAGACATAGGTCAATTTACTGACTCTAACCCTTCTTTTTAAAAGAACGAAGAAATGAATTTTAATTTGTTTTGTTACTTTGTCTCTTAAAAAAAACTTTTATTTTTTTACGGTTACACGCTTGCGACTTCGCAAAAAATGTGCACATTCGCAACTCTTGAGGTCTTATTCGTAAACTCAATTTTTTTTTCTTGCAAACAATTTTTTTTTTCGGTTAGTACTTTAATAGTTCAAGAGACGCATAGAAAATATATATAGCTAATCCACAAGCTTTTCTATATCACAATTTTTTTCTATTATTCAGTTTTTCTCCTACCTTCCCATCATATGCAAGCTGCAGCCGTTCGCCGTTAGAACAATGACGATACGCTTTACCTGGATACGCAGCATCTTTTATTAAGCTGGATAAACAAAGACAAAAACCTTTCGCAAAATATATTTAACGCGGTTGTCTGGTCCGCTGTTGATGTGTTTATATAAATTTCCATTGATTAAATGAGAGTTAGTGCTGTACTAGGGCCTCCTTTGCAAGATATGAATTGATAACAGTAGTAATCTAAGACTTAACCTGGAGTTATATATATAAATGAACAGCACACATTACCAACTGGTTGGTAAAATTCATCAATGACGCCACTCTTGCTGTCATCATGATCAACTTAGTTAACTTTTTCCACTACCAACTTTCATACGGAGTTCAACTTCGTACAAATATAAACTTTTTTCATTAAGTTATTCACCTTTCACTTTGATTTTATACAATATTTTTACTACAAACCGTTAACATGAAACCGTATTAAAGAAGCTTTTTACTTCTACGCATACTGCATCAATTTTATTTTGCGTTTGTAAGTCAATAACAGCATATCAAACTTTCGTTCCTCAAGTTGTCAAGTAAATATGTAACAGAACGAATTACAGACGTAATTTTTTGCCAACACAAAAAATTAGGAATTAGAATAGCTTTTTTGGAGAACACTACCGCTAAAAACGTGCATACTTTCTGAACGAAGAAATCTTTAACTTCGTCTCGTAGGGAGTCGAAATCCCCACATATGAAATCTGGAACGTATCTACGATAAAAAAATAGAATCATAAAAGTGAATAAATAATTTACGCAAAAAAATAACCAGAAGATAACAAACATCCGCTACATTGAATTTACTACGGTCACGACCAAATGATGTTTTGAATATATTGCTACAAATAAAGCAAACAGAAGTGTAGTAAAAAGATTTAAAAAATTCAACTGTAGCAAAATCTGCGAAATCATTTTCCTGTCAAAAGTTCTTTCGTAAGGTAACCAAAAATTGATAAAACATATTAACTCAAGTGAATCACAACAAAGATTTCTAAAATTCCCGATGGCCATAGCAAATACATCTAACAACCAGGTGTAAAATTTAAGAAATATTTACACCGTGAAAAACATAGAAGTGACAAACCTGTCTCCATGCTTTGTATCATAAAGTCTGTTCGCACCACCATCACAACAAACCTTTAAGACAGCTGCAAAAAAGTTTTCCAATAGGTTAACCCACGGTTTACTAAGTTTCTCAACTATGCTCAAAATAATATACGTATATATTCAAAAAGAGGAAGAATTCTTCGCCAGATCAATAACCTGCGAAGCTAGTGGGATGAAATTTCGCGATAATAATAACAGAAACGTCTGAAAAACAAAGCGAAATTAGCATACCGTTCTTCCAGAGTTTATCCAAAACATTTCCTGGCTGAGGTGGCTGGTTCAACAAAAGCAGCAGGATTTTAACATCTATAAGATTAAAGTGCATATCTTGAAGCAATATCTTCCAACGGCGCTCTGAAAAGCGCGAAGGTGGGGGCAAGAAAGCCCCTTTAAAAGTAACGGAGACACCGCCATGCTACTTAACTTCTTATAAACGCTTATTAGGACACTGGAGGTAAATGGGGTAAAAAAAATTAGTATGACGTCAAACATCAACTTTGGAATAGGAAAAGTCTTACAAACGATTTAGATGTGTAATTATTCCATACAGTAAACGCAGAGACAGACTAAAATAAGACCTTAAGATAACGCCACAAAATTTCAACCTTTTAAACGGTATCCATCAGAAGTTATAACAAAAACAGGCCCGAGTAGAGAGTTGCGGTAATTCAACTTCAGGTCGCCACACAACAGCCTTTCAACTTACATCTGAGGAATGCGTTAAAGCACTAAACCAGAATGTTTCAACTCTACTCCAGACAATATAAAATCAGTTATAGTATTTATACGTGACACATTTGTTAAAGTTTTCAAAGTTTTAGTTTTTTACCATTACCTAGTATATTTGTTCATATTATAATAGATGAACCTTTTGAAATTCTTAAAAACAATGGGTGAAAAAGGATACTGTGTAAAAAATATATTTTATTTAATACTTGACTTTACATTACTTAAAATTCCTTAGAGTTCATAACAAGAATTCCGAACGCAATCATTATATAATTTGCATTTTTGAAAGAAGTATGTGATTATTTTGCATGAATAAACTTGTGCAAATAAGGGTTTTCAGAATGTAATATGTGCCTGAAGAAAAGACGTTACGGCACAAAATACAGTATAAGAATAAGAAGTCTGTTACTTTTGATAATAGTGACAACTTTTTCTATATGAACAGTCCCTTGAGCTGCAATAGTGCGAGATAGTTGTAAACCAGCTGGATTCTTTATTTTGTGTTTTTCTGATAAATTACTGCATACTGTAAGTTTATCTTGATGCCAATTTTTCTTTTTACTTTTGCATTCCGGTAGTGGTAGTGGGAGTAATAAGATTGTGATAAGATGGATAATAAAAAAATTATTTGACATTTAGTAACATTTATTATGTGGTTTATTACATTCTCTTAATCATGGTTGGAAACGGTTATCAACAACTTACCTGAACGAACTTCGTCATTTTCATTTGTATCGGCATCTCCAAAACAAGCAGAACGATGTGAGTATACCCGATGTATACCCACATCTCGTAGTAGATGAAGAAAAGGTAAAGTGGACGAGTTGGTTACAGTAAGGAATGGTTAGGCTAAACTGGATGTAGTGTCAAAACAAGAAAAGCTGGTTTTGTGTTTCCGTCCTCAGCAGAAACTGATACCATTTGAAATAGTACATATTGGACCACATCAGAACGAATTCCACGAGGAAGCGTTAGTTAGTAGCGGAAGACTGACCAGAAGAGCTGCGATTGAAGGACAATGTTTAAAACGGTAAAAAGACAGTTTAAAATAATGACCTGCGTTATCTAAGGGAGGGAGAATGTGAAAAGAGACTCGTATTTTATTTATACTTTTGTTAATCACGTGACATTTTTACTTTTGCTATTTTTTACTCATACTTATGAAGTTGAGGACAGTTGTGTAATAGAAGTGAGAGAGGTCACATGTAAGTCTCCTTTTTTATGGTTTTTACAGGGATGGGTGGGTTGGTTGTAATACTGGGGACTACTGTTGGGATAATGGGATTGGTTAGGGTGGCAGGGTTGTAGCGATCTAGTATCCCTATCACCCAACCACCTATGATAAGAATACTAGGGATACTAGGGATGGTTAGGATGCTTGGGATACTATGGATGGCTATGATGGTTAGGATACTAGTGATGGTTGGGAGACTTGGGATGGCTAGGATACTAGTCATGGTTGAAATGCTTGGGATAATAGGGATGGTTAGGATGCTTGGGATACTAGAGATGGTTGGGATACTATTGATGGCTATGATGGTTAGGATACTAGTGATGGTTAGGAGACTTGGGATGGCTAGGATACTAGTCATGGTTGGAATGCTTGGGGTACTAGGAATGGTTAGGATGCTTGGGATACGTGGGATACTCTAGGGATGGTTGGGATACTATGGATGGCTATGATAGTTGGGATACTAGTGATGGTTGAGAGACTGGATGGCTAGGATACTAAACATGGTTGGAATGCTCGAGATACTAGGGGCGGTTAGGATACTAGGGATGGTTATGATATTAGGGATGGTTAGGACGATTGTGATACTAGAAATGGTTTACTTGGGATGGTTCGGATATTTGGGATGGTTGGGAAGGTTAGGATAGTAGGGATAGTTGGAATACTCAGGATACTAGGGATGGTTACGATACTAGGGATACTTGGAATGGTTGGCCCTCCTAAAAGGTTGATAAACTATCTAAAAGACAATTTTAGTTGAATTTATATACATGCTTTTTCCTAACTTTTGTACAAGATGCAAGTAACACCAAAAATATATTGCAAAGCATTATACAAACCTGACTTTAAAAATTCTAAAGGATACAGTGTGCTTTGTGATGTTTCCATTTTTCACTAAAAAAGGAAAAATAATATATTACTGTATAATGGCTGGGGTTAACCCAGACTTATGGTAACACTTGCCCAATATTAAATCGCTGTCAAGGGGTATTGAATCCTAGTCTTCTGCAATACTTCTATATTTATATATATATATAAACACGAAGTAATTTTAACACAAATTACAACAGAGTGCTCAATGTGTAACAGAGCAGTTATATTATTTTTATGTTTTGTTTTCAAGAAAAAACTACATTAATTTTGCTACTTAAAGTTTCATGCTTCTTAGCAATCTTCAGGCAAATGATACAAATTATACAAGTTGGTACTAACTAAAGTATAAACCTTTTAATTACGTGATAAAACGTAATAAAACAAATAAATACAAATAAATACATTGTATTCTTTAAGCCGAGAATGATGATATATATATAAGAAATTAAGGAAGTATGTTAGTTACCTACTTCCATCTGATGTAAGTTAATATGACCTTAAGAAAGATATGACAAAATGCAACTACTCCGAATCTCTAACTTAATGTATCTTCAGTATAATGAATTGACAAAGAAGAGCTGTATAGGTACAATCTGGCTACTTAATAGCTACCTCCCACAAAGAAAAACAAGTTGATTTCATATAACAGAGATTAAAAAGTTTTTCTGGAGTGCATTTGATCTTGAGGGTTAAATTTTTTTTTAAATATTGATCAGTGGGTCCCAACTATGACGGGGCCTCTGTAATCTATTATTATATCACTTTATACACGAAAAAAGTCCATAAATTTTACTATGTTTTACCTGGCTGACCTTTTTTGAGCTCTCTAGACAGCTATTTCCTGTGTTGTCTTTTATGATAATACCTACACAAGTTATTTATGTTGATATCTTGTACTTATTTTGTCTGGTATCATGTGAAATATTATTTTTACTTTGCCTTTCATACCTGGGCACCGCCTGGTGTTTTGCTCTGTAGCCAAAGCGAAATCACTTTCACTTTCTAAACGGCAAACAGAAAAGTCTACCATGGTCGAAAAACAGATTATTCAAAATGTCCGCCAGAGCTGTGCTCTGGTCTGGTTGTTGGTTTTTTGTAGCTAGTTTAGCTAGCTAATTTAGTTTTTAAAAGTGCTTTTTTCTTATTTTTTAGAAAGTTTTTTTTGTTTTAATTCCAATCTCACTTCATTCCTTTAAAAACAGCAGCCACAAGCTTACTCCCCCCCCCCTTCTTGCCTCTCCCTCCCCAAAAATAGCTAACCTAAGTTTAGAACTTCAGAGAGTGCATAATGGAAAGGTTGTCAACCCGCCGTAGTAGTTGTAATATATATTTTATGTGGTTATCCTCATTTTTAGGGATAACTATAGCTACCCTGTTAATTGTTTCCTGACACACAGTTGAGAGGGAACCGCAAATTAGGCTATTATAATTAGTCTAAGGCCGCCATCAAAAATATGTTATGTTCGCGTCCTCCGACCGACTCACTTTTGGCAATAAAAACCCGAGTCGGTAAGTCGGAAAAAACCCGGAAAAAACTTTTTGATCCAAACGAGATATATTTGAAAAAAAAAATTCGTGAGAACTAATTTTCCCAAAAACTCGCGAAAATTAATTCCAGTAAAAATTAATATCTTTAGGGTAAGTTTACAGACAGAGCGGCGAAAAAAGGGTCTGTCGAGTGGTGCTATACTGTTTTTTGGCCCTGGGAACGAATTTTGCCCCCATCTGAAAATCCCGGGAAAAAATACGCCCGACCGACCGACCGACTCATTTTTGCGGGGTCTTCAGGACGCGAACATAACATATTTTTGATGGTGGCCTAACGATGGTTTTTGCTGCCTATCTCTGTTCAGTTGCTTAGGTAAAGCTAGCCGTACCTAACAGCCGTACCTTAGCCGTACGTAACTACACTTTAATTTTCAAGGTGAGGTAATGCAGGTATTTTAATGAAAAAAACTGAGCTAATTGTAGTGGTAAATTTGTTGTGTCACTGAATTTCTGTTTCTGAATCGTCAATGAACCCGCAAAATACGAAAAATGTTAACAAAACATCTTGCTCTTATAAAAACCAAACGGGGGAGAGCGCGGGAAGGTGATTCCCAAATCGAAGAATTAAGTACGGCTGGCAATAAAAAGGTGGTTAGTACGGGCGGTGAACTTCAATATGAACTATCAAGTAAAGTAAAATAAAGGGGATAGGTAAGGAAAAGAGAGGAAAAATACGAAAATTATAAGACAACATATATTTTACGGCTGGGTCCTATCGTATATATAAGAAACAACTTTAAAGGCTAAAAAATGTTCAATAAAAACGAAATTAAGTTAAGTACAGCTAGCCAAAATAAGGTACGACTGGACAATATTAAGGTACGGCTGGGTCCTATCATATAAGAAACAACTTCAAATGCTAAAAACGTTCAATAAAAACTAAATTAAGTTAGGTACAACAAGCTACTAAAATAAGTTCGGCTGGACAATATTAAGGTACGGCTGCAGGCCTGGTCAGGAGACGCATGCGATCGCACGCGCACACGCTCACACACGCGAAAAAAATTTACGCGAGCGATTTATCGCTCACGTAAGAGACTATTTATCAGAATTTTCTAGAGATCCTATATACAATATATTTTTCTCACATTTTAAGAGAATCTACTAAATAAGCGCCACCAAAAACACAAAGCTTAGGAAGAACGATCGTGTTATTATGAAGAACATGAGGTAAAGAGAACATTAAGGTCGGCCCCTTTCCTTCATGCTGACACTCTTATGCTTGGCTGGTGCATTACACTGAGACTTGAACGAAAGACGGAAGACCATTTGGAACCATGCCACAAGTCAGTCCGACCTTCATCGTCACAGAGAATACTGCGAGAAGAGTGCGCACCCATGCAAGTTAAATATAACCAGAACATGGGAGAGGTTAGGTGCCCTGTACCTTAATACAGCTTTCGGACGAATGTTCTCGTGATGTAATACCAAAGGAAAAACATGTTGAATAAAGTTTTAAAAATATAGCAAATCTGCCAACACATTATTGCGTTCAACTTTGCACTTGTGGTTAATACGTTTTACAAAATTCATTTTTATTGGGTTTCGTTTTAAGGCTGGCATTCCTGCATCTGCAGAAAGAAAAAATTTTTTGTAACGGTGACCTAAAAAAAATAATTTCAACCAGCGCTATGTTACTGACCCGGCCAGGCGACAGCAAACACAAATATTTCGATTCGTAATAATAATCGAAAAAATTGTATATTGTATTAAAAAGAAGTCCAGAAGTTCCTTCTCCCACACGACACAGCAGGCAATAAGTCAGCCCTGCCCTCGGTTTTGTGAGGAGAGATGTTCTGCGAAGACTCTAACAATTGAGTCTCCTGTACAGTTTTACTTCATGTTAAACTGTGCCGGTGACCAGCATTTTTGAAGCATGTCACCAGCGACTTCTGCGATATACAACCTAATGATGCCCTAACCTAATAATATCATCTAGAAACATAAAAAGCCAGTTGGCAGTGAACTATTAACCTAACGAAGTTCACCATCCAGAAGGTATGTCAATAAGACTTGCACTCCATTTTCATTTGTCATCGTCTTAGGAGATCAGTGCATCGAATTTATGAGAGGTCTAGCCCTAATAAAAGGTGAATGACGAAAGATATTGCCAGCTGAACAATTTCACTTTGTGATCGCACGTGGATCGTTTACGCAGATTAATTTACGTGAGCGATTTAGCGCTCGCGGGGGTAAATTATCCCGACCGGGCCTGGGCTGGGTCTTATCATATAAGAAACAACTTCAAATGCTAAAAAACTTTTAATATAAACGAAAAACAATAAGTATATACGTAGAAGAAGTAGACTTTACTGGAAAGTAAAGTGCGGGTGAGGTTAATAAAGCCGCAAAACAATGTGTGAGTAAAGCTCTTTGGTTTTAATTTTGATTGTGTTAACTGTGTGCCGATTTAATTCAGCATATATATACACTTTTTATAAAAACAATTTTTTTTTAAGAACAATAAGGTTAAAAATTATTGACAAATAAGAACAAAATAAGAATTATACTCAAGGGCAAAATTTTACTGATTTTTCTAAAGGTAAACGAAGTCAAAATTTACAATATTGGCAATGAAACGTTTTTGGATTCAAGTTAGTTTTAAAGGGATCCCGAGGTACTTTTACAAGTTGGACTCACCTGAAAGATTTGCATGAGAAATGCTAAATGACATATTCACTTTTTGTTAAAACTTCATGTAACTCCAGATATAGCTTTTTAAATATTTATTTTTCTTGTCGCTCGACCGCCATCTTGGTTATCTTCGACCTTCTTCTTCGTTAAAAATTTTCATTCTAGCTCCAGTCTTTTTTAGTGGCACGTGACCCTGTTACGTATTATTTCGGTAGCGCTTTAATTATTACTGACTGCATAGCCAGAACATATACCTTCGCGCGGCAAAGTGAAACGAAAGCTCTCTGCGAACAATTATTTTTTTAAAAAAAAATTGAAATAATTCTGCATAAAGTTCTTTACGAACGATTATTTTTTTAAAAAAAATAGAAATAATTCTGCATATGTTCTCACATAGCTGAGCAATCAAACGAAAAATAAAATGTGCATGATTTTTATTTCAAAGGACTGTTATTTGAGACGCAGGTTGTGAAAGTTACTGATCATTCAACATGTCACACATTTGTGTATGGTTTTTATTTCAAAAGGATATATTTTGGAAGGCAAATATAAATAACAAAATATCAAGGTGTGACTATAAGCCCATAAAAATTTATAGAAAAAGTTAAAGGGGGAAGGGAGAGGGGGCTGCATCACCCCTCCCCCTCCCCCGCGTCGGCAATTATTTGACGTGGTAAAATCGCACATAAAAAGTCCCTAGGCCTTGTGGGATCAGACGTGTAAAAAATAGCCGAAGATATAACAACGGAAAAAAGTATTTGTTTTTCCACAGCATAGTTCAGTTGCCTCCTACGGCAATGCACGAACAACAAACTGCAATTATTACATTCAGGAGAGCGGCAGCGCGGAGTTTTTGCCGACGTAATTTTGTTGTGAAATTTAAATGAATGGTGTCTCTCTTTTCTGCTTTCGCGCTTCGATGTCTGTCCTGCTTTTGTAACCCTGCTTATTTTAGCGCGCTATCGCAAAAGGGAAAAATGATGAGTTTAATTTACTAGACTACGTTGATGTTTGCGCTACATATTGGAAGAATATCATAAAAACAAACTTTAATTAGACAGTAAATTCTGCCTCTCTCTATCGTGGGATAAATTAAAGTAGTATTCTTTTCTATTAATTTTTTAATATTTTTTAATAAAAAATATATCCATCTACTGAGTAACTTAGGCAACCTCGTCCCCAAGGATTGTTGAGAACAAGGTTGGCAATACTCACTTGAGCATCATACCCCGCCTAGGTCGACAGGTTATAGATCAGTAATTTTTACAACCTGTTTGTTCAAATAAATTCTTTTAAATTTGAAATAAAAGAAATCATGCACACACTTGCTGCTAATATCTTATTTTTTTGTTTTATTGCTTAGACGGCTAGAATATCATGTTGAATTATTTTTTTTAAACAAAAACAAATCATTCGTACAGAGATCGATGTGGAAAGTACGTTGAATTTTTTTAACTTTGTTGCGACAGTATTTTAATTGTTTTTGGCTATGAAAGTCATTAATAATAGCGAGTGAGAGTCAGTAATGTTTAAAGCGCTACTGAAATACTACGTAACAGAGTCACGTGCCACTAAAAAAGACTGGAGCTAGTCTGAAATTTTCAACGAACAAGAAGATCGAAGCGGCCATTAAGGCGGCAATAAAAATAAATATTTAAAAAGCTATATCTGGAGTTACATGAAGTTTTAACAAAAAGTGAATATATCATTTACCATTTCTCATGCAAATCTTTCAGGTGAGTCCAACTTGTAAAAGTACCTCGGGATCCCTTTAATGTTACTTCACTCTTATTTGGAGCGTTTTTAAACTTTTTAAATGTATATAATGAAGTTATAAGGCTAAAAGTGTTCTTAAAGCGTTCTGTAAAGTCAGGAAACAGGTAACTATTAATCAGTTCTTTGATTTTTGTTACAAATGTCCTTACCTACTAAGATACTGTTCTTAACTTGTTCTAAATTTTAACCTAGGAATGCATTATGTTGTTTTACCGCTTTACATGCGTACACGTTCGTTCTAGTGACATGATTTAAAGCAGTAGGAGATATTTTTCGAAAAGCATAAATATAATTTCTAATTTTTTATTTCAGGTGTGACATTTGTAAAACTCATTCATTTTGCAAATGTTCTTTATTTACAAAGGACAAGGATCTATCCAAAAGATACATTTTCTGTTGTTATATAAATTGAAAAAATCGGGAAATGAAACATCTCAATCTCATCAAACACATGCTATTTGTTGCGAAGTACTATTCGGTCTTCTGAACAAGAGAAACATCCTGACTTATCCATACAAGTTTCAGCAATTGCTTTTGGTAGCTCAATGTTTGATTGCAATCGATTTGGAGAATACGGATGGTTGTTTACGACAGATTAAAGCCTTTTTAGAGTCCGTTTCTCATATTTAAAGCTGATCACGCTGGACAGCCATCCCAGCTCGCATTTTGCGTGCCTTGTTGCATTTTTGTAAAGGAGATTGCAACAAAAAGAGTAGTTAAAGACATGCAACGTCTTTTAGCCAGCTGTAGTCACTTTTTGCGCTAGCTGTACAGCTATTAAGGGAACCTATAACCTAATATTTTCCGCAGCGTAATAATGTTCAATCTACTTTTTAAAAATCTCTTTCGTATTTGTATTAAAATCATTTTATAAAAATTATAATACATGTAAGATATAATTATTATTGGTTTTTCATCATTGAGGATTCCCTGGGGTTACTGGGGCTCGACGATGGAGTGCTCCATTTTGCATCATTTTTATCGGCATAGATATTCACCTATAAAAGACGAAATAAAAGTTAGACAATTTAACTTTGGTATACATTAACTACTAATTTTAAGCTTAGAAGCAAGTGGTCTTACACAGACATGCTAATTAAGCATTTTCTTAAGTACGGCTAAGGGACAGCTAAGGTACGGCTGTTAGGTACGGCTAGCTTTTCCTAACTGTTCAGTTGCATAGTCGCAACGATTTTATTAGCTAAAAACATTCTATAAAACCTCCTTTTGATAGCCCAATTATATTTTTCTTTATTATTAGCATTGTCAGAAGATATAGCGTATATATACAGACCAAATTATGTGAACGTCTTAATTCCATGATTTCACCTTTCTCTTTTCACTGGCAACAATGGATTGCTATGACATGATATCCTGAACCTTACGTCTGTGATGTATATACCATATACCATTTTCACCAGCACAGAAACTTGTGCACTTTACAGAACAGACAGCCTAAACATTGATGGGGAAGATCCCAGATGAGAAAATTTTTGCGTGTTGGGGGTATGACATTTTAATCTATTATTATCCTTGTAATCATTTATTAAATATCAAACAAACCAAGGAATGTCAAAACCATGAAGTGATATGGCAAACAGAGTTGTCAGATCATCACTATAGATATGTTTGTTTAGATAATCACATAATTAGGTTGGTATACGCTATAGATGTAACACATGTAATGTGTTATGGCTCCTTTGTTTTGCGGCCATGGATGCTTCTAGAAAAGGGCTAAATTTTTTGCGGCATATTTTCAACATAGCTGCACATAGCCCAAAATAGTCATTTCTTGCCTAAAGGCCGGTTTCCATACAACTGCATTTTGCGCCCAGTCATAAAAAGCGCCGTGACTTTTAATCTATGCATGCACATTATCAGAATAATGCCGCTGACCTCGCGCTTTTGCATGCGCTGGGGCGATTTAAAAAAAGTTGAACAGGCTCTACTTTTTGCGAGCTACATTTTGCGCTTCAGCTTAACAGCCAATCAAAAGGTAGAAATCTACATGAATTACGAAAGAATTTTTAATTAGATCATTCCAAGATGGCTAGCAACATCTCGTTTCTGTGTTAAATTTTTGTCAAAGCCAAATGAATGTAGAGAATCAGAATATATATCAATCAAGTGAAGTAGATGAAAAACAAAAAAACATCAATGAGTCTGTGGAGGCACAAAGAAACAACGTTGTAAACAAACTTAAAAAGACTACTCGTGATCTGACAACATTAAATCCTTAAGCAAAACATTGTATAGTCCTTTTTCTTACGTATTTTACAACGTTGTTTATTTCTACGCCATAAAAATATTGCTAGGACTACTCTCAAATTTTTCAGCAACAAATATTGTCTGTTTACATCAGCCATGTTTTGCAAAAAACATGTGAGCAAAAATCGCTAAATTGAAATGGTTCGGTATATGTGATAAAAGTTGCGGCGCATTTTACGACTGGGCGCAAAATGCAGCTGTATGGAAACCGGCCTTAATAAGTCGATTCAAAGACTTTTCACACATAATTTTTAGTCCCGAGAAGCAAACTATAGCAAAAATGACCTTAGAAGCAACCAAACTCTAAAAAAAGATTGCAAGACTAGACTGGTTGTCAAGATAATCTTAAAAAAAATGAATCTCCTAAATAGGAGATGATCTCCTAACTATATAGTCTATGGAAAATCTCCTAACTATAAGCTACCATCCTAATCTGGCATGATAGTCTAATTTGCGGATGCCCCTGGCTGCCAAAAGGGACTACTTTTCCCCATGCAACATCCAGGAGACCCAGCATAATTTTTCTTACCACTGGGAAATTGGAACTAATTTTAATAAAATCATAGAGAACAGATTGAGAAGCAAGAAGACAGAGGAATATTTCTTGCCGTTGTTTCCTGTGATAATTAGCGACTGCTTACTAAAACTAAAGACAGCACACGGCGTGACAGCAGAAAAATGTCAGCGTTATATCGGTAATTTTTAAAAAAAGTTGTACCCAGAGTTGTTAAACGAAACGGGGGAGCAACTGGATTTTAGGTTTTATATAATTGAATTCTGAATTTCTTAAAAATACTTTTTTACAAAAATGTTTAAAAATTTGCGTATTTAAATTTAACCTGCGTGGTAAACAAGTCTCTTGAAACACACAATCATGTGAAACTAAAGTACACTGTATCAGCCCAGTGCCAATTTTTTAAAAGTAAACTTAAAAATCACGGAACTTCTTTCTAAAACTATTCTAACCTGGCAGGCGCTAAGTCTTAATATTATTATATTTCATTCAAAAACTGTCAAAACATGTATTAGCTTTAAACATTGCGTGATTTCTTTCGAAAACTATTTAAACCTGGCCATGATCAGTCTATATTATATACTGTAATATATTTGAAAAATACCAAAACAGAGTTTCCCTGAACTTAAGAAAACATTGTTCTTTTTTTTAAAAATATAACGAGATTGTGTGAAACCGACACTGTCCCAATTTATTCAAAAAAACATTGAAACAAAGAATAACACCAAAACACATTTAGAAAATATCTAAAAGTTTCTCGTTTAATTATACCGTTTGCCTTTGGTGCACACAAGCAAGTACTGTGTAAGTATAGTAGTGTGTAAGTATTATTGGTGTACTCATACGCACAGTATACTCATCACGTACTCATGAAATACCCACAGAAGAAATTACTCGTCCCCGTAGTTTAATACTTGCGTATAGTTACTCGCGATCGGCACTGTATCATTATTTTCTTTTTAATAAATCATAGTTATATATACAATAACAAAAAGCTCCGGTAGACATAGATATGTCTATGCAGTATTTGTTTGGCAGTGATAGCGAAAACAGTGAGGACGACAAGAAACCATCTGATGGTATAAAAGATGAACAAGATGAACTGCCATCTACACAAGCTCATATGAATGAATTGTTTGGAGAATCTGATGAAGACAAACAAAATAGTAAGTTTCTTTAATTCAAATACAATCTGATGTTCTAGAACAACTGTTATAAACAAGCACTATAGTCAGCAATTACACCATCCTTATTCAAAGAAGGTATAGCTATGAAGGCAAAATATATGATACAATAAAAATTTTATATATATAAGTAAAAAAGTTAGAAGTTTAAACAATAAAATAAAGAGAAAATTTTCCTCAATATTATAAGTATTATATGCAAAAAAATAGGTGTTTATTTTGTTACTGCAAGATTTGATTTAAATTCAGGATACCTGTCAATGTCTTTTAGTTCATTAGGCATTGCATTCCAAATTTTTCGTCCTCTATAACTAAATTTGTGTCTATCCAACATGGTTTTTACAGGAGATATTTCGAACTGAAGTTTGTGTCTCGATGTTTCACTTTGTACTTTCTTCACATGGAATCTTGAGCGAATGCTTTCATCAATGTTATTGTAATAGATACTGTGCATCAAGCACAATAACCGGCGTTTGCACAGGTATGAAATGGAGTGCCATCCAGCTGAACGAAAACAATTACTAGTCGGAAGATTATTTGGCAGGTGATAGATAACACGAGCAGCTTGAGCATGTACTTCATCAAGTATTTCTAGCATTTTTGGAGAACAATTTCCCCAAACAGAAATATTATAGGTGACAGACGGTATTACTGCTTTGTAATAGAAACTTGAGAGTGTTGCTCTGTCTAAAGCTAGCATCCGACAACTGTGATTTGGTTCTTCCAATTCAGTTTATTGTCGATAACTACACCTAACCCTTTATGATTACTGACAATTTGCGAAGGTCGATTCTCCATAGTGATCTCTTGTAAGGGACCAATAAAGCTTCTTTTAGATAGAATCAATATTTTAGATTTTCCTGGATGGATAACCATTCCATTTAACTTTGCCCAACTATTCAAATTATTTGACAATGTTTGTATTTTGTCCAATAGAAAATTGATATTATAGGAAAAGCAATATCCTATAGCGTCATCGGCAAACATTTCGATGGCATCATCTTGTGATGAGTCAGGCAGGTCATTAGCATGACGGCTATAGAATGTTGGTCCCAATAATGAACCTTGTGGTACTCCTTGGTCAACGGGACAAAGGCTTGAATCACTACCTGATACAGTTGTAAATTGAGTACGGTCACGAAGGTAATCTTCACACCGATTTAGCAAGTTATCAGTCACACCGATAGCTTGCAATTTACGTAACAGTGTGAAATGGCATATACACTATAAAATGCTTTGCTAAAATCGATTACAATTCGGTTATATTTAACAGATGCAGTTCTGGAGAGCGACCTTTTCTAAAACCCCATTGATGTCTGCTTAGCAGTTTGTTACTATAAATATGCTCGTCAAGAATTGAGGTAATGACACCTTCCAAAAAATTTCCAGGTAAACAAAGAAGAGATATGGGTCGGTAGTTCTCACACTTATAGATTTACTTCCCTTTTTGTGGATACAACTGACTATAGCAATTTTGTATCTAGAAGGATATTCATGTGTATCAAACTTGATTTTGCAATGTAATGAATACCATTTAAAATATATACATGTACCAATTAAGTGGAGATCCTTGGAGATGATTGCACCATGGCCACCTGCTTTTCCTGGTTTGATAATTTGCTTAAAGCTCTGTTGCAACATATCCAGATTATAGGTAATATCATTGATTGTTGGTGTTATTCTATATAAATGCTCCTTTAAATAAGCATTTTCAGGGGTTTTGTCAACTTTACCAATATTAGCAAAATAGCTGTTCAAGAAGGTCAGCTTGCTCTTTACTGTTGGTAATAACATTTCCATTTTGATCTGTCAATGGGAACATTTGTTCTGGAATTTCCACAATTTCTGGAAATTCATTAATTCTTTACTTGAGGGCTTAAGATGAAATTTATTTTTCCAGTAAGGTGATTCAGCTAAACGAACTAGTAGTCTTGTGCAGTAATTCCTGCATCTTTTGTAATCGCTCCACTCTTTTGATCCCTTGGGTGTTGTTTGGGCTTTTTTCAATAGTTTATACTGAAGATTCATTTGTTTTCTGATCATGCCATTCATCCAAGGCTGTGTTTTGGTTCGAACTTTCACTTTTCTCTCCTTTACATGATCATTAATGACATTCTTAAAGCGACTTCCATGCAAACACAATATCATCTACATCATCAAAAACGTCACATATACATGCCATGGTACACAGTTTATATCATATCTTGTAATGTTAACATTTTTATAGTTTCAAACAGTTTTTATTGTAGGTTTACATCGTTGTGGCATAACATCAATTACACAATAGATAAGGTGATGATCTGAAATTCCAAGGTCAATAGACTGAGACATTTTTAGCTTTTGTTTACAAGCATTAGCCACAATTATATGATCAATTTGAGTTTTTGATCTGTCTGTTATCCGAGTTGCCTGTTTTATGATATTTTAGCAAACTGTATCTTCGTAAATAGGAGTTGAATTTGTACCGCATGTTATAATTGGTGTAATTATTCTCGGTTAAGTCAATGTTAAAGTCTCCTAACATCATAAAGTTTGTTCTTTTAGAACATATACATCTTTAATAACTGTATTAAAACGAGGTATAAAGTTGGCTAAGTGGTTGTGGTTGATAAATACAGCCTATCAGAAGTTTTTGAGATTTAACAACAACATCAAGCCATACAAGTTCTAAATTGTTAGTCTGAAGGGAGGAGTTTTCATAACCTTTTAGGCAACTTTTGAAGTATATGAGAACACCACCTCAGCCAGATTGTCCACTATTTCTGTCCTTCCTGAGCACATTGTAACACCATCAACGTGTATCTCATTTTCTTTTATTTGATTATGTAAGTGGGACTCAGTTATTGCTAGTTCGTCTAATTTCGATTCATGCAAAAGTAATTTAATTCCATGCATTTTGGATAAAATACCATTGACATTTAAATGGCCAACCTTTAAACCGGATACATGTTTTAGATCATGGACTACAGTTTCATAAGCAAATGGGTTAGTTTGTCTAATGTCAAAAATTTGATTTTGCTTGCAAACACCTTGGACACCATCATTCAAAACATGACAGTTTGCTGTATTCCTCGTACTGCTTGACAGAAACATTTCCACATTTAATGTGACACCACACGTTACAACCATCACATTGAATAGAACGATATGATATTGCAACAGCTTTCTCACAGATTGGACATTTTGTAGCCATTTTCGCAATAACTTATGGGAGTATCTCAGACTAAGTTGTCTCCACACCTGGCTTTCATCTTTAAGGTGCTTCACGAACTAATTTGTTTCCACACCTACATGATCTTGAACTAAGGGACTTAAACTCAGAGACTTAAACTCAAGGACCTAGAAATAGTGTGAGTTTTTTTATCTTCTGAAACGAGTGGGTGGCCCAGCTTGAGGAGTTTGACTAAATGTGATCTTAGGTGGCCCTTACTTACCCATGCACAAGATGATGTTAGTTACTTCTACCCGTTTTTAAGTTACTTGGCCTTTATAGTTATATTAGTGCAATGCAATGGTGTGTGTAATAATACTCATATACATTATGGATGTCAAACTCTAGTATAAGTGTGGATGAGAAAACTAATTTGCTGTTAAACAAATGAGACATATAAACATCCTTTTTGCAGAAGTCACAGATACAGGGAGATAGAGTATTAAGATAATACTAGTCGATAAGGCCCGTGGAAAAATCCACTTAGGCAAAAGGCCAATGAAAAATAGGTTGCTGTTTTAGATGTTTTGCTGACGTCAGTAGTGCATATATATATATACAAAAAAAATGTTCTTAAAATCTTACACAAAATGTCAAATGTCAAATCGCATTAAATCCTCCACAAAATAAAAAAGAACAGCTTGCAAGGTGTAAAATCTAGTTGATAAAAAGTTACAACAACGACACCCACAACATCGACACTCACAACACCAATACTCACAAAACCGACAGTAAGAACACCGACAGTTACAACACCGACAGTCACAACACGGATAATAACAATGTCAGAAATAACGCATCTCAAATATGTACATCTTATAAGTGATTATGTTGAAAACCCTCAGTATTTTATTCTGAAATGTCAAATAGGAGGCCTGCAAGAGTTAGCACAAATCAACAAAATATAAGTTCTTTACACATTTTAAATATTGTCTTTCCCTTAAAAGCTTATACAAAAATATGAAAAAGCCATAGTTTCAAAAACATCAAATTTAAATCTAGAAAAATCAGTCATTTCGGTTGGATACCATCCTCTCCCACAAAAATTTACACAAAATGTAAAAATCAACCAGTTAAGAACACAAAAATTTTCCTTTTTAGTTCCGTACTGCCCTTTACCAACAATTTTAAACCTAAATGTCAAAAAATCAATGAGCAAAGAATAAACTTGAATAAAAAAAGATCATTATTTTGGAAACATTGTATACGGTTCGTAAACAAAAGATTACACAAAATGTAAAACAGATCGGTTTTTGAGAAACACATCTAAATCAACAAAAATAAGTTCATTCAGCATGTCGTATATTGCCATTACCCATTAATCTTCCACAAAAAGGTTATGAAACACATCAAAATTTAAAAAAAATCAGTGATTTCAGTGCATACAGTCCACCCGTTTAGATTACAAAATATAAAAACAAAAACAGTTTCAGTCAGAACATTAAGTAATTTTTTTATCATCAGCAAACATTTATCCCTACAAAATTTTGTAAATTTCTTAAGAAAAACAAAAACGTGAAACCATGGAATTTTCTTCCAGCAAAAATTACATCACATACAGTTAGTTCTCCCAAACAATAATTGATAATACGAAATATAAAGACAAAGTTGTTTATATAGTCTGAAGATGTACTTAGTGTACGAAAAGCTTAACAAATAAATACTTTTTAACTTTCAAACTCGTTTTATTTTTTTCTTAATTAGTAAACTATGGCTGTTATTTTTACTGATAAAGACATCAGCTTTACAACAGCTTACAGTGAAGTCTGATTCTACAAAGATTTGTTCTTTCAGTATATATATTGCATGTGGTCTATTTCCACAAAAGTTTACACAAAATTTCAAAAAAACAGCATTTTGCAACACAAACAATATAAACTGACAACCATACCATCCTCTCATAAATTTTTTTAACCCAAAGTCATAAACCCACGTATATATAAATTTCCAATCAAATGTCAAAAACCCCTGTAAAAAAACCTGGCATTTTACATGTAGGCTGACAAAAGTTTAACAGGATGACGAAACAAAACAATAAAAAAATAACTTAACACACACACTTTAAATTCTATAAAATTCGTTCCACTTGTCATATTGCATGTGGTCCCCCTTGTAAAGTTCACAGGTAAAATGTGAAAAAATTATATATACTCTATGGGCATTCCAAAAATACATCCTACTATCCTGCAAAAGTTCAAGTCTTTGAAAGATTTTGTAGGTAGCTAGCTAGCTTGTTACATCATAATTCGTGCTCATAAAAGAAGAGAAGTTTGGAAACTATAGTAGCTAGCTATAGATAATTAAAAAAGAGGAATAACAACAGAAGTCATAGGTTAGAGCTAGCCATGGGATAGGGAGGTGGACTTGGAGGCTAACATTAGCTAGCTAACAGTAGCTAAGACACCCAGTTAAATATACTTAAACTGGGAACACTTAGCTAAAACTAAAGCTAGCTATTTATGCTTAGTAAAAACACATATAAAGAGAAGCAACACAGTTCAACAAACCAAAGTTTTCCGTTTGTTAGTCAGCTAACAGCTTTATGTAGCATTTTGAATTTTAGGACAATACATTAGTTACGCGCCAGTGCATCATGAATTATGCAAAAAACGTAAACAAATATGGCTACATACGCGGTAAAATATAAAACTGAGGCTTTTCCTGGAAAATCCGAGTCTGCTTGCTCCAGCGACATAAAAACCAAACAAACGTCTAAAAATATCAAAGTTCTTACTATTTGTGATTTCAAATCCACTTCAAACTCTAGCCTTTGTTTCTACTTCTAACTTTACTTCACATCTAGCTCCACTTCTCACTTCACTTTTCTACTTCTTCACTTGGTCTCTTTTCTTTTTAAATATATAAGCTATGCTTTTTTGAACCACTTTTTTCCCTTTTTTTCAAGGTAAAGGGATCGTTCTTCTGTGCTTTTTTGGTGGCCTTTATTTTCTACTTCTAACTTTACTTTACTTCTAGCTCCACGTAGCTCCACTTCTCACTTCCAACTTCACTTTTCTACTTCTTCACTTGGACTTTTTTCTTTTTAAATATGCTTTTTTGAACCACTTATTTTACTTTTTCAAGATCGTTCTTTTGTGGGGTTTTTTGGTGGCGAGAGGACACCATTTTTCGAAGTTAGCCGTTAAATTTATTTCAGCAAATCAAATTGAGTCATTTTCATCACGTGATGTAAACAAAGTAAACCCGCTAGCAAAATGGACATAATTTTTTCGGCAACTTCAAAGAAAATTTCGGCGACATAAAAGGAAAATGACGATATCCACTATGACCGTCACATACACTCCGTATTATTATAAGAGATGACATACTGTATTATTGATTTTTCTTTTCTTTCTTGCTACTGTTTCAAAATATTGTCAAAAAGAAGTACTTGTTACGTATAAATAGTGCAGTAGTAATAAATTGTGTTTAAAAAAGAAAAAAATCTTCACTGTGCAATAATTTTTTATACATATATAATATATATAAATAAGTAAAAAACTTATCAGAAGCAACATTTTTTATCAAGACACAAATTTACTATTTTTTATTGCTATATCTTTAAAATTAGTATGGGTTAAGAATTTGAAACTAAACAAATAACCTAAGATCCGAAGTATCATTGACAAGTGAACTTTGACAAGTTCGTAATGCCTTTGTCTTTTGTAGAAACAGTGTTTATAACTGCTTGTGGGACGAACTATGAAATTCGGCCCTCTTTTCCAATAAATTAAGTCCGGGATTGTCTGAGGGAATGTATTTTGTCAAAATCTGCCCGATTCATGGCGAAAAAAAACCTTCAGAACCATGAAAATCGGAGAAAAACGAGGAAAACTACTTTCTCAGACAATCCTGGACATAATATTATTGGAAAAGGCCGATTTTTGGCTATTTCGCGAATTGGCCAAATGGAATCGCCTTGTCAAAACTCTGCAGCCGGCAGGCTGCAAAAGCTTCGATTTGGGAGATGTGTAGGCCAGGTAAATAGCGTCGAAAATGCGCTACTGGCAGTTTCTATTTACCTCAAAGATTTTCTGTGGTAAAATCAACTACAATCTCCTATACAATATAAAATTAAAAAAGAACATAAATTTATTTTGATGAAAAAGCGTTTCTTAAGAATATTGCGTTTACTAGCTTTAGGTAATAAATATGTCTTGAACTAAAACTTGTACATTTATGCAAAATGTGTAAGAATACAGCTCCATCAGATCAAAAAAGTTTAAAAATTTCCTATCAGAAAGATCGATTTACAGCAAGATAAAAGTGCATAATATGGGTTAAATTATGAATATCAAATATACGTAGAGAACTTTTTAAGATTTTTTTTGATTTAATATGTTGTTTGTACCTAGTGCTTTTAAACTTTTATTACTGCCATTTAGCTTGGAATATAAAACTCACTATAAAGCTATGAAATATTAACAGCTGTTTTCTAGACTTTATGTTCAATTAAGTTCATGAGCTGCTATTTTCTGCTGTTTATTTTCGTTTTCTTTCGTTTTGTTTTAGAAGAAAACAGTGGCAGCAGTAGTGAAGACAGTGATGACGATGATGACAATGATAACGTTGCTCAACCGTCAGCATTAAATGCTCAAAATGATCAAGCTGACAACTCCGATGTAAGTTTAATCTATCTCAAATTCACATGCTCAGTCTGAGAAATTAGAATTTTGTCAAAGTTGAATCAAATTTTAGAGACAATGGTCAAAATTTGTTCTAGTCATCAAAGAATAGAGTACCTATATATGTAATTATACAGGTTTTGGTTAGCGTGGATTAAATCTCTTTGAAGTCATTTTTTATGTTGTTTTAATTTTTTCTGGTGTCTCGCTTTAAGTATAAGAAATTTGCGAAAAAATTGTTAGGGAGAAAGGGCTAAATTGGTCGCAAACAATGCCGACCTTGTAACACAGTGCTCTTATTACAGAATGCATCTATGCCAGTATGACTTCAAACTTTGTTTATATTTTTTTTTAGTTAGACTTCAGTGGTAATGAAAATGAAGAGGCTGGCCCAAATGTTAAAGAAGAACAGATGGAAGTGAAAAATGACGACAATGGGGATGGTAATGATGACGATGACGATGACAAAGTATTACCAACCACACAGGATTTATTTGGTGAAGAACTCGATGTATCTTCAGATGAAGAACCTCGTGAGGTTTGATTTTTTTTCTATGTGATTTTGATAAAAGTGTCTATACAGACCCACAAGACAGACATTACCATTATGAAATTTGCGTTTGAATTTGCAGGGACCTTTGATGATAACAGTGGGAATAGGAACTTGAAGAGGCTATCCTGTGTAAATAATCGTAATAGTGAATTTTTAGTAGTAGCATAACAGTTCCACTTTTTAAGGAAGCGGCAAAACAATCTAACGAAACAGAACCGAGAGAACGAGAGGAACGCCCTCCTACCCCTGAAAAAGAAGAAGAAGAAGAGGAAGGCTTGTCCATAGCCATTGAATTACCACGATGCAACATATCACTAGGGAAGGAATTGTACTTCATCAAGCTGCCCAACTTTTTAAGCGTGGACACAAAACCATTCGACTCCCAATTTTACGAGGATGAAATTGATGATGATGAGATTTTGGATGAGGAGGGCAGAACCCGATTAAAATTGAAGGTGGGTTTTCTACATTTTGCCAATGGAAAACTCTCTTTACAAGTCTTTCTTAAATGTTGTAAATTCCAGCAGTAATTGTAGGTCAAAGTAATGGATAATTTAGAAAAATTGTTGCGGTACACATTCAATTCATTGATTAGTAACACAGAAGGAATTACAACTAGTCAAATATCGGCTAGTTGAATGTGACAACTTAATTGTTTGTATTCTCTTTGATCTATAATGATCCCAAATATTAGTGTCTGGTTGATTCCTAGCCTTGTTATTAAAACGAAGTTTGTGTTGGCCTGTGACAAAACGTCAGTTTGACTGTGGCAGTAATCTCATCAAGATAGACATTTATTTCTGGTGGGATAATTTTGAACCAAGAATACTCTAGTTCAATGATTGTTTAAAATTGTCCGGCGCAATGCAATTGATTAAAAAAAGTCTAAAAAACGATTTTCAGTTGATCTACTGTAAGCGTCTATATGTATGTTATTTCAATTGGTTATTTCTAGGTTGAAAACACAATTCGTTGGAGGTACTCTAAAGACAAAGATGGAAACGATATCAAAGAAAGTAACTGTCGTTTCGTTCGATGGTCGGATGGTTCCATTTCTATGCACCTGGGAAACGAAGTGTTTGACGTGTTTAAGATGCCCATCCAAGGAGAACAAAATCATCTCTTTGTACAACAGGTATTTTTTTGTATTTTTGGCGTTGTTTGTCTTGTAGTATTGTTTCGTCTTCCACAATATAGAGTTCGCTGAACAATCTGGAAATTTATATTTTATGTAAAATGCAATAAAATATTAACAGGGAACTTTCAGTTTGTGATTATATAATGCATGTTGTCCAGTCTCCCCGTGTGAGTTTTCGGTTTTAACTATAGTTCATTTGTCGGTGTAAAATGTTTTATGCTTTTAAATGAGTGTTTACATATTATTTAGTGTAAGGGGAATAGAAGATTCTGATTTTGTACCATAAACACGGATAACCTTTTACGCCTAATACATGCGAACTGTACTTTCATCTGTGACTTTTCATATGTAAACTACAGGGCGCTAGATCATTCCTTAAAATGGTTGTTTAGTAGTTATTAAGTACACAAATATTAATCCAAAATAAGAGAGTTTAAGATCAACGTAAGGAGAAGAAAAGGAAAAGTTTCATCAACTCTGTATACTCACCTGACGGTCATTGTAATGTTGTGTCTTGTGTTATGTAGGGTACTGGCTTACAAGCACAAGCTGTGTTTAAAAACAAGCTCTCATTCCGTCCACATTCCACCTCCAGTCAAACACATCGAAAAATGACAATGTCTATTGCTGAGAGGATGGCAAAAGCGCAAAAAATCAAAATGATGCCTGCGATGGAGTGTGATCCAGAAACTCAGCGTGTATCGATGATGAAGGTAGGAATGCTTCGGTTTATTTTATTTTCAATATGATTTATATTTGACTACTTCAGAAATAAATATATTCAATTTTGTAATCGGTAGGTCCTGCGACACAAATTTATTATTTTCCTTGAATTTCCCTATTTTTTTTAGGCTAAAATCCCCGCTAAACTGTTGCTCCGAATAACTGAGACTAATTTTAATCTTATATATCTTATTGGGGAAACACACCGGGGAAAATTAAAAAATTTGTGGATCGGTAACTAAAATTTCCCCCGACTAAAAGTTCCTCTGACTAACTTATTCACTGATTAATAATTTTATCCGACTAACCTTAACTCGACTATAAATCTTCTGAAAACTTTTAATTGGAATTTTCAATTTTGTTCCTACTACTCAATCGACTAGTTTTTATAAAAACTAATAAATATCGATGATTACAAGATTACAATTGTTGAGAAGGAAAATATTAAATAATATTTTCCTTCTCAACAATTGCTATTTATTTTTCTTTACTTGAGAACCGATGTCAGTTGAGGGAAAAGCGACTGATTTTATCTATCAGCTTCCCCACTAACCTAAACCCCGATTTCATTTTCCCCGATTTCCTGATTTTACACGTTTTACGCCTTGAAAAGTACGTGCGTACTAAGTCACTGCTTAGCTTAATTATTCTTATTACTTCAATCTATACAGAAATGTATAAATGGCCCTTTTTTATTCCAGAAAGAAGATGAGCGTCTTCGCGCAGCCAATCGTCGTGAAAGCATGCAGAGGCGCATGCGTGAAAAGCGACATTTGAAAGGACTTAGTACAAATTACCTTGAAGACGACGAGGATGAAGACTTGGACGAAAACTTGTCAGCTCTGAAAACTAAGTATGGAAAAGACATTAAAAGTAAGTGTTTGCAAAATCTGATAAAAGTGCTGCTCGCCTACACTCGTCAAGAGTTCGTTGTACTATATACCCCCAATTTACCCCTTGTTATGGTGTCCTCAGATGGCATCTATTTTTGTAACCGCGGTGTAAAAATAGCGGGCGATCAATTAACAATAATTAATGGGTGCTTTAGTGTCCATCCGGCTCAAAATGAACGACTTGTTGTGCGTACTCAAATATTATAAGTGTAAAAGTTCATTTGTTACTATATTCTCACCGTTCTGACACATCTTTCGCTTCTACGGTGGATAGAACAATCATAGATTTCAGCAAGGCTCGTCATAGCCTTACTATGTAAGGAAATTCGTGTCATTACCAAGCCTCGTTAAATTCATGCCATAGATTTCGCTCTTTTTGTTCGAGGAGAACATTATCTAAAGAACTTTAAATGCAAAATATTTTACTGTTTTTGGCCGTTTTAGAAGGCCGATTTAGCCACGTATAAACTAATTTATTTGGAGCAAGGCAGGAAAGATATCAAGAATTCTCTAGCTCTTCTGAACCCAGGGTTAACTCTGATTCAGACTTGCGGGGCAAAACTTATAATTTTAAACCAACGTTCAAGTCTTTATGTTAATCTCTATTTTGTTGTGCCTAACCTTCCTAATTTAAAAAATACGTTGCGAACTTGTCAGGTCAAAATATTACGAATTAAAGAACGATTGGATAACTAAATATATTACCATGATAGTTCCCTCCTCAAAAGGGTCGCACGCAGCTTATTTCGAATCTTCCCCAGAGTAATTAATTTCTTTGTACTACTACTACGAGAGAACCCTGTTTATAAAAAAATCCGCGGGTTCGACCGTCCTTAAAATTCACAGGAATTCGCTCGTCGCAACAAACTTAATACAAATATATCGCATTTGCTTTTTCGCTTTTCCGCAGCACGACTTTTTCTCGCGGACAGAGAGACAGAATACGGGTATTATTCAGCCTTTCTAAGTCGCGTCGGCACTCAGCAAATGCCGAAGTGTTAGCAAAGCAGGCAGGCAAACAGCATTTCGCATCGGCAATTTTTGACCCACGTGAAAGAAATTGAAATAGAAAGGCTGTTATTGATAGGGATAGAGATGTATGTGAAAGAACTGTTGTTTATTGCTTTCTACATGCTTTAACACATCTTTTACAGGCGCTAGAAACAAACCATTCAGTGACATATACAGCGACGAGGGTAGTGATTACGAAGAACAGAGCAAACTGGAGAACGCTAAACTTGATATCGACAGTGATGAAGACGATGAAGAGATAAAACGTAAGCGGGAAGAACTGGCTAAAAAGAAGAAATCAGCGAGGAAAGTGATCGATGAAAGCGATGAAGAAAGCGATTAAACAACAAACTGGTTTCGCATCTCCCTGATGAAATTCAGCTGCATTAGACATGAACGACGTGCCACATGTGTTACCCGATTACTCGAAACTGAGTGAAAATTAAATAACAATAAAAGAAAATAGAACAATAAAGACATAACTTCGCTGCAGTTGTAGAGTATATATTATTACGTAAAATACCTGCAAAATTTCATCTTAGTCAGCGTTGATTATACTTTTTAGGGGTGTTTATTAATTCACAACACACCTTTAAGAATATTTAGCAGACCAATTAGTGTTATTATGAAGGAAAAAGAAAAGTGTGAAATATAAAATTCTGTAGCCTAAATGAGGGATTTAATAACGAAAACTATTATTAGCGACAAAAATTTTCAATAATATTTTGAAAACAGTTATTTTACAAAGTCATGTGATATTTATTTACAATGTCATTTTATCAAAAACTCACAACTATCTACACTTTATATTTGCATTTACGTTAATATACACATATAAATTTTCCATCTACACACTCCAGTTCTGAACGTCACAAATTTGAATCGCTTAACATCATAAAAAAGGTTTATAGTTTACTATCAAATTCCTCAAGGCTACATTTTGTTATTTCCTACATCGCTCCGCCCTGAGTGTCGTTGGTTTTATTTTTGGCGCGATTTTCAGAGTGGTTCAAAGTTCGTCTATGTCCGAATCATAACGGCAGGCAATGCTCAAACAATTTTTTTTTCGACAAAAATGTTTTCTTCCGCAATACGATCTATTGTTCTTTTCCAAAACAAAAGACTTGTAGTTTGTTCTGACACAGGCTCCCAATAAAGCAGAGCATGAGAAGCTAAATAATCTGGTCCAGGCCCCTCGTTGTGATATTCTTTCAGGTAACGAAACGAGTCGTACATAATCGCGTGATAGGATTTCGTTAACTCGCTGTAATTCCACCAAAAATTGTCTACAATTTGATAACTGTCAAGACTTGACTTTGTCTTTTCATCTCCGCTATGCCTTAAACCTAAATAAGATATATGCACTATGATTTAAAAAAAGGACTCTATAAATCTGGAGCGCTGTCACAAGGTTTCCAAGCTAAGTTCGCATAAAAAATACTCGAGGCGGCAATACATACTTTTAAAGGCTTTTTAAGTCAAAAAAATTTTGCCATTACGAAAGCGGTTTAACCTTCGTTAATTCGAGATAACAAATTATCACCTTTAATCTTGTAGTACATTTTTATCAGTTTTCCTGAGTGGAATATATGAAGAGAACAGTCCTAAGAAACACCGTCATTCATGGGGCGCACTTTTGATCCTGGGAAAGAAGTTGTCTTAGAACAAGATAAACATTTTATTTTACCTGCAGAAGGACATAACAGCACGCCATAGATAGGATCAAGCGCTCCGTTTTGAATATCTATATGATCTGCAATCACTTTCCCTGCTCTTAATTGTTGTCTGCTTCCCCAATAATTTTCACCGACATTTTCAATACAAGGGAAAGCTAAAACGATAAAAGATAACATGTTCCTATTTTTATCATAACTAGCGATATCAATTTCGTACCCGAACTGCTATGATTACAACTAAGCAGTCGCGTATCAACATTTGGGTGAAATCAGGATGACTTTATGTCTGTCACAAAAATCGTTGAAAACAATTGATATGTTTATTTAGTAAAGCTGGAGATGAGCGTAACAATTCTAACTAGTTTCCAGGCTCTTTTAACTGGGGGAGTACAAATTCGTGACAAATGCAAAAAAGTCTAGGTGATAAAGTAGTGTAACGACTATGTGATAATGAAACTTACTTCTTCGCTCCAAATATCTTTCCAAGAAAACTGCAAATTCATTTCTTAGTCTTTTGTAACAACTTCGTCCATTTTCGCTTCGCTTTTTCCTCAGTTGAGCGATCGAGTAAAGACACTGTCGGATGTCTTCGTCGTATTTGCTGATTCTCGATGCTTCAGCATGTACCAAAACATGATATAAAAGTTTGAGAATATTTCCAAGACTGGGCGATGTCACATGTTCATTTAATGGGTATTCCTAAATAAAGAAAATTTACGACAATTTTTAAGTGTTTTTTTCATTTTTTAAACACTCTGAATTAATCTCCCAAGTTTCTCTATTCTTTAAAGATGTAGCGCAACTACTACTTCTTAGTGTTCTGTCTACAAGAATTTAAAAAGGTGTCGTATATAGCTCTGGCAAAAGTCAGTTATCATTATTTACGCAACATATCTTTATAGTAGTAATAAATATGTAATAACTGTGCGAATTAGCAACAACAGACAGAAAAACCTTACACAGGAATCCAATACGGGCATCAAATAAATAGAGCAGTAAAATAACGCAACCTCGTGCCTAGGTTTTTTTGTATTCAGACGGAATCTGTTGAAATATAAAAAAACTGACAAGTTCTGAGGACGAGGTTGGGCAATCCGCAATAATAGACCACTTTCCGTGCGACGTAATGTTTTGATTTTGTGTTGGACATGCGCACTCATTCCTGTATTTTATATCTCAGTGTCTTTTGGATCTCGTGCTTCCAAACAATCCGTATGAATATGGTCACATTGTCTATTTTTTACCTTAAGATTGCGTGTGCATGTACAAACTCCGCAAAGTTTGTAAACAATTGCAAGTTAACTGTGTTTAATCTTTTCTGTTCTTTAAAAGGGGGACTTGCAGAGGGAGTCCTAAATGTTTTTTCATCTCTTTTAAGTTAAGATCATGCAGCAAACACCTTCGTGAATTGCGTGCAAGGTGGCGAACGTACACGTTACGGTCTAACAGCGTACACGAAATAAGGAATAGTATCCCAGACAAGAAAAAAACTTTAATTCACAAAGACTTATGTGATTTAAATACATGATGCGAATCAGAGCCTAATTTAAAAAATCTCTCATGGATAAGATGCGCATTAACACTGGATTTACATGCATGAAGTTGCCGTACACGAACGTGCCCGCCAATTTATGTAGCGCCCACGAAACCTTGTGCTCACAACCTACCTTCGTATCATAATAACTTATTTTTCTTCTCTTTAATCGTTTTTCTCCCTCTTCAGTTTTCTCTTCACCATAAAACTCAGTATTTACCATTGACTTGCAATATTCTACAATATCTTTTTGTTGCGTGTTGTGACCCATATAATATTAAAAAGGCGATGCTACTTTCCTGTGAAGTCTTCCAACTGTAGTGCTATGTGTTTTCACTGCCTTGATGTATACAAAACTAAGTTAATTTCGTGATATACTCACGTTTAATAACTACACAAATCAATGATATTTTCTTTGCACTTACCCAAAACATACGTCATTCATTCGCTTTGTTTACTGACGTCATTTTCAATATTGTGCCAATAATGAACACGCGAGTGTTAAATAAAGTGCAACTTGTTCACCAATCCTCTCTTTAGTTTGCTAAGTACGACTGTATTAAATGGATTTAGGAGTAAGGTTGTGTAGTTTTTTTTTCACGTTGATGAAACTGCTGTATAAATATATGTTTCACGTAACAGTGCGAAGATTTTCTGCTGATTCGTAAAGATAAACAAAACAAAAGAATAATTATGTTTTTATATCTCTATGTATTTGACGCAACTTCGACGCATTTCTAACATTATTGATACAATATTAGCACGAATTTGAAACAGAAATCTCAGCTGGCGATACTTGGCCTCGTTTTCATAATAACAAGTTCTCACCTCATTTGTCTTCATTCTCGCGCCTCCCGTTTTATTTTGTTGTTGACCAGTATTTTTTCACATCTGAGTTTGGCCTCCGTAGAACCATAGTCACAAGAAAAAGAATAGTCTGGTAACTCCCGCGCGTATAAGCCGATTTCCGCATTTTATGTTGTGTTCTGCTGGTGTCTCTATATTTGGAATTCTCAAAGGAAACGATGAATTTAGCATTGCTTGGCGAGAGAAACTGGTGAATTTAATAACAAGAGATCGTGTCATTGACAAGTCCTTACATGTATGTGAACTTCATTTCCCACAGGATGCAATCCTCAGGCGTAAGTTCAAGTAGCATATTTTTGTGATTATTCCTCATATTTGACTAATGTGATAGCTATTATGTAAACATATCTTTTATTCCAGATGACGCAAGAACTACCTTAATACCTGGATCCGTCCCAACAATAAACTTGCCACAGAAAAGTTTTCCAGCTTCAAGGTAGCTATACACAGTTTTTTTTATAAGAAACCTAAGCATTTGGTTGAGCCCAGGATTTCTTAAAATTTTGATAATTTGAGCCTTAAATGCTTCTTAAATTTTCCTTGTTTGACTATGAAAAATATTTTATTTAAAATATTTTTTTGTAGCACTGTAACTAAGGAAAGACCATCAGCCTGCAGTATATCAAATAAAAGACAAAATGCACCCCCAATCATGGTTAAAGAAACCCTTAAGTACCACACCTTTGACAACTTTATCTCAAGAATAAAGACCTTGCAGCTACCTAAGGATTGGGTAATAAGTGAAAATGAGGATGGGGTGGCAATATCACAAAATAATAATTGTTACATGATACCAAACATTGAAATACATGTAACAAAATTTTTATCATTTACAATACGAGCTTTGGCTTGGTGTTTGCCAGAACATCACGACATCTACAAAACATATAATCGTTCCATGAATAACATGACTCTGTCCCAACTTATTTCAGTCATATCACAGTATCGGTTATGTAATGGTATAATTGATCCATCTCTACACAATAGTACTTATCTGATAAAACACTCTGTACCGAAGACATACATACCAAGTCCACCTACACATCCTTTATATCAGGATTTATACCACAGGTCGAGTGATTGTTTTCTTTTATTGTTGGTTGAAAAGACTTGTTCTAATTGTGTCAAAGCCTCGCCAAAGGCAACAAAAGCTTGCAAAAGAGCATTTCAAATTTTATTATAATGGCGTGTCATTGTCAGTTAATAGCTAGCATACATCCCACGCTAAATTTTGCTTATCTAAAAAATACTTTTGCCAAACTTTCTAACATTGCGCACACTGTTAGTTGTCATTTTCTCTGCTCAAAATTGAAGAAGCAACCTCGTTCCCAGGACCATCTCCAATTTTCCAATAAAGCGAAAAAAGAAGAAAAGTTAGATCCACTCTCGGTTCAGCATTCCTGGGCATGATTAGTCAGGCGACAGAGGGAGATAATTAAAATATGGAGTACAAAATGAACAAAAGAAAACAATGCATGGCTAACGTTTTTTCAACAAGGGACTGTACAATATAAATAACCTAACAAGCCCTGGACACAAGGTCGATGGTTAACTATTTGTTTAGACTTTGATTAGTCCAATCCATACAAGCTTTCTTTTTACCTCCCAACTTGTTTATGCGTTCTCTTTGATATGAAAACAGAACAACTTTTTTACTCGGTGCCAATCAAAATCCATCTTTAGGCAACATCGTTCCTAGGGCAATTTTCCGTTTTATTGATATGCGATATCACAAAAGCCACAAAAGAGATAACTATCTTCAGGTGAATTCACACAACAAGATATATCTCCGCAACAATTACTTTAACCCTATTCGGTCCGGGGGGGGGGCGGATTCCGCCCCCCCTGACGGTTTTTTTTTAATAACTCCTTATTGCTATGTTATATGGCTTTGAAACATACTGAGTTTTAATATTTATCTATTAGACACCTGCATGCCAAGTATTTAGGTCCCATACCCTTCAGAGGCTTTAATATTGGCCATTACTCGAAACTACCCCTAAAAATCTCTATGAAATCCTTATAATGGGGAAAATTAATAACTTCTGTTAGGATTAACCTTAGAACTTGAAACTTGCAACACAACTTTATTTTATTAAGAAGAACCATTTTGCATAATTTGGACACGTGATTAATCCGATTTCCCGATTTTTTCGGATTTTACCCGAAAATCGGAAAAAACCGGATTTTCGGGCAATTTTTGGCATTTTTTTATGCGATCCACGTAAAAACCGGAAAATATGTTAAATAACTTTTATTTAGCTTTCAGAAACTTCAAACAGAATGCAAAAATTCGCTCTGGAACAAAAGTAATTAAATTTTAAGCAGATAGTGGCATTTTTAACAAATTTCAAGCTTCTGATGACGTCACAGAAAATGTGCTGACGCAAGCAAAAATTGATTGCTGCCATTTTGTTCCTTTTATGACGTACTATAAGCGTGCCAAGTTTGATTCAATTTGAACAACCCTATCAGGAGTTATTGAGGGGGGGCGGATTCCGCCCCCCCCCCGGTCATAGTATGTTCGAAAAACCCCGGACCGAATAGGGTTAAAGGGCAAAAACTTTCGCGAGTCAAAAAAATCGCGAATGACCTCTTGTTATAATTTTTCGCGAAAGTTCATTTCATTGTCTTTCGCAAGAACTTACTTTTCCAATTTTCTTCACAAAAAGAAATTACGGTGTTGAAAAAATTGCGGGAATAAACTTTCGCGATTAAGCCTTTTTACCTTTAAGGAGCTGTTTTCAACTCCTGTGTCTTTTTTTTCTTCGTATGTACTCATCTTAGGTCGGCTGTTGCTTACCAGTTGTTTCGTTTTTTGCATGATTCGAACTTCGTGTTTCTTATTAAATGTTGCTTTTACGTAAGAAATGAAAGCAGGTAGCTTTAACGCCTTTAAAGGATGTGTATCGCAAATATCTAGGAAAAATTGGCTAAAAACAGTCCCACAGTTGGACAGTCATAAAAGTGGTTCCCATGTTGATGTCAAAAGCTGATTATTTGTTGACTGAAAAAGGTTTATTTAAGGGTTAATTTTGAGTCTATAGAGAACTCAGCCTTTGCTGAGCAGAATTTGCTTAAACAACCTGGGAAAAATTGATGGTATTGTTGATTGGAATGAATTGGAAGAATGCTATTATTTTAATAATATTGCATGTAAATAAGGAAATATAATATAGGAAGCAGGATTTCCGGTAGAGTGTTTATCAAGAAATAAAAGGAGGAACAATGTCACGTGACAAATTTCCTTTTGCCTAATTTAGTCACGTCGGCACATAATGACACAGCTTTGGTTGTATGGTTTTATTTTATTTTTATCAGGTTGTTATGACACCAGGAAATGTGACCTTTGATAGTAGATTATATTTGTAAACAACAAAACTTTGTTATAAACCTAGTTAAATTTATAAAAAACGTTTGGTTTTACTTTGTTAGATTTATTAAAATAGCACTGACTAGTTCATGGCGCCATAAAAAGGTGGGCTACTGATATAAGAAAAACAAGTATATGTAGCTAGCTAGCTAGCAAGCTAACAAGGTTTTTTATATGTTTAGCACGTAGGTGATCAAAAACCTAATGTAGACGTATTGATGACAGCTAGCTTTATATATTTTAGCTTGATATTTTGTTTACAGTTAGCTATTAGCTAGCTAGCTAAACCTTTTCATAGTAAAATTTGCAAATTTAGAGAGGATTAGAAACTTTGTTTCTTTGTTTCTCAGTTAAATTTCTCCAAAAGACTTGCAATATTTGTTTGAAATCGGATTCACAAAAATAAATCCAAAAAATACGTATATTTCTTGGGACTCTATTTTCTAAAAATTTTTAGGAAAAGAGAATGTAATTATTAAACTTGGGGAAGGAAGGATCTAGTGTCTCTAAGAAATCTCTGAATAACTACCTTAACCGCATTCATGCAGGGGCAGGTAAAATCAACCTACCCGCAGCTGGAATTTGGTGACTTTTCTTTTATGGGCATCCAGCAACAGAATTTTACAACATGATTATGGAAGATTTTTTTAATTGTCTATCTGTGAGATAGTGCGTTCAAAAAATTAGCAAATATGAAACTGGGTTGCACCAATCAAGTATGGCACAAATTTTTGTTTAGACCCTAACATAACACTAAGACTAAAAATTTAAAAGTATTTCTAAAATTATCTCACAAAAATTAATTCCCCTAAAGTATTCCTTAATAGTTCTGCTCTTTTACATAACAGAATGTTCAGAAACTTCTGTAAACTATCTAAAACCTTTTCGCAAACAAAAAAAAATTTTCTAAAAATTTTAGCTCATCACAAATTTCAAGATTACTGAATATCCATGAAGCAAGACTTCAACAATTATACCAATCATAAAAGCTTTTGGTCTATATTATAAACTTCAGTTCTAATTAATTTATGACCCATAAGTCCACTAAAGGTTTATCTTGATAACAGAGAAGTATATACTTCGTTTCCCATCCCAAATATATATCTAAAGCGGGCTGCTATAATCTGAAGCTGTCTACATATATCCAGAAATTATTCTGCACTTCTCTTCACTCCCTTGTTTTCGTTCCATAGGATTCAGAACGCCAGAAAAATAAAAACTTTTTTCATTAACTGAAATCTAAACAATGAATTATCTAAGTTCAGCAAACAAAAGTTCTATTCAGGAAGTACTTGCTAGCTAGCTAAACTATATTAAAGTATTATGTAACTTGACATAAAACAGCACAACTTCTTTTACAACCTTTAAAGACGTTTATTGCAGTTACCAAAATAATTTTTCCTGTATTTTTTACTCGTGAGACAATACAATTGTCAGTACGTTTTCTGTTGCTGGAACATAAATTTTCTAACCGCAAAGTTCCGCCATTTTTTGATCGCAAAATTAACGTATTCCTTATGACGCATTCGCATAATCTGGCCATATATTGGCCAAAAATCACTCAACGATAACAGGGTATTTTTCGTCGTCTTCTCTCATATCAAAAAGACAAAAAACCCTGGGGACGAGGGAGCATATAAACCTCTAGAGTAGCAGTTCCAGGACTCATACTTTGAATCAAGAGTCAGTAATCTCCACTGATGTGCGCAATAATCTTTGCACTCTTCATGAGATAGTGCACCACATTGGACTCCAAGCTAAAAAACCCGCATATTGAAGCTCCACATCACCTGATCTTTTGGCACGGATGCATCATATCATTTTTTCTTGTTACTATTAAAAATGCTGACGCAAGCCATATCTTGTTCGATAAAAGTTTACCAGATTTACGACTGCATCACGAACTAAAGAATCAAGGTACTTTAACTGTAACGTACAAACACCTGGTCAGTTGCACATGATGGTTACCTGTCTTCCTCCTGTTAGTCCTTTTTTATCTGCAGCTCCTTATTAAGGACAGACATACAAAATATGACAATAATTATGCAAAATATGACTATAGACATACAAAATAAGACTATAGATATGCAAAATAAGACTATAGACATACAAAATAGGACTATAGATATTACAAAATATGACTATAGACATACAAAATAGGACTATAGACATACAAAACATGACTATAGACATACAAAACAGGACTATAGACATACAAAATAGGACTATAGACATACAAAATAGGACTATAGACATACAAAATAGGACTACAGACATACAAAACATGACTATAGACATACAAAATAGGACTATAGACATACAAAATAGGACTATAGACATACAAAATAGGATTATAGACATACAAAACATGACTATAGACATACAAAATAGGACTATAGACATTACAAAATAGGACTATAGACATACAAAATAGGATTATAGACATACAAAATAGGACTATAGACATACAAAATATGACTATAGACATTACAAAATAGGATTATAGACATACAAAATATGACTATAGACATACAAAATAGGACTATAGACATACAAAATAGGACTATAGACATTACAAAATAGGACTATAGACATACAAAATAGGATTATAGACATACAAAATAGGACTATAGACATACAAAATATGACTATAGACATTACAAAATAGGATTATAGACATACAAAATATGACTATAGACATACAAAATAGGACTATAGACATACAAAATAGGACTATAGACATACAAAATATGACTATAGACATACAAAATAGGACTATAGACATACAAAATAGGACTATAGACATACAAAATAGGACTATAGACATTACAAAATAGGACTATAGACATACAAAATAGGATTATAGACATACAAAATAGGACTATAGACATACAAAATATGACTATAGACATTACAAAATATGACTATAGACATTACAAAATATGACTATAGACATACAAAATATGACTATAGATATGCAAAACATGACTATAGACATTACAAAAAATGACTATAGATATGCAAAATAGGACTATAGACATACAAAATAGGACTATACACATACAAAATAGCATTATAGACATACAAAATGACTATAGACAGGCAAAGCTTATTGTAAGAAAAATTACGGATCAAAAGTTATAGAGGAGAAGGGAGCGGTCGCAATCTCTTCTCTTAGAGGCTGTTTATATGGAAGGGGCTAGCTTGGCAAACCAAGCCGGTTCACTTGCTGGTCTAGCTTTTAACTTGTGTTTATGTGCAAAAAAAACTACCTCAGTTAGGCGGGCTGATTCTGAACAATAAAATCATTAAATAATGCAGAACAAAAGAAATACGTTTTATAACAAAAGAATTTAATTACGTGAGCATAATAAACCATCTCGCCTAGGCGGGTCAGCCCGCTGTGTTACTGTTTATATGAAGTTTTCTCTAGCCCGCTTGCCGAGATCTCAAGCGGCCTCTCCATATAAACGAAATTTTAAATTTCTTCGAAAATAGCATTTAGGCAAGATCACGGCAAACGGGCTAGCTCTGCAACCGGGCTGGATCGACTTCCATATAAACAGCCACTTAGTACTGAAGCACCCATAAAAGCCGAGGATAATTTAGGGTTAAACTTCAAAAATTCACCAAAATCTACTTATTTAGTATTTTTAAAGTTTATTATTACATAAGAAATTGACACAGCGTAAGAAATCGACGCCTTTTAATTAAGACGTTCAAGCGGGCAGAATTGTAAAAGAACTAAAGTGATGTCGTTGGAAGGAGTAGTTAGTAAAAACTCGAATGCAACTTCCCAAGGTCAAATGCCTAAGATCAGAAAGAACTTTTGCAAACTCAACGAAATCGGATTCCTATTTAAAACTCTGGTCCAGTTCAAAGCAATGATCGCACTAGATGTAGGAATCTGAAACATTTCGTGTCATTATTGTGGTCACTGCAAATTATATTAAAAGGAGCATTTTTTCAGTCTGGAGCCCGTTTCGACCAAAATTGTAGCAGTCCTTAAAAGAAATCAAAATTTTAATGGCATTGTGATGTTCAGCAGGCCGTTTGTCATGATGCAAATTTGCAACAAAAAAAGCGGTATTGTTTTAATATTATTGTTATAATATTGTTTTAGACCAAAATTAGTCCCCGATTAGTAGACTAATTTTGGTCTTTAACAATATTTAGATGATATAATCAACTTTTAGATTAACATTGAACCGAAACAGTATCTAGATGGCACACCCTCGTTCACAGGAATTTTTGCCCTGGGAACGAGGGTGTAGGTGACAAAAACTCAGCATTTTGACGAGCCATCACTAAAGCATTCTCTATTGTTAATTGTGTCAAAGTTTGTCAATAAAGGAAATGAAACTCTTTGGCTATCAGTCAGTCAGAACCGCAACCACCCAGGGCACATGTGTAAAGAAAACGGCGCTCGTGCAAGTTATGAAATTGAAAGAGAGTCAAAATCTTATATTGAAGTGTATTCATAGTGTATTGTTTGCGTTTTCCCTGGAATTTAAAATAAACACGAACTTTCTGAAACTGAAACATCCTTCTCAAAAAAAGTAAACGCTCAGAGAGTTAAGTAGCACACTGCTTTTAGAAGGAAAACATAAAGTTAGCCGTAGGAAATTCTGCAAAATAATGTTCGCTTTCGGAACCAAAGCTGCAAGTCGCGGCGAGAGAATTCCTGTGTAGATTTTTTCTACGGGATTGTTTCTAATTGTTTATAGTTTCCTTATACGGTTTTATATTCCCAAACATTAACCAAATTATGACATCATCATCATAAAATGTGACTTTGGTTGATAACAATAACAAAATCATTAAGTTTGTAAACAAACAACAAACTAGGAATGTAAGAATAACATTTTTAACACGATACAATAACATTTACGAAACGTAAATATAAATAATTTTGATGAGAATTTTTATCCTTTTTTTTGCACATAAGGTTATTTAATTCGTCCAAGCCTAAAATACATATTTACAGAATATTTTTTGTTATTTTATTATTATTAATATTTCTTTAAATACCATTCTTAAATTAACGTATAGTTCCCACTTGATTGGATGGAATTAAAGTTGGATCTGGTGTGTATAAATTGCCTTGAGCATGTGGACTGACTGGATACATGTAGACTTGATGAGAGTTGGGTGGACCTAGAAAATAACAACTCATAAAAGAGTGCGAGCTAATAATACATGAATACAGTAACAAACTTATACACATTGTAAGCAATAATATCTTACATCATAGAGATATCTATGTTGTCACAAATAAAGTTATAACGATGAGTAAAAACTTTAAGTGCTTTTGAAAACTGTCTGCTCCAAGCCTATCCCGCCTCTACACAAAACATGAAAATAATTAATACAAGACTCACATGCTGATACGTATGATGGAGGTGCTGTCTTCATTGCGTCATTGTAAGGTGGTGGTAACAATGCTCCAGGATATGCCATGCTAGGCTGTTGAATAACATGACCTCCGGTATCGGTAACAATCATTCCTGACACCTGTTGCTGTTGGAGGAGCCTTCTCTTGCGGAAGTATAAACAAAATATGAGAAGAATCAGCAACAATATTGCCACAATGAACCTGAATGGAGAGGCGAAGATGTATTTATATGTAAAAATATAATAAGCGCTGGCCAACATTGTATTTAGACATATTAAAATAGGAATAGAGTTATAGTGAATCTATGCAAAAAGTATTTGTAGGTAATAAATATCAGTTTTACTTACCAAAAATACCATAAGGACCAAACGGAAGAATATCTGCAACATTCATTGTTTCCACAGCAGTATTTATTGTATCCACATCTAACATATCAAAAAGAAACAAAATAAATACATATACAAACACACACAAAGAAATCTTAAGTGAAAAGCTACTCACGTGTATTCACAGTAATCTGCAGACACCTAGAACGAAATAATAGAAAATATAGATAAGGTTTCTATTCAACAGCTCATTTTTGTTTCTAGCTACAGTAGTTTAGAGAGGTTTATCAGATCAGGAAAAAATCATGTGAAAAGTTAAATCTTACCAACTGAACCATCGTGCTAAGAAAAATGGTCCCTAACAAAGCATAATATTCTTTTTGAATAAATCCAATGCGGTTTCCTAGAGTCATTCTTGATTGTACGGAGAAAGAACTCTTGTCTGATTAGCTATAAAACCTCGTTGTTGATATGTTGACTTTTTGAAATATGAAAGAGCTAGTAATGTTTTGATTATAAAACCGTTAACCGGTAAGTTGAAATATGACCGACAGACTTTTCCGACTGGAACAAGAGTTTGATATATTGAACTTCATTTCGTAAGTTTCCAGATGTAAATTAAAGCGACGTGACATAGGAAAGTTATGCAGGGATACTTCAGACGGAAGGTAGAAACCCTCCTTATCCTTGGTAGAAACCAGGCCGATAAAAATATCGAAAAAAACTTGAATTTTAGGTAAACGTGAAAATTAATTTTTGCAAATTTCACTTTATTTACTATGAAATCCCAAATATTTCGCGTTTTTTTAACACTTATCTAATCTATACCGCGTAACCTCGTCATCAAGTTTTTTTGTTTTTTTTTTCAATAAAAGAAAAGGGAAACCCTGGGAATGAGGTTGCTTAGTAAATTCTAGTGGCAAGCTCCTGTTGTGACATCTCATGCCACGAATCCTTTAAATACATCAAAAGGAGTTCTTGTGAACACTGGCACAAAGCCAGTAAACATTATTTTTTTAAAACGTTGTAGAAAAAGCTTAGTCAGCAGACAATTACAATTAGAGTTCCTTGTAATAAAAAGACGTTTGGCTATATAATGTGTCTACTCTTATACCAACCTCGTTCCAAGGGCAATTTCCCTAATGATGAAATTGATTCCCTAATAACGGCTCGGGGGCCACAAGACCCTGAGGACGAGGTTGCCTTTATACAGATGTCCGCTTCAAGTTCTTTTTTCAATAAATCTTTCACCTGAAATCAATCAATCTGCACCAAGTGTAAGTTTTAGACCGTGTTCTTTCGTCTACTTTAAAGGGATTCCATTGTATAATAGATTTCGTAAAACACAATAGGCAAGCCTGAACATCCTGTGGGATGGAGATCCACGAATACATAAAATCATCATTCGCAGCATATTAAAATTAACTCTCGTGCGCACATACCCAACTGTCAAACTATACTCGTTCTTCTTCTTCGTTGCCAAGAGCCCGCTAACTTGGAGTAAAATCTGCAACATTTTCTACCCATACCTCCATTGTATGCTCTCTTCTTTAACTTTTCGTTCGTGCCATAAACCTTTTCCAAGGAAGTGTCACTATAGCATCGAGCGTATAGCTTGAACACTCATCTGTCCCTAGCACCAGAAATCCCTGCCTGCAATGTCAACACAGGCTTTGTCCTGTCGTTTGTTGAAAGCTATTCTCTCACCAGTTAGTGGTTCGAGACCTTTTTCTGTTTAAACATCCTTGCAAACTTCAGATAACAACTGGGAAGTGATATCTGTGACTTCGTTGTGTTGTCTCGCACTAAATCCACCTGTGTGGAAGCTCAATGCATGCTGCACAGTGGATGATGAACCGCATGCACACCATTCTGGCAATCTAGTAAGTGGTAGGTTGTACCTCAAACGGATAGAATCCCACGTTTTTTTGTCTAATGCAAATCTGTATTTTCTAGCAGAAAAACAATCAGCCAGTTCTCCACTTTCTATACATCATTTAATTATTTCAATCTGTGATTGGCTCGCATGGTCTTAGTTTTTACAGATTCCAACCTTTCCTTCGTTATGTTTTCTTTTAGCTACTTGAATCCCATTCTTGATATTTCGTGATTCATCTTCGTTTTTTTGAGTGATCTCTCGTTGTTCAAAAACATCATTTGAAACCGTTTTCGTTACTTTTCTGGAGTTGTTATGCTCTATTTCGCAAAGTGTAACCGGATTAATGACACCTATACCAACATACTTTAGAGGTAGCAACAACAACAAACGTATAAAATCATCAAGTGTATCCTTCCATCAAAACTGGTAAGAAACTTGTTCTAATGCAATCTTCAAGTGACTGAAGGAGTGATTCAATTTCGGGAACGACGTACGTGCATGTTCCACGTAGTCCATGTGTAAAGTTACTCAAAGCAGATTAGGGAACCACGCGTGCAATCCGTGATAGGACCTTCATTTCATTGTTCTTGAATCCGTGCGTACGAATGGTAGCTCCAATATGTTTGTCTGATTTTTATATCCGTATCTCTCTAAATATAATATCTGCTCACTTTAAATGTCCCTCGTGTACAATTATCTAAGTCTTGCTTTCGTTCATAAAATATCCAATCGATGGACCATGAAGAAGCAAGATCCCACCATTGACGTAATGCTTTCAGCTTTCCTGCATCAGTAAGGTCGTCAGTGTAGGCTACATGTTTTGTCTTACTTGGAGTATCTAGGATTTTCATCCTTGACATTAACGGTGTTATTACAAGACCGTATACAGCATCGAAATTGAATCGCCCTACGTATTGAGTGAATTAAAACATTTTTAGTGACAAACTACAAAACACCTTCACAATCATTATTATTGAAGATTTCATTCATAGCATGAATAGCGATTTCGCAGCCGGAATTCTAACCTGCACACATTTGCAAGTTGCCAGCTGCCAGCTGCTTCCAAAACACCTTTTTTTCAAGACAGCCATGACACACTTTCTCATAATCCTTCTCAAAACCTCTCCAATTCCAATAGGTCTTAGTGCTGGATATTTATCTAACGGTATCAGCTCCAGGACATCAGAGTTTTTACGGATGCACACGGATAATTTTTTTTTATTTCGATGGTGCATAATTTTCTTGTTATTTGTGCGAACCCCTCTTTTCAAATCGCTCCTAGTATTCCCATAGATATTTGATCCTAAGCCTCCATTCATATGCGTCCGCTCTAGAGGGTCCACAAGCTTCCTTTGTCGCGGCTGCACATCTAAAACATAATTCCGTGTACGAAATTCATTGGTCCTTTAAGTAATATATTTTCTTCTCTTGCCTTCGTTCTAGGATGTTTCTCCACCACATGTTCATTGTATAAGTGTTCATTGAAAGGATACCATCTTTTCCAGCTTTGCTGAGTAATTTGAGAACTGCATAAGTTTGCCATTGCTAATGCAGTTGGAAAACGTTTTGGTAACGTATTCATCAACATTGTAAATGTTGCTGCGATGTTTTGATGCGTTGTTGTATGAAGTGTTCTTCTTGCAGGAGTTCTGTCGGGTTTCCTCTCTCCCGTTTATTTAAATTTAAATTGATTCAGCACTCGTTTTGTTTGAACTACTTTGAAGAGGTAGTGCAGGAATACACATCATCTTTTTCAATGCGATCTCATAACTGACGTCGACGGACCAATCCACGATCAAAGATGTCATAATTCGAACGTATCGTTTTCCTGAAGCTCCGGTAGGAAGCACGAATAAGTTCTTTCTCCAGTGACAAATATCATCATGAGCATCGTCACTATGGTTATTCACTGTCCTAGTATTGGTTTAATCTAGGCATGACGTCATATTTGGTTGCATTACAAGAGCTTTATTTGTTACAAAATTTTCGTTTACAGCTTCTTTTGATTTCGCAGACATGCATTTTTTTGTGCTGTTTAACCACCAGCACTCTTCGTTACTCTTTTACAGGAAGAAACATAATGTTCAGCTTTAGGAGAATCGGGATTATGGTGTTCTCTGTTGACTGATAATATAACTTAATTTGAAGTGTCTAGGTTCTTGGCTGGTAGTACGGATCAATTTTATAAAGAAAGAAGTTCTACTTCTAGTATCAGCCACAGTTGTTATCTCTGTAGCGTTGTTACTACTTATGACATTGTTTATATCGTCCGATTCAGGATCAACTTGCGAAACAAGTTTTGTTGCTATCAGATTATAACAATTAGCGGGTGAAAAGATGTCTTTCCTTGCGAAGAAAAAATAGCCGCGTGCTGTTGTTGAATAAATTGCGTCTCAAACAGTTGGAAAAAAGCTTCTTTCGGATTTCTTCTGATGCGAGAACTTCCGCCATCTTTTTAACAACGGTCAAAAAGCATCTCGTCCCCAGGGTTTGGTTACCTATCTCAAAGCCGCTAGCGCTTACTTGAACGGCTAAACAAGACCCTGGTACGGGCTGCTTTTTCATAACCAATATGTTGGTTGCTATAAATAATTAATGAATTTGTCTCGCTGTTACACAGTTCTGTACTAGTAAAGCAACTTGATCGAGTCCTCGTTCTTTCAAATGCACATGGCGAAGACGATGTCCTTTGGTTGTTACATTAGGAACGAAAATTTTCGGACGGAAGAACTTTCGGGGTTTTTTTTTGCCCGAAAATTTTTTCTGTCCGAAATTTGTGTCTGCCGAAAGTTTTTTTTGGTCGAAAATTTTGGTTTTTCTAATTTTTTTAAAAAAAAGGACCAGTACATAAAGATTATATATAGGATCAGAAAATTAATAAAAACTGCAGTTTTTAAACTTATTATTTTCGTTATTTTCACATTTGGCTGAGGCTCTATTTATAAAGTTGGATCCTGAAGACCCTTTTTTAGATCTTGATTGAATAATATATACTATAAATGCTTCTAAGCCTTCTTTTTGTGTCATTTCCCGTATTCATTACTTTTGAAATTCGGTTAAAATTCGACTGGAAAAAAATTGCGTCCGAAAGTTTTTCCGCCGAAACGTTTTCCGCCGAAAATTTTAGTTCTTAATTTATGTTTTTTTAACGCTCGACTTTAGAAAGTTTTATTTCAAACCAAGTTATATTATTTGTTCACCCCTGGAACTATATTTATGGTGATGAAATCTTTTAAGAAGCATTATTTATCAATTATCAACAAAATGTGGTAACGTGTTGATTAGATAAAGCTGATTTTGTTGGATATACTGATACAGAAGACCAACCTAACTCATTTTTAGCTGGCTAGCTTTTATATTTTACAGTCTAGTACCTCTTTAGGAAAAAGTGTAAGTCTTAGATTGTGGCATCTAGCTAGTTATATATTAAATGGAAATAAAACCGAAGCTAGCTAGCTAAGTATAAATTATGTTTTCAACGTGTTTTAAATGTTGGGCTGAATAATGTTTTAAAGCAACCCAGTCGATAAGACTAGGTTTAAAATTGGGTCAAAATTATGTATCTTGCTCAGCAAACTTCAGTTCTTATATCTGCGCTACGATCCCTTCCCTTCCGTCAGCTAGCAACTTTCCCAGTTGAACTATGGCAAAAGTCTTTTCCAGAAGCAATATATACTGTGTTTGAACAGCAATATGTGCTTTGGCATGATAAATTCACTACTGATGAAATTATCGAAAGGTCGAGGTCTGGTTCACATTTTTGAACTGTGTTAGTAAAGTAATTATAGGTGCTAAAAACAACAGCCACCTAAGAAAACTTGTGATCAAGAAAGGCCTTATCAATCTAATGTCTGACACAAGAGGTTAGAGATTAATCTACTTGTTTATTACTTAAATGTGTTATATAGCTAGTTACATAAACATTTTCTTTGGTTAGTACACGTTTTTAGGATCTTTAGCAAAATATGTCTTGTGGATAATTTCATTTTAGCTGTAAATCCTTTTTGTGGTGTTTTAGACTCATTTTTCTAGCTAGCTTACATTTCACTTTTGTGGCTAAATTTTGCATAAATGTGATGTGTCTGCTAGCTAGCTTATACATAACAGACTAACCAAATTTTTACACTTGTTAAGTAGTCACATCAATTGTTTAAACTTGGAAGATGCATTTAGCTGGTTGACTAAAACTACACTTTGGGAAGAGCACTTGGTTTTTTAAATTAAAAAAATGAATAAAAAATAAGATTTATTTTATTAAGTAGCAAGATAGCTAGCTAGCTAGTCTTTTCTCACCCATCTAAATTGCCAAAAGTCCAACCTCGTCCCCAGGGCATCTTGTATCGTTTCTGACATCGGGACACGGCGATACGAACATGTTCGTCTCGCTGTCCCGAGATAAAAAAGAGACAACAGGCGCTGGGAACGAGGTTGCCAAAAGTCATGTTTTTTTACAAAGCTTTAAAAAGAACCTTTATTTTCATTTACAATATCAACAATGGAAATCTGTCCAAATAACATCTTTTTATTAAAGTATTTATTGTTTGGCTCGCCGTTTTTTTGGTCAATCTTTTTAAACATTTCAGGAATCCTCTTTTGCTTTAATAATGTGTTTGTAACAAAATCCGCCATCTTTATAGTAAATCGTTGCATATATTATGACGCGTGAATTAATTATCTATGTTGGATGTAAACCAATCGCATTACAGAACTCACCAGGCTGTACCAGGGGTTTTTTCGCCGCCTTCGATGTCATAAAGGCAAAATACCCTGGGGACGAGGTTGGGACAAAAGGCTGTCGTGCCGTGCGCTCTGTAATAACGGCCCAGCAGCCGAGAGACCCTGGGGACAAGGATGAGCCTTTCCTCTTCCGGCTTTGGTAAACTGATATGCTCCACTTCGTCGCTTCGCAATAAACATGTCGGCGTGGAGTGGAAAGATGGAATGGAAGAGAGCTACTGCACTGCAAATGCAAACTAAATTTCTTTAATTTTTAGGATGAAACATCCCTGAAATTTTATATTTTTAACTTAGCTCCTAACTCAAAGATGTCATGCGTTAGTATGTCAGGCGAAAAGATGCTAGAGCTTGTTGAAAAGAGGTCTTTTTAACGGATTTCTGCTCATATCTTATACAGTTCGGGAGATGACACTAAAAGGGAAACGGTTTCCCATGTTGTATAGGGAAATTCCCATGTCATATAGGGATATGGTTTCCCCTATGGGAAACCGTTTCCTAAACTAATTTTTTTGATTTTAATTTGGGTTTCCCTTTTGGGAAACCGTTACCCATTTAACGGAATTGCGGAAAGAGGCTACGATAATTTTTTTTTTCCTTCGGTGAAAATTTGCGGGAAAATATTCCCTTTCTATTGGTTAAATATTTTTAGTGCGCTTCTTAACCAGCTCGTGCGCAGATTCCTTTGGCCACCATAAAAAATATGTTATGTTCGCGTCCTGAAGACCCCGCAAAAATGAGTCGGTCGGTCGGTCGGGCGTATTTTTTCCCGGGATTTTCAGATGGGGGCAAAATTCGTTCCCAGGGCCAAAAAACAGTATAGCGCCACTCGACAGACCCTTTTTTCGCCGCCCTGTCTGTAAACTTGCCATGAGTACCCTAAAGATATTAATTTTTACGGGAATTAATTTTCGCGAGTTTTAGTCAATTTTGGGAAAATTAGTTCTCACGAATTTTTTTTTTCAAATATATATCGTTTGGATCAAAAAGTTTTTTCCGGGTTTTTTCCGACTTACCGACTCGGGTTTTTATTGCCAAAAGTGAGTCGGTCGGAGGACGCGAACATAACATATTTTTGATGGCGGCCTTTCTATTTTGGTGGTTTCCCGATTGGGAAACCATTGCCGTATTTCTCGCCCGTTTAGGGTAACGGTTACCCAAATGGGAAACCGTGAAGTTTCCCAAATGGGAAACCGTTTCCCAGATGGGTAGTGGTTTCCTTTTTTGTCTCAACTCCTGAACTGTTATAGAGGGGTCACTTTTCTGCCCGGATTGCGAAAACAGCCTGTTTATAAACAGGACGGCCGGATTATGTACGCATGGCTCAATTATGTTTTTATTGCCCTGGTTATGTCGTGGTGACCGGATTATGAACGCTGATATAATGGCTGGCCAGGCAGGCTGTGATTGGCATTTTCTTCGAACTTCAACATAATATACTTTGAAGTAACTAAATTTCATGGAACCTATATTATTCTTTTTGCGGGAATTAAGTTTGGTGAAAAGTTATTAAACTTGCGAATCCCAAAATTTAGTATTTGCCACAAAATTTCCGATTATGTTTGTTCTATAAGTGAGAAATAATATAAAAACATAAGTGAGCCTGCCCCGATATGTTCGTTCTATATATAAGTTTTAAGTAATATTAGAATGTCGTACATAAGTCGGCCTGCCCCGATTATTTGTGTTTTTTAAGTAACAAATGATATTAGACTGTGGTACATAAACCGGCCTGCCCTGATTATGTTCCGTGCCAAATAATATTTTTTAACTGTCGTACATAATTAGCGGGTCTGTCCTGATTATGTTGTCCTGATTATGTATTTTCGGCCTGTTTTTAACCAGGACAAGCTGCCGTACATAATCAGGGCAGCGTTTATTATCCGGGCAGAACATCACTAACATATCGAATTTTGTTTTTTAGCGTCATTTGTACGCTGAGAAAACTGACACACCCACCCCTCTTAGCGTCATCAAAAAAAATTGAATTATAATGAAATATAAAGAAAATAGTCACACACCCACATAAGCCCATACATCCACTCATTTGTGATTTCAAAAATAAAATGGTGAACCCTGCACGGAAATGTTGTTTTGCTTTATGCATTGCTTTATTTATTTTTTAAGCTTGGTTCACATGCGTAAAAAACCGTTCTGCATTTAACTCGGATTAAATTTAATTTTTAAAACGTGAAGATGACATTGTTTAGTTTCGAAAGTAGGACAAATTAATGTGAAAATACGGGTTTAAAGAGATAGACATTTTTGTTTTAGTTTTTAAGATTTTGTCGTCCATATGAAGGTACTTCCAAAAGAACAATGTGGCAATGCAACATTAAAATATATATATATATAACTATCATTTATATATTTTTTTTTATAGTTTGTTTATATTTGATGAGTGGCTAGTTACGATGGTACAGTCTATGTACAGCAATGCTAGAAGTCGTGTCAGGATTAACGATTCACTTAGTGATGAATTTAGTGTAAATGTTGGTGTACATCAGGGTTCTGTACTTAGTCCTTTGTTGTTTGTTCTAGTCTTAGAAGCGCTGTCGATGGAGTTCAGAACAGGTTGTCCATGGGAGTTATTGTATGCAGATGATTTGGTTCTCATAGCAGAGTCGATGGAAGAATTAGTTGAAAAGTTTGAGAAGTGGAAGAAAGGACTAGAAGAGAAAGGGCTAAAGGTAAACACAGCAAAGTCTAAAGTCATGATTAGTAGCATTGCAGCCAAGTGTGACCTTGTAGTTGGAAAGTGGGCCTTGTGGAGTTTGCAGGAAAGGGGTTGGTAGTAAACTCAATTTTTTGTCAGACTTGCAAGCATTGGGTACATAAGAAGTGCAGTAGTAGTATTAGTGGAAGGTTAATAGCTGACATTAGGTGTGTATGCACGAGTTGCAAAGGTGAGATTAGAGAGAATGAAGTATTTCCAGCTTTAATGATGTACAACAGTGGCTCGTTAGAGATAGTTGAGAACTTCTGTTACTTAGGTGATATGTTGGGCAGTGAAGGGGGTGTTGGAAGAAGTGTTACTTGCAGGATAGGTTCTGCTTGGAAAAAGTTCAGAGAGTTACTTCCTTGTTGACTAGCAGAGTCTGTCAATTGAGGTAAAAGGTAGGTTGTATGAGGCCTGTGTAAGAAGTGCTATGTTGTACGGTAGTGAGACATGGGCAGTGAAGCAGGAAGATCTTGACCGTTTAGAAAGGAATGATATGAGAATGGTTAGGTGGATGTGTATGGGCCATTGCTTAGTTTCGAAAGTAGGGACAAATTAATGCTGGAAAATACGGTTTTAAAGAGACTAGACATTTTTTGTTTTAGTTTTAAGAATTTTGTCGTCCATATGGAAGCGTACTTCCAAAAGAACAACTGGCAAATGGCAACATTAAATACTATATATATATATAACTATCATTATATATTGTTTTTTTTATAGTTTGTTATATTTGTTTAGTTTGATCCATTCTTGTTTTAAGCTTCCTTTGTGTTATCTCAATAACTTTGAAATAATTTAAACTTTGTATTTTGCAGAATAAGAATTGATTCATATTACGATTGAGCCATAGGTTAAGCTGTAGTGATTTTAAATCTGGATTTGAAAAAGCCGGACCATCCTCTCTTAGGAGCTGCAGGATGTTTCTTTCTTTTTCTAAGTTTATACTGTATACTAGTCCATAAATCCCGTGGAAAAATCCACGTAGGCAGGATAACAATGGAAAAAAACGACATTTGAATTTTGGTGACGTCAGCAATGACCCGTCCATATACGAAAAAAAATGTTACCTTTGTAAAGCTCGAAACTTTGATGAAGAAAATGTATAGGATCATGTGCTTTTGACGAATGGTCAAGGAGATATACAGGTTTAAAAATTTTTGTGACGTCAGCAAAGTCCCCCCCAAGTACAAAACAAACGGGTATATAAATTTCTTTAGAAATTTGTATACCCGTTGATGACGTCATTAACCCGTTCTTCCCAAAACGGATTTGGGTACCCAGGTTTGAGAAACTTACCCAATTTTGTCCCAGGTTGTCCCTAGTTACCCATGCAGTGAATAATTACTGACGTCACCACCCCATTTCCAAGTTTTTTGGCCTCAAAGTTTTAAGTGCGTTTTAATGGTTTCATTATATATATAATTAAATTAAGATATCGACGTTACATTAATGTTATTAACGTCGTGCCATAACGTCAAAAGATTTAACATACATTTGAGACATAAGTTTTTCAGCAAAATCAAAGAAAAATGAATTTCCCCTCACGAACACACTGACACACCATATTATAGGCGATATATTCTAAACAAACAAGTTGATCATCAATGTTACAAAAATTGATGTCTTTTTTATTTAAATTTTAGCGTCATAGTTACTTACCCACCCACCCATTAGCATACAAATAACGCTAAAAAATGTGAGTGACCCCTTAGAAACATCATATCATCATAGAAACAAGAAGTTTAACTAAAAGCTAGCGTATACCATTGGTTATAAGATTGTGTAAACAAATACCTCTGCCTCTCACAATTGCATTTGCTAGCTAGCTGCTGACTATAGATGAGTTGGAATTCGGGACTGAAGCATACAAGAAGTACTCAAGAGGAGAGACTCTTTTTAGAGATTTATCGCTTATCTTTGGCACGGCTTTGTTTACATTTGGGCACCAGTATTAAACCCTAGACCCCTGGACCTTGTGTTGAGTTGTAATTCGCAAACGGTATATTGTTAGTATATTGTATATTGAAACAGTATATAATTTTGCTCCAAAACAAGGCTTAGGAGGCTTTAATACAAGGCTGATATAAATAAGCAAAAACATCTTAAGGTAAACTGTAAATTTATTAAAAGAGACCCTAAAATTCATAAATTGAAACTCCTAAACATTGAATGAGTATGAAGTACTAAAGTTATTGATCTATACAGTGCTAATTCTACACAAAATTTGTGCTAATTATGCATCAAAGTTGAGATTTGTACTCACTCATTCACAATCCCTGCTTGGTATGTATGTGGATTTTTTGTTTATCAATATATATTTATGTTTTTTTTAGGTAGGGCAGTAAAGTGTTCTCTATATAACAAAAATGTCTGGTTGCTTCAGACTTACCCTAATATTATTATCTCCATTAAGAAAGTTTCCACAGATAAACTTTTATCTGCATAGGCTATTATATTATAGCCCAGGGCTACAAAAGCGGGCATTTGTAGGCTGTGGAGATGGCACAGCTGTGTAATCAGAGTTTTGTAAAAGATCCTGCAAGGAATGCCTTGTGTTAGAAGAGAAAACTTTAGATTGCCACAATTGCAGTATCCTGCAATTGTAGGATTTGCCTGACTGAAGAGTGGCATGTATATATCAAAAAATAAGTGTCAAAAATAACATTGTGGCTACTTTGACCCCTTGGATGCAGGAAAATTTTATTTTACCAGTCCTGAATCTGGGTATCCCAGATGCCGCCTCTTACCTGACGGATACACATGGGCAGAAAATATAAACAACAGACCACCATTATGAAGGAAATCCAGTGAAACAAAAGGAAAATTGTGCTAAAATTCTTACAACTTATTATATTCCTTAAAATAGAAGTGCCTATACAACCCTGGACATAATTTGACTATTTCAAATGGCCAAACAGCATCACTTGGCAAATACACTTTAAGGGTTAAGGCCAAATAAATAATGTTGAGAATGCACTAACTGCACTTCAATGTCCCCATTATGGAACAATCTGCACCATGCTGGAAAATGTCTAAAAAATGAAAAATTAGGACATGCTGACCTCAGCAAGTAGTATATATACTGTTTAAGATTTTGGATCTAAAAAAATATAAATATACAAGTCCTAAGTCTTGTGAACGTTAACATGGAGTGCGTTCTGCAGACAGAAAGAGTAGTCTTAAAATTCATCCCTCTTTTCCACAAATTAATGTTCAGAGTTGTAGCCAAGGAAACTAATTTCAGAAAGTGCCTATTCTATTTCTAAAGTTTGTTTTGTTGCTTCAAAAACAATGCAATCAGTAAAAAGCAGCAAAATAAATGTTGGTGAATAAGATTAACAGTGTAACATTACAATTCATAAGACGTACAGAATGCCAGAGGTCAATGTGCCATAATAAGAGGGGAAATTGGCATGGAAAAAATTAAATCCATGGTAAATTTTTATTGCCACATAATTTCCACACTAAATTTTCAACAAAATTTATCAACTTCAACTTAATCAAGTTAATTTTGAGAAAAAAACTTTTTCTTTTACTAAATAACTCAATTTACGAAGTAATTTCACCACATTAACCCTCAACAAAAATCCTGTTTCAGGTAATCTCTGTTAAATCTATGCTAGATTTTTCCTCTAAATAAGATTAAGGCAACTAAAAAATTAAAACGAACTTTTATAGGCACAAACACAGTATGAGTAGGGTACTGAACTTACATGTTTATTATGAATAATATAATTGGTAATATGAAAGGTATAAATATCCCTGAATACATGCTGATTAAATTTAAACAACGATGCAACTTATATTTTACAGTTTATGTTTGCTAATATTTTTAGAATCATAATGAGTAACAGAAGAGTAGACGAAGAAGATCCAGATGTTTTGGAGCAGCAACATTTCCAGCATGTTGTGGACGCTTTCATGTTCTACAGAACAAGTTCCCAGCGACAAGCAGAGCGAAAAATGAAGTCTTTGCAGAAAATCTCACAACAACATTATGACATGATTCCAACTTTATCGGATAGATTGAAAGACATGATAATTGCAATTGATGTGAATTACGAATTCATTAAGAAGATTGTTGGCTTCACAGAAGGTATGTTTACTAACTCTTCCTTACAAGCAGGAGTAACCCGTGGTCAAGCTACCCCATTGTCTGGCGATGATCTCGACCGTGTTAGGACTACATTAAGGCAATGCGTAAGAGATTGGGCCGAAGAAGGAAGAACAGAGAGAGAAAAATGCTACACACCAATACTGAAGGAACTAGCAGAGCTATTCCCAAGTGATTTATTTAACCGTTCATCAGTATCTGTATTAGTACCGGGTGCTGGGTTAGGTAGGCTAATGTTTGAAATTGCAAATAGTGGCTTTACTTGCCAGGGTAACGAGTTCAGTCTGTATATGCTTTTTGCATCAAACTACATTTTGAATATGACTTATGAAACAGAATGTATTACTATTCACCCGTGGATTCATCAAACATGTAATGTGGTTGGGTCAAACGACCAGTTAAGAGAAGTAAAAATCCCTGATGTCAATCCAAGCTGTGTTGGTCCAAATTCAACTTTTTCCATGGCTGCTGGTGATTTCTTAGAAGTTTATACGGAACCTAATGTTTGGGACTGTGTTGCAATGTGTTTTTTTCTTGACACAGCGCACAATGTTATTGATTATATTGAGAAAGTGTACAACATATTAAAGCCGGGAGGGTATTGGATAAATTTCGGTCCATTACTCTATCACTTTGCTGACCTACGTGAAGAAGTGTCAATAGAACTTACTTATGAAGAAGTGAAAGATGTTATACTGAACAAGTTTAAGTTTATCCTGGTGAAAGAAAACATGGCAATGAAATCCACGTACGTCAACAATCCACGGTCTATGTTAAGTATGGTGTATGAATGTGCGTTCTTTGTTGTTCAAAAACCTTTTGTGGAGGAATAGCATAGATACAAATGTTAAAACAGTGCATCATCTTTCACTTTAATAAGTTATTCTCATTAAAAATAGAAATTGACGCGTAGACAGGAAAATTGCTTATGAATTTTTTCAATTTTTTTATGACGCTGTAATAGACTCTAAAAGTTGTTTTTAAAATGGCCATGTAATTTAAATGTAGTATTAAAACTTAGGTTAAAATATATTTTTAAATTTCTGAATCCCTGAATGCCTATTTTTAAATGAAATTTAGCACATGACCTATAGGAAATCTGAAAACCTGGAAAAGGGGTCGGTTGATAAACTTGGTCTGGAAAGGCTGAAAAATGATAATTGTTTTTTGTTTTTATTCCTAGCAAACCAGGAAAAGTAATTGTTGTTTCTATAATTAGATCTTATAAACAAAAGTTGTGATCAATGTTTACGTAACTTTCAGAGATAACACTCCTCTCTAATCCTCTGTGAGAATATAAGTTTTGGTCCTAAAAGAAAATATATTTTTTGCACAAAACTGCCAGAAATCAGATTTGGGAGATTTCCTGGAAAATTGAAATGTTTTTAAAGTTATTTTTTGTCACCTGGATAAATAGGTGTTGATGTTTTTATCGAAGGCAGAAATTTATTTTTTTGCCTGTTTTTATAAACTCGTAGGTTTCTTTGTATTATGGAAAAGTATTTGAGAAACTTTTGTTTCTAAAATTTACTTGAAATGACATTTTAAAAACACATGAAAAACTGAAACAAGGTGGAACTTACAAGTGGAAAATGGAAGTCCTCAAAAAATCTTGTTTTTTGTGATGCTTTATAATCGATTTTAGCAAAAGCTTATATGGAATCTAATTTCACTCTTAAGTCGCAAAAGTAAGGGGAGAATTTTTTGGCTACCAAAGTCACTTCATTTTAAGGGCGAAAGAAATAGGAACTGCAGGTGTAACGACGATTTTATCGGTTAGTTGTTACAGTGTTTAAAGAGAAACAATGTTCTGACAAAACGTGTATTATTTTATTTATTTAGTTTTCTCCAACCCCTAGCTTTGTCAGTTCTTGTTTTTGCTATCCTGAAAATTTTATCACTTAGGGCCAGTAGGGTATTGCTGCAGTATGCGAAGTTGCAAATATTTATGATACTTGGTAGCCGATGCTGCAAATGTCACGGGAGGTACGGGTTATCTTCTGGCAAGTGCTGCAAAAGGTATCACACGAGCTAGATCATTCGAAAAAAACTGAATTCGTCACAAGTCAAAATATCTGCGTTTTTCTCTGTTTGTTATACACAGCCTGATATAACGGTTTTTCTGCATAAGATTACTTTAAGGTCAGAAACTTTCGCGAAAAGAAGGTTTCGCGGTTTTTGAGCCTTTTTCGCGAAAGTTTTTTCCCGCGAAATTTTCCAAAAAAGCTCAAGCGCGAAATTTTGTTAATAATTTTTTTTTTTTAATTTTTAACTTTTTTACAAACAGTGAATAACGAAGTTTTACTGTGTGCATATATATTTTCTCCATCGTATATCTTCTTTATATCGATTTTCTCTTGTGCAGCTAGGTTTTCTAATTCATTGCTAGCCAACACAGGTGGTGGAGTGTATTTTGTTTTGAGTTTTATTGAGGAAACCTTAAGAATCAGGAAAAACACATTTTTGAATTCACTGTTGCGGTTCGTGGATACCATTATTATAGAAGATTTTGGGTGCCACAGCCATCTCAGAAACTTTTTTTTTTTTTGAACCTGACAACCCATTTGACGAATACGCAATAAAAGTTTGTGAAGAGAGAAACCAGAATCCAGTTGGCCATTTGCCGAGAGAAATTTTCCGAGCGACCAAGTTTTTCATCGACAGAGGGGCCACAATCAGCGTCCAACTAACCAGTGAACACTACGGACGCTCTCCTTTATTACAAGGGGTATGGAAATCGTGTAAAGTAACCGCGTCTATCCCTGGAACCTGTGTCAATCTGCAACAAGCAATTGATTCAGCAAACTTACACTGAACCTAAAATTGAACAAATTCTAGAAAGTTATCTGCATGCCGCAACAGTTGGAGAATCAGACAAAAGTCTACAGTTGTTACACAGAAACCATCCGAACAATAAAGAAAAATTAACGAAAAAGAAAGAAGTCAAAACCAAGGACATTCGTAATTTTTTTAATCCTGTCGCTAGAAATAACAAAATGTCTCAAGGAACAAACGACAAGCAGAAAAAAAGTCCCTGATCTTGTAAAAATTGATTAAAAAATTAAAAAAAATGGATATATAAATCAAAAAGTTGTCTTGCTTTTTCTCTCTCCGCGAAAGTTTTTTCCCGTGAAACATCTGAAAATAGGCGAAACTTTCTTCCCGCGAAAATTTCTGACCTTAAAGTATCAGATTTTCGCGTCAGCGAGGAAATCCTTACTGCAAGTATAATGGCTCATTTATAGCTATCTTGTTGTGTAATGTTTATTAGGTTTTGTTTGTTCGTATGAGCATACGAAAATGCTTTTAACCCTATTCGGTCCGGGGTTTTTCGAACATACTATGACCGGGGGGTGGGGGGCGGAATCCGCCCCCCCTCAATAACTTTTCATAGGGTTGTTCAAATTGAATCAAACTTGGCACGCTTATAGTACGTCATAAAAGGAACAAAATGGCAGCAATAAATTTTTGCTTGAGTCAGCACATTTTCTGTGACTTCATCAGAAGCTTCAAATTTGTTAAAAATGCCACTATCTGCTTAAAATTTAATTACTTTTGTTCCAGAGCGAATTTTTGCATTCTGTTTGAAGTTTCTGAAAGCTAAATAAAAGTTATTTAACATATTTTCCGGTTTTTACGTGGATCGCATAAAAAATTGCCAAAAATTGCTCGAAAATCCGGTTTTTTCCGATTTTCGGGTAAAATCCGACAAAATCGGGAAATCGGATTAATCACGTGTCCAAATTATGCAAATTGATTCTTCTTAATAAAACAAAGTTGTGTTGCAAGTTTCAAGTTCTAAGGATAATCCTAACAGAAGTTAGTAAATTTTCTCCATTATAAGGATTTCATAGAGATTTTTAGGGGTAGTTTCGAGTAATGGCCAATATCAAAGCCTCTGAAAGGTATAGGACCTAAAAATTTGGCATGCAGGTGTCTAATAGATAAATATGGAAACTCAGTAAGTTTCATAGCCATATAACATAGCAATAACGAGTTATTAAAAAAAAAACGTCAGGGGGGGGCGGAATCCGCCCCCCGCCCCCGGACCGAATAGGTTTAAGTAAAGCAACCGAATTATTGTTTTTATTTTATTGTACCTGTTAAAATTCTAACAATGCTGTCTCAAGGGATTATACTGTGTATTCTTATGTTAAATAAATAAATAAATTACTGCAATGCTGTGATTAAACGCCTGGGGTGTTTCTAAATTTTAATAAGCCTAATTTAATATCCATTTCCATTTCGCAAAATACACGGCCGGAATAAACATACTAACATGAAAACGAGGTTAATTTAGAGACAATTTTAATTTTCCTGCGAAGTGATGGACATATAGTTTGTTTACCTTTATTATTTCTCAAATAAACTTGTCAAATGGGCTTATTATGAACTTTTGTTAAAAGAAATAGAAAAATGGCATTTACTTTATACCCATTGTGCGTATTAAAGTTGCTGGTTTACATTCTTTTCTGGTGTTCAGCTAGCTAAGTTGATTGATTTGAATTTTATATTTTAGCTACACTAGCTAGTTGTGTTTTAACCAATGTTGTTGACATATAAATCTTTAATTTTTTAAAACATCTGTAAATAACATTTGACTTGGCTATCCTGAGCATGTAGGGTTGGTGGTATTAGGTTGAATAACGAGAGTGCCGACTCGCCGGAAACGCCGCAAAAACCACGGGGGCTGTCGGACGACTTCCGGCGTTTTAAGAAAAACTTAAAATTTCGCCCGAAGAAACCCGAATCAACCCGAAACAACATTTTTTTAAACATTTATTTCCATGTATAACTTATTCTTTTAATGTCGAGCAGTGGTAGTGCAAGACTGTTTTTTATATCATTTATTCGATAAATAGCTGTAATAAAATCCCACAAATAATAAACTGTAAGTACGACGACAAAATTGCACCTTCCTTCTTCTCGACAAAATTTAAATGAGAACAATGAGCTCGCCCCGCGTTGCATTTCGGGCGCTTTCGGACGGGTCCAGGCTTTCCGGGCGGTTACATACGAAAACACTGAAAAAAAACCGAAAAAACGCCCGTGGCCGCCCTCACATATACGGCGTTTTCGGCGAGTCGGCACCCTCGTGTTGAATATTGGTCTTCATCATGTTATAGATTCAACAAAATGTAATAAGTACCCTTGTAAAGTACCCTTGACCCTGGATTTTTTAAAAATTATGACCTGTAAAACAGTTACAGTTATAGCTACAGATAATTGTTGTTGTTTCTTAAATTCAAAAAATGTTCTGTCAATAACCAGCTATCCTCTCTTATAATAATACGGAGCTTCTGTCTGTCTGTCTGTCTGTCTGTGACTTTTGCAAAGTGGATTATGTTCTTCACAATTTTCTTTAATAAAGTCTATAAAACATCTCCTATAAAATTGTTCTGTAATTTACCAAACTTTTATGTTAAAATAATATTGACGTGTCAAAGGAAAGTATATTAACATTAGTGAAGCCATTACAATGCACTGAAAACTTTGAGGCCAAATAACTTGGAAACGGGGTGGTGACGTCAGTGATTTTCACCGTGTGGGTAACTAGGGACCACCTGGGACCAATTTGGTAAGATTCCCAAACCTGGGTCCCCAAATCCGTTTTGCAATGGACGGGTTGATGACGTCATCAAAAACCTTTAAACACCAATATCTCTGCAACCGTTTGTCAAAGATACATGATCCTATACATTTTCTTGATCAGCGTTTCAAGATCTATACGATGAAGGCAACAGGTATACAAATTTCTAAAATAATTTTTTTGTGTTTTGGCGGGTCTTTGCAGATGTCAGCAAAATATTTAAACCCTTATATCTCATTAACCGTTTATCAAAAGCACATGATCATATACATTTTCTTGATCAGCAGTTTAAGCTCTGCCCATTACAGGAAACGGATGAACAAATTTCGCCAAATTTTTTATATGCACTGCTGACGTCAGCAAAACACCTGAAACAACTTTTTTTTTTTCCATTATTTTTCTTCCTAAGTGGATTTTTCCACGGGCCTTTTCCACTAGTATATAATAATACAGAGTGTGTGTGTTTGTGACAGGCAAAGTGGATGTGTTCATTTTCCTTTGATGTTGCCGAAAAAGGTATGTCTGAAATGTTAAATTTTATGACGTTACGGCGCGACGTTAATAACATTACTTTAACGTCAATACCCTATATTAAATTAAATGAAGCCATTACAGTGCACTTAAAACTTTAAGGCCAAATAACTGGGAAATGAGATGGTGACGTCATGATTTTTCACCGCGTGGGTAACTAGGGACCACCTAGGACCAATTTGGGTAATTTTCCCAAACCTGGGTCCCCAAATCCGTTTCGGAGTGGACGGGTTGATGACGTCATCAAAAAAACCTATAAACCCTAACATCTCCGCAACTGATCCAATACATTTTCTTGATCAGCGTTTCAAGATCTATACGAAAAGGCAACAGGTATACAAATTTCTAAAAAAAATTTTTTGGGTTTTGACGGGCCATTGCTGACGTTAGCAAAATTTCTAAACCCTTATATCTTCTTAGGCGTTCGTCAAAAACATATGATGATCCTATACATCCTTGCATATACACTGCTGTCGTCAGCAAAACATCTACAACAACCTATTTTACCATTGGTCTTCTGCCTAAGTGGATTTTTCCACGGGCCTTATCGACTAGTATAATAATATTTCTATAAGTATTGCCAGAGTGTTATCCTATGTCGGGTATATATAACTATGGGTATTGTCATTTATTTTTACCTAAAAGCAAAATTAAAAGAATTTATGTAAAAAACAATTTTTACAGGGTGCTTTTGTTAGACAATTCTGATGGAATTAATAAATTAAAATAGAATTAAAAAATTTTGTATTATACTTGAGTTTCTGAATTTAAGCATTCTACTGTAAGATGGCAAAAAAATTTTTATAAAGTGGGGGAAACAGATTCCTTTGAAAGTTAAGAGAATTGTAGATAAATAAACCAGTCATGATTTGTTTCAAGCCACATTTGTTTCAATGAAATAACATATTTAGCCAGTTAAGCTGGGCAGCACACCCTAACATATGTTTAATACGCGATCAATTTACCAAAATAACTTACCTGGTGGCATAAGAAAGTTAAGAAAGTTTTCAATATATATAGATGGCCTTCCAACTAATAAATGACTGTTTTATTTTTCTGAGGATAACCCAGACAACATAACTTTACAAGTTTACCACTGTCATTATCAAATAGTTGATAGAGGCCTAATCCTGCTCTGTTGAGAAATTTTCAAAGAGAATAAGAACAATTTTAAGAACCTATTTTCTTAGAGAAGAGAGCTACATTACACCTAAATATTTTTATTTTTGTAAATGTGTGGCGACCTGTGACAAAAATATTTTCGTAAGAACAGCAGCATATTCAGTGGTGTCTCCACCTTCTGAAAAAAAATGATTATGTCAGAACCATACCATACCAACAAACAATTTGTGATTAGTATTGTAGGTTAATCATTTCTTAAACATGTTCAAGAAATGATAAACCTACAATACTAATATGAATCTAAACAGACAAACCGAAACAATAAACAATTTGTGAATACTGAGTACACTGGGTTGATCCAAAATATGTTTATTAAATGTATACTAAATGGAAAGCATATTAACAGGGGAGTGTGACAATAATAATGATACATAACTGGGGCAGTATATTATCCCTGTGTGCATAACTAGCTATAACATCCTACCTATAATATCTGACTAGGATGAAAAGCTGGGTAACTTTTTTAGGAAAATAATTATAACCTAACTTATATGAAGTTTCAGTAAACTAGGTAAACATATTAGATCGTACAGTATAGAATGTAAATTTTTTGGAGGAGTAAGAAACAATATAATATGTTTGTTGGTTCTATAACCAACATTAAAGTTGCTATAAATACACACTTAATATTAATAAATATTCATAATTTTTGTCACACTACCTACTGGCCTTATATACTTTTATCCACTACGATTCTTCCAATATGGCAGGTGAAAATTATAAAACCAACATTTGTTGATAACTAAGGTTAGAACAGCAAGTAAACAACTTGGCGTCCTGAACTTTATCTAAACTAACCTCGTAATGTTTTGATTTTTCGCCACCACGGCTAATTATGAAAAGGCGATATTGAAAAAGGCTTATTAAAATGTAGTATTTCTATCTATTATCGTAATCTCTTTCTTCTCCCATAATAATTTTTTTATTAAACAAAACTTTTTTTAAGAACACAAACTTCGCATGCAAAAAGTTTTGCGAGATAAAGATTTCGGAAAAATAATGCTTAAACGTTCGTGTGTGAGAACAAAGAGAACATTGTTTACCATGAAATGATTTAAAAAACTTAATCGCACCCTTATTCCGCCCGCTGTTGATTTTTTCAGACAGAAAAGTCCGGAGCTAAAACGTTAGTTTTTTTGTTTCTGAAATATTGCGATCCATCAAAAAATAAAACTTTAGGGTATAAAGAAATGTTTCGTCAAAAAAAAATAAAAAAATCGCGAATAAACTTCCTAAAGCATAAACTTTCACGAAAAGAACCGAAATTGGCGCAACTCGCGAAAGTTTGTGTCCTTAAAATACATATAAAAGCCGAGCTTTTCGAGGTGTATTTAAAATAAGGGAGCTTAAAATGAAGGCGTTTAAGAAAGGGGGCGTTTAATCGATTCTATGTGGTAAAGGGTTATTGTTTTGTTGTAGATGTTTTCACCTTACGTTTCCGTAGCTAACTTTATACAACACAATTGTTAAACGTTTGTGTTTTTTAACTTTACGAATATCCTCTTGACAATCTCAACAATAAAACATAATGCGTTCACAGTTTTATCCTTTAAATTAGTTGTCTGCAAATCGACAAAACGTTTAGTTTCATTCATTAAAAATAATGTTTACCAGCGATGGGAAGGTTAATGATGGTATTATTATCGTGAATTAGTGTTGAATTTCGTGTGTAAATGTCAGTCTGAACGCTATATGTTTTGAAGATTATTCTCACATAATAGTTTTATTATTAGCATGGATATTTTTTTCATATTTTGCGTTGCTTGTGTTCTGTTCTAATGAAAAAAGTAGAAAGGCGTTAGGAATTTTATCAATTTATTTTATACATTATTCCGTTTTAGTTCTGATTCTCTAGCTTCATTTTTTTCTATAAAATGTTTTTACAGTGATATTTCATTTAGAGCATTTGATGACAGCAAAAACGTTTTCTCTATAATCTTTTTTAAATATATAGTTAGTCAAAAGTGTAATTTATTGTTTTGATCAACACGCTTTTGATGCTCTATGTTTCTTTGTTTTAGTATACTTATTTAAAGTTTTAAAAGAGACTGTTGTACTACAAGTCATTTTTGCTGATGCGGTGAGTATTTTTTGCTTCTACACAATGGCCTTATCTGCTCGACGGGTTGCGTTTATATCACAAAGCGTTAACATCAGATAAGGTGTAACATCACATGGAGTGACAAAAAACTCATAGTATGAAGTGCTATAAGACAGCCTTGTGGATTCAATACACGATTTTTTATATAAGAATATACTCTAAGAATATTTAAGATAAAATCAGACAAAAAGCTAGGAATATCCTAAGATTATGCTGGTCTTAAAATCTTTCCTGCATGCAAAAAACAGCAAGTTTGCGTTTGTTAACTCATATAAACTTGTATCCTATCATTAATGTCTTTTCTCAAGTTTCATTTAAATTATTTTTCCCCCTCAAAATCTAGCTGTCTCTCTGTCAGTTGAATTAGGCTGCTTAAAGGCAACCCAAGGTATAAAATGATGTTGGACTTATATTACAGAGCTTAAAAAGTTGGTTAACTCTTTCTAAATTTTTTAAAAAGCTCTCGTCGTTCTTAAGATATTCACATTTAAAGAATTTCAGATTTAATTATGCTGCATAAATTATTATGTCATATTTAAGTAATAGCAAATTTTGACATAGATTTGATAAAAGTGAATTATTAAAATAATTTTTTTTGCTAAAATGACACTCGTTTGCTCGTGCCAGGCCTCTTTAAATTTTTTCCGCTGACCAATAACTGAGGATCTGCAATTTGTCATTAGTCATTAACAGAAAGAAACGACGATACACCAACTTGGAATTGTTGATTATAATGTTGATAATGTATGTAAATATTTTACAACACTTATCTTGGAACGCTCAACCAATTATATTAAGTTTCTATCAGCATCCAGTCTTCTTTTACTTCACTTCAGCTATGCTTTGTTTGATTAAGATGATATCCATTTTCGCGGTTTAGTATGTTTGGTCTTTTCAGTTCATAGTTTCAGCTTTGAACATTCCGTGCATTATGAATTTTATAATTTTATAATTATATAAAAATATATATTTTTCTATCAAAAAAAACCTCACAAAGAATTGTTAGTGATATATTTTAGGTATTTATTAAAAAAATGGAGAGAAATCAGTGAGATTACGCTTATTTTGAACACGTAATTTTTTTGCATAAATATGAATTTGAAACTAGTTAATATTATGTGTGGCTGTGATGTTTGGATAGATCACCATATCTTGTTGTTGTTGTTGTTTATTCGTTGTGTTTTTTTTAGTTTTTCGCACTGTTTTTGTAATTTCAGAATTTTTCGTGAAACTCAGTAGTTGTTTTTAGGACAAGCAAAGGGGATAGTTTAAAATTTAATGTGCTCTGTGTGAGATACAAGTAAATGTTTTTATTTTCGGGCGTTGTATTTATTATGCAAAGATTGTTTCACACATTCGTAGAAATGTGTGATTTGGTATGGGCTGCGTTCTGTCATGGTGGTAACGAAAAGTTGAAAGGGGCGCGCATAGTATCAAAATCAAAGCCACCACAAATAGCGCGCTATATTGACCAAAAGTTTGTTTATGTATTGTTTTTTGCGTATAGCAGGGATTTTTTGTTGTTTTCTTATTATCGTGTAGCTTTATATAGTATACACAAAATAATGGAGCCAGTAGATATATATTCTATTCGAATTTCGAGAAATCTCGCATCAAATGAGAGTGTTCATTGTCTTGAAATGATTGTGTTGTGTGAGTGTTCAAACCGCTTCAGTTCTTGTTGTTTTTACATGAGACATTAGAAATTCGATTGACAATATTTTATGTTAAAACTTGGACATCCATGTGTATGTGTACAAATTAAAACAACATTTTACGACGTTTCGGGTGTCAACACCCATTTTCAAGTAAAATAAAAATTATACAACAGGTCTATATAAACAAGAACGTTGTCATAGATACAAGATTTATAAACATAATCAATACAATATTTAAGTATAAAGTATGTGTACAATACGAATGTGTGATCAAACCGGACGGTTTTCTTGTTGTTACTTGTGTTACTTCGCCAATGATTCTTTTCACCTCTTACGTACTCACATTATGTTTCACTGTTGTTTATTATCTGCATTGTCGTATAATTTGAAATAGCACAACGGAAAAAGACATTATGGAGGAGAGCGAGTGCACTTCTTTTCAGTATGATTTTGATGACAATATCGCGTTGTCAGTTGTTTTTGGATTGTGTTTTGTCATTGGTTTGTTGATGATGTTTACGGGTGAGTTTTGTTATATTTTTATTAGTAAAAATAAAGGCACAAAAAATAATCGCGAACAAACAACTTTTTCTGATAAACAAAATACCGATAACTAATTCTTTACATCATTTTATTCCTTAGGATATAGAATATTCCGAGTGTCACTTTTTATTCAAGTATTTTCGCTAATTTCGCTTATGGCATTCATGATCCTGCAAGAAGCATCAGGTCTATCAGTATTAATCAACAGTATAATCACTGCTTGTTGTGGAATCGGGCTGGGCTTAATCGGAGCGTTTGTGAAAACCATTGGTCTGTTATTCTGCAGCTTGAATCAAAGTATTTTTCTCACTTCGTGTGTATTATACGTTGCGAATGTCTTCTTGAAGATCGAGAACGTTTTCATTGCACCTGCGATTGTGCTGTTTTCTTTCATGCTTCTGTTGATTCCAGTGTTAAAGTTTGAAAGATCAACATCTGTCGTCTACTTTACGAGTTTCGGCGTCATTCTGATCATGTTGGCGATCGACTTCTACTTGGACTTGTCCATGCTAAGAAGGACAGCGTATGAGAACATGTTAAACCGGGAAAAGGTGACGGTGCCTTGTTGGTTTTCGTGGTCATTGCTTGGTTTGTGGCCGATCTTGTTGTTTCTAGGCGTGGTGGTGCAATTTTTGAAAACTGCAAGCGGTTATGATCATAAAACAGGTACGTGAATATTTGTATAAGGAATACACTTGCGATGTTATTTTTCTCCCTTTTAAAGGAGATAATGAAAAGAGTTGTAAGCTTGGCGACAGTAAAATACAAAAACGCAACAAGGGGAACAGGTCTATCAATTGTTTTTGTTTTCTTTTTATTCTTTCTATTAAATTTCTAATGGCGGTTTTCTTAAATTTGGAAATATAGTGGTGTTTATTTTGGGTTTTTTGAACTGTCAGTGCGAAAAACACTGGAAGCTTTAATAAAAAACAAAACTTGTTGCAGCTCACTGAAAAATTTAGAATTATCGGATAAAAAATTTATTGGTGACGGCATCAGAAATCACATAATTAAATTGGTTAAACGAAACTTTTAAATGTGATTGAGTCCGAAGAACACGAAACGAGTGTTACAGTATTGCTTCAGACCTACTGCGCATGCGTAGTATGTTTCTTGATTTGTATTGTGAAAAGTCTCCGTATTCATTTTAGCCAAAAGCTGGTTCGCAAACGAAGCCGACCCAAAAGTTCGACTGCTTTCTAGCAAGAGTGATGTAATTGCCAAGGTTTGGTTTGTTTGGTTTATTTTTTGTTAAAAATAAAGAATTTTTTTATCCTTATTGATATTCATTTTCAATAAAATTTCGCGGGCAGTAAATTTCTTACTGGTACTTAATTTCCCTATATCTTTATGTAATGCTTGTTTGTTTGTTTGTTTCTCTTTCTTAGTAGTGATGAATTTCTTTGATAATAACAGTTTTTTCTTGCTTCGTTTTTGTTGCAGGCGTGGGTTCAGAATACTACCTTATCACACGAACGGCGTCCACCCACTAGTAGCCTGGCATCTGATGAAGAAGTGTTTCTGGTGGAGGCTACAACTCCTGTGTAGAGGCTGTTGTTTTTTTGGTTACCTATGGTAACGTCTTAAGTGGATGCTAAAATATGTCCAGCATGGAGATTTTTTTATTACGAAAAAGGAAAATTTATAACTTTTTGTTTGACGATAGAGGGAAGTTCGAGGTTTTTCTCGTGTCAGAAACAGTTACTTCTCTTAAATTTTTTGATAGCAGCGAGTAAAATAAACAATGTGATATTTTAACTGCTAACAATAAATCATTCAACGAAATTACGGTCGTAAAGATGAAAAGAGAACTATGGTACTATTTCTTAGATTTTTGGGAGGTTCAGTTTGGATGTTTTTAAACGGGGATTTTTTGAAAATTTATAGAGCCTGTTTCCTGTGTCATACCGTTAAAACGCTTTCCAGTAAGAACCATGTTCTTCATTTCTTTAATATTTCGCGAGTTAGCTGTTCAAAGTTCCTATAATTTCGGTCTCGTGTGTCTCTTACATTTGTGTTCTTTAAAAAAAGGGTAGTCCAATGGCCCTATTATAAAACTTAATATTCTATACTTTATCAATCTTTCATTCACAAAAATTAGTTATCGGAATGTTACTCTAAACATTTCTCTAGTGGCTGTTTCGTCTCATCATTCGTTTTAAATAAAATCTGAGAAATGTCTTCCCGCTGATGAGAACTCTCTGAACATAGACCGAATTTCATATTGGTGTTTTTTACGCCGTTTGTATGTTTGTATATGTGAATTCGTAGGTAATATAATATTTATTAGTTCATAATATATAAAAAGATTAAGTTCCTAGTGTTGTAAAATATATTTATAAAATCTTGAAACTGAATATTCCTTGAATTTTATTTTCATGATGTTACGCAAAAATGACAAAAAAAAAGTTTGTTCATATTTCTAAGAGACATGTTCACGCAATAGATTCCCTTACGCGTATTTATGAAAGAAGACGCGATAGTCATTACATCTGTAAAGTTTACCCTGGGATAAAGGCAATATAATCTCTTCACTTGGATTTATACCGTTTTCAGCGGGATTTTTTCTGTAGAAAACATAAAGACTGCGTACAACATAAGTGTTAGGAAAGTTGATTACCGGGAATGAAGTAAGTTTTGCGATGAGTGGAAAGCGTTGGAGAAACGAGATATAACGCTTCAGATCCTGAAATCTGAAGTAAAATGTGCACAGAATACAAGTCATTGGATTTCCAGAAGTTGCAAAAATTAAAATTGATTTGGTCTGGATAATTTAATTATTTATTTGGTTTGAGAGATGTCTTATTTTTAAGGGGCTAACCCCCCAAAAAAATTATCTCAAGAACAACTTACTTTTTGAAAGTTATTTTGTCATGGTATGATAGTATACAACCAAACTGCAAAATTTAGGTAATTTTTTTTGGGGTCAGATGCCATGGTTACCGGTTGCTAGGGAAAATAATTTTTTTAGGTCTTTCGCCCCGGCCGTTTTATCAGGATAACCGTCAAACGTTTGAACATGGTTTTTTCAACAATCAAAAGATACAAGGCTGACCTATTTTTTAAATGAAACACATTTTTCATAAATATTATAAATTGCTGACAGTGCACGGTCAAACCCGTCATATTAAAATAACCGTTTTCTCCAGTTTGCAATGCGTCATAACTCAATTTTGAAAATTTAAAAATAAAATCTGTTCCATTTAAAAAATACATCCCATTCCTCTGAAAAACTCCTGAAAATTTCATAAAATTTGACAAAGCGATTCTTGAGATATTACGGCCGGGAGCAGTAAAATGTCCATTCTTGAAAAAACGCGATTAAAGTTGAAAATTAAATTCAAACTCAAAAGAATAGGTGAAAACTAGGTCTAAACAACATAATAAGTGTAAAATCTCTGAATAATAATGTATATAATATACTAAAATGCTCCTGCTTCATAACTCTTGCCATCTTTCTCCTCATTTTTTTCATCAAAACCTTTTGCTTTGCCGCGTCTGATTTTACGTCGCTTTTTTGTGGTGTCGCGATTGTCGTATGACGATGAAAATAAGCGTTTTGAATTAATACTATGGCATCCCTTCAGAGTGTACTTCCCTGGAATCATTTTAAGTTTCTCATATATTAATATGCTAGCTTTCCTTCCAATATTGAAGTTGGCTACCGCATCATATACACCAAGTTGGAGTTGAGAGAACGATACATAACGTGATTTCGGAACACGATCCCATATCATTGCGTTAAAACTTTCGTTTTGATTTTGAGTCAGACCATGTAAACATTTGTTGAGTAAATCCTCATGACTTAAATCTAGAAATATAGGTTTCAATTTAAATATCACTGGCAAAGGAAGTCCGGGCCCTGGTTTGTAAATTGATGTGCCATTAGCCTTATCTTTTTGAAATTTGCACCAACTATCGCTACCGGATGGACAATACGCATCATGGTAATTATTATTTTTGTTGGAAGCAACATGAAATAAAGTAGCTCTTGTTGCTGCTTGCATTGCCTTCAGATTGTTTTTATTTCCTCTTATCGCTATACCGTAATAGTTCTGTAATCTGTCAATCATATTATTAGTCAGTTTCCCTCTTCCTCCTAAACCTTTTTCCCGCTTCTTCAAGTTCCGTAAGCGGCAACCGACTCTTTTTTGAACGTGTCCAACACATTCTAATTTTTTCACTTGAATACCAGTGTAGGTGTTTTGTATGGTGTTAAAACTTTTGCTATCACCATCCCCATAGTATTCAGTGTAGCGTAACTTGTTTTTCTCTTCGGACCTTTCCCACATTCGTTTTGCGCCGATTGGCTCCATATTTCCAGCTGATCCTGTAATTTTACAATCATGGTCGGTTCTCCACTTGTCGTATGCCGAAGGGTCACTTTTTCGCAATGGTTCTTTCAGTAGACAAGCTTTACATGCCCTACTCATAGGCTCAATGTCTAAGACCTTTCCACTATTCATTGAGATGGCAGTTGTCACTCCATTTAGGGATGCGTAACCGCGTCGCTGCCAGGACCCATCACATGAAACTGGTGTGTTAACGACACCATCTGAATCACCTCGTAATTCTTCACATGCATCTTGCATTGTTGTTTCTGCAACATCTTTTGCTGCTAAGGTCATCCTTTTCACAATTTTGTCATAATTGTTCGCTGTCATTGGTTTGGGAAGGTTCATCAACGATAAAAACTTATCTAACCCAGCGTATCCCTGACCGCAAGCTCTCATGCTATATACAGCCCTTGAATTGATATCAAAGGAGTTATCAAGTGAGCGAGATGTGTATGTTTCAGTAAAATAACTACATTTATTGCATTGGAGCATTAAAAAGGAAGCAAGTCCTTTTTTCTTCGCATAATGTTTGGTAAATTTCAAACCAACCGTTGTACATGATGGGCACGCCAACATTTTCATTATAGAACTGAGAATCTCCATGTCAATAATTCTGTTTCCTGTGACAGAATTAGGGCAGTTTGGTGTGGAAACTTCTATGGTTTCTACTTTTCTCTCAGATGCAGTTGAAGTATTCACAGATAACATAGATGTGTCTGGATTTATACTATCAGCAAATTCATTGTTCACAGAATTTTGAATATATACAATAGGGCTACTGCAGTCAGTTCCACTATTTACACCACTATTTACACCACTACTTTCACTATTATTTACACCACTGATCTCACCATCTCCATTAGCATCCTGTTTTCTTTTATTTCCATTAAATCCTTTTCTTTTTCTGTTTCTTTTAGTAAGTACTTTGACTCTACAAGTTTTTGGCATGACTACAAAATATTGTACCAATTTTTCAATGTTAATAAAAAACGTTTTCTGGCTGCAATCTTTGTACTCTCAGTTTGTCTTGCTTGCCCCAGATATTCACGGATGCTATGAACAACTTAATACCCATGTCTCCATTCATATTTTCGAAGTTATGGGCATTTTTAGAGGTCTAAAAGTGTGTTGTTAGGGGCGTTGCTATGGAATTTGTTTTAACCTTGATCCAGGAAAAACCTAAAATATCGATTTTCTAGTGCTTTTTTAATAAAAACGACTTGAAAATAAGAATTCTGAATATTCAAATTACTTAGAAAGATATTTTTTATAAATTCAAAAATTTCAATATTTTTGGGGGGTTAGCCCCTTAAGTGTCAGTTTAGCTTGGTTTCTCACTATGGGCTAACAGTGAGCTAACCATAGTGCGCATGACGCGCTAAGACCTTAGCCCATAGTGTGAACGTAAAAGTACCTGCTTAGCTCCCAGCTGAACTCATCGTTAGCTCATCGTTTGCCGATTTTTTAAAATCAAAATTTTTTGATATTTTTTTTCCAGCTAACAGTGAGATAAGCTCACTTTCAGCAATCTTCAAAGGAAGCCGACATAAATCGCGCTCAAAGCGATTTATGTTTTTAAAATTAGTTTTAAAACTTAAATGGCTGACAAAATTAAAAAAATAACGTTTGAAGAAGAAGAGTTGGCGTTCAATGTGAAAGATTTTCCCTGCCTTTCTGACCAAAAGTTGTTTCCTTTTTCGTAATTTTGTTAATTCCTTTCTTTCCAGGCTACATCGTCTTTTTCGAAGTAGTAATAATAACAAGACTTTCTTTCTAACTTTCTTTTTCATTCTTTCTCGCATTATATTCGGCTACAAAAGAGCTAACGATGCACCGTAGTGTGAACGTGAAACGAATACATCAGGTACCCGTAGCTCAAAAATTGAAATCGGATAACACTTTATGCGCACTATGGTTAGCTCATCGTTAGCCCATAGTGAGAACCAAGCTTTTGCGCTCATTTTTTTTTCATTTGTTAAGGCTGAAATACACTATCATTTTTCAATGATCATTTTCCAATTATCATTGAAAAATGACAGTGTATACAGGAAAAAATGTCATTTTTTACACTCTCATTTCCAATGATCCTTAAAAATTAATTTTTCAATGACATTTTTTTCTATTGTTTTAAATCGAATCCATTGTTTTCGCACACGTGTTTGTTGCACGCGATATATGTTTAGGCGTAAAACATAGTTGAAAACAAAGTTTTGAACAAGATAATTCACCCGAGAATGAAGACGCACTGAAAATTTTATTGAGATTTAGAGAAGTCAGCCCAGTTTGTGGGATAAAGGACAGAAACGAGAAGGCAAGAAGTCATGAGGTATTCAAAGGTATCCCACATGATAAAAACTTCAAAGTTGCGGCTAGTTTGACTTTAGCAGGAATTGGGTCTCGTGAATGCGTTGTTTTTTCTCAATATCAACTTCTATGAGATTAAAGGAGAGGCGAACTGCGCTGCGGCACGGCTGCTGAATAAAAGTTCATGATAAGTGTTGATTTTAAAGACCAGACTGACTGGCTTGGTCGTCTGCTCCATAAAAAAGTCCCACTATAAATCAAATTTGTTTACGTCTTTGTGAGAGTGCTGAATTATTTATAATTGAGTATTTTTACACATTTGCTAAACGGGTGGCTAAATTAAAAAACAATGGGATATATTTCTCTTTATTGTGATGGTCACGGGTCAATGTACACAAAGTGATTAGAAGAAGTTGAAGATCAAAATAACAAAAATGTTGAACAAGCGAAGAACATTATTTTTATTATTTTATACTACTGAACTTGCTAAAAAAAATTGTGAGTAAAGATAAAGAAAGTAAAAATTCAAGGAATAAAGATGAAGCCGCCATATTCGTTCGATTTGTTATTCCATGTTTCCGGTCTGTATATTTATTCAAATTTGGCGCCACCTCATCATAACAAACTTTATCGTTCGAAGTTGATAGTATGGTGTAGAAAAGGGACTCAAAACATGAAAAAAATGTTGTTGTTGGTCATGACAGATATTTCTTTAGTTCAAAGAAGTTTAAACGAAGGTTATAAAATGCTGTTGGTACTATAGTACGTAAAATATTCTTGGTTATCTCAAGTCAAAGATCTTATTTTTGATTTTTACTGGTAAGTACATCCAAAACCTACTTATTTTCATCCCATACAGCCATGAAAATTCTGTAAAAACGTTGCCAGGAAGATATATAGATACTTAGTTGTGAAATATAGTTATTTATTTGTTATTATAGTAGCTATCTTAGTAGATTTTAGGATTTAGAAATCAATAAATATTTTTCTCTCGCTTAAAATTTATTTTCTGGCTGCCACAAAATAGTTTTTTGTTCGCCTCTCCTTTAAGGAGCTCATCAAAAATATTCGGCGGCGTTCTTAAAAATCGCGTATACTCTGCAATTTCCTCCACGCGCAGTTCATACATGAGAGTATTGTAGATGCCAAGTTCATTTCGCCTATTTAACCACGGCTTCACCCATACATTTCTTTGCTTTCTTTTCCTACGTTCGGCTCTCTTTTTTGATAACATATACACAGCAACAGCAGCTGCTATTTCTTCTTCAGAGTCCATGTTGCTAAGAAAAACATGCTCAAGTTTCATGTTTTTAATGATAGTGTATTCGTGCCAAAATTTGTCATTTTTGATGCCATTGGAATGTATCATTGAAAAATGATCATTGAAAAATGATAGTGTATTTCAACCTTACGTTATTTTTGTTCGAATTAACCCAATTTTAGGATTAGGGTGTTGATGATGGCGGGACGGATGGTAATTTTATCAGGAAGGACGATGCTATATATTTGACCTTGTCGAATAATTTTATAAAAAATTATAAAATTTATATATAAATCTAAAAAAAAAGAAGACGAATTTTTTAAGTTGTTACGACAATAACGAACCAGCGTGAAATTAGTCAATTTTCATATGAAAGATGTTTTCTTCTTTAATGTAAAACTTGCCAGCATGTTCTCTACAGATTTTTAAAACTAATGAATAAAATACAATTAAAAGAGAGTTTCTTAAGGATAAAATTGAACGATGTTTTGCGATCAAATATGTATAAAGTTGTTGTAAATAAATTCTTAGTGGAAAACGTAATCACACGGAAACGAACAGTCACTAGCGTTTTGCTAGAAGAAGAATATTCTAACTTGATATTTGCCGAAACTAACTCTAATACGGTATGAGCGCCGTTAAATTTTCACGCATCAAATTTAACATCAGCGGCGAAATTTTCGAAACATTCGAAAAAACTATGCAACGCTATCCCGACACGTTGCTTGGTGATTTCAAGAAAAGAGGTTCATTTTATTGTCATCAGCGGAATGAATACTTCTTTGATAGGAACAGGTTAAGTTTCGCGGCTATTTTATATTTCTATCAGTCTAATGGCATCTTGTCTTGCCCTTCTGAAATACGAGTTGAAGATTTTGAAGAAGAATGCATTTTCTTTGAATTGCCTTTGGATGTTATAAAGAGAATGAAATTTAAGGAAGGTGTTATGTTTGAGGAGGATGAAGAAGAAGAAGATGAAAATTCTGAAATTTTTCAAGATGAAAGATTCATGTGTCTATTTCAACGTAAAGCATGGGATCTGTTGGAAAATCCAGAAACATCAGCATGTGCTAGATACTTTGCTTTATTCTCCCTGAGCATCATAGCGGTCTCCATCGTTGTCTCCTGTTTAGAAACTATGCCAAACTTAAACCAACATCACGACCACGGTGCTATCAAGAGCAATCCATGGTCGTTGATTGAGCTCATCTTGAACACGTGGTTTTTGTTTGAGTTGATGATACGTTTTGTATTTTCTCCGAACAAAAAAAAATTTTGCACAAGTTTTTTAAATTGCATAGATGCTCTAGCTATCATACCTTACTTCATCCTTTTGATTGTTGCAAGCGAAAGCGTGAAATCTGTGAAAATGTTACGAATGCTACGCCTGTTGCGAGTTTTTCGATTATTTCGATTATCAAAGCATTCGAAACGAGTGAAGGTTGTCGGAGACATTATCCGGTCAAGTCTTCACGATTTACAAATTTTGATTGTATGTTTGCTCATGCTGATGGTGTTTGGTGGAAGCCTGATGTATTTCATGGAAGATCGAGAGGTGTTTACAAGCATACCCGAGTCGCTGTGGTGGGCAGTACAGACCATTACAACACTTGGCTACGGCGACATAACACCCACAAGTTCTGCTGGAAAATTATTTGCTGCTTGTTTCATGGCGTTTGGAGCTTTAACAATTTCTTTACCAGTCCTCTCTATTGTCACTAAATTTACATCTTACTATGCAACAAACCTTTAAGTTGAGCGACAACATTGTTTTTTTTTCGATTATACTAAATACCTAATTTACTACGAAGAATTTTGACCAACAAAAGACAAAAACTGTCAATGTTCCGATTTTAACGACAGAACCACTAATAACGTGGTTACTGCAACTATAGTAAAACTTCGTACGAGCTTCTTGGGATTGTTATCAAATTTACAAATGATTCAGTGCATCAACATATGTGGTAAAACCTGACTGATTATTGTTGTAAAACAAACAATCAAATTTGAAGACACGCGATCGAGGACTTTCTTTTAACTACCAGAGCAGGGTGAGTTTGGACACAGTTTTTTGATGTTGTGAGTAGGCCAATTTCCAAACTCTTTAAGTACAAAACAGAAAAAAAAAGATTTTTTGAATAAGTTTAGTTATTTGTTTTGGCTCGCGAGTCATTTTGACAATGTAAATATACATTATAGTCAGGACCAAAATATTATCCTAGGGTTCCGTCTGAAAATATTTGTTAATACTAAGTGTAGCTTAGCATTTTTATTATAATTTATAAAAATTTCGACGTAGTTCTGGGGTAAAAAAACCGGGGTACATATTTGCTATGCTGGTAAATTTGGTATTGCTTGAAAGCTGAGTTCTTCGATAATACTTTAAGAGGAAGTTTTCGAAAGTCAAAAAAAAAATGCGAAATCAAAAGAAATATCTTTTGCGAATGGCGAATGAACTTTCGCGATATAGACATATATGTTGATTATTAATCGTTTTAGGAGGTCTTGAATTAGCGTGTGTTGAAATAACACATGGTTTTGAATCGATTTACAGAGTTAGTTAACGATTATTATACGCAGCCTTCAATAATAAGGATAAAAGTGGTATATAAAGGACATTTTTATCCCACAAAAGAAAATACAGAATAAATAAAACTTCCGGAAAACTTACTGTCGCAAACAGCCTACCTCAACATATTTTGAGGGGATAACTTTCGCGATCAAGGCTTTTTTTAAATTTTTCGAAGCGTCTAACTTTCGAAATTTGGGACAAAAACCGCGAAAACACGAAAGTTTCTTTCTTTAATCAAAGTGTCTGCCAAAAGGGTTTTGCAATATCTAGTGCAGGTCCCAGTTTTCTATACCCGTAAAGCATACGCGTTTTTTATTAGAACCTAGAAAGAACGTTTACTAAGAACACCTTGAAGTTTTTAAGCTCACAAAATTTTACGAATAATTTAAATTCCGGTTCAGTTTTTTCTCTTGAACAATCTAGATCTCAGCGTTGAAAAAGTAGCTATACAAGAAAGAGTGTAGTCTCCATGAAGAGTGTTGTCTCAAGTAGGCACCAAAACCTGGAAAAAATAGTATAAAGCTGAAGTTTGGCAAAATAATCTAGAAGTGATAAATATATCATAAAAGTCAGAACACTTAATTAGAACAATTTTAGCCTAAAAAAACACATAAAACCAGGGCTGTTATGACTGCGCTGCCTTCAATTTTAGCAATAAAGCAGAATAACTTGGGAACAAGTTTGAATAGAGTTTGTGACGAGGTCAAATGAATTAATATCATAATTTCATGCAAATATGTTTGACACAAATTAGTAATTTATGATTTGATATATACAACTTTGTGCATAATTAATGTTAATTATTCAAATACTCCACGATAACAACCGCTGACAGAATCACAGTGTTTTATCCGTTAAAAATCAGTCATTTCACAATGATTTCAAACGAAGAAAGAGTAAAATTGAATATAAGTGGGAAAATATTTGAAACTTATAAAAACACGCTAGAAAGATATCCAAAGACATTACTGGGCGATCCAGTGAGTCGGAAAGTATTCTATTGCAAGAGAAAGAATGAGTACTTTCTTGCGTGCAAGAGAAGTTGCTTCGACGCCATCTTGTTTTTTTACCAGTCTTATGGAAGGTTGTCATGCCCACCAGGAACAAGGATAGATAACTTTATAAACGAATGTCATTATTTCAAACTACCTATCGAAGATATCAACAAAATGGCAGAAGTAGAAGGATGGCTGTATACGAATGAAACACAGGATGTTAATCTTGATAAAAGCCTACCAAACAAAATCTGGATCATATTTGAATATCTCGAATCATCCCGACTTTCGCATACCTACGCCTTTTTCTCCTTCTTTTTCATTTTTGTTTCTATCGTAGCTGCATGCTTAGAAACAGTACCGTCATTAGCGTCAAGCTCTGTTCATTCGACCAAAAATCCCTGGTATGCTCTGGAACTTTGTTTAAACACATTTTTTCTTATTGAGTTAACCGCTCGATACATTGTTGCACCTAATAAGAAGACTTTTGTAATGGATTATCTAAACCTGGTGGACTGTCTGGCTATTTTACCATATTTTGTCATGATTCCCTTCATAGGACATAGCAAGATGAAGTTAAATTTTCTAAGAATTTTACGTGTTATTCGCGTAGTTCGTTTATTGCGCATTTCAAGACATTCAAGAAACCTGCATGTAGCTTGCGCAATAATCAAGTCATGTTTTAATGATCTACAGCTATTCGCAGCGTTCTTCCTCATCGCGATGACATTAGGTGGTAGTTTGATGTATTTCATTGAAAAAGAAGTGCCCGGTACTATGTACACAAGCATTCCAGCGTCGTTTTGGTGGGCAGTACAGACGATAAGTACAGTCGGGTATGGTGACATACACCCGCAAACTACTGTGGGTAAGATTATCTGTGGGTGTTTTATGACAACGACGATAATTCTCACTGCCATCCCCGTGTTATCCATCGTCACCAAATTTGAAATGATGTATGAGAAGAACATATACTCGTCTCGAATAACAGAGTAAAAAAATTGGAAACTTTAAGTGATTCTGTGTTTTCCAAAAGGCTAATAGTGATGGAAACTAATGCGATTACCGAACAAAGATATAATCTTTTTATTCATTTTCACGACAGACTTTAATGTTATTTATAAAAGTTAGAAGTGAAACTCGCATAGGTAAACATCTTTTAAAAGCTTTTGCCTGGTAAAGATGAATATGGATAATGCACACACACAGGATATATTAGTTCCGGTAAAATATTAACTCTCCTCCATAATGGTGGTTATGGTAAAATATTAACCCTCCTCCATAATGGTGGTTATGGTACAATTTAGTTCTTGCTTGTTAAACAACCCGCAGTTCCTAATCTTCGAAATAAGGGTCTGCGCCCCCGCATGGTTACGCGAACTGATCTCTCATGCTGTAAAGGGAGCACTTCACATTTTAGCCTGGGGTTCTTTAAACTTTTCTCAAGTTTCTTGACTCGCTACACGTTTTTTAATATAAGAAACTAAGCGAACAGCCAACTGGTAAAGGTTTCTAAAATTTTTAGATCATTTAACTAGAATTTTCTTAAAAAGTTTCTTAATTTTGACAGGGTCAAGAAAGATATTCAATCAAAAACATGATTTTGACATAAGAAAGAGACTTTCATCAACATATATACAAGAAAAGATGAAGTAATGCTTTTTTCGCATTTTATGCTGAAATCGTCAATTTGTGAGGATAACATTCTCTATTTTCGTCCAATGTTTCGTTGTACAGGTAATCATTACGCATTCAGGTAATAAAACCTAAATGTTATTCGTCATATAAGTGTAATTGTTGCTATGGTCACTGATGGAAGTCATGTGTGCAAAAAAGTTTCTGATTTAAAATTTTTACAGCTAGTAAGTTTCTACCTTATTCCATGAAATTAACGAGTCAAGAAATTAACGCGAATTAAATTAACGGTCATGAAATTAACGCGGTTCAATGAGATTATTTTGAAAAAGGCATTTAATTAACGCGGTTGAGCAAGGTTGTTTTCAAAAACGCATTTAATTAACGCGAATTTGAGAATATGTGATATCACACGAAGCAAAAATTACGGCAACAGTCGAATCCACGGTAGTGAAGCGGTCTTCTCTATTTAGTGGCGGTTTGGAAATCGAAATAAAAGTTTTCGTTGTTTGGAAAGACAATGTTAAAAATTTAAAGAAAAAATGCTTTTAGTTAATTTTCCACTTGGATCAGAGTATGAAGATTATACAAAAGCTATTTAAAAAAAGATCGCTGAAAAAGAGAACACCGTTGAGCTATCGTCCGATGAGGAGGAAATAGTAGAAAATTTGTAAAAATAATTGTATTTTTATGATTTTTAGGCTTTTATATATTATAAAAAAGTTACCAAATTAACAGTATTTTAATTAACCAGTCATGAAATTAACAGTCTTTAAATTAACACTGCATTTAATTAACGGTCATTAAATTAACGCGAATTTTGAAAAACCGCGTTAATTTCATGACTCGTTAATTTCATGGAATAAGGTAGTCAGTTTCTTAAAAGTGAACATGCTTAATAAAAGGGATTAGAAATGCAGTACCTGATCGGCTCACTATTTGGCCAACTGGCATACGAGTAAAGTTAGTTATGCTAAAAACTATTTCAAAGTAATTTACTGTAGTACTTGTGTCTGGAACTGACGAAACAAATCTTTGTCACCAACACTTTTTAAACAATTGTTGCGTTTGCACTTATCTTAAGAAAGGAAAAATTTAGCGCACATTTAATTTTGTACAACACCCCAACACCGCGAATTTTTATTCCGGATAAATTCCTTCCTACTAACCCGCCCTAAGGTACTTTTTGATGGACACAGAAGGAAGAGCATTTTAGTTGTGATAAGACAAAAAAACAATACGACCATAAAATGTAAAAAAATATATTCAATTTTATTTGCTAGATTTAAAAAAAGTACTGGACCTAATGACATTCTAGGTTTTACATGGTTTTGCGTTTAAGAACATTATTAAAAAAATCACTGAACTGCTCATACGATTACTCATTGCTATTCCAAACGTCTTTGTGGCGGTGAGAGGCAAATTAACTATCTTGGCGGCTCATGTACTTTGTTTACAACGCATTCACCTGCAGGCTTCTGCTTATCTGGTCAAGAACAAAAAATTGCAATTTTTTAACCTACCTAACTCAGCTTGTATGTACACAAAAAATGATTCTAATAAAACGTCTAAATATTTTACACCATCTTAAATTCCGGTCGCATAATATATCATCCTAGTCGCAATAGTGTTTTTCACCTTCGGCAAATTAGTCGAGTGACATCTTCGTATACACCCATGTGTTTACAACTTCGAGTGATCGAGTAACAACTCGTGTATCGTATGAAGTGCTTCGACAATTGAGTCGTACAATTCTCTATACATTGTTTGATCAGAAGTTTTCCAAGCACTCACGTTTAGGTTAAATCTGAGGAAATATGGATGTGAAAGTTGAAATGTAGTCCCGCTGGCGAGGAACTTACCTAACAAATCGTTGATAGATCGAAGGTTAAAGAAGGCAAATCCTCTCTCGAGCTTAACTATAGCGATTTTAAAGGGGAACTAACTCAAATACCTTTAAAAACCCCAATTTAGTCCTAAAATGCCCAATTGTTTCATCCTACAGTCGCCGCCATTTTCATACCGCTACCGTAAATTTTACATTGTGGTGTGACATCACCGTTGCGAGAGCGATAAATAGACAGTTATAACCATCGAAATTTGGTGTGGCGTGTATGCAAGGACCTTCGAAAATAAGGAAAACTCTGTTTTGTTCTTGAAGTAATATCATATTATAATAACGTTCTTGTAGTTATGAAAATGTAAATGTATTATTATTTGAATGAAATTTATTCTACGTGGCCTCGCTTTCTACTTGGAGTTTCTCTCTCAACCTTATTAATGTCACGTGCAAATTACTTATTCTCAAAAGAAGCATTGTATTCCAATGTTAATCAACGATGAAACTTTAAAAGCTACCTTTGAAAATGATTAACTATATATTACTATATATTACTATATATTACTATATATTACTATATATTACTATATATTACTATATATTACTATATATTACTATATATTACTATATATTAAGGGAAACGACAAGGCTAGGAGTATGTTTTACAATATTCCTTATCAGAGCTTTTTTCAATTTTTTCGTAGTGTGTAGCAGCCATGATTCTCTCCCAGTCCCGCAAGGATGACGTCACAAAATTGGATGTTTTTACCAAAAACTGCGGTGATTACTTTTGTTTTCAAATGCAAATGACAACCACCGTTGAGAAAAAAATAACAAGATATTTGGAATTTTGAAGGGTTTTAATGACTTTTAGGATTAATTACATTATATTTAAGTTATTACTACCTGCCCTTTTGAAGGTTTCTGTACAGACCTTAAAAAAACATTCACAAAAAAGATAATTCAATATCTAAAACGATACCTGTGAGGTTCTATAGTGTAGAAAGCGCCATAACCGTGGTGTATCATGGGTGCCATCCCGCCATGCAGTTGGAAGAAGCCAGCCAGACTGGATGAGATAACAAAGTTCCCATCACCACCACTAAAACAAAAATATCTTGTTACTTCCATTTGACATTTCTCTTGCTCCACTAGGCAAAGACGTACTATCAGTGTGTACTATTAAAACAATTTGTGTCCCTGAGGCTGCAAATAACTCTGTGTTAACGCCTTAAGGCGACGATACACTAGTTGCTTCTACAACATAAAAATAGAACTTGTTGTGGTTTTGGCAACTAATCGCAGAACATGAAATGTCTAGACAAAACGCACACAGGATTCTTTTGTTGAAATGGATAATTTTTAAATTTCCATAATTTTCTAAAAGCACTAAAAAACAAAAAATTCAGGATCGATAAACGAGCATTAAAATAAACAATAATTTCCAAAAAAAGAACTTCCTGACGATAACTCCAGCTTTTATAAGGACACGCATGCGCAGTTGTAATGTGTTCGTTGGAAATAAAGAAAAACAGCAACCAAACACACGACAAAAAGAATAAGAAATCATGTGTCGTAACCTAAGTTTCCAAGCTTTGTCAGCAAAGATTCCTGGTGTAGGTTGGCCTGAAAAATAAACACAAAAATGACACACCAGTGAGAGAATTCGTGATGCATAAAGCTGTAAAAGTAACATATGGATTTACTACCAAAAAACAAAAAATAAACATATAATTGCGCTAACCTTCCTTTTCTATCATACGTTGCAAAACATAAAAATGTCGATCAAATCCTAAAACAGGAAAAAAAACAAAAGGAGCACGAATTGCTATAGCAACGGTAAAATGTCGTGAAAATTTTATCGGTAAAAATATAGAGCTATCAAAAGATACCTTTTGCGTCACAAGCTTCACCTAACGTTTTGATGTGTTTTGCAGCTGCTTGACGAAATAATCTTTTGCGCGTTTCTCTCTGTAAAAAAAGAAGAAAAAGTGGTTCCCATAAAAACATAGTTGACAAAAGTTTTGTACAAAATCTAACATCTTACATTCGAATTTGCATCAAACATGGCATCCACCCATTCTTTCGATTCACACGTGCAACTTCTAGAAGTTTCTGTTCTACCACTGCGAAACATACGTGTTGTAGCAGATTCATAAGTCGATGCCACTCTTGAAAATATACGATAAAACGTTAAAATGTTTCTTACTATGAGCAACGGAAAAGTTGCCGAAAAACAATGACGGCAAAGAGCAAAGAGAACAACGATAAACAACGACGATAAGCTACAACGACAACTGATCATGTATTTAATTGGAGAATTTTAAGCAGAGCCCCTACAGATAATAGAAAACGAAAGATTTTAGAGGCGTTTTTATCCATCCCTTAACGACCAAAAAGATATCAAAAGTTTGTATATATTTAGGTATAGAGTGACGTAAACTCTTTAGGTTCATTATTGGTTTTTAGTTTTTCTAATCTTTTAGGTAAATTTTATTCTCGCATGCGTTTTTATGTCGATAATGATGGTATTTTAATGATGTATATAAAGTGGATAATTTTAATTTTTGTATATACCTGAAGATGTCACTATGTAACAAAAAGCTTCGTTAAGAATAAAATATTTTTATCATATATACGTGTTTTATGTTATTAATAAGGAATAAGACAATTTAATGAAATGTTTTTACTTTCGATGTAATGCGTAGTAGCCAAGTTGTATCGCCATTTGTACTAACGAATCTGGATGAACTCCGACGGACTTGGCGTACGACTTTCCATAGCCTGGCACTGGCTTATCAATTACATCCAACAAGGCAACCTATCAAAAAACGTCCAAGTTTCTGTATTCTGCAAGACGATTAGCTATGTATGATTTTTAACGGTCTACTAATCATCAAAAACATTTGACGCTCGGTCAGTGTAGTCCACAATCCCTATTTTTTATTACAGCAAAACGGAAGCTTCTCTTATAAAAAATAACTTCTATAGTATAAAATTATTCAGTTCTTACGTGTAGAATTTACGATATTTTTGATTTTTATAATCAAAAAATATAAATCTATCAAAACTCTAAGCAAATGTTAGCAACACCTTCCCCGGAAGAATGGGTCGAATCCTTAGCTGAACAACTATTATGACGCATTCTTTTGAAGCTGGACATTTTCTATTTAATTAGACACACATATGTACACACACACTCTAAATTATCATAAACACGAAATATTTCAACTCAAATTCTGTGTAATATGTCATACGTACAAATCTTCTATGTTTTCTTTGTGATTCCTTAATAGCATTCAATATGAAATTATCCACAATAAACTGAAGCTCCAAAGGTTGTTCCATGATCTGTAGACTCGCATCACCCTACATATCATAACACAACAAGATGTGAATTAATATACAACCATATACAATGACAATTCCCTCGCAATTCAGTCAAACTAACGCATTCCACTATGAAATACAAAAAAGTGACCAAAGTACCTGCCATCGATATTGACATTTTTGTACGTTGTCATGTATAATTTGTAACATTGTCGTGCCCACATTCCCATCCAAATGTAGGTGCTAAAGGTGGAAAAAAACATTAAAATCACATAGGCTACAGAATCACAGAGCTGTTGTCACATGCTGCAACGAAAAAAAATCGACAGATTATTTCCATACTTTTCATATTACTTAAAAATGGGGAAGAACCCTGGGAATAATATTTGGGAAATTGTCCGTCTTTCAGCTCTTTCACTAAATGGTCAAACAGCATCCCTTGCCCAGTGCTCTGCGGCTGGTAGGCTGCAAAAGCTCTACTTTGGCAGGGGTGTAGGCCGAGTAATCAACGTCTAAAATGCGCCAGCTAAACTTGCCACAATGTCCTCATTATGGAACAATCCACTCCGCCACTCGAAAAGTCCAAAGTATGGTGGAATTGGGCTGACAGCAGCAAAAATTAGTATCCTTGAGGACTTTGGACCTAACCAAATAACCAAGTCCTAAATCCGCTGTAAACATTGACAAGTTCGCAGTCCGTATTACTAGATAGAAATGACTTTTTCCAAATATATTATGTCCAGGGTTGTAGATATTTGAAAATTACTTAGCTAGAAAATGGGAGTTAACCTAGAAACTCGTCACAGTATAGAAATTCGAAATCTGTGATACCCTTTGAACAGTACACGTTGATTTACCAATATTACGAAGTAAAAAAGCCCGTAAAAACTGTTCTATATATTCTGTAAAAATTGACCCTAACCCTAACATTCACGTCAAAGTTCTACAATGTTTTCTTTGAGATCATGTTCACGTTATGCCAGGCAGGTTTTGTGTAGATAGACCACATGTTCACACTTGTTTTGTGACATGATTTCCATACGAAATACCATCATAACTCAACACAACAAAATTGTATGTCATGTTTGGATAGGTTTCCATAATGCATCGTTATGAGTGAACATTTAAATGTCAAACAAAAAAATGGGAACCTTTGCAGCTTTATATTTTCTATATTTCAAATAATATGAGAAAATTGTTTAAACTGACTAATTTGTGTAAGAGTATAACGGAAACACATGGATACAACACGAAATGGTTTTATTCACACTACACTAGATGAAATCTCGTAACGTAGCACCCCATGCACAAAAACACCCCACAAACTCCACAATGAACAACATACGTCAGAATTTGTTCCAATAATTCCAGTTGAAGAGACAATGGCTGTACAAGATTTATCAAACCAGCGGTTAACACAGTCACCCAGTATAGCATGCTCGCAGCTCTTAAAAATACAGATGTAGAAGAACTGTTAGTCACATTACAAATAAAACAATGTCTGCCTATCAAACAATAGCTATTATCGCTGCTATAGTGTGTTAGATAAACATTTCAAAATAAAACATTGGAATCAGTAGGTCTATACCGGAAACTCTACATACTGTAAAAGATAAGAATTTAAGTTCTCCTTTGTTGTCTCAAACAATGTTTTTAGTTTATGGAAATGCTGCAAAGGTAATGCTGCAGTTACATAAAAATTTGTTCTTTGTGTCAGTTTTATGCGGTAAACGTTTCAAAAGTATGGTTTTTTAAAAAAATGTGAACGCTAAACAATGAACGAACAATGAAGTAACTGCAGCATACCTGAGGGGTTTTTTAATTTCAATGTAAAGCTAGCTTTTTTTAAAGAGAGGATGTTTACAGCTTCTATATTAAAATAACACTGCCTTCATAACGAACATATACATAATACACATTGATTTCTCTGATAAGATAAGTCTTCTAACACACAAACACCATTTTAAAATTATATTGACATAAAAGAAGTAACGAAAAAAATGTAAAATATAATGGCAGCACTTACATCTTGTAGATTGTATGTTTTGATATCGTCAAAGGCAAATGCACAGATGGCTTCATTTATTATGTTGATATTGATTTTATTTTGTCTATCCAGTTGGCAAAGATGTTTATATGCCTATGTAACATAAATAATGATCAGTGAATGCAAAAGTTCGGTTAAAGTGGTTAGCAGTACTAATACCCTAACATATTTTTTATTATTAAAAAACACCCTTTTTGTCTCAGCCTTTTTCAACTTTGAAGTACAATTCTAAAGGAGCCAAATCACTATTAACCTTAAGAATGTCTTTCAATAAATACTCTACAGATAATAAATACTTTTTTAACTTGACATTACCTATATAACCTGATCTCACGTGTTTACAAAATCACTAATGCATGTATTAGCACAAAATAATGAAATTTAACAGCGTTTCACAATATCACCTTCTTATGGGTCCCACAAAATTATTCTCAAACATCTTAAAATGTCTTTTGCATCTTTTCCTATTAACACAATTTTATTTTGAAACGAAAGATTCTCAAGCATAATTTGCAAAGGAAATTAGTAACTAAATAATTAGCAACCACCTTGTACCATGTATTTCGATCATCTGAAGTTAAAGAGCCAATAGATACTCCATCATCAAGTTTCTCACATTCATCACGAATCAACAGCAACTGTCTGAAAATGTAAGTTTAAGCATAAAATAAGCTCACTTAACCATAACATATTAATGACTTTTGTATAAAATGTTGCTTTAGCTCCAATAACGTTTATTTAAAACCTTTAAAACTGAAAGTTACCTCTCTATATTCGGTGGAGTCAATAAAGTTCCAGAACTGTCGAAAATTTTTACTGTAAATATTCTTCCCCTCATCAAAACAACAATATGTTTACTATTAGCAACAACTTCTGCTTTTCCATCTAATAACATTAAAATCACTTGTTAATGGTTGTCTACTATGTTTAGTAGCATTGTTACTAATTGAGCAGATACAATAGGCTATAACATTCTTAGGTGCTGGTATATGAATGAAAAAGTGTAACGTGTAAAGTAGCATAAGAATATGTATATAGAATGCAGTTACTCTTTAGTTGCAAAGAAGGAATTGGCCAACAACAGATCTTGTAAAGAGACATTATCTTTGTGTAAATTTTTTCTAAAAGCCAAAACCATTCTAAATTTTTATATAATTTAGAAATAATAATTGAAAAAATTGGAGCATTTGCTTAAAAAAGCATTACTTATGAAAAAAGCAAGTAGCATCACATTAAACACAAAAACCTGATAAAAATACCATCTCTACCTTTCGTTGGCAATAAATGTATGAAGTTAACTGGTGTATCAAATTTTTCACCAGGGATTCTGCCACCACAAAACAAGTAGCAATATTGTGACATATCAAATGGGTGCTTTTTCTGTTGCCTCTGGACTGGCAATTTTTGGCTAAAAAAAGTATCACTATTACTTACATACTTCAGTTTAAATATTACGAAAAAATGAATGTTACTAAAATGGTTCACAATATTAAAAGTTATAAACTGAGAGCACTTACTGTATTATATTTAGATATAGTTTTGCCATATAGTAAATCCATACAGATGCTCTTTGATATTGCACACCAAGTTTTGGTTGATCAAATGGTGTCAAAGACTCAACTCCACCAGCAGTGTTACTAACAACTGGCAATGGTCCTCTGTAGTTTAGATACATGTCAAACCACCAGTCTTGAAGCTGTAGATAAGAAGAAAGAGAAAACTTCAGAGCTTCTTAAAAAAGAGAAAATGAATTATTGCGGAGCTAAGCGTAGCGAGCTGAGCGCAGCGGAGCCTATATGGAATTTGAGCGCATATTATTTTTTTCTATTTTCTACTATACAGCAGGAGAAAATCAAATTTAAAAAAAAAATTGACGAAAGTGTCACTTTATTCACTCGATAAGTCAAATCCCCTCAGTCTCAGTTATCCCAATGTTTTTTCTGCTTACTCTACGCTCTGGGAACGAGGTCACTATTTTTAAGAACTTGGTCCCATTCGAAAATATCATTCGAATGAAACTGTGAAAAAACAAAACAAACTAAAAAGTTTTTGCATTGTTCATATGAGTTGTGTAAGTTAAGTTTGTGTTAGGTAACAACAACAGCTCATGCAATACGTCACAAAGAACAACAAATGATTGGAATTATATAGCATCATCTCAAAATGAATGTCAAATAAGGTTAGTAGTTTGAATAATAATAATCTTTGCACAGAGGCAACGTTAGCTAAAATTTTCTACTTTAAGACACAAGCCAGGAAGGATAGTTTTAATTTGGTCAACCGCTTTTTTTAATTTCTGATAAGTATGGATTTAGCTAAATAAATGAATTGAGATTTTTAACGATTTTCTTTCGATTTTTGTGATACAAATAAACAGTGAAGATAAAAAAATCATCTTCACCCATAAAGCCTCCGAACCTACTTTTCTTTCTTTGTATCTTTTTTACAGATTGCACAACCTGAACAAAACGATGGCCGTTGTTTTGTGAAAGAATAGTCCTTGTAAAATTTTTAAACTGCAACATCATTTGTTAGGAGAGGAACTTTAAATTTGTTATTGTAAAAGTTAAACACATCCTTTTTGTATGTTTATTCAATTTCTTCGTAATTTAACTCAGAGAATAAAATATTTAAACTGTGAAAAATAATGATGATGTTTTTACTATTTTCTAAATGTGAATTAGACGCAGGCACGGTTCTTGTGACGTAAATTAAAACAACAAGAAAAAATCTCCTAAAAAACAATGTTGTCCGTTACATTTGCTTTGATTCGATTCATCGCAGCTTTGTTCGATTCATCACATTTGAAGACGCAATGCAGGCCAAAAGCCAGAATGCTCTATAAGAGTACACGTAACATTGCTCAGTTAGCCTTTATTTTTGCTTTGTATGAAAATGTTTTCAAGGTTTTTTACTAAGAGCGTATTTGTATTTTTTGATTTTCATTCTCTGATTGTGCTAGACTTTTTGTTAAACAAACAGAAAAACCCTGGAAACGAAAAAGTGCGTTTAATTATAATAGAAACTAGAACCTTATAAGATGACCTATGCTGCTGAATGTTTGCTGTTTTTTTGCTCTGAAAACGAATGCATATTGTTATCTTTTCCCAGGGCTTATTTTTTCTAATTTAATAGTGGCTAGGGTCGTGCCAGCAAGCACATATCAAAAAGTAAAAAAGAAGATCTGAGGTCAAGATTGCGTTTTACTCTAGGAACTTCTTATAAGATCTTATTTAAACTGTCTATTGTAGCGGATAAAAGTTCTCTCCATATTTGTCATGGAGTATGATGTAAATATTTCGCTTGCGAACATAGGGACCTGTTCCCGCTCCGCAACCCTTTATATATTAATCCATGTATTTTTGTATACTTTTTAAAATAACTCTCTATCAACCAAACACATGCCAACGAAACAACTATAGATGATTACCATTTAAAAAAATTGTCAGTGTAACTCCTGGCCAGAGCTACAGATGCCCAAAATCATTTTTGTGGATCAGTCGAGACTTTTTTCTATCATTATTAATAAACAAAGGAATCAGAGGTAAGTTATATACACCTACCCAATTACGTGAGTTTCTGGCATGCTCTTCCAACTTATTATGGAACTCCTTTCCAATTCCATTCTGGAACAAATTAACCTGCATTTCTGTGTAGAAAAACTCCTCTTTGCTCAGAAATGGTTTTACTAAAATATAACACAACAAACACAAGTTTATACACATACAGTCTATGAAGCAACTTGACAATCCTCCTTAGAAAATACGCTTTAACATATCAATGTTAAAATGGCCTAATGTCCTTTATACAAAATGCAAAATTAATGAGTAAACAAAGTCATTGCATTGTCTCACAAATTCAGTTGTTTTCTTTTTCTAAAAGATAAAAGGGGTTCTAAAGTAGTCCGGTCTATAACCATATTTTGACAATGATAACAGTTATTTTTTCCTTCATCCTGTTTGAAGGGAGAAGGTATCTTTAGTATGTGAAAACTTTGGTATGTAGGTATACCGAATCTTATATAATAATACATTAACCATGTCTGCCTGTCTGAGGCTTCTGTGAAGAGGATGTAAGTCTCATTTTTCTGCTAACAAATCAGCTATATAATTCTTGGTGTCAATACATTAGTTTGACGTCAATAATTCACTTGTTATTAGTGAAGCTATCGCATTGCAGTTGTAACTTTCTTCCACTCGGGTAACTGGTTATCGCTTAGGACAAAACTTGGTGAGTTACGTAAACCAATCCAAATTGAAATGGACAGATTGGTCATCAAAACACATTTAAACCTTTATCTCCTAAACTGTTTCACAAACAAGGTCTACAAAATAGGTCACAGCTAAACAATTTTTTTTTTTAAAGTTTTGTATACATATATACATTGACGGGCCTTTGCTGATGTCATAAAAATATTAAAACCTTTTTCCTTTTAAACTACTCTTCAAAACCAGGTGATTTTATACATTATTTTGATCTCCGTTTCAAGCTGCAACAGCCTAACAAATTTCTCACTATTTGGGAATATGAGCCATTCAACTATGTGATATTACATGTCATTTACTGCATAAAAACAACCATTTTAAAACATTACATAATCACGTCAATAATGGAGGCTGGTGTCAATATGTTAAAGGGGAAGTTAACCCAAAAATTATATTTTTATACTTGACCCAGCTAGTCGATAAAATCACGAAAATACATATATAATTTAGTTCCTGAACGTTGTGTTTTCATAGTATACTAGCTTCTTTTTTGCCTTAAAGAATTGTCCTTTTTCTACGAAATGCGTTTTATACCTATGGTCTGGGTCAAATAACGAAATAGAGAAGTTCAAAAACGAAAATTTAAAGATCGCGTATATAGGCGAAAGGCATAGATTGGAATAAGCCTCAGTTGTCATGTTTCTTATTTCTTCAAAGCATCATGCCAAGTTTTAAATGCTAAAGTCACACCTAGGATATAGATTTATAGTAAGTAAGTGAGAAAAGAAAGTAAGATAAGTGTAGAGACTTGATAGTTCCTGGGGCAAAGCCCAGAGGCAGACCGAGAAAGACTTGGCAGGAGGTTATAAGGACAGACTTGATACAGAGGAAGTTGAGTTTAGATCTAACACAGTCTAGATCAGATTGGAAGAGGGTCATTAATATACCCCGTCCAACCCATGCTGCATGGAAAACGGACGTTAAGCCGAGAATGATGAATGATGATGAAGTAAGTATATAAGTAATCATTTATTCGGAATAAGAAATTTACAAGACTTATTCATTTGTAAGGATAACAGCAAAAATAAAAATACAATATAAATAAATAAATAAATGATTACATGATAATGATATCCACACAACTATAAAAATTTACCAGGAGACCACACTATAGCATAGCTAGAAAAATGTGAGGCAACCTTTGATTATAGAACTATGATCGGTGACAATTTAGGGATATATGAAATGGGGTATCAACTAAATAACCAGAAAAAAAATAAAAAATAAATAAGAAACCAAAACAACAATAAACAAAACAAAAACTGAAAACAATTGGACACACATTTACACACACAGAACCAGCACATTGACACACAACACACGCACACACGAGCCTAGTGTAATGACAAATGTTTTAAACAATTAGCTTAAAGTAAGCAGTTTCAGAAATAAGGAGCTATTGTTGGGTATAAGATTGTAAAAAAAATCAGTTAGTTTGATCCTTAAAGCATTAGAAGATAAATCGAGGAAAGATAAGTTGAAATGTTGGATGAACTTGTTCCATGACCGAATGGATTGAAAGCGAATTGGATTTAAACCGTAGGATACCGTTTGAACAGAAGGAACACTTATGAGACCATTACTATATCCACGAGTACCGTATTAACAGAAAAACAATACTAAAAGTTTTAATGAGAGAGAATGGAAGTGTATTTAAGGTAATTTTTTTAAGAAATAGGACATTATGAAGGTGGACATAATCAGGAAATTTTAAGATTTTAAGTTGTGAAAAAGTGGATTTGCATGAGAATGAGGATGTGAAAAAATAATAATACGTATAAAGCCTGTTTTTGAAGAGTTAGAATTGTATTAACTAAGGAATAAGTGGCCTGGCCCCAAATCTGGCAATGATATGAAAGATGGGATTGAAAAAGGGCAAAGTTAACTTGACGAAGAGTATTTCTAGTGACATAATGGTGCAGTTTAGATATAGAATGGCATTAGCCCTTTTAAGTTTGGAATTAATTAAATTAATATGAGATCGCCAGGAAAGGTCGGAATCAAGCAAAATGCCTCAGTATTTAATCATGACACTAGAATTAAGACATTTACCATTAATTTTTAATTTAAAATTAATATTGTGAGTAGATTTCTATTGACATGTAATATCATGTTGTAGTATCATCAGCAAAATGATGGACCTCGCCAAATTTAATAGCATGAAATAAGTCGTTTATATAAATTAAGAAGAGGAGAGGCCCAAGAACAGAACCCTGAGGTACACCGTGTTTAATAATGTTGGAGCAAGATGAAATACCAGAAAGGGAGATAATTTGTTTTCGATTTGAGAGATAAGATGAAAAGAGTTCTAACGAATGTCCATTTTATTATGAGTATGTACCAACATTGACATGATAAGGTTATGTTATAAAGCCATGCAACCAAACTGAATGACACTCAAGCAATTCAACAAATATTAAGACAAGTTTATTAACCAAAACATAAAAACTCTTTGAAAACAGGTTTTCCTATACTGATACAGATAGCTACGCTTTCCTTCTCTCTAATTTTGTTCACTGCTTAATATTTTTTTAACTTTTCGAAACAAGCTCATGTTATTACCACAACAAGACAAATTTATTTGTGCATTGTGTTTGAGTGCGCTACCGAGCTTACAATCAGAATACACACCTGCCATTCGAACAAAGCTACATACACAACACATATATATATAAAAAATCAACTAATCTCTTTGTATATACAATATCTTTTCAACCTAATAAAAGGACAGAAAGCTAAACAAAAGCAAAAGTTAAAATAAGCACTCAGAACAATCATCGGAAATCAGGAAAAGTCGAGAATTTATGTTTAATCAGACTGAATCTTGCAGTCTTCTCTCCACAGGCACAACTTTGTCAACATATATTTACATCATAAATCGTGCTTGATCAGTCTTTTTTAGCTTTTAAAGGGGTCAAAATTCTGACTGAAATTTTCAAAGAGAAAACATGAGTTTTTTAATTTTTCCTGTTGGAAGTATATATATATATATATATTATATATGAAACCAAACTAAAAATTGCGAAGTTGTTTATATACTTTTTTCTATGAAATTTCAAAAAATAACTTTTGGGTAAACTTCTCCTGTAACCCTATTCGGTGTTGGGGGAGAGGGGGGATTCCAAATTTTTAGGTCTCATATCTCACAGCCCTAGATATTGCCTATTACTCAAAACTACTCCTAAAAATCTCTATGAAATCCTGATAAGCCAGAAGATATAATAACTTCCGTTAGGATTATCCTTTGAACTTGAAACTTACAACACAATTTGTTTCATTAAGTTGAATCATTTTGAAATTTTGAACACGTGATTAATCCGGTTTCCAAATTTTTTTCGGATATATATATCTTAAACAAATTATTAGAGATGGAAGTCTTAAAAGAAAGCAAACTTCCATCACAAGTCACTTTGTCTGGAATATTATAACTTTTGCAGCTGTAAACTGGAAAGCTTTTTTGCCAAATTCTGTGTTGACCAAGGAAAGTGTGAACCTGTGTTTAAAAGCTCCTTTAGTGCCTGTGGCATTTTTTTGACAGAATGAATTTTAAGTGCATGTAATCAGGAGTGTAGTCATTTTGTTATTATTCAGCTAGCCAAAGGTCAACTTGTGAAAGTTCTGATATATATAGGTATATATATCCAAATTTTTAGCCATGGAATGAAATAATTATTGTAGAACCTGCACATAAGTGGTGGTAATTTAAAAAGAATTAAGGTTTCAAGTCATTAATATACAATTTACTTGAGCATATAACGATGGCTTTGTGTTAAGGCTTGCAAAATATAGAGATGACAATTTTTTACCTGCTTCTAAATATTTTGCACATGATTGTACAAGTGTTGGTAGGGGAAGACTTTCTTTTTGTGATTGATAATCGAAAGTTTTCTCTGCAGATAGTTTATTATTCGCCATGGAAGAACTTTTTAGACTACTTGAGTGTCTTTCCACTCTTAAAATACATGCAAATGTACACTGCAAACTTTGAACTCAGCCACCATTAACCATGTTATTGTTTACATGTTTACATGCTGAACAACCTTGTACCCATGTTACTGCCGTCGACAGCCGTCGGTTTTTCGAAATCAGGCTTATTATTATGTACAGTACACATCTCCGTTAATTTAAACACGCAAGGGACAGAAAAATTTTTAAGAAATCATTTATCTTTGTTTGTTTCTTCGCCTGGGCAAAGTGCTTGTTGAGAATGCGACAAACGTGATTTGCATATGATTGAACCATCTCCCCTTCATTTAAACCGTTTCATCAACTCTACCGAAGTTCACGTCGGTCGGGCACTCGACGGAATGCAAATGTTAGTTTCGGCTTGCGAAGCCGAAACTAACATTTGCATTCCTTGAAATAAAGAAACGTTTAGAAGTGGTTTATTCTTCTTAATAGATTGGATGATCTTACGAACAACATGTTATCGATAAATTGCTTTAAGGCGGGCGAACCAGTCCAACATTTCATCCAACATGCAATTTTTGCGATGTTGGATGAAATGTTGGACTGGTTTGAGTCACTTCAAAAAAGAAGAAAAAAATCGTGTTGGACGATGTTGGATGAAGTTTGATCGCCGTCAAACGGCAAGATCAAAGGAATTCTCTATCTGAGTTGCGTGAATTTTCATGTTGGATTGGTTTGGTGGTACAGTTGACTCTCTCTAATCCAAATCTCTATTTATTATTCGAATCTTTCTATAATTCGAACGAATTCAAAGTCACCGTCAATTTTCGTTAAGAAACTCTTATAATTTACTTTCTATTATTCGAATCTCTGTAATCCGAAAACCTCTATAATCCGTACAAATTTTAAGGTCCCCTCCGCCAAATCCTCTCCGTAATTCGAATCTTCGGAGTGGAAACAAGGCGGCGTTAACACTTTCGAATGTTTTTTTCAAAATTCGATTTTCTGTCGAACGTTTTTGTAAATGCACGTCCATTTTATGAAATTTTATGAGTATTTTCGTTCAAAATGACTTTGTTATGTTGATAACAAAGCATGAAGTTCTATTCCTGATGAAACTTTCTTCAACTATGTTTCAAAAAATCTGGTATTTCCGAAGAGTCTGTCGAGAAGGCTTTAAATGTTGATGATGACCTCTTTGCGAGTTTGAATGAAGAAGAAGATTAAATAAGTGATTAAAGAAAAGTTCAATGTGGACCTCGAATTAACCGCAGACGAGCTCGTTGATATTGACTCTGAGATCAGCGTATCCGGTATCGTATCTGATGCAAACCACATTGCCGAAGTGGACGTGGACATTTTGTTCCCTCCTCTTTATCCACTCTCTTGTTTTTCCGCGGGTTGGTTTTTCATCGTCTGAATCGACGAGTTCGTTCAGCAACATAAGCAGCACTGCAGAATTCCTTCCGTCCACCATTTTGTTTTTCAGGAATGAATGAACTCTTTATCGTTCGAATGTTTTTAAAAGCAGTCCCAAAAACCTAAAATTTTGCTTCATCCAACATGCATTTTTTCATCCAACATTTCATCCAACATGGGAAAAAAATGTTGGATGAAATGTTGGACTGGTTTGCCCCCGCCTTAACCACGCCCTGGTCAATTGACTTAGTCTGAAAAGTTGTGTTTGGTGGAAGGAAAAACAATTTTGTGGTTTTTAGATTTTCAATTTCCGGATGTGTTGGGCAATTGTCGATAATCAATGGAACTTGTCTTCCTTCAGCACAAAAATTCTTGTCCATCTCTCTTCAAACAAATCGCAATCCACCCAGTTTTTGCGCTATTTCTGTAGCGGCATGGTAAAAACTTGATGTTCTTGAAGCACCGTGGATTTTTGGCCTTCCCAACAACGAACATCAGCAACTTCTCTCCAACCGCATTAGCTGCTGCCAACCCAGTAATGCAAATTTTACTCAACTTTTCACCAGAACACTTTCTGACTTGAATTGATACGTCCTGTTGGAAGGCATTGATATAACAATCCAAATTCATCTGCGTTAGTTTGTTAAAAGAGTGGGAAGAGAGGTTTCCATATGGACGAACATGTTTGGTGTAACTGATTTTGATTCACCTGATATGGTTTTGAATGTAATGTGGTTTCGTTTATTTCAGCGTCGTAGCCAGCTATCTGATGCCTGGAAATTTTTAACGTTTAGTTGCTTGGCGAAGGCAATCCCTTTTTTTTGGATCATAGCTGCAGATAACGGGACATTTTGACTTCGCATGTTCTTAAGCCAGTTCAAAACAGCCTTGTTTACCAATTCAAAGCTACCTGTTTTTTGGTACATTATATTTTGCAGCTACATTTTATTACTCATCCCTTTTTCAAGATTATTTAGAGTCTGGCATTTTTCCCGCAGACTTTTATGGTTGTACTTGCGTTTTCCAGCGATTAACATCTTCCTTACACACGTTGACAGCATACGAAAAGTGGAATAAAGAATGAAAGAAAAAAACGTTCCATCTTCTAACACTTTCAAAGTTGAACGTTTTCAGAATCGAACGTTTTACAACACTCTGCCAAGCCATGGATTTTGGGATAAAAGAAGAACTACCAATTATGGAACTTAAGGAATACAAAATATATCGCAATTTTCCAGAGAGCCGATTAGAACCAGAAAATGAATTTGAAGAATATGCAGTTGCAGTCATACAGGAAAGCGTTGTGATTGGACATTTGGCAAAAGGAAAAGGTTTTGCATTTTTTCTTCGAACAAGCGACGACAACAACTGCAAAGTAGAAGTAATTAGGAAAAGAGTTAATCTTTGTGATGGAGAAGAAGGACAGATACCTTGTAAACTCGATTTTACTGGAAAGAAATTTTACCACCATTAACGTAAAAAAAGAAAAAATGTCTTCTAACGAGCGTTTGTTAGCCTAAGGACCGAAAAAACTGTTCGAGTTTATTGGCGGAGTTCGAATTAAGCAGCACAAAATATAAGGATCGAAAAATTTGTTCGAAAAAAGAATGTTGGAATTACGCGGCATTCAAATAATAAATGATTTCAGAATGAATATTCGGTAAATCCTCTAATAAGCCAGGGGCGTTTTTATTTTTTTTACTTTTTAGGGCCTTATCACATGAGCCAGATTAACCGGGTTGGCTCGGTTTTCTGGGCTGGAATCAGCTCGCTATCACATGAAGTTTTCTCAGTCCAGGGCTGAAATATAATTACATGAAAAATGTGTACTTTTTAATAAGTTTTGTATATATATATATATTAGTTGTAAACTCTCATTTTCATCAAAATGTTGAAATGTTTTGATAAAAGTTGGGGCAAGAGCCATCACATGTAATTTTTTCAACCCGCTTTGCCGGTTGGCTGGTTGGCTGGTTGGCTGGGCCCCAGCTCATGTGATTGCAAGTTGTGTTTTGCGAGTAATGAAATTGAGATTTCGGCAAACTGAGTCAGTCCCGTTTTGCCGGGCTTGTTTTTCTCATAGCCCTCAGAGAGGAGGGCTTATTAGAGGGGCGCTTAAAAAAGGGCTTTTAAAATTTTGGAAAGGTTTTGGTGAGATGAATATGTACAACAGACAAAGTTCTTTTTTTACTGATTGTTTAAGACGTCAAACTAAAAATCACAAGGAATTTCGAGAAAATCTCCAATGAAATTATAATAGATACAGTCGACTCTCTCTAATTCGAACGTCCGTAATTTGATACTCTCTTTAATTCGATCAAATTCAAAGTCACCGTCAAATTTCCTTAAGAAATTTTCATAAATGAACCTCCCCAATTCGATACTCTCTAATTCGACAAACTCTCTAATTCGATCTAGATTTTAGGTCCGTACGGAAAAATTCTCTCTCTAATTCGATTTCTTGAATGTAAAAAAGCCTTAACCACAGTTTCAAGCCATATTTCGAATTTTCATTCTTTCGAATGTTTTGAAATTACATTTTGAAGGCAAATTTTGTAAAAACAAAGGCATTCAAACTCAAGAAAATGGCTGCCGTACCGAAAAAACGAGTACACAAAAAAGTTAGTTTAGAGTTAAAATACAAACCCTTGCTTGAACTTGACAAACCAACAAAGAAGTTTCATTGTTGTTTGAAGTTCCACAAAACACTTGAAAAAAAAAACAAATCTAAAATTGTTGCAGAGAATAAAAAGTTGTTTATCAAGTCCTTTAAAAAATGTTTAAAATCCTTTTTTGTTCTCAAGTTATTCAAGATTTAAAATATTCAAAATCCGAGATCTTATGATGTCATAAGAAAGTTTTGAAAAATCCTGACATCACATTTCTACTTATAAATAAAGATGAGACCATTCTTAAACTACAAAACTTTACACATATGCCAAGATATCATCAAGAGCATAAGGCCACACTGCTTAAAAGTTTTAATATTTATTATGTAAGTTTGCAAGATATTTCAAGTATTAATTTATGCTTGTTATCTTATTACATCATCAATGATAATGTCATAACGTCAGCTGGAAATCTTTGAAGCTTAATATTGAGAACGAAAAATTTTTTAAAAAATCTCAAAAAACTTCATAAACAACTTAGGACTTTAATAACAATAAGGACTTTATGATAAATTGTTATTGAAATATATTTACAAAATATAATTTACAAAATATAATAGACGTGTACCCCACCCTACCTTTATCACGAAAAGACCTCAAAAACCCTATTAACAACGACAACATCGTGCTAAGAAAAAATATATTGAAGGGCTTTTATCAGGACAAGTATACTATCAGAACTCGATTCTAGTTTAGCAAGAAAACTAAAGCTTTTGTGGCCGCCTATTCATAGGAAACTTTAAAGTTGTCACGCTAAAAAGCTCGGTCATTAAAAGCATTCGATGGACATTTGTGCCTGACCATTGCGCTTCGCCGTGCCTGGCGAAAAAAAGGTTAGAAAAAAATTAGAAACAGAAATTCAGTAAAAAAATCAGAAAAAGAATCAAAGAAACAATCCAGAAAAAAATAGAACAGAAAGAAAAAGAAGAAAAAGAAAGCAGAGAAAAAGGATAAAGGTAGAATGGGGGTAATGAAGGAATTACAATTTTTGCATTTCTGTAGCATGCAATTGAAGCAGTTCTTGAACTTCCTCAATCGCAGCCACAAGTCTCAGTTTCTTTTTAGAAACCTTTCTTGGGAAATAAAATTGTTATGCGAAATCTTTGCAATGTCATCAAACTTATTGTGAATCACTGTGGTAAACCCCTTGTTTGCTGTTCAAACAAGGGGTTCAATCGATCTTTTTTCTTAATTAAAACATCGCGTTCGCCTTTCACCTTATCTAGTAATTCTTTAATTTTCACGCTTTTTGACTTGTCTCTCTGACATTTTGCAACAGCCTCTGCAGCCATCTTCGCCACAGGTTTTAATGCTTCATCAATCATTTGAGGTATTGCTTTTGCTTTTTCACTCAATTGATCGAATGTGGCATCAAATTCTTTGTTACAACATTTAATAATTTCTTTTAAACGATTGATCTTCTCCAGATGATTCTTACTTGCCTCTTCGCTTTCCTGGCAAAGTTTCTGTTCGTTTTTAAGAGCTCGAGATAAGGTTGTAAGCTTCTCTTCATAAACTTCGTTTATTTCTTGAAAAGTGGAAGTTAATATATCTTAACAAGTTGTATTCAGACACAAGGAACTCTTTCCTTGATCATTTTGCCTCTGCTATATTTTGCTATATAAATTATACAACCTCATAAAAAGGATAGACACAATGTGATAGAAATATGATTTAAATTTTTTACAATTTTCTTCACCTTATTCACATGTCACTACTGTTGATTTCCATTGCAGAAGTATTATCACTTCCTTCCGTCGCTGTGTATTTGTGCAAAGTATGTGACACATTATTTGACGTCAAATTTGCTTATAATATCATGACGTAATTAGTTTTAAAATGGCTACCATGTACAAGAAAAATCCTGTACAAGAAAAAACAAAAGCTTGAAACGTAAGATTAATTAAAACCGTTAATTAACTTTTCTAGTTTTCCCACATGTCAAATGGGAGTGCGCAAGAGATATAAAATATGGCAGAGAAAAAAAGCTCCATTTTTGTTTTTTATTTTGACTAGTGGACTATTACAGTATCATGCATTGTATTAAGTTTCCTTGCGATTATTTGCACACCACCTTAGTTCCAACTGCCATCAATTAGCTACGGCTCGGTGGCGAGCACAGCAAAGTTCGTTTAACTGGAACTGCAGCAGGCAATGCTTTCAGTGAAATATTGCAAATGTTTGTTATCGGCAAGTCAGTAACTCCTCGTTGCTTCAAAGGCCTTAAAAAGCATCCCATGCCGCTACTGTCCTCAAAAGAAAAGTTGGAGGAATTCCAAGCTGTTTGAAGAATGGGTAAAGGAACTCGATTTGGTGCCAACGGGAGAAAAATTGCTTTGGTTATCGATAACTGCCCTGCTCATTCTGAGGTATGAGGTTTGCAATGGGTGGAGCTAATCTTCCTCCCAACACCACTTTAATCACGCAACGGATGGATCAAGGTGTTATTTGATCCCTCAAAGCGAAATATCGTTCTCTCGCAGTGAAAAGGCAGATCCTAAATTTGGAGAAGAACAATGAGCTTCCTAAATTTTCAATTCTAACTGCTGTGACAATAGCATGGGATTCTGTTCCTGATCAAACTTTCACGAACTGTTTTAAAAAAGCAGGAATATCAAGCGAAACTGTGGAAAGAGCGCTAAATAATGAAGATGATCCGTTTTCCGATTTGGAATTAGAGGAAAACGTCGTGAGAGAATCGGAAGCGGCACTTCAGTGTGAATTATCGAATGACAGCCGAAAAACTGGTAGACGTGGATCTACAAACATCCGTCAGTTGGACCTTGTCTGATGCTGACATAATTGCCAAAGTGTCCGGAAATTTTGGGAACTCAAGTGATGACGAATTAAATGACCATAAACCAAACAAATAACCAATCGCAAAGCCATCATGCAAAGATGTATTAAATGCCATTAGCACATTAGAAGATTACAGTGTGTTTTTAAACTTTGGAAACGGTAATGGTTACATTAAAAGATGTAAATAGGGCGGTTGATTTAGAAAAAATGACTATTTCCAGAGATTTTAAAAGATCCTTGGAAAAAATCTTTAATATTTGTACTGCACTGTTCATATTAGAAATGTATGTCTTATTCCTTTTTTGTGATTTTACAAAGATTTTCCTCTGTAATTCGATTTTTTCTACTTTGCCGCCTAAAAATTCGAATTAGGGAGTGTCTCCCTAATTCCATTCTCTTTCTAGTGGTTGGATGGTTGGTTGGTTGGAAAAGAAGCTGAGAGGTGGGCAGCAAGCTCGTCCCCAGTTTAAACACGAAATATAGATTTTAATTTTAATTTTGCTTCCAAACTTATAAAAGTTTGAATTTGCTGAGAGCAAAATTGACAAAAGCGTTAACAGGGTTTAATTTAGATATTTTTACATCGGATCAGTTCAATGGTACAATATTCGTAAGCAAGCATGTTAACAAATAAATATCTGAAACTTTAGTTACACACTTTTATCAAAGCAAGCAAAATAAGTTATATATAGCTAAAAAGGATATAGATAAAAATACAACTACATCTTGGCGCACAAACCACTTGTTTGACAATATTTCAAACGCCGTTTATGAATCATATTACATTCACGAAAATATTTCCTTCGGGGCATCGGATTCCACCTTACTGGTATTCCTATACTTTTTTTTATCGTGATTAGAATATTTACAAAAGTGAACAGTAAGAGATTTCTGGCCACAAAACCCGTTGAAAAATCCATTTAGAGAGAAAAAAAATGCAAAAGATAATTTATTTAAAATGTTTTGTTGACGTTGTCTTTGGCCTGCCCACCAATTTTGGTCCCAGGACTGCAGTATTTATTAATATACTTGTTTTATTAAAATAATTTTCTTCTCAATTTTTACCGTTTTCAATAGCTAGGTTATGTAGGAGGTTATGTAGGAGGTTATGTAGGAGTATAAAATAAATGTAGTATATGTAGGAGTATAAAATAAAAACTGCTGAAATTGAAATTCACATATATAGTATATGTCGTTCTAGGTAAATCAGAAGAAAAAAATAATGTAAATCGTTTTTCGAAAAGGAAAAAAAAAAAAAATACCCACGAAAACTAATTCCCTTAAGGCAGTAAACTGAATGAAGTATTGTGGACAAGGTATTTTTGAGCATTAAATAAAGGTTAAATCTTATACGACTTAAGAAATTGGCAACAAAATTTAAGAACATTCAGCCTAAGCCAACTGTCTAAGTTTCATGTACAAAAACACAGACTTATTAACGTTGGTGAGTATAGATTTCTTGATCACTCTTTTTCAATATTTTCTGCAATTCTTTTTCATATTTTAAGTTCCAGTAGAATCACATATTAGTAGCTACTCAAGCACACAAAAGTTCGTCATTGTAAGGATTAATTGGGATCTAGAAGTGGAAAATTGACATCTGCACTTCCGAGACGACGAGTTCTCAAAAAACCATAGAATTATCTTTTCATGTTGTAGCTATTATCTCTTTTGCCTATTCTGTTTGGATGGCAGCTCTTGTGTCACGTACTTTTTACCACGTGATTGAGGTTTCGACATGGTAGACGTTGCGTTTGTTCCAGAGGATCCATGAAGCGTTTGTTTCGATGTTAAAGCTTTTGGGTTGGTTTTTGCACGCGCTGCAAGATGTTCTTGTTTCAGCTGAAAGAGACCAGATTATACATTAATAAACCAGCCGTTTCGGCAGGAAGTTCTACGGCGTATTACTGATTTATAACAGTCCTCTACGGGGGAGTATTCCAATTGTGCAGAAAAAGTGATCACGTTATTAATAATTAATTATTTTCAACTGGCACAGCAAAAGACGAAAGAAAACTATGAAAGTAGAAAAATGAGTTCAAGTTTGTAAACACCGCTTTTTGAAAACTAGATGAAACGTAAAAACCAATAAAAACAACTATTTTTGATTTATTTCGGTTTTTAAAAAGAATTTTAGCCTTGAAACTCCTTGTAACCAAATACAAATCTGGCTTTATAAAATTTCAGATCACAAAAAAAAATTAACAACGACCGTTGTAGCTAGGTGAAACTGGCGAAACCAACTGAACATAAAATAATAATTTAAAATGATTTATTTTGTAAAAATAATAGGTTTTTGTACCTTTTGTACCGTTCAACCTTGGATTCCTCCAAGGTTCAACAGGGTAGTTTTCAAAATCTAATGATTTACGTACCGCTACACTAGACTGGTACCCTTCCGTGCTTCACTAGTCTCGATAGTAAAAACGGCGACAAAAAAGGAGCCCATTTTAAAGTTCAACCGGCTAAAGCCGTAGAACAAAAAGAAGGTTATTTCTAATTATCAAACGTAATTTAAAGGGAGGTTTGTGCACGAAGAAATTTGCGGCCAATCTGCGAAATCAAGTTCCGCAAATTTAAGCAATGAGGCTCAATAAAAAGTCTCAAATTTATCAGTGAGCTTTTAAATTTTAATTCGTGAAATTAAATTTTAACGAAACGGCTATTTTTGGAACCTTGACTCGCAAAAGTATCAATTCTCTCTTAACCCTGTATTTACTATCACCGCGTTGTTATTTAATGTCTGCAAATATAATTTTACAAAATAATTCCAAAACGATTAGTCCCATATCAGTGTTAGCGGTGTAAAAAATTTTACATTATAAATGAATGTGACACAAACAAACAAATCCGATACCATCATAGTTTCTGAGTTGAATTTAGCCGTTCTTAAAAGTTTATACATTTTTGAAAAAGATACATGTGCAGAAAACAATAAAAGCAATTCCCGTGATCGAAATTAGTCAGAAAAAGCCTAAAAAATACGTATGCAAAGTTTTAAAGCGAAAGGGGTTTTTTTTATCTAGACCGGAGAAATTGAGAATGTATTTTTAAAGTTAGGTGTTGAAATATTCAAACTAAAAATAAGGTTGATGTCTAACAAAGTCATTAATCAGCTTCTATGACATGCGCAGTACATGTTACGTTTGAAAAACACGCTTGTCAACGTCGTCAAACAGTTAGTCGTGTTTTATTCAAATCAAAAACCTAGCAGGCTGTTTTCCATTTACGCGTTCTAGACTGCAGCTACCAGCGAATTTTTTTCTGGCCGCGACACCTATATATATTGGTAGCTTTAGAAGTTAAGACGAGACAACTACTAAGAGTTTGCAGAAGTAAAACTTTTTTTACCACTTAGGACAATATAAAATTTTCGAAATTTAGCTTTAATTTCATACACGCGTAAGTTAGAACGTTTTATGTAATAAAATGAAGAACGAATGAAGAAAGTCACTCTCACCCGTTGTTGATATCTTTTCTCAAAATAAGCCATATCTTTTTCCTCTTGCGTCATCTGTGAAGAAGCATCGTTTTTGTTTTTGTCATCCAATCCCAACTCTTGCATATTACTGTGAATTTTTAAGAAAGGGTGGTCAAACGGCCCTAAATATAGAAATCAATTTAAAAGAAACCGAGTACAAAGAGCTTGAAAACTTTGGAGACTGCTACAGCTTATTTTCAAAAAAAGAAAGAAACTTTTTAGCCGTTTGAGCTTAGGCACTGCCTTAATATCGCATTTTCTTCTATACGTTTTTTGAAGATAACGTTGATTTGCTTTAGTAGCTGTTCGATCCTTGTTTACTATATAACAACTTGAAAAAGAAATTCACAAATTCAGTATATAATATTCGATAAATTACCCTTTTTTTCCTAAAAAAACACATAAGAAACCTTTGGTATAAAATCACACGAAAAAATGAGAAAGCAAGTCCATTAGGCCATTTTCTTAGTTTATTATGGTAGTCTTGAAATCTGATCACTAAAATTTTGTGAGACTGACAAACATACGTGACAGCAGGAAAACAATACCACTCGCTTTGTGGTTCAAAAGTCATGTTGTGAATAAACATATCAAAAAGATGCATTCTCAGCCTTGAGAAAATTCAATCGACAATCTGACAGATTGCACAAGAAGAAAACATGGTGTGATTTTTACCGTATGTATCATATATTCCTGTCATTCTACACAATAGAATTTAGTCGCAGCTTAGTTTAGCCTTTGGTAAATAGCGGTACCTAAAGGTCAATGTTTTTCGGGGGTCAATCATGGAAGTCACATAGATACACTCTATAGCACTTAATAGCATGCAACGTTTACTACTGTTTTTAAACAGAAATATTGGATGAGAAATGTAAGGAAAAATCGAAATTATTATGTCAACAAACTTTAACGTACGAGGGCGAAAGTCTGTCAAAGATAACGACTGAGGGTGAGAGTGACAAAAAATATAACTTTAAAAATATCAGATTGAGGAGGTAACGAACCAATAAAATGAAATTATATTTGCGACAAAAATTACTGCGTAGAGAAACAGACCAAAGTATATATTTTTGTTTTCGCTTGTTCGTTATTACTTGAGTAGTAGAAAAAAAATGAACGTCCTGTTCTATTCGACTTTTCAAACAACGCCTGGCCAATAAAGGTGAAATTTATCGCGAAAGTGCGGTATATAAAAAGTGTCTATGTACATATTATTTCAAACCTCGAACAATGTGAGAGGTTTTTATTTCTTACTAAAAATCAAACAAGTGGCTGATTGTGTTAGAGTGGCATGTTTTTTTAAGTTTAAAAACGTTAAAAGTAACAGCGAATGAATAAAGTTATGAATAAACAGCGAAAAAACAAAACATATATGTGTTGAAACATTATATAAGCCGAACCTTCTTATTTCTAAATTCGCGCCATGTTTATAATGAAACCTTATTCGTTACCATGATGATATTCGTTACCATAGTGATGTTTCGTCTATTTTTAGAACGTGCAAATTAAGCAAAGGGCAATGACCGACTGTTTTATATATGCGAAACTAACCGAAGATCTTTTTCAAAGAAAAGTTTATTTATCACCTGTTCCATACGAAGACTTTTCGCAGTATGACAGACAGTCAGGAGAAGAGACGATAGCACGAACAAGCTCGAACACAGATCAAGCGTATTTAACAAGAAACGAACACAAGGAGAAAGACATCAAAAAGAAAGATAATTTATTTTTAATAGAAAAAATAGACAAGTTACCTAAAGAAAATAGAGTGAGCTCGGACGAAAACGTATGTTCAACTAAAAATTTATTTGTTCGGAATGGCAGACACTGCAACGTGTTTTCTATACCAAACTTTTTTTTGACAAAATACACAAACTTTGTTATGAGGAAATGCGAAAAAAGCGCGGGAAATACTATTATTCCTAGTATATTCAAACTACCACCGATACACACAAACAAAACTAGAGAACTAAAAAAGCGGAAAATTGAACCTTCCCGTTCTTCAAGAGATTTGACGTTATCGAAATACCCAGTGACGTCACGGCGGTATATAAACTCATACAGAAAATACGCCCATGACTTTCTAACATTGGGAAATCAATTATCACGTGATGAAAGAGACGTGCTATTGAAAAACAAACCGAGAACAGGTGGAATATCAACCCGGTTAAAACCTATTTACAATAAGGAGTTTATGATATCGTCATATAACTTCGATTCACGGTCAGAAAGTATGCAAGGATTGGCAGAGATTGATGAGCTGATGGATAGCACAAGACAAAATTCGATTCGTAAATGCGAAATGTGGCTAGAAAAATACTTTAAGGGAAAGTAATGGAAAAAGAAAAGGGACCTACTTCGCGGGTAAACATTTAGACCCAATAATACCTGAAGTTCTATTAGGAAATGCAAATATCGATAAAGACCCAAGAATATTTATCTGGTTGTAAACTGAACCATGATTTTAAGACATTAGAAACTATGTCGCAGAAGGATAAGAGAGAAGAAACTACATGTAAAAACGCATGCAGTTTTTATATACAAGAAATTTAGCCCTGCGTAGTTAAAGATTTTACTACAACGGAGTTTAAATTTCAATTTAATTTAATTTAACTTTTCTTCTATAATAGAAGAAGTTAAATTATAGAGGGATAGTGTGTATGCCTGATAAAGCATGTATTTGCAGCCGATAAAATCTTAAGTTGTCAACAAACTCTCTTCTACGCTGTTTCACGAAAAAGTTTTTAACAGGATGTCCAACAGAATTCAAGAATATTTCCACGTTTTTTTAAGAACGTGGACCACGACCGTAAGCAAACAAACAGAAAGTACGACAAATATCTTTTTTTTTCCTACCATTTTTAAGGTCCTAAAGGAATCGAGTAACCTAAAAAGTGTTGATAAACCTGAAGTCCAGAACAATTCAAGAACAACCAAAGTGGCTTTTTACAATACATTTTCCAGTACCAACAAAAACACAGCAGAATTAAAGTCCCGTTAGCCACTCTATTATATACAGCAATGGGTAGAAATAAAGCATTAAAACATTGGAAGTATGCAGCATAGCATAACTATACCTGCAGGCTGTTCCAAAAATTCTTTGCTTGGTGCACCAACACCACTGTCGTCCAATCTTAGGTAACCATCTGCAAGAGAACTAAAGCCAGTTATCCCACCCATAGCTTTGTACAGAACATCATGTCCAACAGGTTTTCCTCTAGTAACACGTTCTGCCTTCGTTTCCACTATCATCTAATACAAAAAACGGTAATTTAGATAATATATATTATACTGTACCCAAGTTTTCATATTTATTTATTTATTCATACATTTTTAGTTTTTTTAGTCATTGGTTGTATATTTGTTGAGGTCGAAGGTTGTTAGAGACACTACGAAACAAAAAAATATTTTCCGTTTTAACACTCATTACACGTTTTTCGCTTTTCTGTTACCACATATACAACAACAATAACTAATAGCTAAACAATTTTCAAGCTAAAAATATTGAGCTAAATGCAAACCTGATGGTTGTATGTTGGTTCACCACACCCACAAGTAAATGCGCTGTGAAAATTTTTACAGGTGCAGCCAGGCTTTTTACACTTCTTTACACCTACAAATGAATGTTCATCAGCGAAGTGCTTGCACGTACAACGTATTGGCTGAGTTCCATTTAAAGGCAAATATGAATAGCTTTTGCAGTTGCAACCAGGTGCATTGCATGGTAATTTAATTGGAGTTGGAAGAACATCAAAATCCGTTTTATGTTGTTTGTACCTAAGGGATAAACATAAGTCCAAGAAAAAAATCACTATAAGTTTCCAATGCCAATTTTAGGCCCAAAAATACATTTATGAGTTTATGGAGGTTTAATCAACTGCCTTTAAAAAAATTTGGTTAGGAAAACGTTTTGTGGGAGAGAACTTTTGTTACATTTAGTCACTTTTTCTTGGCAAAACTTTTTCTGTCAGGAAAAGTATTTTTAAGAGAATAAATTATCTGGAAAATGTCATACAACAGGGAATATATTTCTTCTGGGAAAATCTTCCACAGCAAAACGTTTCGTCACCTTTTTCCAATACTAAATTTCGCAGGATACAGCATACCTTTGTAGGGCAACAAGTTAATTTTATTAGCATTTTTTTAATTATTTCTTTTTCTTTATGATACATATTTTTAGACAGAATGACTTTGAAAGTTTTCTTCGTGCAAGGGTGCACATGTGCAAACAACAAAGCATTGTGGTCTAATAACTATATAAAATCTTAAAAGTAGAAAATAAAGCTTACCGGTGAGTGCAAAAGCATTTAGTCTCTGGACCAACTATTTTGCACTCTATTCCTTTTGCAACTGAAGCCCAAGACACAAATAAGCGATTATTGATTCTGGCAGACAACACCTTTTCCTTGTATTCATCGTATTGTTCTGGTGTAAACAAAGTTCCCCCATCATCATCTCCTACAATTCTAAAAAAGATTATTAAAGTTTATACAGTGTGCAAAAACAATACAACAATATAAACAACTAAAAATATAGGTGTAATATGGCACTGAAACCTTTTTTTATATCTACTTTGGGAATTTTGACATAGTTTGCTATAATTTATCGAGGCTTCCACTTTAGTTATAAAAATACAATCAGAATTTGGTAGCCTGTAAAAAATTCCACAGGGGAACGCCTGGCATTTGTATTTCCCGCATTCCTATATTGTGCAACCTTGGGCTACCCTCAAGAATATGTTTGGTTAGCGTCATTTCTAATTACAAAAGTGAGACAGTTGGTCATATCATATATATAAGTAATCATATATGAATGTAAGCCTGCTGTACTTTTAGTCTCCATTTAAAGTTCCATTTCTGCCAATCAACGAAGTTCCCATGGTGTTCGCTTCTTTTGAGCAATGAGTTTGCATGAATAGCAGCCATCTTGAGTATGTGGGTACATTTGTGTTTCCAGTGGACATTGTGACGCTTGGATGCACACCCATGCAGCATGCAGCGTTATGCGTTGCAATCAAAGTGGACTTTTGCCTTAGGTGGAAAAAAACTTATATAGTAACCAATTACTTCTGTGGAAGAAAAAAAAGGCACAAGTTTTACCATTGTTTGGTTTTTATTTTCACAAATTTAAAGTGAGTCAGTCAGGTGACGCTAACCAATCATAATTTTGAGGGTGACTTGCCTCTTCCCTGTTCTGTTAGCATGGCGCCGTAGATTAGTGGTTATAGCTCTCGTACTCTGTGCGGGAGAGCGGGGTTCAATTCCTCTTGACGGCGATTCAACATGGGCGAGTGAATGTTACCATAGCCCCGGGTTAACCCAAGCCATGTGAGGGAAATTGGGGAGATGGCACACTGTGTGGGCCGTTGGATGTTGCTGGGAGTTGTCTAGTAGAGCGCGGGCCCTAATTGGGTCTGCGTAGCTCAAAATGAGCATTAAATACTCTAGGACTCTCCATCTAAGCCATGGCCCCTCCTGGAAATAATAGACAGGGTATATCCCTCGATATTTGTGAGGCTAGCCATGTAAAATATGCACATCTATCTCTAGCATGAAGTGATGAAATTTATTTTTACAGGAATTATTACTATGGTATATAATAGGTGTGAGTATAATTGTGTCTTTGATTACAAAACCCCTGGCATACGGTAGTAGCTAGCTAGCTATATATCGATCGGGTAAGAGCCGGCATCAGGGATACACAGGTCCAGGACTTGTTTTGTTGATAAATGATCACCCTACCTTAGAAAAAGAAAAATATTGATAAACAAACAGAAAATACCAATACATATCAACCAGGGATTGTGCACATGTGTGAGCACAAATCTGAACTTTGTTGCATAAGTTAGGGGAAAATTTCATGTAGTATCATGTATTCATTCAGCACTATAAGGGACTGGAATCGCTTTTTATATTTTGTCAAAAATGATGTCAGCTTAGTAGATGGAAAAAGCTTCTGTTTTGTGGAACAGTTTTTAAGCTTTGGAGACCCTTGTAATATAAAAAAGGGTTGCCAGGACCAAACTCGCCATAAGAAAAAATTGGTTTCATACTTATATTGCCAGCAGTGTGTACAAATACATGCCAATAATGTCCTGGATCTGGGATTTTTCTTTAAGGCCATGTGGGGGGAAAGCGAACGGTAATTTTTTTTGTCTCCTAGTCAAAAAATCTTTATTTTTAATTGAGGAAAAGACTGAAAAAATTGAGATGGTCGCATAGCTCTGCTTTGGACTGTGGTACTTTTTTATCACTTATTTTAATGGGAGCAATCTATGATCTGGGTTTGTCCTGGATGCCAGCTCTTCTTGTGACTATATAATATATATTCATTTTCTGTGGTTGTCAGCACTATAGATGAATTCGAGCGTGACGTCATTTGTTTACTTTTTAGCGGTAAGCTCCTTGGCTCTGGCATTTGCGTGGCAGGAAAAAAGATGCTAGGATTTGGTGAAGAAAGGTCTTTTACTGTGGATTTCTTCTAACGGGACATCGTTGGGGTTATAAACTATTATCGAGTGTAGGTTGATGCCTTCTGATTTATTTGAATTCATTAAAAGTCATAAGAATGCCTTTGTGTGAAGAAATGAACTGATAATTACTTTGCTTCACCTAGCGCCCCCATCTTTTATCCTGCCACGCAAATGCCAAAGCCGAAAGAGCTTACCACTGAAAATGTAAATAACGGAATTCATCTATTAGCTATAGCCAAAGAAACAAAAATCCTTCTCCCCTCTCCTTTCACATTCAATGTCTCCCACATAAACTAAACAAAGCTCCTGATATTGGGCCAAGGTTGGAAATGACTGCTGTACTACTCTGGTGGCTATCTCCAACTTAACCTGACTTTTACGAACCTGGTATATTTGAAGTAATCATCAATACACTTGGCTGCATTTGAATCTATTTTAAAACGTATTGCATTGTCGCTAAAAGCCATGGCAAGATCTGTAGCTATGAATGGTGTCAAATAGAAAAATCAGAGCAGCTATAGCTAGCTAGCTAGCGCCTCCATAATCTATTGGGACATTCTTTTCTACCTTTTTATTTGTTTACAGTAGTCTCGCTTATGTATTATGTTTTTGCTCGCTACCCCCCACACTGTCGCCATATGGCGATAAAAGAGCCCTGGGCACTACATAAGATATACAGGAAAACCGTGAGATGGCCTTGTAATCATACATCAATGCTGAAATGGTTTCCACATACGGAGAATAATAATTTATCTTCTTTATACGAAATTACAATCAAATCCAAATAACTTAAGACAGTACAAAAATAATTAAATAAATAACAATTCAAGTTGTTCTGACTTTGCGTCATTTTTCTCTTTCCACTTTTTAAATAACAATTGTTAATAAATGTAGATGGAAACCATCCCAAAATAAGTTCTACTTAATATCTTGAAATTAATCCAATCGTGCTCTTTGATCGCACTGGTGTTTTTATTCATCAAACAATAGGTTTTTAACATGTCTTGCGATTAAAAACGACTAAGAACTTAAAACACGAAAGAAGCTGAAACAAAATAAACCACAAAGAAACAGATAAATTTTTTAATAAATTTATAAGGAAAAGAAAAAGAATCATTTTTTTCAACGAAATGTCGTGTGCTGACGAAAAAACCGTACACGGTAACAATATTCTCGAGAGTGGAAAAGAAAAAGTCGATGAGGAAAGCGAGCATAATAACAATATTATGGAAACGGAAAGCTGGAAACAAACAAATGACGAGAGTTTAACAGCTGTTGCTAACAACACGAATCAGCGAAGTGCACAAACCACCCTGGATCAGGATAGAATACTCGCTAAGATTGTGAGCGAATACCCTAGTCTGTACGATAGAAGCGATAAAGGTTTCAGCAGAATCAACGACCCGCTTAACACATCTTGGCGAGAAGTGGCAAAAAATGTGAGGGTATTTCTACTGGTAAGTGGTGAAAACTTCTCACTATCCCTCTTTCTCTCTAAAATATGCCAAACAACATTTTTTATTAGGAGAACCTTCGATAATCCTCTCGGACAACTTAATTCCGCAAAATAAAGAAAATGCTTGGTGACTTTGTTGGCAACAACAGGTCAACGACAAGCTACTCAGGCTGTGTTTTTAAATTATTATTTGAAATAGACTAACACAGTCACTGTAAAAGTTACCGTATTTTGTCTCTGAGCAATACGGCTGCTCAACTTCTTTCCCAGGCCATCTTTTTATATCAAATAGACAACAGGTGGTGGGTACGAGGTTAACGGTTGCCATACTCAATACAGTTGACTCCCTCTAATTCGAATCTCTATAATTCGAATATTTCTATAATTCGAACGAGTGCTCAGTCACCGTCAATTTTCCTTAAGAAACTCTTATAGAAAACTTTCTACAATTCGAATTTCTCTAATTCGAAACTTTCTCTAATTCGAACAGTTCTTCAGTCCCTTCAGCACGATTCTCTCCCTAATTCGAATTTTAGAGTGTAAACAGGGCTTTGACAAATTCAAATTCCTGAGAAAAGCACTTGGTGATGCAACTCTTATTGTCGAAAGAGATCGTCTCTCCAATGTAAAGCTATCAAATATTCAACAGTTTTTCAAATAGAGTTTCTCTTTTGTGTGAACTATAAAAATAAAGATTGAATGAAACTTGAATTATGTTTTCTTTGAAATTAACGTAATTTCTCTCTGTAAATTCGAATTTTCACTCTCTGAAGCTGAAAGTTCGAATTACAGAGACTTTCTATAATTCGAATCTCTCTATAATTCGAACAAAAATTTTTCCCCGTGGGAATTTGAATTAGGGAGAGTCAACATCCGCAACATCCGCAAAAAGAAGTGTAGTACTAGTTGTTGCTTCAAATGTGAGACAATGTACTCGCCTGCCAAAACTATATGAAAAACAAATATTGCGGAGAAAGAAGTGTTAAAACTAAATAATCCTTTTACTTACGCAGTCTTTGGAAAATTACCACCATTTCTTTTTACGCCGTCTTACGAATATTAATGATGTTACATTACTTAATGGCTCGTTTCCATTTGACTGTATTTGTCGCTATAGCGCAAATAGTTCACGAGTTTTTTTGTTAGTGCGCTGACAGTGATTTTATAAAACTGTCACAGCACTTTTACAACCTCGACCCAACGCTCTTACTCCCAATAGAAGTGAGACAAAATAACTTCGAAAAAGTTTAAGATTTCCACTAACCTTTGTAGAGTTGTCTTTTTTCAGAAAAGCTGTAATCGCGAATTCGCGAATTTATTCACATTTTATTCATGTTTAATCGCAAAAAATTCTTGCTGACGTTAGCATAACCATTTTTCTAGATTTCTTGGATCTTCGCCGGCCCGTAGCGTTAATTGTTCCCCACCCGCCCTACACATCTCCCAAAGAAGAACTTTCTCACCCTTTCGACAGCGGAGGATTCGGCAGGCGATGCTGTTTTCCTATGTCCGAATATTTCCGAAAAACTTATGAACAGGATTGTAGTTATGGTGTCGTAAGCGAAATTGGAGAGTATAATAATATAATCTATATAATAATACGCCAGTTCCGTCTGTCTGTCTGTGACTTTTGCAAAGAGGATTATATTCTTCACTATTTTATTTGAGAAAGTCTGTAAAACATCGCCCATAAAATTGTTCTGTAATTTACCAAACTTTTACGTAAAACCTTGGTTAAACTAATATTAACGTCAAAGGAAAGTATATTAAACTAATGAAGCACAATTTTTTAAGCCTTATATCTCCCTAGGCGTTCTTCGAAAACATATGATCCTATACAATATTTTGATCAGCGTTTCCACCTCTACACATTACAATCAAAGAATAAACTAAATTTTACAATTTTTTTATGGATCTGCACTGCTGACGTCAGCAAAACATCTAAAACAATCTATTTTTCCATTGTCCTTCTGCCTAAGTGGATTTCTCCACGGGCCTTATCGACTAGTCTATATTATAATAATACGCTAGTTCCGTGTGTCTGTGACAGGCAAAGTTGATATCGTCATTTTCCTTTGATGTCGCCGTAAAAATCTTTGATGTTACCGAAAAAAATATGTCTATTTTGTTAGCGGGCTTACTTTGTTTACGTCACGTGATGAAAACGACTCAATTTGATTTGCTGAAATAAATTTAACGGCTAACTTTCCAAAAATGGTGTCCTCTCGCCACCAAAAAAACCCACAAAAGAACGATCTTGAAAAAAGTAAAATAAGTGGTTCAAAAAAGCATATTTAAAGAGAAAAAAGTCCAAGTGAAGAAGTAGAAAAGTGAAGTTGGAAGTGAAAGTGGAGCTACGTCGAGCTAGAAGTAAAGTAAATTTAGAAGTAGAAAATAAAGGCCACCAAAAAAAAGCACAGAAGAACGATCCCTTTACCTTGATAAAATGGAAAAAAGTGGTTTAAAAAAGCATAGCTATATATTTGAAAAGAAAATAGACCAAGTGAAGAAGTAGAAAAGTGAAGTGAGAAGTGGAGCTAGATGTAAAGTAAAGTTAGAAGTACAAAACAAAGGTTAGAGTTTAAAGTGGATTTGAAATCACAAATAGTAAGAACTTTGATATTTTTAGACGTTTGGTTTTTATGTCGGTAGACTCGCATTTCCCAGGAAAAGCCACAGTTTCAGATTTTACTGCGTATGTAGCCATATTTGTTTACGTTTTGTTACATAATTCATGTGCCCTGGCGCGTAACTAATGTATTGTCCTAAAATTCAAAATGCTACATAAAGCTGTTGGCTGACTAAAAAACGGAAAACTTTGGTTTGTTGAACTGTAATGTTATTAATTTTACATTACTATTGCTTCTCTTTATATGTCTTTTACTAAGCATAAATAGCTAGCTTTAGTTTTAGGTAAGTGTTCCCAGTTTAAGTATATTTAACTGGGTGTCTTAGCTACTGTTAGCTAGCTACTGTTAGCCTCCAAGTCCAGCCCATCCCATGGCTAGCTCTAACCTATGACTTCTGTTGTTATTCCTCTTTTTTAATTATCTATATCTAACTACTATAGTTTCCAAATTTCTCTTCTTTTATGAGCACGAATTATGATGTAACAAGCTAGCTAGCTACCTACAAAATCTTTCAAAGACTTGAACTTTTGCAGGATAGTAGGATGTATTTTTATGCCCAGAGAGTATAGATGAATTCCGTTGTTTACATTTTTGTTTACAGTGGTAAGCTCTTTAGGCTTTGGCATTTGCGTGGCAGGGAAAAGGATTGGGGTGCTAGGTGAAGCAAAGTAATTATCACTTCATTTCTTCAAACGAAGGCATTCTTATGACTTTTAATGAATTCAAATAAATCAGAAGGCATCAACCTACACTCGATAATAGTTTATAACGCCAACGATGTCCCCGTTGTTAGAAGAAATCCACAGTAAAAGACCTTTCTTCACCAAATCCTAGCATCTTTTTTCCTGTCACGCAAAAGCCAGAGCCAAGGAGCTTACCGCTAAAAAGTAAACAAATGACGTCACGCTGGAATTCATCTATAATTTTTTTCACATTACCTGTGCACTTTACAAGGGGGACCACATGCAATATGACAAGTGGAACGAATTTTATAGAATTTAAAGTGTGTGTGTTAAGTTATTTATTATTGTTTTGTTTCTGATTTTGTAATCTAATTGGCGATGACTGTATGCGCTGAAATGACTGATTTTTCTAAATTTTGATGTGTTTCGTAACCTTTTTGTGGAAGATTGATGGGTAATGGCAATATACGACATGCTGAATGAAATTATTTTTGTTGATTTAGATGTGTTTCTCAAAAACCAATCTGTTTTACATATTGTGTAAACTTTTGTTTATGAACCGTATACAATGTTTCCAAAATAATGATATTTTTTAATTCAAGTTTATTCTTTGCTTATTGATTTTTTGACATTCAGAATTGTTGGTAAAGGGCAGTACGGATCATCATACTAAAAAATAAATTTTTTTTGTTCTTAACTGGTTGATTTTTACATTTTGTGTAAATTTTGGTGGGAGAGAATGCAAGGTATGCAACTGAAACAAGATGCAGGCGCTGCATAAACTATCTCGCTATTAAAAATGCACAACTATGAAACATCCACAATGCGACCCAATTCTACAATTTCTGCTAACAAAAATACAGCCTATCATCCATGGTTAAAAGTCGCGCGATTGAAACGTTTATGGTCTTAAACGGCATTTAGGTGACAAAAAATCAAAATTTTGATGTCACCATCATGTTCGGCATACTTTTTTTGTTAACTTTGCCAAATTTTGTCTAAAATAAAGTAGTTTTAATTTTTGGACCAATTTTGGCCTAAAATGACATTTAGGTGACAAAAATCAAAATTATGATGTCACTATTATGTTCAGCATACCTTTTTTGTTAACTGTGCCAAATTTTGTCGAAAACAAATACCAATTTTGGCCTGAAACGTCATTTAGATGACTTCCAAGTACTTAGAGAGTTTAGGTACGAAGTTTAAATCTGTGACGTTGCAATTGACTATTTGGGACATTTAGTTAGTTACGAGTTGGAAACCTATCCTCGCAGGCGAGATAGTAAAAAGGAAAAAAAAAAGGAAAAATAGTTACCAAGATGAGATTCGAACACACGACTACTCCCGTGTCGGTGCTCAGAGAGCCAAAAATTTCCATTTTGGGACGGACAGCTGTATTTGAATATACTCCTCGCAGGCGAGATAGTAATGACTGATTTTTGTAGATTTACATTTAATGTTTTCTAAACTATGGCTTTTTCATATTTCTGTATAAGCTTTTAAGGGAAAGACAATATTTAAAATGTGTAAAGAACTTATTTTTGTTGATTTGTGCTAACTCTTGCAGGCCAACTTTTTGACATTCAGAATAAAATACCTAGGGTTTTCAACATCATCACTTATAAGATGTACATATTTGAGATGCGTTATTTCTGACATTGTTATTATCCGTGTTGTGACTGTTGGTGTTCTTACTGTCGGTTTTGTGAGTATTGGTGTTGTGGGTGTTGATGTTGTGAGTGTCGTTGTTGTAACTTTTTATCAACTAGATTTTGCACCTTGCAAGCTGTTCTTTTTTTATTTTGTGTAAGATTTGACATTTGACATTTTGTGTAAGATTTTAAGAACATTTTTTTTCTATATGCATTGCTTACGTCAGCAAAACATCTAAATAAACTTATTTTCTTAATGGCCTTTTGCCTAAGTGGATTTTTCCACGGGCCTTATCGACTAGTCTATATAATAATACGCTAAGTGTGTCTGTCTGTCTGTGACAGGCAAAGTGGATGTGTTCATTTTCCTTTGATGTCGCCGAAAAAGTTATGTCTTCAATTATCTGACGTTACGACGCGATGTCAATATTACTATTTTAACGTCAATATCCTATATTAAATTAATGAAGCCCTTACAGTGCACCTAAAACTTTGAGGCCAAATAACTTGGAAACGAGGTGGTGACGTCAATGATTTTTCACCGCGTGGGTAACTAGGGACCACCTAGGACCAATTTGGGTAAGTTTCCCCAAACCTGGGTCCCCGAATCCGTTTCGGAATGGACGGGTTCATGACGTCATCAAAAAACCTTCAAACCCCAATATCTCTGCAACCGTTTGTCAAAAGTACATCATCCTATACATTTTCTTGCTCAGCGTTTCAAGATCTATACGATAAGGGCAACGGGTAACCAAATTTTTTAAAAAATAATCTTTATATTTTGGCAGGTCCGTGGTGACGTCATCAAAATTTCTAAACCTTTATAATCTTCTTAACTGTACATCAAAAGTACATGATTCTATACATTATTTTGATCAGAGTTTCGATCTCTACACAATAGAGGCAAGGGATAAATAAATTTCCTAAAAAATATTTTTTGTGTATTGCAGATGTCATCAAAATTCAAGTGATGCTTCTCTTTTTCATTGTTCCCCTGCCTAAGTGGATTTCTCCACGGGCCTTATCGACTAGTCTCTATAATAATACGCCAGTTCCGTTTGTCTGTCTGTGACTTTTGCAAAGTGGATTATATTCTTTACTATTCTCTTCGATAAAGTCTGTAGAACATCGCCCATAAAGTTGTTCTGTAATTTACCAAACTTTAACGTTAAAATAATATTAACGTCAAAGGAAAGTATATTAACATAAGTGAAGCCATTACAATGCACTTAAAACTTTGAGGCCAAATAACTTAGAAACGAGGTGGTGACGTCAATGATTTTTCACCGCGTGGGTAGGACCAATTTGGGTACTTTTTCCAAACCTTGGTCCCCAAATCCGTTTCGGGAATGAACGGGTTGATGACGTCATCAAAAAATCTTCAAACCCTAATATCTCTGCAACCGTTTGTCAAAAGTACATGATCCTATACATTTTCTTGATCAGCGTTTCAAGATCTATACGATTAAGGCAACAGGTATACAAATTTCTAAAAAAAAATTTTGGGTTTTGACGGGCCATTGCTGACGTTAGCAAAATTTTTGATCCCTTATATCTCCTTAGGCGTTTGTCGAAAACATTTGATCCTGTACATTGTTTTGATCAGCGTTTTAACCTCTACACATTACAGGCAACGAATAAACTAAACTTCGCCAAATTTTTTTTGTACCTGCACTGCTGACGTCAGCAAAAAATCTAAAACAACCTATTTTTTATTGTCCTCCTGCCTGAGTAGATTTTTCCACGGGCCTTATCGACTAGTCTCTATAATAATACGCCAGTTCCGTCTGTCTGTGTCTGTCACTTTTGCAAAGTGGATTATATTCTTCACAATTTTCTTTGATAAAGTCTATAAAACATCACCTATAAATTTGTTCTGTAATTTACCAAACTTTGATGTTAAAATAATATTGACGTTAATCAAAGTATATTAAATTAATGAAGCCATTACAGTGCACTTAAAACTTTGAGGCCAAATAACCTTAGAAACGAGGTGGTGACGTCAATGATTTTTCACCGCGTGGGTAACTAGGGACCACCTGGGACCAATTTGGGTAAGTTTCTCAAACCTGGGTCCCCAAATCCGTTTCGGAATGAACGGGTTGATGACGTCATCAAAAAACCTCCAAACCCTAATATCTCTGCAACCGTTTGTCAAAAGTACATGATCCTATACTTTTTCTTGATCAGCGTTTCAAGATCTATACGAGGAAGGCAACAGGTATATAAATTTCTAAAAAATTTTTTTGTGTTTTCACGGACCTTTGCTGACATCAGCACAATTTTTAAACCCTTTTATATCTCCTTAGGCGTTCCTCGAAAACATATCATCCTATACATTATTTTGAACAGCGTTTCAACCTCTACACATTAAAATCAAAGAATAAATTAAATTTCGCCAAATTTTTTTGGTATCTGCACTGCTGACGTCAGCAAAGACCTATTTTTCCATTGTCCATCTGCCTAAGTGGATTTTTCCACGGGCCTTATCGACTAGTCTCTATAATAATACGCCAGTTCCGTGTGTCTGTCTGTCACTTTTGCAAAGTCGATTATATTCTTCACAATTTACTTTGATAAAGTCTATAAAACATCAGTTATAAATTTGTTCTGTAATTTACCAAATTTTGAGGTTAACACAATATTGACGTCAAAGAAAAGTATATTGACATTAGTGAAGCCATTACAATGCACTTTTAAAACTTTGAGGCCAAATAACTTGGAAACGAGGTGGTGACGTCAGTCATTTTTCACCGCGTGGGTAACTAGGGACCACCTGGGACCAATTTGGGTAAGTTACCCAAACCTGGGTCCCCGAATCCGTTTCGGAATGGACGGGTTGATGACGTAATCAAAAAACCTTTAAACCACAATATCTCTGCAACCGTTTGTCAAAAGTACATGATCCTATACATTTTTTTGATCAGCGTTTTAAGATCTATACGATGAAGGTAACGGGTATATGAATTTCGAAATAAAAGATTTTTGTACTTTGCGGGGACTTTACTGACGTCAGCAAAATTTCTAAACCTTTGTATCTCATTAACCGTTCGTTAAAAGCACATGATCCCGTATATTATTTACACATTTACAGGCAACGGATAAACTAAATTTCGTCGAATTATTTTTTTGTATATGCACTGCTGACGTCAGCAAAGCTCCAAAACAACCTAATTTTCCATTGTCCTTCTGCCTAAGTGGATTTCTCCACGGGCCTTATCGACTAGTAAATAATAATAATAAAAGAGCAAAATGTGATACCTCCTTTTCTGGTAGCTACCTAGGTTAGCATAAATGTGATAGAGCTGCTAGCCAAGAATAAATTTCTTACTTGTATCCAACTAAAGCTAGCTAACAAAAATAAAATATTTCTTACCTAATAAAATACATGACTTATACAAAAAGTATAAAGTTCCCTTTCACAGAGGCTGGCTTACCAACCAGCAAGAGTGATAGCTGTAATTTGGCCACGGAACTATGGCCACACGAAGCACCCTGTGAGGATAACATTATTTACAATCTGTATTCAGATTAGTCAACTGACTGGTTGAGAATAAGAAATCTTATTGGCTTTTGAAAAAATGGAAATTTCCCGAGGTTAATTGTTTTAGCCTGGATATCATTGATCTTGTAGTGTTCAGGCTCTTCACTGACTCTTTCTATATGTCTATCTTCCCCAGGCGATTTTAAAGATTCCGCCTCGCTTGGCGGGAAAAAAATAACGATTTGGGTGTTGCATGTACCCTTCAGCATTTATTCTAGTAATCTTACTGTTTTAAGACTAAAAACTTGCTAGAGGTCATTAAAACTATTGTTAGTCTGGAGGTGTGTGGTCACAAGGGGCGAAATTGCATCTCATTCTTCCATAGTTGCACAAAAGACTTAGGTATAATAGAAATAAACGTGAAAAAATATTCATTATATACAGTCAGTTCTTCATAATAACTTTACTTTAACCTTGTATATGCAGGTAAAATTGTACAGGTTTATTTCCGGTCTTGTTTGTAGGTGAAGAAGCGTGTAGGTTATTCGAAGTGTTGAAAAAACGGTACAGCAAGAAGAAAATGAATTACAAAAGAGCGTCACACAGTTCAAGCTCTCCAGAATTTGTACACAAGTGCCAGCGCGACTTGGAGAAGTATTCGTTCATGAAATGGCTTGAGCCATTCATTCGTTTTCGGTCTTCAAAATTAGTTGATGGAACACGTTGTTACGATGAGTACATAAATGATGAAGCAACTGAGGATGATCCGGCTGAAGCGGCGCAAACAGAATCTATAATCCGTGAGCATCGTGGCGAACAAAACGAAAACAGGCAGCATCAGATGGGTTTCCATCAAGTACCGGCATCTATTGGCAGATATGTTTTATCAAAATATGCGGCTGTTGATAATCGAGTAACATATGAACGCGGTAATGAGAGACTTTCTTCACTGTCTTCTTTGCCCACGCAAGTTGAAATGGTAGACTTGAGGAAACGAAGTATTACAAACATACAAGAGGAAAGCACACACCCGAAAATTTCTAGGGTGGGGTGTTCCGACGTTGTTCCACAAACGCAACCTTCTTTGGTGTACGAAACAAAGGTGCTGAAGGATGACGATGACTTGTTTGCAGCAATGATTGTGAGCCAGCTAAGAAAACTAGACAAGCGCGAAAAATGCGTTGCAAAGCATGACATAAGCAACATTTTGTTCAAAGCACAACTAAAACAAATTGATCAGTCTGAATAAGCGAGACAAACAGTCAAACGGAAAATAACGATGGTTTTGAAGACTACTTTTAAAAAGAAACAACTTTTAAAGAGTCATGGCTGCAATTTTCTAAGTCAGTTATACAATTTGTATATCCAAGGATTTTATAGAGCCAGGTTAATTAAGTTTGATAATTTTCCTTATTTGTCCATTTTAATGTAATTTACTGGATTGGGCGTGATCTGACCAAAATCACAATAAAAAAAATCGTATTTCTAATAAAAATATGCGACTTTAAAGTAGGATTTTCGTGGGTGGGTCAAAGCCCACCTCGAAAAAGGTATGTTGAGGACAAATTGTGCCAATATATCATAAGAAAGATTTAGTTCATCAATTTTAATGGCTTCTGTGGCCGAAATCAATTTCACTAGCTAATGGGATCCAGATCTGCAAGTAAAAGACTATCTGACGTACATTCTATAGTTTGGATGCGAATAGAAAAAGGACTTGCCATAATAACTGGTAAACGTTCCTTCAACAACTAAGATTATATTGGTACTAGTTATTTAAACCCGAGGAATAATCCACTAATTGTCTTTTTAAAATTTATTGTGCTTCTTATCACAAAAATGTTTGTTAGCAATTTCATTAAGAAGGCTGAAAAAACGTTTTAAAAGAAAACCCCTGGAGGAATCCACTCAAGAACATTTAAAATTTATTTATGTTTTATATCACAAAGTGCTTTGTTGTCAATTTCAATATAAAAGTACGAACAATGAATTAAAGAAATTAACAATAATAACAACGTTAATTGCCTGTGACTTATGTGCACAATAATTTATAACAAAGCACTTGTCACGGTAAATTTATATTAGCATGCAATGAAATTCTTAACTAATGAAATCGTTTTGTTTTATCACATGATTTGTTCTAGCCAATTACAATTGTAAACAAAACGTTTTTAAAATACGGAACGTTCTTATAGGGGATATATTATAGACGCTTTTAAAGAAAATTGTAAAAAATATAATCCACTTTGCCTGTTACAAACAGACAGACACAGTCTCTGTATTATTATAGAGATAACTTTGAAATTATTCACACATTCGTTAGAATGTTTGTTTGGTTCCATATGCGATCTTGTTGCTCGTCGAAAAGTTGAAAGAGCTGCACTGTATATCGTATGTTTAGGGGCGCCGTAATGTGAAGAAATGCCAATCGCGGATTATATCCAATCCTTTTTAGAGCGCGCATTCCGTCCATGCAGTTCCTCCGAACTTGCCTTCACATGTTTCGTACAAGTGCAGTACGTGCAAGACGCAGAAAAAGAAGTGATCGAATGAGAGGAAGCTTTTCTCTTCTCGATATTATCTTGCTTTATTACTCAGTTGTTTTCGTAACATTGCTAGCCATTTAGTTGCTTAATGCTGATTTATGCTTTAGCGGGTCATTATATACTAGCCCTTCCAGCATTGCCAAGCCCTGTTCAGCTTTGTTAAGCCTTGTTTCTTGACCTCTTTTGACTTCCATTTTCTTAGTTATTATAATTGGTTTATTTGGTACACATATTGGTTATATATAGTATCTTATCTTCAAAAATGATAACCGTAGAGGCTTATCGAGCATGTGTTCGTATTTTTTATTTAAAGCAATGATATGCATAAAAGCCACATTTCATTTCATTTTTTGTTGTCTCCATATTGTTTTTTGAAACATGCGTTGTATGTTAATGGCAGATTGTTACTGTAATTATTCCAAATTTATCGTTACTTTGCGGAGATGTAGAAATTAATCCGGGACCAACATCATGTCATATCAAATCTATTATTAAATCTAAATTTAGCGGAACTGCTGGCATACAGTGTATGTGTAACTCCATAGTAGCTATTTGTTGGTCATCTGTCAAAAAAATTCAAAATGGAAGGAATTCGATTTGGATTATATATTAGACTATTGCGATGCATTTCAAACAATTAGGGGTAAATCGGTCTATAGAGTTCCATGAATTACCAACAGTATTGGAAATAATAAATTGCCAAGTCTATATATCTTACCTTGCTAAATTTTCAGTATTACTAGGCGATCAGTGTGCAATCGACAATGGATTAATTTTAGTACATAAAAATATGTGGTGAAAGTCATGTTTACTTATTTGATCCTCATAGCAGAAATCAACAAGATCAATCCTGTGAAAATGGATGTTCTGTTCTTCTGAAATTCAAAAAAATTTTCAATGGTACAAAAGTACATCAGTCAGTTTTATGCAGAAAGATTCAGCATGTTTGCGAATAGTCAGTGTGATATCCAATACAAACAAATTACCATTGCTGAAGATAGTTCTGTTCAAATGTTTCGTGGAATTGCTCGAAAGCGTAAATTTGATGACTTTTCTGAATGTTCCGATGGTCACCCAAGTTCCAAATTTGCATTTATGTTGAAACGAAGGCGTGATAAATACCAAGGCAAATTAGGCAGTGAAATACATAAGACCATGTTAAAGCAAAAGCGAGATAAATATCGAAGCAATTTAGACACCGAAGGGCATAAAACCATATTAAACAAATGCAAAAGATATATGAAGATGAAATAGGCACTAAAGAACATCAGACCTAGCAATTGCAAGATAAACATCACGAAATATCAAAATAGGTTATCAAGACAAAACAAGTAGTGTGTGGCTTTTCCAGTTTAGGAATCTTATTCCATCCACAGACCCTAGAGAGGGCTCACGCTACGGTTTTAAAAGTCGACGGACCAACAGTCAAGCTTCTTGCAAAAAACATATTACCTAATTACAGGAAATTAACGAATCATGAGATTAACGGGAATCGTCGAAAATCTTTTCCTGTAACAATTAAATTATTTCCTGCTACAAGGTATATTATCATATGGTTAGATTTTTTCTCGCACTGTTTATTTGTTTATTTTCTACCAAGAGAAACGAGTGCGATTTTTACTTATTTTTTAAATCTACAGTGCAAAAAGCTGATATTTTTTTCTGATTGGCTGAAATAGCGTGCAAAAAGCTGATATTTTTTCCTAATTGGTTAATAACTCGTTGAGTAAAGTTATTGTTTTCTTGAAAAACGCGATCTTGTCGGTAAATTTTTTTCCATAATTTATTTTTACGAAACATAAACTAACAATAAATCATGAATATTCACAGTTCAATTAATCTTTTGTTTCGACAGAGTCATCAAAGAGAAGCATAAGCAAATATTTTTTTCGATATAAGCGCAATAACGAACGATTTCCCACTACAAGCGAAGAAGAATCTACAAGATAAATCACTGCTTTTACTTTAACTAATTTGCATTGAATTAACATGAATATTTTACTCTAAAATTTATTTTCATTAAATTTCATTGAGGCGTGACATAAACAAGCTTTGTTTTTCTTTTAAAATAACTACCATCTCGCGCATAATTTTTCGTAAATTAAAAACAAAATTATATTATATATACACATATTAACTTGCAATAATTTTTTTCGCTGCTGAACTTTATAAACCGTGATTGAAATTGAACAATCATCTGCCGAGTATATCCAATTAATACAATGATTTATGCTCGGTTTATATGATAAACTAGTTATCGCACTTGTTCTTTTTTTTCATTTTTTAGTTCTCGTATATTTCACTCGCCTAAAGGCTCGTGAAATATGTAAACAAGAACATAAAAAACTCAAAAAAATATATTCGCATATTTTTGACGGCACTGTGCGATAACTACTACTTATTTTTTATACTCTGCTAAAAAGTGTTCTTGTCAGCCAAGCGCCAGCAAAAAACGAGATTCAAATAATGTGTGAACACGTTTTCTTGATTTTTAATTTATCTATTGTGTTGTCGGGTGAACGCAATATCTGGAAAATTGAACAAATTAAAATTCTCAGTAAACATATAAATTTTTCAAAAATCCATATCCATATTTTATATAAAAACGTGAATTGCGGTGGTTTTAGTGAGCTTTTACAAGCTATTAAGTTGTGACATATCAGACAGCATGTTAAATCTTTTCTATAACTTAATGGATCATTGTTAAGTATTTCCAAATAATTTACCCATGAATCTATCTAGTGCAAAGCAAAGCAAAGCACGGTAATCTTTACTGTTAGACCATTGGTATTATTTTAATTATATATTATATCAAAGAGGTCTTTTTAAACCTCCTTGATTATATTAACTGACTTGACGCAAAGAATCTTCACGACGTTTTAATCATTATTTCAGTAGTTTGGTAGTTGTATTGACAGGGTGACGAAACGAAAAAGAATTGAAGTTTACATTTTTATCATATTTAGGGGTGGCAAATCATATACTAGAGTTAGTTGTGACCCCTGAAAAAGATTAAATAGAAATAGCAAGTTAAAATTCTGGGAGAATTTTCAAAATTGTAAAACATTTGACCAAATTTAGGAGGTTTTAGGAGGATCTAAGTAAATAAGATAGTGCCAGTTGGCTGTAGGTACTGTATATTTCTTGTTTAGGAACCTTTCAAATTTTGTCATCTGTTAAACATACTCATTAACTCCATTTATTCTAATTTCCTCTACATAGCTCTCCCCAAAAACATAAGGAGTATAATTAACCACAATTTCTGTTAACTAATCAGATGATACATACATATATAGAATACTATTTGTTTCATAATAAATACTTAGTCGTTAATTACATGAGAACTTGAAGACAGAAAAATATCAAAAATAAATAAGACTTGTCGTAAGCCCATAGAAAAATCCATGGGATTTTGCCCGTCGCAACAAAGTCGCTAAAAATATATCGCATTTACATTTTAATGTGTTTTTTAATCTTTTTTTTTTTTAGAAATTTTATTACAAATCAGTAAAGAGGGATTTGAAATAAAGGTCTATCTATAGTACTTTATAAACATACACGTTACAACTAGGTAGAGATAGGCTAATTATGAATGGCTGAGATGAATAGCTAAACACGAATGTTTTGCACGCATCAACATAACTACACTCTGTTTCAAAGCTACCATTATAAATGTCAAGCGTAGAATATCTCATCTTCATTTTTCACAGGATGCAAAACAGGTTCAATATCTGGGTCCACGTGACCTTGCTCGATTTGAGCACTAAGTTCTTGCCATTTGTCTTTGTTTTTCTTTGCACCTTCCGCCAAAACTGCCAAATTTTGATTAAATTCTGACAAAATCTGAAAAAAGAAAAACATTTTATATTTTTCCCCTGCTATCAACTTCATTCCAGGGTAAGACAAAGAAATAGGATTATCGCAAGCTTTGCAATATCACAACTGAGGGCGTAGCGAAATTTCAAATTTCTCAATTTTAATGCTGCATATACAGTGGAATCTCTCTATCTCGACTACTCTCTATGTCGAACTACTCTCTATCTCGAACTAAAGTCTCGGTCCCTTTGTGGTCCGCCTAAGGTATTTTCCTTTCTTTATCTCGAACTTTCTCTATCTCGAACAAATGTTTTGGCCCCTTGCGAGTTCGAGATAGAGAGATTCTACTGTAGTTTGTCTATATTCTCAGGACATATATTTGGATTTGATAAATGTGTAGTTTATTCTACCCAAATTACCCATATTGACTCTAGGGTTGTTGCGTTTGACGACTGACCGTGCAGGCCAGACCAAACACTTTCGTTTAAGAAGGGAAAATCTGGCAACACAAACAACATGAAATCCTCACCTGATACACTGGTACTCCCATCATTTGAAAAAATTGTACTTGTAATTTTGGTAACTGCAGTATGTACTTCCGATCCATCATTTGCTAAAGACAGTAAACACACTAAACTTAAAAATCTGAATAATACATCTTTACAAAAGCATTCGTAACACGCATTCAATTTGATAATATGATGTCTAAAAGCAGTGCTTCTTCAGTACTACCCGAAAAAATAGAAAGTTTCGTTAAATGGTTCCTAACTAACATTTTTTGACACTAGAATTTTGTTTTTGTTATCTGCTTCGGCCTTGCCTGTTCGTCTTAACTAAACAAATTTCAAAAATATGTATATATACCCAGCCTGAATCTGAACCATAGATGTATTTTAAATTACTTTCTCATGGCCTGAATTTACAACAGTCGTTGCCATAGTAGTATCAAACGCTAGACAAACGTTGCAGTGGCAATAACCAGTGGCAACATAAGTCGAAAAATTTAAATTGTTACGTCAGTGGAAATAATAAAATTATTGCAAATCTTTTAATTTTTTTAAAAAAGGCTGAGCAAAATACACTGCAAAATGATGCTGAACGCAGGAAGGAAGAATTGTCTGCAAGAATAAGTACAAACATACTTTCGGTTCAACATTCAGTTTGTCTCTTTCGATATCTCCTTGATGAAAGAACTCACTTGTTACTAGGTGTACCACCTGAAAAATCAAAGTTGTCTATTATGAAATTAAACAGCAACCTGTGTCCTGTTTAGGAAAACATAGTGCGATCTCTTTAATTAGATTGGATAAGAGTTTTAATCTTGCTCAAGGCAAATTCCAGCCATCGTAAATTACGGATTAAGCGCTCAGTGACGGTACTTTACTTACAAAATATCCTTTTAAATAACTCTCTGTACAAAAAACTAGCATATTTTTAGCTCCAAAAAGAGAACGCAACCGGAAAGATTAAATGTCTAAACACTGCTTTAGATTAAATCGTTCATAGCCACAGCTCACAGCGTTTATGCTAATTTCCAGTACAATAAAGATGGCAATGTTTTCAAATTTTTTATTGAATATTTAAAAAGCTACCCTTCAAGTCTTCAAGTGATTAAAAGTTGACTTGTCTTAACGTCCAAAGCTGCTAAAATACAGACGTCGCGGCCAGAAAAACTTGTTATGTGCTATGCTTATTATCGCTAGTTAAAGGGAAGCAGTTATTATCTCAAAGTTTGACTTGGTGATGTTGATAAATTATAAGTATATTAAAACTCTATATTTTCACAAAAGGGCGCATTGCGAAGTAAAGTTATTCACAATGCTCCACGAATCTTATTAATAAATACAACTTTTAAGTTGAAGAGAAGAGGGTCAATTTAATAGAGAAAATATGGTACGACAGAATGCTCTATGGTACACTATCAAACTCTCCCACCTGGATATACATCATCAAATGAAACTCAATGGCAATATAATTCACCTACCCGTTTTTGTATATCCCATGGTTTTGTAATTCCACTTAAATCACAAGCAGTCATCAACATGCTACGTAACATCGCTCTGTTTTCAGGTTTACTTGTATCAAATGAATGGGTTTTTATAGCAGTAGAGAATGTTTGACGTTGTCTAAAATAAATTTTATAAACTTAGATGTAAAACATGGAAGAAGACCTTTTTTATAGATTTTGTTATACATTAGGATGCGTTAGTAAGAAAGTTTATGATTTGTTGTTTTTAGATTTGCACGTTATAACAGAGCAATTTTATGCTTAGTAGCGAGATTTTATGGTGCATAATAACTAAACGCGCTATATTCGGCATGTTGGTTTTTACTTTAAAACTTTTTGCACATTTTATTTCTTTCTTGAAAATTTTGGCACTTAACACCCGCTAGATTACATTATAATATACATTGCCTGAAAATATCAGTTTCGTAATTATTTGATTTATATTGGCAATTAAAGAAAAATTTTGATACATTTTCTGGTATCATTAATAAAAAAGACGTATGAAAGAACATTAATTTAGCTAAGTCCAAGAAACAATATAAAATATAAAACCTTAGACCTCTTCAATCATACTTTTAGCACAACATTGTATTTTGGCTGTAATAACATTTTGATGATGTCATCAGCTAATAAGATTTATACTACAGTGGAACCTCCTTAAAGCGGACATCCTCTAAAGCGGACACCTTCTTAAGACGGACAAAAATTTTGTCTTGTTCGATCTCCTAATAAACCCTTATAATAAAACCTCTCCAAAACGAACAGTCTAAAGTGCACACCTCTTTAAAACAGATACTTCTTCCAGGTCCCGCACGGTTACGAAAAACCTCTCCAGGGAGGACACCTCTCTAAAGCGGAAAATATCTCTTGTCCCTTAAGTGTCCGCTTTAAGGAGGTTCCATTAAAATTATTTTCTTTGGCTTATGCTAAATTGTTGCCAAGTGTCATCCTCTCAGCTTTATTGAGTTCGAATTTGAAAGAGAGAGATGCCTATATGCCTATAAAGCCCAAACGTAATAGGGAATCCATGTCAAAAATCTTTTTAGTTGTAAATTCAAAATAGATTGATAAAGGCGTCTGACCAAAAGAAGCGGAAGATTTGGACTGACTAACAACGGTCCAAATTATTCACCGACGATTTTAAAGGGGTGCAGGTATATCGTCAATAGCTATTTGCCGTGTGAAATTTTTAGAAACACATATTGAAATAACACCAGCTACACTCTTGAGAATGTTAAATTTTACAGTCAAAGCTCAAAAATCCGTAACGTCAATAAGAAAAACTGTGTACAAGAAAAAATTGGTACCTGATGTAGTTGGACAAATCTGTTGCTAATATTGCATGCTTGATGAGTTTCATAATCTTCCGGTATTCCTCAGATTGCAAATGTCCAAAAACATTGTTTCCCTGTGAAAAAAAAACCATTTTTAATTTTCTTTTTACAGGTTAGAATAATTCTACTCAAGGGAAACAATAGCAATATTTGCTACAAGACAGACCAGCATGTAAGACGCATTCTCAATGATTCACAAAAGTAAATAAGAAAACTGTGGACAAGGTTTTACAGAACATTAAGCTTGTCTTATCTGGAATAATAAGACATTCTATTACTGCCCAATTAAGTGTTATATTTTCTAACATTTAGTTAGTAAAACCTAAGTAAATGTGTAGAACAACAAGACCGATTGCTGTGAAAACAAAACCTAAAACAAAGGATTATATTGAGTAGCCTTACTTCACTATTTAATATCATGATCGCTCTGTTGAAGTGATGATGTTCCATCGTAGATGTACCATACAATTTGGCCAATGGTGAGTCGGTCCTATGTAGAAAATGAAGTTTTTAATAACAAGGTGGTTGTTGTAACATTTCTAAAACTCTGTTAGTTAGCACCCATCTTTTTTTTGAAGCAGGTGAGTTTCATCCAGTTGTGTGAAATGAACACCACACCTTGACAAAGATTGCACATTTAATGGATGAAGTCTTGCATTACGGACTGCACACCCAAAAGTGCTTTGACGAAATTAGAGGATCTTCAAAAGTCTTTTTCAGCTTTTGATTTGATAGAAACGATTAAACTTACTTCATTTGAAATTCATTGTTGGTACCTCGATGATCCAAATCATGGCATAAACATCCGACCAGCAAAGCTAAGCATTCACTTGAGCTTAATTGCTCACTGACCTGTCCAGTCTGCAACAACAAAAAAACAAGACATAAACATCCGCGCGGCCTCACATGTTGCAAAACCCAAATTTATAAACGCACGACAATGCCGCTAAAATGTCAAATTAAACAAATAAACAAAAAACAAACAAAAAAAACAATTAAAAACGAGAACAGACACAGACAAAATGCCATAAGAATTCTAAAAAGTCACAAGTCTTTTTTTTTTGTCAGAGTTTTAGGACCTTATTCCAATGAAGCCTAGACAAAACATGCTGTCATAGTTTCAGTCACACAAGATAACTAATTTGTTGATTATGGTTATGAACTAAAAGTAGAAAATCTTACCGTTAGAACAGCAAACATGGACTGTGTTACATTGAAAGCATGTCTCCAGTTATGATAGATGACTCTTCTGTAATTGTTTTTCACCGTAATTAAAAATCTGCATAACACCTAAAATCGGGGACAAATATATTGAGACAAAGACAGTTTGTTTGTCATTTTTTAAATACGGACAAAAGGGTCAAATTGTCAATACTCTGCAGCCAGCAGGTCGCAAGATTTTTACATACGCGTAGAACAGGAAGAGAGCGTTTAGAGTTAGTGGCATTCTCTAGCCCATCCACAAAACGAAAGTCCTCGTCGGGGCACATAAAAGTCCCGAAATTCTGAAAAAATGATCGTGCTGACATAAGATGACGAGGATAAAGTGGTAAAGTGGAATTGTTACGGGGGAAATTTAAAAACATGTGATAAGCATTGACATTCGGTATAAGCAGAAATATTACAAAACATGGCGTACTAAAGATGCAAAAAAGAGTGTTTTATTTTGCCGTTTCTATCTTCACTTTCGTTCGTGTCTTTAAAAATAAAAACACATTATGGAATTGGATGAATCTGAATAGACAGTGAAATCAAATCTAAAATTTACTCAACCGTAGCAATTCAAGAATATATATTTCATTTTGACATCAAATAAATTAAATGAATTACTTCATATTCGATCTGGTATTTCTTCAAAAAACCAAACTCCATAAACATTCGTATTGAGGCTGTCAACATTTCATGATCAAGTAAAGAAAAATCGTCGAACGTCAAACTTGTCAGGTGAAACGCACTGCATGATGGTATTACAGAGAACTAAAATAACAAGAAGTGTTAAGATTTGTTTTTTCTTTACATGACCTGACGCCAATTTTTCTCCGAACATGTATTATTTGATAATTTGATTAATAACTTTCTAGCAATAAATTTGTATGTGGGCAGTGTTGCTTTTAAAACTTAAAACCGCTCTTTTAATGCACTTTACAACACTAGCCTTAAATTTGTCAAAAATATATCGCGGCAGTTAGACGCCAATTTAAATTTCAAAGTTATTTGACAAAAGACGCAAGTTGCATACAACAGTCTAAATCTTAACTACAATCTTGTATAAAAACAGCCTCAACCAGATCACCAAATTTAGCCAATATTAAAATGTGTATAATAAAAATATTTCTCTGTGTTTCGGAGTTTAATTAAGGAAAAGAAGTATGTGGACTATTGTTATCTGTCTTTTTTTCTTGCCAAAAACTTTTGTTTCTATAGAGTATAATGATTTCTTTTAGTCGTATCTGCGGTTGGTCATATCTCACGTTAATTTTCACACCTCTTCTAAAGCTTCTTTCATCAAATTTTTTTTCTAACTTTGCCAGAAAATTCCATTATAATTTTTTTAGCGCAGCAAAATAAATGAAAACTAAACAAAATAACAAAAAGAAAAGGAAAAAAAATCACTAAAATCTGTCCCAGCGATGAGAACCACATCTCAATGTAGCAATGTTACCTTTAGTCTGTCCACATCTGATTGTCGAGCCGCTGTATGATACGAGAGTGCCTAGGAAGTAAAAACAAGTCAATATTTAAGCGTTTCTTAGACGCACAACTTCTCTTGATTTGAAAGTTAAAGTTGTGTATACCTCTAAAGCAACTTTCTGACGTGCTTGTCCCTTTAAGATATTATCATACATGATGCAGTTGTTGATGCCAAGACCAGCAAATATTGCAAATGCCTAGAAAATGAAATATTGTTTTTGATTTTGCTAAGTAAATTAACGAGTAAGAAATGAGTCAAAAGAGAAACCAACCTCCAACAGTTTTTCTTCGTTGCTAGTTAAAGGTACTCCATTTACTCGTTCACTTAATTTCAGAACACCTAAAAGGGGGAGAGGTTTGATTGAGAATCAAATGCAACTAATAATTGATTTAATTTTTTTTTGCTCAAAACTGTTTCCACATTTTAGTGTGAAAAGTAAGATCATAATTTGTGTTCCGGTGAATACTCATGCATTTATAAGCACTGCCTTAAAAACAATCCAACTTCATGTCATACAGTGAATCCTCACAACCAACCTAAGCCGTACATGCGCAAAAGAGTAAAGCACGTGTTTTTGCGTAAAAAGTAGACGTTTTCCTTGTACTTGCCGAGAAGTGAATTTAAAAGAAATTTTCCGGCAAAAATAACAAGAGGTGACGCAATGTTTTCAGAATAAACCAAACATATCTGTTTCAGCTTGCTGCTTATTGTCGTTGTGGTTTGCTAGAACCACTCATTTTTATTTTCGCATGAAAATTTTCGCGATTAAAGAAAGATGCGGGACAAGAAACTTTGGTACGCTTTCAGGTTTTTGGATATTCATAAATGTTTTTAAAAAAAGAAAGATAAACCGGTCAATTGTCTCTTTCAGTAACTTTTTCCCACTTATCGTTGCTTTCATTGTGATTTAGACATTTAGATATGAAACTTATCCCGTTTGAAGATGGGAGAGGTCAAAGATTTGAAACGGTAAAAATGGCAGAAAAAAAACTTTGGAGGGTCGAGATTTTGTGGTGTCGTGGGAAACACTTTCGCAATTTTTATTTTTTGTAATGCTCCAACACATAAACCTTCTGGCCTTAAAGTAAAACAAAACCACAAAACATGGAATCATATTGAAATGTAAATTATCTACCTATTATTTGTGTGACGTTATTTCTGATTGGTATACAAATGTTGCCTTTATCTTGAGTAATTCCACTTTGCACAGAACTGATTGGTGTTGAATGTAAAATCAACTTTTTATCCTATCCGCAGTGATAAAGATAGAAACATGGTTAATATGTTAAAGAAGGAGTAAGTCATAAATAATATGGAAAGAGTTAATCAATCTAAAGGAAATGAATTTTTACCTTTCTTGAATTTAAAACATTAGGATCTGATACTCCATCAATAAATGGATCGAAATTTGATGAGAAAACCATACTATCGCGTTGAAACCTTACAAAAGAATAAAAAATATTTCAAAACGTTGCAAATGTAAAACTTAGTTTTGATTTTGCTAACGGTGGCTGGCAATCTTAGATATGCTGTTGTTTTTGCTATAATATTTTTAAAAATAACATGGCCATAAGTCTAAACCATCTTACGATCTTGACATTATGACTACGCAAATAGTTTACGAAAAACAGCGGACAATGAAAAGGCAAAAGCTATTCAACGAGTTATAATAACCAATCAGATTTATCGGCCATCAATTTTTACGCAGACACTACATTAATGCCAACACATCGGCGTTAATTTCGACAATATTTACGCCAAAAAAATCGTAAAAAGCACCCAAATCACGTTTCTTTTTTCTGTAAAAATTTACACTTTTAGAGCAGTCGTATCTAAAATAAGGTCCAAATAAATCCACACTTATCGCTACGTCGTATTGCAGAGACCTACTTTGTGCATCGCAACGTATTGGACGCAGTGCGACCAGCAATGCAGAAATTTTATTTACCTATGAAATTCTCAACTAAAGGTGGACTACTATATTCAGTTCTTCTTGTGTAACTAAACCTTCTGAAGGTTCACTCATTCACAGAGCAAGTAAAACACATGTGTAATATGTACTTACTTTGAGAATCTATGCTCTGCTTTAGATTCCGATGACGTCATTTGGAATAATTTTGAGAATATTCGACGCTATATAAATACGATAAAAAAAACATGGCATGATTTTTTTTCATACGTATTTTGTTTATTCACTTTAGATTTCCAAAATGGTAGTTCTTACATCGTCGCTTTCTTTGGGATCGTCAATCAGCATCAAAGAACATTTTCGACATTCGAACATTTCAATAGCTTTATTCAATACTTTCTGTATGACTTTATTTAAAGATGACTGCTCTTCAAATACCTCATGTGATAATTCTAACAAAGCCTAAAACGGAAACAATACTTCGCGCTTGCTATGAGAATAAAGGTGTTTGAAAGTTATTTCTTCCTTACTGACTATGAAAAAGCAAAAACAAAGAAACAAGAAGTACGACGATGAGGTTGGTTGTTGATTTAATTATTTAGTCATGAGAAAGCAACGTCGTCCCCAGGCCTAGTTACTTCTTACCATCGCTGTGCTTTCTGATAATTCGAGCAAAATAGGTGCTTGGGTCAAGCACAAAAAAAACAGAGAAAAACCATCTTACGGGCAGAGTCTTTACAAAATTTCTTGGTGTATTCATGGCAATGTAAAATTAGCGGGCTTTCTAAACTCTAAACCTCAAGATTAGGTATTACAATATCTACAACTTTAACCCTATTCGGTCCGGGGTTTTTCGAAAATATTATGACCGGGGGGGGGGGGGGGGGCGGATTCCGCCCCCCCCCTCAATAACTTTTCATAGGCTTGTTCAAATTGAATCAAACTTGGCACACTTATAGTAAGTCACAAAAGGAACAAAATGGCGGCAATAAATTTTTGCTTGCGTCAGCACATTTTCTGTGACGTCATCAAAAGCTTGAAATTTGTTCAAAATGCCACCATCTGCTTAAAATTGAATTACTTTAGTTCTAGATCGTATTTTAGCATTCTGTTTGAAGTTTCTGAAAGCTACATAAAAGTTATTTAACATATTTTCCGGTTTTTATGTGGATGGCATGAAAAGTTGCCAAAAATTGCCCGAAAATCCGTTTTTTAAAAAAATCGGAAAATCGGATTAATCACGTGTCCAAAACATGGGAAATGATTATCCTTGATGAAACAAAGTTGTGTTGTAAGTTTCAAGTTCTAAGGATAATCCTAACAAGAGTTATTATATTTTCCCCGTTATAAGGGTTTCATAGAGATTTTTAGGGGTAGTTTCGAGTAATAGCCAATATCAAAGCCTCTGAAAGGCATGGGACCTAAAAATTTAGCATGCAGGTGTCTAATAGATAAATATTGAAACCCAGTAAGAATCGTAGCCATGCAGCATAGCGTTAAGGAGTTATTAAGAAAAAACCGTCAGGGGGGGGGGGGGGGGGGGGGGGAATCCGCCCCCCCCGGACCGAATAGGGTTAAAGAGGCACGGCACATATGAATAAAAACGTACAATTCCAATTTAGAACAAAAATTCAACATTTCTTGAGAAACTTCGAACCTTAACTTCTCTTTAAAGTTTAAAATGGATAATTTTATGACGAAAGATCACTACAAGCAAAAAAAAAGAAGCATGATGAAAGGGGCCTTTTTTATTTTGATACGCAGTGTTACGACATTGACCAAAAAGGTTTTTTTACAACGGGGTCCATTTTTATTGTTTAACATTATAATATTTTACATGTTCAGTAACTCCTTCCGGTACATTCGATGAAAAAGTACCCCGGTTGAAAGCTGGTGTTGAAACGAATCTTTAAAACCGATTCACAAGTATTTCTCATTTTCATGAAAAAATAATTACTCCTTATTTTTATGGTGTCGCATTTTGTTCTCATGCCCTTATTTTTTACTCCGTCTGGGCTCACCGGGGTCGAAGAAGGGGCTAAGAGTTTGTCTTTGAGCTTTCTCTGTAAACTATCCCTTGGTCTTTTTGTGTGTTTTTCTTAATCCTGCGTTTCTGCGCATTCAAAGCAAGCAGTCAACTGAGAAGTTACAATCAAAATTTTGTGGAAAAGGTGATAGGTCTGTTCGCGATAGTCATTCAAAACGTTAGAGTGTCAAATAACCAGAAATATCTTCAATGTAATAGCGATAAAATAATACGTTTATGTTTTGTTTAGTTCATCTATTTTGTTATCCCTAACGGAACAGTTTCATGTTGGAAAATTCACGGGATTTCAAGATAAACAATAATTCATAACATTTTTTATCTTGTCAGACTGTCGTTATCACTCTTTTTTGGCGCAACGTTGTCTGATTACAAAATGGAAGGCATGTTTTTATTTAGCTTCACTGAGAAATCTAATGTGCAAGATTGTTTTTTATAAAGCTGAAGTAGAATCAAGAAGTATAGCATCTTTTTTTGTTCGATATCATAACTTCCATAACAGCGTTCCAAATTTTTCTTAACATTGACATCAAATTTCCTTGTACGTGAGAATGTTTTACTAGGTTTTAGACCATATACTTTCACTTACTAAGTTCGACCGGTTTACTGTTTGTGTTGCCATTATACGTAACACCAAAATATTAGCGAACTTACTCTGTTTCGATCAAATTCTTCTTTTGTTAATTCAAATATTTTTGCATTTGTGATACTTGATCCACAAAAAGACAAAAACGTCGCGCCAATCTAGATATAAAGAAACGAAGTACATTGTACTTTCAACCTCTTTTTTTAATTATGATAAAAACAACATGGCTTCACACTAACTTTGCCTGCCAAAAAAAATAATACTTGAGATGAGATTACACAGATTTATAAAAAGTCTCAATTGCCAATTGCACAGTTTTATTTCCACACCACCCTTGAAAGCAAAAGAAAAATTACATAAAAGAAAACTTATTTTGTTATTCATCACCAGCTAACCAACACTAATGATCAGGATAGGACTGGTGTTATCGAGATACTAAACAATTATTCCGTTCCAAGGGTTTGTTGCCAGATAATGTCAGAGCCACCTCACTTACCTCCCAAGAAGGGCAAAAAGCCCTGTGTACGAAGTTAATGAAGTGTTAGTTTTTAAAAATATTAAGCAAGGTGGAGAAGACTTTGCATTTTAACCTGTTTGTCTTCTTCAGAAAAATCTCCTCCTTTGCTGTTTATAGCAACAATCACTGCAATTGTCTAAAGAAGAATATATTCAAAGAGGTTGTATACACATATTATTTTCACTAATGAATTTAGAAAATTAACATAATTCTAAAAAAGCTGAACCACAGCTTGTACTTTAAAAAGGGAACGTAACCACCGCCTTTACTGTTAAAAAGACCTCGGGAATCTTAAAAATACACTAGAAAAATCCTTACAAAAGCAAAAGAAAATGTAAAATAAACTACCTCTCCATTATCATCTGCGACGGAGTGCACCAGGGCATTCCGTACACTGTTGTCATACCAATTGTCATGCACCGCATCAAACAATTTATTCTAAAAAGAAGTAACATTGAGTATTGTGTTTTAGTTAGCTCATTAAAAGTGAATATTTTAACTGTGTTTAAACTAAAAACCGCTTTCCCTTAAAAACAGTGACAATAAAAGGAGCTAGGGTCGAGCTTGGTTAAACACTTGGTTACAATTTAGTATGATGTTGTGTACATCCACGTCATAATATAACAGCGCTAAACAAAACACGTTTACTAATCCCTAAGTAAGTGACTAATTAACTCTGCTATGAGAATTTGATTAAAATGGATGGTGTTTTAAAGCAAGTACGCTGAGCGCAGAACAAAAAGGACCTCCCGTACTGCAAGTGATACGCTCCAGCACAAAATTGTCAGTCGCTTTATATGTAGCTCATAACGCACGATGAAGTAGACAGCCATTTTATAGCAGCGTCGATTTTTCATAGTACTCCTTTTGACCTCTGAAAATTATAACGACTAAGAAGAACGTGCATCGTAGGACAGAATTACGTCGTTACCATGGATACTGTAATGATATGATTTGTATATAATCTTTTTCTGCATAAGAAGAATTTTATCTAATGACAGCAAATTAGTTACAAGAGCCTATTGATAGAATGGCTGTTTTTAGTCATTTTGTTGTATTTTTATTTTCACTTGGAGTTTTGGGTCAAGTTGTGTCTGAGCAAAAAATTTTAATCGAGAAAGGTCATCATGCAAAAGTGCTGGCGAAACCGATATTAGTTTTTTAATCCCATCTTCGTCTTTAACTATGTATATGTTCAAAATAGCAAAACGATTACCCTATTCTCTCTTAGGAGATAAGCGTAGAGATTATTCAAGCCATATAATGTCTCTGTCTGTCTGACTCATCTAGCTAAGCCATCCTTTTGTAACTTATTAAAAAAGTAGTTATTATTTGGAACTTTCCGACCAAAACTTAGAGCTGTGGAGAATATTTATCTTGGATTATTTCGTTGATTAACTTTGTTGAAATATAGATCACCATTCGAAGCTTACAAACTCACAAAAACAAACTGTTAGCCTAGTTGTAGAGTTTTCTCTTCCAGGTTGTCAATTTCAACCCTGACCGATTCATAACAGCGCCTTATAAAGAAATAAAACGATTCTTTCTTTTTAGCGCACATCAGCATAAGAGTTGGACGTTTGTTAAGGAGTTGCAGTGATTACATGGCTTGCATAGCTTTTAATACCTTGGGCTACCTTTGCAAAAGCCTTATCATGAAAGAGGAATGCTAATAGGAATTAAATATATATAAAAATAATTAATATGGCTGACATTCTGATGCGAAATTTACGAACGTTTTCATTTTCAAAATGTTTTAAAATTGGTCTACTTTAGGGAACCGTTTGCATCAAAGAATAATAATTAAAAATTAAGGATAATGTCATATTTGTTGAAACAACAAGGTATCTCAGTGGACAACTCGCGGAGCGGAGTAGGTAGTGTAGTGGTACCGTATTCGGCTTGTAATTATAAGGCTTCCGGTGCACATTAAATATAGTGTGACCAGCCCATTTGGAGCCAACGACTCACCTAACCAGCTTTTGTGGCAGGCAAGCCATAACATAACATAGTTACAGTCGGAAGGAAGTAGAGCCAGCTGTTAGCATGGAGTATCCAAGGTCGTGCTTAGTTACACGTACAGCAGAGGGATTGATAAACAAACACACAACATAACTAACCTTTTTTACGTCGTTGCAAAGAAGACTTTCACCAGTACTTGCAACATATCCAATAATGCCTTTACCAAAGGGTACATCTGTTGAACTTTCAAATTTTCTGGAAAGACTCCCTCTACGAACTCCATCTTCAATCGTCACATGTTGTAGTTCCAATCTTAAAACAGAGCTGTCATTGTCTTTATACATAATATAGATGGAAGCTTTTTCTATGTTTAGCATGAACCCAAAATTGACTACAATTCGAAAACATGTCCTATGTAAGCTAAGGTCTTTTGATACATCTTTAATGATTTCAACTAAAAAGTTCTGTTCGTCAGATTCTTTCAATATCATTCTATTTTCCACATTGATATGCTTATTGGTGGGTGAACCGGAATAAACTGAAGAGCGAATCAGTTGAGACAAATCAGCTTTATACGTCGGAGCAGATTGCGCCTTCCTTAAAAATGGTTTCGAATTAATGTCCAGGTTAAATTTCATACTCATCGTTGTCGGATCTTCGTCGTATTCATTCGAGTTGTTATTATCATCAATCGATATTGTTCGATATTTCGTTTTCGGCAATGTATGACTTTTGCGCAAGCTACGGATTGAGTTTAATTCGGTTATTTTGTCAGAGCTTTCTCCACCATTTCTTTTTTTGCCGTCTTTTTTAATTGGCTCGGATTTGCGCCTGCTGTGGAAACCAGTGTCCTTATATGGTAAACATCGTTCCGTTGTACCTCCTTCCGCAGGAGTATCAATCTTATAAACACCATCTTCGTTGATACTTGTGTTGAAAGGAGTTTTAGATATTTTATTTCGCGATCTATTGAGCTTCAAATTAACCTGTTTGTCATACCATTCTTCAAAGAGCTCCATTGATGCATAGCTAAGAAAGTACTCATCGACAAATTTTGGATTGCTTTTCAAATACTTCGTAACAAAATCCCTTGTAAATATTTCATTTGCTTGCAGAAATGCCTCTACATCGTGTTTTGTGATATTTTGGGGACTGGAAACCATTTTAGCTGACGTTGCAACGTTTGACATATTAACGAAGAAAACTTAATCGCTATATGAACACAGTCACATTCCCATCTTTCCTAATCGTCATTTTTAAGCTTCCTATAAGTGAAATGATAAGATGTAAAAATAAATGGTATAAAAATATATACGTCCTAGGATGAACACAATAAAACGTCAGGAAACGGTAAGCAGGTCCATTTTTCCATTTTTCATCCCATTCTGTCTCTCATCATACCCTACTAACCACAAAACAGCCCCTAATTCAGTCTTGCAAGGTCATAATAAGCACCTACTTAAATTCATAACATCTTATGCAATACAGCGCTACAATAACCAGCTACAAGCAGTAGCTTTTAAAAGTCAAATGCGACAACAAGCTGATGTCATCATTCATAATAAAAAGTAGAAGTTTCTCCACTTCGTTATATTCACTCTGCAGCTACCAACTTCGTGTATTTTACTAGAAAGAATATCCCCTCCATTAGCGCACACTTTTGACGTGAAACATTTAATAAGCGCCTTTCTTGAATGAGCGCCCCTATATTTTCTTAATAGGCGTTCATTTGAGACAGCTAAAAAGATCAAATCGCTTATTGTTCCCGGAAATTGTACAAAGTATGTTTCAGGCTCCCCATATTTTTTGGAACAAACCTTTTAAAGCTAAGGTTGTTGAAGAGTATGACGAGTGGTTGTCCACTATAGGAATTAATGAAGTTAAAAATGCCGGAAATTTGAAACCACCTGAGTGAGAGGTATTTTGCAATGGATTCTGAAAGCATGGAACGAGTTAACTTCAAAAATTATAATTAAAACTTTCTAAGCATGTGCGTGAAATATCCCTGTTGATGGGAGCGAAGATGTAAGAATTCATTCTTTTAAGGAAAGCCAGCCGTACCATAGGAGTTTAGAATTATGAAAACAACAGTTTAACATACTTAACGAAGCTGATGTAAATCGAATTATTTTTTCCTAAGATGATCTTGATGTAAATGAAGCAGCGCCATCATCTTTAACAGTCAATGAAGATTCAGAGGAGGATATAGACATCGAAGTGTAAAAAAAGACACACAATACACTTATATCTTTTGTTAGATGTATTGCTGTTATTGTTTAGTTAAGAAAACAGAGTTATATTATTGTGTTCTTGATTTTACTTAACGTGCGCTTCCCGCGAATTAGCACCCTATTTGAGAACCTCAATTTAAATAAGCACCCCAGGCGCTCACTCGATTAATAAGGTTTATTAAGCAGAAATATCAAACGTTTACTGCTAGGTATGACTTCGTAACAACAGGTACAAAAAATGTAGCTAGGTTACAAAGTTTTAACAATATAGACAACATAAGTTAGTATATGACTCATCACGATAAAAAAGAAATTCATCAGTTCAAAATGTATTGAGCTGAGAACAAATATTTACCTACATATATATTCAGCTGTCCCTGGAAAAAAAATCAACAATTAAATTACCTTCGAAAAGAAAAACTTTTCACGGGGGAAACAACACGTAACACGTAACAGATATAACATTTCAATCTTTAAATAAAAAGAATTAAATATATTATTAACGTATATATCTTTTATATGTTTTGTTGTAAACTTTTACCTGATGCATATACAACAACTATAAAATTATAGTCAAATCCTTTGCTCGCCGTCATCTGAATTTATGTGTCATACGATGCGAATTAAATGTATTCACAATACCATTAATACTTTATTAAATGAAAAATCTTTCCCTTTTGTGTGCGCTATTATCCTATCTAAATTTTACATTATAACGTTGTGTTGTCAATAATATCAGTCATCTTATATCGATAACATCAGTCCGAAAAGTCGATTTAAATAAAGATCCTCTCGGTTCTACAAAACATGAAGCGTTTAGTATGTGAAGTATCAATGTGAAGTATCAAACATTTTATGAGAACGCTTGTTTTGCTTTGGTCGAAAAATTTAACTTTTTTTTTGTATGTTTTTCTTTTCCAATGTTTTCTAGTAAAGTATATATTAAGTTTAGAGTCTAATTAATTCATCAAACAGTATTGAAAAAAATATTTTTACTAGCTGACATAAAAAACAAAGTTATTGTCTAATTTCTCAATGACTTTCCGAAAAAAAAAACTTTAAGCTGAAAAACAACAACAAACAAGAAATAGATTAAAAAATAAATCCCATGAATTTGAAAGTTCGAAAGTAAATACTATATCAAACAGCGATATGGAACAAAAAAAATCGAGGTCATTTATCTTTACAAACCGGAGTCTGGCTACTCTGGAAAAGTAACTGATTTTAACGTGACAAATTCACTAAAAAACACCCGCTCGACAAACGATGGATTTTAGATATTTTTGTCGTCTAAAAAAAGAAGTTTAGCGCCGTCTTTAAAGACAGCTGATATTAGGTCGTCTTGTTGCGGTATCTCTAAACTCTAACAAATTTGTTGGGTCACCCATTAGAAGTGGAAAAGCACTAATTAAGAGCACTAATTCAGGGGCTTCGTATTTTCCCTATTTCTTTTTAGTAAAATACGAATAAAATAAGATAGGTTTTTTGTAGAAAAGTCGTTTTTATTTGTCATTTTAACCTTACAACGTATATATCTGTGAATCTGACATTTACCTAAACCCCTTCCCTATGGCATCTTGCTTTACAACAACCCTACATTTTCTAAAAGAGCTGGTGTCGACTTAGTTTGCTTGCTATTCTTACTAAGATTTGGTTGGTTAAGAAACTTTCAAATCTAAAATTGCACCTGAAACTTCGAAGCCGTTGGAGGTTGTAATATGAGAAGCAAGGTTTTTGGATGGAGGAAAAGATATCATCAGGATGTTTACTTGGAAGCGACGAGAACTGTACTTCAAAAGTTTTCCAACAACTTCCTTCCAACACAACTCTGAATTTATTAATTTAACAGACTTCACCTGCATATAAACATGGCAGTAAAAATCTTTTCATTTATTTGTCTCTATTTTCTTTTATTCGTTCTCATCAAAAAGAATATAAAAATAACTATCTTTTATAGATTGCGTTCACTTTAAATAAACGAAAACTCTTTTCATACGTCGAAATTAAAAATCTGTTCCAAAGAGCAAATTTACGTAAAAGTTTGTTCCATCAAACTTTTAATGTAATCTCGTTTATGTCTTAGCTACTGAAACAACACCGTGGTTTTATCTATTAAAACTAAAAGGATAATAGTATATCAGATTATATCTAATTAAGGTATGGCCAGGTACATTATTTTCTTTATATAAACAATTTTATTATTAGCTTTAATTACAATATAATCTAAACAATTTTAGCCGGACAAAATTTTAAGATCTTTTTTTAATCCGAATATTACTCCGCCCGAAGTTGTGTGTTATCTGAAATAATTTACTGTCAAATTTTTTTAGAATCGGATTTTCTTAATTAGCATCAATCTCCATATTGGCTACTTTCCACTGAAAACAGGATCTAAGTTGTGCCTTTATCTATTTACAAATAAATATCAGAGGTCTTTCTCTGCATCGAACTTCATTATTATTATAATGCTATTATTTAAAGCTTTTCATTCAAAGTACTTTCTGAAAATTATTTGCTTAAATTTAAAACCAAAATTGTCTCAAAATATTTCCACGCAAGGTTCTCCGCTGACATTTTGGCTGTCAAAATTTTGAGGTTTTAGTCGAAGTTAAAGGAAAGAACACGCTAAAATAAAAAAGCACCAAATTTGGCTCCCTGCACACAGGTACAGGAATTATTATTCTCTTTAACAAGTTACATAACGTGGAGAAGCAGGGGGGGGGGGTTAATCTGTTAACAATGCTTTCTTGTAAAGCGAAAAACACAAAATACAACAATAAACAAAAACAACCACAACAACAATAAACAACAATAACAATTACAATATAACAATATAACAATAACAATAACAATATAACAATAACAATAACAATAACAATAACAATAACAATAACAATATAACACTAACAATATAACAATAACAATATAACAATAACAATATAACAATAACAATATAACAATAACAATATACCAATAACAATATAACAATAACAATATAACAATAACAATATAACAATAACAATATAACAATAACAATATGACAATAACAATATGACAATGACAATATAACAATGACAATATAACTATAACAATATGACAATAACAAAATACAAATACAATATGACAATAACAATATGACAATAACAATATAACAATAACAATATAACAATAACAATATAACAATAACAATATAACAATAACAATATAACAATAACAATATAACAATAACAATATGACAATATAACAATAACAATATAACAATAACAATATAACAATATGACAATATAACAATATGACAATATGACAATATAACAATATGACAATAACAATATAACAATATGACAATAAGAATATGACAATAACAATATGACAATAACAATATGACAATAACAATATGACAATAACAATATGACAATGACAATATAACAATAACAATATAACAATAACAATATAACAATAACAATATAACAATATGACAATGACAATATAACAATAACAATATGACAATAACAAAATACAAATACAATATGACAATAACAATATGACAATATAACAATATGACAATAACAATATGACAATAACAATATAACAATATGACAATAACAATATAACAATAACAATATGAAAATAACAATATGACAATAACAATATAACAATAACAATATAACAATAACAATATAACAATAACAATATAACAATAACAATATGACAATAACAATATGACAATAACAATATGACAATAACAATATGACAATGACAATATAACAATAACAATATAACAATAACAATATGACAATAACAATATGACAATATGACAATAACAATATGACAATAACAATATGACAATAACAAAATACAAATACAAAAACAAATACAAAATACAAAACAAAAAACAAAACAATAAACGGTAACAATAAATAGCTACAACAACAACAATAAACGGTAACATAAATGGCAAACAAAAACAGCAATAAACGGTAACATAAATGACAAACAAAAACAACTTGTTTCCAATAACGCATAAATGCCCACTCTGTTTTTTTTTATATATTTCACATCCTCTAATTACTTTAAATGTACCTTAAAAAAGTTTTTTTCACCTATGGTCCTAGACTAACAATAAAAATCCTACACAATCAAATTTCGTATGGTCTGTACAATCGCCAGAATTACTATATTAAAAACGGGAGAATTGGGGAGATGTAATAACCACGCTTTCATTCTGAATTCCATATAGGATAAAAAGTTATGCATTTTTTTATTCTAACAAGATATATGTGATTAAATAGAACTACTAAACGGTTTTCTGGTGAGTGTGAGGGAAAAGAATATCTTTGAGAAACGTCGACAGGTGCAGTTTTTTGTAGCAACCATTTTTTTTATTGTTTCCCGTGTATATAAATAAGAAAAAAGAAATAATCGTTTTTTGCTAAGACGAAGATTTTTTTTAATCTTTCCCACTTTTTTTTTAATTTCACACTTAACAAAATTCTTCGTCCCTGTACTGTGCAATCCAATTTTAACCTTGCAGTGAGTTAGGACTGAGTTCGATATTATAGATAGAAAAAAACATATAAAAACAAGAAAACATATATAAGCAACAAATAACAAATAAAGTTTTGTTAAGAGAAACTTATTTTTGTTGATGCGTTATTTATTTCGGAAAGTACGATTAAAAACATTTTCAGAGGAAATATCTAAATTGCTAATAAAACTCACCATCCACTTGATGTTTTTTCCAAGTTGACGCTTGAGAAATTGTTCATATGATCGCTAGTTCATATCTTGCTAAAAAGTCATTGAATCTACTTTATTGACTTAAAAATTTGCAAAAACACATTGAAAGTTATAGCGCGTTTGCGTAAACACATTGAAAGTTATAGCGCGTTTGCGTAAACACGTTTGTTTCTATTGCAAATGCGTTACTCTCTTCTTCGACTTCGCTTTACGAGCAGATGTTTTTCCAGTCGATTTTTTTCTCTTTTTCTTCTAAGCATTATTTTTTAATAATAAGTTGAATAAAAGTTTCCCAAAGACCTTCTGCAAATGTACAAAAAACGATATGTGTGGAATATTATCCTCCACGCTGGAGGCATAGGGGATACGTGTTATATATTTTTACTTTATCTTTCCATTTAGCATACTCTTCAAAAGTTTAGCTAACCTCATAATTTTGCTTCGCAACCTTTATTTTGTATAATGATGATAGCGTTTGTAAAATGTATACAAATATTGGGTAGGCTAACCTTAAGGCGCACCTTTTAAAACTAAGTAAAAATCAAGGTCAAAGAAAAAAAAATTATCCGAAACACTTCAAACGAGGTTGTATAAATTTAAAATAGATATATGGATAATTGATTTTCTTGTGAGAACATGTTCTTGTACTGGCAGAACCTTTTTTAAGACACAGAGAACAAAAAATTTAAAGTTTTGGCTGAAAAATAGCATAATTTCTGAAGTATAAAATCACGTGTTTATACAACTTATCGATGGATTACTTTCATAACTACTGGTAATTGGACTTTTTTTCGCCAGTGCATGTTAACATAGGGTTTTCCCGAATATCATTAGATGAGGATTATACTTAAAATATCGAATGACCGCCATTGACATTAACTTAAGAAGGACCAAACTCGATCCAAAGACTTGTTGCATTTTTACGACAATGGACAAACGTTACAGGCCCTGGGATCAAAGTAGGAATAGGGCATCTGCCTATTATTTCACTGCAGTAATCCATACGCCATAAACGTTAAAATAGATGCCTGCTGAATTTTGCAATTTTATGGATCAATGTGATAAAAAATAGAACATGAAATAACAATATCCTCCCTCGATACTTTTCGATCAATCCATTGCATTGATTTCATAGAATTTCAGCGCGTTCTTAGCTAGGTGCTTATCTTAAAATAGTTTGCTCGCGTGAAGATACTAAATTTTAGTCCCTAAACACAAATTTGCTTCCTACGGCTCTGGGAATGAATCTCCGTTTTACAACCACACGTATCACTGTGAACTGAATAAGTCCACCAACATAATTACGTCATGTCGATATTTTTTTTTGCACTTTATGTTTTTAAGTCGAAAAAGGTAAAGAAACGTTCCGTTCGGTCGGTATGGTAATTGCTGTCTGAGATCTCAAATCTTTGAGTTAGGACTAGATAAAAAAACGTCCGGCATATCTAAAACTGTATGGGTTTTTTACATCATTCTTAATATCAAAATATCAGAATTTTTCAACACGAAAGATGGAAGATAAAAAAAATTGTACAAAAATAATTCTTTACGAGTCTTCATCATAAACATGCTTCTTCAAACTGAGCAAATTCAAAGTTTTCTCCAAGAAAAATAAAAACGACCCACACAACGCGCTTTTCTACTTTTCTCCGTCGTTAAGTTTTTAAATTAAAATCATTTTTTTCCCTCTAATTTTAGACACAAAATTCTCTGCTTTTGTACAGTAGCTTCTCAGAGGAGTTATTTTATCGAGAAATATAAATATTTTGTAAGTTTTTGCCACTTTTTCCTCCCAGAGTTTGGCTTTGTCTTCACTCTTGTTAATAATAGTAAGTAGTAACGCAAAACTCGCAATCACCGGCGCTCATTCATCATCACTTTCATCATTACTTTTTACGGAAGGTATTGTGAAATAATTGTTAACCAACTCTTTAAATTGAGTTGGGTTTTTTTAATCGTTGATGACATTTTATTGTAACTTTACACGCTATTTCGAAACCATATTGAGTACAAAATCAACAGTTATGCCTATCGCTAATGTTAATTCTCGAAAAAAAATCAATGAAATAAGCATTCACGAAAGTTAATTTCCTCGGTTTCTCGATTTTCTTTTTTGACTTGCGGAAGCTTCTTCCGCGAAAGGTAACGTAACGCCAAGTTTTTCATCTGTAATTTTGCGTCGCCCATAAATTTTGACACATTTTCGTTAATTATTTAAGAAAGCTGTATAGTTATAAGCGAACGATAGCTAATGGCACCATAAAATGCAAGTTGGTGCAAATTTCAGAACCGACAAAATTGAACTAACATGGTTTTTGTATATACTCAACATTTCTTACTGGAGGGGTGTTTGTAAAAAGGCCTATCGCATTCTATAGATGTAAAAAGGTTAGGCATAGAATTTTGCGAACACATCAGTTGGATTTTTAACACATCGTGCATACATAAATAATATTTACAGCACAGTAAACATTTATGGACGTCACAAATGTCCTCAAGTATTTTCTTTGAATTTTTCCAATATTTGCAATAAAAGCTGTCATTTAAGCGTGAGTAAGATTTCTTCTTTGTTGACAAAACCAATGTCATTTGAATACATGCCATACAGCTCGTATGTCATGCTTTGACCTCGAATACCTTTTTGTACTTCAACCTGGATTTCCTTCCGATTTTAAGGCGGCACTGCCCGTGTGCATACCACACCTTACTGCTGACAGTTCGAAGTTTGACACTGTCTCCCTCCACACTGGTAATTTCTTGTAGTCATTGAAATCAATTCCGGTTTGGATTGATCCAAATAAGATTTTTTGCGCGTTCCTTCACAACCGTACGTGGAGCAAGCTACTCCATTCTTTCTTAGACGTCCTAAAACATAGTAAGATTATTTAATAAAATTACTAGGCTTTTCCGATATTTCGCACGCAGTAGTTTTTTTGTTGAACTGTTATTGTAAGGGAGCTACAAACGTTAACATTTTGTTTGTTTATGTAAATTGCAAATTAAGCCATTTGTTTTGGAGAGATAAGGCTAAAAAGTGTGGTAGAGGACATTGAATTAACGACCTGCAAGCCTGACCATCATCATGCATCATTAGTAGCAGTGTATGCTGTTGCAGTGAAAGCAATACGGGCTGCGCCCCTTAATAAATTGATTTTTTATCATGCTATTTTTTTTAATTAGTTTCCTTTTAAACTTCTTTAAACCTTCCTCTTTCTATTATCCCCTTTTTTCTGTTCCGATTTATATGAGAACTACCTGGACTACGTGGATTAGGAAATGACGTTGATTTTGAGACCTGAATATATAGTTACATACCCGCTTATACTACTCCGCTTTCACCATAACATTGCCGAAGTTTAATCCTATTACCTATGAGGGGACGGGGGTATTATGCACCATCTCCTCATTTAAGATATATAGTTTAATTTTTGTATTAATATTTTAAACTGAAATCTTCACTTTATACACTTGTTGTTATCATTGTTTATTTATTATTTAGACTTATTTAAAGTGCGTTCTTAAAAAGTCTATTTTGTAGAGCAGAATGTGTGTAATTTACAGACCAGATTTTTTAGATGATATGGATACTGATCACTATTAAATTCTCCTGACATAAACGGTCTTGTTTACCAATCATTATCAAAGAGGCATGGTCATCTGCATCACAGTATTAGGATACTATTAGAATTTGCCGAATATTAAACCCATTCTTTTTCTGCCATAGAATCCATAAGTATGTGCTGCTATTGGTTATCCTAATTAATCACACCATTTGAAAACATTTACATCTTCGCAGATAAGAAACATGTTAAATTTTAAGAAAATGATGTACTCATTTTTATGAAATGACGTCATAGATCAGCCACGTGATCAAAATACCAATTTTTTTCCGTTCAAATATTTTACATAGGATTAAAGTTTCATTGTACCAAGTGCCATGTGACAACTACTAACGGGGTCAGAGATTTTTAGGGATAGGGGTACTCTAATAAACCAACTCCCATCTAGAGACTTTAATGTTATTTAGCCCCCTCCCTTTATTTCTGTATTTACTAGTTGTAAAAATATATAGTTTTTAGATAAAAAAAACTTTTTCACAAATGCTTCCCAGCACACACCATAGTAAAAATTACAGATTATGCAGGTTCTAGGAACAGACATCATTTTAGATGATGAAAAAAGGCGAAAACCTCAGAACTTCAGAAATTTTACTAGTTGCCCGCTTGCTTGGCTTCTTATAAAAAAACGTGTGTGTATTAATTTAAAAAAAGGATATTTTGTTTAAAATTCTATTATTTATTTAGTCCCTCCTTTTTTAATATTTAGCCCCCGCCCCATGTTCTATTAAGCCTTCCATCTAAAATCACTAAAATTTAATAACCCCAGAAGTCACAATATTTATACGTGTGGTTACATTTATAGAAAATATTGTACAAGTGTGCGAACAATATATTGCAGCAGTTGGAATAACCTATAACGAATATTAGTTACAAATACTTAAGTCAAGGTTTTGTGGTAGTAACAGGTGGGCTAAAGAGGAGCAGGGTTAACCTATGTGAGTATATGTCAATAAGTTCTCACAACAGTCCAACTTAAATTACAGGCCTTAGTTAAAAAAATATTGTAAACCTGAAAATTTTTCTCACTGAAATTGCAAGCTAATGTGATGAATTCTTTGAGATTAATTTAGGAAACAACATGCAGTCGATCAAATTCTGCTCTGTTTCAAAATAATTTCCATACACAAAACAGCCTCGTTTTGATGCATGAGCATGTAAATCAACATATATTGAAACGCCGCCTTCTGCCGGCTGTTTCTGTTGACCAACGATATAAGAATTTACGTAGAACTCTCATGTACCACATAAGCACTTAGGTTCATTAGGATTTTTTTTATACCCCAAATTACCCTTGTCCTTTTTTTTTAACTGTCGGAGTAAAATTTATTTTTTTATTTTAGATAATAATAACTACTTAGCTCTACTAACATCACGCGAAAATCATTTTTAACTCTTTTAAAATTCAACAGTACTTCTCTTATAAAAATAAACTACCCTTTTAATGCTTGCACTAATTTATAAGTTTAAATGTGCAGTTATATTGGCGAGACATCTCGCCACCTTAAAACTGGAATAGAGGAGCACATCAAAAGGGACACGCATATTTGCATATCTTTAAATATCTTTATTCTAACGAGCCATATTTTTCAGCTTAAATAGATAAAGCTAAAAAAAGGTAATGTAAGAATCAAAGAAACCCTTTATATCCAATTGGTAAAGCCTCTAGCAAAAGCTAAAATTTAATTTTAAAAAAATGACTTAATATTGCAAAATTCTCTTGTGCCAAAAATGTTCATCTCCAAGGTACTAATTTTATACATTAGTATCTTTAACGCTGACTATTTTAGTCAGAGTTAAAATAAATATTTAATAAACAATTAGCTTTAATTATTTAATTTAAAAAACATTATTTTATTTATTATTATTTCTGTTATTATTATCATACACACAATATATTGTCCATATGATTGTTACATTTATGATTTAAAGGTTTATTTTATTATTATTATTATTTAAATAATCGATGACTGACTGATCGAATCAGCTCTTTCCCGAATCACAGCCATATGGTTAACATTAAATGTCTTAAACTTTTTAGCTGCTGCACCATTTGATGAAGCCATTGCATTGAAGTCGCCAAACTGTTCAACGTTATATTTTTCTGCACCGAGAAGTGGTTTTATATGACGACCTGCATCAATCTCGATTCCTTCATTGCTTGAAGCGTCCGCTGTAATGGATTTATTTTTTGTAATATTGAAATTGTTGTTTTCAAATTTCACTCTTTGTTTACATGTGCATTTTACAGACCTTCTTTGCTTCATATTAATAGGGTCGGAGTTAGTTTTAATGAGCGGTTTATGTTTAGCTTCATTGCATTGATTGACATTTGGGAGAGATGAATGGAGACTGTCGGTACGTTTCTTGTACTGCTTCACAGAGCGAGGGTGAAATCGGGGTGAGGGAGTCCTATAGACGTTCTTACTTCTACTTAAAGGGATTTTTGCGGAGCATTGTTGCTCCTCGTTTGATAGTTTTTCATTTAAAAGGAGGAGCTGGGAAGAGCAATTTGAAATCTCGTGGCTATCAACTGTTAAGATAGTAGGATTGTTGCTGTTCGGAGCAGGACTGGAAGAGACAGTTTTGGAAGTGGGTCCCTGAGTATTTGTCCCGTTCGTTGATGATGAACAATTGGGACAACACAAGTTTATTCGTTGATTTAAACGATTTGACGTCAAATGACCAGTTGGAGATCCTGTCTTCCGAACTCTATTATCAGAATTACCTTTATCACAACCATGGTAACCGCTGTCTTGACTAATTGTTTCAATTTCCCATGGAGAAAATGTAAAGTTTTTAGCAGACACTTTTCTCGTTGGGGTGACCAATGATGCGCCACTGTCTTGTGGTGTGACAATCGCATGTGTGTTTTCTGATGGTGGAGATTCCAATGAGCTGTCTGGTGTCCATACTGGCTTGTGACTTCCATCTAAGAGTTTAACAAGTATTTATCTGAGGTTTTAGCGGAATCATCTGTTAAGAGTTTTTTATGTTAAATATTTCTGTGGCAAAATTATTTATATATTGGTCTTTTAGTCCTAATTTAAATTCAATTTAACACCATTGCAAAAACTGGAATTATTAAAGCGTTGGGGCCACGGTGCGATTTTATTGCGCGAGTAAAATTGCACATGTCTCTTATCTAATCCTATGTTCGTGAAAAAAGATACTGCACACATTTTCTATCATTGTAATAGTGACCAGATTGACGGTATATCATAATTTAGGTAATTTGTGCTTGGTCTTGCAACGGATCGTAGCATCTGTTAGTTTGTTTACATAGTCGTGAGAGAAAAACATATCAATAGGTGACAGAGCGAAATAGCTAATACAATGCTTTAGTTCACTAATTTCATTACATTATGAGGCAAAAGTAAATAAAGACTCTAATTTCGTTTCCATCTTTGAACTTATTTTGATTAGGATAAAATAGTGGGAAGAATACATCAATACGAGAGTTTACCTTCTTTGTCGTGTGTTTGTGGTGTACTATGTTCTGTTGATTGTCCAGTGTCACTGCTATTACCTTCCTCAACCATGTCATCTAAAATGGAATGACATCCAGCAAAACAGAAAATATAGTAGGGCGAAAAGAAATAAGTTACAAAACTTACGACAAATAGAATAGGTCCTCATTAAACGAATTTGAAACGGCTTCCCTCTTCCCGTGTCTCCATCATCGAAGAGTACATCGAAGGTCTCCCCACTACGAATGTTGGACACCACACCAGGATACAAGGCTGTGTCTCGCTGTAGCCATTGTGCGACAACTCGTGTGCCGACATGAATATCCTCCGCACTGGGAACAACATCTGGAAGAAGTTGTCTTGTATCTGATTTGGAGTATTTTTCAATTTTACCATCTTCAAATTTGATGGATATATCTTTATTGCCAATGGCAACAACTTTTCCCAAACAATATTCCCCAGTTGATTTTCTCGCCCATGTTTGTACGCCAACTTGCAAGCAGGCTATAAAATAGATTTGTAACTTGCAGATCGAAATAAGAATGAACAAGGGGTGACAGACTGATGTATTATTGTATCTTGTTCCGGCACTATAATAAGATTTCACGCTGGCGTTAGTTTCACTTCAGGTACGTGTAACCGACTTCAACAATAAACTTCAACACTTAGCTCGCAAGGGAAAAAAACTCACTTGCACATGGTTTTCTGTTCAGTTGAAAACTTGCCTCTTCTTTGAAATCCGTCGTCCCATCGTATTTATCGAGAACTAATTCTTCGTATATCGTCAGCCGTATAAAGTATGATGGTTTGCTCACTGATTCAAACGCAAAGAAAGTCGAGAACCACATATCAGGGAGTGGAACGAATGTACAGTCCTTATCTATAAACAAGATAAAAATGATAAAATGTGAACATTATTATACTTTTAACCTGGGCGCGTACTAATTTGATGGAGATTTTATAAAAGTTTGTAGAACCTAACCCCTATTTCACACCCTCAAGGCTCCGTCTACATTCGACTGCTTTCTCTGCTACAGCGCGAAAAGCTCACGATTTTTTTTTGTTACGGCTTGCGCGTTTTCACAAAATCTCTCAATTTTTTATAGCGCACACGCACTAACGAAAGGTCTTGCATAGCGGGAAATCCAGCCCAATGGAAAGTAGCCTTTTTAATGCTTTTCAGCAAGAGCCCTGTCAATTTGTAACTTTATTTTTTTACTGTTTTTAATACTTCTCAAGTCAGCAGTGTTATATCTATAATACCTAGAGTACCTGTAATATCAGCCTCGTGTACTTTAAGATTGTTTTCTTACGTGTACATGTAAATCAAATCTAAAACATAATACGTACTGAAATACGAATCCGTTGTATCTTTGTCAGGAATTAACATTGATCCTTTAACACGCAGGTACGTTCCCTGTTTTCCAATAACTTCGAAGGAAATTCCATCTTTTTGACCAGTACGGGCTTCTACTATTCGATATTTTTGACGAGGCTTTTTCTTGTTTTTCGTCGGAAAGGTAATTTCGAAGCCGTTTTCCCTTCCACTGAATGATGAACGGAAGGAATGGCTTAATGTTCGCCGTAAAGACCATCTACTTACGCCATTGGAAGATTTTTGGTCCTAAAGATAAATAAAACTAAAAAGGTAAAATACAATTATGTATTTCTACAGAGACGCCAATTAACGTAATTAGTCGATTGATGACCTAGGCGTTGTACAAATTTGATGCTTCGACTTTGAATTGAATGGAAAGATAGACAGAATAAATCTTGTATAAGTAATATAATTTTAAAAGGATGGATTTTATATCTAGTGTTAACATATCTAATGTTTACTTCTTGTTTATGTTGATGTTGTTACAGTGATCTTGCATTTCTATTTCCTTGTCATTTTTTTGTGATGTGAGGAAATAGGAGGAGGCTAAGCAGAGATAAAAATGCATACTATAAAAAACGTAAAGTACAAATGAAATATGCCTACCATGACCCTACCACACTCTTTTGCGACGAAAAAGTTTAACATTATGGCTTTTGTAAGTATATAAAATTTGTGAAAGTCCAAGGCTATTATTTTGAAAGCAATATCGTAAGACGTCAAATAGAGCTTTTCCGTGAACCAAATGATAAAAAAGGTTAATATATTATAAATATGAACTGTTGTGTTGGCCTAATATTAATACTTGTTGCGTTGTCACGCAGGTGAAAAACACAAGCGACAGTGAAATCATAAAATTATCTTTTCCCATTTAGATTTTCTCTGCCAAAATAAAGTTTTTGATAAATGCGCTGAAAACAAACTTGGCATTAGGTGCTTTCATACGCACGGCCTTATGTTGCTGCAAGCCTTTTTTGTGAAATGGTTGCACTTTTGCTTTGAAATTAGCAGCTTCTGATGAAAACAAACACAAATAACCTCTGTACGAATTCGTTCGCTCTTTAAATAGATGTGCGTTTAAAATGAAATATTATTTGTTCATCCAAGTCAATAGTGGCAATGCAATGAAATTACGACCGAATATGCTCCATATTTCATGATGTAGTATCTCAATTAAGCACCTAACATACCAGAGGCTGTCATGAAAATTGGCTTTGGTTTAAGCGTCGGGGTTATTTCGTCATGGACAAGCGTTAAACAGCCCATTTTTTAAAAACCGAAAATACAATAATTCAAGTAGAAAATGGGTTATTGACTTGAAACTTGACACGAGCTTTTTTTTGGACCAGTCAAAGGGAAGTAGCATAAAAACTGATTTTGGACATATTAGATAAGTTTCTTTTAACAAATCAATTATTTTAAGGAAAATTTACTCACTAGAAAAACTGAGGACCGAAAAAACCGATCACATGCACCTTTCATAGTTGAAACGTTGGAAATATTAGCAAATTTTGAATACTGGGTATTTCTCATTCTTACGAAAAGATTTCTAACAATTTAAAATAAGGTTTAACAAGTTTCTGACTTCTATTTAAACAGACTAAAAAGTATTTTCTATTATCTGACATACCTCATTAAAGCTAGGTAAGCCAATATTCCACGAAGCACAGCCGAGTGGAATATTGTCTTACTTAAAATAGATAAATCTGATATTCAACAAGAATAGAAATGCAATATCTGTTTTATTAGTATAGTAATAACATGGTTTCGAGGGCTATTGGTGTTAAGAAGCCCGAGTTTCATTTGTAATGTGGACAAATTGCCGTAGTGAGGGCAATTTGTCCACTTTACAAATGAAACTCGGGCTTCTTAACACCAATAGCCCTCGAAACCATGTTATTACTATACTAATAAAACAGATATTGCATTTCTATTCTTGTTGAATATCAGATTTATCTATTTTAAGTAAGACAATATTCCACTCGGCTGTGCTTAGGCACGTTTTGAGGAAAATTACAAATTTATGAAATTTTTTATTGTGAAACATAAAATGTTGCAAAGGGCGAAAAAAAAAAGGAAGAAATTACTCATAATGAAATACTTTAAAGAACTCAACTCCCAGTTAAACAAAAACACATCTTGTATCAAAACACAAATAATTTTATGTAAATATATATTAAGTTATTGAAACTGCGAGCTTTCGCTACTATAAATAAAATATCTTCTTTTGGGTTAATGAGTGTGGGTGTTCACGAAAATATTGGAAAATTTAATGGCTTGTTAGCTAGCTAGGTATCTACTTCTAATTTTAACCATAGAAGTCGAATTCCCAGCCAGCCACATAGGCACACCATTTTTGACAAAATCTAGCTAGCTTAACAACACTAATAGCTTCAATGTACTTCTATAGATTTATATTATCGGCAGGTAAAAACATATTTTATGGACCCAAAATTTTCAGGTGTTGGCATATTTTGTTTTGAAGTTATTAAAACATTAGGTGTACAAATAGAATCACCTAATAGCATCAAATTGTTTTTCGTGTTTCTTATGCAACACAAATAAAAGTTGCATAAAAAATTGCAGTTAAACTGTGTGTTTACCTTAGAAGAAGCCATTATGAAGCCAGTGAAACATGTCGCTTTGTCAATTGCCGAATCTTACTGCTTAACAGAAAACTTTTTTTCCCGACTTTAGATAAAACTAATCCGAAACCAATCGGAACAGTGATATGACGTGTATTTAGTTAGTAGAGTCGACTTAAAAAAAATTCGCATTATATGCAATAACATTCTCTAGATTAGGCTTTCAAGAAATGTTATAAACGCAAAAAAAGGTTTATTATGTACCTTTAGTCGATTATCAAGGTAAATAGGAAAAAATCAAAACTTGCAACGCATTAACATTTGTCTTTTAGCCATGTACCAAAACACCAGGAAGTGGTGCTTATTGTCAACTAGCGAACTAATTTGCAAGACAGCCAACCTTTGGTAAATATTTTTTTAAAACGTGAGCTCTCGTTTTTCTAAGCAAAAAAACGCTGTGCTTGCAAATCCATCTAAAACAGTCATAAAAGGTTGTAATTAAGTTGCAAATCGGTAAAACTTAATTGCCGTCTTCCTGTCTGTAAGTCAAGAATTTAGATTCATTCCCAAGTACGTGAACGAGGTTATGACGCGCCAATTGTTTCGTACGTTTTTCCTTTATTGTTATAATATAAATAGCATGTAACAAGTAAGAATAAACCCACGTAGATGAATGCAAGATGACTCTTTTTGCCAATGGGCTTTTATTGCAAATTACTTTTAAAAATTCACCATAACTAGATTTCCCTTTACATTCCTGTTATTCTGTTGTTATGTGTATATATATAGCTGACAGGATATGTCATTCTTCTTCAGTCTGACCATGACTATTTTTGTCACGAGATTAAATACGTGAATAGCTATTTGTTACCACATTTTCAGGCTGATGTGTTTATATGACGGTCGCATGCTTCGATCAGTTGAAGGTAACGTACGATACCTTTAGTAAACGGTTTTTTCTTCTTTTATTTGCTTTTCTTACGTTTGGAATTACATTTATAAGTTTGTTTAGTTCGGCAGAACACATCTATGGCTTTCCCCAATTATGTCACGCTGTCAGGCGGCGACTTTATATGTTGTGGAGAAAAGAATAATCAAAATGGTAGCTTCTGGTGCTGGACAAAGGATAAATATAGTGAAATTGTGTTCTATCAGAGAGAGGAAAAATAAGCTGAAGCATTTTTTTTATCCAGGACACTCAACGTTGCGCATCAGATTAGCACTACAGGTATACTGGACTGCATCATTTTAGTGTTGCATCACAGAATGAAGAAAATTATTTTCTTCAAATTGTCAAAGAAGTGATCTATGTGTATGTTAAGCTAGTTAGCCAGCTGTATAGCTATATGCTAATTACATATAGCTAATGTGCATTTTAATTTATTGATTTATATATAGCTAGCTATACTTTGTGTAGTTAGTGTCATGCAAGATAGTTAATATTTAGCATCAATTTGGAAGTTTATGTGACTGGGACCGGGACTGGATAATGTATAAAATGAAAAACAGTTCCTTGGTAACTGCGTCCCTCATGCACATTTCATGAACATTAAATCAAAGAAGGGAAGTTATCTTGAAACTTATTCTGTGTTTCAGACTTTGGTCCCCCTATTAAGCTGCTTTAAATGTACGCAAACCAGAGTCATTTAATAGGATTCAAAACCTAGCATGATTTGTGGTCACAGGCCAAGTAGCATACACCACTTTGGTTTTTCCAAGTGTGAATTAAACAACAGAATTGGTTGTGTTACCATGTGAATGTATTGTAGTTAAAACCTTTTTAAAGCGAAATAGTTTATGCAGCGTCTGCATCTTGTTCTATCTTGTGGTCGTTTCTTTTCTTTCCTACAATAACTGAGAAAATATGACGTTTTGACGTTGTAATGTTATTATTAAGAACAAAATGCGAACGAATCAGGCTAAAAAAATTCAAGAACTAAGAATAGCCAGCCTCAATAAAAACATATCTAACGTGCAATCTTGACGCTTCAAATGTAGTGCGAGTCACAAAGTATTTTGCTGCAAAACAGTCTTATTTCCAATGTTTACAAACCTTAGATCGCTAAGGCTAAGAAACTGGCCTGAAGAGTTTTTAATAAGGATGGTGTAGCTAGTAATACCAGGCTTTCATTCCCTTGTGAAGTATAGATATTAATTCTGTGATCTTCTTCTCTAACCATTAGAAAAAAAATTCAGGCTAGCTAGAGGTGTGTAGCTAGCTAAAACAAACATCAACAAGCCAAAAAATAAGCAACTAATAGCTAAAGTTTTTCTAAGATATTAGCTAGCCGGTGGTAGATAAAAGCGTTTCAATTAGTATATTCAAGATTTTTTTATGTAGCCAATTTTATAAAGACACAAACTAAAACATGTTTTAACTCTGAGTTTTTAGTGTCAAAGTTATTCAAACACTAGGTTGGCAGACACAGCAATCTAACTACTATTTCTTGTGTTTATTCTAACAAAACTTTGTTATGTGACGCGAATAAAGTCAAAAACTGGAGCTACACTGTAGTATTTTTTCCTAATGAGCAGCCATGTTTCTTTTCTTTCCCGACAATGGCCTTACTCTTCACCATTCCCCGCGACATGAATAAGGCTAATGTATAGTTGACATATACTAGTTAGACACTGTTTTATTTGAGATTTATTATATCGCTGTGCTTCAAATGTTAACTTCCTATAAAATTGAGCGGATTTTAAATTGAACGCCCCATTAATTTTCATTTTTATGTGTAAAAATACGCCAGTGTCGTGTTAGGAATAGAAGTCTGGGACAAAGTTGTCAAGTTTAAGAATCTGTTAAATCCGTTTCTGTTTACATTGGATGACGATCGAATATAAATGTTGAAGATAAAAGCCACGTGGCACGTTGCGGAGAATAGCAATAAATGTTCGCCATTATACCCTTCTAGCCGAACAGATGAGCCGTCCATTGATTAAAAACAGAAATGAACAAAAATAAAACAAAATGGGCGGAATGGTATTGACGCAAATGATTGAGTGTTGCTTAGGTCAAAATGATCTAACAAGATAACTGCGATTTCGACATCGTCGATAAAATAAAATAATGCAAAATATGTAATACATGATGGATACAAGTAAATTATTAACGAGAATCATGTTTTAAAAATCGATAAACGCGAATGAGAACATATCTCTCCTTGCCAACAATCTTCGTTCTATTGTGCAGACATGGAAAATGTAAGTATTAACATTGATATTATCATGTTTTATCAATTTATAAACAAGAATTGAGAAAGAACATGCTACTTCAATGATTATGGTTCACTTATTTTATGAAAGCAAGTAAGAAACTATCATCAGTTGGTGATTTAGTTGCAGCGAATAGATAACTCGGTAAGTCTGAAGAACTTTCTTCTTCCTTATTAAACTAACCTTAATGTTATGCTTTGAGTTTTCGACTGGACTCTTTAAGAATACGACATGGCAAGAAAAAAGTACGGGTTTTAGTCTACTCATCTACTATAACGAAATGTTAGTGTTTTAGTCAATCAAATTTAAATTTTTATAGATCTTTCAAATTTTTTATCCAAAATTATTCGGATTTTTTGTTGCATGTAGTAGCTCTATTAAGCAGAAGGAGGTGGTGGGTGTGTGGCTTAGCCTCCCCCAAAAAATTTTTAACCCTTAAAGAATGGGTCCCGCAAATATTCGGGCAAAATCTGGACCGTTAGATAACATTTTTTTTGTTGACAATCTAGACCTCAGGAGTTATAGCGGTCCAACTATGGCGCGTATTCTACCCGATTTTTCCCCGGATATTTCCGTGACCCGTCGTCCAAGGATTTCCCCGGATATTTCCGTGACCCGTCGTCCAAGGATTAAATTCGTGTCTGTACAACTATGAAGTGCTTACTAAGAAGATAATTTATGCGCTTTAAATTATCAAATTTTCATAAACAAATTTATTGTTGAATTCTGTATCAAATTTAAGCGCAAAAATTTGCAGCAAACATACAAGAAAACATAGGTTTGTAAGGAAGATTGTTACAAACAACGAGCACTTCATTCCATACACTGTGTATAAGAAATGATAGAGCAATTGTTGATAGAGAATGTATGTTAGAACAACTTTGAAGGTTAAAGGCTCTCCAAAATGAATTTAAGACAACAATTGAAAAACTTCCAATAATTCCTTGTAACAAAAGCTAGGTGTAGATCAAAATGATAAATTTGAAAAGGTATATTCTATGACGTTTGGTGAAGTGAAAGTTATTAGTAAATTTTGAATGTGTCTTTTACAAAAGAAAAGAAAAGAAACTGATAGTTACAATAAATCAAAGGAAATGAAATAAAAATAACTAAAATTTCTATGAAATGAAAATTTAAAAGATTCAAAAAAAGATAAATTAAATTAATACTATCTTAGATGATGTTGAAAAAAAGGGGGTAAAACTATTGTATAGACAAGTAAGAGTGATTTGTATATCTAATAATGAAAAAATGGGAGAATGGAAAACGTGAAATAAGTTATTTTTTTATTTTTCAAACTTTGAAAAAAAAAATGTTTTAACATGTGCAAGATGTTTTGAAGAGATAAGCAAGTTAGACAGACACGAAGATACTGAAAATCTACCGGCAACCGTTTTAATAAGTGTCGTTACCAACTGACATCTCGATCCTGTGTAAGTTAGATTTATAATTTATTGCTCTGTTTTTTTGTGCTTACCTGGACTGTCTCGTTTGCAAAGTAAAGGTTTAGAATAACAGTACGTTATGAAGTTGGCCATAAGAAGAACTAATAGAAAAACCTCGTGTCCTTTCAGAAAATATCTTCCAAATGCGCTTTAACAGTAATTAATTTTTATTGAAAAGATCTATAACATTATCTATGATTCGAATTAATTAAAGGAAATTTTGATTAATAAGGAAATCCATATTCAATACAAAACGATTCAAAACTTAAAAACGAAAATCGATGCACGCAGATATATATAAAATTATACACAATCACTTACCATATAAGAAGAGAGAAGTTGTCTTAATTTCATGTTTAAAAATCACTGAAAATATATTTTTCCAGAAATCGATTTTACTTGATAAAATACACTTTTGATATGCCGCATAATTAATATTAAAAAAATTGCTAATGTTTTATTTATTGGGCTAAAAAATATCCGTATTTTGAATGCATATTAATATTTTACGAAAAGATTTTCCAACACAGAGCACTTCTTCTCTTTCATGGTATCTACACTAAAAGATTTTCCTAATACAACTCGGTCGCTTTAGAAGTAAATCTAGATTTAAATTTAAATTGTTGACCTGATTTCGAAACTCACAAGAATTATAAAAACAATGTATAACAAACTATATTTAAACCCAGCTGCTTTGAAAAGCCAAAAAAAAGTCAAAAGAGGAACGGTAAAGTTTTTTAACACAAAACTGAAAACTAAAGAGTTGATTTAAAGCCATAATGAAAAAACAAACTCGTGCGAAGTGTATAATTTAGCGGCATGTATTGAAAAAACTCTGTTTATGATTCCTTTTGATATTCTGTTAATTAATTAGAATAGCGATTGAGAAACCGTCAATTTATCGGATTGAACAGAAACAGGCGCAACGAGTAAATATAACCATAGATTTTATAAAATATCGAAAATACAACACGAAAAAGATGAATTAAGATGAATTAAGAAGAATTCAGATCATAACAAGACAGATCACGCGAATATCCGAGCAAAATCGGACAGAGACAGCCCCATACCTGCATAACTCCTAAGGACTATGGTGGCAAGAATAGTGTTCTAGAAAGTTTATGTTTTAGAAAGAGGGTGACATGAAACGTATAAGATATGTCCTCAGTCACCAATCGCAGCCCAAATTTCGAAAAGCTAATTAATTATTTGTTGACTGAAATGAAAATGAGCCGTATAGATCTTGAAACGCTGATCAAGAAAATGTTCAGGAGCATGTATCTTTGACAAACGGTTGCAGAGATATGAGGGTTTAAAGGTTTTTTGATGACGTCATCAACCCATCCATTTCAAAACGGATTCGGGGACCCAGATTTGGAAAAATTGCCCAAATTGGTCCCAGGTGGTCCCTAGTTACCTGTGCGGTGGAAAAATAAATGACGTCACCACCTTGTTTCCAAGTTATTTGGCCTCAAAGTTTTAAGTGCACTGTAATGGCTTCATTAATTTAATATAAGATATTGACGTTAAAGTAGTGATATTGACGTCGCGCCGTAACGTCAGAAAGATTAACAAATTAGACATCACTTTTTCGGCTACATCAAAGGAAAATGAACACATCCACTCTGCCTGTTACAGACAGACACACACATACAGTCTCCGTATTATTATATAGACTAGTCGATAAGGCCCGTGGAAAAATCCACTCAGGCAGAAGTACAATAAAGAAGATCCGTCATTTAAATTTTGATCAAGAAAATGTATAGGATGATGTACGTGTGATGAACGGTTGAAGAGATATTGAGGTTTAAAGTTTTTTTGATGGCGTCATCAACCCGTCTGTTCCGAAACGGCTGGTATGACCCAGCTTTGGGGAACTTACCCAAATTGGTCTCCGATGGCCCCTAGTTACCCACGTGGGAGATGACTAAGTTATTTCTAGCCGGTTTCAAGAGGCCTTAAACATATAAGGCCTTAAACATAAAAGTGCAATGCAATGGCTTCGCTAATTTTAAACTTTCAGTTTAAATGCATTTACGTCGTGCCGTAACGTCTGGAAAATTAACAAATAAGACATAACATTTTTGGCGGCTTCAAAGGAAAATGAACACATCCACTTTACCTGTTACAGACAGACAGACACAGTATCTGTATTATTATAAGAGATTTTTTCTTTTATTAATGAAACCTTGATCACAACTTGCCGCAAATCCGAAAAGAAATGCATTTGCCTGGATCAGTGTACTGGTTTTAAAAAAACAAATTGACGTAAACGTTACGTAAAGCCTCTTGTTACTTGCAATAATTAATGTTTTCAATTCTTCCTAGGTTGCAACATGTATGTTAATCACAAGAGGCACAGGACTAATTGTCAATATTATTTTTAACTTTGCTTCTCTGAAATATAACGAAGATACGAAATCCCGTCGGCCAGTTATTTTTCGGCCCTGAAAAAATTTAAACGAGGAGAAATGGCATTGTGAAAATTTGTATTTTTCCTTTTAGATTTCATTGCAAATTGTCGATCATGTCAGCCAACGTGACATTAACTTGCAGTACCAACACCAGCTTTCTATATAATAAGGTTTCCAGGATCAATTATATCTTTTTAATAATCTCAACCACACTGCTGGCTTTACTGATTGTGATTTTAAACTCGTTGTTTCTGTTTATTATGCAACGATCAAAAAACCGGCTGTTGTTATCTGATAAATTACTTATGATGTTGGCAGTGACAGATTTACTGTCAGGTGTTATCACGCTTCCTTTATTCGCATACACTGTTTACTATTACACGCAGCAAAAACTCACCTGCAAAGTTGCAGATTTCAACAGAATTGCAGGCTATACATTATCCAGTATGTCTGTGATGTCAATCACCTTCATAGTCATGGATGTCTACATAGCTGTTCTACATCCATTCTTTTACCAACGTCATGTGCAAAGTAATAAAACTATTGTGCTGCTACTTGGTACCTGGATGTTTTGGTTGCTGTTCTGCATTATAGCAGAGTGGACATTAACATGGAAGATTTTTACGACGTGTGCTGGGGTAGTAATAGTCATTATGTTAATTTGCTTAACGTTCTGGGTAATAAAGCTTCATATTATTATTAGAAAGATTTCATGTAAAAACCAACTGGAAAAAAACCCAATGGTAAAGGTATCAAAATCATTAAAAATGGCGGTGACGGTGTTAGGCATGTATTCTTTCTGCTATTTACCGATAGCTGCGCTCAATGTTCGTAATGGAATCAAGAAAAACTCGTCTACCGTTCGAACGTACGCGTTGTTATGGTGTCAATTTATTGCACTATCAAATTCATTCTGGAATACTTTGGTGTATTACTTCAGACTCCGAAAGGTCAGGCGTGAACTAATACGTTTGTTGTGCGGAAGAACACCGGAGCGCCGCACACCTAGTACAAGCGCCGCTGTAATAAATACGATATTGTGAAAAAAAAGAAAAAAGGGCAAATTATACATTTTGTACTTAACGTATATTCATGGAATATTTATTTGAACTGTAATATTTTTCCATCTCACTATCGTATCATTGTGTGTAGTATTTCAACGGACCCGACATTCTAAGGGTGGGAAGTGACATTGGGAATCTTTGATATCTCAACTCAATACATTGCTAGTCTTGGGGTTTAATCTGTTTCGTCCTCATAAAGTGAAAGTTTACACATGGATCGGACAAGTAAGGTAAGCATTTATGTGTGATAGAATGCTCGGAATAATAATTGAATGATCCAATTTGCCGTTAACGAGCGTTGTTAGAAATAGAAAAGGTAGATATGTGGAAAATAAAAATAAAATAAAAACATTATCTAGCCCATTTTTTTAGTGAGATAGCTCTTTAGAAGCCGTCTATAATTTTTGCCTTAGGTAGCTGTTGTATGAGTAAGTGAGGCGTGCTCCCACAAGACACAACCTAAAAGATAAGCAGTTGTCATCCGCGAAGAGGTATGAACTATATGCACCAGGTGTAGCTCTATGGTAAATATATATTCTTTTTTTCCACGGTCGTGGTGCAAGCATAACAGACAGGTTTTAACAGTATACACCGCGGCAGTATGTACTTGTGCGTAAAAGATAAGCGTTCCCTTATTTAAATTGTCAATTAAACTTGTATTTCCAAAACTAACTTTTTTAAATTGCAACCTGCTACAAGGCGTATTAAGCAACGCGATGTTATTTATTTTTTAGAACAAAGATGGAAGAAAAAACTAAGACAAATTTTTTTATTTCCTCTTGATCAATTTTTTCCCACTGTTACCGAACGAAACATCATGTACCATGAAAAGCTTTTACAATTTCAATTTCAAGTTAAGGCTCCTTTCCAGTAGACTTCCTTTTCTGCTATAACGCAAAAGCTCACCAGCTTTCTTGTTAGCGTTTGCAAATGGAAGTGAATGCAGTTGAACGGAAACGAGTCTTTAAAAATAAATAAAACATAACTTACGTGAAGTTTTGATAATCTTTTTTTCCATGTTCGTGGTGAGAGTAGTTGAAATCGATGTGAGGGAGATGCGTTTCTTCTGCGCATGCTTTGTACTAAATATGGAATTTTGTTTTGATTAGAATTCTTGAGATATGAAATATGAACTAAAGTATAGCTAATTAATCATGCTGATATGGGAATTTTTTTAAACAATTTCAACGGGATTTTAGCTACTGCAATGGCACTGAAAATTATGACAGAGACAATTTTTTCAGAAATTGGCTAATATTTTGCACCTGGTAGGCTGTGTAAAGTTTAAAAATAATAAGACTAAGTAACCAGCCGTTACGAAACCATATATACACCAAGGCGAGTGAATAATAGCCGTTTAAGATTTCGAATTTAACCAAACAACCTGAATGAAAGTACATGCGTATCATCAAGACAATGGAGATCATCTTCAAAAATGTTTGGCAAGGGTTGTAGCATTTAGAATAGGCATTTTCTTATTTTCAATTACAGTACAGAGCTTTTTTGTAATAAACTGGCCTACTAAAGTTAAATATCACCCTTGTTATATAGCACCCTTGCACTAACCAAAGTAGAAGTTTTAACCTTTATTGTTTTGAACAGACAAAAGGACTACTGACAAAGGCACATTCAATGACAGGTTTGACAAATGGACTTTAAAAATATATTTCACTTTGTATTTATACTTTTACACTAGTACTCAAAGTCGTTTCTACAATAAGAAAAAGTTCTCCCTCATAAGTACAACATGTTACATGCCGGAGTAAAATATATGTAAGAGCTGTATACTGTATGATGTCAGAGAAAAAACCGTACCCAATTACCCTAATCTTAAGAAAAAGCTATTAGTTGGTATTACCTGCCTGTAAATCCAAGGACGATAGTTATTACATCTACTAGATTTCTTTTCTTTAATGCTGCAACAAATTATTTGTTGAAGAAAAGCAGCAATATTGAAGTACAATCTGCTTTACACCCAGATGTAAAAAAATAAATCAGTCAATTAATCAACTAATCAATAAGTCAATAAATGATAAATGAATAGTCACCTTCTTGTTTATTTTGATCCTCCCTCGTCGCTTTCAATGGCGCGCTCACCGTCCTTTTCAATGGTGTATGTTGAAACTCTTTAGACTGTCTTCTGTTATGATAATGACAAACCTCCCTATCGCAGTCACGATCGCACGTGTTCAAATTTAATGCTGATGCAGTTTTAGCCTAGATAGTTAATGGTCACTTTTTAATTGCCAATACATGTATTAGCTAATTAATTATATAATTAATTAGCTTCTATTCTTAAGAAATAGGCAGAGTCAACAAAAAAATACTTTTTTTATAGTTATCAAAGATCACGTTTATGGTAATCAAAGATCAATTTACTGTTTATAAATTGAAGTAAGGTAAAAGGGACACAAAAATGTCCGTAAAACAGAGAGTTTGTTGTATCTAGAGGGTTTTGTAATGGTTTCTTAAGGAGAAGGTACATTAAGAGTTCGTGACATCAAGAGATCATTGTATTTTTCTCGCAAACGAATTTATGTTAAGTTTGTCTTAGATCTTTAACTGGTGTATCTCGTTTGCGAGATTATTAAAAAAGATGTTATAAAATATAATATATGAAATTAACAAACATAGAGGGAATGTAGAAAACACTAGTATTTCATCTGCTACAGTCGGGAATCCTTCTGTTGCATAAGTAGCTGATTCGCTTAATGTTTACGGTAATTGTATAACTGAATGGAAACATGACATTGTTAACTCTGAAAATTGTCAATTCAAAATGGCATAATAAGAACTAAACATTTAAAGCGCGCATAATGGGACCACAGCGCACGACGTTTTTTTGTTACACGAATGTTACGCGTATAAGTTGTACACCAATAGTTCGTCTTTCTTACTACCATTTGAGCCGAGCCCATGGGTGCCAACCTTTCTCACTGATCTGACAAATTTTTTTTATGTAGAACAACAATAATTTGCAAGCAGGGATAAGGTTGCACATTGTGCGAAACATGCATATAGAAAAAACGGAAAGATATATTGTTTGTTGAGGTTACAGCAGAAGAATCATTTAGACTTACCTCATCTTCTATAAATTCATCAGAACTACTCCTCACAGAACTACTCCTCAACCTCGTCTCAGACATGCACCTGCCACATGTAGATAGATACTCCATGAAATCACCACTGCTGTACACCGAAGAAGCTGTTTCGTAATTTGAGAAGGTGCTTGGAACCCGCAGGTGATCCTTGACGTTTCTGTCTGCAATAGGAAAACTGTTGCATTTACCAAGCAAGTAATGAGAATAATTGTATTCTGCTGTTGAAATATCTGTTAAATCTTTTATGATGTTGTCGTCGCTAGTACTGTTCCTATTCTCTTTGTTGTTCTGCTTCTGTAACAAGAAGGAAAATAAAATAAAGTTCTTTATTGTGTGTACTCTTTAATCTATTTAATTAGCGTCCTCAATCTTCTCCTTTCAGTTGTTGTTGCAGCTGTTCCAAATTTTTTTTATTGCTTTGTTTATTTGGAATGGCATAGAGTGAGCTACCTTACTTGGTTAATCATTAACCACAGCATATAGTTGTTTCATCTTACTTGGTTAATCATTAACCACAGCATATAGTTGTTTCATCAATGTTTAGAATGTCACTTATCTTATCGACATCAGAAGGTGATGCTAGGTAATAGAAATGCCTTCAAGTGAAACATAATCCCAATGCAAGCTGAGACCAGCGCCGAAGTATATATGCAAGTTCTGTTCTTTAAAGTTCCCAGATGGAACTTGTACTGTTATTTTTATTAAAATTTGGGTAGAGAAAAGTGACTGGAATATCAAAGCCCCCTCAAAATATGTCACGTACTTGTTATCTCTCGCGATGACGTAACTGCAAACGTAATGTGGGCGTAATTGCAGTGTTATTGTACCCTAAACTTTATTTTAACCTGTAAAATAAATTTTCGATCCTTACAAATTTGTGTTCGGGTTCTTTTTCTTCATCTTCGTCGACATCTTGATTTAACCCATCTTCTGAAACTACTATCAAGACTGGTCCTGATTCCAATGCCATGTTTTAAAACCAACCTAAAACAGTACTACAATATGTAAGTAAAAAATTCCCTAACCTTACTAAAACTTTGGTGATTAAAAGCGTCAACGTTCTAAGTAAAAATATTGTTGAATGATTAGAATACTTATTTTAAGTCATAAGACGTTTTTTAATAGATTCATCATTCTTTCATTTTATTCATTTTTTCTATCAAAACGTGTCTAATGCATGAATGGATCTATTCACTAATATTAATATTTCTTACTACTGGATAGTTATAACATGCTATAAGTTTGTTTCAAAAGGCGCGATAAATTTTGAATCAAAAAGTTATATAGCAGTATTTTTGCATGGTGTATGGAGCAACTCGTGGCTCTCTCTACAGAAGGTGGTTAAAAGGTGATTACATACATTTGCGTCGATGATAAGTAGAAAATAATATGTCGATGTTCATAGATGAAATGTGTCAAAAATAAAAAATCTGAGTTTTTGCCATCCAACTTTAAAATAAAGAAAATGTTGGAAATAATAATCTAATAACACTAACGGAGTTAAGCTCGTCAGATTCCCATAGAATACCTTAAACGTATTTAATTTCGCGCGTATTAAATTCCGTGATTAGGGCAAAAATTGCGAAATTATGTATAGTTTGAATTATTTCGCAAGTGTCGAGTCGCAAAAATAAGTACACGCGAAAAATTTAAAAAAGATAAAGATGAGAAATTCAAAAAAATAAATTTTCCTTTGCTTGTTAGTGGTGAGAAAAATTAATGAATGAGAAGAAGACAACGGATGACAACAACGAGATCGCCATTCCAGATGAAGACGAAAATAGAAATAATTTGACTTATTTGAAATTTGGTATATTTTTGCGGTGATTTTTGCACAAGAGCATAAATATTGTGTCTCGATTATTTTATATTCTCCCTTTTTTGAAATAAAGAAAATCGAAAATTCGCTAAATTAAGTACACGAAATCGCGAAACTTAATACTCGCTTTTTCTTTTATAAGAATATGCTTTAAGAATATCAGACTAAGATTTCAGTCTAAAAACAATAGGTCTATTGTTTTGAACAATAGAGAAATAAGAATAATGACAAGACTGGTTAGAATTTTAATATTTTTATAAACAAAAAAGTGTGTACGCACGCGAAACATAAAGATGTTTCCAATGATGTAGTTAAAATTCTCTCAATATCTAATTCTCTCAATATCTAATTCTCTGCCGCAATTATTGATTTTAGAAGGTTATTTTATAAATTATATAAAACCGTCAATAAATACCAAAGATGAATTAAAGAGTCACACTCTGGTAATTACATTCTAATACCTTATCGGGGAAAAAAAAGTCGGGGGAAAATTTCGTCGGGTTAAAATTTCGTCGGGGAAAAATTAGGTCACTTTTGAAAAATAAGTCGCTTTTCACCGACTAATTTTTCAAATAAGTCACTTTTCCCCGACTAATTTTTGTTATTCCTGTAGATAACCTCACAAGGGAATTTGAATCAATTTTTTATTTATCTATGTATGTTTGTTTTTTTGACAACCCCTTCCTTGCTTCTCGAAATGAAAAGAACTGAGAGACCATTCGTTGTTTGACTTAAACGAACTACTGATGTTATAGTTATATGATTATTTCATGTTTGGTTAAACAGAAATTGTTGTTTCTTTTTGTTTCCATTATGTTTTTTATGTACCCGATCCTTTTTTGCAATCTTCCTTGCAATTTATTAAGGTGGTAACAATGAGAAATAAAGTTTAGGATAAAAGAAAAAAGTCGGGGTAAATTATTAGTTGGGTATAAAAAAATCGGGGAAAAGTACTAGTCGGGGAAAAAATAATCGGGGGAAATTTTGGTCGGGGAAAAATTAAGTCACTTGCAAAAGATTTATTCACTTTTCCCCGACTTTTTTCCCCCGATAAGGTATCCTCTGGAGATACTTCTTATTTATTGATCACTAGATCTCACGTGGTTTGAACATATGGTGTGGTGTACTGTGAAGGATACGAATTTTGTTTATAAACTGATTCTAATTTATTTTAGATTTTAAATCTGACATATATATTGTTAAAATAAATCAATTTGTTGGTCATTCTTTTATGAACCATAACTGTTGCCACAATGTTTTTGTGTTACATGCTTTTAAATTTATAATATTAGTATTCACCCAAGATTTAAAAAAAAATGACCTCATCATTTCTAAACAATCATTTATTTCGATTAAAGTAGAAATACAGGCTGTCATTTCGGAAATCGTTGGATTGTCTGGCTATACTTTTAAACTTCTATGTCAAGTTTATAATAGAGAATACCTGGGAATCTTCAGCAAAGCATTCACTTTTAGGCATAAGATAAAGTAAAGATATCTCGTAATGCATTTTTGTTAGGATAATTCAAAAACGCCTCTGATTATAATCGGTCCCTCTATCTAGCAGACTATAATCGGTCTCTCTATCTAGCTGATTATAATCGGTCCCTCTATCTAGCTGACTATAATAGATAACTGACAACCCCACAATAAATATATTTAAGATTTGTGTGTAGTCACAAAATTTATAAAGACCAAGCAATCACTTACCTGAAGATTAGTTAATATTATTTTCAATATGATCCTTCCAGACAGGGGCGGCGCCACAATTTCCAAAGTGGGGGGGGGGGGGGCTTAGGCATAGTGGGAGACGTTGAGATTTTAGTGACAATCAACGAGCGAAGCGACTTGCCGAAACGGCTGGGGTCCAGCCAACGCATTTTAAGAGTCCTAAAACACGTAAAACGGCTATACCTTGGTACCTTGGACTTCAGAAAAGCTTTGTTTTTCTCCTCTTTCAACTGCGGCATAGTCTCTTTCCATGCTTGAAGAAACTTGAAAAGGTTATTCCCCGTTTTCGGAAAAAATGAAATGGGCCAGAAAAATAATTAAATTCAAAAGGCTCTAGATCGTCGGAAAGCGCAACGTTTTTTGGTTCTCTGGTTGGATAACATCAATTTTCATGCAGTGATAGAGACACTTATTGGCAGAAAATAAAAAAATTGCCCCCCTAGTGGCGCCGCCCATGCCAGAGCAAGTATTTATGTCTCTTCCTTCCCAGAAATTCTTCTTTCTCCTAACATAAGTACTTATGTTGGCTTGTCAAACTTTTGACAGCCATGTTTTCGAAGGATTGGACCGGCAACAATAACTGACATAATAGATGTCAGTTATTGTTGCCGGTCATAGATGAAAATGGAAATACTTAGTATATGTAAGAATCATTTCAGATTCAAAATGTAGCCAAACAGCATAAATCTAATATGGTGTACTGCGTAAGGAAACGAACAAGTACTGTTACCTGCTGATTATTTTGGTTACAAAAAATTCTTTAAAAGGGCTACAAAGCGGGCTGTTAATTTTTGACTTTAGTGACTTACACGAAAGTAGAGCTTATGGCGGTTGAAAAGTTTATGAGCAATGAGAACCAAAACGACATCTTAAATCATCTTGGATATTATGTTAACGCCCAGATATAACTGAAAACAACAGAAAAGTACTTTACAAATATTTAATATCCAAAATTTATTTTATATAATCATTTACCTTGCTTTTAAATCAAGTTTTCTGGCTATTTATTTATTTTTTACATTCTGCATAGAAACATAAAAGTGTATCGTACATAAAGCCAGTTAAAGCAACAACAATGACTTTAAAATCTTTTTAGAGGTATCAATTACCTTCTCAAGGCATTCTAGTACAACATTTTTAACAAATACAGTCCTTATCTTGCTTCCTCATCAAAACAAACTTTTTCCTTTTACTGTTACGTATTATATTTTGCAGAATATATCATATTTTGCCGCCAAAAAAAAGAATACTGAAAGATAATGTATCTATTTTTGGAATAACGTTGAAAAGGATAAAATCACCATATTCATTAACAGTTGTCTATTGTCTACTTGACAATATCAATGAGTTATCTAATGATTCAAAACTTGTTTTTAGTTGAGCGCAAAAAGTTAAGGTTCAGTAGTTAGGAAAAATAAATGGTAAGACGTGTTTTACCAGGATTTTTATTAAAAAAAATGACGGATGATGACACCTTCCTACCACATTTTTGTACATATATTTCAGGTGGACATTAGTGATGTAAATAGGACACAATACAATGAATTTTGATAAACAGTTGTTTCGCTATCAAATATAAAAAAGAAAACATTAATTTTATTACCTTCGAATGTGAAATATCTTTCGCTTTTCGTATGATCTTTTCTTATTGGTCTTATTCTCCTACAGTGTTCAGTTTATTTTTTATTTTTAATATTTTGGTTTAATACTACCGCGTAGTGTACATCACCTTTTTTAACTTCTTGTGGATGAGCATGAAGCGATGTAAACACACTAAAAATGGCAGATGGTTTCAATTCTTGTTGTTAATAATACATGAAAAACGTTTCTACAATTTTTTTTTTCTTTCCTTCGTTAAATTTTTCGTCGACACAAAAAATAAATTATTAATACGCGCGATATTTACGTTATTGTTAAATCAAGAATAAATTTTAGCTTACATGTGATATGGGAGGGAGTTCTATACTCCAGATGTTTCCAACAAATCTCCTATTTTCAAATCTCGTTTTCCGTTTACACTTTCTAATCATATACCCATTGCAAAATGGACTGTTTAGCTCCTCCAAAAACGATAAAATTTATGAATCTTGCAGTTTGTTGTGGTGATTAAAGATAGAGAATACCGAAGATGACTCCACTCACTAAATTTTATTTCTCAAATAGCGTCCTAAGTCTGGAAGAGATTACGTAGACAATACGGCTCTTATTTTCGGTTTGAGTGGAGTCATCTTCGGTATCCGTACGTATTTAAAAATCCTAATATACTCAATATTATATAATTACTAAACAACTCAGGTTACAACAACAACAATTTTCTTACGGACTTTCCGTCTATACTTCTTAATAGTAACACAATTTACAAAAAAAATCTTCTTAGCTCACGTTGTTTTGTTTTTTTTTTTTCAGTTCAGCTTTAACTTTGTAGCTGCTTGTGGTGTAAGCATTTTAAGACTTATTAACTTGCTGATATTACACATTTGAGTCTTATACCGATTCCAGGATAAAAACTTCCGGTTATAAGATTCTATGTCACTCAGTCAGTCTTAATATCACTTTATGAATGACTTCCTCAATTTACAGGGGAGGGTGGGCGGGTCGTCTTACCCGTACCAACAGAATTGGCTTGTGAGTAAAAATGGGTGGGAAAGTTGTTATCAAGCATGCGCTATCTTGCCTCGATTACTACGAAAAAAAGTTACAGTTAAGTTAAGTTACTAATGTTTTTTCTTTCTGTTTTTTAAAATTATTACTGCGTGTTTCAGACCTAATATTTTGGAATGACGTGAAAATGTTTTGATTTGTCAAAATAACGATAAAAAACCTTTTGGTAGCTTTTTTAATTTACATTTTACTACAAAATGTTTAGTTTTTGAGTAGATATCAGGTTTTTAGTGTATCTTAAAAAAGACATGTCATTGGCCATCAGTGTATTCACTTTGTCAGTCAAGTTGAACATCGGCACTGGCATCTACTTGGCTAGTTCGATCTAAATCAGCATTACCTTATAAGAAGGAACTAAATATACAATAATTATGCCAAGGTGTCAAATGGGAGGAGACATTAAAACAAAAATGTGGCAAAACATTCAAAATATTTTAAACACAGTACCATTTTTTGACAGCATTGATTGGTTAATCGATAGAAACAACAATACTGACTTGTGACGCCATAGGCTGAATATGTTTTTTGGGAGTAGAAAAGGAATATGGATAATCCGGGGAAATTCCGAAGAGGGCGGGGGGATTCCGGGGGCGGGGGGATTCATCCTCCTGCTGGTTTTCTTTTTAATAACTTTTTGTATATTCATCTATTAGACACCAGCAAGCCAATTTTTTAGGTTCCATGCCTTTAATAGCCCCATCCTCGTCTCCGGGGTTTGTTGCTTGATTCCAAAGCCTCTAGCGCTTACTTGACGGCTAACAAGACCCTGATATAGGCTGCATTTCATAACCAGTATATTGGTTACTATGAAAATTAATGATTCGTCTCGCTGTTACAGTTTATGCGGCTAGTAAAAGTAATTTGATCGAGTCCTCCTTCTCCACATGGCAAGGACGATGTATTTTAGTTGTTTATGTTTTTGACGGCTTGACTTTAGAAAGTTTCTTTCGAACCAAGTTATTACTTGTTCACCTGAAACTATATTTTATAGTGATGAACAAACATTACTTATGAACAAATTGTGGTAACGTGTGATTAGAGCTGATTTTCTTGGGATATACTGATACATAAGATAACTTAGCTCAATTTAGCTGGCTAGCCTTTATATTTTACAAGTCTAGTATCTCTATGGGAAAAAGTGCAAGTCTTAGATTGCGGCATCTTGCTATTTATATATTCGATAAGGAAACAAAACCAAAGGTAGCTTAAATAGCTGTATGTTTTCAGCGTCTTAAAAATGTTGGCTGAATAATTTTTTATAAAGAATCCAATTGATAATACTAGGTTTAAAATTGGGCCAAAGTTTTGCATCTTGCTTAGCAACCTTTAGTCCTGATATCTACGCTACGCTACGATCCCTTCCCTCAGCTAGTAACTTTTTCAGTTGAACTATGGCGAAAGTCTTCCCAGAAGCAATATATAATGCGTTTAAACAGCAATATAGTTTGCTTGAGCATGATAAATTCACTACTGATGAACATGATCTGAAGGGTCACGGTGGTGTTTTAAGGCACAGATTTTGTTTCGAAACGTGCAATTTTGTAGCTAGCTTACATGTGACTGGTGTGGCTAAATTTTGCACAAGTGTGATGTGTCTGCTAGCTAGCTATACATGACAGACTAACAAAATTTAAACATCAGATCAAATCAGTTGTTTAAAATTGGAAGATCTATTTAGCTGGTCTGACTAAAACTACATTTTTGGAAGAGCACTTGTTTTTTAAGTAAAAAAATTAATAAAAATGATGGCTCATTACGCCTGCCAATGTACATGTTAGCAAGATAGCTGTCTTTTCTCACCAGCTAAATTGCCAAAAGTCTTTTTTTACAATGCTTTAAAAAGAACCTTTATTTTCATTTCAAATATCAACAATGGGAATCTGCCAAAATAATATCTTTCATAAAAATATTTTTGGCTCATCGTTTTTTTTAGTCAATCTTTTTTAACATTTCTCATAGTCAGGAATCCTCTTATCTTTTAATGTTTTTTGTAACAAAATCCGCCATCTTTATAGTAAATCGTTGCATATATTATGGCGCGTGAATAAATTATCTATGTCGGATGTAAACCAATCGCATTACAGAACTCACCAGCCGGTGCCAGGGGTTTCTTCGCCACCGGCCTCGATGTCAAAAAGGCAAGAACCCCTGAGGACGAGGTTGAACTACCCCTTACATTTCTATGAAATCCTTGTAATCGGGAAAATATTATAACTTTCGTTAGAATTAACCACATAGAACTTGAAACTTACAACACAACTTTATTTTATCTATGGCAATCACTGTGTAAAGTTTGGACTGATTTTTCGGATTTTATCCGAAAATCGGGAAAAACGAATTTTCGGTCGATTTTTTCCCTTTTTTATGCGAATTGTGTTAAAACGGGAAAATATGTTTAATTACTTTTATTTCGTTACCAGAAACTTTGAACAGAATGTTAAAATTCGATCTAGAAATAAAATAATTTCAAGCTTCTGGTGACATCACAGAAAAAGTTCTGACATAAGCAAGAATTTATAGCTGCAATTTTGTTCTTTCTTCGGTGTATGCCAAGTTGAGTTAACAAAACCTTTGGAAGAAGGAGGACGAAATCATAATATGTTTTACTTCTGACTTAATAGGTTTAAGTTTGCCAGTTTTTTGTGTTTTTTTTTTGCCCACAAAGGCTAAATATGGCTGATTGTTTTTCATTTGTATGCAACTTTATGATTATAATATATGTGTAAATACATTCCTTATTTTATCTTTGGCTTCCTGTTTTTTCATGATAAGATGGACAAGGTTTCCAAATCCACTTTGCTCGGGAGAAAAATATCACCCTAACTCCCTTCCATTGTCATTATCTTTGTTGATAACACACGCGCAAGAATACATACACAAACTGAAAGTCTCAAAAAGCCCAAACTCGATGGAGTTAGTCAGCGCGTTGCACCTTTTTGTCAATTGCCTACTTTTTACCATTTATTTCAGTGTTTACCAAAAAACTTATCTTTTTTCCACTAATACGTCTCATTTCTCTTTGTATGTGCTGTAATCGCAGCCAAAACTAAACATGTGGTTCAAGTTAAGACATAATTGGGAAAACGATTAAAGGATCTTAACTTTCCATTTAATATATAACCACAAAAGTAAAAAAAAACTTGAATTAGAATGTAATATGTGATACATAGTGTAAATAAATTTCACGGTCCCATATTTTACTGCTTTTTGACTTAACTCGCCTACCTACCAGCGCTTGCACCATTGAAAGAAGAGAGCTGACCGAATGTAATTAATCTTTAATTTGAAAATAAAAGACCTATAATATTTCTTTCTTTGACGAAAATAAGATCTGGGGTAAGCGCTTTTTAGCCTTATGAATTGCATCGACAGGGCAAAACGTTTGACAACTGACAAAATGATTGTCTATCTTCCACATGTTTTAAATGTACACCAGGAGTCTTCTTGGCAAGGTCGAACAACACTATTTTTTGATATAGAACATTTAAAAAAAGAAACCACTGATAAATTTAGAAGAGTCAAAAGTTTGATGGTTACGCATGTTGTACAATAAAGCGACACAAGGGATGTAAAGGGATGTAATGCACGGGAAATTAAAAAAGGTCGGACAGTTAGAAAATTTGGCATGAGATACAACAAAGATGATCGCCCAGAATTTAAAATGTTTAGAACAGTAAAACAAAATAGGAAGATAGCTAAACTTCCAGTCGACTCGCCACTTTACTCTGTCGACTCGCCACTTTTTCCGTTTTCCACGCATTCATAGATGAGTGACGGATGAGTAATATTGCTTTATTTAGTAGTCACGTGTGTATTTGTTTTGTAAAGTTAAACACACAACATTTAGGAAATTATTTATAATTTGGTTTTTTGTGAGTTCTTGTTGTAGTATTTTCATATGATATTTCTGCCTCATTAAAGGTCTGACATTCTACCATAACGTTAAACTTGTTCTTTTTGAGTCGAAAAGAGAACGGCATCTTTGATTTCACTGAACTACACATACGCATTAAAATAATAATAATAATAATAATATTCTGCAGTATACACATTAACAAGCTCGACCCCAGCACCTTTTACCGTGGCGTCGAAAAGGCGCTGGCACAGGCTGGTCATCTGGGCATCAAATGAACCAGATTCTGGTTCATTTTTAATTTATGCAAATTCTGCATATTTACGATTTTGGCGATGGGCTGAGAAGATGTGGTACGTGTTTTCAAGCGGCTGAATAATGTTTTCGAAAAGTATGAAAAGTTGCCCTCGTTTATTTTGAAACCAAAACAAGTTCAATGTTTCGAGTATTTAGGAGAAGGACACCACGTTATAGCTGTTTTGCCTACTGGGTTTGGTAAATCGTTAATTTATCAACTTTTACCCGACTTTATTCCAGAACGAAAGGCAGGCAATATTGTACTTGTTGTCTCTTCTTTAACATCAATTATTCAAGATCAGCTAGTAAATTTAACTAAAGTAGGCATTGAATGTGGTTTCTTATAACTCGAAGACCAAGCTAATAGCCAGAAATACGAACCCTTGTTTGAAGAAGATTTGAATGATGCATCAAATTCTATTTTCAAAATTTCAAAAAGCATTGTTGCAGGCAAATGTAAAATTTTATTTGCATATCCAGAGTCACTGTTATCAGATCAGGGAAGGAAAATATTACGGTCAAAAATTTATGAGCAAAATGTTGTGGCTTGTGTGATAGACGAGGCGCATTGTATGGAATTATGGTAAGTATAGCTAACTAGCTAGCTTTCTTTGTATAACATAACGTATCAAAAATCTAGCTACATACATAGCTATTATATATAAAAATAATATGCCTTAAATATAGCAACTAAATATATAATATATATAAACAAACTAATATATATTATATATCCAGTTTCTCAAACAAAATATATGTATAGCTATAATAATTGAATAATATAAATTTATCACATCTGTTGCTAAGCTAAAAAATTGATGAATTACTGTATGTTATATCTAGGGGTGAAGAATTTCGTACAGAATTTCAAAACTTATCAGTTTTACAAGCATTCTTCCCTCACAGTATCATGTTAGCTTTGACTGCAACTGCTTCACCAACAAAATTACATAATATAAAAAAAGCTTTGAAAATAGAAAATTGCAAAGTAGTTACTGCAAATCCAAATCGTAAAAGCATTTTTTTTAAAAAAGAAATAAGAATGAGTAATTGCAAAGGTTTAGCAGGATATGAGGATATATTACTACCTATCGCAACAGAGTTAAAGCACAAAAAACAAAACTACCCTATGACAATTATTTATTTAAAGTTAAAATATTGTGCCTATGCATACAATTTGTGAAGTTTTTTTGTTTTATTTGTAACATTATTTAACTGATTTTTAAGATTTGTACGACTTATGTTATTTAATCAATGAACATGTATTTTTTACCTGTTTGCTGCAGCCACCTTCAATAACAAGTACTGTATTTATTCTTTGCATTAAGGACAATTCATGCCATCTGTGCTGCATTAAAATTGAGTAAATAAAACACAATTTTATCTGTAGGTCTTGCTCAATATGTTTTCTGCCTGCTACAGCTGTCAATATGGCTATTAAAAATGGATTATATTGTGTGACTTCGACCATAAATTGCCTTCTTTAAAATACATCATTTCATCACAATTTTTTTTAAACAAGACAGAGCCACCACTTTTTTTGCACAAGTTTTTGCAAGCAATGCTTATTTCATTTGTAACAAGTTGCTTGGTGGCATCAATTAATTTAGGGCAATTATTTTTTATGGTAGTAATGATAATATCAATTGTCCTTGTTTGTAATGCGGTAATAATTTTATTTTCTTGATCTTCAGTAATGAAGTCGTTTTGAGTTTGTTTTGTTTCGCCAAGTTCTTTGGGAAGAATTTTAGTGTTTGATTTTATGTCTGTTTTATTTGTTATTTTCAGTAAAGGCGTAAATTGTAGAGATTTTTTTGACTGGAAACAGGTTTTTTGGACAGAATAATTTTCATTTTCAATATTGATTTTTTTTGGTTTTGACTGCTGGTTTGGTGAAAAAGCTGCACATCTTTTTACCGTTGTTTGCTGTTGTAAATGGATTTGTTGTTGTTGTACATTATTCTGGAAGTCAAACATTTTATTGATGAACCTGCCACACTTTGAACAAATTGTTGTAGGCAATGGTTCACACTCGGAAACGTTTAATCCACGTGTTCTGAATATTTTGTGCTGTAAAGATTTTTCCTTTCCACTTTTTGAAAAAATTCTGGTCAAGTGATGTGCAGATGTTTCTTCAGCACAAATTCGACACACTCCTTTGCCACCTCTATAAACTTTTTTAGGCGTAGATGGGAACATCTTCTACAACGAGAGATTAACAAGAAGAGCACCTGCAACACTTCACTTCTCTCTCGAGCCATATTTATGAATGCATTACCTATGGACTGGCTAGCAACAACACCGACTACGTTTTAACAAAAAATATCGTATATTTGAAAAAAATTCTTACGTTAGCTAAGACATCTTAAAGAAAAGGGGAGGAAATGAGATTAAAAAGGAAAAATAATGCTTTTTAAGGATTTAAAACCACCACCAACAACGACGCCACATCTTCGGTGCCATATTTGTTTATGTCTCACTTTTAGGATTTTTGCTGACGCCAGCTAAAAGCGTTGCATAATTAGGGTAATGCCGTGGGCCAATCAGATGCGATACGGTGACCAGCATGGTCCAGGGCTATTTCGTTAGAACTATCAGAAAGCGCAGCGCCGTTGAGAAGCAAATAGTCCTGGGGACGAGGTTGACACATTAAAGCATTTCTTTCCAACCATAAATGTTAAAACATAAAAGTTCAAAGGGGGCACGGGACATACGGGACTATGGTTATTTCGTTACTAAGGTGACACTTGAACCGCCGTAGTAATTGGCCTATGCTGACAAGATTTGAACTTCAGATTCGCGCACGTGGTTGGTTGAAATTGACCGCCTTCACGCGGTCGATAAGAAAACTGAACTTCGGCCTAAACCATTAAAACAAAAAAAAGAGAAGAACTATAATCAGCTTTTTCGGGACTATGGTTATTTCGTTACTAAGGTGACACTTGAACCGCCGTAGTAATTGGCCTATGCTGACAAGATTTGAACTTCAGATTCGCGCACGTGGTTGGTTGAAATTGACCGCCTTCACGCGGTCGATAAGAAAACTGAACTTCGGCCTAAACCATTAAAACAAAAAAAAGAGAAGAACTATAATCAGCTTTTTCAATTTTTATCAATGTTCTCAGATACAAAGTGATTTGTGTTTGTTTTTATTTTTTATTTATGAACATTAGGCGAAGCGTAAAACAATATAGTTTGGCGTAATTGAAAACAAAATGCCTGAAATTCCTCACAAGTTCAGCAAATGAGGTCAGAAGAAACAAATATTTCAAGAAACATAAACAAAACATTTTTTCTAAAACGCAAGAATATAGTGTTTAATAAAAATAACTTGAGAGTTCTTCAAAGCTATGTCATCTCTGTTTTTTTCCTTATTCGCATAGGTAGCCAGTTATCAAGCCATGCTCTGCTAACTAACAACATTTCAGAACATTTAAGACCAAAATTAAATTTATAGTCTGACATTTTGGCGGGAAGAAAAACAAATTTCCGCAAAATTAAATGCTCACAATTTTCTTTTTCTTATTTCTTTACGTCCGTCGAATTTTTTTCTTACTGGTTTAACAAAGTAGCTTTCTATTTTAGTACTGGTGACGAGTGGCTTTCTTTTTATCTTAGTTTGTGGTTGTTATTGCTAAAACCTAATATTATCTAATGTTGTCGTTCCAACAGTTTTTTCTTCATCCGTCTTTCGCTTTCCGTTCAATTACATTTCGCCAATATCGCCAAAATTTCGTTGAAGAAAAAGTTCAAGCCCAAATTGGCTGTAGCTCCAAATTCGCGGAAATGCCATAATAGAAATTAATTGTTTTTATTTTAACATGATTTACAGGAACCCAGGGTTTATAAGAAAGATTCTTTAATCAGAGCATAAATATAATGGTGATTTGTATACATAAACAAATCATTAAAACGAGCGAACCGTGACTGATAGAAAACGTTTGTTCACTTTGAGCACAGTTTAGTTATTCTGCGCTTCCACAAATAAACTAGATAAGATAAACTTTGCATTTAATAATTATTATGACGAATTCTTCAAAAACGACATTTTTATGTTGGTCAAGAAAATGTGGAGCAACGCTCTTGGAAATATAACATTGCTTTCTATTTTACTCTTCGTAAACGAAACGGTTGAACTTTATCGTTTGCGGCATGCTCACAGTCGATCGCTGTTTAATTCAAGGAAGAATTTAAACCGCAAGCATGAAATTACTCAAAGAAGACATTCTGTTGATAGCAGTGGATTTTACTTTAAAAATCGATCCCACTCCGAGGCTAGAAAGACAAAACGAGGGTATATAGACTGGGAACAGCAGCAAAAAATATTACATCAACCGGACGTACGAGTTTTATTTAGTAACTTACTGTCGCAATCTACCCGATCTAAGGCAAGAGATGCATTTCAGCCAAAAATACAGGACAGTTACTACAAATATAAACCGCTAACTCCACAGCAGAGAGCTCAAGTTCTCGTACCTATTTTAAATCCAAAAGACGCAAGATATAAACCACTTGCATCGCAACAGAGAACTCAGGTTCTCGTCCCTGTTTTAAACCCCCAAAACAGCAAATATAAACCACTACCCGCACAACAGAGAACTCAAGACCACAACAACATTAAAGATAGACAAACAAATCCGACTAATATCAAGAAAACATGGTGGAATAATTACATATCAAAATATAGAGCAAATAAAAATTCTAAACAGACTGAATTCTTTGGTAATCGACTTAATGGTACCCGGCTAGACACAGCTGAAAATAATGCAAATTATCCTTACAATGTAGGTAAAATATTGGCATCGTCTAGTGGCATTAATAAAGAAGCGTATAACGCATTTGGACAGAGAATTACTGCGCAAAAAACGCCAACTGCAACAGTTCAAAAGTCTGATGTATCTTCATACTTTCCGATAAATTCAAAACCTCGTGAAGTAAAGGTCAATGACCACAATGTATTGGAAAACAATGCATTCCCTGGCGTCAAGGTGATTAATGTTGGTTCTAATGACGTAACCGTTCAACTTAGTAGGACATTGCCCCTGACTAAAGGAGTAAAAAGCCCACCAAACATTGGAGAACCTAAAATGATCCCGCAAATACAGACACCCAACAATTATTGGTGGACAAAGAAAGCGACACAAGGACAGGTTGATTTCCAATCTCCAACACAATCTAAGAATTATGTGAAAGAGCAAGGTATAGGAGAAGCTAAGATGTTTAAGAATAATGGAAAAATAACAGCGAACAAATCTGTTAATCTAGTTGACTCATTTAATGACTTTGTCAAGCACCACAAACAGCGCCACCTTATTAAGTCTGGTCACACTTACCAGGATTATTTAAACAGCTTTCTTAAACACGTTAGTAAGATAACCCATAATTCAACATTTTGGGATGAAGCCATGGCTCTGGTAGGGAACGAAACTAAAGGCTTAAAAAAAGCCGAAAAAAAGCAGTTCTGGAATTCCGCGTTTAAATATATAAACTGCAAAAGAGAAGGAAAAGCGTGTAAGACGAAATATAAAAATATAAACGCCTCAAGAAAGGATTCTCTGTTTAGAAGACTTTCTGATTTGTTGATGAACTACAACAGACATCGAGATTTTCGCCAGGTAAATGCTATCTCATAAAAACATTATGGTTACAGACTACATCAACGAATCTGCTATGCAACAAAGTGTGATTTTTTTTCTTCCCTGATTTTGTTTGTCATAAATAATTACTACTTATAAATATGCTACTGTAGTGGTTAAATTGCGATGATACTTTAGATCGGCTGCTTATTTGAAGAAGGTGCTTATTTAACTGACAAAGCATAAAACAGGAAAGGGAGAGTTTTACAATTTAAAACAATATTCATATTTATGACAAAAGTTTCTTGTTGTTACTTGTTGTTGTTAACTTTTGCTCACAACTCAAGAGCAAGTCTTTTAGCTAGGACGCTTAATCGATACATTAGTTTTTAGTTACAATTTGTCTTCCAAGTTTAAGAAGAGGAAATGCTTAAGGAGCACTGAGTAAGAATTTAAAATGCTCAAAACGTGTCAGTTGAAATTTCAACCAAACATCACTTTTAGATGGTTAAATACACATTTTCAATTTTCTAAACATACAAGGAACACGAGCTTAAAAGTAATAATAATAATAATAATATTTCCTGTTTATTTTCTTAGGATGTATCTGAATTTTCTTCATTTGATCCATTTGCTCGATTTTCAAAAAATTTCGAGCATTCTTATCAAATGATCACCCCACCAATCAATGGAATGCCGCAAGTTGTTCGAGATGTGTCAATACCGGCAGAAGATAAGATGTCGGAACGAACACAGTCTCGTGACATGTTAGTTGGAAAGATTGTTCCTCTCTATACAGAAAACCTACTCACTGATGAGGAAGACAGAGCCATGCCTAAATCCTTTAATACTTATTCTACTCTCAGCAAGGATGAAAAAGGACATTCTTTAAGAGACAAAAGTTTTGAACATAAAGATAAAATAGATAGGATTTTCGACGATGAGAAGCAGCCAGCAGAGAGAGAAATTCTAGTTGGAAAAATAGTACCTTTACAACGCAACATTGACTCGCGTAATAATGATAAAACAGAAAATCAGTTTCCGTTGGATCCGTTTGCACTTCAAGGATCACCTTCCACTGATACATCAATGTCTGAACAAGTTGCTGGTGACGAGGAGTTAAAGGGGACGGATTTAGGCGACTCTAGCAAGGTGAATGAACATGTGTACTATGGTAAAGGCGAAGTTGATCCTTTACAACATCCTGAAGTTTTGAATCCAAGAAGTGACAGACAGGACAGTTTGTTTACCGCTCTGAAAAATTTTAAAGCACTTCATCAAAGGGACATGATGGATAACATGGAGGGATCATCTTTAAGTGATATGATGGGAATGTCATCGTCGCCTTCATTTGTTTCCGATTCTCGAATTAGTGCAATACGACCAGATTTAGATTCTCCAATGAACTCCAATGCAGATGCTTTAGGCCCATCTCACCCTGGTGTTGAAGATCTTGGACCACTTCAGCAAGAATATGCAGAACCTTCTTATCATGTATATCCCGGTGATGTTACAACGGAGCACCATTATATTCATGAACCTGTTGTACATCATGTGTCACTTCCTCCTCTCCCACCTCCTCCTCCTCCTCCTCCTCCACCTCCTCCTCCACCTCCTCCTCCACCCCCTCCTCCTCCTCCTGAAGCTAAAACCAACGCGTATGCAGAGATCGGAAGTGTATGCAGTGGCCCGTTAGTGCAGATGTGTCATTGCCCCGAACATCAGGTGTGTCATTGCCCCGAACATCACGATAACGCGGATTCTCACCACAAAAAAAGTGGCATTGGGAAAAGAGAGAAATGCTATTGCTATAATCAACCAGGTTCGGTGATAAAAGGTAACCAGACTGTTCCTTGCACAGTAGATTCACAAAATAATAAATTATCAAATGATGAGCACATAAACACCTCTTTTGAATCAGTTGTTGGAGCTTCTACAAATTACGAAGCAGGAGGAACAGAATCTGCACCTTCAGAGGCCAATCATTATTTTGGGCAAGAGAATTACATTCCAAACAGTGAAGTTATTGGAGGTTATGAGCGACAAAGCTTTATTGATGCTGGCTATGAATCGCAAAATATCTCAAGTAAACAACAATATCTTCAATCACATGTAAATAGAGTATACCCATTTACAGATGAAGCTAGCCCATTCAATGAGTTTATACCAGACGTACCAATGTCAACTCAACAGAATGATGACACTTCATCACTTAATAAAGCTGCTGAAGTTTTACACAGTGTGCAAAACAGCGATGTCAATAGCACCACTCAAAATGTCACCGATATGGAAGATTTGAAAAAAGTTGATCAAGAATTAATAAATGATTCAAGGAAGAAAGGTATACTTCATATTTCACCTGATCATAAAGGGATACAAGAGATGCAAAACGAACCAGGACAATATGCAACACCTACCCCTACTGCAGATTCAATCACAACAGAAACAACAGCAATAGCTACAACAACATCGACGACGACGACGACGACGACGACGACGACGACGACGACAACAACACCCACCACTGCATCTACAATAGCTACCACGACATCGACACCGGCTACACAGATGAATAAAAAAAATAATTCTTTCGAAGAACCCGATGCGAAAGCAGATATTAATGAGTTACTTACAAACAAAACATTAGAAATGAGCGAACTCCTACGAAAAGTTGCTGATAATCCAAGAGAAATAAAATATAAAGAGGAAAAAGATTCACATGTTGGAGTACCAAAGTTCTTTTCTGGATCAGATGATACTAGAACGGATGATTTAGACAAGCCAGTAATTTTAAAACCAAAACATATAGATGCAAGTGATTCCATTGGGAACAAAAGTTTTGCTACACAAAAATATGAAATCTTAAATATGAACAATGAAACCTCTTCGCTGGAAAAAGAAACATCTACTCAAGGCGACGTCAATAAGGTTAAACTAGATGACTTAAATTTAAATCCAGACGATGTAAACGAAAAATATCCAGGTGCGCAGCATGGTATTTCTCTTATCCACAGAAACACATCAGAAAAACTGCCCGGGATTCAAAACATATCAGTTGGTAAGCAGTTACTTAATTCAACATCGTCCGTTTCAGAAGAAATGCCTGATGAAGCTGACCCAACTACCAATACCCAAACACATGAAAAAATTGATAAAATCTCTGTATCAAAAGAAGATCATTCTCATTTAGAAAAAAATCCTGAAAGTTCGAATACTAAGCCAAATATTTACAGTGACGAAAACGAGGCCTCAAAACCTTTATCACACAAAGGTGTCACGGAATTGTTGGATCACTTCGCAATGTTGAAAGAAAAGCTTCTAAAACTGATACAGAAAAAAGAAGAAGAGAAGAGAACAAGTCCTGATAAAAGTGAACAAGCTTTTAAAGAAATTGGATCGCTTGATGCAAGCAAAGTCTATGCTGACACGAGCGGATCAATAAAACCAATGGAAGTAGCAGACGATATCCCTGTAAACAACGGTAAAGTGAATTCACAGGACTTAGTAGGATATCGAAAGAGTATAACGATACAACACAAAGAAAGGTCAAAGCAGGAGGGAACTAAAACAATGCCATTATCCATTGGCGAAGATGAGAACAAAAATCAAAGTGCAAAAGCAGGTGAAAATAAGATAAAAGTAAACGAGACTTTAAATCAGGAGGAACCTCAAAATTCTGACAGTAGTTCAGCGTATTCCCAAGAGGAAATTGGTTCAGCCACAGATGACGAAGGAAGTGGACTAGAAAATGGACAAGCAACGCAAGAGAAAAGCACTGTTTCTAATGATAAGGCACCTAACATAAAATCTAACATTGAGCTCGGAGCAGCAGAAATACACATGTCCGACAATACAAAAGGTTTGCATGGTGTGGCTAATAAATTAGAGGCTAACATTGTAACATCTGCAAAGAACGAAACAAGGGCTACTTCCGCCGAAGCACATAGAACCACAGTATTATCAAATCAGGACCCTGATGTGGCTGACACAGTAGCTAAACCCAAGGAACCTGACAATGCACGTGTATATGAAAGTCAAGGAATTTTAGCAAAGCAAAATAAAAGTATGCCACAGAAAGGAAAGTGGGTTTTTGTAGAAAACAGATTGATCAATAATGCTGAAGTAGATAATAGCAACAACACAGGAACAAATGGCAACCATGATAGAAACAGTACCATGTTGCAGGAAGAGACAACACTTCCTGCAAGAAATGGCTTGATCAAAGATGCCGAGGTAAATGATAAAAATTACGCAGAAGCAAATAAAAGTCATGATGGAAACAGCAGCATGTCACTGGAAGAAACAACACTTCCTGCAAGAAATGGATTGATCAAAGATGCTGAAACGGACAATAACAATAATACAGATACAAATAAAAGTCATGATGAAAAGGTTAAAAACGTTACAGTAGAGCTAAGTTTTAAAGAACAAGGTGTTGATTCAAATGAAGATGCATTTCGCGACATTGGTGTATCACCAGTCAGATACGCAAACAGTGAAGGACAGGGCGGTGAAAGAGATACTCAAGGTGAAAAAAAAAGTTTCACAGCCACTACAAGGAAAACAACGGTAGACATAAAGAATGTTAAAAATATACCTGAGACTGTAGTTGGCGATGAAACGAACACAAACACTCAGGAACATGGATTAAAGGACATGTTAAATGAAATTGGAAAGCTGTTATAATTTATTTATATGTACTGACAAATCTGTTACAGAAAGTCAGAGATATTACTGTTAATATTGAAATTTGAATTTTTGTGTATATATTTTGCTACAAACATATAAAATCTAACCATGTCTACTATTATGCGTTAACAGTTGCATAAAAATTCCAGATGCGAAATGTTCACCAATAATAAACTGCAGTGTCGCAACCAACTTCTATCCAGTGAAACTGTTGCAATGTTTCAGTATTACAAAACACTCCTTGATATATCAAAACAGGCTTTATTAAAATGATTACTTCTTTTACGAACACTGTATTTATTGCATTTTTTGTAGACAATATTTATTACATTTTTTTAATGTTGTCCTTTATAAAACTACTGTATTTTTGCCTTGCTCTACCTAAGGTACTTTGTAACAAAAAATCTTAGACAGTCACTAAATTTTGAACAAAAATAAGTACGCTTAACATTTTTAAATTATTATTAAATTAATTCCGTTTTTTTGTTCAAAAATTTTACAGTTTTGTTTTTCAGCGTAGAAAAAATAACCTAGGCAGTACCTCTCTTATAGTTTTGATTTTACGAAAATACAACAATTTATCGACTGCTCTAAACAACACCCTCACTGTCACATTTAGAGGCCTCGTTATAGTATGTTATTGTATCACGCTGCCTTTATTGGACAAAGTTGGAGGAACAGTGTTTTACAAAGAATTCGGCTTTTTGAACAAATATTCGATTCCTTTTTAGATTCTTATATTTCATATTAAAAATAAAAAAAACAAATATGATTTCGAATAAGACTTTTTCAATAACCATTTCCATTCCGCAAAATACACAGCCGGAATACACATACTAACATGAAAACGAGGTTAATTTAGAGACAATTTTAATTTTCCAGCGAAGTGATGGACATATAGTTTGTTTACCTTTATTATTTCTCAAATAAACTTGTCAAATGGGCTTATTATGAACTTTTGTTAAAAGAAATAGAAAAATGGCATTTACTTTATACCCATTGTGCTTATTAAAGTTGCTGGTTTACATTCTTTTCTGGTGTTCAGCTAGCTAAGTTGATATGTCAACAACATCGAACTTTAACCGATGTTGTTGACATATACGCTTTATTCTTTGTTATTGGATATCTTTTATTTTTTAAAACATCTGTAAATAACATTATGACTTGGCTATCCTGAGCATGTTGGGTTGGTGGTATTAGGTTGAATATTGGTCTGAAAATGTAATAAGAGCAATGCAACCATTACTCATAAGTACCCTTGACCCTTGATTTTTTTAAATTATGGCCTGTAAGAAAGTTACAGTTGTAGCTACAGATAATTGTTGTTGTTTCTTAAATTCAAAAAATGTACTGTCAATAACTAGCTATATAATAATATTTCTATAAGTATTGCCAGAGTGTTTCCCATGTCAGGTATATATAACTTACGGGTATTGTGATTTATTTGTACCTAAAAGCAAAAAAACTATATAAAAATATTTTTTACAGGGTGCTTTTGTTAGACGAATCTGATGGAATTAACATAAAACAATTTTGTATTATACTTAAGGTGGTTACTACAGAAATAAAATATATCGCAACGGACTGTCTTTTCTAAAGTTATTTGATAAGTATATCATAGTATGCGACAGTAAACCAAAATTAAGTCAAAATTTTAATCGATTAGTTGCCATGGTTACTGGTTGCTAGGCAAAATATGACATTTTGACGCTCAACGACAAACCAAATAGCCGAATAACGAGCACTCCTACAAGCGCCTTTTCGGTCGAGTACGTTTCGCAAGGGTCACGTGTATGGATGGTAGCACCGACAATTCTGGAGCTTGACTCGTCTTCCAAGGGCAAACGTATTCCGACAAAAAAGCTAAAACACGGCGAAGCCGTCAGTTTCTCAGCAGAATAACTGAAGAGCAGAATTTCGATTTGGGAAGCGGGAGGTACCAGCATTAGGCCGTACTAATACCAGCAGCGACAGAAGAAATTGTAAAGTATGGGTGTTTTGGTCTTGAGAAATCTTCATTCTCCTGGTTTCCGAAGTTACACGGCAAAAAACGAGTTTAAAGTTGTTTTTATGGAAAATCTTTCCTTGCGGATCGACAAAAGGACTACGGCAGCAATATTTTGACCTGCAATGCACAAAATACCTAAGACCTTAACTCTTAAGTCTAATTGATGACGAGTATACTCTGACGAGTTCACTTCGGAGGGTGCATCGTTAAGACAGCTTTCTGACTGCGTGTGGAACACCACATTTAATATTCAGAGCTGTCATATATTGTCTTAGGAAGCCCTAAAGTATCATCTAGCAATTGGAAAGCATTAAACATCGACGGAGGGGCAAAAAAGCTGTCTAAAAATGCGAAAATGGTTGCTATGGGCGTTGCTATGCAGTTATATTTGCGATTGGTTGGAAAAAGTGCCGGATTGCGCAATAAAAACCGAAATTTGTCATCAGCACTACTTGCCACGGTATTCTAAGATGAATTTGCTGTCTGAAAACGGGTAAAACAAAATTATTGAAATTCGGCCATTTATTTCTATTGTAACCACCTTAAGTTTACGAATTTAAGCATTCTACTGTAAGAGGGCAATAGATTTTTTATAAAGAAAACTATGTATTTTAATCAAATAATAATAAATAGGCATTTTGGGGAAAAACTGATTCCTTTAAAAGCTAAAAGAATTGTAGATAAATAAACCAGTTATGTTGTTTCAATGCAATAACATATTTGGCCAGTTAGGCTGGGCAGCACTCCCTAAGATATATTTAATACTCGATCAATATACCACAATAACTTAACCTGATGGCCTAAGAAAGTTAAGAAAGTTTTAAATATAATATATTTAAAACTTTCTATATTACTATTACTTGTAAGGCCACCTATATATTACATAGGTAGCCTTACAACTAATAAGTGATTTTTTTTGATTTTTTTTTTTAGGATAACCCAGACAACATAACCTTACAAGTTTACCACTGTCATTATCAAAATAGTTGATACAGGCCTAATCCTGCTCTGTCAAGTTAATTCCAAAGAGAATAAGAACAGTTTTAAGAACCTTGAATCTATTTTCTTAGAGCTACACTACACCTACTAAATATTCTTATTTATATAAATGTGTGACCTGTGACAAAGATTTTTTCGTAAGAACAGCAGCATATTTAGTGGTGTCTTCACCTTCTGAAAAAAATTGATTACGCCAGAACCATACCAACAACCAACTTGCGGTCAGTATGGTAGGTTTATCATTTCTTGAACATGTTCAAGAAATGATAACCCTACAATACTAATAGGAACCTGAACAGACAAACCGAAACAATAAACAATTTGTGATGACTAAGTACACTGGGTTAAGCCAAAAATATGTTTATTATAATTGTATACTAAATGGAAAGATAAAAGCATATTAGTAGGGGAGTGTGACAATAATAATGATACATAACTGGGCAGTACATTATCCCTGTGTGCATAACTAGCTATAACATCCTACCTATAATATCTGACTAGGATGAAAAGCTGGGTAACTTTTTTAGGCAATCCAAAAGTGACGAAAAAGATATCGTATTGCCACAGAAATGTGTGTTAGCACATTAAAGGAAAAACTTTGGATGATTTCATGCAGTCTAAGATGCCATCATTAGATATTTTCGAACTCGAGAAAAGGCTTAACCCTATTCGGTCCGGGGTTTTTCGAACATACTATGACCGGGGGGCGGGCGGAATCCGCCCCCCCTCAATAACTTTTCATAGGCTTGTTTTAATTGAATCAAACTTGGCACACTTATAGTACGTCATAAAAGGAACAAAATGGCAGCAATAAATTTTTGCTTGCGTCAGCACATTTTCTGTGACGTCATCAGAAGCTTGAAATTTGTTAAAAATGCCACTATCTGCTTAAAATTTAATTACTTTTGTTCCAGAGCGAATTTTTGCATTCTGTTTGAAGTTTCTGAAAGCTAAATAAAAGTTATTTAACATATTTTCCGGTTTTTACGTGGATCGTATAAAAAATTGCCAAAAATTGCCCGAAAATCCGTTTTTTTCCGATTTTCGGGTAAAATCCGAAAAAATCGGGAAATCGGATTAATCACGTGTCCAAATAATGCAAAATGATTCTTCTTAATAAAACAAAGTTGTGTTGCAAGTTTCAAGTTCAAAGGATAATCCTAACAGGAGTTAATAATTTTTCCCAATTATAAGGATTTCATAGAGATTTTAAGGGGTAGTTTCGAAAAGTGGCCAATATCAAAGCCTCTGAAAGGTATGGGACCTAAACATTTGGCATGCAGGTGTCTAATAGATAAATATTAAAACTCAGTAAGTTTTATAGCCATATAACATAGCAATAAGGAGTTATTAAAAAAAAAACGTCAGGGGGGGCGGAATCCGCCCCCCCCCCGGACCGAATAGGGTTAAACAGTGGAACAAAAACTTTGGTACGAGAAAAACGTTTGTGTTGATAAGGATATGGACCACCTAATAACCGATGAGTCGCCATGACAGCAGACGTGACGTTATACCTTTTTTTTTTTACTATCAAAAAGCTTATTTATTTATTTATTTATTTATTTATTAGTTAATATTTACACAGGATGGCCTAACCAGTTACAAAATAGTACTGTTATCTAATAGGGTCCTGTAAATAAAATATAAACTACAACTGAAAAATTAAGTAGAAGAGTAATACGAAACAAAAGACTCGTTACTAAAAGTGATGAAAAATCATTAAATTTCAACCTCTAAAATGGTATACTTCAGTAGTTATAACAAAAACATTTGGAGGGGGAGCGGCCCGAATAGGGTTAATTGGTGAAACGGATGGAGATAAATATTAAGACTAAACTTTACCATCACGAACTTCCGTCGCATGTTTATACATTTGACGGTATGTAAATTTCTATTACATCGAGTTTGTTGGTTGAGCTTTTGAATGACGAGGTTGCACAATTTTTAGCAGATAGTGGTTATTTGGACAAATTGCAGGGTTTTTGTCCCCAGAGCTCCTTGAGATAAAACTTATCTCACAGTGCTCTGGAGTCGACAATTGATATATAAAAAAAAATAATTCTTCCATTTTGTTTTCTTTTATATGACGTACTATGCGTGTACCAACTTTGATTCTATTTGGAAAAGTCGACTAGAACTTATGGGCACCTTTTCTCAGTTCGGATGATGATGTAATAATACTTGTTGTAAAATAGAGGACCACGAGTAAACTTTTTGTGTTTTAATGTTAGGCAAGGATTTCTTAAACGCTTGTTTATTCTTACTAGTACGGTGACACACCGGTACGACCGCCAGGTAACTTTTCCCTTGTTTAATTAGAATGAATTAATATGTCAAATAATAACAACCTACGCCCGTGGACCTGCCCCACTGTGTTACTTTCGCCGGTACAAACTAGTCCCCACCGTCGAGAAGTCGTCCCTACGTAGCGACTGATGGAGTCATTTCAAACATACTCGAGTGAGTGAAAATGATCTCGCGAAAACAATAGATAAAATGGCACCGAAGCTGCGCACCAAAATTAAACTCCATACAAAAAAACCCCCAGAATAATATAGGGGGAAAATATCGCGCCCTAACTGACTGATGACGGACCGCTGGATTAAAAAGTTATCAACACTTCGCGAATATGTCAAAACCGATGGGTTATTTGGTATGGGGAGTGTCCTCGGCAACTTTGAGTTACCTTTTGAAATGGTTTTTCAGCTATTAGGAAACATTAACATTTTTATGACTACAATCTTGGACAAACATTTTGAAAAGAAACGCAGTTTTTTCCTCATTTTTCAAATATGGAAAAAAGTGTCTAACAGTCAATGCTCTGCAGTCGGCAGGCTGCAATGTCGCAATTTTTGCACACACGTAAGCCAGGCAGATAGCGTTGAACAGTTGCTAGTCATATTCTCTAGCACGCCCGCACACCGAAATAATCCACGCTGACGTCAGCAACAATTAGAAGACGTTAGGCAGAGTAGGAAGAGATAGGATGAAATAATTAGGCTAATTTATTTATTTATTTATTTATTTATTGTTTCGTACCATAATTGTGCCATGTCATAGGAACCACTTACATAAGTTATGAAGCTTCATTGCTTCTTCCAAAAAAAGCCCATACCCAAAAGGAAAAAAATGTCTGAATATCAGAGGAAGACAATTTGATTTTTTCTAGTTATTATATTATTGTTGTTATGATACAAAACTCTGTAAATATGCTAGTTAGCTCACAAAGTAAAAACAGGATGAGATGAGATGTGTAAAACAAAAACAACTAAGAGACAACAACACAAAAAATACAAAACTTTCTAACAGCTCAGAATCTATTCCCATGCAAAATTCTTGTTTTCTCACGCACGAATAAATGCAATGCTTTATATAGACGAGAATGTTACCCACAAAGCTAATCAGTTTCTTTTTGTAAAAAAATATGTTTTGCATGCTTGAAGATACATGGAAGCTTTAAAATTGTATTTTTTAATACTTTTTTAAATATTAGAAATATTCGTAGAATATTTATTTCTGAAAAATTTTGGGAAAATAAATGAAAGTGTTTAATCAATTTTGGCACGATGTAGTTCTGTATTTTAGACATAGAAGGTTTTTTTACAGTACACAAGCGGTGCCTGTTTCTTTTTTCTTGAGAATATTTTTTTCAAGATCGAGAGAATGCTATCTACGAAGAAGCACACAAAATTAAATGTGGAAATAGGGATTTGGTGACACTACTTTAGTTGGGTAGGTTTCGCTAGTGCAATGTTCATGTATCCTTAAGTATATACTGAACAATCTGCTCTTTAATAAATTGCCTCTAAATAATTACTATATAATTTCTTACAAAAATACTTCGCATGTACAAGTTTCTGCCAAATGGGACATCACACCAACAAGACATTTTTTCGTGAAATTTACGTTCCAGCAAGTTCCGAAACTTCTTGTTTACCGATGTCATCTATTCGCCAGCTACAAACGAAGCATTTGCGTTACCGGACAACGTGGAGTAACGCGTTTTATTAAAAATATCGTAATACTATTATAAATACTCTAAAGTGGCTTTTGACTAACAGGGATGGTGGAGTATTAAAGACAAGTATTCTCAGTGCATTGATGAATGGAAATGACTTCTGGTTATTGAGCACTTTTTTTAAAAAAAAGCTGCTTTTTAAATATGCTTAGTCAGCAATTACACTGACTCTTTGTCTTATTTTTCGATATCTGCCATGTTGAGGTGCTCTGGGCATCTCGTTTCGTTTGCGTTTTTTGTCTGTACAACATCCATCTCTTGCGCATGCTGGTCCACAATGTTGCTGACATTCAGATGGACATGTAGCTGGTAATTCACTAACTGGTGGTGCTGGAACTGGTTGCTGCGGCGTATATACGTGTTGTATATGTATAACCTTACTCATGGGAGGAGCAGGAGGTGGCGGTGGTGGTGGTGGTGGTGGTGGAGGAGGAGGTGGTGGTAGTTGAGGAGGTGGAATTAGTTCCTGTTGCATTTGTTGTACTATAACTGGGTCAAGATAAGGACGACAACAGTCAAAATCACAACCTGGTGCACAGATCTTTGGACATTGACCAGGACAAGTATCAAATGGAGCCGGCAAAGAAGATGGTTGTGGTCTAGGAGGTGGTGGTGGTGGTGGAGGAGGAGGTGGTGGTGGTGGAGGTGGGGGAGGTGGTGGAGGACGTGGAGGAGCAGGAGGAGGTTTTCTACGTGGCATAGTTGCTTGACAACAATCAGGTTGACAGGCTGGTGCACAGCTTTGTGAGCAAGGTGAGGGGCAATGTAAAACTTTACCTGGCGAAGGTGCGTATGGTTCCATATTGCTAGGACAGCACATTGCTGGACATGAAGCATCGCATGAGTTTATACAATCTCCAGTACAAGCTGGCACATTCATTACTATAGGCAGTTCTGTTGGATCGATGGTCACTTGAGGAAACTGTGGTGGCGGTAGCATGGGTGGAGGTGGAGGTGGTTGCATGCTCTGTTGTGCATTATAACAGCAATCATCAAGACACATTGGTGCGCAAGACTAAATGAGTTATTGAAATTTAACTTTTTTATACACAACCTAATATTATTGGTACTCGGCTACGTTTAATAAAATAACTTCAATTCTTGATACTAACCACAGGACACCCAGGTGGACACATTCCTTCGTGCTGTTGCGGCTGTGGTAAAACACCTGGTGCACAACAACCTTGTCCACAAGATGGTAAACATACTCTGAGAAAAGCAAGTCAAAATTGGTTATTTTATTTAAAGAATATAATACCTAAGCTATCTCATCAATTTCATCAGTTAGATTTTACTTTAGACTATTATATATAACATTGTTTCTATGTTTAGTCCTTCTGCTTGTCCCAAAATTTCATTATTCCCATCACTTTTGGGTAATAACATGTATAATATTACGACAATTTATGTGCAAAGCTTTAAAAACAAGTGCAAACAGGTTTTCGCAATACTAAGTAAATACATTCTTGTTGATGGAAAAATGTTTCCCACATTCTCCAATGATGTTTACGTGTTATTTACCCTAAACCTTTGAAAGCTTAACGTGTTTATTTAATGCAAAACATATAAAGATACTTACGTTTTGCACATTGGATGGCAACGTGGTTTTGTTGCTGCAGAAGATGTTTTGCAACATCCTTCCCCACACGATGGTAAACATTGTTTTGCGCACATTGGATGGCATCTGGCTTTTAATTCGCTTTCTAGATTGCAACAATACTAACTTTCTAACCTACCCTAGTTTTTACAATTTTATTGCCTCTTAGGTAGTTTTGTAAGTTCCATGTCTTGTATCAGTAGTAGAAGGAATTGTCACCAATCAAGCAAAAATTTCAATTGTGTCTAAAATATTTTTTTACAAATACCTTGACTATATAATACAAAAAAAGAACTACTGCATATACACATTATACTTTTTTAACTGCTAAGCATTGTTTGTCATTGTTCTTTTTAATAGTGCTTTGCAATTAAAGATGCATTACTTCTGAGTTAGATGGTAAAAGAGACAATGCAAACATCACGGATTTGCACTCCGTACATATTTTTTCGCGTGGACAACTGAAGTAATGCCGCATTTGTTCAAAAGTTCGTGAATGTCGTACCGTCAGTCTTTATTTTTTCAATAAAAGTTCGCCGAAAGCTTTGTCTACCATAGTTTCAATTTCTTTCTTTAATTTTATATCAGTTTTTTTCTTTGAGTTGCTTAGATCTACTTTGATTAATTTATTTATAAGTGTCTTTTGAGTAGCTTTCTTATGCGCCTTAGCAGTGTGTCTTAGGTCAGTCGTATCCGCAAAATCATGTCGTTTAATAGTGTCACCAACGCCGGCATATTGATTAAAAGAATATGCTTGCGAGGTAGATTGCAATGTTGGAGATCCAGAATACAGCAGCGGATCAATTTGTTGTTGTTGTTGTTGTTGTTGTTGCTGTTGTAGTTGTTGTTGTGGCATCGCATTAACCTGTCCATTAGTGACCGTCGTGTAAGTACTTCCAGTGGAAGTGTCTAACGGTTGGTCTTGTCCCGCTGGGTTTTGTGGTAAAATGTTACCTTTTGGTTCCTCTGAAGCAGCAACTGGCTCTGGGGAGTGTTTACGCTTATGATAAGCCTTCTTTTTCTTTTTTATTGCTTCTTCGCGCTGTCTTTCTTTTTCTTCTTCTGCTTCAACTTCCTCCTTTTCCTTTTCTTCTTTTTCTTCTTCCGCTGCAGCTTGCTTCTCGTCTTCCTCGTATTCCCTAGCGTCGCTATTTTGATGTTCTGTAGCCGAACTTTCATAATCAGTAGCCACAGGTGTATTTGTTACAGCCATGGGTAAATTGGCATGGTCTATGGCTTGATTTAACATATTTTCATGTATTAAACGAACTTCTTCTGGAGCCAGATTTGAATTCTTTACAGATGTACGATGTTTTCGCTTGTGCTTTCTTAATTTTTTACTCTTCCTTTTTTTCTTCCTAATTGGTTTTGGTTTACTTTCTTCTTTAATTTTGTCGACCTTTGCTTGAGTCTTTAGTTCCTCAAGCATGCCTAAAGATATTTTCAAACCACTTTGTCATATATTTATCTATTTATTTAACTTTGCTGCAGCATATAAATAGGGTACAGTTGCTTTAGAATATGCAACGCCACGGCACTTACCACAAAAGTTGCAACTATTTGGACAGTTTATGACCATGGCGTCTTTCGAGGTATCACACACCCCTGCTTCAGCTAATTTATCGCAGCTTTCTAGTTTATCACGACAAGTATCTATTGAAGAAAGAAAATTAGAATGAAAACAATACAAAAATTTCCAAAAGATTTGTTAAAATTGAACAAATGTATGAAACGTCAAATTAGGTAGGTTAACTTTTAATATGGCAATTTTTACAGTTCTTTAGTAATAAAGAAACTTTTTGCACAGCCAGAATGCGTTATGAGAATTTCTTAAGGTCATAAGCGGTTATTGAACTGCTTTGTTGTATTACTAACTAAGAAGGTAATTTATGCCTCTGAAGAGATTTTAAAGCCTTGGCTAGCTTATGTGCAGTAATATTATATGTTTCTATCCAAAATTTAGAAGATTGTAGTTAGCTAGCTAGTTTAAAGTTATCAGAAAGTTTGTTTTTGAAAGCAAAGTAGATTTTTATGTCGAAGAATTATGGATGCTTAACAAGTCAAGAAACTTTTCCGTCATTTTCAGTAATTTTTCAAATGTTCAAAATTTTGTTTTTGCCGTCAGTACTCATAAAACCTTTTCACCGCCATTATCTCTATTTTCGTGCAAGTCAACATTCCGTTAATTAGTATATTGTTGTCAAATTTTCAGAACGCTTCAGAAATGCCATACTTTAGAACATTTCTGCGTTTTTTTCACCCAAAAATTAATTGCATTTAAGGACCAAAAATCTATTTGATGATTGGCAAAGTTCTTCTACTTCTATTTCTAAGTCTAATTGCATTTTTTAGCCTAGCTCTATCATATCTAAGAGGATAATACAGTCCAGTCTGGTGATAGCGGACATGCTTTATAGCAGACATCTTGTTATAGCGGATATTTTTTCTAGGAATCGGCCAAATCATGGTCAAAGTCTCATAGAAAACCTTTACATAGGGGACACTTTATAGCGAACACTTGTTACACCGGACAAAAATTTTCGGAACCGTGTGAACATTTCCTTTCAAAATCACCTCTATAGCGGACACATCGTTTTTTCGCAGAAATAGAAAACCTAAAAATAAATTACTTGTATTTATGTGACACATTTTCCTACACATCAATGCAGCGATCAAGTTTATCAATAGCTTTTTTAAATCATTCTATAAACTCTGCTGTCTCCGAAAAAGTCTAAATCTCCATATACCGGACACTTTTTTCAGGAACCGTAGGTGTCCGCTATAACCAGGTTGGACTGTATTATCAGAATTTGGAAATAAAGTCTTATAGTAAAGAATAAAACAATTTCTTGAGAACTATTATATTTAATTGTCAAATTTTTTCTCAATTCGCAAAATAAATCCCACAAATCTCTAATTTTTGTCAAATTTGTCAAAAACTAATTCCGTAATTATTTTTTTCGCCGACGAAAACAAAGCAATGAGGAAGCGGAAGTAGGAAGAGACTTGAAATGACTTACTTTCATCCTGCTTAAGCAGCACTTTTCCTGCATCTTGTATATGATGCTCAATGCTTTTCAAAAGCATTTGAGATACTTCCTTCTCTGCTTCTTGAACTCGATCAACTATGAAATTATTAAAAAAACGATTTACGATGATGTTACATTTGATAACAGTTAAAAATTTTCTAACCATAATGATATAATTAAAACAAAATTATCGACGGAAAGGTCCCTTTTATCTTTTTAACAATTCGCCTCGATGTAAAAGCATAAAAAGGGCCGGGGAAAAGGGTTTACATTTAACACGGTAAAAATGGATTAACCTATAGCTCTCATTTGTGTCGACCATCGCTGGTATATACTCTTTTTATCCTTTTATTACGTATTACAGTTTGTTGAAATAGATGGTCTTACCTATGCTTTCGTCTACAAGTTTATTAATCGCGTCTGTTGCTTCCTTTAAATGAACACCTAAAACACACAAAAGTATAGGTTTAAATTCATAAGACATTTTTCATATCCAATTATAGAAAGCAACGGTGAAACATAATAACAATTGTGTGGTACAGCTACATTTACGTGCTGTCAAAGTGAATACAAAGTTCCTTCATTTAGTAACGCACTGGTTGAGTTGGTCGCACCTGATACTGTTATTGTTTGGGTTAATTAGGATTAATACTAATAAACACAGGGAATAAAGAAAAGTATCTTTGCAAACTAAATATATATTTTAAGCACAGATTGTTTTTAAGTGTACGCTTATTGCATTTTTCTTGTTTTGCTTCGATCCTCTGCCTAATTACTCAAAATGTTTCGTTCATTTGCACGTTAACACATTGATATATAATTGGTTAAATGGAGTGTCATATTGATATATTTTGAAACAAGAAGTTATAAAGAAAAATCGAAAGAATATGCTTAGCCACTCTTCTGTCTTCTCCGACACCTTTCCTTTATCATGCGATGTAATTCATGCAAAAATTTATCAAGTATTAACTACCATGCATATAGGGTTCCTTGCCTGTTAATGACTTCTTCTTTTGGTGTTTTCCACCTCCCCCTCCTCCCGTAGCTGCTGCTGGCATCTTCTTAGCAATCTCATTTTGGACTATATCTTCGACAACTTGTGCAGTAAAAGCCTTTTTTCCAGATATTAGTAATGGGCTCGCAAGTAATGCGGTAAAAAATAACAATATGGTAAATCGCCTTTTGACTAACATTGTTCGAATAAAAAATGCAGCGACTACTATCAAATTTCTCTTGTTAGATCATCTCCAGTAAAAATGTTTATATAAAAAAGTTCTAAATACTACATCAAAAATTTGTGATCACGATACCTCTTTTTTTATTAAATATAAAAAGTTACTCGAAGAATGCAGCAAAGGATAGTGTGTTTTTTTGTTTGATGGTGTACTGGCAGAAAATTATTTGCTTGGTTGAGTACGAATGCTAATGCGCACCAGTGGGCCGTGCTTGTGAATAACTTTAGTTTGTGAAAATCATTCTGTTTATTCATTGTGCAAGAAGCATAACTGTGAAGGCCCGAAACAAAAAATTTGAACTTCGGTACAACAAAAAGAGTTAATCTCAACGAAGGTCTTTCAGCCATTTGTTTTTGCCGTTTCTTTAAGGGACTTAAAGGGCGTATAATTTTGCATTGTAAAAAGAAACCACGTGATTATTGTGCTATGTGATAACAAAGAAAGTTCACTTTTGAATTTATAAAAATTGCAAATCGCGAGAGTAACTACATTTGGTACAAATGAAAAACGGTACAACGCAATTATATAAGAGATGAATAAAAAGTTTTAGGATGTCCCTTAATCTCAAATCTAACTTTTTGGGCGGGAAAAGAGGGCTCGATTTTGGTGACGTTTAATGTTTCTGAGTTTGCGCTTGCTGTTGATACTATTCGTTAGCCGTCAAAACATCCAAGATGGTTACCTTGTTCTCAGTGTCATAGGTTTGACTCGATTAGTCCAAAATAATCTCTGTGTGCGAAAAAATGACGTACTGTGAGTGTTCAAAGTCTGATTCAATTTGGTAAGTCTATTAAAAAACCGAGGGGGTGGGGGGCAGATTTCGTTTTCCCACCCCGCATCCCGGTCATAATATGTTAGGAAATCCCTGAACCGAATAGGGTTAATATAGAGATGTGCGCGGATTGAGGGTACTAGTAATGAATTGGAGCTTATTTTTCGTAACATTTCGTATAGCAACTTTAATGGTTTTTCACAATTATGTACAGGTCTGATACTATAAAAATAGCGTGAGTAGAGCTAATCCTTATTCTTTTTTTTGTTTTTGTTAAGTGATTAATAGTTTTGATCAAAAAGAGTTTGTTGCTACCTGTATGAATATACAGTGAAAATAAAAGCGGCGACGAGGATAGTGATGATGAAAATGTGATCAAGGTCAAACTAAGAGACGGAGAAGAACAAGCCACGATTGGAAAAGAGCAAATGAGCGTAGCAAAGGAAAAAGAGAGCGAGAAGAAGTTGAGGATCAAAGCAGAGAGAATATTCAAATGAGAAAAATAGAAAAAAATAATCATTGAAATTGACTGATTTATATAGTTTTTATTGTTCATTAGTTTTGTTTTTTATTTAAACCGACACATTGAAAATTCAAACTTTTGTGGTCCTTTTCGATCTGGAAATTAGTGAGCAAAAAGTAAGTAAATTCAAAAATTTAACCGACAAAAAGTGACAATTGTTTTGCCGACCTTTATTTTTTGCTGACTTTTTTGCCGAATCTTAGCCACTCTTCAAAGTTAAATATAAGAATTCAAAGACAAGATTAAAATAAAGTGTCACTTAAAAATTTTGATATTTAAAGTTTGTTGATGGTCTTTATATTTTGTGCGACAGATTGTATTCAAAGTGTTTGATAAATTTTCTTTCTTATGTGATGAAGTAGCTAAATATTTACGCAGAGATTAATTTAAAATGCAATTTTTGTTTACAAACATTTGTCTGGCTTAAGACGTAATTAAGACTTCTTACAATATTGTCAAAAACTACATGGTTCGTGGCACGAAATTCAATGTGGACTGGAGGGGGAGTGGGAGTCTCGCGGACTTTATGTCGAGTAAAAAGTCAATATTCTGATTATTTCTCCATAATAGCTGTTTTTCTAATTCATTACAAATTCTAGATCGCAAATTGAACGGCGTTTGTTGGTGATAAATATTGTCGATCAATCATCGGCAATTTCCACCCAGTGTTATCGAATTTTCACTCAATTACACTTTTTAACTGTCATTTTTGTTTTTTAAATTTAACAAAAATTTAGCAGTAACGTGCGAGTAGTTGCTGTACTATGAATTATATTTGAAGCAGATGATTATTAGTCATGAAATCAGATTATTAAAAGTCAGAGTTTTATAAATGTCAACGAAAAAACTGACAATCTAGAAGCAGTAAATGAATCAACGTTTATAAAAAATGTAAGGCTTTTTTTAGAGCACCTTTATGATATTATCAAAGCAGATGGTTTGTATTTGAATTATTTAGACGCCATTAACACGGTAGAAATGTTTTAATGAGCCGACATCAGAAGTGCTAACTACCTACACGTTTTACACACAAAAATGACGAGTTTAAAAAGTTGTTTAACTGCGTTATTTTTCTTTAAGATTTGTATTACGTTTTCGCTTGAAAGTATTTGTTGAGATTTATTCATAGACACATTATTGGTAATGTCAACTTCAACCAGTGGACTAAAACTACTTTTGGACCTTTTTTTCCACTCTAATTTATTCATTAAGCAAAACTTAGCTCTGACCAAGCGTATTTGTACCAATCAAGTTAGTCAATATCACATAGGTGGTTTATAAACAAAGTAGTAGCTAGCTACTTTAGCCCTTCAAGATGTTAGGAACGTTCAATACTAAAGCTTATAGAGCTAAGAGTTTTGTAACGCATTTCAACATTCCAAGCAAGATAAAAGTGTTCAAACGCAACCAAAATATATGTCATATCTTCGTACTTTAAGCTCTTGTCATATTTTTGCTAAATTACGGTTTTTTCAATAAAGTCTGTTCAATGTAGAATTTCATGGTTTTAGAATTACTCAGGTGAACAAAATATTTTTGTATTTAAGAGTTACTGCGCAATAACTTCTGACTCTTTCAAAAGACAACTTATATGTAGATACCACTTCTCCCGAAGTTATCTACGTTAGACGCTAGCCAAACTAATGTTATGTTCTCGATCTCAGCACTTTTTACTTCGGTGATGAAAAGTTGCTGGTACAGGTTGGTGGACACGTGGGCATCAAAATGAACTAGATTTTATTTTAACAGAGTTATCAAAAAGCGATTAAAAACAAATATACTTTTGGTATAGTCCTTCTCAACTGTTGCTATGGTTTTAACACTTGACCTTTACTTTCTTTTTTCGTATATTTTCAAAAACGCTCAAATAATGGCCAGATAAATAAGGTTTGCTAAAAAGAAAGTTGGCCAGGCTTATACAAAGAGGGAAAAAACATACCGCTAAAATAATGTAAAACATTAAGAATTTATATTTACTTTCTGAAATAAATGAAGAAGAAAAAAACACTTAACACCTTTATTCAAATTATTCGAAAGAATAAAACAAAAAGTTCTAGAATTCAAACAACGCAACGTTTTCTAAACAACCAAACACTTTTTAAAAGATGAAAAAATATTTTTCAAAAAAAGAAAGAGATTTTCGAAACATGCTTTTTTATTGCGAGAAAATCGTGTTGTTTAAAATGAAGCGAGAATCAGGTAGCTTAGAAACTTTCATGTCGATGGAATCAGCAGCAATCGTCTCAAAGGGAAAAGCAGATAAACTCAAGTTTATACTAAATTTTTAAATCCGCTTTTCTAGTCGCTACTATGTTATCATGTCTCTTGCATCGTCATTACTTGACTTATAGAGGTCCTTGTTTTTCTATGCTGTGATGTACTCGGTTAGGTAGCGGCACTAAGGTCAACTGGCATCAAGGCAAAGTACACTGAAGAATAAAAAATGGTCTTACCTTATAAATCTCTTTGGTACTCAGTCAAAAATTTCAAATGCATTGTATTTTCCCTTTTTGATTAATGATTATACGAGGTACAAATTTTCCAAAGATATACATATCCGTAAATGCAGGTGTTTATTAAAAATTTTAACTTTTAGGGTGGACACTTATTCGAGACGGGCGATAAATCAAAAGGGGCGGTTACAAAAAAATCTATTTTTTGTGTTATGCAAAGCTATAATGGTCGAGAAATATAAATACAGAAGATTTGATATCTGATACATATGTAACAGTTATAAATAACATGTCCCTAAGCGTAAAAAAATAAATGAATTTCCTCCACGTCTTTAAAATAATCCCAAATGTCGTCCGTTCGAACATAAAAACTTCATTTGATATAACGATAAGCGTAAGAAGAATGCTGTTGTTGAGTAAAAGGTTGTTTTTCTAATTTTCAAAATATTCGCATTAGCACCCCTTTTAACTCTCGTAATATATTCAAATAAGCCCCTGGGCGCTAATTCAAGAGGGGCTGCTTATAAAATAAATTGCAAAAAAGGGCGAGCGCTTATTCGATAGGGGCGCTTATTTGAGAGTGGGCACTTATTTGAGAGTGGGCACTTATTTGAGAGTGGGCACTTAATTAAGCATTTACGGTACATCCTGATTAATGGATATCCTGTTAAAAACGAAATGTTAGTATTGAACACATAACTAAGTAGAAGTCGTTAAACAAATACTACGTGAATATACAAATATGAGGTGGTCAACAGACAAACGAACGCCCCAAATTCATGGAAAATGGTCAGCAAAAATTAGGACATTCTAAGAGTTTGGATTTCACCGAATAACCTAAGATCCTAAGTCCACTCGATACATTGATAATGGAACAGATGTAGATAAATTAGCTGTCTCAAATATATTTTGACCGACTTTGTCATTGAGTTATAGCTTGGCCATTACACAAGTTTGAAAAGAAAGACTTAAAAGTTTTCATTAACGCAAAACTAGAATTTTTTTCCCACTAATCTGTGACGTCAAATTTCCCGAATTGTCACAAAAAATTGGCGGGGAGACGCTATTCATATTCGTAACATATACCATATTCGCGCGACATTTTTTATCCAACACATCCTCCCGCCTTCTCCTCCTAAAACAATCGTATGATTATTTTGTGTCTGTTGTTTAATTTATAATAAAAACACAATCTCGTGTTGATAATGAAGAACTACGACTATGATAGTCAAAGTACAGATTGGAATTTCGTAGGGATAAGAAAAATTCCCACCAACAGTTGTCACTGTCTTGCGATGTTGCCGATGATTTCATATAATCAGATAATGAGAACGGTTCAAACCCGCCACGAAAGTGAGAGGGTTATTATTTGATTCAAATATGCCACGTAATGGTGAAAATAATTTTAAATTACAATGAAGTATTTATATCTTAATACTCACTGTCTGTCTGTGAGCAAGTGTTTTGTAATCGGAATCATAGTAACAGTCCAAGTACATTTCATTACCTCAACCCAAGAGTCGGGCACGGATGCACAAAATGGTGATGCGGTGAATGTATACGATGGTTGAGCTCCTGTGACAATTTCCACAGGCTAATGATTAGTTTTTGTATGATTAAAGAAAAAAATCATTATATTGTAAATAAAAAGTGAAATGCCTGTGTTTGTTGCTATAGAACCAATTTGGATAAGCGACTGACTAGTCTTGGTACTTAGGAAAGAGGAAAGAGATTCTTTTCTTCTTTTCATATGAGTTTAAGCATACGCTAAAATAATTGTTAAATTAGATTTTTTATTGTGACCCCTCCCAATAAAAAATAAAATGATCTTGTGAACAAATGTGATCAACGTGAGAAAAAATCCAACTTTAGCGGGACGTTCTTTTTGAACAGCCCCATATTGCAGTGAATGCTCGTTAAAAAAACGAATGCTCGAATGAGGCGCTGATGTAATAAATACTAATGTTGTTGTTGTTTTTATTTTGACGTTGATTTCCCTAGCAAATAAACGTAAAAATGTGTATCAGCATGATAATATTACTAAACATGAATCATTTGTTTCTGCACGCCCAAATTTATGCCTAGCGGTAACATTTCAAATATCAGCCTTTGGCGAATCTTTGTTATCGCATCTTAGAAAAAGCCCCACACGTGCATGACTTGTCGAATATACTTTTACATTAGCACAAAAACACGTGTGTCTGCGTATGAAGAAAAAAACAAAATAAATATATTTTCCATGGCAACAAGTAAACCTTATAATCAATCCGCCTACTTCAAGTATATTATGGTTCCTACATAATTTCGACATGCTCAGAACACGTGTTGCATTCCCTATATAATTTCTTTTATTCTTCTTCCATATCTTTATTATCTTTATAATATTTGTATATTTTGTATTTACTTAAAAGTTGTGTACTAATAAATTCATACGAACATGCCCGCAAATGTTGTAAATTTCTTATACCGCCATTTTCTCCTTCGCCGTTGATTTCATTGTATAACATTTCATACTAACATAAAGTAACATAAATTTTACGCAGGAGAGTGAAAGGAAGTCTTGCAGTATCTTTCACCAGCGTATTAGATATTTTTGCTCTGTTTGTGTGTGTGTAATAATTCTTTAAAATTTTAGTTATAAATATTTGTTTTAAAAATTTGTCTGATCTTTTATTATGAAATCAACGTTGTGTTGATATAGTGCTCGCGACGGCACGAGCCCTGTCTTTGATGTTTTTTTAAATGTTTTTTCAAAAAGTAAAATGGTGAAATTCTGCTATGTTTCTTGTTGGTCAAAACGTTTTATTATTTGTTCTATTTCACATGAAGTCGATACCAATTACCAATACATTTATCTGGTTCTCCTATTAACATTGTCAATTCATTTTCGTTTGTTAGATTCGTTGAAACCGAGAACGAAGGACAAAGGTTATGTCACATTCTATAGAAAAACTGTTCAGTTCTTTTACCTTCTAAATTATGAATTTGAAAAGTGGCTATATTCCAAAACAACACCGTTGACTTTTTAGTCTTTCTATTTTTATTGGGGTGCTCTGGTTTAAGATTACTTATCTACACTTTATCAAAAACTTTGCGTTAAGAACAAATGTATGAAGCTGAAAAACTTTCAATATTTTCCGTATCAAAACCCAAGTAGGTAATGGCGAACCTACAAACGCATTCAAAACGTAAGCAAAATCGGTTGCAAACTTATACGTTTATAAGACACCTTGTACTAACCCATATAAATATATAAGAAACTTTTCAACCTAGTAAATGTTTATCATAATTGTTATTCCTCATTTAAATAGTCACGGCTGAGAAACTGCAGTTATTAGAAATTATGACGACTCTTATAAAAAAACGTGTATCCTCACAACTTAAAAACGATAGAGACGGTAACCTTTTGAAAAGTGGATATGCCTCATGTTGCATAGATGAATTTGAAAAACCGTTGACAGTAACTTATTAACTTAAATCATATCTAATTATTATCTAATTAAAGGAGGGATCCTATCTCATGGCCTTATTGTTCAACAACTGATTTTTTGTTCTTGAAGCGAATAATAGTAAAGTTGACACTACATAGAGTAATGATAGAATACTCGAATTTCGCGCATGTGTTTCATTGTGTTTTTCATGACACTTTCTACCAAGGTGATAATGACCTTGAAACATTTTCTATTGAAGTGAAAGTACTCTATTTAATTTGCACATACATCATCAAAAAATAAAAAGAATACTATATTGTTATTATGTTTTTTGACTCGTTTGATCATTCGTAAACCGGCATACTCGAAACCTTGTTTATTTCATCCGGAACACCTTGTTTGGTCAATTTTTATTTATTATATTTCAGCTTGATGGTTTTAACGTATTTCTTCTTTTATTATGTTATAATATTTATTTTTGTTTGTCTATTACCTGCATGTTTAATATTTTTAAATCTTTTGTCTTCGATTTAATTTAATAAATCGCGCAGCTCTATCTCTTTTGTCTCTATTGTGTTCTTCCACATTTGCTAATTTGCATAACAAAAGAGTAGAAGCTTTATATATCCCGTAATATATTTCGAAACAAATTAAATCTGAAATACCTAGTTAGGGTTGGTACACCAACGAACATCAAAAAATAAAAAAAGTTGTATCGGAACGTGTTTGTACTGTCATAAAAACTTACAAAATTATTGTCACAACCAAAGGAATTTTTTTGGAACTACAGAATTATGTCTCCAATGGAAAGTAGCGGTGAAAATTTGTTGACGTTCATGAACAATGCGTCTTCAAGTGTAAAGACAGTTCTTTCAAAACCAGGTTGTTTTAAACGCAACACGAACCACAGACGATTTCTTCAGAAACAGTTAAAACAATCAGCACAACATAAAACAGAAGCTGTCGACACTGATACACTTGAAAAGGTAACCTCGCCCACTTTAGTTAAAAGTAAAAGAATAAATATAACAAAATCAAAAATAAAGTCTTTGCGGAAGAGAAAAAGGCGGCTACAAAAGGTACCCTGCTTATCGAATATACCTTCGCCTACGATGGAATACAATCGAGTCATCGATTTCGAAGATAGAACATTTTATCCAGAAACAACCGTGCTTAATATGAGTTCCAAACAAAATGTGTATGAACAAATTTTTATTGACAGTGATGACTTGACTCCGACATTTTCACCTAATTATCAAAGGAGCTTTTCTACTTCCTCGTATGGATCTGACGACGTCACGAACGATTTTATGTCAGGCGAAGACTTAGTTAGATCATTGGACATAACAGATCTGTTTGATCCTGAAAGTAGTAACTTTGATGATTCTTTTACAGAATGGATTCCATTGCATGATAATTTACAGAACCAACCGATGTTTGATACTTCATATGTAACAGACTTAAATTTCTTATTTCTTTGAAAAGACTGTTACGCTTAGTTATTTTTTTAATTAAATTTTAGTTTTCTTTTTTTGTTATATTTCTCTTCTATTTTTCGGTTGGTAAAATTCAATTTTGTTGAGTTTTGTAATTGCTGTTACGAAGAATTTCCATAATAAATATATATATATATATATCTAAAAATAATAAATCTTTCCTGTATATTGTAAATAGTATGTATTTATTATTTGTTAATATTGTTTTAGAAATAACTTAAGAAATATATGCTTTGAAAAATTGATTCGCAGATTTTGACTTCTTATTTAATTTCATGGAAATCTCAGTTGCAAGGGTTTTTTTATACTTGATACTACGATATATAAATGACACAGTAATTAGATAAAAAAGTGATAAGTGACAATATCGTAGTGTGATTCATTTCCCCCTTCATTGAAATATACTGCTTCATCAACTAAGGCATAATTTTTACAGCGGCTTACAAAAATGCGACGGTATAAAATGATTTAATTATAATTAAATTATAAATCAAAAACAACAATTTAAACAAACTCTTCATTATGATTCATTGACATTCTTACCTTTTCGGTAAAAATTATTGTATTAAATATTTTTTCACATAGATGCGGCTTAATTTGTACGATTGTTTAACAATTTAAAATCCTTCAGTGTTAGTTGATGTGCGGCTTTGGCGTTATTAATTGCGCACGCGTTTTCGTGTAACAATAAAGTATACATTGTTCCAAGCGGTTAAACGAAGTCAAATAGGATACAGCTCCATATTTCTGTATTTTAAAAAAAATGGCACATTCAGAGCGAGGCTGTTTAGCAGTAGTAGAACATGGCAAATAATTTTATTTATATGAAGAACGAAATGCTTCGGCGAATAATATTTCTGCGTGACAATTTTTAGGAATGTTTTTGCAGATATTTATAATGAACTCTTGCCAAAAGAAAACTGAACTCAATAATAATGTTGAAATATTTTTAATTTGCCATCAATTTTTTATATACTCATGAAGAAGTAATCCCCGAACTTGTAATAATAGTTGATATAGCCGTCATCCTAGCTTTGTATCTATGGCCCCTCTGTTTAAGAAGAAACTAAACACGAAATTTTGGTAATTAAATCTATACAAAGTTTATCACGTATCTTCTTGACTTAATCTTCAGAGAATATGATCGGCAGCTTTCAAATACTAAATATGCGCCATGTTAAAGGGGCTACGAAACGGTTCAAGTAAGATCTCCGACATGGACGGTACTCTCCATCTTCGCGCATGCTGAATGACTGTATAAAAAACTGTTTATGCACAATTACTTTTGTTATGAAGAATTTGCCACTTCTTTATTGCTATTCTCTAAAAAAAGATCATTTCCTTTTAATATATATTTTTGGCGCCAAAATGAGCTACGTTCTGTAAAATATATTAAATATCAATAAATGGAAAGTTTGTTTTGATGAGGAATCAAGACAACACGAGGAGCTATATTTGGTAAGAAATGCTATGTTGCTAGCTTTAAGATGGTAATGAATATCTCTAAAATGATTTGAAAGTCATTGTTGTTACTTAGACTGGCTTTATGTGCAATAATCTTGTATGTTTATTTCATCAGAAGACAAGATTTAATAGTATGGTAAATGCTTATATCGAATAAATTATGGATACCAATTACACGTCGGGAACTTTTCTGCCATTTTCAGTTATATTTGGATGTCCAATGTAATATAATATAATGATTTTAGATGTTGTTTTTGTCCTTAGTGCTCATAAATTTTTCACCGCCATTAGCTCGAATTTCGTGTAAGTCACTAAAGTCAAAAATCAACGGTCCGTTTTGTAGCCCCTTTAAGGATCAGATTTTGATCGTGACTACTAAAAGCCACATCATTAGCATTTTCTTAAAAAACTCTATGTTCGTCTATAAATGGCATCTTCATTTAACTTTGCTATTTGTCTCTTATTTAGTTTTTCCTTCCTGCGCTCTTTTCTTTTCAACAGCATCAATTTGTTTTGCAATGTTTTGAATTTGCGAAATAATATATTTGTTTTTTTGACGCTCCGATTTCTTTTAACACGCTGAAAGGTATTGATGTAAATTCGTCACAATTTAATACCTGTGAAAATATTTTTCATAAGATTTTTCATGGTGCAAATAAATTTTTTACAATGATGTAAATGCACAAATTTAATTTTCTGAGCAAGCAAGATGTTATTGAAATACGCAAACATAAAGTGGTGTAATGCATACAAAATATCAAAAATATACGAATTTACAAAGAGAAAATATGAACTACGAGTACTAATGTTTGGGCTGTACAACTGGACGTCCATTGTTTGGGCAACATTCATTTGGACATTGTTCAATGCAAGCCGTTCGACAAATTGGTGGACAATAATCTGGATCAACCACTGCACCCTCAGGACAATTGATTGGTGTTGGACAATAAAATGTTTGTGTAGATGGCGCAGCAGGCAGAATCCCTGCTGCTTGTTCTATCGCACTGTGCTCTGCAGTATTTGAGGATGGTGGTAATTGGATATTCGTTGTAGGCACCTGTATATGAGTGGCAGACTCAGGTTCTGTTGTTTGACTTGTAGCTTCGGCTGGTGCTAATTCATTTGATTCAACAGATGGTATAATTTGTGCTTCTTGTTTGCCCACTTCTGTTTGCTTTATAGGCACTTCTTGACTTTCACTAAATGTTTGGGCAGGCAGGATTTGATTTGTGGCTGATTCTGGCAAAAATGATTCAGTTTGTTGGCTTGGGTCAACGGATCCGACTGGTTCTATGTTTACTGCTGTTGCAATTGGAGCACCGGGAGCCGCAGGAACTGCTACAGCGGGTTCTGAGGTCAACAGTACTGAAGGAAGTGTTAAAGTTGAAGGATTTTGTGCTACTAAAGGCGCTTGTGGTGCAGACTGTTGCGCAGCAGCAGTAGATGGTGCAGGTAATGCTTGAGCCGATGGCGGAGGAGCCTTAGCAGTTTGAACCTGTGCAGATGCGGGTGTTGAAAGTGCTTGATTCGCCTTGGCACTTTGCACTGGTGCCGCGGGAGCTGCTGGATATATTTTTGTTGTCTGTGCTGACTGAGCAGGCATTTGAGGTGAAGGTGCTTGTCTTCCTTGCGTTGAAGAAAACGTTTGAACTTTCAGAGCTGCTGAATTTACTACAGGTTCAATATGTGGTGGAATCGGTCTTGCTGGACTGATATATGGCGCTTGTTTTGTTTCTGCGATTGCTGGTAATTTATTTCTATTACAACACTCAGCTTTACACAGGCCTGGGGTGCAAATACGTGGACAAAATATAGGACAGCTGTTCGGTAAGCCAAGAGCTTGTGCTGCAAATGTACTGGCTTGTTTTAAGGCTTCGATTTCACTTGCAATTTCTGAAGTTTCGGTGCGAGCCTGTTGCTTATTCTTTTCCGTTGCCATTGTTTGGTTAAGATGCTGTTCTGGCTTTTGACCCGTTTCAGCTTTCGTCCGAAATGTCAGTGCTAGTTTTGGCAGACGTCTTGCTCCTGGAGCGCAGCATTTATCTTTACAATATGGTGTGCAGAATTCTTTGCACTGAGGGTGACATTTAAACGGGTTGTTACAGCAATCTTTTGGGCAGTAAGAATGACAGGTCCAGTAGCACACCCACGGACATTGAAAGCCTTCAGGACCTAAATTATAGTAAACATTTTAAGAATTGAAATTAAATTAATAAATATAATACTAAGGAATTGGAACCTCTTGGAAGTCTAAGCAAAAATCACAGCCGATCTCTAATGTTGAATTATTATTGCCAAATAATATAAAAATAATGAAATACACGTATTTATTTATAAGCGACTGGACTTTTGACCTAGTATTTGAGTTTTTTAACCCTACTTGTTCTGACGCGGGGTCAATGTGACCCGCTCCCTTCCATTTTTTCCCGATGTGGCTTAACCGGTTGGCCGAACGGTCTGAAATTTTAAGAGAATTCCTCAAATTTTATACCGGATCAGAAATCCAAAAACATTTTTTGACCGCATTCACATATTTTACGCACTGGTATGTTTGCCGACAGCGGTCGACTTTTTTCGTTTACGGCCGGGTTTGCGGTCCACTTCTTCTTTTCCCAAAATACTGCTTCAGGATGGATTCTGATTTGTTTTTTTGAATCCTTTGAAATCACATTATCCTAAAGTTGCAAATTTCTGTGACCAAGCTAAACAGATTCTGCTTTCCTTCACAATAATTCTTCAATTTACCACGTAGACGGCGGTCATTTAAACCATATTTTGGACACGTCTGTCAGTGAACAAGTCAAATTTTCATTGGTTTTTAGTTTCTTTCAGCTGGGTGACATTGTATGTGATATCACATATTTATATTTTTTACTGATTTCAATAACTAATACATGCATTTTCATATTTTTCATTGTGTGTGATACTCACTCAAAGTTGTTTTGTCAAATGCACTTCTAAATTTTTTATGTCTTAGGTACTGCGTGTTTTTTAGTTCTCGTTCCAACACTTTCTCATATTGTTATCAGCTAAGGGTAATTCCTTTTGTTAAAATTGTGTTTTTATTAGGACATTATGCTTATTTTCACTATCCAAATGCTATACAAGTATTTAGAAATGGGTTGGTTGGCTATCTACAAGTGGTCTGCGAAAGCGCATAATTTTGTCATTTTTCGCATAATTTTGACATAATTAGTGACATCATCACGTGAATACATTAAAATTGTGAAATTGTTTTAAACCAACTTATTTCTCTTATGCCAAGGTATAACTGTACCAAATTTCTTTTGAAAATCTCATCCAATCTGAAGTTATGCTCCTTTATATTGAAAAATTGAAAATTTGGGTTTTGCGTGGTTTTTTGAAAATTTTTCAGTTCAACAACTTTGAGCTCATTTTTAGGCTTTATTGGTAAAATATTATATTTGTCTTAGTATTTTCATGTTATAGATTATATTAGCTAGCAAAAACTGCAAAGAGAACTAAAAATAGGTTTTCCAAACAAGGTCAGTCTTTAATTAACTACAACAACCAATTGTAGACTTTTTCGGCAAAATATTCCCAATCATTGACATATTTTGTGACGTCATCACATGAAAACAAAAATAATTTTGATTTTTTTTGTTTTTGTTTGATTTGTAATAGAACAAGGTTATTCTGGTCCAAGTTTCATGTTAATAGCTCATTCCTATCAATAGATATTAGGTGTGGGTCACATTGACCCCGCGTCGGCCATATGAGAGACCTAAAAGGGTCAGAGCAAGTAGGGTTAAAGAATGATTTTAAAACGGTAGAAAGGTTGCTCAAAGGTTGCTTGGAGCAATATCGCAGATTATCCACCCCCCCTAAAAAAATTACTTGTATTTATCCACAGTTGTTTGATTTGATATAGTTTTTTTGGCCTAACACCTAGACCAAATAATAGTCCGGTTCAAATAATATCTTACCCCCAGCTTCACCATGATTTACAACATGTTTCTGTAGACTGAGATCTTCTGGTACTTCCTCGTAACCAGAAGCCTGTGCCGTTTCATCAGCTCCATACTTTTCAGTTGCATTACCCACTGTTTGGGAACTATTACCATTTAACTTTTGTTTATTGTCAACCGTGTTTTTTGTTGAGACGGTCTCTTTACTCAACCGAAACTTTGAAATGTCTTCTTCAAGTTTGTCTATGGCAGATGACATCTTCGTTTTAACTTTGCTATTTTTCTCTTTTTTAGTTTTTCCTTCCTGAGCTCTTTTCTTTTCCACAGCATCAATCTGTTTTGCAATATTTTGAATTTGCGACATAATATATTTGTCTTTTTGATGCCCCGAATCATCCTCACCATCATCATCATCGTCGTCAGCATCATTATTTTTGTTTTTATATTTCTTTATTTTTGACTCTGTTTTCTCAGAATTTTTAGCTGCGATTTTAATTTTTATATCGGGTTTAGTTTTTTTCTTTGTATTAGATTTTTCTTTCTTAATAATCAACTTCTCTTTTTTAAAAGCTTTTGATTTTTTATGTGCTTTCTTCTTCTTCTTAACGACTTTAGTTTTTTTATGTTTCTTTATTCCCTGTTTATGTTTGTGTTCTATGGTGGCGTCGCCTCCTTTAAATCCTTTATGATTAGGTTCGATAGTAATAAACGCACTTGATGGGTTGATCCCAACTTTTGGTGCTACGTTGTTTCCGAAATTTGCAGCATTCTCAGCTGTCTTGTCGTGATGAATGTCCTGTTTAATTTGATGCAGTGGTTCAACATCACCACTACCGCTTCCACTGCCACTACCGCTTTCTTCAAAAATGTCTCCTAATCCATCGTCTTCTCCAAAAGCTCCCGGTAAATCAGACCCCTTAATGCTTCCAGACTTTTTGACAATGTTTATTACTTCAGGAGCAGGAAGACCACTAGGTTTCTGTACCGTTTCTTCAGATTTTGAAGGAATAACAAAACGTGGTACCTGACTTTTCTCTAAAAAATTATTAAAAAAATTGAGAAGAAGAAGAAGAAGAAGAAGAAGAAGAAGAATTGCTTGATAGATGGACATACCTTTGTGTCTTCCTGCATATTGATGTCTTGTTTCTATTGTTAACGTGAGTGAAGCAAGCAGAACAAAAGTTAATAGAGAATTCATTTTCAGTAATTTTACCACATTCTGTATAATCTACTGTAATTTAGACAAGCCCAATAACACATAATTCTTTGATTTATTTTGCACTTTTTCTGGCGTTCAAATAAAGTATGATCTAGCTGTCTTTTTCATATGCTTTCACCTCACCCGGCAAGCTTTTCTATCATGCTGAATGGAAGTCAAAAAAATGTTGAGGCTAAATGAAGCGTAAAATCACCTGTTTCTAAGCTTTTTGATAATTGTGCTGATTGCAGAAAAAAAAAGTTTTAATATATTTTACATGACAGCAACAGAAAAGAGAGATAAAGTAATATTTTGACTGAGTGAGTTTTCTTCTCTTCATACCCTTTTTTATATATGAACCAGGAAATTTCCCCAAGGAAGTGACCAAAAATCTACCTATGTATACAAATTTTCTAAATTTCCACAAAAGATACTACGAAAATTTCTAATTTGAAAGATATTTTTCTCCATGTTCTCTTTTGACAGAAAAAAAGGAAAAATTATTTAAATTTTAGCCTTGCCACTGTTCTTATTCTGTATATTTGTCAGCCATCCATAGCCTTATATTTTTCTTATAAAATTGTTGTTGTGAAAGAAATATGAAGAATGGCCATATTCTTTTTTGCCACCAACGGTGTATTAATAGCTGGCGCATTGCCATGATAATTTTACAAGTTGGGAACGAAGCTGAATGAAGTATATTTATGATTTTCTCACCATTCATCACGCTTCACTTTCTATCTTCTAATTAACCAACGTTATCTGTTAAGAAAAAATGTTTAACACAAGGCTGGGGCAAAGATATATCTTAAGGCAAGAAAAAAATAACGAGAAAAGGCAACTTGCGTTGCGTAAGATTCAAATCCAACGATAAGGTAGAAAATTACTACCATGCTTATTTGTAGCTACATCAGGGCGTGCTGAAAAACCGAGGAATCACAAAAAACCGGACATTTTTCAACTGAAGCCTTTTTCTTCGAATCAATGAAAAGATTTTGTTTCCACTGCCGCTATATTTGCTGTTTAAAACGTCATCACTAAGGAATTGAAATATGATTCGTCCCTCTTGTGTTAACTTTTTTAACGAAGTCAGTGTCCGCTTTTATTGTTTAAAGCACTGGGAGTTTTACATTTAAGTTTATCAAGAAATTTACTTTCGTCACGAAAATATTGATGCATTTAATGCTTCTTAATTCTATTTGTTTTATGGCAGTGTAGCATTCTTCATTCGCTCAAATTGAAAAGTTCTTTCTTGTGAATTGTGCTCATTTGAACAACAGCAGAAATTAATGCAATTTAACATTTCAAATTCGTTTTTAAATTCGAGTTTTGTAGTAGAAACAAAAGTTCCAACTTACTCAGGCATAAAATTAAAGTTCAAAATGGGAAGAAAAGAATTGAGGTGGAGTTAAAATTTTTGTTTCGTATATGTAAGAATATATTGCAATACAATAAAAAATTATATAACATTTTCGGGTACGGGGTATCGTCACCTTTATTTCGAACTGAACGATATAAAAAAGGTGTGTAAGTGTGGGTGTGAGGACCATAGCTAGCTCTGTTTGTTAAGTAATCCATCTTTTTTTTAAAAAAAACATTCTGTTAAATTGCATTAAATACGCATTTATCTTTCCAGTTAGGAGATATCGGCTTCCGGAATACATAATTGGGATCTCAGTGACATGTTTAACGTGTACTGCAGACAGAGATAAATAGCGGTAAAATATAACAGACTAGTCGTTTGCCCGTGGCAAAATCCAGGGTAACTCACCCGTCGCATTGGTATTTCGTGCCTGTTAGCATGAAGTAATAAAATTACTCTGCAGGGGCCGTTAACTAACGCTGCAGTCCGACCATTTTGAACGCAGAGACAAATTACAACTATTAGTATGGAGATTGATTAATCCGATACATTTTGTGAGTACATTATCATAAATTTTGTTACAATAGACAGCACTGGTAATGAAATTGTTAAAGCTCCAAATGCCATGAAACATGATGCTAGAAGTTTACCCTGAAGAGTGACAGGATACACATCACCGTAACCTAATGTAGTTATCGTTTGTACTGCCCACCATAACGCCTGTGGAATGCTGGAGAATTGTGAGCTGTTCGAGTGTCCTTCTAAGTAATACATTAAGCTCCCGCCAAATATCATTAGCATGGCTAAGCATAACAACAGTAGCTGCAAGTCCCCTATACTGGATTTGATAATTTCCCCAACAACTTGTAGGCGTTTCGAATGTTTTGAAAGTCGAAATAATCGAATGACTCGCATGAATCGAAGAATACGTAAAAATGCTAATGACTGCACATTTTTAGCACTTATGCATAACACAATAAAATACGGAATGACAGCAAATGCATCTATCCAATTTAGTGAGCTCAAAAGAAATTCATTCTTTCTAGGAGAGGAAAGGAATCGTGCTAATAGTTCCAGGAAGAACCAAATATTTAGTGAAAACTCAATCAAAGCCCATGGATTTTTATTCATACTTGTTGCAGTTTTTTTAAATTGCGGTAGGGTCTCTAAGCATGTTGTGAATACAGAAAAAGATATCATACTCAATGAAAATATCGCCACCCACTTTGCCCCACTTGAAGTTTCAGGATTTTCAAATAAATTCCAAATTTTCTGTTTAAAAGTCACAATATGACATTCTGGTGTGGTTTCTTCAAGCAGAAGCATACCATGTTTAGACCTCATATTCTGTATACTCTTGACAGGGAGTTGAAAGAATTGACATTCTCCTTCGAAGATGTCCATAGATATGTCTGAAGGACACGACAATATCCCATACGATTGATAAAAATACAGAATAGCACCAAAACACAGCCGATTTCGATTGAAGAAATATTGCTTTGAATGTTGACAGTAATAGCAATTTCTTTTGAGAGCATCGCCCAGCAAAGTGGTAGGATATCTCAACAGGGTTTTTTCCAAAGTTTCAAATATTTCACCACTTATGTTCAATGTCACTCGACTTCGCATTTTGCTCATGATTTTTTTTGTGCAATATATTTAAAGCCTAAAAGTATATAATAGAGACACAGTTATCTAAGAAATTTGCTGAGGAAACAATATGGTTCTTTTTAGCATGATAAGATTAGCAACACCATTTAACCATTTTCTGGCAAGTTTTCGCTTAGCTAATCCTAGATCTGATGTTTGCGTCAGAAATTCGTTAAAAATATATACATAAGAATCAAAAAAAGATCTTACGAAAAAGAAAGAGTGCCCGTTCTTTTAAGAATATAGTAACAATAATCATTTCATCTTTGAAGAAAAGAATACTATTACCAAATCTTTTTGACAAAACTTTGTCTAACCATCATTTTACTGTGCTTTTTTAAAAAAACAATTATAAAAATTTTATTTCTACTGTTTTATTTTGAATTAAAAACCTGCATGCCTTTAAAACTTGAATGCAATATGTCTTCGTGGTGAATTCAATATTTGAGTTTATAACAATAAAAATTATTCAAGCCGATTTGAAATAATACTAATAATAATAACCAGACACTATCCCAGAGAATAAGAAAAAGTCTACATTTGGCAACACCAAAAAAAAGACAGCTTTGAAATAAGTAAAATTCGTGGAATAATCAAAAAGGGACTTGTACTTCTCGATTTTTCCCAAAAACGAGGTTGCATACTTATGAAGTTTTATTTAAAGCATTTTAAAGCTAAAAACAGTTGCCCCTCGATAAGAGGAACTTTCAAGGAAGCGAAAAAATGGTTCCACTTAACGAATGTCCCACTTATCCGAAGCTTTTTCAAAATAATTAATTTTGGAAGCCCTAAAAATACAGGTACAAAAGATTCCAGAAGAGATAAAATAAAACAGCAATTTATAAGAGTCACTTTTATATAGTCACTTAGAACGAACTTTACAATTTTTTAGTATCTCTAGATAGACGCATTGCAAATAACTGAAAGTTATTTTACATAAAGAATACATACTATTATTAACAAATTACGAAGTTAAAAATTAATAAATTCAAAGTACCAGTGCAATGTTGTTTTCAAACTTTCAGAGCTTCCTTCCTCGTGCGGCTACTTTCTTTCTCCATTTTGTAAACACTACCCACACGAAAACGAGGCTTATCTAAAATGCTTCCACCTACGTCAGTGGCATGGTTCTAAATCAAGACTGAAAACACGGAGACTGTTAGGTAAAGAATAAATTTAATTTATAACTACATTCAACGCTCCGCCCCTCCTAACGTTTAATAACTCCTTTATGCTATGTTTGATGGCTATGATACTTACTAAGTTTCAATATTTATCTAAGACACTTGCATGCTAAATATTTCGGTTCCATACCTCTCAGAGACTTTGATATTGGCTATTACTCGAAACTACCCCTAAAAATCTCAAATTCATCAGGTAGAATCCTTCTGTATGTTATGGACACGTAATTATTCCGATTTCCCGATTTTACGGATTTTACCCGAAAATGGGAAAAAGCGGATTTTCGGCCAATTTTTTGACATTTTTTCAGCGAACTATGTAAAAACCGGAATATATCTTAAATAACTTTCAGAAACTTCAAACAGAATGTAAAAATTCGCTCTAGAACTAAAGTAATTAAATTTTAAGTAAATAGTGGTATTTTGATTAAATTTCAAACTTTCGATGACGTCACAGGAAAAGTGCTGACATAAGCAAAAACTGGAGAGTTCAATCGCAAAGTACAACGTACTTAGCGCTGCACGATCGTGCGAGCGAGCGGCACAATAGCAACTGGAAACAGAAATACGCCCTCAAGATGGCGTCGATTCAAGTAAACTCAGTGGTTGAAGCCATGAAATTAAGTTATTATACACTGTAGCGCTTTCAGCGCTCATAAAAATTTCAAAAATGAATTTGACTTTTGAAATGAACAGTGCGGGCAAAAAGCGCTCTTAAATATTGCGCAATGTTGAGCACTTTGATGCGTGCGCGGTAACAGACGTGCCAAAAGATTGAAGTGGACTTTGGGCTTTAAGCATTAACTTACCGTCTATCCGGTTTATCATAAGCGGTTGGTGCTCAGCATACAACATGTAAATTTATCGGCAATTCATATTACAGGAAGTGGAGCTTAAAAGCCTTCGAGGACAAACCATGATTTTTTTATCAGAAAAATTCGTAAGAGCACGAGCCTCATAATTTGCCGAAAAGTATGAAAAAAATAAGAACAAGTTAAGGCTCAAATCATTTTGGTTTTCAAAACTAAGAAAAACCTAAATCTGAATTTTATAAGCTAGGGATAATTGCTTGTTGTTCGCGATGATTTTTTTCTTACATATAATGCGTTTAATACTCTGAGAAACGCCCAATCTCTATTAAACGCCGGTATCCAATAAGAACTTACAGTAACTACAAAATAATATTCATACAGGCGCGATTATGTATGAACACGGTTATAGAGTTGCATCAGAAATAAAAAAACACCACATTATGACCTAAATTTCTGATATTTGAAGCGAAAAAAAATGGGGATGAATTACACCCTCATTCCCAGCACTTTGGCCGATTTATTCAACTATGTCCTTGGTATTAAGAGAACAAAATAAAAACAAATCAGGCTGAAAAGGGTTAAAAAAGCGCACGTTTTTCAGAAAGAATCTAGCTGTGCTTCGACATGGCCAACTAAAAAAGTTTTAGATATTATTGATAAAAAAGGTATGCAATTTCTTTCTTTGTGTATTAATATTAGTTTTGATTTTAAAGTGTTTCGATGTCTTGCTTTCGTTTTCCATCTCATCATCATCAACAACAACGCTATCCGTGCTATCTTGTAGACTATCAATTATTTCATCTACACGGGCTCAGTGGTAGTTCGATAAGGCAAATCCAAGGACCCGGGTATAATGGTTCCACTTGGTGAAAGTTCCACTTATTCGGGGTTCCATATATCGAGCGGCGACTGTACTTATAATACCAAAATAACCTCGCGTTTTTTAATATACTAGTTTTGGTGACTTTTGTGAAGTTGTTGTTAGAATGTGAATGTTGTTTGTTTTGACAAGAAGAATGAGCTTTAATATTTGAAAATATTAAACGTCTTAACTGTTTTTATCGCCATCATCTCAAACCCAGCCTTGGTATGCTTTTTGTAATACAAAATATTTTTTTTGTAAAAGAAAATATTTTAGTTCATTTGGTCACGTATTTTAACAAAAATATATTTCGTCTTTCTTTCAACTTATGTCGCATTCCGTTTAAGTGCTTTATGACGCGCCGAGAGATTAACCCTATTCGGTCCGGGGTTTTTCGAACATATTATGACCGGGGAGGGGGGGGGGCGGAATCGCCCCCACTCAATAACTTTTCACAAGCTTGTCCAAATTGTATCAAACTTGGCACAGTACGTCACAAAAGGAACAAAATGGGAGCAATAAATTTTTGCTTGCGTCAGCACATTTTCTGTGACGTCATCAAAAGCTTGAAATTTGTACAAAATGCCACTATCTGCTTAAAATTCAATTACTTTAGTTCTAGAGCGAATTTTTACATTCTGTTTGAAGTTTCTGAAAGCTAAATAAAAGGTATTTAACATATTTTCCGGTTTTTACATAGATCGTATGAAAAATTGCCAAATATTGCCCGAAAATCCGTTTTTTCCGTTTTTCGGGAAAAATCCGAAAAAATCGGGAAATCGGATTAATCACGTGACCAAAATATGCGAAAAGATTCTTCTTGATGGAATAAAGTTGTGTTGTAAGTTTCAAGTTCCAGACATAATCCTAACAAGAGTTATTATATTTTCCCTATTATAAGGGTTTCATAGACATTTTTAGGGGTAGTTTCGAGTAATAGCCAATATCAAAGCCTCTGAAAGGTATGGGACCTAAAAATTTTGCATGCAGGTTTCTAATAGATAAAATATTGAAACTCAGTAAGTATTGTAGGCATGCAACATAGCATTAAAGAGTTATTAATAAAAAACCGTCAGGGGGGGCGGACCGAATAGGGTTAAAACAGTGAAAACAATATACACAAAGAAATATAGAAAAGATTGCAATTGGAATTAAAAAATATTGCTTATAATATCCGCAACAAAAAATTGATTTGTAATACACAACGCGGATGTTGGAAAGAAACAAAACAGCAGTACTCGCTCTTTTATAGGGAACTGTTCTTCTTTAAGAATTTTAGTACCATGCCGCCTGAAAAGTTGACTGAGTTTTCAAATAATTTTTGTATCGACATACATTCATACAGTATTCATACAGCGGTAGTGGTATATCATGTGCGTAGGTTTTATCGAAGAACTTTAAACACGTCTCTAATGTCGACAGCGCCATTATTCTCAAAATAAACATCAACTTTTGGAACCAAAATTAAAGAATTTTAGAACTGATCCCTAAAAAGGTTTCTTGGAGAGACATATATTAAAGTTTTTCCTAAAAAATATCGAAATAAATTAAAAATGTGGTTAGTACATGAATCATTTTCAAGAACTTGGAAAATGAGAACTTATTTTATTTTATGTCAACTCAGTTGGAAGGGAGGCTACAGATTTTGCGTCCATTGTTGGCAGTGAAATAAAATCTTAAAGATGTAAGGAAAAAGGTTTCACGCAGTTTTAAAATTTATCGACTTCTTCCGCTCTCTTTTTTAAGATATCAGTTTGTTTAGTTTTATGATATTTTTTTATTTGCCTGAATTAATTTTTGGTGAGAAAAGCAGGTGTGTTAGTTTGCGCATGCGCCTAATGCCTTGTATTAAACCCGCATATAAAATATAGCTGCATATCTTCTTTCCTCTTCTTAAAACTGTTATAGGAAAATAATCACATTATTTTATTACTTACAAAACGTTCGAATGGTCCAGTACTAATTTACATGTTTCTCACCAAAAATAAATGATCGAGCATCACAATACTTTCTGAATGGTAGAAGAATGAATTCGCCAAACAAATTTACGAACAAACCAGTTATCATGATGGAATCCTGATAGCAACTCATCCATGAATTTTTGTCATTTGATTCAAACGATCTTACCCTTTCAATCTTTCTTTTGTAAAGATGATGAACCATGCGTGGAGAAACAATTTAATTATTGAAGTTGACTTTACAAATAAAAATAAAAAACATCACTACTTTTACTCACGTCCGCTTCCATCTGGTGGCCACACTAATAACTTTTAAAAAATACGTCCATTTTTATGTATTCAAAATATCTGAGCAGATGGCGAAAGCTTCCACACAATTTCGAAAGCTTCTTAACTGAAACTTCGCATTAAAATAAGCTATTTAAAAAAAGATGAAGAATAAAAAATTATCTTTTTTATTTAGACATTGATTTTAAAAATTGAAATCGCAAATCTGTCTACTTCAAATCAATAAATTTTTTAATTATTTTCTTTTTTTCTTTATTACTTATATTCGTTTTTTTTTTTTTTGTTTGTTATTTTTGTTAATAAAAAACATCTGCCTTGCAATCCTCATAATCTTTTCTGCCACATTTCCCTTTTTTTATCTAAAACATTTCCAAATTGTCTTCAACGTTTAGAAAAATGATAAACATCTAAAAAAATATTATCTTTACTTCTTTTCATTTTAAAGCCATATTTCAGATTTCACTAGATTTCGCTTTATATTATTCACTTCTTTTTTTAAATGCTTCCCGCGGCTCTTATTCAATTTCTTTGAGTTTTAGGAGTGGCATTAATTGCAAGGCGGTACTAATAAAATTATACATTTATAAAAATTAAAATATATTCTTTTGGAAATTTTTCTAAAGAAATAGAAATTATCAAAACAATTACCAACAAATTCTAAAATTAAAAAGAAAAAAAAAAGAAAAGAAAAAAAAAACTTTTAACTAATAAAATGTTATATATTATTTCTAACCTAATATTTATTACACCAATATTTTTGTGTAAAGATTTAACATAACTTATAAACCAATTTGTTTACAGAACACAATATCCAACCTCGTCCCCAGGGCATCTTGTATCTTTTCTGACCCCGGGACGGCGATACGAACATGGCCCTGGAGGAGGCCTCGTCACGTGACCCTCCAATACACAGTTTTTCTGTGTGTAATATTTAATGAGATTTGTCTCAATGAACCAAAGTTTTATATATAACCTTGCAGAGCTAAGCGAGCTCGGTGTTTTACGTCACAGATACGTGCGGCGAGTTTGTTTTGATTCCTCTCATACGCAACACACAAACTGCTCGCATATTGCCCTTGATTGTTTTCTAAATGTATAAATATACAATCATGTTATTTAGGCTGCTGTTTACTTGAAGAAATTCAAGCAATTTAGTTATGTGTATTGTACTGAATTGGTTGGCTAGCAAGCACTGGGTTGCAAAACTTGTAGCTAGGGAGGGGAAACTTGGAAATTGGTAAATGATTTGCCCACCTGACCATAGCACTTCGTTGGTTCTCTAAGGTGCAAATATGGCTACATAATTTTCAAATGGTCGTGTCATTCTAGGTGCCTGACTAAAAGTAGCTAGGCAGAAATTTAACTTCATATTAACATTTACAATTCATTTTGGCTGAACTTTAGAATTCTCATTAACTGTTCTCATTAAAGTTCGTATCTGTGTCTGCATCACTGCTTTTATATGATGACCAAGATTTTGCTGTACGAATCCCAAAGTTGCTATTTTATTATTTTTTTGCACAAAATTTATTTAAACAATAGTTAACTGAAACTGAATTCGTATATGGTAGACTCACTGCTTGCAGTTATATTGGGTGAAAAAGGCTTCAAAAAAGTATTTGCTTTAGAAGACTTTTTTGCTTTTACATTTTGTGGCCTTAACATTTCCAAAAAGCCACCCATTACTGATAAATTCTGCTTTTTCTTTTCCTAATGACATGTTTTTAAAACGCCTTACAGCTTTTTTATTTTTTACTCAACAAGCTCACATTTTATTGCACATACAGATATACAAAAACAAGGGTTTTTTTGTTTAAAACATAAATAATCCAAAAAATTTATCACAAGCATTATGCTGGTTTGAAAGTCCACATGTGATCTATTTTGTCGATTCAAATCATGTATCCTGCCTTAATAGTTTAGAAAGAATTGGTATACGACTTTACCAGCAGCAAAGTATTGCTACCTTAAAAGAAAAAAATGTTTGGGGAATAATTTGTTGAGGAAATTATTTTGGGGATTTTGGACCAAAATTAGTTCCATAAAGTCGCACTTTTTAGAGCTCATCAAAATTCTGCTGCTGTTCAAAAAACGATTTTTAATTGATATATACATCTATTTATTGTTATCATTCTGCTTGGAAAATATTTAAAATGGCAAACTAGCTAACCGTGAAGATTAATTCAGTATTCTCATAAGAGCATCCAATCACAAAAATATATCAGCAAAAAGATATTCTTTGCAACTAAATTTTTCGTTTACTGTCATAATTTTAGGTTAAATCTTATCTGACCTATTTCTGAGGTTAGAATAGCTTTTAAAATTTTCTGAACCTGTATCTTAGTCAAAATTGATATGCTGTCAAAAACGGCTTATCGGCGTCTCTGAAAAGGGCTAAATTCTGAAACTCAGAAAGTATGATGATAATAGAACTACTTTTTGACTCAATTTCATCGCACCAATCTAAAATCATATCATACCAAATCTCAAGTCAATATTTTAATTTCCACTGCTTTGTAATTAGTATTAAAACTCTTGAGATAATATATCACAGTGGTGAGCTGTTCAATATCTACCACTATCTGCAGTACATCCTGGATTTAACCATATGCCAGATTGAGCGCTCAATCAAAGTGTGACTTAAAATTTGATTGAGTTCGATTTTCTGAAATTTCTTCATAGCGTGTTAAAAAACGCCTAGCAAGAATGAGTTCAAGAAAATCTTCCTACCTTTTCTCTTCCTCAAAATGGCTGTGTAATTTTTTTATGCCTCGTGTAAAATTATCTTTTATCGGATTGGTCTAAAAGTACTCCATAACAAGTTTCAAGTCAATAACTTTATTTTTTTACCGAAGTTATTGCACTTTGAATTTTCTTGAATTAGGCCGGGTAAATGTGCGGTCAATGATAAAATGGCTCCGACGGTTAACCTACTGGCTTTTTATATTTTTTATGGTAACCAAAGCATATAAAGTAATAAAACATGCCCACTAATAACAACCTGATATAATTTAAAACGTAATGATACATATATTTTGTATAAAAAACATTTTCGATATTTTGTGCAAAATTATTTTGTCTATAAAGGACATGGGCGGCACTAGTTCTCTCAGCTAGTAATTTTATGTAAGGTCATTCTTTGCATAAAGCTGCAAATTAAACCTGGCCACTTGGAAACAAGTTGAGTTCCTTTCTTTTGTTCTTATCTTGATAGTTGGCTAGGTATAGTGTGCTAGCTAGCTACTTTTCTAGTTTTATTAAACTTTCCCAGCTATTGAAATATTTCCTTGTAAGCAGTATTACTTTATGATGTCTTATTTTATACTCTCATTTCTTAGTAATGCTTTTTATTAACTTTTTCACTTTAAAAAAAACATAATACTGATACAGCTCCTCCGCCATTTTAATACGAACAGCTTCCTCCTGTTCGTCACAGACTCGCCGCCTCGCCAAAATGTTTTTTATGACGCAATAATTATGTAACATATGCGCGCCAATCAGGTTTCATATCGGACCAGCCTCCTCCAGGGCCATGTTCGTATCGCCGTCCCGGGGTCAGAAAAGATACAAGATGCCCTGGGGACGAGGTTGCACAATATCCTAATTCGTATGATGATTTAATGTTTTTTGATGTGTTGTATATATATACATGTATTTATATTTTCCGCCAGTCTGCCATTAAGAACCGTTGTAAATTTATGGATATTTGAAATAAATGTTGATTATTGATAATATTCGTATGAAAAAAAAACTTAGTTCTTCGTAGCTTTTATAGCTATATATTAAAATAGTTGAAAATAATTTATCCAGATTTTGCATGCATGTTGTATGCATACTTTCACACAATAAAATTTGAATTTTATGGACAATCAGGCAACAATCAGCAAAACTGGAAATAATTACCATCCGGGCAAGCCTTGGAGGTTCCTCCAAGGGCTATTGCAGCCCTATTCAGCAGATCTATTGCTTTGTAAAACTATCATACTTCTGGTTAATCTAATGGAAATTTTAAAACTCAACTTCTTCTTGTTCCTCACTGTTACTGAGTTATGATGACGTCTTTTACCAAAGCAAAAAAGCAATTTAATGTGCTTTTTTCTCATCAAAAAATTTAGCTAGCTTTTTTAATCGAAAATTGAGGCTGTTGTGAAATGAGTTAGCCATGTTTCAAGGGGTATTTCACCATGACAACCATCAACATGATCCAATATCACCTCCATTAATAATACATACTCAACCCATTAAATTTAAACCTAATTTTATTTTGGTTGACTGGTCTGTGAATTATTAATTTATTTTACCCAAAATTTATATTTAGTGGTTTAACGTCACGTGACAAGTTACCCAAAAAATCAATAAAAGAATAAAAAATGGTCTATTTCATTATTAGATAAAATTTCCAAGTTTTTGGGAAATTTATTAAGTTTTGGTAACAATGTGAGAAGTTATGGTTAAAAGGGCACGCTATTGAGTATAATCGCTGATAAAAATATTCACTTTCTGGTTAAACTCTTTTGTAAAACTCCACTGTGGGATGCTCCAAGTAACTAACCAAAATAAGGTCTTATTACACTTATTTACAAAATTACACTTCCTCTAGAACTAGTTGCGCTAAAGACTATAATTCCATGTTTTATGACTCAACATAATCAAATATTGAGAAACAACTAATCCATAATAATGCCAGAAGCATTAATGATAGTGCTTTTAGACTTTTTTAGTTGAATTAGCATAAAAAAATAATTCTGTGTTATACCCTCCAGATTCAGAATTTAGGCATTTTTAATGTGAGACATAAGATAATCTCTTATAATAATACGGAGAGTGTGTCCGTCTGTCTGTGACAGGCAAAGTTGATGTGGTCATTTTCCTTTGAAGTTAGCCGAAAATACATATCTCTTTTGCCGATAAAAGCCGCGACATTTTGTTTGTTTACATTTTAAATCATGTGATCAAAATAAATCAATTTCATTTGTTAAACAAAATCACGTGATCAAAATAAATAAATTTCATTTGCCGAAAAATGCAAGTTTCCCTTGACGATCAAACCAGCCAGTAAATTTTTTTTTCAGATTTAGAAAGGGAAATGAAGTAGGTTGCTTTTACAACATTCAGTTGCAAATTTTGGTTTAAGCGTAAAAGAAGTTTTAAGCTACACTGATAAATTTAGAAGAGTCAAATGAAACCTTAAATGCAATCATTTTACAAAGACTCCCTTAGGGAGTCAAAAAGGAGTCAAATTGAGACGCAAGAAGGAGTCAACCCGCAATGACTCCCTTTTGAGGTGCTCATTTGACTCCTTTAGGGTTTCATTCTTTGCTTGACTCCTTGAAAGGAGTCATTATTGCGTTCAATGATTGTTGGGCGTTCAATGATTGTTGTGCGTTCAATGATTGTTGTGTAGTGTGCTCACATGATTCCTCAAAAGGTTTCATCGGGAATATCGCATTTAATGATTTCTGCTGTGTTTGACTTTTTTTATAAGAAAATACACTCAGATACAATCAGTTTGCGTGGAGATTATAGAAATGCGCCTTTTAATACTTAAGAAACTGTTTTACGAGAAGTCTGTAATTCCTTCTCGAGTCCGATATGAAGAAAGGTATACATGAGCAAACTGATTTTATTCTTAGGCTCAGAAAAGCCAAATTTTAAAACATTAAGAAAACTTGTAGATGTAACAGCAAAAATATGTAAAAACAGCTAATGTCTTTCTCTATATATATATCAAAACCATAGTCCAAACCTCAAAAATGCCTTGTAAATCAAAGATTTTTCAGGTCAAATATAGGAAAATTTAAGAAACATTTTGTTATATTATGTTTTTAGCTATCTAAGCCCTACTTACAGCTGCTAAGCTAGAATTGTTTATCCACCTGTACATAGCCTTATAACCCTATATCTCGATTAGACCTGTACATAGTTTTTACTCTTGTTATTTTTATCAAAGATGGCTGACTCAAGCCGAAAAGCTTTACTTGTTCACTCTCTTTACATCCACTCATATCTGCATATAACATGGTGTCAGAATATTGAATTTGTTACACAAGAACCTTCACTCGCAATATTTCACAATACTCACAGTATTTTAATAATAATGGATTGTCTCAAGGCTCCAAAGGCACTGAACTTGGACATTCAAAAAACCTTGCCGAACTCTGGAAATCATGGAAGCAGGCATTTCAAATCTTCCTCCAAGCCACCGAATCTGCTGATAAGCCAGATATTGTCAAATCACCACTCCTTCTTCACTGCATAGGTAAGCAATGCAAAGAAATTTACGATACCTTTGAATTCCATAAAGGAGATGAAATGAAATTGAACATTATTCTCCAGAAATTTGATGATCACTTCAAACCAAGAAAAAATTTGACTTTTATGAGATTTACATTCTTCACTGCTCGTCAAGATATCTTTGAGAAATTTGACGAATACTACACTAGATTAATGTAAATTGAGCGAAGACTGTGTGAACTCAATCAATTCTTCGGGATTCTCTCATCAAAGACATGATCATTATATCAGGTTAAAAAAAGAAAAAAAACTTAAAGAATGCCTACTCCGCGAAAACGACATCAAATTAGAAAAAGTACTATCCAACTGCAGAGCTAGTGAGGTAGTATCAAAGTTGCAAAATAAGTCTATATTCACAACAAACCTGACTCAACTCCATCGTCATCAACTGCTAATTCTAATATCAATCAGATGATCCATCATCAAAAAAGCAAAGAACTCATGAAATGCAAATTCTGTGCTGGAAGTCATCCTCGTGGTTCATGCCCAGCATACGGCAAAATATGCAATACCTGTGAAAGTAAAGGACACTTTTCTAAATAATGTCGAAAATCTAATCAAAACTTATCTCAACGTAATAATAAACCAAAGAGATACTCACAACATCCATCAAAACCAGTTGGCTCAGTTGAACAAGAATATCAATCTAATTTAGACTCAGACAGTTCAGACAATGAATTCTTCCTGAGATCAATCGAACCAACCTCCGAAAGCGAACGACATCAACGAAATATCCGATCCAACTGCATCAGACCATCCTGACTGGCTAATCGATCTCTCAACCAATGATACAATGGTTACGTATAAAATAGACACTGGTGCTCGTGCAAACGTTCTATCGATCTCTGTCTTTCAACGTCTCAGCCAAAAAGCCTACTTGTATATTTTGTATACACAAAAACCTGCTTGAAAAGTTTCACTCTGAAATTATTCTTGAATTAATGTATACAAAAAAGTTGCGTGGTCCTATTTTTATCTTTAATATATTATAAAAAAATATTTACGCCTGTGAAAAACATGTCAATTTCATATGTGCTCATGCAAGTTTTTGAAATTTGATATCTTAAGAACTGCCCTAGATTTTTAATAGTGGGAAGATTCCTCTATGCTGCTTTTCAAAAAAATTCACAGGAAAAAAGAGAAAAAAATATTTATGTAGCATATTTTTAAGATTGTAGTAACTGTTTTACTTATGAGTTTAGTATTTTTACTTGTATATGTATATTATAAATTCCGGAAAAACATTTCTAAAAATGGTCACCCAAAAACGTCCTTTCTCAAATCTTCAGAGTGTTGGCTTTGTAATTGAAATTTGCTTGTGCGAATTTAGGTTCTCTGAGTTAGTGTTTGTCCACGCATGACCATAGGTGTAATACAATTTGAATATTTTTCGGTCCTAGTATTTATTTTTCGGTCCTAGTATTTATTTTTCGTTATTGATAATATTAATATTTTTAGTTCTTGATAATAATTAATATTTTTCGTTCCTAATATTTATTTATTTTTCGTTATTGATAATAATTAATATTTTTTGTTCCCAATATATTAATAAATTTATGTACATTTTTTAGCCTGAATTAACAACGCAATAAAAACTCCAATGATATATCTGATGTTTTTTTCTGCGCAATGAACGCGTAACGGGAACTATAATTACTCATTGAAACCCTTTAGGGACTCATTGATTGGGTGCCTGTGGGGAGTACATAAAAAGAGTCATAGAAAAATTGACTCCTTTAAAGGAATCATTTTGAATAGGTCGAAATGAGTAACAAGAAGGAGTCATTAATCATGACAACTTAAAAGGAGTCATTTGAGCACTTATTTTGACTCCTTTAATGTGCTCTTAATGACTCCCTAAAGGAGGTCCCCATAGGCACCGTAAAAAAAAACCTTTTTAAGTTTCATTTGACTCTTCTAAATTTATCAGTGTAGCTACGTACAGTGAAAAAGAAATTATTATACATATTTAGTAAGTCACCTAATTTCTTTACTACTTATTACGACTAAGGATTTTTTTTTGTCAAGAATAAAACACGACGATTTACAACAGAGTTTATTTTTGGTTGACAATAAGACGACGACCGAGCTACAACAAAGTAAGAAAAGAGTACAAAAAAGTAAGAAATTTCAAATTTATCTTTGTTAAGCTTTTAAAGGGTAGCTATTTTTATTTTCATTCATCCAGCTACATCTTACTGTCCTATATATCACACTTTAAGTTGTCAAGCAGACTCGCATTTTCCATAAAAAAGACACTTGAAAACCTCAAGTTTTTTATTTTACTGCGTTTTTTATAACAATAAACTACCATGTTTGTTTACTTTTTTTTGCATAATTAATGTATACCTTGGTGCGTAACTAATGTGTTTGTCCTAAAATTCAAAAAGCTACACAAAGCTGTTAGCTGGCTACCAAACAAATCTGCTGGCCAAACGGAAAGCTTGGTTTGTTGAACTCACTTACATTGCTATTTTTTCTCCTTATATATATATATATATATTATGTGTGTGTTTTACTACAAATAGCTATATACCTACCTAAGCCTCCCCAGTTTAACTATATTTAACTGGGTGTCTTAGCTTATCTCTATCCACATCTTTAAGACTCTATCCCTAGGGCCCTCCTAGCTATAACACTTCTAACTAGCCTATGAGTTATGTTGTAATTCCTCTTTTTTAGCTATCAATAACTACCTTAGTAGTCAAACTTCTCTTCTTTTTTGAATACAAATTATAATGACAAAATAATTTACAGTATAATTTTCCCACATTTCCTGTAAACTTTAGCTAGCTACAAGAAAAGGGCCACATGCAATTCAATGTTTTTGTTTTTATTGATAATTTCTCAATATTTTAATTTAAATGTAAAAGGGGATATTTTGCAAGGAGTAAAGGAAGTTTCTAAAATGTGCAGTTAGCTATCTAGCTACCTAAGTTTAGTTTAGTAAGGAAAGTTAAAGTGACTTTATGTAGCTATCTCAATTCTTATTTATATATATATATATATTTTTTTTTTTAGACTTTGGTTCCTATTACCTAGCTAATTAAAGTTGTGTATTCTTCTGTCATGTCTAACCCAGAGAGTAATAACAGTAACAACTGTGTACGTGGTTTTAAGCTTTTCAATAATGCAGGTAGGTTTGTGTTTCAGCGCCCAGAAAATAATCAAAGGTTAATAGGTCTCATTATGGGTCAGATACCAGATCTTCCTCAACATGTTGAACTGCCACAGGTAAATGTCATACCACGTACATCAATTATTGATGATGTGTCTTTAGCTAGGCGTAGACATGCACAATGTGTTGCGTCTTTACGCCATTCCGAAACAGTTAATCAAGTTAACAATAGGAATCAGAGTGATTCAGTTAGGCAAGCAGCAAGTCGTAGTGCTGAATGTAATGAGCAGACTGCCAATAGACGTGCACGTGATGCTGAAAGACATACTATCGCACGTCAAGCACATAATGATCAGGCTACCAATAGACGTGCTCGGGATGCTACAAGGCAAACTATTGCTCGACAAAGGCAAAATGTTTCGCAGGTTGCAAATAGAAGACGAGCAAATGCACAACGAAACGTTGCTGTTCGTGCTCGCAGAAATGCCCCATACTATAATGTTGCACGTCAACATGTATTGCCTAATGTTTATTATTTAGGTGATATGGACAAAAATTGTGAGTATTGTCAAGCTATAAAGTTTGAAAATGAAGAGTGTTTCAAATGCTGCCATAATGGTAAAGTTGCACTTGATAATTTGGCAACTGTTAACAAATAATGATACTGCTCAGGCACGGAACTTTCAAATGAATATACGTAAGTATAATAGTGCAGTTTCGTTTGCTTCCTTTGGAGCAAATCTTCGACCTCCCCCTGGCCGTGGGCCACCATGCTTTCGTATCTGCGGTCAAATATGGCATCGTGTTGGGGATCTTCACCCTCCTGAGGGACAAACTCCTGTTTTTAACCAACTTTATATTTATGAAGCAGGTAGAGCACTCAATGAGAGAATGGCACGTCCTGAAAATAATGGCTGTAGAGAAGACGTGATGCAAACTGTTCAGGATATAATGAACAGAGTTAGTCCTTTTGCTGCTGCATACAGGTACATGGCTGAAGTTGAAGCTGATGAAATAGCTCAGGCAGCAGCTGAAAACCGTGTCCCATCAGAAGTACGCATGTGCATGAGAGTTGGCAGTGATCGAAGGCGATATAACTTGCCACATCATGACGAAGTAGCTGCAGTTTTTGTTGGCCAAGATGGAGCTCCTCCTGGAAACAGGGATATTGTTACCTACCCACGTGGAGGCAATTTGCGAAATATTTCTACGTTATCTGCAAATTTAGAGCCAATGGTTTATCCTCTATTTTTTCCAAGGGGTGAACCAGGTTGGTATTATGGGATACCCCATGTTGCCGAACGTGCAACCCGTACTCGAAATACTACTACAATGTTGCAGTATTATACTTACCGTGTAGCTGTTCGGGAAAATTTTAGCCCGATTCATTATGGTAAGAAATTATTTCAACAGTATTGTGTGGATTCTTATGTTAAAGTTGAGGGTAACAACTTAAATTACATTCGTGCGAATCAAACAAACCTGCGTGTTGACAGTTATGAAGGTTTAGCTGACCACTTGAATGCACGAGCTGAAGAGCGAGACCTTCAACCAGGACGTATTGTTGTCCTTCCTTCAAGTTTTCAAGGAAGTCCAGGTGCCATGGCTCAAAACTATCAAGATGCTATGGCTGTCATTGGTAAATTTGGAAAACCAGATTTTTTTCTGACTTTTACATGCAATCCAAAATGGCGTGAGATTACAGAAAATTTGTTTGCAGGCCAACGTGCACATGATCGGCCTGATTTAGTTTCTCGAGTTTTTAAATTGAAACTAAATGAACTCCTAAAAGATGTTACTGAAAGGGGTGTTTTAGGTAAAACTGTATCACATGTTTATGTTATAGAATTTCAAAAGAGGGGTTTACCTCATTGTCATTTGTTACTTCATTTAGATCCCAATGATAAACTTCGGGATGCAGATGACATAGACAGTGTTATTTCAGCCGAAATTCCTAATCAACAGGAACAACCTGAGCTGTTTGAAATTATTCGGTCGTGTATGATTCATGGACCATGTGGCTATCTGAATCCTAATTCTAGGTGTATGGAGGATGGTGTTTGCACAAAAAACTTTCCGAAAAAATTTTTAGGGTCTACCGTTGCAGACGTTGATGGATATCCATTGTATAGACGTCGTAATAATGGAATACATATCAATGTCAATAATGTTGATGTAGATAATCGATGGGTTGTTCCCTACAATCCATGGCTCTCCAAGAAATACAATGCACATATAAACTTAGAGGCTTGCATGTCTGTTAAATCTGTTAAATACCTTTATAAATATATTTATAAGGGTCATGATTGTGCCAACATTGAGATCAATGAACGTATTGATCACGATGAGGTACAGACGTTTTTAGACGCTAGGTATGTCAGTGCGCCAGAAGCAATATGGCGCCTTTTTGAATTTAAAATGCATCAGCAATCTCATGTTGTCCATAGACTGCCAGTGCACTTGCCTAATAATCATATTGTTTATTTTCAGCCAGACCAGGTTGAAGAAGCTGTGAACAGAGCTGCAAATCAAGCCACTAAATTAACAGCTTGGTTTGTGCTAAATGGAGAGAATCACAATGCTCGCCAATATTTGTATCCAGACATTCCTCTTCATTTCGTTTTCAATAACGACAGGAAAGTTTGGACACCAAGGCAAAACTTTAACCTTAAAATTGTCTCTAGAATGTATAGTGTGAGTCCTCGCGCAGGTGAGCTTTTTTATTTACGTATGCTATTATTACATACGTGTGGTGCAACATCTTATGAAGATTTAAGAACTGTGGATGGTAATGTCGCTGAGACATTTCGTGAAACCTGTTTATTGCGTGGACTACTGCAAGTTGATACCGAATGGAACAATACTTTGGAGGAGGCTGTCAACTTTCAGATGCCTCGGCAATTAAGACAATTGTTTGCAATAATACTTATCCACTGTGAACCTTCTGATCCTTTTACTTTGTGGACAAGGTACAAGGGTTCTATGTGTGAGGATTATCTTCGCCAAATGAACGAGGATCAAGCTGAGTACAGGGTGCTTCAAGATATTCATTCTGTACTTAGACAATTTGGTAAATCTCTTACTGATTTTAATCTTCCAAGTTTAGATGAAATACCTCCAGCTGAAAACATTGATGTAGCTTTGGAGGCTGAAAGAGCTTCTCAACTGAGGGATCAACTTACTGAAGAACAGACAGCACTGGCTGATGCAGTTATAGAAGCGGTTGTAAATGTTGCTAACAATACAGCCCAAAATAACCGTTTGTTTTATTTAGAAGGTGCTGGTGGCAGTGGTAAAACCTTTACTTATAATTACCTTATTTCCGAAATTTCAGGTAGAGGTTTTCAAGTTGGAACTGCTGCATTTACTGGTATAGCAGCAACTCTTTTAAAAAACGGTACCACTATACATAAGTTATTTCGGTTACCAGTTCCTATTTTGGAAAACAGTACATGCAGCATAACTCCGGTGTCTGCTTATGCTGCTGAGCTACGGCAAAAAAATCTCTTTTTACTTGATGAATCTTCCATGATTCCCAAGCATGCTTTCCATGCAATAGATCGTCTTCTTCGAGACATTTGCAATAGCGAACTTCCATTTGGAGGTAAAGTTGTTCTTTTAGGTGGTGATTTTTCACAATTATTGCCTGTTGTCAGAAAAGGAAAACCAACTGAAATTGTTGACATGTGCCTAAAAAGTTCTCCACTATGGCACTTGGTTACAGAATTTAAATTAACTCACAACATGAGAACGAGGCCAGGAGAACAAGAATTTGCTGCATGGCTTCTGCAACTTGGAAAAGGTGTTTTACCAGTTCGGGAACAACCACCGTTTCAAGGTGCAATTGAAGTGCCATCCAATTGTGTGTTACAACAAAATCAATGTATTGTTAATACTTTGTTTAGGGATTTTCACCCAGAAAATATGGCATCATCTGTAATACTAACACCTACAAATGATGATTCACTTATCATTAATGATCAGGTGTTGGAGTTGTTGCCGGGTGAAGAAAAAATTTATTTTAGTGCAGATGATGTTGTGTGTGATGATGAGGAGGAACGGAATCAATATCCGGTGGAATTTTTAAATAGTATCACACCTTCAGGTATGCCTCCTCATTGTCTTAAATTAAAATCGGGTGCCATTGTTATGTTATTAAGAAACATAAACATAAATAAAGGCTTATGTAATGGCACTCGCCTAATTGTAAGATATCTTCACGACAACTGTGTCGATGCTGAAGTACTCACTGACAATGCTATTGGAGATAGGGTACTTATTCCAAGGGTGCAACTTGCACCTTCGGATACAGGTATGCTTTTTGTTTTGCGTCGCAGACAGCTTCCACTAAGGCTTTCTTATGCTATGACAATAAACAAGGCACAAGGTCAAACCTTTGAAAAGGTTGGTATATTGTTGCGCAGGCCATGTTTTTCTCATGGTCAGTTGTATGTTGCTTTTTCTAGAGCAAGGGCATTTGATGATGTTAGAGTAAGTATTGTTCCCTCATCCAAGCAAGGGTTTTTTAATGGGAAATGTTACTCTCAAAATATTGTTTACCGTCAAGTTCTCACATAAATAATATTTAAAATTACCAGAATCACAAGTTCTCACATAATTCTGTTAATTTTGAATATTGTTAAAAAGTTCATTTAAAGACACTAATGTCACATACCTACAGTTGGTTATCATTTTTTTACTGATAGCGTATGTATAACTGTTAAGGTGATGTCTCATTAAATGTACTAGGAGTACTTATGATTCTGTTACTTTTAAATATTATCAAAAAGTTCATTTAAAGACACTAATGTCACATACCTACAGTTGGTTATCATTTTTTTACTGATAGCGTATGTATAACTGTTAAGGTGATGTCTCATTAAATGAACTAGAAGTACTTATTTAAACGTAGAATCTTTAGAGAAACAAAATTCAGCAATTTCCAGATTTTAGGCTAAATTGCGAAAGTTATTTCAATCTTTATATTTTTAATTACTCATTACCTGCATTCTTTCAATAACATAATATTTAATTTTTTGGCATTGCTAATGCAACTTTTCATTTCGTGCATGTTCATAATAGCCTTAACTTAAATTCTAAATGACAGACTCTGTAAATACTCCATCGTAATGGTTTTATGATAACCTCCCAAATGAAAATCTCACACAATCTAAAGGTAAATATTTAACCTTAATTTTTTTTGACCATTTTTTTAAATACATCTTAACGTTTTGTTTTTAGGTGATGTACAAAATTGCTCTATTAATTACAATCCTTAAAGGCTGAAGACAACGTAAAGATCAGGACAACTTATTTTTTTTCTTTAATTTATATCATATTTTTTTTCTTTAATTTATATCATATTTTATTAAAAGTATCAACATTAAGAACATTTTATCCTCCCTTTTCTTTTTAGGTGGGGTGCAAAGGCTTACCTTCACATGGTGCACCCTGTTAAGTGAATTGCATGTAAAAAAATGTGTATGTAATTCATGAACTAAAAGCCAAGATAGGAATAAGAATTTGCAACAATAATATAAATAATTAAGTAATTAATATGCAAGATTTTCATGAAATGTTTTCTGTATTGAAGCTTTAATATTATCAACTATTGATCACATCTTTTATTCATTTGTTCAACAATTTGCAATTTTTCAAGTATTTCATATATTTTTGTTGTGAGAACAATTTGTTTGTGCAGCTTTAAGTTAATCTCACCCACTCTTTTCTTAATTAATATTTGTTCTTAATGCAGGTTATCAGAGTAAAATTTAATAAAAAATGGCATGTAACATTAGTGATGAGGTTAATGAGGAAGTCCTGATGAAAAGTGATGGTAATAATTAAATTTATAAAATATCTTTTTTTGTAATTTTTTTTCTACTGTTTAATTATAACTATTCCACACATTCTATAGATGAGAGTGATGATGTTGTCGAAGTTGAACATAACAGCACAGAAAAAAAAACAGGTAAATGTTATTAATATTAATATTTTATTGAAATTGACTTTTTATTATTTTCGTAACATGTATCACAAAATAATGAATGGTTCTAATGAGAATAATTCAAATATGCCTAATTACTACTATTGTGTATATTGTGGTTATAGATGAGAATATGAACAAAGAAAATAAACAAAAAGCAGGTAAATGTTATTATTATAATTTTTTTATTTTTTGCAACTGCTTTTGTTAGCACAATCGATAATTTAGCACAATCGATAATTAATTACTAACAAATAATTACTTACAATTTTCGGATGATATTAATTCTAAAAACACAGCTAATTTATTTTAGTGAATTTGTCCAGAAAAGCCTTCAAACTATATCGGCAGGAACATCCTGGCCCCAAATCAAACAAAGCTTTTAAATTTTGGAAAGCTAATGGGGGCCAGGATAGACCAGATTTTAAATGGCGTCAAAATACCAAAAAAACTTCCTTCAATAAAAATACCAACTCCTCAACCAATGCTACCACCACCACCAACAATAACACCAACGCCAACACTTTAAACAGCTCATTAAACCAATTCAATTTACAATTTAATGGAGGCACTTTGTCAGTAACTTTTAAGTAAATAGAAAATTTGAGCTCTAAATAGTCTATATTTACATATATCTTTTTACTCTTAAAAGTTGCTTGGAATTTTAAACTCTGAAAGGTCTATTTTCATATATAACTTTGAACGCTTAAAAGTTGCTTACAATTTTACTCAAATGGTCTATTTTCATATAAAGCTTTGTACGCTTGAAAGTTGCTGGCATTGTTTAGTTATTTAGTTACTTAATTTGTTAGTTGTTTGTTAGTAAGTTGTTTGTTAGTAAGTTGTTTGTTAGTTAGTTGTTTGTTAGTTAGTGAGTTATTTGTAAGTTGTTTGTTTGGTTAGTTAGTGTGTTCGTCGGTTGGTTTGTTGGCTGTTTGTCTGTTTGTTTGTAAGTAAGTAGACTAATCGGTTAGTTTAGTTTATCTTTTCTGTTTTTAATCAGTTGTAAATATAGAATTGAATTACAAGATTGAGTATTTTATTGACAAAACCACCCTTTTCACTTTTTATTAAATTAATAGCATTTTCAATGGTTGTATATTTACTCATATTGTTTTTCATGTTCAAACATTTTGTTCTTATAAAAAACTGTTAATGTTATCTATATTATGTATTCAATATTCACTTCAACATTCACTGGTATTGGGGGCTCACAAGCTACTGGAATTGGTCATATTGCCCAAAACTTACCTTATTAACTCTCTTTAGTACAAAAGCACACTACGTACTTTTCTTTTTCTTTTTTAGGTTGAAGCGCAAAGCCCCATGACTTGCCTTCCCGTGGCGCGCTTCGTTAGGTGGATTATTTTCTTTTTAAGGAGATAATTCATGAACTAAAAGTCAGGGCATGCCATGTTAAAATTGCATCACATATTTTTGGTATTGAAAAGACTCAAGAAGCATCAACTGCAGGTAACTTACTTACCAATATATTAATATTATACGATCTGTATGTAACCATTGAATTATCTTTTTACAGGAAACAAAAATAGGAAAGTATTATCATCATAATTTATTATTTTTTAGGTTTATGGAGGTTTATGGAAAACAAAATCCCAAGTTTTCTTTTTCGTAACATTATCGTTTTCGTAAGTTATCCTTATTTTTACTGCTTTTTTGTCATTTTTCCACAGGCCTTTCCAACTATCAAAAACGCATTCAATTTTTATGTAGATGAACAGGACACTGCTGACGTCATCAAAATTCCTAAAATCTTCTAATTTTTCATTGTTCTTCTGCCTGAGTGGATTTTTCCACGGGCCTAATCGACTAGTCTCTTATAATAATAAGCCAGTTCCGTGTGTCTGTCTGTCACTTTTGCAAACGCAATATTTTTTATCACCCGAATGCGCGAGTTTGTCGAGTTTTTTTGTTTTGTTTACATTTGTCTCGCAACCGTTAGAAACCACGTGATAGAAAATAAGCAGTATGATTCGCTCAAATACGTACTTTCGAACGGGACGGTATTCGAATAGAAAGTTTCCTTGGCGTAAAAACAAACAAACATAAAAATCTCTCGACAAAGTTCTCGACAAAAGGCGAACTAAAGAAGCGGATAAAAAATGTCTTATTTTCGACGATCCCTCGAGTCATAAAAAAGTGCAGATATTAAGAGCAAGGAAAGTCAAAGTGAAGAAGTGGAGTGGATTAAAAAAGCATATAATTTGGAACAGGGTTAACATCGACACACAAAACAACAACAAAGGAACAGTCCCTTCTTCTTCAAAAAAGTGCAAAAAGTGAAATGGTAAAGTGTTTCAAAAAAGAATATGAGAAAGAAAGAAAAGTCCAAGTGAAGAAGTAGAAGTAAAAGTAGAAAAGTGAAGTTGGAAGCCACAATAAGTTACTTCGGAAGTGAAGAGTGGAGCTAGAAGTAGTAAAGTAAAGTTAGAAGTAGAAAATGAATGCTAGCGTTTCAAGTTCAAGTGACTTGGAATTCAGAAAAAAGTAAGAACTTTGATATTTTTAGACGTTCCGCTTTTATATGTAGGACACTTAAAATTGTCAAGGAGAATCGTATTCTCCAAAAAAATCCATTAGAGCTTCAAATTCTTAAAGTTTACCGCGTTTTTTGTTTTCTTTTTATGCATAATTAATGTTTCTCCTGGTGCGTAACTAATGTATTTGTCCTAAAATTCAAAATGCTACATAAAGCTGTTAGCTGGCTACAATGTGCTGGCGAAATAGAAAATTCTGGTAACTGCAAATGTCATAATTTTTACATAGCTATTGTTTTCCTTTATTATGTGTTTTACTAAGCACAAATGGCTAGGCTATAGACGTAGCTAAGTCTCCCCAGCTTAAGTATATTTAACTGGGTGTCCTAGCTACTGTTAGCTAGCTAATGTTAGCTTCAAGAAGGCTCCATCCCATAGTTAGCTCTAACCTATAAGTTATGTTGTTATTCCTCTTTTTTTTAGGTATTTATAGCTACCTTTAGTCAAACTTTTCTTCTTTTTTGAACACGAATTATGATGTAGCAAGCTAGCTACAAAATCTTTCTTGAACCTTTAGGATAGTGTGACTCATGTTAATGCCCATATAGAGTATAGTTTTTTTCACATTACCTGCAAAATCACAAGTGGAACAAATTTTGTAGAATTTAAAGTGTGTGTGTTAAGTTATTTTTTATTGTTTTGTTTCTGACATCCTGTTAAACTTTTGTCAGGCTACGTGGTGTAAAATGCCAAGTTATTTTTACAGGGGTTTATTGAAATTACATTAGAAATTTACGTGGGTTTTTGACTTTGAGTTAAAAAAATTTATGAGAGGATGGTATGGTTGTCCGTTTATATTGTTTGTGTTGCAAAGTGCTGTTATTTGAAATTTTGGGTAAATTTTGTGGAAATAGACCACATGCAATATACTAAAAGAACAAATTTTTGTAGAATTACACTTCATTGTAAGCTGTTGTGTAAGCCGATGTCTTTTTGTATTTCGCATTATAAACTTTTGACAAGTGGAACAAATTTTGTAGAATTTAAAGTGTGTGTGTTAAGTTATTTTTTATTGTTTTGTTTCTGACATCCCGTTAAACTTTTGTCAGCGTACATGTAAAATGCCAGGTTTTTTTACAGGGGTTTTTTACATTTGATTGGAAATTTACGTGGGTTTATGACTTTGGGTTAAAAAAAATTATGAGAGGATGGTAATATGGTTAAGTCAGTTTATATTGTTTGTGTTGCAAAATGCTGTGTTTTGAAATTTTGTGGAAATAGACCACATGCAATATATACTGAAAGAACAAATTTTTGTAGAATCGGACTTCACTATAAGCTGATGTCTTTATATTTCGTAATATAAACTATTGTTGGGGAGAACTAACTGTATGTGATGTCATTTTTGCTGGAAGAAAATTCCATGGTTTCACGGTTTTGTTTTTCTTGAGAATTTTACAAAATTTTGTGGGGATAAATGTTTGCTGATGATAAAAAAATACTTAATGTTCTGACTGAAACTGTTTTTGTTTTTTATATTTTGTAATCTAATGGGCAAGGACTGTATATATACACTGAAATGACTAATTTTTCTAAAGTTTGATGTGTTTTATATACCCTTTTTGTGGAAGATTAATGGGTAATGGCAATATACGACATGCTGAATGAAATTATTTTTGTTGATTTAGATGTGATTCTCAAAAACCAATCTGTTTTACATTTTGTGTAAACTTTTGTTTACAAACCGTATACAATGTTTCCAAAATAATGATTTTTTTATTCAAGTTTATTCTTTGCTTATTGATTTTTTGACATTTAGGTTCAAAATTGTTGGTAAAGGGCAGTACAGATCATCAAACTAAAAAAGAAAATTTTTTGTGTTCTTAACTGGTTGATTTTTACATTTTGTGTAAATTTTTGTGGGAGAGGATGGTATGCAACTGAAATGACTGATTTTTGTAGATTTAAATTTGATGTTTTCCAAACTATGGCTTTTTCATACTTTTGTATAAGCTTTTAAGGGAAAGACAATATTTAAAATGTGTAAATAACTTATTTTTGTTGATTTGTGCTCTTGCAGGCCAACGTTTTGACATTTCATAAATACTGAGGGTTTTCAACATAATCACTTATAAGATGTACATATTTGAGATGCGTTATATCTGACATTGTTATTATCCGTGTTGTGACTGTCGGTGTTGTAACTGTCGGTGTTCTTACTGTCAGTTTTGTGAGTATTGGTGTTGTGAGTGTCGATGTCATGAGTGTGGTTGTTGTAACTTTTTATAAAGTAGATTTTGCACCTTGCAAGCTGTTCTTTTTTATTTTGTGCAAGATTTGACATTTGACATTTTGTGTAAGATTTTAAGAACATTTTTTTTTGTATATGCACTGCTGACGTCAGCAAAACATCTAAAGCACCCTATTTTTTCAATGGCCTTTTGCCTAAGTGGATTTTTCCACGGGCCTTATTGACTAGTCTATATAATAATACGCTTGTGTGAGTAACCATGTAAGTCCACGACACGCAAAGTAGGGGTCACTTTCTTACGACGTGGCGTTACGCTAAAATTTACCAAGTTTAAAAAAACGCAAATCAGGGGGTTGCTATTTAATCATTTAATTCTTTTTTTTCATTACTTTAAAAAATAAAACTCTTTTTTTTATTTTATTAACACTAAATTTTTATTTTTTACTGTGTTTATTTGTTTTTTTTAAATTCCGCCAGCGAAGGCGGAATCTTTAAAATCGCCTGAGGAGATAGATAGAGAGATAGAGAGATAGATAGAGACAGCGCAGCTAGGCTTGTCGCACGAAACGTATCCAGGCTAAAGCCTGAATCCGCGTTTTGACAGATTTTTTTCTGAGAACGAGGCTAAAATGAGTTTTAAGCCAATAAGAATCCTAACAGTGCAACAAATTGTTTTATTATCCAATGAACAATACTTTATTTTAAAGTTTATATGCTATCGAAAGTTAAAGCTCGTGCAGTGTAGCATAATGAAGATCGTCTTATAATGCGCCATCTTTGATGTTATTAACGTCATTTCCCTCTGTACATTTTTGCAAGCACGTAGACTAAAGCTATATTCAGCAGAACTAATTAATTATTCATGGTTTTTAATTTAAAGAGGAATTTTATAGCTATAAAATCGTGACAAGTGTTTTATAAAAGAAAAAATAAGAATATGTAGTCTGAAAATAACCTTTCGTAACTGATTATGTAAAAAAAAAATTGCTGCCACCTTTAAAGATATTTTCCAAGCTGTTTTTCAGAGAAAGAGAGAAAATAGATAAATTTTCAGCCTTGCCGTTGTTCTTATTTTGTTTTTATTGTTCATCAATTTTCAGGTTTATTATTTTTCTTTTAAAATTGTTCCTATAGAGAAATAAAGTTTATGTAAGTTAAGTTAGCTATGATTTACAGTTACAATAATAATCAAAAATTGAATTTTAAAATTTTAGATAATACAATGATTTTGTTCCCCCATATTACTCAGTCCTCTTCAAAGTTCAGTACTTTTTCAGATTATTGCTAATGGCGGAAATCTTTAAGCCGCAGGGCTTCTTGTTTTGTTATAAAAGCCCCACGTTATGGATAGAATAATTTAATAATTTAATTTTACCCCGGTTTACAATGTGCGCGCCGTATCTCACGGAAACAAGTTGTTTATCAACTGAAAAAGGAAACCGAAGCGAAGAAGGTTGTCTCTTTTTTATAGTAATCCTGAAAACGGTTATTTCAAACAAGGCATGCCAATGCTTACTCATCTTAAGGTTAGCTTAAAGCTCATTTTGGTGCTGGGACCGAGGTTGCTTCCTTTTATAAAAAACCTATCGAATTCGAATATGAATGTAATTCGAATCTAAAATGTAAAAGAAGAAACTGTTGTTGTCGAACGAAGTTGGTGTTGTTAGTTAGAAATACTTTTTAAAAAAATAAAAAATGTACGATGATACATTACAAAGAGAATTGATTGAAAATGTATCAAATAATTGTATACGCTTCCAATTTATGAAGCGAAGTTTAGTATTCGAAGTAAAAAACTGATTGAACTTTCATCCAGAGAACGCTACCAAGCTACTTACTGAAAAAGCGAAAGAAAAGCAGGTGTGTTGTTTAGATTATTTAGTAGAGAAATGAATTTGGGTGTATAACGAGTGTATAACGGGTGTATAACGATTTTTTAGCCGTTTCTTTCAGAGCTAAATTTTCCTTAAATATTAAGTTTGTTGTTGTGTCTTGAGCCGGAAAATATTTTCTTTAAGCACTTATTTTGCAAGAATATACTCTGAAAAATGGGTTAGAAGTTTAGAATATCCTAAGAATATGTCTAAGCTTGATAGTTTGTTTTAAATATGAACATTTGTATGACGCACAAAATTGATTAGAAGTTTACTTTTCTTATTGTATATCAAACGAACTGAACTTTTTGTGTCCAACCAATGGGCCGTTACATGTAGTAGAAATTGCCATAGTAACTTATAGCAGGCTATATTTTTTTAAGGCATTATATATTTCCAGGCCATAGTCATGCTAAGAACATATTGAGAATAATGAGGTTAGCATTTGTTAAAAAAGTTAAGAACATCGAGGCTGAAACTAAAACACACTACAGTTGAACTCATGTAATTCGAATTCTCAAGGGACCGAGAATTTTGTTCGAATTACATGAGTTTCGAACTAGATGAGTTTTCATATTTTTGACCTAATTCGATGAAAAAAGTCTTTCCCAGGTTTACTTTCGAACTATTTTTTGTATTTTCGAATTAGAATAATGAAATACTAAATTCATAATTTTTCGAAAAAGTCTTTGATTGTTGATTGTTTTTTTTCAACATCTTTCTTGTTATCTGTATCTCATTCAATTTGTCTTGTCTTGATAAGAAATGGAAGCCAAAAGCAGTGGACGAGCTCCAATCGAATGTAAAAAAAAAAACATTCGATTGCAAATTATCGAGTTGGTAAGCTTCAAAAACTCAAAAAATTCGAAAATTCGAATTACATGATTAAAATTTCTTGATGGGACCAGAAAATCTGTTCGATTTACATGATTTTTCGAATTACATGGGTTCGAATTATAGGAGTTTTCTTGTAAGGTTTTCAAGGTAAATTCTGAGGGGACCACAGAATCTGTTCGAATTAAGTGAGTTTTCGAATTATAGGAGTTCGAATTACATGAGTTCAACTGTATTCTTATAAAAACAGCGTGTATATCCTAGAGAAGAATTTACATAAACTGTAAATGTAATTTTTCCTTTGTTACTGTTTTTAACACTACAGACTGTGTAATTCAGTGTTGATGTCGTTATAAAAAACCTAAACCTAAATCCTAAACTTAAATCAATGTTTACATCTGTTACGTTACGATCGTTTGAAATATATTCGATTCTTAAATTCGAAAACGCTGCATTGTTATCTTCTTTGATTTTATGCGTGATTTTCTTGATTATAAGTTTGGGTCTGTTCTTTTGATATTTTGGATTGAAATTTTTCGGTAGATATACAATATACTAAATGATTCAAGTTTTTATATTTCTCTTTTATGTGTTTTTAACTATTAATTTCTTATATTTTGAGTTCCGGAATGGCAAAGCAAGTATATAGTTTTAGCGTATTTCGCTGTTTATGAACGGTTGTTAGACACCTTTGATTTTTTGGACATTTTCCATTTTTATTTTACAATTTTATTTATTTATTTTTTTGTTGCACATGCTTATATTTTTAGACGTTTTGTTTCAGCGGTTATACACATAGAATAATGCAGATTGTGAGCTACCTCGATCCCAGGGCTTTTTTTCTCTTTTTGCCATCCCGTTATAAAAGAGACAAAGAGCCCGGGGTCGAGGTTGAAATGTGAGTTTTGAAAATTCAAATATCTGTGTTGTATGTTTTTATTTGATATCCCTTACATCGGTTTAATGAGAGATTCAATGGATTCTTCCACGGGAATTCAGATAACTGTTAATTTCCTATATTTTGTGTAAAACTTTGAAAGGGTTGCTGTATGCAATAGACTGAATATCTGATTTTGGTATGACGTGTTACAAACTGTACAGTGTGCAACTTTTGTAATAACTTTTTTTGTATAACTTGGCAAAATATGTTGCATTTTTTAAATGTCTGATATAATTTTTTCCCTGTTGTACTTCTGGCATGGCAAAGCAAGTATAAATTTTACCACATTTCGCTTTTTAAGTAACGGTTGTTGGCGCCTTTGATTTTGTTGGACATTTTGCATTTTTTTTTTTTTTTTTTTTGTTGCACCTGCTTATATTTCAACGTTTTGGTTTCAACGGGTATATATATAAAGTAATGCAGACTGTGAGCAACCTCGATCCCAGGGCTTTTTCTCTCTTTTTTCTGTCCCGTTATGAAAAGAGACAAAGAGCCGAGGTTGGGTTGTTAAAAATTCAAATTACCATGCTGTATGTTTTGTTTGGTATCCCTTACATGCATTCAATGAGAGATTCAGTGGATTCTTCCACGGGAATTCGGCTAGTTAATAATAACAGTTTAACTACATGCTAAGAAAATTACGGACTAAATGGACCAGTCGTTATATTTTTAGGTCATTTGTTGTTACATTTTATGACATGGTATGAATATGGTTAATACCGGGTAAAACATGACCAATCTGATGTGAATAATTTTTAACAAAATAACCTCACAAATGTCCCAAAGTATCCTTTTCACATACACGGTTTTTTTTACAAGAAACATGCATTTAGGTTTTTGGTTCTTGGGGAAGATGATGTCTTAGAAAAAATTGTTTCTTGCCTTTCTAAGCCTGCCCATGTGTTTTAGATGTTTCTTAGTTTTTTGCCAATTTGAGCATATGTTTCTTGTATGCATGTTTCTTGTAAAAAAAAAACGTGTATTGTATACATATTTTCTGCTTTGCACTCATTTTTTATACAAGAAAATTTAATAAATCAGTCAATACAAGAAAATGGATATGTTAAACATTGTGGCACCACACTTTAAAAGCGAACTCACATTTTTTTTATGCCGGATTAACTATTTGGCCCCAAATGCGGTACATAATTTATTTAGACCTTTCATTAATGAGAATTTCTATTCATATACATGTATCTTTGTCAAATTTGATATTTTGCCAAAAACAGTCTGCTGGTTTCTCCAAAAACGGTTAAAATTAAGAACTCAGGAACTATGGTAACAGTAGAAATGTTCTTTGATTCCATTTTATGGGAACAGCCTAAAAGCATACCTTACTACGTTTTAAGTCACTATTTCAATTTTTAAAGGAAACGAAAAGTAAGTTTTTACGGCGGTAACACCTAGGCAAGAAGAAAATGACCACAGTAACTAATCGGTTTGGAATTATCTTGTAAAATTTTGATATGTGCACCATCATGCAATAATATTTGAAGTCTTAAAACATGATATATATACATATATCACAGTGGTAAGCTATTCAATAAGGACGGTTTTCGCTGCTATCAAGTTAATCAAAAAGGCAAAGGTCCTGAAATCATGATTGACAAAAGTAGAAACGATAATGAAATGGCAAGTTATTTAAACAAGCCGATGGGGTTTCGATGGGTGGTCCTCTCTCAGTCGTGTTCAGCTTCATGAGTAAAATGGAGCGAAGTATAGTTAAGCCATTAGCTCCTTCTTTCTACAAACGTTATGTAGACGATACTTATACACGACGGAAAAAAGATGTCCATGACGAATTGTTTCATGCTCTAAACAATTTTCACCCAAAGATTAAACTAACTCTTGAAATTAATCCTACACGCCTTCTTGATACGAAAATCAATCGACTAGAAAATGGTTCTTCGTCGTATAGTGTCGTTAATAAAGAAACAAAATTACCGTTTCTTTGGTCATCGAAAGTATCATTGCAATATAAAAGAAGTGTTATTAAAAGAGATCTGAACAGATCTTTCAGAATTGGAAGTTCCTTTGACATTAAAGTTGAGAAAATTAAATCAAAGTATATAAATGCAGGTTATCCAAGTCGTTTCATTGACGCACAAATCAACGATTTCAGGTTAGTTAAAGAAGACCAAATTATACCTTCTTGGTTAATTGAAGAGGTGAAACCTAAGGTGATGTTCAAGTTACCATTTTGCATGAAAAATGAAAAAGCAGTTAGAAATGTGGTAACAAATCTGCAGATTTTTTCCAACTTTAAAGTTGATGTTGTATATTTTTTGAAAACCACCAAACTGCGATCGTTATTCCGCATTAAAGATCGTGTTACTCATCCAAGCAATGTTATATACAAAGGCGTATGTTCTTGTGATGCGAATTATATTGGGGAGACAAAGCGTAACGCCTCACTCCGTTGGAAAGAATACGTCAGTAATAACGAAAGATCAGAACCATCAAAGCATTTGGTTTTGAACACTGATCATGTATTTAATTGGAGAATTTTAAGCAGAGCCCCTACAGATAATAGAAAACGAAAGATTTTAGAGGCGTTTTTATCGTGCCGTCTAATCCCTTAACGACCAAAAAGATATTAAAAGTTTGTATTTATTTAGGTATGGTGTGTCGTGAAACTCTTTAGGTTCATTATTGGTTTTTAATTTTTCTAATCTCTTAGGGAAGTTTTATTCATGCATGCGTTTTTATGTCGATAATGATGGTATTTTAATGATGCATATAAAGTGGATAATTTTAATTTTTGTATATACCTGAAGATGTTACTAGGTAACAAAAAGCTTCGTTAAGAATAAAATATTTTTATTATATACGTGTTTTATGTTATTATATACATAGCTCTATATTTTAATGTCTTTCTCTGATTATAACAAGTCTACTTATTGAACTATAAACTGTTCTACATGCCTATCAGGGTTCACAACTATTACTGAAATAATATTGAGTGAAATTTCAACTGGCTAACTTGTTTGTGTGCAGCACCACTAAAATTTAACTCGCAACTAATTTAACTGACTATCAACCTTCTTGATTATTTGCGCATCTCCTAGTGCAAAGAACTGATTAAACGAGACGAATAATTATTTACAAATACCCACTACACGTTATTTACTTAAATGACAGCTCTTATACGAATGATTCGCGATTGATTTCTTGCTAATTTGTTGCCAATGCATTAAATTTTCTGTCCTTTTTATTATATCTAACTTCGCGTATAGCAGTATGGGAAACGTCAAAAAAATTCTTATTAGTACTATGGGACTTGATTAAAAATTATTAACGAGTATTTTTGCTTACTAAGTGGTTAGTGAAAAAAAAATCGTGTGTTTCTTAATCTAAGATCAATTTGTCGTCTTTATTAAATATTGGGACAAAACAAGTCCAAATCATTAGCTTGTTATGATACAATTGCAATAAAAAAATGATGTAATCTGGTCTACAAATACGTCATTATTAAAAATAGTGGAAAACAAAGTTGGGAACTGAGTTAGCGCACTTGCAAAAGCATAACGTACCTAATATATGACTAATACCAAAAAACGAAATTAAACATTATTTGTTTTTCTCGTAAAAAATGTTGTAACCTCCGCAACTTCATTTTTTTTATGAAAACACGGACAGGCGCGATTTCCTTTAGAATTGGACATTAATGTAAGCAATGACATAACATCGTGCAGAAATAGGTTTGTGAAGACATTGGTATTTTACATATAAAGTGTTTCACATTTACTTTACATTTGAATCTTTAAAGATAATCGGATGCTTGATGAGAGAAGTGTACAGAAATAAATTTTCACAATATCTTGTCCTTAGAACCTAGAAAAAATGGCTAGCGAATAAAAGTAAGCCGTTCATGTAACCTACCAAGGTATCAAACCTGTTGATATCTTGTTACAAATATGAAGGTATCTACATTGTTTTAAATTCCATAAGAAATTTGCTTCTACAAGTTCATGTAAAGTGTGTCCCAAGTTGTGCGGCAAATTCATATCAAGCATGCCCAACATTGTGCGGCAAATTCAGCTAGAGTGTGTCCCCCACATTGTGCAGTAAATTCATCTGAAGTATATCCAACATTGTGCGATAAATTCTTGTGTCCGCACATTGTGTGTCAAACACAGTGCATTTCCGATAAGTTATTTTGAAAGCAACTGGATGGTAAACTTTTATCTCATGTCTTCTTTCGAAAAGTACAATAAAATTGCGTACTGGTGTATCGTACACATGTATATTTTGTGGTAAGTGTTGTATACATTTCTGACAACAGCTCGAATATCGTTTATCTCTACTTTTGATCATGCGTTATGAAACGAGTAAAACGCCACAAATTTCATGGTAAGTGAGAGAACTGGTAACGAGACTGACGTAACACCGAATATCATATACATGCACGAAAAAAATTTCCCAGTAGAAGACTGTGGCACTATATCTCCGTATCCAACAGGCAGGAATGTCTGAATGGCCCACCACATACAATGAAGGACGCTTTTAAACTCTGTGTCGGGAATACTATTCTCAATATGGTACATCACAGCCGCGCCGAATGTAATAATGATGAATAAAGTAAGACAGAATAATTGTAAATCTTTGAGACTGTCTTTCAGAATGAGAGCAGCCGAGTTTACCTGTCCAAAATACTGTGTTAACCGAAATACGCGAAGGATGCGAAAAACTCGAAAGATTCTTAAAACATGCAAGAACTCCAGAGATTCGAGATCAGAACCAACTAAGGCGAGCAATAAAAAGTAGGGTACAATTATAACTATGTCGATCCAGGTGAGAAATTGTGTTAATAGTTCCGAACGGTTAGGCGAGGATATTATTTTGAGTAGTAGTTCGGTACCAAAAAATGAATTTGAGAAGAGCTCGATGACATAGCAAAGCGATTTATTGTTTCTTCCCAACCCTGTTGTTTCGATAACATCAAACGCGACAGAAATTAACACAATCAGCGAAGACAGAAAGGCAAAATTCCGGGCAAAGATAGATGTTTCTGGATTCTCCAAAAAGTTCCATAAGTTTATTCTAATGGGAGATATGTCTGTTGATTGGAAAAGCTTCTTTGGGGTTTTAATACAATATATACCGTCCCTTTCCTTCATCGCTGTGATGGAAACTTCGGGAAGTTCAAAAAACTCACACTCAGCTTCAAATAATCGCCAACTAACGTCCGGCGGTCGGTATAATTTCCCTGTTGATTGATAAAAGAACAAAATAGCTTCAAAAGAAAGTTTATGGCGATTAAAAAAATATTGGTTTGTTTTGGAACAAAAAAAAATTCTCCTTTTTGATACATTACCAAGAAGTGTTTCGGGATATCTTTGCAGTGTGTTCTCGTGCGTTTCAAAGATTTCTCCACTCACATTAAATGAAATACGTGCGTTCCTCTCGTCACGATGAAAAATAACACTTTCTTCCATTTCAATAGTAATTCTTTTAAGTGAGTTAATATATATAAATAATGAGATAAGGAATTGAGTCTCCGAGCTTTTTTGTTTTATATCCTAGCACAAACTATGACAGTTCTTTCGTTATTTTTTCTATAATTGCTTCTTGGTATTCTGCAGTTTCCTTGATGTTCTTAAATAACTTTCCACCGCCTCGGTATTAATTTTCATGTATGCCACGATAATCCAGAATTAAGAGCTGCTTCGTAGTCACTTATACGCATTTCCTTGTTAAGAAGTCGGCTTTATGCTATGCCAGGAAATTCAAAATGAGCCGTAATATGTTTAGCAATTTTAGACAAAAAACAGAGCAAATTATGAAAAGTTGTGATAAACTTATTAATTGCTAATAGAGGCGCGTGCGTAGAAGCCACGACCAATTAAACTTGTATAAGTCCAGAACTTTCCAATAAAGTCTATAAAGTGCATTTTAAGTAAATTAAATATTTAACCTAATAAAAGTCCTATCAAATTGCCGGTCAAAGCGTCAATAAAATTGTTTACATGCAGGCAATGATTTTAATACCATGTAAGGTAGATCTATACTGTGTGATTCGTTGTAAAGATATTAAAAGGTACAAAATTTGTACTAGCTGATACTAACTAAATATCAATAGAGATCAAGCATATATCGAAGCTGTTGTATAGTGACAGAAATTTTTTTTATCTATACCAATTTAGTTCTTGGCTCTACCGCCATTTTTTATTAAGTTAAATTCCAAAATTCATTTAGCTGTGCCATAGAGGTATAAGTGGAAATTAACATCCTGCTTGTTTTAAACAACATGGTGGTGTTTTCATCACGGCTAGCTAGCGTTATCGCTACCTCCAGCACACGACAGCCTGACAGTTTTCCTACAAAGCTTCTACCTGTTCCTCTAAGATACCGCTGTTCAAATGTTATTGTTAAAGTTAAGCGAGCTTATTGCAAATCAAGTGTTTTATTTTCGCTGCGAAAAAAATTATTATTCCATTGATCTGCGTGAATGGCGAGATGGGCGGGCAAGGGCTCAAAAGCTAACCATGTAGAGAAATCACAGCCTAGTTTTGCGGAATTTAAGGTTATCCAGCTTGCATTGTGCCAGATCTATAATCATGAAACAATAAGGACGTTAAATTTTGTTTTTTATAACTAAGAATAAGACAGTTATTACAATTGGTCCTCTCGACTACCTGGGTGTCGAAGTGAAGATAATTTAATATCCCAGTGTTTTTTACGTGAAAATATTCAAATATGCCAGATAGGAAAATTAGTTCTCATAACATTGCTTGTGTAATGTGTTACGATTATATTGTTTGTTATGTTATTTTCCAAGATGGTTTCATGTCTCCAGAGTTCATTTTAAGCAGCTGGAAACCCTAGATTACATAGGATTAAGGTGGATGTCTTCAAGTCTTCAAGTCTGTAGGCTTGTTGTTTTTTTTAATCCTTTCAGAACCTATTGTACCTTTCCTCCAAGATTGTACCTATCCGTAAATATTTATATTATAAAACAACGATATATTAAACTTTTACGGAGGTGTAGTGTGGCTTGGAATTCAATCAAGTTTTAAACTTAAGCTTTCGTAATCGAAGTATTCTTAGAAAAGAGATTGTGTAAAATAATAAAACAAATATAAAACAAATGAATCGTATTGTAAAAAATGCAGGTTTATGTTGCAGGTGAAAATATGCGATTTTTTATTAAAACTTACTGAGACAGGTCGTTAATAATCTATATCTCTGATTGAAAGGAATGACGTCAGCAGACACATCGCGTTCACCTGTCAGGAAGAAGTAGGGCGCGCTAGTCAAACAAGGAATAATCAGGACTTGAAAGTTGCATGTTTTTGTAAAATCTGTGAAAGGCTAAGATGAAGTTATAAAGTATTAAAGGTATGCAAGCTAAATAATATATTAACTCGGACAGCATGATGCAATATTTTTTAGCTTATTTTGGTCGTTTTCATCCATTTTTAAAACTATACTTTACTGTCGATGCGACCTGGAAAACCGTAGCTTTTTTCTTTGAGTTCCAATATCTTTTTTAAACATTACGTGAGATTCTTTCGTGTACCTATGTTTGCGTTTGCTGCTAATTGCTAAAGGCTGGTTGCCTACACTTTGTTATATACAAAACCCAAAAAATTTACTCCAACCGGAGGTTCTTTCATATTCAATCTGATATTATATTCTGAGCTTTTTTTCTATATTATTTTATAGTACGTTATATATATTTGTGACGCAAAACCTAGGTACACAATTTTCGCAAAATCGCAACAATTTTGATTCTGCAGAAAATTTCGCCTTGGAATATCAATTTCCCCATGTTTTTTTACGGTTTTCTATCTATCTATCTATAAACTCTATCATATCTATCTACCAAGAAATATATTAAAGAAAAACTATTTGCTTCATAATTGGTGAAACTTTAATTGAATATAGTAAGAATAAAATAATTTCAGTACCTATTGGATTTCGTCTTTCCAAAAATGCTATTAATAACATACAAAAACCATTATACCCTTATATAGTCTGGGTTTTTTAACTTTGGACTGTGTGCGTTTAGACAAAAATTCAAACTTTTGTAAACATATTGGCAACTCATCCCTTACTATTATTCTTAAAAATGAAATGCTTAAAAATAATTGGAAAGTAGTACCTTTTATTCTGGTGCTTTTACGTTTTTGTCTGAGACAGGAGGCGTCGTCTGGAATCGACGGTATTATATAGTAGATGATGATACTCTCATGCTTGGATGTATTAAAATACATTTCTTGTAACTTTAGATGCATCAAAGTCGCGATGTCTCGAATATCCCTGAACGTGAGTGGAAGCCTGTTCGAAACACAAGAAGAAACGTTGAGAAAGTACCCCGAAACGTTACTTGGAGACAAACAAAAGAGAAGCAAATTCTTTTGTCCAAACACAAAACAGTTTTTCTTCAATCGAAATATACCGTCTTTCCAAGCAATATTGTTTTTCTATCAATCTTCCGGAAAACTGTATTGTCCACCTGACATCAATTTGAAGATCTTTGTAGAGGAGTGTAATTTCTATGAGATTCCAAATGCAAATATTGTGGCTATGAAGAAAAGGAAAGGTGCTATTTTGAATGAAACTATTCAAGCTAAGCTAAGACCTCATGTGTCTCAAGAAACCTCTCTACGAATGAAAATTTGGGAATTCTTAGAATTTCCGAGTTCCTCGATATTTGCCAGATGTTTCGCATTAATATCTCTTTTGCTTGTCTTTTTGTCAGTGTTTACCAACCTGATGGAAACTAGCGATGGTTACTATCAGAGCAAGCAATGGTTCTACGCTGAATTTTTCCTGAACTTTTGGTTCCTTTCAGAACTCACACTCCGTATGATATTAGCACCTGAAAAGATGAAATTCCTTCGTAATGCAATGAATTGGATCGACATCATTGTTATTATACCATACTTCATAGGCTTTTTAATATTTGAGACAAATTTTTATTCTCCCCGGATATTGAGACTTGTTCGTATTATGCGCGTACTAAGAATGTTTCGAACGTCAAAACATTCACCGCGGATGAAGGCGATTGGATTGATCATAAAGGACAGTTTAAAAGATTTACAATTGTTTTTCGTTTGTTTGCTCATCATAGTGACATTCGGCGCCAGCGTCATGTATCACGTAGAGCAAAGTGATGGTTCGACACAATTCACCAGCATTCCACGCAGCATGTGGTGGGCAGTCCAAACGTTCTTGACACTCGGTTATGGAGATATAGTCCCCACAACGATTATTGGAAAAGCTCTTTCCAGTATTTATATGGTACTTGGTGTTTCAACTATATCTTTACCTGTTCTGTCGTTGATAATGAAGCTTACTTCGTATTATGAGTTACAGGTTAGGAGATAAAGGTGGCTTGAGATTATAACTTATATTTCCAACCTCGAATATGGTTCGGTCCAAATGATAAAAAACATATCCTTTACGCGAGGACATTATATTTCGTTTTTACCTGCAGATCCGATTATTTTTAACCAGCATTACGTTATTTTTCGATGGTCTGTTATACATTTTATAATTGACGCGTATCGTCAGGTATCAGCTAGAATATTATTTGTGAGCATTCGCAATGATGTACATATGTAAAGACTCATTGAAACTGTCACTAAAAAAATACATGCGCGCATATGTATACAGTGAACTCTCTGTTTCCAACACATTCTGGTCTGTTGTTCACTTTTTAATTCATTTCAAACCTCGTCCACGAGCTTGTCAGGTTTTCTTATATTTGGACAAGCCCTTGTAATGAGGTTGATCCTTGATCCCGGTTTCTTGCGGATTCGAGATAGAAAGAGTCTACTGTTTTTTAGTTTTTAATTCTTTTTTCTTCCTTTACTTAAAATGTTGGCATTTATGTTCTCACGGTTTTGTACTATAGTCAAAATATAAAAAAAATTAAGACAACTTGCTCTTATTATAGCAAGGATAATTTTATAGTAGTTATTATAGTACCTTTTTTATTTTCAAGTTATGGAATATTTATAATTTGCTATTCAGTAAATAGGATATAGTGAAAAGATTGTACTTTGTGATAAAATTTTCTGAGTTATCAAGGCAAATCGCGCATGCGTTCACAGCAATCTAGAAAGTATTGTCAATTATAAGCAACGTTTTGACCTCGTTAAACAAGCTGCGTAACCCAGCCGAGGAATGTCACATAGTTTCCAATAACCCCCAATTATCTCCCACCTTCAAAAAAATTTCTGAAAAATAAGCCGACACCTTGTAATGAATTAGGTTTACATAAGTCGAGTGCAATAAGTTGAGGAGAAAGCATATTCTATAGTAAACGATTACATATTTTTATGCCAGTAGCTGTCGTAGCTGCCGACTTACAACAATATATCAAATGCTTTACGGAAAATTTATTTTTATTATTATTATTATTATTATTAAACATAAAATTGGCTTCCATATTATACAATGGTTCTTCGCCCTAAAATCAAATAAAGAAATAAAAAGAATAAGTACATACAATTTAGATAAATTATCAATAAATATTAGTTTAAAAACGGATAAAATCAGAAGTGAAGAGTACATAGAAACTGACTTAAAATCGCGTTACGGTAGAATGAAGAGCGTTGGAATACAAAGGCTGATATTGAAACCTGGAATAGAATGGAACATTGAAAAAGAAATCAAACAAGATTGGCAAAATAAAATAAAAAAGAAAGAGATTAGAATCAAATTGATAATGCACGAGCAAGAGCTTTGTCCCTATAAAATTGCTTTGCTTTTGAATAAAAACTATTTTTCTCTTTTATTTGTCTGACCGCCGAAGGAGGTTTATTAAATATCTTGGCTTGGCTTTGGAAGGTTTTCAAGTCATTAGTGTGATCGATCATTGGACCCTGAGCATTAGATCGTAATGTTCTCGTGTGGCTAATGAATTTCAGTTTGAGGTAACCTGGCCAAAGCTCGTCGTTGAGCGCACGATACACCAGTTTAACGACATTAAAATCAATGTTTTCTCGAATTGGCAACCAATTGAGGGACAATACTTCAGGAAGCTTGGCGTGACGACCAAGAACATATCCAGCAGCACAGTTTTGAAGCCGCTATAACCGTGTTTGAAGGTAGATTGGAGATTGTCCATACACAACGTTACCATAGTTGAGAATCGATAGGATGAGAGCTTCTGCTAAGGATTTACGTACCTTATACGGCGTGAATCGTTTGAAGCTTTTAAGTGCTCGAAGGGTACCATATGCTGACTTGAGATCAGAGTTGACTTGTTCTGTCCAAGCTAGATGCTGATTGAACTTTACACCTAGTAGCTTTGCAGATTGTTCTTGTGGAATGGATCTACCTCTGGATCGAATAAGGTAGCTCTTCTCTTTTGTTTGTTTCATTCTGGACGAGAATATAATTGCTTTCAGTTTATCACTGTTGAATACAAGACTGTTTTCAACTGACCATTGCGAAAGTGATTGGATGTCGGATTCGAGACTTTGTATAGTACGAAAAATATCATCGACTTTGCATGATCTGTGAATTGTTGTGTCATCAGCGTACTGGATGGATCCAGACTGGATATTTGTAGGTAACTCGGTTACGTAGATGTTAAAAATAACAGGACCCAAAATTCTTCCCTGAGGAACGCCAAAGCATATGGGAAGGTGAGATGATGTTTTGTCGTCAATTTGTACGAACTGCTTCCTGTTAGCAACATAGATCGATAGGATTTTGATCGTGCTTTTTTCAAAGTTTAAAGCGGCGAGTTTTTGTAACAAAATACAGTGGTCAATAGTGTCAAATGCTTTTGAGTAATCAATTAATACTGCTGCTGTAACCTCATTTCTGTTTAAGGCTTTTTGGATTTCGTCTCTGAATTTTAAGAGAATTGTGGTGGTTGAGTGTCCTTTCCTAAAACCTGATTGTGTGTTGTTGTAGATGGCTGTTCGTTCAATGTACTCGTTGAGCTGATGCAAAATCACCTTTTCGTAGACCTTTGACAGTACTGGCAGAATGGAGATTGGCCTGTAGTCCTTCAGATGCAGCGGGTTGTCAACCTTTGGTATTGGGCAGACTCGCGCTGTTTTCCAGCTGTCAGGAAAGATCTGTTGGTCGATGAAATTGTTAATGATGTCAGCAACTGGTTTCAGGAATTTTACTGGTTTTTGGTCGTATCCGGTGGAGCAGTCGTTCCGGAGACTGGTAATGATTCTCTTCACTTCAGAAAGGTTTGTATGTTGCAGAACAAAAGCGTCGTTTCTCTGATCAATCCGAAGGTTATTTATAAAGTGATTTTGATCGAACGGTTCATTTAATTTGTTGCAAAGTTCAGCTGCAAGGTTCGTGTAGTATTTGTTGAAGTCACTCGGATGTATTTTGATTCGTTTGTTTGCTGGTTTAAGTATCCTGTGGATTGTTTTCCACACCTCCTTGGTATGTTCGTTGATGCAGTTTGTTATCAGATTGTTCATTACAGAAATCTGGTCCTCATGATCGTCAAAACTGTACACAAGGTTAAGCGGGAGTTGCACGAAATCTTTAACAAAACTCTTCATGTCAAGGTTTTTCTCATTCCGGATGTATTTGTATCTTGGTTCGAATCGCTCTTTTTTGATGTTAAAGATGGTGTACGGGGAGTCGTGATCTGAGATTTCGTCCGTCGGGATGACGTCACACTTTATGAGCTTGTTTTGGATGTTGCTACTTATATGGTCGATTAAAGTTTTTCCTTTCCTGGTTGCTTTTGTCACGTGTTGCTTCAGCGAGAAAGTATGGAGCATATCCTTGTATAGTCGTGAAGACTCTTTTGGTTCTTCAAGAAGATCGATGTTGAAGTCTCCGGTGATAATCAGGACACAGTTCCAAGAAGAGTAGACCTCCGCCAGGACATGTCCAAATTTTTCAAGCCACTCTAGCTTATCAGCTTCTTTTGAGCTCGGTTGGTATGCAACACAAATCAAAGTTGGCGTGTTCTTATTCCTGCCAACAATTTCGATGAAAAGAACTTCAAGCTCACAGGTTCTTGTCAGGTCGCGTCTCGGTTTAAAGGTTCTTCCTTTACGTAAAATCCAACACCGCCTCCCTTTTTACCGACTCTTGATCGAAATTCCGTAACATATCCGGGCAGTTGGACGTAATCAAGTTGTTGTTTGCTGTCCGTTAGCCACGTTTCTGTTAGGGCAATTATATCGAAATTGCGATCATTCACCATTACACCAAATTCGTTGAACGTTGACATGAGGGATTGCACGTTAAGGTGGGCGATAGACGTTGAGTTTGGGTTGTCCTTTGTGATCAGTAGATCAGCTGGTTTAAGGTTGGATTCGTCACCAGGTTGACAGTTGAATGACGAGTTAATGTCTCTCAGGTTGAAAAAGGGAAGTTCAGACAACGTACAGTCTTCGCAAGTCCAAAGTTTAATCGTTTTAGCGGAGATGTTAGTTTGCTCATACTTTGATATGGTTGCACACGATGCATGAGTTAATGTTAAGCACATTGTACACTGCAAGCGTTTTCTGTTTGACCCAACTCCAACATTGCATTTTGGACATTTCTGTGTGTTGTTGTTTCGTTGGTGTGAACCAGGTCCAGGATTTAGTTCGATGTCACCGGACAAGATTAAGTTGAAAGCAGCATCACTGTTTGCATAATAATTAACTCGACTTTTTGCTCTCTTTATCTTTGTCACAGGACTCCATTGTTTTAAGTTGATTATTTTATCAAGAGACGAGTGGTAATTAAGTTGAGAGGTGCGAATCAAAGCAATTAAAACAATTACAGCTAAACAGAATTTCATCTTGCAAAAAGATTTATCGGACGGTTTCTATCAGCTACGTTGTAAGAGCTGTGTGTGTATGTATTGTAAGAGCTGTGTGTGTATATATATGTGTGTATATATATGTTTTGAATTTTTCTTCCACTATTTATCAAAGGGAATCCAACTTGACAAAAATAACAGAAATAAATTTTTGCTTATGTCAGCACTTTTTCTGTGACGTCATTGGGAGCCACCACTATATGCTTAAAATTCAGTTACTTTAGTTGTAGAGCGAATTTTAACATTTTATTTAATTAATATAGCTATTATTTCCCGGTTTTTACATAATTTGCTTAAAACAATGCCTAAAATCCCCTCCGTCTGCTTGCAGAGTGAAACGAATAGGGTTTAAAGTCATTCACAATAAAATCTTGGTCGAAGTATTTAGGGAAGAAAAACTTTGGTGGATAAAGCATTTCAGACAGAATTTTAAGAAAGTGTGACTAGCGCAACTTAAATGCTGCTTACCTAACCTACACATCTGAAAAAGTAACACTTTCGACTGGCTGCGGCAAATTCGCGACTTGTAGATTTTTAAAAAAAAAAAATTTTTGAACATTTTTTTATTTATTTTAAAGCATATTACAAATATTTGTGATGCAAGTTGTAAGATTCAACATCGCAACAAGTTATTCTGTGAAATATTCTTCCTAACAGATGTATTTTTCCATGCTTCTGTGTTGTTTTTTAGTAAAAAAAATATCAGTAAAATTTCAACCTTGCCATTCTTTTATTTTTGGTCATTCACAGCCTTATTGTTCTTAAAAATTGTTCTAATAAAAAAAATGTACCCAAAATCTAAGATGCTTTTTGAAACCGGAAAAAAATGGTATTTTTGTTAAAATAAGCAAAGGAAGGAACATGTTTTCTAGTTGCTGATAACGAATTTTAATAATTTCTTGAAATTTAGAATATATATAGAAAAAGTCAATTGTAATATACATTTGATGCAACCCATATGCTTTTAAATTCAGTTCAAAACATACCACTGGCGAAACTTTTAACCCTACTTTTTAGCTAATAAATTGACTCTTCCTAATTTCCGGATGGGAAAAAGTTCAAAAGCTTCACTGGCAAAAGAAAATATATGGGACACAAGAGAAACTCGAAAAAAGGCGCTAAATCATTAATCACGACACAATGCTTTTTTCTCAAATACGTGTGTTAGCGCATTTTTATTATGTATTTTTTTCATTTAAAATTCCGTTTTGCTTATCGTATATAAAAATCATAAATATGTATGTTGTTTTCCCTTTGAAGAAATTGATCTAATTGAGAGCAAGATTGTAATATTATATTTTATTGTCTTTTTCATTTCATATTCCACTTGAAATAGATAGACCTAACCCTTATCACATTTTTATTCTGACATTTGTAATTCTATATCTTAGAGGCAATTTACATGAGACCCGAAGTGAACTCAAATCAGTTTAAGACATTCAATCCAAGTTGTGTTTCTGAGGACTGTTTACATGTGTTTTTTATCATTTCGGGCGAAGTGAAACTCTATTCGGGTGGCTTTTCAAGTCAGTCAAGTCGACCGAAGTGAAATTTCAAACTAGTATAAGATTTCCAGTGTAAACACTTCACCCCGGAGTGACATGTATTTTTCGGTCAGTGCGAATGTTTGAAAATCATAACACAAAATATTCGGCCCTGTACGGGCCACCTTCCGAAATTAACGGATAAAATTAACCGACAAAAACTAAATGCTCTAACTAGCGGACAAATGAGATAACACCAAGGGTGTCGACTATAACTGGTAGTTCTAAACTTGGAGAAGAAAGATAAAAAGAGTAACGTATAACCACGGCAACAAAGGAAACCGATATTGACAAAAAAAAATATTTCAATGCACCAAAAAACTAGGCTTGTTAGTTCCCTAAATAACGACAACAAAAGTTAGGTATATAGCCTTTGCAGTGCTTCTGAGAGGACTTGAAATTTCCACGATCACGTGATCATAAACCAATCGAAAGATGAGAAGAAAATTCTCTATCGCTACTATCTATCGAATGATGCAGTCGTCGTAAAGGTTACCTCGTTTACACACAGGAGAGAGAAATGCAGGAAACATTCATTGAAATTATTTTTCCTTTCCTCGGGCTTCTCTTCTTTGAGTTGACAGCCAGCCTACAACACGTAGGCTGGCTGTGCGGTGATTACGTTACCTGCTTTTCCTTTTCCTATTTGAAAACTGGAAATTCAGTATTATGTTGTACTTTTTGAAATGAGCAGCGTTTCGTGTCGAATTCGATTTGTCGAATTCGACAAATTGGATCGTGTATCAAGTAAAAATCGTATGCTTTCGGCATGTTCAGTCGAATACACCAATTCAACATAGCGCGAGACCGCGTTAATAAAAAGACGAGTTTGGGGTAAACAAAACTAACCAAAGTTAGTTGCACAAGAAGGAAGAAGGAAAGAAAGTTGTACTTTAAGTTTTTTTGAGAACGTAGTTAGTGTTGTTAGATAACTATGGAGTTTGAAATGATAGAGAAGATGAAGGTAGACGAGTTAAAGAGGTATTTGAGGTTGAGAGGTCTGAAGGTTAGCGGGAGAAAATGCGAATTAGTAGCTAGGGTGTTTGCAGCTAGCGAAAATAATGTTCCAGTCATCAAAACAGCAGAGGAGGTAGAGGTAGCTTTACATAAAGATTACCAGGCTAAGCTTACAGTCAGTGAATCTGGTGTTGTACTTCCTGACCCAAAGTATCTTTCTTCTGGATGGCTCTGTGAGAATGATGGCATAAAGTTTTGGCCATGCATACTGTATGCTGATATATTTAATTACCTAATGTTTAACCCTAGTGAGGTTGGTAGTTCAGATTTAAATGACTACAAAAGTTCGAAAGCTTATAGCTATTTTAGTAATGGTTGGCTTGGCCCAATATTGTATCATGAAGTTGAACCAACCTCAAGTATTGTTTTTTAAAGGCTGATTGTCGACCATCACAGCGTATAAGTGACCCTCCATATAACGTTTACAAAGCTAGCATAAAATTAACTACTTAACTGGGACAAAACTACCAATGTAGCTAGCATAAAATTAGCTATTTTTTGAGTGAGATAATTCTACTCTGTAGGAATGTCCCATCACATAGCTTGTTCTAGTTACAATCATCCACAAAATTTGTTGTCTCTGGCAATTTTATACCAAAAAGCAAGAACCAAAAAGTTAGTTCTGAACAAAAATCATCAGTATTTTACCCAGTGTCAAATGCAGATGGGAGTTACTGGTTTAAAATTTTGCAACTTTTTTGTTTGGACTCAGCATGGTTTTTTGGTAGAGAAAGTTCAGTTTGATCCTGAGTTTTGGAACAATCTTAAAAAAAATTGTCATCATTCTATGTGCATTATCTGAAACACACGTTCTCACAATAAATGGTATATATGGAATAAAATCAATAAAAAGGCTATTTTTATAGCTACACATTTATAGAAAATATTATTTGGTTGAGACTGTTTCCGTAAGAAGGTATGTAAACATGTATTATTATGCATAATATACATCATTCAAATCGCGTATACGCGAGTTGTTTGGTATAGCAAGCGATCGTCGTGTCGACATTTTTGCATGTGTTTCCACGCATGCATTGCTTTCCATCATGCTTTGCGCGCAAATCCAAGTTTTTAAGTCCGACCTGACCCCGCGACCCAGCGCTACAGCTGTGTTAGGGTTATCCATAGTCATATGACTTGGCGTATCTTGATATTCGTTAAATTGGGAAAAGAATAAAGACTGCGTTATGAATTTGATCACAAATATTGTTATAGACTGTTATTTTAATATTATTTGATGAGCTATGCTAGATACTCCTTCAAATTTTCGTTTCCAGTTCTGTTTTTAACGAGGCGGATTTTGTTCAACTAAACCGAGCTCTAGGGGTTAAGGTACGAGTCGTTTCTTTCGAGGGACCGAGTTCAAGGACGCCATATTTGTTATACTCCGGCTTCTTTACCAACCTGCGAATCGTTGGGTTGGTAACGAGGGTGCCGATAAGCCGCATACGCCGTAAAAAGTGCGGGCGTTTTCGGGCGAGTTCGGCGTTTTGAAAAAAATTCAGGTATTTGCCCGAAAAAACCCGCATAGTCCCGAACAATGCCCGAAAAAAAAAAGATTCACCACAAATGACTCTCGAAGAATTATTTAAAAAAGTATAAAAATTAAAATGAACTAACTATGTGATAGCGAAGTTCTTAAAAGAACTGTTTTTTATGATTTTTGATAATATTTACTTGATAAATAACTTATATATAAACTTTATTAACTCCTTTCTCTTCAAACGCATTCTTTCAACTGCCGTCCGCCATGTTTATGTTACAAGGTGTTGCATTTCGGGAATGTTCCGGGCGAGTTCGGGCGTGTTCGGGAAAGTGCGGGCGGTTTCGGCGGACAACCGTCAATTTAATTCGAAAAGTCGCCCGAACTCGCCCGTATATATGCGGGCGTATGCGGCTTATCGGCACCCTCTTGGTTGGTATAATTATTTAACTGCCTAAATCTCAGTTATATCAACGTTTAAGATATTCTCTTCATTGTGTCTATGTTTTCGCCTATTAAGATGAAAATATCATCACGTTTTCTAGCCATGTGTAAATCTGAAACAAACCAATTTCAAGATTTTAGCTAGCTAACGTAGATTTCAAGGCAGCATCCTCCTGTGAAGCCAGCTAGCTGGCTAGCCTTATTTATTCTTATTATTTTAAAGTTTGGTATATTATTATTTATTTTTATGTTGGGGTTGTGGCATTCTCGACCCCAGAGCTCTTTGAGATAAACTCGAAAGTAGCTCTGGACCCGTCTGGTCACGTGATGGATTCTGATTGGCCTATTATTAGAGGTCTATGTTTTTCCGCGAAAGATTGTATTTAGCATTTAAATGTAAACAAATATGGCGGCGGGAGAAGCGGTGGGAGAGACGAAGGATCGAAATATGCTCCCTTTGATTATGTCGTGACTGTTGTGCTTAATCACGAACCCAATTAGGTCCCCACAAACGATAAGTCAAATTAAAAAGGGCTAGTTTACAAGCACAACATCAGGTAATCGAGTCACAAAAATATGCCACATATAGTGGCATATTTTCATCACGTGACCAGACAGGTCCAGAGCTACTTTCGAGGTTTTAATCTCAAAGAGCTCTGGGGTCGAGAATGGGGGTTGTGGCTCTCTTCTAGCTAGCTCTTTAGCTACTTCTGGGCTGAAGAGTAAAAGTAGCCAAATGCAGTTTGGGCTAGCTACAACAAAATTCTTAATCAATATTTGTTATGTTAAATGCATGCAGTTAGTAGGTAGCGACACCTTTTATTAGTGCCATGAAAACTTACTCCACAAAATAGAATTTCTGAGTGATTTTTTTAGCTGAACAGGGTAACGACAGGCTGTTTTTCCCGTGTTCTTATTTAAACCGAAGTTGCAATAAAGTTTTTTTGAAAAGGGTATATTAAGCCTAAACACATTGACGACACAGTTTACCTGTACTAAGTGCTCAGTCCAATGTTAATGATGGCTGTTTCCTGAGTTTCTGTTTATCCGAAGTTACGATAATGTTCTTTTTCAAAAAAGGGTATTATGCCTATATGGATATGTGTCATTGTTTGCCTGTACTAATCCCTCAGCCCGGAGTAATATTCATTTTTGAACTTTTAGCGGGAACGCTCTCTGAAAAATAAAAAAGGTTGGCCAATTGTTTTTGCTATAACAGGGTAGCAACGAGTTGTAAACTGTGTTTTTATTTCAGCTAAAGTTGTGAAAAGTTATTTTTTGAAAAATATATTACACCGGAAAGACCATAATGTTGTGTGCCTATTTTTTTCAAAATATATTACACCGGAAACACCATAATATTCTGTGCCTCACTCAATTTATGACATACTATACTAAAGCGCTTCATCTGAATGTGTGGCACAGTTTACACTTCTTATTAATCGCTCTTCCAGTCGTTCAACGCCAGGTAACACAGTTACTTGTGGCTTAACCCGGCGTTTCGACTCCGGGTTCCCCGGCTAGTCTAAATATCAATACCACGGAATCGCATTTTGGATTTAGACTCTATTGTTAATTCTAAACCAATGAACCTTTTTGTTTCTTTCGCCTTCTTCTATTTCTTTTTTTGTTTTTAAACTTGTAGGATCCAACTTTATGGTCAAATCTTAGATATCTTAAACTTGATAAAGATTTTAGTCATGTCACAGGTATAATAAAACATTTCCGAAATATCGCTACACCACAAGCAATAATATTTAATAAATTGATATGCTAAAACGTCTTCGTTTCTTTTTTATGAATGTTAAGTGTAGTGCAGTATTGTTAAAGTATTAATTTTCACAAATCACTTTTTGTATATTTGTACTACATGAAACATTTTGCAAGTTCAAGATAATACTACGGGATAATACCTATTTATTACAAATAACGGAACAACATTGTAGAAGTTCTGTACAAAACAGGCTACTGGCGACCTAGGTATAGGGAACAAAATTACACACCAACAAGAATCCGAAATCTTTTAGCCTGCAAGGGCTTTTCATTATTTTTTAAGCCTATCAGGACGCTTTTAGAAAACTATTTTATATTTATTTTGAAGGTATTTATTTTTTATTTTTCCGGCTGACGTCAAAATGTACATAGTTTTTAGAAAATATCAAAACTGAAGAATTCATTGTTTGTCCTACGATAGCAGCATCAACTGTAAACCCGTAGACTACTGTTAACCAACCTGTTATGCTTAATAAACGGTTAAAAGTCTGCCCTATTGTAAATGCTTACGCGTCCTTCCGTTATACCCACCTAGATAAAAAACAAATTTTATGTCTGTTCATGTGGAAAATGTTTCAGTGCCAAGTAGGGACACATGTCGGCATGTTAATTAAATAATTCTAATCTATTATGATGGTCAAATAAAGCGTGTACATGGTGTCAGTGACTTTGAAAACATGGTCGAAATGTTAGGAAAAACGTTCCAAATTCTCAGGAAAGCTGAGTTTGATTATGTTTATAAACCTGATAATTTCAATGGTTGTAGGAAACAGTAAGTAATGTCCAGGAAATTCAAGGCCAAATTTTGGCTCGAAACCCTGACTTGATATGAACTAACAGAATGTGTTTGCGTTCATACCGCCATCACGAATATGCTCAACGAGATCTCCATGGGCGGGAAAACCTTCATGAACGGAACAAAATTATAGTAACAGTTTCCCATCAGCCGAGACCTCGCCTAGAAATCTTTCTATCGAGTTACGTCACGGACAAATTGACGGCTGCCAGACAAGTCCACACTGGTACTTTGTCCGTGATATAACGTCATACTTTTCTCTTTGCTACTATTAGCATTCACGCAGCCAGTCAAAGAACACTGGCACGCGATTTGTTTATATGCGCAGCATTTCTTGTTTTATTTGGTGAAAACAAATGGAGGAAAGTAAGGTAAAACTTAAAAAAAAAAATTAAAAAAATTTAAATCACAAAACATTTTGTGTTTGCCAATAATGTTTTTTATAGATATGTGGCTTTTAAAAAAGCCGTTTTTTTCTTCACCAAGATTATTTTGCTTGTATGAGGCGTGGCTTCAAATTGCACAAAGCAGAACAGGTTCGAGCAATATGATCAGCAAGTCAGACCGGTTTAACTTTTTCGATTAATCGAAAGGTTTTGAACCAATCAAAATGCTTAAAATCTATGCATCACATGTGCGTTCAGAAAAATGTGAGTTTCTATATCAAAAACAAACATTAATAGAGGAGTTTAAAAACATTATGTCTTCAAAAATGGATAAAAAAATTATCTAGGCAATGATCTAAATATTTTTTGAAAAAAAAAATCTTAGATGATAAAAAAACGCTTTAAAAAAATGACCCCTTGTTTAGAAAATTTGTTCCATTTACAAAACTAGAAGATTTTTATACATTTTGTTTACAATTGTGTATTCGCTATACATTTATCTCGGGAGCATTTTTGAATTATGCTTTGAATGTTTTTATTTTTAGAGATATTTCCCATCAAAGTTTAGTGCGAAATTATTCACGGCCTTTCATCACAAAAAGCATCATAACTCGAGTTAGGTTTACATTCACACCTTAATTCAAAAAACCACCCGAGATGTATCATTCCTTTACAAAAAAAAATCACCCTCCTCCTCAAAGCTTTTATTGTTTTGTAAATGGAGTTTAAAACGTATGCTATACTCTCTGAAAAAATGAACTCTGTGAATAAGAGTTTTAAAGTGCGATTCAGTTATGGCAGCAGGAATAAGCAGAGACATGGTATTAGCTTTACCTTTGCTAGACGATGAAGAAGAAGAAGAACATGCTTTTTTATTTTTGTAATATATATTACTACTATCCCATAGCGCAGGATTTGTTTTAAAAAAGTCGATTAAAATTGTCTTTTCCTCATCAGATAGCTTTTTTTTTTCGTCAGACATTTTTGCTCTCCTATCTTCACTTGATGTTCGACTCCTCAAAAAAAGCAATGATTACAGTTTCTTGCATTTTCATTGGTCAATTACACTATGCTTCAAATGGTTTTGCAAAATATTTGTTGCATGATATGGGGACACGAGGCACAAATGTGCCGCAACAATAATTTTGTCCCGGGACATGTTGCAGAAGGCGGGGACACGAGCAACATTTGCTATGCAACAAAATGTTCATCAAATTTTGTCCCCGGAGCACAGGCACAAAATAGATTCAGATCTATTTTGTCCCCGAAGTTGTGGAGCAAAATTTTTGCTCCATGCAACTTCTTTTTGCTCCATTGCAGTAAAAAGTAGATATGGGACACGTGCAATTTTTGTCATGCGCGTGCAATGGAGCAATGTTGCATAGCACGCGCATGAAAATGTCCCTCGTGCTTAGCTTTACTGTAGCTTATATTGTTTTCAACCGTATTTTGCATAATATTCTGAAAGTGATACATGAGGTCAAACGTTTGAAACAATTTTTACAAAGTTTGAATAGAGAAAGATCATCCGTTTAATCGAAAAAGATGAACACACCATCGTTCTGTAAGTCAAATTTGACAGGTCAAAAAGTTACATTTTGCACGAAATAAAATACACGATCCGTTTTGACCTATGACTCAATTTTATGTTGTAGGGGAGGAACTAATATATAAACAACACATTTGTGTATCATACAACAACTAACTCTCTTCAACTCATGATTCTTCTATATATATGTAACTCTCCATTATAGATATTTCTCTCCATCCTGGTTGCATTACAACAGACCTCGTGATCCATCTCGAATTTTTCGTTCCAATAAAAATCACTTATAATAGTAATAAATAATAAAAATGACAAATAAATACAATAAAATGTTTTTATCGCCTGAACTAAAGATTATTGTAAACAAATGATTGATTATTAATACCAACACTACCATTGCATTATTTAATATCCCTGATGCAATGAATAATACTGCGTAAATTTCATGACCAGTGAGAGGACTGGTAACGAGATAGTAGCAACACCGAACACCATATACATACTGGAGAAAACTTTCCCAACGATTGTTCTCGGTACAATGTCACCATAGCCTAGCGTTAAAAAAGTTTGTACTCCCCACCACATGCTTTGCGGTATGCTTGTGAATTGCGTATGCTCATCTGTCTGCTCGACGTAATACATAATACTCGCGCCGAATGTCACAATAATAAGTAAACAAACGAAAAACAATTGTAAATCTTTTAAACTGTCCTGCATGATCAATCCAATCGCCTTCATACGGAGCGAGTGTTTGGAAAGGCGTAACAAACGGAATATGCGTAAAACACGCAGTACTCTAAAGAAACCTGGTGATGAGTGTGCGTCACGTGATAAACAGAATGACGTAAAGAATGAAATTACCACCAATGCGTCGATGATATTTAAACTACTTTGAAAGAACATTTTCTTGTTAGGCGAAAATAACGCTCTCCCTATAAATTCAAGTAAGAAGAATGTATTTAAGAAGATTTCTAAGATAATCGCAGGATTACTACTACTCGTGCTACCATTCTGTTTCGCATATTCTTCAACCGTATCCATAATCGCTGTGATTATTGATGTGAATATTAAGAAAAGGGAAAGAATAGCAAAATTTCGTGCAAAACCAGAACTCTCTGGATTTTCAAGAATATCCCAGACTTTTTGACGAAACGAATCCCTCTGTATTTGCCTTGTGTGCAATTTTTCATTAAAATTGTCACTGCAAGCAGCCCCTTCTTTTGTTTTCATGACATATATGTTTTCTGACGGAAGTTCAAAAAATTTACATTCGGCTTCAAACACATGTAGTTTTACATCTGATGGACGATATAACTTTCCTGGGGACTGATAAAAAAACAAAATGGCGTCAAAACATAATCTATGTCTGTTGAAAAAGTATTGGTTGGTTCTTGAACAATAAAATTTCTCTCTTTTAAGGTGGTTTCCAAGGAGAGTTTCTGGATATTGCTGTAACGTTCTTTCAAATGTCTCAAACAAAACGCCACTCACATTTATAGAAATGCGTGCTTCCTGCGGCTGGTCTAATCGAGTTTTAAATTGTTCCATTTGACTTGATTGCCTGGTGACTTAAATTTCTTGTGATAAACTGTCGATATAAGTAACAACAATCACAGCACCACAACCACTTACAAACAACAACAAAAGAACGACAACAACAACGGCGACGGCGACGACAAAAAGAACAACAACTGCAACCTAAATAAAGCAACCACCATTACACAAGCAACGCGTGACCCTTTAAAAGGTATAACAATACAAGGTAATATTACACACAAATAAAAATTTGATGAATACGAAAGTAAATTTATAAATTAAACACAATCACACAGCCAATATACAAAATAGTTAATAAAAGCTCAAGTTCTGTTAGTCAGATAATATCAAAGATTCTGGAAAAAATATGAGCATATGGTGTGAAACAGTTGCAATAATTAATTTCTAGAAACACCTTTAAATTGCTGTATCAATTTTTTATAAGTTCAAGCTCAAACCGACGATAAGATGAAAATTAAATGGGCTGAAGAACCAATTCTTAATACTTTTTTGCAATTCAATTACACAGTTCCACCTCTTGTGGCCCGCTATACATGACCACACTGTTCAACACGTAGTTTAACCTTTTTGTTCCCATCTCAGCTATTCAAGTTTAACTGTCAATCTTAAAATACGTATATATCAGACATGAAATCTTTTGTAAAAAATTGGTTACTATAGAAAATATAATTCTTTTTTTATTTTTGTGTTTTGGCTATGCAAAATTTTTACGCTTCTTTAAAGTGAAGAGATTATTATTTTACTATTATTATTTCTCATCACAGTCATTTTCCCACTTTTTTTCTTTTCCTGGTAAAAAGATTTTGCCCTTAGCAACATGTAAACAACGCCTATATGTGTGCATTTCAGCCCAAAATGGACTATTAATCCTGACCTTTTTTATTTTTTGTTCTGCAAATTACACTGTTTTACTTCACACAAACAATAATGGCCTACCTTTTATTATGGCTTTAAAGCATGACAGTGTTGTGGATAATGATTTAAGTTTTTATGTACCGACTGGTAGACTTGTAGTAGAGCGTTCGCTTCCGGTGTAGAAGGTCGTGAGTTCTATTTCCGGTCAAGTCATGCCAGAGACTTAAATTGTGAATTGATGCTCGCTGCTTAGCGTTTAGCATGAGAATGGGATTGATGTCTTAGGCGGTTGTCTAGTTGAGCGTATGTTGTGCTTGCACGTCTTCCGTAGCTGAGATGGAAGCATTATATGCGCTAGGACCCTCGCTGACAACAGTACCAATAGGAACTGATAATAGTTTTTTGTTTTGAGTTTGTATGAGAGTTGTTTTAACTCCAATTCTACAGTGCTAAACATATATGACTTTGCGTATTCTGTGGTTTTCTATATCTATAATCCTATTATTATTATTTAGCTAAAAAATGATGGCAATCAGAAAAATAGGAAAAGAACAAACAAAAGTAAATTCTCGTGGAAATCAAAATACTGTCCCAAATATCTTTACGTAGTAAAAAGGTATCACATGCCGAGGGTGCATATTTATCGAGTACTCCTGCTGATGACAATTTACCGAGTACTCCTGCTGATGACAATTTACCGAGTACTCCTGCTGATGACAATTTATCGAGTACTCCTGCTGATGACAATTTACCGAGTACTCCTGCTGATGACAATTTACCGAGTACTCCTGCTGATGACAATTTATCGAGTACTCCTGCTGATGACAATTTACCGAGTACTCCTGCTGATGACAATTTACCGAGTACTCCTGCTGATGACAATTTACCGAGTACTCCTGCTGATGACAATTTACCGAGTACTCCTGCTGATGACAATTTACCGAGTACTCCTGCTGAGGACTTGTTTAGAACCTATGAGGATGCAGCTGAACAAAGCATGAGTGAAGGTACTGAAGAAATCAAGATAAATGTAATGAGTGCTCAAATGATAAACAAAATAGTCTTCTCCACATGGCATAGTTACTGCCATAAGTGAAGAGAAATGTGTTGATCATCGTGTTCTATAGAAACATTGCAAGAAGTGCAGAATATTGGGATAGAAAGAAGGACTCAGACGATTATAATTTAAGGTGAAAAGCTACTCATACCTGCAGCACAAACCATGAAAAATCATCTGCAATGGAGAGTGCTGTGGCAGTAGAAATATTCCCGCGTTCCATTGACAACCACGTTGAGAGAAGGAACTTTAGCGGGATATAATTTTCGCAGTAATTTAACCTTGTTTGCCGCGAAAAGTTTCTTCCCCAAAACACGCCTAAGTTGCTCAACCGTGAAAGTTTATTTGCGCAAAATCACAAAAGTTAAAAAGAAAAAAGAAAATTTATTGTCAAAATAAGTAGTCTAATAATTTAGTACAAAATTTCGATTTTTATTGTTAAAATCGCAAAACGCGATTAAACGAAACTCTAAAATCCTGCAAAAGTTTATTCTTGCAAAAATTTCTCAGAACACTTTGCCGCGAAAGTTAATTCCCAAAATTTCGCGCTAATTTCGATACTGCGAAAGATTCTTCCCTTAAAGTACGACACTCTTACTAAATTTATGGCATTTCCATCCGACAAAAACTGCCAACCTATATGAAATGAAGAAGGCGATCGTTGCCATATTTTATCGTTGTACTGGATTTAAAATTCTGAGTAGTTAAGATCACAGAATGTGCCCCGTCACCGAATTCAGCTGGTGTAAATATCAAGAAGACAAATCAAATGGAACACAATCACACAAAGACGAACTTTTTACCTGAGTGGCTCCATTGCAGCACCCAAAATTCCAAAAAAGCGCTGTTTTTGAATGTCGAATTTCAAAAATTATCCTCATATAAAAATCCATTTCGAATACGTACCATATTGTCAATCAAGGAAATGATAGAGTTTAGAAATTATCAGAAAAAAATTGTAATCCAATGACAAAAGAAAAGAAAAATACAAAATTTTATTAAAGCCCCCTGTGCATGTCCTTTCTTATTTTAATGTTCCAGATGGCTTCATTTTCCTTTTGTTCAATGTTTTAACGACGTTACGCTATTTACTTCATTAAAAAAAATTGTTGGACCAAGTTAAATCACGTCAAAAATTCGAAATTAGACTAATGCGCAAAAATAAACCCCCCATGAAAATTGAAAATAAGCCAATGAGCGAAAATAAATCCCCGCGAAAATTAAAAATAGGGCAATGAGCGAAAATAAACCCGTTAAGTTGGCGATCAGTCGCAACCACGAAAGTTCTTTCAACGAGATAAACACCAACCTCGTCCCCAGGGCATCTTGTATCTCTTCTGACACCGGGACGGCGATACGAACATGGCCCTGGAGGAGGCTGGTCCGATATGAAACCTGATTGGCGCGGATATGTCACATAAATATTGCGTCATACAAAACATTTTGGCGAGGCGGCGAGTCTGTGACGAACAGGAGGAAGCTGTTCGTATTAAAATGGCGGAGGAGGTGTATCAGTATCAAGTTTTTTTCAAAGTGAAAAATTTAATAAAAAGCATTACTAAGCAATGAGAGTATAAAATAAGACATCATAAAGTAATACTGCTTACATGACAATATTTCAATAGCTGGGAAAGTTTAATAAAACTAGAAAAGTAGCTAGCTAGCACACTATACCTAGCAAACTATCAAGATAAGAACAAAAGAAAGGAACTCAACTTGTTTCCAAGTGGCCAGGTTTAATTTGCAGCTTTATGCAAAGAATGACGTTGCATAAAATTGCCGCCCATGTCCTTTTTACAAAATATATGTATCATTACGTTTTAAATTATATCAGGTTGTTATTAGTGGGCATGTTTTATTACTTTATATGCTTTGGTTACCATAAAAAATATAAAAAGCCAGTAGGTTAACCGTCGGAGCCATTTTATCATTGACCGCACATTTACCCGGCCTAATTCAAGAAAATTCAAAGTGCAATAGCTTCAGTAAAAAAATAAAGTTATTAACTTGAAACTTGTTATGGAGTACTTTTAAACCAATCCGATAAAATATAATTTTACACGAAAATCAAACTCAATCAAATTTCAAGTGACACTTTGATTGAGCACTTAATCTGGCATATGGTTAAATCCAGGATGTACTAAAGATAGTGGTAGATATTGAACAGCTCACCACTGTGATATATTATCTCAAGAGTTTTAATACTAATTACAAAGCAGTAAACATAAAAAAATAACAAAAAAAGTCTAAACCGAGTATATATAAAGTATATATAGCGTCCCATAACTTCAGTAAAAATTAAAATACTGACTTGAGATTTGGTATGATATGGTTTTAGATTGGTTTGATGAAATTGAGCCAAAAAATAGTTCTATTATCATCATACTTTCTGAGTTTCAGAATTTAGCCCTTTTCAGAGACGCTGATAAGCCGTTTTTGACAGCGACTAAGATACAGCTTCAGAAAATTTTAAAAGCTATTCTAACCTCAGAAATAGGTCAGATAAGATTCAACCTAAAATTATGCCAGTAAACTAGAAATTTAGTTGCAAAGAATATCTTTTTGCTGATATTATTTTTGTGATTGGATGCTCTTATGAGAATACTGAATTAATCTTCACGGTTAGCTAGTTTGGCATTTTAAATATTTTCCAAGCAGAATGATGACAATAAATAGATGTATATATCAATTAAAAATCGTTTTTTGAACAGCAGCAGAATTGAGTTCTAAAAAGTGGAACTTTGTGGAACTAATTTTGGTCCAAAATCCCCAAAATAATTTCCTCAAAAAATTATTCCCCAAACATTTTTTTCTTTTAAGGTAGCAATACTTTGCTGTTGGTAAAGTCGTATACCAATTCTTTCTAAACTATTAAGGCAGTGATACATTGAATCGACAAAACAGATCACATGCGGAATTGTCGATTTCAATTTTCAAACCAGCATAGTGCTTTTGATAAAATTTTTGGATTATTTATGTTTTAAACAAAAAAACCCTTGTATTTTGTATATCTGTGTGTGCAATAAAATGTGAGCCTGTTGAGTAAAAAATAAAAAAGCTGTAAGGCGTTTTAAAAACATGTCATTAGGTAAAGAAAAAGCAGAATTTATCAGTAATGGGTTTTTAAAGCCTTTTTCATCCAATATAACTGCAAGCAGTGAGTCCACCATATATGAATTCAGTTTCAGTTAAGTATTGTTTAAATAAATTTTGTGCAAAAAATTAATAAAAAAACAACTTTGGGATTCGTACAGCAAAATCTTTGTCATCATATAAAAGCAGTAATGCAGACACAGATATGAACTCACAGTAAATGAGAATTCTAAAGTTCAGCCAAAATGAATAAAAAATGTAAATGTTAATATGAGGTTAAATTTCTGCCTAGCTACTTTCAGTCAGGCACCTAGAATGACACGAACATTTGAAAATTATGTAGCCATATTTGCACCTTAGAGAACCAACGAAGTGCTATGGTCAGATGGGCAAATCATTTACTAATTTCCAAGTTTCCCCTAGCTACAAGTTTTGCAACCCAGTGCTTGCTAGCCAACCAATTCAGTAAAATACACATAACTAAATTGCTTGAATTTCTTCAAGTAAACAGCGGCCTAAATAACAATATTGTATATTTATACATTTACACAAAACAATCAAGGGCAATATGCGAGCAGTTTGTGTGTTGCTATGAGAGGAATCAAAACAAACTCGCCGCACGTATCTGTGACGTAAAACACCGAGCTCGCTTAGCTCTGCAAGGTTATATATAAAACTTTGGTTAATTGAGACAAATCTCATTAAATATTACACACAGAAATACTGTGTATTGGAGGGTCACGTGACGAGGCCTCCTCCAGGGCCATGTTCGTATCGCCGTCCCGGGGTCAGAAAAGATACAAGATGCCCTGGGGACGAGGTTGGATAAACACTAGTTCATAAGTTTCTAGCAGAATTCGTTTAAAACAAATCATAGTACGAATATAGGTATTGAAAACGTTCAAGGTTATCTATTCTGATTTCAAGGTTTTGAACTTCGGACAAAAACCCTACTAAAGAACGAGTCAACTTTTATGCACAACGGTATAAATCTCCGTACTATTTTTGACAAGAAGACCCACACTTCCACTACTGTCTTGATAATTGATAGTCCATACAATATCGAAAAAAAACTCAACGCAAATGTTTTAATAAACGGTCATATAAAGGCTTTACTTGAATCTGAAAGATAAACTTTATGACTGTCGCTAGATACCTGTCTGTCTGTCGACCGCCTGTCTGTTTATTTTATGCCTCTGTTTTTATATCGCCTCGATAACTTCTTGGTAACCAACATAACGTAAATTTAGGTTGTTCAGGTTATATTTCGAAGATTTTAGGAAGGGTTGCCCACCCTATGCAACTGTCACACGTTGTAGATTTGAAATTGATAAATCTTGTTCTTAAATTAGAGGATGGTCTGCAAAGTACGAAGTTTTGCAGCCGAAACTTTTTTTGTCACCAAAAATGCATTATATAGTAATTTTAAACGAGCTTTATAAAAATCCATTCCGTGAAGTTTTTGCTTTTACCTATCATTCATTTCCAACATATTGGATTTTCTTAACATTTCTAATGTCTACTTATCATCAGATTGTTATTGGCCATTCAAACGCTCGCATTTACAACGATGTGAATGTCATACACCATACATCTAGATGAAGTTTTCTTTATCTAAACAATTTTAAACGCGAGTGACCAAATCAATCGAGGTAAAACGATTGCACAAGCAGGATTGATTTTTTATTTTTCATCGATCTATTCGACTAATTACATTTGAGTGGAAAACCGCCTTAAAAGTGAAATAACTTTCTTGATATTTTTGTGAAGGAAAGATCTCCAAATAGCAAAATTCTAATTGTATTCTGCTTGATTAAAAAAAATCAATTACGAGAATTAAGCCAATCAGCAAGCATTCCAAACATCAAACGAAACTCCTCCTCAAAGACAAAAAAATAAGCCAATCAGATATCATTTAAAACTCCTCCTCAGTGTCAACATTGATATCATTTGGTTGAATATCCTTCATTGAATAGCAAGCAATTTCATCTTTGTCATCATCACCACATTTTTCAACATCCTCCTTTCTTTTTCTTTTTACGTCCATTTCTAGATTGCTTAACTCCAATGTATTTTCCACGCCATCGTTACTCAATTCAAGCGATGCGACGTTTTCATTGGGTAGTTCTAATGACGTGTTCACGCTTTCATTGTTTAATTCTAGCGAGCCAGTCACGCTGGTTTCTCCTGTGTGTGGAACCATACTTTCTTTTACTACCGAATCACCAATTTCGTCAAAATCTGTCACATTAAGACCAGTTTCGTCATGATTTCCTTGGTCAGTTATGGTTAATGTATTTGTATCCAAATTGACAACAGGTATTTGTATGGTACGTGTGTCCACATTTAAGGCTGTACCGATAATAGCGTATTGATCACCTAGAGAAAGCGGAATGCTATCCAGCGTGGCCGTATTCAAGAGGTCTGTGGAGAGTTCTTTTTGTGAGTTATTCACCTTTTCAGGATCATGTGGATTCATGTGAGAGATTAATATTGACTCTTCTCCCGACTGAATAAAATCCGACACGGATACTGTTATTACCTAAAAAAAGCCATGTTAATAAGCTGGACACAGGAGAGAAAAAAATGTTTATCTATTAGCCGTAACCAGAACTTATTTTTCGGCAAACAAAAATTCGCATAAAAACCACAAAAATCCTTGAATATATCTATATAATAATACGCCAGTTCCGTCTGTCTGTCTGTCTGTCACTTTTGCAAACGCAATATTTTTTACACCCGAATGCGCGAGTTTGTCGAGTTTTTTTGTTTTGTTTACATTTGTATCGCAACCGTTAGAAACCACGTGATAGATAATAAGCAACATGATTCGCTCAAATTCGTACTTTCGAACGGGACGGCATTCGAATAGAAAGTTTCCTTGGCGTAAAAACAAACATAAAAATCTCTCGACAAAGTTCTCGACAAAAGGCGAACTAAAGAAGCGGATAAAAAATTTCTTATTTTCGACGATCCCTACGAGTCATAAAAAAGTGCAGATATTAAGAGCAAGGAAAGTCAAAGTGAAGAAGTGGAGTGGATTAAAAAAGCATATAATTTGGAACTGGGTTACCGTCGACACACAAAACAACAACAAAAGAACGGTCCCTTCGTCTTTAAAAAAGTGCAAAAAGTGAAATGGTAAAGTGTTTCAAAAAAGAATATATAAAAAAGAAAGCGAAGAAGTAGAAGTAGAAGTAGAAAAGTGAAGTTGGAAGCCACAATAAGTTACTTCGGAAGTGAAGAGTGGAGCTAGAAGTAGTAAAGTAAAGTTAGAAGTACAAAATGAATGCTAGAGTTTCAAGTGAATTGGAATTGAGAAAAAGTAAGAACTTTGATATTTTTAGACGTTCCGTTTTTATATGTAGCACACTTAAAATTGTCAAGGAGAATCGCATTCTCAAAAAAAATCCATTAGAGCTTCAAATTCTTAAAGTTTACCGCGTTTTTTATAAAGAAGCTAGCATATTTGTTTTGTTTTTTTGCATAATTAATGTATCACCTGGTGCGTAACTAATGTATTTGTCCTAAAATTCAAAATGCTACATAAAGCTGTTACAATGTGCTAGCGAAATAGAAAATTTTGGTTTGTTGAACTAACTGCAAATGTCATAATTTTTACATAGCTATTGTTTTCCTTTATATGTGTTTTACTAAGCACAAATGGCTAGCTATAGACGTAGCTAAGTCTCCCCAGCTTAAGTATATTTAACTGGGTGTCCTAGCTACTGTTAGCTAGCTAATATTAGCTTCAAGAAGGCTCCATCCCATAGTTAGCTCTAACCTATAAGTTATGTTGCTATTCCTCTTTTTGTTAGGTATTTATAGCTACCTTAGTAGTCAAACTTTTCTTCTTTTTTAAACACGAATTATGATGTAGCAAGCTAGCTACAAAATCGTTCTTGAACTTTTAGGATAGTGTGACTCATTGTTTAATGCCCATACACCATAGAGTATAGTTTTTTTCACATTACCTGCAAACTTTACAAGGGGACCACATGCAATATCACAAGTGAAACAAATTTTGTAGAATTTAAAGTGTGTGTATGTGTTAAATTATTTTTTATTGTTTTGTTTCTGACATGCTGTTAAACTTTTGTCAGGCTACGTGTAAAGTGCCAAGTTGTTTTTACAGGGGTTATTGAAATTAGATTAGAAATTTACGTGGGTTTAACTTTGGGTTAAAAAAATTTATGACAGGATGGTATGGTTGTCCGTTTATATTGTTTGTGTTGCAAAGTGCTGTTATTTAAAATTTTGGGTAAACTTTTATGAAAATAGACCACATGCAATATACTAAAAGAACAAATTTTTGTAGAATTACACTTCATTGTAAGCTGTTGTGTAAGCTGATGTCTTTTTGTATTTCGCATTATAAACTTTTGTTGGGAAAAAGTATATGTGATGTCATTTTTACTGGAAGAAAATTTCATGGTTTTACGTTTTTGTTTTTGTTGAGAATTTTCCAAATTTTTGTATATATATAGTAATAATTGTTTGGTGATAACAAAAAAATTACTAAATGTTCTCACTAAAACTGTTTCTGTTTTTTGTATTTTGTAATGTAATGGGCAAGGACTGTATGACTGATTTTTCTATAATTTGATGTGTTTCATAACCTTTTTGAGGAAAATTTATGGGTAATGGCAATATACAACATGCTGAATGTATAATACTGATTTTTGTTGATTTTTTTGTTTCTTCAAAAACTGATTTATTTTACATTTTGTGTAAACTTCTGTGAGAATGGACCGTATACAATGTTTTCCAAAATAATGATCTTTGTCTATTTCAAATTTACTCCTTGCTCATTGCTTTTTTGACATTTCAGTTTAAAATGTTTGTAAAGGGCAGTACGGATGATCCGACAAAAATTAACCGGTTAGGATGGTATGCACCCCAATAAATGATTTTTCGAGATTTAAATTTGATGTTTTCCAAACTATGGCTTTTTGATATTGTTGTATAAGCATTTAGGGAAAAGACCATGTTTACAATGTGTAAAGAGCTTATTTTCATAGATATGTGCCTTCTCTTGCAAGCCTTTCTTTTTGACACTTCAGATTAAAATATGAAAGGTATTTAACATAATCACATAAGATGTTGTGACTGTCGGTATTGTAACTGTAAGTGTTGTTACTGTCGGTTTTGTGAGTGTCGTTGTTGTAAATTTCTATCAACTAGATTTTACACCTTGCAAGCTGTTTTTCTTTACATTTTGTGTAAGTTTTGTGTGTGGGATTTAATGCGATTTGACATTTGACATTTTGTGTAAGATTTTAAGAACATTTTTGCTAAATTAGGAATTACACCTTGCACACGTACTTTTTTGACATTTTCAGATTTATTTTTTTGGTAAAGGGTAGTGTGCAATATACTAAAATATTTGCTGACGTCAATAAAATGATATGACAGATCTTTCCCATTGTCCTTCCTTCTGCCTAAGTGGATTTTTCCACGGGCCTTATCGACTAGTTCTTTATATAAAGAGCTAATTTTATTCTATTTTATTTTATTATTATTATTATTATTTTTTTTTTTTTGTGTTAGCAAACAAGAAATTATTTTTCTTGGATCATTCTATTTACTTAAGGCTGTTTTGATTAACTAACCGATTTTTTGCGTATTGTATTTAAGCATCACTAAAATGTGGGTGACAACGGTTTTGCCGGGTGTATTGTTCTCCCAAATGTAAAAAAGTAGAAAAACAGGATTTTTCCTTTGCACATTTTGCTGAAACTTATTTCATGGAGGTGATGACCTTTATAAAATAATATATACATTAATTAGTTTATAAGATCTTCTAACTTTTTTATTTATTTATTCTATTATCATTGTAAAAAAAATTGTTTTTATGCTGAAATATATTTTTTTAATTATGTGTTTAATTACATATTGTTAAACGGATAATCAAACCATATTCCGGGTAGACATGCGAGAAATAATTATGATTCACAGCCTAAAAATTGTTTCGGTATCAAAATAAAATATGTTAAATCTAAGCATTTCTTCCAGCCAGTTAGGGTTCTGCCACCTGGCAGAAGAACTTATTCTAACTAAAAAGACTATCCCGCATGTACACCCAAATGGAAAATCAAAAGTTGATATACTAGTGGTAATTTATGTACTGGTCCAGCCGGTCTATCTGGATAAATAAAAAAATCATTTTTAAGGAAAAGAGAACACCCGAAGGAACCATCAGAAGACAAGCTCTACTATACGCTTCAGTACTAGATTAAAAAGAATATAGACCTACTTCATTCATATTATTGTCCTGTGTATCATCACCTTCTACCATCTCTTCTTCTCGCGCTATCTCTTTAACTGAAGGTGCATATGTATACACTTTTGGTCTTCGATTAAACACAATATCATAAGAAGGAGGATTCTCAGATTCGAATTGGTTTGTATTCAGTGAATCTAAATATTACATCAAAACAAAATGTGGTACACTACTCTTTTTCGAAGCAAAAGAAACATTTATCATTGCGGATCCGCCTTTAAAGATTATAATCTTTTCACAGCCTTTCTTGCCCTTTTTTAGTTAATTTTTAGTTATTTTGATGTACAATTTCGAGAAACAATGGTTTTATCAAAAGATTCTGTTAGTTTTCTCTTGCTTTTGTTAAGGTGTTTGCACACATTGTATGGACATGTTTCTGAACAAAAATAATTTACTCTAGGTTTAAATTGTGAGTCTGTCTCTTAAATTTCTAAATTTGCAGGACATATTTTAGTGATTTTACCGGCTGTCTGCCAATTTTTTTAGCAATTTTAATTTTTTCAAAGATTTTTTCGTATTTTTGAAAGATTTTTACTATAATTTACCCTGCACTTCAAGGTTACGAAGCAGACACACACAAAAAATACTTAGGTACACAATAAGGTAAAAATACCCCAAAATTGCAGTGCTAAACATTTAAACCTATCAGAAATTAATTTTTATAAAAATGTGAAAACAACATCTACTTTAATGTTTCATAACTAGACAATTGTTTTTGGAAGTATTAATTTTTCATAGTTTTTCTCGAGATAATAATATTGGATATTCAAGGTTTTTAAAGTCACTAGTCTGATTTCAAGGAATTCAAAATTTTAAATGTTTGGAAGCCACTCTGTTTACGCACACTCGCAATAATTAGTAGGTGTGAACAAGGTAACATTAGTAACTAGAATATCCTACATTGTATTCCTGGTAACCATACACTCCAGCTGGATACATCCCCTTGTTTGGCACGAATAGTTTCAATAAGAATCATGATTGTCTTTTGTCGCTGTTGTATCAACGTGTTCATTTTCTTTAGACGTGGATTACCATTTACGATTTGCGCGTCAGTTGACCAAAATTGTAAAATCCATGTAATCAGGTCATCGACAAATTTTCGTCCAAGATTTGAATGTAATATATGAGGCAAGCCGAAGTGACCAAGCACGTACCTACAAAGCTTTCGAGCAACGTATAAGGGATCTGTTCGTTTTAGTGGGAACAACACATTGTATTTGGTGTGATGGTCGAGGAAATGACCAATGTATGAAAACTGACCATCGGCATCAGGGAAAGCTTGCATGTCCAATATATCAATCTGAAATAAGAAGTAAGAGCAGAAATTAACATTTTTACTTGTTTATGACTGCAATATTTGATCAGTAACTTTAAATAAGACAAACAGAATTTGAGAGACGAAAGGAAACTTATTACATGAAACTATAGCCGCAGTAGAACAGAACAAAGTGTTACCACGCAAAAGGTGAAAATAACACACAAACCATATTATATATCAAAGACTTCATTCAAGAATTTATATTACAGTTTGGTACCTGACATCTTGTCAAAAATGTCATCTCGATTTCTTTTTTCTTTGCCGGAACCTGCTGTTCCACTCTTTTCTTTAATTTGTTCGTTGTATTTCTCAAAGTTGTCGGTATAAAACAAGCATGTGCTTTCTGACAAAACTGACACATGTTGACATACTTGTGGACAACTTCGCGTGGTATGTTGCAGTATGTCGCGTTTATCTGGAAATAAATAGTAGTTGTGGACTGATGGTAAAAATCTGTGTTGCTCCCAAGTATGATGGGAATCTTAGTCAGTTTGTTAAAGTATAGTCTTCTTATTTTATTCTTTACTGGCTGTAGAATTGGTGGTAGCTGACTTCATAAAATTAAAGTCAGCTTTTACTAAAACCGGGTAGTATTTTCCAACATAGCATCACAACTCCCAGCTTTATACAACACAGTTTAACTTTTCATCTTGCAATAACGATAATTGATAGCCGGATTATTTATAAAAATTAAAACTGGGTGAGTGAAGGTGAAGTTTTTTCATTTTACAGCCAGTGTGTTTATCCAAAAAATAGTATTTCAAATTTATTTTCCCTAACAACACAGCCAAGTTTATTCCTTGTTAAACAGGCGATACATGATCCATTTTGACCGATCAGTTTTTTTAACATTGTGTTAAAATTGCAACCAATCACACTCTTCGAAACAAGATTCGAATTCGACAAGTTGAACCAAAAAAAGAGTGATCAAATTGATGTAATTGATAAATCGAATCCGACATGGTTCATGTATCGCCCCATTACTTTTGAACGGAAAGTTTGAATTCGACAAAATGGATTATGTATCGCACACTTTAATTGGGTTAGACATTTATGGATTATAAAGAAATTTTGTACTAAGAAATCTGGTAAACTTGTATTTTTCGAAACACTTCTTACATCAATCAATTGATAAAAATCAATTGTAACTAAACTTTTAGGCATATACACTTGCATATGATACCTTCTTAAATGTTCCTTTATATCCTCGGTGTCGTTCTCCATTTTTGTGAGCATTATCAATCACATCAAACATATCTTCTTTGAATATAACTTGACGATGCTGCCCAAGCATTGCATGACTAGACTTCGCCTAAGACGATAAAAAAACATGAAACAACATCTCAATTGCACCTAGTCAATCTCATTTGTATTTGGTTATTTACAGCTGTATATAAACTCCAAAATAAATTGACTACTCTTGAGAGTTTATGCATATAAACATTCACAAGTAATTGACTAACAGTACAAATTTCAACAATTTTATCTACATACCTTATTTTTAGTAATGCATTCATATGTATTAATTTTTACGTTGTGAACAAAAATCTATTTCGTGCGTATTAATTTTTGCACAAGTTCAAATTCCCTCCAAAAATAACAAAAAGTATGTGCAAAAATTATTTTGGATAAGGTATATACCAAAAGCAGACACGTGCTTTTACGTCCACACATACATGCAAAATAAATAATTTAGGCTACTGATAGCACATGCAAAATGCCAAGTATTATGAAAGATTAAGCAATGCAGAACATAAACAACACTTAAGATAACTGACATATGCTTTCAGCTACGCTTCTTTAGAAATCCTACTGAAAACGCTTGAAATAAACAAACACCTCCATTTTTTTTTTGTTTCTTATTATTTCGATATTCTGCCTGCTAACATCGATTATGTATTAACAGTGAAGACGGTACACTTGACCCATTTTTACAGTTATTATTTGCACTTCTTGCGATGTTCATTTCGATTTGTTTAAAACGTTACTAGAGCAGTTACCACTGATGTTAAATAGTGCAAAAATGCCTTAACTGGCATATAACTTAGGTGCTTCAATATATGTCATAAAACTTGATTGATGTCTGACACAAGACAAGCTATAATTTTTGCTGTTTGTTTTTATTAGTTTTAGAAAAGCTATTTGGCTTAGACTGTGCCTTGTAATGCAATGGATCCCTCGCTTCATCGTTTTCCCAAAAGTTTATACAGTAAAATTTATACTCCATGGAAAGGCGTTAAAAATTTAATTATTCACAAGAATAATATATGCCTTGTGACTACAAAAAAAACCATTATAAACGTATATAATAATGCTATCAAAATAGCACACTTATACTTAATCTGTACACAATTCTTCCAGCTCTGCAACATAAGTTCAACATAGTTCATCACCTTGATTTTGATTTTCAAATTCGATTAAGAAAAGTGTCAATAACATGATGCTTAAAGAGTCTAAAGTAACTTAATAAAATAAATTAATCACAGAATAAATTTTTGAGTACTTGCATGCCACAAAGTGCTCCTGAAATTCCTATAACATTCCTTATGATATGCCACATCAGCTCCAAATAAACCTTTAATTGTGTTAGTTGAAGTATTCTATTCCCTGTGATTTTGTAACTTTCATTATCAAATTTTAGAGGAAGTTTTGTGAAGTAAATCAATAGTTTTTGCGCCTTGTATTTTCTTCTTCATTATTTTGTAATTTATCTACAAGTGGTATAATTCTTTCCTTGCACCTTTATCAACTGTCGGAGAACTGTATGAATAAGACTAAGTGTACTGCGCCACAATTCTCGGGTTCTCCATTGTGACTACTTTAGCTGCAACCTTTATTACTAGATGAAACAGAAGGACGGGAAACTTCTTCAACAACCTCGTTTTTGAGAAACCATAAAGCTTTATTTCAGAAACTTACCCTGACAAGCTATATGGGCCATTAATTCTTTACCCAAAACTTAATCATCAGTAAAATATATATAATGCTATAAACATGCTAATATTTAACCCATCTTTTCACAAAAGATTTGAAACTCTTTACGTTACGTATCTATTCGAAATTACTATGTTTGGAATGTTTTTTGATTGTTGATTGGAATTTTGATGAGAAATCCGTAGACAAAATATGGGATACCATTAGGTTGAAAATAGAAGAAGCTGTTAAATTGTATGTATACGAAAGAAAAAGAGAAAGTCTTTGGACAAACTACTCTGGTGGAATTCTAAAGTGTATCAAGCAAGAAAAAGAAAATTACGCTGGTGGAGGGTCTATAGCAATTCCAGAGATAATCAAGACTATGTTAAATATAAAAGAGCACTGCACACAGCTACTAAAGAAATAAAACATGCCAAAAGATCATTTGAACAAAAATTAGCAAAAAACATTAAAAAAGACCCTGAAGCATTCTACAAATACGCAAAAAGGAAAATGAAAACCAAAGATACAGGGAAAGTGCAGGACTCAGACGGTAATATTATCCACGATCATTTAAAAACTGCTAATATGTTTAACAAATACTTCGCCTCAGTTTTTACACAAGAATTGTTGACAGAGAGCTTCCTGAGCCTCACCAAATGTATTTTGGAGATACGAAACTTGAGTCTATTGAAACAAACTAAATGCATTATTACCAAACAAATCACCAGGCTCTGACAACATATATCCAACTGTACCAAAAGAAATGTCTTCGGAACTATGTGAACAATTGTCAATATTATTCAAGGAAATCATCAAAACAAAATTTGTACCTAAGGATTGGTTGAAAGGAAACACTACCCCAATTTTTAAAAAGGGATCGAAACAGCTAGTTGTAGACCAATTAGTCTGACTTCACAAATCTGTAAAGTTACTTGAGTCAATTGTACGTGACAACTTAGTTGAACACTTAGAAAACAACAACTTGATTAAAGACTCTCAGTATGATTTTCGGAAAAATAGATCCTGCTTAACAAATCTCCTGACATTCATAAATAAAATCACTGAATACCAAGATCAAGGCTATCCTGTTGATGTTGTATACTTGGACTTCAGAGAGTAGTTTTTTCTGGTACAGAATCAGCTTGGGTACCAGTGCTTAGTGGTGTACCACAGGTATCTGTTTTGGGACCTGTTCTTTTTATTCTTTACATTAAAAACATAGATGATGACGTAATCAGTCATGTTCTTAAATTTGGGGATGACACAAAGATATTTTCAAAAGTGAAAGACAGAAGTAATGCAGATCAACTACAAAATGATCTTGAAACTATGTTTAATTGGTCAAAAGACTGGTCTATGCTTTTCAAATTTTAATAAACGTAAATGTCTACACATTGGTTGGAACAATCAACACCATGAGTACTATATTGATAACCACCTAATTGAAGCTGTAGAAGTAGAAAAAGACCTTGGTGTGTATGTTGATGCAACTATCAGTTTTAGTAAGAAATGTGCAGAAGCTGTGTCAAAAGCAAACAGAAGAACCTTGGGTGTCATCAAACGAAGATTTGAATGCAAAACCAAAAGCAACTTGTGTATATTATACAAATCCCTAGTGAGACCTCATGTTGAATACAGCATACAATCATGGAGACCATTCCTGCAAAAGGACATCAACAACATAAAAAAGGTCCAGAGAAGATTTACAAGATTGATCACAGGTATTAGTCATCTACCATACAAAGAAAGACTTAAACAATGTAATTTGATGTCTCTGGAAATGAGGAGATTAAGAGCTGACCTCATAGAAGTGTTTAAAATAATGAATGGGTATGAAAATTTGAACCTGAATGACTTTTTTTAACTGAGTGGGAATTCACTGACAAGAGGACACTCAAAAAAGATATGGAAACCTCATAGTACGCTGGATCAAAGAAAATTTTCATTTGTTCCTTGGGTTATTAATGAATGGAACATTCTTCCAGAAAAAGCAGTGTCTGCCACTTTAATAAACCTTTATAAAAAGTTTATTCAACCGCATTTCGAGACTGATAGGGGGCTCTCTACACAAGTCAAAGAAAACTGCCTGCCCCAGTTCTAAAACAACCACCAATGTTGGCCTACTAAAGACCATACCGGTCGATCCAGCAGTTAATTTATCCGGTAAGTTTTATGAGGCAATCTTAAAACTATATTGAGCAGCTAACGTTTCTATATTACTTCGAAGGTTGTGATTTAAACACTGGCTTAGGAAGAACTTAATGTTCATTTCCAATGCATTGCAAACTTACAATTTACACTGTCTACCACAATAAAATTAGTACCACTCCCAGTGTTGTTTTCAGTGCTCCCTTCCTCTGTATCTGAAACCTTTGATACATTTGATAATCTTTCAGCTCATCTAAGCTTCGTCTTCGTCAAGGACGCCGACGACTTCTTCTGCTAAACACTTGACCTGAAATGAAGGTCAGGGAGAGCAGAAGTATCTATTCTTAGAACAGCCAGAAGGCTGTTTGTGTCATAAGTTCTGTTGTTTGGGTGACCTGGCAGTGAGGGTTTGTCAGAAACATGGATTAAGAACTTGTCAAAATGATTTTTGAAAACAGAAACTGGCACTCCAGAGAGGTCCCGCAAATGTCTCAGAAGAGCGTTGAATAACCTTGGACCAATATGACTTAAACTCCCATACATTTTACTTTGGAGGGATTTGGGTATGTTGGTTAGAACTGGAGGTAAGGTGCACAATCGACCACGTCTAGGAGAGGTGTAGGATTAATGTCACTGAAACTTCTCTGTTTCTAGGCTAAAGTAAAGCTCCTTAGGGTTTCTTCCTGCTTTAATTATAAATGAATGAAAGAAGTCTAGAATAATTGATAATATTGAAAAAGAAATAATGCTTTATCTATTTGTAAGATTAAGTTGCAAATCAGTCATTTATAGAAATTTTCTCTGCAAAAATGTTCCATTTCTTGTATCTATCGCAACCATTATTCATTTATTTATTTTTGTAATCTGTTGAGTTTTTTTTCTTCATTTTAAAACATTTGTATTTCTAAAATGTGTTTTGGATAATAATTTTGTTTTACTGAATCAACATCTGCAAAAATTTATTCTGCTAATTTTACATCAAACATCTAAAAGGTAGATATTAATGCTTTGTTTTGAAAGCATACATGGTGAAAAAGTTATTAAATAATATATTTTTTGCAATTGCATAAAATATATTTAAAAAACACATAACAGAATTTAAAGACGTTTTTCAAAAGGCAAAGCTGTAGGATGTTCCTTCTTCTTCTTTTTACTGTATATATTCTCACATGCGCATTTTCACATGATAATGTTTAAGCCAATCACAGGCCAGTATAGATGAATTCCATGGTTTACATTTTCAGTGGTAAGCTCTTTCGGCTGCAGGAAAAAAGATGGGGGTGCTAGGCGATGCAAAGTTATTATCAATCTATTTCTTCACGCGAAGGCATTCTTATGACTTTAAATGAATTCAAATAACTCAGAAGGCATCAATCCACCCTCGATAATAGTTTATAACCTCAATGATGTTTCTGTGAGAAGAAATCCACAGGAAAAGACCTCTCTTCACCAAATCCTAGCATCTTCTTTCCTGCCACGCAAATGACAGAGCCAAAGAGCTTACCGCTGAAAAGTAAAGAAATGAGGTCACGCTGGAATCTATCTATACAGATTATTTGTTATTACACCTGCCATTATGAACTGGGTTAAGCATGTGGTAAGCATGTCGTGGATCATTTAAGGATATCTTTCTTTTCTGGCTTTAAATCTTTAATATATGTTTTAAAAATTGGTCAATCTTCACCTATTGGTTACATTTTAAAGTGCATTTTCCTGTAAGTGTCTTTTTAATTTAGGTATTAACTGTGAAGGTTTGACTGTGTATAAAGTCCACTCGAATGCGAGCAAGAAACAATATCCACGTGATAGGGTATGGGAAATCTTCTAGTCGTGAGTTGAGTGAGTTGTGAGTTGTAAGTTCCAAGGCCAGTGAGTTGCTTTTTTTACGGTACTGAATTATTTTTACGGACTTTCAAAATTCAAAGTAAAACTCTTATTTAAATTAAATCATACACAAAAATACATCTCTTGGAAATTCAATATGGCTACATCCCCCCTTCGTTGCTGCTAAGCCACAGATTGTTGGAGGAGGGTCGAATCACCTTACGGGCAAAACTATAGTTTTGTCTGTGAGCAATGAATTTAATAAAATTGATTTGAAATATTTATATTTATCTTTCCTCTATCTTATATTCTATTCGTGACATCTCCACAAACGAGCAAAAACATTTTGTTAATGGGTTTTTTCGGTCTGTGAATTATAAGTTCTCTGTTCGAAATGCAGGACAGTGCCCTGTATCACATTTTTAAACATTCAGAACACACACAAGGCAAGAAGCTAAGGTTCGTCCTTTGCTGAAAGAGGTAAAGTAAAACAGTTTACAACCAGGTTAATCAAATTTTGTATATATTTTAAAGAAATTGCGTTATACAAGTAATGAAAAAAGTTAACCAAAATAAAAAAGGTAGCTAGCTATCACAACTTTTGAGTGGGAGTAAAAACTAGTCGAAATTAGCTCAGAATAGCGGTGCATAAATTATGTGCAGAAATTAGCTGTTATGGTTTTAAAGTTATATATGTATATGTATAAACATAGTTGTGTAAAAACGGAAGCTATAGCATGTATAAATATATATTAAAAATGTTGAACAAAAAAATATGCACCAAAATATGCACCAAAAATCTGTATATATACATGAAAAACACTATGTAAAAATTTAAGCCAGCTGGCTAGAAAATATCTTTGCGATTTTTAAAAAAAATTTAATAAAACCATTTTAAAAAACAATGGTATTATTATTATTATTATTATTATTAACAATTTGTTTTACATTGACGTGTAAAAAAAAAAATATTCTAGCTTCTCGGGAAAAGTCGCTAATTAAAGTCAATGAAGAAGGCGATTAATTTAGTTAATTTGACTTCTTTGCTTTGCAAGACAAACAACCTGAAATAAAGGATGGTTAGACTATAGCTTGTATTTTTGAGATCGTATATATTGCAAGGAAGTGGTATGCCAGAAAATTCGGGAAAAAACAACAACAAAAACAAACAGCAAAATGCTAGAAATACTAAATAAAAGTCTGCCTGTCAAATAAAACCTAATCCATTAATATACGGTTTGCACAACCTGCAAGGGCAACTTTCTGGATTCCATTTCTTAATTTTTCACTTAAACTCTTGTAACGTTTCAGATGTTTTTATATTTGATGGTATCATCTGCGACAATTTTGGCGCGAAATTTGAGATAGTTTCAGTGCCATAAGTAGACGTTTTTGCTGTGCGATAGCAAAGTCCTCTTTCATTTCTCAAATTATAAGTGCTACTACGGAACAGAAAAATATCACTTATTATATCAGGTGAGAGTTTGTTTTTAGCTTTATATATTTCTATAGCTAGTGTTTCAAGATTTTTTCGTGTATCGTTTTTGATTTATCTCTATGTAACAGTTCCTTAAATGTTGATGTATGGTCACAATAGATTATTCAAAGTGCTCTTACATGCAGATTATTAATTCTGTTATTCAGTGTTCTATTGTGGAACATCCATATCAAAGGACAGTAACTGAATTGAGAGGTAACAAAAGCCTTCATAATAACTCTTCTTTTTTGAGTATCCATGTAAGGTGCAACATGCGTTAACGCATGTAGTTTTTGACATAAGTCCATTACATGCAAATCAAATTTTAATTTCCGATCAATTTTTATCCCTAACAGTTTCTGTTGGTCACTGTTTTCAATGTACGTGTCTCCAATGACAGCTTTTGTATCAAGTGGTAAGCTAGAAAGAAGATGGCTCTTTGCTTCATTGGCTTTCATACCGTTTTCAGCAAACCATATAAACATTCTTTCTGCTGCTTTTTCAAGGTCTTCTACCACTTGATTTTTATCAGACCCATACGTATATGGGGTGTTGTCATCTGCGTAGCTAGCTATATCAGTTTCAATCGTTATCAGAAATAAATCTATCAGGAAAACGTTGAAGAGTAGTGGGCCTAAAATAGACCCTTGTGGCACACCAAATAAGATGTCCAGTAACGTACTAAATGAGTTGTTTATTTTAACTCTTTGTTTCCGGCCAGTTAAATAGCTATGTATTAATCTCAAAGCATCCTTGTCAAACCCATAAGCGTGCAATTTAGCAATAAGTAAATCGTGATTTATGCAGTCAAAAGCTTTAGACAAATCTGTCAATAACGCTGCGTAAGATCCTTTATTATCTAGGCTTTTTTTACATTTTTCGATCATTGCTATAAGGCATTGCTGCGTACTAAAACCTCTCCGAAAACCACACTGCTGCTTGTTAAAAATAGGTTGAAAAAAAGCTTCAATTTGTTCGTATAAGCATTTTTCGAATATCTTAGAGATATTAGGCAGTATACTGACCGGGCGGTAGTTACACTTGTCTGTACGGTCCTCCTTTTTGAATACTGGAATGACGTCTGCGTTCCTAAGGCTTTTTGGAAAATTGGATTGGTCGATGTTATAATTTATGCTATTGCACAAAACATTTCCAAAAATGTCAGAATTTTCCTGTATTATTTTCGTTGGAATGTCAGACTGCTGTGGAGTTTTATTTTTATCCAAATCTTTAATTTTTTTTGTAACATCAGATAGGCTGACTCGTCTAAAAGAAAGCTTTTTACCAGACTCGCCATAAAACTGTTTGATTTTGACAACACTTGGATGATTAGCAAATTTCGATAACGAGGTCTCAATAGATTTATCATTAAAAATATTATCATTTTGTGGATTTTCATTTAGCTTGATTCTAAGATTGGGAACAAGGTTGCAAAAATAATCATTGAAAATCGATGCTATTTCAAGGTCATCAGTGATAGTTTTTTCATTTTCAACTAATGTTATCAGCTCTTTGTTTTTGACTTTCTCAGTAAAGCAAGGTTTAACTGTGTTCCAGAATTTTTTATTATCTGTAACACTTTTAATCTCTAAATTGCTATAGTAGGTTTCTTTACTTTTTGTACTAGTTTGACACATTTATTTCTTTGCTTTTTAAAAGCAGTTTCATTTTCATCGCTTTTGTTTTTTAAGTATTTATTTCTTAGTCTAGATCTAGTCATTATTGCCTTATTTAACTCTTTATTCATAAAAGGTGCTTGGTTGGTTCTCAAATATTTCGTTTTCTTTGGATATTAAGAGTGTTCATGACTTTGTTCAAAGATGCTTCAAGATCAATACCTAAGAAATCGGTTTCATTTAACGATTTAAAAAGGTCCCCCCGGAAAGTTTCATGGTCAAATTTTTTGTAGTCCCTATATTGTTGTATGTTCGGTTTATCCTTTTTAAATTTAGTTTTCATAAAAGTCACAGTCATCTTGTGGAAGTCAGATAAGCCTGTTTCCACAACATTAGTGTGTTGAAAGCTTGATGATTTGTTAGTAAGGATCAAGTCGATGCAAGTTGGGTTGCATTGGCTTTTAAAACAAGTAGGCTCTTTTACAAGGTTATGCAAACCATACATTTTTGCAAAATCAGAAAGTGGAATTTCGCTTGGTTAAGCATTGAAATCACCGATCACAAGAAGATTGTCATAAGTAGCAGAATGTTTAGCAAGTTCCTCTTCAATATATTGCAAATGTTTTTTCAAATTTTGTTTCAGCTGATTTATTTCCACTAATAAGTATTCTGCATGGTTTTGAAATTTACAGGTAATGGGTCGGGATGGAATATCTTGCCGTACATACAGCAGAATACCGCCACCGAAACAGTCTCGGTCTAGCCTGTATGGTTTGGTATAGCCATTGATAAAAAATTGTGCTGTGGGAAAAGAGTTGTCGATTTTAGACTCTGAGACTCTGGTAGCTAGTTATTTAAACATCTAGTAAGTCTGTGGCTACACAAATTGCAATTTCGTCATCATTATATTGCTCATCTTCATCTAAAAGCAATTTTGTACATTGTACCAGAGGCAGACCGAGAAAGACTTGGCAGGAGGTTATAAGGACAGACTTGATACAGAGGAAGTTGAGTTTAGATCTAACACAGTCTAGATCAGATTGGAAGAGGGCCATTAATATACCCCGTCCAACCCATGCTAGCATGGAAAACGGACGTTAAGCCGAGAATGATGATGATGATGTACCAAGTTTGTTTGATGTTTGATTTTTCGGGACAAAATCGAAACTTCGACTTTACAGCAAATTTTTGACACAAATATGCAACTGACCAACTTGGATTTGGTTTTTGCATGTTTTGCATGATGGTGCTCTACCTTTCTGTCTTTGAAGTGGACACTTTCCATTCTTGTACTGGCTGCTCTGAGTGTTTCTGAAATATCTGTTCCAAGTCGTTACCCATCGTGTTTTTTTAAAGTTGCAGGAATATATTTTAAATGATGCAAGATATGACCACCAAACATCTCTCTCAATACTTGAAACTCTTCTTGTGTATATATATATCCTTTTTGATATATAATTTTGTTGCTTTCATGGCAGTTGAACATGTTCAGCAAAACCCAAATGATGTGCTTGCAGATGTCAGTTTTGTTGCTGATGCTAAATTCACAAGTTATGTTTTTTGTTTACAAAATAATTGAAAATAAAATAAAATAAAGTCAAAACTAAAATGAAAAAAAGTTTTTAAATACCTTTGACATATCAGTACACTGTATAGGTATTCACAACAGTCAATTTTTTTTCTTTTGTGACATATGTCGATTTCTTAGATTTCACTGTAATATTTATGGCGGCATCTCTGTCTTGAATTTTGTGAACCTATAAGGATAAAATTTTGTATAATATATGTTTGACCTGTTTGTTATAGTTTATGCATAAACACACTTAAATTAAAAAACAAACATAAAAAAGGTTGTAGTTTTGTAATTAAGAAAGTTAAACTTACAAAAAATTTGCCATTTTCTTTTTTTGCTTTTTCCAGGGAACGTTTAAATGTCTTGTTTTGCTTCTCCCTGATTCTGTATGGTCATCCTGATGTTGATGGTGTTTCTTCTCCTACGATATTTCTTCTTGACTTTTTCTTTTCTTTGTTTGTCAAAGGTCTATGTTTACAATATTCATCGATTGTAAACATTTTTTGAGTGGTTGGATTTTCCATTGAGTCCAGAATGGATGGATTTTCTAATAATTGTCCAATTTCAGCACACATCAATGTTGCATCATGTTTTTGTCTGGCATTCCAATTGTTGTGCTTCCCCCACCTGAGGTTGCTGTACCATCAGAGTATTTTCGCCAAAGAGTTTCGATGAAAATACTGTTTGTTGTGCCATCTTTAGCTGCTGTAAGAAGACTAACCTTCCCACTCCCACGATGTTTAAATGATGCATTGATTGATTCAGCTTGATTAAGTCTGGGAGTGAACATATCAGTTTTGTATGCTCTTGACCAGTGTATACATTTGCTGTCCCACCAGTTTAAAAAGCAATGGAGATCTTTTTTTTTGACTCTGCTTTTTCAATAAAATTCAATAATATACCTTTTACTGTTTGATATCCACTGATAGTGTTGACCTCCAACCACTGATGACACAAGTCCTTGAAATATTCTTTGTCTTCTTCATGACACAACTTGCTAGAATGTCTGTTTACATTCTCTTTAAAATGAAACTCGCAATTTACACTGTTTGCTACTGTATCGTCATCAAAATGATCTAAAGCAGCTTTCCAGATATTCATCAGATATGAGACCAAATGGATTAAATTTCCTTTTGCCATGCTCCAGTAAGGCTTTGTCTGTTAACGCCCAGAACTTTTTGATGCACTTCGATGATTCACTTTCTCCCTCCATTATAAGCAGTGGAATTTGTGTTTGCAGGACCTGGTGATATAAGAAAAGGGTGATTGTAGAAAAGCCAGGACATCTGTTGATCTTTCCATCGATGTGACCATACTCACTGGATAACATGTGATCCCCCAGTTTATTCATTTGATCCACTAGCTCCGATTTAAATTTGCTTGTTTTGAAGACAAACAACTGTCCACCATTTAGACGCCTGTCATTTACTTCATAAATAAGGAACTTGTCCTTGGAATATGTGGTCTCCTTTAACATATCCAGTGCTTCGAAGCTATGTCCAAGTGGTGATACCTATTGAAATAATAACTTATTTAGACAAAGGCAATAAGACCAGTGATATGTTTATCTTCTAACACATAATACATAAGTATATGAATGGACAGTACTTTGTTACAATATATACCTCTTTTAAGGTCTTCTTTTTTAAGTTTCTGGTGTGCTGTGTGTCCCTAGTGCCTCACTTAACCTCTCTACTTCTTTCCAATTTCCATTTTGCACAGCTTTGTTGATGTTAACACTGGGTACTTGACTTGGTCTCAACTGGTTGTTTTCTTTGAATTGATTGATCACCATCCTTTGCATTTCTTTGTTTCGCTCTGGTTTTACCTGGCATGAGTGTTTTCCATAATGATATATTTTAACAACTGAAGCACCACTATCAAATTCCCAAATCGTCCTTGTTAAACATTCCACATGTTGAGCTGGTTGTTTGCAATGGTGACAAATTGTGCTTTGGAAATGACGTCTGTTTTCTTTTCCATATTCCTTAAGGAAGGAGCATTTCGTCACACACAAACCCACCTTTGCAAGATGCTAGTCGTTGAACTCCAGTAAAATCTTTTCTCTTTTATGTCCTATTTATATTTTATTTCCTTGCTGCTCCACTCCTCCATTGGTATGTACAATTTGGTTCCAATGTAATAAGGACATTTTTTTCTAGATAAAAAAGGGAAAAAATATAAAAGAATTTATATATACACATTTTTTTATTTTTTTTACGTCACAACTTTTTAACATTCGATGCGGAATAATATTTTTTCCTTACTTACTTTTTTAATATGGGCAGTGAGAACTTTTTCTCTAAAGAAGTTACTAGATCTGTCAGTAGTATGTTGTCATAAATATCTGATATGGAGGAGCTTGATCTGTCAATCTCTGCGTGTTCTTCTTTGAAGTTGAAAGGAGGTTTCTGCAGAATGCTGTCATCTGAACTACTTTGATTGTGATAACTAAATATCAGGATATGACCAGATCAGTTTTTGCACGATAAATTAACACATTAAAAATTATTACGAAGACACCAATGAAATATTTTCTTTCTTAACTTTCTCCTCTTAGTGTGTTTTCAGAGTCCTCGTCGCTCGATTCAACTTTAATTACACTAGAGCTATTGCCGATTGATGCTGCACTGGAGTTTATTCCGATTGTCTAAGACAAATAGAAGACAAAGGAATCGGGGTTACAAAATTTAAAGTGTTTAAAAAATATCAACAAACCAAATGGATTTGAAAAAGCCTCACCTGATTACATTGTTCATCATCAGAGCTGATGCTGTATACTTCCATTGTATAAATAAATGAAATTGTATAAATTGTTATAATAAATGATAAAGTTTAGTATTGATAAATAACCTCTTTGATTTTAAAATTAAAGTTCAAAATCAAACATCGGTTTTTATACCCCAAACTACCACACCCTGAAAAGTTTGTGTGGTACAATTTCAAGCATAGGAAAGTGCATCATTGACATACCATTGACATGCACCAATCCCTTAGCGAAACGTTGCTTTTATTCTTCTTCAGCTTCACAAAGAAAAAAAAATGGTACGATTTTTCTATTGATTTCCCAGGGGGGGGGGATTTTAATATGTAGCGCAAACTCACTTGAACATGATTTATATTAAATTTAAATTTTGATCTTTGTTCCCTTCCGAATCATGCATTATTGCGATTGACAAAAAAGATTTTCAGCCAATTTAAAAACTCTCAATTTAAGAAATCAAGAGTTTTAATTTTCCCATTTCTGTTCTGTTTCCAAGTAAAATTGTTAATGTCTGACTACAAAAAAACACCATCGGTGGAGGCTATGCGCGCTTGTCCACGGACGAGGGTGCCAACTCACCGGAAACGCCGAAAAAACCACGGGGCTGTCGGACGACTTCCGGCGTTTTAAAAAAACCTTAAAATTTTGCCCGGAGAAACCCGAAACAACATTTTTTTAAACATAATGTCAAGCAGTGGTAGTGGAAGAGATCTGAAAAAAACTGTTTTTTATATCATTTATTCCATAAATAGCTGTAATAAAATCCCACAAATAATAAACTGAGAGTACGGCGACAAAATAGCACCTTCCTTCTTCTCAACAAAATTTAAATGACAACAAAATGAGCTCGCGCGCGTTGCATTTCGGGCGCAATTCGGGCGGTTTCGGAAGGACCCAGGCTTTTCCGGGCGGTTACAGGCGAAAACCTTGAAAAAAACAAAAAAAAAACGCCAGCGGCCGCCCTCACATATAAGACGCTTTTGGCGAGTCGGCACCCTCGTGTCCACGGCAAGCGAAGTTATTTTTTCTGCAATCGTTTTCCGTAAAATGACGCAACTCAGTAACTCGGCAACTCATAACTAGCAACTCACGGAACTAATGACTCGAAGATTGCCAATACTCCACGTGACAACGGCTCTGTGAAAATATTCCAGAGAAACAAGTCAAACATCAAAGTTAGAAAATCGATATCTTTGTGATTTAACTTTTAGCATCATAGTTACTTAGCCACCCACCCATTTAGCACTTAAATCAAATATCGATATGTGAGAGTGACCTCCAAACTATAGACCTTTTTGAATGTTTACATTTTCCGCGGTAAGCCCCTCTGGCTCTAACAACTGCGTGGCAGGCATAAAGATGCGGAAGCTTGCTGAAGAAAGGTATTTTTCAGCCCATTTCTTTCTACGGAAATATTTTTGAGGCTTTAAACTATTATCGAGTGTAGATGGGTAACTTCTGACTGACATAATATTCATATAAAGTTGTAATGATACCTTTGTGCGAAGAAACAGACTAAAAAGGACCTCACTTCACCTAGCGCCCCCATCTTTTTGCCTGCCACACAATTGTTAAAGCCGAAAGGGCTTACCGCGGAAAATGTAAACATTCAAAAAGGTCTATATGGTCCCTGGCTGGCTATCAAATAAAATCAAAAATAATTGCATACCTTATCTTTTATAGGTAAACATAATATATCACCCAAGCCAACTACGTTAATTAGTTGAAATTTTCGTTTTTTAACTTGAAATCTAAAAGTTGCACCATATTTGGATCGAAGCTCCTGGTCTACACCCTGTTCCCGTTGGTCACGCAAGAACTGAATAATTTTTTCTCCGTATGCCCTTGAGATCATTGTGCTTTGACGTGCCACTCTATTCATAAGCCAGTTACAAAATTCATCTTTGTTGATGTAAGTTTGACTTTGAATACTTTCGTTTTCGGTCACTGCCGACGAACCTTCCATTTCTTTTGAATGTTTATAGTGACCAGACAGGTTGGGCAGTTGCAGTTTGTTCTGTCATGAAGTGTGGAACGACAAGAATAAGAATGTGCCCGTAGAACAGTGTGCGTTATTCGTACACAGCCAAGTATGTTGTATGCATAATAAGTACTTGATCAAGTAGGATGTAACATTAATATCTTATTTGTTTGCTTAGGTCACGTGTGATTTAAAGGAAAATTTCAAAATCAAAACAAACGTGAAGTAGTAAAGAAAGACCAGAAATGTGCATCAGCATATAAAGTTTTACAGTAAAAAGGGTAAATTTCAACGTAAGTTTAGCTAGCTAATTTATTCGTACAAATTTTGTCGTGGACTTAGGCGATGGAGCAAAATAATTTTTGCTTGTTGTAGACCTAATTTTGCTAGCTAGCTAGCTAATATAGCTAAAATTTTCACGATATTGGAAAGTTCTCACTCTACATTACAAACTAGAAATAAAACTTAAATCTTATTGGGTGTTAAGGCAAGAAACCACTTGAAGATTTTACCAACCAATAGACTTTTGAATGTTTAGGGGAGCAGCATCGTCCGCCACACATGAAACTTCAATTTGATGTTTGTGGATGGTGCTGACTCGCTCTGAGAAATGATGCACAAATTATGGGGGCTTTTCAGGTGAGCTCGGATTTAAAAAAAAAAAATGAAATTTTGCCAGAAAAAGCCTAAATCAAACACATAATTTATGTAAACATGCCTTTCGTAGTGAGGTAAAAGTGGCACTGTAGTTTAGTAGTTATAACTCTCACATTTGAGCGGGGTTTGATTCCCCTTGACAGCGATTCAATATGGGCAAGTGAATCTTACCATAGTCCCATGTGTTAACCCAAACCATGTGAGGGAAACTGGGGAGATAGCATACTGTGTGGCCCGTGGGATGCTGCAAGGAGTTGTCTAGTAGGGCGTGGACAGTAATTATGTCTACATGGGTCAAAATGAGTATTTAATACTCTAAAACTCCCCATCTAAGCCATGGCCCCTCCTGGAAATAATATACAGGGTATATCTCTTGATATGTGTATATCTATCAATCTAGCAGTGTTTATTAACAGTTTAATAACAGCATGACAGCCTAGTCTTGTATCCCTGTATATACATAACTTTTACATAAAACATAATGTCAGATCACGAGCAAACTTTGTTTAAAGTTTGTTGTTGTACAGTTGTCATAAAGGCTTTTTATTTATTCAAAATGTCACTAGAATTTGCCCTCGTATATACAGGCTTTTTCAGCAAGTCTGCACCCTTGTGTAGGTGGATGGGTTTTTTTGAAATTTCTTTGGCTAAAAAAAAATTAAAATCCAAAATAAAACTTATATATATATATATATAAGATATTCTTATGCTGCATTCATTTTGTTGCAAGTTTTATTTCTATTTTGAATTTTTATTGTTATTTAAAGAGTGCAGTCCACATACACAGAAACAGAGTTGCAAATAAATTTAAGTGATACAAATCATGTGCTGTACAGATATTTTGAATAATTTTTTTTACACCAATCTATTATTTTTACTATTATACCCCTGTTTCTGTTAATTCTAACAAGCAAGTCAAACAGACAAGCAAAAAGTGCAAATAAGAAACCAACTATCATGAAATCTTATTGCTGTACTTCTAGAGCCTCAAAACAGCTTCTTATAGATTGTGGATGAAGTTTAAAGAGCTATACCTTTGTACGAAGAAATAAGGTTAAATACAACCTCATCATGTCAACTAGGCTGTTAGTATCAGCCACTCTTCTTTTTTGGTGACCTGGTAGGGAGGGCTCATCAGACAGTGGACAAGAATTCATCTACAAGGTTTTTAAAGGAGTTCACATCACCAGAATGGTCACGCAGATGTCTTGGAAGTGTATTGAAGAGTCTTGGGCCAAAATGACCCAGGCTACCATTACATTTTGGTTTTAATTGAATTTGGAATTTGTGGAATAACAGAAGGAAGCTTGCATAATCTGCCTCTACGTTGTGATGTAATAGTTGATAGCTTTGTAAGTGCCACCAAAATCTGGAACAAAGCCTTCTATAATTTTCCAAGTGTAAATTAGTTGATATCGCTCTCTACGTCGTTGTAGCGAATACATGTTTAACCATTTAAGGGTTTCTTAAGTCTTAAACGAAAGCAGACTTTCATCACAGGTCACTTGGTCTGGAAGATTATTCCACACTTTTGCAGCTCTAAATGGGAAGGGTTTTTTGCCAAATTCCGTGTTGACCAAGGGAAGTGTGAACCTGTTTTTTGAAGCTCCTCTTGTTTGATGATTATGACAGTTTTTTGCCAAAAGGAATTTTGAGCGCATGTAATCAGGAGCAATGTGATTCATGGCTTTGAAAACTAATATGGCATCGTTTTTGATGAGTAAATTATTCGTTGAATATTCCCTCTCTTTCCCAAGAAAGGTACGGACACATTTTAATCGTTTTTCTAGTTTTCCCAATCTACCTTGGGTGGCACAAGCCCATGCCGAGGAGCAGTAGTTGAAATATGGCATGACAAGTGCATTAATTAAAAGGTTTTTTGTGTGAGGTGTTAAACAGGATGCAATGGTTCTAATTTTAGAATATTTAATTAGTATTTTTCTATTTGTGTCATTAATGTGCTCTTCCCATTGCATTTTTTGATCAAATGTTACCCCAAGATATTTAACTTTTTTGCTCCTCTTCAAAGGAATACCCATATAGTTGTTAGTTTTGTTCTCAACTTTTTTTAACTGGCTGTGGTTGCCAAAAAAGATTGTTTCAGTTTTGTCCCGTATTAATAATCATTTTGTTATTATTCAGCCAGAGGTCGACTTGCGAAAGTTCTAACTCGACCTGGGAGACAAGGGTATCCAAGTTTTTATGGGACAAAATAATTATTGTATCATCTGCATATAGATGGTGGTAGTTTGAATTGATGACAGATTTTAAGTCATCAATATACAAAAGAAAGAGCAGGGGTCCCAACACAGATCCCTGCGGCACCCCAAAAGCGTCTTCATGAAGCAGATCTGATCCTGTGTCGTTTACAAGAGTCAGCTGCATTCGGCCCGTTAAGTAGGACTCGAACCAGTCAAAGGTAGCATCTCTGATGCCAAAACACCATAGTTTTTTTAACAAAATTTTATGATCAACAGTGTCAAAAGCTTTTTTAAGGTCAATGAGCACAGCACAAACAAAGTTATGTTGGTCGAGCTCAGTAAGAATAAAATCAGAGACATCGACTACTGCAGTTTCTGTGGAAAAGAGTTTTCAAAATCCGGACTGTCTGTCATTCAGGAAGTTGTGCTCAGAATTAAAATGAGACATTTGCTCATGCACTAACTTTTCAAAAAATTTCATAGGAACTGGCAAAATGGAGATAGGCCGATAATTAGTAGGATCTGTTTTATTGCCACTTTTAAAAATAGGCAAGACCCTTTTAGTCTTCCAACATTTAGGTACATAACCAGTAAATAAAGATTTGTTGAAAAGACTTGATAAATAAATACTTAAAACTGACCAACCTGCTTTTAGCAGTCGCGAACCAATTCCGTCCAAGCATGTAGCTTTATTAAGTTTTAGTGAACTAATTATTTTTTCAACACTTTTGGTCTCAATAGGAGCCCACCGAAAATCGTGTCTGCTAACAGGTGGATTAACATTAGTAGTGCTAGAAGAAAATGTTGAGGCTAGTTTGGCACCAACACTGACAAAAAATGAATTGAATGTGTTTGAAATTTCTTTTGGGTGAGATGTTTCTGTACCATCGTTCTGTAACTCGTTTTATTGAGGTAGTATTGCCTAACTTATTAGGAACCCAGTTTTTTTAGGGTTTTCCAAAGTTGTTTTGGCCGTTTTTGAAAGTCCTGCAAAACGTCATTATAGTACTTGTTTTTGAGTCGATTTTTGAGACCTATTACCTGGTTCCTTTTTTGTTTGAAAGCTTCCCAGTCTATGATGGATTTTGTTTTTGACGCTTTCCGTTTTAAGAAGTCTCTTTCTATGATGGCTATTTTAATTTATCAGTGACCCATGCCTCAACACGGCCGGAAAATCTATGTGTTTTGAAAGGGGCATGTTTGTCAGCCACTGTTTTAACATTTTTATTCAGTTTCTCACATGCTTCATCAAGGTCATCATAATTATTAAAATATGACCAGTCTAAATTCCTGAGGTCCTTTAGAAAAGCTTCTTCACTAAAGTTCTTGTAGCTACGAACCTTGATAGTTTTAGGTTCAAATTTTGGCCTAATTTGAATTTTCTGATCACATAAACTAAATTGTGATCACTGATGCCTAAATCCATGACACCAGTTTTAGAAATACAAGAACTGTTAGAAAGAATAAGTCAATAAGAGTGCTACTATTTTCTGTAACACGAATTGGCTCCGTAATATGTTGTTTTAGGAAAAGAGTGGAGCATAATTCCTTTATTTTGGAGGAAAGAGCATATTTTGAAAGCATGTTAAAGCAGTTAAAATCTCCCAAGATAAAAACTTCTTTTTCTTTTGGGAGTTTATTAAAATATTGTTTAAAACGAGTACACAGGTTTTCAGTACTCTGCAAATCACTACCTCCAGGTGGCCTGTAAACCCCACACACGTAAATAGGTTTAGTTTTTTTCAGGCACATTTTCACCCATAGTGATTCAACATTTTTGCAGTAAAGGTGCTTCAAAAGGTGGCTATCCAAGTTTTCATTTACAAAAATCAAAACACCCCCACCTCGTCTATTCCGATCATTCCTATAACAAACATATAGCCATCAATTTTAACGTCATTGTCAGTGATGGTGTCAATTTTGGTTTGAAGAATCCAGGATGATTGATGTCTGCTTGACAAAATGACTGTGTCCCATTAATATCAGAAATATGAGAGGACCAAGAACGCTTTCTTGGGGAACTCCCGATAGTACTTCTGCAGGATCAGACAGTGAATTGTTGACAACAACATTTTGAGTTCGATTTGTGAGAAAAGACTTGATCCATTCATAGATTTTACCACATATACCAATTTTTTTCAATTTTAGTAGAACAATGCTAAAGTCAACCTTGTTGAATGCCTTAGCAAAGTCAAGATACACTGTATCAACATTGTAGCCATCTGAGAGAAGCTGAAGAATATCATTGTGGTGTGCTAATAGTTGGCTAAAACCATGTTGATTGTGGCGCGTGGCCTTGTGGTTATGGAGTTCGCTTCGCAATCACAAGGTCCGTGGTTCGGTCCACAGCGCGGGCATGTTTAGCAAGTGCCTTTACCACAGCTATGGGTCAACCCATGCCATGTGAGGGAAATTGGGTAGGTATTACCGGTGTATACTTAATGTATACATTCCGAACACAGGACCCACATTGATAACAGTGTTTCCTACACTGAAGTGGCTATATCCTGTATAAATATTCGGAATAATAATAATTGAGTTAAACAGATTGTGTTTATCCATAAAATTAACAAGTTTGGTTCTCAGAACTTTCTCAAAAACTTTCATTATGTGGGAGGTGAGCGCAATGGGTCGATAGTACCGCCTTTGTGCTGGGGAGCAATTATTGCACTTTTAAGGATAGTGGGAATGTCGCTAAGTTTCAATGCATTTTTTCCAAAATATGGTGAGAGGAACTGATAGAGAATGTTTACAGCGAAAATCATCAGGGCCACAAGCAGACTTTGAAGAAAGTTTACTGATGGTTTTGACAAGATCTTCAGCATTAAAATCCAAATTTTCAATGGAAGGGTTGCTGGGTTGAGTTAGTTCCTCCAGGACATGACGAGGCTGGCTAAAAACTGAAGAGTATTGGTTAGAAAGAATATTTGCCATTGCTTTTGGATCATGGATGATTTGATTTTCACTGTTTCTCAAGGGGCCAATACTTGTTTTAATTTTAGAAAACTTTTCGGTATATGAGTAAAAGTATTTTGGATTTTTTTTCTATAGCTTTTGCTTCCATGCTTATTTGTGATGTCTTGTATGATGATTGTAGACATAACTCGATTTGAATAAGTTCTTTGCTGAGTTTCTCTCTTCGGGAAGGAGACTTTACTCGCACTAAAATCTTGTTTACTCAACCTCTTCTACACATAAGAATGGCTCTATCTCGAGGGATAGGTGATTTCTTGTGAGTGACATGATTTCTTTTGGGGACGTAGATGGAACAGATTTCGAAAACCTTATTATAAAAAATATCTAGCATATCTGATGTTGATGCAGATTTATCAAAGAGTACAGTCCAATTTATGGTTGAAAATGTTTCTTCAATAATTTTCCAGTCTATTGAGTCGTGAAAGAAGTTTAGACTATTAAAACCTTTATTGTTGCATTTAGCGTTAGTTGTGGTTGATGCATTAGGATATTTACTTTTATAGAACGTAGCAAACTCTAGAATGTGGTGGTCACTGGTGGATTTAAGAGTTGGGACTATTTGAGATTCATGAATAAGGTCTTTGTTGTTTGTGAATACTAAGTCTAGTATATACCATGTTTCTGTGTTGAGTTTAGGACCATTTGACTTAGGTTGAGATCAGATTGTAAGGTTTTTGTGGTGAGTATCATCTTCTTTTGTTCTCCAGTGTTGTTTCTTTGGCTTTGTGTGTTTGAATTATTGGGAACTTGATTCCAATTTGCATGTGGGAGGTTAAAATCACCCCCAATAATGATGTCAGGCTTTTCTTCTAGCATAGTGTTAATTGTATTAGTCAACAAATTTATTGCACTTGTGTATTGTGTTGAGGATGAGCTGAACCCATGGGCATTATCATCTGGCTGACGGTAAAGTACAGCTAAGAGTAAGTGTTAATGCTTCGAGTATATGCATAACATTTCTATTACTCCATCTGAGAATGATATCAATGGTTCGAAGGTAGTGGCAATGTCTTCACTAATATAAAAGGCAACTCCTCCACTGTCTCTTCCTCGATTTATCTTTCTTTTAAAATTTATGTCTGAGCGAAAAAGAGAATGTAACATGGGATCTGTACCTCAGCATCTTTTTGGTCTTTGAGCCATGTTTCACTGATTCCAGCAAAAAGTTGGTTTTTACTTAAAGAAGATCAGTTAAAAATGGTACTTTTGAAGGCACAGTCTTGGGATGAAGGCCATGTACATTGAAAAATGAAAAATATTGCGGAAGAGATGTTTAGAGTGTGGGTGGCTGTTTTGACGCACTGGTGCCGATTGAGGTAGTTATGAAAGTATTGGTGCTAGTTTTGTGTCGAGAGACAGCATTATTTCGGCTTTCATGCTGTTCACTATGTCTAAAAAAGAGTTTTGGTTCTGCATTGGTATGGGGTTGAAACTTTGAAGTGATGGAGGTGTAGGTTTTGTGTGTTGATATGCAGAAGACAGAAAGTGTTGTTGTTGATTGTTTGAAGAGATGTGCTCCTTTGATTTATTGCGTATAGTGCCTTTAACATGGAGGTGAGGGCAATTCGTGTCAAAACATTGGTTGCTTATGATTGAAGAATGACACATAGTGGGATGAAATTTAGAGCATTTCTTTCTAAGAGTGCAGCCTCTAGATTTCCTAGTACCGTGCCTGAGGAGCTTGTTACATGGTTTAGGGTGGTGAAACTTGCATCCTTTTCCTGTTATTCCAAATTTGCATCTCTTTTTTAAGTAGTGAGTGCAAATTTTTGGAGAAGGGTCTTGTGAGTTTTCCTGCGATTTGTAAGGAAGTTCAGGTTGTACCTCATCACCAAAAGGAGGGGTTCGAGGCTTAACAGATAGCTCATTTTCTGTCGTTTGGCACAGTAACAATTTTTAAGTGGCATGTCTGGAACTGTTGATAACTCGCATGCTGGACAGAGATAGTGTACACCAGGTATGCCTAAAGGGTTAATGTTGATTTCTTTAGTATCAGGAGAAAGGTTTAACATATTCAGGAAGCATGTACTTCTTGACCACATTGTTGCATGCCAAGAAAGGTTGATCATTAAGCTGTATGCAATACTGCTTGGAACAGATATTGCATTCTTCAGGGAACAGATTCTGAATCCTGCAAATCATGCTGTGGATGAGGTAACACAATTTCTTTTGACATGTAACTGTACAAGTGTACTAAGTGGTGTTCATAGCAAATACATATAATATCACTGTTGTTACCAATAGAGTATAATATTATTAAAGTATTTATAAATAAAACAGAACAAAATGGACGTGGAGACTGTAAGTTATGACTTTGAAAATGACTCTGAACTTGACACAGAATCCTCATTGAGTGATGACGAAGACGCAACACTCTTAACACAACATCTCACATAAATTCAGGTTATGAAGCCATCGTCCAGAGCAGTGGGCATCATAACAGAAAAGGAGGGATTTTATCCTCAGTGTTTACACTGGTTTCCACCATGATTGGTGGTGGTCTGTTGTCTTTACCATTTGCATATGAGCAAGGTGGATTTGTAGTTGGCTCTGTCGTGTTGGTATTTGTTCTAGCAGCTTCAACCTATGGAGGCTTTTTGATTATTAATAGTAAAAAGTATTGTAGTGGTCGTGTTAAGAACATTGAAGACGTGGCAAAAGTGGCTTTTGGAAAGAAGGGACAGGTACAAAAATTTTAATGTTGTAATACTTGATCAGACTTCTTTTTCATGTTACACAAAAATTAGAATAAATTTCTGAAAAAGTTGGTGGAGAAATATTTGATCATCGTTTTCTTATTTTCGCAAATCTTTCCAATTACTTAATTCAATGAATTTGAATCAATCAATCCAAATAAAACATTTTCCAAAGATGATATCACGAAAAACGTGGCATTTTCTTTTGATTTACTTTGTGTGTTTTAACACTTGTATTTTATTTTATTTTTAGCTAGTTGTTCAAATTCTTCTGATTATCTTGCTGTATTTATGTACAGTGGCATATTTTATTCTCATCACTGATCAGGTATATATATTACGCATGTCTTCTCTGTGTCAATTGATATTCAGGGTGCCTGCCTGACCTTGAATACCTTGAAATAAGACTATATTTTATATATAGGTTAAAAACCTTAAAATTCAGACTATATATATAAAGGTTAAAAACCTTGAATTTATATATATTTCTGCCTAATATATATATATATATATATATATATATATATATATATATATATATATATATATATATATATATATATATATATATATATATATATATATATATATATATATATATATATATATATATATATATATATATATATATATATATATATATATATATATATATAGAATGAAGATGACGGATTCTCGCGAATTCTTTTGCCTCGGCAGCCCAGAGACTCGAACCGGGATCGTAGCATTTAATGCACCACGGGCTCTTATCCACTGAGCCACGTCGTCGGCGAAAGGATTCGTTAGAATATATATATATATAATAAAAACTCAGTTCTTTTATTCAAGAGTCCCTTGGGTTCAGATCTTATTATGAGCGTTTTTTCGGACAGGCAGAGATCACATCTCCGTGTTTCGCATTTGTATGGGAATGCTCTTGCAGCGATACTCCATGACAGTTGGTACGGTTTGGACTCATCTTTCAGTCTCCATATCAGTTTCGATAGTTCCGTTTCGTTCTCATACCTTTTGTGTAGGAACGATTAAACATGATCATTGTAGCGCGTCTTAAATTCTCCTTCACTTGCTCCAAAGTAGATCGATGTTTCACCGTCCGCAATTGCTTCTGCTTTGTAAACGATGCATGATTTCAAACAATCACCATTTAGTGGGCAGTTTGGTTTTGATCGGCAGTTGCAGGATCGATTTTGTGTTATTGAGCAGGCTGGAATTGTGTTTTTTCGTACTTGAATGAAATTCAACGAAGACGAGAGTGCTCTACCATAAATTGATACAGGAGCGTAATATGTGTTAAACGGTTCTTCTTAGTTTCCAGATCACTTCACGGATCTTCTTGGTTTCCAATCACATCATGAACCCGACAGACTTTGGATATTCGTTAAAAAACATCCCAGCGCCACAGAAGGATCCCTATATGAAATCTATGATCGAGAAAACAGAAAGTTTTTTGAAGCGCCTCCGTTGGAAAGCACATTCTTTCTTGTACAGTAACCCCGATGAAAATAATGACACACAAAGAAGCAGTAAGGAGAACTTTGGATTTAAAACAGATTCCGTACCACCACAGATCGCTCTGTTAACACCTTTTGAAAGTGACATGTATCAAATGTATGTATCAAAACAACGAATTCCAGCAGAAACTCAAAAGGAAAATAAAAGAAATTAAGTCATCCGACAACTTACTAATCCCCGCTGACAAAACAACAAACTTATATAACATGACAACTGGTCGTTATAAATCACTGCTCGCCGAAAATATCATAAAATCGTACAAAAAGAGCGAACTCAATACTAAACAAAAAATTGACCTAAAAACAAGGATAGCTGCAAAGTCGCTGGGCATAGAAAAGCGAATGGAGTGTTATGCTGAAAAACCCGCATTTTTAACTCTAAAGGACCATAAAGAGAACTTTCAGACGAAGCTGCCGTGCAGATTGATCAATCCTGCGAAAAGCGAAATCGGTGTTGTATCTAAGCATTATTTAGAAGCAATCAACAAAAAGGTATTAGAAGCGTACGGTTTAAACCAATGGCGTAACACATCTTCTGTCATTAACTGGTTTATTAATATTGAAAATAAGCAGAAATGTCGATTTATTAAGTTTGATATAGCCGAATTTTACCCGTCTATATCAGAAAAGCTGTTGAACAAAGCAATTCAATTTGCACAAACAGTAACAGATATTACACCAGAAACAGTTAACATTATCAAACTAGCCAGAAAGTCGTTACTATTCGAACACAGCAAATCCACATGGGTCAAAAAAGGTGCTAACCCATCATTTGACGTCACAATAGGTAGTTTTGATGGCGCGGAAACATGTGAACTTGTAGGACTTTATATTTTAAATAAACTGTCCTCAATTATTAACATCAATAACGTTGGTCTTTACCGAGATGACGGCCTGCAGTAATGGAAAATGCCAACGGGCCAAGAATGGACAAAACACGGAAAGACATCATCAAACTATTTAAGAAAGAAGATCTATCAATAACAATCGATACTGACTTCCTGGATGTTTCACTCGATTTGAATTCCGGAAAATATTTTCCATACCATAAACCAAACAGTAAGCCGTTGTATGTTAACGCGCAGTCCAATCACCCACCGACCATCCTCAAGCAACTCCCTGTTATGATCAACCAACGATTAATCCAACTATCATGTGATAAAGAAGAGTTCGATAAAGCCAAACAGTTCTATCAAACATCACTTGACGTAAGTGGCTATAAAAATATTCTGAAATATGACCAGCGTGATTTAACAAGACCAAACAGAAATCGATTGAGAAATGTTATATGGTACAATCCCCCATATAATATGAACGTTGTTACAAATGTCGGAAAGAGGTTCTTGCAGCTTGTACGAAAGCACTTTCCAAAAAACCACCAGCTGAATAAAATCTTCAACACCAATACATTGAAAGTCAGCTACTCTTGCACACCTAGTATGCATAACATCATAAGTCAACACAATTCCAGCCTGCTCAATAACACAGATGAACAACAAAATCGATCCTGCAACTGCCGATCAAAACCAAACTGCCCACTAAATGGTGATTGTTTGAAATCATGCATCGTTTACAAAGCAGAAGTAATTGCGGACGGTGAAACATCGATCTACTTTGGAGCAAGTGAAGGAGAATTTAAGACGCGCTACAATAATCATGTTAAATCGTTCCGACACAAAAGGTATGAGAACGAAACGGAACTATCGAAACTGATATGGAGACTGAAAGATGAGTCCAAACCGTACCAACTGTCATGGAGTATCGCTGCAAGAGCATTCCCATACAAATGCGAAACACGGAGATGTGATCTCTGCTTGTCTGAAAAAACGCTCATAATAAGATCTGAACCCAAGGGACTCTTGAATAAAAGAACTGAGCTTTTATCGAAATGCCGACATAGAAATAAGTTTATAATAGGAAATATTAAATAGTTAACATATTTCTATTCCCTGTGGTAACAAACTAGATGTTTTAAACAATTTTCTAAAGTTATGTTTTAATTGTAACCTGATGATTGTACAAGATACATGAAACTTAAAGTTGTTACAAAGTTGTAATATTCTTACTTGTTCAACAAATATTATAAGGTTCTGTTTTTTACATTGAGCACTCTGGAAACCAAAAAAATTATTTTCTATCAGTTCAAATGCTTGAATGGAATAAAAAATGGAAAGCAGTGAAACTCTCATAACTTTGAAAGCGTTTGGTAGACACCCTGCTTATAAGAAGTTATTTGTTTACAATTACAAAATAATAAAGGAACGTGAGTATTTGAAACTAGAAGAAAATCATTGCCTTCTAACACATGATAATGAAATTAATTTGATGTATAGATGGAGCCCATTCTTATTTTCGCTGTTGGTCCTGGGACAGTGTGGAGTAAAAAATTAACTTTACTTTCTTTTGTGCTGGCTGTTGTTTTTCCAATATCCTTACTAAAGAATCTTTCTGCTTTGAAATATACTTCAAGTCTCAGGTGAGAGGTGTATGTATTTATAGTAGGGCTAAACTTTTACAAAACTTGGTAATTGTTTTCATAGTATTACCCTGTCTTTTTTAATCTCTTGAAAATCTGAAAAAGAGTTTAAAAAATCGAGTTCAACTGAAAATAGAGTGTTAATGAAGAAGCAATGAATATTTGCATTTCTCAACTCTTTTTGTTATATTAATCGTTTTATCCACAATGGTACAGATATGGGGGGTGCAAGTCGCATGTATTATTGGACCAAAAATATAGGTTAAAAGACATTTTAAAAAAAATCTTTATAGAACAAAAAAATATTTTCCGAAGCCTTTTTTCCTTTTCTTCCTAAGAGTTTTAAATAGCTACATTAGGATTTGGACCAATGGACCGAAAGGTCTGTCAAATTACACTTTTTGGGGGAAAGACATATAAACAAATTAAAAAGTTCGAAACATTAGAGAAAATCTAATATTATTAATATTGACCTATTCGCAAGTAAACAAGTCTGCAATGCATAAAATGACCAATTCGTGAATTTCCTACTCGATACTTTTATACAGTATACTTTCGATAACTCAAGTTCACGAATGTTCGAGTTATAAGGACATTCAAAAACCAAAATGTTGGAAAAAATTAAAAACAGTTCAACTTAGTAAAAGTTTTTTTTACATTTTTTGCTGTATTTTAAGTTATCAGGATGTGTTTTGGCCCAGCTGATTGTGAAATTGGTTCGACTTAGCGAGTGTTCGAGTTATGAATTGAGTAAAATTATTTTGAAACCTTTTTTAACTCTGATGCTTATTTTTACAGTGTGATATGCGGTGTGCTGTTGTGTTGCTGTGTCGTGTACCGTTCGGTAAAATCCGACCTTGGTGGACCTATCTACGATCAAGTGAATCCAGTGAAGTGGCACCCTTTATCAGTCCGTGAACTCTTAACATGCATCTCGATAGCAGAGTTGACATTCTCATGTCATTTTAATATCTTGCCCATGCATAGTGAGTTGCGTAATCAAACGCGGAAAAATAAAAGACTGATTCTGTTTCTGGCGATGGGGATAACTTATGTGATGAATTTCATTATTAGCTTTTTTGGTTATTTTCAGGTAAATGCAAATTTTTTTTACGATAACTCAAAAAAAATAACGGAAAAAAGAATGCACATCGAAGGAACTCAGAGAAGGCTATCGCAATACAGCCAGTGTATTACATGTTTTTATAAGCATATCTTACATTGCAGTTATGGAAAAGCTTGGAGATGTTTAATTTGCCAGGTGAAAAAAGTGGCTTAAAGATGTTTAATTTGCCAGGTGAAAAAGTGGCTTAAAGATGTTTAATTTGCCAGGTGAAAAAGTGGCTTAAAGATGTTTAATTTGCCAGGTGAAAAAGTGGCTTAAAGATGTTTAATTTGCCAGGTGAAAAAGTGGCTTAAAGATGTTTAATTTGCCAGGTGAAAAAGTGCCTTAAAGATGTTTAATTTGCCAGGTGAAAAAGTGGCTTAAAGATGTTTAATTTGCCAGGTGAAAAAGTGGCTTAAAGATGTTTAATTTGCCAGGTGAAAAAGTGGCTTAAAGATGTTTAATTTGCCAGGTGAAAAAGTGGCTTAAAGATGTTTAATTTGCCAGGTGAAAAAGTGGCTTAAAGATGTTTAATTTGCCAGGTGAAAAAGTGGCTTAAAGATGTTTAATTTGCCAGGTGAAAAAGTGGCTTAAAGATGTTTAATTTGCCAGGTGAAAAAGTGGCTTAAAGATGTTTAATTTGCCAGGTGAAAAAGTGGCTTAAAGATGTTTAATTTGCCAGGTGAAAAAGTGGCTTAAAGATGTTTAATTTACCAGGTGAAAAAGTGGCTTAAAGATGTTTAATTTGCCAGGTGAAAAAGTGGCTTAAAGATGTTTAATTTGCCAGGTGAAAAAGTGGCTTAAAGATGTTTAATTTGCCAGGTGAAAAAGTGGCTTAAAGATGTTTAATTTGCCGTACCTATATACCATTATATCCTTAAAAAATGCACCAATCATGTACAAAAGTATGCAAAAGTTTTTGAACGTATGAACCTAAATATACTTGTAACCTTTGTGCTTATAAAAACATGTACATGCCGTTTTTCTTCTCGTAGGTCTAAATGTAAAGTTAATAGACAGCTTATTATGATTGTGAATGATTGTGCCTAAAGGAGATTGGTTTTTCCGAGTACTACTTTTCGCGAGCTTAAAACGTTTCTGCTATGTTTCCTAATAATCTGTTTCCATATTTTCAGTTTCGTCGATACACAGACCAAGATATCACTAAGAACTATCGCTCTGATGACGTCGTTGTTACTTGCGGGCGCGCCGCACTTTGTTTATTACTTATACTTAGCTATCCGTTGTTAGTGGTACCATGTCGGGCAACATTGAATAAGGTATCGTATTACCTGTAAAAATATATAATGATAATATGTTTTAATTTCGCTTATTTCGTAATATCTTGTGTAATTTTAGATGTTTTGGCATAACGACAGATCTCCTTCCAAATTTGCCCTACTTATTTCTAACGAAAGACTAAATGGACCAAACAAATTTGTTTGGTTTATCGAGACCGTTGTATTAGTTGGTACTAGTTATTTACTAGCATATCTTGTTCCACAAGTAAGAAATTTAAATTTTATAATTTTGTATTTTATATGTTTTGTTGATTATCTTTTTGTTTTTTTAGTTGTTTGTTTTGGTTTTTATTTGTCCATCTTGTGACTCCTGTTTGTTAACTTTTCTTTGCACTTAGGTCAACATGGTATGGGGCTTCGTTGGTTCCGTTGGATGCACGACATTAATTTATATTCTTCCTCCCGCATTTTATCTGCGTGTACGTCATCATCCCGCGAGAGCAGACATAAAAAAGATTTCAGCCGTGATTTTGCTCATTTCGGGATTATTTATGTTGGTAGCTGGTCTATATCAATCCATTTTGAACATAATTTCGCCGTTACCGCAATCACTTCCCTATGAGGATATCACGATAAATACCAATTTTACACTGGCTGGATAAATAGATACTGGTAGATATTATTTTACAATAAATAACAAGTGTTAATTTTCTCTCTTTAACAGATTGACTAATATGAAGTCATATCGATGTCAAAATCGTATAGTTGTTCATCGTTCACTTAGTCGTTTATCGACTCGGTTGTATACTCGTTCATCGTTTAATTAATTATTCATTGAGTCGTTCATAGAGTCACTTAAATAGTCGTTCATCGAGTCGTTCATTGAGTCGACCAAATAGCTATTTATTGAGTCAATTAATACACTTTTTTTTAAAAGAACAATTTTATAAAAAGAGGCTGAGAATTTTAAAATAAGAACAATGATTTTCCTTATTTTCTCTTTTTTCTGAAAAACACAACAAAACAAAATTGCAGCAACCGCTTGTCTCAATAAAGATATGGTTTGCTCTATTAAGTCTGAAGCATTGTTTTTCGCCATTTTTGTTTGAAATTGCATCTCAGCGGTGGAGTGTGATAGGAAGTACAACAAGCTTCTGTAAACGATCTTACCAACGAAAAATAATATTAGGCATATCGAAAGTTTTTATCACTGCATGTGAAGTCACGGCGACTCAATGAACGACTATTTGATTAGCTCAATAAACGACTAATGAAACAATAAACGAATATACAAACGAGTCAATGAACGAATAAGTGAACAATGAACGACTATATCAATGACTAATTTTGAACGCTGAACGACTACGATTTTGACATTGATATGACTTCATAGATTAATATCGCCATCCCCTGTAAACATATTATTTGATATTACTATACATTTGAAACTTTAGAGTTTTATTTTAAACTATATTTGAAATATCAAAAAATTGGGGTGAGAATCCACAAGAATACTTTTTTGAATAGTTTATACTTTTTAGGGCGTGTTTATTTCTCAGGCGTACACGTTTGTATATTCCAACTTTTTTTAAAAATATGGGTAACATATAAAAATATAACGTTTGGAGTTTTATTAAATTTTTTATATTTTTCTTTCAGAGTTGTTCTATTATTTTATGTACAAAAAAAGAAAAATATTTTATTGACATTATTTCTAACAGGTTTTTTAACCTCTTTACTCCCCTCGATATGAGCTCTAGCCTGGTTAGGACCGAGGTCAGTTTGACTGCTGGCACACTCATTCCAGGTAAAAAAAATGATGACGTTCTAGGATCGAAAAATGACATCACACATGTCAATAATTAGTTTTTTACGGCTATAACTTATAACGTGACGTTTTGCTTACGTTGTAATACAGAGAAACAAACACCTAAAATTACGAGTTCGTGTAACTTTAAGGGGCAATGTAAAAATGTGTTAATATATGCTTTTTTACCACGAAGAACAAGATTTTATTGGTCAGTTCAAAGATTTGATCAGATGTCCCGGCGCTTTTGTATGAAATAAAATAAAATACTATTGTATACTATTGCTATTGTAAATAAAAAAAATTGAGAATAAAAAAATAATTGATGCCACAAAAATTAATGTTCACTTTAAGGACGGCACAACCAACCACCTCAATCTTATTCACTCAAACAAGTCAACTTATAATAACTTTGTAACAATAGATAGGATTACACAAATCTCGCATTTTTATGCCTTTTGAAAATAAAAACAAGAATTTTAAAAAGTCTCCTTAAATGTCCTCTAAAAGTAGATTTTCAAAATGCATTAAAATGCGACGTTTGTACAACAATAATTTGTTCTTCATGTGGCATCACCCGTATGAATCGTAATCCGTCGTAATCTAAAAATTATCCAACAATACATGACAACGCGAAGTTTTGGCTAACATTAAAATAATATCCATTATTTTGTTTTTACTAGAAGCGGAACATCCGCTTTTCCCTAATCAGAAAATTATGGTGATTAACAATTTATAAGTGTGTAAAACTTCTTCAATAGCATAGCGTAAAAAAACTAACTTATTTCACTTTGGTACCGCTTTGCCGTTTTAGTGGAGTTTTTGCGTTAAATTAAAGCGAAGTCATTTGCCATGTTATAATGTCTCAATTTTATTTTTTCGATTTTCTGAACGAAAGATAAATGAGAGGATGTTATTCGGTACTCTTGGGTATGTTCCAGGTCATAATATGATATTTTTGCATTTGCTTTGAATAAATGCGATCAGAAAAGCGATAATGTTGTGTGTGTCACGCGGTCAAGCAAGCGAGTTCAAGTTTTTTGGTTGCAGTTTTATGTTAAGAGTTGTTTCCAAAATGTGTTTGAGAGTTGTTTTTCGTGCACATACTTCATCCTGCATTGACGCAATTTACAGAAAATCTCTATGCTGCTTATCTTAATAGCAAGCTCAGATACCATAGCAACCCCAATCCATACAGTTTGACTAAAAGTCATATGCGTAACCAACACAAATCAGAGCACGCGTACCATTTCAAGACCTTACCTAAGTTCCGAAGTTATTACCGCAAAAAAACTGCCTATGGAGAACAATTTCGTTCCCAGGGCTTTTTATCGCTTTCTGCTATGCGTCTAGCGCCAGCACTTATGCGAAAAGGAAGCTCTGAAAACGAAATTGTATGAAGATGAAAATGGAAACCAGGCTATTTAAACAGTTCTCTTATTCAAATAAAAACATCTTATACCTACATTTTATAAACATCATCGCTACTCTCTTTCCCCAGGCGTCAGAATTCATCGTGAAGACAATACCGAGAATGGACCCACATTTTGCACCAACATTCTGGTGCATTTTATTAAAGGAGCATGTATAAAAAAGTTATCTGGGTAAAAATGAAAACTCATATTCTTCATAAATAATAATTAAGTTTTTTAATGGCGTTTGAAATTACCTTGCAGGAAAGAAATTACTAATTTTGCATAACCTTGTGTAGAACATGGCTCAGGGCTTCTCTTTGATAATCGAACGGTCACAACGAGAAAAGGACCACCCTTGATTGACATTAAATGCTATCGTAAACCCGACATGTTGGGCTAACATGGTGGGCTGAGATGTTGGGCTGGTTTGTTGGCACAATTTGAAGCCCACCAAGGCTAATGCATGATGATTTAAAAGGGACAGAAATCCATCTCATAAGATTATACTTAAAGCTTTAAATCGCTATTAAAATCGCAACCTTTGATGAAATCAAAATGCGCAAGCCATAATACCTATATAATTTTGCATGCTGTGAAAATAGATTACTAAAACATATAAAAACACGTTCATTGATTTTTTTTTAAGAAGTCTGAAGGATACTTTGTAAGAATACTTTGTAAGTAAAAAATATGTTTTTATCTATTTTTTTATCAACAAATGCAGAAATGAATTATAACGTTCTAATCTACCAAACATTAACCAATGTTTTTTTAATCGTAGAGTGTTTATTTACAAAATGGCGGCCAAATACACACTTCACTACTTCGACATACCAGCTCGTGGCGAACCTATTCGAATGCTTTTCGCAGTCGCTGGTGTTGAGTATGAAGATAAGAGATACACGTTTAATGACATACCTTCAATAAAAGCAAATGGTAAGACAGATTAATTTAACTATGATATTTGCAAAGCAACTTTCAGAGTGTAGGACTCGTGATGCGTGGGAGTTTTCCTCTGCTAGGTAACTTCGTCCACATAGCGTTATATGTATGGCACCCGCAATCTCTGTATAAATAAAATAGAAAAACCTTGGGAACGAAGTTGATTTTGTAGTTCTTAATCTTACAAATTGCTAAAGAATACATGCACCAGCGTACACGTTTTTTTCTAACAAGCCAGCCTATAAAAAACTTACTAGAAATCAGAAATTAATACATTCTTACAATTAGAAATTTTCGAATTGAATTGAATAAAGGTAGAAAAAAAATTTGTAACAAAAAGCAACAATCACACAATGGGCGCAGTATCCATCAAAGACACGCCCAATAAGGCGGCACTAGCTTATCGGGAGAAAAAGACGGGTTTAGTTTAGTGGACAAATAGTCGGATTTTAGTCAACAATGCTAGAATTAGCCACTTTTGTCAGACTAAAAATTAAAGAAACCCATTAATAATCTTTTGGAACCAGACCACTTGTCAGGTTTCGTGCAACAATACAAGGCAAAATTCCAACACAAACTACATCTTCACCGTATTTACTGAAATATAAAATCTCATAAATATATTGTCATTTTCTAGATAAATTGTTCCCTCTGGGACAAGTCCCTGTACTAGAAGTTGATAGCGAGGCCATTTGCCAGTCACACAGTATTACGAGATTTTTGGCGAACGAATTTGATTTATATGGTAGCACGAATCAAGAGAAAGCAATTATTGATCAGGTGTTGGACACATTGAAACATTTGCAAGAACAGGTATTAGGCGCATATCTCTGGAAAAGCACGGAGGAGGAGAAGGTAGTGTAAAAATATTTATTTGCCACGTGAAAATTGCCTTTTAATTTTACAAGATATTTGCACTTTAAGAAAAAAACGGTTATAAATTCACAAGAAAAGTATAAACTAATTCTATAGATAATGTCATTGTTGAGAATCTCGTGTATGACAAAACAATGTTTTAAAATCTTCAAAATAAACTCTCGTTATAGATCAAACAGCTAGAAGATTTATATAAGGACTACATTCCAAGAGTATGCAAAATGTTGGAAACATTTTTAAAGAGAAATAACAATGGTGAAGGTTTCTTGGTAGGAGACAAGGTAAGTTGTATAAATACTTGTTACTTCGCATGAACCTATACCCGAAGTTAAAACTTTAGAACAACGGGAGCTTAATGTTAGTGATGATCCATAAGTAATTATAATTTTTTTTCTTCAATTTCGTGGGTTTAAGAAACTTTGTATGTCAAATTTTTGTTGGCTCCAATTTTCTTCCCCTTCTCAATATTTCGTTACCTAGACAAAGTCTGGGCCAGTAATAAATTATGTGTTCGTGATATTTTTTCAAGAAATTTTGTTATGTTTTGCGAAAGCTTGATTTCCAATAAAATCCATAATTGTTCTGCAACATCACTTGTTTCGTTTTTGTTGTACAACATGCGTTTCCAAAAAATGTTGTAACGGTGACTATTATGCAACTGTTGTGCAGCTGTGCAACAAAATTTAGGCCATTGGAAAACAAGCTGAAAGTAAAATAAAAACTCGTGATTGGATTGACAGGATTAGTAAATAGAAGCCGGCCGACTTGCTAGTTTATAAAAATTAGGAAACCATTGTTTGAAATGTACAGTAGAAAGTTCATTTAATCAATCTTTTGATTTTAGTCAACAAGTCAAAACAACAGAAACGTGTTAACGCCTTCGGGGGAAATTTACTTAGCTAGATATAAATTATTATTATTTTTAGATGACACTGGGAGATGTTATGATCGTTAACAGTATCGAGACACTGCAGATACCATACAACTTAAAGAAATACGAAAACTTTATCGATAAATATTCTGTACTTAAAAGTTACAATGAAAGAGTGAGAATTACTGGTAATTTAAAAGAATATTTAGAAAAACGTGGTCCACCCACATACACTAGGTTGATAACGCCCAAATTTTGATTTATATATTTTTGTTTTTATGTGTAATCTTTGCCTGTTTGTAAATTTAATAAAAACAATTTTTCTGAAAAAACCTTTTTGTTTTGGATGTAAACACTAATACAATAATAACATAATACAACAAAATAATAAAACAGCGCTTCTACTTGGAACATCTTTACTGAATGTTATCAAGAGTAAATTGCTGGACGAACTCTTTAGAAATAATTCATTCTATCTTCAAAAAAGCGTAGATAGTTTTTAAGTAATTCTTCATAAAGTACTTCAATAACTCTCGACATCCATTTGCTAACCAAGTCCTGGGATAGATTTCTCTACTTTTGATTTCCCGCCACTGAATATTTACTTGTTTAAACATGTTTCGAAATATAACACAGAATGGGAAAACTTTAATATAAATATGAGTCGTAACCATACATATGAATTGTAAAAAAAAATTCTGAAAATTTGTAGAGCCCTGTTTTATACTCTTAAAATTCTTTTTAGTAAGATTCCTGTCAATTTATCGATTTACTTTTTCAATATTTTGCAAGTATAGCAGTTGAAAGTACGTATAATTTCAACCTCAAGTTAAGAAACATTGTGTTTCTTACAAAAAAATACGTGTGTATGTTTTGTTGAACTTATATATATATGAGTCGTTATATATGGCTTGTAAAACTTATATATATGAGTCGTTATTTATGGCTTGTAAAACTTATATATATGAGTCGTTATTTATGGCTTGTAAAACGTATATATATGAGATTTGTTTATCACACAAAGGTCGGTACAGACAAAATGCATTTATCAGAAATAAATAGCCAAACACATCATTGAATATAATTTGAATTATTAATAATGACAGAATACGGGCAAATCGTTTCCAGTGTCTTTTTTTGTAGAGACGAGGAACAAAAAGAAGAAACTGGAAACAAAACGATCGTGTCTCTTCTAGAACATTCTAGAAATGGTCGCCAAATTTTTCCCCGTCGTGTAATGTTTAAGATTTTGTAGAAATTTTTTATTTGGTAGTTATAATTAAGACAACATCTTGTAAAACAAACGCTGTCCCCGCTTTTTTAAAAAGAGGCAAAAGTAGTGTATAAAGATAAATTTGTGGAAAATAAAGTAAGAAGTACGTGTAGATTTGTTCCTGAGAATCCTGAAAGTATTTCTGCATTGAAAATATGATTTTTTGTAAGTTATAAAAAGTTGTTTATCAAATCTTATTAAAAATCTTTGTTTGGTAATTTAATCTTTATGTCAGCATTTTCTCCAAACTTAGAACTGGATTTTAGATAATGAAATCGTGAAAACTTGATCACGAAAAAAGATTTAAAATTCAATAGACTTGATAAGCATCTTTTTAATGCAGAAATCCCTAACACATGTTTATAAGAACGTTAACCTTTTATAGATCAAATATTTACAATCAATTAAGGGGCTGTTCATATGGAAGTGGGGTAATTTTCATCTCGCGTTCATATGGTAATTTTTTTTTCTTTTTGTCTTTGTTTGTACTTCTTTAGGGACAGAACTTCCTCCAGCACTAGAACCATCACTGCTTTCCGCCATGTCTGTTTTGAAAATGCATTCAACGGCGCATGCGTATGTTAAAATCTTAGCCCACCTGGCCAGGCTGGCCCGTTCATATGGAAAATTTTCATCCCGCCTAAGCCGAGATCTCGGTAAAAACAACCGAGATCTCGGCAAGCCTGGTTGGCTCGGTTGTCATATGAACACATTTTTATTTTTGTATGTGTTTCTCAATAGTAGCGAGATCCCGCCTAGCCGAGCCAGCCCGCTTCCATGTGAACAGCCCCTAAGAAATGTTTTGGGCTTTAACATGGATTTATAAGGTAACTAACTACAGTGGGAAAAGTTTTAAAAAGGTTATAAACTGCTTGGTGATATTTTAAAGACCGATTTTAATCTGAATGACAATTTACAGACCTGGTTGTAAAGTATGTGTCACATTCTTTGTCAAAATATGTGGTAAAATTCAGACAGTAGATTTCTCTCTTTATTTCTTGACTAACTTACAAAGTGACGCTAAAGTCTGCAAATTATTTCATTTTCATCGCAGAAATATAATCCTCTTTTAGTCTTTTGTATTTGAACGACAACTACAGTGTAAAATTCAATTTTGAACTTTTTAAGATCTTAGTGTTTTTAATTACAGACCGGTTTTTATCTAAATGGTAATTTACAGACCTAAATAAATTTCAGCCACATCAAATATCACCCCCATTATAAATAAATATAAATATAATTTTCTTATGATTGATTGGTCTGTAAATAACACAAATGCTCCATGCTATTTTTAGAACATGGTCTATTTTACCCAAATTTGATGATATTTTGAAATTTAAGGTGTATTTCTCATTGTCTTATTACACATTCATTTATCCCTTGTTTGATGTCACGAGACACATGATCTTCTGGTCACTAAATTGAGAATAAATAACTCTACTTAGATCCTGACTGAAATTTTAATGTTTGTGTAAAAGCGGTTAAAATATCAGATGAATTTGAGTGTCAGAGCTATCTACCAAAGCCATTTTGTAGTAGAAATCCTCTGTTGATGATAATGATACTGCGATCTCTACTTTCCTAAAATGAAGGAGAGTAGGAGTAAACGAAAACATTATTTGTAAAAGTAAATCTATTCAAATATCAAGAAAAGTAGCAACAATTAACTGTCGGAAATGATCAACTCCGACACCAGGATTTCTTTTCACTGACTCAAAAACAGGTTGTATTTTTTTTTCAATAAAACTTCAAGGGAATATGGAAAGCAAAAAAGAATAGACAGTTCAGCTAAACATAATGTAGGTTTGTTCTCCGTTATAGTATTCTTTAGCGTTAAATATGCATCGCAATCATCATTTGGACATATATGCCCACCTTGCTGATAACTTTCAACAAGAATATGAAGTGCATGCTCTCCGTAGCAGCACAAACCCACCGACCCACTTCGTTAAAGTTCGACTCTTCAGAAGAGCCTGCAAAGAAAAGTTCGAAATATCTTGTCGGAGGAGAAAGTACGCAAAATTAATTCAGTACTGGTCATGCAACATATAAAGCCTATCATATTCAATTCAATTAACCTAGATGACCGCTGTGATACGGATTTAAGAAAAGGTACAAGCTACGTGACACCAGACGAATATAAAGTTCGCTTGATTATTCTAGTGCAAATTCAAGATAGTTTCGTGCATAATATGGTATTCTAATTTATGTTTATGGTTATTTAGCGGGGTTGCGACCCATTGCAGTTTTTATCCCATAACTTCTTACATGCTTTTTAGCGTAATGCTTCGAATAAACGCACTCCTTTTATTAAACGCCCCCTCGTGTCATAAGGTTATCAATAAAATCATGGCAAGTAAAATGCTTTGCAATTTCTTTCCTGTATTGTTCAAAAGTATGGCGAGATACGAAGGTAACGTAAAAACTTAATAAGAAATAACGTTTGTGTCCTTTCACACTCCAAAACGTAAAATGTATTCGTTAGCCTAAAAAGAAATCACAGAAACCGACACTTCGTTGGAGTGGGAATGAAAAAGATACAGTCACATGCTACTGATTAATGTTTCCGGTATAATTGTTGTTTAGGTGTAAGCCCTGCAATTAACATGATAATCAATACAGCTGGGTTACCACGCATAAATGTTGATATAACTGCATCTGTTACAGCAAGGGATATCAACCTAAGTAATTTCAGTTGGCAGCCAAAAAAACTACCTCAGTGGATTGTGGAAAAAATACGAAACACAGAGCTGTATTGTGAACCAAAAGGAGATATGTGGTATGTGTCCACTACACCCGTTGAGAAGCTGTTGATGAAAATTATAGATTACGATAACGGTTGCCGACGAATATGTTACAAGCTTTTGAAAGCGGATTTGCAAAATTGGAAACAACAATCAGGAGATGAATTGGCTGGCATAATCAAAATGTTTTTAAGGTACGCTTTAGCTATCCAACTGTTATACTGCAGCAGGTTGCGTTAAAAGACAACACATAATTCGAACACGCGTTTCTTCTTTTTCATTATCAGTCTTTTTTTGTTTAGCATATATTATTTTGCATGAACGAGACATACAAATGGCAATGGTCCAATGAGTGCTTGTATGAATGCTATCTTGCTATGCTATGTGAGGTGGAGAGGTCTTTTGAAATTGGCAGCATTACTTCAGAAAAAACGAAAATCTTTTAAAAAACACAGACGGCGGAGTTCTTTCAAAAGTGGCTGACTTGGCTCGTCGAAGAAAGTGTTATTGTCAGCTCCATACAGAGTCTTTTCGATGATGGAATTTTAGATGAACAATACCAACAATTCATCAATACTGTACGGTTTGTCATCTCTAAGTGTCGTCCGTCATTTTTTAGTTTCGTCCGTCATTTGTTAGTGTCGTCCGACATTTGTCAGCGTGGTCTGCATGTGTTAGTGTTGTTCGTCATTTGTTAGTGTCGTCCGTCAATTGTTACGCCGTCTGTCCTTTGTAAGTGCCATCCGTTATTTGTCAGTACCTCCGTCATTTCTTGCTTGTTATTGGTTATACCGTCCATCTATTGTTAGTGTCGTCCATCATTTGTTAATACCGTTCGCCATTTGTTTAGTACTTAATGACTGATCTCACAGGTACGAATGTGATTCTCTCTTCCTTTTGTGGAGTTTGCGTTGCCAGTTCAGTCACTCTTTTGTAATCTTTAGTATTTAAGGTTACTTTATGTATTTTTGTTTTTGCAAGGGGGGTGCTATGTTCTATCAGCTCTTGTCACCCTTGCCACACCTACACAGGAGTTGTTGGCTGTGCTGTTATACGTGTATGTTGAGTAAGTGTATTGTCCATTCAACCCTGATCTCGGCATCTTTCCCCAGCATGCACATGAAAGAATTATGGTGTCCTTGGAGTTAGTTTTCCTTTACTCTTCGCGCACATTTATTTTCATGTGGCGTTCCCTATTACTTCCTTTTTTTATTTCTAACCTAAAATGTAATTGTTATATTGTGTAAAAGACGGTCCTCAGATGTGAGCGAGAGACGGCTTACTATGTTTTTTTCTTCTTACTTCTCGTATTCATTTTTTCATATCTGTTTTTATTTTTAACATTTAGGTAATTTTATTGTATTATAGTAGTACAGTAGACTCCCGGTTATTCAAACCTGCACTTATTCGAAATTCTCGGTTATTCGAAGCGATTTTCATTCCCCTTGAATTTTCTAACTCGTTTTAGAGTAAATCTCTCTCAGTTATTCAAACTTCAGTTATTCGAAAATTCGTTTATTCAAAGTGGTTTTCTAACCCCCTTGGCTCAATATTCTCTCAGTTATTCAAAATTCTTGACAATAGCTGGAGTAAAAGTGAGAATTTCCAACTTCAAACACTTTTTATAATAAAAAATAGTCTTTATTCCTAAAAATAAAACTATGTACAAAGCAATTTTTTTAAAAGTTGAATGCTATTTCACAAACACTTCATAAGAATATAGATATGAAGAATGGTTATTGTTGATATTTGTTTTAAGTAAACATTATATTTGTATATTTTAACGTTTGAAACACTCGTTGCGTTTAAAACTGTAGAGTAGAAACTTGATATGACTACTTTTTTATTCAAATCCCTCCAAAAAATCCGTCAGAGTGAAAATTGGACCAAAATAAGAAAATTTTCAGTTATTCGAAATTTCGGTTATTCGAAGTAAATTCCTATCCCCCGTGGAGCTTCGAATAACCGGGAGTCTACTGTATTTATTTTTGACCCAAAGAGCTCTGGGGACGAGAATGTTTTTACAATAGTATAAATTTCACGCAAACGGTCGAGATATGGCAAATTCATACACTCTGCTTTTCCGTAGAAATTTTAGTTCTTTGATTTCTGTTATTATCAATTACTTATTAACAGCCTTCGTGCGATGTGAAAAACTTCCCTTTTTTCTAGGTACACATATATATTTTTAAGCAACTTGATTTTCAACTACTTGCGGTATGGCTAATAAATTACTTGTGTTCATTCACAATTTTTGATTTCGGCTAAATTTTTTAATATCAGGAATAAAGGAGCTGTTCTATTACAAGACCGTAGCAACCTAGCGGCCCAAGGGGCCGAGGTCCCTTTAACATTTTGTCCAACGTTGTTAATGTTGGGAAAATTTACGCAGAAGTTGCGTTTTTCCCCAATCCGAGGGTGCAAATGTCAAAATTTCCCTGTAGTACGTCCCTTCCTGTAGTACGTCCCTTCCTTCCCCCGAAATTAAAATTGGTGTGCCTTCTACGGGCCTAACTATAAGCGATGCAAAAAGAAGGTACGCAAGGTTAGAATAGGCAGCTCAAAATTTTTTTATCTCATATCAAATATCGCTAAAACCAAAATCGCTGAAGAATCTTTCAGATTTTAGTACTGCTGCGTCTGCTTGTCTATACAAAAATACGTGTACAAAAAAATACGTGTACAAAAAATACGTGTACAAAAAATACGTGTACAAAAATATACGTGTACAAAATATACGTGTACAAAATATATATGTACAAAATATATGTGTATTGGGGTTGTGTATAGCATAGCAGCATGCAGTATTTGCCTGCTAACAGAGTTTTCATTTCCGGATGAGATGGTCGTGGATTTAAATCGGACCCTTTCTTGACACGCATAACATAAGGAAAACATTCCATATTTTTCTTCACGTTACTGTCCTAATTACTGCGCACTTGCTGGTGTCCAAAATTTTACTGTCACCTTTGTGATAAATATGTCATATAAAATTAGGTGGGGGAATTATATAAAAACTTGACGGCAACGTGCGTAGTATTATAACGTTAACGTTACCATGGTAAATCGCACGGTGACGTGCATGGTGACGTGCATGGTAACATGCATGGTGACGTATATGGTAGCGTGTGGTAATAAGCGACACTTGTTTTGTACAGCTGACACTAATAATTTTTATTTCCATTACCCAATTTGGTGCGAAGTTAACATTGTCCGTTTTGGTATCACTAATTTTAGAAAAATGACAACCAGCCTTGTGACCAAGTGGGGGGAGTATCTGTACAGAACGTTTTCCAAAGTCCGTACAAATTTTGTGTAAAATTATATTTCTGAATTTAGAATCCATGTAATCTTAGGTCGTTTTTCACATATACAAAATTATTGCTTCAAACATTTTGTTTTTATTTGTATAAGAGAGCGAGAGTGGACAACTCAAATACTACTTGACTCGACATTACCGACTTCCTCCGTGTACATTGTTATCTTAGTCACAGACACCTAAATCAATCTCGTCCCCAGGTTTTATTGCCTTTTTGACATTGAGTGTTTAAGCGATAGCGGCTCTGACACTAGGCAGAAACTCTGCGAACGAGGATGAAATGTATTTGTGTTCTTGTTCCTGTTTAACTTTTCTGTTTGTGGTTTAGAGTAGAAAGTTCCTTTACAGGCTTTGGATTGATAAGAAGGTAACATGAGACAAAACCATATACTTTTTATGCAAGATATAAATATATTATATATATATAAAAGAAATATAAACAAAATATATGTGTAGGAAAATAATGTATGGTAACTGAATATTTACACATGGGGGAAACCTTCTCAAAACTAAGTATATTCTCCACAACCTGTGGAAAACATTAAAAATGTCATCAAAACTCTTTCTTTGGACTTTAAGACGTAAAATTGAGGGCTCAGTGTCAAAATGTGGATAAAAAAATATAATAACAAAGTTACGATAAATTCTTTTTGAAATTTTAACCATCAACATTCGTTTGCAGGGTTTGTCTTTTGACCATTGAGTTAAAACGCTTTGACAAGCTTTATAAAGAAGGGTTTTTAACAGCAAAGAGAGAGGCAGTCACAAAGTAGTGTCCTTAAAGTTCAACCCCATCAGACTTTTCTGAAATCATCAACGGGTGCATGTTGATCTGAAGGTGTTTTTTCACTCTCCTTCTCATGTGGAATTTCTGCAATATCATCAACTCGTGTTACCGGTAATTCTTACCTTCTTCGACTTCGCATTTTGATTTATTTGAATCGGTTATTTACTGATTTATTTTTTTTGTCTGGTTTTCGGTTGCGTTTGTTGCTGTTCTTGATATTGTTGTTGTTGGTGTGCAAATGTATTAGCCTGCATTTTTCTTTTCCGATTATATAAAGTAATAATGCATACCATTAAGCAGAAAACCGGTAACGATCCTACCCCATAGAGCCTAAAACTTAAGTTAGTACCAAAGTAGTGGGAAAAATGCCACCGCCTATGGCACCTACAGCCCTTCCTAATCCGTAATAAAACCCTTGTAGGACACCCTGCACAGCTGCTTTGTAGCCTTTGGGTGCAGCTTTACCAAATAACTTGTTAATGCAGCCCAAACACCGGCATGTGAAAATCCTTGTAATATATCTAGCGGTATTATGAGCCATGGGTTTACCAGGTACGAAATGCATATAAAACGAACAAAATTTACTAGAAGACTGTGTAGAGCACTTGCACGTGACCGACTTTATGAAGTAAGCGTTCTATTAAAAAATACGTCATTGTTTCCGATAAATGAATCGACTGCGGATGATATACCAAATAATGAAGGTGGAGCCCCAAGGTCTTCTAAGTGCCAGAATAAAAACACGCGAGTTAAACCCATACCTAAGCCAGCGTAAAAGGCTGCAAAAACAGCCACAAAGTAATTCGGTTGCATGAATATATTTACGACATCTCTAGGAGTTCCATGCAACGTTTCGTCAACGTCGTCGGCATCATTAAAATTAAATCGCGTGGAAATGAGTAACGCTATAATCATATATCCAAGGAAAAAGAAGAAAGCGTACGTGTAGTCTTTACTGATTTTCACTTCACATACTTGATACATCGGTAACGCATCAATTACGAAGCCGACTATAAACATTGCTGACCCCCAGCCCAAGCTACCAAACATACGTTGCCGACCGTATTTATCTTGATTTTCACCCAAGGCGTTTAATGTTGCGGTGTCAGCTAAAGTGGGAGCAGGTGACGCAAAGAATTCGCCGACAATCGTTAAAAATAGCAACACCCAGAATACTTGATGTATACTGTCTTCACTGAAGACGACGTTGCTTTTACGATGGGGGTGAATTTGCGGTTCCTGTGGTGTGTTGGAATTTAGAAACTCGTTGATTTCGTCAGTTTCTTTGGATGAGTACTCAGATATGTTCTTTGACAACATAATATAACGATGACAAGTTTTATCCGATGGTTTGATCATGCCAAGCGGGAACACGAACGCAATCCAACAGCAAAGGTTAAATATGATCATCACTTTACGCAACTTCATCCGATCTGCTAGTGAACCCAAGCTGGGTGCACTTATAAACTCGATGAGAGGCCTACATCCGACAAGTAATCCACTTTGAGATGGATTCATTCCGATTTGTTTGTAGTAAACTCCAAGCAATGGAAAGAAGGAACCATACGCTGACCAAAGAAGTAGTAAAAATAATTTTGATACTAAAAGTTTTCTATTTACATTTCCGCAACGACATTTCCGCCATAATGGAGTGCAACATGTCTCTTTTGCTTCTGGTGCGCCATTGTCAGCATTCGTGTATTTATATCCGTCAACCGACATTTGTTTGATTTTGTTATACATCTCACCTCGAGTCACTTTATGCTGTTACATTGAAGTAAATCTATATGCAAAAATATACAGTCAGTTACCATAACCAATAGATCTGAGGCGAATTTTACTGAAACCAAAAACTGTGCATAATCCAGTAAGATAAACGAAGGTAGGATACAGACAATATACGTTATGTAAAATGTTTATTTTCTGTTCTGTGCGTCATTTGTAATATAACTTTCTTCTTAACGTAGATTTCCCTCCTGCATAAACACCGCGCGCGAGACATACACATATTCAGCAAATTTTTGCAGCAATTCAATGATTAGTTATACGCACCGTTAGTTAAAATGCACAGATATTCAGAACATTTGTATCATTCTTCCGCCTTGAACATAAAATATTTTATTTAACGTAGATATCTTTTTCCTCGCATCTTTATCTTCTCGATTTAATTCCACTTTCTTGATAAATTTCATTTTCTGTTCTCTTTTATATCGTTTGATGACAATTGCAAAACCTTTCGGAAAAATCTATGTAAATCAACCTGGAGACGAGGTTGCTATGTAAATTTTAGGGTACTTCAGATCTAAATTTATCTTCTTGCTCGGGCATTGTGCGCAATTTGCAAATAATTTTAAGAAACATCATGGCTGACTCAAAAAAATATGTTTCTTATAAAAATGTAAAGGGTATATAATAGGAATCAAGCTCTAAAAACCTTAATGTAAGAAACATCCAGGCTGACTTAACCAAATATGTTTCTTATAAAAAAAACACGGGCGTTGTTATGTTACAGAAGTTATTTGTCGTAGCCATATCCATTTCCCGACGGAATGTTTTAAAATCCATTACAAAGATGGCTGATATACCGATTGCTTAAATTATCTGCTATATCTAAAATTGGCTGGATTTTTTGTTATTGTTATTGTTTTATAGCGAAGTTTCAAATGACTCCAGTTCTATTTTTTGTTAGCAAGCTATACACACAAAATTTTGGTGGAAACATAGGAATACAGAAGAAAACACAACAACAAAAATATTGTACCATCTTTTAAAGGACTAGATACTACTTTATTATAATCTCAACCTCGTCCCCAGGGGTTTTTGGACATCGAGGCGGGTGGCGAAATTAAAATTGTTTAGCCGTCAAGTAAGCGCTGGCGGCTTTGGCATAGGCAACAAACCCTGGGGACGAGGATGTTATAATCTGGCAAAATAAAAAATATAAATAGCTTATAAACTAGGCCAGCTTTCTTTATGCTCTTACAAGTGGGCTTCTTTATAACCTCTTTTAAATGCTGTATGTTTTGTTTTATCATAGGTGTGATATCCATACGCCTATGGTTTTATTTTCAGACAAATAGGTGCCCATAGAAATGTTGCATTATGTCTATATCTTAACGACTCTGTGAAAAAATGAAAAATTATATTACATATATCTTCTAGTGCGCAGTTTATAACGAAACACACTGTGCAAATTTTCATCTATCTCTGAGAGTAGATAAAAAAGTTCTAACAAAAATCTACGCGATTGTGTTCTATCGTACACATTTTACATCGTTGTTTGATGTATACGTATGTCTCGTACGTGAAGTTGCAGCCATGTATGTTTAAGTGTCGTAATCTCTGGCAATGCGTGGCTATCTTTCTCAATCCAGCGTCGGACACTTTGCTACATTTTTTCATGCAAAGTCGGCGTAATCGTTTACAACGTGCCAACGCATAGAGCGTCATGTCAGTGACGTTGTTGCAACCTACTGACGTCCAGGGAACGCAGTTTCTCGCAGCTGTTACAAAAATCTATAATTCCTCTTTCAGTTATTATTTCACATTCGTGAAGGTTTAAATGACGCAACTGCCTACTGTATTTTGCCACATTTGTAATACTTTGGTCAGTGATTGCGCATTTAGCTAAACTTATGTACCGTAGATGAGTACAGTATTTGACAAGTATTTTGATTCCAGCATCGCTTACGTTATAGCAATCATTTAGACTGATTTCTTTTAAGTTTGCGCAATTTCTAGCAACAGCTTCAATGCCTTCGTTTGAAATACTGTCACAGCGACGCAAATACAAGAATTCTAAAAAACCTGCGCACAAAGCAAATTTTTTTAACGCAGCGTTGCTAAGTGAGGTACATTCACTGAAATCAACATAACGCATTTCGAGGAATGATGCGTGTTTGCCGAACGTCATCCCCGAAGACGGAAAAAATGAAAAATTGCTGATGCCGTCACATCCAGCTAAGTTCATATAAGCCATGTTTGGACATTGTAATAACATTTTTTCGACTCCAACACCTGTCACTTTTATACAAGACGCTGTTTCTATTGATTTAAGTTCCGGACATCGCATGGCGATATAATTGAGTCCATCATCAGTTAATTGGACGCATCCGTCAAGTCGTACGGTTTTGACGCATAGGCAAGCATACGGAGACGTAAAAGCAAGTCTTTGAAGTAGCAAATTTAATATTCCGTCGATATTTGAGCGTGGCATGTTACAAATAACAATGGAACTCCACAACTCTGTTGATAAATATAACTGATGCCATTTCTGACATACCAGCGATAGCCGACAAACATCCGGCGTCGGTAAATAATAGAATATTTTTAAGAGCAAATTAGATTTCAAAGAACAAATATTTTCACCGCTGCTTTTGGTTTTTGCATACGTGCACTTCTTCGCAAACGATATGGATTTGTTATGATAGGATTTTTCTTTGACGCCGTCATTCGCGTAAATTGTATGATGTATATACGACTTTCGTCGGACACGACGGATAACATCTTTGTACGTATTTGTAACATCGCTTTCATCGGAAAAACTTCTGTCGCTGTTTAAAAATGACGTTGACGAGCTTTTCGGAGTTTCCGCAGACAGCGAAGGAGACGCATCGTTGTTGTTGTGTTGATGTGTCGGTAATTGGTTTTCAACATTTAATACGTCGCATTCATCCACTGTTGGCGATTCTTCCGTCGGAACCGTCATGTTTTTAAGTTCCGTTTTTATAGTTGATTTCTTTTTTCGTTCGAAACGACACACTCTTTTGACTTGTTTTCTCATCCCACTGAATCTAAACAAACCAGCCTGTCGTAGTTTTAAACTATCGTTGGATGACAAACTTTCGTTATCATCCATAATGCACGATGCATTGGTGCTTTCTGACGTCGTTTTGTTGTTCAATGTCAGACTCATGCCGGATGAATATGACGGTGAAGTGTCGTAGTAACCGAAGTCTGACACCCATTTTTTTAATTTTCTATGCGTCACAGGAGAGAAATGTTCAGCAATGTCGACAGCAGTGAGTCCTTTAGTTTCATCGCTAGGTACTTCGGGTTTTCTCCATTGTATTGCTCCGTAAGTTAATTCCGACATAGAACTTTCTATTGATGATGCGGAGTTAGTCTTCCGGCGAGTGTTTCTGGATGAGTAGAAACCTCCTCGGAAAGTTGAATGAAGATCTGAAGATTCGTCTGATTTTACATAATAATTTTCTTTGTGGTCTGCAAAGTATTTATTTGGAGTTCCATCCCTCCATCTCATTGACCATTGTTGGTTTTCTGGAAGAATTTGGTGACGCACTTCAACATCCTCCAAAGTGTGCAAAATGGCGTTTCTATATTCACTCTTGGTAGGAGAACGGAGACCATAACTGTTTTGGCGGTAGACCGTTCGTTTATACTCTCCTCCCTCATATGTCACACATTCATTTGAGGACACAGAAGTTTTATCTACAACAAAATGACATTTGATTAAATAAGATATATGCAGGTCCACCACCACAACTAAGCATCACAAATCTACTTAAATGTTCTTAAAGTAAAAAAGGAAAATAAATTTTTATTCTTCCCGCACTAGGCTTTATGAGAAGAGACATTTCTTCAATAAATAATCACAGCAAAATAGCTAGACTCAAACTCCATCATTACAAACATAAAAGTTTATCAAAGAGAACACGCTTCATCCACACCCCTCCAACGTACAATAAAAGGGTTAACGGGCTCCATTGCAGTTGTATGGCACATGAAAATAAGGCAAGCTAACGTACGTAAAAACGAAGCTGCATTAACATGACTTTAACGTGAGAATAAAAATTAACAAAAATTACCTTTTCTTTCAGATTTTGCGAATTTTAACATGTTTAAAAAATTTGTGTCGAATTATTTTAAACCAAAACTTCTTTCATTTTGTGCACAAGTGTTTCTCTCTGAAGTGCTCAACCGAACAGATTGTTAAATCATTCTGATATCTCATATTACAAGTAATTCCATCTCAACTCAACCAAACTTTGTTACATCTTACAAGATTTGTGTGTTTTTGTTCATGCCAGTACGCAAATACAAAAATGGAGATCACAAATACAAACACACTCCGTCTCACATGCTTAAAAATGATTACAGTGATCGTTTATATTTGTTATTGTAACATTAAATTTCGCTACAATCCCATACAAAAAAAAAAATAGATAGATAGATGGTTAGATACGAGAAATGTTTTTTTTATTTTTAAGAATTTAAAAAAAAACATAAAAGATTATTTTTACACGCATCTTCTTCCATAAACTTACACGTACAGGATTTCGTCCAAAAAAAATAACAATTTAACATTAATACTTTTTGAAAAGATTTTTTTATATACAAAGTGGTTATAATCGGAATAAACTGTACATAACACAAATCTTCTACACCTTGTTCACACGCACGAAGATGGGAAGACGGCGAAGGCTGACAACTGTATTCAATAAAGCACACGAGCTAGCTACGTCATTTAACATGCTTTCGCACACATAGGTTTTGAATTCAGTGACTTACACGGAAATCGAGAGGGAAAAAGATTTGTGCACACGAAACGATCCATAGCCCTTTAAGTAAAAGTACGATTATAGATACTTTAAAGAAGAAACGCGAGTTGAAGGAAAATTACATTTGCGAATGGTCCCTTTTTAATGCTTTTCACAAGAATGAACCTTCGCGCGTGATGATAATTATTTGAATGTCTTGAAATAATATGTAAAGTTACTATTAAAATACCAGCAAAAATACATATGATTTTGGATCGATTAAAAGAGTAGGTTAATGTGAACTACATGAACCAATAGGAGGATTACAGAGCAAAAACAAAATCGCGAAAATTAACATTCGCCATTAGCCTATTTCAGCATATATAACGGGAATAAACTTTCACCATTTAGCCATAAATCGCAAAATCGCTAAATTTTCATTCACGAATGTTTCTTCCTTTAAAGTACTTAATTTTCTGGTTCAGATAAATGTTTACAACTGCGACGAATACCAGCATGATAACGATAAATAACATGCCAGATGTATCTTTGAAAGCGTGGTTAAAGCCATCTAATCTCTAATTCAGCTTTGTTGATACTAAATTAAGTTGCGACTTAAATACAACGCCTTAACAGAAGACCCTATTTACACATGCACGAAGACTATTTAAAAAATCGACCGGTAAATACAGTAAATATAATTTATGGACAAAATAAAAAACTGAAAAGAAAATTAAAAATTACTGAAATGTTGAAAGATAATATTTTTGTTAAACAAAGTATTAAATCTAATATTCGCATTAAAAATTCTACTATAAATAAATAACGACAAATTTAAGAGAATAAAGAAGGTGGTATACAATCTGTTTATATTTCCTCATGTTCAAATTGCAATTAAAAACATGGAATAAATCTAATTTTAACGTCGTAAGCTTAGCAGACGTAAATAAATTTTTTATAAAAGTTGAGTCGATATTTTAGACGTAGCTAAGAGTTAAGGTGATTATGTCGCAAAGAAATTATCTTGATAATATTGTCGGTAGTCACGTAGATCTACAGTCGAACATTGGGCAAAAACAGCCCCACAGTTATAGCATCTTAACTCCTAAAGCCGTGGTTGCCCTGAAAAGTGCCTCCCAAGTTTTAGAAAGAGGATAAACTGGGCTACACAACGGTTCTCAACATGAACCATTTAAGCTTTTTCCTTTACCACAAATTGCAACTCAAATTTTGGAAAGCTAATTATATTTTGGCCAAAAAAGTCTTTCAAAAACGGGCGTATTCAAGGGTTAAGGATTTGAAGAAAAACTTATTTTGTCCATTGATTTTGTGTATTGTATAAATGAGCGTAAAGATTGGGAATAGGCGTATGGCACTTCTAAGACATCCAATGTACCAACACAGAAAAGAGTTTTCTAAAAATAAAAGTAGACATATGCATAAAGTCTTCAACATGAAAAAATCTTGACTTTTTCCTGACTTCGATAAAAATAGTTGGCTTCCCAAAGTTTCCAAGCGTTTTTTGAAGAAATTTTACAAGGTCTGTAGGAACCCTTGTATTATTTCTGTCAATCGCTTTTTCGAACCTTAATTTTACAGATTAAAAGGTTTCTTTACATCCCGAAGAACAGTGATAAGACGAACATTCTACGTAATACTTTTATAACAGTTGGAAAACATAACTATGAACAAAAACTGTAAGCAAATTGAACACAGAAAATAACTAAAATTCATAGAAAGTCCTATACAGAAAGATGGTCGGTTATTACAGTTTTACTCGTATATATATAAAAAAGAGGAAAAAAAACACAATTAAAAAAATATAAATATCTACTTGCATACAATCTGAACTAAAGTCTTTTGGAGAAATTTTCTGGAAAGACACCTACAAAACCCGTTGAATCCATCACACCTTGCAGCCAGCCTTCATCCTGAAAAAAAAACCGTATATAATGCGGAAATATGTGCAACAAAATCAAAAACATACCGTTATCCTGGAAAATGTTAAGAACAGTTACCAACTTAAGCAGAGACGGATTCCCACCCAGGGCGCGAAAAAATTTCATTTGCGAAAAACTATTTGCGTTAAAGAAATATCAAATGTGAAATATCAAATGTGAAATACAAAAGCAACAGCAACGGCAGCGCATGCGACGACGAAGGCATTACACAAAGTCGTCGACACAAGAATAAAAGTAGGGGTAGGGTCACATCGTAGTGACGCGGGGGGAGCTAACATGGTAAAAAATGTGACAATGTTTACAATATATATAACACACATCCCAAACCCTCCTTTAAACCACATTACTAAAAAGAGTCCACCCCTGTCACCAAAAATAAAAGATCTGTCGTATCTAGGATAGAAAAGAGAAGGAGGCACATCTTTATTTTAAAGCGACATATATCTACTCGTTTTCAATTTCCAAAGAATTAATTTTAATGAAAAATGATGACTGCTTATTCTTACTGCTTAACTCAGTATTTTTTAGATCTGCGGATAACTTAAAAATCGCCATTTTAAAGTTTGTCGGAGGACAACAGTGGTCTTCAAGTTTTCCAGGCTAGATATGTGATAAAGTAATATTTTCTGCAGCTTTCTGTGAAATTTCTATGTTGGAGATTCCGGATTACGAAACGTAATCATCAATTTTATAGCACTATCAATATGGAGACAGCCATTTAAAAAATTAAGGGATCACAGTGGGTGCATTCTAAAAGATGATAATATTTTATGTGTTTGTTGTAAGAAATTACAACAATATTGTATTGGAAATCGGGTTACTTTGGCAAAGAATTCAAAACATTGACTTTAGCTTTAATTTTAAATGAGTAAAAGAAGCTTTATGAGCTGTGGTAATGACTTGTTTGACTTGTTGAGTTAAGTTCAATAAATCGTACTATAGTCTACATAATAAATCGTACTATAGTCTACATAATAAATCGTACTATAGTCTACATAATAAATCGTACTATAGTCTACATAATAAATCGTACTATAGTCTACATAATAAATCGTACTATAGTCTACATAATAAATCGTACTATAGTCTACATAATAAATCGTACTATAGTCTACATAATAAATCGTACTATAGTCTACATAATAAATCGTACTATAGTCTACATAATAAATCGTACTATAGTCTACATAATAAATCGTACTATAGTCTGCATAATAAATCGTACTATAGTCTACATAATAAGTCTATAGGTCTACATAATAATCGTACTATAGTCTACATAATAAATCGTACTATAGTCTACATAATAAATCGTACTATAGTCTACATAATAAATCGTACTATAGTCTACATAATAAATCGTACTATAGTCTACATAATAAATCGTACTATAGTCTACATAATAAATCGTACTATAGTCTACATAATAAATCGTACTATAGTCTACATAATAAATCGTACTATAGTCTACATAATAAATCGTACTATAGTCTACATAATAAATCGTACTATAGTCTAACATAATAAATCGTACTATAGTCTACATAATAAATCGTACTATAGTCTACATAATAAATCGTACTATAGTCTACATAATAAATCGTACTATAGTCTACATATAAATCGTACTATAGTCTACATAATAAAATACGTACTATAAGCTGCATTAATAAATCGTACTATAGTCTGCATAATTAAATCAGTACTATAGTCATACACTAATAAATCGTACTATAGTTCCACATAATAAATCGTACTATAGTCTACATAATAAATCGTACTATATCTACATAATAAATCGTACTATAGTCTACATAATAAATCGTACTACTAGTCTACATAATAAATTCGTACTAATAGTCTACATAATAAATCGTACTATAGTCATACATAATTAAATCGTACTATAGTCTACATAATAAATCGTACCTATAGTCTACATAATAAATCGTACTATAGTCTACATAATAAATCGTACTATAAGTCCTACATAATAATCGTACTATAGTCTACATAATAAATCGTACTATAGTCTACATAATAAATCGTACTATAGTCTACATAATAAATCGTACTATAGTCTACATAATAAATCGTACTATAGTCTACATAATAAATCGTACTATAGTCTACATAATAATCGTACTATAGTCTACATAATTAATACATCGTACTATAGTCTACATATATAAATCGTACTATAGTCTACATAATAAATCGTACTATAGTCTACATAATAAATCGTACTATAGTCTAATACACTAAATAAATCGTACTATAGTCTTACATAATAAATCGTACTATAGTCTACATAATAAATCGTACTATAGTCTACATAATAAATCGTACTATAGTCTACATAATAAATCGTACTATAGTCTACATAATAAATCGTACTATAGTCTACATAATAAATCGTACTATAGTCTACATAATAAATCGTACTATAGTCTACATAATAAATCGTACTATAGTCTACATAATAAATCGTACTATAGTCTACATAATAAATCGTACTATAGTCTACATAATAAATCGTACTATAGTCTACATAATAAATCGTACTATAGTCTACATAATAAATCGTACTATAGTCTGCATAATAAATCGTACTATAGTCTGCATAATAAATCGTACTATAGTCTACATAATAAATCGTACTATAGTCTACATAATAAATCGTACTATAGTCTGCATAATAAATCGTACTATAGTCTACATAATAAATCGTACTATAGTCTACATAATAGTAGTATGGTCGTAGTATATGGTCTATAATGAAACTTACATCGACTGGTAAGTCGAAACTGAGATTATAGGTACTTTAACTGCCAACTCGCAAAATATTTAGAAAACTGAAAACGTAAATAGATAAGCTGACACGAATCTTGGTTTTTAAGGGTATAAAACAGAGGGGTTTGACTCCACAATTTTCAGGAAATCTCCTTTAAAGTTAAGAAACATCCAAACTGAGCCCAAAAAGTATGTTTCTTATATAAAAAGACGTCAGTCTATGCAATTTCTTTCATTTTCTTTGTTATATATTTTGTTTGCGGAGGTTCAAATTCCCAGTTATGAGGCGATACTTGAAGTGGCATTAAGTTCGTTTACAACGACAAAATATTTTTTGTGAGAGCTGAAGACGTTGTGGGTTTGACCTCCACAACATAAGGCTGTTGTCTAGTTGTAAAATAAAATATACTTTTGCCGAGGATGGTTTCCCAAATCGTGAGGGATGCATAGCTCATACTTTAGAATATTGTTTATCACAAACCTTACTGAGGTTGTAACCTGAATTGCTAGCTAAGACTATGTGTGATAAACGTTTTTTATAAGAACACAGTTTATAAAGCTTTTTACTATCTCGCCTGCGAGGAGTATTCAAATACAGCTGTCCGTCCCAAAATGGAAATTTTTGGCTCTCTGAGCACCGACACGGGAGTAGTCGTGTGTTCGAATCTCATCTTGGTAACTATTTTTTACTTTTTTTTTTTCTTTTTACTATCTCGCCTGCGAGGATAGGTTTCCAACTCGTAACCACAGTTGATAGACAAAAACCTTTTGTCTATCAACTATGTCGTAACTAACTAAATGTCCCAAATGGTCAATTGCAACGTCATAGATTTAAACTTCGTACCTAAACTCTCTAAGTACTTGGAAGTCATCTAAATGACGTTTCAGGCCAAAATTGGTATTTGTTTTCGACAAAATTTGGCACAGTTAACAAAAAAGGTATGCTGAACATAATAGTGACATCATAATTTTGATTTTTGTCACCTAAATGTCATTTTAGGCCAAAATTGGTCCAAAAATTAAAACTACTTTATTTTAGACAAAATCTGGCAAAGTTAACAAAAAAAGTATGCCGAACATGATGGTGACATTAAAATTTTGATTTTTTGTCACCTAAATGTCATTTTAGGCCAAAATTGGTCCGAAATTAAAACTACTTTATTTTCGACAAAATTTGGCACAGATAACAAAAAAAGTATGCTGAACATGATGGTGACATCAAAATTTTGATTTTTTGTCACCTAAATGCCGTTTAAGACCATAAACGTTTCAATCGCGCGACTTTTAACCATGGATGATAGGCTGTATTTTTGTTAGCAGAAATTGTAGAATTGGGTCGCATTGTGGATGTTTCATAGTTGTGCATTTTTAATAGCGAGATAGTTTATGCAGCGCCTGTATCTTGTTCCTTTTGATCTTGAAAGATTTTTCACGGTAATATAAGGAAAAACATTTTCAAATTATCAAAATTTTAAGAAACTGCCGGCTTAACTGGATGCTTAGTTTCCTTTCAAAAAAACGTGTGGAATATATACCAAAAGAAAGCATTTGTACAAATATTGGCCTTAAAATGCTTATTTTAATAATCATCTGCCATTTACCACGTAAATGTAGCTTCTTATAGCATGATTTGTTCCAACAATTATATATTGTATGTTGCTATATTGCAAATGTTTTATTTAGAAAAATATGATGATTTATGAAAGAACTGTAGACTTATGGAAGTGCTAGCACACAAACTTTACACGAGTCTCTAAATAGCAACATGTTTTTGCTAAAGCTATTTGCACATAGCTACTCCTTTTTGTTAGAAAATTTTCGCCATATTTTTGAGTCGTGAGGAGGATATAAATTATTTATATTCACAACTTTGTTTTGATCGTAAGCGAAATAAGTTTCAGTATTTTTAAATGTCACATAATTTATGCGCTAAACCGCCAAAAACTTTACAATCATTTGGAAGACGACCTTCTGTGACAAAAAATTTAAAAGGTGTGCCACCTTCTTTCTCTCCATCCTCCTAGGTCATATAAAGCAAAACAATTCACCATTGCATACCTGGTCTTCTGGATCATCAAAAGGAATGACATGAATAATCTCTCCTTTCTCAAATGAGAGTTCATCTTCATCTTCCGGTGTATACTTATGAGTAGCAATCACCTAAAAAACGGCAAGCTTTAAAAAAATTATTATCCACGGCATAACAAATCAAAAATTAATAAACAAACAAACCTGATACAAGGAGGTGGGTACAATAAGATTGTTTTTATTAGGATTGGTGGGCGATAGATTATTCTTGTATGCTATAACGCTTGATGCTACTCCCTCCATCGTAGTGGCTTCACTTTCTTTAACTTGAGTTGATTCATCTGACGGTGGCGCCTCTGCAGATACAGACGCTACAGCCGGTGGAGGAGGGACAGTTGGCTTGAATTTCGTTTCCTTCGCCTCATACTGTTCTGCACTTGTTTCCAAGTGTGGCTCGGTATTATTATCGGAATTAATGACCGTCGAAGAAACCTAAAGTTAAAGCATTTAGTAATAATTTATATCGCAGTCGCTTCGAAAATGGCTACTTCCCAACGCTAACGAACACACGAAATGAGATACCAGGTCTGCTTACCAAAAAAGCTAACATATTAATTGATAAATATAAAGACGTTCGAACTTACGATGTTTTCGTTGTTCTGAGAACTACTTTCCCTCTCCTCAGTCTTTTTATGGGCGGAGGTTTAGGTCGACTTGGGGAACAGAATTTTGCGTGCTATTTACTGGCAGCGTCGCAGCTTGTGCTAAATGTGCAGGGGGTGGCGGTCGAGGTGCAGGTCTGGCTGGTTGATGTGGCACTTCTATTTGGGGCTCATCTTTTTTTTCATTGTTTATATTATCTTTTTCTGCTTCTGATTCTGCTGTCGTATATCTTGGTATCTGGTTTACTGTCGCTGTGTTTTTCCGCCATCGAGTTTTCGTCCGTCGCGTTTTCTGACGTCGAGCTCTCCCCTGTCGAGTTTTCTGCTGCTTGTTCGTTGCGAGGGGAATCTACAGAATCTACGCTAACGTTTGGATCGTTTCCCGGCACGGCAACGTCATAAAATTGCGCCAGACTACCACTGGAAAGTTTAGTATCAGTATCTTCCTTTTCACTTGTTGTGCCGGTTGTTTCACTGAAAGAAAAGAAGACTATCTTATATACATACATCTCTCTTTTCCAAGATCATTTCTCGCTTCAGGAAAATACGTTAGCAGTGTCATCGAAAAGTTCTTTTCGTGAGAGGCAGTTTTCTCTCTTACGACACCAATAATGATACAAATGTCGCTACAACGTATGGTTCAAAGATAAAACATTCATACAGATACGTAACCAGAATAAAAGATTACAGAAATGTGCTTCAGATTGTTTCGATTAAAACTCAGGAAAGACTAAGCCTAAATTTCAAGAAACGTCATGGCTAAGTTTCAGGCATATTTTAAAAATTTGAAACAACCAACAAATTTGAAAGCAGTTAAATAAAGAAGAGTTATGGGCAATTATCATAAAAAAATGTATTTAGTAGAGAAATAACTCCATACAGGCCAGCTGAGAAAGGCTTTCTCGTACTATATGTGCCAGCCGAAAAGTCTGTGATTAACTGGTCCATAAGGTCATTTAACGAATGTCTAATCTAAAAAAAAAAAACACATCAAGTTTTATAAGCAAGCTTATAAAAATATGGAAGAGTTCTCACTAGCCTGCTTAGACCTAGCAACATGATACACTTACAACGGATGCGTCTCTATGAAAAACCTCTTCCAGTGTAAAGATGCTTTGAAAACAGGAAACGTAAAATCCAATGCGGCTAAAAATAAGAGTGAAGAGTTCTTAACACGGCCCCTTCAATCACCAGTCTTTCTTCACTGCTGAAATCCTGCAACACATTTAATTAGTCTACACAGGTTTTGTTATTAGCAACTTCTTTAAGCATAATTTTGCTAATAAAACGCGTACCATAATATTCAATTTTTTAAGATTTCAGCTTGACACTAAACCTTGGTTATCTAACTTTCCAAACTTTCCAGATCTCTGCGAAATTGCTTAGGTTTCGGCCAATATGCCAACTTTACGTGTAACAATTTTCGTAAAGTTTTCTGTCCGTCAAATAAACAGACCTATATATACCTATCATATAGAGCAGGTAGTTCTTCATACAATTCTGAAGTTAACTCAATAAAAACGTCCTTTGCTTTCTGATATTCCTCCTCTGCCTATAAGAAAATTAGAACAATATATAGTGTTTGCAGAGGGTTGAAAAAGTATACCTTAATATATGAGAATTGTAATACAAGATAAAAAAAGGAAAACTTTGACAACTTTTAAACTGACAAAGTACTGTAATTTTATATTTTAAATAAGAAACATGGCCATTTTAAATCACAGAAATTTCTCTTTATACTTTTATACCAAAGTTGTCACAAAATAATGTAACAAATATAAAAAAATATTCAAGACAAAAAACAAACAAGAAGCACATCAAAGATTTCCTGTTCTTGTTGTAAGTGACAAGTAGCTTGGTCACCAGCTGGGAGGATTCCAACCATCATTGTTCCTTGCTCCCTGCCTCCAGCAAAAATAAAAGTTGCTTCTTGCTCTATATCTCTGATAAAAGGCCGCGTGTCAGCCATTTTACCTGATTTAGTTTCTTCGCATCACTTGATTTTGTTGCACCTTTTGCACGAAGAGTCTAGAGTAAGTGAAAAGTGAAGATAAGGAGGACATACTTTCTTCATAGGATTTTGTTAAATCGTGTGCTAAAAATTTTCAGTTTGTGAAAGTACAACCATTTCACACTTACATCTACAGCATGTCTGGAGTGATCATAATCCACTAGTTTTCTTGCCCTTTTGTGTATCTTATGCTAAAATATGACGTGGATATTTTCATCAATACTTTGAAAAAGAAATCCACCTGTACTAATTAATTTCAGACATAATCAGTTCAAGTTTAAGTCATATTAACATATTAACAGGAAATTCAATATTGACACGTACGAGAGAAAGAATTATGATGACATGAAGGAGGGCATGGAAATGCATGTCATAGTTTTATTCAACGATATATAAAGAACAATCATTTATGTTTTATGTGATCGATTTTTTTTAATTCGTAAAAATTATTAAACAGTCCGTAGTCAGACAAAATGGGAAAAAAAATTTGAAACGTCTAGAAAAGCAGCACCTCAATTTCAATTTTTTGCACGGTAAATGTATGAAATTATCATTATTGGTCTTGTACACACACAGATTGATAAGTAACTTTAACAGGCTTCAAAATCCTAGAGTTTGTGAAAACTATTTTCCTTTGCTATCAACACACCTGATTTAAAAAAACATCTATACATAATAAAAGTACTAAAATAATTATCTTTTGTGACATAATGATTAAAAAGGCAAAAATTCAGAAAAGAAAACATAGATACAATATTAGCAGAACTTAAATTCTTAAATTGCAGTGAATTTAAAAAGAATCTTTCCTGATAAAATTAGTAAAAAATAAAAAGTATTTGACTGGGTTAAGGATACGGTAACCCCCTTTAGGGTCATTTTTTTAAAAAAAAAAATATTTTTTAATTTTGATTCTTTGGCATATTTTCCTGATATTTTTAAAAAAAGAATCAAAAATATTTATTGTTAAGAGGGATAAAATGAGGAAAAATCTATTTTATCTTTTAGTGTTTGCAATAGTGTGCTCAAAGTTTAAAATTCCTTAAATATATTTAATCTGTATGATAATTAAAGAGAGTTATGCAGAACGAATAAAAAATTGCATCTCTGCATATAACATAGGAAACGTTCACACTTTAATAATCTATACAAATTTATTATTAGTTATTATCTATGCCTTTTTAATTTATTTATTTATTTTTTTCATTTTTATCTTGGTATGTTATGTTATCCTGTTGTCTGTTTAACAATAACAAGACCCAAAGTTCTGCGAAAATACTTTACCTTTAATATTAAATAAAATATTCATGAGTTATTAATTATTCATAACGTTTAAGTGGGTGTAACATTTCTTCCTCATGATTTTTGCAGGTAAAAGCAAAGATCTTTGATTTGCTTTTTCTCGAAATAAAATTTTCAGTCGTAACGGTATATATTTTTGTCGAACACTTCCCTCCATCTTGTCGAAATTGTACGAAAACAAGTTTGTTGCGATAATTATGTCTTTGGCTACAGAACTTTGCTTTTTCTAACGCAGAAAGTGAGGAAATATCGAGTTATCGATCTATCATGCTTAGTAGTTATAGACATGGGGGTACGAGCACAGTTTTAGTAAACTAAAACTTTGCTCACACCCCCATGTCTATGACTACTTGTACACCCTTTGGCTTCGCTCTATGACGTCACATGTAAAACTGTGCTCGTACCCTCATATGGTGTTTTGGAGATATTACAATACATGTATGGCCATTTACGTGTAAAGTGCTATTTTTTGCTGTTTGGGAGGGTCTGCAAGTGTATGTTTATGGTGTTGCCAAGGGTCAGCAAGAGTACATTTTTTCAGCCTGTAGTATTATCTGTATATACAAATTTTTGGATTATTACGATTTTATAATTTGATGTATATACAATATATGGTATAGAAAAAGTTTAAATGTTGTAATGTCCATATGCATAACTATTTTTGCCATCTTCCAGAATATATCTCTTGTCATCAAAACAACTGAGTGATATCTTGTTTATCTCATAACTTCCCAACATATGATTTTGACTTCTGATGGTTTTCATTTTATGGCATAACTGTTTGTTTTCAAATAATACATTCCTATAGTCTTCATGTTTGATTATATTTTTGATTATGTTCTTTTTAACACCTTTAGCAGTTTTACCACATTTGTTGTCATCTTTAATATAGCTATACATTTTTGATTTCAATCCCACGAATTCAACTATTGGAACACCTGCTGCCTCATCTTTCATTTTACCAATAATTTTCTTATTTAATGTATTATAAAATGGTGATGTTTCTTGGTAGTCACTATTGTCAAATTTATCTTTATCCTTCCAGAAATCCATATATGCATCATCTGTTGTAATTTCATATGTTAGGGAATCAGTATCTGTGAATAGTAGTTTCGCATTATTTTTGTATTTCTTTTTTATATAATTGTAGTGGAAATCATACATCAATGTTTTGGATAAATCGAGAATACACATTCCTACATATGCAGGTCTGTTGAGAGTTAGTGTCTCCTTAATTCTATGTACAGCCACAAGGTCCTCATTGAATATTTTTGATGATTCAAAGGTTGGTTTGGATGTTAATTTCATTAGTTTGTCCTTATTGGTTACAAGTTCTACATTTACACGTTTTCTTATGTTTTCCATAGTTTTTTCAAATACACTGTTATTCATAAGTTTGAAGAAATCTTTTTCAAAAGCATTTTTGCAATTAGTTCTTTTATTAGTATTGAAATCAATATATTTTTTCAACCATGGGCTCTGATCAAATTCTAATACACGATGTACTTTTTTGATTGATTGATTGATTGATGTCAATGACATATATAATTGTAGATTTCGATAGTGCAACACGTATTTCTCTTTTTTACCTAATGTTGGTATTAATTTATTTACATCACCTACTGATATTTTATATTGTTCTTGGATTTTTTTACAATAGTCTGATAACATATTTTTGGTAACATTCATTTTCTCTGGAGCCAGTGGATAATCATTATGTAGATCATGTAGTTCTTTTGGATATTCTAAATCAACTTCTAATATTAGTCCTTTACCACTTTCTGGTTTATAATCAGCTAGATTACATGTTTTTATTTCCTTTTCTTTTAACCATCTAAATCCACCAGTTGGTAGATATTGTGACATCCGTATAGATTGTTAGCATCCAAATACATTAGATACTTCGATGGCATATCCTTATCATAATTGTTAATGTACTTATTATTGGCCTTACCATATCTGTTAGCAATATATGATACACCACCTCTTAATCCCTTTTCAATAAATAAAAACATGTCAACATCTGTCATCAATTCAAGTTCTACTTTTGTCATTTTCAACATTGAATCCCAAGATAATCTTGGAGATGTATAATAATGGCATGGATCCAATTTATAATATTCTAAACATGTACCCCTAAAGTTTTCAAATATATCTGCCAATAGTAGTACATCCGATTTTAGATACAGGTCATGGTATTCTCCCATTGTTTTCAATTCAAACTTCTTCCAAACTGTTTTAGCATGCTTATATTGCTCATCGGTGATATATTCATCAATTAGTTGACTGTAAAAATCTTTTTGATACGTTAATTGTTTCTCATCAAATTTCATAAATGAATCCATATAATCGTAGGGATACACACCTTTTTTAGTCATTAGTTCAAATTTCTTTTTATCACCAAATTCCTCTTTCGTATATTTAAATGATGTTTTTGGAAGGTTATCTGCTAATTTTTCCCAACTAGAACTCATAAACTGGAAACTATCAATAAATTTCAACTGACTACCTAACATGAATGCCATATATTTTTCCATATTGTTTGAAATTACGTTGGTGTCCATTTCTTTGAGTTCTCCCCATTTATTTTTATACGAATGTTTTTTAATGATTTTACCAATCTGTTGCATAATAAAATGGCTATCATATCCTCTCAAATTATGGAAAACTACTGGTACTTTGTCTGTTAATCTATAACTTAAATTACAATCATTATGTGCTGATCCTCTATATCTACCTGTTACATGGCAATGATCTCTAACTTTGATATCTGTCTCAATATATTTTTGATTACATATGTGGCAACTATCTGCTGTTTTAAAATTTTTGATATCGGTTTTTGACATTATCATATCCTGTTTAAAATGTTTGTTTTTAATGTATTTACAATATTTGGCTTCCTTTATCATTTCTTCCATAAATTTGTATACAGCATCTGGACCCCTATATATTTTCAATGGTTTGCTATATTTGTCATCATATCTACATACCACCTTATAACCATATCCACAATCCACATGTTTCTGGTATGCTTCTGTGTATGATTTACTGTTTTTAGGTGCACATCCATGTACTTTCTCAGTGATGGCTTCAAAATCTGCATATATTATAAATAAGTGCCTCTAATTGTTTATGATAATTTTGGAATTTTAATGTGTTCTCACCTGGTGCTGGCATATTTATGGCTTGTTTACCATTTATCACCATACAAATTTCAATATGATTGTCCAATATTTCTTTAGTAGAGAAACATTGTAGACAGTACATGCAAAAGTGTTTTCTTTCCCTATGTTTTGTTTTGTTATACATGAAGCTGTTAAAATCATCAATTAGTACATAATGTTTGTATTCATCCTTTGTTATTAATAGTAGGGACATACTATCATCATACTTCTCTTTTGATATATATATTGGATATGGTTGATTATCCTCATAACCGAATACATTTATTCTGATATTGTTCTGTTTTTCAATTTTATTATACTGTTTAGTGGTTACAGGAAATTCAATACCATCATAGTTCAATTCACGTACATATTTTCTATTGGATTTTTTAATTCTCTGTGGATTCCTGTCCTGTTTGTTCAAATGCCTGATATGGCACCATCTAAAACATGCATCATCTGTATTTTGCATATTGATTAGTCCCTTTGAACTATTTCTTAATTCTTCTGGTAGTTTTATATAATTTGATCCCTTTAATGGATCATATAATGTTAAATTTAAAAAATGTGAATCTACTGATTCAATAGTCCATCCAGATCCTTCAGAAATCCATTGGTTGATAAGATTTATTATTTGTTGGGATGATAGATTTATAGCATAATTGATATCATTTTCATTTATGACAGTGTGTACCCTATTTTTGAAATATGCAGTTTTAAACACCATATCATTTGCATTAAGAGGCTTTACAAATGTTATTTTTAATGTTTCCACATATTTGAAACCTTTTAATTTCACCAATTCTCTATTTAAAATACCAGATATATTATTTCTTGTGGATTCTAATTGTTTTAATGGATCCATATTATTTTTAATTCTAACCTCAAATGATTTGGTTGACTTCTGAAATGCACTACTAAGTTGTATTATGGGTGCTGGTACAGGTTTTCTGGGTACTGGTGTTGGTTTAGTGGGCCCAGGTACTGGTGTTGGTTTAGTGGGCCTGGGTGATGGTACAGGTTTAGTGGGTCCTGGTGCTGGTTTATTAAGCTTTTTATATGCAGGACCATCTATCTTGATCCATCTATTGGTCTTTGGGCTTCTTATATACCCAGGTTTCTCATCAGTGGTTTTAATAACACGTATTAAATTAATTAGCTCATCCTTGCTTAATTTTTGAAGATCTATATCATTCATCATTATATAAGGTTTGGAAATTATTTTATTCATTTTATACTTTAATAAAGTGGTATTTCTTTAAGTCTGTATTGGTTTTTTATATGTAAGTGCGTTTCATCAGATATAAATATATACAACAAATATATGTATATCTATTCAATTTACTACATGTATTTTATGAATGTGCTTCTGATGACTGTCTAATGTTTCTTGTGATTTAAATGTTCTATAACAATATTCACATTTGATTCTCACTTCATAGAAATATTTAATGATCTCTGTTATAATTTCATCATAATCATTGCTTACCAGTATCTTATATCCATTTAATTTATATTTATGTAACATGACTCTCTGATTATTAGTTAATTGGCCATTTCCCTTTGGTGTTTTAAACTCAATTACAAATCCTTTTCGTTCCCCCAAGATTTGATGTCATTTAGTGTGGTTTTATCTTCTGATTCAACATGATTCCTTATAGCCTTGCGAGTATTTGTATATTCCAATATATTGGCAATTACTTTTGCTTTGAACCAAACAATGTCATTAACATTAATAACATTTAATTTCACATCTTCATAAATAAATATATCTCCCATAATAATAATTACTAATAATGTTATTTTCTTAAGTATAATCTTTTAAATACCACCAATCGGTTTATTGTATCCGATTAAAAATATGTAACATCTGCATTCACTGCATAATGCCCAATAGATAAAGTTTCCACCGATTATTCTATAATACGGTTTTACATCATTGGATAGCCTACGACATTGATTACAATAACTGTAAATACAATAGTCTTCCATAAAACTATAGATTATTATTTCTTTCTTTTTTCATACCAATAAATACCACCACCAACCATAGTCATACTAGCAACAATAAATCATAATTCCCTATATTTCTGTGATTCTGATGGTTTATAGAAGTCTGATAATTTAGGTTCTGGTGGTAGTTCTGGAAGTTTTGTACCAGTAAGAACATAATATCTCTTCATTGCAAGTCCTAAGTCATTAAACCTTTTTTCTGATAAGTTTTCCTTTCTTATGTCATTATTTATGTAATCAATTCGTTTTTGTCTTTTTTCAGCCCATGCTATTTGAGCCTTTTGCATTGTTTCAACTGCTAAGTCATGTCTTTTTCTCTCTTCATCACTTCCCCTTAATGTACTAAAAAGGAACTTACTACCCGAGAAAGCAAGCGCATTCACCACAGCACCAATACCCATCATTGCTAATCCAGCCATCTTATATATTATCAGGAATTATTTTTTGCTTCACTAGATAGTCCTTGGTCATATCAGCAGCAGCAACAACAACTACCAATTTAACAGTATCCTCTATATCAAATTTACTAAGAGATGGTGGTGTCATTTTAAACATTGATTTTCCTAGCATTGTGTATTCAACGGCTAGTCCAGAAACGACAGCTCCATGATACAGGCTTTCTTTTATATTTTTAGTGTAATCCGTAGTACTCATTATATATTATGGTATAGAAAAAGTTATTCCATACTAAAGATATCTTTACTAGGTTTTTTGATAACTACCTTTGACCGTTCTGGTTCTTCAATTGACTGTGGTTTGTGTTGTAATACTGGTATTTTCTTTTTTATTTGGCTATACGCAATATATGATGCACCCATTAACAATATGCCTGCACCAACAACCACATACTGGTAATTATTTGTTTTGTTTTGTTTTTCAACATGGTGTTCTTCTTGCTTAGTTATACTATCATTGAGTCTCTTTAATTCTTCTTTTTTACGACGATTATGTTCAACAAGCTTTTTACCCTGTTCAACTCTTAGGGGATTCTTCTGTTTTGTTACTTTCTGCTCCTCCACTACTGTTGCTACTGCTGTTGTCGGTTCCACTATTTGCTGCTCTTCCATTATTACTACTATTAGTGCTAGAATTTTTCACATAATGTCTACCTGTAATCATGGCTACACTAACTGGCGCTAGCATTGCACCAAATTGATAGTACATATCACAAGTGAATCTCTGTAAAGCAGTATTAAGAAATGGATCATTCTCTACATCATCATTTAGTTCATTTTTATTTTCCATACCTAAAGCCCCACATGCTATATTAGAATATAAACCAATTAATGATTTTCCTAATGATTTAGTCATCTGGCCACTTAATTAGCTCTCATATCTTGTTGACATATTATTGATCTCATCTGCATTCATCTCCATTATTTGTTGTTCAGTGTATTCTTTACTTAGATGTTGTTTAGAATTAGCACACAATTAATCAGTCTATTCCTTTTTTCAGGATCCACTTCATCCATTGGTTCTTCAATTAATGGATGTTCTATCTTTTTCTTTCTTCTAACATTTCTTTTAGGTTTTATTTCTTTGGCAACATTCTGTTCTAAATTAGTTAGTTGATCAAGTATCTTAGAATCCATTACTATATTTATATAATAGAAAATCTTACGCAACCTATAACATGGATATATAATTGCAAAAATAATTGCTAATAACAAAATGAAGTTAACGTATTCAATCATTATATTATTAATTAACAAAATTATAACTAGCGTATAACTAGTGTATCAACAAATTTTAGCAGGATTTTAACAAATAATAACTAGTTGGTTGGTAACACTTCAGTATAAGTTTAGAATATGGCAGATTTTGCAGGAGTGTTTTTAATCTATCTCGTTCATTCTTATCTGGCACGACATCATTCTCTCTTAAACAATCTTCAAAACTATCTCTATCTTTGGTGAAGAACAAGCAAAGCCATTTAACTTGTTCTCTAACGTCTTTTGAAACTGAATTATACTTTTGTGTTAATACCCATAGGGAGTGATTTCTATGTCTACCAGAGAATGCAAGTTCTGATAATGCATCACGTTTTTTATTTATTTCACCTTCAGCAGAACAATCATCAATTATAAATAGTGTTTCGTGGCCCTTAAAATTATTGGTAAATAGTCTAATCCATTCATTTAATTTACATTCTACATCAGAAACAATAAATACACTGTCATCATCCAGTAACCACTTTCTTGATAGGTACGTCTTATTATCTAAAACTGTTAAACATAGAATAATAATGTATTCAAAATGGTGCTTATATTTAGTTTCAAGTAGTTTTAATAAGTATTCGGTTTTACCACATGCGGTTGCACCAACAAACATTGCACTATGAGGAAATTTTGGAAAGTTCATTATATATTTAGTACATAATATTAACAAATGCGCCATTTAAAATGTTAATTTGGGCATCCATAAATAGATAGATATAACACTGCAGATTACCACCAGCTCCAGCCGTCTTTGTAATAGCAAGATTAATACCTTCTGAAGCATTTTCAATACGTCTACCTTTTCCATGTAATGTTTTTGTTTCGCATTTTCAACAACTCGTTTTAGAACATATAGCTAATATTTTTCACTACTTGATCTCTTCTATAATTCTCTTTCTAATACTTTTGTGATTGTGATGTACTATATTATGAACTGGCTTTCGTTTTTTGTTGTTTTTTTTGTTGTTTTTTATACATTAACCTTTATGCACATACGAATATCATATGTTATTTCAGGAGAAGAGCCATTTTGTACAATTCTGGAGCTGAAATATAACCGTTATTATTATTATTATTATTATTATTATTATGTGTTATCATCGGAAGATCTGAAATCCAACCACAATCCAAATTGTTTTGTATAATAATCTACCATTCTCATATCAAATACATTTAACTCATGTTGTGCTGAGCCATGTTGTTTTAATCTACCAGCACCAAAGTGTTTCTTGATTTCATCCCATTGGTGATAGCTTTTCATCCCCTGTGCGTATAATTGATTAGATTTTCCCTCGACGGCTATCTCAACATTAGTAATTTTAGGGTTGTAGAATTTTTCAGTGTCTCTTGCCCAATCAGTCTCTTTTGTAAACAACATTAGAATACCTTTTAGACTCTTGGCTGGTGTGTTGAAATTCATATTCCATACCGTATCACCATCTTTTAGAACAACATGTCTGTGTCTTAAAATTCGATCATACAAAATACTCGTCCTCATATATTCAGTTTTGACATCAGATGCCAATCTTGAATTAGAAATTACATCAAACTCCAATGAGATGTTGCTAATTGTGTATGTGTCCGTTTTATCACTCTTAATCACTTTATTGTATTCATTAAATGTAAGTTCGTAAGAAAGCCTACCCACTAGTCCAGACTGATAGAAGGGCATAGAACTTTCCAGCATTTCAAAGTCTAGTGGAATACAAAACTTATTACCAAATGCTGTAGATATTGCTTCATCTCCAGTATTGGCCGCTTTGTCTCCTGCACCAATTCGATATTTAATAGCATTTTCAGTTTGTCCATTTCCTTTGGTAACAATACCTTGAAATATAGCATTTCGTCTTTCAGCATATGCCATCCATAGGTCATAATATGTGTCAAGTGTGTCACTATCATCAATACTAAGTATTTCATTACCCTCGATTTTTATAACTTTTTTCTTAATAATGGCCCTTCCAATATTTTTAACCAATGTTCTGTTCAAATCATCTGTTGAATTAAGAGTAATATCAAATGTTAACCTGGTTGTTGACATCATTAGCTTCCAAATTTGGAAACCGTACATTTAACATCTCATTTACTCCAATAGTAGTTGGATTATTAGTGACTACAAATTTTTGTCTATTCCCTTTAATTCCAAAAGCATTTCTAAGTGATCTATTAGGATTTAGTTTTTCTCCTGTGGTTGTCATTATATATTTATCCAATAGAAAAAGTTACATAATATGAAGAACAACCGATGTACGTAAATTACTGTTTATAATATTTCTGTCATTATCTCGTAGCTCAACTTTAATATAATCTATTATACCATTTCTCATAGTTTTGTATTGAACATTAGTTGGCTCGAATATTATTGTATCACCAAATGAAACATCTTTTGGTGTGTATCCAGTATGAAGGGTATTGGATGGAATCCCATTATGGAGGTTATCTGTTGTAGAGAGAGTATCAGTGGAGAAAGTAAATGATTTTTTAGATAGCAGAAGATCAACGTAATTATCATTATTTACTCCTAATATGTTGTGAAGATAGTAATCAAACTTTTTTATTCCACCTCCAATTATAGATTTTCCAGTTAATGTACTTTAATTTATTCTACTGCTGATATGTCTTAAAATATCATTAATACTATAGAACCCTTTTTTAACAATAATGTGTGTATCGTTTTTTAGATACATCTTCTCGTCTTCTTCAATGTTGTAAAACGTGTAAAACAAACGTGCTCTAACTAAACCAATTCTTTTACTATTATTTCTATTGTCGATAGGTTTTTGCAAATCGATACCTTTTGAAATGTCATCTATTACAATATACATTTTCTAAGTTATATAATATAATGAATAGAATTTATAAATACGATCCTAAAATATCCGGGTTTTATGAACCAAACGGTGGAAAATACCTACAACGAATCAAAGCGAGTGATTTATACATACAGAATATAGTGGTTGCAGAGAATGTAGGCGATATTGAGAGTTTCCATAGTAAGTTTCCAAACATATTTACCAACTATGAGGTAGGAGCAGTCAGGGCAGGAGATCAAACATTTAAGAACTGGAAAACCAACCCATTCAAACTATGGCAGACCCAATTAAATTTTGCAGTATTTCTATCAACAAGCGTATGTGGAAAATGCCTGGGTGATAACCCAGGCATTTAAATTCAGATCACCTTTTGGCTAAAAGCATATACACATTCCATGTTTATTATCACATTAGAAGGATATTCAAAATACTGGAAGTCTATCTACCATATCAACAAGGGTTTTCCGCTAGTAATAATACATTCACTAGGGATAAATATCTGCAATTGTGTAGAGAATATGGTGTTGACAGCAATTATAATACATGGAGAAATGAAAACTATATGAGTTCATACCAAAGTAAGAGACCAGAATATAACAACACACCTGGTGATTCATATTATGATTCCAACAGTATTGCTAGATGGATTATAGAACATTCGAGAGGTTTAACAACAATTGGCGTACAGAAATTAAGTGAATCCGTGAGAGCCTACTCTTATCTTCTACTAACATCCCAAACGTCTACAAGATCAAGCATTTTAGGTAATACAGGTCCAGCATTAGATTGCCAGCAAGTGTTTCTAAATAACTTTGAAAACATAATTAATAGATAATGTGGATATAGCAGAAGACATTAAAAGATTCCAGGATACACTACAATATGCTAGAAGTAAAGTTGATTATGTTGTTGGTGAGAATGTGTATATGTTACCAAGTGATATGAACCTTAGAATTGGGAAAGTTAATAACTACAACAATGAAATCCTAGTATCGAAATCAGACTTTGGCTTGGGTACTAATCTTAAAGTTAATACAGAAAAGAAACCGGATCTAAAACCTATGCCAAAAGAAAAGAAACCAGATCCGACTACACCAAAGAAGAAGAACCCAGATCCTATACCACCAAAGAAGACAGATCCTACAATTCCAAAGAAGAAGACTACTGATAATACAAAATCAGAAGTACCGACAGGTGAAATAACTCATGAGGAGGAGAAAATAGCTGTAATTTTAACTATAACTACTGTGTTTTCAATATTGTGGTATATATTTTAGATAGATTATCCTCTTTTTCTTGTCATAAAGTATGTATAGATTAACACACCTATACCTGTAATAAGTGCCCATACATTTTGTGATAGCCATCCAATGGCATCCTTTGCTCTATTTAGTATCCATGCGACCACGGATCCTATTATACCTGGTAGTGCTGCTGCTGCTTTTCCTGCTAATTTACCAAGTAGGCCAGCGAGTGCTTTCAACTTGTTCTTTATCCATTCCTTGGCACCTCCTTTACCACTAGGTTTATCACCTCCTCCACCACCGGCTGCTGCTGCCGCTGCTGCTGATCCACCACCTGGTAATAATGCTTCAACGAGGACGCCAATAGCCATACCAAAGGCTGTTAGAATTGATACTATTGTTACACCTTGTTCACGGAAGAGGTTTTTAATCTGTTCGCCTATTATACCGGTTTCCTTATCTAAAAAATGTGAAAGTGACTGTTTAATTTGTTGTATTTGATTTAAATATTCATCTTTTAACTCACTTAGATCCTCATTACTTTTCCTAAGATCTTCATTTTCTTTATCTATTCTAGCTTTGACTTCCTCCATCTGAATATCAGTATAGCTATCATCACCTTCCATTACCTTATACTTTGCAGACTCCATCTTTAGCCTATTTTTGGTTTTCTTTATTCTATCATATAGAGCTTTAAATCTATCTATGAGTTTCTTAAATGCACTATTTCTTGATTTTAATCCATTATTTAGTAGAGATGTATTTTCATCACCAAAGGATATATCTTCACCACCAAAGGATGTGTCTATAGTATGTGTAAAATCATCTACTCCTTTCGATGCCTCTGATGCTTTTTGAAACTAACTAAGATCCATATCAATGTTAATATCAAAGCCTTTATTATCATGGCCTGATTCTAATTTATTAAAATCTCCCTGTAGTTTAGTAGCCTTATTACTTAATTCTTCTTTTGCTGATTTAGATGATTTCGGGTTAAAGCCAATCTCTCTTAATAAATCATCGCCAAATAATTCACCATATTTTATAGCCGTTCTAAATTCTTTTTTATCTGTTAATAATAATGTACTTTTACTATTTTCATAAATAAACAGTAAATTTTCATTATTATCCTTAATTTTATTATACAATTTTTTAGCAGATTCTACATCTTTAAACTTCACTTTTTGATTTTGTCTTATTTTATTATATTCTTTATGCAGTATCGATACTATCTTTTTAGACATCCTAATCTTTTCATTTTCAATTACTTCATTAATTTTCTTAATCTCATTCATCAATTCTTCCGTATCAGTTATTTGCTCTTCTGACATTTTACCTTCATCTATATTTTTTAAACTTGTTTCTAATTCATTTTGCCGTTTATATGATTTATAAATATCTATTACATTATCATCATAATCTTTAGCTTTATTAAAACTTTCATTAAATTCATCATTATCTAATGGTTCAAATCCTTCTGCCATTGTATAATATATAACTAGAATAATTTATTTTACATATAATATAATGAAACAAATCATATGCTTTGAATATAGTGGTGAAGATTGTTCAGACGTTGAAATAGTAAAACTATTGAATTGGTATAAATATTACCATAAGTTGTACATATGCTACAAATGGAAATATAAACGTACTAAAAAACTAAAATTGGTTCTAAACATGGTTAGTATAACATTAATTGTTGTTGGTGGGATTTCTGGAACAATAACCGCAAATGCCATTATATTGGGAACTATAAGCGGTGTTGGTGTCATCATACAGGGATATATGACGAAAACAAATATTACTAACAAGGTTGAGATGTATTAATTTGCATACACATCATACAATAAGGTTCTTACCCAAATACAATCATTTCTAAATGGAATAAAATATGAGGATACTACATTTCTATCAGATATGGTGATATTAGATGGTATTATTACTGACCTATGTCCACCAATCAATGGTATGAGTAACAAGTATGAGAAGATTTATGGTCTATAGATATTATACTCCATATATTATAAGAATGGATAAGATTTATTACTCTGATACTGGCTACTGGAGAGGTAGAAGTGCAATAAGTAAGTTGGCTAAAAAAGCTGGTACAACCAATGAAGAAGCAGAAAAATGGCTACTAAAACAACCACTGTATCAAATATATCTACCAGCACCAAAGTATGTCCCGAGACCCAATTCCTCATTTTCTATTTATGCTACACCCAATGATATTCACCAGGTAGATGTCTTGTATCTTCCACATGATAAGTACAAAAGAAAAACATATAAGTATGCTCTCTGTGTTGTGGATGTTGCTAGTAGGTATAAATCAGGATATCAACTAACTAGCAAAAGCTCAAAAGAAACTGCTGAAGCCTTTGATTGGATATATGTTAATACTGAACTAAAATTCCCCAAAACATTGATTTGTGATGCTGGCAAAGAGTTTTACGGTGATGTTACCAAACTTATGAACAAGCATAATGTCATAATACAACGTGGTGATCCTAGCCAACATAGAAGTCAAGGTATTGTTGAACGATTTAATAAAACATTAGCAGATAGACTATTTAGTTATCAATACCATAAGGAGTTTGTAGATCCATCAAAAAGTAACAGAGAATGGGTTGGTAGATTGCAAACGGTAGTTAGTGCATTGAATAACGAAAAAACCAGACTAATTGATATGAAACCAGTAGATGCCATAAAGCATACTTCAATAAAACAGGGATTTTCAAAGCCCATCAAAAGTGATAATAAAACATTGCTAGATGTTGGTACCAACGTTAGATATCTATATGAGCCTGGTGAATTGGAAGGACAAATTTATAAAGGTGAAAGACGAAAACGATCTACTGATCCAATATGGTCGGTGGACGTATATAAAATAAAAGATAGATACATTAAACGTAATCAACCAACGTTATATTATTTGGATGGTGGTCCTAAGAGATCATTTGTTTCTGAAGAGCTTCAGCTCATTTGGAATCCTTAGATATTAAACCCCGTATTCTTTCTATTTCCTTTTGCCTAGATTGTGTTTTTAATTGTGGAATTATTTTTGCATAATCATTCATACAAAGTGTTTGGAATATCTTTTTTAGTGTAAAGTAATAGTTTATAAAACTCTTTTTCTTATTTGGTTTGTACTTATTGTATAGGCGACTTATGACAGTAAATAGATGTTGTGCTCGATTACGTTCCTCTATTGTTAGATGTGGAAACGGTTGATTCATTAATGTGAAATAAATGTAAAATATACTATTTTTATAGGACATCTACTTGTTCTTCTTTAATAGTGATTCTAGTATGGGGATACTCAATGGTATAACATAATTGTATACTAAATTGTCTGTATTATTAATCTGACTCCATAACGTTTTTATCACATCATCAGGTACCACTTGATCTTGCATACATATGAACTGTTTTAGGATAACAGTGAAATTCCCACCCCTCTTGTATATGCACTTCTTACGAAATGTATAACGTTCAAAAAAAATTTATATAAACTGGAATATCACTAACTACACCACATTTTGGACAAACTAGTGTCGATGATGTTATGCTCTTAATCTTATCCGCATCACATGCACAATCTATAATATCTTTATCATCCTTATCATCAGTATCACCAAAATAATCATCCATATGATACCCCATATAATCAAGTAAATCCTCATCACCTAATTCCAAAATTTCTCTATCTGTAAGTTTATTCATTTATACTATACATACATGTTATTTCTTTAAATCTATTCAATTAAACTATGACGTCACAACTACCATTATAAAATTTGAACTTTTTCTATACCATATATTGTATATACATCAAATTATAAAATCGTAATAATCCAAAAATTGGTATATACAGATAATACTACAGGCTGAAAAAATATACTCTTGCCGACCCTTGGCAACACCATAAACATACACTTGCAGACCCTCCCAAACAGCAAAAAATAGCACTTTACACGTAAATGGCCATACATGTATTGTAATATCTCCAAAACACCATATAGGTACCCCCATGTCTATAACTACTTGCTTAAAAATAGATAAATCAGTTATAAAACAGCTATTGTAACACAAAATATGCTATATTTTCGGAACCACGTGTTGTTTTGAGTAAAAAAAGCAAAGTTTTTTAGAGCTGAATAAGAGCTTCGCAATCATATTTTTTTCAACGAACAAAAATTTTACTGAGGGGAGTGTTCGACAAAATGAACTGGAAGGGTGAATTTTTTAATATAATTTTTTTTCTCCTTTTTGGATTTTTTTTATGGAAATATTTTATCATCACTCTAGAGATAATTTATTTGGCTTTCAGAATACATATATTTGTTAGGGTTAATATAGCGAGCAGAGGAGATATTTTAAATATACTGAGTATGTGTCTCAGGGGGTTACCGTATCCTTAATCTTTCCTGATAAAATTAGTAAAAAATAAAACTAGGCCTGATTTTCCAGGTGTTTCAGGCTTTTCATGTGTACAGAAAACCTTATATGTGACAATTCCAGGGAATTTGATAACAAGCTATATTTTCACTTATCGATGTGCTTTATGGCTATATCGCTAACAGTAGCAGGATTATCGATAAATGTTAATATCTATTGGAAATTATCGCTAATTATAGCTAAGGCTATTTATCGCTAAATTTATCGCTATATCTCTTACAAATTTATCACTGCATAAATTATAATCATGAAATGGCAGCGTTAGCTGAGAAAAACGCTAGCTATGTAGCTTTGTTTTTTTTCAGAATAAAACTATGTAGCCAATCAGGGACTTTGGGGATATTTGACCTGTGTTATTTTCTTCTTTCTAGATTATTATTAGATAAAGAAAGCAATCAGAAGATTCAACAATGACCAAGAAAGTTTAGCTAGTTACCTTGATTTCTAGCTAGGTTTAGTCAGGATAATTTTTATATTTTACAGGATCATGATCTAGAGAATAAAGCAAGAGGATAGCCGTCGAACATGTGGATAGTTATGTGTTTTGTTTACTTCAACAAGGCGCGCGTTTTATGTAGTTCTTACTCTAGGAAACTGTATCACTTTTTCTTTTCAAAACAAAGTTTGTAACAAAATCAGTAAACCAAGGAATTTAATAGGGCGCACGTTTCATGTACTCTTTGTTACAAATAAATAAAATGTGTCACTTTCTATCCCAGACAAACTTTGTAACAAGGCTGGGGAAGGGGGCATTGGCTATTTTTCTTTCATAATGTAAAGAGTCATCCTTAAAGAACGACCAAATTTTTTTAATTTTTTTTTGGGGGGAGAGGGTCTTTGTATTTTATTGATTTCGTTGTCTTTTGGGGGAGAATAGAGGATTATACAAATTGTTTTGTTCTCAATTTACATGAGAAGCACGTTAAATGGAAATCTTAGTGGTTTTTTTATATTAATTTCATAGGGAATTCTTCTGCTAAGCTTCAAGAATGGAAGAGAATATCAAGACGGACATGGGGAGGGGATGTTACCTTTGAACCCCATGGCAACATAGTTGTTTTTCTAATTTAAGAAACACGTTTATAAAGAACACAATACTGACACTTTACGTCCTTTTAACTGAACATGTGTTAAGAACATTTAGAAAATTATATTTTAATTTTTCAGGGCTCTGTCTAATGGTAAAAACAAAAGAAATGCTTTCATCCTTATTGAAGGTGAAAGTTAAGTACTCCTTTTTAATAAGCTCAATCAAAAATATTTCTGTACAGTGAAACAAGTTTAGTTTAATCTTAATGCTCACACGCGATTAAGAATGAAATTTTTAGACAAACATGAAAACCTTATTTATGGTTAATTTTGGCAAAAATTAATTAACTAATATTTGTAAATATATTTTATCAATTTTAAGGAAATGTGAAAAACCATATTTTTAGCTAATTTTGAAACCAGAGGCTGCATGTGGGACCAAATAAAATTTGTAGATAATGATCTGCAATAATATTTTAAACCATTTATAGAAAAAAGCAATGTAACACAAGTTTAGCCTCGAAGTAGCTAGATTACATGTGCCAAATATTGGGCTGTTTGCTTAAAATAGAACCGTTATTTTTTTTTCTGAAAAATCTAAGAATGTCACTTTCTACTAGCCTTTATTGAGAAGAACTTGGTGAAAAAAATCTGATGAACAAATAATAATGATCAAATTTCCCTGCATACAAGACCAAATAAAATTTGTAGATAATGATCTGTACTAAAAATTAATGATAATTTTTAGAGCAAAACTCATGAAACCCTTTTTTGCCCAAAATGGTGCGATTACGATTTTTTTCATAAATCCTAGAAAGTTACTTCCTAGTATATATTTATAAATAACTTGGTGCAAAAAATCAGAAAATCGTGATGAGCAGATCTAGAGAAAAGCTTTGATGTATTGAACAGACCCTAATTTATAGGTAACTTCACTATCACATGTGACCAAAAAGAACAGGCTAAATTTATTTTTTCGGTCAAAACACATTACTATAAATATGTGACGATTCCAGGGAATTTGATAACAAGCTATAATTATCGATAGCTATTTAGCGATAATTCATGAAAAAAAGAACATAATTATCGATAAATAAAATGGATTAGCGATAAGGCCAATAGCGATAAATAATGCTGAGCTATAATTATCGCTAATTTGATTTGCTTTGTCAGCAGATTATCAATAATAGCGCAATATGGCTGACGCATGCATTGTATAGCTAATTATGTGGAAATCAAGTAAGACAACATTCTTTTAATGTTAATTAAATAACTTGCAAAACAGCAAAAATGGTTTGCTTGATTTTTTCATAAATTGTATTAATATTCTTTTTAGAATTGTGAATATAATTTGTTTGATCGCTGTAAAAAATAAAACATTAATCTCTTTTAATTTTTTTTGTTCTGCAAAATACCGCACGATGTGAACATCCGGCGCTGTCCAGACCACTTTTATTTTAGATTCTTCTTTTAAACGCAATGGCTGCGCTGGAATAAAACCTTATTAAATGAACTTACTACTTTATAACAAGTAAGAAACAAGTTTCTTTTTGTATAAATGTCTATGCCAATGAATTTACAGCTTTTTTAAAACTAAAACAAGTCTGGGTTAGGGGAGATGATAGCTAGCATCTAACAGTTGCATTGGAATAATTATAGTTGCGATTGTTCAATTTGCCAAACTTTGAACAAAAAGCAGGGACAAAACCTTATTGAATTAGCTAGCTAATTAACAAGTTTCTTTTTGTATAAAAGTCCACGCCAATGAATTTATAGCTTTCTTAAAACTAAAAGAAGTCTGGGTCAAGGGAGCTAGCTAGCTAGCCTCTAGCTGTTGCTTTGGAATAATTTTAGCTGTGATTGTTTAATTTGTCAAACTTTTAGTCAGAAAAATTATATTATATCAGCAAATAAAATAAGAAAATGCTGCTTAAATGCAAATTGATACAGCCAAATTAGGGGGTGATTTTGTTTTGTGCCATTAAAGCCCTGTTTACACAAACCACACAACATACAAAACAATACTGAAAAGTCCTGTTTTTTAACCATGTTAGATTTTTTTCACTGCTTGCATGCCTAGAGATTTTTTTTATATTACACAAAATTGCAGTATCAAAAATATCATTTTTAGACACTGACACAATATACTAGTGCGTGGTCATTCTGTAATTAATTTTTCCCACACCTGTTGAATTACTTAACTTTTTAATATATTTTTTTGTTTTGTGGCAGTGAATGTATCGGACATTTCATTTAATGGGAGATGGTGTCGTCTGAAATTTGATATTTTGATACCCAATTTTGGGCCGAAAATTTGCATTGCATATTCCTTTAAATTTAGAATTATGGTGTTACATGGTGGAGAAGAGTTATGTTTGCTTCAGAAATATTGATGATTCCCATGGTCCACTCCTGAGTTATATATTTATAGTAATGTATTTTAACCAAAAAAATAAATTTAGCCTCTTACTTTTGGTCACACGCGATAGTGAAGTTATCTATAAATTAGGTCTGTTCATACGTTAAAGCTTTTCTCTAAATCCGCTCATCACGATTTTTTGATTCTTTACACAAAGTTATTAAGAAATAAATATAAATAAATACAACTAGGAAGTGACATTTTTGGATTTATGGAAAAAATCATAATCACGAAAATTTAATCGTTATTTGTTTATTTGATTTTTTCACCAAGTTACTTCTCAGTAAAGGCTAGTAGAAAGTGACATTTTTGGATTTTTCAGAAAAAAACCATAACACAATATTTGGCACCTGTAATCTAGCTAATTCGAGGCTAAACTTGTATTAAGATGATTATCATTACTTTTTTCTATAAATGGTTTAATATATTATTGCAGATCTATTTATTTGGTCCCACCTGCGGCCTCTGGTTTCAAAATTAGCTAAAAATATGGTTTTCACATTTTCTTAAAATTGATAAAGTATAATCTGAGAACAGAAGATTATTTACAAATTTCAGTTGATTTAATGTTTGAGAAAAAATATGCTACCACCCAAAATTAATCGTAACTAAGGTTTTCATATTTGTCTAAAAATTTCATTGTTTATTCTCATGTTTGATAATCGCGTGTGAGCTACCCTGTGTTACCACATTTTTTCCTTATGAGGGTGGAATAATTTCTAATTTATAAGAAACTGTTTGCAGGAGAAACTATGCAGCTGTCGAATCAAGATTAAAGAATAATTGACTGAGGAAACAATGCTAAAAACATTCTAAAAAAAGCGAAATTAAAAAAATAATTTTATGAGGAAACAATGAAAATATTAAAATGTAATTCTTCCATAGTGTCAATTTATGAAAATATAAAACCAAGAATTTTGTTTTCGACCTAAAAAAAAAATTTCACATTGTTTTCTCTGATTAAAGTTGAAGTTCGACACGAGTATTTTGTGGACAAAATTTTACAAAATTATTTTCTTTCTAGGCAGTATGTCTGAATAATTTAAAAAATAATTTTCTGGGGAAACAATGCGAAATTAAAGAATAATTTTATGAGAAAACAATGCAAATTTAAAGAATAATTTTTATAGGAAACAAGGCCTGAGGTCGTTGGTTAGAACACGTGTTCAATTGCCTACGTTGTAATGAACATGGAAATTTAAACTAACTGTTGCTTAACCCTTTTAGTGCTAAAAATGTCAAAAAAAATAAACTTTGTGTAGTGGACTGAGCTTATTAAAAAGTGTGTAGTTCGCTTTCATCTTCAATAAGGAGGAAAGCATTTCTTTTATTTTTACCATTAGAAAGAGCCCTGAAAAATATAATTTTACCAATGTTCAGTTAAAAGGACGTAAAGTGTCAGTATTGTGTTCTTTATAAACGAGTTTCTTAAATTAGAAAAATAACTGTGTTGCCATGGACTTCATAGGTAACATCCCCTCCCCATGTCCGTCTTGATATGGTCTTCCATTCTTGAAGCTTAGCAGAAAAATTCCCTGGATAAAAAACAAACTAAAATAAAAAAATACTAAGATTACCTTGTATATTTCCTCTATTTTCCCCCAAATGACAACAAAATCAATAAAAATACAAAGACCCTCTTTCCCCCAAAATTTGGACGTCTTGTAAGGATGACTCTATACATTATGAAAGAAAAATAGCCAATGTCCCCCTTCCCCAGCCTTGTTTCAAAGTTTGTCTGGGATAGAAAGTGACACATTTTATTTATTTGTAACAAAGAGTACATGAAACGTGCGCCCTATTAAATTCCTTGGTTTACTAATTTTGTTACAAACTTTGTTTTGAAAAGAAGAAGTGATAGAGTTTCAGTACAGTACAGTAAGAACTACATAAAAACGCGCGGCCTGTTGAAGTAAACAAAACATAACTATCCACATGTTCGACGGCTATCCTCTTCCTTTATTCTCTAGATTATGATCCTATAAAAAATAAGATTTATCCTAACTAAACCTAGCTAAAAATCAAGATAACTAGCTAAACTTTCTTGGTCATTTTTTAATCTTCTGATTGCTTTCTTTATCTAGAAAATAATTATCTAAAAAGAAGAAAATAACACAGATCAAATATCCCCAAAGTCCCTGATTCGCTACAGAGTTTTATTCTGAAATAAAAACAATAGCTAGCGTTTTTCTCAGCTAACGCCGCAGTTTTAATTTATGCAGCGATAAATTTGTATGATATATATCGATAAATTTAGCGATAAATAGCCTGAGCTATAATTAGCAATAATTTACAATAGATATTAACATTTATCGATAATCCTCTTACTGTTAGCGATATAGCGATAAAGCATATCGATAATTGAAAATTATCACTATATAACTTGTTATCAAATTCCGTGGAATCGTGACATATATAATTCAGGAGTGGACCATTGGAACCATCAAGCTTTCTGTAGCAAAAAAAACTATTTTCCACCATGTAACACCATAATTCTAAATTTAAAGAAATATGCAATGCAAATTTTCGCCCAAAAATTGGGTATCAAAATATTAAATTTCTGACGACATTATCTCTCATAAATGAAATGTCCGACACAGGATTCCATTGCCACGAAACAAAAAAATATGGGAAAAATTAGTTACAGAATGACCACACACTAGCTATATTGTGTCAGTGTCCAAAAATAACATTTTTGATACTGCAATTTTGTGTAATATAAAGAAATCTCCAGGCATGCAAGCAGTTAAAAAAATCTAACATGGTCAAAAACAGGACTTTCCAGTAGTGTTTTTATATGTTGTGTGGTTTGTGTAAACAGGGCTTTAAGTGGCACAAAACAAAAACACCCCCCAATTTGGTTGTATAAATTTGCATTTAAGCAGTATTTTCTTTTTTTATTTGCTGATATAATATAATTTTTTCTGACTGAAAGTTTGGCAAATTAAACGATCACAACTAAAATTATTCCAATGCAACTGTTAGAGGCCAGCTAGCTCCCCTAGCCCAGACTTGTTTTAGTTTTAAAAAAGCTGTAAATTCATTGGCATAGACTTTTATACAAAAAGAAACTTGTTTCTTACTTGTTATAAAGTAGTAAGCTAATTTAATAAGGTTTTCCAGCGCAGCCATTGCGTCCAAAAGAAGAATCTAAAATAAAGGGGTCTGGACAGCGCTGCATGTTTACAGCGTGTAGTATTTTGCAGAACAAAAATTTTTTAAAGAGACTAATTTAATGTTTTATTTTTACAGCGATCAAAGAAATTATATTCACAATTCTAAAAAAAAGTATTAATACAATTTATGAAAATATCAAGCAAACCATCTTTGCTGTTTTGCAAGTTATTTAATCGACAAACATTAAAAGAATGTTGTCTTACTTGCTTTCCGCATAATTAGCTATAAAATGCATGCGTTAGCCATATTGCGCTATTATTATCTATATGGGCAGCGAAAACAAATCAAATTAGCGATAAATATAGCTTAGCATTGTTTATCGCTATTAGCTTTATCGCTAATCAATTTCTATTTAACGATAATTTTATTGTTTTTTCAACTAATTATTGCTAAATAGCTATCGATAATTATAGCTTGTTATCAAATTCCCTGGAATCGTCACATATGTAAAAATATTTATGAAAAAGACACATACTTTCACATCTGCAAAAGGTTTTTGATACGAGTTAAGAGGTTCCAATATCTCTTCTGCTACACGAGAGCTTAGACACTTCCAATTGCTCTCTGCATCCTAAAGCAGTATGTTTGAGTTAAAACGTGGATGACTAATAACATGTTGTCCACAATAAAGTATTATGTTACACTTGAAAAAGTTCATTTTCTACATGTTGAAACAACTATGGGCACTTATTGGGATATGGACACTTACGTTTTTGAAAAAGCAATAAAAACTGGGCAGCTATTTGGCCTGGTGCTTAGCCGCTTTTGTTGAAACCTTTAGATGAAGCAACTTCAAAATCACTGATAAAAGTTTGCATAATTAATTGTTTTTTTGTCTGGAATAAACTTGCAAAATCAAGTTTTTTCTTAATAAATTTTAATTCTTAAATAATTAGCTTGAGGATAAGTTTTAGTCAGGAAAAAATAAATAATTTGATATTAGTTAGGTTTTCCTCAAATTTCTCTGTCCCTTCCCTCCAATTTTTTATTTCCCTGATAAGGTAATTTATTATAGGTATTTTAAGTGGAAAGGATTATTTACTTTAAAGTACTGTATTAAGGATTCTTTGCCAGACCATTCATCTTCATAAACATCGTTAACTGCTTCTCCAAAATTTGACGCAGCAAGTTGCATGGCTAAAAATATAACGTACACTTAGACCACACTAAAAACAAAGTTAAAAAGCTCAAAATATATATTCTTAACAGTTAGTTTTACGCTAGTTTTTCACAACATAAAGGTTTGATCTTAAAAATTTAAGATTGACGTTACTCGTAGGAGAATATGATTTTTTAAGTGTATTCTTTGTATTAATTTAATACATGAAAATAAGGGATTTTTAAAAATAAACCGACATCCTCCACATTTAAGGTCCTCATTTACCAAACTTTTTTTATAAGGGCTGTACTACAAATGCTTTGTTATTTTTTACTCAATTCTAAGTAGTTCCGCTTAAATTTAACTGTTTGCCAGATCCAGTACAAAAAAAAGATGACTAAAAAAGTGTCTTTAGATCAATTAATCAGCTTGTTTTTAAACTAATTTTCCTAGGCAAAAGTTATTTGGTTGTTAAAACTTAAAATAGAAGAATTTTTTCACAGAAAAATGAACACAGATAAATAAGTTTCCACTGTATGCAAAAATGAACTTTCCGCATTGTGAGAATAAGATCACTATGACAACAATAGCTTTAAATATTTGTTTTTTTTGCTGCTTAACCAGAATGATTGAAAGCATAGTGTGCAATACATAGTAATTGCAGTAATTTGAAAGGAAAACATTTTAAGAAAAATTTCAGTTTAAAAAAATTAATACTTTGACAAATATATATAAAAAAAAGAAATTCCAAAAATATTTCATAATTTACCCTTAAGGCTGAAATTTGAAATCAGTTTAAACGTATCAAACCTGTTTACACCAATTCTATGCATGCACAAACTAAACAATCATTTTGTACATCAAAAATTAGGTACACCCTCGTAAGCCTGCACGTAAACTTTGCTCAACGTGCACAAAAAACTGTGCACATAAAAAATTGATGCTGTCAAATTCATGCGAATTTAAAAATGGAAGTGAATCTTACGAAGTTCAATCTTCTCTTGTCTTCTCACCATTGATAAACCAAATATAAACTTCCATCGAAATGTGCGTAATTCGCAATTTCAAAAAGGACTGTAAACAACATGTGAACCAAGGAACAGGCGCCAGTCAATTTAACCCAGACAAAAATATTGTGAAACTGTTTGCTTATTTCATGCTCATATTAGTAATTATGAATATTTCAAACAAACAAAAAATACAACTGATATCAAGGTGCTCAGTGAGGTGCTAGAATGGCGTACGCGCCTGTGCCTACAAGGTTTTGAGGTGAACTGCAGGTGAACTTGTCACTGCAGTTCCTGAAAATAATTGCGAAAACACCCTTGTTGAACTTGCACCAAAGCCATGATTTTATGCAGCTTTTGATTTAATTGGTGCATTGTAATTTTAGTTTTCCTTGTCAAAGAGTAAGCTAATGCAAGTTTTTCTGCAACCCTTCAGTGCAGGTTTTTTTGCTGCATACAAAAACATACATACATGCTATCAAAAACATACAAAAATAGAAAATTGGGTGCCACTGATAAATTTTGCTGCAACTATCTTGCAACAAAATCTGCATTTTAAGGGAGCTTAGACTAGAATTTCACTTTGAGAACAAACAGTTCCCGAGATAGCTCTCACACCCTACCCCATAAGCACATATGTTCTTTCCACTTTCGAGTTAACTGGAATTTTTTCTCTTACTTCTCGTTTTGAAAGTAAAATAACTGATATTTCTTTCGCATGCAAAGTCACTTATGAAATCACACACACACACACGTGACAATTTAAAAACAAAAGAAACAGGTATCCTGGCAGCTTATTAAACAAGTTCCGCTATGCGCAAATTTTATGGGAGTAGGACGGCAGTCTTAATGTTGGGGTCTAAGCATTCAGGACTGCAATATAGAAAGTAAGTGAGTAAGTTTTGATAAATATTTTATTATAATTATAAATTGTAAAATTTACAATAAGATAATACTGGTTCAATCCGAATTTATAGTTGACACAACACGTTACTAATACACTACAAAGTACGATAATGGAATTACAGCACATCACAAATACATTATAAAAACAACAATGGCGTCACAGTACTAGACAAGAACAATGCAATCAGTCAAAGTTTATGTTAATTAAAAAGATTGTTTTTTATGTTAATTTAATGACTGTATATAATGCTCATATTTCAAACATCGACATAAAAAAATAATTTTGTTAACATTTCTTCAAAGGCTACCAAATAATTTTCTTTTTTCTTTATGCTACAATTTAAGATAGAGAAAAAAAAACTTAATTGTTTTCAACAACATAAGTGCTAAAGGAGCACATCATCATCATCATCATTCTCGGCTTAACGTCCGTTTTCCATGCTAGCATGGGTTGGACGGGGTATATTAATGACCCTCTTCCAATCTGATCTAGACTGTGTTAGATCTAAACTCACCTTCCTCTGTATTAAGTCTGTCCTTATAACCTCCTGCCAAGTCTTTCTCGGTCTGCCGCCGGGCTTTGCCCCAGGAACTATCAAGTCTCTACACTTTCTTACCCAATTATCCTCCTCCATTCTTTCCAAGTGGATCGAATAGCCTAGTTAACTAAGCTTTCTTTGAGGATGTCAAAATTCAGTTTCAAGATTATCAATAAGCCACAGAAACTAGTTTTATTCTTAATACAATGTAAACACATGCTACTATAAATAAATCTTCTGCACTTCTCATTTGCTTTTTTGAAAAAGAATAGCTTCAGTCTTTCAGTATCAGTCTTTCAGTAAAAAAACTTTATTTGTTAAAATCATGTGCGAAAAATGACTTCGGCGGCAAAAGGAAAATGACCCCTGGTTTCACGATTGTTACAGAGAAAAGGTAACCACTGGTTAAAAGATAGTTTAGGCCAGGTTGAGGGGCCTATTGACACCGCAAACAAAATTGTAGACTATCACAGCGAATACAACGTGGTATGATGCACCCTCTCTCTTTGTTCAGTGTTTTAATGTAATCCTGCAGTATATATATGCTATAGGTTACTTCCTACGACAAAACATGTGTTTTGTTAATATATTTAATACTTTTTACACCACTTAGGGGCTCTATAAAAAGAATTAAAAAATAAATTGCACGCATAAATTCTCTAATATGGATTCAAAAATTTGTAGAATGTGTATTGTTTTCTTTGTGAAATTTCCTGCCTTTCTACCTTATTGACCTGAATATAACAAATTTTGCAGATCTTGGGGAAATACACAAAAGTCAATGACTTTTTTTGAGTGGCTATAACAACAATCAACAGTGTTGAAAGATCAATTCTTTGATCAAACATAAACAAAAATTTAGCAAATTCCAATATGGCGATGAACCATAAAAAATTGACAGTGACTAAAACAAAGCACGTCGACAGAACAATCTAGTACCCAGGACATTGGTTCACGCTCTTGATTATTTCAACAAATGTGAGAATAAGGCCATCAATAAAAAATTCTTTGGTTGCTGTAGCCTGACCGCTAGCGTGAAATTGGCGCAGACTGAAAAATTTTTGGGTCGGGGGGGGGGGGGACATGAAAATTCTTTTTTTCAGACCTTTTTCACCGACCCCGAGTCGATTTTACATAAAATCACTGACTGAATTTTACTTTTTTGCTGTTGTTGTTATGCTTGAGGTATACTCACACGGAATAAGTGCAGCAGGTTCGACTCATGTACCAGGCTTTATTATCATTCAAAACTACGTAATTATATCCAGTGATAAAATGACAGATTTGTCTAGTAGTCACACACTTATTCCGTGTGGTTTTCTTTTGCCTTTAACACTTTTTTTTGGACGATAAGCAGTGAACGAGTCTGGAAACCGTCAACCGAAAAAAAAATCCTGGGCATGAGGTTGAAGGTTTCATTGTTAGTTTATCTACCGCCTATTCACCTGTATCAACATTGGGTAAAGAATAAAAAAATGAATGAATGCGCTTGTACAAGAATGTAGAACCTGTTAAGCACAACGCAGTGAAAATCGTTCTAAATCAAGAAGCTTTTTTGAGTGAAATACCGCTATTATTAAGAGCGTGTGGTGAATCGATGAATCGTGCTTTTGTTATTTAATTATTTTCATTGTTGTAGTCCCTATGGGACAATTTTTCCTTTTGGCATAATTCAATATTCAAAAATCGAAAGCTTTGACACATTTTGTGGTTTCAAGTAGGTTTGAGGAACATGAACAACTCAGAAAAACTGTTAGTCGCTGTATAACATCATGTATTAGACAAAGGGGGTTTTTAGGAAATTTTATTGTCTGGAAAGAGGACCAAAAAAAATAATTTCCCCGACCGGCCGACTTGAGTTATTTTTTTCGAGTCAGGGTTACGGCAAGCGAACAATTTCTAAGGGTGGCCTAAGAAAGAAGTTACTTAGTAATTATCAAATTTTCCAGGATTTAAATAAATACATAAATCTCCATCATTTATATGATCAATTTTTCTTATCAACCATTTAAACTGTCAGTTTAAACTGATTGTGTATTTCAGCATTTACAGTGTCCCTAATAGAACCTTTGACATGTTTTTCTGAGAAACCCTAACAACACATAGTACCAGTTATAATACCAAATTACCTGTAATACACCGCAGATAGTTTCTTAGTTCTGTGTATAAACGAGTAGCAGCAGCCTGTTTTTAAAAACAAAAGCATACACACACAGCCTTGTTAATTAGAATTGTTTCATGTTTCGCACCACATAAAATAATCAACAGTGCTAATAAAAACTTTTCTTAGACTGCTGTTGCTAATGATCGCACACCAAATGTTGGCTTACCTGTTGCTTATTGAAATTCAAAACAAACTCATCAAAGACTTCATCTTTTGTTTCGTCTCCTTTTCCAACTCGCTGCTTAAGCTAATAAATAGTTTCAATATCATAATAGTGAGCATAGTAGACATCTATAGATGGTATGTTAAGTAAATTTATTACCTTTGCTGTTGTGCGGCGTGCCTTTTTACTTGTGTATGTAGCTGTTCTAGCAAGAACACTTTTTTCCTTGCCATGTTTTTCATTTTTTTCAGCCATTTTTGAAGGAGATGTAAGTGTAATTTAACTGTAAAATCTAGGATATCATGTAAATCAATTACAAAACTATGTATAGATACTTTGGACAATTTTTTTTAATCTGCTAATCAAAATATATATATAACTAAGTGATTATAAGTAAAACGTAGAAAACTAAAAATATATTAAAAAAACGGTAAAAATTGTAAGGTACAGATGTTCTTTTCAAAATTACTTTCCTATTATGCAATCTGTCCAGTTTACTTTTATTTCACATTTAAGGACAGTTATTTCATTCCAATAATTTAAAGATTAATAATTGATGGGATACGCTCTATAATTATAGCTATAACAAAAGATAATAAAATTTATAATATGCTTATAATGAATGTTTAAAAGATCAAACCTATAAGCAGAAACAGGTCAAGTTAGAAATTAAACTTTTTTTTATTACAAGAAACTTGTGGTAGTGTGTTCGCTTCCAGTGAGGCAATTTAGTGGTACCCAGTCATGCTAGAGACTATAAAAAATGTGAATCGATCCTCTTTGCTTTTATCACTTTAGCATCAAAAAAGGATTGGTGTCTTTTAATTAAGCAGTTGCTCTGCCAGGCCAGCTGTTATAACTTACATGAAAACTTTAAATGCACTAGTACTTGTTGTTGAGAGCTGAAACAAAGGTATATAAACTTTTTTTACTAAGCAGGGTTTTTTTGCTTATTTTAATTTTTAAATACTTAGGACATTATTAAACAAGCATAAAAATTACAAACAACAGGCAAATAAAACAAATTAGTTTCCTCTGCTGAAACATTTAACATTAATTAAAGTTCCAATTGCGAAAATAACTAATTAACAATCAATATGCTTGTATTAAATGTGTGTGACTCTAGTGGGTAAATGCAAGGCTTTAATATTGTATTTTCTCTATCCAACCTTCAAAATATTAGAAGAATAGGTGAGTAGGCATGTTGAAGAAAATTATTTCATATATATAGTGTTTGTAATACAAGAAACAGCAACATATGCTATCATCATTTACAATAAAAAAAATTTAATCTTGCAATGGTGGTTCAAGGTTATTAGTGAAAATGTCCTATTCCTTCACAGTTTAAAGGAGATTAGGCTGCAAAGTCCCATATTTAGAAGAAAATATAGTTAGCTTCCCCAATGAATCAGGAAATTTAGGATAAATTCAAACTGAAAAATGATAGTTTAACAACTACTGATAAGGCTTGAGAACACCCTACACTTTCAACATAAAAAAGGTTGCTTTACAAAGATAACTTTATGCACACTACTAAATGCATAGCTATAGATTAAACAGACATTTTGTAGAATATTCTGTTTTCACATGGTACTTTTTTTTATATACGGTTCCCAAACAGAATGTAAACAACTGTCTCAAAGGGTTGCTATAATCATCTGTGATCATAAATTAGCATTTAAGTAGTTTCCCAAAAAATACATGTAGGATCTTGGTAATGAGACATATACATATTTTCTTTCAGTATATTTGTGGGTTGTATAGATGTAAGAAACAATGAATAGTTAAAAACATTTTTGAAAAGAACTGTTTACATATATCACAGAATTGACAGATGACATCCGCCTTATCTGACAGTAAAGGTGGGAGTTTTGTTTAAAAATATACTTTGCAGAACCTTGAAATTGGAATAAAAATGACATAATCATTATTACTCAGGTTAAAATCTGTTACAATTTGACATATATACTTGACAAATATAGTGGTTTGTATGGGTTGTGTTCAAAAAAATTCATTTTTATGATGAAAAACAGTTTCACAAAAAATATTTTCCTTACCTCAAGTTCTTTATACATTGAAATTCATTCTTTCTTACTAAAACAGCAACAAAAGTTTGGCCACTGGGAGATAATAATTGTAGAGTCCCCCCATTTCCACATTCTTAAAGGGGTTACAAAACTGCTCAAGTAAGATCTCGGTTGTTACTCTCCATCCTCATACATTCTGAATTGTGTAACAACCAGACCGCTCAAAAGGTCAAATTAAAACCACTTTGTTGCAAGAATATATACAACATGTTAATAAATAATTACTTTTTATAATTTCTACTTTTTTAATGGTATTTTTATAAAAATAGATATTATACATTATCTTTCAGTACAGGCTGTAAAATAGATATAATAAATATATAACAGTAAAAGCAAAAGTTTGTTTTGATGAGGATGGAAGGCAACACGAGGGACTGTAATTGTTGAAAATGTTATACTAAATAGCTAAAGGTAATTAATACCTGTAAATGTCATTGTTGTTGCTTCAACTGACTTTATATGCAATAATCTGGTATGTTTTGGCTAGCACAGAGGAGGAGAAAAGGGTAGCTTGGAAGAATTATTATCAGAGGTTGCTTAACACTGAGTTTGATTGGGATGAGGATAATTTGTCTGATGATGATGTTGTAGAAGGGCCAGCTATGCAGATCAAGACAGAATGGGTAGTGGAGGCTATTAGGAAATTGAAGATTGGCAAGGCTGCAGGAGTATCAGGTATTGTTGCGGAGATGGTAAAAGCATCTGGATATATTGGAGTTGAGCTTATTACAAGTCTTGCTAACCAGATTATAAAGGATGGTGCTATTCCGAGTGAGTGGCAGTCGAGTGTAATAGTGAATTGTTTCAAGGGCAAGGGTGATGCATTAGAAAGGGGTAACTATAGAGGTTTGAAGTTGGTTGATCAAGTAATGAAAGTTATTGAAAGAGTGATTGATAAGTTACTTAGAGAAAGGATTGATATAGATAAGATGCAATTTGGTTTTGTTCCAGGGCGTGGCACTACAGATGCAATATTTTTACTCAGACAGCTTCAGGAAAAGTATTTAGGAAAAAGAAAGAATCTCTATTTTGCCTTTGTAGATTTAGAGAAAGCTTTTGATAGAGTGCCACGTAAAGTTATTTGGTGGGCTATGAGAAAATTAGGTGTGGATGAGTGGCTAGTTACGATGGTACAGTCTATGTACAGCAATGCTAGAAGTCGTGTCAGGATTAACGATTCACTTAGTGATGAATTTAGTGTAAATGTTGGTGTACATCAGGGTTCTGTACTTAGTCCTTTGTTGTTTGTTCTAGTCTTAGAAGCGCTGTCGATGGAGTTCAGAACAGGTTGTCCATGGGAGTTATTGTATGCAGATGATTTGGTTCTCATAGCAGAGTCGATGGAAGAATTAGTTGAAAAGTTTGAGAAGTGGAAGAAAGGACTAGAAGAGAAAGGGCTAAAGGTAAACACAGCAAAGTCTAAAGTCATGATTAGTAGCATTGCAGCCAAGTGTGACCTTGTAGTTGGAAAGTGGCCTTGTGGAGTTTGCAGGAAAGGGGTTGGTAGTAACTCAATTTTTTGTCAGACTTGCAAGCATTGGGTACATAAGAAGTGCAGTAGTATTAGTGGAAGGTTAAGAGCTGACATTCAGTTTGTATGCAAGCGTTGCAAAGGTGAGATTATAGAGAATGAAGTATTTCCAGCTTTAATGATGTACAACAGTGGCTCGTTAGAGATAGTTGAGAACTTCTGTTACTTAGGTGATATGTTGGGCAGTGAAGGGGGTGTTGGAAGAAGTGTTACTTGCAGGATAGGTTCTGCTTGGAAAAAGTTCAGAGAGTTACTTCCTTTGTTGACTAGCAGAGTCCTGTCAATTGAGGTAAAAGGTAGGTTGTATGAGGCCTGTGTAAGAAGTGTTATGTTGTACGGTAGTGAGACATGGGCAGTGAAGCAGGAAGATCTTGACCGTTTAGAAAGGAATGATATGAGAATGGTTAGGTGGATATGTAACGCCAGTCTGAAAGACAGAAAGAGTTCAGATGAGCTAAGAAGCAGGCTAAGTCTCCGTAGAATTAAAGATGTTATCCAGATAAGAAGATTGAATTGGCTGGGGCACTTGGAAAGAATGGAGGAGGATAATTGGGTAAGAAAGTGTAGAGACTTGATAGTTCCTGGGGCAAAGCCCAGAGGCAGACCGAGAAAGACTTGGCAGGAGGTTATAAGGACAGACTTGATACAGAGGAAGTTGAGTTTAGATCTAACACAGTCTAGATCAGATTGGAAGAGGGTCATTAATATACCCCGTCCAACCCATGCTAGCATGGAAAACGGACGTTAAGCCGAGAATGATGAGAATGATGAATGATGTTTCTGTCCAGAATTCAGAAGAAAATACCTAGCTATAGCTCCAGGTCAAAAAAGTTTAAAGTTTATTTTACCAAAAAAATTGATTTAAAAGCAAAGTAAGTGCTTATATAGGATAAATTATGGATATTGAATATTTGTTAGGTACCCTTCTGTTGTTTTCAGTTATATACTTGGGTGTCAATATGATATCTAAGATGATTTAAGGTGATTTTTGGACCTCATTGCTTATTAACTTTTCCCCTGCCATAAGCTCGACTTTCGTGTAAGTCACTAAAGCCAAAATGAACAGCACGTTTTGTCTAAGGCTGTGTCAAAAACACGCTTAAATCTAACAAAATTCTGTATTTAGCAATTTATTTTCAACATTACAAAATTTTGAAGTACAGGAACGTCTTTTCTAGGGCATACATACAAATAAAAAATTGAACCTTTTCACTCGCTATATCTTATCTACCATGGCCTATAGGTGACATTCTACATAGTCGTCTTTTTTTCGAAAAAAGTGGCCATTGGCGCCTTATTAGTGGCCAATGGCGTTTAAAAGTAGCCAATGGCGTTATTCAAAAAAGTGGCCATTGGCGCCTTTTCAAAAGTAGCCATTGCGCCTTTAGAAAGTTTTGTAGCAAATGGCGCCTTTTTAAAAGACAGTCTTTTTTTCATCGTTATCCGTGGTGATTATGTGCAATGATGGCGACGATGGCTGCGGATGGAGTGGAAAAGGTTTGTTTGGTTTGTTGTCTTATGGTTACTTAGTTACCGTGACCTATACACGGTATTCCTGTCACCCTGTGTGTATGTGGAAATCCTATAAGAAGAAAGCCTAGATAATCACGATGTTATTTTTTTTAATAGGTTTGTATGTTCCTTGAAGAAAGAAGTGTGGATGATGTTGTTGTTGAAGAATTTCGAAAAAACAAGGTAGCTAGCTATAGCTATACTTTAGCAAAACGTATTAAACATAAATTTATTCAAGGGGGAACAGCATTCATTCAGGTGTTAAAACAGTAAGCTTTGGCTACTCTTTTCTCAATTCTCATGAGAGCTCCCCTTCTCATATATATATTGATTGCTTAAGATTATAGTTACACCTAATTTCTTATTTTAGATGGACCCTGAGGCAGTATGGCATTGTAATGAACAACACCTTATTGAGTTAGGCCTTAAAGAAAGAGGACATATAATCTGTTTAAAAACATTTTGCATGCCAAATGAGGAAGGAAACCAAATTCAGGAAACCAAAACTTTTCTAGCTGAAGCAATAAAGAGTACCAGCATAGAGAGAACGCAACCTTCGAAGAAATGAAGAAGTGTAGGAAATCGAACAGTTAGTTTAGGCTGGATGAATTTCGATGATAAACAACAAAAATATATAAATGTAAGATCAATAAAAGGTGGTGGTGTATGACAAGAAACATTTTCTTCATCTGAAACTCTGGCAGAAGTACTCGAAACATGCAAAAAGTTCTTCTTATACGAAAACACAAGATTTGACTCTACAAACGTAAATTGCCATTTAGGTAATTTTAAATGTGAAAAAATCGATCAGTCTGAGCTAATGGAAACTTCATTGAGGGCTCATATTGAGAAGTATAAACTTTCAAAAATCAGGTTGTATCTTCTAACGAAAAGGAAATCATCATTTGAAAATATAATGTCAAGTTTAACTGCAACGTTTGATTCTGATGAGGATGATCTATTGGATCCATTAATTAACATTCCTTACTCTAGCAGTAACACCAATGATAATAATAAATTATCTGATTCAACACTCATTGGTACCAATATGGAACGGGAATCTCTCCGTAATGAAATCACATCAGCATATGAAGAGTCTGCTTGAATAGACCGAGAGAAAGAGGCAAAAAGAAGAAAAATGCAAAGTCGGTATGATACACGCATTTCTAGACTACCACCTGAGCCAAATTTAGGTGATCCTCATGTTGTAATATCTGTTAGACATATTTTTCTTGGAGTAGTATCTAGAATATTCAAAGAAACATCTTTGATGCAGGATGTCTACAGTTGGATTGGGAGCTTACAATTAGAGCCTGATTGTTTTGCATTGTGCTCTTCACCGAATCAACCAATATTGCCTAGTGTTGAAGTGAATAAGATAAACTCGATCTTGAATATGGAATGCAGTGATGATCCTATAGATACACCAGATTTTGACTCATATCCAGATATTGAAACATATTTTGCTTCTACTGCTAATACCAGAACTTCCAACAATGATGATGTGATTTTGGATATAGAGGACAGTTTTTTGTCTGAAAAAAGGACAAAGCTGCTTGAATCATTTACAACTGATGACCATATTCATTACACCTCCCGACAGGACGTTCTTGATTCATTCAAAAAGATATATTCCGAAAAAGATAGTAACTTTACTCAAATCATACCAAAGTTGATGTTTGTTAATGAGTTAGCTGTTGGAGATGGTGTAACGAAGGAAGCCTTTTCTCAATTTTTTAATGAATTTTCTAAACTATTGGAAGGGAATGAGGCAAAAGTACCTACACATTTTTCAGATGATGATTTGCTTGTTGTTTTTGGCATATTTCATGCATACATTCTTTTTGGCATGTTTCCAGTATTTTTAGCGGAAGCATTTACTGTGCAGATGATAACTGACAAAGTCCAGGATGAAATTTTAGTAGAGTCTTTCCTTAAACACCTCCATTTTAAAGAAGGAAAGATCATCAGTGAAGCCTTGAAAAACCATTTTGAACCAATGATTGTTTCTGATATTCTATCCGACTTTGGTTTGAATGTATTACCTACTGAAAGGAATGTCAAGCAGTTCATAATTGAAGCCAGTAAGACCGCATTTATTAGAAAACCTTTTTTCTGGATGAGTTTTATTAAAAATGGCATGGGTAATTTTTGGCATGGTATATGTTCAGAGGATATTCATAGTTTATACACCTCCGCTATACCTAACGCAGTATCATTTTTAAATTTTTGTGATGTAGAAGAAGAAAATACCAAAGATGGTAAATGTACGACATGGTTTAACCGTTATATAAGATGTTGCACCGTAGAAGAATTGAAAACACTTCTACGTTTTGTTACTGGTAGTAGTCAAATTCTGCCTCAAATGCGCATTAAAGTTCGGTGGGAGAACACTATTGGTGAAAATATGAGACCAAGAACTGCAACGTGTTTTAAGTTACTTTATCTGTCAAGAAATCATACAAGTTTTAGCAAGTTTAGTGATAACATAAATGTTTACATTAACAGTGAATATTCATGGGAAATGAAAGGATGAATTTCAGTGACATGCATATTTTTTTACTTAACTTGATTTATTTTGTTTCATTTTGTTGACTTTATCCTGATCCTATTTGTTAACATTTTCAAGAGTATACCACATGCATTTATTACTATTATTGTTCTGTTTGTTCTCAGTCTTGTTTATGAAAGTTCATGTAGTTCTCTTGACTGTGATTTATTCTGTTTATTGACACAAAGACACTACTGATCGAATCTTGAATTTTGAGACGATTATATTTTCTATATGTTTATTTCTATTTTGTACGAACCTTACTGTACTACACGTTTATTATTTTTTCAAGAAAAACATTATTGTGTTACTATGATAGTTTCCTACATAATCCTCTTGAACATAAAAACCAAATGTTATTAAACATAAATTAGGTAGTTGAAAATCTGAAATTATAATTGGTTGATTTCATCCAACAACGTTTTCACCAACGCTTGCCCTTCCGCAACATTTTTTGGCATTGGTATATTTTTTTCTTTCATAATTATAGTTGCCAACTTCAAAAACTCTGTCGGACACCCCAATAATGAAGGATCCTCGCATTGACTTTCAGCTAATTTAAGATCACTTTGCGTTACAGAATAGCCGCAATTGCGAGAGCCAGATAACTGAGGAGCGAAAAACAATACAGGGCTTGAAATCCGACGCGAGTCCGCGAGTCCGACTCGCGCCGAGACTCGCGTTAGTCATGGCTACGCAAGTCCATTTGAACTTGCGCTAAAAGTTTAGAAAATTGAGCTTAAATATTTAGATTTTTCAAGGATATTCTATTGTACATTTTTTACTTACTTTTCGTTGTATATTTTAAGCAATAAGGAGCTTTCATTTAAACCAAGCATAAGCCAATGTCCGTAGACACGTGCGATCGCAGATCGGATAAACCCCGTAAAAATAATGTTTGCAGATATCTTTGTTTTTTATGTTCTAGCTACCCCCTAATTTTAGAACAAAAACAGGAAAGTGAACTAGCTTTTTTAAAGTTGGTTTAATAGTCAATGATTCCTTTACTAAATAAAATTATATATAATATGCAATAAAAAAACATTAGTTTAAATGCGTAAATAATTATTAAAACGTTCAACAAACATTTAATTTAACACGACAGTTAATTAAATTTTAGCGTTTTTAAAAATAGTTTAATATACCCACAAGTGGTTATAAACTGTATTTAATGATACAGTTGAAGCTGAAGTTGTTCGACGATTGATTTTTCAAATAGAGCTTTTAATAGTTAAATGCTTCTTGCATTGCCGTAGATGGCAACTTAACTACGCTCTAGATAATCAACTTTTTAAAATTTATTCGTTAAATTTTCGGCTATTTAAGCACATTTTAGCGTGTGCGATGTATCACACGCCTTGTTAGCAGTTGCTTCTGTGGGTGAGTACGTGTGTGATCGCACTCGTCTCATGGAATTTCCCTAATGTAACTTATTTTTACGCGAGTTTTTTTAGACTCGGCGAACTGACGCGAGTCTAAAAAGACTCGCCCGAAATAGGGTCGGATTTCAAGCCCTGCAATACATCAGGCCTGCCACCAGGACACTCTGAATTTCTGACGTATCGAATTCGATGATGATTCCACATGTTTTTCACATCGTCCAATTCTTTTTGGAGTAATGCGGACACATTGAAAATGATACTCGATGCTTAGATCTATATCGCCAGCATCAATATAATCTTTAAAAAAAGTGATCCACCAATCACTTCTGCTTTTTCGAAGTTGTGACCACCATGCTTCTATTCGTTGGTTTCTAGTTGATGGACCGTATTGAAAGCTGCCATTACCAGCTAGTTGATCCGAACAATTTCTGCGAAAAAATCTTTGGAGGCCTCCAATTATGATATTTTCGGATCCCCTATCTGTTCTTATTAGTCGTGGAACAATTTGAAGCTTGTTGACACTTCGTACATAATATGTAGCTACTACATTAGGATTATTATTTGTTGCTGCTACAGTTAGCCATATCATTTTCCTGCTGTACCCATCAATTGCGCCATGAATAGCAAATCCATAGGGTTTGAGCTTGTCATACCCATCGATGTGCCATGCGTAATTTGGGCCTTGGCTGATATATTGACGTCTACGCAAACGATGTCTCGAAAGTTGACTCACTCCTGTGGGGCCCATTGTTTTCAAAGCAAAACGTACCGTCTCTTTATCTGTTACGTACCCCATTTGTCTGATTTTTTTTGTGCATTTGTCAATACCCAAGCAAGCTGGAGGATTCATTCTGTTTAAGTTCATTGTGAATTACTAGAATGATATCATTGGTGGAGGTTTTATTGTGCCTTCGATATAAATTTAACGACCTCAAGATCCGATGCAATTGTCTCAAGGTTATCGTCACTCCATGATGCGTAGACATTAAACATAAGATTTCACCATATGCGAATCCATTCAAAAAATATTCTTTGATTATATCATTTCTTGACTTGACATACGACATGATGTTAATGATTTGTTGTCAACATGGTGTTTGTGTTGTGTTCGAGTTAACGGTAACCGAGATTATCCGTAAAACACGCCAAAAAGCCACTATGGCGACTTTTCAAAAGGCGCCAATGGCTACTTTCGAAAAGGCGCCAGGCTACTTTTGAAAAGGCGCCAATGGCCACTTAATAAGGCGCCAATGGCCACTTTTTTTTAAAAAAAGACGACTATATAGAGCACCTATAGGCCACGGTACTTATATCACAAAATCCTGAGATATATATATATATATATATATATATATATTCACTATATATAGAATTCACTCATTTTGTGTTTTCATAACTGTAGATTATCACAATAGAAAAAACACGTATTTGTAACGTTTCGTCTTTTTCACATCTAACTACATGTACAGATACATTGATATATTATACTTATCAAACTTACAAGACGTAACCATAGTGATAAAATTGCTTCAAATTACATTGAACAATGATACGATTGTTATAAATTAATTACTATTCTTTTACACTATTAGGCCCATTGGGGGAGAGAGTCTTCAAAGTATGAATCCAGAAACTCTCCTCTCTACAGGTGAATGTGCATCAGTCTTATCAAAAATAATTATAGAGCAGTCCTTTTCAAAACCGTTGTGATCGGGTCCTAGGAAATGCTCATGAAAAGAAGATTGGGGCACATTTTCACCTTGAGCAGCTTTCCTAGCGCAGTTGCGATAATTCTTCCATCGGAATCTAAACTTGGTTGTGGTCTGACCCACATATTTTTTCTCACACACGTTACATTTCAACATATAAACAATATTCGAACTATTACAATCAAGATGATGATTTATCTTATAAATTCTATTGTCAGATGACTCAAAAAATTCAGTAGTTTCAATACTGTTACATGTTTGACATCTGCTCTGTCCACACCTTTTAGAACCCGGTCTTTTTTCAGTATCTGGATATAGCCTGGCTCTAACCAAATAGCTACTAAGGTTTCTTGGGCTACGAAATGAGACAAATGGAATCTCAGGGAACACTTTCTTGGTGTCAGCGTAAAGGTGGAGTATAAAAGCTAGAGACCTGATCAATTTGGGTAGCGACCAAAGAATGGGACAGAAGTCTACTACCAAAGGAACAGCATTCTTAGGCTCTTTTTGTCTCTCTTCAAATAGCACTGCTCTAGGCATGATCATAACCTTGCCAAGCTCTTTTTCTATTAAAAAACTCGGGTATCCTCTACATAAAAACCATTGTTTCAAACTTTTGATGTTATCAGCAAAATCCTTTTCATTAGAAAACACCTTACGGACTCTGAGACCCTGACTATACACTGTAGATGACTTAGTGTGATGAGGATGGCATGACTGGTAGTGAAGATACTGGTGACAATCTGTGGGCTTGCAGAACAAATTAGTAGCGAATTGCCCATTTTCGATAGATACATTGACATCCAGGAAATTCACTACCGCCTCAGACATCTCATGCGTAAACTTAATGTTGGAATTCCTTTCATTAAGACGACCAAGAAATTCTCAGAGGCTCTGCTCACCATGCGTCCTATTCAAAAACTCTTCCTCAAGTATATCCATAAATATGCACGCATATGGCGGGGCAAACTTAGTACCCATGGCTGTTCCTGCTATCTGCCGTTTGCAAAGCTGTCCAAACTCAAAGATGTTATTAGTCAGCACGAATTCAGCCATGTTTACCAAGTCTGCTGTAGCCACTTTCTTATTTGTTCTTGTCTCAAGCTTTTTCCGTAGTGCTTCTAGACCATCTAAGTGAGGAATTGACAGGTATAGGCCAACTACATCAGCTGTAACAAGAATCGAATTTTTTGGAACTTCACCGAGATCTTTGAGCATGGAAATAAAATGACCACTGCCTTTAATGTAAGACCTATTATATATATATATATATATATATATATATATATATATATATATATATATATATATATATATATATATATATATATATATATATATATATATATATATATATATATATATATATATATATATATATATATATATATATATATATATATATATATATATATATATATATATATATATATATATATATATATATATATATATATATATATATATATATATATATATATATATATATATATATATATATATATATATATATATATATATATATATATATATATATATATATATATATATATATATATATATATATATATATATATATATATATATATATATATATATATATATATATATATATAATATGTATAAAAATAAAAAAATATTTATGAGCAGCCCTTAAAATTAGCGTCAGCATTCGGCACTGCCGACGTAAAATACGAAGATACCGTAGTTGCGTCGGAAAAAAATTGCCAACGTAATTTTGTTGTAAAATTTTTAAATAACAATATTATTACAAGTCTTGCTAATCAGATTATAAAGGATGGTGCTATTCCGAGTGAGTGGCAGTCGAGTGTAATAGTGAATTGTTTCAAGGGCAAGGGTGATGCATTAGAAAGAGGTAACTATAGAGGTTTGAAGTTGGTTGATCAAGTAATGAAAGTTATTGAAAGAGTGATTGATAAGTTACTTAGAGAAAGGATTGATATAGATAAGATGCAATTTGGTTTTGTTCCAGGGCGTGGCACTACAGATGCAATATTTTTACTCAGACAGCTTCAGGAAAAGTATTTAGGAAAGAGAAAGAATCTCTATTTTGCCTTTGTAGATTTAGAGAAAGCTTTTGATAGAGTGCCACGTAAAGTTATTTGGTGGGCTATGAGAAAATTAGGTGTGGATGAGTGGCTAGTTACGATGGTACAGTCTATGTACAGCAATGCTAGAAGTCGTGTCAGGATTAACGATTCACTTAGTGATGAATTTAGTGTAAATGTTGGTGTACATCAGGGTTCTGTACTTAGTCCTTTGTTGTTTGTTCTAGTCTTAGAAGCGCTGTCGATGGAGTTCAGAACAGGTTGTCCATGGGAGTTATTGTATGCAGATGATTTGGTTCTCATAGCAGAGTCGATGGAAGAATTAGTTGAAAAGTTTGAGAAGTGGAAGAAAGGACTAGAAGAGAAAGGGCTAAAGGTAAACACAGCAAAGTCTAAAGTCATGATTAGTAGCATTGCAGCCAAGTGTGACCTTGTAGTTGGAAAGTGGCCTTGTGGAGTTTGCAGGAAAGGGGTTGGTAGTAACTCAATTTTTTGTCAGACTTGCAAGCATTGGGTACATAAGAAGTGCAGTAGTATTAGTGGAAGGTTAAGAGCTGACATTCAGTTTGTATGCAAGCGTTGCAAAGGTGAGATTATAGAGAATGAAGTATTTCCAGCTTTAATGATGTACAACAGTGGCTCGTTAGAGATAGTTGAGAACTTCTGTTACTTAGGTGATATGTTGGGCAGTGAAGGGGGTGTTGGAAGAAGTGTTACTTGCAGGATAGGTTCTGCTTGGAAAAAGTTCAGAGAGTTACTTCCTTTGTTGACTAGCAGAGTCCTGTCAATTGAGGTAAAAGGTAGGTTGTATGAGGCCTGTGTAAGAAGTGTTATGTTGTACGGTAGTGAGACATCAGGCCTATCAATAAGAGGCGCGCGATCGCTCCCGCGCACGCAAACACGCGCCTAATTCTGAAATATGAGGCCTCTGTGGAGTGATTTTTCACTCGCCTAGATTGATTCCATGTTATGTAGCTGAGCGATAATATCCTAAATTCCTGAGATTGTATTTTCTATTTTAGATAGAGTAGTTCATTTTACTAATCATAAACTGACCAACCATTCACGTTAGGTGCGAAGCGAAAACATATCGTTCCAGTAATGACCTTTAGATATTCCGTTTTGTGAATCTACTTTGTTACCAGACCCCGACATGCTAAAATCGGAATCGTACGAAGATACATCGACATGAAAAAGTTAGAAGTGGATGATGTTTATAGTCACATGGTCAAACGATGTTTTTGTAACGTAACAATTATGATTTACATGCATGTTGAAAGACGTTTTTAGTTATGATCTGAAGATGCTCTGACAAAGATCAGGGAGAAAATTTATCAAACTTAATTTGTTATTTATTGCCTTAAACCCAAGAAATATTTGCTAAATGATTCTCTTTTGTTTGTGAATGCAATGTATTTCTTTTGTTTTCGTACTTTCAGTTATCAAATGTCGTTTTTTTTCTATAGTTGTGTAACAAGACTTGTAATTTGTTTTGTTGATCACACCACGCGTATTTATGTGGAACCTGTTCTTGTAATAAACAAGAAAATGAGTAATGTATTTCTTTTGTTTTACATAACACTCCATCTCCCTGTTTCTCCATTCATTCAAAAATAGTTTTGTTATGGGAACATCTCTGGGTGAGAGCGTTCGAAACGTTATTCTAAAATAGCAGGTCGTATGTTTTGAAAACTCGATTGCTATATTTATCTGAAATCATTATCGCGACATGTCTTCGTCAAAAAAAAGTATCAAAGGGAACAAAATCCAATTATCTACTTTCATGAAATGGGGTATTGATGATATTATCGGACATAAAACTTTAGAAGAAAACGGAAATAGATTTGTTAACTTCGTTTGGTGCAAACTTTGTGCGAAAAACAAGCCTGCTATTCTTCAGCATCCGAATTGCAAGGGACCAGTGAAGGAAGCTGTCCTGACATATATTGATGGGACAAGTTTCGTAACAAAACACTCTGTTACGCGACATATTTCCGGCGAAGGTCATTCTCTCGCACTATCGTGTGAGAAAAGTAAACCAAAGGAAGATCGATTACCATCAATCACATGTGTTAAGACGGGAGCTAGCGTTGACAAGGTTTGTTTCTACAAAATAGGGTTTTTCAAGTTTTATTTACTTTCACTCTAACACAATTACGTTCACTTCATATTTCATAGATCCAAACGACTATTGAATCAGCAAACGCAAAATCCGCGGCTGAGGCATATACGAAGCTTATCAAATGTGCGTATCACATGGCGATGGAACCGACAATGCCACACAAACACTTTGGTGTTTTGGTAAGTTGCCCTTATAAATATGTTTAAAGTTTTCGAAATAGGTAGAAACCATGTTCGAGTATTGTTTGAGTACGACCATTATTGTTTTATCTATCTGACTTTTCAGGTTAAATGCTGCAAGGAGAATGGTGTGCGACTCATAGAGAGGAAAGAAGACGGTCGTTCTGGACGTGAGTTTGTTCATTGCATAGCTGAGGCTGTCAGGGAAAAATGTGCAGTTGTACTTGCAAGTGGTTATTTTATGTCGATTCTATCAGATGGTAGCCAAGCCAGAAAAACTGGAAGGGAAAAAGAACTTGTTTTAGTGAGAACTGAGAGGAGTGGTGTTCCAGTTTACGTGGTTGCGAGTTTGCTGGAAGTGGCTAGGTTCGGTGGGGGTGATGCTTGTTCGATTGTTGCCGGTATTGAAAGTATTTTCCGTGACGACAATAGTGCGCTTTTGATGGACCAAGAGAGCTTCACTAAAAAGGTTGTCAGTTGTACGGCGGACGGAGCCAGTGTTAACTTTGGTAAATACAAGGGTGTTTTGACGCAGATGAAGGATCAGGGGCGGCCATGGATGTTGATGATTCACTGTGCAAACCACCGCATAGAACTCGCAGTTAAGGAAGCATTCAATATAAACAAGCTGAACGAGGTTGATCAGTTCTACACAACAAATTTTTATCTCTTGCGAAATAGTGGCAAACTAAAATCTGAAGTTGCAGAATGTGCAAAGGCGTTAGGTATCACATACTATAACATATCGAAGATCACAGGAACAAGGTTTGTTGGGCATCGTAGGCGGGGATTTCAGAATATCCTTGAATCATGGCCAGCGTACATAACAGCATACGAAAATTACATCGCGGACGATAAAGGGAGTAATGCTACTACGAAAGCGAAAGTTTCAGGCCTTCTTAAAAAGTTCAAATCCTATGAATTTTTGTTGACTATAGCAACTTACCTCGATATGCTTGAAATGGTTGTTCCTGTCTCAAAAATATTTGAATCGAATGATCTTTTACCTTACTCAGTCAATTCGATTATCGACCAAACAACTTCTGAACTGAATGAAAACATTGACGAAATTGGGGGTGATTTGGAGTTTTTGGACAGTTATGTTGGACGTTACAGTGTTAGTACCAAAGCGGGTGATCAGAATTGGTTGAGTGGAGCATTAGAGGGTCAATTCATTAAAGCTGGCGAAAAGCGGAAAAAAGATAAAACCTTCGTCACTGTAAAATTCCAAACTAATAAAATCAATCAAGACCATGCCATTGATGTTGTTCGAGCTCTGAAAAAAAAGTTGTGCGAGTCACTGATTAAAGTTCTCAAGAAGCGCTTTTGTGATTATAAGAGGGACAAGGAATTGTATACATCAATGAGATTCATTGACATGGAATATTGGGAATCTGATAGAGATTACGGTAATCGGGAAATAATTCTTCTACATAATCATTTCGCCAAGCCCCTTGTGTATGCAGGATTCGACTTGAACCGATCATTGGTCGAATGGAAAAAGTTCAAAATACACGCAGCGACTCACTACAATAAAATGGCAGTACGCGACATGTGGAAGTCGGTGTTGAGATACAAAAGAGAATCATTTCCCAACGTGAGCCTTCTCGTCTCTTTGATTCTCAGCATATCCGGATCAAACTCCAGTGTTGAACGGTGCTTTAGTACTGTCACTTCCATTCTATCAGACCGGCGACTTTCAATGGCTCACGATACATTGGAGGATACTTTGATCATTTCTGGCAACGATAATCTGTGGTCACCTCAGGAGCGGGAAGAAATCATCGAAAGAGCGAGAGTGCTCTACATGGCAAAACGCAGGCGGCTCAAGTTGAATACGTCAGAAACCAAACCGTATCGATAATATAACTGATGATGATCGCTCAGATAATGATAGTTGTTCAAGTGACGAGAGCTGGGACAGCGAGGACGATCTCTATTTGTAAAACTATAATGAAACACTTTCTATAAATAGTTATCTTCAAATATATATACGAACCTAAAAAAAAATAGAATTTTGTTATATTAATTAAGCACCACAAGTAGATAAAAAGAGATTAACATATATACATGATACAATTTTCGTAACGAATGAAGTCAAGATAAAGGCTTTCGAGTCTCCAGTGTTCAGGGGTTCACTGGTTAAATCGTCCCCCGACTTCAGAAATTAATGTTTCTTTTCTCTTTTTGTCTTAATTTTGGAACTGTAAGATCGCTCGCGCGAACAGAATTTCCCCCTCTCAGCGCGCGCGTTTTGTCGCGCGGGAGCTTTTTTCTTATTGATAGGCCTGAGACATGGGCAGTGAAGCAGGAAGATCTTGACCGTTTAGAAAGGAATGATATGAGAATGGTTAGGTGGATATGTAACGCCAGTCTGAAAGACAGAAAGAGTTCAGATGAGCTAAGAAGCAGGCTAAGTCTCCGTAGAATTAAAGATGTTATCCAGATAAGAAGATTGAATTGGCTGGGGCACTTGGAAAGAATGGAGGAGGATAATTGGGTAAGAAAGTGTAGAGACTTGATAGTTCCTGGGGCAAAGCCCAGAGGCAGACCGAGAAAGACTTGGCAGGAGGTTATAAGGACAGACTTGATACAGCGGAAGTTGAGTTTAGATCTAACACAGTCTAGATCAGATTGGAAGAGGGTCATTAATATACCCCGTCCAACCATGCTAGCATGGAAAACGGACGTTAAGCCGAGAATGATGATGATGATGATTTTGGTTTTGTTTGAGCTACACCTACTTATTGCGACTACAAAATAATTACATTCGATTTTCAGTAAGTTAGGCCATTATCACTAACTAAAATCATTTAGGCTACAGAAATATTGTGGTGCCATGCGATTTGTAATAATAATCGAAAAAATTGTATATCGTATTAAAAAGAAGTCCAGAAGTTCTTTCTCCCACACGACACAGCAGGCAATAAGTCAGCCCTGCCCTCGGTTTTGTGAGGAGAAATGTTCTGTGAAGACTCTAACAATTGAGTCTCCTGTACAGTTTTGCTTCATGTTAAACTGTGCCGGTGACAAGCATTTTCGAAGCATGTCACTGGCGACTTCTGCGATATACAACCTAATGATGCCCTAACCTAATGAGTTCATCTCGAAACATAAAAAGCCATTTGTCAGTGAACTATTAACCTAATGAAGTTCACCATCCGGAAGGTATGTCAATAAGAGTTGTACTCCATTCCCATTTGTCATCGTCTTAGGAGATTAATGCATCGAATTTATGAGAGGTCTAGCCCTAATAAAAGGTGAATGACGAAAGTTATTGCCAGCTGAAAAATTTCACTACAAAAAAATATTGCTGACGCAATATGCCGACGCAAATAAGTTGAAATGTATCTCACGTCGGCAGTTTTATTGCCGACGTAAATAAATTCTAATTTTAAGGGCTGATGAGTAAAGGAATGTAATCCATAGGAAATATAGGATATATAATGTTTCCATCATCCACACAATTGATGTGTAAAATATATACTTTTACTTAGCTAGATAGTTATACTTACTTACTATATAGCTTACCTCCCTACATGGAAAAACAATTTGGCTTCTCATACATATGAATTTAAAAAGTTTTCTATAAATCTTTTTAATTTTTTGAAAAAAATCAATCAGAAGTTTTGATAATTATACTAATGCTAGCTAAGACTTTTTGTGATCTCTAGCTAGACGGTTTAGTCAGTCGTAAACCCCGTGGATTTTACCACAGGCTTTTACGACTAGTATATAATCATAAATTTTCCTGAGTTTTCCATTTGTTTTTCTGTTGGTTAGTGAAATCAGAAAATGGAGTATCAGTTAATAGAAAAAATGAATGTTATCGAATTAAAGAGCTATTTAAGACTGAGAGGACTAAAAGTTAGTGGTAGGAAGCATGAACTTGTTGCCAGAGTCTTTATAGCCATTGAAAACAATGTAAAGGTTGTCAAGCCGAGCAAGTTCAAGAAGACCTTAAGCAAGATTATGCTTCAAAGCTTGTACTAGAAAATGGTCAAGTGATTTCAGACCCTCTCAAAGATGAATCTCGTGGTTGGTTGGGTGAAGATGAAGCAATCACATCATGGCCCATGTTATCTTATGGCAATATTTTTAATTTTCTGACCTTCTTTCCTAGTGATTTAGGAAGTAGTGAAGGCCTCAATGACTATAAAACTTCGAAAGCGTACAGTTATTTTAAGAAAGGCTGGCTTGGTCGGATTAGTTACAACCAAATAGCTGAGACCTCCAAATATTGTATTTTACGAGCTGATTGTGGGGCTTCAGAGAGGATCAATGATCCATTTCATAAAGTTTGGGTATGTATTGAGAAGAAGGATGCATGTAAAATAATTGTTGCTCACTGTACATGTATGGCTGGCATGTCGGAAACATGCAATCATGTAGCAGCCCTGCTTTTTCGTGTGGAGGCAGCTGTCTGTTGTGGTTTAACTAATCCATCATGTACCACAAAGTAAGGGTGTAGTTACCGCGTCTAAAGCACATGATATACTAACCAGAATGAGAAAATTTACCACTGATCAAAGTCTTAGTCTGTGATGGTCCCTGTTCCAAAAAGTGTCTGGTCTTGTGTTTGTCAACCCTAACTTGCCAGCATTGAAGTATGGTAGGGAATCAGTTGCTCGCTTTGAATTTATAAAAATAATTCCCATACTAATTACTGTTTAAACCAACTAAAATATTACTTCACTATTTACTTAGCAAGGTACAGTAGCTAATCGCACAATCGCACATCAAAAGTTGTTCCCTGTAAACTCGACCCATGCTTTTTTCCGCGTCCGCTGAAAATGAAGGCTAAATCGGTGTATTCCTTTTCTAAGCCCCCGGGGGTTATTATTATTATTATTAATAGACATATATTTCAAGTATCCATAAATTACAATGGTTCTTAATGCTGAAATGCGTAAATACTAATTGTATGTGCAAACGTAAATATAAATTCAATCAGAAATAAAAACAAAAAGAACATGAGCAAAAAGAGCATAGACGAAGGAAGCAGTCAAATAATCATACGAAAGTCTTGAGTTGTGAAAACGGATCAAAGCTAAAGGAGGGTTGGTAGTCTAGATAATATAAATTAAGGAATAAATTGAAGCGTCACGTAAAAACAAAAACAAAAAACCTACTATCCGTAATAGGAAATAACCAAGAGTTAAACCAAATGTATATTGAGAAAAAAAGAAAAAAAAAAAAGGTAAAGGACGACCGATAATTAAACCAAAAAATTAGGTTATGGCATTCCAAAGTCACATTAATACAGTTATCTTAAGATAACATATGTTATCTTAAGATAACTGTATTAATGTGATTTTGGAATGCGTGAATATTCACATTAATGCCTTGATTGTAAGATAACTCGAGTTATCTTAAGATACCGTATTATTGCTGTGGTAATTATATCTTTAGTTTGTAGTTATCTTGAGATTAGAGGTGTTATTGATACAATTTGACGATATTTTTCCTAACTTAAGATAACTCGTGTTATCTAAAGATAGCGTTATCTTCGTTTCAAACGCGTTAAATTACGCAATAAATAACAATTGCAACAGTGAAGTGTCAACTTCGTCGTTCCCAGTGGGTCTTAAATTTTAAGCGGGAAACTTTACCATGTGCGATGCGATTTTGATTTAAAAAAATAACTAATACCCTATTCACACCTAAAGTTAAGGATACGGTAACCCCCTTCAGGGTCATTTTTTTTTAAAAAATTATTTTTTTTAATTTTGATTCTTTGGCATATTTTCCTGATATTTAAAAAAAGAATCAAAAATATTTATTGTTAAGAGAGATAAAATGAGGAAAAATCTTTTTTATCTTTTAGTGTTTTCAACATGTGTGCTCAAAGTTTAAAATTCCTCAAATATATTTAATCTGTATAATAATTAAAGAGAGTTTTGCAGAACGAATAAAAAATCGCATCTCTACATATAACATAGGAAACATTAACACTTTAATCATCTATACAAATATATTATTATTTATCATCTATACCTTTTTAATTTATTTATTTATTTTTTCCGTTTTTATCCTGTTATGTTACGTTATCCTGTTGTCTGTTTAACAATAACTAGACCCATAGTTCTGCGAAAACACTTTACCTTTAATTTGAAATAAAATATTCATGAGTTATTAATTATTCATAACGTTTAAGTGGGTGTAACCATGATTCTTGCAGGTAAAAGCAAAGGTCTTTGATTTGCTTTTTCTTTCTCGAAATAAAATTTTTAGTCGTAACGGTATATATTTTGTCGAACACTCCCCTCCATCTTTTCGACATTGTACGAAAACAAGTTTGTTGCGACAATTATATCTTTGGCTACAAAACTTTGCTTTTTCTAACGCAGGAAGTGAGGAAATATCGAGTTATTGAGCTATCATGCTTAAAAATAGATAAATCAGTCATAAAACTGCTATTGTAACACAAAATATGCTATATTTTTGGAACCACGTGTTATTTTGAGTAAAAAAAGCTAAGTTTTTTAGAGCTGAATAAGAGCTTCACAATCGTATTTTTTTCAACGAACAAAAATTTTACTGAGGGGAGTGTTCGACAAAATGAACTGGAAGGGTGAATTTTTGTATATAATTTTTTTTTACTTTTTGGATTATTTTTATGGAAATATTTTATCATCATTCTAGAGATAATTTATTCGGCTTTCAGAATATATATATTTGCTAGGGTTAATATAGCGAGTAGAGGAGATATTTTAAATATACTGAGTATGTGTCTCAGGGGGTTACCGTATCCTTAAAACATGTTTTAATGTGGTTTTATATAGCCATGGTATATATATGCCCCTATAAACCACAGTAAAACCTGAATGAGACCTACTTTTAATAAAACAATATGTCAAGGCTGTTTTATTTGTGTACGAATTAAGTTGTTATTCCAGAAAAAACCTTTTGGTGTATTTTACGCTGATCCAACTATTATAGTGGTTTGTGCTATATAACGCAATATGCGAAATAAACATAGGCTGTATATCTGAAGACACTTGTTATAAAGCTAAAGAAGGCGAAGCTTTAAAAGTCACTTGTTCTTGTGATCTACTTGCAAACTTTTAGTTAAATCAATTTTTAAGAAACAATATTATGGTATAACCTATTTATCAGATAGATTCTTCATAAACATTATTTATGGTTCTGATCAGAGAATATTTTTACTCCTTTCAAAGAGGCTTCAAGTTAGAATTTTTGGGTGTAATGAATATTATTTCTGATCTTTGCAAATGAGTTTTGAACTTTGGGGTAGAACAAGCAGAAAAGGCAGTACTTTAATTACTTTAGGGGCATTAACTTTCGCGGGCATTAACTTTTTTCGTGTTTTTTGGTCATTTTCGCGAAAGTTTATGCCTTTGGAAATTCTAAATCATCAAAACGCGAAAGTTTTTTCACGCGAAATCATGGATATTTTTCAAAACGCGAAGGTTTTTTCACCATAAAAAAAATCATAAAAACGGGGCAATTTTCAAAAGTAATGATTTATTTCTAGCTACTTTAATCGTCGTCAACTACAATAACACTTGGTGTTTTTTTCTTCTTTGGAGCTGCGAGCATTTCTCGGATGTCCCGATTATTTGAAATCAGTAGTGAAAACGGGGGGCTTGCGGTGTAACGACTGTAGGTGGCAACGTAATGACGAAATTGAACAGATTTCCAACCGCTATGTCTTCTGTTGGTTCCGTGTAGAGATCCTTAACTACAATCTTGGACATAAATTAGTGGACAAGTATTAAATTTTAACTCCCCCTTCCCCCAAGCTCATTGTTGGAGCCAAAACAGTGATTGACCTTCAAAATTCAACCTTGAAGTTGGGGGGAAGGGGGAAATTAAAAAGTCCATACATATTTTGTCCAAGATTGTCTCTAATTTTGAAGACTTAGTTAATTTTGGTTGGTTTGTTTAGGTGCAAGCTTTTGATTGTTCATGAGACAAGTTGCTAGCTAGGCCACTTCGGCTTCATGCCTTGGTCTTCATATTCCATAAATGCCAAAAAGTTTCAATAATTTCCTTGTGTTTCTTATGTAAACAAACAAACAAACAAACGAAACATGGCTTCGTGTTCTTATACGAATGGTTATTTATTTGGACGTAGGCCATAGTCGTGTTTCTTTTGTATAACAGACAAACAAACAGAATAATGCGTTTCGTGTTCTTATACAAGTTCTTCGTCTGGATGTGGGTTGCATATTAAGTTTTCCTATTGAGGTAATCGATAATTTAATTAGAAGTATGTCAACACTAATAGACATAGTGGTGAAGGCTAAGGACCAGAGAATAAAGTGTTAATTTGAATAACGTCTCATGCGCATGAATCCGTGCACAGCTATTTACCGTGTTGTTCTCAAAATACCAGGTTGGTGTCTGGCACGGTATAATCCACCAGTAACAACTTTGGTGTAAAAAAATTTGCATAGTAAGGTGCACGAGATTCTTGCGTTTATATATATTACGACATCTAATTTATGTTGAGGTCTATTTTGTGTAGGTAAAGGTTGCATTTGTCTTTTAAAAAATTTATAAAGACAACAAAACTCTCTAAGACATTGCACATAAGGAAAACAGAAGATTTTTTCCACACGTTACCGTCGTGCTACACGTTACCGTACACGTTACCGTACTTGTAACCCTGCTTTTTAGCCTACGGAGTGCCTATGTCCAACACGTTACCGTCAACTTTGTGATAAATAATGTTATAAAAAACTTATAAAAATGTGACGGTAACGTGTTTGTCTCACCAAAGTTTCTTGTAAAAATAACGGTAACGTGTATGGTAATGTGTACGGTAACGTGCAGTATTACGGTAACGTGTCGGTACAGCCTGTACAGCTGCCACCAATCACTTTTGCTTTTAATACTAATTTGCCGCCAAAATTTGAATGTTTGTTTTGGTGTCATGTGAAACCTGCACGAAATGTTTTTGAGCTCGCAAATTTTTGAAAATGGTAACCGGCCATGTCACCATGTGGAAAGCATCTGTGCAGGCAGTTTTTAAAGGTATTTTTTGGATTTCAATGGTTATTTTGTCCTACCTACCTTCTCAATTTTTTTTTATGAATTTTAGACATTCTTGGACATAAATTAGTGGACAAGTATTAAATTTTAACTCCCCCTTCCCCCAAGCTCAGTAATGGAGCCAAAACAGTGATTCACCTTAGTTAGGGGGAAGGGGGAAATTAAAAAGTCCATACATATTTTGTCCAAGATTGTAGATCTAAATAACGTGATGTTAATTTCGCTTGAAGAATAGTAGCTCGTGTTTCGATCACAGCTTGACATTCTATTTCAAGTCCTCCTTGTACTAATGGTGTGGAGATTGATGACGTCCAAGTAGGGTTACAGTTGTCCAAACTTAAAGAAATTATCGATAGTGGATGGAAAAGTGCTGGTATTTGTGATGCCTTAGAACTCGGTTCAAGCAAAATGCCATCTATTGACTAGGCTAATATTACACCTGCATTGAAATCACGTTTACAGTTGCGTCCTATCGGCGAAGAGAACATCTCGATACAAGTTTTTGGTAAAAAGAATTCTCAAGAAACGCTTGGGAAGGTTTAGCCTAGTTAACTAAGCTTTCTTCTTCGAGTTGATAAAATGAGTTTCTCTCAAACTAAAGCTTAGACGCAAACGAATGACTCAGCGGAAACCCCGAATTTAAATTGGACAATGTGACTAATCGCTTCGGAGGCCATTTTAATTTATCTGCGAGTTGTTTACCAAGCTTGGCCACATCTTACTCTGGTATAAACTTTATAGTTTACTAATGTTTGTTAGGGTGAGTGAAACCACTCGCTGGAATATTCGGATGAAAAGGGCTTTCCCCGACATGGACCACGTGAGCAAAGAACAATAGAATTAGCCAATCAAAAAGCGCGGCCAGATTTTGGCCGCAGAAAAATCGTTTGAGACCCAGCGTAATTTTTCCCACCTTAACTACTCCGATTTCCCGGTGGTAAGAAAAATTACGCTGGGTCTCCTGGCTAGGGAAGGTTAGCCTGCGTTTAAAAACTTCTGATAATTCCGAAGTCGACATAACCTGTTTTGTAAAGGATATATGCGCACCAGTTTCTTCTCAAAATATCGACGTGGCTAAACAAACATTTTCTCACTTGCGAAATTTACGGTTGGCAGATAACAATCCGAACAACCTCACTTTAGGTATTGATATACTCATTGGCGCTGATTTTTATTGGTCGTTTATAGAAAATGAAGTTGCTAGAGGAGAGCAAGGTCCAATCGCTATTAAAAGCAAGTTTGGTTATGTTTTAAGCGGACCCTGTGATTATACTGCAAATCACTCTGTTTTATTATCTCATGTTTTATTCATACAAAGTGAACGTAACGATTCGACTAATGCACTAGCTTCTGATTTTGAACATGTGTTTCCGCTTGAAGAGTCGAAAATAGAACACTCATTTGATGTAGCCGATTTTAACAAATCTATAACCTTTGATCAGGATACAAGTCGTTATAAAGTGAAGCTTCCATTTAAAAAAGAGTCTGAGTACGAAGCTCTTTCAGATAATTATGCACTTTGTTTGAATCGATTTTTCCGTTTGAGAGATAAGCCAGCCAAAGATGATTCTCTTTTAAGTAATTACAACTCGATACTAAAGGAACAACTCGATAAGAATATCATTGAAAAAATTGGTAAAGAACTTCCTTGGCAAAAAGCGCATTATTTACCCCATCGTCCGGTTGTACGCGAGGACAAAACAACGACTAGAGTAAGGATCGTATTTGACGCTAGCGCTAGAACATACGGATCATCTCTTAACGAATGTCTTCATCCAGGACCTAATTTGACTGAGCCACTGCTAGGAGTTTTATTGCGTTTTCGAGCCGAAAGAAATGCTTTTATCGCCGACATCAAAAAAGGCCTTTCTACAGATTGAGTTAGACTCAGAATTTCGCGAGTTCGTTAAATTCATTTATTTTGAAGATATTGACAGTGTAACTCCGAGTAACATCATGGACGCTAAACTTTGCAGCTATCGCATTTGTCGTTTACCTTTCGGATTAACATCGTCGCCGTTTTTATTATCGAGCACTCTGATTATTCACGCTCATTCGTACGATAATTCTGACCCGGATTTCCCTTCATTATTTTTAAAATCGTTACACGTGGATGATTTAACTAGTGGTGCAGATAACGATAGTGAAGCTTACAAATTTTTCAACACATGCAAATCAAGATTGGCCGAGGCGTCATTTCATTTACGCAAATTTGAATCAAATTCCGAATCTTTAGAGTTTATGGTTAACAATCGACCATCATCCAATCATGTTACGAAAGTGTTAGGATTGACCTGGCACAAAGATACCGACATTATAAACTTCTCTATGGAGGAGCTTTTATCTTCAGTGTCCAGCATACCAACCAAGAGAGAATTATTACGATATACAGCCTCGATATACGATCCACTAGGCATCATTAATCCAGTTATATTTCGTCTGAAGGTCTTGTTTCAACGTGTTTGTTTAGCTAAACTTTCGTGGGAGGACAGGTTGTCGGCAGACTTGTTGGTTGAATGGGAAGCCATTATTAAGGATATGAGGGGTAGTTTGGAGGTGTGTGTCTCAAGATGGTATGGTGATTTTCGAAATGCTTCATTGGTTGAACTCCATGGATTTTGTGATGCTAGCCAAAAGGGTTACGGTTGTTGCACATACTTGCGTTTGATTGATGCGTTGGGTCATTGTCGTGTCATAATGGTATCATCACAATCTCGAATCGCTCCTTTCAAACCGCCAACCATACCTCGTCTCGAGTTACAAGCATGCTGGTTATTAAGTACCCACATCGATGTTATTTTTAATCACTTGTCATCGCTTCTACCGATATCGAAAGTTTACTGTTGGTCTGACTCAACGATTGCTTTGTCGTGGATTACAAATCACCAGAAGCGTTATGAGCCATATATTCAGCGCCGTGTTGATAAAATTCGCCAAGTGGATTGCATTTCCTCTTGGTATCATGTTACGTCAACTGAAAACCCTGCAGATATCATCTCAAGAGGTTGTTTGTTGTCAGAGTTGAAGGAAAGTAATTTGTGGTTCAGTGGTCCGGTTTTTTTGTCAAATGCTGATGTTGATTTTCGCGGGTTTGAAGTTGGTCGTGTTGTTGGATGTAGTGATGTTGATTGGGTTTGTAGAGATTCTAGTGATTCTTCGACGGGGGTACTCCATTTAGTAAGTCACACTACACAGGTAAGCCCAATTGAACTGAATTGCTTTAATGTTGTTAAGTTTAGTTCTTTTAGAAGATTGATTCGTGTCACCGCCTACGTACTTCGATTTATTGGCAATATCAAGAAGAAGAAAGAAGATCGTCAACTCTCCTTAACTATCACTAACGATGAATTCGCCTACGCTGAACGATTATGGATCCGGTATACGCAATAGTCCCTGGTGCAACAAACGAATTTTGACCAACTGTCACGAGATCTACGTGTATTCAAAGACGAGGATAATATCTATAGATGTAAGGGACGACTGAAAAATGCACCGATTTTCTACAACGCTAAATTTCCGATTTTGCTACCTCGCGACCATCCGTTCACTGCGTTGTTAGTATATTTTTGTCATGCAACGGTTGCACATAATGGTTTACGCGAAACACTTAACGAATTACGATCACGATTTTGGATTCCTAAATGTCGAAACTACATCAAGCTGCTCCTTCGTAAATGCGTACTTTGTAAATTTGTCGATGGACAACCGTATTCTTATCCAGCTCCACCTGATCTTCCACCTGCACGAGTTAACGAAGATTTTATGGAAATTCAACTTGCCAGCGGCCCCGTGGTGGGGTGGGATGTTTAAGAGAATGGTGCGATCAACTAAGAGATGTCTTAAAAAATATTTGCAAAATAAAAGAGTTGATTACGAGCAATTGTTAACAATTCTCAAGGAAATCGAAGTGGTAATCAACAATCGTCCATTAACATTTTTATACGACGAACCAGGAGTCGAAGTGTTGACACCAAATCACTTACTCTTTGGTAGGAAATTAAACACACAAGCTTATACGATAGAAGAATCTGTTGATATCTCAAAAAACTTTCGTTATTTTTGGGAATCGTGGTACAACGAATATCTGCTAAATCTACGCGAATCGCAAAAACGATCCAAGTCTCAACGAAGTGGTGAAACCATCCGAGTGAAAGATATGGTGTTAATAAACGACGAAAAACGACCACGAACGTTATGGAAAGTCGGAATTGTGGGACAGAGCTCTTTTATTATATAACAGAATCTTTAAGTACTACGGATATTTTTGGCTATTTTAGTGTATGATCGACATGTTGAATTTCTCTCTTACCTCTAGACTTACGCAAAAGTACAAAAAATGTCATCTTGTGTGCTAAATAAATGGTCCTGTTATATATTTTTCTCATATTAGAGCAATAATTTGTCCGATTATCTGTTACATGAAGGTTTTTGATATTACAGTGAAACCTCTCTATAGCGGACACCATCAGGACCTCAAAAAAGTGTCCGCTATAGAGAGGTGTCCGCTACATAGAGGTTCTTCCCAAAATTAGCTCAAATTTCTTCAAAAACCATCCCGGGGCTATTAGGGCGTATTGAAATCGACCGTAAGGTGTATCAAGAGACTGGTTTTGGGAGAAGAAAGACAGTGAAGACAATATATTGAAGTTAGCTACCTTTCTTTCAAAACTAACACAAGCTCAAGACTTGACAAAAAACATTGAGATATTGCTTTGTCTTTGCGAAGACAATTTAATATCTTCCACTTTGTCAATGACTTCTGAAATCATCTTTGCCCAATTTTTCTTTTATTCCTTCAACATTGGACCATCAGGAAATAAATTTGCGATCACACATTTTTTATACCAGGCAATTAGAATTTCATTAATCAAGTGGTATTGTCCGTGTCTCAATTTTTTGCAATTTCCTTTGAAAAATTCATATTCTTTTTGAAGAGTTTTTGCATTCCTTAAGATATTTGAGACACAGTCAGGGGCGGATACAGGATTTTTTTCTCCTTAGGCGGATTTGCGAAGCCAAGCGCAGCCAATGCGCAATTTTTGCGTAGCAAAAATTGCGCGTGTTAAATCAGATGGGGGTCTTGTCCAGAAGCTTTAGCTTATTTACCTATTTCAGCACTCCAAAATGCAGCAGACAGGACCTTTACAAGTCCATTTCTTACATGTTATTTGAAAAAAAACAATCATAAAATTCTTAAATGAAAGCCAAATAATGTTTTCAGAAAAATTAAGGCTAAAATTAGCTAGCCAGCAAAACTTCTTCTTTCTTCCACATCCAGAAATTTTTTTTGCAAGCTATGGGTGAATATAATAGCTTTTGAGGCTATAAATTTTCGGAAACTAGATTCAGTAAAAAAGACATATAATTCTTGTAATTCGGTAATGCAAAACAGTATATATTTCTAATAAAAAATATTCATATTTAATCTATTAAAACATTTAATAACATGAAAAAGGAGGCCTGAGAGAAAAATAAGCAAAAAACAACAACACAAAAATGCATATGTAAATAGGCTTTATTTGTATTATTAGATCATAGTAACAACAACATAAACAACAACAGATAAATACGATAAAATAAAAATGGCAAGATTATATAGCTAATTAAAAACAACCTTACAACACAATAACCTACAAAAACGAAAGAATGAACACTGATTTAGCACAACATTCAGTCAAAAAATATTTAGCCCTATTAGCCTAACAGCAAGAAAAACACTGTTTTTATTTTTCAGTAACCATTTCTGGCTCAGACTCTTAAAATGTTGAATCAAACTTGAAAATACCTTTTAGCTGTTATGCGATAATTACTATAAATACTTGAAATGTTTAATAAAACAAAATCATTCAAGAACAGACATCGTTAACTACATTATTACACGTTTTTGTGTCCATCTGGATAGGGTTGTAATAAGTATATATGCTAAGTCATGTTCGCCAACTTCTTTAGTGAAAATGTGAAAAACGTTTGTCATTTCACCCATTAAATAAAGCCATGCCTTTTTCTTATTCGGATTGTATATAATTAGCACCATTTCCAGGAATTATTTCGATATGAGGCTCGAGATTTTACACCAAAACATCATAAAGTCTTGTCAAGTCTTCTTCCCAAAACTAGTGTTCTCTTCCTTGGCCTTGTGGCATGTTAAAAAATCGTTTGGAAAGTGTCTACTGCCTGAAGCTTTGAATCTACAAAAGTAAACATACAAAGACTCTATGATATGAAGGGCGCTAGGCTATTCAATCACGCTAGCAGCCAGGTTACCATCATTAAGGCGCCTCACCTATATGGATGTATCATAGCCTTATATGGATATATACATTACTCTAGTTATATCATAATTTTGCTTATTTATTTTAAAGATGATGCAGCTTCTTGTTGTTAGTTAAAACGCGTTTAAGTTCGAGAAATACGCGTGTAGCTTTATAAACTGGAGATAACACACGTTATACAGAAATTTTCTCTTCTTGAGGACATTTGGCACGCTATCCCGAGATAGTTAGTTATCTCGAGATAACTTGTGCTATCTCAGGATAACGCCATTATTGTGCACATATACGTGTCCCTTGAGCACATTAATAACGTTATCCATGGATAACACTAGTTAACTCGAGATAACTATATTAATGTGCACAGGGGCTTCCATATTAATTCACCCAAAGTCGGCGAAAAGCACTCCACAGTCGGCGAGATGTATGGCATTCCAAAGTCACATTAATACAGTTATCTTAAGATAACAAATGTTATCTTAAGATAACTCTATTAATGTGACTTTGGAATGCGTGCATATTCACATTAATGTCCTGATTGTAAGATAACTCGAGTAATCTTAAGATAACAAATTATCAGAGAAATATTGTAAGATTTCTTGATCATGGTAACATTAACGATTTTTCTACCTTTGATGTTAGCGCTATCTTAAGTTAACTAAAGTTATCTTAAGATAACTAAAGTTATCTTAAGATTGCGAGAAAACTGGAGATTACTCAAGAACTACGCGAAACAAAAACGCGTTTTAAACTTTAACACGCGGGAAGTACGGTATGTTGCCCAACTTGGTTAATTTCTAGAGAATTAACGATTACCTGGCACATATGTTCAGACCTTAACAACCAAACTCATGGCTTTGTAGTAAGCACGTGCAAAACAAGACAAAAACAGTAACAAGTAAATGAAAGTACTGCCTATGCTGCTCGTTAGTTATTTTTTAAAAATATGTCTTCCTTTTTTATGAACCGACGAAATCGTGCTTCCTGCTTTATCTGATGCATCTGCTATGATAGATAGGTTAATGAAATTTTTACACGCAAAATCGCAACGCACATGGTAAAGTTTCCCGCTTAAAATGTAAAACTAACTTGGAACGAAGTTGACACTTCAACGCTGTAATTGTTTTTTATTGCGTAATTTAACGCGTTTGAAACGAAGATAATGCTATCTTTAGATAACACGAGTTATCTTAAGTTAGCAAAAATATCGTCAAATTGTATTAATAACAGCTCTAATCTCAAGATAACTACAAAGTAAAGATATAATTATCACATTAATATGTTATCTTAAGATTACTCGAGTTATCTTACAATCAGGACGTTAATGTGAATATGCACGCATTCCAAAGTCACATTAATAGAGTTATCTTAAGATAACATTTGTTATCTTAAGATAACTGTATTAATGTGACTTTGGAGTGCCATAGAGATGTGCTTCTCGCCGACTTTACCAAATTTTACGGTAGCCTATGGAGTCACTTGGTAGAGGCCTGAAGTATGAAATAGGACAAAATATTAAATCGGTACCGTAGCACTAGGAAAAATCTTACAGACTCGGCAAAGCACCGTGAAGGAGATACTGCTACAACATAATATAAAAAAGCGAAGTGAAAACGGAACCTAATTGTAACGATTCTAGGAAGCGCGTTGGGGGGGAGGCTACATTTCTCCTTAGGCGAGTGCCGAGTTCGCCAATGTGTGAATCCGCCCCTGACAGTCTTCCCAATCTTGAAGTGTTCCGCAATCACTCGACATCCCATTTTTGGATTGTTGTTTGCGTAAGCGATGACCTTCATCTTTTCGTTCAATGCCATGTTTTTTCGTTTCATACGAGCAGAGAGCTGAAACTTTGAGCACGACATCTTTGCTTTTACTGCTCTACCTCAAAGATTCATTCATTCAAAGTACATGTACATTCAAAGAACCTCATTTAAATCATTCGAACATTCAAAACATTCGAACATTCGAATATTTCAATGCAATGATTTTATTGACGAATTCTCTTCAAAATAATATCTCTCAGACATTGAAGTGCTCATTAGTGAGGATAAATACGAGATCGCTATACCTCTAAGGATCATGAAAGACAGTTCAAAGCGTTCGAGTGTGACAGTTTTGTCAGAGGATACCATGCTTACATGGATATTTGGAAACCGCTGATTGGTGAGTGTTTGAAATGCGTGAAAGAGCCAACCAACGAAGTGGACACAAATGAAGTTGCTGTGGTTCGTACAAATTCTCATTGTCCTAAAGAAGTGGTGGTTGGTCATGTGCCTAAAAATATAGCTAAAGTCGTGTTTATGTTTCTATCCCTCCCTTACTGCTCTATGGAAATTATAGTGACTGGGGAAACGCGTTAACCGCGGAGGTGGATACGGCCTGGAAATCCCTGCAAATTTTCGTTTTTATGGCCATAAACTGGCTGAAAGATAACATACAAAAGATTGAAGAATTATTAAATAATAATGTAAAACATTGTCTTAAGTAAATATAAACAAATTCTTTACAAAATTTTGTTTTGTATGACCCATTCTTAAGCCTGTCCGCTGAAAAGTGTCCGTTGTAGAGAGGTGTCCGCTATAAAGGATGTCCGCTATAAGGAGGTTTGACTGTATGGAAATGAATAGATGAGGTCTTAAGATTCGAAATATTACGTAACAAGGCGGTGGGCATTTGGCTGGGTGCTGTTAGATTTTTTACGAAGCGTTAGAAAGGGTTGGGGGGGGGGATGGGGAACTTGGTGTTAATTATTGAATCCCCCCCCCCCAGTGACTAAAAAGATTGTGCGGCTAACTATTTTACCGACCTTATTTTTTGCTGACTAAGTATTTTCTCGACTAAAAACTTACCAAAACTTACCTATAAGCTTACCAACTTTTTTTAACGATAAGGTATTGAATTTTTATGATTACCACCGTCTTTTATTAATTCAAATTATTTGGTTTTATAGGGAAAAGGGGTAAAAAGCAAAGTGAATAAAAATACCGTTTTGAGTCCCTAAAGGAGGCGAAGGCTTTATTGGAGGCAAGGTAAGCCTAAAATAAAGACCTTCTCTAATCGGTGTTAAAGAAGCTGCTAACGAGATTTCATTCCCAAACATTTATTCGATCCCATGTCAACTTAGGGGGGGGGGGGGTCACACCGAGATTTATGATCGAGATTTAAGATTAATCTTTGACGTTACTATGGTAATAAGGCGAAATTTGATGTGACTCCGTCTTTTGATTTATAAAATCTATTCAATTTAAGTGAGAGCGATTAATTTAAATCTAAAAATGAGACATGCCTCGAGGCAAGGCTTATTCGCGAAAACAATGCGCTTGACGTTTATACATTTTTTTATATTTAAACGTATTTTATACTCAAAGAAAGCCATTATTAAGAACCTTTTTTTCTATAGTGGTTTTGTTTTTTGATTGGGTGTCCCTAATCTCCAGTGGAGGATTCGAAGTATCGTATGTAGAGAAAGGATGTTGTGTGGGTAAAGGGATGACCTAAGAAACAAGGGCTACATCAGACGCACAGGCCTTGTTTCTTATACCGCTTTCTGCTCGGGTAGTGAAATTGATCCGTGATAGAATCAAAACAACCCGACCTGGCGTAAGCGGTCGGTCATTTTGAAGGGTCTGTTTATAACGGAAGGGTTACCTCTATATATTTCTTTCTCGATTTGTTTGTTGGCCATGATTAACAGATTTTGTAAGTAATCGATAACAAACCACGTGCGATGATTAGCGAGGTGAAAAAGGAAAGGGAAAAATGTGCTTTCTCGTTGCTAAAGAAGACTGAGTCACGTGATTTCATGGGTAAATATAATTGGTAGGTGAAGGGCACCTGTAATGGTGAGATTTTAATTGGTTGAGAGCACCACTGCGCCTCGGGTAAGTGACGTAATGTACAGTTTGTGAGTAGCGAATATACAACAAGGTAGAGGGGCAGTGCTAGAGACGTGGAACACGCGCGCCTGGGGGTAATCTGGATGAATAGAAAACTAGGCTAACGGCCGAGCTAGCGTGTATGTACAGTTCTAAAAGCCGTTAAATGTGCACAGCGTTAGTCTTCACTGTAAAGGGATAAAGGAAATGGTGAAGGTACTCATACGCCCTTCCCTTCCGTGTATACGGACTCTCGAAACGCGGGTCCACCGCAGAGCTGGCTGTATTTGCTGGATTAAAAAATTTTTTTGATTGGTGAACTACGCGGCGAGTAGGGTCTGTTCACGGCCAAGTGCGTAACAAAGGGCCGGGCGAACTGAAATAAAATAGCCAAAGGAGCAATTAAAATCGAAAATAAGACTAAAAACATAAGGGGTTTGATATCAAAAATTGATGAAATAACAAGAGTTATATTGACAGCCGTGTTATATAATACAAGTATTATGCATAACATGTTAATTCGTTACAAATAGAATAATATCCATTTTATTTGATCCGTACCACGTGGTAGTGGTAATTGTTTGTAATACATTCTATTTCATAAGGATACAGCCGGTATCGCAGTAGGTTACTTCAGTAAAACATCAACAGTGATGGCGGTTAGCTAGGTTACATTCTCATGTTGTTTTAGTATAAAAATCGCAATATTGCTGTTTCCCACGTGTTTCCTAATAGGGTTTTCGTATTGTTGTCTAGTGTCGTAATAAATTATTTGATACTGGTATAGCAAAATAAACGTCATTATCGAACAGTAGGTGATTGGATTTACAATATTCCACCATTATTGTTACGTCATTGTTTATTTTTACTAACATGATAGTAGCTTTTTTGCATCACATTTTTTAATTCGATTGGTAACGAAGATGTATGTGCCAATGTTGAGGGATCCATATCGGCGATTCCGAGGCAAACAACGTGTTGGGACGGGGGCCTAAAAAGAGAGAGAGAGAGGGATGTTCCTTACAGAAGATATGGTAATCCATCTGTTCTAGCATGATAACTAGTTTGTAAATACAAAGGGATTGGTAGGTGGTTCGTGTTATAGGAAATAATAATGTTGTTATAGTAAATAATGATCTTGAAAATTTTCAGGTTTATATTAAGTCTTAAATCATTTTGGTTTTGTGAGGACTAGTGAGACCCAGTTAACCTTACGGTCGGGAGCTTATACAACCCTTGCCTTGACAAGTAAATCCTTGATATTTTTATGCCGCATAGTTGCAATAATGGGAGAGTCAGGCCAGATTTTATTGAGCTCTTGGTCATTCTCTATAAGGTGCCAATGTTTATTAATATTTTTTTTGATTGTAGTATTGTCCTTGGAATAGTGTGTGAGGAAAACTAGATACCTTTGAGTATTATCTGTTTTAGGTGTATCGTGATAGAGTACATCCTTTTGTGATAAGTTTTTTATTTTTTTCATGTTTTCTTGTATTAGTTTTTGGGGGTATCCTCGGTTTTTGAGGACCCATTCCAAGTTTTTTAATGCTTTGTTTAGCATATCATCCTTGGTAATAAGCATTCTGTATCTTAGGGATTGGGAGTATATAATGGAGGATTTCGTGAATGTTGGATGGAAGGAGTTGTAGTGGAGGAGGCTAAATGTATCAGTGGGTTTGGTGTATAAACTAGAACAAAGCTTTCGATCTTTTCCTACATGTATGTAGGTGTCCAAAAAATTAATTTTATCCCTAGAATAGGTAAAAGTGAATTTGATATGGGGGTGAAGTGAATTAATTTTTTCAAAAAGTTTTCGTAGACATTCTTCTGTGTCAGTATATATGAAGAAAACGTCATCGATAAAACGTTTCCAAAGCGTAATAGCTGTGGTAAGGGGAAGTATTTTAGTACTTTCATGGTGGCCCATGTAAATGCACGAGTAAGGGGGTGCACATTTAGAGCCCATGGCTGTGCCATGAATTTGTTGGTAATAATCATCCATAAATTTAAAACAGTTTTGTTTTAGGACAAAGTCAATCATTATTTTAATAGTGTTTAAAGGAGGAGTTTCTGGGGGAAGGATGTCTTTATTTTTTGATAAAGTTTCTAGTAAAACTTTGATGCCTTCATCATGAGGTATGTTAGTGTAGAGTGATACTACATCAGCAGTAACTAAAATAGCATTTGGAGGAAGGGGAGGAAGTTCTAAAATATTTCTGAGAAAATGTTTAGTATCTTTTATGTAAGAAGGTAATGACTTCATGACAGGTTGGCATATATGATCTAAAAATGCTGATATGTTTTCTGTTGGAGAGTCGTTAGCTGATACTATGGGTCTAAGGAGTACATTAGGTTTGTATATTTTGGGCAATCCATAAAAAAGTGGTGTGCGTGGAGGAGTGGTTGGTTCTAAAAAATTAGCAACTTCTCTTGTTATTCTATGTCTGGAATATAAAAAGCGAATAAATGTTGATATATCATTCGCAATCTGAAGAGTAGGGTCAAAAGGTAACTTTTTGTAGTATTTTGTGTTCTGAAGTTGGCTGTTGACTTTGAAAATATAATCAGTTTTATTCATGATAACAAGACTGCCACCTTTGTCTGCTGGTTTAAATATGAGGTCAGGGTTGTTTTTCAAATTTCAAATCAAACCCGCGTTTCGAGAGTCCGTATACACGGAAGGGAAGGGCGTATGAGTACCTTCACCATTTCCTTTATCCCTTTACAGTGAAGACTAACGCTGTGCACATTTAACGGCTTTTAGAACTGTACATACACGCTAGCTCGGCCGTTAGCCTAGTTTTCTATTCATCCAGATTACCCCCAGGCGCGCGTGTTCCACGTCTCTAGCACTGCCCCTCTACCTTGTTGTATATTCGCTACTCACAAACTGTACATTACGTCACTTACCCGAGGCGCAGTGGTGCTCTCAACCAATTAAAATCTCACCATTACAGGTGCCCTTCACCTACCAATTATATTTACCCATGAAATCACGTGACTCAGTCTTCTTTAGCAACAAGAAAGCACATTTTTCCCTTTCCTTTTTCACCTCGCTAATCATCGCACGTGGTTTGTTATCGATTACTTACAAAATCTGTTAATAATGGCCAACAAACAAATCGAGAAAGAAATATATAGAGGTAACCCTTCCGTTATAAACAGACCCTTCAAAATGACCGACCGCTTACGCCAGGTCGGGTTGTTTTGATTCTATCACGGATCAATTTCACTACCCGAGCAGAAAGCGGTATAAGAAACAAGGCCTGTGCGTCTGATGAAGCCCTTGTTTCTTAGGTCATCCCTTTACCCACACAACATCCTTTCACTACATACGATACTTCGAATCCTCCACTGGAGATTAGGGACACCCAATCAAAAAACAATCCTAGAGAATAGGATTGACGCATATCAAACAAAAGTCAATTGAAACGATATTGGTAACAAAAAGAATATATCTCCTGGCAGTCTCAGGACTTCCTTAAAATATTGGACACCAATCTCAGCTTCTTATGAGACGCTCCTAATAAAAAAATATTTGAATTTTAGTTTATAAATTTTGAATTTCAAAATAAAAAAGTTTAAAAAAAATGAATTTGTACCAAAATTTTGGTTTTTGATTTTCAATTAAATTGAAAATCAAATGGCCCTAAGGGTACACGCATTCAGGTGATTCCCGAGTGATTTAAGTGAGATTTAATGAGGTTTAAAAGTGAGGTTTAAAAAAATTTTATCAGTGATTACATAGAAAAAGATCTGGACTTTTAAATGGTGCAAAAATATTTTTAAAAAAATGTATTTAAGATAGATTATTATGCCAAAAAAATTTCTTTTCATAAATTACTTTTTTGTTATGCGATAAAGATCAAATATTTGTTCACACGTAATCATCTTGGGTATTAATTTTTACTACTCAATTATGTTCAAGGTTATGATGATTGCCGACTCAAAGAGGAAAATGATTTTCGTATGTAGTTAAAAGATTCTTTTGAAGTTTTTCTCTTATTTCCCATAAGGATATTTTCTTTTTCTTTTTTGTCTTCCGAAGTTGAATATAATTTACTGTGAAAAACATGGCAAAACCAGTTTATAAGTTAACAGCGAATAAAAATGTCCTATCGTCATAAAGCTTTTATATCATCAAAAAAAAGAAGAAAATCCAAAACAAAAATATTTGACTCGCCAGCTAAAAGAAGATTAAAGCAAAAGGTTTCTACTGCCGATCACCAAGCTAGCACTAGTCGAAAAAAAATTGTACACGCCGTGTCATCCAGCGATAGCGATGAGAGCGATGACGAATACACAAACTTTCCGCCATGCAACTGGATCGTTGATTTAAATCTATTGACAGATTGTTTAAAAAGATCCTCCGTTTGCAAAATCTGTCACGGCCAAGTAACCATAACGGAGCACAAAAACTTTCGAGCTGGACTGGGAACGAAGTTTATTTTGCAATGTAACAATGAAACATGCGACATGGCGGAAGATTGTTTCACCACTCAAAAGACGGGAAAAATATTCGAAGTTAATCGAAAAAGTGTTCTTACTTGTCGCCTAGCTGGTAAAGGACGAAGAGGGCTCTCCAAGATATGTAGTGTTCTAGGACTTTCATCTCCGATAGGAAAAAATTGCGAATGTGAGCGAACACGTGCAGCATAGACAGAAGATGTGAAAAAAAACTGTTAACAAATAGTCGTTACCATAGTGATCAATTATTATGCAGAATAAGTATAAGATTTCTGTAAGAAACTTAAAAGCTCTTTTTCACAGTGTTAAATTTTTAAGAGAGTATCTCTTACGTTTTAAATCTCTTTTACAAATCTATAAAGGATGTGGGGTGGAGAGACCGCTTAGCGTGGAGAGGAATCTTTGATCTAAAAATGCTTTTTTTTTATTTCTTGAGAATGAGCAGAACGCGAGTTATGATGAGTTTTTTGACAATTAGAGGTTAAAAATTGTGGAAAAAATTTTAATACTAAATAACTCCAAAAGTAAAAAACATTAAGAAAAAATTAAAAAAGCGTTTTTAGATCAATGTCTAGCCAGGAGACCCAGCGTAATTTTTCTTACCACCGGGAAATCGGAGTAGTTAAGGTGGGAAAAATTACGCTGGGTCTCAAACGATTTTTCTGCGGCCAAAATCTGGCCGCGCTTTTTGATTGGCTAATTCTATTGTTCTTTGCTCACGTGGTCCATGTCGGGGAAAGCCCTTTTCATCCGAATATTCCAGCGAGTGGTTTCACTCTGGCCAAGCTTGGTAAACAACTCACAGATAAATTAAAATGGCCTCCGAAGCGATTAGTCACATTGTCCAATTTAAACTCAGGGTTTCCGCTGAGTGATTCGTTCGCGTCTAAGCTTTTGTTTGAGAGAAACTCATTTTATCAACTCGAAGAAGAAAGCTTAGTTAACTAGGCTAATCAATGTCTTGTGATCACAAAAAAGTAAACAGCAAACTTGAGAAATTAGTAGTTTTGTAAAAGAGATCGCATTTGTAGGAGAGGGGTCATTAAACCTTAAAATTTTATTTTTTCTTAATAATTTTTATACCATTATATAGGAAATCATATAGACTTTCTAAAAATATATACATTAATATATCAAAATAAAGTTTTGGTGAATTAAAAGCATTTTAAAATATCACACTTTTTTTGAATACTCACGCCTTAAATTGAATAGATTTTATAAATCAAAAGATGAGGTCACATCAAACTGCGCTTTATCACCATAACAACGTTAAAGATTAATCTTAAATCTCGATCACGTAATTTAGTGTGACCCCCCCTCCCCTCCATGCCCCCCCCCTATTTGTTTACGAAAAGAAGCGTAATATTGATGCTAAAATCTTAATAAACAATTAGGAAAAAAGAAAGGCTTATTTTTCCAACCCAAAAGGATTGAATAATATTGTATTAAAAATTATAAAAATTAGATCCTTCTCCGCAGTGCTGTTTAAGCACTCCCCACATCACATCGTGCCAAGAAGAAGAGGTTCGGAATCCTAAAAGGTATGTAGCCCTGCACGACGTGTTCCTCGTTTGTTTTTCAGTCTGCTCTGCCCTGCTACCTTCTCACTTCATCGTTAGTGTTGGCCGTTTCTTTAGCTCTTAGTTTATAGCTGATAGCTAACTTGTCAATTTTTATTTTATTCTTTTTATACACATATAAAAAGAATTAAAACGTAAACTAAAGTATTTCTTAATCCTATTAAAAAAAAAGTCTTCAATGAAAATAAAAGGAAATGGTACATCTTTGATCTTTCGATCTGGTGACATTTCTGCACTCCACCTTAGGGATGGCATGAAAGTATTATGACATTTCATTGATCTTGATGAACAAAAGAGTGATTTAATTACCAATCTAATTACAGCATTGAAGGAAACACCTTTCATCACGGATCAAGGGTTCTGTGATAGGGTTCCGCGAAGAAGGAACAGCAACAGCAATCTCACAACCAATATAGCAAACAGATTTATGATGACACATTTGGTTGATATTAAGGCTTGGGAGAAAAAAAGGAAATCCACAATCCTTGTTTACATGTTGTTAAATTTTTTGAAGGGAGTTGAACAAAGTGCAGATACAGCAACATTATGGACTTATGTTACAGATGTTATGAAAACCAATCAACCGAAGTTGTATTATGGATTAATAAGTGTTTCAGTTTATATTCTACCCATGTTCTTGTCATCTGTTGTTGCAAGGTATGCTGACAAGACAAGACGCATAAAACTGATAATTATCATCACCAATTTTGTAGTCATGACGGGAAGTATATTGTACGTCATACCATGGTCACCACTGTTTCCCTTCGCAGGAAAACTTTTAAATGGCGGAGCACTTATTTTAAGACCCTTGATGATTGGTGAAGCAGCAAGATCATATCCACCAGAAAGGTTTCATACTATAACGGCCTATCTAGTCGGTGCAAAAGCGTTCGCCTTTGTAACAGGACCTTGTCTTGTTCTACCCTTCAAAGGTGTCAACATTTGGCTTGGTAATCTTCAAATTACGTATGGAAATATATCTGGCGTCATTCTACTCATTTTGATTATCATCGTGCAGTTCATCGTTATATATTTTGCGCATGATCTATCGAGAGAATATGATATGAAAAAAGTCACATCCGAAACGATGAAACAAGAAGAGACAGGTAATGACGCCATAGAAGTTCTAAAAAATGTGTTGAAATCAAAAATGATGTTATTTATGTTAATTATGGCATTTTCTAATGCTCTTCTAAATAACATAGCTTTTTTTCGAAATTTTCCAGTCCTTGTACTGGACGTGCTATCGATGTCATATGGTTATGTGTCAATTGGTTTGACTATTAACGGGATCAATGTCCTTTTACTGTACTTTGGCAGCATCGAAATTAAAATCGGAAACGTAGCTATTTATTGGGTGGGTGTTTCAAGCCAAACTTCTGTCATCCTGTTATTAATTTTTCAGTATATATTTGTGCATGCTTACCTTAGTGCTGATATAAGGATTGTTATGTTAGCGTTGTATGTTGTTTCTTTGAGTGTGTTTGAGATGAGTGGGATGTTCTTAGTTGTTGTGTTTGCTAAACTCATATCATCAAGAGACCAGAGTTATTTAGAAAGCATACGAGCAATAATCATGCAGATTGGAGGTATTGTGGGAGCATGTTTTGGTTTGATTTTTTTATTGGAATATGCTTGTATATTTTTGCCTTTGTTTGTAATTATAAATTTATTTTTGCTATTTTGTCTTTACCTGTATAAACACGACTTAATTTATTTAGTTGCGCTAGTGTAATTCAAATATTGAACTATCTTATATAACAAATTTTCCAGAATTTTCTAGAGTAACTTCAAAGGTATCAAGTTAAAGATTTTACTTTTTTCAGAAAATATTACTATGTGTAAAGTCTGTAATTTTAGTATTTTATTTGTTCAGTTGTATTGTATATATATACACTATTTTTAAAAGAACCAGAAAATTTGTGTGTTCTTAATTTTTTACTTGTTGAGCCTGGAATTGTACAGTATATTACAAATTTTTGAAACCAGAAATCTATTAATTGATTCTGTGAAAAATTCTGCGTTGAAAGATATTTCCCATGTTGGTTTTCAGAGAAAAGGGAAAAATCTTTAAAGTTTCAGCCTTGCTATTGTTCTTATTTTGTTTTTATTGTGTTTTATTGTTGTTCTTATAAAATTGTTCTTATAGAGACAAGGTATATGTAATTTGATTTAAACTTGGAATAACAATCGAGAATTGTATTTTAAAATTTTAGAATATTCAATGGTTTTGTTCCCCATATTTTGGTTTTAAGGTCCACTTCAAAGTTCAGTACTTTTTCAGATTATTGCTAATGGCGGAAATCTTTAGGCCGCAGGGCTTCTTGTTTGGGGTTGATGTACTTGAGAATGTGTATAAAGAGAAATGAACTAGTTCAAGTTTCAAGACATGTGCATCAGAGCTGTTGAAGAGACCCCCTTAACGCTCGAGTATGTCCCGGATCAGTTCAAGACCCAGGATATGTGTACCAAAGCCATTGAAGGTGACCCCTCAACGCTCGAGTATGTTCCGGAGCAGTTCAAGACCAAGTAAATGTGCATCAGGGCCGTTGAAGGACAACCCATTATGATCGAGTATGTCCCAGATCAGTTCAAGACTGAGGACATGTATAGCAGAGCTGTAAAAAGAATCCCCTGGATGCTCGAAAGTGTCTCAGATCATCTCAAGACAGAGGACATGTTGAAAATGAGCCTGGTATGTTAGAGTTTGTCCAAGATCATCTCCTGACATTAGAGCTGTGTAGCAGAGCCGTTGAAGAGACCCCCTATATGATCGAGTATGTCCCGGAGCGGTTCAAGACCAAGGAAATGTGCATCAGAGCCTTTGAAGATGACCATGAGGCGCTCGAGTTTGTCCCAGATTATCTCCTGACATTAAAGCTGTGTAGCAGAGCCGTTAAAGAGGCCCCCTATATACTCGAGTATGTCCCGGAGCGATTCATGACTCAGGACATGTGTAGCAGAGCCGTTGAAGATAAATCCTGGACACTCGAGCATGTCCAGGACTGGTTTGTTACAACCCAAATTTTGGAGAGAATCCGATACTTGCCTATCACCAGCGGAAAGCGCAGAAGGGTAGAAGTCATAGACTGGTGCTTTTCAGAGGATGAAAAGCAGGATCTTGAAAAATTGTGCAGCTGAATGCTTTAGAGGAGTAATGCCACGCGGCAACGATCAGAGGTAAGTTACATGTGGATCTTATGTTTCGCAAGAACCATAAAAAAGTGATGGAACAACAAGGCGATGACTGTGAACGCATACTTGACGAGCATGATAGATGCAAGTGTGGGCGGAGACTTGTGGTGGAAAGTAAAATGTTATGCTGGTACTGTTATCCCAAACATATCACGTATAATGGAGGCAGTTGCGTATGTCATGATCTCGGTCTGTCCATTACCCGATGCTAGTTGGGACTTGAAAAACACCAAATAAAAGGATGTTGAGATTTGGAGACAAGACAGTCAAATTAAAAGAATTTTACAGTAACATAACACCATACAATATCGAAGATGTTAATATAGAAAATCTAGTCCTGAGCGATTCTATCCCTGCAAACAAAGGCAAAAACAAGAGATATGTGATTGGATACCTTGATCAGGGCAAGCTATCTCCATTGCTGATAAGGACCCCTGAAAATATCTACTCACAGGGTGCCTCTCAATACAGCGAGAATTCTGCTTTTACAATGCCGTTTGATCTTGGTAACTACCCTGAGTGGTTAGCCAAGTACTCGCAGCTTTTGAAAAAGGTGGAGCTTTTGGAGGGGCATTGCTTCACCAACACAAGTGTGAAGAAAGATCGTTACATTAACCCTAAACTGAAGGAGTGGGAGGGTGAAATTAGAACCAACTTTCATAAGAAAAAGATACTCGATGGATCTTGCGAATGTGCGGCCATCATCAAACTGGGGAGCATCTATAGACAGGGTCACAACTATTACGTACAGACCTACTTGGAAGAGTGCAAATACAAGGAGCTTGAAAGGTATAGCGCTTGCTACCCTGGTGAGTCTGAAGATGATGATGACGAGAGCTTTACCGAGCTGTAATAGGAATAGGATTTTGTAGTTAGTACTAGCTAGAAAACAAAATGAACATCCTGAAGAAGGAGGCGAGTAGTTTAGGTATCAAAGGAAGATCCAAGATGTCAAGAGAAGAACTGGAGAAGGCTATCTGAGAAGTCAAGTTTAAAGAGGCATCAACGAAGACGGATGGCCCCTACTGCAAGCCTTGTGTAGAAATAGCCTGTCAGCGAAATCTCGAGATCCTAGCCGAAGAGCTTTATCAGAAATCGCGACATATTGTACATGATAATGAGTTGCTCATATATCAAGACACTGGGGAGGTGGTTGGTTGTGCTGCAGGAACATGGTAAGCATCCTGTTGTTTTGTAGACATGTATTGCCACAAAAATTATGAAGCATAGAGGCATATTGAACAGATTGTAGTTTTTTTAGCACTTCATCTTTCCCTTGTTGTCTGCCTTGTTGAACTAGCTGTGCACGCTCTTGTTCATCGATATTGTTCACGATACGCTTTACTCTCTGACGCATTTGTTCTTTTAGTACCATATAGCGCTGTTTTTCTTGCATTATTAGACTGAATTCGTAATCACTCACAACACCATTCTGGATAGCTTTGGAGATGACATCTACGATGAAATTCAGCTTTGACTCGACCAGTAGTCGGATACATTCATGTTTCTGTGACTTCACGCTTAGCCTCTTCGAAGCATTTTTAAGACCAGCTTGACCAATTCCCATGGCTAGCGTGATACCTCCCATAGCAATGCCTAGTGCACCAAGCCCGCAGCCAGTAGTGATCACACTAACTCCAGCAATCCATGATCACAATAGCGTACCCAGGTGCCATACATCTTGAACTTTTTCGCGAGTCCGTGGCGCTCTTTGATCTTCTTGCGATGATACTGTTCAATCTCTTCGATCTTTTTCAATCTGTAGACCTGACTTTCATCCTGCATAGTATCATCCTCAGGCGCACTTGGCGGTAATGTTGGATACAATTTCATACTATCCATCTTTATTACTAGCTCAGTCTGTCTAATCTATAAGCAAGTGCATCGTGATCCCTACAAAAGATACGTTCTTTTCATGGTGATATTCTGTCGACCCTTTCAAAGGAAGGTAGATCGGAGTTTCGAAATTCCAAGTAAGCATATCTCCCCAAGCATTTAACTCTTTGGTGGGCAGCATGGCAAGAATCTTAGATTTTTTACCATCAAGGAAGCAATCGTCTTCATTAAGCTGAGGGCAGACAAGACGTAGTCTTCTGTAAACGTCGGTCTTGTAGATCCCATCATAGTCGCCCTTCGTAAAGTACTTCCCACCTGAAGGATCAGCCAGTCCCATAAGTTCCTGCTGGGTCCTGTGAATGACAACTGTGAATCCATCCGACACACGAAGCCTGCAGAGCCCATTTTCAGCACAAAAACCATAGCTTTTCCATCAGCTTGCTTGTTGATAATACTCACTATATCCTCGATCCGGTACAAACCATTCATGATCTCAATGCTAATGAGTTTTTGGTCAGGTTCAACCTTCCTAATAGTGAAATCGTTATCGCTATAAATGTTCAGCCACGTAGGTCGTATACTGATCGACTTTAAAGCGATCCTTGTACACTGCCCCAGGTAATCGTCAAAAAACCATCAAGGTTCCAACTTACCTTAACGATCCCGTGCGAGTTGCATGCCAGCAAGGGCAAGCATTGGATTACTAAATAATAACAAGAAGCCCTGCGGCTTAAAGATTTCCGCCATTAGCAATAATCTGAAAAAGTACTGAACTTTGAAGAGGACTGAGTAATATGGGGGAACAAAATCATTGTATTATCTAAAATTTTAAAATTCAATTTTTGATTGCCAGGATACACTTGTATAATATCATTAAATATATTCTATAATACAGTTATAATTTTTCTACAATATACTTATAATTTGTTATAATATCGTTATAATTTCATTTAATTTCATAACATCGTTGCCACAACAACGCTAGCAGATAATAGATCTATTGTCACAGAAACAAAAGGCATTCGAAACCAGATCACCAACAATATTATTAAAATCAAACTCGTTTGATTTTATTCAAATATTATAGCCATGCAGCAAATTATGAGGTTATGACGCACATGCCAGGTGTTGAAATTATACATATTATAGCTATATTATAAGAAATTATAAGAAATTATAACCATATTTTAAACATATTTTAAGAAATTATATTGATATTATAACGTATATTTCAGTGATATTATACAAGTGTATCAGGCCCTTAACTGTAAATCATAGCTAACTTAACTTACATAAACTTCATTTCTCTATAGGAACAATTTTAAAAGAAAAATAATAAACCTGAAAATTGATGAACAATAAAAACAAAATAAGAACAACGGCAAGGCTGAAAATTTATCTATTTTCTCTTTTTCTCTGAAAAACAGCTTGGAAAATATCTTTAAAGGTGGCAGCAAATTTTTTTTTACATAATCAGTTACGAATATAGCTTTAGTCTACGTGCTTGCAAAATTGTACAGAGGGAAATGACGTTAATAACATCAAAGATGGCGCATTATAAGACGATCTTCATTATGCTACACTGCACGAGCTTTAACTTTCGATAGCATATAAACTTTAAAATAAAGTATTGTTCATTGAATAATAAATATAATGGTCCAGCCTAGCTGCGCTGTCTCTATCCATAGTTAATAGAAAAAACACTGGTGCGGAAGATCAAGAATAACCTATTCAATTATGTTATTATTACGCATATTAAAGGGAATTTAAGCGAATTTAAAGGGACATTTTAAAGATTCCGCCTTCGCTGGCGGAAATCAATAATAATAATAATAATAATAATAATAATAATAATAATAATAATAATAATAATAATAATAATAATAATAATAATAATAATAATAATAATAATAATAATAATAATAATAATAATAATAATAATAATAATAATAATAATAATAATAATAATAATAATAATAATAATAATAATAATAATAATAATAATAATAATAATAAATATTTAAAGTGGCTAGCCCAGAAAATCACAAAAACATATAGTTAGTAGATTGTTTCCACTGGGGGCCACTAGAACAAAAAAGAAACAAAAAAAATGATAAACCTAGTAGATGGTGGGAGGTTCTCATTACAAAGTTTTGGGGTTCAAGTGTAAAACCTCCGCTTCTCTCGAGCTCCCCCGACACCCCCGTTTTACTACGTAAAATCATGTGTATATTTTATGTCAACCTCCTCGCTTCTCTGGAGCTCCTCCGACACCCCATGTGCGCATGCGCAAAATAAATTCGGAAAATCTGACGGCATCCGACATAATCCGCGCATGCACAAAACTTCAACGATATCCTACGTCATCCGACAGAAATTATGTCGCTGGCCGTCATCATGCGCATGGAAACGTAAATTTGACTTTGAGTATAGGATAATCAACAAAAAATGTCCAAGATTTAGCACAAAATTGCATCGAGTGCCTGATCAAGAACGCGAGGAAAGCAGAGCTAAACCGACAGAAGTATTTCGCCTAGGTGTATCGTTGCATACCACCATAACCCTAATTCAAAATTTTCTTTCCATCTAAAAATTTATTGATAAATAAAATATGTATATAATAAAGAGACAAAATGAGTTTTTTTATAAATGCAATCAGCGCAATATATAACGCTATATCAGCACCAGTAGCATCCACTACCAATGCTCTTACCACTCGACTGCAGAGTGTGCGGGATACTGTTACTGATTATTACAACAAAATAAAGGACGGAATAAAAAAACGAATTAACCCAACACTACATGATGAAATCGAAGATGAAGCACAGGAAGACTATCATGATCCCGAAGACAACCAAGAAAACTACACTAGAGTTGAGAACATTGATGAAAATGATATCGAAATGTTGTAGGATGGGAATCGTGTCAAGACATGGCGGTTCAGGAACAACCTTAACCAACCGCTTACGCGTGGTATCATGGATAAAATCACCCCTAATATAGATATGCGCGTAAATGTTGTTTATAGTTTCAGCTGTGATATTCACCAAGGTGGAGGTGGTGTATCTTTATATCACAAAACTAAGAGCTCCAAGTCGCTATCAAGCATCGCAGAGATCGAAGCATTCATAGAGGAATGTGAAATGAAGCGTCTGGATTTCCAGGATGGTGAGTTTTGGAGTAAGGCATATTTACCACCAGTCAGAACCACCGAGACCCCAGGAGCATATGAAGGGAAAATCGTCTTCGATCATGTGCAGATTAAGATTATAAGCACGCGTGAGCCTCTGCTGGGATGCGGACCTCTTCCAGACTGGTTGCGTAAGAAGAGATGTATATACGCTATGGATGGTAAAACGGAAAGAACGGACAATCTATGGTTCTGGAGATGTTTAGCGGTAATAAATAGGGCTAACATAGAACGTGGAACAGAGTTCCTTACAAGACCAGCTCTTGTATTAGCACGAGAGTTTTACGAAAAAACCTAAACTGAAACGTCAGAATGTGCGCCCTACAAAGTTGGTGGATCTGGAAGGTATTGCAAAACACTTTGAAATCAACATCAAAGTATATGAGCCTAAGACAAACAGCGAGAAAGCACCATGACGACTCATTTATGGTCAGAAGCAGCATAAGAAAGGGTTAGAGGACATCACTATTGGAATGGTGGAAGGTCACTGTTTTTTCATTAAAAATATCCACGTGTTGACAAAGACGTTGGAATGTGAAGTATGCGGTCAACTCTTTACTGAGGCTTGGAATCTCACGCGGCATAAGAAAGATGAATGCGAAGGAGTCAAGACAACGATCATTTGTAAGGGTGAGAAAGTGAAACGTATGCCGAGCAAGTCGGAGAAGGTATTTTATGGTGAAGGTTATAGCTATGATGCATCTAAATGGATTGAATACATGTCGAAGAAAACTGGAAGACATATACATCATGCTTTATGTGGTCATGGTGGTGAACGTGTTATCCGTGATGAAAAAGGAAAGGAGTGGAAAGTAGACGGTTATGAGCCTATAACGAAGACCGTTTACGAGTACCACGGATGTTACTGGCATGGATGCTCGTGCCAGTCAGAACCTCACACATATCGTTACGAACAGACGATGAAAAAGGAGGCTATGATAGAAGAACAGGGATACAACCTCAGCACAGTGTGGGAATATAAAAATCCTCCCAAGATCAACCGATATTTCAACAAAAAATTCATCCGGTATCCTCATTATATCGTGTTTGATTTCGAGGCCATCGCGTCTTCTTTGAATTCCCAGCAGCAACAAACATCTGATTTGACATACCTTTCGAGGCATATACCGGTAAGTTTTGGTATTCACGATAGTTTGAATGATAACCCAACGTTCGTAGAAAATGAAGATCCTAAAATTTTATTGAAACTTTTTATGGAGGAGCTAGAAGGGAGACACGCTCTTATTGTAGCCGAAATGGAAATAATGTACCCGGGACCTACAGATTTCGACATGGTTCCCAAAAAGACCCAGGATGTGTGGAACGAATGGGTAAACCAGGTAGCTGTGATTGGGTTCAACAGTGGAAAATATGATCTGAATATGATCAAGCGGTATTTTGTTGAGCACATTGCTCAAGATGAAAGTGAAAAAATAAAAGTAGCAAAGAAAGACAACAATTATATGTTCGTGACAACATCTAAGTTTAAATTTCTAGACATTAAAAATTTTCTTGCTCCTGGTATGAGATTAAAGCTATGGTTCAAATCTCTCGAATGTAAGCTCGAGAAGCTCGTGTTTCCATACGACTGGCTGTCTAGTTATAGCAAATTGAATCACGTTGGACCTGTCGCACACGAGGACTTCTATAACCGCTTAAAGTGTAAAAATACGCTATTACCCGAAGAGTATGAAAAATTCTGCACAGAATTTTATAATCGGGGCTGTGTGACGATGATGGACTGGTTGCGGGAGTACAATTTAGCTGATGTAGCGTGATGTGACAAGTATTAGATCACATGTATACAAGGACACCAAACAGTGCCAAACAATCCTAGGGCTAGACGCGAACATGTTGTATCCTAGCACACTGATGTATGACTTCCCCTGCGGTAAGGAAAAATTGATCAAGATCGTTGAGCCTAGATCACCAGATAACGTTGAAAAACTAACACGACATGTGCACGCAGGCTCCTTGTTTGGATTTGCCCAAGTTGACATTGAGGTGCCCGCGGAATTGTATGATAAATTCTCCGAGATGTCTCCACTGTTTGTGGTAAAGGAGATACCAGATGAAGCAATTCCGGATCATATGCACGCGTACCTGACATCGACAGGGCGCAAGCGTATTCCTGGTACACGTAAGCTCTTGGGTGTGATGAAAGCAGAAAAAATCTTGTTATATACGCCTGTTCTAAAATGGTACCTGGATCATGGTTTGCAAGTGACAGCGATCCACCAATTCCTTAAGTATGAGCGAGGTAAACCATTTGCTTGGTTCCCCAAAGAGATTGCGGCTGCTCGTAGGGAAGCTGATAAAAATCCAAACAAGCGGATAACTGGAGATACAGCCAAGCTGAAGGGCAACTCGTTCTATGGGAAGATGATTGAGGATCTAGCAAGGCATGTAAATACAACGTTCACAAATAACGAAAAGAAGGTTGATCAAGGGATGAGATCTCCATATTTCGAAGACTTGGAGCTAATAGGTGATGCTTATGAGATTCGAGAAGGCAAACGCAAGTGTAGCATTGACAGAGCCTACCAATGTGGGATTGCAGTCTATCAATTAGCAAAACTTCGTATGCTTGAATTCTACTATGATTTCCTGGATAAATATGTAGATCGTAGAGACTTCTAGTATATCTACATGGATACCGTTAGCGCTTATTTTGCCATCTCTGGAGAAGAATTGCGAGATGTCGTGCGTCGTGAGCTGCTCGAGGAGTACGACAAAGATGTGGAAAACTGGCTGGTGACGGATGATTACTGGAAACGAACAGGAGGGTTATTAAAACCAGAATTTATAGGGTTTAGGATGATTGCGTTGACTGCAAAATGCTATTTCGTGGAAGGTAAAAAGGGTACAAAGTTTTCGTGCAAAGGTATGTCAAAGAAGTAAAATGAGATGACTTGGTTTAGGTATATGAACGCTTTGAAAGGACATATAGATACTGCGAAAAACATAGGTTTTCGGGTACACAACCAGGGGATGATCACCTATGAGCAAAGTAAGCTAGGATTATCAGCGTTCTACGACAAACGTCGCGTCCTAGAGGATGGTGTGCATACGGTACCCTTGGAGTTGTAATTTTCTACACTACGAAGCACAACCTTCAACAAGACCAAACTCATTTGCCACATCTATTCAAAAATGTTTAAAACATTTATGAATAATCAAGGGTTTTCTGCATGATGCGCAAATGAGCTAGCCGGTGATGCGTGGTTTGCCACACGTGCAATACTCAAGGTGATACAGCAAGAGTATATACGAAGTTTGAATTATAGTAAAATTGTGGTACCAGGCTTAGTCCTAGACAGGATACCTGTCTCTCTTTTCTGCTCTCGCGCTTGCTTCGATGTCTGTCCTGCTTTTTTAACCCTGCTTTTTTTAGCGCGCCATCGCTGAAAAGAGAGACAGGAATAACCTACCGTAGGAATGCAACTGCTACTTTCTGATTGGCTAATTTTTGCAGGGCAGTTGCGCAACATTTTTGTTGATCCGTGGCCGGATCAACTAAATTAATAAAGAAAGCTACACCCTTTTAATTATACTAGTTCATAGTTACAAACTATCTGCCGCCCCATACTTGAATAATTTTACGTTAAATCAATTCTGTAATTATTTGATTTATTGCAATTTGGGCGGTTGAAATATGGGCATATATTTATGATTTTTGTTGAGCTTACAATATTTTAAACTCATATCTTTTTGGTGGTATTCACTTGTAAATGAAGACATTGTAGTGCATAAAATTTTGCCTGTCAATGATCTTAAAAACGTGCAGTTTGTGGAGAATGAGAATAAGAAAAAAACACAAGTAATCAATATAGAAAGTGTTGCGGAGAGGTTGCCAAGGCAAAGGCATTAAGCACGCCAAGGAAACAGGAAGAGGAATCAGCAAGGCATGGGAGGCACAGGCAAGGGCATAGTAGGCAGGCACCAGAAAAGGCATAGGAAGGGTAGGCAAAGGCACGGTAAGTGCTGGCAAGGCAAGGGGACGGCAGGGTAGGGGCAGGCACCTTAATAGAACCTCTTCTCCCCTGCAACTCAAAGATTACGTATACTCAATATGTAAGTCCAAGAGTATGGAAAATATTGAGGTACAAATAGTTCAAATTCAATACCTGAATTTGTTATCAGGTTAATATAGAGTGAATCATCTTAGCAGAATTATGTGCCAAGACAAGAATTTAAAAAATAATTGGTCATAATGCCAAAAAAATCGTGTTTTGATAAATTTGAAATTAAAAGTCAACTTGGTTCAAATGAATTTGACAATATGGGTTTTTACTGAATCTTACAACATTAAAAAGTCAAGGTACAGAAATGTCAAAAATGGCATTTTTGTGCTCTATAAACAAAAAGATTACCTAATATCCTCAATATCGCTATATCATATACTTATAAGTACCTGGTTGTTGTAGGTGCAAGATAATTATGTTTTTCCTAGCCCTGTCCAGGATTTGAACCTGGATCTCTCATTTGCATGAGTGTCATAGCCATTAGACCAGCAGGGCATAAATATATATACAAAATTTTACAAATGAATATTATATACACTTAGGAATTTACAGCACACAGCAGTTAATTAACCTTTTGAGAAATTCTGGTTAAGCCATAAGTCACTGTGTTACCTGGCATAAAACGCTTGGTGGAACAATTAATACAAATTGTAAACTTTATTAGTAGATACTAGTCTATAAAGCCCGTGGAGAAATCCACTTAGGCAAAAGGTCAATAAAAAGAAAGTTGTTTTAGATGTTTTGCTGACGTCAGCAGTGCAGTGCAGATAAAAAAATTCGCGAAATTTGTTTATTCTTTGTCTGTAATGTGTAGAGGTTGAAATGCTGGTTAAAATAATGTACAGGATCATATGTTCTCGACGAACGCCTAAGGAGATATCAGGGATTAAAAATTTTGCTGACGTCAGCAAAGACCCGTCAAAACCTTAAAAATTTTTTTTAGAAATTTGTATACCTGTTGCCTTCATCGTATAGATCTTGAAACGCTGATCAAGAAAATATATAGGATCCTGCATCTTTGACAAATGGTTGCAGAGATATTAGGGTTTGAAGGTTTTTTGATGACGTCATCAACCCGCCCATTCCGAAACGGATTTGGGGACCCAGGTTTGGGAAAATTACCCAAATTGGTCCTAGGTGGTCCCTAGTTACCCACGCGGTGAAAAATCATTGACGTCACCACCTCGTTTCCAAGTTATTTGGCCTCAAAGTTTTAAGTGCACTGTAATGGATTCATTAATTTAATATAGGATATTGACGTTAAAGTAGTGTGATTGACGTCGCGCCGTAACGTCAAAAATTTAACATTTGAGACATAATTTTTCCGGCAACTTCAAAGAAAATTTCGGCGACATTAAAGAAAAATGAGGATATCCACTATGACCGTCACATACACTTCGTATTATTATATAAGACTAGTCGATAAGGCCGTGGAGAAATCCACTTAGGCAGAAGGACAATGGGAAAATAGGTTCTTTTAGATGTGTTTCTGACGTCAGCAGTGCATATACAAAAAAATGTTCATAAAATCTTACACAAAATGTCAAATATCAAATCGCATTAAATCCTCCACACAAATCTTACGCAAAATAAAAAATAACAGCTTGCAAGGTGTAAAATCTAGTTGATAAAAAGTTACAACAACGACACTCACAACATCGGCACTCACAACACCAATACTCACAAAACCGACAGTAAGAACACCGACAGTTACAACACCGACAGTCACAACGCGGATAATAACAATGTCAGAAATAACGTATCTCAAATATGTTACATCTTATAAGTGATTATGTTGAAAACCTTCAGTATTTTATTCTGAAGTGTCAAAAAGGAGGCCTCCAAGAGTTAGCACAAATCAACAAAAATAAGTTTTTTACAGATTTTAAATATTGTTTTTCCCTTACGCTTATACAAAAATATGAAAAAGCCATAGTTTGGAAAACATCAAATTTTAATCTAGAAAAATCAGTCATTTCGGTTGCATACCATCCTCTCCCACAAAAATTTACACAAAATGTAAAAATCAACCAGTTAAGAACACAAAAATTTTCTCTTTTAGTTCCGTACTGCCCTTTACCAACAATTTTAAACATAAATGTCAAAAAATCAATGAGCAAAGAATAAACTTTTATCAACAAAGATTATGTGTAGAGCTTGAAACACTAATCAAAATAATGTATAGAATCATGTACAACACCAACAATAATAATAAAGTCAGAAATAACACATCTCAAATATATATTTACTTCGTTGAAAACCTTTAATATGTCAATCAGAAGTGTCAAAAAACATCAAATTTATATCTGGAAAATCATTTATTCAATTACATACTATCCTGTTTCCCAAAAATATACACAAATTGTAAAAATTAACAGGTTAAGAACACAAAAATTTTCTCTTTTAGTTCCGTACTGCCCTTTACCAACAATTTTAAACATAAATGTCAAAAAATCAATTAGCAAAGAATAAACTTGTATCAACAAAGATTATGTGTAGAGCTTGAAACACTAATCAAAATAATGTATAGAATCATGTACAACACCAACAATAATAATAAAGTCAGAAATAACACATCTCAAATATATATTTACTTCGTTGAAAACCTTTAATATTTCAATCAGACGTGTCAAAAAACATCAAATTTATATCTGGAAAATCATTTATTCAATTATATACTATCCTGTTTCCCAAAAATATACACAAATTGTAAAAATTAACAGGTTAAGAACACAAAAATTTTCTCTTTTAGTTCCGTACTGCCCTTTACCAACAATTTTAAACATAAATGTCAAAAAATCAATTAGCAAAGAATAAACTTGTATCAACAAAGATTATGTGTAGAGCTTGAAACACTAATCAAAATAATGTATAGAATCATGTACAACACCAACAATAATAATAAAGTCAGAAATAACACATCTCAAATATATATTTACTTCGTTGAAAACCTTTAATATTTCAATCAGACGTGTCAAAAAACATCAAATTTATATCTGGAAAATCATTTATTCAATTATATACTATCCTGTTTCCCAAAAATATACACAAATTGTAAAAATTAACAGGTTAAGAACACAAAAAAATTTTCCTTAGTATGATGATCTGTAGTTACCTTTACCAACCATTTTAAACGTGAATGTCAAAAATGAATAAGGAGTAAATTTGAATCAACAAAGATATTATTTTTGGAAAACAGAGTGTACATACGGTCCGTCCTCACAAAAGTTAACACAAAATGTAAAACAGATCGGTTTTTGAGGAGCACATTCAAATCAACAAAAATCAGTTCATTTAGCATGTTCTATATTGCTATTGCCCATAAATCGTCCACAAAAAGGTTATGAAACACATCAAATTATAGAAAAATCAGGCATTTCATAAAATATAAAAAACAAAAAAGTTTTTTCATCATCACCAAACACAGTTATTACCACAATTATAAAATTCTTAACAAAAACGTGAAACAAAAAGAAGTACTGTTTACAACAAATATACTTCAGAAATATACACATTGAACGAAAACTTACCACTTCTTTTCCTTCGACTTCAAAAAAGAAACTCTAGCAAGACCACGAGGGATTTTGTATAGTGTACACGTTTAGTTCAGGATACATGAATTGTCTTGATTATTAAAAATTTGTTACGGAACTTTCACCGGCATTCTGCTTTGAATAAGTGACAAGGCGATTTCGCAATAGCGTACACGGTTAGTTATGAATGCACAATTCGGTCTCGATTATTAAAAATACTAGTCGATAAGGCCTGTGGAAAAATCCACTTAGGCAGGATAACAGAGAAAAACAACCGTCATTTAAATTTTGCTGACGTCAGCAGAGACCTGTCAGAACACAAAATTTTTTTTTCAGAAATGTGTATGCCTGTTGCCTTCATCGTATAGATCTTGAAACGCTGATCAAGAAAATGTATAGGATCGTGTACTTGTGACAAACGGATACAGAGATATTAGGGTTTAAAGGTTTTTTATGACGTCATTAACCCGTCCATTCCGAAACGGATTCGATGTCCCAGGTTTGGAAAACTTACCCAAATTGGTCCCAGGTAGTCCCTAGTTACCCACGCAGGAGATGACGTCAGTTATTTCCACCCGTTTCCAAGTTATTTAGCCTTAAATTTAAAAGTGCAATGCAATGCCTTCACTAATCTTAATATACTTTCCTTTGACGTCAATATTGCTCTAACGTCAAAGTTTGCTAATTTACAGAACAAATTTATAGGCGATGTTTTATAGACTTTATCAAAGAAATTTTATCCACTTTGCAAAAGTCACAGACAGAAGCTCCGTATTATTATAGAGACTAGTAGATTAGGCCCGTGGAAAAATCCACTTAGGCAGAAAAACAATTGAAAAGTTCTGTCATTTGAATTTTGATGACATCAGCAAATATTTCAGTATATTGGATATGCCTTTTACTAAAAAAAATAATCTGAAAATGCATAAAAAGAAAGTATATAAGTCATAATTTAACAAAAAAGTTCTTAAAATCTAACACAAAATATCAAATGTCAAATCGCATTAAATCCTCCCAACAAAAATTCAGACAAAATATGAAAAACAACGGCGTGCAAGGTGTAAAATCTAGTTAGTAGAAAGTTACAACATTGACAGTCACAACCCAGACAGTTACGACAACAATAATAATAATGTCAGAAATAACACATCTCAAATATGTATACATCTTATTATGTGATTATGTTGAAAACCTTCAATATTTTAATCTGAAATGTCGAAAAGAAAGGCTTGCAACAGTAAGCACAGATCTATGAAATAAGTTCTTTATGCATTTTAAACATTGTCTTTTCCCTAAATGCTTATACAACAATACAACCTCAACAATATCAAAAAGCCAAACTTAAACAAACACAAAACACCAAAAAACAAAAAGTTAAACTTTGAAAAATCATTTATTCGGTTGCATACCATCCTCTCCCGCCAAAATATGCACAAAATGTAAAAATTAACCGGTTAACAAAACAATTTTTTTGTCTAATGATCCGTACTGACTTCACCAAACATTTTAAACTGAAATGTCGAAAAAGCAATGAGCAAGGAGTAAATTTCAAATCAACAAAAATCATTATTTTGAAAACATTGTATATATATATGGTCCTTCCTCACAAAAGTTTACAATAAATGTAGAACACAAAGGTTTATGAGGAGCAAATCAAAATATGAACAAAAATCAGTTCAATTGGCATGTTCTATATTGTCTTCACCCATAAAATCTTCCACAAAATTGATATGAAACCCATCAAATTCAACTCAGAAAAAGCAGTCATTTAAGTGCATACAAAAATACAATGGAAAGTGTAGAATATAAAATTATTATTTTTAGTATATATACTTGCATATGGTCCTCCCTCACAACAGTTAAACAGTTTCAGTCTGAACATTCAGTAATTTTTTATCATCACCAAATATTTATTCCCGTAATTACATTACTTACAGTTAGTTTAAAGTTTAAAAAAAGTTCTAATAAAAGTAATAATAAAAGGCCTAATCTACTCACAACAGTTAAACAGTTTCAGTCTGAACATTCAGTAATTTTTTATCATCACCAAATATTTATTCCCGTAATTACATTACTTACAGTTAGTTTAAAGTTTAAAAAAAGTTTATAAAACAAAATATAAAAAAAATCAAACTTACACAACAGCTCACAGTCTAATTGTACAAAAATTTGTTCTTTCAGTATTTTGCATGTGGTCTTTTTCCACAAAAGTTTACACAGCATTTAAAAAACAGCAGTTTGCAACACAAACAATATAAACGGCAACCATACTATTCTCTGCTGAGAAATTTTAACCACAAATGTAAAAAAAACAGGTAAATTTCCCCCAAAATGTCAACAACCTTTGTAAAAATATCAACCACCACCCTTGTAAAAATATATAACCTTGTAATTTACATGCGAGCTCACAGAAGTTTAACAGGATGTCAACAACAAAACAATAAAACTTACTCCAATTAACGCACACACTTTAGTTTTACAAAATCATTCCTCTTAAAGTAAAATTTGCAGAAAACGTGAGAAAAATTATTCCTCACACTACCCTAAAAGTTCAATAAGTCTTTGAAAGAGTTTGTGGCTTGTTACATCATAATTCGTGCTCAAATAAGATCCCTAAGTTTGACTACTAAGGTGGATATAAATAGCTAAAAGAGGAATAACAACATTAATCATCAGTTAGCTAGCTAGGTTTAGATATGGAGCTTGAAGGTAACATTAGATAAGACAGATACCCAGTTAAATATAGTTAAACTGGGAAGATGCATATAGCCAGCTAGCTATTTATGCTTAGTAAAACACATATAAAGAGAAACAATAGCAATATAAAAATTATGACATTTGCAGTAAGTTCAACAAACCAAAAGTTTCGCTAGCACATTTGTTTGATAGCCAGTTAACAGCTTTATGTAGCATTTTGAATTTTAGGGCAAATACATTAGTTACACACCAGGGGAAACATTAATTATGCAAAAAAGTGTAAAAAAATATGATATATTTTTTATAAAAAACGCGGTAAAATATAAAATGTAAAGAATTTGCAGCTTTTAAGTGATTTTTTACTGGCAAATGCGAGTCTGCCTGACACGTAACTCTAGCGACATAAAAACATAACGTCTAAAAATATCTAAAAAGTTCTTACTATTTGTGAATCCAAATCTACTTTAAACCCAAGCTTTCATTTTCTACTTCTAACTTTTCTTTACTACTTCTAGCTCCACTCTTCACTTTCGAAGTAACTTCTTGTGGCTTCTAACTTTACTTTTGTACTTCTATGTTCACATAAAATATATATAAAAAAGAACAGAGTGTAAAACCAATTGGCAAATTTTTTAGGCTAATTAGTCAAATTAGAAATGCAAAAACAAAGTTTGAGTCATAATTCATGTTAAAACAACAACAATCAATTTAACAGTTCATTTTATGTCAATTTTTGCACTAAATTTGCAATACAAATTCTAAATAATTCCTATGGTTTTCCTCAAAAGTTTAATCAAAATATAAAAGATGAGAGGTGAACGACAAAATCAAAGTTTGCAGAATTTAATTATTTTGGTATATATATGTCTATTGATATATATATGCCCTTTATAACAATATTTCAATCCAAAATGTGAAAAAGAAAAACAGTTTGCAACAAAATCAGTTATTCTGATGATATTGCATACACTTTTTCTCCACAAAAGTGTAAAAAAGGAATGGTTGTAGGAAATACTTCTGATTCAACAAAAATCAGTATTTGCATCTTGTACTCATTAAATATTACCCAAAATTTCAAAAAACTGCGATTTGGAACGCATCAAATTTATAAATAGAGAGGGATCAGTCATTTCGGTATGTTGTACAGAGTCCTGCCCAGTAAGAATTTACACAAAATATAAAAAAAAAACACAAGTTTTTTCGGTGTTGTACTCCCTCAAAAAAGTTGAAACTTTTCTTAATTAAGACAAAATGTCATAAACAAAAACATTTTAGTCAGAACATCTAGAACAACAAAAATCACTACACTTAAGGTACCAGAATTACTACATGTTAAATAAAAATCGTTTCGTCATATTGCATGTAACCGATGTATATAAGTTTAGTTACACAAAATGTGAAAAATACATTATTTGCATACACAAAAATGTGAAAAATACATTATTTGCTTAAAAACAGTCCTTAAACTCTTCTTAAATATTATGTAATACTTTTTTAAAAGTTGTTGTGGCTTGTTAATTTAAGCTTAAAATCTCAAGTTTTTCCGGAAAAACCAATCGATAAACGCCAAGTCTTAAAAGATGGAATAAGAGAAGGCAAAGCACATCTTTTACCGAAGAAATGTACTGAAAGCTTTGTAGACAAGGCGTCAGATGAAGCGATCGACAAGGCATATACCGAATATATTCAACGAGAAATTCAAGATAAAGGTAAAAAAACAGGCCAGGCCTTATCTGCGCATGTAGTAAACTTGTATTCAAATGCTGTGAGCAACCTTATTTGTATTGACTCAGTTAAAAAATTGCGGGAAGATATCGATAACGATCATATTATTAAGGATTCAATGACTGACCTCGGTATTCTGTTTCATATGACCTTTGGTAAATTTTTAGCACCGCTACTGGTGTTGGCGCATACTGCGAATCATGTTGAAGTTCTGTCCAATCAAAAAAAATAAAAATAAAAAAGAAGAAGAAGATAATGGGGAATAATCTGTCAAAAGTAACTGTAGGATTACACGAAAAATATGATCAAAGCCTTGTACGCTTGAGTAAGTTGCGAGTTACGCCAATTTTTACAATAATAATAAATGAGCGACAGTACACAACAAGGTACACAACAAGGTACAGAACAGCATATAACAGTAAAGAATCCAGGTCGAGTAGCACAAGGTCACAAGTTAGCAGCACTGATGAAAAAGAGGAAAGAAGAACTTAACACTCTTCTGGAGACAGTTCAATATCAAGTAATGCACCAAGTACAGCAGCAAGTACTTCGTCAAGTTCTAACGCTGTTTTAGGAGCTACAGCAGTAACGGTAATTGTTATAGTAGGCGTTGGTGTTTGGTATAAATTTTTTAATCAACACGGAATACAGCAGCATCAGCCTGAAAAATCCTCAGAGAAGCCTGTTGAAGTCGCAGACTACGCTAGCAAAAAAGTTCAAAATCAAAAATAGACATTTTTAAAATGCATTGAACACTATATAATAAATGAGTTCAAACATATCACCACAAGAAAAAGAAATAATTGATATGCTATACGAAACCGTAGTAGACATAAGCTTCACACTCGGTTATGCATTTGCAGGTAAGACATTTTTAGGAATAGGTCAACCCTCTGCCAAAATGGATACGAATGACGTTTTGAAAATAACTGGATACTTCGCAGCAGGACGTGCAAGTCGGGAAATGGCCGTGAAAAAAGGATGGATTCCGGCCAGTATTGTGCCTAAAAAATAAAGAATAAAATAAACATGGAAACTATCGGTGTTCTTGTAGTTGGTGCAGCAATCAATGCATTAGCATTTAGCGGAAGTAATTTCTTTTTCAGCAAACTGTCGGGGCATGGAGATGAGGAACGAAAACGACACAATAAAGCGATCGAACAACTACAGGCTGCTCAGGCGCAATTGGTCCGTGATCGGCAGGCGAAAATCGACTGGTATAATAAGCAAAAACAACTTAAGCAGCAAGCCGGGGAGGATTTGAAGGAAATTGATGAATCGATACGGCAATATTACATTGCAACAATTGATAATGCACCAAAACTGTCCGACTTTTACGTACCTTGCAAACATCAACAGGACGGTGGGCTTACGTTCATTGTTGGATCCCTATCTATTCTAGGATATTTAGCGTATAAATATTTGTAATAGAAAAAACGCACACACATTTTGACATATAATAAAGATGTCAAAAGTAAAGAAGTCACTAGCAAAGCATATTGTCACAGAAAAAGAGGCAGAAAAACTAAGCAGTATTTACTACAACCCAGAACACCTTTGGGTTGGACGAAAAGCCATTAAACTACTGGCTGAGGAAAGTAAATTACCACGTAAAAAAGTCGTACACTGGTTATCCCGCCAACTCTTATGGCTGCATCATATTCGGGGTCCAAAAAAGATTGATTATCCCCATTTTAACATTACAAAACCGAATGAACCGAACCGAATAAGGTGGCGAGACCTCTGCGCACGAAAAAAGCCAGTGAAGTTGCAGACATGATTAAAGACATTTATAAAAAAGGACCTTTACGCTACCCTACAATTTTTCAATGTGATAATGGTTCAGAATTTAAATCGGATGTGACAAAATTGTTAGACGGTAAAAGGGATGAAGATTAAACGAGCTACAGCCAAATATCATCATACCTTTACAGCGTTCGTTGAGTCCTACAACAAAGTGCTTGCGGAAAGACTGTTTAAGCCTCAAGATGCGCAAGAGTTGGTTGGTGAGGACCCCAATACTATATGGGTGAAAAACTTATATCCCATGGTGAAGAATCTAAATAATACCAAGACTGCAATGATCGGCATGAAACCGTCAAAGGCCATCAAGCTGGAAGACGTACCACTTGTGAAAAGTGAAGAGTTCCCTGAGGAAAAACCTTTGCCCGAGGATGGGTTGTATTTATATTTGTTGCAACCTGGAGAAGAATCAGGTGATCAGAAATGACGTGCGACTGATGCATTTTGGAGCAAAAAGACGTATAGGCTGGATCGGATTGTAGCGGACCCCAATAGTCGTGTGTTGTATTATTTGAAAAACGGACCTGACCGTAGTTTCGTTGCAGAGGAATTAATGCTAGTCCCCGAAGATGTCGAAGTACCTTCGGACTATGTAAAAGAATGGTGATATGGTATCTGTCGTCTTGTAAATCTCATGGATTTACAAAATTTCTGTCCACAACTTCGAGATCAGTAATAGCGTCGCCTAACCACTCCCTATATTTCTCAGGAACAATTAATTAATTTTTTATGACTTGTAAAAAGTCATAAGATTTACAACGCGCGGAGCATCGCTGCTTACACCATATTGATGTTGAACATCTCTTCAAAAAGCTCCCGTGTATCTTGATCAGGTAATGTAAAATGGTTGATGTAAAAATTGTCAGTGCCAAGGATATCTTCTTTGAAGCGGCACCAGGCATGTACAGCATTGGGATCGTCGCATTCCGGTTCTCTTACTATCATATTAGGGTACCTCACTCTTAGAAGGTTTATTCTCGCCGTGAGCCGTTTACGCTGACATCGTATCATATAGTGATTATGTCTGTCAGCTCTGCAATGCTCATGAGGATCGTTCTTATCCACTACACATAGCACCATGTCAATTAGAACTCGATGTGGTACGTGTCTTTGTCGAAGCACCGCATTTTCTTAGCTCTGTACTGAAAGTTGCCGGTCTTTATCCTCAAGGTCGTCCTCCAGCACCACAACCTGCATATCTCTGTCTTCGAGATCATCTCCAAGGAGTGCAATTGCAGCATCTTGTTCTTCGATGGCTTGATCTCGCTTCGCAAGCCACTTTGTCAAAGCTACTGCTTTAGGTTTTCTCGAACGTCTTGTGATTTCTATGGCGCCATATAGAGTCACGAAGGCATCATGAGGGTTTTGCCCGCCTCCGTACATACCAGAACGGGGTAGGGTGGTGCCCTGCCCTGAGATTTCTTGCCTTTTTGTAGTTTCTGCATCCAAGTGTCGAAAATTGCGCGCTATATCACAGATGCCCAATAATCTGCCGAGATCAGGACGCTTGAAATGAGGTTTCGAGTGCTCATCGAACAGAGTCTCGATGGCTCCAGCAGGTACGGCGTTGAACAGGGTAAGTTGAGAAGACATTTTTATCTTTTGAAAACCGATTTTTTTTGTATGGACAGGAAAAAAATATCTTAAAAGAAAATCAATACCTCCGGAAGACCAGGTTCTGTCAGCAAAATTGTGTTTGGTTGGCTGTAACCGCCGCGGGTACACTGCTGAGTTGACACCTGAGTTGACACCACGCAGGGTTTTATGGACCAAATCGATCCATAAAAAACAATCAATCCAGAATATTATAGCTTCTAGGGTGTTCAAGTCTTACATACAAGCACGCATGTTTTGACTTTTTGAGTTGAGTCTTGATGTTTAAAATTTCTTCTTTAGTCGAAATAACATCGTTTTCTTCATGAATGAGATCAAGTTCTTTCCGATTCTATGGGTACCAAACAAATAGCATCTTCATTTGATCCCTTACCGTTATTGGAATTTTTTTATGTCTTTGTGTAAGCACCCATAAACTATGCCAATCGATGCCTTCCAGATACAGTTAACTGGATCAATGCTCCACGAGTTTTATCAAGGGATTCATCCGCTATCACATCGTCGACGATAAAGAGCGTGTCTTCGCCGGCAAACAGCGATGATAATTTTTCAATCCACTGAAAAAGTTGATCCTTGGGATTAATCAGAAACACGTAATCATCTTGCCAAAGCGAGGATCTCTGTAGGTAAGTGGTGTTCCATCGTATAGTAGGGCAGAGGATAATGATATTGTGAAAATGTTTATTATACTCATTTTCAAGGAGATCAAGGACACGCTGTGTTTTTCCGCAGCTTGTCGAGCCTGTAAAGATTGATGTGTGCGGCTCTTTCACTATATCTAGAGTCATTTTATTTGAAAGCGATCTGTGACTTCAAGTGTACTTTAATATTCTATGCTATGAAATCGCCCTCCTGTAATATTTAATTGAGCGTCGCTCAGCAAATAGACGTAGCAGCGGATATCTCCAGTTCCATCGGCCTTCTGTGTCATGTGTAGAGTTATACCGTCACTCAAACGTTGAAGAGGTCTTTCACTACCATGTAGACTATGATCAGGAGATGATCGGAAATCAACGAAAAGTGCGTATCTCTCAGTCATGAACTGACCTATAGTAATGTCAGAGTCATGACTACTAAAGAGGTTCACAATTTGCTTAAAATGATCTTTTCCAAGCATAGCGTGCGAATAGAGTTCATTAGGCTCTCCTTCGACAGTGATTGAGATTTTTTCAATTTTTGGATTATAGAACACCTCGTTCGCCCCGGAGTACGCTTTAACCTTCGTTGGGTCTATGAACAACAATAGGACACCCTTTAAACTCTTTGCCGGTGTATCAATTTGGAGATTATAGCTTGTCTCCTCTTTTTTCATGGTGATCACTTTGCTTCGAAGTACTCGTTCAAAGGGTAGTGCTAGGAGATTGTACCGTGATACCATTGCACTTGCTAGACCCTCATGATTGACCTTTTCAAATTCTAGTGCAATATTGCTATCTTGTACGTTGCGTCCGCCGCTTCTGCCGCAGTAGATCCCGAGGCCGCCGTACCTGCATCTTTGATGACGTCCGCATACGATGCAAAATGGAGAACGAATTGCAATATATCATGTAGGCCAGGCTGATAAAAAGGCAGGTCTCTGATTAATTCAAACATCTTTCCCAGGGGTATACAAAATGTATTACCATAAGCTGCGGCAATCGCTTTTTCTTCGATATTACCTGCATGATCACTAGCTTTCACTTGTAGGGCACGAATAGTGCCATCATTTGGATTAATACCTTCTTCAATCAAATTATTTTCACGTTCAAATTTCGATAGCCATAGATCTCTGTAGACAGCAAGGATCCTGTAGTCGTTGATACTTTGAATTTCGTTACCATTTAGTACCATTCTCAGGTTCTGAACCAGACTCTTCCCGATATTGTTCACAATAGTACGTTTCGTATTTGTACCAGTTAGCTCCAGATCAAATAATAACCGAAGACTTCCGGGAAAGATGACATCATTATGCCCCATATTTGGAACATCCACATACAAGTCCTCATTCTGATTAATCGTAGATGGGACATGGCTCACTTGAACACTCGTCCGTTTGCCTTTAATTCCGAACATTGTTTTAAGTTCTGCGTATAGTTAGTTTATTATTAGTTGTTTTTCTTTAAAATAAAATGGATAATCCAACATATGAAGGAGACGATTTTACACCTCAGGAAAATATTCCAGATGATACTGATGTTAGATTTAGTAGACCCGAGGACCTTCCTAGTACCAGCTCGACGCGAACACCTGAAGAAATAGAGATGCAGGAGGGGAGCGATCTAACTCAGAAGGATCGGGTTAAAAGGTTGCAGATCGACCCTCTCTATAACCATCTTGAGGGGAAGCTAGGGCCACCGAATGCGAGGCATTACGATGATTTTGAACTGAAAGGAGATAGCCTTATCTTTACGCTAAGAAAGAGGGGAAATAATTTTCTTAATCCCCCTGAGAAAATAGATATAACCAAGCTGATATATAATAAAAAAACTGGTGAATTACTAGCAGTCAGTGGAATAACGAAGAATCTAAAGGTAGACGTCATGAAGGGTCTAGGTTTCGATAATTATAGTACTACACCTAATAAAGGGTTCACGGATTATACTACGCCTAACAACACGACCAAGGAAGACGAAACTACGCCTAACAGGACCAAGGAAGCGGCTCAACATCTTTCTAGTGAAATAGATGATATCAAAAATGCTGAGAATATAGAAATAAGGCCACGGCGGTTGGAGGCTGCTTTAAATAAAATGGAGAGTCTCATGGCGGAGACTTCCTTTGGCGGCGAAGTTTTTACCGAACGTGAAAGAAGAGGGCTTAATCGCGAATTTCAAACCATAAAGGGGAATTTAAAATCATTAAAAAGTAAAATTATTTCTTATGATAGTGAGATTGATAACGCAGAGGCCAAGGTGAAGAGGCTTGAGGGGAAGAAAGCACTGCCTGGGATGCCTGAGGAGCAGATAGATACTTGGAACACAGATATTGCAAAGGCCAAGGAAGATATTGAAAATCTGCAAGATTAAAAAGAAGCTGTACAAGAAGCGCATGGTTTACTATCATCCGAGATTCAAGGTCAACTTACAAATATTAAAGACACGCTGATGAAAATGGCAGGAGATGACAAGACACTCGCTGAAAAACTTAAGATTTTATTCAAAGAGCAGGGGATTACTATAGCAAGCAATGTTTTGCTGTTGGTTTACTCATATCCACCATTGTGCTGGCAGTTAAGGAGGTGGAGGAGCAGCAGGAACTGCAGTGGCAGGAAGTGGTGGGGGTAGTAAAGGGTTTGTACAAAAACAACTGGAAAAACTTGGAAATTTTTTAAAATATTTGGCAGGGAAAGCAGGTGCAGATCTTCCGGGAATCATAGGGACGGTTGTATCCTTCTTTTTTAGGGTGGCTGCAAAAATTGTAGAATTTATGGCTAGGCATTTACATGGTGATTGCTGGCGTCATCGCATTTGCTGTAGGCTAAATGGGTAGGAAAGGCAAAAGATCGTAAATAAAGTAGATAGAGTCTAGTTTGTTGATCAAACACACTAGACGTTTAATTTTTGAGCCAGATATAACCAACAATAACCGCTACTCCGGTCGTAACTAGTACAGCCTTGTTATCTGCATGTTGTGCTGCTTCTATTACCTTGTGCTTAGGGAGTATTGCCTCTGGCTTATGGAGTATTGCCCTGTGCTTAGGGATCACGTGGCTCGCCTATGGTGCTCCACGCTTGCTCGAGGTCCCAACAGGCTTCTTCACCTTATTCAGATCAACTTGAATCCCAATGTTCACCGTTGCAGGTGCAATCAAGACATTGTTATTACTAGCCGAGAACCCGGCGTCGCAGGCCGGGGTAAGCCACAAGTAAATGTGTTACCCAGCTTTTAAAAATCCTGTGGCGCAATTAATAAGAACCGTAAACTGTGCCACACATTCAGGTGGAGCACTCTAGTACAGGTATACATATGTCGGTCAAAGTTCAAAAGTGGATGTTACTCCGGGCAGCGCGTTTAGTACAGGTAAACAATGTCGCGCATTCATGTAGGTACAATACCTTTTTCCAAAAAAAACTTTTTCACAACTTTGGTTAACATAAAGACAGAAAACAGCCTGTCGTTAACACTGGACTAAGCGCTTAGTTGCACATGTTTATGCTTAATACCCTTTTAGCACAGTTTATAACCCGTAGTTACCCCATCATAGCAAAAAAAATTAGTCAATATTATTTTATTTTGCAGAATAAGTTGCAGTAAACGTTAAAAAATTAATCATGACACATGATACACTCTAACTGTGTTACCCGGCGTTGAACACCAGAATGAGTGATTAATAAGAACCGTCAACTGTGCCACACATTCAGGTAAAGCGCTTTAGTACAGGTATATAGTAAGTAGTAAATTGAGTAAAGTGCACACAATTCATGGTGTTTCCGGTGTAATAATTTTTTCAAAAATTCCACATTTTAAGCTGAAATAAAAACACAGAGTGCAATTCGTTGTCAACCCGTCATAGCATAAACAGCTGGCCAACCTTTTTTATTTTTCGGAGAATGTTCCCGGTGAAAGTTCAAAAGAAATGTTACTCCCAGCTGAGTGCTTAGTACAGGTAAACAATGTGACACATCCATATAGGTGTAATAGCCTTTTCCGAAAAAAACGTTATTGCAACTTCGGTTAAACAGAAACACAGGAAACAGCCCTTGTTAACACTGGCCTAAGCGCTTGGTACAGGTAAACCGTGTCCACATGAGTATAGGCGTAACACCATTTTTAAAAAAACTTTATCGGGACTTCAGTTAAAAAAATCCAGGAAACCGCCTGTCGTTATCCTGTTTAGTTAAAAAAAATAGTCAGCAATTTTATTTTGCAGCATAAGTTTTCATAACATTAATAAAAGTGGTAGCAGCTTAACTGCCTGCATTTATTTTTAGCATAAGAATTAAGAATTGTGTTGCAGTCAAACGGTACATATGGCTACTTTCACTTTTTATCCAGAGGAAGCTAAGGAGCTAGCTAGAAATAAATAATATGGGCTAGGATAAAAAGCTGTTATACCAAACTGAAAAGTAATAACTAAGGGTAGCTAGCTAGCTAGGTGGCTGTAGAATGATCCTTAAAAATCTTCGTTCCTAGCCAAAAATCCTAAAAATGGTGCGTTTAAGATTTATACATGGCTAAAAAACGTGACACTATATTTATCTGAACATGTAACAAAATATTGAAAACAATATTACAAAATAAAAAGCTTTTAGAAGACAAAGAAGGACAAACAGACCTTCAAACCAAGCACTGGCCACGACCACTTTGAAAACCAAAATCGGTATCGCCAGGCCGCGAAAATCTTGGATTGGTGTTTCAAAGAATTAGGCGTTTTGATTGGTATACTACGTGCGAGCGGTCAAAACAAAGTAATAAAACTGTCAGTAAAACTGTCCTATTTGTTTTCTGTGGCTCCCGAGCAGAATTGGCGATTGAGATCACGGGGGTAATTATTATTAAAAATGGCGTATTTAAATAATGCGTTCGTTTCAATTACCTAATTTTATTATTAAGGTTAGGAAATTAAAATGATTAAATTTTTTAAGGAAATAAATTAATTTCTTTAATATATTTTAATCAATAATAAGATTTTCTATTAAACAACCCCCTGGTTTTTAAAAATCGCGGAAAGATCAAAGGGATATTGGTAGCCATTTTGCGTGACATACAGGGATTCTGGCATATTGGAGCACTTTTTGGGATTGTGTTATATCGCCCCCTACATTCTCTCCTCTCAGCACCATACTTTCAAACTTTTGTAGCAGGATTTGTCTTGCTGTATAGTTGTCTGCGCCAGAACCGAGCAAGGATGCTTTTGCTTCCGCCTGTGATACAAGTATCAAGACCACGCATACACGAACACTTTCACTAAGTTTTGTCAAACCTTCTGCTGTAAGACCCTGGCTTGTTGGCATAATAAATTTTGCGTAAACCCCATCAACTTGTGCCACCATTCACCATTGGTTAGTGAAGCACCTACTGCTTTAAATTTATACAGACCATGGGGATCTGCACCGTACTCACGACATACTTGTGCAAATCCAGATGTTGAATAAGGATTTTTGTATTGACTAAACCCATCGTCAAAAGGCATGGGCACTTGCATTCTTCCCAGTATACGACGCATGTGATAGTAGAATTGACAAGGGGTAAAGATCCTGTCATATGTTTGGCAGATATACCTAGCGCTGTCGTTGTGCAATGAGCCGCAAAATTAACCTAAATGTTCCAGTAATCCAATGCTTGCCCATCCAATTCGAACGGGATCGTTAAGGTAAGTCATTGATGGGATACTTGTTAAACTCGGGGAATACTACAGGGATATGTGACTCTATCGATACATACAGATCCTGATGTTCCAGATTCGTGATACCCAGAGGCCATTCTCCCCTGTTTGATTTGTATTTTGCTTTGGGGTTATACGAGTAAATATTCATCTTTTCTTATAATAAACATGAAGCAACTCTTTATCACTGATATTATTAACCCGACTATTTTTGATGATCACCTCGGGCAGTGCACAAGAATCGCTCTAAAATCAATCAGTATTCGAGGTACGTGGTTGAATCTATTTAGTAATAATGATTTCACGATTAGAAAAGTGGGACCCGATCAGAAGGTTACCCGGATTGAGATCATGAACGGTTTAAATAAAATAGAGGATGTGGCAGCTATTATTAATAATCAAGCTGAAGGAAAGGCTAAGATTTTTGTGTTGAAAAATGAACTCTGCAGGCTCCGTGTGAATGATGGTTTTACAGTCGTCATGCACAGACCACTGCAAGAGCTCATGGGTTTACCTGGTCCGGCTGGTGGGAAGTATTATATAGGGGGCGAATGGATACTACAAAACTGACATGTATCATGAACTACGCCTTATATGCCCCCAGCTAGATGAGGATGATTGCTTGCTTGATGGGAAAAAATCAAAAAGTCTCGCGATGCTGCTCACCAAAGAGTTAGATAATTGGGGAGATATGCTCACCTGGAATTTTGACACTCCAGTATACCTTCCTTTGAAAGGTTCGACGGATAGGCTGGAGTTCATGCTTACCGATCAATATCACCCTGAAAAAAATGTTGCTTTTACAGGAATAACGATGCAAATTCTAATAGAATAAATAAAGAAGATGGATACTATGAAATTATATCCTACATTACCGCCAAGTGCACCTGAGTACGATACTATGCAGGATGAAAGTCAGGTCTATAGATTAAAAAAGATTGAAGAGATCGAAAAGTTTCTACGATCAGAAGTGAACTATAGAGACAACCTTACCAAGCGATGCAAGGTGATACTTCAGTAGTCACTGCAATCACTGCTCTTGAACTTGCTACGGTCGTAACTCTTACTACAGGAGTTGGAATTCCAGTGAGTATTGGAAGTATTCCAGTGAGTACAGCTGGAATCATCCTTTGACTCTCTTCAGCTCTCGTGCATAAAGTGCAAAAAATCTTTGATTCGAAAGCCAAGAAACATGACATGAGGCCAAGTTAGACTCCATCTCGAGCCTCATTTCAAAAGCCGTAGAGGACTTGAACATCTCGCATGAGGAATATCATTTCGTCCTTAAAGAAGTCGAACACTATCGTAATTTGAAAGAGCAAATTCGCTTAAAATCAAAGCGTGTTGTAGAGACCATCACTACTGAGCAACGCGAAGCCATATTAGCCGAAGGTAGGAAACAAGGAAAGCATGATTTTTTACAGCAAATCGCCCGCACTTCCGATACCCCACCTGTCAATGTCATATAGCCTATGAAGATCCACCAAAGTATTCCTTCCTGGATTTGTGATGGGTTAACCATTACAAATCAGTATCTCCCATAGTCAATCTCGTATCCTAGCACTTCACCAGTATCACCATCGATCAGTACATCCCCATCATGTACTATACGTCGCGATTTTTAAGCGAGTTCTTGCAAATATTTTTGAAGATTTTTTTCGTATGCAATTTCAACACAAGACTTGCAATAAGGACCATCTGTTTGTGTTGATGCGTCCTTGTATTTGACTTTGCGGATTGATTCAACAAGCTCGTCCTTATTCATCGTATAGTAACCAGAAATTTTCATTCATTTGGCTTCTTTTCGAAGTGCGTTCATTTTATTTCATATAGCTCCTTATCAACTATATAAATGTAGGTGATGCAAATAAACTATAACTCAGTACTCTCATCATCCTCAGATTCAGATTCTGTAAGATAATTAGCACTATACCTTTCAACCTCTTTATATTTACACTCTTCTAGGTAGGTTTGTACATAATAGTTGCGACCCTGTCTATAGATGCTCCCTATTTTAATGATGACCGTGCATTCGTATGGTCCTCCTTGAGGTGGTTCCCTTTGGTTATGAAAATTGGTTCTAATTTTACTTTCCCATTCCTTCAGTTTAGGGTTGATATACCGGTCTTTTTTCACAATTATGTTGGTGAAGCAATAACCTCCCAAATCCTCCACTTTTTTTAGGATCTCCTCGTATTTTTCTAACCATTCAGGATAGTCACCAAGATCAAACGACATAGTGCACACGGAGGTCTCGCTGTATTGAGAGACTCCTTGGGAGTAGATATATAAGGAGTTTTTATTAGTAACGGTGACAACTCATCTTGGTCATGATATCCAATCACAAACCTTTCGTCTTTGCCTTTGTTTGCAGGGATTGAGTCGCTTAGAACCAGGTTTTCAATTTTCACATCTTCGATATTTAGGGGTGTTACATTACTGTAAAATTCTTTTGATTTAACAATTTTATCTCCAAATTTCAACATGCTCTTTTATTTATAAGAAAAAATTTGATCAATACTTTTTTTTAGTCAAACACTTACAAAAACCACCGTTATATATATATATATTCCTGATAACAACGCCAACATAACATTTTGCCTTGCACCATAAGTTTTCTACCGCATTTGCACCTATCATATGTATCAAGTACACATTCACAATCATCGCACTGTTCTTTCATCGTTTTATTTTATGTTTTCACAAGGAACCATAAAATACACTTAATCATGAACAGAACTCTCCTGGAATAAATCGAATTATACATGGATCATATATAATGGCCTTATTAAACATCTCTTTGGTTTTGAAATAATTTGGAACATACTCGATCAGCCAGGGCTTTTTTTCAACTATTTTATTACACATATCCTGCGTTTTGAAACAATTTGGAACATACTCGAGCGTATAGGGATCTGCATCAACTGCTTTATTACACATTTCCTGGGTTTTGCGATAATTTGGAACATACTCGAGCATATTGGGTTCCGCCTCAACTGTTTTATTACATATATCCTGCGTTTTGAAACAATTTGGAACATACTCGAGCGTATAGGGATCTGCATCAACTGCTTTATTACACATTTCCTGGGATTTGCGATAATTTGGAACATACTCGAGCATATTGGGTTCCGCCTCAACTGTTTTATTACATATATCCTGCGTTTTGAAACAATTTGGAACATACTCGAGCGTATAGGGATCTGCATCAACTGCTTTGACGCACATTTCATACGTCTTTAATTGATACGGAACATAACGGAGCAGCCAGGGATTATCTTCAACTACTTTGTTACACATGTCTTGAGCATTGAGATATATTTCTGAGACAGTCATTAATTTTACAAAAATATTTTATCAATACATTACTATTCTAAATCACCGACTCTAGCCCTGATTTCTTCAAGTTCCTTGTTTTCAAATTCATAAATCTGCCCCTTTGGTTTTTCAATCAATTCTCTATCTTTTTCAGTGATGCCCATGAGTGCCATCGCCAATACTGAGATAGAGACCCCAGCGCTGATAAAAAATACGCCCAACATATCTTTAATTATTTCGAATCTGCTCATTTATTTATATATATATATTTTTTTTTTACACAATTTCATCAATATATTTTTTTCAATACACCATCCACTTCTTTTTTTTTCAATACACCATCCACAAATCGAGCTTCTGCAACGGCTTTCGTTTCTGCAACGGCTCTCGTTTCTGCAACGGCTCTCGTTTCTGCAATGGCTCTCGTTTCTGCAACGGCTCTCGTGCACATGTTCAAATCCAGGAGATCATCTGGAACATATGCGACCATAGAGGGATCCTTTTCAACGGCTTTCATGCACATGTACTTACTCTTGCATCGGTCCGGAATATATGGGAGGATAAGGGGGTTCTTTCCGAATGCCCTATAGCACATTTTTGTGTTTTTAGATCATCCGGAACATACTTGATCAATTCGGGACTATACTCAACTACTTTATAGCACATTTCCTGCGTCTTGAGATGTTCCGGAACATCCGCGAGCGCATTGGGATCTGACTCAACTGCTTTATTGCACATTTCCTGTGTTTTTAGGTGACATGGAACATACTTGATCAATTCGGGACTATACTCAACTACTTTATAGCACATTTCCTGAGTTTTATAAGCGTCTGGAACATGATGAAACAGACTGGGATCCTCCATAATTACTCTTGTGCACATATCCTGTGTCTTGAATGGATCTGGAACATGTGCGATCATATAGAGGTCATATTTAACAGCAATATTACACATTTCCTGCGTTTTGAAACAATCTGGAACAACCTCGAGCATATTGGGGCTCTTTTCGACCACCCCGCTACACATTTCCTGCATTTTGAAACAATCTGGAATATGATGAAACAGACTCATTTTCTCTTTATATATTATAGTAATTTTTTTATCAATAAATTTTTTTGGAATTTATTGATTACTCCCACAACTTTTCAAGACCATTTTTTTCATCCTCCGCCATACACCAATCCCAACATCGAGCTGGATGCCATGTTATCGGAAGCAGCTCTTTCTTAATTCTAGTCTTCTCCGCTTTCCGCTGCCGATAGGCATCGAGTAATTCAGACTCAACCCCAACCTTCCTACACATATCCTGAGTAACAAACCAGTCTGGGATCCACTCCGAATTGAGCATATAGGGATCCTCTTCAACCGCTCTCGTGCACATGTCGTGAGTCATGAGATGATCTGGCACACATGCAATCATAGAGGGTTCCTCTTCAACGGCTCTGGTGCACATGTCGTGAGTCATGAGATGATCTGGGACGTACTCGAGCATACAGGGTTCCTCTTCAACGGCTTTGGTGCACATGTCCTGAGTCATGAAATGATCCGGGACGTACTCGATCAACCAGGGATCCTCTTCAACTACCTCGTTACACATTTCCTGAGTCATGAGATGATCTGGGACGTACTCGATCAACCAGGGATCCTCTTCAACTACCTCGTTACACATTTCCTGAGTCATGAGATGATCTGGGACGCATGCGATCACAGAGGGGTCCTCTTCAACGGCAATATTACACATCTCGTTTTTTAAAAAATCTGGAACATTTCTAAACCAACTCATTTTATTATATACAGACTTGATTTATCAATAAATTTTTAGATGGACAGAAAAATTATTTTTTACTCCACTTGCGCATGATGACGGCAACCGACATAATTTCTGTCGGATATCGTTGAAGTTTTACGCATGCAAGATTTTTGTCGGATGCCGTCAGATTTGTCAGATTTATTTGCGCATGCGCAGATGAGGTGTAGGGGGAGCTCGAGAGAAGCGAGGGGGTTTACATAAATATGCACATGATTTTACTGTAGGAAAACGGGGGTGTCGGGGGAGCTCGAGAGAATAAAACATAGTAACATATTTTATAATCTGTGAAAATTGAAAAGAAAAAGAATTAAAAACAAAAATTAAAAGTGATCCCCATTAGAATTTGCCAAATACATTAGAGATGGAAGTCTTAAACGAAAGCAGACTTCCATTACAGGTCACTTGGTCTGAAAGATTATTCCACACTTTTGCAGCTCTAAACGGGAAGGCTTTTTTGCCAAATTCCGTGTTGACCAAGGGAAGTGTGAACCTGTTTTTTGAAGCTCCTCTTGTTTGATGATTATGACAGTTTTTTGCCAAAAGGAAGTTTGAACGCATGTAATCAGAAGCAATGTGATTCAGGGCTTTGAAAACTAACATGGCATCGTTTTTGATGAGTAAATTATTCAATGAATATTCCCTCTTTTTCCCAAGAAAGGTACGGACACATTTTAATCGTTTTTCTAGTTTTGCCAATCTACCTTGGGTGGCACAAGCCCATGCCGAGGAGCAGTAGTTGAAATATGGCATGACAAGTGCATTAATTAAAAGGTTTTTTGTGTGAGGTGTTAAACAGGATGCAATGGTTCTAATTTTAGAATATTTAATTAGTATATTTCTATTTATGTCATTAATGTGCTCTTCCCATTGCATTTTTTGATCAAATGTTACCCTGAGATATTTAACTTTCTCGCTCCTCTTTAAAGGAATACCCATATAGTTGATAGTTTTGTTCTCAACCTTTTTTAACTGGCTGTGGTTTCCGAAGAAGATTGTTTCAGTTTTGTCCGTATTAATAGTCATTTTATTATTATTCAGGCAGAGGTCGACTTGCGAAAGTTCTAACTCGACCTGAGGTCCTTCAGAAAAGCCTCTTCACTGAAGTTCTTGTAGCTACGAACCTTGATAGTTTTAGGTTCAAATTTTGGCCTTTTGAATTCTCTGATCACATAAACTAAATTGTGATCACTGATGCCTAAATCCATGACAACAGTTTTAGAAATACAAGAACTGTTAGAAAGAATCAAGTCAATAAGAGTGCTACTATTTTCTGTAACACGAGTTGGCTTCGTAATATGTTGTTTTAGGAAAAGAGTGGAGTATAATTCCTTTATTTTGGAGGAAAGAGCATATTTTGAAAGCATGTTACAGTTAAAATCTCCCAAGATAAAAACTTCTTTTTCTTTTGGGAGTTTATTAAAACATTGTTTAAAATGAGTACACAGGTTTTCAGTACTCTGCAAATCACTACCTCCAGGTGACCTGTAAACCCCACACACGTAAATAGGTTTAGTTTTTTTCAGGCACACTTTCAGCCATAGTGATTCAACATTTTTGAAATATAGGTGTTTCAAAAGGTGGCTATCCAAGTTTTCATTAACAAAAATCAAAACACCCCCACCTCGTCTATTATGATCATTCCTATAACAAACATAGCCATCAATTTTAACATCATTGTCAGTGATGGTGTCGTCAATTTTGGTTTCACAAATGGAGAATACATCAAGTTTTGTTTGATGTAGCAGAAGTTTAACGTAGTCTAGTTTGGATGAGAGACCATTAATGTTGAGATGGGCCATTTTTTAAGCCCTTCCCATTTCTGATTGCCTCAAAATCAAAGTTTTTATCAATAGTAATATTGATGTTGTCCAGGATTTCGTCACCAAATGACTCCTCATTAGCAAAGGGCAAATTACGAGAAAGACAAGGACCGCAAACTAAATACGGTTTATCTTCAGGAGTCTTCATAAATTGTTGATATTTTTTATGAGAAACACGTTCACATTTTTTATGAGCCCATAATCCACACTCGTCACATGAAAGTGTGTGTTTTTGCCACAGGTTTTAAGCATGAAGAACAGGGATACCTAACAGGACCTGGGTTGAGGCAGATGTCCCCTGACAAGAGGATTAAAAAATAGAAATACTTGTGCCTGCTTGGCTTAAGTTTTGATAAAGCCATTATTTTAATTGGAGAGTGAGCTGGCTTTCAAAAACTTTATTGCAGGCAGCAAGTGAAGATATAGAAAAGAAACTCCTATCTAGTCGGCTCATTTCGTTGTTGTTGGGTGAGCTACTTTTAAAAGAAGGTTTTGTATTGCTCAAAAATACAACGAACACAAAAATCAGTTTTAGCGTAAATGTGGGGTTTCTTACCTGAGTAAAGTTATTTTTAAGTCGTAGGGAGATCATTCTACGATTATTTGCTCTTCCAAAACTATATTTGAAGGATCTGAGGCAAGCCCATTTCCTTACGATGTTACAAAGAAGGAGCAGTAGGAACCCACAACACAGCAAAGCTACCATATTAGATGATAGATGGATAAAAAACTGACTGGGATAAAAACAATTTATTAACAAAAACAATAATTTAAAAACTAACAAAACAACAATTTAAAGAAATGAAAAAGATATAAATGAATTAAAGAAGACAGTACAATATATAATAAATCAAAAGGACTTAGCTGTCAAAGCAGGAGCTCTTCAAGCTTTAGTCTTCTTTCTTCTTTCTTTGACGCGCCAAGACCGGAGCGTTTTAGATACGTCCGACCTCAACGAGAGCTAAGCGCGGAAAATTACTGGAACATTCAGGTCAATTTTGCAGCCCATTGCGCGACGACAGCACTGGGGATATCTGTCAAACATATGACAGGATCTTTACCACTTGTCAACTCTATCTTTCGTGTCTATTATCACATGCGACGTATACTAGGAAGAATGAAAGTGCCCAAGCCTTTTGACGATGGGTTCAGCCAGTACAAGATTCCTTATTTGACATTTGGATTTGCACAAGTGTGTCGTGAGTGCGGTGCAGATCCCCACGGTCTGTATAAATTCAAAGCAGTAGGTGCTTAACTAACCAATGGTCAATTGTGGCCACAAGTTGATGGGGATTACGCAAAGTTCATCATGCCAACAAGCCAGGGTCTTACAGCGGAAGGTTTGATTAAACTTAGTGAGTCTATAAGAGTCTACGTAGTTTTAATACTCGGTTCACAGTCACAAGCAAAAGCATCCTTGCTAGGTTCAGGCGCAGACAACTATACAGCGAGACAAATCATACTACAAAACTTTGGAAGGATGGTCCTGAGAGAAGAGAATGTTGGAAAAGATATCACAAGTTTCCAAAAGATGCTGCAGTATGCTAGAACACCAGTCAATTTTGTGGTAATGCCCAGCGTGTACATGGTACCCTCAGAGATGAATCTTCATAGCTTTCGCGCGTTGCTCGGTAAAATTGAGGGATACCAAAGCTGTGTTGGCTACAACAGGAGTAAAGAACTAAAATGTTTCGACGGAAAAACTTTCGGACACAATTTTTTATTTCAGCGGAAAAATTTTCGGACAAGATTTATAAAGTCAAAAAATTTATGGGTAAGTCTTTTGAACGAATTTTAACCAAATTTCAAAAGTAATGATTACGGAAAATGACACAAAAAGAAGGCTAAAAGCATTTAAAGTGTACATATATTCAATCAAGATCTAAAAAAGGGTCTTCAGGATCCAACTTTATAGATAGAGCCTCAGCCAAATGTTAAAATAACGAAAATAATAAGTTCAAAAACTGCAGTTTTTATTGATTTTCTGATTACCCTATATATAATTTCTATGCACTGGTCCTCTTTTAAAAAAATTAGAGAAACCAAAATTTTCGGACAAAAAAACTTACGGCAGACACAAATTTCAAACGGAAAATTTTTCGGACAAAAAAAAATCAGAACGTTTTTCCGTCTGAAAATTTTCGTTTCTAATGTAGGACTTATTCTTGGGTTTATATGGATAAAAAAATGACTTAAGGGTATTCAACGAAGTTAGTGTCTACCTCCATACACAAAAGATATGGAAAGGAAATGCACGCAATGTAAACACTCTTTGCTACTAGACAATTTTAGGGTTAAGGGAAATGAACAACTGACGAAGCAATGCATCAGGTGCTTACCAAGTGCCCTCATAATAAGCAAAGATCTCAGTACGTGGCATGTGGAGGTACAAGTATCTGTGAGCATAAAAAACAGAGGTTCCAGTGCAAAGAATGTGGAGGTATAAGTATCTGTGAACATAAAAGACAGAGGTCCCAGTGCAAATAATGCGGAGGAAGTCAAATTTGTGAGCATGGTACCATAAGATCAAGGTGCGTGGCATGTGGAGGTGGGGGTATTTGCGAACATAATAAGTAAAGGATACAATGCCCAATATGCGATCCTGCTGGGCATCTTGCACATGTTGTTCGCTGTCGAACTCGTCAGGCTCTACATGGAAACAAGGAGCTTAGTTCTCAAGAGTACTTAGGCTACAACATGGGCACACTTCGAGCTTATATTGAAGCACAGTTCACGGAAGGAATGAGCTGGGATAACTACGGCAAGTGGCATATTGACCATAAATTACCTATCAAGTATCGAGAAAAGGGAGAGGCTCCATCGCTCGAGGAAGTAGCGAGAATACTCCACTATACCAATACCCAACCGCTCTGGGCATCACAGAACATGAGCAAGTGCAACCGTTACATTACAAAATAGAGTCGCAGACTGCGCTTAGAAGCGGTAGCGTTAGAATGATATGCATGATATGCCCGTAGTCTAGTGTATTCGTTAGTATACTAGACTTCTACGATCTTTTGCCTCCCTTCCCATCGTATGCAACAACAAGTGCGATGGCACCTGCGATTGCGATGTACAAATGCTTAGCCATAATTTCAACCACTTTTGCGGCAACTCTGAAGAAGAAGGACACGATCGTGCCAATAATACCAGGCAATGCTGCCCCTGCTTTGCTTGCCAGGTACTTTAGAAATTTCCCAAGTCTCTCAAGTTGTTTCTTCACGAAGCCCTTGCTACCACCATTTCCGGCAGCACCAGCCGCTGTTCCTCCTCCTCCTGTCACCGCCAACACGATGGTAGATATTAGTAAGCCGACAGCTGAAGCGATACTCGCTATTGTAATCCCTTGCTCTTTGAAGAGAATCTTGAGCTTTTCAGTGAGAGAGTTGTCGCCTTCTACCATCTTCAGCAGCGTGTCTTTAATCGCCTTCATGTGGCGCTGAGTTTCGGATGATAGTAAACCGTGCGCAGCTTGTACAGCCTATTTCTGGTCTTGGAGTCGTTCAAGCTCCTTCTTGGCATCCTCCATGTTATTTTCCCAACTTAGTTTCTGCTCCATGGATATTTCCGACTGCACTCTCTTCGCCTCTAATCTCTTAACCTTGGCTTCTGCCTTAGCGATCTCACCATCGCAGAAAATCATCTTACTTTTCAAGTGTTTCAAGTTACCTCGCAAAGTTTGAAGTTCAAGATTTAACCCTCTTCTTTCTCGCTCAGTAAACGCATCGCCGTTGAAGGAAGTCTCTCCGTATCATCTAAAACATTCTCTAGGAGTGGCATCATCTCTATGTCGTCTGCATCCTCGACATGATGCAGATCATTCGTTATCTCTATGCCATCATAGAGAAGTTGATTTCCTCGTAGCTCAAAATCGTCATAATGTCTCGCATTCGGTACCCCCAGCTCCTCGCCAAGATGATCATAGAGATCGTCAATCTTCGACCTTTTAATCTCTTCTCGCTGGCTTAGTGTACTCTCCTGCATCTATTCCGACGTAGCACGTTGGCTTTCGCTAGTACCAGGCTTGGCAGGGAGGTCCTCGGGTCTGCTAAAGGACTCATCATCTGTATCATCTGGAATATTATCCTCAGGTGTAAAATCGTCTCCAGGTTCATAAGTGGGATTTATAGGCATTTATTTCAAGCAAAGTCACTTACTAATAAACAGTTATGAGTAACATATTTGGAAAGAAACTCCATCCGTATGCGGAGATTAAAACGATGCTGGCGATGAAAGGGAAGAAGCAGCGTGTAAAAGGTGAGCCACGTTCCTTCTATAATCAATCAGAACGAGGACTTGTATGTTGACGTACACAACATGGGGCAGAACGACGTGATATTTCCAGGAAGTCTTAAGCTGTTCTTTGATCTTGAGCTAACTGGCACAAACACGAAACGCACTATCGTTAGCAATATTGGTAAAAGTATAGTGCAGAATCTCAGAATCACGCTGAACGGCAACGAGGTGCAAAGCATCAATGATTACAACGTGCTCGCTGTATACAGGGACTTTTGGTTACCCAAGTTTGAACGTGAGAATAATCTGATCCTAGAAAGCATAAACCCGAATGACGGCACTATCCGCGCTTTTCAAGTGAAAGCTAGTGATCATGTGGGGACTGACAAAGAAAAAGCGATAGTCGCAGCATACGGAAAGACTTTTTGTATCCCCCTTGGCAAAATGTTCGAACTGACTAGAGATTTGCCTTTTTACCAACCTGGCTTACACGATCGACTGCAGTTCGTTCTCCATTTTGCATCGTACGGTTCTGTCATCAAAGATGGTGGTACACCGGCTTCAGGAAGTACTGCAGCAAGTCTGCAGATGCTACTTACAAGATAACAAACATCGCGTTCATTACGATGAAGAAGGAGGACGCGAGCTATAACTTACAGATCGACACGCCTGCCAAGAGCTTGAAAGGTGTTCTCTTACTCTTTGTAGACCCGTCAAAAGTCAAGCCTTATGGCGGCGTTAACGAGGTATTCTACAACCCCAAGATCGAGAAAATATCGATCACTGTCGAGGGCGAGCCTAATGAGTTATATTCCCATGCTATGCTCGGGAAGGATCATTACGAGCAAATTGCTAATATTTTTTCCACACACGACTCGACAGTTACGATATGGCAATTTATGACCGAAAGGTATGCGCTTTTTGTAGATTTTCGAGCCTTTTCTGATAACATGCTTCATGGTAGCGGGAGACCATTATAGAGGCTTTCGCATGGGATAACTTTGCATATGACGGGGAATGTTAAGTCTATCTCTTAAGCGATGCCTAGTTAAACATCTTAGAAGGTAGATTTCAGCGTTGATCATATCCAAAGCGTTCTGTAGGGATCATCCTCTACAGAAAGACACAAGGCGCAGGGCTTCGCTTCTAAATAAATGACTCTAGATTCGAAGCCCGTTGATATCGTCAGAGACCCTCATACGGCTATCCTGACTGGTCCGACTGGGTCAGGGAAGACACAACGTGTTCTAGATTTCCTTGAAGGTGAGTATAAGGCACATTTTCACAACATAGTTATATCTGCCCAACAATACGATGGAACTCCACTTACCTCGAAAGAGCCTCACTTTGGAAAGATGACTACGTGTTCTTAATCAACCCCAAAGATCAGCTTTTTGAAAGGATAGAAAAATTGTCAAATCTCCTGGCCAGCGAAGAGACTCTGTTCATTGTCGACGACGTAATTGCAGATGAATCTCTCGATAAAAAAAGACAGTCTCTGCTTGAACTAGCCATCTCGGGAAGGCATCGAAAGCATAGTTTATGGTTGTTGACACAATCTTATACTGCTTTACCGAAAAACCTTTGAAAACAGAAAAAGCAGCTTTTTCTCTGGTACCCGCACGAACGTTCTGATGTGAAACTCGTCGATGAGGAAACCAATATGATTAGTGACTGGGAAAATATCAAGACTCAGCTCAAAAAGTCAAAACATGCTTGTTTGTACGTGAGACTGGAGCATCCAAGAGACTATAGAATTCTTGAGTGACCGGCATGCAAAAATTGCTAGCGAAAGAGATGTATAAGAAAAGAATGGTTTCGCAAAGATCTATTGACGCAAAACGCGGCATTGTTCAAATCTATTCCGGCACGTTTCCGAAAGACTCGCCGACAAGAACGCTACATCTCTCTTGCAGGTTTTAAGTGGATGGAATACGCTACATCAGACCCTGACCTTCGAGGTAGAATACGAGCAATTATCGATGAACTTGAAAAAAATCTACGCTTGTAATCTGCGTTTTGTATAGGTTACCCATACAAAACCTGATTGGACCTGAGGATATAACAAAAAGATGTGTTCTCAACTTGCGTGTACTCTGTTCAACGCCGTACCTGCTGGTGCCATCGGGACTCTGTTCAATGAGCACTTACAGTCTCGTTTCAAGCGTGCTGTTCTCGGAAAATTTTTAGGAATTGCAGATATTCGTACTTCTTGCAGAACGCTTAACATAGCGGAACAAACTCGTGCTGATATATCTGCTAGGGGACCGGTATACCATGCCTCCCTCAAGCAAGGTCAAAATTGGCATGATCTATTCGTGACTTTGGATGGTGCAATAGAAATTGCATGTCGATCCCGGAAACCCAAGGCGATTGAGTTGATACGATGGGTTGCAGAAAAGCAGGTGGAAAAGATGAGGTGAGGGAGCAGCGCCAGCTAAACGAAGAAAAAGACACAACCATCGCCATCCTTGGAGATGACCCTCAAGCTGAAAGAGAGCAGAATGTAGAGCTACGACAGCGACATGTTCCATACGCACAAGATCCTGGTTAAGGCAACATGATCGTGATCTATCGCAAGCACACCGCACAAGACGACGATGAATACCATCATCTCCCGTACTACTGCGCGCGTGTTTAAAGACGCATTCTCCCCACCAAGAGAAGATGGCTCGGACACAACTTTCCAAACTCTGAAGAGATTGTAGTCATAGACAACGCTAACGGTATCCAAGCCTTAACACAGATTTGAAGAGGAAGAGCATGTGGAGCGGTATCGATGCCACTTTCGACTCATCGACCTTACTCGAGATGATTTGTATGATTTAGGTGTTTCAGCGCTGGAAGACTAGGGAGGTGCATATGTTCTTGTAAGTCTCATGACTTACAAGATAACAATATACCCTTTCACCACTCTTTCACATACTCAGGAGGAACTTCTACATCCTCTGGAATTAGCATGAGCTCTTCTGCAACAAAACTACGCTCAGGTCCCTCTTTCAGATAGTACAACACACGACTGTTTTGCTGTGATACGATACGATCCAGCCTATACGTTTTCTTGCTCCAAAAAGCGTCGGTCGCACGTCTTTTCTGATCTCCATGCTCTTCCCCAGGTTGAAGCAGGTAGAGATACAAATCATCTTCTGGTAAAGGCTTTTCCTCCGGGTAGTTCTCACTTTTCGCAAGCGGTACTTCTTCCAACTTGATGACGTTTGATGGGTTCATCCCAATCATCTCAGTCTTGGTATTATTCAGACTCGTAGAGTATAGATATTTTACCCATATGCTACTAGTCTCCTCAGTAACTAGGCTTGAGGCTTAAAGAGTCTCTCCGCAAGGATCTTGTTATATGACTCTACGAACACTGTAAACGTATGATGATATTTCGTTGTGGCTCGATTCACCTGCACGCCTTTTTCCTCTAAGAGTTTCGTGACATCTGACTTGAATTCAGACCAGTTATCGCACTGAAAGGTCTTGGGATAGTGTAGACGTCCTGCTTTGTATATATCCTTAATAATCTCTGCAACATCTGCAGCCCTTTTCGTGCGCAGAGGCCTTGCAACCTTGTAACGTGAAGCTACATCGATGCCTGTCAGGATATATTTGTACGTGTTCCCGTATAACTTGTTATGTGGCATATAGAGCAGATCAAATTGATGCATTTCGTTCGGCTTCGTTATGGTGAAGTGTGGATAGTCGATTTTATAGGCCCACAAATGTGTCGAAGCCACAGGAGCTGTCTAGAGAGCCAATGAGTGACTTTCTTTTTGGATAATTCGCTTTTTACAGCGAGTAGTTTGATGGCTTTTCGTCCAGTCCAAAGATGGTCTGGGTGATAGTAGATCTTGCTAAGATTTTCAGCCTCTTGCTCAGATACAGAGTGATGTACTTGTGGTTTTCTCATCTTTATTATATCACAAAATGATGTGCTAGCGCAGTCTGCGACTCTCTATGCATATTTGTAGGCTGCAAACCCCAGGAGAGCTAGGGATCCTACTACGAAAGTCAGTTTACCGTTCTTCTGCTCTTGGGAAGGTAAGTAAAAATCTGAAAGCTTGGGAGCCTTGTCGATAGTGGCAATGTAGTATTGCCGCATACTTTCTTCCAGCTTGGAGAGATCTACGCCTGCCTCTCGTTGGCGTTCCCGTTCTTCGGCGTACCAGTCAAGCTTAGCCTGCCTGTCCTTGATCCACTGTGCTTGAGGTGCCTGCAACTGCTCGACAGCTTCATCGTGTCAATTCCGCTCCGCCTCATCATGCCTCGAGAGTTTACTGAATAGATAATTCGTTTCTGAGAACGCCAGTGCATTTATTGCTGCACCAGCCACAAGACCTGCTATAGTCGACATTTATTCTGTAACGTATCGGTTACCTTTCGACATATTGTCACCTGCCCACATAGGCTGAGTGTTCAGATAATGCAGCCTTCGGGGCTACTTCCTCAAGAGATGGAGCCTCTCCATCTTCTCGATACATAAGAGGGATCTAGTGGTCGATATGCCACTCGCCCCGATTTTCCCAGCTCATCCCTTCCGTAAACTGTGCTTCTATATGAGCTCGACGCGTGTCAGTGTTACATCCTAGATACTCCTTATTTTCCCTCAGAGTCTGACGAGTTCGATTGCGAACAACAGAAGCGAGATGCCCAGCAGGATCACAAATATGACATATCCGCTTTTGCTTATTATGCTCGCAAATTTGACTTCCTCCACAGTTTTTGCATGTTGATCTTCTCGTACCATGTTCACAGAAACTACCACCTCCAACATCGCAAACACAATTTTTTTGGACATGTTTCCTCTACTCCTTAGGAACAATTGAAGCTGGAATCCACCCCTTTTTAACAGCCATTTCTCGAGTTACCCGCCCTGCTGCAAAGTAGCCTGTCATTTTCAGAACATCGTTCATATCCATCTTCGCAGAGGGTCTTGTGATCCCTAGAAACTTCTTCACTGCTAGGGCATATCCAAAGGTGAAGCTCAGGTCTACCAAGGTCTCATATAGCATGTCTATTATTTCCTTCTCGTATGGAGTAACGGTCGTCATTTATTATACGCCTCAAAGCATGTGAAAAATGTCCAAATCGTCGTCATGTTACTTACGATCGCTGACGCACTAAGGAGCTGGGTTTGTTTTAGCAGGTGGAAACTGTTTGAAAGTGTTATTTAAACGCTTTACTAAGCAGTTACTTTAAAGGAAGAAACTTTCGCTGGAAGAATTTCTTGAATGCATTTCGCGGGAAAAAACATTCGCGGACGAGCAATATGGAAATTTGTTTCGGGAAAAAACTTTCGCGGACCGATAATGAAGTATTAAAAAACAATATAAAACAAAGGATATGAATGTTGTAATTATTATATCACAAAAAAAAATACTATATAATATTCTTAGTCTATGATTATAATGTCTTCGCAATCTTCGGAGTTGGTAGATGAGTCATATGATTTACTGTTATTGGCAGTAACTGGGGCAAAAAAACATTCGTATGTCTTTGCTTTTCGTTTCGCTCTTGTTTTCCGTAGTTTGTTTTTTGTTCGCTCTCCTTGGTACTTTTTCTAGATCCGGGGTTTGTAATAAAGGTTCTTGTCGTAAATAAGAACCTATTATTTCTTCTTTTTTCGGTTCAGTGTAACTTTTTGCTATTAGTTCCTTGTAACGCTCCATCAGCAATAAGTTTAAACAAGTTCCAGGGATTGAAACCTTTATTACACAGGGTATATCGTCGGTAATGTTCTCCAGTAAGAATTGCATTTACAACAGTCCCCTGTGACTAAAAAATTTAGTGGCCCTCGATATCTCTCTTGGTAAGTGACCAATCGGAGTTTCACAACCTGTTTCGCATATTTTTATTGCAAACTGATCAAACGGGTTATCTGATTCGTGTGAACAGTTGAGATGTTGTGCAGGTTGTGGTATCCAAAATCTTCTATAGTAGTGGTACCCACGCACTGCAGCGGTGAATTCAAAGGTTTTCGTGTAAGCCATTTTTCTTGCTTGTCATTCTTTCCGCTTGTATATACACCAAAGAGCTCTTTTAAAATGGCATATGAGAAAAGTGAGACCCGATACCCTATGTGATACCCGATACCAGAGACCCGAGACCCTGACACCGATGCCCGATACCCGATACCCGATACCCGATACCCGACACCCGATACCCGATACCCAATACCCTGATACCGATACCCGAGACCCGATACCCTGATTTTTTTTTATTATCATTTTTTGAATTTTTTTTTTTGAATATGAACGTAATAAAAACACATTTTGATACGTATATTTCTTCGTTATACGGAAATAATTGTTGCACGTAATATGCGAATATGTTGCAACAATGGTTTTATATCGCAAGTAGCAAGTAGCATGAAACTAGCATCAAAAAACTATTTTGTCTGCTCAAACATGAATGATTGAAGTGATAGTAGACTTTTTCAAATTTATTAGAGAATGTTTGTTTTTTCGTTGTAGGGTCGAAATAACTCCTTTTGGTTTTTGAAACCACGATTAAATTTTGTATATTGTCCGATGGAATATTTGACTGACATTTTATTTCACAACCAAGTTGATACATTTTTGTGGGTGTAGTTGAGAAGGAACAAGACATAACCATTATCTGTTGGTACAGGTGGTGCTGGTTTATTCACTGTTGTTGAAGGTGGAATAGGTTGCGTTGATGGTAGTATTGAAGGTTTGTATTGAAGGCGCAGATGATACTATTGCTTGCGTTGAATATGAAATATGTGTAGTTGAAGTAGCTGAAACAATAGTAGGCTGCGATAACGGTAGCGTAGATGATGTTTTCGTTTGTGCAGAATGGATGGATCATGGATCGATTAAATTTGTAATTCGAACCTTTTTGACGTTAGCTGGCCCTTTTCTTCTCTGAGTTGCCTTCGTTTTCTTTTTGCCCGCGTTTTTCTCTTTAGAAAAGTCTACTAAGTTTCTGATATTAGGTGGGTTTTTTTTCGCATTTCTTCAAAACAGGTTCGACCACATTCAACTTGAATGCAATGCAGACAGTATGCGCACATATTCCAAAGCTTTTAAACCGAAAGCAAATTTCACAACAAGTTAAAATATTTTTTTTCTTGTTCATTGCAACTGTGAATGGGGTTGTTTTTCGTTTTTAGCATTTTTCACATAATATGTATCGCCAAATCCTTTGATGACATCTTCATTGTTGCCAGCTAACAATCTGGCATCTTTCAGTATTGCTTCAACTATCGACTCTGGAATCCAATTTAACGTTTTCACTATCTCGACGTCTTTTCCATCTGAATTTTGAAGTTGAAAAGAAGTAATTTTCTTCTTCTGAATAATATCAGATTTTCTTGGTGTATCTTGTTTTTCAGCATAGAGCAAGAATGCATTGAACTTATCGATTTCAGCTTTCCTTTGGGTCGGGATCATATTGTAAAATTTGCTCTCAATTATAAAGAACTGCTGATATCCTTCTGCCAGTTTGCCAGTTAATTGTACGTAAAATAAAAATGCGTTGTAAAATTACTATTAATTCACTAAACAACACGACCTTCGCTCTTTGCTTTTTCCTTTCATTTCATCCATTGAACAGGCACTTTCGCATTATCGCTTAATCCGGACGTTCTCATTAATTAATGTACGCCTTGCTTCGAATAAACCAACTTATCATATTACTTTGAGTTTTTCTCGCAACTTGATTGGCTAATCTACACAAATATATGCTGTATTTTGTTTTTCAACCGAGAAACGAGTGCAATTTTTACTTATACAGAGTGCAAAAAGCTTATATTCTTCCTTTGATTGGCTGATTTAGCGTGCAAAAAGCTTATATTTTTTCAAGCCTATTATGTTCTTAAAAACGAAAACTTGTCGGTGAATTTATTTTCACAAATATACATTTTATGATTCGAAAATTTTCTTTTGTTTCAACAGTCATTAAATAGTCATTAATCATAGAGCACGCGCTCTCCACCGGGTATGAAAAACAATTGAATTATATCAGTCAACTCGAAAGAATAATATAATAGCACGACGATGGAGTTCTGTGTTATTTGGCTTCACAATGATAATTTATTCTTTTAAAAATTCATAGTTTTTATTTCCATTCAAATTCTTTCAAGCGTGACATGAACAAAATTTGTTATAATGATCTAAATCGCACGTGACTTCATAAATTCAAATAATTTATAAGTTCATAAATATAAATGAAATAAATTACCTTGCAGTGATTTTAATATCGTGAACATAATTAAGCAGTGTGCAACCGACTATGTGACATTAACATGATATAAGACCGAGTATATGATAAACAAGTTATCGCACATGCTCTCGAAAAATATCGGCTGATCGATCGTATATTTCACTCGCCTAAAGGCTCGTGAAATATGTAACAAGAACATAAAAACACTCAAAAAATATTGCCGATATTTTTCTCGGCACTGTGCGATAACTAGTACATATCATATCATCTCTGATATGTTAGGTTAAAAAAACAAGAAAATAATGAGAACAAATTAGGATTTTCATTAAAATAAAACATCGCCGAAAAAAAATCAAGAATTAAAATAATCAAGGTATCGGGCCTCGGGTTTCGGTATCGGGATATTGGGTCTCGGATCTCGGGTATCGGGTATCGGGTGTCAGGGTATCGGGTCTCGGGTATCACATAGGGTATCGGGTCTCACTTTTCTCATATGCCCTTTTAAAATATATTCATCAATTCAATACCAGACAAAAAAAATGTAAACAAAATATGCCACTGGGTCAAAAAGAAAAAATGAAAAATTATAAAAGAATTTAAATGTTTCCAATAGGCTATTTTTTTAAGCCTCTAAGATGAAGATATTGAACAAATACAAAAGAAGGAAAAAAGATTCGATTTTATGATATAAATAACATGAATGGGTATTCTTTTTTTCTTACCTTTTCTTCGTGCCAAAAGAAAAAAAAGGGTTCATACAAACAAAAAAAGTTGGTGGAAGTATGTCGTTTTTAAGAGCAGATATGAAAAAGAAGAAAAACGAAAAAGTGAAAGAAACTCAAGAATCATCATCCTCAAACGATCCTTCAACTACAAAAAAAGATAATTCTGGTAAAGACGGTTTTTTTTGTGGTTTTCAGTTCGAAAAATAAACCTCTGGAGGAAGTGAGCCGAATTTCTAAGATAATGACAATAATTATTCGAGTGGGCGCTAATTCAAAGATTTACGGTATACGAATACTTTGTTTCTTTTTAATTAAAAACATTCTTTGTTTATTTTCTTTTATAGCGCTAGTTGCACGTGTTACCAGACAAGACACTGGTTTGGGTAATGTTGATTTCTCTGTTCTTGATTCTGGCTTCATTGCTGGAGCATCGTCGTCCAAACGATCGAAATATACAAAATGGAGTGACGAAGAACGGTACATTATCGGAAAGTATGTCTCCGTTAACGGTCCTGCCGCTACGGTGAAAAAGTTCAAAACTCGCTTCCCAAAATTGAATGAGAGCACCGCTCGCACGTTTCGAAAAAGAGTCGAATACGATTTAAAAAAAGCAACATCTAACAAAACAGCTCCAAGTAAATCACTGTCAAGATACACAACAAAAACAGGGCGACCACTTATACTAGGTAGCCTTGACTCAATGGTGCAAAAGTATATTCTTGCAGCAAGTAATAGAGGAGCTGTTATTTCAAGGGCTAGTGTTACTTCTGCAGCAAAAGCTCTTTTAGCGAAGTACCCGAATGTTGTGGGCAATATCGATATAGATAACTCTGCCTGGGCCAAAAGTCTATTTATACAAATGGGCTATACACAAAGGAAGAGTACTTCAGCCAAAGTTGAAATTCCAGAAAAGGCACGAAGAGAAATCGAGTATCAGTTTCATTATGACATTGTATCAAAGGTTGAGAGGTTTAAGATTCCCGAATCGCTGATCATCAATTTGGATCAAACGCCATCTAAAATAATTCCAGACAGAAAGTTTACCATGGCGGCAAAAGGCAGCTCAAATGTAACAATAGCTGGTTGCAACGACAAAAGAACCATAACAGCCACGTTTGCAGTTACTTTGTCTGGTGAATTTCTCCCGATGCAGCTGATTTATGGAGGGAAAACGCAACAGAGCCTCCCACGGTACAAATTCCCTGATTGTTTTTCGCTAAGCGTCAACGAAAAACATTACTCCAACACCCAGGAGTCATTGAAGTTCTTCAACGATATAATTATTCCCTACATCGAGTCCAAGCGCTTGTCCCATGATAAGGCAGCTGATCAACGAGCTTTAGTTATCATGGACGTCTTTACTGCTCAGGTGACGAGTGACGTCCTGAATCTGCTCAGTGAAAACAATATTCTCCTCACCAACGTCCCCCCCAAACATGACCAAATATTACCAGCCCTTAGACCTTACTGTGAATGGATTCGCCAAACGGTACATGTCCAATAAGTTCAACGACTGGTACACAAAGAAAGTAAGTGAAGAGTTGGATAAAGGAGTTCCAATTGACGAAATCGACATTAAGTTTCGGTTGTCTCTGCTGAAGCCATTACACGCCGAGTGGATCACCAATTTTTACAACCACATGACTTCCAGCACAGCGAAAAATGTTATTGAAAGCGGATGGTTGTCTGTGGGTATAACGGATGCTATCCGTTTAGGTCTTAGTCAGCTTCCCTCAATCGATCCATTCGATGACTTAGCGCCTATGGTAGAAACGAATCTTGTGGTTGCTGATGATTTCACTGCAATCTGTAGCCTTACGCCTGAAACAAAAACGATCGGCTACTCTCGTGAAGAAGATTCTGACGACGATGACGATTACTGGCAACCAGCAGACGAAGAAAATAGAAACATTTTTAGTGTTTTGGACGAGTTAGACGAGGAAGCATAAACACTTTGTTATATTTATTGATTATTGACATTATCTTTTGAACTGAAAAGAGCAAGAACAGATCCAAGAGTTATTTTTTTTATTTGTTACATACCATTCCGAAATTTCATGAATGAAAATTATTCTCTCGTTGACAAAAATTACAAAAATTATAGTTCTGCTTCTTTATCACCTTTGTTATAGTTTCTAAGCCTTTTTTCTCAACGCCATTTCTATAAACTCAGCTAATTAAAAAAAAAAAAAAATTAAGACAACGATACTTGTTTTTTGCTTTTACTGAGTAGTTAAATACAATTAACATAAAAAGCCTTCACTGGGAACTAAATTTACATAAAAATTCGCGGACAACACGTTTTAGAAAATTTCGGGGAAGAAACTTTCACGGAAAGGCCCCAAAAACTGCGAAACCGCGAAACTTTCTTCCAGCGAAAGTTTCTTCCTTTAAAGTACCACGATCTCCTTTGTATGGTAGAACCATGTTTCGCCGTGTGTTATTAAATTACATTAGATACAACTGATAACATAATTTATGTTTAAAGTCATAGATTCTAAGTTCTTGAATTTACCTATTTTTAGAGACCACGATAAACGTTTTCGGCAAAAATAAATGTGCAAAAAACATTTAAAGCAATTTTTAAGATAATGTGTAATAACGTCAGATAAGAAATGACGAGACAATACATTTTAGTTAGTTAGTAAAGTAAAGCTTCGATTAAGCGCCCGGGCGCTTATAAAAATTTTTAGCCTCTAGGGTGGGCGCTTAATCGAGGGGGGCGCTTATTACAAAAAAAGAGGATTTGGGAAAACATAAAAACCAAATATCAATAGTTGAAAGACTTTTCTTTTTCTTTTAAAGAATATCTATTTCTAAATATGACATATAATAAACATGCTTTGGGCGTTTATAAACTTGTAGAAGGTGAACATGTTTTGGTGGGGCACGTCCCTATAGAATTATCGCGGCTCTTGACATTTTTTCTTACAACCGATAATGAGAAAAAAAATGACTTGAAAGAAGAGGTGGTTGGGAAACGGAAAAGGGAGATTGGTTTAGTGGTTCCAGCCAAATACACAACAATGACCAACGACATCAAGTTTGCGCAAGGTTTGATGGAAAAACTCGAGGAGAAACAAAAAAACATTGATATAACAATCCACGAAGCTATTTTAAAAAAATTTCCTTGCTATATCATGATGAAAAGGAAATTGAAATTCAAGAAGAAATAGATAATAAAGAAAACTAAAACAAGTGTCTTTTAATCCCCAATCGACCCTTCCAGTTCATTTTTGTCGAAAATTCGAATAAGCGCCCGTTTCTGAAGATCGAGGGGTGGGCGCTTATTCGAGGGGGGCGCTTATTCAATAATTTCAGGTCTAGGGTGGGCGCTTATTCGAGGGGGCGCTTGTTTGAGGGGGGCGCTTAATCGAAGCTTTGCGGTATGCACACTTCGATTGAACATTTTGAGTATGTACATAACCTCTTGCTAGAACAAGACATGCATCAGAAAATTTGTTTCACAATGTCACCTTTAAAATATTGTGAAAGTTAAACATAACATTTTCTTTTGAAATTACCTGTGGTAGTATAGCCAAGGTTGCTACTGATATCCAACAATTTATCTATGTGAGCTCCGATCTACAACCATCCACATAATCTTTGAGACAAACTAGAAATTCTATCAAAAAACCAGAAATGGCCGTTGACGCAAATGTCCATTTTTCCAACTGAGACGGTTTAAACATGTAAAAAGCTATAATTAGCCTATAGCAGCACTGTAAGGCTTCGTTCTAGTGAACTTTTCGGTTTCACTAGTAGTCTTAAGTCGAAGCTAAAGCTGAAGTTCCGTGAGCCTGGAGGCAGTACGTCGAGTTTGAGAAGACTTGTGGTGCGAGTTTATGAAATTTTTTTTGTCAAAATCGAAAAGTCTCAATATTTATGTGGGTGATTGTAGATTGTGTCAGCTGACGAATAATTTCTAGAAGCGATAACGATTCAGAAAATGGCAAAATTTTAGAAAATGTTTAATTCAAAGGATATCCTATTTTCTGCCACTACCATCTTCATCTCTCCGAAAAAGAAAGGGTGAAATACAGAAGAAATGAAATCATCAAGTAATATTTATTTTATATTCATTTGCGGTAGTGACGATGATACAAACATACTTCGTGAAATAAATAAATTCTTAACATAAAGAAGTTTAAATCCTCAACAAGGTTAACTGATGTGAACTGCGTTTATACATTTTGGCAATTGATCACACTTCAAAGAAAATATCCAAAGGCCTCTTTTTTTTACGTCCAAGTTAGAAAAACGTGCCACTTTGTAAAGACTACAACATCAAAAATTTGACCAGTTAATTTCATTTCGTGATTACTGCCAGATATTGTGCATTATTAGTAGCAGAAAAACTAACATTTTAAACAACAAAAAAAAGTTGCCCAACGACCTTAGTTAAATTGAAAAGAAAAAGATAGTTTGAAATAGGTTTCTATTGATGACTCGCAGGCAGCGAGGCTATGTTGGTAAACATTTTTTATATATAAGGCACAACTAACTGGAGAAGTGTTAAAGAAGATGAAAACGCGAACTTTTAAAATAACAGACCAATTATTGAACAACATTTCTGTTTCTGAGTATAAATTGGAGCAAGATTTTCAGAAATATTGTTTCAGAAACATCTAGACGGAGGCTCAAGTTTCCTACAAACGTGCAAATACGAGATAATCCAATGCTAAAATGCGAGAGCACAGAACAAATTTCGAATATGTAGCTATTGCATCATAACTGACTCTTTCCCTTAACACCCAAGTTTTTCACATAAATTCACATATTCACACAAAAAAAACAACAAAAATTCACTTAAAAATAAAAACAGGCAAGCCTGTCTCACATAGGTCTATTAAATAAAATTGCGAACATAAAATCATTTCAAATTTTTTAAAAACCTAAAATGCTATCTAGTAAAATATTTCTGAATTTAAAATCTCCAACATAATTGTCGAAGTATGTGTAGACACAAAAACAGATAGATACACGCCTGCGCTATCTACATCCATGCAGAATGTTACTATATACATCATATCATGCTTAATATAACAGTCACCATGCAGAACGCAGTCACATTGCTGATGACATCACTTGTGTGTACTAAGCTTCTCCATATATACGCAACGAAGTGTATTGCATATACATATGTCACAGTGCATATGTCGTAAGCAATGTATGATTAGCTACCAGCAGTCCTGTGGTAACGAATTGACATGTACATTAGTGTGTAGAAAAATAACTCTTACATATACAACAAAGCAAGATGAACCAATAATAAATATGCTTACAGAATATGTGTATATACTCACAGCATACATAATCTATATATATATAGTGTTAAAAGCATACATGTAATCAGCAGTATATCTAGATAACAAGAAAGTCGTATTTCTCACTTCGAATACTTTCATTCTAAACTTGCTCAAAGCAATAGTGAAATTATTGGAGTTAAAAAATGTTTTTTAGTACTTAACAGCGAGCGTTTCTGACTATTCATATATGCTTATAACAAACTTTCCTACTTTTATGAATCTACATTAAGTATTTACAAATGTGTTAATTCTCAACATTGTTATCAGGATAACGACAGTTCTGCCAAGAAGACTGAGCATGACGTTGGTTATCACGTAGATTAGCAAATAAACACCTATCTCAACAGCATGGATACTTTAAGATTTTTCTTCGTAATCTTTTTTACCGAATCTGCCAAACAAACCCCTTCTGGTTGGCACAGGGGCGACGCACATTGGAGTCTGGTTTTTATGGCTTATGGATAACTAAAAGATAAGAGAATAACTAAATCAACCATAGTGCAACAATAAAAAAGAAAAGAGAAAAAAAAATCTGTAAACAACAGTTAGTATGATGACCACATTAAGTGCATGTTGAGGTAAATAACGGTTTGGCTTAGAAGCATGGACTGAGCAATTGACACAATTGACTTTAAAAACGAATTAAAGCAGTTGTGTCACGTAACTTACAAGGTTAGTCATATAAATTTCATAGCACCATGTATCAATTAAATGGTTCAATTTTTTAATAAAGCCTGATACATGTTTTTTTAAGCATATGCTTAACATATTGCCCAACCTTTCTTCTGATGTGCGGGTGTGTTTTTTGCGTTATGTATTTCTTTAATTAGACAGACTTTTCTAACGTTTTGTATGTAATAAAACTTAATTAACATCACTATACCGTTTGCTTTATGTATACCTTAAGTTTTGTTGCTGTTCTTTTAAAGATAAAAACGGGACCATTTCATCTTATCGCATAAGGCAACGTTAAAGCTTGTTATTTGTTTCTGCAATAAGCCTAACGTAAGCATACTCTAAGCCTGATTGTGTGTTTCGAATAAGCATATCCTAGCCTGACTTTGAATTTTCACTTGCTTATATATAAAAACATGTATCGATTTCCAACATTATTTTCATTTTACCTCTGCTGGTGCTTGCATCCATGGCTCACCATCAACTTGCATAGGTAGAGTTCTTTTTACTCTATGGAAAAATATAAGAAACGTACAGGAAGATGTTCTCCCATCTTAAAATTTATGCTTACAAGAATGCCATGTTCCAGGCGCTAGTTTCGGCGATGAAGACTTAACTTCACATTTATAAGAAACACGTTCATAAGAAACATGAGGCTAACACGTGAAATATTGAGAAAAATGAAAAAATAAGTTTATAAATTGACACGGCTCTTGTTGAAAATCTCCTGTAAAGTTGAGAAACATCCAAGCCGAACACAAAAAGTATAAAAATGTGTATATATGCAAGTACTTCTTACTTTAGCATGACACTGCTACACTGCGCCAGACGTAAACCATGCTGTCGAACACCAGCAATGATTTGTCCAACGTATAAACTATTCTCCAATCCCACAACTTCTATCTTTTTGTCACCCATATCTAGATTTAAAGATTTAAAATTAACCAGGGATTAAAAAAAATGACATTATACGTTCCCTCCAAAATCCACAGCTTGCTGATTTCTCATAAGTTACAAGCGCTGTCTCCGACGATCTGCGATAAGTCGGGAACGAAGTCTCTTTTGGAATTCTGCACTACAATGTAACACGGGATTTCGGGTTATGCGCATGCGCATTAGAATAATATAAATACACATGCTGTTTCCTCGGACAAGCCTCGAAATATACCAAATTACTCCAATACTGTTGTTTTTTCTATTTTGATTTATTGTTAAGAAGAGGTGAAAAGAAACTGTTTAACGTACCCTGTGCGACGGTGCTGAGGTCCGTGCTATCTTTACTACTACTTCCACGCCGGCGCTTCTTCTCTGTTTCACCCCAAATGTTCGCACCACCGTAGATGCTTGGAATATTTAGAACCGCGATTCCTTCAAGACTTGGTAACTCCAACTTTTTACCATCGCACTAATGTGAAAAATAAAAATTTATATACGCAGCCACAAATTTATTTTATTGAAACCGTACAATACAAAATAGAGAGGCCTGTCTGCAAAAAACATACTTTCAATTAAAAGACAATTTTGGTAGATCCTGCTAGAAAATTATTACAAAAAGGATAAACTCAACAATAATCCTTTTATTATCAAAAATACGAGATTGTTATTACTTGAAGACAAAGATTGTTAGTTTTCTCTTTTGTTAATTTTAGCAGAAAATAGCTCACGCGACATAAATCTTTGGAAAACTCGATTAAATATCGCTGTATGAGCGATTCTCACATTCTTACTTCCAAAAAAAAGCAATTCGTTCGTGGTGTTTACTCACGTATATTTCAATATCGTTGTGCAATCCTTTACATGAAGCAGCCAGTTGCTCCGATGTACCAGCTTCAAAATAACGCAGTTTATTCTTAAACCTAAAAAAACGTTGCGATACAAAACTTGGTTATGATAACAATTACGTTTTTTATATCGATCAGGTAAAAAAGTTTTCTTTAATTTCGTTAAGTGTCATTCTCGTGAACTCTATAAGTGACATTATTTTGCGTTTACAAAGCTACAGAGGAGGCTTACTCGCAGAGAATAACTTAGTTGGCATCATAGCTTCGCGATACATTAGTTATTGTTCATATTCAAATTTTCAGATTTTTGAAGTTTTTGAAGGGCATATTGGAGTACTTCTACTCCTATTATTTAATAAGTTGAAAATCTGTTCAGCCGGACGGATACTCTTTGTTGACACTAAAACTTTAGTCAGATGGAATTTGAAACCAAAATAGAAATATCGTTGCTCTAGAGAACACTTGATTGAAAAAATATTTGCTGCATTCAGGTGCATACTGTGTGGAAACTTACCTGCTATTAAATTTTTCTGGACTCTTCTCACGTTGCAAATGAAACTTTAAAGCTATTGACGCATCCTTAAAAATTTGAAAAAGTGTTAAAAAATTAAAAAGACAACACAAACGCCAAACACAGATAATTATGCCATACATAAATCTCAGAGTGAAATAAAGAACAGAATGTACATAGTCACACTGTAACCACTTAACGAGCGAATTATCAAATTGGATGAACGTGTCGGGTCAAAAGAAAAACAATTTAACATTTTCATACACTCTACGGAAAGTGGTAGAAAAAGCGATTTTAAAGAAATATTTTCTCGAGAGAGACAAAATATAAATGTAAATAAAACTTACCACGCCGATAGAAAAGTAGTTGTTCATTATACTCTGTGGCATGACATCACCTTCGTCCGACTTTTCTGTTTCCTCGCAGTCTATTTGCCACCTAAAAATATTACTCGCTATACATAAAACCTAATTAACACAACAAGCATCGTGATGAAATCCACTTTTTGTCTATCTGTCGCAAACATTGTTTAGTTTTGTGAAGGCTTTCGTAAGATCTTTTATACAAATTACTAAACAGATTTTAAATATGTAAAAGAACAAAAAAATTAAAAAAGAGAAATAGTTTTAAAATGTCAATATTGTTTCACAGGCGTAAACATTCAATGCTGAAGACACCTTTTCCGAAAATTTTCCCTGATTTTCAGGTTGAGTGTGAACCCTTGCTCAGTAGAACTGATGTCCAACAAAATCCCCCCTGTCAGTCAACATACTATTAGTACATACACCCACTTATGTTAAAAAACAGCAAATGTTAGAAAAATTTCCATCATATTACCGCTATTTTTTATTTGCATATGTTTAATATTTTATGTAATCTAGTACTCAATATTTTCGATTTGTATGTCTTTTACCTTCATCAGTTTTATCAAAGCTACCTACCTATCCATCATAACAACTGAACTATTTGCAGTCTTCCATAAACATTTATCTATGCTACCACCGTCGTAACCTGAAAGGGACGAAAGCAGATAACCTTTAGTGAAGCAACATTGACAAGTTTACTGCTTAAAAGAGAGTTATTTAATTGTTTATTTGTTAAAAGTGAAGTAAAATAATTGGATACTTTTTTTTTGAGAAAAACACATTGTAGACCCACGAAGATAAACCAGACTTAATCAAGTCCAGATCAATATGAAAATGAACAGAATGCAATAGCATTGGGAATGGAAATGAAACCAAAGCTTTTTTCCCAGAGCATTACACTAATTAAAAATCAAAACAAAGCTCTGAGCTACTTCCAGAACATATTCGATACACATCACGTGACACACTAATATTATAAATTGTATGATTCACACCTCCTCCCCAGCCTAAACAGCGTGCTAAATCATTTCCTGTACCTATAAAAAGACGTACATGTTTTAGCATCTTAATTTTCATTGAAGCTAGGGCTAAGCTCATTGTAAATAATGTGTAACCAACTCACCAAGTGGTAGAATGGCCATCGCAGGTCTTTGTTTTATGCTTGATAGCCGATCTATGATCAAATAAATTTAAACGTTAACAATGAATTTGACATGAACAACATTCAGACAGGACTTGAAACATCAACAGTGGTAGATAATAACATGGTAAACAATACAGTAGTTAAAAGCAAAACCGAACTGTTATGATGTTAATGTAAGCTGCATTCTATTACAGGGTTTTTTGAGTTGCGGCTACGGACTATGCCACGTAAATCCCTTGCCATATAAAAACGCATGGCGTGAACTATAATGGGCGTAAACAGCACATCTAAAAGCGTTCACAGCTTAAACCAAATCAATGTTTGCAGATTTATTTAGTTGTCAACACTGTACACGACTGCTTGCAAACAAAATGTTGAAGAAGATCTAATAACATATATAAACGTGAAAACATTATCATACATTAAAAAGTGCAAAAAGATGAAATCTCCTCGACATCTGGAGATGACACAACGGTACCTAGCAAAAAAACAATCTTTTAGCTGTACCTTTCGACAAAGGAGTGGGAATTTGCATAATGAACAGGTCAACATATAACAAAAAGTTGGATGCGATTTTGCAGCTTAAGCAGTTTTAGAAAGTTCCGAAGAAGAGGAAAAATGAGATGAACCCGGTTCTTAAAGAAGAAGATCGTATCGTTAAAAAATTAAAACTGTTGTTAGAGAACGGCAAAATAGATGAAGCACTTTTTAAAAAGCGAAAACCTGTTGGTGCAGGTCCTGCTCGTCTGTACGGTCTTGCGAAAGTCCACACGAACACCGTTCCAGTTAGACCAGTTCTGTCTATGCCTAATTCAGCGTACTTTAAAATTGCAAACCAAGTTACAAGTTGGTTATCAGTAGTGGACGAATGTAAAATAAACTGTTCAACAGAACAAGTTTCAAACACAGTTAAAAAAGTCACTCTTGTGAAGACGAGGAGTTAGTTAGCTTTGACGTTACTTCATTGTATACTAATGTCCCAGTAGCTGAAGCTATTGAAGATTGTTGTGAATTCATGTACTCGGGAAAATACGAACTTCCCCCAGTAGATCGTGAGACTTTCAAAGAACTTTTAACAATCAGCAGCTGCAATGTCTTAATGCTTACGCATGATGGATATTATAGAAAAGTCGACGGACTTGCGATGGGCAGTCCCCCAGCACCATTAATTTCAAATGGTTGGTTAAAAAAGCGAGAAGCTGTGATATGTGATGACGCAAAAATCTTTTTTCGTTACATGGACGACATTTTGAGATCAATTAAAGAGAATCAAATAACAAGAAAGCTTGACGAGATCAACGGTTTACATTCTTCTTTAAAATTTACAATTGAACGAGAAAATGACAGAATGATACCATTTCTTGACATGAAGATTAAGCGACACAATGATGGAAATCTATCTTCCACCTGGTGCTTCAAGCCAACTGACACTGGTTTAGTAATGAATTTCCATTCTCTTTCTCCAAAACGATATAAGCGGATCGGTAGTTGCAGGATTTGTCCATCGAATTTACAAAACATGTAGCACGTGGCATAATTTTCACGAAAGTTTAACAAAATGTAAAGCTGTCTTAGAACGTAATCAATACCCTCCAGAATTTTATGACCCTATCATCAAAAACTCACTTTCAAGAATTTTTGATCAAAAAAGAGTTGAAACTAAAACGCAAGAACCAACAGTTACAAAGAAAAGGATTTTTATACAATACCGCGGACAGATAACAGATGATTATGTCAAATCTATGTTCAGATGCAATGCACCCTGTCAAATTGTGTTAACGTTGAGGAAACTAAAAACTGTAGTACCATCATTAAAAGCACCGATTGACAAAGAGCTAAGAATTGGAGTAGTTTACAAAATTCAATGTCCATGCTGTAACGCATGCTATGTTGGACAAACGGTCCGGCATTTAATTACTCGCTTCAAAGAACACCTGTCAGCCTCGGCACCAGTCGGAAAACACGCCAAGCATTGCTGTAACGTAGAAATTACAATCAACGACGTCTCAATCTTAGGGTCAACACACCGCTGTGCAGAATATTTGATGACTTTGGAAGCTCTGTGGATCAGGGCAATCAAAGCCACTTTAAACACCAAAGATGAGTACAGAAGCAGGGTGTTAACAATACAAGTTTAGCTGTTGTTTATAATGTAAACCACCAACTTTTTCTTTTAAAACTAATTAAATGTTATTCCCTAGTGTGATTTTAACATTTGATTTTTTTACTTACTTGAAATGCTGATAGATTTTACTGTATATAAATGTCTTTTGTAAATATGTTTTTTTGCTTTTTACTTTAAAGTATGAATAAATTGTATTTATTGCTTTTATTTATTTTAGTTATCCTGATGATGGAAGAAAATTCCGAAATATATTGATAAAAAAATAAACTCATTGTTGGTGAATCACCTTTCTAAATCTATATTATACCAGTTGATTCAAATCAGGTGATTTAAATCTGTATTATACCAGGTGATTGTGATAATAGTCCACTAATTATCAAACACACTCTTGAGTTTTTGCAACAACCCCTTACCCCAGCATTCTATGACACCGAGTCAAGTAAAACAACATTCCACATAACAACACCATTACATAGTTTGATGTCGAAATAGCATGCGCTTCTTAGTCACCACTTTTTCATACACTTCTGTTTCTGCGCCCTCGAAAAGGCCACTTGAAAAGGCTAGTTACACGAGAGCAATCACTAGAATAACTAAACGGTACCTGCAGAACTTACCTATTGTCGACAATATCCATCCAGCTGTACCATCTCCGCCACAGCAGAGCACACGAAAGTTTGGAACTTGAGAGAAAAATTTTAACCCAGGTAAAGGGCCATTATCAGCTAAATTGAACACTTGTCTTGGATTCAAAATGTAACGAAATTTGTTTAACAGTCTAAGAAAAAAAACAAAGGTTGTCTAACTACTTTGGATATAGAAAATAACAAGGACGATGTGACCAGACTACTAATTCACATACCTTGCACCCTGTCTTCCACCACTTTTAGGATTCACGAATACAACTAAAGGTTGTGTGTTTGGCAATGGGGAGATTAACATTGGTATCCCGTCATAACTTATAACGGAGTTCTTTTTCACTTTTGAATGTTCTTTGACTTTTTTCTAAATAAAAAAAATGTAATAGCCAATGTAATGTTATACATCTTGATACGAATCTTCTCCAGAATGTTGGATTCACAGTATTCAAAATCATCATACCGTCTGTGGAGTGATACAGATAGGAGGTAATATATGAACCCTGTGGGGACCCAATGAACATTCTGTTTGCATTGCATTCACACACCTATTGTGAACCTAAATAAAAAACAGATCTCCAGTCAACAACGTACCTCAGTTACACTAAAAGAGGATGAAGATACAGCCTACATTTCTGCATGATGTTAGACTTTTCTGCTACTAATTATTTAATGTCTATAAAAGAGCTTTTAGTCTTTTATTTTTCTATTTTTTTATCTTACTAAATAATTAAGGATATTTTCTTCAAAACATGCATACTTTTTCTATTTAATTAAGATTCTTATTGCAAAGTTTCTATCACTATATAGTGTGCAAAAAGCATAAGCACAACACTAGCAATATGAACAACTTCAATCAAAACACTTATCACTGAACACACAAATTATACAAATATACACACTTACCTGAGCTTGGCACCAAACACAGTGCAAGCCTGTTAAACAATTCATTTTAATATTTTTATTACATTTTGTGCATTTTCCAGGACAATTCCCTTCCACCCAATGATGGTCCATGCTCTAAACAAATAGCATACTGTAAATGACAGGTCAAGCTCCCAGTCCAACCAAATTAGCAGATAAGCACGCCTTTAAATAAAAGCCTAGGATAAATGTCAAAGACGAACAACATTATTTATTGATTACATCATCATTTCTAATTCTTCGCTCGAAATACTGGAGATACACGAAGACGGTTATAAATCAGACACGAATCTATTGAACTACTTTTTATTCTCCCCAGTCCAAATTCATTTAACTTTCTCACGTAAAGTCACTAGATAAACGGTCTAGGTGGACTTCTCCAGCATAGAATTTGTTAGATGCTTGGTAGACATTATTCCATTTTGAGTTTAGACATGCACATATCTGTGTGAAAAAGTGGATTGCCGACTAAGTACCTAAAAAGGAGTGTCGACGTTTTCAAAGCAAAGCAAGACAAACATACTTACTACTTTCTTTCGCTTTGATTTTGTTTCAGTGTAGGTTTGTATACAAGAATTTGGAACACGATTAACACACCTTTCATGGCAAGTGTAACGACAAACTAAAAAACAACAACCAAAATACTAATCTGCGTGCTATCTGTATTAAAATACAATAATTCAGTCTGTCGGTCTGTGTGGGCCAGAAACTTCAAGACTGCTGAAGAAATGTCACTTTATATTTCTTCTTTTGCTTTTTACTTTTATATTTTCGCATTTTTCTATTAGTTTCTATTGATATTAAATTATTTTTTTTGCTACACATCTTAAAATAGATTTATTTTGATATGTTTATTTCGAGATCTTTAGCTAATATTGCTGTTTTCCATTAACTACAGAGTGTCCACTCAATATTACCTTATTATTTCTCTGCTGCGCTAGACAACTTATTTAACGTCAATAGCAGCAAAATTCATCTCTTTTGAAATCACTTTTGCAAGAACTCCTGCAAAAACTCCTTCATAAATACAGTGAAAATTATTATTTGCAAGATTTCTGGTAATGAAGAGGTATTAAATATGAAGTTTTAAACTTGACTTACATATACACTGAAGACCTTGTTTTCGACCAAATCCAGTCAAAGTAGAATGGCATATGTTGCAATATGCTTGTGATTTGAAATGTTTCATTTGCCACTAAACAAAAATAATCATTATCACGTGGACAGCAGTTTAAAGATTACGATGTATTTAACAAAAAGTTCTAGCACTAAAAGTAAAAACACAAGGTTCCAAGGCAACTACTTAAAATCCCTGATTATGTGAGTGTTCCCTCTTAACCCTTTGACTCCGTAGGACTCGAATTGACGTTGTAGCAAGGGCGAAATGCTGAACTCATGAACTCTGAGATATCAACCTACAGAGCCAAACTGGTGATTAATTTAAAAGTGCCAAATAAGTATTATTTGAAATTTAATTGAGTCAAGGAATAACAAATTAATAACGTTAAATAAATAAAACATCTTGAACTGAAGATTGATAGAAGATACTAAATATAACCTTTAAAAATCAAAGTAGCGCTTTGCTTTATGAAATTCAGCTACGTGATTGCTTCTGATGGTCGTATTAAGTATCAGTTTCATAGATTTTATGGTTACTATTTGGTGTTTCACAGTTACAAATTTGTTGAGCTTACGTAATATTTATCTTTTAAGTAATATATCAGCCTCAAGTTATGTTTACCGCCATGTTTGTTTTACCTTATTCCAGGAAACTAAGAAAGCACAAATTTAACACGAATTTTGACAATTCGTGTTAAAACGCAAAAATGACAACAAACAATGACAACAATGACAACAAACACAACAATGACTACAAACAATGACTAATGACAACAAACAATGACAACAAACAATGACAACAAACAAACACAACAAACAAACACAACAAACAATGACAACAAACAATGACAACAAACAATGACAACAAACAATGACAACAAACAATGACAACAAACAATGACAATGACAACAAACAAACAAACAAACAAACAAACAAACAAACAAACAAACAAACAAACAAACAAACAAACAAACAAACAAACAAACAAACAAAAACATGAGTAGACTTAAAAGTACACTCTGTAATTACAAAGCTGTTAATTTACAAAGTTGTTAGTTGCCTAGACATTGTGGAAAGAAGGTGAAAGCATGAACTAAATGAAATAATAAAAAGAAAAACTGTGACAAACATTTAAAATATAATTGCAAACATTAACACACCTGATGTCGACCTTCTTCATCAACTTTCTAAACAGAGGAAACGAAATAAGGTTAAAGTACAATTTAACACTAAATGACAACTTGCTCTGTTTCTAGACTTTTGATTGAAATTTACATACACCAACTAAATACCTTCATGAACGAAGTTATTACAGAATATTAAGTAAGTTGTCCAAGACAGATCTGCGAAATTAAAAACCTGGGAGAACTTTATAAATCTTTGGATTAAAAAAATGCAAATATTAATTATCTAAAAATATACCTAATGATACTTATAGATATAGATACTTCTATAAGCAATAATAACCCTTAAATAACATTATAATTTTCCTCCCTTGCATTGCATAGCTTAATGTTTTATGATACTTACAACATCCATGCCAAGCAATACAAGAAAAGGAATATTATTCATCCCTCCCTTCACCCATTCTTCCATACTAATCTGTCCATCAGCATCAAAATCCATCTCTGCCAACATGTCTGTGAGTATCTGAAATATAATGTGTAAAAAAACTGTTAAACAAACACAAAACTTTGAAATGGTTATTTACTGTAGCTAAAAGACATACTTCGTGACACATTCTGAAATTACAATTCTCATTCATGATTTAATAACAATTCTCATTCATGATTTTAATAACGAGTTTTTAATCACAACTTTTGCAAACATTAAAACCTTCATGAACAAATTTATTTATGGAAAAAAAAACTCAATTCAGTTTAAATACACATTCATGAATCGTTAGAAGGTTGATGAATATTTTATGAGTATTGGTTTTTGACCATCCACTTTCTCAAGAGAAGGTACTGTTATAAATTATGTTTGAATGCAGTTTTTAAAACATATAAAAGAAAGGATGAAACTTCTATATATACTTTTAATTTGGAACAACTTTTCACAACTTATATCAAAATCATTTACAAATACAAGTTCTAAAATTGACAAACATGGTATCCTACGTAAAAATTAGTGATTCAAACTTGTCTTTGAAATAAAATTTGTTACCATATATTGATCAATTCAAGAAGTTTTCATTTTGTATGCAGAAAAGGCTTTTTAAATTATGGTAGCAAACAAAAATTGCCATATATATTTAACGGTAAGAATTTTACAAATAACATAAAGGCTATAACGAGGTAACAAAATTTACTTCTATCAAAAACCTAAACACTTTCAATGTATGGCAAATAATAGAACATCTTACCGGTTTTAAGACTGACGTGTCCCAACCTAAATATTCTGCCACCCGAATCATTTGTGAGACTATAGATTCCAGTTCCTAAAAAAACGTTAACACTTCTTTAACAAGATTATCTGTCAAGGTATTGTGTTTATTTACATGTATGTGCATAATATTACCTGTTGGTCTAGATAGTTGTTCATATCACAATCATACACACGGAACACAACTAGAAAAGTACAAGAGAATAATGAGAATAGTCTTTAGACAACTGGTTTAACACATTTAGGTCATGAAAACATCTCAATAAAATCATGGAGAACTAGTCTAATACTTTAAAAAATTGTTTGTATATAATATTAAAGGAGTAACAAAAGACTTGTCAGATTTTTTATTTGAACCATTTTAACCAGTCAGGTCATGTTTCTTAAATTTTTAGTACAAGACAGATGACAGACACTGAAAACAGACATTTAGTCCTCGAGTCAGATTAAGTGTATGTAAGATTTAAGATTAAGTGTATTTTTTAGAAAACTATTGACACAGAACGTGTAAAGCCTAAACATAGCTGTTTTTTTTAATAAAATTAACAGATTGCTGATTTGAGCTTAATGCTGTTATTTATTAACAATTTTTTAATCAGTGCAACCATGTTAAGTTAAAAATAAGGGCTTACTAGAAAAGCAAATGACATTATGGTCAGCAATAATTCGAAGCAAAAATGTCAACCGAAATATGTTTAAATTTTTTCATCTAAACTAGATGATTTTCATTAGTTTTTAAGAAAGAACATCTCAGATCAATCAAAACTTTCTTTGAAACAGGGTTCGAATTAACAGGTTGCAATTCGTAATTTGCGAATCAAAATGTGGTTTTAGCAAATCATTCCACGAAAGAAATGTTAAAATTGCGAATCCCATTTCTTCATCAATCATTTGTTTCACCTAATTTCTATAACGGTTGCTGCAACAAAAGAACTATTATTAAGGTATCAATGGCAAGTGACCCACAGTGCTCCCTGACAATCGCAAAGAGGTTTTCTTCTCAACAGTCAGCAATTTTTGCAAACTGACTTTATATCTCTAATTCGAACCCTGTAACAGTAAAAGCTATTATACCAACTTGTCCATAGGCTCAGTTGTTAGTTACAAGAGTTTTATTTATGTTCAAACATTCACACAATAGTTTTCTCAGATGTTTGATCTTGGTAAGATATATAGCGATAAACAATACTAAGCTATATTTATCACTAATTTGATTTGTTTTATCTGCCGATATCGATAATAACGCAATATGGCTGACGCATGCATTTATAGCTAATTATGCGGACAACAAGTGAGACAACATTCTTTTAATGTTTGTCGATTAAATAAATTGCAAAGCAGCAAAAACAGTTTGCTTGATGTTTTCATAAATTGTATTAATATTCTTTTTAAAATTCTGAATATAATTTGTTTGATCGCAGTAAAAAATATTTTTTGTTCTTTTTTTTGTTCTGCAAAATACCGCACGCTGTAAACATGCGTCGCTGTCCAGACCCCTTTTATTTTAGATTGTTCTTTTGGATGCAATGGCTGCGCTGAAATAAAACCTTATTAAATTAGCTAGCTACCTTTAACAAGTAAGAAACAAGTTTCTTTTTGTATAAAAGTCCACACTAATGAATTTACAGCTTTTTTAAAAGTAAAAAAAGTCTGGGTTAGGTCTGGGTTAGCTAGCTTCTAACAGTTGCATTGGAATAATTTAAGTTTTGATCGTTTAATTTGCCAAACTTTCAACAAAAAGCAGGAACAAAACCTTATTGAATTAGCTAGCTACTTTACGACAGGTAAGAAACAAGCTTTTTTTTTGTTATAAAAGTCCACGCCAATGATTTAACACCTTTCCTAAAACTTAAACAAGTCTTGGTTCTGGGGAGCTAGCTAGTTAGCCTTTAGCTATTGCTTTGGAATAATTTTATTTGTGATCATTTAATTTGCCAATCTTTCAGTAAGAAAAATTATATTATATCACAATATAATAGGAAAATACTGCTTAAATGCAAAATTATACAGCCAAATTAGGGGATGTTTTCGTTTTTGCACTTAAAGCCCTGTTTACACAAACCACATAACATACAAACACTACTGAAAAGTCCTGTTTTTAGATTTTTTCCACTGCTTGAATGCCTGGAGATTTCCTTATATTGCACAAAATTGCAGTATCAAAAATATCATTATTAGACATTAACACAATATAGCTTGTGTGGTCATTCTGTAACTTATTTTTCCCACACCTGTTAAATTACGTCGCTTTTTGTTAATATTTTCTTTGTTTCGTGGCAGTGTGGGATGGTGTCATCAGAAATTTGATATTCTGATACCCAAATTTTGGGCGAAAATTTGCAGTGTATATTCCTTTAAATTTAGAATTATGGTGTTAAATGGTGGAGAAGAGTTTTGTTTGCTACAGAAAGCTTGATGGTTTTTCTGTATTTTAACCAAAAAAATTAATTTAGCTTCTTATTTTGGGTCACACGTGATAGTGAAGTTACCTATAAATTAGGGTCTGTTCATACGTTAAAAACCCATAATTTATAATATCTATGCATTGATAAAGTTTCAATGCACATCCCTTAACAAGTCTAAAATTACTGATGACAGAAAATTGTCAAAATTTGCTATTACCCAAATATGACATCATAATTTATGCAGCATAATTAAATCTGAAATTCTTCAAATGTAAATATCTTGAGAACAAAAAGAGCTTTTTAAAAAATTTAAAAAGACTTGTTAACCAACTTTTTAAGCTCTAGTATAAGTCCAACATCATTTTATACCTCGGGTTCTCTTTACTGTATATATTTTTAAAAAGCTTGTATGATGGTATAAAAATTATTAAGAAAAAATAAAGTTTGACAGTTTAATAGACACAGATAAAAAACGACCCCTCTCCTACAAATAAGATCCCATTTACAAAACTACTAGGTTCTCATGTTTGCTGTTTGCTTTTTTGGGATCACAAAACAATCTAAAAACGATTTTTAAATTTTTTCTTAACATTCTTTACTTTTGGAGATATTTAGTATTACATTTTTTCACAATTTTTAACCTATGATCGTCTGAAAACTCATTATAACTCACGTTCTGCTTAAACTCATGAAATAAAAAAAAAATCGTTTTTGGATCAAACATTCATCTCCACTAAGCCTGCTCTTAACCTCAGAGCTTCTATAGTATTGTAAAAGAGGCTTAAAACGTAGGAGGTACTCTCTTAAAAAAATAACACTGTGAAAAAGAGCTTTAAAGGGGAAGTAACTTCAAAAATGTGAATTTTTTTTTTCCGACTACGTATTTGTATTTGAACTTATAAAATCAGAAAAATAACACATAAACACAAGAATTTATTTCTAAATACCTATATTCCCTGTTCATATCTCCGTAAAAACTTCGTTTTTGAAAAAAGCGCATCAAAATAAAACAGACTGGGTTCTAATTTGAATATGACGTTTTATAGTTCAAACATTGAGCTAGCTAGACGAGGCCCTATGTTGGTGCTTATAATGCAACAGACTTTCGAATAAGAAACAAAAAACAGCGTTATAGTTTCTTGTCCAGTGACGAAGAAAACACTGTTCCAGACATTTCGGCTCTAAAGCCATTTAGTTTTGAGCCTGAAATGTCGTTGGAAGAGCAAGATCATTTTTTAAGTTCAAACCATGAAGACGAAGTTATACAAAAGAAGGCAATCGAATTGGAAACAATAATTGGTGTAAATGAGGTGGTCACTGTAGACCGATGAGTTTATTCTCTGAAAGTTTGTGCTGCAAAGATAATAATGAAATTCCTGACGACTACTTCAAAACATAGTCACTATAGTGACTATGTTCGAAAGTACAAATAATTTCGCCAAATATAAAGTCTTTCATATTTATAATCATGACTGAAGTGATATCCATTTTATATCTTTAACATCCTTCTGTCTTCAATTAATTGAAATTGTTAAATTGAATCGTGTTAAAAATAAAAAGTCCGATAAAAAAGGAAATACATTTTCCATACGCACAACATGATAAAAAGTTTCTCACCAAGCTCTTTACAATAAACTTTTCAACACAATCTTTTGTGAAAAAAAAACATCTTGCTTTCCATCCGAAATATTTTATGCAACTGCATCTTTGAAATTCAATGAAGAAGGCCCAGAAAGCAACAATGATGAAGGGATTAAAAAAAATAGAATACCGAAGATGCGTTCTGATGGAGAAATACAATAGTGAGATGTGCTCTCAATGAGTGTATGTGAACAGGGGGTAAATTTTAAATTTCCTATTTTAGGAAAACCATGTATTACAGATTTGATGGGTACATAATCGATTAGAAAAAGATGTTCAGAAAGACATACCATCGTGTGCTTTATGGGCAATCCGCAATAAATACTCTAAAGCCGATAGATATTTCCGAATTGTTGTCATTACCCCCGTCTGTCAAGGCATGCATGCGACGAAGAAAACATTTACTTGTTGTGAGGTGCATAATTTTTGAACTTGAAAGTCAAAGCAAGTTTGAAAAAAAATGAATAACGAGACGAATTTATTAGGAAATCATTAATGTTAAAAGAAAGAATTATCATTGTGTAAAATATAATTTTTGTTGGCTTGGTATGTAAATGTTGGTTACGAACACAAAGTTTATACCGAGCTCGTATCTTTTTATTTTGATAAACAAATACGAAAGAAGCATGTGTTTGGTTGATACATACAAAAACAAATGATTTACGTAAATCAAGTAATTGCCTGAAGATCTCTTTCAAAGCAGTCTGGCTCAAAGTGCGTGGAGCATATATAAAATCCTGAATCCTTAGGCAAGGGACCAGTTCTTCTAATGTTATGTAACCATCTTTTTCGAAGCTCTTTTTTTTTCTCTGCGCTGGGAATTTTGAAAAAAACTACAACATCGTCAACATTTTCTTTTGATTTATTATTACCAGTTCTGTTAGTGCAGTTGATGGTGGTGCAATTTGGCATGTTTTTAAGCAGTTAAACGCGAATGTTTAAGTAAATTAACAACTAATACTACTACCACCGCCAGCACACTACACTTTCGGAACTAAAAAACGTCATAAGTTCAACTCGACCCAATCCTTTTAAAATCGCAAAGGGGTCAGAATAACGAAGCAATTTCACGCGTAGTAAACACAACGTTTTACTAAGTTAGTGAAACTTTTATATGAAAAGAAATAGGTATTTCAAGTTTTTTTTGTTGCGGCTACTGTTTTTTTAAATAAAAAATTAGAGCTTACTTTCCCTTTAAAGTTTTTAACAGAAATCTTATACTTCTGCATAAATAATTGGTCACTATGGTAACGAGTATTAGCTAACAGATTTTTAAAAAAAAATTTATGCTGCATGTGTTCACTCACATAATTGAGTAGAAAAAATTGATACCCAAGGTGATTATGTGGGAACAAATATTTGATCTTTATCACATAGCAAAAAAATTTTTTGGAAAAAATGTAACTTAAATACATTTGTACCATTAGAAAGACCAGATTTTTTTCTATCTAATCATTTAAAAAGTTTTTTTTAAAAAAAATGATTTTTTTTCCTATACTCGCGCCTTAAACAGAAGTTTAAATTTTTATGTGATTTATAACAAAAATTAGCTTCTTTCGCTAAAATAGTTATAATACAAGTGAAAAACAAGACAGATTATTATTGCCGTAACACCCTCTTTCTTTATGATTATTATATATGTTTAAAATTACGCTTGCTAAAATGTAATACTGCAAGACTTTTAGTCGATACTTTTTAGAAAAAATAATAAAAACAAGCTAAAATACACTTGTCGTAACACCCTCCTCCTAAATTAATTTTTTAAATATTGTCAACTAAACTATAGTCCGTAAAAAGATTTTGCACTTAAATTTGAATTTTGTTATAAGACTGCGCAAAAAACATTAAAAGAACACTAAAGTTTTTATCAAAATAACTTTTGTTTTTCTCATTATATTTAAGTGGGAGAAGAATAACTTACTGTACAAATTTCGAAACAGCCCAATTATTACTAGCTGTATAACTTTCAAAACAACACAAGTATATTATTCTGTATAACTTTTAAAATAGCACAAGAATAATTCTTGCTGTTAGCTTTTAAAACAGCACAAGAATAATTCTTGCTGTATAACTTTCAAAACAACACAAGAAAAATTCTTGCTGCATAACTTTTAAAAACAGGTTTTTGAGCATGCAAGTATTTTTATCTTTTCACCTTGAGTGCTAGTTACATTTTTTTAGTGAGACAAATTAATATTATTTCTTCTTCGCAACTTAAAAATATAAACTGCGTGCGTTAAGCGAAAATACATAGAAAAATATGCTTGTCGTAACACCCTCCTCCGTTGTTATTATTATTATTTTTTGTTGTTGTTGTTCCGACCATACATTCTCGATAAAATTATTTTTATTTCGCCGATCCACCGACCGTAAGCTACTATCGACTTCGCCCGTAAAACAACTAATTAAATTCGAGTCGCCTTACTTTACATAATAATATGAAATGGAAATGTTGATGTATTCATTTTAGTTTTTAACCTGTGTCACCAAATTATTTCCTCATGGGGGTGGAATGAGTTTTTAATTTTTTAAAGAAAGAAACTGTTTGCAGGAGAAACTTTAGCAGCCGTCAGAAAAGGAAACAGCAAGATTAAAGAATAATTTTCCGAGGAAACAATGCGAAATTAAAGGATAATTTTCGGAGGGAAAGTGCAAAATTAAAAAATAATTGTCTGAGGAAACAATGCAAAAAAATTCTGAAAAAAAAACATAGCGAAATTAAAAAATAACTTTATCAGGAAACAATGCAAATTTTAACAACTAAGATTTCCATTTAAAATGCTTCTCATGTAAATTGAGAACAAAAATTGAGAACATCCTCTCTTCTCCCCAAAAAGCCAACGAAATCAATAAAAATACAAAGACACTCTTCCACCCAAAATTTGGACGTCCTTTAAGGATGACTTTATACACTATGAAAGAAAATAGCCAATGCCCCCTTCCCCAGCTTTGTTACAATAATTGTCTGGGATAGAAAGTGACACATTTTATTTATCCGTAACAAAGAGTACATGAAGCGCGCCCTATTAAACTCCTTGGTTACTGATTTTGTTACAAACTTTGTTTTGGAAAGTAAAAGAGATACAATTTTCTGGAGTAAGAACTACATGAAAACGCGCACCCTGTTGAAGTAAACAAAACACATAACATATCCACATGTTCGATGACTATCCTCTTCTCTATAATAATAGCCGTATTCTGTCTGTCTCTGCGCAAAATGGTACCTCAAGTAGAGAGACACACAAAATGCGGTATATATAACCCATGGATTTATCCACGAGCCACCGACTAGTGCTTTATATTCTACATCATATCCTCTAAAAAATAAAAATTATCCTGACTAAACCTAAAAATCCAGATAACTAGCAAAACTTTCTTGGTCATTTTTGAATCTTTTGTTTGCTTTGATCAAATATCCCCAAAGTCCCTGATTCGCTACAAAGTTTTATTCTCAAATAAAAACAAAGCTACATAGCTAGCATTTTTCTCAGCTAACGCTGCCATTTTATGATTATAATTTACTAGTCGATAAGGCCCATGGAGAAATCCACTCAGGCAGAAGGACAATGGAAAAAATAGGTTGTTTTAGATTTTTGCTGACGTCAACAGTGCATATACAAAAAAAAATTGGTGAAATTTAGTTTATTTGTTTCCTGTAATGTGCAGAGATTAAAACGCTGATGAGAAAAATGTATATTATCATGTGCTATTGACGAACGGTTAAGAAGATATAAAGATTTTGCTGACGTCAGCAATGGCCCGTCAAAACCTTAAAATTTTTTTTTAGAAATTTGTATACCTGTTGCCTTCATCGTATAGATCTTGAAACGCTGAGCAAGGAAATGTATAGGATCATGTACTTTTGACAAACGGTTGCAGAGATATTAGGGTTTGAAGGTTTTTTGATGGCGTCATCAACACGTCCATTCCGAAACGGATTCGGGGACCCAGGTTTGGGAAACTTGCCCAAATTGGTCCCAGGTGGTCCCTAGTTACCCACGCGGTGAAAAATCATTGACGTCACCACCTCGTTTCCAAGTTATTTGGCCTCAAAGTTTTAGGTGCACTATAATGTCTTCATTAATTTAATATAAGATATTGACGTTAAAGTAGTGTTATTGACGTTGCGCCGTAACGTCAGAAATTTTAACATTTGAGACATAACTTTTTCGGCTACATCAAAGGAAAATGAACACATCCCCTTCGCCTGTTACAGACATACAGACACACAGACAGACACACTTTCCGTATTATTATAAGAGATGCAGCGATAAATTTGTAAGAGATATAACGATAAATTTAGCGATAAATAGCCTTAGCTATAGTTAGCGATATAGCCATAAAGCACATCGATAAGTGAAAATTATCGCTATATAGCTTGTTATCAAATTCCCTGGAATCGTCACATACAAGTGACCAACAAAATTGAATGTGTCCAACAACTGACATGATATGTGACAACTGATATGTGACAACTGATATGTGACATTAAAAGCTAAATATAATAAAAATACTTGCTCTGAAAATGCAAAAATTATTTGAAAAAAGGTTCACCAAAGCATTTCAAAATACATGCCACCCATAAAATTTAAATCACTCAAAATGTGTATTGTAATATATTTCATTGTGTCTCATACAATAAAAAGCTGATCAATATCAAACAAAAATCCTATATATATTGACATCGGTTAGTTTATTCCATAGTCCACAGGTTGACACAAAATGTTAAAAATAAACAGTTAACAACACTTCAAATATTCCATAGTGTCTCTAGCAGAAATTTTTATCTGAAATTTATAAAAATTAATTGCAAGAATAAATTATAATGCAAAAAAGGTTTTTCGATATATTGTATACAGTCCTTCCTAAACAAACTTTACAAAAAATGTCAAAAAGAACGGTTTGTAAACCCTAAATTAACAAAAATCAGTCCTTTCAGCAACTTGCATGCTGTCTTTACCACCAATAAAGTCTTACAGAAAATTTTAAATCTTACACAGTAGTCTGTTACAAAAGTTTACATAAAATATATTAAAAAAAATAACAGCTTGTATGGTGTGAAACTAATTGACCAAAAAATATTTTTTGGTCAATTAGTTTCAAAAAGTCATATATTAAAACAACAACAATCTAACAGTTCTGTCATTTCGGTCTATTGCATACCGACGGTCTCCCACAAAAGTTAAATCAAAATGTAAAAGATGAGAGGTTGACGACAAAATCAAAGTTTGCAAAATTTAATTATTTTGGTGTATATATTGCATATGCCAAAACAATATTTTAATCCAAAATGCCAAAGAAAAACAATTTGCAACAAAAATTAGGTTTTTCAGCAAAATTGCATACAGTCTTTCCCCACAAAAGCTTACACAAAATGTAAAAATAGAATGGTTGAATAGAGTAATTCGGATTCAACAAAAATCAGCAACATATATCACTCACAGGTTAGCTGGGCACTGGGGAATTTTAGTTTACAGCTAACGTTAGCTAGTTACAGCAGGTAATAGCTGACCAGCTAAATATAAACTGAAGACTTGCTAGGTATAAAGAACATTGCTACATATATAAATTAGATAAAAAATCTAGCTGTTTGTTGTTGATGGCTGGTTTATTGATGCTAGGTAACAAACATGTCTCGCATCAATAATATCATCAAAACTAGAAAAACATGAACAAACCTTACATAAACCTTGCTTGTTTCATTTATATAACCGTGCTCTTCTTCAAATGTTTTTGGAAAGATTTATTTTAAAAAGAAAAGAGTAGAAAAAGAAAAGAGTAGAAAAAGAACAGCCATCTTTTTGCAATCACAATTTCCGTTACTTTATACTAGGAACTTAATTTAACAGTCTGTGAATATACCTATATGCCTATATTTTTGCAAAAGGGTATAATATTTATATCGTGAATAGCACGCTTATATAGTTACAATATATACATGATTTCTATGAAGTACCGATCAACTTTTATTTTGGTAAATTTTAGCGTAATGTGACGCTTAAGGGGGGCAATGCACAAGCTATAAGAAAGTGACTGATAATGTTTCTTCCTTGGCCACACCGTGCGCAAACACACACACCAACACACAAGGAGTATTAATATATAGATTAAACAATTAGGCTCTACATGACGTGCATCCTGAAGAAACGTGCATCCTGAAGAAATGTACATCTAAAAATTGAGGAACGTTGTTTATGGAAAAATGTTAAAACTACTGCAAAATTTGCACAGGAAATTCATTTTGTGGATACATTATAGTGTAAAGACGACCTGGCAAAGAGTTTTTAAATCTGGCTAGAATGGCCTAAATATAAAAGCAAAGCAACAATAAAAATACAGGACAAATGTTAAAGTAGATAAAGAAATAAAAAATTCTTACATTCTAACTTATCTTGCACATCACCACCTTCTAATAATGACAAATAACATGCTATTTCTTTAATTTCAATCATGGGAACATAAGCCAATTCATGTGCAGACATCTTCTGGTTATTTAAATCACCTGCCGATTCGTCAAATGAAAGACTCTTTTGCCCTAGATTAATGTGGTTGTCGTGGTGACAATTAGAGACCTCAAAATCAGATAACGCTTTCTTGTTTAGGTTACCTAAAAATACGCAAAAAAAGGTACCAAAACAAGGTTAGGTGTTATGAGTGTTATGAGTAAAAGCGATATTATTACACACCAGGGTAATTCTTTAATATTGTATTTGAGAAAGGTGTAAGCTAGTTGTAAAGATATATAAGAGTTGTCTTTTTGTTACCATCCTACTTAATACAAAGTAATTCTTTTCAATACAGATTGAAACACTGTGAGCAAAATTTGAACAAAGCTATAGAGAAAAAACCATAAAGATTCATGTGATTAAGCAACTGCATTAAAATTGCAGCCAGCCATTTTTTAAATTAGCGATGGCAATTATGAACACACCATTCATTTGTCGTTTGTTGATCATTTTTAATGAGTAATAGTAACCTGTTCTTCCATTAATCATTGTTAAAGCTTAGCTCACACGAAAAAACTTTTTATGACATCATCAACTAGCTCCAAAACATGCAATTTCAATTATTGAGCATAATTATAGTAAACAAATATTGTAAATGTCCAAAACGCCAAACTGAATAGCCGAAAACATTTTTAACCCTATATGTTATGAAACACCTCACTGATGATGTCGTGCATAGTGGTACAAAAATCTTAAGAACCAATCAATATTTTTAAAAAAATATATACAAATTCCTAGACAACTTTTTAAAGCTTTTTCATACAAAATTAACTTGATTTTTCACAAGGGGAAAGTTTAATAACAATAAAACTGTTCTAAAAAATTCATTCGCTTGTGGCATTTAATGTTGATTGAAAAAATTGCTTTTCCTTTTTTTAATATTTTCACATCTTGGTAAACATACCTTCAAGTATCACTACCTATTGATGCATAAAAACTAAATATACTTTCATGGTTTTAAAAAACACAAAATCTATCGAACAAAAATATTTTCCTGTTCAATCAACTGTAGTCTTAAGCATCATTTAAAAAAAATAGAATAAGCATAATGGAGGAGAGTGTAACACAAACTTTTGCTATCCTATTTTGCTATCCTGTAAGAGCATGACTACAAAGGTGACACTCTTATCTTTTAAGGATCTGGGTGAGCAAGTCTGGTGTTCATTATACTATAAGAGCATGTAATTGGTGGCAGATATTGCAGATATTGCAGCAATTACTGTATACCATTATAAAATTTTATGGCCAAAAGAAACTTGTGTAAATAAATCCAAGTTTACTGCTTTTGAACAGAAAGTTGCGCAAAGCTAAATTTAAAATTTAAAACATTTAGCCACAATGGACATGGAATAACATAAATTACAGCTTGAATAATATTGCAACTTGGCTGTTTACACCATAAAAGGTTCAGTGTCAACTGTTAAACTGGAGTAGAGAATATTTTATTATGATCTGTTGTTTTATATTCGTATTTTTGAGAAAACTTCCACTTTTTGAACTTCATACACAATCAAGTGGCTATTTGTGTTGAAAAAACGTTTGTTATAATTTAGATAGTTAGCAAAGTATTTGAAGCAGCATGCCACAAAAGATAAAACAATAGCTGACCCGACTATCAAAGACATGCTATGGCATTAGCACCTGCCCAAACTCCCCATAATTGACAGGAATTGAACGGGTATTAAAGGCATTTATTTCACTAACCTAGAAATAGTACACACCACCACCTCATGAGCAAGCCTGAAATGGCTAACCTTTGAGCAAATTCCTGCCAGAATTTAACTAACATAAGAATTCTTATGTCACACTTACCTGGCTGGAGACTGTCATTAAAAGCAGATTTATTAGAACTCATTGAGGAGTTCAAATTCGTTTGCCTTGGAGAAGCATTTTCTCCTCTGGGACTGTCGTTACGGTTAATTCCAGCAACAACTGTGGCAGTAGCAACAACAGTTGCACGTCTTGCACCTTTGGCTATTCTTGTATATGCAGAATCTAAAAAAGAAGTGCAAAATTTTTAGAAAAGAACTGATCCAATAACTAAGATTATACAAGAGCTTGATATCAGTACACAATTTGGGAAATTTAACAAGAGAATAGAGATGCATTTGAACATTTTTTGCATTAGGCATAGTGTGCAAGGATAGTGTCCCCTATTTATTTCTACATCATCCCTCTAACAAATATAAAAGGGTTTTTCATTTGTGTTTGGTCCAGTAAACATAGCAGCTATGAATTTTAACCGCTCATAAACTACAGTAGACAATTTACCATATCCATCAATACTGTCTAGTTTACCATTTTCTACTAAAAACTTCTTCAGCAATGCATTTGGCAGTTCTATGTTTGCAGCATCGGAGGCAGGAACCTTTTTATGAAAAGTCCAAAACAATGTCTGACATAGCTCATCACTCACAGTGTCCCCAAGGTAAGATGACATAAATATTTTAAAACCATCATAACCCATTGGCTAAATAAAAAGAACATTTTTTTTATTAATTGCATAACATCTTTATAATTAACAAAAAGAGCATTGAAGAATCATCAGATCAGATGATTTTTAATATTTATCACAAATAAAAGCACTTGTCTTCAATTTGACTGGCTACTCCAGCAACAGAAACTCAAACTCATAGAAAAACTTAAGTATACATAATTAAAAAAATAATAAGAAAAATAATCTGTACATTACAAACAATTGTTTTGATAGTCAAGGTCATCATGTATATTCTCTCTCATAACCACACCACTAATACACACGTTTTCACAAAAGAGTGTTTTAAAATGTTACATTTTCTATATAAATATTTATTACATGTATGTTGTATGTTGGTCATTAGGTAGTTATCAAGGGGCTGCAAGTTTAATGACATCCGTGCCAATATTTCTGGAGACCCAGACCTTTTATCTGCATTTTTTAAATAGCCAACTTTCTTGCGGATATGATGTCATTTTTAAGACCAATGACGTTATTAAAACTTTTTTTTTCAATGTCAAATCATTTTTTGATACACAGTCCACATGTCTACTTTGTAGCATCAGCAACTCATAAGAAATTGAAGTATTTGAAAATGGGGGAAATGGCCTATCTTAGGCATGGGGTCATCAGCAAAAAATGAAGTGTTATTTTGGAAAATAATTATGTTAATCAATTCACCTTTATAATATCTATGCATTGTTAAAGTTTCAATGCACAGGGTGTGTAACAGGTCTAAAAATTACTGATGACAAAAAATGTCAAAATCTGTATTATTTAAATATGACATCATAATTTATGCAGCATAATTAAATCTGAAATTCTTTAAATGCAATTATCATGAGAATGATAAGAGCTTGTTAACCAACTTTTTGAGCGCGATAATATTATATCCAACATCATTTTATACCTTGGGTTCCCTTAAGGTTACTGTAAAGGAAACAATTTTTTTTTACGTTTTTTGCATAAAATTCATGACATACAGAAAAATTTTTTGTCCTAACAATAACGTAATCATCTTTTTAAAAAATAAGAAACAAAATTATCTAACAAGTCGACATGTAAAAATCTGTGTATTTATAGGGCTATGTGCCATGCTATCGGAAATCTGAATATTATTATCATCTATTAATAATTCTGAACGCGTGCATGCATATTCAGCATAAAGAAAAAGTTCACACTTCTATCATCTTTCTGCATACTCAGAAAATCTTTAAAAACGAATATCTCGTTGGTAAATTTTCGCATACATACCTTCACGTTTGTGGTCTCTTCCCGGATTTTTTTGTATAAATTAGTTATAAGCGAATTATGACATCAGAAAGAAAAAAATATGCATTCTTTTATAAATTATAAATTATATATAATTACAAATAATTTCATAACGTTATTAGAAAGAAAAAACCGGGAACCTTTTTTAATTTAATTATACTTGCTTACTCCATATTAACGCATTTGGTAAATTTCTTCATGTGTTTTTGTACTAAGAAAACAACAACCATGGTTTCTACCTTGTTGCTAATTAATTTTGTTCTTTTTTAATATTAGAATCTTAAAATGGATTTTCCTGATTTTTACTTATTTCTATGATTGTATGCTTTTGAATATTTTTATCAATGTCAAATGTACAAAAAGAGAAGGCTCTTACAACCCAACTAAACTACCTTCACAGAAGCCCAATACTATTGATTAGATTTCCCTATTTACTATTGTGCCATAATATAAGTTAACATTGACTGTATTAGTTAGGCACAACCGTTTTACCCTGATTTTTCAGTTTCAACAAATTTCTTTGACTTTTCTCTGATTTCCCTGCTTACCTGATTAAGCACACACAATGCTAGCACATTCTTTTTTTATGTATATTTAATCTTAGATAAGTTGATTACATGTATGTATATATTTTTCTATATTTTTTATTTTTTATTAATAATTGGTGCACTTGCCACTGGTGGTGCACTTGCCACTGGTGGTGAACTTGCCATTTGTGCTGCATGGGGCAAAAAGAGTTTTCGTAATGCCCTTTATGGCTCAATCTTTGCTCTTAATATTCATACAACAATTTAATTATACAATATAGTTAAATTTTTCATTCAGCGTGATATTATGGCATATTTTTGGACTAAATGCTTCACTTTTTAATTGTAGCTACTTGTTGGTTAAAAAAATATTTTATTTCCATATCTGATATTTTGCATTTTTAACCAGGTGACAAAGCCTTATCTAACATAAGATGTGCAAAAGCAAAGGGGGATATAGTCATTATTTTTCACTGATCCTATTTTCAATATGCAATGAAAATGGAAGAGTAGAACGGGCTAAAATTTTTAATTTTCCTTTTCTGGTAATTTATTTTTTCCTAAGTGAACCATCGCAAGTAAAAGATAAATTATTTTAACATAAAAAAGTGTGTTTATTACATATAAATATGAAAAGAAATTCTTATCTCCTTAATGTTTTTAACTGCTTGGAAGCCTTCACGTAACACTTACCTGTTCTGTGTTGTAATTTTTATATAAACCTTCTCGAAATTCACTTAGTACATCTTTTAATCTTCTTTTAGAATCTAAATATAGAATGTATAATATTTTTACACTGTAAATTTTCACTCCTGCACACACAATCAGTGTTCAAATCTTAGTTACACTAACTCAGATTTTTAAACTATCTTATTTATGGTCACATTCACTTTTTGCACTGGTTTTGTCTTACTAAATAAGAGAAACCTTTTCATCATTAATGGATAACTTGTTGTTGGTCGTTACAGCCTTTGTAATTCACGTTAGGACTCGGCATTTGATGACCTAACATATTTTTTAAATTAAAGCTTACGTTGACCATTATTCATTGATTTTTTCCATGGGCTAACAACTATTTTAATCATTATTTTCCTCAAACTCAACCTAAATAATGAGATTCACTAAATAGGTTTTTATTCCAAGCTAGGTACGATTTGTAACCACAGCTTGAGTAGCATATACAATCTTAGTTTTAACATTAATTCAATACACATGAACACTTCTTACAAAATGGATTTCATTCTCCTCACCTCAACAGCTGTCTAGAAATATGTATAAGAAACAGGGAGGTGTTTGGCTACTTTCAAGCTAACTGTGATGAGTGTACCATCCTGTTTTGATAGTTTGAATACAAACCAAAGACATATTTGAGATTTACAAGATCAGATTTTGACAGTTTTCAAATAATTCAAAGGGCTAACCCAAAGTAATATCTGTGCAGGTTTTTTATGTGCTGTTGTTTTATGTTTTGAAATTTAAGGACTTTTCCAAGCAATTTACAGCTTTCCTTGGGATGTTCTTGGTTACCTTTGTCACATTCTAAGCCTCTGTCCTAGGTCGTCTTTTATAAAAAATATATAATTCCAAAATAAAGCTAAATATATATACAAGTAACTTGTAACTTATAACACAACATGAAGTTGACAACTGGGGACTCAAACTTAACTTGCCCCATAGCAATAAAAAATTCAAGGTGATATCCTTATAACATTTTGTTTTGAAAGCTTGTCTGACCATAAAAGAATTCTGTTCAAGAAAACGATAAACCAAAAATATATGCAAAATATTTAACAGTTGTAAAATTAAAGTAGATTTTAAGAGAGTCGTCGAAAAAGAAAACTTACATCAGACCATCATAATTTTATTGACACATGCTATGAAAAAAACGATGAATTAACTTCAGTTGGTAAGCTTCAAATATTTTTTTAGCGTTTTATTATCTTTAGTACGAAATATTTGCATATGAAGAAGTTTAACGTTTTCTCATTTTTTAAATAAATAATAATGTAATTATATTTATTTCATTCTTTTCATGTCTGTATATTACGCCAGCCAATCAGTCAGTCAATAAAACGAGAGTGATGAAAATGCATTGTATTATTATTATTATTATTATTTTTATATATTATTTTTCTTGTTATAGGTAAATACAACCTTGATTTTATTAAACACAATAACATCAACTGTTAGCCTACTCCTGCAGAAAGCCCTGATTTAAATCAAATTGAGATGCTGTGACACAAACTAGAGCATCACATTTGAAGACGGGTAAAACCCAAAATAAAAGAAGAATTGGTTGCTAGAATATTAGATTTTTGGTCAGGTGTAACTTCGGAGAAATGTGAAAAATACACTCACTTACATGTTGTAATTCCAGTCGTTAATGAGCACCAAGGAAAAGCATCAGGTCATTGAGAAAACGTTTTGTATGCAAGGTAAAAAAATATAGCAAAGGCGCTATTCTCGTGATAATCCCTTACATGTTTTCGTTTTTTGAACATTTGATGGTTATCATTTATGTTTGGTTTTTTGTTAATAATCCAATAATATTGGTGATATTGGTTGTTACGTTGTAGATACTAGCTAAATTGCGAGATCATCAGTTGATTACTACTGTCATCAGAATTTTCAGAGCAGTCCAGGTATGAACTAATCAATAATTCCTCGTGGTAGCGGGTCATGCTTTATCAAGCTCTCTCTATTAGCTAGGACTACAAATGTTGTAAAGTAGGTAAAAGTTACTCACCGTTTCAAATTACTAGCGCCGCATTCGCTTGAACTGAAGAGATCGTTAGTCTGCATGATGAAATATTTAGTCGATTCAATAAAAAAGCAGTATTTTGAATGGTGTTGTTACGTTCTTGTTTCTGTTGTAAGAGGTCGTTTTATGCCCATTATCAGCCTTATATATTGCTTCGGTAGGGCCGTTTGAGGGTCATTTTCATTTATTTTTTAATTTTTATTATTCAGTCTTATAGTTGTCATAGAAACCGATGTTTAGACTGAATGTGAGCACAGATTTAGAAACGCAATTTTATCTTTAAATCGTTTCAAGGCAAGGTAGTGCCCGGGTTTCTATCATTCGTGTATGCTTTCTCAAATCCAAATGATATGTCAATCACTTAGTACACAGGATTTCTGTGTTGTTTGAGATAGTATAAGTCTTTATTATCAGTATTTCATAATTACATCCAACCTCGTTCCCAGTGCTACGAATATTTATTTGTAATCTATATCAGCTTTGTATGAACAGTTAAATTCTAACCATATGGTTCAGTGTATAAGTTGTATTTTCAGGAACCCTTTTATGGGTCGTAATTGTGTAATTTATTTATTGATTTATCTTAACTTGATGAGTGTAGTTGTCATAGAAATGAGAGTTTTTCAGTCAAACCAATTGTAAGTGCAGATGAAAGGTTTTGTCATGTTGTTATGGAAACAAGATTTTTTCTTCATATCGTTTCAAAGTAAGGTAGTACCAAGGTTGTTACAGTTAAGTTCTGCATCCATCATCATCTTACACAGTTATCATATATTATTATACACATGCACGTATTATTTTCATTTTCACACGTATGTGAGTTTGGTATTGATTTTTTGGTCATATAGTTAATTAGTTTTGTGTGTATTAATTAGCTTGTAAATTAATTTTACAAGCTAGTCCACAGGCTATGGTATATAAATGGATATCAGATTAACAATTAAAACGGCAAAACGTTAGCATGCAGTCTTTTGGTAAAATATCAAAAAAACTGTTCTGGGTGTATATAACAATTATATTATGATATTAAAAAAACTGAATGTTATACAAATCGAATAAATGTAAAAATTATAAAAATTATAATAAAAGGTAGTAGTCAGCAGATCTCATCTATGTTCTGATCAAATATTCCTGTGTATTTTTATGCTTGGTAAAAGTCAAGAATGGTTTGGTTGGAAAAATGAGTCGCAGAGCAGGGTCGCTCTCAATTATAAACCAATACTTGTGTAGTATTTGTTTAAGCGTTGTAAATTTTTTGTGGTAAGGTAAAAGGCGTGTGATTAATCGCACGTGCAAATCTTTGTTTTCTTATGTCTGCCATAGCTTTCTGAAATTATCGAAATTCCTAAAAAAGCGAAATATGAAGTCAGAGAATGATTTAAGAAGGCTTTGCCACCCTTGTCGTTAACTTAAATCTTTTTCATGTATGTAGAAAAACGCTTAGTTAAAATCGTATTTTTATAAATTTAAAAATTCTTTTAATTTAAAGAGATCTAACGAAGTTAAAATAGAAAAATAAATAAATTAATAACAAGAAAGTAAGAGACGCCATTAATAATAATTGATCTAAATTTATTTTTACATCTTTTATACGTAAAGTATAAAAAGAAACAAAATAATGAATTATTACAGATCGTCTGTAACAACGATATAAGAAAGATTCTTTTCTCGTGTTTTTATAATTCTTAAAATCTATTTTATAGCTAGCTTTATGACGAATTAAAATTTATTTTTTTGTCGTCAGTTTTTAATTTAATTGATAAACTAATACAGTCTTCTCAATGGGCCGCATAAAAACGAGAAGACTGGATCTTTTAACGAAAATAATGTAAAGTATAAAAACGTAAAGTATAAAAAGAAACAAAATAATGAATTATTACAGATCGTCTGTAACAACGATATAAGAAAGATTCTTTTCTCGTGTTTTTATAATTCTTAAAATCTATTTTATAGCTAGCTTTATGACGAATTAAAATTTATTTTTTTGTTGTCAGTTTTTAATTTAATTGATAAACTAATACAGTCTTCTCAATGGGCCGCATAAAAACGAGAAGACTGGATCTTTTAATGAAAATAATGTTGCAGAGTGCAGCACTCGGCACACTGCAGCGAGAAGTACGAGTCTAAGAGAAAACATTGCCATTCGTTTTAACTTTAACTTTTAAACACAAACCAAAATAACTAAGATTCAAATTGTTTGTTGCACGATTGCAAATATATGCCAGAGATTTGCTGTCGCGATACTAACAAAAACTTTTTAAAGATAAATTTATGAACCCATCAATAAAACCAAATGTAAAAAGTAAATGCTTTTTTTATGAAAAATAAATCCTTCTCATTCGTTAAGAAAAAAACGATAACCAACAACAATAAAAATGCATTTTCTCAAATGATCAAGCAGTCTTCATAAAAAAAATTGGGCGTTTTGAAACATTTTTGATGCATTGTCACTTCTCAATTAATAACAAGTTTATATTTGCAAATGTTTATGAAAAAATGAAATTATATCGATGAAGGAGAATAGAAGTTCATCCTTTTTTTTATTCATTGTATGATGGACCTCACATTAAGAATTTGCATATTAAATGCAAAACAATTCAGGGTGTAATAAAAACAATTTTTTCTGCTAGGAAAGAAGTGTATAACCAAAACTGGATTTCAAAACTGTGTGCCTATACAAACCAATATTAAAAACGTGTTTTGCTTTCGTTTGATGTCCAAAATGTTGATGACATCAGCTCACCAATTAGCTCACTCTAGCAAAATAATATTTTAGTGTTTACCCTCTGTCAAAAATTAGATTCTTATTCCTGCAAAACTAAAATACAAAACTATGTTCCGTGAGTTTTGAAAGAAGATAATCATAAGAGGCGAAGAGGATGAAAATCGAAAAATTTATAAATTTAAAAATGGAAAAGGGAAATGAATGAGTAAAATAACATCAATAAAATAAAAACGAACATAAATTATACAATGGCATGGATTTGATGACCCATGAATATATGCAAATCCAAAAAAAACTCTATTTTTTGCATTAAAAAAATCCAGATAAACTTTGTCTCACCATCATATCCCTCTGGAAACAATCATCATAAGGTGTTACGAGCAGATGTAAAACTCATAATCTTTTATTAAGGCCCCTTTTCTTCTGATTGCAATCATTTTTTACGAAGTACGTAGTTCGATTGTTCTGTAGTTATCTTATTAAAACTGAGGTCTTTGTCACACGAGGGAGCAACTTGTACAACCTACAGCTGTACAACGTTGCATATTTGTGATGCTCCATAGGAAAATCGACCGCTTCTATTTTTAATTCGTATTTTTAAAACAATAGAATTCCGTATTTTGTATTTTTAAAAATACGAATTGCGTATTTAAAAATACGCGTATTTTTTTAAAAACCGTATTTTGTATTTTTGAAAATACGAAATTCGTATTTAAAAATACGCAATTCGTATTAAAAAATGCGCGTATTTCTAAAAATACGCTGTAGATTTAAAATACAAAGACATAAAAAAGTAATGTCTGGTTAGGGATTGTCTCCGAGATCGTTTTATTTTTTATACGAATTGAAACGATTTTCATCATATAGGAATCGCTTCATTATTTTTTTTACATCGTTTCATAATCGTATCATGAATCGAATTAAATGTTTTATATATATTTTTTTCACGAAACGATAAAAAATAAAACGATTTTTTTATATATGAAGTTTTAAAGTTGCCGTATTTCATTCTAAAATGACGAGAAAACGTCCCTGCGAAACTTCAAAGTTGCCGTATTTCATTCTAAAATGACGAGAAAACGTCCCAGCGATGCTTTAAAATTGCCGTATTTCATTCTAAAATGACGAGAAAACGTCCCTGCGAAGCTCTAGAGTTGCCGTATATCATTCTAAAATGACGAGAAAACGTCCCTGTGAAGCTCTAAAGTTGCCGTATATCATTCTAAAATGACGAGAAAACGTCCCTGTGAAGCTTTAGAGTTGCCGTATTTCATTCTAAAGTGATGAAAAAACGTCCCTGGGAAATCATTGAGCCAATTAAAAACCTATTAAAAACAAACTTGTAAAATTGAGTAATTTTTCTATTCAGTTTATTCAACCACTCACTTGATACACTAACATTTTTAAAAATACGAAATTCTATTTTTAAAAATAGAATTTCGTATTTTCTATTTTTAAAAATAGAATTTCGTATTTTCTATTTTTCAAAAATACGAAATACGAATTTCGTATTTTTAAAAATAAAATTGCGTATTTTTAAAAATACGAAATTTCGTATTTCGTATTTTTAAAAATACGCAATTCTATTTTTAAAATTACGAAAACCGTATTTTTTAATACGAGATTTCCGTATTTCGTATTTCTTAATACGAAAAGAGAAGTGGTCGATTTTCCTAGAGAGCATCACATTTATCATAAAATAAAATTGAATTGCTAGTATATAAGGTATATTTTATCAAAATTATCAACGATTACAAAAATTTGTAGCTCAAACAAACCAGGCGCTACATAAAATTGCACTTTTCTGCCCTTTTTTTCGTCCCAGTTTTTTTACAGAATTAGGGGACAGAATTTCTAGCCATATTCTGAGGCGATAAGGTTTGCATTTATGTCACTTTGGAGTCATATATGAAACAGTAAGACTACTTGAATTTGTTTTCTTATGGTAGTAGTAAGGGGTGATCTACAAAATTCGTAGCAATTCGTACTAAAATCGTATAAAATTCGTATGAATTTTAAATTAAATATGTATGAGTTTAAAAAAATTTGTTTGAGTTAAATCATCATCATTCTCGGCTTAACGTCCGTTTTCCATGCTAGCATGGGTTGGACGGGGTATATTAATGACCCTCTTCCAATCTGATCTAGACTGTGTTAGATCTAAACTCAACTTCCTCTGTATCAAGTCTGTCCTTATAACCTCCTGCCAAGTCTTTCTCGGTCTGCCTCTGGGCTTTGCCCCAGGAACTATCAAGTCTCTACACTTTCTTACCCAATTATCCTCCTCCATTCTTTCCAAGTGCCCCAGCCAATTCAATCTTCTTATCTGGATAACATCTTTAATTCTACGGAGACTTAGCCTGCTTCTTAGCTCATCTGAACTCTTTCTGTCTCTCAGACTGGCGTTACACATCCACCTAACCATTCTCATATCATTCCTTTCTAAACGGTCAAGATCTTCCTGCTTCACTGCCCATGTCTCACTACCGTACAACATAACACTTCTTACACAGGCCTCATACAACCTACCTTTTACCTCAATTGACAGGACTCTGCTAGTCAACAAAGGAAGTAACTCTCTGAACTTTTTCCAAGCAGAACCTATCCTGCAAGTAACACTTCTTCCAACACCAATAAATTCGTATGAGTTTTAAATTAAATTCGTAAGAGTTAAATTCATATGAGTTTTATATTAAAACAAAAATTCGTGAGTTTTTAATTAGATGCGTATGTTTTTTGTTTTGTTTTAAATTTGTTCGAGATTTTATTAAATTCGTATATGAGTTTTTAAAAAAAATTTGTTTGAGTTTTTATAATTAAATGCGTATGGGTTTTTTAAAAAAAAATCGTACAAGTTTTTTTATTAAATTCGCATGGGTAAGAAAAAAATCTTATATAAATACAGCACAATCCAGATGTAAGCGTACGCGTACGCTCAAGTTTCACACCTTTTTCTCGGAGGCGGTAGTTGTTTATCTTTTGTTCTTATCAATTATCTTGGAGTCTTGTAAGTCATTAACTTGCGCGTAATAAACAAAAGATTCTTGATTTATTTAAGAACAAAAAGCGGCGATAGAAATGCTATTTTAGATCGCGTTTTAAAAATTTAAGAATGAAGAACGGTGATAAAAAAGCTTCGTTAGATCACATTTTAAAAGTTTAAGAACGAAGAGCGGCGATAGAAATGCTTCGTTAGATCGCGTTTTAAAAATTTAAGAACGAAGAACGGCGATATAAAAGCTTCGTTAGATCGTGTTTTAAAAGTTTAAGAACGAAGAACAGCGATAGAAAAGCTTCGTCAGATCGCATTTTTAAAGTTTAAGAACGAAAAGCGGCGATAGAAATACTTTTTTAGATCGCGTTTTAAAAATTTAAAAACGAAGAACGACGATAGAAATGCTTCGTTAGATCGTGTTTTAAAAGTTTAAGAACGAAAAGTGGCGAGAGATAATTATTTAATTTCACATTCACATTCACAATCATTTTGTTTATAAGTACCAATCCTTCGAAATTCGCACGAACAGCGTTTAGAGATGGTTGTTTGTAAGTTCTAATCATTTGAAGTAATAAGAACGGCGTTTAGAAATTGTTAATGTTTATTTAAAGGCTAGCTGCATTCGTTTAAAAATTCATATCGCAATTTGTATTGGAAAATCTTAATAATTTGTATGAAAATTCGTATGAAAATTCGTATAAGTAAGAATATAATTCGTATCACAATTCGTATCACAATTCGTATGAAAATTCGTATGAAAATCATATAAAATGTGTATAGGATTTTTTAAAAATCGTATAACTAATTAACACTATACGAATTGTATACGATTTTTATACGAATTATAAGCAATTAAATTCGTATATATTCGTATAAAATGTCATACAAAATTTGTAGATGACCCCTAAGGGATCGTCTCAAAATGTTTTTATGTTTTTTTCGTATAATTATACGAACGCTACGAAGTACTTCGTTTCGTGAAACGAATGTCATACAAAGTGCTTCGTTTAAAATAAAAAATGTAAACGAAGTTTATACGAACTTTTTTAATATATGATACGAACTTAAACGAAGTTTTTTTATCATACAAAATGAAATGATACGAACTTTGACAGAAGTAAATTGCTATACGATCTTGAAACGAACTTCAAAAGTACTGGCGTAATTGCGCATAATTACTTCAATACAAAACCAGAAACAAAAGAATTAAACAAATTTTTTAAAATACGAAAAGAAATGATACGAACTTTAAACGAAACCAGAAATAAAAGAAGTAAAATATACGAGGTTGACTTCTTTGAAAAGACTAGCAAAATTGCGTATTCATAGGTTCAATCTGCACAATCTATGGCGATCTTTTTGATTTATACGATACCGTTTTCATGACTTTTAAACGATCTACGGCGTTCTTTTCGCTTTCTACGATCCCGTTTTCATGATTTTTAAACGATCTACGGCGATCTTTTCGTTTTCTACGATCCCGTTTTCACGATTTTTAAACGATATACGGCGATCTTTTCGCTTTCCCAGGATCCCGTTTTCATGATTTTTAAACGATCTACGGCGATCTTTTTGCTTTATACGATCTCGTTTGCATGAATTTTTAAACGATCCACAGCGATCTTTTTGCTTTCTACGATGCCGTTTGCATGAATTTTTAAACAATCTACGGCGATCTTTTTGCTTTATACGATCACGTTTGCATGAATCTTTAAACGATCCACGGCGATCTTTTCGTTTTCTACGATCCCGTTTTCATGATTTTTAAACGATCTACGGCGATCTTTTCGTTTTCTATGATCCCGTTTTCATGATTTTTAAACGATCCACGGCGATCTTTTCGCTTTCTACGATCCCGTTTTCATGATTTTTAAACGATCCACGGCGATCTTTTCGTTTTCTACGATCCCGTTTGCATGAATTTTTAAACGATCCACGGCGATCTTTTCGCTTTCTGCGATGCCGTTTTCATGATTTTTAAACGATCTACGGCGATCTTTTCACTTTCTACGATCCTGTTTGCATGAATTTTTAAACGATCCACGGCGATCTTTTCGCTTTCTACGATCCCGTTTTCATGATTTTTAAACGATCTAAGGCGATCTTTTCACTTTCTACGATCTCGTTTTCATGATTTCTAAACGATCTACGGCGATCTTTTGATTTTATACGATCCCGTTTTCATGAATTTTAAACGTTCCACAGCGATCTTTTCGCTTTCTACGATCCTGTTTTCATGATTTTTAAACGATCTACGGCGATCTTCTCTTTTCCTCATTAAATTTGACTTTAGAAGAAAAAAACTAGCATTATGACCAGCCATATTTTAATTCTAACTCATTGATGTGAGGGCCTCAAAGTTTAAAATAATATTATGTGAAAGCACCATGAAGTTTTCTTGAACACTCAGAATAAAAAATGGCAGGTAAAAATAAGACGAGATGCTTAAGATTACAATATCAAAATAAGATAAACTAAGTGCATCTAAATATTTTACGGAAAGCCTTGTACATCTGCAACTTTTTTATCAATAACTTTATAAATTTACTCTTTGGGCATGACTTTTTTGTACTAAGAAAATATAAGAAGTCAATCATTCCCCACTGAGGCTTCAAATTGGTCCTTTCATCATCATTCATTATCATCATTCTCGGCTTAACGTCCGTTTTCCATGCTAGCATGGGTTGGACGGGGTATATTAATGACCCTCTTCCAATCTGATCTAGACTGTGTTAGATCTAAACTCAACTTCCTCTGTATCAAGTCTCTCCTTATAACCTCCTGCCAAGTCTTTCTCGGTCTGCCTCTGGGCTTTGCCCCAGGAACTATCAAGTCTCTACACTTTCTTACCCAATTATCCTCCTCCATTCTTTCCAAGTGCCCCAGCCAATTTAATCTTCTTATCTGGATAACATCTTTAATTTTACGGAGACTTAGCCTGCTTCTTAGCTCATCTGAACTCTTTCTGTCTCTCAGACTGGCGTTACACATCCACCTAACCATTCTCATATCATTCCTTTCTAAACGGTCAAGATCTTCCTGCTTCACTGCCCATGTCTCACTACCGTACAACATAACACTTCTTACACAGGCCTCATACAACCTACCTTTTACCTCAATTGACAGGACTCTGCTAGTCAACAAAAAATGCTTAAAATATAGCTAAAAAAAGGTAAAAATAACTAATATTTTCTTGTCTCCCTTTCAAATTAAAATATTGTATCCATAAGAAATATTATGCTTAAATTTTTAAACAACGGAAACTTTGGTTGTTAAAAATTTGATGGTGTTTTGTCCAAAATTAAAACAAAAAGTTTGGTAGTTGATGCACATATTTAGTTCAAACTGTTTTAATCTTAAGATGTGGGTCTATACTACACCACACTTCATTACGTTGTGTTTTCCTAGCTTTCTGATGACCCTGCCATATTAATAAAAAGCTCATGTGAATTGAGTTTTTTATCTACAGATCAAACAACTGTTGTAAAAATGCAAACAACGAAGAAAATATAACTGCTGAATTATTTATTAGGAATCTTTCCACCATGATCTATTTTTAAATTGAATTTTTTTTCCAAATTTTCTTTTTGTAAAACTTAGCCAATTTTTCTTTCTTTCATTGTGTTGTGTATCTTATAAACGTACGAAAAATGTTTTTAAAAAAAGCATATACTTTGGATTTGGCAAATATAAATATGTGTTATGTATATGTGACAAAAAAAGGTAGCAGGTTTTAATAGAAAACCTTGACTTACACCAGCCTGTTGCATGGCAGATGTTTAAGCAAATAGAAGAATTGAAATGGAGCGAGAGTATTTTCCTATTGAACACACAATAAAAACCATTTCAAAAGAATTTACATATACATTTTTGATTAAGGTCTTAAAAATATAAAAATTGACAGGAAATATTTTTTTATTTGAGAAAAAAAAAATTGAAATGAAAATATTTATATATTCTTATTAATAACTTTATTACAAGTATATATATTTTGAAGAGCTGGATGTTTCCAACTACCTGTACATTTTGGCAGCAACTTTATCGCATTAAAAGACATGGGTATTATATGAGGAAAAAACAAAGGAAACAAAATTGGCTACATATAGCTACTAATAGGATACCAGAATACTGTGGTTATATTAAAAGCTTTCTATTTAAAATCAATTTGAGTCATTTTATGATGCACATGTGGTTAAGGTGTAAATCGTTGATGCCAGGTAACACATGAGGAAAAACAATGAATTGATACACTTTAATGTTTCTATTGTATATTCATATACAAAGACGTTTCAAAAAGAACTTCAATTACAATGTGATCTTTTTCATCTGTATTTTATATGAACAACAAAATTTTTTAAGGACTTAAAACAGTTTAAAACCAAATTTACTTTGAACAGGTTATTTTTAATTTTAACACACAAAAACAGTTCTGCATTAAAGCATGCTTTAAAAGCTAAAAACATCCACCTGGTCTATTGTTGTGTTGTTAGTTTATAGGTTTCGAAAGATGGGAAAATAAATGCTTTTTTATTTTAAAAGTATGTTTTGTCCATTTTAGAACTAAAAAAGGGGCAAAATGGAAGAAATACATAATTGAAGGTGGTAAAAATAAAATATAAATTCTTCTGAAAGATAAAGTTAACAAATTAACATTTTGTTTTTAACATGATAAAAATATTTTTTCATCTGGACATATCAGTTTTTTTTAGACATTTTTGTTTTAGTTTTAAGATTTTTAAAACCATTTGACGTCCCCATGAAACTAGCTTTGATGTTAGCATAGCTAAAAGAGTGTTTGAAGCTTTTTGCTCAATTTGGTATAAAAGAATACTCTTTTGGTAATGTTGTTGTTTTTGTATGGACAAGTTCATAAATATCAGACACTGATTTGGACATTGCAAAAAAGCAAAAAAGCAAAATTTCCTCATAATTTGTTTATAAATCCGCCTGGTTTGCTAAAATATTCAGGGATGCTGCGTATATGCTTGTTCTTCAAAAGCTAAGTTGGTCAAAATACCAAAAAAACCTGTTGTGGTACATGATTTTGATAAAAAAGTAACATTGTTAGTAATTTATCATATCTTTGGTTATCCTTGTGTTTTCAATCTCCTTATCCTATTTAAAGCACTCCTTAATGGTATATTTATATAGTTGTTTTTTGTATATAAGCTTTTTATTTAAAACTTTGCATGTCATGTCTCTTTCAGGTTAGATCCAAAGGTCAGGCTATAATTGAACTAAAAAAACACTTATATACCTAGCAGGTTTATTTGCGCGTATTGAAAATCTCCCTTAAGAATTTCATATCATAATTTTTGAAAAATTTAAAAAAAGTATTGGGAAGTGTCTATAATATGCAATATTTTATGTTAGTAGGGCAAATGAAGAACATTAACAAGTTGTTAAATTCATTAATTCCCAAAATAATTGAAAAAGGCATTAGAAAATTATGAAGTTTCTTATTCTTATAAAAAAAATGTATATATTTTATAATTAGTTTTGGCAAAACATCACTTTTCTTATATTTTCGATATTATCATATTAGTGGGAAATATATTAGGCTTTTAGATACACTTATTTGAAATTAAAGCTTTTCATTGTCAAGTAACAATATAATTCACTATTTGTTGAATATATTATAGAATTGAAACAAATTTTTCATAAGGATGGAATTCAAACACAAATAAGGTAAGGTTAATTAATAAGCAATTACCTTCACCATGCTCAGCTACCTAGTAATACTATCAGTGAAAATACTATTCTGAACACACATTTTTTCTATAGTGAACAGAGGGTTGGCCTTAAAATCAGAATGTTCATTAAATAAAGGTTTTTCATGGAAGCTATATGCTTGCATGTTGTTATGCCATTACTGTTTAAACTAACCACAGCTTCAAAGAGCTACAGATGGAAGGGCTAGTGACAATTAACTTTTTTATGTGCTCTGCTGACTTTCCTGAAAAAGTCTGCATAATATGACAAAAATGAATGTAAAAATGCTTGTTGTCATTAATTTGCCTAATAAAACAAATTTTTCTAATTGAAAAATACTCTTTGCAGAACCGCTAATTCATTAACCCCACCCCTTTTTTGGAAAAAGTCAATAAAGCATGACAAAACAAAAGCCTTTAAGCTGCAATTCTGATTAGGAGTAAGCATGGGGTTAACCCTTATGACACAATTAAGTCAAGGAATATTTTTTTATTTTTTCGTTAGCTAGCTATTGGATAGTTTTTGCCAAAAGACAAATGTTGTTGTGACAGTATTGTTTATATTCCCAGACTGCATAAGCAAATCAGCAGGCAAAATATACACATAGTATAAGCAACAGATCAGTCCATTTCATATTTCCAAGCATAAAGCATCATTTGACCTCAAAATTTATAGTTTGCATTTAGTTTGCATTTAGCACACATATGAATAAAACATAGTGCTATAAACCAAAGTGGAAGAATTCTACTGACTAAAATTTGATTCTCTTTACCTAAAGTTTACGATTAATGCTTGTTGGCTTTTGATTTTTTTTGCACATATGTGCACAAATCCTGTCAAAACGTAAAGAATATCAATACTTGTTTATTAGTTATAACGTTAAAATATAGTTGCTTGTTAATTTAGTGTAAAGTTTCTGCATATACTGAAGGATTTTAATGTAAAAAGTATGTGTTTAACCCCTACGCTCTGTGAGCACATGCAACACAAAATGTGGCAACATATAAAACTACAGCTAGCTGACTATAAAAATTTAAAACATCTGTTTATGTACGTACAGTACCAACAGACATAGCATGTGGAACTTACACTTAGTATATTCTTGTAATTGTTTAAATTCATCTGGGGGTAATCTTTCCCATATACCAACAGCAGCCATGTTTGTTTATAATTTCACGCCTCCATAACATTGGTAATATAGCTTTAGCAGAAACATACTGTTAGCATTGCGTTCAGATAGGGAATACTATTCTCTATGCTTTAAGGATTTCACCCCTTAATATCATGCTACTTCGTAAAAAATTGATTCTAAAACGAATGAGTTTTTCCGCAACAAGATCTTATCTGTTTAGCCTTTGTAACGCTCTCTGGAGAGACAACCGATTACATTCGTTTTCTGTCAAACTTTCTCGTTCCGCAAAACCATCAATATGGTTTGCGATTGTGTAAACCGTAGCACGAAATAATGGAGATAAAAATATTATATTTATTTCTTTTCGTTTTTTTTACCGTTTAGCCTAATTAAAATATTATCTCCGTTAGTTCTTGCGTATGCCGTCGTTTCGTATACAGCTGCTCAAATTCCGTTTATATTCCAAGCAGTTAATCTGAATTGTCGCAGAAGGCGGACGGTTTCTACATGTTACTACTTTATCGCGAAACAGGGACTGTGCGCTTTTTTTGTGGTCAACATTTTGTAAGTAACAGTCCTCAAAACAACGAAGCAACTGGTAAACAATATTTTTTTCTGAATTGAACTGAGTCGTAACTGACACCCCAATTTATTTTTTTAGGAGGGGGATAGTCTTGAAATTATCTTATTATTGTGGCATGAAGGATGCATAATAGTAAAGAGGAAAAACACTGTTCGTACTTACATTATTTTAAGGTGGTTTACCACCAAATAATGTCTAAATTTCAAGAATTGTCTTTTACAACAGGTAAAAGACAATTCTGACAGCAAATTCATCTTAGAATATCGTGGTAAGTAGTGCTTATGACAAATTTCGGTTTTTATTGCGCAATCTGGCACTTTTTCCAACCAACCGCAAATATAAGTGCATAGCAACGCCCATAACAACCATTTTCGCATTTTTAGACAGCTTTCTTGCCCCTCCGTCGATGTTTAATGCTTTGCAATAGCTGGATGATACTTTTAGCGCCTCCTAAGACAATATATGACAGTTATGAATATTAAATGTGGTGTTCCACACGCAGCCAGAAAGCTGTCTTAACGATGCACCCTCCGAAGTGAACTCGTAAGAGTTTACTCGTCGTCAATTAGACTTAAGACTTAAGGTCTTAGGTATTTGGTGCTTTTTAGGTCGAAATAGTGCTGCCGTACACCTTTTGTCGATCCACAACAAGTCAAGAATGTCCATAAAATAATCTTTAAACAAGTTTTTTGCCGTTTAAGTTCGGAATCCACGCGAAGCAAGAATTCTCAAGATCGAAGCACACATGCTTTACAATTTCTTCTGTGGATGCAGGCATTAGTATTACCTAGTGCTTAACTGAAACCGATTTTCAAATGGAAGTTTTGTCTTTCAGTTATCTTGTCCAGTTCCGCCCTGTTTCAGCCTTATTTTCGTCCAAGAAATACCGCATCAGTTGTCTGGGAGACGAGTCAGCCTTACGAAAATGCGTTTCACTTAATCTTCAAATTAGCGCATGTTATTCAGTTATTTGGTTTAGCGTCGAGCAGCAAAATGTCATATTTTGCTCCTATTTTACCTAGCAACGGGTAACCATGGCAACCAATCAACTAAATTTTGGACTTAATTTTGTCGTACTGTCGCGTACTATGATATCCTCATCAAGTAACTTTAGAAAAGACAATCCTCTGCGATATAGGTTATTTGTTGGTAAGCCACCTTAAGGAATTTTCGATTGACTACTTAATGTTTTTAATTTTTGACAATATCTCAGCCCTCAAAAAGTAGGTTCTTATAAAAAGAAACACGTAGATGTTGTTTCGCCGTTTTGAATTCTTGTTTTTGCATAACGTGTAAAATATAATATAGATTTATATTTATATCTTATGAATTTAGATTTGAGAATTCAAGAAAAACTACCAAACATTTACCTTTTCGGGACGAGTGTTTTTAAGGGTTTTTTTGTTAAGATTTTAGTAATGTTGTCCAACCTCGTCCCCAGGGGCTTTTGCCTTTTTGACCGTCAAGAAGCGCTAGCGGCAATAACATAGGCAACAAACCCTGGGGACGAGGATGGTTTAGCCGTCAAGTAAGCGTTAGCGCCTTTGACATGTTGGTTTGAATTAAATATTATTTATAGACAACAAGGGGAGGAGTGCATTTGTGCTCCGAGCGGTCTACGTTACCCTTACCAATATGGTATATAGACTTCGAGTTTATATACCCTTGGGTTTGCCGCTATGTGTTATATGTTTTGTTAAGTATTGTTTTATACGTCCTCTGTGTATTGTAGAGTTCGTTGCAAATTATATTATATAAACTTGTGAGACAACTGTAACGATTTATACGTTGATGTCTTTATAGGAATAAGAATTATCCGTTAAAAATAAAATGTCAATAAAACTTCTCATATTTATTTTTGCTGTGAAATTATTTTGTGCAGAAATTTATCAAACCGTTTTAAAAACGCATCCATGTCAAGTTTCAAGTCAGCCATGATATAGGTAAACTCAACAAAATTTAAGAGAAGCACGAGGTTCGCTCCGTACGTCTTAATTCCGTCTTATCCAGAAAACAAGTTCAAATGCATTGCACGAAGTGTATGCATATGAAGTCAATATTTAACTATAACAGCCCGTGGAAATATTTTTGTGGTCAACATTTACAATTTCACATCTCTCTGACTTGTACACGGGTCCATATAGCGACTTCAAAAATTGGGCCAAAGAAGAAACGTGCGGCAGATAAATATTTTTCGTGCTAATGAGAAACTAGTTATCGCTCTTCATACAATATGACTTATTTTTTCGTTCCAATATATTTGTGTTTATGACAAACCACCGTACGGCAATAAATATTAACAGCGTTGTGTGCTTGGGAGAAGATTTTGTGTGTATGGCTTCTTTACTGACGAACGCGATACCAAGGTTCAAAATGAATTCACGAGATCAGTAGTGTACCTATTAGCAACAATTGTTTTCTTGACTCTGCTATGACTAAAAAGACATAGTTGTTGTGGTACAAGAACCAGAAAACTCATTAATTTGCTTCCAGATCTTAAAAATAGAGATATTTTGGCATGTTGTCCGCCTTTCTCCTGTCCCATCCATGCAAGTTCGAGAGCCCCCTGTAATAAATTCTTCGCGCTCTACTAGTTTTGATTGGCTATTTCTTCACAAACACAATTTTTCGCTCAAACAATTATGATTTATTTTCACTTGTTTCACGACCAACCGCACGCTGTAGAACGATGCAATCACTTATTCGGTTAACAACTGCGCATGCTCAAATTACTGCTCAAAAATACGCCGAACGTGGTAATAATTTGAATAAATATTACTAATGTATTTTTTTTCACAATATTACTAATGTCGGAATAATAGCTGATGTCCTTGCGTTTTTGCTTGCAATTTTTCCCTTAAAAAGTTCTTTAACTGATTTCGCTACTGATTTCGGGTTGACAATTTACCTCTAATGCATACCAACAGGACATAGATTATTCATTCCATTTTAAATTGCTGGATATAAAATATTATCACAATCAAAAAAATTACACTATACTAAATATATAAATATAACATGTACTAAAAATAAATAAGTATACCTTTACAAATAATTTTTGGTACTAGAACTATTATTAAAATAATATTAAAATTGAACGTTTAACAAAAGAAATCATAGCAGAAATTCTTGGTACGGATTGTTTGATGGTGCGTGATTCAGTTAATCAAATGATATAATCAAATGTGTAATTAATTTTGTTTACAAATTTTATATTTCTAATAATAAATTAACGTGTAAATTTAAAAAAAAAACACCAAAAGTACTTCATGGGTGGTAAATAAAATTGATTGACTAGCGCTTTAACTATCGATGCAACATTCGAATAATTAAGACTCGCAACTTAAAACGATAAAATTAGTGGTCTATTATCCTCCTGGATTAAATAAAAAATAACAACAAAAATAACATCGGCAACAAGAACAAGAACAAGAATAAAATAGTTGAAACTCAACACATTCACACTCAATTTGCTTAATTAGTATTTAAACAAACCAAAATAGTACATACTATGAGGTTTTAATTACAATCTCAATGACTCTGATTACTCGATTATCTTTCACGACACAAACATTAGTAATAGTTACAAAAAATAAAGGCTGGACCATTTCTTTCAGAAAATTATTAGTTATAATGATTTAAAACAGCTAAATGAAGCTACAGCGGTATTTTACCAAAAAAAATGTAAACCCAGCTGTAAAATTTGTAAAAAAAATATTTTTTGAGGAAAATAATGGATATAATTTAAAGCAGTTAAACTAGGCTGATACCGCATAAGTTACTAGAAATAACCAAGATACTATTTTATTTAGAAATTTAGTGATTTTAGTCGAGAATGTTCGTCTTAAGTTTTAGACAAGAACTTATGACAGATAGCCTTTATAGTTTGTTTTCAAAAACAAAAAACGTAAGAACGTTTCACTTATCATAAATATCACAAATTAAAATCGCATTCATCAACAACGGAGCCATTCAGTTCCAGTTCCAGTTTAGTTAGTTAGTTAGTTAGAGATAGAGTGATGATCTCCCACGGATCTCACTCGAAGTGTAATAAAACTCACGAAGTCTTCTCATGGTGACAACCGTTCATATAGCCAACCATTTTCTCCCATGCTGACCAGCTGCTCGTCAACCACTTCACCCTTCCCTTGTTTACGAAAACGAATTCTATCATGCAGCCTCGCACTACCACCACACCAAAACTCGAAGGAGTGCGGTTTAACCAAATAACCACCCCTGAAATAGAATTATTTTTTTTAAGTGAAATAATGTGAATACATTTGAATGATTGCTCTTCCATAAAATTAAACAATTGGAAAAAAATTGTGGGTATTCATTTTCGCGAATGACCTGAATGTTTTTGCGAAAGTTTTCACAAGTTAATTGATTTAGGGGCTGTTCATATGGAGGCGAGCTGGCCCGGTTGACCAGGCTGCCTGACTTAGGCGAGATTTCGCCATGCTTTAGAAAACCTTATAAAAAATGCATGTGTTCATATGAGAAGCGAGCCAGCCAAATTAAGCATTATTTGTAGCTTTTTTATGGATTACATTTTTATACCTGTAGAATACCTATAATTTAAATTTCCTTTAGAACGCGATATAAAATATATGAACAAACTTTCGTGACTATTTTCAGCCCGCCTAACCGGGCCAGCTCGCCTCATATGAACGTAACAAAATATCAGCCCGCCCAATCGAGTCGGCCCGATTAACCGGGCCAGCTCGCCTCATATGAACAGCCCCTCAGAGAAGTAAATCCCCGATTTCGCCTTCTTGGAAGTAAATACGAATAATTTAAACTAAAGATGAAAAGAAGGTTGAGTGCACATGCTAAAGAAACATACCAGTAGTGAGGCTTTGGAACAATCTTTCCTTTATATTGTTCGGTTAGTTCGCACGTCTTATCTTTTAAACACTAAAATCAAATAACAAACTTGCAAGAACTTGTAACTAATGTTAATTGTTATATTTTGTATGAAGACAATAACTGGATAAGCAAGACACGTTTTTTACATACCCGATTCTTCGGTAGTACCATCGTTTGCTTGCTAACTAAGGCTGATATTTGACTTGAAAATGGTCGAGAATGAAAATATTCCGTTGACTCTTCGTTTGATAGCCGCTCTACATCTCCATTAATTCGAATCTGAAAACAATATCTAATTAGGTACGAAGAGGGTATCTTTATTTTTGGAAACGTGGAAAATTAGGGGGAAATTTAGGAAATAATATTCGGTCCTGCTTCCAATCAAAACAAACAACGATGACTTTTTTTAAAAAGGTTTTCTAAGGGTCAAGTTCTCAACTTCAAGTTCCGAAAATTTATATTCAAAAGTTTCTTAATGCGTTTCTTAACTGATACGCGTTAGCCTGTGGAAGATGCACGGGTATTCGCCTGTGGAAGATCCACGGGTATTCGCCCCATCGCTACTCACAGCTACCGTTTTTGCTCACAGACAGACATTATGATACATAGGTTAACTTCAAATATATCTATGGAAATCTAAACAAGCACATGTATTCCCAAAAAAACCATTGCTATCTACTGCAATGAAAAGTTATATGTTATATGCAAATTACAGCATATAGTCACGACACTTAATTAAGCTAGGATTAAGCTAGGATAAGCTAGTACTAACTTGCTTTTAACTGGTTTCTTACAAAAAAAAATATGTATGAATATGTATGAAATCACCTGCATTCGTAGAGGTTCCCAATAAAACGTCAAAGCAGCTTTCGGATTTTCAGTCTAAAAGACAAGGGCAAATTGCATTGTCATGTAGATCCCATGCATTGGACTCGAGCAGTTAGATAGATGCTGGATACATCTTAAACTTCCTGAAGTACTGAACTCTGAAGTAATCCTTGCTTTGAAAGTTAGATCTGTGGTCAAGTCATGACAGTTTTAAAATGCGCTTTCTACAATCCCCATCTAGCGGTGTATAGCAATTTTGTCACCCTGTTTTCATGTGGAAACATTATAGAGGAATTCCAAAGTTCTTATTTAAAAATTCTTGTCATTTCTAATGCATTTTTTTTATTGAACAGAGACCTGCTATGTAATATCATTAAAAAGATGGTTTTTAAAGTTCAAAATACAGCGTAATTTAACGTACCAAATCTTGACCTTTCTGACTCAAATAATTTGTGAAGAATCGAAATCCTTTGTCTGAATAACCTTTCAGTAGGACATACCTACATGATGGTGTACCGTCACTAAAAAAGAAGAAAGAGAATGTTTAATCAAAAGTAAGTGATATACATAAAACAATGTGCGTACACAAAGCTCTTATTAATTCCATCCAAAATGTATTTCAATTATATAGAGAAAATGTTGCAGATTTAGCTTAGCCATTAGCATCATATTTTACAATTATTTACAACCGTGAAGCTTTATGCATCCAATGAGCTATACTGGCAAACACTAAATTAGTAAGAAGATTTCTAAGAATTCCATTATCTAATTAGTGCAAAATATCAAAATTCCTGACTTTTGGTAATTAATTTACCCGATACCAGAATAAAACTTCTTATAGACACAAACCTGAAAACGACACAAAATACTAGAATTACATAGAAATCCAACCATGCTGCACGTATAAACGTTTTTAAGTGAAAATGTTAGCAGACTTATGCAACTTCTATGAACTTTAAGTTCTTTGACAATGAAAAATTATTCTACTTTTTTAATTTTAAGAAATTTCCTGACCGAGTGGATGCCCTGATATTAATTTTATTACGTCACATTTTGTTAATTAAACCTTTTTTATGTGTTAAAACAAAAGTTTGCAGAGCTTCCATATATAGACATGAAGTATCTTACCTAGATGCAGTTGATAAAGACATAGCATTCGGCTCACCTACGCCAGGATGTTCAACAGCTTCTTGAAACCATAACTTGAACCATTTATATGGGTCTTTAGATGGCAGGTACTTTGAAAGCTGCTATTGACACCGTAATCAATGCGCATATTAAGCTACCTGCAGAAAAGTTGTGGAAAAATATATTACGTGTCAAAAACTTTTTTTTAATGTTCATAGATTGTGCAATCCCAGCAAGAAAATATACAGTTAACAATTAAACAATCGTTTGGCAGAATGAACTTTGAAGCATAACGATTGTTTAATTTCATTATTTTTTTAAAAATATTTAATTCGGGATTCAGGGCCATCCTTAATAACTTATTTGCAGTAAACCCAGTTAAAAAATAAACTTGGGTCAGCCGGTTGGCAAAAAAGAATTAAGCTTCGGGGACACGGAAACATTTTTCATGCAATTGCAACAAAAAAATTTTTGTTTCAAGCACATGATTTTTTTCCTCGTGTCGCCTGGGTGCTTATGAAACAAATTTGCATGTACAGCTACGAAGAAAGATGGCGGTTGTAAAAAAATGTGGTAATAGCATGAATAGCACTTCTTCTTGATTAAGAAGAAGAAACGAAAACACAAACAAGGCGCTCTATTTGGACAAGACCATGGTTGGTTCGCTGACAAATTGAGCTAAAAGAAGAAGATTCAGAAGGTTTTAAAGGTTATTTGAGAATGGACGTTAAACATTTTAATGAGTTGGTTCACCTTCTTACCCCAATCTTGCAAAAACAAGATACCAACATGAGAGAATGTATAAAGCCTGAGGAGATGTGTTGCATCGCCTTAAGATATCTTGCAAGCGGCGAATCATTTAGATCCTTGGAACCAATTCCGGGTTAGTAAGAAAGCAGCATCTTATATAATTCAAGAAGTGTGCGCTGCTATTATCGATGTTTTCGGAAAACATTACTTTAAAACGCCAAAAACAACAGAAGAGTGGATGGGAATGATTGGACCTGAATATGAGTTTCTTTTCGCAGGTGTAGGAATGAATGGTAGAAATTCGGATGGCGGGAACTGGTCCCAAAGCCCCTAAAACTTGCATCAGAGTCTGGCGCAATTAATTTATCTGAACCTGCACCACTCCCTGGTCGATCTAAAAGAATACCAAATGTGTGTACAGGTGATAATGCATTTCCTTTTTCCACTTTTATGATGAAACCATACCCTCAGAAAGGTTTGACGTCCGAAAAGCGTGTATTTAATTACAGACTTTCGAGAATGCGATGCATTTCTGAAAATGGATTCAGTATTTTAGCCAATCGTTGGAGAGTGTTTAGGCGTTCATTTTCACTGGAAGCAGAAAAGGTTAAAGTTATCACAATTGCTGCAATCACTCTTCATAATTGGTTGCGAAAGGATTCTACATACGGGAAGATTTATGTTCCTAGGGATTTAGTTGATAATGAAGATGTGATGACTGGGGAGTTAACTGAGGGATCTTGGAGAAAAGACCCACCTACCGAATCATGGTACTCTTTGTCCTTAAATAAAGCGAGTAACGCTACGCATGAGGCGAAAGCAATCAGGGAGGAGTTCAGAGATTATTTTTACAATGAAGGATGTGTGCCGTGGCAGTGGCGCTGTGCTAGACTTGATGTCTAAGGAAAGTAGGGACAATAGTATATTTTACTGTGTAAGTATATTTACTTTTCTTTACGGCTGTAAATTATAACATAACAAAAACGTTTTTAAGTAAATAAAGATACAAAAATGTAACGTAGAAAACAAAATACGTGTCTTAATTTAAATGTTTAGGAATCGTTAAAACACGTTGATGCAGGTGAAAATGGATCAAACTGTGCATTTTGACTTGCCGAAGCATGGCTGTTAACTATGTTAAAAAATGGACCCGGTTGGAACTGATTCCCTTGGAATTGATGCGGTTGAAAGGGCGTGCTATGGTAACTTGGATGGCTAACTAATTTTTGTTGTTCTAAGTTGTAGAACACGTCCATAACTTTCTTTTTCAAATAAGACCATTCTTTAGGGTCGTACTGCAAGAGCGAATCAGCAACAACTTTTCCAAATAAAATTGCGCGTTCTGATAATTCATCCTTTTCTGTATTTTCTATTTCCACCTTTTGTTGTGGCTTCAAAGAAGCAGCCAATGATTTCCACAACTTTGCTTTAGCCTCGCTTTCGGCGTCACTTGATTGCTTTCTGATCTTTTTCGGTGGTTGTGCACATGCTGTACTATCAAGAGATGTATAACACGTATCCAATCACCTGTAACGTCAAGGAACTCCATTTGACTAAAAAGTTCCCAACTAGAAACATATACTTCACGGGAACCCGAACCTGAAATCTTTGAACCATCTTCTCTTGCCTTTTCCCTTTTATAGGCTCTTTGTAAATTATGCCATTTACGTTTAATATCTTCTTTTGAAAACTTTCCTTCGAACTGATCAACCAATTTTTCAAGCAGTCAATCTAGCAAATTACGATCTCTATATTCTGTGAGGTGGTGATTCCATAGGGGTGGATTTAAATTGAAAAAGTTAATCAACATTTCCTTCTCTTCTGAATCAAATATAACTTTTTTCTCTACTTTTTCAATTTCTTCCGTTAAAAAGGAGAGTTGCTCAAAAAACTTCTATTTCCTCTTTGGTTCTTTCTCTTTATATCTTTTCGACTCTCAATTAAAAGCGGTATGAAGAGCATGGAAGTTTTTGTCAAGGAAAGTTTCTGTATATTTTTCATCAAAAAGTTGGATCAAATCTTCCTAACTATAGATTTCTCTTCTTTATTCCGAAGGTGGACGTCTAAGACCAGAGTGCTTCGTGTTCTTTATAAAAATTGATAAGGTTTGATTTTTCAGAAAATCAGAAAGCTTTTGCTTTGGTTGCACGTTTTGACTTTCCGCCATCTTGCTTGTATGTTATAATATGTTTTGGTTTGTTTTGATTTGATTTGCATGAACGAATTTGATTGGTTAAAAACAAAAATGTTGCAAAAACTTTACTCAAGGTGCGGTGACACGACAGGTTTTTACTTTCGAAACATGAAAATATTGTTACTGAAACAAACAAAAAATTCAAATCGATTTGAATTTTTTGTTTGTTTCAGCAACAAAAACTTTTAGGAAAAAATGTTGCAAATTCTAGTAATTTAACGAGGGGACACACGGAAACATTTTCATGTGTTTGCAACAAATTGTATTTTGTTTCAATTGCATGAAAATTTGTTTCCATGTCCCCGAAGCTTTACGGTCGACATAAAAACAGAAAAAAAATTATTAAAAAAGATTTATTGCACGCCAAAATCGCCAAGTCTCCACATACTTTCCGAACTTAACGAAAACACGAAGTGTAAAGTCTTTTTTTCTAACAATCATTTTTAGGGTCAGCAAATAAACAAATTATTGAAGGACGCCCTAAAAACGTATGGTTTTTGTACACACATAACAGCAATTTATGACTGAAAATTAACAATGCTCCTAATTAATAAATAAAGGTAATTAGCAAAATTTTTTCTTCTAGTTTCACTAACTTTTTTTCTGTTGAGAAGATCAAAAATTATATTATTAAAGTAAAATCAAAATATTATGCATCATGCTTACATGAAGCAACAGTTAGCCAGGTCGTTTGGTAAAAGAGACATCCAATCAGTTACCTTATTTTCCATTGTTGACATCGTCCTTTGCAGATAATTTATATTTGAAACAAAAAGTCTTCTTTCCCCAAAACTTACGTATATCATGGTATTTTTAGTTGATACATAAGAATTGTCTAACTATTAAAAAATATTAAAATGCATTTAGATTAATTCATCAACAAGCGAGAATACATCCCCCAGTTTGATTTTGTAACGAGAGCTCAAATTATTTTTTTTCTGTTTATTTTATACTATTATAAAGTGATTCACCAACAACAACAAAAAAACAAGTACATACACATCAACTAATATAAAAATCAAATAAAAAATGATTCTACAGTAAAAAGCGTAAAGTAAAAATACGTAATAAAATCAGTGTATTAGCCATTTAATAGAATCACAAAATATCACACATTTTAAAATCACACACAAACCAACACTACGACAATAGCTGTGAAGTATGTAATTTTCTCCATCAGTCTCTGATAGAACCTACTCAACATTAAAATCCACTGAACTATATTTTATTAAAAAACTCCATTTAAAATAATATCTAACAAAAGACAACGCTTTGACTATAAAATGTGATTCAACTGAAATGTGAAAATTTATGTTCAGGAAAATAATATCATAAAAACTAACGCACTGAAATCAAAACTACATTTAGCATTAAAAATTCTTTACTAGACAGTAAGATTGACATTTTAGTAAAATAAAAAGACAATTGGAAGGCTACCAAAAATATGTCACAAATGATCCATCCTGTTTTGTTTTTGCAAATGCTGCATGCTGCAAACTAACCATGTGATTTGCTGTACTAAAAGTTTGGAGAAGAGTCATCTTTCCACAATTCAAGTCACAAAAATGTGTTATATAATAGCTTCTACCAGAATAAATAATCTATAATTCTACAATGCATCAAAGGATAACACTTGCTTAACTTCACAAGGACAGTGTCTAAAAACAAGAGTTTACAATGATACCTTGATGCACCAACTTTTCAATGATACCTTCTGATATCTAAAATAAACAATACACATTTTTTATAACAACACCAAACTTTGAGAATGTGTTGAAACTTTTTTTTTCAATTTTTGCACTCTAAATCCTAAAGATGTCACGTTCAAATCCTAAAAAATTCAAAATTGCAATTTAGGGCAACTTTTTACTTTAGTTGTGCCTGTTAGAAGGGTTGGAAAAGATTATTAAAAGTATTTGATATTGACAAGTTGTTTTTCACTAAAATAAATTGCAATTATATAACAATTCAAACCAACTTGACATTAACAGATTTACAAACACTGCTAAACTATACTAAAAAATTTAGAAGAAATAAAATATTTCCAATTATGTATATTTTTGATGGAACAAAGGGTATTAATGAAAAGATTTTTTAAATAACAAGAATTACGAAGATTTTTAGGCGCCATTTGTATAATTGTTAAAAGTACATGACAAAAATATTAATTTTTTTGTACCAATTTTTCAAATATGAGGCATGGTGATTTAAAATACATTATGGTTTAAATGGTTTATGTAAATCAAATGTAATCATAAGTTTCCAAGTTTTACTGCATACAGTTGAACTCATGCAATTCAAACTCCTGTCATTCGAAAAATCATTTAAATCAAATAATTTTTTCGGGTTCTTTCAAAACTTACTAGTAAAATCTCACAAGAAAACTCTTTAATTCGAACTCCTTTAATTCAGACCCCCATTTAAAAAGGCATGTAACAGATTCTTAGGGTTTTCTAGTCGTATTTCACCATGTGGATCCTAAGATTCAAATGATTTTGCGTATTCGAATTCTTGGAAGTTTTTTGAAGTTTCTTGAATTCTTTTATTTGCAACACAACGAAAAAAGGGAGACTAAAAAAGGAGGTGGTTAACCAATTAAACATTTCCAGTAGAACTGCTGCTACCTGGAAGAAAAACAAAAAAAGATCTTTGATTCTTCTGAAAATTTGTCATTAAAATGCTAACATGTGAAAACAGGAGCATACAAAAAGTTAAATGAATCCTTGTTGAAGTGGTTTAAATCAATGCATACTGACAACATTTCAAAATATGGTCCTATATTCTTTTTGAGAAATTTGATGAGGCAATTGAAGTCCTTGAAAGTTAGCCTTTTTACAACTGATTCAGGGCAAACAAAATAAATGACAGAATAAAGCAATCTTCTATTACTGAACTTTTTTAAAACAGTAATTCTAAGTAAAATTAATTGTTTTTAAGATAAATGATTGTTACAAAAATACTAGTACCTTTACTTATACATCCTGTAAAAATCCTTTATATACTTATTTTTTTTCAAAATTTCGCCGATAAAACTTGAACTCTATAATTAAAAAACTCATGTAATCTGAAGAAATTTTGACATCCCTAAATAATTCGAATTACATGATACGAAAAAAGTAAATTTCTTAGATTTGGTTTTGTAATATAGCCTGACCATGAACCTTCTTCCATAGAATGGAAGTGCAAAGGCATTCTATTTCAAACAAAAGATTATACTTTGTTTGTTTTTCATCTACAAATTGCAACATCACAAAAAAACATGTGTAGAACACTTCCACAGTGCTTAAAGTGAGTTTATATCTTTAGAGTTTTAAAGGATATGGTATATATACTTTTTGTTGTATCAAAAAATCGTTTTTTTATTAGCAATTTATAATAAAGAAACAATGAACATTCCAATATTAAATTATTAATTGATTTTATCCAAATACTTATCTTTTCTGATCAGTCTTTCACACCTTGAAATTGAATAGGTGTTATCAGAATCTTTTATTTTCCTTACTTAAAAGAAATCAACATTTTTTTTTCAAGAGAAAAAATCACTTCTGTGGTATAAAAATTCATTGCCTCAAAAGTATGTGTCAACCTCATCATGATTTTGCTTAACACGTGCAAAGTTTCGTATACTATCTATTGCATTTTAAACCTTTTTTACGAAAATAACATGGAATGAGAGGAATAAAGTAGTTTTGTAAAAGAAGTCATTCGTTAAAGAAAGGCTATGTTTCAAAAATGACTCTGTATTTTTTACAAGTTGAAGATTTAATAAGTATTTAATAAAATACTTTTCAGTGATTTATAAATGATTAGCTTTGATTTACTATTGCTCAACCAATCGTGATTTAAAAACTTGAATTTGAAAGGCTGTAATGTTAAGTAGCATTACAGCCTTTCAAATTCAAATTTCTTCACGCAAAAAATTGCTGACATGCTATTATATTATTCCCCTAATGCGATAAGATAAAATGATACAACCATTTTTATCTTTAAAATAACAGGGACAAAACTAACGGTATAATTATACAAGGCAGGTTCAGACAGTATAGTGGTGTTAATTAAGTCTTATTATTGTGTATAAGGAATTAGAAAAGTCTGTGACTAATCAAAAAAAACCATAAAGAAAAACACACATAAGGATTCACCAAGGCTGGCAATATGCTAAGCATATGCTTGAAAGATTACCATATCTGAGCCTGAATATGCTTATAAGCTTTATGCTATAAAAACATGCAGTCAGTCAATCAGTCTAATTTTAGCTATAGTGCACCAAATTGAGAATAAATAATGCTACTTACATTCGGGCATTTTGTGACTCGGATTTCTTTTAAAGAAGTCTCTTTGTTTAGATAGTGTTGAAAGGCCTCACTTCGTATCATGCAAAATGCAACATCCAGTTTCGTAAGCTTTTTACAGTTTTTTGCAATTGACTTAATTGATTTTTCAGTTATTCCATAGTTGGAGCTAATGTGCAAGACATCAAGATCACAACAGCATTTTGCTATTGCTGATACACCTTTGTCAGTTACCTAAAATGCCAAAATATGTAACTATACACTCAACACACAAGTAAAGCACATTGTTTTCAACTCAACAAACAGTATATACGTCTAAAATATTTGTAAAAACCATAGAGGAAGGTAAACACCACAACTCTTGTAAAGGTTACTAGCCTTGCAAGATTCAGAAAGTGGCAAAAAAAAATATTCTTAAAACACTCACTAAACACTAAACATCTCAGTTTGCCCTACTAGAAGTTGGTGGACACCAACTTCTAGTAGGGCAAACTGAGATTATATATTAACTTGCATTGAAACAGTAACTTATGTCCAGGTGATTAATACTCTTGCATCTTCTACCCAGTTCTTCTAAAATATTATCATCGATATAACCACAATGATCAGCAACAAAAACTTTTAAGTTGGGACATCTATTTATGATCACTCGCACGTTTATAGCAGAAGCACATTTCCAACAGCTTGTTAGGTATACTTCTAACAATTGTTTCAAATGGATGACCATATACCCAAATCCTTCTTCGGTTAAAATGTTTTTGTAGCCAGTAATATCCAGAGTTTTTAAGTTAGAGAAATAAATTATTACTTCTTCATTAAAGTACTTTGACACTCGCCGCAACAAACAAAGTTCAGATAAGCTCAAGTAGGAAAGAATGTGATACTGTAACAGTTCTGCTATCAGCACGATATTTATTCTCATACTTTGTTGAACTATAGTATATAATATAAGATATTGTAGGACCATAAAATGCTCACAAGTACACAATTTCTTCTTAAGAATAAACAGTTTAAATTGGTTTAAACAGAATTTGAGGTAGATAGATAGAGAGATGTGCATATTTTACATGGCTAGCTTCACAAATATCGACGAATATACCCTGTCTATTATTTCCAGGAGGGGCCATGGCTTTTGATGGGGAGTCCTGGAGTATTTAATGCTCTCTTTGAGTTACGCAAACTCAATTAGGGTCAGCGCTCTGCCAGACAACTCCCTGCAACATCCAACGGCCCACACAGTGCGCCATCTCCCCAATTTCCCTCACATGGCTTGGGTTAACCCGGGGCTATGGTAATATTCAATTGCCCATATTGAATCGCCGCCAAGGGGAATCGAACCCTGGTCTCCCGCACAAAGTACGAGAGTGATAACCACTAAACTACGGCGCCACAAATTTCCTTTAATAAATGCCGCTGGATAAAAACAAACTACCATATTTTCTGTAATGAACGCCTCCGTCTGTTAAATGCCGCCCTTTATTAAACGCTGCACTTTTAGCCAAACATTGGTAATAAACGCTGTCCTCTAATAAGCGCCTCCCTCTAATAAATGTCACATTTTTAAGAAGTGGTGTTTATTAGAAAATAGATTAAACAAGAAATTTTTACTTGTTTCCTACAAACAAGTTCTTCCACAGCTAAGAATAAATACAAATATTGAGGACTCTGACAGTGACAGTGATATTGACTTTGTTATATAACATTTTCATACAATTTTTTGTTACGTTTTTAGGAAAAGAAAACATTGTTTAAAGACTTTCTTTATCTCATTTTCTTATTTTGTAATAAATGTCACCCTCAAATGAACACCGTCTTTTATTAAATGCTGCGTCCAAAAGCTGGGATTTTCAATAAATGCAGCGGCATTTATTAAAGGAAATACGGTATATAATGGTTGTTACAACTATTAAAACACAGTTGCACCACACTATGCATTTAGAGAAAAAAATTGTGATTTATTTCTAGCATAATTTCTTAAGTCCATTGCCCTATATATACCGCGATTGCGTGGAATCCTAGTTTTAGGAATTTTTCCTAACTGTATGTCCAATTCTCAATAATTTTAGGTATTATTAGATAGATAGATAGATGTGCATATTTTACATGGCTAGCCTCACAAATATCGAGGGATATACCCTGTCTATTATTTCCAGGAGGGGCCATGGCTTAGATGGAGAGTCCTAGAGTATTTAATGCTCATTTTTGAGCTACGCAGACCCAATTAGGGCCCGCGCTCTACTAGACAACTCCCGGCAACATCCAACGGCCCACACAGTGTGCCATCTTCCCAATTTCCCTCACATGGCTTGGGTTAACCCGGGGCTATGGTAACATTCACTCGCCCATGTTGAATCGCCGTCAAGAGGAATCGAACCCCGGTCTCCCGCACAGAGTACGAGAGCTATAACCACTAATCTACGGCGCCACTACTTGGGTTGACTTAAATACAGCTGTTTGACTTTGAGTTTGCACTAAACTTTATTCTCTGGCCACAACAGGGGTTAACTTACATAGTAAATACTATTTTTAGAACAGAAGAACTTGGATATAATTTCAGGTATATGCCAAAGATACAAGGAGGATTTTGTGAAACTTCCTTTTAACTGACATGCACAATAGGTGTCTAAGAATAAAACAGTCAGGCTAAACACCTAATTAGACTATGGTGACCTAATTATAAGCCACATAACCTAGTTAGGAAACACATTGTAGACTAACTAGGTGGTTTGTAACCTGATTATGCTACTAAAAACTTCTGAGGTTCCCCAAACACTCTTGAGAAAAAATCGCAATGATGACCATGATTTCAAAGTCTTTTCAATCTCTGATAGCTTCACAGGGTATCAAGTAATTGCAAAACAAGAAAGTAGCCTACTAAGGATAGTATATACAATCATTTCAAAAATAATTGTTTCAATTCGTATAATATTTTATTTGAAACAATCTGTATATATACAACAAAATAGTTTCAAATCGTTTCAAAAAAACGAAATTTATTTTGTTTCAACGCTTTGTTAAATTTGTTTCAGTTCAAATCCTTTTAAAAATGCTTCTAACATAACGCATGTTTATCACACATCAACAATTTCTAAAGAAATTTAATTGTCAAATTATGTAAATATCTGCATTCTTTATCACAAAACTAACAAAACAAGATTGCAGAAAGCTAAGACGTCCTCACAAATTGTTTAAAAACAGCAAAACAGCAAAAGCATCGTTGTACACAAATTACCTAGTAACTTTTTAACGGTCCTGATATTACCTTACACTTTAATAAGGAAGGGGCGTTTAATTAACGCAAAATTTCAAAATTTATTTTTTTATGCCTCATGATTTCCTGGAGTAAGGTATAACTGTTGTTTTACTTGTTTCTGGATTCCTTTTAAAATAGTTTTGGAATTGTTACCAATTTGTATTTCATTCTCTTCCACATCGTTTCATTTTTTAAGCTTACAGCTTAAAATATAAAAACTTGTTTCAATTATTAAATTTGTTTCAATTATTTCACCTTCTCCTTATAAAGTTGTCTTTACATGATCAAATAACATGGAAACTAGGCTATAGCTGAGTTTCACTACACCACATAACATACAATGTACGGTAAACCTCGAAACCTTTATAGAGCTATGAAAGATTGATTGTATTATACATGTGGCAACTATTCCATAACGCACCGTACAATTCTTGCGGTCGGAATGTCCCTCCTTCGTGCTCTCCGATGGGGTACAAAGTGGACTTTTCACGGTCAAACCTTCACAGTAGCAACCTTAATTAAACAGAATTTACAAGCAAAACGGCGTTAAAATGTCGCAAAATGGCAAAAATTAAGCAGTATCTAAAACATATTAAAGATTTGACTAAAAAAAAAAAAGAATTCCTTGAAAAATCCAGTATTGTATTTATGAAGGTTTCACCACAAAAACATTATGATTACGGCATTTGTACACCATTTCATAATGGCTGCTTAACCTGAATACTGGCCCGTGATTGGTTCAACCAGTATTATGACGCGATTCCGACCGCAAGAATAGCCCATCTTTTCGAAAAAGTGATCAACTTCACACTGTTCCACCCATAGTAGGGCGGCTGCCCAAAGCCGGGCATTTTTAAATCATAACCCAAATAGGGCAAAACTATGCAAAGTAAAACAGATTCTTTTATCAGTTGAAACTGCATTCTTGTATGGCATTCCAAAGTCACATTAATACAGTTATCTTAAGATAACAAGTGCTATCTTAAGATAACTCTATTAATGTGATTTTGGAATGCGTGAATATTCACATTAATGTCCTGATTGTAACATAACTCGAGTTATCTTAAGATAACATATTAATGTGATAATTATATCTTTAGTTTGTAGTTATCTTGAGATTAGAGGTGTTATTAATACAATTTAACGATATTTTTCCTAACTTAAGATAACTCGTGTTATCTAAAGATAGCATTATCTTCGTTTCAAACGCGTTAAATTACGCAATAATTAACAATTACAGCACTGAAGTGTCAAAATTTACCATGTGCGTTGCGATTTTAATTAAAAAATAACTAATACCCCATTTACACCTAAAGTTAAAACATGTTATAATGTGGTTTTATAAAACCTGTTTTATGGAAACCTATTTGTAAAAGAACATGTCGACGCTGTTTTATTCGTGTTTTATCTCAAAGTTGTTTACACATAAGAAGATAAATGGAGCAAAATATAAAGGATTGAATGTAATTGAATAACTCATATACGAATTAGGTTGTTGTTCCAGAAAAAAACCTTTTGGTGTATTTTACCAGTTGTAGTAAAACCCAACCTCGTCCCCAGGACTATTTGCTTCTCAACGGCGCTGCGCTTTCTGATAGTTCTAGCGAAATAAAAGGTGCTGGGGTCGAGCTTGAGTAAAACCAGTTTTGTTAGGTGTGAATGGGGTATAACAAGGAGCAAAGGTAGTACTTTCATTACTTGTTTTTTCTTGTGTCGCACGTGCTTACTACTAAGCCAGGAGGTTTGTTGTTAACCCCCTAGACATATGCACCAAGTAATCGGTAATTCCCAAAAAAAATTAACCAAGCTGGGCAATATTCCGTACTTCCCGTGTGCTAAAGCCTAAAACGCGTTTTAGTTTTGCGTAGATTGAATAATCTCCAGTTTTCTCGCAATCTTAAGATAACTTTAGTTAACTTAAGATAACGCTAACATCAAAGGTAGAAAAGTTGTTAATGTTACCATGATCAAGAAATCTTACAATATTTCTCTGATAATTTGTTATCTTAAGATTACTCGAGTTATCTTACAATCAGGACATTAATGTGAATATTCACGCATTCCAAAATCACATTAATAGAGTTATCTTAAGATAGCACTTGTTATCTTAAGATAACTCTATTAATGTGACTTTGGAGTGCCATATTCTTGCGTCCTAAGATAAACGAAGTGTCTGCTGCACCGGTACCGGAATCGTGCATCGAAAAACTACTGAACCGGTACCGGATTCGTAGATTTAAGAACTGCTGCACCGGTAATGAAACTTTACTACCGGACCCCATATTTGTAAATCTAGTGCACCGGTACAGGGTCCTAACTTCATTCCTAGCTTTCTTTGTTGCCTTTTCTGACGAGGATTATCAAAATAGGGAAATGACGGGGAAATAACGTGTTTTATGCAGCGGCAACTACTGTTCCTTTTTTTGTGAAAAAACAATCTACAAAGTTCGTTGTTTTAGCAATCAATCGAGTAAAAAATAAATATAATAAACAAATATAAGTTCTGAAACAACAATTGGTTAAAAGGTATAAACATAACGGAATTTTTGCTTGTTTAAATTTGACTGGAGTGTAGAACTCTAAAATTGTAAGAAGCTCCGTTCATAGCGATCAGGCGACTAGAAACGCGCCATTATGTCTACACCTTTTTCATCTCTTAATATGTTAAGAGCGGTTTGGGTATCTTTGGATGAAAAAAAATGATATCCAGCATGCTCCATTAAATATTCACGACTTTGTGTGTATTCGTCGTCATCTTCAAATTCCATTGGGTCTCTTAGTGCTTTTAATACATTTTGCTGTAATTCTTTGTCTTCACTGGTTAATACTAGTAGTCTTATGGGCTGTTTCTCCAATAACGAGGAGTTTTCCGCTAGCCACAATTCAGCTTTAACTAAATCAGGGAAATGATTTCTGCAAAACTTTGTAATTCCTAGCCTTTTGATTTTTTCCTCTTCCTCTACATTTGTATCTAAAAACATAATGCTATAAACAATATAAAAAGGTTTTCAGATAACAAATGTTTTAAATCTAGTTAAGGTGAGCTTTATGGTTTAAATTTTTCTTTGCATTACCGATTTTTCACACTTCAACGAGGGTTCTTTAATCGTCATTTCGTCTGTTGTGACTTCAACTTTTAAAAAGTTATTGTGACGTTTTATGCCTGTGGACAGTAACGTCTCTTCTTCTTCTTCGCCACACTTTGACTTAATTACTAAAGTTCAAAAATAAATATTAATGATGCGAAGTAAACATTACCGGAACGACTGAAAACAGTAGATGAAAAACAAACTAAAACCTGATATTACACGTACACGTTACTAACAAAAACTTTACCTGCTTGATGCGTTAGCTTGCACATTTTACAAAACCAGTATGTTGCTTTTGGTCTTGAAGACAAGTTAGCGCATTCAAGATGCTGCCATTGCAAGCATCTATCACAACATATGCTGTGACCATCTAGAGAATGCTGACACGTTGTGCACCTCCAATTTGGCTTTCTCCTTCGTTTAGCCACCATATCTTCCACTTTCTTCCAAGCAAGCTCATCACAATATCGTCTTACTATTGGTAGATCGACACTTTCATCAAGAACAGCGTTTGTCGGCGAAGTATCGTACACTTCTATGAAATTAAAGTAATTAGGATGAAGGTACTCCAAGGTCCCTAAACATTTTTTGCTGTTGTTGTTTTAGCTAACGCCTATTTTCTTAAGGAAGTAAATTCACCTGTAACTGTAGTAGTAGCAGGAGGAACTGATATAGTTGACGAAACAGACGACGATAGCTTGTTTGTAGTAGCAGCAGGAGGGACTGATATGGTTGACGATATAGACGATGTGATTGACGACAGCTTCTTTGGTTGATTAATAGCACCTGAGTATTCAAGAATCAATATTATATTTTTAATTACACAGTTGTAAAAAAAGAGATCAAAACTCAGCAGTAATAAGAGCTGTGATTGCTTTGTTGAACAGTACGTACACTACACTACAATGTAGTTATTTCAATAGCACAGATTTTAAACAAGAACATGGCTAAACGTATCATACTTTGTTCATTGAGTTCTGCGATTAAAACTTCTTTTCCATTTCCCCAAAGGTCAAGCAATGTTTTTAATTGCTCAACCTGATGATCAAAAATAGCAACTGTCTGCTCGGATACAACGTCAGCCAACTTATTGGTTATTAATTGTGTCACGCGAAATCTTTTCATTTTTGTCAAAACAGCTGATGGTTGTATAGTTTGATGATCGTAGTTTACGGTTGATGAAATCCCGTCATCTCGAAACAGCCTACACTTTTTTCTATAATATAACGACTTCCATCTCTGTGCACACAGATCACCATCAAAAAGATTAATATCTAATTGTCGACGGAGTGCGAAAATATGCCGACAAGGTAACAACATGGAATTGAAAAAACAGCACGAACATTTTTTTGCTGTAACAGATAAGACTTCATCTTTTTCAAAATTATATTCCCCATTCTGTGTACTACTTTTCATTCTAGATATATTTGTCGACATTTTGAGTTGTTCATTCTAGATATATTTGTCGACATTTTGAGTTGTTCATTCTAGATATATTTGTCGACATTTTGAGTTGTTCATTCTAGATATATTTGTCGACATTTTGAGTTGTTCATTCTAGATATATTTGTCGACATTTTGAGTTGTTCATTCTAGATATATTTGTCGACATTTTGAGTTGTTCATTCTAGATATATTTGTCGACATTTTGAGTTGTTCATTCTAGATATATTTGTCGACATTTTGAGTTGTTTTAAAACGAAGGACGATGCGTAACTTGTGAGAAGCTCAGAAGCCTTTCAACACTGGTAACTGGATGTGACATCACAAGTTTTCGTTGAAATGAATTTGCGGCTCTGTGATCTCGTTCAACCCGAAGAGTAGCCAGAATTACAAAAAAACGATCAACAAAATCTTCCAGTGAACTATATAAATGTATCACGCTCTTTAACTTTGCGTTCAAACTCTCTAAACGATTGTTGGTCGAATTGAAAAAATTGCCACTTTTTGATTTATCGCCCAGGACCCATTCCTCATGAATATCATCCCAGCTCTCGTTGAAATAAGATCTCACTTGAATTGGTGCAATTTCAAGAAATTTGATTTTCAAGGCCTGATTTCCCCAACAACTAAAGTAATCGACGTAGTGAATTTATGCCTATCGAGATGCCGTATCAAAACTATAAAATTCTTCAGCGAAAAAGAATATCTTCTCCGCGTATGAAAGCGTACGGTTGGTTTCTTCAAGAAAATTCAAGCGTCTTGTTATCTAGGCTCTTACTTATTTAATATGTAAGGGTTTGTATCCTCGAAATAGAAACCTGGCTTTGCTTCTTTGAAACGAATCATTCTATTGAAACGTTCCAAACGGTCAAGGGATTAAACATGTATTTCGCAAGAACCTCTCTAAGTTGAATTTTTCAGGGTATGAGAAATTATCATTTCTAGTAATACTTATTTTATCGTCTTCGTTGTCAAAATAAAATTTTACACAAAAAACTAGGAAGTTTGCTGGAAAATCCTGTGCCGGTTCACTAGCTGTGAGCCGGAGAATCCGGTACCGGTTCAGTAGTTTTTCGATGTACGATTCCGGTACCGGTGCAGCAGACACTTCGTAAAATAAATTTATTAAACTACTTTAAAGGAGAGGCGAACAAAAAACTATTTTGTGGCAGCCAGAAAATAAATTTTAAGCGAGAGAAAAATATTTATTGATTTCTAAATCCTAAAATCTACTAAGATAGCTACTATAATAACAATAAATAACTATATTTCACAACTAAGTATCCATATATCTTCCTGGCAACGTTTTTACAGAATTTTCATGTATGGGGTAAAAATAAGTAGGTTTTGGATGTACTTACCAGTAAAAATCAAAAACAAGATCTTTGACTTGAGATAACCAAGAATATTTTACGTACTATAGTACTAACAGCATTTTATAACCTTCGTTTAAACTTCTTTGAACTAAAGAAATATCTGTCATGACCAACAACAACATTTTTTTCATGTTTTGAGTCCCTTTTCTACACCATACTATCAACTTCGAACGATAAAGTTTGTTATGATGAGATGGCGCCAAATTTGAATAAATATACAGACCGGAAATGAACACATATTTAACCAAAATTTAAACATTTAAAGGGGCTATGGAACGGCTGTTGGTTTTTGACTTTAGTGACTTACACGAAAGTCGAGCTGAATGGCGGCGAAAAACAAACTGGCTATTTTTCCGGGATGTATGTAATTTACAGACTCGAACATATAGATACATCTAGAATTTTTATCTTCTCCATCCTTGGTCATGTTTTCATCCAGAATGAGTCTTACTGAAATATTTCTTTTTGATATACTTTTCGAAAAAAAAAATTGAACCAGCGAGCAAATGAATGAACATGTTTAGAGAACAGACAGTACAGAAATATAGTTAATGTATTTATTCTGTATGTTTTATTTCAGGGAGATGTATTATCTTTGTAAATAAACCAAAGCAAAGCAGTACTCAGCTGTTTTAATAACTTGGAAATGCAAATTAAACTTGAAGGTGTTAAAATTTCGCAGGATTTTAGTTTCGCGAGAGAGCAATGTTAACATTTCTTCAGCGTAGTTTTAATTTTTTTTTACATTTTTAGACAAGGAAAGTGTTTAAAATGAAGATAACCTTAAACAATGCCCTTCAATTTCCTTTTGGTGATTCCTTTCCCTTCTTTATATTCTCGCTGATTCTTTCCGAAAAAAAGTTTTGAGAAAGTCACTAAACACCATGTGCATTTGTTTTTATACCATCATTAAAATATAAACTACCTTTTCTGTTGGCATACACAAAACGTTGTGAAGTTTGGAGTGTTGGATAATCCAATAAATATTATGTTGAGAAGCCACCAAATATGCAACAATTTCATCATGCATATCTTGTTGCATGATGCCTCCATTACGTTTTCCCTCCTCAGATTTTAACCACTCTTAAAACTTTTCTCTGTTCTCGTGTGTGTTCATGTTAGTTGATCGATCGAGTGGGGGAACTTTCAGAAAATGTCTACATGTGAACGGAAATTGACCAACCTCGATCTCATTTTTCTGAGCTTCTGTCAACCCATACGGAGGAATATACCTGGGTACTAGTTTACAAATTGTGCAGGAAAGTAGAAACAGATTTTAGCTAGCCAGGATTTGCGGTACCTTTGGTTGCTTTCTTAAAACAAATCACGCGAAACACTATGCTCAAAGTAAGTCGAGATTTATGTAAATGCACATCTTTAATAGGCTCTAAAGCGTTGCGAATAAAGGTTACTAGTTTTACAAGAGTGCCTTTTTTTAGTATTTCTTAAAATTATCCTTAAACGTATTATTTTCCTGATCGTGATAAAAAACGCCCTCTTTGACGGGGCCTAATTTGGTTTAATTGCACAAAGCTGACCAAAAGGCATTTTTTTGCAATACAGTGGTTTTCTTATAGTTATGGTAATAAGTTTCTCTTTATTTTATCGTAAATAATTTCTTTATTTCTTGCCCATAAAAAATGCTCTCTTTTTTTCAATCAGCACTGTAATTTTTCCTACATGCACCACATAGGGTAAAAACTTTCAAAGCCGGGCGGCTAAAGCCAGACAAATATTTTCGCCCGACTTTGTATAAGGCCCGACTTTGTGTGGGACAACACAGCGGCTCAGTTTTGCAAAGGCATCTGGTCTGCAAATTATCATGTAAACTTTGGTGAAGAGAGGTCTTTTACTGTGGATTTCTTCTCGCGGAAACATTGTTGGGGTTATAAACTATTATCGAGTGTAGATTGATGCCTTCTGATTTATTTGAATTCATTTAAAGTCCTAAAAGAATATCTTCGTGTGAGGAAATAGACTGATAATTACTTTGCTTCACCTAGTGCCCCCATCTTTTTTCCTGCCACAGAAATGCCAAAGCCGAAAGATATCCCTGCATGACACAGCTCTTCATTATGCACTCTTTTTATTATTTCGTAAATGCTTTCGTAATAGCTACACGTCTGAAATTTCCAAGGGGTGAGGTAGTAACTCCTGACTATAAATATGCAACAAATATCATATTCAACTATAGTGCAGCAGGAAAATGCTTATTGACTACAGACTACCTAAGCCTCGTATATTAAAAGATATGGAATCACAGTCCCGATATTTACTTGCGCGCGCATCTAAGTGATTACGTAATGCCCGATGCGCGCGCACATTTGGTGGTAAAAATGTAAACAAACCGACCTCCATTCTTGCGCACGCATCTTTTTGGGATAGCATTACGTAATGTTATATGATGCACGCGCAGGAAAAACACGGCACTATGATTGAGTGTAAGCGATAGCCATGTCTTTTTAACCAATTATTTCCTGCATTGACATACATCAACTAGATACTTTACAATATTTTCATAGTCTGCTTGCTCATCAATAAAGTATTCTTCTTTTTGGCTTGTAAAGCCAGCCATGAATTAAATTCATCATTATTCTCACTCATTGTAGACTGTTTAGCTAATTAAAATTAAGTTCAAGTTTAACTGCAACACAACACGCTATTTTGTCGACCAGGCACAAATGGCCTGTACAATTTAGGGAAATTTTGTACAAATCTGGAAAAAAAACTGGTAACGAATTTATGGTCAAGATTGTACAAAGTTTTACGCTGTACGGAACAGTGACTTCAAAGGTCACAAGTTTTTTTAAATCAAATCAGTTTGATTTGAAGAAAATAGTAGCAGGTTCCTATTATATCAATCTCAAAAGAATTGAATGTAATTGAAATTGAATGAAAAAATTAAATGAATTTGTTGTCTGCTCCATTTAAGCATTATCGAAACAAAAGTGTAAACTATTTATATCCTTCTTGCATATAAATGTACAGAATTGTACAATAGTTACTACAATGAATTGTGCAATAGTTACTACAATGAATTATACAATAGTTACTACAATGAATTGTGCAATAGTTACTACAATGAATTGTGCAATAGTTACTACAATGAATTGTGCAATAGTTACTACAATGAATTGTGCAATAGTTACTACAATGAATTGTACAATAGTTACTACAATGAATTGTGCAATAGTTACTACAATGAATTGTGCAATATTGCGTGCAATATATTGTATTATTAACTGATAGCTATTTTCAACCGGTTAATACGGGAAATCCGTAGCGCTGATTGGATAAAAAGCCTTAACGACGGGCTTTATACAGCACGGTATAACTTTTAACCTCTTAGAAACCATAATGGTAGCTATAAATGTAAACAAATAACATTGCCAGAGAATCGTGAAAACATAGCTACATACAAGTCTTGAAATTTTACTTTAATAACTATATTTTTACAAAACAGCTTTTTTTAAAGCTACAAAAAACAACAACATGATCGATTCAAGTATCATATGGTGCACACAACTGCATTTTTAATATAAACATTCATCAGCACAATGAGCAACAAGCAAAAAGACGTCGAATTTGTGTGATAGACTCTTCTTTTGACGAAGAATAAACTTTGGTTCAAAAAACGTTTAAAAAAATTCTATATATAGTTATTCGAATGTTTTGTTTTCTCTTTGTACATGTCTTTGAAAAATTGAAACAATGAAATTCTAATCGAACGTTTTCTTTTTTTAACAAAACCTAGTTTTTACAACCTTGTCACAAGTAAATCTTTAGAAAATAATCCTGGTTTCTAGCTACAAACATTTGGAAAATAGCATCAGTTAATAAATACAATATAAACTGTTTTGTCTATCTATACCGAGAAATATTACCCGAGGTCAAAAGTATAGACCGAGCTTGCGAGGTCGATACGCTGACCGAGGATTGTATTAGTATTGCCTGTCGTCAAGAAAAATGGTAGCTTAAAATGTAAACAGGCACGAAAAACAAGTTTTAAGAAGCATTGGAAATGATTATATATCTAACTCCCACAATACATTTTTTAGATAAAAACATTTTCATAGGATAGAAACATCAACAATGTCAAATGGTTTAACAGATAAAATAACCAGATTCAGCCACATTCTGTCTGGAATGCTTCTTTAACATGGCTAGTCAACTAGCTACATTGTCCATAAAAACGATGATCTGATATCCAGTTTTATCAAAAAAACTAAATACAGGACGACAAAATTATTAGTTTTTAGACAGGACTGTTTCGAATTTCGACCTCGAGTGTTAACGAAAGTAGTGCTAGTGGAATGCTAGTATTATAAATTAAACTGAAATTCTTATTTTTTTATTTTTATCTAACTTAGACGGTTAACAAATACAATAATAACCGATTACCCCGGACTGTACCGAAAATATCGCCCTCAGTCATTGCCCCGACCTCGCAAGCTCGGTCGGCACTTAGACCTCGGGCGATATTTTGCGGTACAGTCCGGGGTAATCGGTTATTATTGTATTAGCAGTGATCCTTCAGACTATTCCGCTTTTTAATGACTGCCCGTGCTGTTCCGACCCATACTGCCCGATTGTCCGTCCCAAATTGTCAGAGGTACATGGCAGCTTCATTCTCGTCCCCAGAGCTCCTTGAGATAAAACCTCGAAGGTCAACCTCGTTCCCAGGGCTTTTTGTCTCTTAACGCCGTCCAAACGTCAAAAAGTTTTAATATGCCCTAGGAACGAGGTTGCTTGAAGGTGGCGTTTCATGGCTTCTTTCGAGGTTTATCTCAAAGAGCTCTGGGGTCGAGGATGGGACAGCTTACGAGGTTATGATGACGGACTGCCGCAATATTGCGAGATTTGTCTCTGAAACTTTGTTGCTATTTACTTAAACAGCAACCTCGTCCCCAAGGCTCTTTTTCTCTTTCTGACAATGTCCCGGCCAGCAAAGAGAAAAAGAGCCCTGGGAAGGAGGTTGACTTGAAACTGTTCTTTCATTATGTAAGGTGTTTGCGTATCATTATTAAAATATTCAACTTCTCTTTCACTGTTATACCCATCTACACTTAAATCGCTATCACTCTCCTGTTTATTTATTTATTTTTTCATTTTCATCTTTTACCCATTCAATTCCACTTTTTCGATTGAACTCTCCGTTGACACTTTCGCTTTTACTGTTAACCTTTTCCTGCTTCACGTCTCCTTTACCCACTCCTTCTTCGCTAAATGTGGCTATCTATCACTATTATTTCACTCATTGTTTACTGTCCCTCCTTCTATCACAAATTTTTAAAGCTGTAAATAAAAAAATGTTCGACCACGCTGGATTAACAGCCGTTGTTGCTGGTGGACTTATATTATCAAACACCTTTAAACAATGGTTTTGCAAGTACCACATAGGTGTGAAAAGTATCTGATAAATTGTTTTTTAATTATTTTTTCATATCATAATGCGCCTGTGGATAATCTCGGATGAAATACCAACCTCGTCCCAGGGTCTTTTTAGTCTAACGTAAGCGTAGGTCGAATTTATGTGTTTATGGCGCAGCATCACCGAAAAGGGCTACCAAAATGATTGCGCATGTTGAGTGTTGAAAAATATCAAAAGCAAGAGCTAAAAATATATGGTTATTATGACCTGTGGAATGCACCAGTCGCGTTTTTTGGACAAAATTAAGTTGTGTGAGTACGTGAATTTTGATGCCCTTTTGCCTAAACAATTCACAAAGTTTGAATTTTATTTTGAACTCCTCCATGTCCGTATCTAAACTCACATATCCTTTCATTAAAATCTCCTCTTGAAACATGATTTCAGCAAAACCATCACCTAACTTTCCATCCTTATCACCTTCATCCTCTCCCTGCTGCTGATTTACCAAAAACTCATTGTTGATATCTAGTAGCCAGATATTCATTGTTTTAGTTACTATTTTCTTGGCTTTTCCTGACTTTGAATTCTTCGGTGCTAACCGATAAGGATGTTCTGGAGAATGGCATTTGCGTGATGACATTAAATTACAAACATATTCACTACTTCTACCTCTTCCACCTCTACCACCAGCACCACCTCTTTTAACCTGCATGATCAACACCACCACCACCACAATTGCTAGCCACAACACCACCACTTACAGAAGCATCACCACCTCCTATACTGCCTCTCCAAACTGCCTGTTGATCACCACCAACAGGTAAAGTTTTATTACTACCTTAAGTACGTTTTTTTTTTAATAAGCCTATTGACATATCTGTTCAGGTTCCACAAAATACACAGGAGTATCGCCGCAGTAAACATAAAAACGAGGTTTATTATGAACATTTTAATATTCACAGCGTGTTTTTGTTGAGAAGAAGACTTTACCAAGATTTTAACTTTATAGTCAAGCTTTATTTCCATATTTTCTAAAATTATGGATACAGATAAAATAAAAGAGGCTAGTAGCAGTAAGGGTGAAAACGAAAATATTCTTGTGGTTTGGAGTTTCAGCTTTTGTTTACACTGCCTTTCATGTTTTAAACGATGACAAAAATGAGTATACAACAGCTCATGATCATTCATATGCCAAGTTCCATTCAACACAAAATTCCTTAGTCAATATATGTATACTTCAGGAGTAAATGGAAGATGACATCAAGGAACTATCCAAAATTTAAAAATTATGGATCTTAACAAGGAAATCAATTCATACTAGAGCAAAGCATTTTCTTTAGAAAATAAAAAGTGATCCATCAGTAAAATTTTACACCGGTTTTCCAAACTATGAGTCACTGCAGGGGGCGGATCTAGCGTACGTCAGAACCGGCAAGCGACTGACATCTTTTCAAACCTTAGAAATGTAGATAAGTGAAAAATAAAACAAAACGCCGGTCAACCAGCAACCGATATTACGGCATTTTGTTCGGCGCCCGGACCTGACGCGCGTGTGGCGTTTTATTTAATTTACGTGGTCTGTGTACTAGGTTGTGGATGGCGTATTTGTCTTCTGCCTTTCGCCGTTTCTGCCGATGTAAGTCAAAAAGCGACTGGAATTCGTATATTTTTTGTTGATTTGATTGGTCAAAACGGTTGATTTGGCTGTTCTGATTGGTTGTTGGGTTTTGACTGACATTCCTAATTTCAAGGTCAGCCGAAAGCAGTATTACTTCTGCGCGAGTATAAAATTGTGTAAACATAGAAGAACCGATACCGGTTTTGTTATCTTGCGGACCCGTCAGTGGCCAAGAACTCTCCCACCCTTGATTAAGGTTATATGTTCGCCCTTGATTTTATTCTTTTTGTTCAAACATGGCTGCTGAGAGCATGTTTGAGCTGGTCCGTCTAGCTATGCAAAATAATGATTTGTGTTTATATACAAGATATATATTTGAAATATTATAATAAAATAAGGAATCTTCCTTCGTTCTCAAACGAAGATATATTGAACTCAATCAATAACAACAACATATTGAGAAATTTTAATGCTGAAGTTTAGCTATCTTCCAAAGATTTTTTACGAAAAGACCTTAACAAATGTGCAGTAGCCTTGTGGTAAGGGTGTTAAGTTTTTACTTGTTCTTTGTGTCATAGCTAGCTCTAGGTAACCATGGATATTTTTTTAATCTTTTAATTATTCAGCTTGCTCCATTGCTTTTATTTAAAGTAGCTAGCAGCTGTCTGCACATCACACAGTGATTATGGGAACAATAAAAGGTCATTAAATTGATACAATAGATCTTGTCAGCTAATATTTTGATAAGAAGATTTGCTAAATTAAACCAAACTCAAATGTAAACAAACTTCAGTCACTCTCCATCACAGTGCTTGCTAGCCTTTGATTTGTCATAAAAAATAAAAGTTTAAAGATGGGAGTTCTGAAAGTACTGGAAATTGCTTGTACAGTTCTGCTTCCATCCTGCTTGTTGGTGACAATTCGTTGGTTGAGGATCTCAGAATTTTAACGTCATTGGAGTTTTTTCTGTGTTCTGAATATTACAGTAGGCACCCTGTTTTGTTGTCGTTATTTGAAGAACACAAAAGTAAGGTATTTAAATCTGTTGATAGCTGTATATATATGCCGCTTACTGTGGCCCTTATGAACTAGTTAGAGATTGATATGCTTTACGAAGAGACGTGTTCTGAATCGCTCCACATCTAAACATAAATTAGAACCTTAATGTACATGGCGCTGCGAGTATTTTAACTCAGACAAGACAGTTATCCTTGAAACGAACTTTTAACTCCTGTTACACACGGAAAAGATCGCATCGACGCTCGTTGTCAACGAATCAAAGTCCACATCGAATCCTCCTGCTGAAACACTGAGAAGCAACACCACCACCTTCACAAGTATATCCTATTTTATTTCATTCGACATTACATATCCACCTTTTGAGTGATTGTGAGTCACAAAAGTCTCGCCAGAGCATATTGTTTTTTACAACCGTTGGCATCCACGCATACGTCCAGTTCCTTCTTCGTCAGACACTGCCATTTTCGATCCTCGCCTGTTTATCCTTGGTCACACCGCCATATTTGCGCTATTCAAGAAATCGCTAGATTGTATCCGCGCTAGTACGTAAACAAACAACTCATTGAAATGGCAGACCAGAGCCCCTGCGCCCCAACAGCACAGCCACCGCAAGGCGCTATGTCGGATGTACCACCGACCGCAATGACACTAATGTTGCAAATGCAGCCACAGCAACTAGCTATGCAAGAACAAATGGCACAAATGATGGCCAACCTGCTACCGGCATCCGCACCACTGCGTGATCAACAGCATCAACGTCCGCGAGTGAAGTTAGAACGCCCAACAATCGAAGCGGATTCGACCGACAACTCATGGATCATTTTTAACGATGCCTGGACCAGATATAAAAGCATGGCCAAATTGAATGACGAAACAGAAATCCGCAACGAACTGCGTTCAGCATGTAGCAGCTCGGTAAATGAGATGTTGTTCAATTTCGTAGGACCGGAAGCCCTCCACAACGCTTCGGAAGAACAATTGCTCGCCTTCATCAAATCAGTCTCCGTCAAATCGGTAATTCCGGAAGTATACAGACAGCAGTTCTTCATGCTCAAACAAAGTGATGGAGAATCAATCACCTGCTTCGTCTCCCGTCTAAAATCGCAAGCCATGCTGTGTGATTTTAAACGTCAATGTAATTGTGCTACCGCACATTGTCTTACTTCCTATTCCGAGGATATGATCAAGTCGCAGGTGATTGCTGGCCTCAGAAACGCCTCACACCAGAGTAAGGTTCTCTCTGAAGTATCTTCATTTCCGACTCTATCAGCCCTTATCGAACGTCTTCTCGTTCTTGAGTCTACCGCGAAGGCTTCTTCCCATTTTCAACCGCCGAGCCTACACGATGCAACTATCGCCCCGATAAAGTCTGCATATCAGAAGTCGAAAGAGACGTATCGAGCACCTCCACCACCGCCACCGCGCAAAGTAGGGGGCGACGATAGCGGGTCTGACAGACGGCAACAATCCAAATGCAGAGGTTGCGGACGTGCCCGACACCAAAATGGGCGCAAGAACTGCCCCGCATATGGGAAGACCTGCAACAGCTGTGGCAAACCCAATCATTTCCATGCCGTTTGCGAGAGCTCCAGCTCAAATGCCATTACGAGCAATCCTATTGATCAACACAAAGACGACGACGTGTCTTTCCTGTCGACGATCAGCTCACCGACGTCACCTTTATGACTAGCCGGAGGGATGCCACACGGTACCTGGAACGGACAAAAAATGATAATGGAGAAACCGGAACCACCACCAATCATCGATGTGCAGATGTCAATCAATACTGAGGCGTACCACAAACTAGGACGCCAACTGAACACTCGGAACATTTATCCATCGTGTCACATCAACGGTGTTGCCGATACCGGTGCCCAAACATGCACAGCTGGACTGAACCTACTGAAAGAGTTACATGCCAGTTCGAAAGCGTTGATCCCAACACGCCAACGCTTAAGAGCAGTCAACAATGATGGGCTTCAAATAAAAGGAGCGATCATTGCCGATATATCCTTTGCCGACAAAGTAACAACTCAGATTATTTACATTTGTGATGGCATCACAGGTCTATACCTTTCACAAACTGCATTGAAACAACTACGACTGATTGATAAGGACTTTCCGAATCAATGCGACAGCAAAATGTATACGACGGTTAACTCTGCAACATCCTGTGACGATGGAGGGCAAACAGCTCCGTGCGGTTGCACAATGCGGACACCTTGTCCGCCCCTACCAGATCGAATACCATTACCTGCTAATTCGGACAATCGTTCAGAACTGGAGAAATGGATCAAGAAATACTTCGCTACAAGTGCTTTCAACACGTGCACGCACCAAACACTGCAGACAATGACTGGTGATCCGCTAAATATTAGTTTCCTACCAGATTGCAAACCAGTAGCCGTCCACAAACCCATTCCTGTGCCACATCACTGGAATGACGCTGTAAAAGCCCAATTGGATGCTGACGTGGCTCTCGGTATTATCGAACCAGTACCAGCTGGTACACCAACAACATGGTGTTCCAGAATGATCACTGTGCCGAAAAAGGATGGAACCCCGAGACGTACCATAGATCTACAAAGCCTTAATGCAGCCACCAGACGTGAGACACATCACACGCCTTCGCCATTCAACATCGTCAGCGTCATACCAACAGACAAAAAGAAAACCATCCTTGACGCGTGGAACGGCTATCATAGCGTCCCCTTATCAAAGGAAGCTCGTGACGCTACCACATATATCATATATCGATATCGATATCGCCGTGCACCACAAGGTTTCCACGCCTCAAATGATGGCTATACTAAACGCTTCGACGATATTACTTCAGGATTTCCCCGAGTGGCACGTAGTGTGGATGATTCGCTACTATGGGTCGATGACATTGCCACATCTTTTTGGCATACAATACAATATATCAAGTTGTGTGGAGACAACGGAATCGTCTTTAACCCTGAAAAATTTCGATTCGCCGAGGACACCGTTGAATTCGCTGGCTTCGATGTCACCATACATGGCTACAAACCGACGCAAAAGTTACTTAAAGCAATAGCTGATTTCCCTTCCCCTACCAACATCACAGGGATACGATCATGGTTTGGTCTGGTGAATCAAGTATCGTTCTCGTTTGCTCAAGCACCAATCATGGCACCGTTTCGAGAGTTGCTCTAACATAACGGCAACTTTTATTGGGATGACACTATCGAACAGTTATTCCAACGTTCGAAAAGGGAAATACTACAAAGCATCCAGGATGGTGTTCGAACGTTCGAAACAAACAGACCGACCTGCCTCTCTACTGACTGGAGTAAAACTGGGTTTGGTTTCACGCTGTCACAGAAACATTGCTCCTGTCCATATTCGGATAACCCCATCTGCGGCGACGGACATTGGAAAGTAGTTTACGCCGGTTCCCGTTTTACGCGCCCGGCGGAGAGCCGATACGCACCTATCGAAGGAGAAGCATCTGCCTTGCTGTTTGCACTTGACAGTTGTAAAATGTTTACTATGGGCTGCCCCGATCTTATCGTTGCCGTCGATCACAAACCGTTGGTGCGAATTTTCAACGACCGCCGGTTGGATGAGATAAAGAACCCACGCTTGCTGAAGATCCGGGAAAAAACACTCATGCACAAATTCCGAGTGATATATATTCCGGGCAAACACAATCAAGGTGCAGATGCAGTATCACGCATACCTGTCACATCAGTTGGGGAAGAATCGCCCTATTTTACAGAGGACATGGACTCCGCGATTGTAGCCTCGGTGCGACACAACTTCGAGCACTCTGCGACCTCTATCAAGTTAGATCGGATAAAGAGAGTAGCTCGTCTGGACATTCATTATCAAGAACTAATCCAAACTATTGAAACAGGTTTCCCGCCCAAGCGTGATGATCTCCCTGATCACCTCAGGGAATATTGGAAAATGCGGGATTCCTTGTATACGTTACGTGATTTAGTTTTCATTGACGGACGTGTACTCATTCCATCTGAGCTTCGACGAGCCATCATTGACGAATTGCATATCGGTCATCCTGGTGTGGGTAGCATGCGAAGCAATGCTAACCAGCGTTTCTTTTGGCCTGGTATGAGTGCGCAGATACAAAATCGTCGTGCGCAATGCCGCCGTTGTAATGAGATCTCTCCGTCAAACCACACGGAACCATCTACACCTGCTACCCAACCAGAATACCCATTCCAACTAACAGTGACTGACATATTTCATATGGCTGGGCGCAAGTACCTGGTGTATGCAGACCGTTTCTCTGGATGGACAGAGGTCGCTTCTATTCATATCGACTCCAAAGAAAAGACCCTTTGCAACATCCTACGTCGTTATTTTGTCAATTTCGGTGTACCAGAAGAATTAACGAGTGACGGTGGTCCACCTTTTGAATCATATGAGGTGAAAACCTTTCTACGTCTATGGGGTGTTAAGCACCGTACCTCTTCAGCGTATTATCCCCAAAGCAATGGCCCTGCTGAAGCAGCCGTCAAGAGCATGAAACGCATCTTGACTGACAACATTAGCCTGAGTGGATCGCTCGATACGGACGAAGTTGCCAAGGCCCGGCTATTGCATCGCAATACTCCGCCACCTGATATTGGGACTTCCCCTGCAGAACTGCTATTCGGTCGACCCATTGCTGATTACTTACCGAATCCCGTAAACTTCCGTAAGGAATGGTTGGATCTTGCAGAATCGCGTGAGAAGGCGATGCTGAAACGATTCGCACATGCAACAAGAGACGAAACATCTTCGCCACTAGCTGAGCTGAAAGAGGGTGAATTTGTGTCGGTGCAAAATCAGCATGGCAACCATCCGCTTAAATGGGACAATACTGGGGTGGTGCACGAAACCCTTCCCAACAGACAATATAGAATCCTGGTGGACGGGAGCAGACGGACTACTCTGCGAAACAGACGATTCCTACGAAAAATACCAGGCGACGTGCGCATTTACGTACCTGATCCATCACCCCCTCTACCATCCAGTAGCCCGACGCTGAATACATCAACACCGGCGATTCCGGCAGTAGCTATTCCACCAGTTCCTCCACCCTCACCCTCACTTGCAGAACGTCCACTTGACATGGGAATCAACACCTCGACCCGTCAACCAACTGATGATCCAATTGCCATTAGGAAAGCCACTCGTACCCGGAAATTGCCAAAAAGATTTTCGGATTACGAAATGAACATTTGAAAAGACATTTTTGTAAAAAAAAAAAAAAAAAAAAAAAGAGCTTGTATATGTATGCCGCTTACGTGTTCTGAATCGCTCCACATCTAAACATAAATTAGAACCTTAATGTACAATAGCATTTTGCGAATGGTAACATCTTTTGAAGCTCTTGATGCTTCAGGTTCTTCGTGCTCTAATAAGTTGGTAAAAAATGAAGCCATTGGTAACTGTAAATAAAATCAAAAGTGGTGTAGCTTACTTTGCATATTCGCTTTGTCGTCAGTGTCATTGGCCAACATTAATACATATTTTCCGGATTGTGGTGACTCAAGGGATAAAATTTAATTTAATTGTATAATCAGTCCAAGAAATCCCACTCCTTCTTTAAGGACATTGAAATTTCTATTTCTAGTTTTACTGTTGACTCAAGTATTACCTTTAAGCCTAATCATTTTGTTCCCATAATTTTTGTGCCTAACGGTACAAAGCGAAAGTTACCGCACATCACAAAAAAAGAAAAATGTCTTGTGTGCCTACCAAAAAAATTTCATTTCAGTCAAAGCTCAGTTTTAGGACTGATAAATGTAGTAACACTTTAATTTTTCTAAAAGTTATTCCATTAATAAATGTTCATAAACCTATTGTGTCAAATCCTTTAACCCTATTCGGTCCGGGGTTTTTCGAACATACTACGACCGGGGGGGGGGGGGGAGGGACTCCGCCCCCCCCTTAATAACTTTTCATAGGGTTGTTCAAATTGAATCAAACTTGCCAAACTTATAGTACGTCATAAAAGGAACAAAATGGCAGCAATAAATTTTTGCTTGCGTCAGCACATTTTCTGTGACGTCATCATACGCTTGAAATGCCACTATCTGCTTAAAATTTAATTACTTTTGTTCCAGACGAATTTTTGCATTCTGTTTGAAGTTTCTGAAAGCTAAATAAAAGTTATTTAACATATTTTCCGGTTTTCAAGTGGATCGCATAAAAAATTGCCAAATATGCCCGAAAATCCGTTTTTTTCCGATTTTCGGGTAAAATCCGACAAAATCGGGAAATCAGATTAATCACGTGTCCATATTATGCAAAATGATTCTTCTTAATAAAACAAAGTTGTGTTGCAAGTTTCAAGTTCTAAGGATAGTCCTAACAGGAGTTATTAAATTTATCCATTATAAGGATTTCATAGAGATTTTTAGGGGTAGTTTTGAGTAAAAGCCTCTGAAAGGTATGGGACCTAAAAATTTGGTATGCAGGTGTCTAATAGATAAATATTGAAACTCAGTAAGTTTCATAGCCATATAACATAGCAATAAGGAGTTATTAAAAAAAACCGTCAGGGGGGGCGGAATCCGCCCCCCCCCCCCCCGGACCGAATAGGGTTAACCATCACACCAAGTTTAGACAGCAATAGTCTCATTTTTGAATCCTCACATACAATTTGTCATCCACCTGTTCCATCCCATGTTGCAACAACAAGCATTGTCACACAACAGATTTCACAATCAACTGTAATTTCAGAAGCTTGTGCAGTTACAAAATTGTCTTTTCCTACACCATCACCTTGTAGTAACATGCCAGTATATAACGGCTTATGTATTGTCCCTGCTAAAATGATAAACCTTCTTTCCAATGGTAAGGTTAATTGGAAAGAAAAATTTACATCTTTTTCCTCTTTTTATGAAGATGATCTTCCTAATGCATTAACCCTATTCCAACTGGGGGGGACCAAATGGTCCCCCCTACCAGTTTTTGTTGCATAACTTTTTATAGGATTATGATATGGCCCTGAAATTTTCTGACTTTTTCTAAAATTTATTTAGCTATATTTTGCCTTAATTTTTTTTGGAAAAAATTATGCTCATCTTCAGCATTCATTCAATTTATTGAGGTTGGCAAAATCCAAAAAGTATACATATTTTTAATTTGGCTGAAATAAATCAATTTCAATACTTTTACTATTGTTTTAAAATATAGAACGGAAAAACATACTCAAATATGACATTTACTCATTTTGGGTACATTTTCATGTCACTAATCCATTGTCATCTGTTATCATGGAAAAAAGACAATAAGTTGATAAAAAAATGAAATATATACTATTATATATCATTGTTTTGCAAATTTTACAGAGATTTTATATATCTACTTAGTTTTTACTGTTAGCGCAGTCAAATAATTATCTTTTTATCAACGTATGTTGATTTTCTGTGAAGGGAAATTTCGTCCTTTTGATCGATGACGATGACGTCATAATATGCGTGACATCGCCAAAATAAATAGTTTTTTGAATTGTTTAAACCACAAATCACAAAACTAAAAAAAAATAGAGCCGTAGCTAATGAAATCAATTCCGTCATTTGATTAAGTCCAAGAGTCCAATTTGACGGGTTTTGATGACGTCATCTTAAAAATAATGATGTCATCATGATTTTTTTTAATCAAATTGATTTTATTTATCAAATACTAACTCCCTACCAAATTTGAAGTAATTAGCCTTACTCAATCAGAAGATACATAGGGGGGACCAAATGGTCCCCCCCCAGCGATTGAGAACCCTTAAAAGCCCAGTTGGAATAGGGTTAATGCATTATGTGGCGAATTAGAACTATGGGAAAGGTACCGGCTAGATTTCAAAGGTACCAGGCCTGAAACAATTGCCCAAACTTTAAAGTCGATTGATTTAAAAGTATTTGTAAATTTAAATGTGGCACTGCGTATCTTAGCCACTATACCTGTCACAACATGTGAGTGTGAGCGCTCTTTTTCATCCATGAGAAAATTAAAAAGCTATACTCGCACAACTATGGTCTCTGACAGACTTAATGGACTTGCTCTCATGTATATACATAATGAAATAGTGCCGGATGTGCATCAAGTCATAAATAAGTTTGCTAAAGACAAAAGACATCTTGAACTTATATAATAAATTTCAAATAAATAATTAGATACAAATAAAATACTTACCTGATGTAATTATTTTACTATACACTTTAACTATATATACTTTTCTACCCCACCCCTGCTACTTCTTTTTCCTTTCTACAGGTTCAGCTTGCTCTGGCTGATAGCACCTGTTCTAGGAGTCTCCTGTCAGGAGCTTTATGGCAACTTTTAACTACCTATTACGTTATTTTATTTCGTTTTATATCACCTCCACACACTTTACCCCCGGGTTTAGCTTGCTCCTGCTAATAGTACCCGGTTTATTGGAGCGCTAACTGACTGTACTTGTCTGGCACACTAAATAATATATAATGTTATTGAATGTTGCCTAGGCAAGCTGATGAGCCCTGATATTGGGCGAAACAGTCTGATAATATATAATTCCTACTGTTGTTTTTATTATCCCCTAACTTTATACAACAAATACATTTTACCAAAATTAACGCAAAAGAGTGGTTTTACACGTTAAAGAGTAAGAGGAGTTTGGACTTTAATTTAGCCTGTTAACGCTTTAGAATGCCGTGAAAAGCAAAGAAACTACGCAAACAGCTGCGCTTTTTTGCTTCGCAAAATTTGTGACTGACATAAAAAAAATTCTATATCCGCCCCTAATCAGTTTTTCCATACTTGGAACCAAAATTACGTCGTATCCACTATTGCTCTGGTCCAAAGTCTCTTGGTAAGAATCATGGTAATTTAATTTATCAAAACTCCAGATATGGTCATTCCAAACCTGGTCGTAAACGATCACTGTCTTTATTGGATGAATTTTTTATTGTCTACGTTTGAAGGTTGGTTTGTTTGTTGATGATATTGTTGATCGTTTAATGTATCTTCTGGTCACATCTCAAGAATATTTACCACTTGGATAAACGTTCTTTATTATGAACTTCTTCTGTTGTTCCCATTTCCTTCTCAAAAAATGGTTCGAAAATACATGCCTAAGCAATTTCGAGAGTATCCCACAACACGTGTTATCATTGATGGTACTAAAGTTTTTATACAAACCCCTTCTTCTATGGTATCACAGTCACATACGTGGTCACAGTATAAATATCATAACACTTGGAAAGCTTTGGTGGGGTTATCCCCCAATGGAAGTATCACATTTGTATCAAATTTATGGGCTGGTCGAGTGAGTGACAACGAAAAAGTCTGGTTACCAGACGTTTAATGGCGGGTAATACAGTTACTTGTGTCTTAACCAGACATTTCAACGTCAACGCCCGTCTAATTAGTTAATAAAAAAAATTGAATTTTGATATCCACAAAAGAAGTTAAGTAGTCTACGTGTGCTGTAAATGGGTATGGAAATCTTCTAGTCGTGAGTTGAGTGAGTTGTGAGTTGTAAGTTCCAAGGCCAGTGAGTTGCTTTTTTTACGGTACCGAATTATTTTTACGGACTTTCAAAATTCAATATGGCTACATCCCCCCCCCCTTCGCTGCTGCCAAGCCACTGATTGTTGGAGGAGGGTCGAGGTCAAATCAATCTGTTAATTATAAGTTCTCTGTTCGAAATGCAGGACAGTGCCCTGTATTACATTTTTAAACACGAGGCAAGAAGCTAAGGTTCGTCCTTTACTGAAAGAGGTAAAGTAAAACATTTTACAACCAGGTTAATCAAATTTTGTATATATTTTAAAGAAATTGCGTTATACAAGTAATAAAAAAAGTTAACCAAAATTAAAAAAGGTAGCTGTTAAAAACTGAGGACACGTGTGTTCAACATAATCTATTCTCAAAAATAATCATATTTACAGTTCTTCTTTCGTACTTGTTTTCGACATGCTCTCCATCGTATAGCGTGTACTCCATTGTAGTGTGTATTCGCTATAACATCTTCCCCTGAAACAGCAAAACAAAAAAGAAGCAACTTGTTCTATACATAACATAAATTTCTAACATAACTACGTGTCTGTCTAAACGTCTGTCGAATTGCTATCTACAGATGTCTTGAAAGTTCATTGGTTAGTGTGTTTTCCATTCTTGTATTGGTCCTCTATATCGTTTTGGATATGTCTTTCTCGACTGCGGTTCTTTCGACGTTCGCTGTGACGCAGAGTTGTTTGTCATGGTTGTTTTAGAAGTAGATTCGGGGCCGCTATTCTCAAGTTCAGGTCTGTGAACGGTAACATGGTGTTCCTCATCATCCTCATCCTCAGTGTCTATTTTTATTGGCACATGTTTGGCAGTATCTGGAATTGGTTTGAAATGAGATATGTTGCGGGTGATCTGGTGTTCCGTTTCCTTATTCACCGCAGTGATCATCGTTCCTTTGATATCAGTAACGTGGTATGGATTCGGATTGAAAGGAGGTGTCACTTTGTTTATCTTTTTCTGTTTCACCAGAACGCGGTCACCGATGTTTAGTTCTTGTTCTTGTGTGTGTCTGTTGTTATCGGCATATTCTTTTGCTTTTTGTTTACTGTCTTGGTCATTTTTGTTTAACTGTAGTTCGATGGAGTCGTCAACGTTGCTAAAAAAGTCGGGAATAGCACATCGTATTTTGCGATTATACATAAGGTCGGCTGGAGGAATATTTGTTGTAGAATGAGGTGTTATACGGTACGCCATCAAGAAGTTCTGCACTTCTTCGACGTACGACTTGTTTTCAATGTGTGCTGTACAGATTATTTTCGTCAAGGGTAACATGAATCTCTCGACCTCGCCATTCGCTTGTGGCCATAGGGGCGTAACCCTCCTATGATATATTCTCCTCTTTTCCATATATCTTTTCACTTCACTGGAACGAAACGGCGGTCCGTTATCGGAAACAAGTGTTTCCGGATTTCCAAAGTGTGCAAAGGTATCGTTACAAATGTTGGTGAAGTTCTTTGCTGTGGTATTGTTTGTGAATGCCACGACAGGATATCTACTCCGCTGATCTATCATTACTAAGGCACACTTATTGTCAGGGAGCGGTCCCAAGTAATCTGCGTTGACTGTTTGCCATATACGAGCTGGTAATTCTGTTGGCTGGATGGGTGGTAGCGTAGATTTCTTGCTGACAGATTGACATGGAATGCAGTTGTTTACTTCATCTGTTACTAGTTTGTCCATGCCGGTGAACCAAACTTTACTTCGCAGAAGGGCTTTTGTTTTTGATAATCCCTGATGACCAACGTGGGCAAGTTTAACTACTGTACGGTGGTATATTCTTGGTAATACAATTCGTTTGTCCTTCAGTATTAGATTCTGTTCTGAATTCAAGGTTAAGGAATCTTTTATTTTGTGGAAGTGTTTTAATAACTTTTTTTCGTCTGATTCTGGAGCTTCTTCCAGATGTCGCCATTTGTTTGTGCTAATGATTAATATCAATTGTTTTAATGCTGGGTCAGCTAGTGTGGCGGTTTTTATATCATTAATATCTAAAGCGTTTGGTGTTGCGTACCACGTGAGAAAATTAACGTGTTTTTCGATGTATTTTGTACCTGTGCCAATAGACGTTGGATTTCGGCTTAGGTAGTCACATATGTTATCTGCAGAACTGACGTAATCTGTTTTAAAGTTGTACCTCTGTAGGCGCAACATCATTCGTTCAATTCGCGGGGGCGGTGTTGATTTGGGATTGTTCAGTATATTTACTAATGCTTTGTTGTCACTAAAAAGTGTGAAGTGCTTTCCGTAGAGGTACAAATTGTTTTTTTCACATGCATAAGTCGCTGCTAAGCATTCCCGTTCTATCTGGGAGTAATTCATTTCCGGTTGCGTAAGTGATCTTGAAGAGTAAGATATCACATCTATGTCATTTTTCTTACAATTTTTTTGAAGTAGGATCGCTGAAATTCCCACTGGGCTTGCATCGCAGAACAAGAGTGTTTCTTTGTTTTCGTCAAAGTATGACAGACACGACTTTTCGGATAATGTTGTTGTCAAAGTTACAAACGCTTCTTGGCATTCTGTATTCCACTCAAATTTTACATCTTTTGGCGTTAAACGTCGGAGAGGATAAGTAATGGTACTGTAGTTCGGAATGAATCTTTTTAAATAATTAATCATCCCCAAAAAGCTTCTTAATGATTTGACGTCTGTAGGTCGGTTGACGTTTAAAAGACCGTTAATTTTTGTCGGACTTGGTCTCATCCCCTCTGCTGAAAACACATAGCCGAAATACTCAAGGTTATGTTGGTCAAACAAGCATTTGTGTAGGTTTAATGTTATTCCCTTATCCGATAGTCTCTTAAACACTTGTGTCAAGATTCTGTCATGTTCTTCTGTCGTTTTTGCGTAAACTAGTATGTCATCGGCAATATTGTCTGCACCGTTTATGTCTGAAAGTATTGATTGGATCGTATGTTGTAGTTCCTCTGAAGCACTATTTGCACCAAATATTAATCGTTTGTGCTGCATAATTTTGTCTTGTGTGCGGAACGCTGTTATATATCTGCAAGACTCGTCTAGTTCTAACTGGTGGAATGCTGCGTTAAGGTCTAGTTTAGTAAAGTGTTTGCTGTCCTTAAGTTTTACAAGTAGGTCGTCAACAGTAGGCGTGGGATAACGTGTTCTTACTATCGCTCTGTTTGCGCATCTCATGTCGAGACATATGCGAATACCGTTATTGCCCTTGGGTACGACAACAATTGGGTTGACCCACGGCGTCGGTTGTCCCTTAACTTCCTCTATAATATCTTGTTGCTGTAATTTTTCTATCTCTGCTTTCACTTTCTGTCTTAGTGCAAATGGGATACGTCGTTCCGCCTGTGTGACCGGTGTCACTTTCTCGTCGATATGTAGTTTGACCTTATAATCCGTAAATTTGCCGATCTTATTGCTAAAAAGCTTCTCTTTGTAAACTTCAATCAACGCACGTAATCTAGTAGGTGGTTGAACTTTTTGGGCATGTTTTGTTTTGCTCACCCTCGTGCTGTTTTTTGTTTCAACGTTAATCTTATATGCTGCATTGTTTGTGTTTCTAGATTTATCTAGTTTCTTTTGAGGAATCACGTCATCCTTCGGCATAATTATTAATTTTAATTCGAGGGCAGTTTTGCGGTTTAAAAGATTTTTGTGGTCAGTGTTAATTACATAAAAATCTTTTGTTGTAAGGCGGTGCTTATTTTGGATAACGAGGTTAATTTTTCCGAGGACTTTTAATTTGGGTTCGTTCGAGCCGTATGTGATCACCTTGGTGGCTGTCTTTTGTAAGCGAAGTTTCCCGCCACAATTTTCGTTCACTTTGTGAAATGTTTTTGTGTTCAAAATATTCAAAGCAGACCGGTATCTATTAAGAATCGTGTGGGTTTGACCCCTTCTACCTTCACTTTTGTATAAAATCTTTCTATAGAATTTACTGACGCATAATCTTTGATCTCACTATTCTTAACGCAAACCGAAACTTTTGACTCATAGTGTGTATTTGAATTAGAACGGACACTAGCAATACAGTTATTGTTGTTGTTGTTAGCATTCCCCGCGGTAGATAACATAAATAGATGTAAACTGTTCACATTTTCAGCACCAGAGTCAGAGGAATCAGAAGTAGCCGTATTGTTGTTCACTAAGCGCCTTCCTCGAGATATCGGACCCCTAGCACTACTTTTGCAGCAACGGGCAAAATGACCGATCTTGTGGCATTTATTACATTCCCTTCGGCCAGACATGCCTGAGAATGTGGGTAGTCGTTCCCACATCTATAACATGTTTTATAGTTATCTTTTCGGCTACTGCTATTCCCTCTGCTCGACAAGTTCTTACCTCTGAGTGTTTCCAGTTTCTTTGTAAGTCGGTTAATTTCTTCCTGTGGATTCATCGAACGCTCTACATCATCGGCTTGTTGATCTGCATCCTCCAAATGTTTTCCATAAATCAACAAGTCTGCTAAACTAATTGCTGTATTCTTAAATGCGTGTTTACGAATTTTGCTGTTATGAGTAGATAACACAATTTGTTGTTTAAGCTCTTTGTCCAAATTTGTTCCAAAGTCACATTTATTCGCCTGCTGTTTCAACCGTATGTAAAACTGATGAATGTTTTCGTCGGGTTGTTGTTTTAGTTTTCTAAATGTATACACTTCATAATCGATGTTTTTCTTAGGTGAAAAATATCCATCAAATATTGTAATGGCGTTTGCAAACGTTTCATCTGTACCTGGTACTAAAAGATTGTCGTATATGTCATACGCCTCTTCACCAATGTAATTAAGCAATAAGGCTAATTTCTGCTTGTCTTCTTCAACGTTCAGAGCGACGCACAAGTTTAAAAAACGTTTCTTATATTTTTCCCATCGAGTTGAGATTGTAGTAAAATCATCCGTATCAAACTTTGGAAAAGTTGGAAGGTTTAAAGTTGAAATAGCCATAGTTTGTAATACACACGAATTACACCAAGATTAATTTCTTCTGATAATGAAGTAAATTTCTGCTGTTGTTTAGGATCTTTCGTTAAAAATATAATTTCTCGTCGCCAATGTTAAAAACTGAGGACACGTGTGTTCAACATAATCTATTCTCAAAAATAATCATATTTACGTACTTGTTTTCGACATGCTCTCCATCGTATAGCGTGTACTCCATTGTAGTGTGTATTCGCTATAACAGTAGCTAGCTATCACAACTTTTGAGTGGGAGTAAAAACTAGTCGAAATTAGCTAAGAGGGTGCCGATAAGCCGCAAACGCCCGCATATATAAGGGCGAGTTCGGGCGACTTTTCGAATTAAATTGGCGGTTGTCGTCCGCCCGCACTTTCCCGAACTCGCCCGGAACATTCCCGAAATGCAATTCCTTGTAACATACCATGCGGACGATATTTGGAAGAAGGCGCTTGAAGATAAAGGAGTTAATAAAGTTTAAGTTATTTATCAAGTAAATCTTATTATAAACTATCAAAAACAGTTCTTAAGAACTTCGCTACCACATAGTAAGTTTTTATAGTTTTTTGAATCATTAGTGTCTGTTTTTCTTTTCTTTTTCGGGCATTGTTCGGGTATATGCGGGCAAATACTTGATTTTTTTTCAAAACGCCGAACTCGCCCGAAAACGCCCGCACTTTTTACGGCGTATGCGGCTTATCGGCACCCTCGTAATTAGCTCAGAATAGCGATGCAGAAATTATGTGCAGAATTTAGCTGTTATGGTTTTGAAGTTATATATGTATGTATATACATAGTTGTGTAAAAACGGAAGCTAGTCATATGTATAAATATATATTAAAAAGGTTAAACAAAAAAATATGTACTAAAAATCTGTATATAGCTAGCTACATAATAATAGCTAGCTACATGAAAAACACTATACAGTTGAACTCATGTAATTCGACTCTTCAGGGGGTCTCACGATTTGGTCGAATTACATGAGTTGTCGAATTATAGGATTTCAACCTTTTTTTCGGCCAAATTTTGAGAAAAATAAAATATGGATGCTTTGCGCAGAAAATATTGTGCATTGGCTGTAAGAAAGGGTACAAGTTTTTTGTTTTAGTTTTGTAAGAATCACTACTTCTAATGTTATTGGCATGGTATTGCCGGGAACATTAAAATGTTCAGCCACATATTTACGCGACCTACCCTTTTCTAGCTCTTTTAACGCATCATATTTAACTTTTAAAGTAACTTCATTGTGCTTTCTTTTAGTTGTCATTTTGTCTTGTTTGTATCATCAGCTGCGCCAGTACTCGAAACAAAAATTTGAAACGTAAACAAACATTAGAATTTCATGATTCGATTTTAGAAAATTTCCAAAGTCGAATTACATGATGAAAAACACGACCAGGGGACCGAAGAATCTGGTCGATTTACATGATTTGTCGAATTATGGGAGGTCGAATTAAAGGAGTTTTGTTGTAAAGGGTTTCATAGTAAATTCTGAAGGGACCGAAGAATTTGGTCGATTTACATGATTTGTCGATTTATGGGAGGTCGATTTACATGAGTTCAACTATATGTAAAAATTTAGGCCAGCTGGCTAGAAAATATCTTTGCGATTTTTTAAAAAAAATAATAAAACTATTTTAAAATATGAGTTTTTATACCCTCCCTGAAAAGTTTGTGTGGTACGATTTCAAGCATAAGAAAGTGCATCATACGATTGACATGCACCAATCCCCTAGCGAATTTAAAACGTTGCTTTTATTCTTCTTCAGCTTCACAAAGAAAAAAAAATGGTACGATTTTTCTATTGATTTCCCAGGGGGGTAAAATTTTGATTTGTGGCGCAAACTCACTTGAGCATGATCTATATTGAATTTAAATTTTGAACTTTGTTCCCTTCCGAATCATGCGATTGACAAAAAAGATTTTCAGCCAATTTAAAAACTCTTAATTTAAGAACTTAAGAGTTTTAATTTTCCCATTTCTGTTCTGTTTCCAAGTAAAATTGTTACATGTCTGACTAATTTTCAATATTTACAGGGGCGGATCCAGTGTACGTCAGCGCCGTCACGCGACTGACATAATTTTTACTAAGAATTGTAAAAAATAATAGGGTACTGTGATCCTGCAGTCCCTGCGACCGTTGACCTTTATTTTACGGACCTTTCTCTTGTGTGACTGAGTTGATGGATACGGCAAAAAGCGACTGACATCCGAAGAATTTTCATGCAATGTGATTGGCTTGCCGGTCGAAATAACGTATTCTGATTGGTTTACAAAAAACTGACGACTTTGACCCATAATTACGGCATTCGAAATGTGACACAGCATGTATTTTTCAATAATCATTGAATTTTTTTGTAACCGATGCCGTGTAATTTGAATTTCGGACCAAACGAAAGCAATTAGGAGGGTTTTTTCGGACCAATCGAAAGCAATCAATGACTTTTCGGACCAAATGAAAGCAATCAAGGGCTTTTTGGACCAAACGAAAGCATGCAAGACTAATAAGTAACCAGGCATGGTGACTCACGACATGTGTGCTGCAATGAGATGCAATAATTTTTTAAATGTGCAAGAAAGATACGTAAAGTTATTACATTAAATCAAGTCTTTATGTCAAAGAGTTGCTTAGCTATAGATATTGGAACATATGTAGCTAGCTAGCTAGCTAGAAAATTCAATGCAGAGTGGGTTATTTTTTAAAGTTGTTGTTGTTGACCAAAAACTTAGAGAGTTCTGCAATTGCTTTATGTTAAGAAGATAATGCTTTATTATTCTTGTTATCTTAAACACTTGTAATATAGCTAATAAAAGCATGCACCACCTAACTTTCATATGAAAAATCCTTTTTATACTTAATTTTTAATTTTCACGAAATAGGCCCAGAGCACACGTAGACTGATAATAACTTCCTGCAGATGTTAATAGCTTACTACTAGGATATATCATCTTAGGAATTTTGATATTAGTACAAGTCTGTGAATTTTTAAAAAAAATTAATAATTCCTAACCAATTAGTCAAAGTGGCAATTTTATGTGGGTAGTATAAAAAAGCATACTTTTCGCTAATGGTAAGAGTCCAATAACTTGCGCAAAAATTAAAACAATGGCTTAAAACTTGATATGGTATAGTTTTAGACCAGATCGATGAAAGAGAGCCCAATATACGTTGACCTATCATTGTAGTTCTTAAGTTTTTTAATTTAGGCATTTTCGGGGACTCCGATAAGGCATTTTTTACAGCATATCTGTTTTAACACAGATACAAGTGCAAAAACCATTAAAAGCAATTTTTCTGGTTGAAATAAGTCAGATAGGAATTGATAAAACTAGTTTAAGCCCAAATTGTTTAACCAGTCTAAAGAAATTGTAAAGTACCGGAATGTTCAAATTAAATTATGTTGGTACAAAGGCTTAATCATGATTACGACTACGGTTTAAGTGATAAAATTTTTGTTTGTCTTTTATTTATTATGTTATCAATTGAATAATATTTGAGCAAACGCATTTTGCAGAATAGGCAGTGACCAACCAAAAGGGTGCATATATGTTTTATTCTGTAGTGCTACATCCAACATGTTGTATAATAATGGAGCTAAACTGCAAGTTTATCTCATGTTAATTGTGGTGACAGAAGTACAGTTCTTTAGCATTGTAGTTAGTATACATTAGGTTTACCTTAGTCATTGAGGATGCAATATAGAGCCTTGCACAGTGGGCGGTGGTTTCTACCTATAGACCTGATCTTAAAGGTTGCCAGGATAGTAGTCTCACTTGCCTGTAAAGGAACTGGACCCTACCCAGGTCTTGATTATTAATGGCTGCATATAAAACCCCAACACCCCACACTGTGCTAGTTCTTCAGATGTACCTTACAGCTTACAGTTACCCACCCTCCCACCCTTTTCTATATATTGATTTTCTTCACCTATTTTTTCTTTATTTTATGTCATCAACACACCTACGAGTGGTGGATGGGAGATACCAATTCAATTTATCACCGTGGTGCAATGGAATCGAATAGAAATCAAACCATCATGGATGTCTCTAATGAAACTAAAGACAACTGCATCACAGCTGTTATGGAAGTACGCAGCACAACACAACCAGACAGTTGCTTCTGCCTCAAGGTTTCCCTGGCATTTCTTTTGGCTCATGTTATGTCAGGGTTTTAGTCCAGAGGTAGAATCAACGAGTCTGTAGGTAGCCTCTAATTTAATTGGTGGGTGTGTTGGGCCTCCTTCGTCAGCCGTTTAGGCAAGTAATGTGTTGATACAAGTCACTGAACACGTACCTGACGCTCAGGGCGTGTATACATGTGTTCACTATATTTGCTGACGCTCATTGAGGTGCGCCTGACGCTCAGGGCATCTCAATCAGTAGCACTTGAATAGAAAACATGTGCCTGACGCTCAGGGCATGTTGATGCTCCTGACGCTCAGGGCATCTCTCATACATCTGACGCTCAGGGTATGAATAAAAACACTAGTAATTAGCATGTGCCTGACGCTCAGGACATGTCGATGCGCCTGACGCTCAGGGCATCTCTCATACACCTGACGCTCAGGGTATGAATAAATCACGAGTATATTGCATGTGCCTGACGCTCAGGACATGTAGTTGTAGATATGTGTACTGTAATCATTACTGGAATAGGAAACATGCGCCTGACGCTCACGGCATGTCGATGCACTTGACGTTCAAGGCATCTCATTCTCTCATACATCTGACGCTCAGGGTATGAATAAAAACACCAGTAATTAGCATGTGCTTGACGCTCAGGACATGCCGATGCACTTGACGCTCAAGGCATCTCAATTCTCTCATACACCTGACGGTCAGGGTATGAGAGAAACACCATTATCTCATGTTTCTGACGCTCAGAGCATGAAGACACCTATAATGCATATCCTGACGCTCAGGATATGCGTTATATATTTGTTCAATTCTCTCATACACCTGACGCTCAGGGTATGAGAGAAAACACCATCGTCTCATGTTTCTGACGCTCAGAGCATGAAGACACCTATAATGCATATCCTGACGCTCAGGATATGCGTTATATATTTGTGCAAGACGAAGCACGAAGGGGGCACCTGCATTCCCACCCATTCCCCAAAAAATTCTATAAATAGTCTATGCATACTGAACGTGTTGTATCTACTCATTCCAATAGAAATACATTGTTTCTATCAGTTTTGTGTTATTATTCTGGAACCCAAAGCAATTAACAGAAGTTAGTTTCGACAATTTACTTATTTCCTGGGATAATTATTTTTCGCTCTTAAATCACTGGAAATTTGTTTGTACAGCTACATGTCCTAGCTACATGTTGGTGACAATACACTGGTTGACGTGCTGCAACATTCCATCATTAGGGTTTTTCCTTTACCCTGAGGTATATATATAGTAAGAATTCTGTTTTACTTTCTTGCTAAGTAAGTCATTTATTTATTCCATCTTACATATGATGACGCCGCTTTGTACAATTAAACTGGTGTAACACAATAGAATTTGTGGGGAATGAAGCTGTTTTTACTTTACTATCAGGCTTGGTTTAGTTTGTTTTGGTAGACTAGTTGCGGTAGCATGGTTAGTACTCTGAACACAGAAAATTTTTGCCACCTTTCGCCAAATACTTTAATTTCCCAGTGGTAAGAAAAATTATGCTGTGTCTCCAGACTGTACAGATACATCAAAAACCAAAAACCAAATTTCCTATTTTCCTAACTGTGGTGCAAAGTGCAAAGTTGAACCTGTATCATCATTAAATGCTAAAAATACTTATGCACAGGCTCATATTCTGTTTTGTCTGCAAGGTGTTGATGAAGGATGTGATGATAATTTTAAAGCCAACCATTTTTGTAATTCTGGTTAAAACAATTCAAAAAAGTAAAAGCAAAACACCTTTTTTTGAATAAGCTTAATGCGCATAAATGTCTTTTTTCTTTCTTTATGTTATATCAATCTATTTTATTTAATTCCCTGCTTCCCCTAGTTAAGCCTACTTTAGCATATAGCAGACTGTTCATGTCTGGAATAGCTAACATTACGTTATTAGGCATTTCCTAGACATGCTGACGAGCCCTGATATTGGGCGAAACAGTCTTAAAATATTTGAATTTAAACTGTTGTTTTTAATTTTCATACACTTTTTTGCAACCCTTTAAAAGATGGTTTGTTATTTTCTTGTCCATTCAAAACTTTAGAGCAAAAAACGTCTCTAACAAAGCTAATAATTTGGACATTATTTAGGCCGTTTATAATGCGTAGAGGCTTAAAATAGCGAAAGTTTCCGGGGGCTGCGTGCCGGACCCGCCATGGGGGACTTACAGCGCCCCCCATGAACCCAAGTTGTTCTGGGCGCAGCAAATTGCTGCGCTTTTTTTTGCTTCGCAAAAAATGTGACTGACATGTTAAAAATGTTGGATCCGCCAATCGTTTATAAAAAAAACACCAGCGGTGGAGGCTACGCGCGCTTGTCCACGGCAAACAAAGTTATATTTCCGGCAATCGTTTTCCGTAAAATGAGGCAACTCACTAACTCGGCAACTTCTCATAACTAGCAACTCACGGAACTCACGACTCGAAGATTACCAATACCCGCTGTAAATCCATAAGCATATATAATATGCTCCTGTAAAGTTTTTCATATATATTTATGCCCTGTTGGTCTAATGGCAATGACACTCATGCAAATGAGAAATCCAGGTTCAAATCCTGGACAGTGCTAGGAAAAACATAATTATCTTGTATCTACAACAACCAGGTAATAATGAGTATATGATAGCTATATATATAGCTAATTGTGAGGATAATTGGTATTCCTCGAATTGTAGGGGGTAGGGTTAAATACATTCATCACTTTCATTTATAGATAGAACACAACAATGCCTATGTACTTGTTTGTCTTGACATGTCTCAAATCATCTTTTCAGAATAAGACTCACTAAAAATTTCGCTTGCAAACCTAGAGGACCTTATGACACTCTCCCTTTATAATACCATAAGTATTGCGATCTTCTTCAGAACATGTAGGGATATTAATAGTGTTCCTATCATTTGTTATGCGACAGAATACAGCATAAACCCGAAGGATAAGGTCAGCTTTTGTGCCAGATGTTTTCTCCTTGTAAACAAACAAAATCTTTTTCAGTTCGGGAACACGCAACGATCCTAAGTCTTTCAAACCATTAACCTTTTTAGTATGAGGTACTAGTGCTTGAAACTGATCCATATTGCACTCAAGTGCAGCTAAAAAAAACAAAAATGTATAAATTTGTTAAGTAATTTGTGCACTTTCCCGCTACAATTTCAAATGGTTCATAATAAACCTCGTTTTCATGTTGCGCTTTCATTTTGAGCCGCCACGGTTAATTGTGAACATGTGATATGGAAAAGAGCTTATTAAGAAAAGAAAAATGTTTTTTTCCAAAAAAAACGAACTTGTGTTTATATATACGTGTATTCTTATTTTTTATAAAACATTTCAAGACATAAAAATTCATTTCTTTGTGTCATTCGCCAAATTAAATCCCCGCTAAAATAAACATTTTTTTGTATTCGCCAAATTAAATCCTCGCCAAATTTTATAAAATTTTTCATTCGCCAAATTAAATCCCCGCCAAATACTCCATTTTGGTCATTCGCCAAATTACATACTCGCCAAAATTTATCCACTTTAGTTACAACTACAGCAGCAACACTACCAACTCCACTCCCAGCTTCTACCGAGCTTCTTCGGTTCCAAAAATCGCTCGTAATGCTACGAGCTGTGTTAGAGATAACGTTTTGAGTCCTTCTGTATAAATAGTTCGATTACCTCAAAGAATTATGGCTACTCAATTCTTCCCGAATAATTCTCCTTACACAATCTTCGCTGACACCAGATGTGTTAGGAGATTCGGCCATGTTGTTCAACTAAGAGAGGTAAGCGTGGCTCTGCGACGAAAGTCGACTTTGGTCTCGGTTTGTTACATTGTGTAGTTACAGGACCAGATTTACCGCTCGGAAAGAGCTCGGATAAAAAAAGTCGTGAGAATGAAAATAATTTTTCTTCCATGAAATATATTTTTCGTATGTTAAATTTCATTTCTTGCATGACAGAAACTTTTTTTCATTCTAAAAGTTTTTTCGTGCATGCAAAAATGTATCACTTTAGCGAAAGAATTTTTTTCTACCATGTAAGAATTTTAAGAAATATTCTAGCTTGTATATGAAAATATGAATTTTGCTACATATAATCAACCATATAGAACCATATATTTTTAGCTCTTGCTTTTGATATTTTTCAACACTCAAACATGCGCAATCATTTTGGTAGCCCTTTTCGGTGATGCTGCGCCATAAACACATAAATTTGACATACGCTTACGCACTTTACACGTCGTTTATTGCGAGGTTCGATTAACAACATGCAAAAGTAGGTAAACAAAGTAAAACTTCCAGGTAAAGGCACCGTTTGATAAAATAGTTCAGATTTAGAACATATATCAGTAAAAAGATGCTAGTAGCAACAACAGTACAAAGGTTTTTAACCACAAATTAGCAAATACTCTAAAGAATGAAGAGGTGTATTTTCCCCTGTTAGTTTTGGATTGGCGACTTAAATTTATTTCCACGATGCAACAAAAAAAGAAGCAACTTGAGTTTTGGAAATATTTAAAAATATTATAATAAAATTTAAAATGGAGTGAATTTTCTTCTTCTGACTGTAGCTAGCTAGAGGTTAGCTAGCTAATGATTCGATTGAAGGATGACAGCAAAAAATATTTTCCACGGTGGCCTCAGGCACCAAAAATTAATTTAGTTAGCTAGCTACATCAAACCAAGGAAAAAACGTAAAAATAACTTTCAAATCATCCATACCTTCGCAACTCACTTTTCTTCTGCTGCATGAAAAGGATACCACAAACATGCCAATACACCTTTACGATAATTCAATTGTACATGCGTTCCTACGGCTCTCCATCGTTTTACAATATCGGAAAAAAGGAGGTAAAAATCGTGTTTTTATGAGAGTTTGTTAGAGACGAAAGCGTGTTTTCTCCAGTTTTTTAACTTCCGTCGTATCAATTTCTTTCAAATTTTCAGGAAACGTTAATAATAATAAGATACAACTTATGTGTACTTTTCATTAAAAACAAAACGCGGCAAGAAAGGTTATCACGAAAAAACGTGTTTTCTCCTTAATAAACTCTTATAAAAGTGTGATGTTTACCTCCTCCGATCGCAAAATAAGCTGCGATGGAGTGTTAGTTTTCCCGAATTATCGTAAAGGTGTATTCAAGCTGATAGTTTGGTACTTTAAAATCTTCTTTTTAATGAAGCGATAAATATAACACGTTTTTGCGCATTATAAACGTTCAAATTAATATAGTGTGCCTTCAAAGAAAAGGTACAAGCTTTCCAACTCGAAATATTAAGAGAAAAAGCATGCCAGCTAAGCCAATTATTATCAGGACTTGGTATAAACTATGTATTTGTGTTAGGACTGTAAAATACACGATAATTCAAATTAGCCGATAGCCGTTTTCTGATTGCTTGAGCGTACTTCCCAGTCTTTCGCTTTCGGCAGACGGAAAATCGGGAAATACGAAAGACGGGGGGGTAGGGGGGTACAAAGCCAACTCATAGGCATTTTTAGCTAACTTTTATTACAGCTGTTCGGTCCAAACTTGTATGTTCTAGTAGACAAAAAAATAACCTACCTTTTCGTGAAAAAATATCAGTCATATTTCCTTGCGCTGATTTTATATGATTTTTTTTCTATCGAAATTTTGAGAATCTCGATAATTCTCTTGGTATACTTCACGTAGCAAACGTGCTCCACAATTTCGCTTCGCTCGCGAAGCTCAATTGCTTCGCAAAAATTATTGAGAAGAATGAAATTAATTGTCCCGTGTATTTCACTATGGGGGTATTTATTTCTTCATCCCATATGGTTTTGTTTCACAAGGTCATTCTGCAACTGGACAGAAGAAAAAGAACGTCATATCCAAGCAAGAAGACCAAAACCACAAGAGGACATGATCAAAAATATGAAGCTCTTTTTGGCTGAATTATGGACATTGACATGCAGTGTTAAGTTTTTATCATTTATGAAATTACTTCAAGTTTTGGTGAAAAAGAGATTTTGTGTTGTCTTTAAAAAAAGATAAAATTTTAACATTTTGAAGAAACCATATTGGTAGGATCAAAATTGGATAAGTTATTAACATTAAACTAGGAAACAAAAAAATGATAAAAATTTAACAAGTGGGTTTCTTTGAAAATGATAAAAAGTGACATAAAATCTTTTTAAGATTTTCTAATCACTTCCCCTTGTTACATAATACTAACAGGATCATATTAGAACACAATTTATGATTTTTGACTTGAAAACAAAAAAGTGATAAAAATATAACAGCCTAAAGTTCAGATTTTGTTAATTTTTATCACAAAATTGCTTGAAAACAAAAAAAGTTAAACACATTCTTGGATATTTCATTTAGAACAAGTCTCATATTTAAAGACACCTAGAAATGTCAAACGTAAACAAATAACGATAAATTCTTAACGAAATAGCTATATACCCTGAAATGTTATGGAACTAATGTGTATGTTAAATTTTTACCAATAGAAGAACTAGTACTGGCAAATCCGCATTCTTTATGCATAATGAAAGCTCAAAGGGCTAAAATTATATTACTACAAAGGAAGACAAACTCTGATAATTTGTAAACAGACACAAAATGATAATATTTTAACAATTGTGAAGTTTTTGTTATTGTTTTATCATTTTACTGTCACAGTAGACCATTTTATCACTTAAATTACTAGTAAGTTGAAACTTCTATCTTAAGAAAAGCAAATAAAACTAAAAATATAATATCAAATAAATGATAAAAAACTAACAACTAGAACGAACCTTCATATTGTCACAAGCAGAAAATGTATCCAAATAGCAAAAAGAACAACAAATATTGTTTAAAAAGTATTAAGTTTGCTAGTAATTTTAGATTCATCCTGTTAAAATTGAATTTAGATGCATATTTTTCAAAAAATAGGGAAACAATATTATTTTATAGACTCTCAACACACACAAAAATGATAATATCTTAACAAAGATGAAGGTTTTATGTTTTTATTTTTGATAATGTAGAAATTCTACAAAGTATATTAACAAACATGATAGAAACATAACTAACAACTAAGAAAATAATATCATAGTGAAAAACCTAGGATTGTTGTTCTGAAAGACATTCTGAGTCTTGAGATTATAGTTGTAAAGAAGGTATATCTTAAAAAGATAAAACTAAAATGGACTATCAAAACTATGTAATCAAAACTATATACTATCAAAACTATATACTATCAAAGCTATATACTATCTAAGCTATATACTATCAAAGCTATATACTATCAAAGCTATATACTATCAAAGCTATATACTATCAAAGCTATATACTATCAGTCAGCCACTGGTAGTCAGCAGCTGACATTGAAAGATCATTCTTTTAAGTGATACAAAGGGATACAATACTTGGGCTGGTAAAACATAAACAATTTTTCTCAACATTTTGTAGAAAATACTACCTTTCTTCTCTGATTTCTTCTCGAGGTAGTTACATTTGAGATATTTTGTGCCTTTATCAATGTAATGATTATAATCATCACGCATACATTCAGAAGCTATGCCACTTTCAACAACATAACATAAATTAAACATTTCGAAGGATTCAGGTGATGAATACAGTGCTACATAGGAACCAGGTTGGACTACATCTATAACACAGTCTGCTCTGATTTCGTTTTCTTCAGTGACATCTTCGTAGCAAAGATCTTCATTTTCAATTTCTTCATCAGAATCAAACTCAGAGCAGTCCTCATCATCACTACAATCATTAAAAACCTTACATTTTCCAGCTTCATACGAACACTTAACAAATGCTCCTTTAAGACATTCCTCACACGAGCAAATGTTGATTTTCGTTTGGATTGAACCATCAGGGGAAAACGAAATCATATGTTTTTCTCTGCAAAACTTAATTGGTAACGGTAGTTTGCCTTCTCTTCGTTCATTAATTTTTTCAGATTCAAGAAGAAAGTAATGTTTTTTGTCATCAGTAAGAAATTTATCACTCAAAAACTTGTAAATATCATCTGCCTTGTTATAACTGAAGTTGGATGTGATAACTTCCCTTCGCAACGGTCCTTTTACCCCAAACCCACTCATTGCATCCACTAAACCCTTTCCATGACCAGAAACATCATAATATACTATTACTGATTTCATTGTTTCTTTAGCTAACAACTGCCATTGCTTAAAAACATATTTGCTTTTATATTGTGTAGCACAGTTATCAGACTTAAAACGAATAACAGAAGGGTCGTCTAGTTCCAAAAGATGATGCACAACTGCTGATGTAAATGCAAAATCATGTTTTATTTCATCAGAAAGGTGGTAAACATACTCGTAAGGAGAGTTTTCGTTGCGAGTATGTTTTACAGTACAATGCAATGAGTACTGTTGCTTGCTAAAATGACATGATTGCGGCTCATATCTGAATTGCTGAGATAAATTCTCAGAGAAATCCATGTGATAAATTTCTCCAATATCATTACATGTTGTAAGTATTCTTGGCCAGTGAAATTGGTCATTGAAGACCTGGTATTTGTGACATGTGTAAGATTTCTTCAGTAAAATCAATCTCCTATAGATCTCCTCAAAAGTTAATGAATGTTCAACTCTTTCCATTTTTTCAGACACTTTCTCTTCAATTTTACCATCTTTATTTGTTTTCGTGTAAGGTTTTTTAGTAACTTCAAATTGGCATACTTTTGTTGATACTTTTGATGTCTCAAATTTTAATGGCATTGGTTTACTATTCTTACAGCTTTTGCATTTCAAAGAAACACAACTCCATTGATAATATCCATTGGCAGCTTTTGCACATTCACATGAATACATAAAAAACTCTGTTATTGATTCAGTTGACCTATCATTGTCTCTCTTAGCTTGGGTCATCAGAGCCTCGAACAACATTCTGGTATTTAAACAAAGTTTGCAGAGACAAAGTGCAATTTCTTTCTCCGTAGCAAATGTGACGAAAAATGGACGCATTGATATTACTGTACCATAAGACACAGTAAGACCTTGACTTGAAAGTTGTTCCATAATTGATCTGACAGTGCAAGTTGCTACCATTCGATTAACAGAGTAATAATAGGTTTGCCCTCGTTTGTTTTTAATCTCTTCAATGACAATATCAGTATGTTTAACTGATCCATACTGTTGAATGTACTTTCGTTTACTAAGCCTGACCATGTTTCTCCCATTTCGCCCATCTGTCGAGTTAATGGAATTTTTTAACCAAGTATCATACACCTTTTGTTTAATCTCACACTGCTCTTTCCTCCCTCTAGTCTCCTGAAACCTGTTGTCTCTCCACCTAGCAACATTCCTCACAAATCTATAGGGCCTAATTTCAAGATTGACTGCAAGCCATTAAACAAAGTTCCTATCCTCTAGGTGATCTCCAAAGGTTTTATTAAGAGTTTCATGTAACATTGGAAACTTTTTGTCTCTATTTAGGGTTTTTAGATGGTTTACGAGGGCGTCAGACACTAACTTTTCAAACATGTTTTCCTTGTTCTGATCTAAAAACCTTGGAAAGGTTTTAACAACACTTTGTATAACCTGACTTTTGATTGGCGAATGGAGTGACTGAATGATCTTCTCTAAATTATTAAATTTTCGTTTTATTTGTTTCTGGTTTTTCCAATATGGAGTTCTATTGTTTATGTCATTTGGTTCATGCGAAATGGAAATATCTATATCCTCATAAAAATCCTGGTCACTTTGTAAGGCGTTGATGGAACACACTGAATTGGGCTTGATGGAACACATTGGTCCATTGTAGTGATAAAAGAAGGAGTAAACTGGTCATCATTAATCTCAAAACAATTTAAACGATGATTGTTAAATAAATCAGCTCTTCTAAATCGTTTGTGACATACATTGTATATTTTTAATTCTAAATGGCCTTTCAGGTGACTTTCAAGGCGACATTTGTACAAAAAATTTTTTGAACATTTATGAAAGACATATACATTTCTGTTTTCTTCCATTACACTTTTTCACATGACGAACAATATTTGACTGATAAGTAAAACTTTTATTACATTGACTACATATATAAACTCCATCCTTACAAACATACTTTTTCTTCTCTTCAACAACTGGTTTACAGCACTTTTTATAATGCCTAGCTAAACTGCATAGGCCAATCAAAAATACTCCTACATCCTAAATTTTTGCAACTGTATTTCTTCTCACTCATTTTTTTGTGAATACTGTGTTTACGTCTAAAAATAAAGCAAATATTTAACACCCAACTGAATTAAAACACATCAAAACACTCTTGGCATTTCTTTACTATTTATCTTTAGAATCTTCTTTTCTCTCTGGCATCTTTGTTTGTGTTGGTAACTATTAACAACAGGTGCAGCAGTGGTACTAAAATTAAACTAGTTGTCAAAAATACTAGAATTTAAAAAACCTTCTGCTAGTCATTCTCTATCAACTAAGTTAATTTAATTGACACAAAACTATGCTTTGTATATGTCAAACATAAGAACTACTACAAACTGTATAAGTTTTAAAACTTTAAACGCAATTTACTCTCAATTTAGAAGGCTTTTCTTAAATGATGATGAGGTTAACCCTTAATAAAACAACTGCAAAATCGAGGTGTTTTTATTGCAAAACTTAACAAAATAGCATTCTAAACTGTGTGCTTTTGTTAAAAAATTATCATTTCTTGAAAATCTGCTCTAAATATTAAATTCCTAACAACAAAATCTCGTATACATTTAAAAGAGTAATTTACTTGCACCCAGAAAACGAGAAGCGATCATCAAAAATGCAATGTTTGATTTTCATTAATACATGTTATTAAATTATCAATATTTTGTCAACGCTCTGATAGATTTTGTAAATATCTATTTTTTTTATAATTCTTATTTGTATGGAAAGATAGTTTAGTTAAAAAGATTCTATAATTAGATCCAGATTTTCACAAATATGATAAAAGCTTAACACAATTCTGTAAGAAAGATATTTTTTAATTTCTTTCCAACGCAGTCTCTTGTAAAGTACAATAGTACCCATCATCTTAGAAATTTTTATTAGACTAAACTAAAAATTGAGTGAGTTATGACAAAATGATTTTTTTTCAAAAATTTTCAATGTCCACAATGAAGCCTCATATTTTTGATCATGTCCAAGAAGTATACCTGAGAGCAGGAGATAAGAAGAAGATGCCTATTAACGGCTCACAACACCGCGGTACAGGGAGAGATTTCAGAAGAATGGCGAATTATCCTTACTTTAGAAGTACTGGAAATTTGCCACCGTTGCCAGAAAATCCTTATAGCAACACTAGTCGAGGTTTGTGGGTTATTTTAATTTTTTTTGCATGACCTGGGTGTCTTTTTTTCAAACTAAAAATACACCTCTTGACATTGTCATTGTACTCATGCGCAGTTCCTTTTACCTACGAGAAGTTGTTTGTCATAGTCCTACTCGGTCTGCTAATCTGCGCTCTGTTTACCTGTACAAAACAATACAAAAACGACACGTTGTTTGCAGAACGGAATAACACACAATACTGACACTGCAATGTGGAAGTGGTTTTGATTAGTTAAGATATTCATGATGCATCCATTTACTGTCAGTCCCGCACTGACGCAAAGTTTTCAGTATTTCAGAAATTTTTCTTCATCCAGTGCAAGATATTTCCTTTTTAATATGTTCAGGTCTCATTTTTCCAAGAATGGAAAGGAGGGGGTTACATGGAAGAAACAGCACTTCTATCACTTCATCAGGTACATATAAATCAGTTCTGTTTTTAAGTTTTGGAGAAGTATGCATAGATACATTTATGTAGATCTTTTTATAACTTTTCATTGCAATGTATGAATCCATCTTTTATCTAGAAATTATAGAGCTTTTTTAAAGGAGAACTATCGACAAAATAATCTACGTACATGTTTTTTTGTAATAAATATGTTCTTTCATATCGCAAAAACAACATGGCATACAAATTTTTACATTTACGCTAGTTTTTTGGTCCAAATTTTGTCCCTAAACATGGTCAATTTGGTCAATGGTGTTATTTTCACATTGTTCAAAGTTTCAATATTGGGCATTTTCTAGTCCCCTTTGGTGGAAAACAAACCAATGTTCAACCATCTTGTGAGATGTTCCTTTCTTTCAATTCTATATTTTCTAACCATGTGATTTTTGGGTTGCATTTGTATTATACCTCCTAGTATTTGTTTGCATCACACATTTGCAAAACACATTGATCGAGACTTGCAGAAATGAAAGGATGCGTATAACAACCATAAGATGCGAACAGAACATCACCAGACACCTCTTCAGCTTTGGATCAGTGGAGGAATTTTTTCACAGCAATTTCAATCGACAGCGATGCAGAAGTTCACGTGAAATAGAGGATTTAATTACAAGGTTTTTACGGAGTAATCGTCTGATAGAACCTAGCGGTGTTACAGCTGTTTTACAAAGATTCCCCTCACCATTGACAGCGGTGAAACTACAACTATTAGAGCGAAGTATTAACACCCAAGCCGATTCAGATCAATATGGAATTGACATATACATAAAAGTAGTGGAATTTGTACGTAATAATCACTGAGACTGAACACATATCTTAAAATTTCATCATCTATTTTTTTCAATTATCATTGAATGTCTTGTACAAGGTTTGGAAGATCATTCGTTTAGTAAGTGTGGAGCCTGGAAAAAATGTTAGCTTAACATATTTGATATGAAAAGAAGTGCAATTTTATTTAATTTCTATTGAGCATTTCTTCAATCGAATCCATATATCTAGAAAATTATTCGACGCGACAATGGATCGTTAGCATTTATCCGATTTAAAGATCTCGTGTGTTTGACGGAAAAAAGGGTTACTTTGCTACAGAAGTGAACATGTAATAAATATTGTTTGTCATATAACAATTAATAAAACCGTAAAAACTGATGACGAATGAGGTTTATTTTCTTCTGTGAATTGACTGTTTCTGAAAATTTCGCGAGGATTTATTTTCGAAGTGAGTGGACTTGAATCTTCAGAATATAAAATCAGGATTTTGATCACCGTTTCGGAAGTTTTTCTTCCATTTTCAAGATTAAAATTGTTTTTGCAAGTGTGCTGTCTTTACTTTTAGGATTTATTTTCGCGAACCAGACAATTTGGGGACATTTTGTTAGTAGTATTTTAAGTTATTTTGGGGATTAGAACCTAGAAACACATGGATAGGGATAGGGATGACTATTGGTTCAATATTAAAAAACTTTCCATTTTTGATTTTTTTTTTTTTTAATTTCGCCAGGACATATTTTTGCGAATGGATCTTCACTGAATTTTTCGCGAAAATTAATCCATGCGAAAACTAAACAACTTAAGGTACTTATTGAACAGTGTTTTGTTTACCTTAGTTACAAACCCTACATTGACCATAATCAATCTTACAGAATATGCGGTGGTCACTTGAGGAAATAAGCAAAAGTACTTTTTCTAATTTTTATGATAATACAAACATTTTGTGCTCAGGATTTTCAGTTTGAAAATTTGTTATTGCTTTATACATTAGGTGTAGTGTCTGGGGTATTGCCTGAAAAATTGGAAAACTGCGATGTTGTTGTGCAGCATGTAGTACATAAAATGTAAGTTTTGGTTTTGCTGAACTGTCTTCCTTTCTATATATGAAATAATAATAAATCTCAAATTTGGTGTTTAGGGGTTGTCGTATAAGAAAAAAAATAGTATCAGAACTTGGGAGTGTTGACGCTGTTGTGGAAAGCAGAAGCAACAATAGATCTCGATACATAGTGATGTGTCCTGTCAGTGGTTGTGACTATCAAGGGCAACACGTTGATAGCCATCTGGTGTCGTTACATCAATGGACAGGATACCATAGACGATTTTTCAAATCTCGTCAAATTCGGATGTTCAATTTCATTATGAAACTTTCCCATCAGGGTCAGCATAAACCATTACCATGTTCTTTACGCGGACGGTACGTTTATATTTCACAGTACTCAGTAGTGAAAACAGTTTATTGTTTAATATGAATACAGCTTTCCATAAACTGATAAAATTACATCATCTCCACAAGAAACAATCCTGTTATGTTTTAAAACATGGGAAAATTAACTTACTGTGGCAACATTCGTATTTTTTTATTCTAGTTATCTCGACCGTTTGGACACCCATTTGAAAAAGACAAATGGAATAGCTACCAAAAAGGTTCCTGTAAATATGCAGAGGGCACGGAAACTCGCGTTGAAACACGCAAAATCCAAGTCAAAACAATTTGATCCTAAGTAGCGACAATAATTTCGAGTTCAAATGAAGTAACAAGACGTTTTTTTCTTTAAGATAAAAGTGAATTGGGTAAAAAACCCCCAAAAAACAGCAAGTTGGAGCGCTCGTTTTAACTTGTTGTTTTTCCTTTTCTTGCGCAATATAATTGCTACACGTTTTTTGTTTTTGTTTTATAAGCATCACCTTTATAAGCATCACTAGGTTCAAGACTTTGAAAAAATAAACAAGTTTTAAGCATCACATCGAGGCTCAATTTTGTAACAAACATTATCAATGAGACTTGAAAACTCGCAATGCTCAGGTTCCTGCAGATTTGACAAAATATACCAATGTAAGTATCATTTGAGCCTCAAATCCAATTTCATAAATATGTTGAAAATAACATGTCAATGGTATTCGTGTCAACTTATCATTTTACATGTAAAATAAAGTTTACTATGAAGATAGAGCATAGATGTTGTATTATGTATTCGAATCTAAATAAAGAAAATAGGGACAAAATTATGGCAAAAGTGTACTTTCATTCTCTGCAACGACGAACGTGTTGCTTGGTGGTATATAGCCAACTGACACAATCAACTCGATAACATACGAAGTTTTTCAGCAGCCTAGTTTGATGAGTGCACCTTCCAAAATTCTAAAGGGCACTGAGCCAATTGATTTTTATTAGTTTCGACCGTGTGTTTATTTGATAAATTGAATCGTAAACTATTATACCTATTAGCGCATAGTAAGAGTGATCCCCGTCGATAAGCAGTTCCACGCGATGGTAAATATATAGTGCGTGCATATCTGCTAAGTACCACATGTTGTTTGGTGGTATATAGCCAACCGAGACACTATGATATCAGTACTTCTGTACTTTAGCAAGTGAACTGGTCAAGAAAGAAAACACTAACACCATTAATAGCGAATTAATAGATAACTTACCTATCAATAATAGTGAAAACTCATTCAAAATACGACACATTGATTACAATGAAGTTATTACTAAGTTCAAAGAATGATTGTTCTACTGTTTTTCATAGTATTCCAGTCAAATATCTGACACCAGTTGTCGATTTTGTCACATCACCACTTGTACATATAATCAACACAAGTATTGATAAAACAGTCTTTCCAGGTGGGTGGAAAGTGGCGAGAATTTGTCCTGTTCCGAAAATTGAAAATTGCAGAATCTGCAATACACACATTGCAGATTATAGACAATTTCCGTGTTACTAGTTTTGTCAAAGGTATACGAACGTGTCGAACACAACCAGGTTACAGTGAGGGAAACTCTACAACAACGCAAAGCTATGAATAAAAGCGAGGTAACCCTGGCTGTTTTAATTGACTACTTGAAAGTATTGATACTGTACATTATAAAACTTTACTTCTCAAATTATATCAAATGAATTTCACAAAAAAACAAAAACTTATTGATAATCCATGACTATCTTTCTGAAAGAAAACAGTTTGTTCAAGTGGATGATAAAACATCAAACTCGCAACCCATGCATTTTGGAGTACCTGAAGGTAGCATTTTAGGTCCAATTCTATTTAACTTGTACGTTATGGATCTATCTCAGAATGTTTCTTCAAATACAACACAATATGCTGACGACACTATATTCAACCAACATTCCAAAGTGAAAAATTTGAAAACATGTGCCAAATCACTTGAGGACGACCTGCACCGTTTATCTGGTCCGTCACCTAACCAGAATCGTCTTTTCAACGATGACAAGGCGAAATTTATGTTATTTTCAACGAACAAAATGAGTTCGTATCGTCATCTTGAATTGAGCAACGATTGCGAAATTATTTATAATGATAATTCAATCGAACGTAACTCAATTTCAGAAATACTGGGAATACACTACTTTGATGAAAATCTAAATTGGAAAAGTCATATTACCAAATTCACACAATCTTCTTATGCAGTAATTCGAGCACTTAAAACAATGGAGACGATTCACTCCGTATCACGTGAGAAGAACCTCGCCGAAACACTCATTCTACTATCCGAACTAAACTACAGTAATGTAGTATTTTGGCAATTACCAAAGTATCTATCAAGTAAACTCCAAGGAGTGCACAATACAGCAGCATCTTATGTTCTTGGAAGATACGCGAAAACAGCAGATCTTGGGTGGTTGCCAGTTATAAAGAACATTGATTTCGCGACTGTTAAGCTGGTACATAAAACCTTGCGTTGCACATTGATACATGGCCAGATTATCTTCCATTACATATGAACACATCCTTGTCCCAATTTGTTATCAACCAATCTTTTTCTTCTTTGGTGATATCAATCCCATCCAACAGCCTTCTTGAATTAACTTCGTACATCAGTTTGTACATTCGGACGCCTCTATTATACATCTTTCCCGACAAAGCTTTATCAACTGATCCCTCTGCTATTACATCACTTTGTATCAACACATCACGCAAGCCAGCACTTGAAAATCGTTTGCTCAGAACATGCATAAACATCATCAGCATGTGAAACATCCCCATCATCAGAATGCAATTGTCGAATTTGCCGTTCTCCTTCCACTTTACTTCAATTGCTTTTGAATATATATATATATTGCCTGGTCAAATACGCAAACGCAAAATACGCAAACGATTGATTTGAGCTTCAGTGAGTCGATGATCTTCAAGGCTCTTTCCATGATCTATTGGAAAATTAGTTAAAAATAATAATAATACAAAATCGACAATGCATTATACAATTATACCATACCACTCAGTACCCCCATACTAGAGTCCATATTAAAGAAAAACAAGTTGATGTCCTATAAAAATAGCATATTCTACATTTACTTCACATTAATGAATCAACCGCTTCCACATCTAACAATAGAGGAACGTAATCGAGTACAACATCTATTTACTATCATAAGTCGCTTATACAATAAGTACAAACCAAATAAGAAAAAGAGCTTTATAAACTATTACTTTACGCTAAAAAAGATATTCCAAGCACTGGGTATGAATGATTATGCGAAAATAATTCCACAATTAAAAACACAATCCAGACAAAAGGAAATAGAAAGAATATGGAACCTAATATCTAAGGATTCTAAATGGGTTAAAGCTCTTCAAAAACAAAGGATCTTTTAGGACACCATCCAAATAATATAACGTTGGTTGATTACTTTTAATGTATCTATCTTTTATTTTATATACATCCACTGACCATATTGGATCAGTAGATCGTTTTCGTCTTTCACCTTTATAAATTTGTCCTTCCAATTCACCAGGCTCATATAGATACCTAACGCTAGCACCAACATCAAGTAATGTTTTATTATCACCTTTGATGGGCTGTGAGAATCCCTGTTTTATTAAAGTATGTTTTATGGCATCTACTGGTTTCATATCAATTAGTCTGTTTTTTTCGTTATTCAAAGCACTAACTACAGTTTGCAATCTACCAACCCATTCTCTGTTACTTTTTGATGGATCTACAAACTCCTTATGGTATTGATAACTAAATAGTCTATCTGCTAATGTTCTATTAAATCGTTCGACAATACCTTGACTTCTATGTTGGCTGGGATCACCACGTTGTATTATTACATTATGCTTGTTCATAAGTTTGGTAACATCACCATAAAACTCTTTTCCAGCATCACAAATCAATGTTTTTGGGAATTTTAGTTCAGTATTAACATATATCCAATTAAAGGCTTCAGTAGTTTCTTTTGAGCTTTTACTAGTTAGTTGCTATGCTGATTTATACCTGCTAGCTACATCAACAACACAGAGAGCATACTTATATGTTTTTCTTTTGTATTTATCATGTGGAAGATACAAGACATCTACCTGGTGTATATCATTAGGTGTAGCATAAATAGAATATGAGGAATTGTGTCTCGGAACATACTTTGGTTCTGGTAGATATATTTGATACAGTGGTTGTTTCAGTAGCCATTTTTCTGCTTCTTCATTAGTTGTACCAGCTTTTTTAGCTAACTTACTTATTGCACTTTTACCTCTCCAGCAGCCACTATCGGAGTAGTAAATCTGATTGAATTTATCATCCATTCTTATAATATAAGCAGTTAAAAAACATACAGCAATTCATGGCAAACACTACATTTTTTCTATACCGTTTTTTAAATTTTGTATTTTATCCATAATTGTTTTTTGATAATTTTCTTCGATAGTCGATTTCATTTTATGGTCACGGTTTCTAATGCCATTAATTACTTCAAGATACACACCCGGGAGTTTGCCAAATACATTTGAATCTATACCGAAACCATCAGTTAATGATTTACTGGATAGTAGTTCGAATTTACCAATAGAAGTGGTCAACCTGTCTAATAGCTCAACAGTTTTAGCAATCTTTTTGTTATACCTTTTAGAATAAAATGTTAATACAGATGATACGGGAGCTGCTACAGTGGCCAGACCTGTCAGAGCAGCCCCAAGAGGTATGCCAACAGCAGTAAAACTACTACCAACACCAGATACTCCTGTTAGTATAGAAACTACAGATGCTGAAGTAGATACATTGCTTAATCTTTTACGTTTTTTTGAATATTTGGCTTGCTTGTTCTCATACTTGTTTTTTAAATTAATTAAGTCTTCAAGATACTTTCTCACGGTGCCAATATGAAATTGATCAGGTGAATTCATTGATGGAGCGGTAGGTAATGTAGGGTATATTTTTTCGGTCTTATATAAAGATATAGATCGACAGAATAAATTACTAATAAAGTTGAACAATATAGATATTGGTAAAATGTCAAAAGAACAAATAGCCGAAAGAAATAATTTGATGGAAAATATTAATAAACTAAAATTAAGAAGGGAAAAAGTGTCCAAAACTATAGTAAGTCTACTAAAAAATGAATATGATAGATTTGAAGATGATGGTAAAATGAGAGTTACATTGAAAGATGCTACCAAATTGTTGTATGCTAAAATTGATTTTTATGATAAAAATATTATGTTCAATCATGAAAATAGTGAAAGGTCATCATTATTAAATAAAAACGGTGGATGGAAAGTGGCTAATTCGTATCGTAAATTATTAGGTAATGGTTTCTTAAGGGACATGGGTTTTGATCCAAATTCAGCTATTATACCTGTTCCGAAAGTAGTGAGAAGAGCGACTACCAAACTGAATGAAGGAGCAGATGCAGCATCAGATAAAATACAATCAGCCAATAGTATAGAAACTGCAGAATTGATCGCAGAAACGTCAAATGTACTTGCTGAATCCATGGAGAATATTGAAAAGGGAACATCTCATATGGATGATAATGAAAAGGAGAGGTACTTACAACTAGCAAATGAAATAAAAACCTATTCCGTGAACAAAGTATTACAATAGTATCGGTTCTGACAGCATTTGGTATGACTATTGGTGTGTTACTAGAAGCATTATTACCAGGAAGTGGAACATCATCATCTGGATCACCTACAGGAGATAAAAAGGGTGCTAGTGGTCAAAGATAAATTAAAGCACTTGCTGGCCTATTAGGTAAATTAACAGGAAAAGCAGCAGCAGCAATACCTGGTATTAAAGGATCAGTAGTCGCATGGTTACTAAATAGAGCAAAAGATGTCATTGGATGGTTATCACAAAATGTATGGGCACTTATTACAGGTATAGGTGTGTTAATTTATACGTATTTCATGACTATGAAGAACAAATAATTATATATTTTCTCCATTATATGTATATAGAATATAAATGGAGATATTAGATGGTGAAGAATTTGATAAAAGCTATAATAATACCACAACATTTGATGAAGATGGTAGAATACACATGGATGAGATGAATAGGGAGGCCATGGAAAGAAATAATTTAATTACACAAATAGATGAAATGCAACAAGAGGGAGATATACAGGATATACAGGATATACAGGAAATGAAGAATAGAATTGCTGCAATAGATAGGGGTAGAGAAAATGAGAAAGTCAAAGTGAGCAAAACAAAAATATAGGCAAAACAGATTAGATCCAAATGGTGATGCAAAATTATACAAAAGGATTAGGATTACAGAAAATGGTATTCTGTTTGACAAAGGAGAAGGTGCGCAAATGTCATTATTAGAAAATGGTAGATGGAGAACACCTACAGATTATGGAAAAGTATTGGGGAAAGAGTTTATGGAAGAAATGGGTTTTGACACATCTATGGATTCAGTAAATGAAACAAAGAATACACTAAGTACACTAAACTAAAAATTAAACAGATTAAAGATATTGAGATTTGCACGTGATAGAATAACTGCCAAGGAAACTATTGAAATGATAGATATCACCAAACAGAATGCAGATCTTTCATATGTAATGATGGAGTTATAGTACCAATACGTGGACTAAAAGGTTTGGATGAACAATCAACAAAAATAAGAGGTCAAATTAAACTGGCTGCAGGAAGAATGATGGATTATAAGGGTAAACTAGCTGATGCAGAAAAAAGGTTAAAAGATTTAAAAAATGATGGTAAATTTACTGATTTTGAAAAACTAGAGAAGAAGAAAGAAATAGAGGCTGAGATACAACAAGCAAAAAACCAAATAGAGGCTGTCAGTGGTCATATCCAAGATCTTAAGGGCAATTATAAGAGTCAAATATTACACATCAAGGATTTAATATCATATTTTTTAGATAAAGATAAACGTACATTAGGTGAAAGAATTAAGGATCTATTCCGTGAGGAGGGTATTACAATAGTATCCGTTTTAACAGCATTTGGTATGACTATTGGTGTGATAGTAGAAACAGTATTTCTGGGAACTAAAAAATCATCAACAACAAACAAAGGAACATCTACAGGAGATAAAAAGAGTTCCAAGGGATGGATAAGAAATAAATTGAAAGCACTTGCAAATCTTTTGGGTAAATTGGCTGGTGAATCAAAAGCATTACCTGGAATTATTGGATCCATAATATCATTTATACTAAATAGAATAAAGGATGTTTTCGGATGGTTGTCTGAGAATGTATGGGCGCTTATTAAAGGCATTGGTATGTTAATCTATGTAAAAGTACCACAAAAGTGAAAATACAGTGGTTATGGTTAATATTACATCTATTTTTTCCTCTACATGGGTTATTTCATCTGTAGGCACTTCTGATTTTGTATTATCAGTAGTCTTCTTTGTGGGTGTAATTGGTGGTTCTTTCTTTTTGGGTGTAATTGGTGGATCTGTTTTCTTCTTTGTGGGTGTAATTGGTGGATCTGTTTTCTTTGGTGGTATAGGATCCGTCTTTTTCTTTTCCGTATTAACTTTAAGATTAGTACCCAAACCAAAACCTGTTTTAGATACTAGGTTTTCATTATTATAATTATTCACTTTACCTATTCTAAGGTTCATATCACTTGGCAACATATACACGTTCTCCCCAACAACATAACCGACTTTACTTCTAGCACATTGTAGTTTATCCTGTAACCTTTTAATGTCTTCTGCTATATCGACATGTCTATTAATAATGTTTTTAAAGTTCTTTAGAAATACTTGTTGGCAATCCAATGCAGGACCTGAATTACCGAGAATACTAGATCTTGTAGAAGTTTGGGATGTTAATAGTAAGTATGAGTATGCTCTAACTGATTCACTTAATTTTTGTACACCAATGGTTGTTAATCCCCTTAAATGTTGTATAATCCATCTAGCAAAACTGTTGGAATCATAATATGCATCACCAGGTGTATTGTTATATTCAGGTCGTTTACTTTGATATGAACTGAAATAGTTTTCATTTCTCCAGGTATTATAATTTTGATCTACACCATATTCTCTACATAAATGCAAATATTTATCCTTTGTGAAAGTATTATTACTAGCAGAAAATTCTTGTTGATATGGTAGATAGACTTCCAATATTTTGAATATACGTCTAATGTGATAATAAACATGGAATCTGTATATGCTTTTGGCTAAAGGATGTTCATCTGAATTCAAATGTTCGGGTGATATTCCACACACGCTTGTCGATAGAAATACTGCAAAATTTAATTGAGTCTGCCATAATCTGAATGGGTTGGATTTCCAATTGTTATACATACCTCTAACCATACCAACCTCATAGTTAGTGAATATGTTTGGAAACTTGCTCTGGAAACTCTCAATATCATTTACATTCTCCGAAACCACTATATTTTGTATGTATAGGTCCTTTGCCTCATAAAACCCGGATACTTTACGATCATATTTATAAATTCTATTCATTATATTATATAACTCAGAAAATGTATATTGTAATAGATGACATTTCGAAAGGTATAGATTTGCAAAAACCTATCGACAATAGAGATAATAGTAAAAGAATAGGTCTAGTTAGAGCGCGTTTAGTTTACACGTTTTACAATGTTGAAGAAGACGAGAAGATGTATCTAACATATGGTAAACAAATTAATGTTAAAAAAGGATTTTATAGTATAATTGATATTGTAAGAAATATCATTAGTACATTAACTGGAAAATCTATAATTGGAGCAGGAATAAAAAAGTTTGATTACTATCTTAGCAACATATTAGGAGTAAAAAATAATAATTACATTGATCTGCTGCTATCTAAAAAATTATTTACTTTCTCTACCGATGCTCTTTCTACAACAGATAACCTCCATAATGGGATTCCGTCCAATACCCTTCATACTGGATACACACCAAAAGATGTTTCATTTGGTGATACAATAATATTCGAGCCGACTAATGTTCAATACAAAACTATGAGAAATGGCATAATAGATTATATTAAAGTTGAGCTACTAGATAATGAAAAAAATATTATAAACAGTAATTTACCTACACCAGTTGTTCTTCATATTGTTTAATTTTTTCTATCAGGTAAACTTTCATATGAACTGACATTTAATGAATACAAGAAAGTAATTAAGAGTGATAAAACCGACGCCACATACACAATTAATAACCTATGTTTGGAGTATGATATAATTGATAATTCAAGATTGGTATCAGATATCAAAACCGAATATATGAGGACGAGTATTTTGTATGATCGAGTTTTAATGTAAAAAAATCTTATTCTTAAAGATAGCGACACAAAATGGAATATGAATATGAACACACCGGCCTAAAAGGTATTCTAATGTTGTTTACAAAAGAGACTGATTGGGCAAGAAACACTGAAAAATTCTACAATCCTAATGTTGCGGTAAATGTTGAAGGAAAATCTAATCAATTATACGCACAGGGGATGAAAAGCTATCATCAATGGGATGAAATCAAAAAACACTTTGGTGCTGGTAGATCAAAGCAGTATGGTTCAGTGCAACATGATTTAAATGTATTTGATATGAGAATGGTAGATTATTATACAGAAAAATTTGGATTGTGGTTGGGTTTCAGATCATCCGATGATAACACACTACATGGAACAGGTAGACGTATGGTAGATACTACAAGCGGTATTACTCTAGAGATTACAAAGACGGCCGGTGCTGGTGGTAACCTGAATTGTTATATCTATCTATTTATGGATGCTCAAATTAACATTTTAGATGGCAGGTTTGTTAATATTATGTATTAAATATATATAATGGACTTTCCAAAATTTCCTCATAGTGCAATGTTTGTTGGTGCAACTGCATGTGGTAAAACTGAATACTTATTAAAACTACTGGAAACTAAATATAAAAATCACTTTGAATACATTGTCATTCTATGTCCAACAGTTTTAGATAATAAGGCGTACCTATCAAGAAAGTGGTTACTCGATGATGAAAGCGTATTTATTGTTTCTGATGTAGAATGTAAATTAAATGAATGGATTAGACTATTTACCAATGTTTTTAAGTGTCATGAAACACTATTTATAATAGATGATTGTTCAGCTGAAGGTGAAATAAATAAAAAACGTGATGCACTATCAGAACTTGCATTCTCTGGTAGACATAGAAATCACTCCCTATGGGTATTAACACAAGAGTATAATTCAGTTTCAAAAGATGTTAGAGAACAAGTTAATGGCTTTGTTTGTTCTTTACAAAAGATAAAGATAGTTTTGAAGATTGTTTAAGAGAGAATGATGTTGTGCAAGATAAGAATGAACGAGACAGATTGAAAAAGGATCCACAAAATAAACCATATTCTAAACTTATACTGAAATGTTACCAACCAACTAGTTATTATTTGTTGTAGTTTGTTAAAATCCTGCTAAAATTTGTTGTAATTTGTTAAAATCCTGCTAAAATTTGTTGGGTGCAAGTGCGACGCTAGTTATACGCTAGTTATAATTTGTTAATTAATAATATAATGATTGAATACGTTAACTTCATTTTGTTATCAGTAATTATTTTTGCAATTATATATCCATGTTATAAGTTGCGTAAGATTTTCTATCTTATAAATATAGTAATGGATTCCAAGATACTTGATCAACTAACTAATTTAGAACAGAATGTTGCCAAAGAATTAAAACCTAAAAGAACCAGAAGAAAGAAGACTGTAAAATCACCACCAATTGAAGAACCAATGAAGGAGAAGTTGATCCTGAAAAAAGGAATAGACTGATTAATTGTGTGCTATCTGGTAACTCTAAACAGCATCTAGGTAAAGAATACACTGAACAACAAATAAGAGAAATGGATAGTGATGGTATTAATAATATGTCTGCAAGGTATGAAGGCTACCTGAGTGGTCAATGACTAAATCATTAGGTAAATCACTAATTAACCTATATTCTAATGTGGCATGTGGAGTATTAGGTGTCAGCAACCAACAAGAATTGAATGATAACTTAGAAAACGATCCATTCCTTAATACAGCTCTACAAAGATTTACATGTGATATGTACTATAAATTTGGTCAATGTTAGCGCCAGTTAGTATAGCCATGATTACAGGTAGACATTATGTAAAAAATTCTAGTACTTATAATCTTTAGGTTCATTAAAAGTTTTATTAAATTCATCGTTATCTAATGGTTCAAAACCTTCTGCCATTTTTTATAATCTATATATATATGACCGAGAAAATATACCCTACATTACCTACCGCTCCGTCAATGAATTCACCTGATCAATTTCATATTGACACCGTGAGAAAGTATCTTGAAGACTTGATTAATTTAAGAAACAAGTATGAAGGCAAGCAAGCCAAATATTCAAAAAAACATGAAAGATTAAGCAATGTATCTACTTCAGCATCTGTAGTTTCTATACTAACAGGAGTATCTGGTGTTGGTAGTAGTTTTACTGCTGTTGGCATACCTCTTGGGGCTGCCCTGACAGGTGTTGCCACTGTAGCAGCTCCCGTATCATCTGTATTAACATTTTATTCCAAAAAGTATAACAAAAAGATTGCTAAAACTGTTGAGCTATTAGACAGGTTGACCACTTCTATTGGTAAATTCGAACTACTATCCAGTAAATCATTAACTGATGGTTTCGGTATAGATTCAAATGTATTTGGCAAACTCCCGGGTGTGTATCTTGAAGTAATTAATGGCATTAGAAACCGTGACCATAAAATGAAATCGACTATCGAAGAAAATTATCAAAAAACAATTATGGATAAAATACAAAATTTAAAAAACGGTATAGAAAAAATGTAGTGTTTGCCATGAATTGCTGTATGTTTTTTAACTGCTTATATTATAAGAATGGATGATAAATTCAATCAGATTTACTACTCCGATAGTGGCTGCTGGAGAGGTAAAAGTGCAATAAGTAAGTTAGCTAAAAAAGCTGGTACAACTAATGAAGAAGCAGAAAAATGGCTACTGAAACAACCACTGTATCAAATATATCTACCAGAACCAAAGTATGTTCCGAGACACAATTCCTCATATTCTATTTATGCTACACCTAATGATATACACCAGGTAGATGTCTTGTATCTTCCACATGATAAATACAAAAGAAAAACATATAAGTATGCTCTCTGTGTTGTTGATGTAGCTAGCAGGTATAAATCAGCATAGCAACTAACTAGTAAAAGCTCAAAAGAAACTACTGAAGCCTTTAATTGGATATATGTTAATACTGAACTAAAATTCCCAAAAACATTGATTTGTGATGCTGGAAAAGAGTTTTATGGTGATGTTACCAAACTTATGAACAAGCATAATGTAATAATACAACGTGGTGATCCCAGCCAACATAGAAGTCAAGGTATTGTCGAACGATTTAATAGAACATTAGCAGATAGACTATTTAGTTATCAATACCATAAGGAGTTTGTAGATCCATCAAAAAGTAACAGAGAATGGGTTGGTAGATTGCAAACTGTAGTTAGTGCTTTGAATAACGAAAAAAACAGACTAATTGATATGAAACCAGTAGATGCCATAAAACATACTTTAATAAAACAGGGATTCTCACAGCCCATCAAAGGTGATAATAAAACATTACTTGATGTTGGTGCTAGCGTTAGGTATCTATATGAGCCTGGTGAATTGGAAGGACAAATTTATAAAGGTGAAAGACGAAAACGATCTACTGATCCAATATGGTCAGTGGATGTATATAAAATAAAAGATAGATACATTAAAAGTAATCAACCAACGTTATATTATTTGGATGGTGTCCTAAGAGATCCTTTGTTTTTGAAGAGCTTTAACCCATTTAGAATCCTTAGATATTAGGTTCCATATTCTTTCTATTTCCTTTTGTCTGGATTGTGTTTTTAATTGTGGAATTATTTTCGCATAATCATTCATACCCAGTGCTTGGAATATCTTTTTTAGCGTAAAGTAATAGTTTATAAAGCTCTTTTTCTTATTTGGTTTGTACTTATTGTATAACCGACTTATGATAGTAAATAGATGTTGTACTCGATTACGTTCCTCTATCGTTAGATGTGGAAGCGGTTGATTCATTAATGTGAAGTAAATGTAGAATATGCTATTTTTATAGGACATCAACTTGTTTTTCTTTAATATGGATTCTAGTATGGGGGTACTGAGTGGTATGGTATAATTGTATAATACATTGTCTGTATTATTAATCTGGTCTCGTAAAGTTTTTATCACATCATCGGATACCACTTGATCTTGCATACATAGGAACTGTTTTAGGATCACAGTGAAATTACCATCCCACTTGTATATGCACTTCTTCCGAAATGTACAACGTTCAAAAGCACTGTATGAAGGTATATAAACTGGAATATCACTAACTACACCACATTTTGGACAAACTAGTGTCGATGCTGTTGTACTATTATTCTTATCCACATCGCAAACCCAATCTATATCATCTTTATCATCCTTATCATCAGTATCACCAAAATAATCATCCATATGATACCCCATATAATTAAGTAAATCCTCATCACCTAATTCCAACATTTCTCTATCTGTAAGTTTATTCACCTATACTATACATACAGGTTATTTCTTTAAGTCTTAAACACATTAGACATCAGATGTAACCGACATCACAGTATTATAGTGTTGAAAGTAAATATTTAAGCCCTATTTATACGTTTTAAAAGAAACATGTTCTGGGCATGCCCAATGTCACAATATCAATGCTCACGTCATATGATAAGTAGTACAGTAAATATGCCCGAGCATGCCCAATGACGTCATTATATTTACAAGTAGTCTGGGATGTGGGGGAATACACAGGCTGAAAAAACATACCCTTCCCGACCCTCTGCAACACCATAAACATATCTCTGTGGAACATCCCAAACAGCAAAAAATAGCACTTTTCACGTAAATGGCTACATATTATTTCCAAAACTCTGAATCCAGTATGTGGGAATTTTTATCATAAAGGGATTGCCCTAGTACCTAGGGCGTGACCCTGTATTTCAAAAAATTCCCAACACCCTTAAACCATTATTTGAGGTTGCGCAGACAGTTTTACATATGACGTCATCATGTGTACAAGTAGTAGATATGAGGAGTGCATAGCAGGTTCTAGCGTTGCTGTAACTGGCCCGGTACACCGTAAAAATATACTCCCCTAAAAGTTTACTCCCCAGTAATAATTTACTAGGAAATAAGTACTCCCCAGTACTTATTTCCCGGGATATTGTTACTCCCTGGAGTATCTATTTACCAGAAAATTATTACTCCCCGCAGGAAATTTTTACTCCCCTATCTTAATAAATAAAAAATGACCATTATTTTGCTGATAAAAAGAATTTATTAAGAGAACTTACAGTGGATTACCGAAAGAGTTAAAAATCCGGTGGGGTGGGTCTGGCTTCTCTTTTTCAGTGGGACCATTAAAATCTATATAAAAGCTTTTATAAGAAGCAAGAGTTGTTTAAAGAAATGTCAATACAAAAAGCTTTCAGAATCAAATGATTTTAATTGTTTCTTATAAATGGTTGGTATATATCAGAGATATCTCTATGTATATATGCAGCTGAACTTGACTTTAGAATAATCATTTCAAGATCATTTGATAATCTATTTTCTCACGATAACTACAACCTTACAACGAAAAACTGTAATAAAATGAATAGGAAATAAATTTAACAAATACAAAAAAGTACAATCGGTTTTGAGTTTAGAAACAAAATGATTATAGCTAACAAATCAGGAGAGAAAAACATTTTCGGAGCTTGAAATCTTATAAAATCTGAAAAACATGAACTGCTTGAGCTTCAAAATTTATAAATGAAATAAATAATAGATTATTAGAGCTTTAAATAATAGAAAAACAAACTTTTGACCTTGAGCTTAAGAACTTATCGGATAAAGTAAATAATAGTATTTTGTTGTAGATAAAATAAACGTTTGAGTTCAAAAAATGTATCAAACAAAGTAAAAATAACTGGAGCTTGACACTCTAGAAAAACATAGAAAAAGAGCTGCTTAAAATTAGAAATCGATAAAACAAAGTATAAAAATTATGAATAAAGGAACCTCGCGCATTCAAATTTGCAATGGAATGTCTTCATGAGAGTTAGTTTTACTGGGAAAGTTAGTTTTTACTGGGAAGAAAGTACTTCTCCATTCATAAAAGAGTGATTTCAAGGGAGTAATAATTTCCGTGTGGGAGTATTAATTTCCTGGGAAATTACCACTTACTGGGGGAGTAATTTTTTTCGGGGAGTAATTATTTACGCTTACACCGGCACCCTCATATCTATAACTACTAGTATGGAAACGTAACTGAGGCAGTTTTGTGGGACCGTTCATGGAGTATGAAAACGTAACTTAGGCAGTTTTGTGGGACCGTTTATGGAGTATGGAAATGTAACTTAGGCAGTTTTGTGGGACCGTTTATGGAGTATGGAAATGTAACTTAGGAAGTTTTTTGAGACCGTTCATGGAGTATGAAAACGTAACTTAGGCAGTTTTTTGAGACCGTTTATGGAGTATGGAAATGTAACTTAGGCAGTTTTGTGGGACCGTTTATGGAGTATGGAAATGTAACTTAGGACGTTTTTTGAGACCGTTCATGGAGTATGAAAACGTAACTTAGGCAGTTTTGTGGGACCGTTTATGGAGTATGGAAATGTAACTTAGGCAGTTTTGTGGGACATGCCATGCATGAAAATGTACCGTAACTAATTTTGTTGAGCCTGTTTAATTTTAATTTGTCCCTGGTGGACGACACAACAGTACAATATTGATGTACGTCAGTACTTTTTTTTTTGTCTCTACAAGATCTTGTGAAATTTTGTCCTGTTTCAACTAAATTTGGGCAGTTTTCTAACGCCATTTAAGAGTATTCGAAATGCAACTTAGGCGGTTTTCTGAGATTATTTAACTATTGTTTATAAGTAGTTTTCTGTGACTTGTCTGCCATACCTAAGAACACAAGAACGTCGGACGCATGCAAATTCGATAAACTTTTGGCGAATTTGTAAAATTACTTTAAGCAAATTTTTAATGAGTAGACACTTTTTGACATCACTCAAGCAAGGTAATGCAATCAACCTTGTGTTGTGCGTGGAACCGGTATTTTGCGTAAAACCATTTTCAGGTAATGAAAATTGCTCTTAAAAAGAAAAGAGAATATAATGGTTGAAAGATATAAATTCCAGTGCCTTTGATTTTTGTATTCCAAAAAAATCTAATAATTATAGGGTAAAAATTCATTATGAATAAAAAATCACAGAAGCAGGGGCAGGGGGCGTCTATTCGGGGCCAAGAGTAAATATGAAGTTGGTGTTGGATGGGAGGGGATAAAAATTGTGACGTTTAGAGTTTCATATCACAAAACGTTTATTTTAAAAAGGTGTAAAACAGGATTTTTAATTTCTTTTTTTCATCAAACTGAGTAGTCAATACATGCGGTTCGCTAGTGTCTAGACTGCACCGTACAAAAAGCAATGTAACTTAGCCAGTTTTATGGGACCAGTTGTAAGTATTAAAATGTAACATAGACAATTTTGTGGCACCTTTTGCAAGTAGGAAAATGTAACAAAGGCCGTTTTGTGGGATCTTTTGCAAGTATGAAAATGTAACTAATGTAAGAACACGTCAAAATACTAATTCAGTCAAATAATTATTTCTTGACAAACTTGAATTGTTACCGCAATTTCAAATAGAATGTTTAATATGGATGAGCGTGTCGTGTGTCAAACATGTGTTTTTCTTTTGTTGTTTTAGCAAACTCATAACATTTTTTAAATTATTTTCCTCGAAAATGTTTAGAATAAACAAAATAAAGCTGTTATTTTATCTCGATGGAGTCCCAAGAATTTTACCATTTTAGGGTCAAAATTTTGAGCTGGGAGGGTGCATGGGTGGAGCTAAATATGGGTTTTACGTAGGGCAAGAAAAGACTTAACTGAATGATTGTCTTGTGATGTGACTTTGTAAACAGCAATAAGCTCAAATTGTAAAGTGTTTTTCCAACTACATCCAGCTACAAGGTCAACTATACATCCAGAAAAAGTAAGGACAATCAATAAATTCTCAAGCATAAGCTCAACAAGACTTCATAAACTTTAAGCGCATATGCAAATTGTTTTCAGGATTTCTTTGCAACCTATTTTGCAGCTTAAACATTTTATCTTTGCATGAAACCAAATACTTGCAAGTTTAAATTTGACCACCAATAACGTTTATACGTTATTTGTGGTGTAATAGCCGAAATTGCTTTATACGTTTGTACTAATTTCGTTTGGCTATTTGAGACCCAAGAACATCGTTTTTAAGAGATGATAATTGGGTAGTGTAGATAAACTTGGCTAGATCAGTGTGGGTGCTATAAAAAAGCAAAATAATTGCATTGATATATTGATATTTAACATTAGAACATTATACTAATAATAACTAGTCGATAAAGCCCGTGGAAAAATCCACTGAGGCAGGATAGAAATGAAAAAGAAGCGTCATTTGAATTTTGATGACGTCAGCAACCCATACACAAATAAAAAATTAGAACCTTGTTTTCGCGTTGCCTCTATTGTGTAGAACTTAAACTGCTGATCCAGAAAATGTATATGATCGTGTGGTTTTTGATGAGCGGTAAATGAGATATAAGGGTTTAAAAATTTTGCTGACGTCAGCAATGGCCCGTCAAAACCCCCCAAAAAATTTTAAAATTTGTATACTTGTTGCCTTCATCGTATAGATCTTGAGACGCTGATCAAGAAAATGTATAGGATCATGCACTTTTGACAAACGGTTGCAGAGATATTAGGGTTTAAAGGTATTGTGATGACGTCATCCATTCCGAAACGGATTCGGGGACCCAGGTTTGGGAAACTTACCCAAATTGGTCCCAGGTGGTCCCTAGTTACCCATGCGGTGAAAAATCACTGACGTCACCACCTCGTTTCCAAGTTATTTGGACTCAAAGTTTTAAGTGCACTGTAATCGCTTCATTAATTTAATATAGGATATTGACGTTAAAGTAGTGTTATTGACGTCGCGTCGTAACGTCATAACATTTAACATTTGAGACATACTTTTTCGGCAACTTCAAAAGAAAATTTCGGCGACTTCAAAAGAAAATGAACACATCCACTATGACCGTCACATACATTTCGTATTATTATATACTAGTCGATAAGGCCCGTGGAAGAATCCACTCAGGCAAAAAGCCATTAAAAAAATAAGTTGCTTTAAATGTTTCGCTGACGTAAGCAATGCATATAAAAAAAATGTTCTTAAAATCTTACACAAAATGTGAAATGTCAAATCTTACACAAAATAAAAACAGAACAGCTTCCAAGGTGTAAAATCTAGTTGATAAAAAGTTACAACAACGACACTCACAACATTGACACTCACAACACCAATACTCACAAAACCGACAGTAAGAACACCAACAGTCACAACACGGATAATAACAATGTCAGAAATAACGCATCTCAAATATGTACATCTTATAAGTGATTATGTTGAAAACCCTCAGTATTTTATTCTGAAATGTCAAAAAGTTGGCCTGCAAGAATTCTGAACCTAAATGTCAAAAAATCAAAAGCAAAGAATAAACTTGAATTATAAAAAGATCATTATTTTGGAAACATTGTATACGGTTCGTAAACAAAAGTTTACACAAAATGTAAAACAGATTGGTTTTTAAGAAACACATCTAAATCAACAAAAATAATTTCATTCAGCATGTCGTATATTGCCATTACCCATCAATCTTCCACAAAAAGGTTATGAAACATCAAAATTTAGAAAAATCAGTCATTTCAGTGCATACAGTCATCGCCCATTACATTACAAAATCAGAAACAAAACAATAATAAATAACTTAACACACACACTTTAAATTCTATAAAATTCATTCCACTTGTCATATTGTATGTGGTCCCCCTTGTAAAGTGCACAGGTAATGTGAAAAAAGTTATAGATGAATTCCAGCGTGACGTCATTTGTTTACTTTTTAGCGGTAAGCTCCTTGGCTCTGGCTTTTGCGTGGCAGGAAAAAAGATGCTAGGATTTGGTGAAGAAAGGTCTTTTACTGTGGATTTCTTTTAACGGGGACATCGTTGGGGTTATAAACTATTATCGAGTGTAGGTTGATGCCTTCTGATTTATTTGAATTCATTAAAAGTCATAAGAATGCCTTTGTTTGAAAAAATGAACTGATAATTACTTTGCTTCACCTAGCACCCCAATCTTTTTCCCTGCCACGCAAATGCCAAAGCCGAAAGAGCTTACCACTGAAAATGTAAACAACGGAATTCATCTATACTCTATGGGCATAAAAATGCATCCTACTATCCTGCAAAAGTTCAAGTCTTTGAAAGATTTTGTAGGTAGCTAGGTAGCTTGTTACATCATAATTCGTGCTCATAAAAGAAGAGAAATTTGGAAACTATAGTAGTTAGCTATAGATAATTAAAAAAGAGGAATAACAACAGAAGTCATAGGTTAGAGCTAGCCATGGGATGGGGAGGTGGACTTGGAGGCTAACATTAGCTAGCTAACAGTAGCTAAGACACCCAGTTAAATATACTTAAACTGGGAACACTTAGCTAAAACTAAAGCTAGCTATTTATGCTTAGTAAAACACATATAAAGAGAAGCAATACAGTTCAACAAACCAAAGTTTTCCGTTTGTTAGTCAGCTAAACAGCTTTATGTAGCATTTTGAATTTTAGGACAATACATTAGTTACGCGCCAGTGCATCATGAATTATGCAAAAAAACGTAAACAAATATGGCTACATACGCGGTAAAATATAAAACTGAGGCTTTTCCTGGAAAATGCGAGTCTGCTTGCTCCAGCGACATAAAAACCAAACAAACGTCTAAAAATATCAAAGTTCTTACTATTTGTGACTTCAAATCCACTTCAAACTCTAGCCTTTGTTTTCTACTTCTAACTTTACTTCACATCTAGCTCCACTTCTCACTTCACTTTTCTACTTCTTCACTTGGTCTCTTTTCTTTTTAAATATATAGCTATGCTTTTTTGAACCACTTTTTTTCTTTTTTTTCAAGGTAAAGGGATCGTTCTTCTGTGCTTTTTTTTGGTGGCCTTTATTTTCTACCTCTAACTTTACTTTACTTCTAGCTCCACGTAGCTTCACTTCTCACTTCCAACTTCACTTTTCTACTTCTTCACTTGGACTTTTTTCTTTTTAAATATGCTTTTTTGAACCACTTATTTTACTTTTTTCAAGATCGTTCTTTTGTGGGTTTTTTTGGTGGCTAGAGGACACCATTTTTCAAAAGTTAGCCGTTAAATTTATTTCAGCAAATCAAATTGAGTCATTTTCATCACGTGATGTAAACAAAGTAAACCCGCTAGCAAAATGGACATAATTTTTTCGGCAACTTCAAAGAAAATTTCGGCGACATAAAAGGAAAATGACGATATCCACCATGACCGTCACATACACTCCGTATTATTATAAGAGATAATTGTTTTTACGAAAACTTTTACAACCAAAAAAAAAACTTTTAAACTGGAATTTTTAAAAAAGGGATTTAGCAAAAATTCCACGCAGACTAACAAACCAATAAATTGTGCTCTATAACGGCTATTGCCCCTTTTCAACTTCTACGATAATTTTCTTTTTTTTGCTATAATCTCATTGACCAGTTTGTTTTTTACTAATTTTTCGCCACATTTTTTGAAGTAGAGGGTAGTGTCTGATAGTTTCGCACACTTCTTGTTTCGTCGGGTTTCGCAACTCATCTTTGGGGAGCGCCGGCAAAAAAGTAAAGGCTTTTTTGAGCTGTCGTGTCTCCTCAGCAGTCCATAAAGTCCATTGTTTTGCAACCTAGAAAAGGAACGACTTATGTTTATATTTCACAGAAGTTTTAAAATAATTTCCTAAAACCAGAAAAGTGAAATGTTATCTAGGTTTGCTTGCTGTTTCAATTCATTTTTAGTCCTCTATATATACAAATTCTAATTTTAAATTGAACCAGTCTCTATATTAATGATACCCAGATTCTGCCCATCACACGAGGTGATATCAAGCGATCCTACGACGGGCTAAAATCCGAAGGCTCGTGGATTCTTCCACGTGCTAAAGACTAGTAAGAGATTAATAAAGGTATTAATAAAGGAAACCAAAATAATAAGTATTGCGTCTTTATTTTTCTTCGTAGGCATATTTATTAACTAATATATTTATCATGATTCTTAATTTGAGCTATGGTTTTGCGAATAAAGGCTTAAATTACGTGGTCCACAGTGTAAGAGTTAGACTTAGTTTCCATTAGACGATTAACTATAGCAGCGTCTTAGCAAGCATGTCGGATAGGGGTTTTGTTTCCATTTAAAATGTGAAAGTGACATAACATGTATCGGATAGCTCTTAAAGGGGCTGCGGAACGGCTGTTGGTTCTCGACTTTAGTGACTTACACGAAAGTCGAGCTGATGGCGGCGAAAAAGTTTACTAGTAGTAAGAACCATATAGCTCCCATATCAACCCTAATATCATAGAAATAATGCAAAATAGGATTGTTAGAAACAGAATAAGGTCTTGAGTGCTTTCTGCTTGCACAATTTAATCAATAACCAGTGTTTACCTATCTTATAAATGTGTCTTTGGGATGAAGAATTCTAAACTTCTGTAAATACAGCTGTTCTTCAATTTTTTTAAACAGTAATGCAAAATTATCGCACTTAAAGTCGTTCGATACAATAGAGGTGAATTTAAAATCATATTTGAGGCAGTTTTTGCCTTCTTAAAGCAATCAAAAACAACATTTTAAGTGAACTTCTTCCCTCCTGCTGCCTTTGTTTCTTCATCAAAACAAACTGGCTGTTTCTCCGGCATGTATGTAATTTACAGACCTTTGTAATATACTTTTCGAAAAAATTATTGGAAAAGCGAGCAAAGTGCGCTGGTCTGTTCATTGCAAAACGGCGTTTGCCGGATTTTTAATATGTGCGCGGGATTTACTGAATGTGAGCATTTTAACCAGTTCGTAGCCCCTTTAAGACGATATTTTTTAAAGGGAAACAGGTGAATAAACGTTTAGGCATGCTTGAACATAATAAAAGTAATGAAAACTTGTTCAGTTTTGTTTTTTGCTCAAAATGGCGAGTAACGTTGATTTGAGTAAGCAAATTGTTATACTTCAAAATGTTTGGAATTCAACATGTAATATGTTCAGCTCGATGATTTCATTTTTAACTGAAAGACACAAACGCAAAAGAGAAATTATTTTGAAGGTGTTGGTTGCTGATTCAAATAAAATAGGAAACAAAAAGAAAAAGGAACGAAAACCATCTGGTACTCAAACACGTGTTTTTTGACAATAGTATCCATGGTGGAGAACATTAACGAAACTCATCATCATAGTGCTCATACTAATAGAAGACGTCTAATGGAAACAGCACTTACCGTATTAAAACGAACAAGAAAACCGTCCGGTTTGATCACACATTCCTATTGTACACATACTTTATACTTAAATATTGTATTGATTATGTTTATATATCTTGTATCTATGGCAACGTTCTTGTTTATATAGAAAATAACACCAGAGTAAAAAATCGCTCCCCAAGGTTACAATAATTTAAACTGGGCGAGCAATCTGAATAAATAGAATAAGATTATAAACGCATATTTTATTTTTTATTTATTTTATTTTATCTTTTTTATATATTTTGGTTATTTTTTACTGTAAATAATAAGAAAGAGAACATTGATTTCCATGTGAGATGAATTGATATTGCTCAACTAGAAAATTTTTTTTTAGAATTGGGGGAGCAATTAATGGCTCAGCTAGTTTCGTATTTCTCAGAATTGGGCGAGCCTTTGCGTGAGCAAGAGCAATTGCTCTCCCCTTATTGATAGGCCTGGTGTATGACACCTGAAACGTCGTAACATGTTGTTTTAATTAAGTATTAACATAAAATATTGTCAAACGAATTTCTAATGTCTCATGTAAAAACAACAAGAACTGAAGCGGTTTGAACACTCACACAACACTATGATGATAAATATAAAATATACAATGATAAAATTTGGTATAAAATATTAAGGCACAAACTTAGAGAAAGAGATGATGATAAATTGAATCATACTAGCCGGGGTACCCGGCGTCGCATGGCCACAAGTAAAACCGTTACCCAGCATTTAAAAACCCTGTGGCGCAATAAATAAGAACGGTAAATTGTGCCACACATTCAGGTGGAGCACTCTAGTGCAGGTATATATATGTCGGTGAAAGTTCAAAAATGAATGTTACTCCAGGCAGCGCGACATTGTTTACCTTAGTACAGGTAAACAATGTTGCGCATTCATGTAGGTGTAATACCTTTTTCCAAAAAAAAACTTTATCGCAACTTAGATTTAACAGAAACACAGGAAACAGCCCATCGTTAACACCGGACTGAGCACTTAGTACAGGTAAACCGTGTTGCACATGTGTTTTTGCTTAATACCCTTTTAGCACAGTTTACAACCCGCTGTTACCCCGTCATAGCAAAAAAGATTAGTAAACGTTAACAAATTAATTATGACACATGATACACTCTGTTAAAACGCTGGGTTAAGCCACACGTAACTGTGTAACCCGACGTTGAACACCAGAATTTTATTTTTCGGAGAATGTTCCCAGTGAAAATTCAAAAGAAATGTTACTCCAAGCTGAGTGCTTAGTACAGGTAAACAATGTGGCATATCCATATAGGTGTAATAGCCTTTTCTGAAAAAAAATGTTATTGCAACTTCGGTTAAACAGAAACAAAGGAAACAGCTGTTGTTAACACTGGACCGAGCGCTTAGTACAGGTAAACCGTGTCGTACATTTTTTTTAAAAAAATTTATCGCGACTTCGGTTAAAAAAAAGTCACGAAACCGTCTGCCGTTATCCTGTTCAGTTAAAAAAATACTCAGCAATTTTATTTTGCAGCATACGTTTTCTTAACAGTAATAAAAGTGGTAGCTGCCTAACTGCATTTATTTAGCATAAGAATTGTGTTGCAGCCAAACAATGCATTTGGCTTCTTTCACTTTTTATCCAGAGGTAGCTAAGGAGAGCTAGATAAACACAACTTCAACATAAAAATAAATAATATTGGCTAGGTTAAAAAGCTGTTATACCAAACTGAATAATAAGTAAGGGTAGCTAGCTAGCTGGCTGTAGCTAGAATGATCCTAAAAAATCTTCGTTCCTAGCCAAAAATCCTAAAAATGGTACGTTTAAGATTTGTACATGGCTAAAAAACGTGACAATATATTTATTTTAACATGTTAGAACATATAGATAACAAATATCACAAAATAAAAAGCTTTTAGAAGACAAAAAAGGTCAAACAGACCTTCAAACCCAGCACTGGCCACGTCCACTTTCAACACCAAAATGGCCTGAGATATGGCTAGAGAGCACACAACTCGAGTCAATTTCAAACATTATAAGATTGTCAACATACAGTAAGTCAAAACAATCATTTCAAGACAATGAACACTCTCATTTGATGCGAGATTTCTCGAAATTCGAATAGAATATACATCTACTGGTTTGCATTAGTTTGGGTATATACCTATATAAAGCTACACGATAATAAGAAAACAAAAAAACGCTGCTATACGCAAAAAAAAAAATACATAAACAAAAACATTTGGTCAATATAGCGCGCTATTTGTGGTGGCTTTGATTTTGATACTATTCGCGCCCCTTTCAACTTTTCGTTACCACCATGACAGAACGCAGCCCATACCAAATCACACATTTCTACGAATGTGTGAAATTAATAGAAACTGTTTCCATTAAACAAAAATATCGTATTGTTTTTGAGACGCGACGCTTCGCTCAATCGTCTATTGGAAACTAAGTCTTAAACGATGTTGAGTTCCATATGTGTATTTGAGTGTTTAAGTTTATATTTAGATATATTATATTTATGTTTGTATATTCTTTAGATTTGAAACGTTGTTATATCGATTGAATTATTGTGCCATTCGCCAAAACAAAAACTATACACGTTTTTTACAAACCTTGTGAGATATTTCATGTTTGGCTTTCAAAAACGTTTGCTTTTTCTTAAGGATTGTTATAAGGCTTTAATGATGTTATTGTATTATTGTTTTTTCTTTTTTAATATTTTAGGAGAACGATTTTTATTTTTACTCAGTAAAATAAGAACTTAGCTACACATATAAAATGTTATTATTTTTATCTCGGAAATCACTTTTTCATGTAGTAGCTTTTATTTTTACCATGGATGGCTTTCTATCAGTATATTCAACAACTGTGCTGTTTAGGTTATCCTCTAGTAAAATATATTTAGACCAAATATGTTAGGACCAAATTACTTCCCCATCCCCACTCTTGGACATTCTAAATTTTGTTAGATCGTTTTGCATAGAAGTTAATTTCATCGATTAAACAGCTAAGGTCGCATTTTTTTTAATCAGAATTTTAGTCCACCCAAGATACGACTAAGATAAATAGTTTACAAAAAAAAACTTGTGAAAACTGTTATGAAAGTTTAAACCCATAGCCTTTAAAAAATCAGGTCTTTGATTTCAATTTTGAGATAAAAGTACAAGATAAAAAATACAACAACAGCATTTAATCAATTTTGTAGTAACATATACCTTTTTAGCTGGCGCATCATGTTCTATATCATGTTCCACAAATCTTGGCAGACACTCTTCATGATCTTCAGGCTCCAAATTTTCTTCATCAATTACATTTCTCTCTATAAAGTAAAAGTTCAATTCACACTACAAAACGAGTTCTTACAAAACGTCTTATAATAAACCACCCTTGAATTTTTACGAATGTTAAAAATGTTGAATGTGTCAAATTTGTCAAATTTGTGAAGGAGAGACGTTGGATTCTGGAGTGCAAAAATAGAATACCGAAAAGTTAAGCCCATTTTAAGCTGCTAGAATCCTGTTTTTTTGGAAAATGACAGTTTTTTGGCCATTTGTTTAAACATCGTGATGGGTAGGGTTTATTATAGAACTATCAACGCAACAGTCCACGAAGGTCCGGGAAATAGAGAAAATAGGCCATGCTGACGTCAGCAACAATATGCACATTTTAAGAGTTTGAATTTAAGTCCTAAGTCTGCTGTAAACATTGACAAGTTCAAATTATTACTTGTGGGGCAAACTATGAAATTTGAACACAATTCCAATAATTTTCTGAACAGGATTGTAGACTCCAAATAATTGCCATATTTTAGACACATCTTATTTGGAAACAATTATCTTCTTACTTGCATTGCAACATTTAGCTAAACAAATTTGGTAACTGATGTATAACAACATAATATTTTTAAATTTTATTTCTGTATCTAACGATTCAAAAAGATCTTAAAAGTTTATTTTTACTGCATCCTTTTTACACTCAAATTGGCTGATTTCGTTATGAAAAAAAGACCGTACAAAAATGTTATTTTCCACATTTACAAATGATAAAAATTTTTTATTACTTCCGCACAGTAAAAGATTATACAGTTATATTAAAAACTAACTAAAGCACAGAAGAGACAGCATACATAGGCAGAAGGACCCAGTTCCAGTTTTACCAAAAGAACACTTTTGGTATGGGCCTTTTTTGACAGTAGGTACAAGCGTTTTTTTAAAAGTACACTTTATTATAAGAATATCGAGGCTGAAAATAGGTTGAAAATAAAGAAAGAATATCTGAAGAATATACCCACCCTCAACGTTTTCAGATATCAAACTTGTACCTATATTTTTTCTGCTAAAATTTTTTCTGCCAATCTTGCTTTAACAAACCAAAAAATATACATACGTTGTATTTGGCTTTCTGTAAATTCAGATCGCCTCTTTCTTTCTCGTCTTCCCAAATCGTCGATCTTTTTGTTTTTTAAACTGCTCCCATCGTCAACGGCCGTCAAAACCTTGGCCATTTTTGTCAGCTCTATTGTTGAATTTTCCTGAGAAAAAAATAAAATTTCAAAATTTGAAACATTAACAGCATTAAGGACTAAGTAGCGCATTAGTAATTTTCTTTTTGCGCCTGTTCGAGAGCGAGTATTTGAAATCAAAATCGAAAAGAGAGAATATTTGCTGACAGAGCAATACTATAAAAACAAATCTTAAAAAATTGCGTTCGCTTCATACCCCATGTCTACCGCAGAAACTTCAGAAAGTACAATAACTTGAATAAAAGAGACTGAAAATAAATAAAAAATAAAGTTTGTTGTTTATTTCATTCAAGCTGGGAAAATAATTTCAATTTGTTAAAGCAGGCTTACACGTTGCGGATAGATATCATTCCAGAAAGAAGTCATCCTGGTATATAATATGTACCGGCAAATAAGTCAGATAAGATCAAATAAGCCTAATATAATATCAAGTGTAAGTGTAAAATGTAAACAAATTACCTTTTAATGTCGCCATTTCGAAAATTATTCTGAAACGATATCTATCCGCAACATGTCTTAATTTCACTCAAAAATCGGTAATAAAATAGACAACAGTATACAATAGACACATGCATTTATAGCATATCTGATTTCTTAATTGTATTTGTTTCGTTCAACAATAGATTAGAAAAAGGGGCACAAGTTGTTGTCTACTATAGTTTATATTTTCTGTTTTTGTTTTTACTTGTGAGTCAAAAGAATGTGTTTTGTGTGGAATATCATTTAGCTCATAAGCTCAGCGACAAAGTGGAATTAGTTCTACTTTTAGCGACGTTGTTTCTCTCTCGAACAGCAAATAGTCAATGATATTTGAGTATTTTCACATAACTTATAGGTAAAAACTATTATATAAAATATTTAACAATTAATGACAAAAATGTTTTAGAAACATAATTGGTGAAATTGGCGGAAGTTTATTAATTTTAGCGCCAACTATTCTCTTTAGTATATTCAAAAAGGCGAATACCTTTCTGTACCAAGCAAAGTGCGTATCCTTGGTATGTCCCATATGGTTTGTGACCCATGTCAGCTCCGCGTTGTTCATGTCCAACAGTTGCAAAAGGGTTGAAACGTACTTTCTAGTACGGGTAGGCGTTATTAACTTTGGCTTTTGCAAGCCGTCAACCTCTTTTGTTACTGCTTGCAACGTATCCCATCCTCTTATTGGCTGATCGCCACTTGTGGCCAGCACATAGTCGTTTCCCTCTTTAATTCCTGCCAGCTCTCTGTGTTTTATTAACTCGTCAACACCTTTTCACCACTTCGGGAGTAAATAGAATTGGTACTAACGCAAATTTACCATTTTGTTTCTTTTTGCCCTCCACGTAACACACCAGTAATCGCTCGGCAAGTTTGATCTCAATGGGATCTGTTAGCTGGATGATATCTTCGGATTTTTTCCAACTACCATCTTTGATGCCATTCCAATCATCTAACTTCAATTTGGAAGTTTCCCCACCTCGCCTAGCATTGTATGTAATTGATCTGGCCAAGCATAACCTGTTAAGAGAGCGATAATCCTTAGCGTCGGCTTTGTTGCTTTGAAATCTTTCTCTTGTTAATGCCGTTGATGCAGTAATCTTTGAGCTTTAAGATATCATCAGATAGTGGCAGTTCTTCAGGCTTATTTCTGTTTTTATTAGAGTTAACAGCCCTTGCATTGTTTGCATAGAGCTGCCAATCACTAGCATAGAGTTCCAGAAATCGCCTGAACACTTCCACCTCGCCAGAAGTTTCCTTCAATGCCTGACAACGTGCTGCGGAACATAGACCTTTAAGCCTAAAACCAGTTACCAGGAACACGTCTGGTAGAGAAATATCACGAGGACCTTTGTAGCCTAAAATAAAGAACTACCACTTTGTAGGGCGACCATTTTTTTTGTTATCAGTAACAAGATACAAAATCAAATAGATTTGATTTTGTATCTTGTTACCGGGAACAAAATTAATGTTACGAGTAACAAAAAAATGTTGGTAGCAACAAAAAGCTACACTGGCGACCCAAGTTAACGTTCTTAGGCCATGGTAATTAACATAAATTTGTTACTATCGCCCGAAAATATTGTTTCGTGTCCCCGTGGCTTAAAACGCAAGTTAGCATAAACAAATATGGCGGATGTCAACCGTCATTTTTGCTGATGTTGGTGAATTTAAAATTATGATAACGCAACGAGTTGCTGAGATAATATCAAGATAGTTATTTTCACTAATAGTACTAGCTGAAAGCAGAGAAGGACGAAAATGAATGGGAATGGCGATTCCATCGGAAATTCAAGACCTGCAACTGCAGCAGACGAAGTGATGGGCCTAGGCCTACCATCGACATCAACGGAAGTTCCGTGTGTAAAGTGCAGAAAATTAGTCCGTACGGCGAGAGGTGCTCTACAACATCAGAGACAATGTAAAGTAATTGTGTCAAGAGTCGATCCTCTGCCTGCAGAAGAAGAGGTTCCTATGCATGAAAATTCTAACAACAATGCAACAGAAGTAACTCCTGAACAGTTTTACTGGGGTGAAGTGAAGGGAAGTGATTTTACAAAACTGATTGATTCCTGCTATGAAAAAATCGTTTTCTGGTGGAAAAATCTTTTCATGCTTCCAAGTGGAGGCACTGGCAAAGACTTCACCCGAGAAATAACTAGATTGCTTAATGCTTGGGTAGAAGATAGCCCGCTGGGATCGATATCAATGAAGGCGATTCACATCATGCCAGCCCTTTTACTCCAAAAACCAAGCAAAACCTCCAAAACCAGAGACCATGTAAAAGCTCTGGAAAGAAGACTGCGTTTATGGCATAGAGGGGAGATTGATGCGTTGGTGAATGAGGCAGAAACACTACAATCAAGACTGCCAAAAATTATGGAGAAGAAAACCATTGAAACAATCTCAAAACAGTTTAAGGAGAAAATGGAAAGAGGTGATGTGCATGGCGCAATCAAATTGCTTACAAACAATATGGGTGGAGGAGTGCTTCCATTAGACGATGCGACAATTGTAACACTGAAGGAGAAGCATCCCAAAGGACAAAATACTAATGATTACAATCTACTGCATGGCCCTGTTCAACACATCAATCCGATAGTATTTGATGCTATTGATGAGCAAATGGTACTAAAATCTGCATTGGCAACACAGGGTGGTTCAGGTCCTTCTGGTTTTGATGCTGATGGATGGAGAAGGCCGCTGACATCGAAAATATATGGAGAGTGTGGCAAGGATTTACGATCGTCCATTGCAAATGTCACAAAGAAACTTTGCACCCAACAAATAAATGATCAATCGTTGCAGGGTTTTCTAGCTGCAAGGTTAGTGCCACTTGACAAGCAACCAGGAGTCCGGCCCATTGGGGTCGGGGAAGTGCTAAGGCGGATCTGTGGAAAGTTGGTTATGTAAATTGTTAAAGGAGATGTTATCATATCGGGGAGCAGGGTGCAGATGTGTTCTGGTCAAAAAGGAGGAAATGAGGCTGCAATCCATTCGATGAGGAAAGCATTTGAAAGTGAAGGAGCTGAGGCGGTGATACTAGTAGATGCCGCTAATGCTTTCAATAACATTAATCGGAAAGCTCTTCTTCACAATGTGCAAATATTGTGTCCAGAGTTCTCAAATTATGTCGTCAATTGTTATCGTGTGCCTGCCAGATTGTTTGTCATTGCTGGAATTGAACTCCGCTCTAATGAAGGGACCACTCAAGGAGACCCAATTGGCATGGCAGTTTATGCTATGGGAATTACACCACTCCTTAACATCATGTTGTCAACAATTGCTGATGTTCCAGATCAAATGGCAGCATTTGCGGATGATATTACATCAACAGGAAAATTGCGATCATTGAAGCAATGGTGGACAAATATTACAACAATCGGTCCACACTTTGGATACTTTCCCCAGCCTATGAAATCATGGCTAATTGTAAAAGAGGAACACTTTGATCTTGCCAAAACAGTGTTTGAAGGCACAAATATACAAATATACAAAGATGGTGAGAGACATCTTGGCGCCGTTATTGGAAGTAAAACAGTCAAAGATCAATACTGCAAAAAGATGGTCAAAAACTGGTCTGATGAATACTTCATTCGAACGATACCTCAAATGGAAGATTACCTCCAACCAATTGAAGATATTTTGAGACATCAATTTATTCCAGCCATCACTGGTGGGAAAGTCATAAACGACACAGAAAGAGATCTTCTGTCCCTCCCACCTCGGATGGGCGGACTTGGTCTTAAAAATGTCTGTGAAATTGCACCGATCGAGCACGAGAATTCAAAGCAGTTTACATTTAAACTTCAGAATCAGATACTTGGCACCACTGAAAATGGGGAAATAAAATCAATTGCAATGATTAAAAGTGAGAAGAAAGCTAGTTTAGGGGGTCCTTCCATACACACTTTTCCAAAAAACACGGTCAAACTCTCACAAAAAATATCATACACAAAAACGCTTGTGACGTCACAGCTGTTCATCACAAAAACATGCCGTGTTTATCCATGCATATCATCACAAGTCCTTATAATGCCATGTTTATTGATGTATATCAAAGAATGCTGCAAATGAGTAAAAATAGTATCTAGCGCACATCAAGGTAAATTCCCCCCCCCCCCCGCACACACATCCGCTAATAATCATCAAAAATCAACGCATGCGCAGTAAGATGTGACAAACTATGCGCAAGTGGAGCAAGGGAAATTCCCCTACTCAAAACTCAGCAATCTTCGGACAAATGTGTATATAAGAAAGGAGATGAGTTGGTTTAGGAATGCAATCAGCAAACTATATAGCACCGTGTCGGCACCAGTGGCAGCAACTCGCGACGCTCTTGCCGATCGATTACGGAGTGTGCGGGATACCGTTGCCTTCTACTATAACAAGGCAAAGGAACAAATTTCGGGAGGGACAACGCTTCACGACGAGATCGAACAGGAGGCAAGGGAAGACTACACGGAGGACATCCAGGAGGATGATATCCACATGCTGGAAGACGGAAATAGGATCAAGGCATGGCGGCTCAACAAGGATTTGAACCAACCTCTAAAGGACGCTATTATGCAAAAAATTACCCCACACATAGAAATGCGCGTTAAGGTTGTGTATAGCTTCAGCTGTGATATTTACAAGGGTGGGGGTGATGTGTCTATTTACAGCAAAACTAAGTCAAGCATAGCGGAAATCGAAGCGTTCATTGAAGAATGCGAGATGAAGCGCCTCGATTTGGAGGATGGTGAGTTCTGGACTAAGGCTTATTTACCACCTGCTAGGACCACCGAGACCCCAGGAGCATACGAGGGTAAGATCATCCTTGACCATGTACAGATCAAGGTGATAAGCACGCGTGAACCTCTTCTGGGATGCGGTCCTCTCCCAGATTGGCTGCGAAACAAGAGGGGCATCTACGCCATGGATGGGAAAAAAGAACGAACAGACAACTTATGCTTCTGGAGATGCTTAGCTGTGAGAGAGAGGGCCAACGTAGTACGGGGAACAGAACGTTTAACAAAAACAGCTCTCACTTTAGCTCGAAATTACTACGAGGACCCTAAACTTAAGCGTAAGGACGTGCGCCCCACAAGGCTGGTGGATCTTGAGGGAGTTGCCAAACAATTCAAAATAAACATCAGGGTCTTTGAACCTAAGACAAACTCTGGGAAGGCACCATGGCGACTCGTCTATGGGCAAAAGCAGTACAAGAAAGGCTTAGGCCTTCTAAATCTTGGTATGCTGGACGGGCACTGTTTCTACATCAAGGATTTAGACGTACTAGCCCAACATAAATGGGAATGTGAGGTATGCAAACAACTGTTTACCAAAAGCAGCCACCTATCAAGGCATAAGAAGAATGAATGCGAGGGCGTCAAGACGACGATTATCTGCAAGGGCGGGAAGGTGAAACGTATGCCGAGCAAGGCGGAGAAGTTCTTTTACGATGAGGGTTTTAGCTACGATGCATCAAAATGGGTGGAATACATGGCAAAGCAAACCGGAAGGCATATTCATCATGCCTTATGTGGTCATGGCGGTGAGCGCGTTATCTGTGAGGGTAAAAAGGAGTGGAAAGTTGATGGCAACGAGCCTATCACAAAGACCGTCTATGAATACAACGGTTGCAAATGGCACGGGTGTCCCTGTCAGCCTGAGAGAACCGACGCGGACAAGGCTCGGTACGGTGCAACCCTGTCTAAGGAAAGGATGATACGGGAACAGGGATACAACCTCGTCACAGCTTGGGAATGTGAGAAACCACCCAAAATCAAGAGGTACTTTACGAAAAAATTCAGGCCATATCCTCACTACCTGGTATTTGATTTCGAGGCCCTCCTAGCACCTTTAAACTACCAGCAAACATCTGATTTAACATACCTCTTGAGACATGTTCCTGTAAGTGTTGGTATTGCCGATAGCTTGAATAACCACCCGACGTTCATTGAGCACGAGAATCCCAAGGTCTTGGTTAAACAGTTTGTGGAGCAGCTGGAAAAGAGGCATGAGAGACATTCTCTCTACTTCTTTCACAATGAGTGAAAGAAGTAGAGAGAATGTACCCCAAGCCTGACGATTTCGACATGCTCTCCAAAAAAGGCCGGGAGTTGTGGAATGAGTGGGTAAATCAGGTAGCTGTAATTGGGTTAAACAGCGGCAAGTACGACATCAACCTGATCAAGCGGTATTTTGTCGAAGAGATCGCGCAGGGCGATAAGATCAGGGTGGCTAAGAAAGACAACGACTATATGTTCCTCACCACCTCAAGGTTTAAATTTATAGACATTAAAAATTTCCTTGCTCCCGGGCTGAGCTATGCCGGTTGGTGCAAATCGTTGGAATGTAAGCTCCAAAAACTCATGTTTCCGTATGAGTGGCTAACGAGCCACGACAAGCTGAACCATGTTGGACCTGTCGCGCACGAGAACTTCTATAGCCGGCTAGGCGGGAAAAACACGCTATCTCCTGAAGAGTACGGGACATTCTGCGCTGAGTTTTACAAACGAGGCTGCGTCACCATGATGGACTGGTTTCGCGAGTACAATCTAGCCGACGTGGAACCTTTCATTGAAGCCGTGGATAAAACGAGGCTGCAGTATTACGCCGACGAGATTGATATTTTGAAGAATGCGGTCAGTATCCCAGGTGCATCAATGCGGTACGTGTTGAACAAATCCCTACGGTTGAACCCCAAGCTAGAGCTATACGCTCCGGGAGACCCATGCAGGCACAGGTGCAAGGACTCTTGATACACCAAGACTTGTAAGACCTGTAAGGAGGTACGGAAAGCGTGTGAAAAATGTACGAGGAATGACGCCTACGAGCTCTTGCGGACGGGGATGGTTGGTGGCCCCGCGATCGTATTCTGTAGGTACCATGAACGAGACGTGACAGGTATCAGATCTCACATTTACAAGGAGCCACACGAATGTAAGACTATTCTAGGGTATGACGCAAATATGCTATACCCGAGTACCCTGATGCAAGACTTTCCTTGTGGGAAGGAACAGCTGATCAAGGTGGCTACACCGACATCGGAACACAATATCGAGCTACTAACGCGAGGTGTGCTAGATGGATCGTTGTTTGGGTTTGCGCAGGTCGATATCAAGGTGCCTGAAAATCTGCGTGAAAAGTTTAGTGAAATGGCCCCGCTGTTTGTCGTCAAGGAGATACCTGACGATCAAATCCCTGAGCATATGCACGAGTACCTGAAAACTACGGGGCGCAAGCGTGTTCCAGGTACGCGTAAGCCTCTGGGGTTGCTAAAGGCTGAAAAGATCTTACTGTATACCCCCGTGCTAAAATGGTACCTTGACCATGGGCTGAAAGTGACTGCCTTTTACCAGTTTCTCAAGTATGCTAGAGGTAGGCCCTTTGAATGGTTCCCAGAAGAAATTGCCAATGCAAGACGCCAAGCCGATAAGGACCCCGATAAACGTATTGCGGGGGATACAGCAAAGTTAAAAGGGAACAGCTTCTATGGCAAAATGATTGAGGACCTAGCAAGACACGCAGATACTACGTTTACGAGGGATGAAAAGGCTGTTGATGCGGCCCTCCGAAGCCCGTACCTCGAGGACCTTGAAGAGATCGGAGATGCGTATGAGCTTAGAAAAGGCAAACACAAGTGTAGTATCGATAGGGCCTACCAATGCGGTATTGCAGTGTACCAACTAGCCAAGCTTCGGATGTTGGAATTTTACTATGATTTTCTCGACAAGTACGTGGATCGTCGAGACTTTGAATATATTTACATGGACACTGACAGTGCCTATTTTGCCATCTCTGGGGAAGAGTTGAGGGATGTCGTTCGCCCCGAACTGCTTGACACTTACAACAAAGACGTGAAAAACTGGCTCGTCACTGATAAGTACTCAAGTCGAACGGGAGGATTATGCAAAGCGGAATTCGTAGGGTTTCGGATGATTGCCCTGACGTCCAAGTGCTATTTCATTGAAGGTAAAGAAGGTACAAAATTTTCATGTAAGGGCATGTCGAAGAAACAAAATGCTCTGACCTGGAGTAGGTACCTGAGTGCGCTGGGGGGTGGTATGGACAGGGCTAAAAACGTAGGCTTTAGGGTACATGAGTAGGGTATGATCACGTACGAACAGAACAAACTCGGCCTCTCGGCGTTTTATGACAAAAGAGTCGTGCACGATGACGGGGTACATACCTCCCCGCTTGTTTTTTAATTACTAAATGGAAGTGTGTTTGTATATCGCTGTAATTTTACCGTATGTGATAAAACTACTATTCTATCTAAAATTTCAACGTACAATAAAGAGAATGTCAGATCTTGCACAAGTATTCGACACAGCCGCAGAAAATTTCGAACATGTCGAAAAGCCCACGGATCAACGCCAAGCTTTAAAAGAGGCCCTCCATAAAGGGAAGGGGCATCTTTTACCCAAAAAATGTACCGAAAGCTTTATTGACATCGAAAAGGTACATGCCGAGTACGTTCAACGTGAGCTTCAAGAGAAAGGAGAGAAGACGGCCAAGGCGTTGACTACTCATGTGGTTAACCTGTATGCGAACATGATTGGAAATTTCGTGGACATTGACAATGTTGACGATCTCCGAAAATATATAGAAGAAGACCCGATAATTAGGGACGCCATGACGGACCTCGGGATCCTCGTGTACTGCACAATTGGGAGGTGTTTAGCGCCTATCTTGGTGGTGGGGCATACAGCTAGACATATGAGCAAAAAAGAGGATGAGGCGGAGAGTAAGGAGAAAGAGCCTTGAAGATCAGGGCCTACATTGAAATTTCTTATAAGCCATAAGACTTATAACAAATGACTGAAGAACAGAAACAAGAAGAGAGAGTCCTCACAAAGCCGGTAAAGCATCCGGGAAGGGTTGCGCAGGGTCACAAGTTGGCAGCACTGATGAAGAATAGGAAGGACCAACTTAGGCAACAAGAGGGTACTGTAGAACCTGCAGTCAAAACCTCTTCTGGGACCAATTCCGTACAGTCAGTCTACATGTACGTTGTAGGGACGCTGGCCGTGCTTGTGATAGGGGTAGGGGTTTGGTACAAATTTGGCAGGGGCAAAAATGGTGGAGAATCTCACAAGCCCACCCCTGAGCCTCAGCAAAAGGATAAAACTCTTGAAATTTTCAAAATGCATTAAATAAATGAGTAAAGAAACACCAAGCAATGTAACCCCGAAGGAGAAGGAGATCCTGGATATGCTATATGAAACCGTTGTAGACCGTAGTTTTACCTTCGCTTATGCCCTTGGGGGCAAGAAATATTTGGGGATAACGAGACCCTCTGCCAAAATGGACATGAATGACGTCCTCAAGATGACAGCCTATTTCGCAGCGGGCCGGGCGTCTCGTGAAATGGCTGTCTCCAAGGGATGGATTCCCGCGAGTATTGTGCCCAAACCTCCGAAGTAATAAATGGAGGTAAATCCCGAGAAAATTGATAAGGAGATTAAACAGGTCCAGCAAGATAAAAATTACCTACGCCTATACACCCTGATGTCCCACGACATTATACCTCGGTACATTGAACTGTTGAAAACACCAATCAAGATATCCTTCTTTTACCCCGGGCCTTGCCCTGTCTCTCAGGAAAAGGTCCGGCTTGCCGAGAGATATCGCAAGGTACTGCGGTACCTGGATGGTAAGATAGTGTTTGATCCTCTCCCCCTCGTATAAAAGACCACATAATGCCCCGTCTGTACGGGGTCTCTTGTAAGCAACCCTGGAGGTGTGTGGGTGTGTGTTGAATGCCTTTCCACTATCCCGAAAATAGATAAGAAAAAAGGGTTTTAATAAAAATGCTAGATGTGGTACTTGAACCCCATACGGAAATCTTGGACCTGCTTGAAAATGAATATAAAAAACATTTCTACAACATAGTCGTTTTGTGCCCTACTATACGGTGGAATACCACCTATCTTGAGAGAGCCTCGCTCTTCAAGGACGATCACGTGTTTCTGATAGACCCCAAGAATCAACTCTTTGAATGGATACAAAAATTGTCCTCGTTGCTGGCAGCTGAAGAGACGTTATTCGTGGTGGATGACATGATATCTGACGAAAGCCTCGACAAGCGGAGACAATCCCTACTTGAGCTTGCCATCAGTGGTAGGCATCGAAAGCATAGCTTATGGCTCTTAACGCAGTCTTATACAGCTCTCCCCAAGAACCTTTGAAGGCAGAAGAAGCAACTATTTGTCTGGTATCCTCATGAAAGATGATAGACGAAGAAACGAATATGATTTCAGACTGGGATGATATAAAGGCTGAGTTGAAAAAATCCAAGCACGCATGCCTGTACGTAAGGTTGGAGCACCCTAAGGCTTGGGAAATCCTCGAGTGACCATACAAAGAATCCAATTGTATCCTATAAGGGAAAAGATGTCATTACAAATTTCGTCGCAACTTACGTTTAATGCAGGAGCCATCGAGACCCTGTCCGACAATCAATATCAACCTATGTTCAAACGTGCCAATATTGGTAGGTTTTTGGGCATTGAAAAGATTTCGGAGTCATATCGGGATATTCCTACCCTTGCGCGTCATGAGATGGGGTTAGAACCAACCCCCAGAGGGAGACCAAAATAGCCATGATGTATTTGTGACATTAGACGATGCCCTAGAGATCATCCGCCGCTCCAGGAAACCCAAGGCTGTGGGGCTAATTAAATGGCTTGCTCGAGCAGGTGTCAAAAAATTACAAGATGAACTTGAGAAGCAGTGTCATGCCCTCGAGGACAGGAATATTGACGTCGCCATTCTCGAGGATGATTTAGACCACAGGGATAGCCAGCTCATGGTGCTGGGGGATGAGCTTGCAGTGCTCCAGGAACAAGTAGAAACACTTCAGCAACGTACCGTGCCTTACCTTGAAGACCCTCAAAAGGATAACGGCATGGTTGCGATCCAGAAGAACAACAACGACCCCTTTCCATACCTCGCCATCTGTGGCCAGCAGGGGTATGGGCACAAAAAATACAGAACAAACTTGTTGACCACCCCAGCGGTGAGATTGTTGTACTAGCAGAGACCTCGAATGGCAACGTACACTACAACTGGCTCAGGGAGCGTGGATGTATCGAGGTAAACCCCGAGCGTGTGAGACATTTCAGGCTTGGTGAACACTACACACATGAACGTCTCCTAGAGCTCGGGGAATGATATGTCGTAAGCAGGCGCTAATTTTACTACTCTTGTGGGTAGTAAAATTACCACATCATATAGCAGAAAGGGCCCCAATAGGGGAGGGACTCTAAACCCCTCCCCTATGGAATATCATATTGACCCGTTTGGCCGTATACTAAAAGCCAGTGAAATATCAAAACATGGAAACATATGTACAAAAAAATCAATTTACAAGGGATTACAATATCCATGTACCCGTACTACGCTGTTGCATCAGGACAGCGTCAGTGACTGGTTATTGTCCTACCTGCCTGAAAAATTTTAGTTTTAGAGATGGATTATACCACAAGGGGTTTGAGTATACAACTGATAAGGAGCTTTTAGACAGGTTAGTGTCAGGGAAAAAAGCATGGGGAACATTTGCAAGAAAAAAAAAAGACAAAGGGTTGGAGAAGGATATAAAGCGCCTAGGGCTCCATATTGTTCAAAGGGCCAGGAACAACCATGGCGTGCTATGCTATCAGGTCATCAAGGATAAGGACTTTAAGCTATCGGATTTGGCTGATATCACAACAATAGGCGATATACTCAATTTTGCCATAGAAGATAGACGCTTATGTATGTATGTATGTATTCTTTATTTTAAGTTGGTTACAATGGGTAGCCTAGACTAATAAAAACCAACTAACCTAGTCACCAGGCGATCCAGCTTTATGCTTTCTTGTAAAGAAAGGCGAGAGAACCTGTGAACGAGGTTATATTAAATATTTATTTACAATTTTATTTTAATTTATAAACAAATTAAACAACTACAATGGATAATTCCTTGTGACACAAGTTGCTTTTTAAATTCTTCGACCGTTTGGCATAATTTTACATTTTGCGGCAATTTATTCCATAGCCAACAACCTCTATATAAAACAGAGTTTGTACCAAAATAGGTCGATTTGGCAGGAGGGAGAGCTAACGTTCGTCCCGTTCTAAGTTCATAGTTTAAGGGTTTCGAGTCAAGATTAAAGTATGACCACATGAACTCAGGGTTCAGGTGCATTATTGACTTAAAAATTTCAATCGCTAGTGTTCGTAAATGTAGCTGGTGGATAGATATTTCGTTAAATGTGGCAAGTAAATCACCATATGATAAGTCAATGTTGTAAACTACTTTTAGTGTCCTACGATGAATTTTCTCAATTTTTTTATAAGGCGTCTTTCTACAAAACATCCAGATTATCGGAGCATAACTGAATTGACTTTTGATGAATGCAGAGGCTAAGACTTTAGCCTTATTCAGTGTTAAATATTGTCTTAATCTACGGAGAGCATGGAGTTTATAGTTAGCCGTAGAGCATATATTTTGAATATGGTCATTAAATAGTAACTTATTGTCAATAGTAATTCCTAACAACACCACACTATTTGTCTCTTTGATGGAAATTTGATCTATCTGTAATGTTATCGGCTGCCTTACTTTTTTGCTTAAAATCATAAATTGAAATTTTTCAGGATTTGCTTTAAGTGAGTTAATTTTAAACCACTCCAGTAAATTTTTTGTATCGTGAAGCAGGCGGTTAATTACAACGGATAAAATTACATCGCAAGAATAAAGGGAGTTGTCATCAGCGAAGTTACATATATCAGTTTTTTCGACGAAAAAGAAAAGGTCGTTAATGTAGATTAAAAAGAGCAGAGGACCATATATAGACCCTTGTGGTACTCCGCGAAGTATTTGAAACCAATCACTCAAAGAAGCACCGATTTTTACTCTCTGTTTGCGAGAGGATAAATAATCAAGTATAAGTTGAAGGCTACTTTTACTTAGACCATAAGCTTCAAGTTTAGCTATGATTAAGTCATGGGGTAAGCAGTCGTAAGCTTTAGACAAATCCATTAGTATTGTCCCCACAAAGCCTCCATTATCTAATTCACGTTGCCAAGCTTGTAATAATTTAAAGAGAGCGTGTTGTGTCGAATGCGCTTTCCTAAAACCACATAGAAGGTTGTTTAGTAAGGGTTCAATATAATTTGATAGTTGTTTGTATAAAAGTTTTTCATAGACCTTCGACAGAAGAGGTAAAATACTAATTGGTCGATAATTCAATTTTACTGTCTTGTCACCCTTTTTGAATATGGGAATTATATTTGCCTCTTTCAGGCAATTTGGAAAGCGACTATTTTTTATATCCTCGTTTATACAATCACCCAGTCTTTCAAAGCATTGACCAGACTCTTTCAGAATTTTTACAGGAATATCACCACTTGTAGCTTTGTTTGTAGGTAGATTTTTAATAACTTCTTTGACTTCGTTTAGTGTTACTGGATTAAATGCAAATTTATGATTTATGGAAAAATTACTTTTTATAGCTACTATACTGGGATGGTTCGCATATTTTCTGGTGATGTTACCTATCTATCTAGCTTAGTTGATATTGATCTGGAAAATGAACCTGATGTTATTAAAGGTATCGTCTATGGCTATCCATTCTATACACTACATCCCTTGGAATATCTGCGAGATCCGAATGACGAAAATTGGGCTGAGAATCTAGAGGAACGCCTGAATAACTATTACCAATCCTTGACATGCCCCGGAGGTACCTGAACATCCTCTGGGATCAGCATTAATTCTTCCGACACGAAGCTACGATCAGGACCGTCCTTCAAATAGTACAGCACGCGACTGCCTGCTATAATACGATCCAACCTGTAAGTATGTTTGTTCCAAACGGCGTCGGTTGCGCGCCTTTTCGAATCACCATGCTCCTCCCCTGGCTGTAGCAGATAGAGATATAAACCATCCTCAGGTAAGGGCCTCTCTTCGGGGTATTGTTGACTTTTCGCGAGCGGGACATCTTCGAGTTTAATCGCCCTGTTAGGTTTTAGGCCAATCATGGCAGTCTTGGTATTGTTGAGATTTTTCGTGTACAGGTGCTTGACCCAAATGGTACTAGGCTCCCCAGAGACCAACTCTTGCGCATCCTGGGGTTTGAAGCGCCTTTCCGCGAGTACCTGGTTATAGGATTCGACAAAGGCCGTAAATGTATGGTGATATTTGGTAGTGGCTTGCTTAATCTCCACCCCCTTATCCTCTAGCAGCTTCGTTACTGCTGATTTGAATTCAGAACCATTGTCACATTGAAAAATCTTGGGGTATCGTAAAGGTCCCGCCTTGTAAATGTCTTTGATCATGTCCGCGACCTCACTGGCTTTTTTGGTACGTAGAGGCCTGGCTACTTTGTATCTCGAAGCCACGTCGACCCCTGTCAATATGTACTTGTAGGTGTTTCCATACAGCTTGTCATGGGGCATGTACAGTAAATCAAACTGATGCATCTCGTTGGGTGCTGTAATACTGAAGTGTGGATAATCAATACGTTTTGGACCCTTGATGTGTCGTAGCCAGAGCAGTTGCCTGGACAGCCAGTGGGTGACCTTCTTTTTTGATAGGCCAGCTTCTGAGGCAAGTAATTTGATGGCCTTACGTCCAGTCCAGATATGTTCTGGGGTATAGTAAATTTGACTTAATTTTTCCGCCTCCTTTTCGGTAACGATATGTGGTTTTGACATGTCTTTATTACATGTCAAAAACGTTCCTACAAATACTTGTAGGCTACAAACCCTAGAAGGGTCAATGAGCCAATAATAAAGGTCGATTCACCGCCTTGTTGTTGTTTGGATGGTGTATAATAATCCGACAGTTTAGGTTCACTCTCCTCCGTTGCGATGTAGTACCTGTACATACTATCGTCCAGCTCTCTCAGGCTTTTTCCGGCCTTTATTTGCAATTGCCGTTGTTTGTTGAACCAGTCTATTTTTGCTTGTCTGTCCCGGACCCATTGAGCCTGAGCGCCCTGTAGAGCCTCCATAGCCTCGTCATGCCTTTTCCTTTCCTCTTCGCCGTGTCCTGAGAGTTTAGAAAACAAGAAGTTTGTACCACTAAAAGCCAATGCGTTGATTAATGCACCTCCGGCCATGATTGCCAAGGTTGCCATTTATTCTGTAATATATCGGTTACCTTTTGACATGTTTTCACTCGCCAACATGGGTTGAGTGTTGGTGTAGTGCAATCTCCTACCAACTTCAGCAAGCGACGGAGTATTGCCATTTTCTCGATATTTGAGTGGTACCTTGTGATCGATATGCCACCCCTTACCGTAATTGTCCCAGGTCATACCCTCAACAAACTGGGCTTCGATATGGGCCCGCAGTTTGGCCATATCACACCCAAGGTACTCCTGGGAGCCGAGCTCCTTGTTTCCCTGTAGGGCCACGGAGGTTCGGCATCGTACAACATGGGCGAGATGACCCGCGGGGTCGCAAATGGGGCAATACCGCCTTTGTTTTTTATGGTCGCAGAAGATTCCACCTCCACAGTCTTTACACCGAGATCTTATCCTTTCATGTTCACAGATGCCCCCACCCCCACAGTCCTTACAGATGGATCTCTGCCTTTCATGCTCACAGATACTTCCACCCCCACAGGTCTTACACATTGATCTTATCCTTTGATGCGGGCACTTTGTACGTTTCTGTGATGCCTTGGCTACGTTCAAGCATTTGATGCATGTTTTTGTTGTTTGACCATTACCCCTGATCCTAAAATTGTCCAAAGATAAAAAGTGTTTACATTTTGAGCAGCTCTTGGTTTCCATCTTGATTTGTTCTTGCCTTTAGGGGGGCAAGAACAAATTGTGGTCTACTAGTACTCAACGCAATGGAACCGTATTTATTCCGAGTGCTAGACCTTCTTACAGTCCTTACATTGAGACCTCCTTTTTTCATGGGGGCAAATCTGACTGCCCTTGCATTCTTTACACTGATCCCTCTGTTTTTCATGCTGGCAGATTTGACTACCCTTACACTCTTTACAATAGGCCCTCCGCTTTTCATGGAGGCAAACCTGACTGCCCTTACACTCTTTGCATTGATCCCTCCGCCTTTGATGGGGGCACTTTGTACGCTCCATTGACGCCTTCTTCTTATCCAGACAAACTATACAACTTTTTGTTTGACCATCCGCCCTGATCCTAAATTTGTCTAGGGTTAACACTTTTTTACAATTTGAGCAGCTCTTTTCCGACTGTTTGCCCTTCTTACAGTCCTTGCAGCGATACTTCAATTTTTCATGGGGGCAAATCCCACTTCCCTTACAATCCTTACACTGGGCCCTCCTTTTTTCATGCTGGCAGATTTGACTACCCCTACATACCTTACATTGAGACCTCATCCTTAAATGTTTGCAAATCTGACTGCCCTTACAGTCTATGCAGCAAGCCCTCTGTCTCTCATGCTCGCAAATCTGACTACCCTTGCATTCTTTACAATAAGCCCTCACCTTTTCATGCTTGCAAATCTGACTGCCCTTGCATTCTTTACACTGATCCCTCCGCCTACCATGGGGGCATTTGTTTTTGACGCGCCGCTGTTTCTTTTTATCCAGGCAAACTAGGCAACTTTTTGTTCGCTGACCATTTTTCAACACCCTAAATTCATCTGGGTTTAACACTTTTTTACAATTTGGGCAGCTCTTGTTTTCTTCCATATTGATTTGTATTTGCCTCTGAGGACAAATACAAATTATGGTCACTAATATTCCACAGAGTGATAACGACCGTCTAGGATATTCAGCTGCGCATCTTGGAGCAGGTACACATAGCACCTGAAATCCCCGGTGCCGTCGGCTTTCTTGGTCATGTGCAACGTGATGCCGTCACTAAGGCGTTGCAGGGGTCTTCCGGAACCGTGTAGGGTATGATCAGGAGAGGGTCGGAAATCAATGAACAGGGCGTAGCGCTCATTGAAGAATTGCCCAATCGTCACCTTGGAATCGTGACTACCAAAGAGATTTACAGCCCCCTCAAAATGATCCTTACCGAGCATGGCATGCGAGTAGAGCTCATTAGGCTCACCCTCCACAGTGATCGAGATCTTCTCGATCTTAGGGTTGTAGAACACCTCGTTTTTACCAGAGTAGGCCTTAACTGTTGCGGGGTCCACAAACAGTAGCAAGACACCTTTCAGACTCTTGGCAGGGGTATCGATCTGGAGGTTATAACTGGTATCCGATTTTTTCATAGTTACTACCTTGCTTCTAAGAATTCGTTCATAGGGTAGCGCCAATCTTGAGTAACGTGACTCATAGCACTCGCCAGGCCCTCGTGGCTGACCTTGTCAAACTCTAGGGAAATGTTTGTTATCTTGTAGGTTGCATCAGCCGCCTTGGCCGCCGTGCTCCCTGAGGCTGCCGTCCCAGCGTCTTTGATCACGTCGCTATGTGGAGCAAAATGCAGGACAAACTGCAGCCTGTCATACAGCCCGAACTGGTAAAAAGGGAGATCATTTGTCAGTTCAAACATCTTGCCAAGGTGTATACAAAATGTATTCCCATACGCTGCAACAATGGCCTTCTCTTCGTCGGTACCCACATGGTCAGTAGCCTTTACCTGCAGAGCCCTGATGGTACCGTCATTAGGGTTGATCCCCTCTAAAATCAGGTTATTGTCACGATCAAACTTAGGTAGCCACAAGTCTCTGTAGACCGCGAGCGTGTTGTAGTCGCTGATATTCTGTACCTCGTTGCCATTCAGGGTGATACGTAAATCTCGCACTATACTCTTCCCTTTGTTGCTGACAAGGGTGCGTTTCGTGTTTGTTCCCGTAAGGACCAGGTCAAACAGTAGCCTGATGCTCCCTGGAAAGATGACATCGTTCTGCCCCATGTTTGGCACGTCAACATAGAGGTCCTCATTCTGGTTAATTGTGGAAGGTACGTGGCTTACCTTTACGCGCTGCCGCCTCCCTTTGATACCAAAAAGCTGCTTCATTTCTCCGTAGGGGTCCAATGTAGTTCCAAATGCACTCATTTATTTAGAATGATTTTTTTAAATAAATGCCAACGAACCCAGTATATGAACACGATATTTTTGATGCTGATGGTGGGAAAGATGATAAACCTGATGATACTACACCATCAACGCCAAAAGCTCCATCAACGCCAGGGCCTTCAACGTCTGGAGAACAACAGGGTGCTCCAGGGGCTAGCCTTTCGGAGCAGAGGCAAAAACTACTAAAATCAAAGGTCGACGAGCTCTACGAAGTTCTTAGAGAGAGGCTGGGGCCGCCTGATGCGATACCTTGCGATGAGTTTAGGATGGAAGGGAAACGTCTTTTTTTCAATAATATAGACCTTACGGTATTAATTACAAACAAGAAGCCCAGGGGCTTGAAGATTTCCGCCATTAGCCTAAAAGATTTTAAAATTTGAAGTTGATCTTGAAAACGGAGAATTATGGGGTAAACAAATCATTGAGTATTCTCAATTATTATTGTAAAGGGCCTGATACGCTTGTACAATATCACTGAAATATAACTTATAATATCAATATAATTTCTTAAAATATGTTTAAAATAGAGTTATAATTTCTTATAATTTCTTATAATATAGCTATAATATGTATAATTTCAACACCTGACATGTGCGTCATAACATCATAATTTGCTGCATGGCTATAATATTTTAATAAAATCAAACGAGTTTGATTTTAATAATATTGTTGGTGATCTGGTTTCGAATGCCTTTTGTTTGTGTGACAATAGATCTATTATCTGCTAGCGTTGTTGTGGCAACGATGTTATGAAATTAACTGTATTATAGAATATATTTAATGATATTATACAAGTGTATCCTGGCCTTAACTAACCTGAAATGTTAAAATACAACTCAATAAATAAAAAATAAAATTCATGAATAATTAATTAGTTCTGCTGAATATAGCTTTAGTCTACGTGCTTGAAAAATTGTACGGAAAGAAATGACGTAACATCAAAGATGGCGCATTATAAGACGATCTTCATTATGCTACACTGCACGAGCTTTAACTTTCGATAGCATATAAACTTTAAAGTAAAGTATTGTTCATTGGATAATAAAACAATCTGTTGCACTGTTAGGATTCTTATTGGCTTAAAACTTATTTTAGCCTCGTTCTCAGAAAAAAATCTTTAGCCTGGATAAGTTTCGGGCGTCCAGCCTAGCTGCGCTGTCTCTATCTATATCTCTATCTCTCTATCTCCTCAGGCGATTTTAAAGATTCCGCCTTCGCTGGCGGAAATCAAAGATAGGGGTGGGTTGCGAGCTGTCGGGGAGATGATCAAGAAATTAAAGGTAGAGTTCGTGCGGGGTATGGGTTTCCCAAACTATGTCACTACACCCAAGGGTTAGCAGCGGCCCAGGCACTTGGGCAAAAGGTTGATGATATCGTGAGGAAGGACAGGGCTGATGATATCATTTCGATGGAATCGATAGAGGAATTTGTAGTAGTAGTAAGGGGTCACGATGAGTAGGTTTTAGGGTTTTGATCGTCAAAACACCGCTTCCACCACCTCCCCCCTCCCTCCACACCTAACCCTCCCAAAATCGGAAAATCCGACGGCATCCGAAAATAAATCCGATAACAATCCGATTCCGACAAACCCGACAAACCCGACAATTCTAGCGCATGCGCAAGCGCAACAAGTAATATTGCTGACATCAACAAAAACCAGCGCATGCGCAACAAGATGCGTTAGTTTTTGACCTCGTTGAAATCGGTAAGTATATGGAATAAAACAGAGATGATTTGGTTAAAGTATACATCAGACGATTTCAAGACACAGGAAATGTGCAATATGATAGTTCAAAATAATCCCCGGCAGCTCGTGCATGTTCCAGACCATTTCAAGACCCAGGAAATGTGCACAAAGGCAGTTGATAAGGATCCTAATATGCTTGGATGTGTTCCATACCATCTCAGGACACAGGAAATGTGCACTAGGGCTGTGGAAGCGGAACCTGATACACTTGGGTTTATTCCCATCCATTTCAGGACCCAGGAAATGTATGATAAGTACGGACTTCAATAAATGACCTCCGATCACTGTGCAGTTGAGTAAGGGTAAGTCCCTTACTCAAACCCGACCGCGCTATTTGAGGCCAGGTTGTACCCATAATAAAGGATGAATACTCACATAGATGAAATGCGCAACAGGGCGGAGAGTGAAATGCGCAACAGTGCGTTTAGGGGAATGTGTGTCAGGGCCTTTAAAAGGTCGCACCCCGGGCTTTTCAAGAAATTTGTGCCGAAACATTTCAAGATGGTAGAAATGGGCCCCATGGCGGTTGATCCCGGGATAATCGAGTATATTCCGGACCATTTCAAGACCCCGGGAATGTGTATCAAGGCAGTTCACAATGATCCTGGATGCTCGAGTTTGTCCCGGACTCTTTCATTACGCAAGAAATGTGCAACAAGGCAGTTCACAATGATCCCTGGATACTCGAGTTTGTCCCGGACTCCTTCATTCATAAGGAAAGGGCAGCAAGGCAGTTCACAATGATCCCCGGATGCTCGGGGGTGTCCCGGACTCTTTCATTACGCAAGAAATGTGCAACAAGGCAGTTCACAATGATCCCTGGATGCTCGGTTGTGTTCCGGACCATCTCGTGACTCAGGAAATCTACGTCAGGTCGGTTCAAGAGGATCCCCGGATGCTCGGGGGTGTTCCGGACCATCTCGTGACTCGGGAAATGTGTACCAGGGCTGTTGAAGAGGATCCCGACGTACTCGGGTATGTTCCAGAAGCTTTCATGACTCAGGAAATGCTCGATAAGTACAGGCTCAAATAAATGACCCTCGAACACTGTGATGACTGTGAACGCGTACTCAATGAGTATGACAGATGTCACTGCGGACGCAGACTTCTTATAAGATCCAAGCTGCTTTGTTGGTACTGCTATCAATAGTACATCACTTACAATGGCGGCAGTTGTCCTTGCACTGAGACCACTTAGAGAAATCCTAGTTGAGATTTCAGCATCCAAATATAAAGGATGATGAAATTCGGTGAACAAACTGTCAAAACCATGGACTTTTACAACAGTACAACTCCGCTAAATATAGAAGAAGTGAATATTGAAAACCTCGTGTTGAGCGATCCCATTCCAGCAAACAAAGGCAAGGATGAACGATTCGTTATTGGTTATCAGGCTACAAACGGCAACATAGCAAAGCTACTACTTAAGATCCCTGAAAAGGTCTATTCCAGGGGTGTATCATGCTATTCAGAAGACTCCGCACTCACGATGTCTTTCGATCTTGGTGGATACCCTGAGTGGTTAGAAAAATACGATAAAATCCTGAACAAAGTGGCTTACTTGGGAGGACATCCGTTAACCAGCACTAGCGTAAAAAAAGATCGATACCTGAGCACTAAGCTCAAGACGTGGGAGGGTAAAGTTAGAACCAACTTCCACAAGAAGAAGGTACCGCAGGGTGGCTGCGAGTGTAAGGCCATCGTGAAGCTGGCGAGTATCTACAGGCAGGGTGCCAACTACTACATGCAGACCTACCTGGAAGAGTGTAAATATAAAAAGGTAGACGAGTTTACTGCTGCTTACTTCTATAGTGACTCTGATGACTCTGATGATGACGAAGACGAGGGTTTCACGCACTTGTAATAGTAGCGAGGTGGTGGGTGGTTGTTCCAGCCACCTAAACAAACATGAAGGTTACAGAGATGCTGAAAGAAGCAAAATCACTGGGTTTAAAGGGGTATTCCACTCTCAACAAGGCCCCTCTTATGGAAATGATCCGCAAGGTCAAGTACAAGGACGCCTCAATGCAAACGGACGGTCCCTATTGTAAACCATGCACCCTTCACGCGTGGCAGAAAAATCTTGAGCAATACTCGAGAGAGCTCGCTGAAAAGCAGAGACGTGTCGTACATGACTGCGGGCTTGTCATCGATCAGGACACTGGAGAATTGCTCGAGATTGTGTAGATGATCTAATATGTTGACCAACATATTAGACTACGAATATTCAGGTGGTTCCTCTAAGTAGAGCTTACATACTGTGCAGATTGAAGTTTTTTTAACAGTTCATCCTTGGCTTCTTCACGCCCCTTTGCGACAAGCTGCTGTCGCTCCCGATCATTGATGGCATTCACGGCTTGTTTCGTGCGTTGACGGACTTGCTCCTTCAGCAGCATATATTTTTGCTTCTCCTGCATGATCAGGCTGAACTCATAGTCGCTGATCACCCCATTCTCAACAGCCTTGCTGATGAGGTCGACAACAGAGTTGAGCTTAGTCTCCGCGAGTAGCCTGATGCTCTCATGCTTCTTCGACTTGACATCTAGCCTCTTGCCGGCATTCCGCAGACCGGCTTGTCCCAACCCCACAGCGATCGTGATGCCACCCATCGCTACAGCCAGCGGTACACCAATCCCTGAGAGCATACTACCGATGCCAACACCTGAGGTGATGACACTTATAGCTAGTAAACCATGGTCGGTATATCTCACCCATGTCCCATGCATCTTGAAGTTTTTAGCGAGTTTATCCCGCTCTTTTGATTCATTGCGGAGGTACTGCTCTACCTCCTCGATCTTCTTGAGTCTGTACACTTGACTTTCATCAAGCTCGTCAGGAGCACTCGGTAAATTTGGGTAAAGTTTCATTGTATCAACCATTTATTCAATGAGCAAATGCATCGTAATTCCAACGAACGAGACATTTTTGTCGTGGTGGAATTCGTCGGTCAGCATGAACTCTAAACGATCTGTGGAACCCTTCAAAGGAAGGTAGATTGGAGTGTCAAAACTCCATGTTAGCATGTCCCCCGAAGCGTCAAGCTCCTTGGTGGGAAGCAAGGCGAGAATCTTAAATTTGCTTCCATCTAGCAGACAGTCGCCTTCATCCAACTGAGGGCAAACGAGTCTCAGCCGATGGTAGACGTCAGTCTTGTAGAAGCTGTCATAGTCGCCGGCCTGATAGTACTTACCACCATCTGGAGCAGATAGTCCCATAAGCTCCTGCAGCTGTGTGTTAATAGTCAACGTATACCCATCATTGACACGGAGCCTACAGAGCCCATTTTTCAGAACAAACAGCTTGATCCTATCCCCTGCCTGACTGTTGACTATGGCTGCCAAATCCTCGATCTTGTAGAGACCGTTCATGATCTCAATTCGGGTAGCCCTCTGATCGGGCCCTGTCTTGCGTATGGTGAAATCATTGTCTGTGTAGATGTTCAGCCACGTAGGTCGAATAGTGATCGACTTTAGAGCGATCCTTGTATCCTGCCCTAGATGGTCTTTGAATATCGTAGAATTGTATATATCGGTGATGTACAGCTGTCTCATCTTTGTTCTAATAAGAAAAGATGAACATTTACTCGTATAATCCCAAGGCAAAGTACCACTCCAACAGGGGTGAATGGCCACTTGCTATAACCAACTTGGAGCATCAAGACCTGTACGTCTCTACAGACTCGCATATCCCCGTATCATTCCCTGAATTCACCAAATACCCCATCAAGGTGACAAGTACGTACTTGAACGACCCTGTCATACAGGGTTGGACGAAAGGACAAGCCCTCGACTACTGGAACATCCAAGTGAACTTCGCATGTCATTGCGCAAGCACGGCCTTGGGCATCTCTACCAAGCATCTAACAGGCTCCGTACCGCTCGTTAACGCCATCTTCAAATTTCACGTGTACTATCACATGCGACGCATCTTAGCAAGGATGAAGGTACCCATGTCTTTCAACGATGGGTTCTCACGCTATAAGAATCCCTACTCCACCTCGGGGTATGCGCAAGTCTGTCGGGAATATGGTGCTGACCCTAATAGTCTGTACAAGACCAAGTCGGTATCGGCGTCACTCACCAATGGGAGATGGTGGCCCCAAGTTGAGGGGGATTGGGCCAAATTCATCACCCCCACAAGTCAAGGCTTGACATCGGAAGGCCTGACCAAGCTAAGCGAAAGTATTCACGTCTACGTGGTCTTGTTGCTTGGATCCCAAGCAGGGGCAAAGGCATCCTTCCTCGGCTCAGGTGCGGACAACTACACGGCAAGGCAAATCCTGATGCAAAAATTTGAAGCCATGGTAAAGCGCCAAGAAAACGTAGGACATGACATCATAGAATTCCAGAAGGTGCTGCAATATGCCCGAACACCGGTAAACTTCGCCGTCATGCCCAGCGTGTACATCCCTCGGACCTTGAATTGCGCATAGGCAAGATTGTGGGGTATAACAACAACATCCTCATAGCACCTGCCAATGTCAATGTGGGGGTCCAAGTTGATGTGAATAACAAGCCTATTGTAAAGGCATGCGGCTGCCACACTCCCTAGTACTACTATCGCGAAGCCCGGAGGCAAACTCTCAAGGCAAGAAATACGTGCAATAGCAGGGGACGGTGCCACCCATACCCCAAATGACGACCAAAATCAGCATGAGATAGGATTGTTTTCAAAACAACCCCTTGGAAGAGGGAAAAATCAGCATGAGGCTAGCCACGAGGACAACAAAGCTGCCTTGGTTACAACAGGGGTAGGTCTCATCCTTGCCTACATCTGGCTGAAAAAATAATCGCAACGTTCTAATGTGTTGATCAACACACTAGACGTGTACTTAGTAACGAGATCTACGACTTCGCGCCCTTCCTAACATAGAGCACAACAAACCCTGCAGCAGCCGCGATGGCCATGTACAAATGTTTTGCCACGTATTCGACAACAGTTGCCGCTACTCTCAAAAAGAAGGAGACAACGCTGCCAATAATCCCTGGTAGAGCAGCACCTGCCTTACCTGCTAGGTACTTCAGGAACTTTCCGAGCCTTTCGAGCTGCTTCTCCACAAACCCCTTCCCCGCAGCACTTCCTCCTGCGGCGCCGGCAGTGCCGGCACTTCCTCCCGTAACGGCGAGTACAATGGTGGAAACCAGTAGACCAATGGCGGAGATTATGGAGGCTATCGTCAGCCCCTGCTCTTTGAAGAGGATCTTAAGCTTTTGAAGCAAAGACGTGTCATCTCCAGCGATTTTCATCAACGTTTCCTTGATAGTCCCCAACTGGCTGTAAATTTTCTTTGAAAGTACTCCATGGGCATCCAGCGTGGCCTCTTTTCTATCATTCAATTCTTTGATCTTAACCTCAAGCTCCTTGATTTCCCCATCGAGTTCTTTCACCTTACCCTCATCTGCCCCGGCTTTCTGCTTCTCGAGTTCTTTCACCTTACCCCTCGCCTTGCCAATCTCGCTATCGTATGTGAACATCTTCCTTGTCAAGATTTTCAGGTTACCTCTTATACTCTGAAGTTCGAGGTCAAGCCCCCTTCTTTCGCGTTCAGTGAAGGTTTCGGTACCACCAAATGAAGTATCTTGGATCAGGCTCTCCGTTTCATCAAGGACGTTCTCGAGCAGCGGCATCATTTCGATATCATCGGCCTTCTCTTCAGAGATAATGTGATCAATCTCGTTAAGGAGTTTCTGAGACCTTGTTTTACTGCCTTTGTTTGGTGTAGTATAGTCGGTAAACCCCAGGGCTTGCAAGCGCTTTGTACCTAAACTCCTCCGTATCTCGCCAACGCTCCTCAATTCACCATTCTTTTTCGTGATCTCTATGCCATCGAAAAGAAGCTGGTTTCCTCGTGCCTCAAACATGTTGTACCATCTCGCGCTTGGCTGCCACAGCTCCTCACCAAGGTGTTCATAGAGAGCGTCGATCTTTGATTTTAGTAGCTCTCCCCTCTGCCTTGTCATGGTGTCTTGTTGACCCTGCTCTTCTGGCGATCTCGCTGTCGTGGCATCAGGCTGGATGGGCAGGTCCTCAGGCCTACTGAAAGATCCATCCTGCTCCGCGTCGTCTGAAATGTTTTCCTCTTGTGTAAAGTCGTCTCCTTCGTATGCTGGATTAATCGGCATTTATTCAACCCGCAAGACCCTACTAATAAACATGTACGGAACTAAGCTAGATCCTTATGCAGAAGTTAAAACAATGCTGGGTATGAAAGGAAAGAAGCAGCATGTTAAAGTAAGTCACGTCCCTAGTACGATCAACCAGAACGAGGACTTGTACGTCGACGTACCAAACATGGGGCGGGACGACGTCATTTTCCCAGACTCTCTCAAACTCCTTTTCAACCTGGAGCTTGAGGGTACGAACACGAAGAGAACCATTGTCAGCAACATTGGCAAGGCCTAATTGAAGATCAAGATGGCGGCAGGACGTGATCTTTCTGAAGGGGATATAGAAAATCGCATTTTAGAATCTATAAATGTTATACGAACGGTAAAGAAGAAAAAAGTAACACTACATAATATACTTAATTTTATTAGTAAAGGTACGTGCTCTGTTTCTGAAAGTAGGATAAAGGATGCTTTGGAAAACCTAGAGAAGTGCAAAATGATTTATAGGAAGGGACTTGACGAAGATGCTTCGTATTTTTATACTGATACTAGTACGTATATGGAATTATCTGTGACATCGCCAAACACTGGAAACGAAATTGTTACAGGTACGAAAGAACAGAATACTACTCTCGATGAGTTTGGTAAATTTGACATGATGTTGGATGAGACGCTCGCAAAAATCAAAAATAAATCTGTAGTGGATTCGTTTTTCCCATGTACACCATCTCCGGGACGTTTTAAATTTAGTAAGGGCATTGGCAAAAACGCACTTCTGCCAGAGGACTACCTCCATGATGAGGTAATATTTTTACGTAAAGAGCTTGACAATAAACAAAAAGTTATTGACAGTTTGTTGTTACTTCTCGAGAAAAAGTCCACCATTTTGAATTGTCAAGGAAAAAATTCCGCTCATATTTCTACATTGGAATCGGATAAATCTGCTAATGTTGTTGTAAATGATTCGGCAATTAATTTAAGGAGAAGTATTCCCACAGGAACGGAACAAGTCAATTTAACTATACAAACATGTGAACAGCAATTAGCAAATTACAGAAAGAAATGTCATAGTAGTTATTATTCAAACGTAAACGTGAAAAGTATCACAACAACTGAGAAAAATAATGTTGTTTTAGAGAATAGTTTTGTTGTAAATAAAGAGAATAGTTATGTTGTAAATAACGAAGACGAAAGTAAAGAAGATAAATCGGTAATTCCATGGAAACCTGGTACAACACTCGTTGTCGGTGATTCTATGTTGTACGGACTTGATGAACAAAGAATGTCAGCACGTCGTAACGTTAAAGTTCGTTCATTCCCTGGAGCGAGGGTAGAAGATATGTTTCATTATGTAAAACCTCTGTTACAAAAGAAACCGGATAAAATAATTCTACATGTTGGAACCAATAATACTATTAATGAAACCTCGCGACTGATTTTGGACAAACTATTGAGTTTGAAGACTTTTATTAACACCAAACTTCCTAGATGTAAAGTGATTTTTTCGTCCGTGATTAAAAGAACTGATAATGCTAAAGCCGCAGTAACGGTAAGCCATTTGAATAGGCATTTAAAAGAACTGTCTCTGAATGTTATTGATAATGACAATATTTCATCTGAATGTCTTGGGAAAAAAGGGTTACATTTGAGTGGGTTGGGGGCAGGGAAATTAGCTGTAAATTTTATTAGAAAAATGAAATCTCGAGATTGATGTCAGGAAAATTCTGCAAAAGACAATGTTGAACTACCAGTAAACTGCAGTGTAGAAAATATCTTGTGTGAAAACAATTACGAGAATACGAAAAAGGTTCTTGACAATTTGAGATCACAAAACATAAATAGACTAATTTTTGGGCATGTTAATATCAATTCACTACGAAATAAGTTTGATCCTCTTATTGATCAAGTTAATAGAAACCTTGATCTCTTTTTAATTTCAGAGACAAAATTAAATGAATCATTTCCTACTAATCAGTTTTTGATTCAAGGTTATAATGCATACCGTTTCGACAGAAATGGCAATGGGGGAGGAATGATTCTCTATGTACGAAATGATATTCCCTCAAAACTTTTAAAACCCAAATGTGAATGTAGTGAGTTTGAAATTTTTTATATTGAACTAAATTTAAGAAGCAAAAAATGGTTAGTTGTGTGTTTATATAACCCAAAAACTAATCTTATTGCTCAAAACTTAAACCACATAAGTAAAAACATTGATTCGTTTTCTTGCAAATATGAGAACTATGTAATACTGGGTGATTTTAACGCTGAACTTAGCAACCTACATGTAAATGAATTTTTAACAACATATAAACTTAACTCTTTAATAAAAGAGCCTACATGCTTCAAAGGCATAGATAACCCTACAAACATAGATCTCATCTTGACAAACCACCCAAGATCTTTTTGTCACTCCAGGGCTATTGAAACAGGCTTGTCTGATTTTCATAAATTGACAATGACTGTTTTAAAGGCCAACTTTGCTAAACGAAAACCAAAAATTATAAATTATAGAGCATATCGGAATTTTAATAATGTAAATTTCCGACATGATATAATGGATGCTCTAAATGATGACAACAATCTCGATGATTTTAAAAATTTTGAAAATTTCAAAAACAATGTTTTAAGGACCTTAGATAATCATGCTCCTCGAAAGAAAAGACATGTACGTCATAACCAGGCACCTTTTATGAGTAAAGAAATAAACAAGGCAGTTATGAATAGATCAAGACTTTTAAATAAGCATAGGAAGGATAAAACTCCAGAGAGTAAATTAGCATACAATAAACAAAGGAATTTTTGTGTTTCACTAATAAGAAAAAGTAAAGACAAATTTTTCAACAACCTTAATGTTAAAAATATAACTGACAATAGGTTATTCTGGAAAACAGTAAAACCATGTTTCTCTAACAAGACAGTTACAAGTGAAAATATTACCTTAGTTGAAAATGGGACTACAATATCTGATGATAAAGATATTACTGAAATATTCAACAATTATTTTGGCAGTGTTGTTGAAAATTTAGGCATAAAGTCATCAAATATACAACCTTCAAGTAATGAAAACAGACCCGAAGATCAAATAAATTCGATAATATATAAATATAAATCTCATCCTAGTGTAGAAAAGATAAGAAAAAGCGCAAAAAGCAGCACAAAATTTTCTTTTAAACAAATTGCATTTGAAAATGTTGAAAAATACATTCGAAAACTTGATCCAAAAAAGGCGCAGCAGAAAGATGATATTCCTACTAACATCATCAAAGAAAACAGTGATATTTTTAGCCAATTCATTACGGAAAATTTTACTCAATCGTTAAAAAGTTCTGAATTTCCAACATCTTTGAAAAACGCCGATATTACTCCTACACACAAGAAAGGACTGCGCACTGAAAAGGCGAACTATAGACCTGTAAGCATCCTATCGAACATCTCAAAAATCTATGAAAGATGCATGTATGACCAAATATACACCTTCTTCGAGCCATTATTTTCGAAACTTCAATTTGGTTTTCGCAAGGGGCACAGTTCACAACAATGCCTCATAAGTATGATTGAAAAATCTTGACAAAGGTGGCACATTTGGAGCGCTTTTAACTGATTTGTCTAAGGCATTTGACTGCATACCACACGAGCTCTTACTAGCAAAACTTCATGTATATGGCTTTGATATGAACTCTTTGCTGTTTATAAAATCGTACCTAATTGACAGGAAACAGCGAGTACGTATAAATAACAATTATAGTGCATGGACAAAAATAAAATACGGCGTACCGCAAGGATCAATTTTGGGTCCTTTGCTTTTCAATATATTTTTATGCGATCTTTTCCTTTTTGTCCCATATATGGACATTGTCAACTATGCTGATGATACAACCCCATTTTCAATAGGAAAGAATATCAACGAAGTTATTGAAAAGATTGAATATGCAGCAATTATAATATTTACTTGGTTTGAAAATAACGGTATGAAAGCCAACCCAGAAAAATCACATTTTTTTACTAACAAAACTGATGTACGATTAAAAGTTTGTGATGAACTTCTAAACAATTCTCAAACTGAGAAACTGCTTGGTATAACTATAGACAACAAACTTTCTTTCGAGGAACATGTTAATCAGCTCTGTAACAAGGCAGGCCAGAAAGTTAGTGCGCTTGCAAGGTTATCTTCCTTAATGACATTAGACCAGCGAAAGCTGATTATTAATGCTTTTGTCACTAGTCATTTTTCGTACTGTCCATTAGTATGGATGTTTCACAGTCGTAAATTAAACAATAGGATAAACCATATACATGAAAGAGCACTAAGAATTATCTATCACGACTATCAATCCTCATTTGAAGAGCTTTTATCGAAAAATGGGAGCGTTACAATTCACCAAACGAACTTACGCATCCTTGTTACTGAGCTGTATAAAGCTAAAACAAAAACAGGTCCAGAAATGTTGAATGAACTTTTTATCTTTCCTGAACCAGTGTATAATTTGAGGAAGGACAAACTCAAGAGTAACAAAATATTTTCAGTGAGATATGGGATCGAAACACTGTCTAATGTTGGGTTAAAGCTTTGGAACTCTTTGCCTAACGAGTATCGGAACGCTGGTACTTTAATTGAGTTTCGAAGCAAAATAATAAACTGGATTCCAAACCATTGTCCTTGCAGAATATGCAAAACTTTTATACCTGAATTAGGTTTTCTTTAGTTTCCTCGTTGTCTTCCTTTGTCTATCCTTTGACATATTATTTAAAATATTTAAAAAAATTGTATATACGGTATTCTTTATAGATTTTTTATATTTAGTTATTTATTGTTTTTAATGTTTTTAAAGTTGACTTTAATTAGCCTCAGAGCTACATTTTCTTGTAAACTTGTCAACTATAAATAAATAAATTAATCATATCATATCATATCATAGGCCTTGGTGCAGAATTTGCGTATCACTTTTCCTCCAGGTAAAAGCAACGGACCACGTTGGGAAGGACGAGGAAAAAGCGATCGTGGCAGCGTATGGCAACACCTTTTGCATCCCGCTGGGCAAGATGTTTGAGTTGACGAGAGACCTACCCTTCTACCAGGGAGGACTGCACGATAGGCTACAATTCGTCCTGCATTTCAGCGCTTATGGTGATGTCATCAAAGATACAGGCACAGCGGCATCAGGAAGCACGGCAGCTAAACCGGCTGACGCCCAGTACAAGATTACCAATATTGCTCTAGAGTTTGACAAAGTGCACCACGAGGGGCTTAGCAGTGCTATGATGTCACGATATTCGAGACTCGCTTTGCCATACGAACGGGTACTCCGCAGCAAGGTGGTCACTATGAAAAAGTCTGATACCAGCTATAACCTCCAGATCGATACACCAGCCAAAAGTCTCAAGGGAGTGCTACTGCTGTTCGTAGACCCCGCGAAGGTCAAAGCTTACTCGGGTGCTAACGAGGTGTTCTACAACCCTAAGATCGAAAGAATCTCGATCACTGTCGAAGGTGAGCCTAACGAGCTATACAGCCACGCCATGCTACCGAAGGATCATCTTGAGCAAGTCTTTGAATTGTTTGGTAGTCATGACTCTGAGGTCACGATCGGGCAGTTCATGACTGAGAGATACGCACTCTTCATCGATTTTCGAAGCTCTCCAGGTAATACCCTACACGGTTCTGGGAGACCCCTACAGCGACTCAGTGATGGTATAACCCTCCACATGACCAAGAAAGCCGACGGAAGTACCGGCGACATACGCTGTTACGTGTATTTGCTGCAAGACGCGCAGCTGAACATTTTGGATGGGCGATTCCACGGAGTGGAGTATTGAATAAAACATGGCAACTCTGGCAATTATGGCAGGAGGTGCGCTAATCAACGCCCTGGCATTCAGCGGCTCAAATTATCTCTTTAGCAAGCTCTCGGGGCATGGTGAAGAAGAGAGGAAGAGGCATGACGAAGCGGTAGAAAAGCTCAATACTGCGCAGGCTCAATGGATTAGAGATAGGCAGGCTAAATTGGATTGGTTCGGCAAGCAACGAGAAGTGAAAAGGCAAGCGGGGGAGAGCTTGAAGGAGCTCGATGACGATCTATACCAGTACTACATTGCCTCCGAGGAGAAGGCCCCACAACTAAAGAATTTTTACACACCTTCCAAGCAACAACAAGACGGTGAGCTGACGTTCATCGTAGGATCCTTAGCCCTTCTCGGCTTTGTGGTATACAGGTATATGTAAAACGTTTTTGACATGTATAATAAAGACATGTCAAAATCACTAGTTGCCAAGGAAGAATCGCCTGGCGGCTCCACAGGAGTAGCTGAAAGGCTAAGCCAAATTTACTACACTCCGGAACATCTCTGGACTGGACGGAAAGCCATCAAATTACTCGCGAAGTAGAGTAGTCTATCCAAAAAGAGGGTTACTCATTGGCTGACTCGTCAACTGCTCTGGCTTAGACATATTCGACGACCTAAACGCATCAACTACCCTCATTTCACCATTACAAAGCCCAATGAAATGCATCAGTTTGACTTGCTCTACATGCCCCACGACAAACTCTATGGTAGCACCTACAAATACATTTTGACGGGTATCGATGTAGCCTCGCGCTACAAGGTAGCCAGGCCCCTACGCACCAAGAAAGCCAGCGAAGTCGCTGACATGATCAAGGACATCTATAAAGCAGGACCTCTCCGATATCCCAAGACATTCCAGTGCGACAACGGTAGTGAGTTCAAGTCTGACGTTACGAAACTCCTAGAAAGCAAAGGGGTCGAACTCAAGCGCGCAACCACCAAGTACCACCACACTTTTACGGCGTTTGTCGAATCCTACAACAAGGTGCTCGCGGAGAGACTGTTCAAACCGCAGGATGCACAAAAGTTGGTCTCTGACGAGACTAGTAGCATTTGCGTTAAACACTTGTACACTATCGTCAAAAGTTTGAACAACACCAAAACTGTCATGATCGGCACGAAACCTTCAAAGGCCATCAAGCTTGAAGATGTCCCGCTCGCGAAAGGTGAGCAGCAAGAATCCGAGGAAAAGCCGTTACCTGAGGATGGTCTCTACTTGTATCTACTACAGCCCGGAGAGGAGCATGGTGATCAAAGACGACGTGCCACTGACGCATGGTGGAGCAAGAAAACGTATAGACTGGACCGTATCGTGGCTGGTACAAGGTTGTTGTACTATCTTGACAGTGGATCGCCTCGCGGCTCCGCAGGAGCACCTGATCGCAGCTTCGTCTCGGAGGAGTTGATGCTAGTACTGGAGGATGTTCAAGTACCTCCGGAGCATGTCAAGGAGTGGTAAATGTGTTGTTTTTGTGACTCTTGTGACTCACAAAATCTCGTAATCTGTCGGTAGTGCCGGTGCCCCCATAGAGTGTTACGGGAGGATGTTCAGGTACCCCAGGAGGTTATAAAAGAATGGTAATAGATCCTAGCGCGTTCCTCTAGTTTCTCCAAATCTATTTCATCTTCATCGTCAATTAGAACATTCTGATCCCGCAGATAATCCACAGGATGCAGGGTATAGAATGGATGACATTGGGTGACATTGGGTGCATTTTGCAAATCAATATCGACTAGACGTCTATCCGGTATCGGAACGTTGAGTATATTACATATTGTTTCCAGGTCGGCCAGATTCGAGAGCTTCAAATCCTTATCCTTGATGACCTCGTAGCAGAGCATGCCCCACTTGTTCACCTCACCCGAGACGATATGTACACCCAGGTCTTCAATATCAACCTCGAGCCCCTCATCTTCTTCCTCACAGGGAATTGTTGCCCACGGCTTTTCACCTGATGCGACTCTGTCTAGAAGCTCGTCATCATCTGGATATTCAAACCCCTCGTAGTACTCACCATTTCTAAATCTAAAATTTTCCAGGCAAGTAGAGCAATAACCAACGCTAGATCCTGCCTTGATGCAGCATCGCAGCACAGGCACCCGAATATCGTAAAGGTTTCTAAGTTGTTGGCTCTGTACATAGTCTTCCATCTTTTTTCTTTGATATTTCAGTACCTTTTAACATTTGCTGAAGTGGTCAAGCAGCATTATCAGGCGTGTTTTTGTGGCTCCGCAAGAGCTACAAAACTCGTTATTTAGTCTTTCATTCCGCGAGTGCCATCGCCTAGGGGCTCCGCAGCAGCATGAGACGTTCATGCGTATATGTAAGGCCTAGCCTAAAATGTCTCACACGCTCAGGGTTTACCTCAATACACCCACGCTCTCGAAGCCAATTGTAGTGAACGATAGAATTCGGGGTCTCCGCAAGTACCACAATCTCACTCTTGGGGTAATCTACAAGCTTGTTCCTAATCTTTTGAGCTACATACCCCTGTTGGCCACAGATTGCAAGGTAGAGCCAGGGATCATCGTTGTTCTTTTGAATAACGGCCATGCTATTGTCTTTTCCAGGGTCGTTGAGATGGGGTACGGCACGTTGCCGCAGCTCCTCAATTTCTTCATCCCTCTCCTGTAGGTCGTACTCGAGTTCCGCAAGCTGGTTGTCCCTGTCTTCTAGGTCATCATTGAGTAAAGCCAGAGTCATCTCTCCGTCCTCGATGGTCTGGCGCTGCTTCTTGAGCTCGTCTTGTAGTTTTTCCACTCCCTTCCCAGCTAACCATCTCATAAGCTCTACAGCTTTGGGTTTTCTTGATTTGGCAGCAATCTCCAGGGCACCTCTAAGGGTGACGAACAGATCGGTGGAATTTTTCGATCTACCAAAGTGGTAATTACTAATTACCGCTATTTCATGACGCGAAATGGTCGTGATATCTCGATACGACGCTGCAATTTTTCCAATTCCCAAAAACCTTCCGATGTCGGCTCTTTTGAAGAGGGGCTGATTTTGACCATCGAATAAGGTCTCGATGGTTCCCACGGGCACTGCGTTGAATAGAGTAATTTGCTGCGAAGACATTTTTGAATTGTAATGATTTTTGAAGTCAAAAACTTTTTGTATGGACGAATCTATACAAAATTCAGGAGGAAGGTATAAAGGCCGGGTTCCGTTAGTAGAATCGTGTTTGGCTGGATGTGGACTCTGGAGTCCACACCCCGGAGATCAGTAATAGCGTCGCTCACTTCAAAATCCTCCAAGTCCGAGGGTGCTCAAGCCTCACGTACAGGCAAGCGTGCTTGGACTTTTTCAACTCGGTCTTGATATTCTCCCAATCGGAGATCATGTTCGTCTCTTCGTCGATCAATTTCATGTCCGCTCGGATATGGAGGTACCACATGAAGAGCTGCTTTTCCTGCCTCCGAAGGTTCTTCGGGATAGCTGTGTATGACTGAGTCAACAACCATAAGCTGTGCTTCTTATGGCGACCACTGATAGCGAGCTCGAGAGGGGTTGTCGACACTTGTCGAGGCTTTCATCCGCAATCATGTCATCGATGATAAAGAGCGTCTCCTCACCCGCTAGGAGCTTCGATAGTTTCTCGATCCAGTCGAAGAGTTGATCCTTGGGCTCTATGAGGAAGATGTAATCTTCCCTCCATAGTGATGCCCGTTCAAGATAAGTGGTATTCCACCGCAGGGTAGGGCAAAGTATGACAATGTTGTTGAAATGTTGCTTGTATTCACTCTCCAGGAGGTCCAGGACAAGCTGCGTTTTACCACACGAGGTGGGCCCCGTGAAGATCGCTGTATGCGGATCTCTCACTATGTCTAGCATTTATTCTACGGTTATGTGTACCAGGGGTATACATAATCTTATCTAATGTGACGAAGGCATCATGACTATTTTGACCCGGCTGGGTGTACGTAACGTACACCCCCTCCTCTATTTTGGTTTAGGCACGATACTCGCAGGGAGCCACCCCTTTGAAACAGCCATCTCTCTTGAACCTCTACCTGCTGAGAAGTAAGCCACCATCTTGAGAGCATCGCTCTTATCCATCTTGGTTGATGGGCTCGTTATACCGAGGAACTTTTTGCAAGCCAGGTGAACCCGAGATCGACTACGGTCTCGTAGAGCATGTCGATGATTTCTTTTTGCTGAGGCGTTACGTTTGAACTCATGGTTTATTATGTGCCTACTGCATCTTGAAAATGTCAATATCAGGGGATGCGCTGGGTTTTTGCTGGGGCTCTGGATTAGTCGCTACTCCTCGTGCTTCGCGTGTGGAGCCGCCAGGTGATGGTTTGCCTCCGGGCTTCGCGTGGGATTCTCCGCCATTTTTGCCGGTCCTGCCAAATTTATACCAGACGCCAACTCCTATCACCAACACGGCAAGTGTACCTACGCCATAGTATACACCGTTTGACTGTAAGGTACTGACCCCTGAAGAGGTTTTGACTGTAGGTTCTACTGTGCCCTCTTGTTGTTTCATTTCTTCCTTCCTCTTCTTCATCAGTGCCGCTAATTTGTGGCCCTGCGCAGCTCTTCCCGGGTGCTTTACAGGCTTTATAATGACTCGCTCTTCTTGTTTATGTTCTTCACCCATTTGTTATAAGAGTTATAACAAATTTTGTAGACCTCTACGACTCTTCCTCCGTAACCTCCTCTTGCTCTTCACCTACCTTGGACACTGGTATTTGACAGTGATTAACTGTGTGTGCAGCTACTAGAAGAGGTGTGAGAAACTTGCCAAAAGCAGAGTAGACGAGGAGGCCCAAGTCAGCCATGGAGTCTTTGATGATTGGGTCCTCTTCAATATCTTTACAAAGACTCTCTGCACTGTCGAGCTGAACGACACGTCCTACAACTTTGCTGTACATGCTGATAGCTTGTGATGATAGGGCTTTGGCTGTCTTTTCACCCTTCTCTTGGAGTTCACGTTGAACAAACTCAGTGTAAAGCTTGTCTACCGTCTCGGGTGAGGCTTTATCGAGCGATGCCTCGGTACACTTTTTCGGCAGTAAGTGCTTCTGCCCACGACGTATAGCCTCTTTCAAGGCTTGACGTTTGTCAATAGGTTTGTCTTGATGCTGTGGAGGTGGTGTGTCCACTTTGTCAAAAATCTCGGTAATATCTGCAACCATATTTATTATTCGCCTATAACGCAAGAAGATGAGTATAATCAAGACATAGGGCAGTAGTACAGCCATACATAGTACACATTGCATTTGTTTTAGATGGTTGGTGACCAACCACCCATGGTGACCAACCACCTAACGAGCATTCTAGTTGGATATATATCGATTGCCTTTCGATTGATTTTCACTTACCCACAAGGGTTGCATGTTTTTGTAGTGAAGCCTTTCTAATTGTAATTCTTCGCTGGGGCACTCGCCATTCTTTCTGTGGTTAACGGGGGTTTTATGGTCGAATTGCCACTCCCCCCTGTTGCTCCAGCTCATACCATCTCTGAATTGGGCCTGGATGTGTCCAATAAATGTGCAAATGTCGCACCCCAGGTATTCTTGGGATGATCTCCGTATCTCGTCTTAGAGCATTGTGAATCTTAGCCAGAATAAAGTTATACATATACCCGGGGAATTTGCATTCCTTGCAACGGCTTGGTCGTTTTTCATGCGGGCACTTTGTATGCTCTCGCGAGGCCTTATGACTGTTCCGACATTTTCTGCACATTTTTGTTTGTTGGCCTTTTGGATATTGAAGTTGCCCGGCGGTTGGGCTCGCTTACAGTTCGAGCATTTTTTAACCTCCTCCATCTTGTTACTTTTTGTGAAGCACCACTTCACAAAATCTGGACGGGGTTTACAACATAAGCGGAGATGTATGTACACCATCGTCATGTACAACTCGTTTATCGTAAAATGCCGAGAGCCCCAGCTTGTTCTGTTTATACGTGACCATCCGCTGGTTGTGCACCCTGAAACCTACATTTTTAGCGGTATCTAGCTCACCCTTTAAAGCTCCTAGGTACCTTGACCATGTCAATTCGTTCTGACGCTTGGACATGCCTTTACACGAGAACTTTGTACCTTCTTGCCCCTCGACAAAGTAGCACTTTGCCGTCAGTGCAATCATCCTAGACCCGATGAATTCAGGTTTGAACAACCCTCCCGTTCGACTCGAGTGCTTGTCAGTAACGAGCCAATGTTTCACGTCTTTATCGTACTCATCGAGGGATTCAGGGTGAACAACATCTCGCAACGCGTCCCCAGAAATGGCAAAATACGCCGAGTCCGTATCTGTGTACACATACTCAAAGTCTCGACGATCCACATACCTGTCGATAAAATCGTAATAGAACTCCAGCATGCGCAACTTGGCTAGTTGGTACACCGCAATACCGCACTGATAAGCTCTATCGATGCTAACCCCGTGCCTACCCTTGCGGATCTCGTACGCGTCTCCGATCTCTTCAAGGTCTTCAAGGTACGGGCTTCTCATCGCAGCATCAACTTTTTCATTTCTCGTGAACGTGGTGTTGGCTTGCCTTGCCAGGTCCTCGATCATCTTGCCATAGAAGCTATTACCCTTCAACTTGGCTGTATCACCCGCGATGCGCTTGTCGGGGTCTTTATCTGCTTGCCGTCTTGCCTCGGCAATCTCTTCCGGGAACCACGCAAATGGCTTACCTCTAGAGTACTTGAGGAACTGATAAAAAGCGGTGACTTTCAGCCCGTGCTCGATGTACCATTTTAGCACAGGCGTGTACAACAGGATCTTCTCAGCTTTCATCATACCCAAGAGCTTCTTGGTTCCTGGAACGCGTTTCCGCCCTGTCTTGATCAAGTACTCCTGCATGTGCTCGGGGATTTGGGTGTCAGGTATCTCTTTAACAACGAATAGCGGGGACATCTCGTTAAACTTGTTATACAGCTCTGGGGGCACCTCAATATCGACTTGCGCAAACCCAAAGAGTGAGCCGTCTAGAACGCCCCGTGTTAGCACCTCCAATTGTTGCGCCGCTGTCGGTTCAGCAATCTTTATCAGCTTTTCCTTCCCGCAGGGGAAATCTTGCAGCAGGGTACTCGGGTAGAGCATGCTGGCGTCGTACCCCAGAATGGTCTTGCATTCGCAGGGTTCGTTGTAGACGTGAGATCTTATAGCTGTCACATCCCTCTCGAGGTACCTGCAAAAGACGATCGCGGGACCGCCGACCATCCCAGTCTGCAAGAGCTCATAGGCCTCGTTTCTCGTGCACTCACCGCAGGTTTTTTGGACTTCGATGCAGGCCTTGCATCGGGCTTTGAAGCAGTCCTCTGTGCATTTGTGCTTGCAGGGATCCCCTGGTGCGTAGAGCTCTAACTCGGGCTGTAGACGCAGAGACTTGTTCAAGACATAGCGCATCGACACACCTGGTATGCTAACGGCATCCTTGAGAATGTCAATCTCATCCTCGTAGTACTGCAGTCTCGTCTTATCAACGGCTTCGACAAAGGGTACCACATCGGCTAGGTTGCAGTCAGCCAGCCAGTCCATCATAGTTACACAGCCTCGCTTGTAAAACTCTCCCTTGAATGTTTGGTACTCTTCGGGGGATAGGGTATTTTTCCCGCTAAGACTACTATAAAAGTCCTCATGCTCGACGGAGCCGACATGGTTCAGCTTGTCATAGCTTGACAGCCATTCGTAAGGGAACACGAGCTTTTCGAGCCCACATTCCAGAGACTTGCACCAGCCGGCATAACTCATCCCAGGGGCGAGAAAGTTCTTGATGTCGAGGAATTTGAATCTCGAGGTTGTAAGGAACATGTAGTCATTATCCTTCTTTGCCACTTTGATCTTCTCGTGCACCTTCGCGTCGTCGTTTTCAACAATTCGCTCAACAAAGTACCGCTTGATGAGGTTGATATCATACTTTCCGCTGTTAAACCCGATCACCGCCACTTGGTTCCCCCACTCGTTCCAAGCTTCTTGCTTCTTGACAGGGAGCATATCAAAGTCTTCAGGTCTCGGGTACAACCTTTCGACTTCTTCAACGATGCGGGCCTGCCTCTGCTCGAGCTGCTTTTTAACCAACACATTGGGATACTCGTGCATGATGAACGTTGGATGTTCATTGAGACTATCGTGTATGGCGACACTTACAGGGATATGCTTCGATAGATATGTTAGATCGGATGTTTGCCGCTGGTTTAAAGGTGCTAGAAGTGCCTCAAAGTCAAACACGATGTAGTGGGGGGTATGGGCGAAATTCTTTCTTGATATACCCCTTACTTTTTGGAGGGTTCTCGCACTCCCAAGTTGTCACGATGTTATACCCCAGTTTTTGAATATGGTCCTCCTTGAACTTGGTTTGAAAGTACTGATTTTTATCCGCGTTGGTTCTGTTAGGTTGACAGGGACATCCATGCCACTTGCAGCCGTGATATTCGTAGACTGTTTTCGTTTGTGGTTCGTACCCATCTACAAGGTAGACCTCCTTACCTAGATCACGAATCACGCGTTCACCACCATGCCCGCAGAGTGCATGATGTATATGCCTTCCGGTTTGCTCCGACATGGCTTCTATCCACCGACATGCCGCGTCACTGTAACCACCCTTGTTGTAACCACCCTCGTTGTAAAAGACCTTCTCGGACTTGCATGGCATGCGTTTGACCTTCCCACCTTTGCAAATGATCGTCGTTTTTGCACCCTCGCACTCGTTCTGCTTATGCCGCGTGAGGTGGTTGCTTTTCGTGAAGATTTGGGTGCAAGCCTTGCATTCCCATTTCTGTCGCGCTAGTACGTCTAAATCCTTGATGTAGAAGCAGTGACCATCCAGCATACCGAGATTGATCGTGTCTAGCCTCTCTTTGTACTGATTCTGCCCGTAAACTAGCCGCCATGGTGCCTTGTCAGAGTTCGTCTTGGGTTCAAAGACGCGGATGTTGATCTCGAATCGTTTAGCGATACAATCAAAGTCTACGAGCTTCGTGGCACGTACATCTTAACGCTTTAGCTCGTAGTACTCGTAGTACGTGCGTGCTAGGGCGAGGGCTGACCTTGTTAGGAACTTTTCACGCTGCTTTCGATCTGCCCGGTTGTGCACCGCGAGGCATCTCCAGAAGCACAAGTTGTCAGTGCTTTCATCATCGTTGTCAAAGCTGTAGATGCACCTCTTACCTCCCAGCCAATCTGAAAGAGGGCCGCATCCAAGTAAGGGCTCCCTCGTAGAGATAAGCTTGACCCGCATATGCTTGAAGACAATTTTGCCTTCGTGCGCTTCAGGGGTCTCGATGGTTCTGTCGGGTGGTAGGTAGGCCTTGGTCCAGAACTCCGCATCTTCCAGATCGAGCCGCTTCATCTCGCATTCTTCCATAAAAGCTTCGATTTCCGCCATGCTTGATAGTGACTTGGAGCTCTTGCTCTTGTGGTAAGCTGACACGTCGCCACCACCTCGGTAGATGTCGCAGCTGAAGCTGTAGACTACCTTGACGCGCATGTCTACGTGGGGTGTGATTTTTTGCATGATAGCCTCTGTCAGAGGTTGGTTAAGGTTCTTGTTGAACTGCCACATCTTGATGCGTCTTCCCTCTTCCAAAAATTGCGTGTCATTCTCATCAAATATGTTCTGGATATCCTCGATCTCCTCCTGGTTCGTGGCTTGCTCCTTCTCCCCTCCGAACATGTGTTTGAGGTCTGCGATTCCCTGATATTCGTCTTGGATGGTGATCCGTTGGACCTCATCGTGAAGCGTTGTCGCTCTCGAGATTTGCTCCTTCGCCTTGTTATAGTAGTAGGTAACAGTATCCCGCACGCTCCGTAGTTGATCTGCAAGAGCGTCGCGAGTTGCTGCTACTGGCGCTGATACGGTGTCGTATAGTTTGCTGATAGCGTTCCTAAACCAACTCATCTTTTATTATAAGTAGATTTCAACTTCAAATAAGTGGTCGAGTTTGAATAGGGGGGAATTCCCTATTCAACTGCGCATGCTCGAATTTTTGTTGATGTCAGCATTATCACTTGACAGCTGTGCGCATGTCCTGGAATTGTCGGGTTTGTCGGGTTTGTCGGAATCGGATTGTTATCGGATTTGGTTTCGGATGCCGTCGGATTTACCGATTTTGAGAGGGGTAGGTGTGGGGTGAGGGAGGAGGTGGTGGAGGCGGGGGTTTGACGATCAAAACCCTAAAACCTACTCATCGTGACCCCTTACTACTACTTTTGTAGATGCCACGGAGAGCTTTATAGAAGAAACTTCATTTGGCGGCACTGATGAAGGTATCACTGAACGTGAAAGAAGGGGGCTTAACCTCGAACTCCAAACTATAAGAGGAAGCATGAAACTATTGAAAGCTAAGATGATCTTATACGATAGCGAGATTGACAAGGCTGAGGGTAAATTGAAAGAACTTGAGAAGAAGAAGGCCGGGAAAGACGGAGGACAATGGAATGCCGACTACCTTAAGGAGGAAATAGAAAAGCTTGAGGACAAAATTTAAAAATTGAACGATAAAAAAGAGGCCACACAGGATGCACATGGCTTACTTTCCTCCAAAATTTACAGCCAGCTGAGGACCATCAAGGAAACGTTGATGAAAATCGCTGGAGATGACAAGTCCCTGCTTGAAAAGCTTAAAATTTTGTTCAAAGAGCAGGATCTGACTATAGCGAGTATCGTGTCGGCCGTTGGTCTACTGATTTCCACCATTGTACTCGCGGTTACAGGGGGAGGTGCCGCAGCAGGTGCAGGAGGAAGTGCCGCAAGAAAGGGGTTTGTAGAGAAGCAGCTGGAAAGATTAGGGAAATTCCTCAAATACCTAGCAGCCAAGGCAGGTGCTGCATTACCCGGGATTATGGATACCATAGTCTCATTCTTTCTCAGAGTAGCGGCAACCATTGTCGAATATGCAGCCAAACATTTGTACATGGCAATCGCGGCCGCCGCTGGGTTTGTTGTTATCTATGTTGGTAAGATGAAAAAGGCCTAATATTAGCTATTTTTTAAGCCAGATGTAGGCAATGATGAGGCCCACCCCTGTCGTGATCAATGCGGCCTTGGTATCCTCATGTTGTGGGGGGTTTCTATGTGTTCAGGCGCAGTATGTATGGGAGGTGTAGTATGTATAGGAGGTGTAGTATGTTTAGGGGGTATAGCATGTATAGGGGGTATAGTATGCTTAGGGGGTGTTTTGATAGTATGCTTAGGTGGTGATTTGATAATATGCCTAGGAGGTGGTTTGATAGCCCTCTCCATAGGCTTCGCAATATAAGGCTTGTTATTCAAGTCAACTTGGACCCGAGCGCTTACATTGGCAGGCGCGATCAGGATATTGTTATTGCACCCCTCAATTTTACCGATACGCAGGTTCATATCAGAAGGCAACATGTACACGCTGGGCATGACGGCAAAATTCACCGGGGTTCGGGCATATTGCAGCACCTTTTGAAATTATGTTATATCATGCCCTACATTTTCTTCACGTTGCACCATACTTTCAAATTTTTGCATCAAGATTTGCCTGGCCGTGTAGTTGTCCGCACCAGAACCGAGTAGGGATGCCTTGGCCCCCGCCTGCGAGCCAAGCAACAAGACCACGTAGCCTCGAATACTTTCACTTAGCTTGGTCAGACCTTCCGACGTTAGGCCTTGACTTGTTGGCATTATAAATTTTGCATAGTCACCATCAACCTGTGGCCACCATGAGCCGTTGGTGAGTGAGGCACTTACTGATTTAAATTTGTACAGGCTATTGGGGCTAGCACCATACTCACGACATACTTGTGCATACCCAGAGGTTGAGTAGGGGTTTTTGTAGTTTGAAAAACCATCGTTATATGACATTGACACTCTCATCCTTGATAAAATGCGACGCATGTGATAGTACACATGAAATTTGAATATTGAGTTGACGAGTTGTACGGAGCCTGTTAGGTGCTTGGCGGAGATGCCTAATGCAGTGGTTGCGCAATGGGTTGCGAAGTTAACCTGAATGTTCCAGTAGTCCAGGGCTTGTCCCTTCCAACCCTCAATGACAGGGTCATTCAGCAGATTTGTTGGAATTTTGATGGGGTATTTGGTAAACTCAGGGAATGCCACAGAAATGTGTGATTCTGTAGACACGTACAGGTCCTGATGCTTCAAGTTTGTTACACCAAGTGGCCATTCTCCCCTGTTGGGCCTGTACCTTGCGCTGGGGTTCTATGGGTAGATATTCATTCCTTTGTTGTTAGAAGAAAGGAATGAAACAACTCTATATCACCGACATTGTGAAGCCTACACTGTTTGAGGACTACCTAGGACAGGATACGAGAATTGCCCTGAAATCGATAAGTATCCGACATGCGTGGCTGAATCTTTACAGCAATAATGAATTTGTCATTCGTAAAATGGGGCCTGATCAGAGAGAGACTAGAATTGAGATAACGGCCTGTATAGGATTGAGGACTTGGCGGCTATTGTGAATAGTCAGGCACAGGACAGGATTAAGCTCTTTGTCCTGAAAAATGGACTCTGCAGGCTCCGTGTCAGTGACGGGTACACAGTGGTGATTCATCGACAACTGCAAGAGCTCTTGGGCCTACCCTACGATCCCAGTAAAAAGTACTATATGAAGGGCGACCATGATGCCGTCTACAGGACTGACGTTTATATTAGGCTACGCCTTGTTTGTCCCCAGTTGGATGAAGACGACTGCTTGCTAGATGGTAAAAAGTCTAAAATTCTGGCCTTGCTTTCCACCAAGGAGCTAAACGCTTGGGGGGACATGCTGACCTGGAGTTTTGATACCCCAATCTACCTACCCCTAAAAGGCTCCACGGACTGTCTCGAGTTCATGTTAACACACGAATATCATCATGACAAAAATGTATCCTTCACTGGAATGACGATGATAGAATAAATGGCTGATATAACCAAGCTGTATCCAAATTTACCAAGTGCACCTGCACAACGCGCTGACATGCCGGAGGAAAGCCAAAAGTATAGACTTGGTGAGATTGGTGAGATTGAGAAGTATCTGCGAAGTGAGATTAAAGAGCGGGACAAACTCGCAAAAAAGTTTAAAATGCATGGGACCTGGGTACGATACTGCGACCACGGACTGCTTGGTATTACTATAGTAACGTCGGGTGTCGGAATTGGTGCGCTTGCATCCGGCCTGGGGGTGCCCCTATGCATAGCCATGGGAGGCATCACAATAGCTGTGGGGATTGGACAAGCCGGTCTGAGGAACGCCGGAAAGAGGCTTGGTGTGAAATAAAAAAAGCATGAGAATATCAGATTGCTCGCTGAAGCTAAGTTGAATTCCATCGTTGATCTCATCTCAAAAGCGGTAGAAAATGGGGTGATTGATAAATATGAGTTTAGTCTCTATGCAAGAGAAGCAGAAGTATATCCTATTGACGGAACAGATGAGGCAGCGGTTCAATCGTATTGTCGACGCCATCAACGAACGAGAGCGTGCCCAACTAGTTGCGAAAGGCCGGGAGGAAGGCATAAATGAATTTAAAAAAAAAATTCAATCTGTACAGTATGCAAGCGGTATCTAGAGCCTCCACCTGTTTACAAACCTTAGTTTTGTATATATATTTTATAGGCCTTATAGTGCCTATAAAATATATGGGTTTTCTAATCATCACTTAGCAGCCATTCAACTTTAAAGTCTTTGTACTTACATTCTATAACTTGCACCTGTGGATAGTAGTTTTTACCCTGCATATACACGGATGATAGTGCTAGGATGGCACTGACTTGGCAGGGTACATCATAGGGTACTCCCATCCCATGAAATTTAGTTGTTATCACGTCCTTATAGTATTTGAGCTTGGCACTAATATAACGCTCTTTTTTCACCGGCTCCGTCGTCAATTTTTGAGATATCAACTCTTCGACCTTATTCCAAATTTGACTATATTTTTTGATCCAGTCGGGGTACTCTTCAAAATCAAGGCCTATCGCTGGCATAGCACTGGTATTGTACCGGGTGACTCCATTCGGGGACCAGATTTTAGGCGTCTTTACTCTCAGGGCTACTATGAGGTCCCGTGTATGATACCCTACGATATACCGTTGATCATTGCCTTTGTTGGAAGGAATGGGGTCTGACACTGTCAGATGGTCCACGTTGATATCATTGATGTCAGTAAAAGTAGTCGCAAAGTTGTAGAATTCTCGAGGTTTCACAATTTCATTCTCAAATTTCAGCATCCGTTATTGAGAATTTAAAGCAAGGCCCGAGGATTGCATACACAACTACCCCCGTTATAGGTGATATATTCCTGGTAGCAGTACCAGCACAGCATCCTAACCTCTACCATGAGCCTTCGTCCACAGCTACACCTGTCATACTCATCAAGTACGCGTTCGCAGTCCTTACATTGTTCTTCCATTTATCTTATAGCTTAAGGATATGACATCTATTCCAGGGCATCAATGCGATCCTCCAAGTCCTTAATAGCTTTCTCATTCTCTCTTTCCTTCTCTGATTCTTGTACTAAGGCTAAGGCCGTTAGTGGCAGGGACAGACCAATACCTGTTATGAAGATCATTACTACTACATGTTCAAATAATTCAAATTTTGATTGACTGTTGATGCACATTATTAGTAGTTTTTTTTTTTTTTTTTTTTTTTTTTTTTGAATAGAGCTTACCCCCACAGGAGGTCTGCCTTTTCATCCTCTGAAAAGCACCAATCTATGACCCTATCGGGATGCCAGGCTACTGGAGCTAGCTGCTCCTTAATCCTAGCCTTTTCGGCTTTCCTCTGGCGATAGGCATCGAGTAGTTCAGAATCGATGTAGTTAATACCACACATGTACTCCGTTTTGAACCAGTCTGGTACGGCCCTAAACAGCCAGGAGTGTTTTTCAAACATCTCATTACACATATCCTGCGTTTTGAACTGATCTGGTACATCCTCGAATAGGTAGGGATTCTCCTCAACGGCCTTGTTGCACATGTCTCGCGTCCTGAATTGATCCGGCACATAATAGAGCTGGTAGGGCTCCTCCTCAACAGCCTTGCTGCACATGCCTCGCGTCTTGAACCTGTCCGGCACGTGCCCGAGCATAAAGGGGTCTTTTTCAACAGCCTTGTTGCACATGTCCTGAGTCTTGAACCTGTCCGGCACATGCTGAAGCATGCGGGGTTTTTTTTCAACGGTTTTGTTGAATAGGTCCCGCTTCTCCCCGGCCACCCAATTGTGCATTTCTTGAGTCTTGAACTGGTCCGGTATATGCAGCATTCTTTGATATACACCAATAAGCATGACATTATAAGGACTTGTGATGATATGCATGGATAAACACGGCATGATTTTTGTGATGAACAGCTGTGACGTCACAAGCGTTTTTGTGTATGATATTTTTTGTGAGAGTTTGACCGTGTTTTTTAGAAAAGTGTGTATGGAAGGACCCCCTATACTAGCTAAGAACCAACGAAATAAAGAGAAACTGGTGCGAGTCAGAGCCGAGTTGAATGAAGATCAAAAGAAAAAGAACGACTCCAATTGCCTAGTCGGTTCTTCAAACTGGTTAACAAATCTTCCCATCAAAGAGCTTGCGTACGATCTCAACAAAGAGCAGTTCCAGGATGCACTGCGTATTCGATATAACTGGACCCTTCCTCGATTACCCACTGAATGTGTCTGTGGAAGCAGTTTTGATGTTTCACATGCGCTGTCCTGTAAGAAAGGAGGGTTTGTGACATTAAGACATAATGAGATTCGCGACATAACAGCAAAGCTAATTGATGAGGTCTGTGTCAATGTTCAAAGCGAACCAAGCTTGATGGCTCTAGATGGCGAGCAGTTTCAATATCGTACTGCCAATCGCAGCAGAGAAGCACGTTTGGACATCAGTGCTACTGGGTTCTGGACTCCTGGGCAAAGAGCATTTTTCGATATAAGGGTCTTTGACCTAAGTGCTCGAAGATACAGGGGTCTGGAGCTCAGCAAGTGCTTCAAAAGGAATGAAGATGAAAAGAAACGCCATTATAACGAGCGAGTAAACACCGTGGAATATGGGACCTTCAGTCCCCTTGTCTTCTCAACAAATGGAGGAATGGGTCGTGAGTGTGGAGCGTTTTACAAACGACTATCAGAGATGATTGCTGAAAAGTTCAACAATCGACCAACTTCATAAGGTCGAAGATCTCATTCAGTTTGTTAAGATCAACTTTACTATGCATCAGAGGCGCACGCTCATTGTGGGGTAGGGAACCTGCAACAATCAATGACATTGAACTCTCCAATTCTCTTTCAAGGATTGTAGGCAGCGATTAATCAATAATCTATTTTGTGAAGAGATTTTAAAATTCAAAAACAATCAAAACACTCGAACAATCAGAATAAATAGACAGTATTAATAAAAAAAATAAAAAAAAAAGATCTAGCATACGCTTTGACTTGTCGCAAAGAATTTTCGAAATACATACCTGATAATTCTATTACAGTTTTCAGCACAGCGTCGTAATTCTCTGGCCTTACCAATGCATCGGATCTGGCATTCGGAGATGCTTCCAGCACACGGAACCTAATTAAAACTCTTGCCAGCAAAGACAACCCATATCTGATGTCTTGGTACCTATCCTTCTCCTTGCACTGGATCATGACATTTCCATATAAAAGTAAAAGCTTGTCATTACGAATGATGAGCTGCAGGTCTTTATTTTATGGCAGTTAACGGAAAAGACCATTTTAAAAACCGCCGAGTACTTTCCCTCTGCCATTTCTGTGGTCAACAGTACACGGCCACTTTTCAACGTAAATTTTAATTTTGATGCTGATTTTAAACAGCACTTCTTTTTTTGGTGTTGAACTAAAAATCTTGATTTGAAAAATCCTTTACAAAACTCGCAAGGAACTAGATCAGCATCTTTTCCCTGCCAGCGAACAGAAACAATATTTCCACCGTTGGTACGTAATACCTCAGTATTATGAGCGTAATAACCTAAAAGAAAAATTATTTACATTACCCTTTTTTAGCGGAAAGAATGGTGGAAAGAAAATTTGGCGGACGACGAAAAAAGTTTATTAAAAAAACATGCAAGCCTGCTTTTATCGTTGTAAATAAGGCGACAACATAAATATTTTACAACAATAACCAGTAACTGAGATAAAAAAATCACTCGTTGTCAAATACTAAAATCAAAAGCATGTTGATTAAAATCCTTATATAGAAATACGTGAAAATTGGTGGACGACAAAAAAAATATTTAATTTTGGCTGAAATTTAATTTGGCGGAATTATGGCCTCCTTATAAACGAAAAAAGATAAATTTGGCGGATTTTTGCCAAATCCTCCAATTCTGCAAAATTTTCTTTCCGTCAAAAGTGAAGCATACTTTTATAACGCTTAGGCGCTTTGCCTTGTACAAATTCAGTCGTGTTTTAGTAGTAAGATTACAATAGTCGTACAGTAGTAGCTATAGTAGCTATAGTAGCTATAGTAGCTATATCTTAAATACATCAATATTTTTTCACTGGGCAGGTGTAATTGGTATAATTTTCTTGAGGAAAAGAATCACCTTCACGTATTAGCTTTGTCCAAATTTGGCTGCGCTCTGCACATTTTTTAGGCTTTTCCAAAGCTTTCTTTACACTTGATTCGTCCTTATGACGACGAGTAAAATGTCGAGTTATTTTATTGTTGATCCTCTCATTGCAAAACACACAATAATGAATTAAATGACTGTCGTTTGTTCTGAAGCCATGCTCTAAAAAAGAACATTAAGTAAATGCTAAAAAAATTAAATCTACGCAAAATGATCAAGTACTAACAATTTACAAAATTATATTCACTTTAAAGTATTCCAGCTAAGGTATGTTAAATAAAAAATGAAAAACATGCACATAAAACAAGCAAAACATTGATACATAGTCACCTGTGTGTTTTGTTTTCTGCACGTCATTATTTTCATCATGTTCACCATGCTCTTCACATTCGTTATCAGCATTCTCCTCCCCCATTATTTGATCCACTGCCGCACTGATTACCTCTTCACTCTCATCATCACTTTCTTCTGTTTCAGGCAAAAAGTCCTGATCGTTGTCATCGTCCTCCTCCTCTTCACTATCAGTAAATTCAATGTCCTAACGAGTAGGAAATAAATATTAAATATGCTCAAATCAAAACAAACGAACAAAAAATAAAGCTACGAATACACAGACTAGGCATTGCAAATGACATCGTTTTCTTTAAATCATAGGGCCGTAATACGCAGAAATCAAGAAATGTTTTTATGTTCCTAAATCAATAATCTCAACATCTTTTCATATTTAAACTCAACTTTCATTCATTTCTCTTTTACAAAATATGATTTTTATGCGCAGTTTCCTATTCTCCCTCATATTCGTTTACAGCAAATTTTCGGTATCCTTTGATCTTTTTCCAACCCAACCCCAAAAATTTTTGATTACAAGATAACGTTGTCACTTGAGTGTGCTGGCATGGGTTAATTTGTTTTGCACGTTTCCACTTGGATTAGTGTGGGTTAAAAATTAAATTCATCAAAATTATCTCACGTTAACCCACTGAAATGAACTCATACCGGCATAAGGACGCCTAACTCATACTCAATTTACGCAAAATGAAACAAATTGTTGTCCATGTCATTCTCGCCTTTTGATTAAAATTAACAAAATCATTTAAAATAAAAAAATATACTTTTTATATTTACGATATTTTAACAAAATAGACAAGAAAAGGTTACATCGGGGAGACTAGTCGTGGAACAAAGCATGGGCAATGCGCGACTGTCGTACCTATTTCCCGCATCGATATTTCATGCATTTTTGTCCGCCTGTTAACATGAAGTAATGAAATTACTTGGACAGGTGTTATTACTATGAAATTCAGTGATTTTTCTTTGGTTCATTTTGAACTTACCAGAATTTTAGAGCAGGTGTAAATTAAAAGGGTTTTAACAAATGCCATTATTACATTATCACAATCTTTTAACTTAAACAAAAAAAAGGGAGACGTACCTCCACGCTTATTGCTTGCACACCACTGTCAAGGGATGTATTAGACGAAATATTTTCCTAAAATAAGGAACAATGGATTCGACACACAGGCATACAAATATATTTGTAGAATGGCAAGTTTATACATAAGTAACATATTGGGTAATTAAAAATATGTTTTTATGTAATATAATACTTACGACATCATCTTTTAACGCAGGAGCTAATATTCTTTTCTAATGAAGAAATAAATAAATCACAACTTAATACCAAACAAAATTTTTTAAGGCATTAAAGCACTAAAGCAAACCGAACCGAATTTACAAAATGTTATCTTGATATCTTAAGCAATTCGAATAAGTAAGAACATAAATCTAAAGAACTGCTGTATGTTCTTAATGGTGTTAAAGTAGCCTGAATTGAAGTATATAAAGACTATTAACAATAAAAATAGAAAGTATTTGAAAGTTTGCTACATTTACTAACAGTATTTTGCAAAAAATATCCAATTCAACCCTTGAAATATATAAATTAATAAGGAACATACTGCAAAATAACAATTTAGGTTCTCCGCAACAGGAACGCTAGTATCTTTACTCTAAACAAAATTTCAAACGCGTGCATTATATTTCAGCTGCGAATAGCAACCGAGTTGCTGAAAAATCGAAGGTGTTGTAAGAAATCATACTGAATATTTTATGGTGCAAATATAAATTGTTTAATGCATGCCTTTACCTTCAGCTCAATCACATTTTCTTTGCAACTATAGTCAACATCAAAGTCCACTTGTGAAAATAAAAACAGGGACCCTTTAATTCACAGAAGTTTTTATTAAAAGTAAAACTTCACAGCAAATATTTTGCTCTTATACTCCACAAAAATATTGCAATTGAATTAATTGACCAACTGTTCATTAGATTAAAAGAGGAATTTTGTTTTGTCACATTTGCTTAACAACTCTTTTTTTCATAAGCAACTCTATTTTTCATTTTACGCGCAATTGTGAGGAGTAAGATTTTGATTTCTGCCTTAAATTTACTAAGAACATTAAAATTTTACAAGATTTCAGGTTTACCCTTTTAGCTATTTTTCCCCTTTAATGTTATGATTTAATAAAAAAAGACTGTTAAGTGTGTTTTGCAGGTTTCTTAACTTTTCAAATCTTAGCCTCAGCTCTTAGCGGACATTATCTCAAACCAAAGTAATTTTGAAGGTTTTGTTTTCTGTTTAATTATTGTAAATTATATTCAAATCTCAATTATTCTTATATTGTATTACCTAGCCGTAGAATTTTTTTCCAAGTCAACGTTTATAAAAAAAATAGCTACCTCCATGCATTGGTGTCTAATCATATCTACAACTTCGGGTAGAAGTACCAAGCTTAAATACGTATTTCTGTTACTCTAAAGTGCAACAACACAGAATTTTATGTTAGGTAGCGAATGTAAAAAATCCACATTAGGGCAAAAAAAGCTTACATTTTTTGGGTAATTTATATCGAATTTATATAAAATTCGAAATTTTCATCTTCACTAACGTAACGCAAAGACTCCAAGCAAAGGGCTTCCAGTTCCTCTAAAAAAAGAACAAAAGATCAACAATGTTTAATTTTCCCATCCAAAAAAAAATCTATATATTTATAACGTAACTGGCAACATACATAAGTTGTAATTTACCTTGATTTGATATAAAATTGGTATGAAATAACTCATGTGGATAGCAATTCTTCTACAAAGAAACCCCGAAAATATAAAGAGAAATCTAACTATTTATTTATTTGCTGTATTTTTTACACTTTAGCCGGCTGATACAGAGACACTGACGCGTTGACGCTTTGGAGTTCACCAAAACGGAAGTTTATGGCACATAATTGATATTTCTCAGAATGAAGGTATTAGTTGCAAAGAAGCATTTATTTCTATCCTTTTATTGCACAAATACGATTATCTCTCGAAACAGCTTCCTTAACATTAAAATAATAATACATATATACATAATTTATCTAACCTTGCCACTGCAAATTTGAAGTATATTTGCTGTGGTAACACACCAAAAAATAACAAATTTTTCGAAATTTTTAAAGTGGGCGTTTTAAATAGTTTAAGCACCGTAGAATCCGAAAAAAATACTCCCAAAACTTAGAAATCATTCTAAATCCCAAAAATTCTAACCCTAAAAATGAGTAGTAAAAAAATTAAAATGTATGATTTCTCCCTTTGTCCCCCCAAAACCACAGTATTATCCCAAATTTGACGCCCAAAATCAAGAAACTCACAGCATACCCGCAATTGGTATTAATATCTTCTTTGTTTCACGGAAATATGCATAGCTAAAAGCTATATTTTAAAAGCAAAAAACAAATAAACCTCAACACACAGCCATAGCTAACCTGGGAAATCCAGCGCTTGTGAGAAAGAGAAGAGCTAAAAAACGAAGATATCAAGGAAATCAGTTTGATACGAATTCAAAACAAGTATTTTTAAATACTGAAGAACTTCCAACATCATTAAATAGCTTAAATGACAATTATTTGCAGCCAATATCTTCAACAACAACCGAAGCTATCTCAACCCCTCCGACGACAAGTTCAAATGATAACAGTAATAATACTTCTGCTGCAAGTAAGAAATTGAGGGGAACTGTTGATGATATAAAAGGAAATCAGGAAGCTACAGATAAAAGCTTTAATATAATTTTAGACTCATTTGTCAAGTTATTGATCAGTGTTGTTGCCCGGACTGTTTATAGATAATATATGTCTCGGTTACGATAAAAAGTTTGGATTGTGTCATTCCTTCCTATTAAAATGTACACACTGCTCTTGGTCAAAAGTAATTTTTTCCTCCAAAAAGACAAAGAAAATGAGAAAAACTCAAGGAACTGACTCTTTTGATGTGAATTTACGTTCAGTTCTTGCTTTTCGTGAAATCGGTTGCAGACTTGACAAATCGGTTACTGAGAAAACGATTGTATGCCGCTGACCGCAAAAGTGATACCCATGCAAAACAACAAAGAAAGAAATTAAATGCTAAGAAAAAAGGATTTACTGATAAAACTACTGAACAAGAAGGAGAAATGTACTCTACTGGAGCATTTTAAAGTGTATTACTTATTGTGAAATTTGTTTTATGATGAATTATTTTATAATTAATTGCTAATGTTTCCAGAAAAAACACAGTATTAGAAAGACAAATGTATTTCATTTAAGGACTTTGTGATGTTAATATAAAGGGATATTTGGCGAAAAGGGGTGAGGATGCTGGGCAAGCAAAAATACACAAAACTCTCGTGCGCGTGTACCCAATTTAATAACACTCTCTGTGACACCTATCCTAATCTCATAAAGCGCATTTGTTTTCAACAACTTCCTGTTGTTACCTTCTCACAATTTTTTTACAACTGTTCGTTGTTTCCTTTTCTCTCTCTTTTTTACAACAGTTCCTTCGTTGTTTTCTTTTCTCTCTCTTTTTTACAACAGTTCCTTCGTTGTTTTCTTTTCTCTCTCTTTTTTGCAACTGTTCATTCGTTGTTTTCTTTTCTCTCTCTTTTTTACAACTGTTCATTCGTTGTTTTCTTTCTCTCTCTTTTTTACAACTGTTTGTTGTTTCTAACTTTCGTTGTTTCCTTTCTCTCTTTTTTATTACAACTTTTGTTGTTTCCTTTATCTCTCTTTTTTACAACTTTTGTTTTTTCCTTTCTCTCTCTTTTTTACAACTTCTCATTGTTTCATTTCTCTCTTTTTTACAACTTCTTGTTGGTTCCTTTCTCTTTTTTACAACTTGTACTTGTTTCCTTTCTCTCTTTTTTAAAACTATTCGTGTAAAATTGCCCTTATCTCATGAGTACGCACACACCGCAAAACGAAGGCTGACGAAGGCAGCCCAGCATCCCCAAATTTCCCCAAATTATGAAGTCCTACCACATAACATTGCTTGTGTTTACAATATATAACAAGATAACAGTTTTCACAAATATCAATCAGGGCACAAATAGAACCCTGTCCTAAAGATATGTACAACTTCCTCACAGCGACAATGTCATAACAATGACACTCATAACGTCCGAACAAAACTACGACAGCATAATGGAAATGCAACACAAGAACAAATATCACAGTAATACAGGAATTGTGTGTCCCATAATTTATTAACACCACTGAGGCATGCGAAACAGATTGGTCACATCAAACTTACATTCTAGCAGTTAAAAAGAAGCAAATTTAAAGGCAAGCAAGATCAAATGTGAAATGTGTGTTCCCCTATAGTATTGACTAAACACCGCCCAAACCACCATGAATGTTGCCAATAGAGGATGCTTATGTAATGTAAGCATGATCAAATGTGGAATATGCATACCCTTTCTTTTAGAGAAAAGAACCCTAAAGTAAGGCTTAACTCTCTGGTTTCACGGTAGTCCAACTACATTTTGCCGCATTTCGCTGATTGTTGCGCGATTCCTTGTTTTCTGCCGTAAAATTGTCGACTTTTGACCCTCTTAAACAAAAAAATTTTGACGTCAAGAAGAATCGCGCCGAAGTCGTCGAAATTTACGGTAAAAGAAAGATTGAAATTAGGTGATGGGTGCGTAGGGATAATTTACTCTACCTATTGTTATTGCCTCCCGGTAGCCGGTCGGTTTGATAGGGTCGGATTCAGCATGTCTAAAGGCTAAGGAAGTTTTGTATTGACTTGCAGCAAGTAAATGGAAGGTTTGAATATATGATTGCGGAATGAAGTTGAGCAATGTTGCTAAGAAAAAACATTACTGGAAAACATTTATTCTCTGTGTCGCCTGTGATTGCAGAAGAAAAGCAGTTTGGCAGAAAAAGCAGGCTTTGAGTTAACAAAATCATAGCATTAACTTTAATGACGACGTTTTCAGGTACATCTGTTTACTTTTAATTCCATTGATTTTTGAGCTTTCTATTGCTGTGCTAGCAAGTGTGAACATGAAACTGTTTATAGTTTCACTTGCAACAAATCTAAGAAGCTCTGTGTCAAATTCAAAAGTGCTTGTGTTGTCTTGGGGTTATTTAAGTAACAAGACATTTGATAGCAATACAATAAATCGAATAGCTGCATAACAACTTTGTATGTTTACTTTGTAGAGTCAAAGCTTCTGGCAATAGACACTTTCTAAACGATTTCTTAACATGCCACAAGGCCACGGACGAGAACACTAGTTTTGGGAGGATGACTTCGACAAGACTTGATGATGTTTTGTGTTAAAAGCTCTAATCTCATATCGAAATAATTCCTGGGAACGGTGTTAATTATATAAATTAGGAAAAAAGCATGGTTTTAATTAATGGGTGAAATGACGAAAGTTTTTCACATTTTCACTAAAGAAGTTGTCATGCTGATAGGCATGGAAAATGTTTGTGGTTCTACCAACATGGCGAAAATGACTTAGCATATATACGTACACAACCCTATCCAGATGGACACAAAAATGTGTAATAATGTAGTTAACGATATCTGTTTTTAAATGATTTTGTTTTGTTAAAAATTTCAAGTATATATTTATAGTAATTATCGCATAACAGCTAGGTATTTTCAAGTTTGATTCAACATTTTAAAGTCTGAGCCAAAAATGGTTACCGAAAAATAAAAACAGTGTTTTTCTTGGTAGGCTAAGGGCTAAATATTTTTGACTGAATGTTGTGCTAAATCAGTGTTCATTCACTTGTTTTGGTAGGTTGTGTTGTTTTTAATTAGCTATTGCTGCTTAAAATCCAAATTTTATATAGCGGCCTTTACCTGTACAAAATCATGATATAATTTTGCCATTTTTATGTTATTTATCTGTTGTTGTTTATGGTGTACTATGATCTAATAATACAAATAAAGCCTATTTACATATGCATTTTGTGTTGTTGTTTTTGCTTATTTTTCTATCAGTCTCCTTTTCATGTAATTAAATGTTTTAAATAGATTAAATATGAAAAGTTTTTATTAGTAATAGATACCGTTTTGTATGTCTTTTTAAATAATCTAGTTTCTCAAAATTTATAGCCTCAATTTGACCAAAAGCTATTATATTCACCCATAACTTACAAAAACAAGCCTGCAAATATTTTTCTGGATGTGGAAGAAAGAAGTTGCTAGCTAATTTTAGTCTTAATTCTTTTGAAAACATTTGGCTGTAATTTAAGAATGTATTATAAGATTGCAAAGTGAAAACACGAGGCCAAAATTTCACGCAGAAACATTTTACTATATACAGGTTGGAGCAGGATCGTATCATGATTGTCTATCGCGGTGAATGAACATAAACAACACTGTACATAACATAACGAGTTATCATAATGGCAACCTGGCTACAAGGTTGGCGTTACTTGTATAAAAGCCATAATGGCTCTAGGGTGGTTAAAAAGTGACAGTTTCTGGGCTCCTAACATGATGATATAATATATAGCATGAAACAAACTGACCTGGCTACATGCAATATCTGTCCTGAAGAAATATCCGAAGGTTTTTCCTGATACCAGAGGTACATGATCCAATATTTGCTAGAGTCATTGGATGCGTGCGTTGCCATTATAGTAATTGAAGCCAAAAGATGGAGTTGTTTTATGATGAATTATTTTATAACTTAAACTTTATTCCTTGTTTTCTTGAAATGTCATTTTTTAGCGGTTGTGCGCACATAACTTTTGAACTACTCACTCAATTGACTTCAAATTTTCAGGTTATTTTATTACATTGGTTTACATATACTGAACCTCTAACATTCAAGAAATAATATCTCAGTGTTGAGAAATTGCACATGATGTAATAAAAAAAATGGCAATTTTTGTCCCGATACTTTGAGATACCTGTAGTGACACTTTGAACTTTATATCTCAAAATGTTAAAGGTTCAGCATTCCTTTCAATTGATAATATTCAAACCGAAATAGACATACTATGAATACTTTTCAAGTTATTTTTGCTAGAGATTTTGCATGATTTGTTGAATTTCCGCGCCCGAAGGCGTAGGAAATTCTTTAAACCCGTCGTTTTTTTCTTTTGGAGCATTTTTTGAGAAAAAATCGACCCTGGGATTTCACGTTCCTCTGAGAGGAGCAACTGCTAACTGACTAACTAACTAACCCTGTCCCAAATGGTCAATTGCAACGTCACAGATTTAAACTTCGTACCCAAGCTCCCTAAGTACTTGGAAGTCATCTAAATGACGTTTCAGGCCAAAATTGGTATTTATTTTCAACAAAATTTGGCACAGTTAACAAATAAAGTATACTGAACATGATGGTGACATCAAAATTTTGATTTTTTGTTACCTAAATGTCATTTTAGGCCAAAATTGGTCCAAAAATTAAAACTACTTTATTTTCAACAAAATTTGGCACAGATCACAAAAAAAGTATGCCGAACATGATGGTGACATTAAAATTTTGATTTTTTGCCACCTTAAATGTCATTTTAGGTCAAAATTGGTCCAAAATTTAAAACTACTTTATTTACGAGAAAATTTGGCACAGTTAACAAAAAAAGTATGCTGAACATGATGGTGACATCAAAATTTTGATTTTTTGCAACCTTAAATGTCATTTTAGGCCAAAATTGGTCCAAAAATTAAAACTACTTCATTTTCAACAAAAATTGGCAAAGTTAACAAATAAAGTATGCTGAAAATGGTGGTGATACAAAAGTTTGATTTTTTGTCACCTAAATGTCATTTTAGGCTAAAATTGGTCCAAAAAAAAAAAACTACTTTATTTTCGACAAAATTTGGCACAGTTAATAAAAAACGTATGCTGAACATGACGGTGACATTAAAATTTTGATTTTTTGCCACCTTAAATGTCATTTTAGGCCAAAATTGGTCCAAAAATTAAAACTACTTTATTTTCAACAAAATTTGGCACAGATCACAAAAAAGTATGCTGAACATGATGGTGACATTAAAATTTTGATTTTTTGCCACCTTAAATGTCACTTTAGGCCAAAATTTGTCCAAAATTTAAAACTACTTTATTTACGACAAAATTTGGCACAGTTAACAAAAAACGTATGCTGAACATGACGGTGACATCAAAATTTTGATTTTTTGCCACCTAAATGTCATTTTAGGCCAAAATTGGTCCAAATGTTAAAACTACTTTATTTTCAACAAAATTTGGCACAGATCACAAAAAAAGTATGCTGAACATGATGGTGACATTAAAATTTTGATTTTTTGCCACCTTAAATGTCATTTTAGACTAAAATTTGTCCAAAATTTAAAACTACTTTATTTACGAGAAAATTTGGCACAGTTAACAAAAAAAGTATGCTGAACATGATGGTGACATCAAAATTTTGATTTTTTGCCACCTTAAATGTCATTTTAGGCCAAAATTGGTCCAAAAATTAAAACTACTTCATTTTCAACAAAATTTGGCAAAGTTAACAAATAAAGTATGCTGAAAATGGTGGTGATACAAAAGTTTGATTTTATGTCACCTAAATGTCATTTTAGGCCAAAATTTGTCCAAAAATTAAAACTACTTTATTTTCGACAAAAATTGGCACAGTTAATAAAAAAAGTATGCTGAACATGATGGTGACATCAAAATTTTGATTTTTTTGTCAACTAAATGCCGTTTAAGACCATAAACGTTTCAACCATGAATGATATGCTGTATTTTTTGTTAGCAATTTCTTTTAAAATGTGAGTTTATTATGACACGTTTCGTTTTGTTTGCGTTTGTTGTAAGATATAATGTCACTTGTGTGCTTTATCTTCAGGGCTTCATGCACCAAACTTCTTCGAATGTTTGGCACGATAACACAACGAATTAGCAGGTTGTCATCAAATATTTTGGTAGCGAGCGGAAATTCTTAGAGCCCCCAGGGCTTCTTGTTTTTTTCACAGCGTTTTGCTCATTAATTATGTGCATAATTAATTAATTAATTTTGGGGAGCAATGAGCAATGGCTTGGCGGGAGGAAAGAGGATGTATTTATTTTATTCAAATTGTGGTATCAGATCTTCTTCGATGACTTAGCATTTGATTTATTATGGCTTTTTGCCTTAAACTTGTGTTTGCATTGTAGTGTTTATAATGGCTCATCCGTTTAGTCTCTACTAAGAATGTTATTCCTGATCGAATCTGCGATCATTCAGAAATTGAAAACGTCCCACTGCGTGAATTTATAACATACTGTATGAAACATAGTAAGCCTCTTATTTTTTTCGTATATATTAATTATACCCACTCCTTATAATTCTCAGTACATAATAATAAACATTACATATTCATGCACAGGCATCAAAAATTGTTTGTCGTCCACTGCGGCATGTGGTGTAGTAAGTTCATTTGCAACAGTAGTTCTGACGGCTGGGGACTTTCTCTTGGTAACTGTCAGGCACTATGTTACCAATGCACTCAGTAACTCTTCCAAATTTCTACAAAATCTTGTGTTCCTGTCAAAATGTTGTACATATAATTTTCCCTTATTTTTTATTTATTATTTCTAATTTTTTCTTCTTTAGAAAAGACAGCTACTAAAAGATGACAGCATAACTTTTGAAAAAATGTGTAATCTATCTATATAATAATACGCTAAGTGTGTCTGTGTGTCTGTAACAGGCAAAGTGGATTATATTTTTTACAATTTTCTTTAAAAGCGTCTATAATGTATCCCCTATAAAAATGTTCTGTATTTTATAAACGTTTTGTTAACGATTTTGATTGGCTAAAACAAATCATGTGATAAAATAAAGTGATTTCATTAGTTGGGAATTTTATTGCATGCGAATTTAAATTTACTGTGACGGGAGCTTTGTTATAAATTGTTATACGAGTAAAGTCACAGGCAATTAACGTTGTTATTATTGTTATTTTGTTCAAAAGCTTTAATTCATTGTTCGTACTTTTTTATTGAAATTGAAAGCAAAGCACTTTCTGATATAAAACATAAATAAATTTTAAATGTTCTTGAGTGGATTGCTCCAGGGGTTTTCGTTTCAGCCTTCTTAATGAAATTGCTAACAAACATTTTTGCGATAAGAATAAATTTTAAAAAGACAATTAGTGGATTATTCCACGGGTTTAAATAACTAGTCTCTTATAATAATACGGAGAGTGTGTCTGTGTGTCTGTGTGTCCGTAACAGGCAAAGTGGATGTGTTTATTTTCCTTTGATGTCGCCGAAAAGAATCTTTGATGTTGCCGTAAAATATATGTCTTCTTTGTCGTGAAAAGCTGCGAGTTTTGTGTGGTTTGTTAAATGAAGTTCTAGCACAAAGTAACGGAAATTGTGTTTGCAAAAAAGATGGCTGTTCTTTTTAAGCATTTGTCTTCTCTTGCCTTCAAAATAAATCTACAAAAACATTTGAAAAAAGGCATGGTATGTAAATGAAGTATAGCAAGGTTTCAAAGGTTTGTTTATGTTTTTTTTTAGTTTTGATGATATTATTGATGTGAGACATGTGTGTTAGCTAGCATCATAAAGCCAACCACACCAACAACAACCCATAGCTAGCTTGCTCGGACTTTATAAATATGTAGCCATGTTCTTTATACCTAGCTAAGTCTCCAGTTTATATTCAACTGACCAGCTATTAGCTGCTGTAGCTAGCTTATGTTAGCTTCAAACTTAAGATTACAAGTACCTAGCTAACTTGTGAGTTTTATGTTGCTTTTTACATGTAAGCTAGCTACCGTAGTTATCGTAGTGGTCTTTGCTAAGAATGTGGCTGTAACTTATTTCACTTGACATTTTAAGCTTAAATTAACAAGCCACAACAACTTTTAAAAAAGTATTACATAATATTTAAGAATAGTTTAAGGACTGTTTTTAAGCAAATAATGTATTTTTCACATTTTGTGTATATATGCAAATAATGTATTTTTCACATTTTGTGTAACTAAACTTATATACATCGGTTACATGTAATATGACGAAACGATTTTTATTTAACATGTAGTAATTCTGGTACCTTAAGTGTAGTGATTTTGTTGTTCTAGATGTTCTGACTAAAATGTTTTTGTTTATGACATTTTGTCTTATTTAAGAAAAGTTTCAACTTTTTTGAGGGAGTGCAAAACACCGAAAAAACTTTGACAGAGGTTTTTCACATTATGGGGAAACTTTACGTAGCTTTTTCACATTTTTTGATTTTGTTGCAGTATTTACATGGGTTGTTGATTATTTATTTCTTATTTTAATTTTTTTGGGAAAGGCAACGGAAGGATTCACATTTTTCACCCTAAATGTAAAAAATGTACATGAAAGGCTGGGGTAACTTTTCATTTATATATATACATAGTGTATATATATAATATATACAAACTGTTTTGTGTTTTTTGAAATGTTATGTGTTTGGATCATGCAATATAGCGAAAGAACTATTTTTTGTAGAATTTGACTTGCAAGCTATTCCTGTTTTTATATGAAAACGAGAAATTCAACTGACAATATATATACAAAACCTAAAATTGCCACAAAATTCATAAAATGTTATTAACCCTGAAAATTTTAAACATTTTTCTGATTCTATTTTTGGTTTGCGAAGTTCTTTTCCTGCAAAAAGTTCTAAGAATGAAGTACAGAAATTACTTATTTTTAAGATGTATAAATTTAATTTCTTCTAATTTATGGTTTTGACATTTTCATGTAATATATAGTTTGTGGGCAAAGGCTGATGTTTGTTGATTTAGAATTATTTTTGTGCATATGGCCATATTCAATACACCAAAAGGGCTACTTTGTTGATTTCGGTTTTATATATACTCTTTGTAATTTATTTTTGTCTTCTTTTTGACATTTTGGATTATATAAATTATAGTTGCAGAATATTGTATTTAAAAAAAATGGAATTTTGCAAAGTTCTGTTTTACTACTCAATTTTCACATTTTATATGTATATATTCTTTGGGACAGGATGGTATGAAATAGACAAACATCCATGATATTGGTTGTTCTTAATTTACAGGCTGTGCCTAATGAAACTTTAAGGTTCACATTTTGTCAGACAATGGCATAACATATACTGATAGAACTGATTTTTGTTGTTTTAGACTTTATAACTTAAACTTTTTTTGACATATTACAGAAGACATACAGAAGGAGAATTAGATTTTGCACATTGCAAGGTTTTCTTTTATATTTTGTATATATATAAATTCTTACCGGGCAGGACTCTGTACAACATACCGAAATGACTGATGTTATACCCTCTCTGTTTCTAAATTTGACGCGTTCCAAATCGCAGTTTTTTGAAAATTTGGGTAATATTTAATGAGTACAAGATGCAAAATATCAAAAATACTGATTTTTGTTGAATCAGAAGTATTTCCTACAATTACACTTTTGTGGAAAGAAAGTATGCAATATCATCAGAATAACTGATTTTGTTGCAAACTGTTTTTTCTTTTTCACATTTTGGATTGAAATATTGTTTTAGAGGGCATATATCAATAGACATATATACCAAAATAATTAAATTCTGCAAACTTTGATTTTGTCGTTCACCTCTCATCTTTTATATTTTGATTAAACTTAAAGGAAAACCATCGGAATTATTTAGAATTTGTATTTTGTGTTGCAAATTATTTTGTGTTGCAAATTATATTTTTATATATGCAATATATAACAAAAGGTTTTGTTGCATTATAAAATAAAACTTTGAGGCCAAATAACTTGAAAACGAGGTGGTGACGTCAATGATTTTTCACCGCGTGGGTAACTAGGGACCACCTGGGACCAAATTGGGTAAGTTTCCCAAAACCTAGGTCCCCAAACCCGTTTCGGAATGGACGGGCTGATGACGTCATCAAAAAACCTTCAAACTCTTATATCTCTGCAACCGTTTGTCAAAAGTACATGATCCTATACATTTTCTTGATCAGCGTTTCAAGATCTATACGAGGAAGACAACAGGTATATAAATTTCTAAAAAAATTTTTTTGTGTTTTCACGGGCCTTTGCTGACGTCAGCACAATTTTTAAACCCTTATATCTCCTTTTGCGTTCCTCGAAAACATATCATCCTATACATTATTTTGATCAGCGTTTGAACCTCTACACATTACAATAAAAGAATATAATAAATTTCTCTAATTTTTTGGGGATCTTCACTGCTGACGTCAGCAAAACATCTAAAACAACCTATTTTTCCATTGCCCATCTGCCTAAGTGGATTTCTCCACGGGCCTTATCGACTAGTTATTAATATTATTCGCAAAGAACTATATGTAACGGAGTATTTTAAGGTTGCAGACAGTTATGCGTTCATAGATAATTATCACACCAACAGAGTGGGCAGTTTTGTGTTTCGTAAGGTATCTTACAACAAGCATGACTTGGTGTTAAGTATTTGCGACACCCTTAGTGGTACAGTTTTGAATAATTTAGCAGTCCCAGACAAATGGAAATTTGGAACTTTGTTCTACTTGTCTTCGTTTTAAAATAAAGCGGTCCCAGAAATGTCGCAATAAAATATATAGCAAGCAAGCTCCAATTTTTAGAGTTAGGACTGGAGATGCGATAAAGATAATGCATATCAATGTTCTACTTGTAAAATGTAAAATTACTTTGTTAGACATCTCAGGCTTGAGTTGCACAGCTTCTTTGCCTTGTTTTTCATGATCCTTTGTATTTTCCTGAACATAAAAACAAAATATTATTTGCGAGGAACTAGGTTACCTATTTTAAGGTTGCAGACAGTTATGAGTTCATACATAATTATCACACGGACATAGTGGGCAGTTTTTTGTTTCGTAAAGTATCTTACAACAAGCATGACTTGGTGTTAAGTATTTGCGACAACCTGAGTGGCACAGTTTTGAATAACTTAGCGGTCCCAGAAAACTGGCGAAAAGTGTATTAAACGTTCTCCTACTTCTCGACATTTTAAAATAAAGCGGTCCAAGCAAGAACCAAATATGTTGATGAGCAGGCTACAGTTTTGACGGTTAAATGTATTTTGTATGATGGGGAGTCATGGAGTGCCCACGGCAAAATTAATTTTAATATATTCTGATTTTCTTGCTTAATTGTTACTTGCTCAGTTAAACCTTTGTGACTGTTAATATTTTTATGACTGGACTCTTTCATTAGACAAAATTTGACTCCGCCTGTTGTTGCCGTCACGACGTATTAAAGATTGCTCAACGTAAGCTCTCGAAAATGGAAAATCCTCTAAATTCTGATCTAATAATCATATGAGCATGAACATTTTGGAAAGTGTTTATATTTTTAATGTTACGATTCTAATCATATATATGAAATATAATGTTTTTTTCTAGCTGTTACTCATTTTTATGTCGAAAAACCGGAAGATATGTTATATTATATTTATATTACTAACAGAAAATTAAAATAAAACGGAAAAGTATTGTCCGGTACGTTCTCAAACGCGATTTTGATAGGTAATGGTATTTTTCCCAATTTTTAAAATTTCTGATGACGTCACGGAAAAAATGCTAACTCCAGCAAGAAAAAAATTATTATGCTAATTTATAATCTTACATTACAATTGTGCCAGGTTTATATTATCAGTATAACTCTGTCAGAATTTATGGACAGCGGGGGAAATAATGCCCACGCCCCATACTTTATTGGCCCCTAAACACCCATGATTATGATGCATTAATTGTCCGAAAAAACTCAAATACTTAAGTAAGATACAAATATCAACAATAGTGTTCTTCTGGTCAATTTCAATGTTAACGGTTCGGATGTCTGGAAAATATTCTAAACTAAATGTGGTTAAAAAAAAACTTTAAAAAAAAAATTGTGATCTAACACGAAATTTAAAATATTGATTAATTTAATGTCCTTAGTAGCGGAAAAGTAAATGTTATTTTATCGCAAATATAATTACGCCAGTTGCGTCTGTCTGTCTGTCTTTCTGTCTGTCTGTAACAGACACAGTAGATTATGTTGTTTTTCCTTTAATGAAGCCGAAAAAGTTATATCTTATATGTTAACTTTTCTGACGTTGCGGCACGTCGTCAATGCATTACACTGACGTGAAATGCGTTTAATAACATTAGTGAAGCCATTGCATTGCGCTTATGATTTTGAGGCAAAATAACTTGGATTCGATTATAATTCGCTGCTCAGAAAACTAGGCAGCATATCGGTCCAAAATAGGACCAATTTCCTAGAACTTGGTCAACCACCCGTTTCGGAACAGACGTCATCAAAAACCTTTAAATCTGAATATATCCATAATCGTTCGTTAAAAAGACAGGATCTTATACGTTTTCTTGATCAGCGTTTCAAGTTCTACATAATAGATGCAACGACAAAATAAATTTGTAAAAATATTTTTTGTGTATCGACAGGTCATTGCTGACGTCATCAAAATTTAAATGGCCGATCTTTTTATTGTTCTTCAGCCTAAGTGGGTTTTTCAATGGGCTTTAATGGAAGAAACTTTCACGGTTTTATGAAATTAGAAGTTTTTGCGAAAATATGCGGTTGATCAAAATAATTTTTTTTTACCTAATTAAAGGTCATACGGTTCTTGCAAGCGTGTATTCTGACTGTTTTTATAAATTTAGTCTTATAGCAGCGATATTCGTAGAGATCATTTTTTAATTGGAACATTTTTCGGGAATAAACTTTTTCGGTCCAGCGAAAATAGAACGTTTTGCGGAAACTTTTGCGAATTTTGCACAAACTGCGAAAATTGCAAATGTTTCTTACGCTACTTTCTTCGCTAATGCGATAATTTGGAAAAACTAGATTTAACTTTTTACCTCAGTAATACTTTTTGAGGCAACAGCTTGGAGTGTCTAAATAAAAAGTGATAGGCTTACATCTGTATTTGCTATTATTAATATTCCTCCTCTTTTATCTTACGTTTTATCGTTATCGTTGGTGGCATTTTATGGTATTATATTATCAGTTCAGTACTCAAGTTCATAATCGAATGTTTTAATTTGAAAAATTTCTCACTGAAGCATATTTTGGCAATGGAAGATAAGCTTATAATCAGCAGTTACTACTAAATGAGTGTTGAATGTCAAAATATATTGCAAAATAGCATAAATATAATGTAATGTTGCGAAAGTATAAAGGGAGCATAAACATCTTATATAAAAGTTAGATGGTGCCTTATCGGTAAATAAAAGACGGTAAAAAAGTGACCAAATTTGGCTCAATGGATAATTTTTAGTGCCGACTAAAATTTCTTATCGCCTTTTTTTTACCGACCAAACATTTCTACCGAGTTTATTTTTTGCCGAATAAATTTTTTCTCCAATGTTTCCTTTGCCTTTTGATAGTTCATTAAAAACCTAAAATGCCTCAAAATAAGGTTAGATATTTTCAGTTAACATTTTTAGTTTTTTAAAAAGTGACTATTTTGGTAAAATTTAGTCGGCAAAAAGTAAATAAAATTTGTGCGATTTTTTTTTACCGATAAAGGTATCAAGTAATATTTTAGTAAAAATACGTTAAGCTTACCGCAGATGGTTTTGGGAACAGGAAGTAAGGCCGTTTTGATTCTTTTTCCTAAAATGAAAGCAAATTTATTAGAAGTTATTTTGCTTAAAAAAATCACCAAAGAACGGTTTAAATTATATTTTAATGGGAACATACCTTTCTCCAGGGCAAATTACTGTCGCCGTAACAGTAGCGCAACTCTGTCCCTGAATTAATCTGTTCACCCAAGACAAACAAGCAAAAATGAACACGACCATCGACAAAAATGGGGCGCATCTTACTGTTGGAAAATGCGACCGGTGTAGCAGATTATCTTAACTCCCTGTGAAAGATAACTCCCGGGGTCAAAATAAACTAGAGATTAATAACTCCCCTAGAGTAGAAATAACCTAGTAAATAATGACTCCCCCAGTTAATAAACACTCCCCTTATTTTTCAAAGAGAAGTTCAAAGGCAACGGGGAGTTAATATAAACTGGTTATTGAAAACTCCCCTTTAAAATATTTTGAAGTCATTGCAGTATTCCTAATATATTCGAATGTTTTGTTTTGTTTTGATTCACGAGAGTGGTTCGGTGGTTGTGAGCCAAATTGTCACACATGTTTTCATATTACAAATGGCTGCCAAACAACATGTGTCACTTGGTGAAATTAAAATATATTTGGAAACCTAAAAATATCCAGATGGATTCTCAGGTTAGTTTGTCTTTTTCCCCATTTCATGACAACTCTTATTTTGAGTTCTGACTTAATTTTAAAAAAAGTGAACATATGAGTTGCTATTTTAAAGGGGGTATTTTTATAGTTTTGTCTTAATGATTTGAAACCTTAATTCTAAAAAGTGGAATGAACTATCCATAGCTAATCATTCTTTAAGTTTTACTGCAAATTTTATGAAAACAATTAAAAATTCTATTTTTAGGGCAGAAAGGAAAGAAGAAAAATTTTCGCCGTGTTTGTCAAAATTTTTCACTTGTAGGTGAGAAGTTCATGTACAAGAACGAACGATTAGTAATCACATGACGAGAGGAACAGACAAAAATCATCCAAGATATCCATGAAGGCCTCGGAAACAACAACAAAGCCCAGGCAATGGCTTCACATCGTGGAAGAGATGCCACCTACCAAAAATGCACAATATGTTGAATGACATTGCTGAATTTGTCAAACGTTGCTTCGTATGCCAAAAGCATGGAAAACTTATTAAAACGATTTCTCCTGAGTTGCAGAGCGTCTCCGTGCCTAGTGAGGTAATGAATTGACTTATGTAATTTGCCAGAGGTTGACGGGTACAAGCATTTGATCGTTTGTATTGATTATTTTTCGAAATGGTCCGAAGCTAAGTTAGTGAAGGACAAATCAGCTGAAACGGTTGCTAGATTCCTGTACGAGGTTATTTGTAGGCATAGTTACATGAAAATTCAAATCAATGACCAGGGAAAGGAATTCGTTAACGAAGTGATAACGAATTTGCATGAAATGACTGGTGCAGATCAAAGAATAACGTCTGCATACCATCCTCAAGCCAATGGTCTCGTTGAACGACACAATAGAACCATCAAGGACTCGTAGGTGAAAGTTTTGAACGAACGGGCAGATGAATGACCTTATGTGATTGAAGGTGTTTTGTTTGCACACAGAGTGAGTAAACACTCTTCAACCAAATTCACCCCGTTCTTTTTTATGTATAATAGGCATCCAATTCTACCCATCGCTTTAAAGTACTAAATTCAGACTTACAGAATCCAGATACTTAGTTTGACTTGGAAGAGTTCGAAACTATCCTGTCATCGACGTTGAAATTGAGACAAGATACCAACGACGCAGCAAGCAAAAATATAACAGCAGCACAAAAGAAACAACAACGTGACTACAACCGTCGCCATCTGTTACCAACCACATTAAAAATCAAAGATAAAGTTTGGCTCCAAAATCAGAAGAGACTTGATAGAAAAGGAGGAAAGTTTACATTCAAATGGTTGGGGCCATATACATTGGAGAGCATTTCTAAGACTGATTTGTGCGCGTTGAAAAATGAGCGTGGTCGTGTACTAGCTAAAAAGTATAATGCTGGTCTCCTTAAATTATGTCTTGATCCTTTGAATCAGCCTGACGATGAAGCTGAAACATCGCCACCCCATGATGATGAGCCCGAACCGTTGCCATCACATGACGATCAACCCGAACCATTACCGCCCATGACGATGAACCTGAAACATTACTGCCCCATAATGTTAAGTCCGAACCATTACCACCCCATCACGATGATGCGCCCGAACCATCGCCGACCCAAGACGATGAACAAAAAATGCCCCTGTTTAACGATTACGGAAAGCTAGCTAGTAAGCCAAACCGATGGAATCAGTTACCCAATGAAATCGTAGAGATAATCCTTGTACAAGCTTCCACAAAATCCCTTACATCGTTCAATCATATTTCTTTGACATGCCATCCTTTTAAAGAAATCCTTGTAAGAAGGAAAGATCGAGTGCTACCAAAATTACATTTGTTATTTACTGGCAAAGAACGGAATGAATTAAAGAGATATAATGGAAAAGTCAAAATAAGCACCCGAAAGCTTACAAAATTATTCGGAGCGCATTCAGGGGTATTAAAGAAAATTGAATACATAGTAAACAGTCAGAAATGGAAGTCATCTTGGCTTTTACTAGAGCCAAAAAGTAATTCTATGTTTCAGGTTCGGAAGACCTACTGGAAAAAAATAACTAACCCTATCCTAGTCAAAGATAATCAACCAATTGAGACGTCAGATATCGAAGAGGAGAACCAAGAAAAGTTTTGGATAAAAAATGATCAATATTTTCTTAAAGAAGATAAAGAAATCCTTAACTCGAAAAGTGCTTGGTTGAATGTTGAATGACCTTATAATGGATGCCGCGCAGAAATTGATATGCAAAACACTTGGCGAAGAAGATAACTATCAGTCTGTTTTGAATACTCAAAAGAACACCACCATCCCTTTTCATCCAGTATACCAAGACCACATTTAACTGTTACACAACGGATGTTCGCATTGGGTTTTAAGTTTTTGCTCAGGTGGTCGGATTCAGATTTGCGATAGTTTGAAATCGACTTTGAATCGTGTTTCTAAGAAAGCCATCTATTCATTGTATAAGCATGTAGTTGGTGAATTTCAAAATGTTGCCCCAACATTTCTATCCGTGCAAAAGCAACAGGATGGATTCAATTGTGGAGTCTTCGCTATCGCTTTTGCAGCAGAGATCCTTGATGGTAATTCACCAATGGAAGCAGTGTTTGATATCGCTAACATGAGGAATTACCTCATGATATGTCTTGAACAGCAAACACTGATGCCATTTCCAAAGGTAGTGAATTGATAATCGAGATTTTAAAACACTTTCTGACGTTATTTTTGTTAACTTTAGTTTTTTTTAGGTACATACTTAGTGAGTCTTGAAAAGTACCAGAAAAAATACTTTTTCCCTAGGGTTAACCCACTTTGACGTTATTTTAGTTTCCCTTTCTATGAGCAGATTTGAAGTTTTCATGCTTTTGTATTTTACAACATTTTTTGATCTCTTTTATTTATCAGAAAAAGCTTTTTTCATGTCATTGAAAGTAAGCAAACTGAAGGATTTTTCTTATATTACTTTTATACTAAAAATACACACTAAACAACTCTTTCAAAAAAGGCATCACAAATTACCAAGAAATTTTTTTTTTCAATTTGAACTTAGCCTCATTCTAAAAAACCTTTGTTACGTTTTCTACTATTTCTATCAATTTTTGACGTTTTTTAGGATTTATAAATAAAAGACACCTTATCTTTACCTTACGGGCACAGTGTCTTTATTCTTTCCTATTTTTATTAATTTGTAACTTTGCTACGATTTCGAGAAAATATATTCTGTAGTCATGTGTTTTTTACAGCAAGTTTTGTCACTTCCCGCCTATTAACTTTGAAAATTGGTAAATTCTTTCCGACTAGATCTATCAAATCACTCCAAACTTCTAATTTTTATTTTCAGTATTTAGTAAACCGACTTTCTACCGTTCTATACAAAAGGAAATATAAGGGAGTCGAAATAAACTGGGGGAGTTATTATTTCCTAGGAAATGTTGACTCTAGCGGGTAACAATTCACTAGTTTATTATGACTGGGGAGTTATTATTAACTAGTGTATCTTAACTGGGGGGTCATTATAAACTAGTTTATTATGACTGGGGAGTCATTATTTAGGGGAGTCAAAAATTCCGGTGTCATTGACAAATTTTCCAAGCCTACTAGAAAACGTTCCATCGATACTAAATAAAAGATATAACTAATTATATTTATACAGTAACGAATTTATGGACAGCATTAATAAGTTGTACTTGGTGTTTGTACTAATAGTAATAACATGCAAGATATCACCCATTTGTAAACAATTCATACTATACGTACCAAACTTTATTGAAGAAGAAGAGAAATGAACCGTGCGAATCATCGTAGTTTTTTCTTCTACTTTCCCCTTCTTGGGCAGACAATAATTCACCAGGGTATTCCAGTAAAAACTCCCCCTTTGTGAACGTTTTTTCAGCCACATCACCAAAACCTGGGATAGTAAAATTTGCAATCTTAATATTACTTATCCAAAAAAAGGATAATGTTTTCAGCATAGATTACTTGATATCATTTACCTATATTTTTATTTATGAAGACTTTACGTAATCCTTCTTGGTCCTTTTTTTCTCGGATAAATTCCCGAGCCACCTCATCGTTGTCTACTTTATTTCTTCTTCGTTTCTGGAAAACAAAAATACCTTTTTTTATTAATATTTTTATATAATATTTCATGCTGTCAATCATAATTCTGAATTATGTTAGGGCAAAATGACACACATCGAATTTCGAACTTTATCAACACTTTTACACTGAAATTGTCTAATTTTTTATTCCTTATGTTAAATAAGTTCACGTTCTTTGTGTCAATCAATACACGGTTGCGTTCAAAAAGGTTAATTTCCCTAATACACGCCATTGTTTTAATAAATGTTGTAGTTTTGCGTCCAAGTAAAATATTCATCAAATATTTCGGTATAAGACGGACGTTCTGATATTTTACTCTTCGATTATTACCCATTTTCATTAATGGCTAAAGAAAATAATAAAATGTCGAAGTATTAATTATTTTCAGCTTCTCGAAGCAAAGATGCTAAATCACAGAGTTTTTATAAAGAATGATAATGTCAGCAAAATATTATTACTGTTATTGCTAACAGTCATAATTTGTGACATAAATACAAAAGCTAACCTGCCTGAAATCTATCCTTTAAATCGTAAAGATAAGTTGAAAACTGGATGCTAACTAGTAACTAACAGTTCACTTCTAAATACGGAAGATATTATTTCGTAAAATAAGGTACACAACTGTTGCAGTTATTACTTAAAACTACCCCTACAATTGCTACTAAATTCCTATTATGTTCTTAACTTGTAACTTACGCCCTAAGTTTATTTCATCAAGGGTGGGGGGGGGGGGGGGGGGGGGGGGGGGGGTGTTGATCTTTTCAAATGGCGAAGCTCTTGTCCTTATAAAGGATATATATAAAATGAATAATTGGATATTTTTTTCCCCCTGGAATTCCACTTTAGTCGTTGAAGAGTAACTAATTCTATGCATTTGAGATTAATAAATTATTAATTTTATTCTCTACTATTAATTCTTCACGACTGAACATCAATCCCAGGGGTTAACCCTTACTCGAGAGCTCTTCTTGAGTCCCGAATAATCCGCCCCCTCCCCTGCTAATATATTAGATTATTTTCCAATCCCCGAATTTAACCTAGCTAATTCACATTTGCATTTATAAATTGAAGACGGGGCCTTTAAAAAAAACTAAGAAATTCAAATATTCATTTTTTGACATATTACATCATAATTTCATCACAAATAAATTTAAAAAATTGTCAACAGTACATCAATAATGTCGTCGAAGTCGCCGTCACTTTCTTCGTCTAATCTAACAAACTGAAGAAAGCCTTGTCTTGAAAGCCTTGTTTTTATTTTCCTGTAAATTGCTGGAATAAAGAAAACTGCAATAAACGTTCCTTTTTTAACTGAAGATGGAGGGCGTTTATCAGATACGGGCGTTTATTAGAGACCGGGCGTTTATTAAAATTTCAATATTTTAGAGTTTATTTGAAACGGGCATTTGATAGAAATTGGGCGTTTATTAGAGACCTTCTGGTAACTGATAAAATTAGCCTTAAAAGTCACTTTCTCAAAATACCCATGTTTCTATTTCCCTGCTTTGTGGTGTCCATAAAAAAAATGCTTTTTACTTTTAGAAAAAATAATCCCAAATGAATAGAATAAATAACAAACCGCAAACCTATGGTAAATGCTGAGTAGAAAGGACCAAGAGCCGGCGTGAACACGCAACATTGCGCGCTACAATAACAGTATAATACAACCTTATCCCCATGCGTTTTTTTCTGATTCCGTGCCAGAATCGGGGGCGAGGTTGAGTGCCTGTAAATTGCCTAAAACCAAAACAAAAACAAATATGGCTTAAAACAAAAACAGCCATCCAGAGTGTTAAATTTTTAAGGTTTCTTAACCGGCACAGACAGGGTCTTACACAAAAGCTACATTTTTTTATAAGAACCAGGAAATTTGGCTTCAGCCCGAAGTGTTTTTTTTTCATACTCGTTCAGTCTGAAATTGTTCTTACTCTGTTCTTAAATTTTGATCATTTTTATTCTTTAGAAGTTTTTGCAACCTAAAATCTAAGTTTCGTAAAATCGCAACAATTGATTCTGTGAACATTTATAACTTGAAAGATATTTCTCCATGTTTGTTGTGTTTTTCAGAGAAAAAGAAAAAATCAGAAAAATTTCAGCCTTGCCATTCTTATGTTGTTCTTATTTTCCCACAATTTTCAGCCTCATTGTTCTTATAAAACTGTTCTAAAAAGTGTATTTTGACTACAAGAACTAGTTAGAATGAGTTAGAGCGAGTTGGAATGAATGAATGAACCATTCAATAGTGAATTGAAAATTAGAATGCAGAATTCGAAAAAATGAAGAAAAAGCTAAAACATTTTCACGTGGCAAATGCGGAGAGCAGGTAAAGAAGACCGCACGGATAAGATCACATGGACAAGTCGAGCACTAGCTAAGTATTATTGTATATTATATAATTTTTTGTTTTGTTAGTCAACATCTTTTTGTTACTTAAGAATTAATCGAGTGCTTTTATTGCCTTGTATTTTCTGTTTGCATACAGGGCATTACAAGAATATTTTTTTATGTTCTATTATTGGCATAGAAAAAGGAAAGTAGAAAAAAAGGCGAAAAGATGTTTTTATGTAGTGTAAAAAAATAAATGTTGCTCAAAATGTAAGAAACAAAATAAGAACGATTTTACGTACGCTTAACATAAGAAAAATAAGAACACTTTTTCGGACTGAGGTAAATTATCTGGCTTTCATAAAAGTTTAGTATATTACCAATTGATCGCAGTTTTTATCTAGAACCCCATGTACAGGGCTGGTTAAGCACGCATTATTTCTTATTTATAAAGAAAACCGTTCTAAAAAACATTAAATGAACATGTATGAAGGTTATTTTTTTAAGTTTTGTCGTCGGATGGATGTGCTCATTATTTTAAGGAATCGAGGATATTGTTCTTATTTATTTAAGTTCTTAACTGAGAAATCGCGCGGTTTGTAGACTTTCATCAAACGTCGTCGACCAACCAATCAACCTGTTTCTTCAAAATTGTACAAAAAAGTTGCAAACTCTCCAAAATAAAATTTGAATTTGACTAGTTGAATCAAAAATGGGTGATATATCGAAGTCGACAAATTTGATTTAACAAAATCGTTTATTTTTTTTGGAAAAAATCAACTAATACTTTAATTAATACTGTTAAAAATGCGACGTCATATAAAACTTGGTTGAATAAATAAGGAACAGGTTAAGTAAGGGGACACGAGGGACATTTTCATGCGCGCGCTATGCGACATGTCCCATAGCATGCGCATGAAAATGTTTCTCGTGACGCCACTTCTCATTTGCTGCAAAATGGTCTTATGAAAAACTTTGATTTAAATGTTCCTACTTCCCGAAGTATGGATGTAGAGGATGTAGAGTGGAAAGTTTTTTCGAGGTTATCAGAGCTGTATGCACCGTTGAATTTACTAACCAGATCTTGCTTTATGGCTTCTTTTTTGTTTTTATTTTTGTAGTATACATCACTACTATCCCATAACGCAGGACTTGTTTTATAAAAGTCGATTGAAATTGTCTTTTCCTCATCAGATAGTTTTTTCTTTTCGTCCGACATTTTTGCTTTTTCTCCTATTTTCTCTCTCCACTTGATGTTCGACTTCTCAAGAAAAGCAATGTTTACAATTTCTTACATTTTCATTGGTCAATTACACTATGCTTCAAATGGTTTTGAAAAATATTTGTTGCATGATATGGGGACACGAGGCACAAATGTGCCACAACAATAATTTTGTCCCGGGACATGTTGCAGAAGGTGGCGACACGAGCAACATTTGCGATGCAACAAAATATTCATCAAAATTTGTCCCCGGAGCACAGGCACAAAATAGATTCAGATCTATTTTGTCCCCGAAGTTGTGGAGCAAAATTTTTGCTCCATGCAACATTTTTTTGCTCCATTGCAGTAAAAAGTAGATATGGGACACGAGAAATTTTTGTCATGCGCGTGCAATGGAGCAATGTTGCATAGCACGTGCATGAAAATGTCCCTCGTGCCCCCTTAGCTTAAATTATGGTGTCTGATCAAGCATTATTCTTAAAATATTTTTAAAATTGAGCCTTGATGAATCTCATAAAATAAATCTTACAACTTTTTTTAAACACATGCGCTAGAGTAACTACTTTGAATTTTTTTCTTAAAAATTTTTAAGCTTAAAAAATTGGTTGAGGCTTAACATGTTCTCAAAGCTTAATTTCAACCTAAATGATAAACTAGGTAGGTTATTAAGAGAAAAACGCCTAACCAATAACCCTGAGCTTAGGTTCCAGAAATATTCTTATAAAAATAGCGTATCACTTTTTGCTAAAACTACTTTATCACAAAATCAAGTTCTCTTATCAAATCCAGTACGTTGTATGATTTTATTGCTGATGCTTTTTGGTCTTTTGTGATCTATTATTCTTTCTGTGCTTATTTGTTTTTGCTTGTTTTAAATTTGTTATTATGTTGGCATAAAATTTTCCGGTTTTGTTTGTGCATTTTTCTTGCTCTCAAGTAAAACAGTACTACTATACTGCAGTAAATTTTGTTTTTGTATTTAATGTAGTATTTAAGTCCACTGACAAACAAAAATGTAATTCAAAAATTTGGTTACGTATTTTTCGAATGTCGTTGATAATTCGAATATTATTTTGAATTCTAATGTTGTTTAGAAGAACTGCACGGTAAAACCTAAAACAGGCACAATATTATTGTGATCGCGTAGTATTTGCATAAAATATAAACATGACACATAAAACATAAAACCTGTTAATAATACAGCCTTTTTTATTTAGCATAACAATTTTAATTTATTTTTGGGGAAGATTAAAATAGCAATTTTAAGTATAAGTCCTGGTTCTTTGTTCTAATAAAAAAAATCCGTAGCTAACAACATCTTGTTATGAATTTTACATAAACCGCACATCATTTTTAAAATGTTCTTAACCACTTCTAAAGCAATTAATTACCCCTAGCTAAACTACGGTGTTACTTTAGAAAAAATGCCAGCTATATACACTCTTTTTTTTATAAACATAAGCTATAGCTATACCTTTTATAAGAACTAGCTTGGTAGTAAAGTGGGTCCAATCATGTCATAGTTGTTCTTATTTTCGACTGATTTTTATTCCTATCTGTTTTTATTTTCTTCTTAAATAAAGTAACTCTAATCTAGAATTCTTCGATACTTTGAAATTTTCTTAAAATTGTAGCTATAGCTATGTATCTTAGACTGTTTCATAGTCATAAGAAAAAAACTATGACTGTTTTAGACAAATAGCTAGCTTTTTCAAATTCTTGTAATAGCTTTCTTTTAAAAAAAGCGTGTTGTATGTTACCCAATGCTCATACAACGCCCTTTCTGAAAGTTTTAAGGACTTTTGTAACGCGTTAAAGGGATGTTTTGTATCCACTGGGTTGTAATAATTTTTTTTGGAAAATGGACTAGAAGCAACACCCTTTTGATGCTTTACAGATGTCGCTAAGCCTTGCTGTTTTTGTAAAAGTGTTTGAAAAAAGTGTAACGGAAAAGTTAGTATTGGCTTCTTTTATACTCATCAACATTTAGCAACCTAAAAAAATAAAAAATAATAATAATACTCACATAAAGTACTACCAACCCAACAAGTATACGCGTTTTTACAAGTTTAAAACTCGTACAAACTTGTTTTAACTAGATTACCGCCTCGATGATTGAAGCGGCACCCAAAAAAGTCCCCGAGTTTTTGTCCCCGAAATTACTCTTTAATTCCAACTCTCGTAAATCTATATTAAATACTTAAATTTTCTAATCATTTCGATTTATTTTACTGGTCCTATGCAGCAATGTTTACCTTTAAAAATTGCCTGTAACAGTGTGACATTCACGGTGGACGAAAATCTCCCATTTGCAGCTTCTTTTTATATTAGATATACCAGAAAATTTTCAACTCCGCCTCACTCGTTGCGCCCCTTTTTTTTAATTTTTCAATAACCTAAGGTAAAAATATCCTAAAATTTGTTACCTTTTATCTTTTATACGATACAAAATTTTATAGAGAACGCGATGGAAAAGAGTATTTTTGCTTAATGTGGATTGAATCCTCGCATTTTGGCCCTTTTTGGAATCAAGCGCAAGTTTAAGTACATACCAGCGCCCATAATTTCATTTCCACTTCTTGTAGCTTGGTTCTGTTCGAACGTTATTGTGGAGAAATTTTAGAAAAGAAAAACGCGAATTGTTACATTTTCGTGAATTAATCTTTTGTTTTAACAGAAATTGTTGAATTAACAGGAATTAATTTCGCGTATGGAGAAAAATGTGTAACAACATTTATCATAAACAGGAATTTAAAATTAAAAGATTATAAAAGTTGAATTCATGATAGTATTAAGCTTGAAATTACTTCGGTAAGGCTGCCCCCTAATTCCTGTATTGTAAGATCTTGAATTGCTGGATCGTTTGTTCTTTCTAGATCTATGAGAAGACTTGTTGATACCTTAAGTGTATAAAAGGTGCGAAAATTTAAGCGTGTGAAATAAAAAAGTGAGGAACATACCAGTGCAAATGTTAGTAAGAAACACACTAATTAATTCCGCATAAACCCCTAAACAATGGCCATTCGCAAGTAAAAAATCAATTTACTTTTGCGTAACATATATTTGCTTGGTACAAAAATAAATCAGAGCATTAAAGCTTTTTTTAGTAGTCTCATATTTCTATATTAACGCCATTCTTCCATATCCATATCTACAGACTATTGGCTATAACATTTATTTTGTATAGACTTGCTTGTCTGTGGTACAAAGATGTGACTTAGATTCAAAGCTTTCATCATCCATGAATTTTGAAAAATATCATATTCTCGTGGTTGTGATATTTTGGGTTAATGTTTCACATTTAATGAATAAAAAAGACTTACTGCTACTGGTAACACATGAGAATACAACAATTGTGCAAGTGACTAAATCAAAGTCTCTTTAAATTTAATTCAATAGATCTTTACTTTTATCATCAACGTATCTTGGCAATGATGGTGGAGGTTTTATTTATATATAAGAAACTAGTCTAAAAGAAACCAATTTTAGGAGTTAGTAAGCTAAGAAATCTCCAGAAACAAGTACATATAACAGAAAAAATACGTAAAAACATAGCAAATGTCTATATATATATGAGAACCATAGTTCAAACCTCAAAAAAGCGTAGTAAAACAAAGGTTTCTCATTCAAGGCACAAATTATTAAAATTTTAAGAAACTCAACCAAATGCTTAGGTCTCTTATAAAAAAAACGTATATTCTGAAACATGTAGCCAATCTTAGTTACGGCTAATCATGTTAGGAGAGCACACGCTTTTTTTTGTTTATCCTTATCCTAACAATTCAAAAGTCATAAGTCAGGCAAAAAAATAAATGTAGCTAGATATTTTAGCCTTTATATTAAGTAATTTTTCACGTCCTGATCGTTTGCACGGCTTTTTCTTATCCCAAAGTTTATGTTCCACCGTTTTAGCCTTTCTTCAGGTTCGGAAATATATGATGACGTCATTTTGGATTAAATCTTTCTTTAAATACAATTGTCCTCCAACAAAAATTGTACCAGTTACTTTTGGAGGAGGGCTAGCAAGTTCGTCCTGAACATAACATGATAAGGGTTATCATTGATTGTAATTGCGAGATAACAAAACAACTTATAGGCAATACTACTAGCATTTTGGTGAAGTTGGACAATCCCTTGCGGGCAATTTCCCATATGTATTACGCTATTGGAAATGACAACGACATTTTGAATCACGATATCTTTGTCGTACTAAACTAAGGGAGCGTTACATGGAAATATAAACCTCTTTCCATTAAATTTTCTCGTAAAATTCAAAAATAGGATAACAAGAAAAGATTTAAAATTTCTTTAAACATATCACAGACATCCAACATCTCCTAAAATGGGGAAAAAATAGGCCAAATCCTTAAATCCACCTAGAATTGCGATTTTTACCCAAATTTTTTAAAGCTTTTATTCTCGCACTTTTTTATTCCCTTAAAGTACTTGTAAAAGAAAACTTAAACTTGAAGTCCAGGAATTTAAAAACCGAAAAATTGTTGAAAATGATTGTCAAAAATTCCGTTTTTCTCTTTATCCTGTATGATAATCTATCGTTGTGTTAACTTTTAGAGTCGCGTTTTATCCTAAATTCCTCCTAATATATAACATGAAATAGCCTGAAATCCCTCCAAAATTTAGCCTTAAAAACTCCTAAAATCCTAATTAAAATTGCTAAAAAATTGAGAGGCCTGATACCAAGATCAAGTTTGAAGTAGAATTCATTTTTAGACAACATTGCGTTCAAGGGTTTAAAATTTTGCTAGATCAAATTAAAAAAAATGCAATTTGCGAAACTTACTTTTGCTATGGCCTCAAATCGGAAACCATTTTTTGACACTGGTTATGCTTAGGTTAAGGTTAGCGTTATGGTTGGTCAAAAATTACAAGGAGCTGGAACTGCAAAACATTGCAAATAAGTAAAAAAATTACGCTACACAGATTTTATATACCTCATGGGGATAAAAAAACCGGGGTAAATGATAGTCAGGTGAAATTTTAGTGACTAATGCATATATTTAGTTGGGTCTCAGGTAAAGAATAAAAATATCCAATTTTTTTGTATAATTTTTTTTATTTCACTCCAATACTACAACAATTTTTTAAGCATTTTTTAAAGAAAAAGTGAGGTATTATATTTAGAAAAAAACTCTGCTCTGTATTTTCTTCCTTGTTATCTTCCTCCTTCTGTAATCGTCATCGTTTATTAGCAATGATGAAAACTAGTTTATTTGACTTTGATGAAAAATAGTCCGGTAGTAAAAATTGTTTGGCAGATTTTTTTGTCGGTTTAAAGTTAGTCGGAGAAAATTATTAGTCGGGGATTAATTTAGTCAGGGATTAAGTTAGTCGGTGGAAATTTTAGTCACCGATCCACAGATTTAGTCACCTTTCCCCGGGTTTTTTCCCCGATAAGGTATTGTACATATCTAGACTAATAAGTTTATTTTTTGGCCGACAAAGTTATGACTGTGGATCTATAATTGACTAAAAACTAGACAAAGATATTAAATGGAATTTTTTGCGTATATTAAATTTTCCAGATTTTTAGGGGGCGTTTATTGGAGACAGGCGTATAATATAAACTAGTCGTTAACTCATGAGAAAATCCACGGGTTCGCCCGTCGTACATATCCCAGTCCTCAGATTATTGCCCATCGTACATATTTCCGGAGTCGCTATTTCATACATCCTTAGCACGAAGTAGAGGTCGGCTACTTCGTGCTTCGTGCATTTTGAAAACAATACGGCTATTAATAAAGAGACTGAGAAATTTCGCGATATTAACTTTCGCGAATGAAGAAACCCGCAAATTTTTGCGAGATAAACTTTCGCGAACAAGGATTTTTCAGTTAGAAAAAACTTCAAAATTCTTAGCATAATTGAAAATGTTATAAATTTTCTTTCTTGAAATAAGATTTCTAAGCATTTTGTGCCTTTTTGGTGAAAAATGATAAAATAGCTTACTGGATAAACTTTCGCGAATGAAGAAATTCGGAAACTTTCGCGAGATAAAGTTTCGCGAATGAAGAAACTCGCACATTTTCGCGAGATAAACTTTCGCGAAAATGGCGAAAAATCGCGAATTCGCGAAAGTTTCTCTCGCGAAAGTTTCTCCAATTAAAGTATTCCATTTTCAGTATCATGCCAGCTTCACTATTTAAGTCCTTAATTTTGCCACTTTCAAAGTACATCCACATATTTTACAACATTTTTACAACGTCAATGATAATCAACATTTCAAGTGAGTGGAAATAAAGAAGCTAGCTGGCTATCACTCATGTGACGAATTTACTCAGAAAAGCTTATCAGATCAGAACATTACCATGACAGAAATGCCCGTTTAGTTCCTCTCGCTGAAAACGCCATCATGAAAACAAACTTTATGTTTACGACAGCATATTCTGCTTTTATGACTAGAGGGTAACATATGAGGAGAATAAAGGAAGTAACAATACAACCTACTAGGGTCCCGTATGAATGAAATAGCCTCTTTACCCTAAATGTAACCTTATTTAATACTTTTATAACTTTTAAATAATTTTGTGTGAACTATAATGTGTCAAAAATTGAGATATATTTCGGGTACAGCCCCCGGGATTATTTTTCAACACAAAGTAAGCCGGCCTGAACCCTGATTGGTGGTCCTTTCCGTCACAAAAAATACTCGAACCTGATTGGTTGCACTATACGTCATTACAAGAAGTTGCCCCCGCAACGGAAACGGCATCGATGGCGTTTTGGTCAAATTGCCGGACGAAGAAAAAAAGAAAAAGGAGGAAAATCGGTCGGTTTCAATAAGAATTCGGATACGATCCGAAATCTTAAAAAGAAGCGTTTTTTAGAGACTGGGTGTTTATTAGTGCGTTTACGGTAACTAATAACAATTACTAATTCTTTATCAGTAGTAATAGCATACTTAATTTTTATAACTCTTAAATTTGCGTATCCTGCAGTTACCAAAAAGAAGCTATGATATTTTCTGACTGCAGCTAACATCACAACGAGATCGCTTTTCTTTTTTTGACCTGGAAAATAAAATAAATTAAAAATGTAAAATTCTTTTAATAAATTTTTGATTAAAAATTGAAAAAATTAATCTTCGCGGAAAGCTTTTTTTTAGACCTCCCAAAAGGTGTCTAGTTGTTTCAGCCACATAAAAAGCATTTTATACAAAAATTTATAAACAACTCCAGACGGGATTTGTAAATTCGATGTGTACAAGAGAAATAAATATCCTTAACTATTAAAGGTCCGGTTAAAGACAGCCCCACTGTCGGATCGCCGTAACTTCTGAGAACCAAGTTGTCATAAAACGGGCTATTTTTTAGAAAGAAAGGCTATCCAACTACCAAACATAAACCGTCTACAATCCTTGCCAGAATATGTTGGCGCAAGACTTCAATTTTTTTCGAAGTTCGTCTCCATAAAGTAATGATTTAGGCTATTTCTATATAAGATTGGCGTAATATTAACTTGTCAAAGTTCCCTGGCAATATTTACAGCGGACATAGGACAAACAACGTATTTTAGGTTATTTTGTTAAATCAATACTCTTAAAATGTGTCAATTGTTGCTGACGGACGTGACGACGTGAATTATTCCGTAATGCAGGCGTAAAAGACATTTATACGCTGTCCACCTGGCCTAGTTATATGTTGAAGTTGCACTTTGGTAGCCTGTCGGCTGCGGTGTATTGGCGGGTTGATGCTTTTTATCAAATATGAAAATAGCCCCGAAAACTGTCCCTGTCCACTTAAGTTATTGTAAGTTTAAGGTTAAAATATAGTAATCGTTGTTAAAACATTGGTTGATTCACATAAAACAACATAAAACAAGTAGAAAAAAATCGAATAACGGATTAAACGTCCAGGGCGGTTATTTATTCTTGCGAATTTAGGGGTGGCCGCTTAATTGGACTGGGCGGTTAATCAAACACTAGGCGCTTATTGAGTATATTTTGAAATGTATTTTCAATACATTTTAAGTTTTATTCTAATTTTAATGCTGTATGTGATTATCATCCTCGTTTTCACTATCATCGCAGCCAGGGCGCTTAGGCTTAGCGTTGCCTCTACTACATTATCTTCTTCATACGGGTTACTTTGGGGTTCTGTAAAATTTCGATCTGAAAATTAATCATTAATTAATTAATCTTAGTCGATCATTTCGCATTGTTATACATTGAAGAATTAAAGGCCCAAATAATTGGTTGATAAATAAAAACAAAATAAGAACAATAGCAAGGCTGAAATTTTCTTCATATTCTCAGTTCTCCTGAAAAAAAAGCCCGCAAAAAACATGGGAAAATACATCTTTAAAGCAGAATTTATTGCAGAATTGATTGTTGCGAATTTTTGTGACATGACATAAGAGAGTAAATGAATAGATGTGAATGCGGCTATAATTTGATGTGGAAACGAAAAAATAGAGCACGCATTTTGAAATCAATCACATACTTTCAAAGGTGATCTATTATATTTATACTAGTCGATAAAACCCGTGGAAAAATCCACTGAGGCAGGGATAAAAATGAAAAAAAGAAGCGTGATTTAAGTCAGGAACCCCTCCACAAAAAAAAATTAGAACCTTGTTTTCACGTTGCCTCTATTGTGCAGAGCTTAAACTGCTGATCAAGAAAATGTATATGATCATGTGCTTTTGATGAACGGTTAATAAGATATAAGGATTTAAAAATTTTGCTGACGTCAGCAATGGCCCGTCAAAACCACAATTTTTTTTTTAGAAATTTGTATACCCGTTGCCTTGGTCGTATAGATCTTGAAACGCTGATCAAGAAAATGTATAGGATCATGTACTTTTGACAAACGGTTGCAGAGATATTAGGGTTTGAAGGTTTTTTGATGACGTCATCAACCCGTCCATTCCGAATTTGAGACTTTTAAGTGGCTTTTCCTGGAAAATGCGAGTCTGCTTGCTCCAGCGACATAAAAACGAACCGTCTGAAAACATCATACTATTTGTGATTTCAAATCCACTTCAAACTGTAGCGTTTATTTTCTACTTCTAACTTTACTACTTTACTTCTAGCTCTAGCTACCAATTCTCACTTCACTTCTTGGACTTTTCTTTCTCTGAATTACTTTTTGCACTTTTTTCAAGACGAAGGGACCTTTCTTTTGTGTTTTTTTCGGTGTCGAGGGACGCCATTTTTGGAAAGTTAGCCGTTAAATTTATTTCAGCAAATCAAATTGAGTCGTTTTCATCACGTGATGTAAACAAAGTAAACCCGCTAGCAAAATGGACATAATTTTTTCGGCGACTTCAAAGAGAATTTCGGCAACATCAAAGAAAAATGACGATATCAACTTTGCCTGTCACAGAGACACGGAACTGGCGTATTATTATATAGATTGTATTCTAACCCGATTGCGCATTTTTTTCTGCTTTTCTTCTCCTTACTTATGTCATGAACATAAGTAAATGTAATAAGTAAAAATGCATAAACGCTTATGTCATACATGGTGTTGGCCACATTTATGTAATTTTATATAATTTTTTGACATACATGATAGAATGAATGAACATTCGGCAGTTATGTAAAAAAATACATAGAAGTGAACGCGGCTTAAAGTTTGCGACCTCGATAAAATGCGAAATAAAAGATTGTGAATTTGACGCATTTTTATTGAAATTGCGGAATTTAAGATATCGAAATAGTAATCTCAAATAGCTATTTTTTGCTTATGTATAAAGTGAATGTTATGCAGAAAAATTGCAAAGAAGTCGGAAATAAGGTAAAATGCGAAACGCGATGTTTCACGATTTCGAAGATTTCGGGAAACAAAGTTTCTTTTCGGATTCTGCACTGCAATTAGTGCGTAAATTACGCGCATGCGCTGTTTAGAGCGCGTCTAATATATATTCAACAGTTAAATACTGTTCTTTCTCTCTCGCAACAAGCTGTTATCGTTAACTCGTTGTGAACATGGACGATATTGAGACTAAGATTCAAAGCATTGTTGACAATGCCCTTTCAAAGTACCAGGACCAAACACTGACGGCTGCTTCCAAAGTGGCTGAGAAGATTGCCAGCGATTTCTTCGACAAACAGAAGAAAGACAATGAAGCCCTCCACGATGAAATAGAACTGAAGACTTGTGCTGTGGACCTAAAAAGTAAAGGCAACAGATCACAATTCGAGTTTTGTCGCCAACTAAATTCTACACTAACTAAGATCGAGGAAGGAGTTACAAACAAGAACCTCTAATTGGCCCAAGAAAACCTAGAGAAAGGTAAGAAGTTAATACGCAAACGTGTGAAATTGATTAGACTGGCTGATAGAGAAAACTGAGCTACAGTTAATGAGTACTTAAGCGATGATATGGCCTCAGATTCTGACGACGAGAAAAGGATAAGCAGGGCAATAAGATCAGCCAACGCGAAAATAGAAAAGAGAAAGAAATCCAGAAGTGATAAGAGAGGCTTAGATAAGTCTAATGCGCATCATCCTTTTAAGAGAAAGTACAAAGGTTATTCTGAGCAGAGTTGTTGGAGTTGTGGTAGGATAGGACATTTCTATTCGCAATGCCCATTCAACAGAAATCCGAACAGTTCAAGTTCCTACAGATATCCTGCTTCTTTAACCAGGACATATAAAAGTTAACTAATACTTTACATTTTTTGTTTTTTGTAATTTTTGTGGCTTAAATATGCGTTGAAATTTAGATATATATAGTCCGAATCGAGCAAATCGACTTTTTTATTAGGGATAATTTCGGGAGTATCAGGAGACTACAGAATGCGTTGTCAGAAAACTATCGAAAAATTACGAATTCTGGCGAAGCGACCTCGAAGCATCACCTTTCGTTTTAAGCATGGTTAAACATGGATATAGATTACCTTTTTCTTCAAGACAAATCCCTTCTTTCTACGCTAAAAACAACGCGTCTAGTCTAAGACACAGCGATTTCGTTGAGGCCAGCATAAACGAGCTTCTACATCAAGGTTGCATCGAAGAGGTGAAAAGTATGCCATTTTGCTGCAATCCTTTGACAGTTGCTGAAGGAAAAAAGTTGAGATTAGTCATAGATTTGAGGCATGTCAACGAATATCTAAATTTTCCAAAGTTCAAATACGAGGATCTAAAAATTGCTAGACAGCATTTGGAAAAAGAATACTATTTTACTACTTTTGATTTAAAAAGTGGTTATCACCATGTTTCTATTCATGACGAAGACAAAAAATATTTGGGATTTGCATGGACATAAAAAAAATGGCACAACAAGATTTTTTCAATTTAAAGTTTTACCTTTTGGCTTAGCCAGCGCATGCTACGCTTTCACTAAGCTTACTAAACCTCTAGTGAAAAAATGGAGAAAACCAGGCATACGGAATACTATGTACTTAGATGACGGAATTTAGTCAGCAAAAAGTTTCTACCTGGCAAAACTGCACGCTGATATTATAAAGAATGATTTAAGAAAAGCTGGACTAACAATAAACGTAGAGAAATTAAGTCTTACTCCAAAACAGGCGGGTTCATGGCTTGGCTTTAATATAAATACAAGCACGATGGAGTTTTCTGTACCTCCAGAAAAAATCGAACATTTGTTTACCTTACTTCAAAATTTATATAAAAGAAATTTCGCTTCAGCTAGAGAGGTTTCCAAGGTTTCAGGCAGAATTATCTCCATGCAGATAGCCATCGGTCCACTAACTCGATTGTTTACACGTCAAATGTATGCTTTCATTGATTCATCTAATACATGGGACAAACCCATGTTTAATTAATCAAGAGTTGAAAAACGAATTTGATTTTTGGCTTCGCAACCTAAACAATTTAAACGGTTATCCAATCAAAACATGTAATGTTTCATCGAAAATTGTCTACTCAGACGCTAGCGATACAGGGTATGGAGGCTATGTGGTACAAAAGTTGGGGGATTTATTAGCAACTGGAAAATTCTCACCCCAAGAATCTGCGACTAGTTCAACATCTCGCGAACTTTTAGCTGTAAGATACATTTTACAATCTTTCGGCTTACAACTACAAAACGAAAATGTGCAATGGTTTTCAGACAATATGAATGTGGCTAGAATAATGAAGTTGGCAGCGCTAAAACACATTTACAAAAGATCGCTATAGAAATTTACGATTTGTGTATGCAATTTAATATCAAATTAACGCCGGCTTGGATCCCAAGAGAATTTAATCTAATTGCAGATAACTTGTCAAAATTTTTAGACACCGATAGCCGGGGGATCGACTTTGAAACTTTTAAATTTATTCAATCGAAATTTGGAGCATTTACATACGACCGATTTGCCGACGAACAGAATTTTAAAGTTAAAAAATTCAACTCCAAGTTCCATTGTATCGGTTCTTTTGGTGTTAATGCGTTTACTTTCAATTGGGGGCATCACTTTAATTGGCTTTGCCCTCCTGTTTCGTTAATTGGAGAAGTTTTGATTCATTCCAAACGGTGCAAAGCAAAAGGCGTTTTATTTATTCCCTTGTGGAAATCTTCATATTTCTGGCCAATGTTAACAACAAACGGCGAATATTTCGAACATTTTATAAAGGATTTTTTATTGTTAGATCCTTTTTATTTGAACTATTCAGGAACTAAATCAGTTTTTGACGGTTTTAAATTTTTTTATTCTTTAGCGTTACTTATAGACTTTTCTTAGTTAATTACTATGTTGTGTAAGTTGTTATTAGATACTTTAAAAAGAAACAAGAATAATTGTGTTAACCTATTACTTCTTTTGTTTTCAATTAAATTTACAGATTTTACACAAAATCAACTACAGTTGAACTCATGTAATTCGAATTCTCAAGGGACCGAGAATTTTGTTCGAATTACATGAGTTTCGAACTAGATGAGTTTTCATATTTTTGACCTAATTCGATGAAAAAAGTCTTTCCCAGGTTTACTTTCGAACTATTTTTTGTATTTTCGAGTTAGAATAATGAAATACTAAATTCATAATTTTTCGAAAAAGTCTTTGATTGTTGATTGTTTCATTTTCTGCTCTCGTTTCTTGGAAATCTCTTCGGAGATCTTCTGAATCAATGGGATGACGTTCGATGATTCGAAAAGGGTCATCTTTTTGAGAGTCTCGATTGCGTCGTCAATCTCATTTTGCGATGGGGGTGGAATTGGTTCATCATCAGGACACTCTGCACTTTCGTCGTCTGAAGAGCCGTCATCGATGACTTCTACTTCCGGATTTTTATACATATCCACGATTTCTTTGACAGACAATGGGCGTGATTCATTAGTAACAACGTTGAAATCTATATCAATGAACGATTCGACATCCAGATCGTCAGGTGCAATGTCAGGTCTAATCTTTCGTAATCGGTCTAGATCTTGATTCAAATCTTCTACAACATTCGTTTCATCATTTTCGTCGTCTGAATCGCTCTTGTCACTTTCCGTATCTTTGAAAGGATCGTCATTCTCATCCATAGCACCATTCCTTGCAACCTCCGAGATTCCTGATTTTCGAAAGCAATTTACGATTGTTTCACTCGACACACTATCCCAAGCCGTCTTGAGCATTATCATGGCTTCAAGAATTGATGTTTTCGGTAGTTCAGCCTTCTTGTCTAACGCTCTCAAGATCCTTCGAATTACCAGTGATCGGTATGTTGACTTCAAAGACCTGAACAAAAAAAAATGAAAGTCTATTAGAATGAATTAAGATCCATTGTTTGAGATAGCTCTGGGGATTATAATTCGATAAATTGGAAACAATTGTTTTTTCTTCGAATCATTACATTTCTTTCCTTCTAAGAAAATAAAATTACATTCACAAGGGGCATGAATTCAACTCTCTCTTAAGAATGTCTAAGTATTTTTCTTCTCCTTCAAATGTAATCGTGCATGGTATTTGTAAGCCTTCCCCATCTCCTAGGTTGACTCTTTTTCCAGTGACAGAAATATTAGCAGCATTAGTTGATTTAGATCGTAAAAAGTAAAAGATTGTTTTCGCATATCGACCAGTTTTTCCTTTTTTTAAATGACCAATAACTTTGTCGTCTTTTGTCACAGCAACTGCATATTTATCTATTTCGTTCTCAGGTTCAGGACGCGTTTGTAAAGATTCACCAATAACTGGTGTTCATTCATTCATATAGGCGTGATACCCTTTAACCATTGACTCGCATTTGAATTGCCTTACTACGGACAATGGAATTTCATAACTCAAAGAAATCTTCTTCCCACAAACTTCAACAACTTCTGCAATATTAGTTCTTGCCATTTTACTTAAGTTTAGTATGCCAAAAAAAATTTTTGATTTTGTTTTGTTTTGGTAGAGAGTAATTGGAAGACATTCTAGTGTTACCAAACAAACTTTTTTCTTTGACAACACTGGAATGGCTTCAAAACAATGAATGGATAAATAAATATTTCCAAACAATAATGAGTAACTTTGAAGAAATTTTACCTGATAACTCCTTGATCCATAGGTTGGGTACAAGAAGTGGTGTTAGGTGGCAGGAATTGTAGATTTACAGCCTTTAACTCTGTGATGTTTGGGTGTGCGGGACAGTTGTCGACTATTAAAACAATCTTCCTTCCTTGTGACTCGAATTTACGATCTAATTCTCTAACCCATTCTTCAAATAATACTACATCCATCCAGGATTTATTTTGCGAGCGATACCGACAGGGTAGATTTCTCACGTTTTTGAAACATCTGGGTTTCGCGGACTTTCCAATCACAAACATTGGAAGCCTTTCGCCCAAAGCATTGGATGCAGCCATTCCTGTTAGGCGCACTTTGCTGTGCTTTCCGCCGGAACAGCGTTTTCCTTTGAAGTGATAAGACTTTGATGGTAGCGCTTGGTAGAATAGGCCGAATTCATCGGCATTGAAGATGTCTTTTAATTCATATCTGGCCAATATAGTTGGTAGGGTAGTTTCTTCCCAAGGTGCTGTCATCTCACTTGTTACTTTTGCGGACTCCCCAGATACTTCTTTGAATGTGATTCCATATCTGAATAGTAAAAAAAGATCATGTTGCAAATATCGAACTTACGGAAGTTTTTATCCTTATGTGCATGGAGTGAAAGCATTCATATTAGAATAAACCCTGTTGGAACATAATAGACAAGTAAGTATTACCTCTCCTTCCAGCCTCTCAACCATCCGTTCGATGCTGAAAAATCTTCATAGTTGAATGCTGTGGCAAATTCACGAGCTTTCTCGATTAAAATTGGTCCATTAATTGGGATGTTGTTACCACGCATTGAGGTAAACCAAGTCAACAACGATTCATTCAATTTTTCGTACTTGTCAGTCTTAACTCTCTGGCGTTTTAGTGACGAGTTTTTGAAAGCAAGGAATATCTTCTCTTTATTGTTCTTCCATGTTGACAAGGTGCTGCTTGGAACGGAGTACTTGATGGATGCGTCTTTATTGGACATACCATCCTCCAAGTCACGGAGAGCTTCATATTTTGTTTTTAAAGTGAGTTCTTTATGCTTTCTTTTCCCCATCTTGTCTTGATAAGAAATGGAAGCCAAAAGCAGTGGACGAGCTCCAATCGAATGTAAAAAAAAAAACATTCGATTGCAAATTATCGAGTTGGTAAGCTTCAAAAACTCAAAAAATTCGAAAATTCGAATTACATGATTAAAATTTCTTGATGGGACCGGAAAATCTGTTCGATTTACATGATTTTTCGAATTACATGGGTTCGAATTATAGGAGTTTTCTTGTAAGGTTTTCAAGGTAAATTCTGAGGGGACCACAGAATCTGTTCGAATTAAGTGAGTTTTCGAATTATAGGAGTTCGAATTACATGAGTTCAACTGTAATTATAAACAACTTCGGCTAAGCCGTCTTGTCTAGTGAAAGGGCCGCCTTGGCCAGGGAAAAGGCCGTCTTGGTTAAGCTACCTTGGCGAGTGTAGAGCCACTTTGGCTACAGAAAGAGCCGCCTTGGCTAGATAAAGAGCCGTCTTGGCTAGAGAATAAGCCGCCTTGGCTAGAGAAAGAGCTGCCTTGGCTAGAGAATGAGCCGCTTTGGCTAGAGAATGAGCCACTTTGGCTAGAGAATAAGCCGCCTTGGTTAGAGAATAAGCTGCCTTGGCTACAGGATGAGCCGCTTTGGCTACAGAATGAGCCGCCTTGGCTACTTAATGAGCCGCCCTGGCTAGAGAAGGAGCCAATTTGGCTAGAGAAGGAGCCGCATCTTGGCTACAAAACACGAAAGTTACGTAAAATTATTTGGTTTTATTTAGATCACATCTTGGACCTCGGGATATGGAAAAAGTTAGACTCTATTCAGAACGATACCCTCAGACAAAAAGCATGTTTATTGCCACAACTTTTCGACGCAGCTTTTGCCGACGGAACATTAGAAAAATATAGAAGGGCTTGGTTTCAAAAAACCTAGGATTGTAAATATTCTCAATACTCCCGGTTACTCTTTTATACCTCTCGGATTTCAGCCAGCGCGAAATACCAATGTTCACCAAAAAAGTAGTTTTTGTGTTTGTCAGGAAGATGTGAAAAGAAGCGATGTTTCCCGATTTCGAAGATTTCGGGAAACAAAGTTTCTTTTCGGATTCTGCACTGCAATTAGTGCGTAAATTACGCGCATGCGCTGTTTAGAGCGCGTCTAATCTATATTCAACAGTTAAATACTGTTCTTTCTCTCTCGCAACAAGCTGTTATCGTTAACTTCAGTACTTAACAATTGTTTTCTTTCTTTTATATACTATGTCGAACTCGACGAACTCGACGAAACAAGACACCACCTAATCAATTCAAAAGCAAGAGACATCTCCCAAAACAGATCTTCGGGATAAAGGATGACGCAACAAACCACAATAGTTCAATATTTATTATTCAGTCTAAACATTGTTAAATAGGAAATTATGTTAGTAATTGCTTACGTCGTCATTGAGTAGCAATCTCAAAGGTTTTCCCAACCGAAAAAAGCATAAGAACCTCTAGTTCGGCTATTACAGAGTACGGTGGTTTTTATCCTGGAGTAGGAGGCGATTACAATAAAAGTAATCGTCTTCGTGCAATGATCTCACGTCGACGTTCTCCTTGTAAACTTTACTTGTATTACTCGTACTTGTACATTATTCACGACGGAGTCAACGATTTCAGCCAGCGCGAAATACCAATGTTCACCAAAAAAGTAGTTTTTTGTGTTTGTCAGGAAGATGTGAAAAGAAAAAAGATTGCGAATGTCTGTTCTTGTGTAAAAAATACGGGATTTAAGTTTGCGAATACGAGGCAAATTTGCAAATATCAATTCCGCATCTTTTTCTTCCGCATTTTTTTCTTCCGCATTTTTTTCTTCCGCATTCTTTTCTTCCGCATTCTTTTCTTCCGCATTCTTTTCTTACTATTGATTTCTTCCCTTAAGGTAAAAACCTTCAGGCTGAAGCTGAATTTTCTGGTTCTTATAAAAAGTGTAAGCCGGACGAATTTTTTATGTTTTTTATGAGAACACTCAACTTAAAGGAAGTCTTGAATGCTCCTAAGCCTCAAAATGTTCTTAACATGTTCTAACGTTTTGGACCTTTGAAGCCATATGTTCTTATATATAATTGGATCTTATAAAAAACGTGTTTGTAAACAAGTTGTTTTCATATTGAGTTTGCTTTAGCATCTGATCTGCTTCAAATGACACGTGTTTCATAAAGAGAACGGACGCGTCTTCTCTGTGTATGTTTTTTTTCCTAAGGCATCGAAACGACGAAAAAAAAGACAGGTGTTCTCATCTGAGAAAACGTGCATGTTTAAACGAAGTTTAACTTAAATATAAAATGTAAGTAAAGGTTTCCATTGTAGCGTTTTTGGCCGCAGCGTTTTAGCAGGCACATTGCGAAATATTTCTGACCACAACGCCTGAAATTCTGGAAGCCAGGAAGTTGAGTAGTGCTGTCTTTAATAATCAATAATGGAAGTTGGGCGTATTAAGCTAAGCGTATTAAGCTGACGTTTCAGCGCGGTCATGAACGCTTTAATGTGGAAAGCAGCCTTAACAATTTTTACACAGAATGGAGAGAAGGAAAAAGTTATAAAATAAGGCACTGAATGATAATGAGTGCAAGAAAAAGAAAGTTGTTAACAATTGCGCCAAAAATTCATAAATATGAACGTAAAAAGATAGTTTTAAGAATTATCCATTATGCTATGCGAATGAAATTTACATTTAAGGCGCGCCATCTTTATTTGTTAACTTAACGCCAGATTTTACACTGAGTCGCCACTTTTATAAAAACGTGTTCTAAAGAAATATCAGTGCAAAACATCTATTGTTTTTGACATCGTAACAATCTCAAAATTACTGCAACTTGATAAGTAAGCGAAATTTTTATAAAAACCTAGTTTGTAAGAACGTTGAGGTGATATTCTGCCAAAAATTAAGAACGTACTCAGCCTGAATTCCTTCATTGACTATAAGAACAAAATAATGTGAGTCTAGAATTACTAATAAACAGTTGTTTTAGAACAGTTATTTCTTTCTACTGCTATACATGTATGTTTTTACAATAAGATAACTTCAACATCATTTATTCCAATCCTAGCCAAGTAAACTTAGCACTCTTATTTCCAAAAAACGAGAGCTAAGGTGCAACGGATTTTACTCACATCAGCATCACGTGATTAATCATAAAGTTTCGGCCAATCAGTAACCTTGTCATTGTTAGCGTACGTATTTTAAAAACATTGCAAAAAATGTAAGCATTGTCTATAAAGATATTTTTAGAAGTATTAGCACGTTGAAAAAAGCTAGCTAGCTAGCTAGTTGAATTAGAATGATTTTATTTCTATTTCTAACAACATCACCATGCTTTGTTTTCTTCCGCTCACACATTTGCCCACACCATTATTATTAACATCGTTTTACGGACGTGCACAATATCCAATTCTCACAATAGCCAATCAGCATTCTCGCACATACACCGTAATCTTGCCCGTTGCGACCCAGCGCTGCTTGAGCGAAATCCAAATTGAGTGAAAGTTTAGCTGGGTATCCTCGCTATTCCAAGCCTAAAAATATTTATTATCATCCGTAAATCTGGCCATATATATATCAGAGATAGGAAAATGTATGTTCTGGCGCAAACAACGACAACGGCACAACAACAACAAAAAAAGCGCCAGAAATCCTGAAATCCCCAATCCCGAAACCAAATCCGAAATCCCCAATCCCGAAACCAATCCGAAACCGATAAATCTAACGCATGCGCACACGCCGTTAGTAATAATGCTGACATCAACAAAATCCAGAACATGCGCAATTGAGTAGGGGTAAGGCCATAGGGTTGTGACTGCTATTTGAACTCGGGATATAATATTAATAAACATGAGCCAATATCATGAGAATCCCTTCAAGACCCAGGAAATGTGTATAAGGGCAGTTCAAGCAGAACCCTCGATGTTTCAGTTTGTTCCGGATCATTTCAAGACCGAGGGAATGTGTATTGGGGCAGTTCAAGCAGAGCCTTTGGTGCTCGAGTCCGTTCCGTACTATTTCAAGACCCGGGAAATGTGTACCGGGGCGATTCAAAAGGATCCCAGAGTGCTTAAGGATGTTCCGGATCATTTCAAGACCCAAGAAATGTGTACCAGGGCGCTTAAAGAGTACCCATGGATGCTCAAGTATATTCCGGATCATTTAAAGACGTCGGAAATGTGTACCAGGGCTGTTGGACTGATGCCCTCGCTGCTCAAGCATGTTCTTAACCATTTCAAGACCATGGAAATGTGTACCAAGGCGTTTCAGAGGGATCCCACGGTGCTCAAGCATGCCCCGGAGCATTTAAGATCCCAGAAAATGGCCCACTGGGGAGCCGACCTGGGGGTTTAGTATAGAGATCACCGACTATCTTACAACCCGTGGTTGTAAGATAAATGGAACAATGTGACGACTGTGAAGTGACCCTAGATGAGTACGACCGAGCAAAATGCTGTGCTGGTCCTGCTATTACTTATACATTACGTACAATGGCGGCTACTGTCCATGTACCAAACTCTAGTTGAACCCCAATATTACCAAAATAAAAGGATGTTTAAATTTGGTACCGAGAATGTTAATACGCGAGACTTTTATGCCCAAGTGGCTCCATTAAATATCAAAGATGTCAATAATGAGAATATTGTGCTAAGTGATCCCGTTCCAGCCAAAAGAGGCAAAGATGAGCGCACCGTACTTGGTTATAAAAATGGTGACAAGATCCGGCATTTAACAATCAAAACACCAAAGAAGCTCTATTCAAACGGTGCCTCGCGCTATAATGAGACATCGGCACTCACCATGTCATTCGACATCTATAAGCACACCGAATGGTTGGGGAAATTTAATAGCATCATGACCACGGTACAAGCTTTGAAATTACAAACCTTTGCTACCCAGCCTGTGAAAAGAGGCAAGTACATTACGGCTAAGGTGAAGGAATGGGATGGCAAAGTCAAAACGGACTTTCATTCCGGAGAAGTCCCGTTAGGGGAAAGCTGTGAGTGCCAAGCCATTCTCAAACTATCCGGCATCTACAAACAAGGCTCAAACCATCATATGCAGATCTATCTGGACGAGTGCAAGTATCAAGCCGTAACATTACGTACTACCCGCTACCTTTGCAACTCGGATGACGAAAATGACAACAAGGAATCCTATTTGGAATAGGTCCAAAAATGCGTTATGTGGTTGTTCTCCAACCATATAAAAACATGTTCGTTACCGAATTAAAAAGGGAAACCAAAGCGCTAAAGATCCGTAATATTTCAACCATGAATAAGGCCGCCCTTATCGAAGCGATCCGAAAGGTTAAGTATAAGGACGCTTCGACACAAACCGATGGCCCCTATTGTGAGCCCTGTGCGACGATAGCTTGGGAGAAGAACCTCGAGCAGTATGCGCGACAGCTATCCGAAAACAAGAAACGCGTGGCGCATGATGGTGACCGTACATTCGATCTAGATAGCGGGGAAGTACTCGTCTAGTATGTTGTTCAACATATTAGACTCCATATGCGGGTGGCTCATCTAAATACCGCTTGCACGTTGCACAGATTGAAGTTTTTTTATAAGCTCCTCCTTCGCCTCCTCACGCCCCTTCGCGACAAGCTGCTGTCTCTCCCGTTCATTAAGGGACTCTACGATCTTTCTGGTTCTTTGACGGACTTGTTCCTTCAGCAGCATGTATTTTTGCTTCTCCTGCATGATCAAGCTGAACTCATAGTCGCTGATCACCCCATTCTCAACAGCTTTGCTGATGAGGTCGACAACAGAGTTGAGTTTAGTCTCTGCGAGTAGCCTGATGCTCTCGTGTTTCTTTGACTTGACATCTAGCTTCTTCCCCGCATTCCGCAGACCTGCTTGCCCTAGTCCTACGGCGATCGTGATACCACCCATGGCTACGGCGAGCGGTACACCAATCCCCGAGAGCATGCTACCAATACCAACACCCGAGGTGATGACACTTATAGCTAGTAATCCATGGTCAGTGAATCTAACCCAGGTACCATGCGTTTTGAACTTTTTAGCGAGTTTATCCCAGGTACTGCTCTACCTCCTCGATTTTGCGCAGTCTGTACTCGTCCGCTAGCCCGAACTCCAAACGATCTGTGGAGCTCTTCAAAGGGAGGTACACGGGGTTATCAAAACTCCAGGTTAGCAGGTCCCCCCCAAGCGTTTAGCTCTTTGGTTGGGAGCAAGGCCAATATATCCGATTTCTCACCATTAAACAAGCTGTGCTCCTGATCAACCTGTGTACACTTGAGCCGTAGTCGCTGGTAGACGTCTGTTCTGTAGGATCCGTCATAGTCCCCCACGGGTAATACTAGGGCAGTATCATTCTTCAAACCAAAGATATCTCCTAGCCTTCGATCAATTATTGCATGATAGCCCATGTTAACACGAATCCTTGACACACCGTTTCTAAGTATAAACACTTTGAGTTTATCTCTGGCTTGATTATTGATAATAGCCGCGATATCCTCAACCCGATATAATCCTTTTTCGATCTTGATATGCACCTTCAATATTGCGCCCGCTGTTTCGGGTTTAAATATCCTCAGGTTCATGACGTCGAACACATTGAGCCAAGTCCCTCTAATACTAATAGATTTCAGAGCGATCCTCGTGCCCTCCTCTAGATGATGCTTGAATATCGTAGGCTTCTCTATATCTGTAACATACAGTTGTCTCATGTTTCTTTAAAGAAACATGAACATTTATTCGTATAACCCGAAAGCCAAGTATGCACCTAATCATGGGCGATATTTGGAAAGACTCAAGGGTGAGCAACTCTCGGTTCAGAGCATTGTCATTGACGCTCAAGGGTCCGCGTTCAAGGCGAAATTCCCCAACATCTTTGTCGACTACGAGTTCCACTCCGGTGTTGTGTTGAATACATGGCAAAGCCACCCCTTCGGACTCTGGTCCACACAGCTAAATTTTGCTACCTACTGCGCAACTTCTGCTTTTGGTATCTCTATGCAGCATTTAACCACCTCTTTGCCTCTGATTCGATCCGTTTACCGCTTCCACGTGTACTTCCAGATTCGTAAAGTCCTTCAAGATCTCGAAGTGTCTCTACCGGGTTCCGATAGGTTTCGACGTCTCAACAACCCTTTCAACAACCAAAAATTCCAGCAATTAGCACGTGAATTTGGGGTAAGCGACAGCGAGAGCGAGTGGAGGAACGAGACCTTGTTCAGTAGCTGGCAAGCTATTCGCAAAGACTATCCTGGCAGCGGGTCTACCTATTTCGATGAAGATTCATGGAGTCGATGGATTCTCGAAACTTCACAAGGTCTCACACGTATAGGTATTGAACGGTTATCCCAAAGCGGAAGATTTTACGCTTATCTCATACTTCAGAGTCAGGCTAACGCGAGGTCGAACATTATCGGCATAAAGGTAGTTCGATCGATGCCCAACGCTTGTACTTGACGACCCTTGAAGCGCTGATCCTCCGGCCTAGTAACAGGGGTGAGGAAATAAAGCGATTCCAAAATGTGCTCAAGTATGCACGTAGCAAGGTCGATTTCACGGTGGCGCATGGAGTATACATGATTCCTAGTGATATGGGCCTTCATATCGGGAATATCATGAATTTAACGAACAAAATCCTCATCAGCAAAGAGTACTTCTCCATCGGTGTTAACCTTGATATTAATCGCATGGCGGCACCGCAGGAGAACACTCCAAGATCGTCTGGCGGTTCCCCCGCTGCGGGGGAACCGGTGAAAGGCTCGATCGAGTCCAAGAAAACTACACCTCGCCGTGCCTCAAAGGGAGGAGGGGTTCTAAACCCCGCCCCTACGCGGAGCGGTCAAAGGGAAGAAATATCGGGCCCCCTTGAGAGACATGAGGACACCAAGGCAGCCTTGGTTACGGGAGGAGTAGGACTTATCCTAGCCTACATCTGGTTTAAATAGTAGCTCCGTCTAATATGTTTTTTTTGTCAACATACTAGATCATCTATGACTTCTTACCACCCTTCCCAGCCCTCCCGACATAAGCCACGACGAACGCGACGACAGCAGCTAAGGCCATAAGTGCTTGGCTGCGAATTCGACAATCTTTGCTGCTACTCTGAAGAAGAACGAGACCACGCTGCCAATGATACCAGGTAACGCAGTACCTGCTTTGCCTGCTAGTTACTTCAGGAATTTTCCGAGTCTTTCAAGCTGTTTCCGTACAAAACCTTTCCCACCCCCAGCGGCACTTCCTCCGGAAGCAGCAGCACCTCCACCACCTGTAACAGCGAGCACGATGGTGGAAATCAGTAGACCGATAGCCGAGACGATGCTCGCGATAGTCAAGCCTTGTTCCTTGAACAAGATCCCGAGCTTTTCCCGCAGTGACGTGTCTTCTCCAGCAATCTTCATCAGAGTTTCCTTGATCCCTTTCAGTTGGCTCCGGGTGTCTGAGGAAAGTAAACCGTGCGCTTCTCGTACGGCTTCCTTCTGATCACGGAGCCCCTCCAGCTCTTCCCTGGCCTTCGAGATGTCTTCGTTCCAGATAGCTAGCTGCTCCTCAGATACCCCAGGTGCGGTCTTCTTGTTCTCGAGCCTCTTTACCTTGGCTTCCGCTTTATCGATCTCGCTATCGTAAAATATCATCTTGCTTTTCAGATTCCTCAGATTACCCCTTATCGTTTGAAGCTCGAGGTTGAGCCCCCTTCTTTCACGCTCTGTGAAGGCTTCGCTGCCGCCAAGTGAAGTATCTTCGATAAGGCTCTCCGTATCGTCGAGTACTTTCCCGAGCAGCGGTTCCATTTCGATGTCGTCGGGCCTTTCCACAATGCGATCGATATCACCCATAAGTTTCTGGGCCTCTGCCCTATTACCCTTGTGTGGTGTATTATAGTTGATAAACCCCATGGCACGCATGCGATCCGTCCCCAACCTCCGTCGTATCTCGGCAACACTCCTCAGTTCACCATTTTTTTTCGTGAGCTCTATACCATCGTAAAGAAGCTGGTTCCCTCTCGACTTAAACTCGTTGTAGTATCTAGCGCTCGGCTCACCCAGCTCCTCAAGATGACTGTAAAGGCTATCAACCTTTGACCTCAGTAGCCTTGCCGTGAGAGCCGTGGTGTCGATGAGGCCACCTCGTGAAGGTGTTGCGGGCGTGATGGACCCCGGAATATCTCCGGGTCCACCGAAAGATCCCTGCTCTTCCCCACGGTCAAGGTCCTCCTCCGCTGTGAAATCGTCTCCTTCGTATACAGGATTTATAGGCATTTATTCAACGAAAACTATCTATAATATAAACATGTACGGAAATCAGCTACTAGGAAAGATGTACGGAACGGAGCTCAACCCATATGCAGAGACGAGGACTATGCTCTCCATAAAGACAGCGTGTGAAAGTAAGCCACACGCCCAGCACGATCAACCAGAACGAGGACTTGTACGTGGACATTCCCAACATGGGCATGAATAATGTCATTTGCCCCGGCTCCCTCAAACTCCTCTTTGACCTTGAAATCACGGGGACCAACACGGCGCGCACGATCGTTAACAACATTGGTAAGGCCCTGGTGCGGGACCTTCGCATCACGCTAAACAGTAGAGAAGTGCAGAACATTAGCGACTACAGCACCTTGGCGGTGTACAGGGACCTCTGGTTGCCCAAATTTGAGCGCGAAAACGAATTGGTACTGGAGGGTATTGGCGAGTCGGATGGTGCGGTTAGACAAATCTACATCTAAAATTGGAGATGATGAAGCGAAGGCCATCGCGAAGGCGTATGGCAACACCTTTTGCATTCCGCTCGGCAAAATGTTCGAGTTGACGAGGGACTTGCCCTTCTATCAAGCGGGTCTGCACGACAGATTACAGTTCGTGCTGCACTTTGTGCCATATACATCCATCATCAAAGATGAAGGCACACCCCGGTCGGGGTCTGGATCTAGTGTGGTAGAGGCTAAACCCGCGGATGCAACCTACAAAATTACCAATATCGCGTTCGAGTTTGACAAGGTATACCACGAAGGTCTGGCTAGTGATATGGTGTCAAGGTATTCGAGTCTCGCTCTACCATACGAGCGTATACTCCGCAGCAAAGTTGTAAAAATGCAAAAGGCGGATACCAGCTACAATCTCCAGATTGGTACACCGGCCAAGTCCTTAAAGGGCGTGCTATTACTGTTTCAAGACCCTGCCAAAGTGAAGCCATACTCTGGTGCAAGCGAGACGTTCTACAATCCCAAGATTGAGAAGGTCGAGATCACTGTGGAAGGCGAACCGAAGGAATTATACAGCCACACCATGCTACCCAAAGACCATTTCAGGAATGTTGCGGGGCTGTTTGGAAGTGCGCACTCTACAGTGACAATAGGCCAGTTCTTTAACGGAAGCTATGCGCTCTTCATAGACTTTAGGGTCTCCATCGATAACAAGCTGCATGGTTCGGGTAGACCCCTGTAAAGGGTTAGTGATGGGATCACTTTACATATGACGAAGGAGACCGACGGAACCGGTGATATTACGTGTTATGTGTACTTGCTCCAAGACGCGCAGCTGAATATACTCGATGGCAGACTCGAGGATGTGATGTATTAGAATAAACATGGCAACCTTGGCAATCATGGCAGGGGGAGCATTAATAAACGCCCTAGCATTCAGCGGTTCAAATTACCTATTTTCCAAGCTCTCGGGGCATGGTGAAGCGGAGCGCAAACGGCATGATAAAGCTGTAGAACAGCTGAACGCTGCCCAAGCACAATGGGTCCGGGACAGACAGGCCAAAATTGATTGGTACAACAAGCAGCGTGAGCTCAAGCGTCAAGCGGGTGAGAGCTTGAAAGAACTCGATGAAGGCATGCGAGAGTACTATATCGCAACGATCGAGAAAGCTCCCAAGCTCTCAGACTATTATGTACCTTCCAAACAACAACAAGAAGGCGAACTGACGTTCATCGTGGGGTCACTGGCTCTTTTGGGTTTCGTGGCTTACAAGTTCGCCTAGCGGCTCCACGGGGGTTATATGTAAGAACGCTTTTGACATGTAATAAACATGTCAAAAGTAAAGCATGTTGAAGAAGCTGAAAAGCTTAGCAGTATCTACTATACCCCGGAACATCTCTGGACCGGAAGGAAAGCTATCAAATTACTTGCTGAGGGGAGTGGTCTCCCCAAGAAGCGCGTTACCCATTGGCTTACACGTCAACTCCTATGGCTTAGACATATTCGAGGCCCTAAGCGCATCAACTACCCACATTTCACCATCAAGAAGCCTAATGAGATGCATCAGTTTGATTTGCTCTACATGCCGCATTACAAACTCTATGACAGCACATACAAATACATACTCACGGACATCGACGTAGCTTCGCGCTACAAAGTGGCTAGACCCTTGAGAACCAAGAAAGCCAGCGAAGTCGCTGACATGATCAAGGATACTTACAAAGCTGGACCTTTACGATATCCGAAGACATTCCAGTGCGATAACGGTAGTGAGTTCAAGTCGGACGTGACAAAACTGCTGGAGGGCAAAGGGGTCGAACTCAAGCGCGCAACCACCAAGTACCACCACACTTTTACGGCTTTTGTCGAGAGCTACAACAAGGTGCTCGCGCAGAGATTGTTCAAACCACAAGATGCTCAAGAGCTTGCCTCTGGCGAAACTAGTACCACATGGGTCAAACACTTGTACACTATCGTCAAAAGCATGAACAATACCAAGACCGTCATGATCGACATGAAGCCTTCGAAAGCCATCAAGCTGGATGAAGTCCCGCTTATGAAAAGTGAGCAGCACCCGGAGGAAAAGCCTCTACCAGATGACGGCTTATACTTGTACTTGCTGCAACCTGGAGAAGAGCATGGTGATGCTAAAAGACGCGCGACCGACGCTTGGTGGAGCAAGAAAACGTATAGACTGGACCGTATCGAGACAGGTACGAGGTTGTTATACTATCTGGCAGATTGGCCTGATCGAATTTTTGTGGCGGAGGAGTTGATGCTAATACCGGAGGGTGTTGAAGTACCTCCGGAGCATGTCAAGGAGTGGTAAATGTGTTGTTTTTGTGATAGTTAACGTGAACCTGTGGTTCACATTAATACCAACCATATCACAGTCCTCTATATATCACGCGTGCTACCATGATGATGGATCCCACAGTGGCTAGTGTCGCGACCTTTTTCACACAGTCACGCACTTGGCACAATTCCCCCAGTATGCTGCATAGTAGTTCATCTGTTTCGGCGTGTTCCGGGTTAGAAATGTTATCATAGGCTAGCTCGGTCTCAATTTTCTCAATCCGTTCCATAAGCTGCTTAATTGTGTCCTCTGTCATATTTTATTTAGGGGTGGGAGCTAAACGAGGGCGGCATGGCATGCCGCCCTCGTTCACATTTAGCGGTCGATATTCTATAACATCTTACATATTGAGCACGCAATAAGAATGAAGGACCCCGCAGCGGTAAATGCAGTGACTTTTCCTGCGTACCCCCGCAGGCCGTACAATTCCTCCTCGCTCGCTTCAAGGGAGCGTTCCAGGTATGAAATTCTTTCGTCCCCCCACCTTACGTCATCCTCCATTTTCCTGATCTGTTCTATAAGCTTTTTCACTACCACATCTGAATAAGACATATTTATTAATGCTTCCACCCATCCCGGTCAGAAATACCAGGTCTACCCACCAAGGTAGACCCGGTATTTCTCAGATCACTCGAGAATTTTCCAGCTCCTTGGATGCTCCAGCCTCACATACAAGCACGCATGCTTGGACTTCTTGAGCTGAGCCTTAATAATGGAAATTTCTTCATTACTTGAAATTACATCGTTCTCTTCATGAATGAGCTCAAACTCCTTCCGATTCTTCGGATACCAAACAAAAAGCTGCTTCATTTGGTCTCTTACTGTTATTGGGATCTTCTTATATCTTTGCGTTAGCAGCCACAAGCTATGTCTTCTGTGTCTACCCGAAACAGCTAGTTCTAGCAACGCCCCACGAGTTTTATCTATGGTTTCGTCGGCTATCATGTCGTCAATGATGAAGAGGGTCTCTTCACCCGCAAGCAGGTCCGACAGTTTTTGGATCCACTCGAACAGCTGCTCCTTGGGTTCTATAAGGAACACGTAGTCCTCCCTCCAAAGTGAGGATCTTTCCAAATAAGTTTTATTCCAGCGGAGAGTGGGGCACAGGATCACGACATTGTAAAAGTGTCCACTGTACTCGCTCTCCAGTAGGTCGAGGACGCGCTGAGTTTTCCCGCAGCCCGTAGGACCTGTAAATATTGCTGTATGAGGATCGTAGACGATGTCTGGCGTTTTATTCTTCATGTGTGCATGAGGCACACACGAACATTGTAGACCTACTTAGGTTTTGGCACAAGAGAACCGGGGATCCAGCCCCTGGAGACGGCCATCTCTCTTGAACCTCCACCTGCTGTAACATAGACCACCATCTTCATCACATCATTCGTGTCCATTTTGGTACTTGGACTGCTGATCCCTAGGAATTTCTTCCCGATCATGGCATAGACGAATGTAAAGCCCAAATCTACGACTGATTCGTAGATCATATCGATAATCTCCTTTTGCTGAGGTGTCACGTTTGTTGACATGTTTATTAAAGAGTTATTTCATCTTGAAAAGATCGTGATCGTTAATGTTGGGGTGATGCCCCTGCGGAGCCTTTAGACGATCGGGCCGGGGGATCTCTGTGGGCTTCGCGTCATGCTGCGGAGCAGGAGGTTTTTGAAAGAAAAAATAGATACCGGTTCCCAAGCAAAAGAGTAGAATGGCTGCACCTCCAGCACCATAGAGATAACTCCGAGGTACAGAACTTGCCCCTGAGCTCGCGGTAAGTTCCTGACCCTCTTGGGAAGTACTTTTGCCCAAGTTCTTCTTCTTCTCCAGCTTGTCCTTGCAATTCCATTCCACAAGTCTCTTGCCGGCAGCAACACAGCCCTCGTTCTTCTTGATAATTACTTGGTTAGGTTCTTCACTCATTTCTTTAAGCCATGAGACTTGAAGAAATCGTCTCCCCTACCATCTATCGGTATATACGTTCACGTTCCTATATTCACTAGTCTCCAGAATACACACGTGTGATGGGAAGCGATCAGCTGCAGGTGTCAAGATTTCACGATCATGTATACCACGGTCCCCCGTGAGGCTGCACCAGTCCGAATAGCCCATGGGTGGCAATTTGGATAATTTGCTGGCCTTATTTCTTGTTCTTTCATAAAGTTCATAATTATCCAATCGTATTTTCGATAGACTGTTCCCCATTATTCTCTTGATCTACATCAGAGCCCTCTTCAACCACTTTGGACGCGGGTAGTTGGCAGTGATTGATAGTGTGTGCAGCCACCAGAAGGGGTGTTAGAAACTTTCCAAAAGCGGAGTATACGAGTAGGCCTAAATCGGCCATAGAGTCCTTGATGATGGGGTCCTCTTCAATATCCTTAGACAAGGCCTCTGCGCTATCGAGCTGAACTACCCTCCCTACGACTTTGGCATACATGCTGATTGCTTGTGATGATAGGGATTTCGCCGTCTTTTCACCCTTCTCCTGGAGCTCACGTTGAACGAACTCGTTATGGATTTTCTCGATTGTTTCAGGTGAAGCCTTGTCAAGGGTGGCATCTGTACATTTTTTTGGCAAGAGATGCTTTTGCCCCCTACGTATAGCATCCTTCAAAGCTTGACGTTTGTCAATAGGTTTGTCGCGATGCTCTGGCGCTGGTGTGTCAACTACATCAAATATCTCTGCAAACTCTGACATCTTTATTAATAACCTCCTGTACCTACAAAAGCAGAACACGATCAGAGCGTACGGTAGGAGTACAGCAATATATAGGCATAATTCCATTTTTGTCTTGTGTACACGATCAAGCACACAAAACTATAGCCTACTAGGCTATATAACGGCTGCCCTTGGACTGATTATCCTCGGTCCACATTGGCTGCATGTTAGTATAGTGTAGCCTTTCGAGTTGAACTGCTTCGCTAGGGTATTCGCCGTTCACGCGATACTTGAGCGGTACCTTGTGATCGAATTCCCACTGCCCTCGGTTTCCCCAGCACATCCCATCTCTGAATTGGGCCTGGATGTGACCAATGAAAGTGCAAATACCGCACCCTAGGTACTCTGTGGATGCGATCTCCGTATCATGATTTAGGGCATTATGAATCCTATATAGAATAAGACCATGCATATAAGAAGGATAATCGCATATGGAGCACTTGCTTGGTAGTTTTTCATGGCGACATCTGTTGCGCTCCCTTGACGCCTTCTGAAGGTCCAGACATTTTATACATTTTTTATTTCGTTGCCCTTTGCCGTGACCATGCACCTTAATCTTAAAGTTGTCTAGGGGTTGGGGTTGTTTACAATGTGTACATTGTTTAAACTCCATTTCTTGTTACTTTTGTGAGGCATCACTTCACAAAACATTGGACAAATCCCCACTTCTTACATGATGAGTGGGATGTGAACCTGAAACCTACAATTCCAAACGATAATGACCTCTCGCGAGTGTCGTGATCTGATCCGCTTGAACGATCCGCTTATCGTCTGCTCGATTGAGTGCAAGCTTTGTCACTTCCTGCGTAAAGATCTGATGTCCTTTGTTGGCAATACATACCCAGGTTTTGTATATGTTGACGCCTTCCTCTAGACAGCGCTGATAGTCATCAAAGGTTATGGATTTGGCCGTAATGCACTTCATTACACCCTTGGCCTTGCGATCCCCGCCCTCTTTCGTGAGATTCTCGTATGCATAGGCCTTTGCTCTCAATGTTATGAATTTTGTCATGACCTTCCCACTTAACTCATCCTTCATCAAACCCACGACTTTCTTGTTCTTGCCGATGGGGAGAGGTCTGTCATCGTCCTTACTGTAAGCACTCGTGTCGAAGCGTTTCTCCACATCACCCGCAATGTCGCGGTAAAAATCCTCGGTCTTTATGTGGTAGACGAAGGAATCGGTGTCCATATAGCACAAGCGCAGCTTTCTGTCGTACATGGGCTGCATGTAGTCATAATGGAACTCGTACATAAGGGTCTTTGATAGATCAAGTATGGCCTGACCAATGTAGACGGGCTTATTCATCTTGATCCCCGTCTTACCCATTTCCACACCCATGAGATTCTCGCTGAAGTAGTTGCCGCCCCTGAAGTTTGGCTTCATGACGAACTTTGTATACGCGGCTTCGTTCGTGACTAGCTTGATGTTCCGGTGATTGCGGATGTTCTCCATGGTTTTCCCAAAGACCGACAGGTTCATCAGCTTGTAAAAGTCCTTCTCAAAGTCGTTATTGGCGGCAGTTCTCAGCCTCGTGTTGTGGTCGATATAGTCACAAAGCCAGGGTTTCTGGTTAAACTGAATGACTCTGTGCACTTTCTTGAGCTCGAGCCCGTGCTTTAGAGCTTGGCGAAGAGCCCCGATGTGTACCACGTATTTCCGCTTATGTTTGAGATTTGGGATGAGCTTCTCGACCCCGTGAATCACCTTGCGCTCTGGCATGAAGGGGAGTTCATTGTGCGAGTCGTGCAAGCCTTCGGGGTAGTCTATGTCAACTTCCAAGAGATAGCCGTGCTTGTTGGTAGCCACGAGTTTGGCGATCTTCTTCTCCGTAAAGGCCTCCACGTTCGACACCCATTTGAACCCATCAGTTGGCAGATCCTTCCGCATGGCCCAGCCGTAGAGGTTGTTGGCGTCGAGATACTGCAAGTAGGAGCACTCTTCCTCGGGATTATACTGATCTCCCATATACTTGTTGTTGGCCTTGGCATATCTGTGAATGGCCTGGGTTATGCCGCCTCGAATGCCTCTTTCGAACATCAACAGCATTTCCAAGTCCGTGAGGAGCTCTAGCTTGATCTCGGTGTACTTGAGCGCTGCCTTCCAAGCGAGGCCGGGAGCGCTGTAAAAGTGGGCAGGGTCGAGCTTGTATTGATCCAGGCAGACTCCCCTAAAGGTTTCAAAGACGTCGCTTAGTAGGAGGACGTCTGTGGTAAGGTACATATCGTGATAGTCGCCCATGGTGGTAGCGGAGCCCTTTGGAGTGATGACATTCCATACTTTTTGAGCGTGCTCGTGGTCGTTGTCGCTGATCCCGCGCATGTTGAGTGTGCTGTAGAAGGCCTCCTTGGGAGGTAACTCCGTCTCCTTAAATCGCTGCCATGCATCCATGTATTCGTAAGGGTATATGCCCTTCTTACGCATGAGCTTAAAATGGTCGTCCTCAGCGAAAAACCAGCGAAGATTTTTGCACTGTTCATCATCGAGGTTGTTCGCTAGCTTTTCAAGGCTTGAAGCCATGAAGCGACAAGAGTCTATGAAACGGATCTCTACATGCTTTTCGAAATCGTCGATGGGTAGGTTGATTTTAACGTTGAAGGATATGTATTTTTCCGTGTTTTCGGCGATACAACCAATGTCTTGAGCGTCATACCGAGTTCTCGGATGAATAAGTGGGCGTCGTACCCTGAGAGGTTGTGGAAGATCACAGGCACGTGGCTAGGGATTCTAAACTTGAGGTTGCAGCTGTTATGCGCGGCACCTCTATATAGACCGGTGTAATGGCAATGGTCTCTCACTTTGCGGTTCTTCGGATCATCGTTGAAAGGCTTCATGCAGATGTGACAATCTTTGGCGGAGTCGTGCTCTCTCTTGAGTACCTCCGTTAGTGGCAACATGTCCTGCTGAGGGTAAGTAGAGCAGAGTCGCTTTACCTCATCCTCCAGGTGGTTGACGAACTTGGTCACGCAGTCCTTGCCGCGGTATCTGTACAAGGGATCTGGCACGGGCCCGTAGGCAAAGGTACTATATGTGCACCAGCCACATGGTACGTGCTCGTTCAGCTTCTTCGTCTTTGTATCACTCGCGTCTTCTACCGGGATTAGCAAGCTCTCAAAGTCGGCGTATATAGCGAGTGGTACCTTGAACTGCTGCTGACCGTCCGAGTAGTATAGCCACTTTTCCTTCTCACTCGGCATTGAGATTTTGATCGCCTCTTTGTCGGCGCAATAGTCATAATGCTTGTCGCGCGACTCGACTGTGGGGAAAGCGTGCAAGCAGTTCATGCAAAAGTGCATTTTTGCCGTATTCTTTGAGGTCTCGCTGCCCAGCAGTCGTGATAGACTTTTGACTGCTGTATAGTGGGTCTTTTTATCATCCGTGAGGAGGAGCAGGTTCGCCTGTTTGTCGCGTGAGATGTTGTGATCGGAGCAACGTAATATGTTGATCGTCTTTGCCGTCACATACAAGACGTTCACTGCGATCTCGGGGTTGTTCAACTCAAACTTGGTGATGTCCTTGACGCTCGTGGGCAACTCGATGTCCTGCCAGTTGTAGCGCTCCGCTACAACTGGCAGGACAACTTAGCTTACTTATTCTCTGTGGGTCCTTTCCAATATCCTCATGATGTAGAGCGGATATTATGCTCCACTTGAAGCACTCCTCGTCCTCGTTCATCGGGTTAATGATGGCCTTTTTAGTGGCTAACCACTTTGGTGCTGCGATGTACGATGAACCCCTCGTCAGCTTGAGCTTGTGGAAGTCTACGTCGAGGTGTAATATGCGGCCGATGCTAAAGCCGCTCTTGGGTAGCGTTGGGTTCTCCACATGCGTTTTGACCTGAGCGAGCATCGTGTCTAGCACCTCTTCCACATCGCTACCCTGGAAGACTGGCGTCATGTTGCTGTTGAAGACCTTATCGACCTCGATGAACTCGCTGGTACCCTCCACCGGCTTTTTCCACATAATCCATAGGCTTAGCTGCACCTTCACCGACCCCATCTCCTCTACCTGGTTCTCGACCAGGGTTTTCACGTGTGATCGCACCATCCCCAAGTACCCGTCGACGTCCGTGCCATCCATACCAGGGATGCGGAAGCTCCGGAAGGTCCTGCCGTGGGCTTGCTTATGCTCCTGAGGCGTGAAGTCTTGATCCGGTTGCTGCTCGTCTTCGGCATGATCCTCCCTTGCTTCTTGCTGAACCTCGTCATGAAGCGTTGCACCCGTGGCTCTGTTATAGAGGTTCATCATATTGTTTTTGAACGTATTATATACGCTATTGACACCCTTCTTTATAGGCTCGGGAACAGCGTCCACTAGCCAGTTGTACCATTCGCGCATCTTGTTTTTCACGACCGTCTGTGGTACATCCTCTGGGAGAGCGGCTGCTTCTGCGGTAGCGGTAGCAGTAGCGGCCGGTTGCTCCAGCAAAGCAATAAGGTCGGTCTTGGGTAGCCTGGAGTATCCCCTGAGTCCACGGCCCTTTGCAATAGCATGTAATTGTTTTATGTTGTGGCCGTCCATATTTATTGTATAAGAGTTTCAATCGAAAATTCTGGCGCGGTCTAGCTTTGAGTAAGAGTGGGCTTACCCCTACTCAATTGCGCATGCGTTGGTTTTTGTTGATGTCAGCATTATTACTAATGACGTGTGCGCATGCGCTAGATTTATCGGAATCGGATTTGGTTTCGGGATTGGGGATTTCGGATTTGGTTTCGGGATTGGGGATTTCAGGATTTCTGGCGCTTTTTTTGTTGTTGTTGTGCCGTTGTCGTTGTTTGCGCCAGAACATACATTTTCCTATCTCTATATCCTTATTTTTAGAAAAGTGTTAAAAATATGCACATCCATCCAGCATTAGCTGAAATTTAAACGTTCTTTTAAAAAAATATCAGTGCTTAATTTTTTGGTTTTATGTTAATTTTGTATTTGTTTTTTTGTCGAAAACTAATACAGAGTAAACGAATCCTGAAGAATGACCAACTGAAAAGATATCCGAAATTACACGGTTTTCTTTTATAACCAGCCGAGTTGCTATAGGGTCGAGGTTGAGATTTGGGTTAAAAACCGCTAAGGAACTGGCCAAGATAAAATTTAGGAAGGTTAAGCAACTGTACGGTGTGTATGTGACATTTTTATTTCGATTCGTAACTGTCGCCGCTGGTTATAACTCTCGCCGCGAGTTATGTCGTTAGTATTATGAATTGCATTTTTCAATTCCATTCACCGTTTATTTAGGATTTAGGGATTTTTGAACTTTATAAGTTGTGACCTTATTGTTATTGTTGGCATGCACCTTTTTCATAACCTTGGCCGAAACATGCTTAGCATTTTAAGAATGCGAGCTTGAATATATGCTTATGTTATATGCTATCGAGGCTAATAAAAAGCAGATGTTTATTCGATACGGTAGTTATTACATTTCACCTGCGTTGCCTGTCGCTTGCTGCTAGCATTTTATTATTAGACTTACTTCCAGCCAAAAAATTATAAACATCTCAGTCGCGAAAATTGGAAAAGAAGACATGATTAAATAATCACAATATTTTTTGCGAATTTCGTGACTTTTCGCAGTTTTCGAGAATTTAAATCGAAGAATGACAATAGTGTGCCAAAATAAATATCCGCGAAATATTTACAAAATCTTCTACTATTTACGAAATTCGTAAAATTCGGGAAAGTCGGAAATAATTAATCATTTTCCTCGTGTCATTTTCGTAAGACTTCGTAACTATATAATGTAAACTTATTTTCTTTCTGTAAAAATAAGTCTTCTGCTTAAGTCTCCATAGCGGACGTTGTTTCAAGGTTCCAATTTATATTACCCCCTAAAACTTACCTCTACACTACAATATACAAATGGGTCATATAAAGCAATTCTTGTAAGATGTCTGTCTATATTTTACTTAAAACAATATGTTACAAGTTCAAAATATTGAATTGTCTGCGCAAAATCTCAAGTTGTGAGGTCTCGAGTCTGTTTTACTTTTTTGAATGAAAGACAGCATATTTACAACAGATATTGTCTTCAGGTTCCTTCTTCTTCTAAAATCAGCCTCTTGACACACTTTGGGGTCGATCTCACTGTACTCTAACACCCAAGGGCAAGTTTTTGAAACAATATAAGCCAATTTGGAAAGAGCTTCTATGCAGCGACCACATAGCGAACACCGAGTCTAAATAGCGGGCATTAATCAGTTTTTGTCCGCTAATTAGAGGTGTCAGCTATTTGAACAGTCATTTCCCGCCTACGAACTAGGTAACCAATGGTCAATTCAGTTTTCAACCCTTTTTCGCAAAAATCTTTGCCTTTACAAATTTCAAAACAGTAAAACGCAAAAGTTTTTTCACGCGAAATCATAGCCAATTTAAAAAACGCGAAAGTTTATTCACGCAAAAAATTTTTTTTTTTAAAGCAAATTTAAGGATCCTTCCTGAAACTCGTTGTTATCAAAAAAATAATGACACATGGATGGATATTATTAATTAAAACGTATACAAGCTTTGTCCTTTTGTTCTAATTTGCGCTGAAACAGGCGGAGGGTTCACGACTGTGGGTGAAGTCATTACAAAATTGAAAAGGTTGCCACTGGCTCTGTCTTTTACGGGCCCAAATATAACACGGTAGAAGGATTTGAATTGTTATGTGGTAGCAAAATTCATTGGTACATTGGTGAAGATGGAGAAACCGATGACAAAACCGATTCTGAGTTAGAAGTTGAAGATTACATTAAACAAAGCAAGAAAAATAAGAAAAAATAAGAAAAAAACCTATATTTTGCTCATTCGCGAAAGTTTTTTTACGCAAAAAAGGCCTTTTTCTTCGATTCGCGAAAGTTTCTGCCCGCGAAAGTATTATTTTTGGAGTCGCGGAAGAAAAGAATACGGAATTAATGTTTCCGTACTAACAACAAGAACACGTAGCGTAGTGGATTTGTTCTGCCCAATCTTAGGACACTGCCCAATCTTTGGACATAAAAATGCCCAGTCTTAAGACTGGGCAGGGCGTCACAAGATTGGACAGGAGACCATGTTAGGGCCATCTTTCAGACACCCTTTAGATTTTAAAGAAGGGATGTGCCACACAAGCTCTGTTGATTGCAAGACCTAACAAACATTCTCAGGCACATTAAAAATTATATTTGGGGTATGTACACAAAAAACGAATTTGCTGGTACTGTTAAATTGACCAGGCCAGTCTTTGCACACAGTAAAAATCGTAGCTAGCTAGGTGTAGCTAGCACGTATTATACATTTAGCATTTTTATGCAGTTTGTAGTAGCCAAATTTTAAAAATAAAATGTTTATATATGAAGAATCAGATAACTCGTATTCAACCACATTATTAGTTAGCTAGCTGATAACTTCATTGGATGAGACGTTTAGCTAACTAGCTAGCTAGCTAGCTAGCTATAGATAGCCAGCTAATATGGTTGAATAGTTTACATGGTATAATTTTTTGGCCTTTTGATTTGCCAAGAAAAGTTTCAATTTAAAGTTCCTTTTAAGAGGTACAGTCTAAAATTTTCATTGTTCTCTTTGACTTCCACAATTGTTCTAAGATTGGACATGTACGTCCATAGATTGGGCAGTCCAGTCTTAAGACTGGCCAGCCATTTGTCACTGTCCGAAGATTGGCCTGGCCAGTCTTAAGACGGGGCGCGTTCCAAGACTGGGCAGAACAGATTCGTCTGTTGCTCTCAACTTTGGGGGCCGCGGATCGAATTCCGCTCACTGTCAGGTAGTATGATAGCAATTCACAAGGTATACTCCTGGGAGACAATAAACTTTAGAGAATCCTCAATGATGAAATACCGATAATAATATATCTTACATGTATTATAATTTTTATAAAATGATTTTAATACAAATACAAAAGAGATTTTTAAAATTGAATGTATGAAAAACATTAGTAAAGTAAGATTGAACATTATTACGCTGCGGACAATATTAGGTTAGGTTCCCTTAATAACTGTACAGCTAGCGCTAAAAGTGACTACAGCTGGCTAAATTTAAATACGGTTGCCAAAATAAGGTACGGCTAGATAATATTAAGGTACGGCTGGGTCTTATCATATAAGAAACAATTTCAAATGCTAAAAACGTTCAATAAAAACGAAATTAAGTTAGGTACGGCTAGCCAAAATAAGGTACGGCTGGACAATATTAAGGTACGGCTGGGTCCTATCGTATAAGATTATTTGTTAATGTGTTAGCGCATTCTCATTTTAATTCTGTCAAGAAATATTTCTTTATGTTTGTTGTTGTTTTTAGAAAAATCAGTAAAATTTTGCCCTTGAGTATAGTTCTTATTTTGTTCTTATTTGTCAATAATTTTTAACCTTATTGTTCTTATAAAAAATTGTTTTTATGAAAAGTGTATATGCTGAATTAAATCGAGACACAGTTAACACAATCAAAATTAAAAATCAAAAACCTTTACTCACACATTGTTTCGCGGCTTTTAGGTTCTTCCTTTTTCTTATCGTTTTCCATCATTAAAATAACGTGCACTCATAAACAACAACGATTATTATATACCTGTCAACTCTTTTTATATACAATAAATCTAAATGTTCCGTACAACCGTGCAATAACTGACGCGATATTCCACGCTTGTTTTGGTATTTTCAATTTACAATGCAATGACTTCCGTAAAATGCAATGACTTCCGTAAACAAAAACGAAATCGAGATATCGTTACTCTCTTTCATGGGCCTTCTATTTGGCAAAAATGCAATAGAAAAATAAAAAATGTCTGACAAAAAAAAAGATGTTAGGTATATAATAAAGCATATATTGCATGCCTGTTCGTCGAATATCAGATTTATCCACTCTTGGTGAGGCAATATTCCACTCGGTTGCGCCTCGTGGAATATTGCTCACCTCGAGTGGATAAATCTTGATATTCAACGAACGGTACTGCAATATCTGCTTAATATTAATTTTTTTTTAAAAGTTCTTTTGTTTTATACATTAACTATCTTCCATTAACTATAACATCCAACGAATAAAAACGCGTGTGTTCTTCAACTGGCGAAAACGTTAATTCTACTCCTTATTCAGACATTCACAGTCTATACCTCAGTTAGACAGAAGATTTACCGCATCACTTTCAAAGTAGCATTTTTTTATTTTCCTGTGCAGAAAACAATGTGGAGCCAACCTAGTAGAGCATATCTGCATACAATTTTTTTCTTAACCTCGCCCGCACTTTACTTTCCAGTAAAGTCTACTTCTTCTACGTACTTATTGTTTTTCGTTTATATTAAAATTTTTTTAGCATTTGATGTTGTTTCTTATATAATAAAATCCAGCCGTACCTTAATATGGTCCAGCCATACCTTATTTTAGCTAGCCGTACCTAACTTAATTTAGTTTTTAATGAATGTTTTTAGCATTTGAAGTTGTTTCTTATATGAAAGAACCCAGCCGTACCTTAATATTTTCCAGCCGTACCTTATTTTGGCTAGCCGTACCTAACATAATTTCGTTTTTATTGAACGTTTTTAGCATTTGAAGTTATTTCTTATATGATAGGACCCAGCCGTACCTTAATATTGTCCAGCCGTACCTTATTTTTGGCTAGCCGTACCTAACATAATTTCGTTTTTATTGAACGTTTTTAGCATTTGAAGTTATTTCTTATATGATAGGACCCAGCCGTACCTTAATATTGTCCAGCCGTACCTTATTTTGGCTAGCCGTACCTAACTTAATTTCGTTTTTATTGAACGTTTTTAGCATTTGAAATTGTTTCTTATATGATAAGACCCAGCCGTACCTTAATATTATCTAGCCGTACCTTATTTTGGCAACCGTATTTAAATTTAGCCAGCTGTAGTCACTTTTAGCGCTAGCTGTACAGTTATTAAGGGAACCTAACCTAATATTGTCCGCAGCGTAATAATGTTCAATCTTACTTTACTAATGTTTTTCATACATTCAATTTTAAAAATCTCTTTTGTATTTGTATTAAAATCATTTTATAAAAATTATAATACATGTAAGATATATTATTATCGGTATTTCATCATTGAGGATTCTCTAAAGTTTATTGTCTCCCAGGAGTATACCTTGTGAATTGCTATCATACTACCTGACAGTGAGCGGAATTCGATCCGCGGCCCCCAAAGTTGAGAGCAACAGACGAATCTGTTCTGCCCAGTCTTGGAACGCGCCCCGTCTTAAGACTGGCCAGGCCAATCTTCGGACAGTGACAAATGGCTGGCCAGTCTTAAGACTGGACTGCCCAATCTATGGACGTACATGTCCAATCTTAGAACAATTGTGGAAGTCAAAGAGAACAATGAAAATTTTAGACTGTACCTCTTAAAAGGAACTTTAAATTGAAACTTTTCTTGGCAAATCAAAAGGCCAAAAAATTATACCATGTAAACTATTCAACCATATTAGCTGGCTATCTATAGCTAGCTAGCTAGCTAGCTAGTTAGCTAAACGTCTCATCCAATGAAGTTATCAGCTAGCTAACTAATAATGTGGTTGAATACGAGTTATCTGATTCTTCATATATAAACATTTTATTTTTAAAATTTGGCTACTACAAACTGCATAAAAATGCTAAATGTATAATACGTGCTAGCTACACCTAGCTAGCTACGATTTTTACTGTGTGCAAAGACTGGCCTGGTCAATTTAACAGTACCAGCAAATTCGTTTTTTGTGTACATACCCCAAATATAATTTTTAATGTGCCTGAGAATGTTTGTTAGGTCTTGCAATCAACAGAGCTTGTGTGGCACATCCCTTCTTTAAAATCTAAAGGGTGTCTGAAAGATGGCCCTAACATGGTCTCCTGTCCAATCTTGTGACGCCCTGCCCAGTCTTAAGACTGGGCATTTTTATGTCCAAAGATTGGGCAGTGTCCTAAGATTGGGCAGAACAAATCCACTACGCTACGTGTTCTTGTTGTTAGTACGGAAACATTAATTCCGTATTCTTTTCTTCCGCGACTCCAAAAATAATACTTTCGCGGGCAGAAACTTTCGCGAATCGAAGAAAAAGGCCTTTTTTGCGTAAAAAAACTTTCGCGAATGAGCAAAATATAGGTTTTTTTCTTATTTTTTCTTATTTTTCTTGCTTTGTTTAATGTAATCTTCAACTTCTAACTCAGAATCAGTTTTGTCATCGGTTTCTCCATCTTCACCAAGCTTTAATCAAACCAACTTCTGATACTTCGTTACAAACTAAAGAATCTGACGAACTAGCTTTTCTGTAGATGGTTTTACATTGTAGACATACCGCTTCTTCCATTACTTGAATGCTGCATGTTTCTTCTGAATAAAAACCAACAATCTTCAGAAGAGATGGTAAAATGCATGGAGAATTCCATTTAGTTGCTTCGATGTTCGTGGATTCCAATGAAGAGAAGGATGACAGTTCGTGTGTCCCAATTTACGAAATTCAGTCTGAGGAGTCAATTTGCTGTCTTGCATGTGATTCGCATTGCAAAAAACCAATGACCAAGGATAGATGTTTATATCTATCGCTCCCAGAAAACGATGGAGAATATGCACTTTCGTCCCTTGTGGATCACCATTTTGAAGATGAATTTCTAGAAAATAGAAACTGCAATTCTTGTCAATCTTCCACTTCTTCAGCTGTGGCAAAAAAAATCAAAAACACCCCAAGCGTTTTAGTGCTCAATCTAAAAAGATATCCTGCAGACGGAACAATCAAAAATAGGGCTGTTGTCAGCCCGTGTTATGAGTTGTCCTTGTCAAGACATATGCTATCCAGTGTGTTGCGATGTACCATCCTACATAAAGGTGAATACTGCAATAGTGGACATTACACCTGCGTTGTACGGAGTACCAATGGATGGACAGAGATTGACGATGATAAAGTTGTCCCAAGCCCAAATAAAAACGCCATGCTTCAAGATGGGTATATTTACATATACGAAAACAAGGCTGTAGTTGATCGTACAGAAGAAACCTGGAAACCTTTGGTGTTTATGTTGTTGGCATTGAATTCTGCATTAGAATCTTCTCTGCAAATTAGTCATGCCTTGAAATTCGTTTGGGATCGTTTGGGATCTTCACCTTTATCGTTTGCTACAAGCGCCATAGCTGAAATTAACACAGTTATATCAAGGCAACTGTCCTTAGAAAGAATACTACATGAAAACGTTTTATTCGAAGCTCCCATTCTTTTACCATCTCTTCTGAAGATTGTTGGTTTTTATTCAGAAGAAACATGCAGCATTCAAGTAATGGAAGAAGCGGTATGTCTACAATGTAAAACCATCTACAGAAAAGCTAGTTCGTCAGATTCTTTAGTTTGTAACAAAGTATCAGAAGTTGGTTTGATTAAAGCAGTCCGAAGCATGAAAACCCGCATGAAATTTAGATGTTGTGGCAAGGCGATAACAGATATAACTTGTTTTCCTTTTTCTTTTCCACTTTTTATGATTGTGATGAATAAAGGAACCATTGTGGCTTCTTCAGTTCTTGTATCGCGACTATATGCACTGAATTTAAACCCAAGTACCGGAGTTTTCAACAGTTATGAGCCATTGCTTACACTTTCTGGTGCTGATGTCTGCATTTTCAAGAATGAATCGGGGTATCTGTTATCCGAGGATGGATCTTTGCAGGATTTACAAAAACCTTCTCCAATTGTTGGAAACAATGTTGTGATACTAAAGGGCATCTCGAAGAATAGAGGTAATTCGACATATAAAATTTTAATTTTACTAACGCGTAGATTGTTTCTTGATATTTACGTTAAGGGAAAAAATTGTCATGAATTTTGTTTTGATTCGCGACAATATCTCACGTAAAAATTTCTTTACTTCAGGTAATTTGTAAATGGTTTAAAGGCTCTACGTCTAAAGTCTAAATTTCTCAGAGAGTAAACATGCATATTTTCACATTGTTTTATTAATTTGTTTTTACTTTTTGTTAAAAAAGCATCAAAATTAATTTTAGGAAATTGTACGGATGCAAAAGTAGAATTATTTATGGAAACGAGTGAGGAGTTAGATGAAGGTGCAGTGGAAGCTTGTATAAATGTAATGGGTTTATGTCTGGAAGATTTTCCCGGAATAATTAAAAACGAGCATCTAAAAGATTTATATATTGCGCTATATGGAGACACAGTAACGCCACAACTGGTACCTTTTCTTATAAAGAGAATATGCTGGCATCGTGGGTCATGTTGCTGCGTTCTTGCTTTTAATTCACCAACTGATTTCGATAACCAGAGCTTAGAATCGATGTTGGCGAAGACAGCAATAAAAGATAAGAAAAGCTTAAGGACTGACTTGCTGTTCCTTGTACTTCCATATGGTATTCTTTTAATTGATATCAACGAAGTCAAAATTTACAATATTGGCAATGAAACGTTTTTGAATTCAAATTAGTTTTATTGTTACTTCACTGCTATTTTGTAGCGTTTTTAAACTTTTTAAATGTAATGAGGTTATAAGGCTAAAAGTGTTCTTGAAGCGTTCTTTAAAGTCAGGAAACAGGTAACACAGGTTCTTTGATTTTTGTGACAAATGGTCTTACCTACTAAGATACTGTTCTTAACTTGTTCTAAATTTTAACCTAGAAATGCATTAAGTTGTTTTACGGCTTTACATGCGTACACGTTCGTTCTAGTGAAATGATTTAAAGCAGTAGGAGATGTTTTTTGAAAAGCATAAATATAATTTCTTCCTATTTTCTATTTCAGGTGTGACATTTGTAAAACTTTTTCATTTTGCAAATGTTCTTTATTTACAAAGGACAGGGATCTATCCAAAAGATACATTTTCTATTGTTAAATTGAAAAAATCGGGAAATGAAACATCTCAATCTCATCAAACACATGCTATTTGTTGCGAAGTACTATTCGGTCTTCTGAACAAGAGAAACATCCTGACTTATCCATATAAGTTTCGGCAATTGCTTTTGGTAGCTCAATGTTTGATTGCAATCGATTTGGAGAATACGGATGGTTGTTTACGACAAAATAAATATTTAAAGCTGATCACGCTGGACAGCCATCCCAGCTCGCATTTTTCGTGCCTTGTTGCATCAGACGAAACACTTTTTATAAAGGAGATTGCAACAAACAAAGTAGTTAAAGACATGCGACGTCTTTTTCCAAATGATATTTCATATCAACTTTCTGAAAATATATGTAAGCATGTTTTGAAGTTTATTTGTTCTGAAGCATCCTTTATACGTTCTCGCTGTTGTGCAACAGTCAATGATGAAACCTTCGATAAAAGCATCGCCACTATCATCAGAAGTCGACAATATCGAAGTAACATGGAGAGAATGTCGTTAGCAGCGTCAAGGAAGGAAGCCCTGGCCAAGTTCTTACCCAGTATTTTTTTGAATTGTTTGGCAATTGGGTTAAGAGTCACACTGACTGACTTTAAACATAACTGGCCTGTATCTATCCCTGCTATCTCTAAATCACTCTTTACGACATTTGATTTTATCGGCATCTTTCTTTTACAGTTGTTAGTGTTTCGATATATTGCATCAAGATCAGATAGATCTGTTACAGATTTGGTCCTAGAAATGGAAACGTTAGAGAATGTAAGCAATCAATCTGACACTGATAGTGATATTTATTAAAATATAATCATATGTTATCCTGTTTGTATTTGTTAAAACATCTTGTTTCTTAGGTAATATTTTTTATATTTTCAGCTATACAATTTATTTTACTTTAAATAGATGTGCAGCCGTACATAACTTAATTTCGTTTCTATGGAACATTTTTTAGCCTTTGAAGTTGTTTTTTATATAATAAAATCCAGCCTTACGTTAATATTTTCCAGCCGTACCTTATTTAAGCTGGCCGTACCTAACTTAATTTCGTTTCTTTGGAACATTTGTAGCATTTGAAGATGTTTCTTATATGATAGGACCCAGCCGTACCTTAATATTTTCCAGCCGTACCTTATTTAAGCTGGCCGTACCTAACTTAATTTCGTTTCTTTGGAACATTTGTAGCATTTGAAGATGTTTCTTATATGATAGGACCCGGCCGTACCTTAATATTTTCCAGCCGTACCTTATTTTAGCTAGCCGTACCTAACCTAATTTCGTTTATATGGAACATTTGTAGCATTTGAAGATGTTTCTTATACGATAGGACCCAGCCGTACCTTAATATTTTCCAGCCGTACCTTATTTAAGCTGGCCGTACCTAACCTAATTTCGTTTTTATTGGACATATTTTAGCAATTGAAGTTGTTTCTTATACGATAGGACCCAGCCGTACCTTAATATTTTCCAGCCGTACCTTATTTTAGCTAGCCGTACCTAACCTAATTTCGTTTTTATGGAACATTTGTAGCATTTGAAGATGTTTCTTATTCGATAGGACCCAGCCGTACCTTCATATTTTCCAGCCGAACCTTATTTTAGCTAGCCGTACCTAACCTAATTTCATTTTTATTGGACATATTTTAGCAATTGAAGTTGTTTCTTATACGATAGGACCCAGCCGTACCTTCATTTTTTCCAGCCGAACCTTATTTTAGCTAGCCGTACCTAACCTGATTTCGTTTTTATTGGACATATTTTAGCAATTGAAGTTGTTTCTTATACGATAGGACCCAGCCGTACCTTCATTTTTTCCAGCCGAACCTTATTTTAGCTAGCCGTACCTAACCTAATTTCGTTTTTATTGGACATATTTTAGCAATTGAAGTTGTTTCTTATATGATAGGACCCAGCCGTACCTTCATTTTTTCCAGCCGAACCTTATTTTGGCTAGCCGTACCTAACTTAATTTCATTTTTATTGAGCATTTTTTAGCATTTGAAGTTGTTTCTTATATGATAGGACCCAGCCGTACCTTAATATTTTCCAGTCGTACCTTAATATTGTCCAGTCGTACCTTATTTAAGCTAGCCGTACTTAACTTAATTTCGTTTTTATTGTACATATTTTAAAGTTGTTTCTTATATCCTATCCTATGAAAATTTTTGAAAAATTAGTGCATGAGCAAATGTCTCATTTTATTTCTGAGCACAACTTCCTGAATGACAGACAGTCTGGATTTCGAAAACTCTTTTCCACAGAAACTGCAGTAGTCGATGTCTCTGATTTTATTCTTACTGAGCTCGACCAACATAACTTTGTTTGTGCTGTGCTCATTGACCTTAAAAAAGCTTTTGACACTGTTGATCATAAAATTTTGTTAAAAAAACTATGGTGTTTTGGCATCAGAGATGCTGCCTTTGACTGGTTCGAGTCCTACTTAACGGGCCGAATGCAGCTGACTCTTGTAAACGACACAGGATCAGATCTGCTTCATGAAGACGCTTTTGGGCTGCCGCAGGGATCTGTGTTGGGACCCCTGCTCTTTCTTTTGTATATTGATGACTTAAAATCTGTCATCAATTCAAACTACCACCATCTATATGCAGATGATACAATAATTATTTCGTCCCATAAAAACTTGGATACCCTTGTCTCCCAGGTCGAGTTAGAACTTTCGCAAGTCGACCTCTGGCTGAATAATAACAAAATGACTATTAATACGGACAAAACTGAAACAATCTTTTTCGGCAACCACAGCCGGTTAAAAAAAGTTGAGAACAAAACTATCAACTATATGGGTATTCCTTTGAAGAGGAGCGAAAAAGTTAAACATCTTGGGGTAAGATTTGATCAAAAAATGCAATGGGAAGAGCACATTAATGACATAAATAGAAGAATACTAATTAAATATTCTAAAATTAGAACCATTGCATCCTGTTTAACACCTCACACAAAAAACCTTTTAATTAATGCACTTGTCATGCCATATTTCAACTACTGCTCCTCGGCATGGGCTTGTGCCACCCAAGGTAGATTGGCAAAACTAGAAAAACGATTAAAATGTGTCCGTACCTTTCTTGGGAAAGAGAGGGAATATTCAATGAATAATTTACTCATCAAAAACGATGCCATATTAGTTTTCAAAGCCATGAATCACATTGCTCCTGATTACATGCGCTCAAAATTCCTTTTGACAAAAAACTGTCATAATCATCAAACAAGAAGAGGAGCTTCAAAAAACAGGTTCACACTTCCCTTGGTCAACACGGAATTTGGCAAAAAAGCCTTCCCATTTAGAGCTGCAAAAGTGTGGAATAATCTTCCAGACCAAGTGACCTGTGATGGAAGTCTGCTTTCGTGTCGTACATACTAAAAAGGGTAACACCCTAGAACAAGCTAGAACAACCTGGAACGATCTAGAACAACTGAGAACAACCTGAGAACAAGCTAGAACAACCTGAGAACAAGCTAGAACCACCTGAGAACAAGCTAGAACAGGCTAGAACAACCTAAGAACAACCTAGAACAATCTAAGAAATATAACAACCAAAAATATAAGACTATCTCTGTATCGATTCTGTGAATAAATCTGGGTTTCTAACAAGAATATTTCCGCCATGTTTCCCGCTCGCCAAGTTATGGGGGATTCCCTTAGTTTAGTACAGCAACAGCATTATAACCGTCCCGGTATTTTTACCCCTAAAGTCCAGTATCAGCATTTAGCTAGAACAATAGCTAGTTATTGCATTTCTTTGTTATATTGAATTTTACCATTTTATGTGAACCCCCGGTCTAACGACGATACAGTTCGCTGCATCAAGGAAATCGACTTCTTTCTGTCTCGCCACATTCGAAATGTTTGAAATGAATGGAAAGAAGGAAAAATATTATATTTTTTTCTTCATTCAAATCAGTTTTCAGAACACAGAGCGTTTACGCTATTCCGCACAGAATTCCCATTTTATTCGCTGCCGGTTCTCCGGTTGTTCTCTTCCTTTACTGTCAGCTCTCTGATTGTTCTGAGAAACTGGTGGTTATACCTGGTTTTGTCTTTGGGTAAAAAAACCTTTAAAAAAACAACAATGAATGGAAACCAGGTCACCCATTTTGTAGCGGGATGTCGGAAACACACATTCGATACCCATTTCATTACTAAGCATCCAAGAAGGTTTTTTAAAACAGTTTTAGTTAAATGGCGTCTTCTGATGATGAAGATTTGAAGCCATTTCAAAGGTTTGTTTTTATTTTTATCGCTTCTTTTATCAAAGTTTCATTTTCTTTCTGTCTTATTCTTTCATTCGTGACTTTAACTCGGAAAAACTTTCGCCAGAATTTTTTTCAACCTCAAATGTTCTTATTTGTTTTTTCCACAAAAAAGGCGAATTTATGGTCAGATTTAGGGATAATGATAAATATAGGATTGGCGAAGTTATTTAATTGTAAAACATTATGTCTGGTACACTTTCTTTTTATAAGAACAATAAGGCCGAGATTTGCTGAAAAATAAGAACAAAATAAGAACAATGACGAGGCTGAAATTATACTGATATTCTATTTTTCCCTGAAAAAACAGAAAACATGGGTAAATCTTTCAAAAGGCGGAAGGTTTTTCAGAAGGCAGAAGGTCACTATGCGAAACTTTTACTACTCAAAAAAGTATAGAAAAAGAAAAAATAACTGTTCCAAAATAGTAGTAGTTTTAGAAATTCTATACTCGCATTACACTTTCTTTTTTTATAATAACCAGGAAATTTGGCTTCAGTGGTATTAGCAAAGACTGAAGGTAATCGTGAGTATACGGACAAAAATGGGAAGAAAGTGGCATTACTCAGGCAATGTTTATATTCATTGGCTCACTAGTTGCTTGAAGGAGTATGATCAAAAATTTTCGTTTGAAAGAATCGATGTACCCGCAAGAACTTTAGCTTTATTGCCATCCAGTGCTGAGAAGAGTTTGAGAGACAAAGGTTGTAACATTGTTCATTAACGGAATTTTCACGGATGATTTTTTGGCGTTGAAAATTTCTTCCCTCTATTTATAACGTATTTAATATTATTTGCCGAATTAGTTTTCTTTGATGTTGCCGCAGCTTTTTCTCAACTTGTTGAAAGAAAATGGATGTGATATTTTAAAAACTCACTTTAAATTTTCAATGCCGGATAAAGTTGCAATTTTATACATACATTAATTCACTGATGCTGAATTAATTGCTGTGGTTCCCAATAAAAACACAAACTTGGAGTAGAAAATTTATTTCAATTTTGTAAGAATAAACTGGGGATAATTTGGCGGAATCGGGTGAGGATGCTAGACTGAAGAGAAGATATTGTCTCAAGCTCACGTGCGTGTTCCCAATCAATTCGCTCTTCTCCACTACATCCGGAGCTCTTCTCCTAGTAGTGTTTTCTGGTTTAACTAATCTCTCAATCACAATTCGCTCTTCTCCACTACATCCGGAGCTCTTCTCCTAGTAGTGTTTTCTGGCTTAACTAATCTCTCAATCACATCCGGAGCTCCTCTCCTGTGATTCCATTTCCTCTATCATACCTCACAAGAACCTACTCTTTATGAGCTCTAGCTTCTTTTGCATTTCACACCTGTTATTAACCTCTTGGTGCCCCACCTCTGACTGTCAGCGCCGCATCCCCCTGCTGTTATTTCCCCAGTCATCTGTCCTGCTCGCGTGGTGCACCGTCGTTCATCTCCTCGCACCTGTACTTAATTCACCATACTCTTCCAGGGGTACACGCACATCTCTACACTTTGTGGCTGCCCAGGGCAGCCCAGCACCCCCAAATTCCCCAAATGAAAATTCATTATCTATGAGGCAATATTTTTGACGAAAACTAGGACGAGATAATTCAACATGCCATAACAGGCTTAACAAATTGACATGAAAAAGAAAACTACATGCAAGTGCCTATAAATTAGCCTTTTACAATTATATAAAGACATTATAACTCAATTATCAGAAATTGACATCCCACAACTTAGTCACCGCATCAAGGTGAGCCATGTTGCCACTCCACTTATGCAAAGCGCTATTAGATAAATGGATATATCTTCTGTAACAGTCACTGGACCACCTACCAAGTGTTTTTATGGCTGAGTCAGGAATGCCACACGAAGCTGCTGTAGAGGCCCCACCAATACGGAAACTATGGGTATTTAATTGCAAACTATCATTTAGACTAACGAACAAAAATGCTGAGACGTACTTCCGGGTAATAAAATCCCCATTTGATAAAACGAACAATGGGCCAGCCCCCCGAAATAACAGGTAATTTCTTAAAGCTTTTACTGGGCAAAATTTTTGTTCAATCATAGCAAAACGAATTGTGACACCTTTCCTAAATGGAGCTGTTTTGGATGCCTTGATGTTAAATGTAAATAGCAGTTCTGAAAATAGAAGCCTGACCTTATTTATTAATCACTCTAGGGCAAATGTATACTGAATCACTCTACATTGACACGTAGTTAAATCTAATTTTTCGTAATTATCATGGATGTATGCCTAATATAAAGGGAATACCTAAAATCGGAAGCCTAACCGTATTTATACCCCCAACCATTCTAAATTAAGGGCCCTGACAATAAAAGCATTTCCAGATTTCCAAAATTGCACAAAAGATATAGCCTGATCGAACAATTTTGGGTATCATTCAAAATGCGGCTATGTGAAATGTTTATAAAATTGATCCTAAAGACTGGACACATATTGCAAAAAAAAAAATCAAAAAAAAATCCATGTTAAAGTGAGGTAGGATCGCCTAATTAGAATTTGCCAATGAGAAGATCATGTAGATCTAAACTAGTAATCGGTTGAAAGCAACGCATAATTTTATTAGTGGCGTTTAATAAGGTTCCTTGCGCCCAGGAGTCGAGTTAAAATTTATCTCAACTCAGGAGTGTTTGACGAGGCTTAACTCTCTGGTTTCTGGCAAAATGTAGCTGGACTACCCAGCTACATTTTGCCGCATTTCGCCGATTGTTGCGCGATTCCTTGTTTTCTGCCGTAAAATAGTCGACTTCGGCGGCAGCCGAAGTGTGGACTTTTGACCCTCTTAAACAAAATAATTTTGACGTCAAGAAGAATCGCGCCGAAGTGTGGACTTTTGGACTCTTGTAAAACAAAGAATATGTGACGTCAAGAAGAATCCCGCCGAAGTCGTCGAAATTTACGGTAAAGAAAGATTGAAATTAGGTCATGGGTGCGTAGGGATAATTTACTCTACCTATTGTTATTGCCTCCCGGTAGCCGGTCAGTTTGATAGGGTCGGATTCAACATGTCTAAAGGCTAAGGAAGTTTTGTATTGACTTGCAGCAAGTAAATGGAAGGTTTGAATATATGATTGCGGAATGAAGTTGAGCAATGTTGCTAAGAAGAAACATTACTGGAAAACATTTATTCTCTGTGTCGCCTGTGATTGCAGAAGAAAGCATTTTGGCAGAAAAAGCAGGCTTTTTTGAGTTAACAAAATCATAGCATTAACTTTAATGATAACGTTTTCAGGTACATCTGTTTACTTTTAATTCCATTGATTTTTGAGCTTTCTATTGCTGTGCTAGCAAGTGTGAACATGAAACTGTTTATAGTTTCACTTTCAACAAATCTAAAAAGCTCTGTGTCAAATTCAAAAGTGCTTGTGTTGTCTTGGGGTTATTTAAGTAACAAGACATTTGATAGCAATACAATAAATCGAATAGCTGCATAACAACTTTGTATGTTTACTTTGTAGATTCAAAGCTTCTGGCAATAGACACTTTTTAAACGATTTCTTAACATGCCACAAGGCCACGGACGAGAACACTAGTCGTCACTAGTCTTGGGAGAATGACTTCGACAAGACTTGATGATGTTTGGTTTAAAAGCTCTAATCTCATATCGAAATAATTCCTGGGAACGGTGTTAATTATAAAATTTTATACATACATTAATTCACTGATGCTGAATAATTTTAAAACATCAAAATTCCAAAATTCCAAAGTCACAACATCGAAATTCCAAAATTTTAAAAATCATCTAATTCGGGAAATGTAGAAAGAGAAAAGCTTTTTGTTTTTTTTTTAATCGCGGATTTTTTGTTACCTGTTGTGTTCTAGTGGAAGACACTTCTGTTTAATTCTGATAAAGGATACATTTGGCAGAATTTTCACGAGTCTTTAATTTCGTTAAAGCTTTTCGTTATTTTAAGAATTTTAGATTGTTAATTAGTACAGTTTTTTTAAACAAGATAGGGAGCAAAAGGCATACAAAATGTTTTTTAAAAAGAAGGATTTTTTCGCGGTTTTTATTTTTGCAAAAATGCTAAAAAATCGCAAAATCGCGAAAACTTTTGCCTTTAGGGTATATTTAGTATTCAAGTCTTATATTTTTTTCAAAGTCTGTCACTGTATTAATTTTTCAGGCATTACCTAAAAAACTTCAGTCGTTGTCTTTTACATCTGGTGCCACATAGCCTCACCTGCCTTACAATAGTTCTTCGAAAAATCGCATTTTTGTAGCATCAAACAAACGGGGTGGGTGGAGGTGGGTGGTGTCTATGCACATCCATTAATAAGGACTACATCAATACGATAGGTGCAATCGTTCGCACGTATCATCAACCAAAAGCAAATCTCTGGCCACGTTGCTATTACGACTATTCCTCGTCATTAGTGACCCTGTCATTCCAGGCTATTAATCGCTGCCTTCTGGCTCCTCGAAACGTAGGAGATCGTTTAAAATTTTTGTCGAAGAGCTATATACAGGAGCCAGACTTTAAAGGTAGATAATTAACTTTGTTGTCTACCTCGACGGTCCAACTGACGTATATTTTCGTTATTCATTCAGCAGATGTTACAATCACGGCGCTTCTTAGAGCCTGATTATATGAGGCGAGTTGGCTCGGTGTTGGCCCGGTTGGCGGGTCAACCCGTTTGAAAAAATTACGTATTATATGGGAAAAGTCAACCCGGGTCAAGACCTACACTGGTGCCGGGTTGAAAAAAAGTGCGCATATTTTTTAAAAAATGGCGGATGCAAGATGTGAACAAGCGAACAAACAAGCGAAATTAAATCAAAATTATCATTAAGTATTTTGGTCGCCAATAATTTGTTATTCCAAATCCAAGGTGTTCTGTATTTGTCATTGCTTTGAAGAAATACAGAACATATTGACATATTTTTTAACAAAACGAAGGAAACTCCTAAAACGTTTGAAACACCAACACAACAGGAAAATCCACGTAATATGCTCCACAAGTTCTAAAGTCCATTTAAACTTCTTGTCTGCTGCTTCGCTTGCCATTATTGTTTTTCCTCTGTTTTGGATCACAATGCGCATGCTCTTCTTTTTCAACCCGGCCCTGGAATAAATAAGGCTAGCCATGTAAAATATGCACATCTATCTATCTATCCCTGGCTCGTCAAAGTGTCAACCCACCTAACCAACCAACCTGTCCCGGGTTGAAAAAACGAGCCAGCTCGCCTAGGCGGTTTGACTCACCTCATATAATGTCAAATATTATTTTGTAGTGATCTGCCATTATGCCGAGCTGTTTAATTTTATCATGCTGAGCATGTGGCGAGCCAACACCGAACCAACTCGCCTCATTTAATCAGGCTCAGGCTTGAATTTTTTTTTGTACACGCTTATAACCTCAATCGCTCACAAAACACGCAAAGGGGGTTACCCGAATTTAACTCTATCAGCATGCAGATAGGTCTCGCTTGTCCTTAGTTTATTCCAGTTTGTTCCAGGTTGTTCTTAGGTTGTTCTAGGTTGTTCTAGCTTGTTCCAGGTTGTTCTTAGGCTGTTCTAGCTTGTTCTAGGTTGTTCTTAGGTTGTTCCAGATTGTTCCAGGTTGCTCTAGCTTGTTCTAGGGTGTTACCCTTTTTAGTATGTACGGCTTTTGTTTAAGACTTCCATCTCTAATGTATTTGGCAAATTCTAATGGAGATCACTTTTTAAATTTAAATTTTTGTTTTTTATTCTTTTTCTTTTCAATTTTCACAGATTATAAATGTTACTATGTTTGATTGAGCTGAGGCAGTCTAAGGTTTATCATTTTTTGTTTCTTTTTTGTTCTAGTGGCCCCCAGTGGAAACAATCCACTAACTATAGGTTTTTGTGATTTTCTGGGCTAGCCACTTTAAATATTTATTATTATTATTATTATTATTATTATTAGGTACGGCTGTTAGGTACGGCTAGCTTTACCTAAGCCTGCAAAGTGGTGCATCTAGAGTTAGTCAGCCTAGTCAAAGGACTAGAATAATCATTGGTTTCCTCTCCTCTTTTGTATTATCTCTACGATCTGATAATCTTGAACCCCTAAAACAAAAGCAAAACAGTAATAGCAAAAATGTAATTAATTTTCACAGATGTGTGGTGTGTTCCTTAGCAACAATTTCATGTTTACTTGTCTAAGAACAGCTGCCTTTGGTCTTTTGCAAATTGGCATAAACCGAAAACGCCTGCATATACAGAGGCGAATTTTGACAACTTTTTTAATATCACTCAGTTTCGCAAGAGGGTGCCGACTTGGCTAAATCGCCTGATATTTGAAGGAGCAGCAGGCAAGTGTTTGAGTTTTTTCAATTTTTTTGTCTGTCATCACCTGGAAATGCCCGCGCCTGTTCGATTCACCGCCTGGTACTGCCAAAGTTATTGTTTCTAGTTAATTCGGACCTTTTAATGGTTTTTAAAGTGAGAGTTATTTTTTACCACCGATGTTCCACCGAAAGCCCCCACGGTATCTTCAGCGTTTCCGGCAAGTACCCTCTTTCACAATGTCATGTACTATCCTAAACTTGCCAATCCCGCAATGCAATTTGTGGGACCAAACGGGGTTGGGGGTGTCTAAAATTCCTCAAAGGTAGGGTCGATTCATTTTCAATTTTTTATTTTTTATTTTTGTGCATAGAAGAGCTCGGGTACGACCGCCCTCAACCAGAAAGATTGAATAGTTTTTAAAAGATTTTGAAGGATTGAGTAATTTTTAAAATGATTGAATGTTTTTAAAGGATTAAAAGGTTTTAAACGATTAAATAGTTTTATGGATTAAACAAAGAAAATATGATTTAATATTGCTACAAAAGGGAAAAAATAGATCGCTGTTGACATAGATTGCTGTTGACAGCAATTACAAATTGGTTAGCCATTCGATTAACACCAGAGGAAATAGATCTAAATTAGTCTTACCTATCATCAAGACGGAAGCTGGTCGGAAGCTTACGTATTATCAAGGAGCTTTAGTTTTTAATAGTCTCCCCTCTAATATCAGGGAAGAAAAGAGTATGATAAATTTAAAAAATTTTTTGAAACAAAGTGAGTTCTAGGTCTATTACCTTAGCTTGATTAATTTTTTGCTGAGATACCCTGTAGCTACAAGGCTTTGTGAATTTAGAATCCTATTTTTTTTTATTTTTTTATTTTTTTTTCAAATTCGATTTTGGCAACTTACCTTAGCTTGATCCTATACGTTACAGGGTGTCTCGGAGATACGCTATTGTTTCTCTGATTTCTAATGTTGTGAAGTTTGAATCCTAAACTCAAATTTTTTCTAATTCCCATTTTTGCTAATTTTTCTGTTCATAGTCTGCTATTTGATTCTTATTTTATTTTCTTTCTTTTTTTCTAACATTCTCATAATTTTATATATATTATTTAAAAACAAAAACAATTTTTGGCTCTTTGTTTACTTTGTTTATTTTTGTTTTAACAGGTCACTCGTTGATAACAGTGCAGATATATTATATCATACTGAAGATGTAAACCTGTATAAATATGATTTAATAATAATAATAATATAATAATAAAATAAATGTGGCGTTGCAGAAGTAGTCAGAAAGCTGTCTAAACAGCGCACCATCCTAAGCAAACTCTTCAGAGTTTCCTTGTGATCAGTTAGTAACAATACAGCAACCTTTTGCCACATTTTTTCTGTCGTTTAAGGCATTCGTTCCACCTAAAATTCAAGCAAGAACGATTTTTCTATTGGCGTTTTGAGTTATTCTGGCGATAAATTGCTGGGTTTTCCCTGTTTCATTTTTTTCTTAGAAATTCAGCATCAGCTCCCTGAAAGATGATTTAACATTGGTAAAATCCGTTACGCTCAATCCACACAGGTGACCCTAGGGGGCATAAACGTACTGTCTCATATTATTCTCATATTATTCTCGTTAAAAAACTTGAGAAAAGAAGTCCCTTGCGGTATAGTATTTTTCTAAAGGAACTACCAAATTGGAATTCTGCATTAATAGAAATCAGCCTGACCTCGTCATTTTCTGTCTCGCTCTGCTGCCGGTCTTAAAACAACAGCATGGTTCTTTTAATTTTCAAATGTGTTTCGTTCCACATATTTGCCATTACAGAACATATGGATTGTTGGCGCAGTGCAAAGAGTGAGAGTGACTTCTAAGATATACTATGGAAGGGTCTCTCTTAAAGTGAATGATTTTTCCTGAACGTTAATTCGTAGATTTCTGGGACCGCGAGTAAGGAAGTAAGCCAGAAAAGTGTAATTTAAAGGTATTTTTTAATCAGAAACAAAAATACGGAAAGAAAAAAGTTTGGCAAAAAAAAATTTTGGTCCCAGAAATTTCGCATAAAACGAACGAAATAGTAAGGGTGAAAATGTTCCGATTTGAGTTTTTTGGGACCTTGCTTAGATTTGTTTTTTTGAAGTCGCGGACCCATAGAACTATAAAAAACAGCAACTTTTTTTCTGGGACCGGCAGTGGTCCCAGAAAAGCAGCTTGTAAGTGAGAAACGGTCCCAGTAAACTAACAAATGCACTTATACCTTTCGTAACTCCCCAACTTACTGAATTTGTAACTCCCCGATTACGAGTATATACTCTTAAAAAATGGCTATCCTTCAACCCTCATCCATCAATGCATTAAGTCATTTCTCGACAGAATGTTTTAAGACAAAAAATTTTCTTCATCACCGGGCCTAAACTAGAAGTTTTTATTATTTTACCATACTTACAGGTAAATTATCTTTGTAGCTAACTGCGATCTCGTTTAACCAACACATTTGATAAGAATCTTCCATGTTGTAACCTTAAGGTTGTTTTTAAATCTGGTTTTAGAATTGACGATTTTTTCCATTTTAAGGGCTGTCCTTCAAGGTCTCTGCATTCAAAAGTTGTATATAAATATATATAAGTAAGTACGATGGATGCAATGCTATCTATTACGGTACTATGCAACATTTGAAAGTAAGAGCCTGCGAACATATGGGCGTTTCTGCCGGAAAAACCGTCAAAGCTCAAATCATAGTGCGATTTTGGAGCGTGTAGTTTTCTGTAATAAAAGAAGCCAATTCTCAATAGAAATATTGTGTCTATGCCTTTATTTCTATTTTCAGATAATCAATTCCCCCTTAAGGATAAGTTTATGATCGTACGATTCGATATTATTGTATCTCTTATAATAATACGGAGAGTGTGTCTGTGTGTCTGTGTGTCCGTAACAGGCAAAGTGGATGTGTGCATTTTCCTTTGATGCTGCCGAAAAATGCATGTCTAATATGTTAAATTTTCTGACGTTACGACGCGACGTCAATAACACTACTTTAACGTCAATATCCTATATTAAATTCATCATTCTCGGCTTAACGTCCGTTTTCCATGCTAGCATGGGTTGGACGGGGTATATTAATGACCCTCTTCCAATCTGATCTAGACTGTGTTAGATCTAAACTCAACTTCCTCTGTATCAAGTCTGTCCTTATAACCTCCTGCCAAGTCTTTCTCGGTCTGCCTCTGGGCTTTGCCCCAGGAACTATCAAGTCTCTACACTTTCTTACCCAATTATCCTCCTCCATTCTTTCCAAGTGCCCCAGCCAATTCAATCTTCTTATCTGGATAACATCTTTAATTCTACGGAGACTTAGCCTGCTTCTTAGCTCATCTGAACTCTTTCTGTCTCTCAGACTGGCGTTACACATCCACCTAACCATTCTCATATCATTCCTTTCTAAACGGTCAAGATCTTCCTGCTTCACTGCCCATGTCTCACTACCGTACAACATAACACTTCTTACACAGGCCTCATACAACCTACCTTTTACCTCAATTGACAGGACTCTGCTAGTCAACAAAGGAAGTAACTCTCTGAACTTTTTCCAAGCAGAACCTATCCTGCAAGTAACACTTCTTCCAACACCCCCTTCACTGCCCAACATATCACCTAAGTAACAGAAGTTCTCAACTATCTCTAACGAGCCACTGTTGTACATCATTAAAGCTGGAAATACTTCATTCTCTATAATCTCACCTTTGTAACGCTTGCATACAAACTGAATGTCAGCTCTTAACCTTCCACTAATACTACTACTAATATTAAATTAATGAAGCCATTACAGTGCACCTAAAACTTTGAGGCCAAATAACTTGGAAACGAGGTGATGACGTCAATGATTTTTCACCGCGTGGGTAACTAGGGACCACCTAGGACCAATTTGGGTAAGTTTCCCAAACCTGGGTCCCCAAATCCGTTTCGGAATGGATGGGTTGATGACGTCATCAAAAAACCTTCAAACCTTAATATCTCTGCAACCGTTTGTCAAAAGTACATAATCCTATACATTTTCTTGATCAGCGCTTCAAGATCCATACGATGAAGGCAACAGGTAAATAAATTTCTAAAAAAAAAAATTTTGCTTTTGACGGGCCAATACTGACGTCAGCAAAATTTTTAAACCCTTATATCTCATTAACCGTTCATCAAAAGCACATGATCATATACATTTTCTTGATCAGCAGTTTAAGCTCTGCACAATAGAGGCAACGTGAAAACAAGGTTCTAATCTTTTTTTTTGTGGATTGGTTGCTGACGTCATCAAAATTCAAATGATGCTTCTTTTTTCATTTTTATCCTGCCGAAGTGGATTTTTCCACGGGCTTTATTGGACTAGTATATTATATAAACAGATTGTAATTCTTTTATGACTTGTGTACTTGAAAATGGCTGTTGAATGGCCGAATTGTCTTAAAGTGTTGTGCTAATGACTTTTTTTATATAACGCCACACACTCAATAATTTTTCAAAGGATACTAATAAATCCTGCAAAAACGATGTGCAAAGCGCAAACCCTGTGTGTGCCACCTGGAAGAAGGTTTGCTTGTGGATGTACAATTGTGCGCGCCTGCTCCTGTGTTGGCAGGGGCAGTGGAAAAAGCGACGTTTTGGGATAATAAAAATAGGTCAGTTGGTTGTAGGTCAGTGGGTTGACTAATGGTGGCTACACCCCTGTCTTATGCCATGAAAGTTGCCATAATATATCTACAATATATATTTTTGGCTATTTATTAGTTGAGAAAAGAGGACCGTAATCAAGCAATCAGATCACAGCAATTAAAGTAAATAACCTTTTTACGGACCAGGATGGAAACAATAGATTATTAAAATCTTTCCTTATACAAACATTTTGCTTAATATATATATGTTACGTTCTTTTTTCTAAAATTTTGCTTTCCGAAGTGCAGGTAACCACAGAAGTGGATATAGGAAATACCATTGATATAAGTATTTCTGACAATGACTGAACAGATAAGTGGAAATATTTTGAAAGGTATATAACAAAGTTGTTATTGAGAGTATGAAATTGATAAACTTGTTTTCATTGGTGGGGTATAATTTTGTTTTATGAAATAACATCTAAAAAGACTGGCAACAAACTTGGGATTCACACTATATCTGCCCTGCATAATCAATTATCATCCGGCTGATTTGGTCAAAAAAATTATTAAAAAAGACACCTGCTTCGAAATGTAGGTGTGCACAGCCGGGGCTAGTAATCAATTGACACAAGGATTCACTGCAAAAAATAATTGCCCAATCGACCCAAGCGCTTTAGTATAAGAATTCCATGAAAGGGGTGATGAATCTTCGGGAAGCAAAAAAACCCTGATAGTGTAAATGCCTGAGAGCTGCCAACATGTGTGGCAATTGCAAAGAGAACTACTAAACTTTAAAAAGTATAAAGATTTCTTTTTGTTAGGTTCTCCTAATTCTTGTGGCATGTCTTGAGAAATTTCTTTATTTTTTATGTTTTGAGAAAATATAGTGGTGTGAAAACCAGATCTTTCTTATTCTGAATAGCTCAAAACCATGGCAAAATAATCAATTTGATACCACAAAAATTTGAATATAAAGCATGGAGTACAAGTCCCATAGACCTACCTTCCCATTGATGTGCTCTTCAAAGTAAAATACATGAAACCTATATCTGATGTTTTCAAGGTCTACTTCAAATTTCAGAATCTTTAAGGCTAATGAAGGAAATCTTTAACTCACAGGGTTTTAAGATTATTTTGCTAGTCAACTTTTTAAATATTCTTTATTGATTTGCTACTTTTAGAATAAATTCTCATTTTCACTTCGTGAAAAGTTGAAAACGAGAGCTTCACTATTTTTAAAAATGCTATTGACGTCAATCTGTTTATTATAATTTGTTAAGAATATTTCCACTTTGTCTGTTACAGACAGACTTAGCATTTGTAACAGCAATCTAGTTCTTATCTTTTATTACTTTGTAAATTTAGAAGATGAATGAAATGGAAAATCATCCTTGCCTGAAAAGATCATCCTTATCAGAGGATAAACCAACTACTTCAAAAAGATATAAAAATGAAATGAAAGGTCATTGGACACAAGGCTTAAAACAAGCTTTAAGAAATGAAAGTAACATTGAGCTTGAAACGAATTTGGTCTCAGTTATTAAAGACAAATACCCAAAGGCAAAATATCATTATCTGGTGATTGTGAAAGCCGAAAATATTTCAAGTGTTAAATCATTAAATAGTACACATATCGATCTTTTAAAGCACATGATCGATGTTGCACAAGGCCTTGAATCTAGCATACAAAAGAATGATAGGAAAGCCACTTTTCAGAAAGGTTTCCATGCAGTACCAAGTATGACCTTAATGCACATGCACGTTATCAGTATGGACTTTGATTCAAAATATCTACGGCACAAAAGACATTGGAATTCATTCACAACTGATTTTTTTAGACCTGTATCATCAGTGTTAAAACAACTGGAAGATGAAGGATGTGTTATGATCGATAATTTCTTTTACAAACAGATGCTTGAAACACCTTTAAAATGTCATTTGTGTTCAGAAAAGCCAAAAAATATGCCAAGACTAAAAGACCATATCAAGACACATTTTTAAAAACTAATTTAGTGAAAAGTTAAAGAATTTCCTCTGTGATGTCCTGTTTCCCTAGATTGAGCTTCCAAGATTTTTAGATACATGAGAAAGTTTTACCGTACTGTAAAAAGGTATCTTAGTATCATGTTCCTCCATCATGCATGTCATGATTGTTATAAGATAGATTATTGTCTTCATAAAACTGAATGATATCAGCTACAATATCATTTAGAAAGTCTATAAAGCAAAAACCAATAAAATATAATTCTGAGTTCATTGCTCCTTTCACAATATCAGAAAATACGTAAAAAAAAAATTTAAATCTTGCAATCTATTGTTCAGTTCTTTTTCGCACTGTGAAATTGATTTTCACACTCTCTATAACACAATCCTGAAGAATATTTTTTCTTTTGTCTTAGATGTAATCCATTTATATCTTTGCAATCACATTGAACAAATTGAAATGACTCGCTTTTGGTAATAGAGCAGTATGGTAGGTCTCACTTCCCTGTGTTATTGACAACCTAGTGTCCAGAACTTTAGTTATTAATTAGTGTTGAAATATTAAAATAATACAAGTAAATGTTAAAAATACAATTATTTTTTTTATTTTTTATCTTCTCTACTTTTAAACAACTTAATATAAAAAATACAATAATAAGACACATGCAGCTAATAATCCTCTCCATTACTGGAATTGATTTTAGCATATACACTGTGATTCCTCAGTCCCACAAATAAAAAGAATTACACATTAAGAAAGAAAAAATATATTTCTCATATTCAACACATTGTGACGCATGGAGACTCCCATCGAGGACACTTTCGTGTGCTTAATGCAATAGAAATTTTAGGGCAAAAAAAGCTATCGCATATCGATCTCGTCACACACGCTTCGCAATCCTTGATATTAAGATACCATTTTACAGTACTGTATACCAATGTTTCAAGATTTGGGTTTATTACCTGTTTGTTATTTATTATTTATTTTTTGTATGAAGTTGTCTACTTTTAAAAATCAGAGTCTTTCATATTATTAAGAGTTTTGTATTCTGGGACAATGTATATTTGGGCGAAAGCAATTTAATCAGTCGTTTTACGGGCCTGACCGACTGTATTTCTTTAAAAAACTATAAAAGAACAAAACATGTTTTTTTTTTCAAGTTGCACAAGGTCAATATTTATTAGCATCCGCTCAACTTCCCATATTTAATTTAATTCGAATATTTGTGTCCTACAAGTAGTTGTAAAGTTTAGTTTTTCCCACACCAAAACAGCATTCCCTATGTGGTGTACAGGATTAATTTTGTTACTTCGTATCATTTAGCTTCGTAAATTTAGATTTTTAAGGATCGCGCATTTAGAAATAATTTTTTTGTGCCAACGCTATATTTTTTATATTTATATAATAGCTATTTTATATTTATAATTATTTTTAATTTGCTGACTGACCGTTTAAAAAAAAATCTTTGTTGCCTGCAGAACAACTAATTAAATTGTTCTCGCCTTATATGTCAATTACAGTACAGTTGTTCTGGTAAATGTAAAAATACAAAACAAAATTCCAAAGTTCCTTAGCATGTTTTGTTTGCTTTTGGAACAATTTTGTAAAAACTTAGTCAAATATTTGTGTTTAGTAAAATTGTTTTTGTATATGTTTATTTAATACTTTTGTATTTCATGTTTTAAATTTACCCAAGACTTTACAGTTTTTGGTTGTTTCAGCTGATGAATATAGATTTTCTCTATCTCCAGTATTTGTGCATATATTTTTGCTTTCTTTAAACCTTGTTATGTCACATAGATATACTAAATTGAATTCACACTAAATTCAATCTTCGATCAAGTTCCAAACTGATAAAGGTTTATACACAGAATTTAGCATGTGTCTCCTTTTAATTAAGTTCTTATGTGTTAAGGCTATATTATTAAAAAAAGTATTTTTTAACAAAATACATATATATTTATAAAACTGTGTAGTTTATTTCTCTTTTCAGTTATTTTTCCAAAAAAGAAAGCTGTGCAATAAACCTTTGTGCACAAATTTAATACAAACATGTAAAAAACCTAGAGTTGTATATTCTTGAGTTAAACAAGTCTTTCATATAACACACCAGCATTGGTCCAAAACTTGTTTATATCTCTTGTTTTAGAAATATTTAAAAACATCTACACTTATACTCTCCGAAATGACTGATGATACACCAGCAACTATTGATTGGAATCCACTTGGTGAAGTGTACTACAGGTAATGTTTTTATTCACAGCTAAATGAATGTATGAATTTATAGATGAATGAATAAAATGAATGAATGAATAAAATGAATGAATAAATAAACAAGTGAAAAGAAATTCTTCTATTAAATCTAGCCTGCTTTATGCGCCATTCGTGTGGTCAGTGACATTGAGATGAGGTAATATCTTACTTAAAGAAGTAGTTCAAACAATTGATTAAACAACTCTCACACAAAGTACTTCATTTGAAAAAAAATCATAATACATTCAAACTTTTTAAAGGAAGGACACGAAAGTACTAGCATGATTAAATCAAACTATTTTAGTGCTCACAAACTAAAGAATAACACAGTAAAATGTTATACAATCTTTTTTTAATACTTAAAAATCATCATATATTTCTAAATTTCCTCTTTTCCAAAGCGGAATTGAAAATAAAACTAAATGTTTGGTGGTATTACAATAAAATGAGACGTTTAAGCTTAATTTCTTTTTGTCGATTTTAGATGATTACATTTTGGTGATTTTAGAACGAAAATACAGTGTGGTTTGTGTTTGTGTTTTACTGACTGCAACGTTGGTTACACTTAGTTTTTTCATTATTAACCTTATACCAAGATCTGCAATATGAAGATTAGGATAGATGAATTTTGTATAACAAACAAATTTGCAGAAAGTGTCAAATTTATTTGTTTATATGATGGTAGCACAGTAATGATCTTTGGTAGACAGGCTGAAGGTTCTCCCATATTGTTGTGATTTAAAAAATATCCAGATATTACTTCACAATTTCAAAAAAACCTTTAGACTATATTTAATATCGCCTGTTTTTTTCTTAGGAGGTTCACATAATATCTAATAAAACATGCTATAATTTTAAAGCATGATTTAAAGCACATCTGCCGATGTTTATGTGCTTGTGCGCTAAGCAAATTGTACATTGAGGTTCATTTTAACTTTAGCTGATGTAAGTAGAGATTTTAATAGAATTGCTATTATGCATAGTAGTACCAAATTTTAAATTATAATTTTGAAACATTATTATCAATTTACAACTTTTCCCTATCATTTAACTGAAACTTGCTTTATTTAAGGCCGTTACACATAAAGCAATTGCCTATCAATAAGGGGCGAGTGTATGCTCTTGTGCAAGATAATGGCAGAGCCATTAATTGCTCCCTCAGTTCCACAAAAAGTTTGACTGGCTGAGCAATATAGATTTCTGAATTTGTATTTCTAATTTGTTTTTTCATTTAGATAAGATAGAACATACTTTACTAATAAAAAGCAGTCTCCAACTTTTGCTAGCTCGGACACTAAAGAGTCTTTCTCTAGTGATAATTTTTAGCCTATTCTGCACATGCCACATGGGTTTTATGCCGCATGGGTTTTAATATATCCGTTCTATCTAACTACTTCGTTACTAGACCTCTCAGTTACGAATAATACACTGCTTTGGCTTTGTTGACACAGCAATACGGGAACAACTTTGCTTCAGGAGAAAATATCTTACTTTCATGGAGTAATGTCAACGATGTATATCCCTGTTCCGCTTGTAGGTGCAATTATGCGGACTTGATTCATCCACGTCTTATCAGTGTTACCTCCTCACCAGTAAAGGCTCGCATGGCTAGGTATCAGCTGTAATCCATGTTGATCATATCTCAGTCTACGTAATTCTTTATCTGGGTCAGGAATAGGTGAATTAGCTAGGTTGTAAAGGTTGGCTTTGAATATGCTTTTGTTGGTTAATTTCTTAAAATAAAATCAAAATAATTATTAACCCCAGGGTGCGTGATCATCACATTTCTTAGAAAGATATCATTGCAAGATTTTGGCAGTAACAATCTTACAATTGTTATTTTAAATGCTGTTTGTTGGTCTTTATTGAGAAAAAATAATTAAATAAAGAAAAAAAACTTTGATAATAACAATATAATTTTAAGAAATGCTTTTGATGATCTATAGTTATAGCGTGTATATCTTTTTTAGCTGCTGTTTAACTCCGTAATTTAATTTAAGCAAAATGTTGTCTTTTCTGCAAGTAGCCACAAAGTTTAATTATCCACTTACAACTTCTTTTATACTTGGGTTGAAATTATGGGAACTTGTACTACATTTGTTCCTTATGCCAAAACAAAACAGCTGCCCCCCTGTGCTGTGTACAGGACAAAGGAATTTCGTTATTTTATTTTTTAAATATTTTCGTAATTTCTATATTTTCGGATTGCTTGCGCAGATGGAATTGTGCTTTTTTTCTTAGTGATAGACCTGAAATTGCCAGCAATAGTTTGCAACATAGAATACTCCTGAATGCTGCTCACAATATTGCCAAACTTCTTGTTGTTTTACTTAATTAATTTTTTGTTGTTGCAATTTCAGTTTCAAAACTATCTGGTCAGCAAAATTTGCAAACTGAGTTTATATTTCTAATTCGAACTTGACATTAACGGTGTTTTATCTTTGTTATTCGTGAAATAACTGATTTTTGTTGTTGAATAAGTTACTTTCAGAGTAAGTTTCACATTTCGATGGACAGACCTGCGCAATTTCTTTTCTAAAGATCGAACTAAGTGTTGACTTTGCTCGCCAAGGTATGGTATTTTCATCCAAATAGTAACAACATTGGCATTAGTAGGGCTTTCAACTAGCGTTATTTAGAACACTCTTTTAATTATGCCATTTTTAGACAGTTTCAAGATAAAACTGAATTTGTATTCGAAAGACAAATAATAAAATTATCCTCCATGTGAAAACAAGTGCATAATGTTTAATTTATGTGAACTTTTTGCTATGTTTTTTTATTCAATAGTTGAGTTTATTTTCTAGGAAGTTGGAAGTGTATTCCATGTTTTGGGCAGATCGTATTGATTTAAATCAATATATTGTTTCAGCTGGTGCATATGGTGGTCCAATAGGTATATTTTCAATTTATTACATAGCTTGCTGTTCATGAATATTTAAAACAGCATCAAATGTCAATCAACACAGTATTTTTATCTTTGCAGAGACACACCACCACATATTGCATTTGTGAATTGAAATTCTTAAGCTTATGTAATATCATGCACAAAGTGATATGCAAACTTAAATTTTTTTACAAAATGTGGATTTAGCTATTTATTCTGGTTGTACACACTTATCAATAAGGGGTGAGTTATTGTTTTTGCATTTGCAAAGACGATTGAACCACCAATAATATAATGGCTGAGGCAATCATTGCTCCCCCAGTTCCACAAAAGTTTAGTAGCCGAGTCATTAGCTCATCACGATGCAAATCATTAATCTCTTTGTCATTGTTTTATAAAACATAACTAAAAAATAACAAAAGACTTGGTCATTGTTAGCATCCAAACACAAGGTTAATTGCTACCACATATCGCCAATATTTTTTTTATGCAGAACAGAATTTCTTTAATTTTGTCCAAGTATTAAAGAAAAAATATAGTTTTCTGAAGTCCCAATGTTTATATAATCCGGGTTTCGTGTCTTTAAATAACATTTTTAAAAATATTGTTTTTATTTGCATCAGCTTTCCATAAGTTATTTACATTTGATTAAATGTCTTTTTGCCCCACAAATTGTACATACTAAAAAGGGTAACACCCTAGAACAAGCTAGAACAACCTGGAACAATCTGGAACAACCTAGAACAAGCTAGAACAACCTAAGAACAACCTGGAACAAGCTAGAACAACCTAAGAACAACCTGGAACAAACTGGAATTGAAAACATGCTAAAAGATCATGCTGATAGAGTTAAATTCGGGTAATCCCCTTTGCGTGTTTTGTGAGCGATTGAGGTTATAAGCGTGTACAAAAAAAAATTCAAGCCTAAGAAGCACCGTGATTGTAACATCTGCTGAATGAATAACGAAAATATACGTCAGTTGGACCGTCGAGGTAGACAACAAAGTTAATTATCTACCTTTAAAGTTTGGCTCCTGTACATAGCTCTTCGACAAAAATTTTAAACGATCTCCTAAGTTTCGAGGAGCCAGAAGGCAGCGATTAATAGCCTGGAATGACAGGGTCACTAATGTCGAGGAATAGTCATAATAGCAACGTGGCCAGAGATTTGCTTTTGGTTGATGATACGTGCGAACGATTGCACCTACCGTATTGATGTAGTCATTATTAATGGATGTGCATAGACACGTATCCACCCACCCCGTTTGTTTGATGCTACAAAAACGCGATTTTTCGAAGAACTATTGTAAGGCAGGTGAGGCTATGTAGCACCAGATGTAAAAGACAACGACTGAAGTTTTTTAGGTAATGCCTGAAAAATTAATACAGTGACAGACTTTGAAAAAAATATAAGACTTAAATACTAAATATACCCTAAAGGCAAAAGTTTTTGCGTTTTTGCGATTTTTTAGCGTTTTTGCAAAAATAAAAACCGCGAAAAAATCCTTCTTTTTAAAAAACATTTTGTATGCCTTTTGCTCCCTATCTTGTTTAAAAAAACTGTACTAATTAACAATCTAAAATTCTTAAAATAACGAAAAGCTTTAACGAAATTAAAGACTCGTGAAAATTCTGCCAAATGTATCCTTTATCAGAATTAAACAGAAGTGTCTTCTACTAGAACACAACAGGTAACAAAAAATCCGCGATTAAAAAAACAACAAACGTGCAGTGTACCTGGGTTAAAGGAAAGTTATATTATTTATTTAAAATTTTTATTTATTATGATGGCACGCATATATTTATCACTCAGGTGCTATTTTCTTGTTGATACGACTGGTTAACAGGCGATGGATTTAACTTTTATTCAATACATCCCTGAATAAAACACTGTTTTGTGTACAATATTGAGACACTCCTATTTGTATTTACATTTACCAAGCATCACCGTTTTATAGGAGAAAATACTATTTGAAAATAAATTAGGTTTGTTTTTTATTGCAATGTCTTTTAATTTGCAGCTCTTATTAAAGAAAGCAACACAGAAGGAGGAAATTTAAATTCACGGGCTGTTATTCATATTTTCACTTCTTCTGGACAAGAGCAAGCAGCATTCAAGGTACGACCTGATATTTAATTTTTCAAGAATAACAAGTATTCCTAGCCTTAAAAATTCTGGATAGGAATAAAGCTAATCGCACCAACACTTTCTAAATTTAAGTTCGAAACAAAGGCATGAGGTTCCTCGTTTTATGCAGTTGTTAAAATAAAGCTATAAATTTTTGCTGTGATCAAGTTAAATTCTATTAGATACGATGTATGTAGAACAAAACAGGGTGGTTTACTTTGCTGGGAAAGTACAAATTAGTCAAGTAGCCAATGCATGTTAAAAGAAATTTTGCTTCTTTTTTTTAACTTCTAGATTTTGCGTGTAGTGCTTTAAATGACATAGCATCATGGAAAGCATTTGCTAATTTTGACTTTGTTTTTAAAAAAAGCTTAAATTGTAACCATATGTAATGAATGATTTTGTTTACCGTTACTTTTGAGTATTACCTTCATGAAATTAATAAAAATTGTTTTTATATGTCAAAAATGTTCTTTTTTGAATCCCAAGAATTATGTTAGCAAAAGCTCATCCAAAGAACTCTGTGTTTTTGATTTGACACTGGCAACTAAAATTTGTTGCTGACACATTTTTATATGTTAGTGGGATGGTGGACGTCTTGTAACTATGGGCTGGAGCAACTGTGAAGAATTAATCTGTGTTGCTGAAGATGGTGCAGTACATGTCTTTGATATGTTTGGTAATTTTCTGCGACAGTTCTCTTTGGGCTTAGTAAGTTCTTAAAGTTTATTTTAAAATTTTTAGTCGATTAATTATATTAGATTGTGTATGCATGAAACTGACAGTCATGTAAAGTTTTTCATGTTTTTAAACTTTGAATAATAAATATATGTTTTGCCCTCCTGGCATGACATTGAGAACTCGTTCAGTTTTATTCACTACATTGGACTACGAACTAAAAAAAAAGTATATCTGTGGTAAAAACATTTGTTATAGGAAATACAACGATCGTTTATTCTTGAGGCGAAAATATTCTCAAGTACTTATGGAACAGGGATATGTGTGCTGTCAGGCGATTACCAATTCTTTGTTGTAAATAATATCAACGATGTTAAAGTTAAACCTATGCAATGTCCATTCGGTAAGTATTAATGAGATAAAAACTCTTGCCTGGGAAATATTTTGATTTCTATCCACATAGTATGCACTTTGCTATTTGCATGCTAACTCTAAAATATAATATCCATATTGAGAAAATAAAAAGTAAAGAAAACACATTGTAGTTGTAATGAAGGCACTCAAAAAGCTGTAAAATCCACCATTTTTAAATTAATTTTAGGATTACACATTTATAGTAACAGGGTGGATCTTTTTCTTTTTGTGTGTCCCCATGTGGTTTATCTGGGGTTTTTCCTGTCTGTTACACTTTAAATCTATTTTATATAAACATTAACTGATTGGTTTCATTTTATCATATGCCTTCTTGTCTGTGATTCGTTAACAATTGGTGAACTAATAATAAATCCTTTATGTTAAAAATTGTTGAACTTAGTGTTTACTTGCTCTACGTGATATATCCTACTAATCATAACTGACAAATAATTGCATAAAAATCTGATAATTTTCGATTTAGCTGTGGAAGCGCCCCCAAGTAGCTGGGCTGTTCTTAGCTTGCCAGATGATCAAGGCACAAAGGTTCTGATGGCTATTGACAATACAATATATGAATTAGACTCCTTTCAACCAAAAACGAAGGTAAGATTTCATGGACTTAACTTAATATTTCTAAAATATAAAAAAAGAACGGGAAGAAAAGTTTTTTTGACGACAGTACCATATTTTTGTAGAATCCTCCAATTAGCCATCCTGTCAAAGCTTTTATTGAAATGGCTGTCTCGTTTAACCAAAAATATGTTGCTATGTTTGCTGATACTGGATTGTTGTGGATTGGATCATCAAACTTACAGGTTTATGTTACTTCTAAGAGAATTTTTATTGCATCACACATATGAGAACTTGTTACTTGTACTATTTTGTAAGAAGGCTTTAAGGGTGCAATAATGTAACTGGTGACTATTTTCAGATTTCCATTTAGGAAGTTTATTGTCAGTACAATACGCATCTACAGTTGAGACCTTCACAGCTTGTATGGTGTGGTTCTGGTGCTGTAGTTGGTTACTGGGATAATTATTTAATGATGGTTGGTCCAACAAAGGACATAGTAAAGTATCTTTTCTTCTGGCTGTGCCTACCCTGAGTCCACACTTTATATGTTGTATTCTAACAAATACTTTTTCCTTAACACATCACAGATATTTTGTTGATAGTAAAGTTCACCTATCCCAAGAATTGGATGGTGTCAGGATTATTGGAAATTATCACCAAGAATTTTTGCAAAAAGTACCTGGTTAGTAGTGACTGTTTTGTGATCAAAAGTGCTATTGATAGTTAACTTGTTTGTTAGATTTAGACTAGTTTAAACTAATGTGGAGAGATCATGTTTCCTTATTTTTTAGTTGAAGTTGAAGATGTTTTTAAGCTTGGTTCAATGAAGCCTGGCGCAATGCTGCATGACGCATCAAGAGAATATGAGGTTGATATCATAACATTTGTTACTTCACTTTATTCAGTTGATAGCTTGTAAAACTCCTTTGCTTTTAATTCAACAATGAACTAAAATTTGGTAGATTAGAAGAATTAACTTTTCTAGCAATTAATTTTAGTCAATTTCTGCACATTTTACCAAAACAGTTGCCTGCAAGCTTCATTAAGAAAATAGGAATAATATGACAGTTTTCTGACAACACATGTTAAGGCTTTGTACGAAAGCGTAATTTAACAATTTTTTTGGAAAAACTAGATACGTATTGACCATTTGCTCAAATATAAGTAATATTGTTGCAATTATAGAATCTAAGTTAATTCTGCTCTTTTTTTCCCCAGTCATAAGTAGTAGCTCGCAAAGGGAGGTATGAGATAAGTTTAATCAATAATCACTTCATGGTTTATTGAATGGATGACATGTAAGTCAATGTTCATAGTCATCAAGGTAGGTATGATGGAGGTTTGCATATGTAGGTAGTTCTTTAAGGAGGCACTGGCGTCAAGGAGTCAGTGGAAAGTTATAGGCAATGGTTGTTGTAGCACAGTAGACCGATGCGTAGGTGCATTGTTGAAATTAGAGGACGTCTTTGTAGAATTTGTGGAGTTACTGAGGTGAACTTGCAGAGGAATTTTTGGTTTCATTGCATCACTCTCTTATATTGATTTTGTTGCTCACTTTATGATCAAACCTGTCTTGCCCCACTTGTGTGGATTCAGTCCCACTTGATTTTAAATCCTGGCTTTGTCCCTAACGCAAAGTGGCGGGAGGCGTTCTGTATTTGAAGATAGTTGTTTTGCTATTTTAAAATGATGTAGTCAAAGTGCCTTTTCTGTATTCTATAGGGTTTCTTGCCAGGTGGGATAAGGTCTGTATTTCCCAGAAACGATGGGGATCGTGCTCTGTGTAGGTCTGTACACAGCAGGTGTTATGTTTGTCTCGGGATCAGGAGTGTTGACATAGCTTGTTTGAAGATGTCTGTGTCAAATTCCCCACATGGACCAGACTTGACTCGAACCTAAGCCTGACAGTTGTTATATGAGAATGTTACTGTTGATGTGCGATCATGGACACCTTAAATCTTTAGTAGTCTTTGCTATGAATTCAGGGCCACTATCTAATGAGAGTTCATCTGGAATGCCACATGTTACAAAAATTCTGCATAGACTATTAACGAAGCCTTTGCTACGGAACCTTTTAACGATAGGCCAATTGGAGTAACGATCGACCGAGATAAAGTATGCTTTTATAGTGGAAGTAGTCAGGGCAAATGTGTTGAAAATGGTACTCAGGGTTCACTGGCAGTGTTAGGGGTAGATGAGGTTAAGCCATGGTGTTACAATAGGCATTGGGCACGTGTCTCTTTAATTGCTTAGGAATACCTGACCAGAAAACAGAAGTTTCAGCTAAAGCTGTCATTGATGTAACCTTGGTGAGCTGCATGAAAATTATTTAGGATATTATGTCAGAATGCTGTTTGGATAATAATCCTGTCCTTGTAAATCACCACCCTATCTATAGTTAATAGGTCGTTACGATATTGTTGATATTTGACGCAGGGTGGGTGGAAGATCATAGACCTTGGTTAGGAATCCAGATTCGATTGTAGATAATAAATGTTGCATGTCATTGTGGTAGTAGCAGTCTTGACCATGTCCCATGTCCCATGTGACTGAAGTGATGGTAGAGATACCAAAGGCTGCTATGAAATTGATATCCTCCTTCAGGTTGTAAGTGGGGTTTGATGAATCATCGATGTGCTGGTGGCGGTGGTCTGAGAAAAAGTTGGAATGCAATGCTGCAATATCATTAGGGAGTGGTGTTAAATAAGGGTCCTGCTCTTGCTGGGATGTCTGGAGGACTGTCAAGTGCACAGTTCTGCCTTCCTGGAATCTAATATTTTTAACTGTTCTTTCCTTCAAATTTAGGAGACAATTTATTTGGTATATTTTCCAGGGATCCATTGGAGAATATTCCTAGAAATGGCTATGGTCAACTGTGATTATAAGATTGTCGCAACCAAGGCCAAAATGCCTGACCTTGTCCAATGGGTCTCCTACCGCAAGGGCCTCCCCTTCAATTGGGGCATATCTAGACTCAGCAGGATATTTAAAACGACTGCCAACCAGTACCACATTCAACATGGGGAATCCAGTCAGTAGCCAAATATGTTGGTTTGCTTCTGTCAAAGATTCGAACACCATTTATAATCTCTTGATGATTTTGCTTTTGATTCTTCAAAGAGTTGTTGTAGCATGTCATCCAAGTAAAACTTTATCTTTAGTTTCAACAGATCACAGAACAGTTGCATGTGTTTGGCCATGCTGGAAGTGTAGGCAACCTGGTTTACCAACCAAAACCTGGTGTTTAGTCAAAAAATACTTATCCAGAAAATTAAAATTAAAATTTCTACGCAACTTTTGAATTGAGAATTGTAGCAATAGGACCTGTAAAAGCTAACCTTTCTTAAATTTATACCCCCCTCCCCCCACCCCTAGAAAATTGATTAACTTATTTCTTTGTTGATGCTGCCGTTTGTGTCAGTAGGAGCATAGATAGAGTTGTGATGTGTATATATTTAGCGCAAAAGTGCACGTGTGGACGATTACATGAAAGCCATTAAAGACCATTTACAGGAAGCTGTTCACGAATGCATAAAAGCGGCTGGTCATGAATTTGAACCTGTAAAGCAAAGAAGTCTTATAAAGGTTTGCTTACAACAGAATTTTTATCAACTTAACTTCTCACTCCTTGTTTGACTTTGACTTTTTGTTTTTCTCTTTCTTAATTTCTCTTTCTCTTGTCAAGTTAGGTCAATTTCATATTGCTGATTTGGCATTGCTTTTTATTTATCCATATTGAGAAAATGTCAGATTTTAGCAGATTGTGTTAAGTGTGTATTTTGGTGAAATCTTCTGCTAACATTTTTGCAATATTCACCCAGGCAGCTGCATTTGGTAAAAGTTTTCTGCAAGATATGCGCCCACAAGTATTTGTTGACATGTGCCAAATGATTCGCGTGATGAATAATGTTAGAGATTTTAAAGTTGGAATCCCAATTACTTATGATCAGTATCCTTTTAACTGCTTGGTTTTCATATATACTAATATAAAAATAGCTTCAAAACTGATAAGCATCAGTATATTGAATGTAAAAAGTTAAAACTTTAGGTTCAGCATTAAAGATTCATTATTTATAGTGTTTTTTGTTTGTTTGAAATACTCATTTTTTTTCTGTTACACCCATATGAATAAACTGTTTCTCTTAATTTGTTTACAAGATTACAGCAACTTACAGTACCTGTACTGATAGACAGGTATTGTATTTTCAATTTTTTTTAGTTATAAATTTATATTTAATAAACAAAATTTAAAAATATAGAAAAGTGTAGATGACTGTCAGTTTCATGCTTATCTGATCTTCAGATGCACTTACAACTTTAAAAAATTCGATGATATATACAATAGAAAATACCCTGGGGAATCTTTACAAAGATTTTAAAACAAAAATGTTTTTAAATTTTAGAACAGTGTTTAAAGATGAGGGACTGGTTTCTGATATTTTGAAACTAATTTCTTCATGTGATGACACTTAAGCTTGGTTCTCACTATGGGCCTGGAAGGAAAGGAATTAACAAAATTACGAAAAAGGAAACGACTTTGGGTCAGAAAGGCAGGGAAAATCTTTCACCCTGAACGCCAACTCTTCTTCTTCTTCTTCAAACGTCATTTTTTCAATTTTGTCAGCCATTTTAGTTTTAAAATGACATACTACTATTTTTAAAAACATAAATCGCTTTGGGCACGATTTATGTCTGCTTCCTTTGAAGATTGCTGAAAGTGAGCTTATCTCACTGTTAGCCGAAAAAAATATAAAAAATATTTAATTTTCAAAAATCGGCTATCGATGAGCTAACGACGAATTCAGCTGTGAGCTAAGCAGGTATTTTTACGATCACACTATGGGCTAAAGTCTTAGCGCGTCATGCGCACTATGGTTAGTTTATTGTTAGCCCATAGTGAGAACCAAGCTTTAGAAATAATAAACCAATGTTCGAGATAATTTTATTGCATTTCTTGGTTAAACACAAATTTCACGCTGTCATTTCTGTAAGGAGGGGTATGATCAATTATTTCCTAAGATAGAATTAGGTCAAAAAATTTTCACACCAGATGTGTTTAGACAATTTAGTTACTTTTTAGTTTTACTTTACTTACTTAGTTACAAAGCTTTTTCGTGCCTGAATGAATACTTATCACCACTTCACCGTTCTTTAAAAGAATCAAATAAATCCGATATAATGTTTCCCTCATGGCATTTATACACTACATTTCTCTCTGAGCACTTTTCTTTCAGCAGGTAATTATCTTTTCTGTGGCAGTTACCAGGACGGTTGTTCTGTGGTTGTGTTTGATCTCCTAAGACTTTTGTTGTTGTGAGTTGAGATTATACTTGACATGTGCAGTAGGCAGTTTTTTCTGAAATTGTGTTTACTGGGAAATTTTTTTTCAACAACATTTGTTCTGACATTTATACTGTAAGAAGGATTAAACCTAGTACGGTGCCGCTCTATCAAAAACTTCCTTGTTAGAAGAATTTTAAGTGATACGATCAGAGATCATGCTTGGTCTGTATTTTATTATGTTGGGAGGATGATTTGAATTTTTTTTTTTTTTTTTTTTTTTCCACTTTGCCTGTCACAGACAGACGGACACACTCTCCGTATTATTATAAGAGATTTTTTTTTTTTTTTTTTTTTTAAAGGTGTCTTTATTTAACTAAATAATTTTTTTACAATACAACACTAAAGGACGTAGACGTTATACGTGGAAAGATAACAAAAAACATTGATAGTTAACATTACTGAACGACACAACATAAACTAAAATATCGATTTAACAGTTCAACTTTCTCGGATTATTGCTAACTCATTTGTAATCCGCACGTCGTCGTCGCACATGCTACGGACGGAATAGTTTCTGGAACCACGCAGACATAGAATTGCCGAACGCACCAAACTAAACGAAATTTTGTGTCTCAGCCACGCTACAACTTCTCCCTTCTCTCTTTTTTCCGCGATCATGTCGGCTAGTCTGGATACGAAAACACTTGTTTCTCGACTCATACCCCCATTGATGCTAAATATCAGAGGTGTAAACGTCCCATGTTCGACGTCTATGATGCGTCTGTTATAAGATCTTTTTTTCTCTTTTTCTTGAGAAGTAAATAATGATGACATTGTTTGGCGTCGATAACTTGGAGCAATGGGATTAAAAATCCTTACATCTAAAAATGCTCGTTGTCCTCTCTGCCAAAAACTTCTTACACTTATGTCAGCTCTTGCTTCTGCGTCTGTAACTGCAGAACGGGGAAAATCAGTTGCTTCAGTGGTCAGGGGAATCAGGGGAGGTTCACAGCGTATGTCTCTGCATACCTCCTGCAATAAGGTAACCATCAGATCGCGCAGTTCGTTGTGTCGAATATTCACGAAACCACCAACATGACATGACAATGCATGCTCAATAGAATTTTGTTTGCCACAAGCACAAACTAGTGGCAATCCTTTAATGCTCCATCCGTAACGTAAAGAAATACTGTCAAGAAATTCACGCTTATTCAGGCAAAATCCATGGTCTTTTAATGGTAGAGTTGTTAACCAACTAGAAGCACCAGTCGACCTTGCAATTTCGTTTAATTTTGCTTCATCTTGGGATAATCGTGTCGTCACATCTTTTAGCTTGTTTAAATAGAATACATTTCTTTCCCTGGAAACCTTTGACTTAATTTGTTTGCTCGTCAAAGCACTTGTTGTCACCATCAAGTTTTGATGCTTTATCTCTTTCGTGAGTTCGTTGGTGACAAGTTTTGAAAATTCATATTCCATTTTCGAGATCTCAACAACATTTATCAAACCAAGGCCTCCCATTTTCACCGGAAGAGACAACAATACTCTCTCGTCATCGCTACATGCCCTTCCATCACATAAGGATGGGATCAATTTTGTGTGAATTACATTTTCTACTGGTTGCAACAACTCCGAAATACCAGGTATTGTACGAATATAATAGTTAAATTTATGCCTGTATCCAGATATAAAGGCAGAATAAGCAGCTTGAGGTTGAACTTCTGCAATTGCTGATAAACTCAGCAGTTCGTTCACCCATGTATTGACCAAGTCTTCTACGTAACGTTTCTTGTATTTAAGGGAACCAATTGAGGCGCCTAGATGTTTTCTTCCTTCCGATGTTATGTTGATGTTAAAGCTTTTGAATACCTCTCTAGCCAGCTCCTCCTTGTCAGCTTTAACTATCAGCCATGATTTGGACGCTTCTGGATAGTAGCCAATTAACGGACCCTTTTCGATAAGCATTTGCCACCAATTTTTTAAGCGGGCTAGCTCGCCCCCAGCACTGATATCATCAGCATAAGCTACATGTTTTACCTCGTGTATCATCAAAAGTTCTAGCAGTGGGCGAATACCAAGTGCATATATTGCCATCGCTGTAGGATCTCCCTGAGTGGTTCCCTCACAAGATGATATCTCCAGTCCACCAGTAACAAATAATCTCGCTTGAGTCTGATAGCAGTTGGTAACATAAATAGCTAGTTTCGGACAAATAATTTTCAGATTGTGCAATAAAACTCTTCTGTTCAAACTATTAAAAGCATTTGATGCGTCTACTAAAAGTACACCATCAGTTTCTTCATCTTCGAATATATCCTTCATTGCATGAACCGCTGCTTCGCACCCGGAGTCTTGTCCAGCACATAGTTGGAGATTTCCAGCTGCATCGATAACGTCGCTTTTAACAAGACACATTATGGATTTGCCAATGATTCGTCTTAATACCTCCCCAATACCAATGGGGCGCACACCAGGTGATTTGTCCAAGGGTATGAGGCGACAAGCGGTATAGCATTCTAGAGAATTGTCTCTCTCACTAATTTCTTCCATACACAAGGTTCTAGTCATTTTAGCGATAGCATTGCATAAATCTGTAGAGTATGAACCAAATGATTTCGACACCAATATTCTTCTCCACCCATCAGCGTCCAGATTTGATGGTCCAGCAGCACCTTTCGTTCTCAAGGCAGCTTTTCGTATCGCATCACCGGTTAATTCATTAAATGCAGCACTATCAATCAATTCAACAGGTCCTTGAAGAAGAAATTCATCAAAACGTTCTTTCGCCGCAGGGTGTTTCATTTTCAAAATTCTTTCAGTATCATCATTAATTTGCAATATGCCCTGTTTTCCTTCACATGATAATAGCTTCAATGCCGCGTTCACTTTTCCTGAAAACATCAAATCTCTAAAAGACTTTGCTAGAGATTCTGTCGATCTTTGATTTCTGCCAGCTATTAGATTTTTTTGAATCGCTCTGGACTCTCTCACAAGTGCATCAAAATCGCCATCTATCCATGATTGCAAACGAATATTCAAGCAATTAGAGTGTTCTTTCGATTTTGATGACCTGCTTGGTTTCTGTAAAAGAAGGGAAGGCATGACCATCAGCGCTTTAATAGCCACATTCCGTAATGCGCTGTTGTTGTTCCATGAGTCGATAAGTCTCGTGCATTCAGCAATGAATTTCTTTCCAGCAGAGCCGCTCGGCAAAATAAACATATTCCGTCTCCATTTGACCACTTCATCGTACGTAGCATTTAGGATAACTGTCAAATCATGGATCGTATGATGACCCCAAATTCCTTTAAAACGTAAAGATGATGGCACTGCTTTCGTCAAATCATCACCGTTGTAAAGCGCTGTAGTGGCTTCACTGTCGTTTCCGTTATCTTCCAAATTCTGTTTTAAATTAACAACAGTGCAACTTCTCTGGTGGTTTTTAAGTCCAGACACGCTCTTTAATATTCGTCCACAACTATTACAGGTCCTATTAAAGATGCCTATATTAACTGCCGACTTCTGAATCTTTTCTGCATTATTGTTCGTATCTTTAAAATTAATATTCGTAGCCATTGTCTCAATGTCATGAACAGAGGTGTTGTTAGAAGAATATTCCTCGACTGAGACGTTTGAGGTTGTAGAATCTTCTCTCGTTGTATATGCATTTTCCGCGGAAAAAAATTTCTTTATCATTTCATCCATGTCTAGTTGTCAAACCATTGAATCAATCAAATTTATTTTGGTATATAATGAAAGAACACTTTAAATATTATATATCAGCAACAAAGTCTCTGAAAACAATCTAGTAATCTTGCGGCAGTGTTTCTTTACGTTTTAACGTCACATCGCTGCATTACCCGATAAATTTTTCACTTCCGATTACAAATTCATATTCATGCGTCCGCCATCATTAATACCGTTGCTTATTAGGATGATTTGAATTGGTGTTATGTATATTGGCTGACTGCTGGATTTAGAGTATGGTTGGTTCGTTTCTTTCTGCAGATTGAATGTTATGTTAACGATTTTCAAGTTTGTATGGTAAATTTCAGTTCGAATTTATCCTTGAATAATTTCGAGATGTCCTTCTTTAGCCTTTCTCACACACGCTTTGCAAATAGTACGGTCTTGACACGTGTGGTTTATAACTTGACGATTGTCTTTAGCTGCTTTCACAAGATACCTGGCCCACAAACCGAAAGATTCCCTAGGGTATTTTTTATTGTATATATCATCGAATTTTTTAAAGTTGTCTGTGCATCTGAAGATCACATGCGCATGAAACTGACAGTCATCTACAGTTTTCTTAATTTTTAAATTTTGTTTATTAGTAATATGTATTGCTCTACTGGTTTGGTATTGAGCACTCTTCTAACTTAAATATAATAAATAAATAATTATAAATTTATAAGATAAAGTTCATTCGTGTGTCTTTTTGAGATTGGTGGCAAGAAGGTTGTATTATTTAGCAATCCAAATTTGCAATTACTTGCGGATACCAAAAAGAGAAGGCGCCAGCAGGATATTAGCTCATTGGGCATGTTACAAGGTAGTGTTTGATTAATATATCACATCAACATCACGCTACTTCAATGTTGTTGATTATTTATTCACTTGTGATTATAAAAACCACTTCTTTTGTCGTGTATTAAGGTTTGATTTAGCAGTTTACAATTTCCAAGTTGCAAACCATTGTATAAAATATTTTAAGTTAGTGAATAGTTTATTTTTGATTGTAATAGCTGATTCACAGGTTGTTGGCAGAAGCCACGGCTTCCATGTAATAGCAAAGAATGTGAAACCATTGTCCCCTTTGTTAGCCAAGGTGCTGGTATTCCCTTCTATCTTTATCAGTAAAAAGTACTAAGGAAGAGCTTTTCACTTATCTTCAATTTTACCACAGTCACAAATATCTCGATGCATTTGGTATTTTTATATTTCGATCCCTATGTCCTGCAACATGTCTAAAACAGCCATTATAACTGGCTGTGTAAATTTCCTGGATTTTCATTAAAAAATTCATTTTTTGCTTGTGGTATTAAGATAGCCCCTTTTTTCTTAAGCCTTAGATATATGGTAATTTTAAACACTATTTTGTAGGTTCAACAAGACAATATTGATGATAATGAAATTGCAAAGAGTATAGCTGATAAACTTGGAGACACTCCTGGAATTTCGTACACAGAGATAGCATCAAAAGCACTTGACAGAGGAAGAACTGCACTGGCGATTAAGGTATGTTTTCTAGTGACAAAGTAATACCTTCTGATTGAACTTAATTGTATGGTTTCAGAAACATTAAAACATTTTTTCGAAAACATTTTTTTTTGGAAAGAAAATGTAAAATTATACCATATTTGATTTTAAAAACTCTTTATAAAAAAAGATACTGAAATAAGGAGGATAGCTGAGACGGGATAGAAAACAGCATCTTGGTTCCTCCAATTCTACTGCTATAAATTAATTTTATGTTTATAATGCTAAAATTATGTCAGGAAGACTTATGTCCTACCTAACATGGTACAGACTCCACTTACTCCACTTGAGTGAAACAAAATCTCACTTTGTCGTTTTGCACAATCTTTTTATTTCAGCATACTATTTCTTCTATAAAGCCAGGACAAATCATCCTTCTTTCTCGTCTCAGCTATTATCCCTTCTCGTCTTCATATAAACCTCTCCTGTTTAACATACTGGATGTTATTGCTTTAAAATAAAGTGAAGCTTATCATAATTCTTTCTTTTTCTATAAATGGAAGTGTATTAAAGAATATTTAGAACCCGATTTGAATTTTATTTCGAACTGAAAACTAGCTTTTCTGAATTTATGTAAATTTTAATTCTGAAATGCTATAGTTGTAATCATTCTATCCTTCTTGCAGCTTTTGGATTATGAACCAAAAGCGGCAGATCAAGTGCCACTTCTAATGAGAATGAGTCGAGATGAGTTAGCTCTGCAAAAAGCTGTAGATAGTGGCGACACTGAACTTGGTAGGTTTCCCGCTTTATTACTTAATTCAACAGAGTTGAAATACAGTTGTTGGATATACTAGTATAATGTACTTGAATGAAAATATTTGAACAAAAATAGCAATAAGGTTTGTCCAATTTCAAATTTATATTTTTTTTAGTTTAGTAATTTTTGTATAATTCCATTTTTAAACGATTGTTGCAAAAAAACTTAAAATAAAAACATTACAACATCCTGATATGAACAGCATATCACTTTTCTTGCCTTCAGTGTACATGGTGACAGAACATATGCGTAAAAACATGACGCTTGGGGAATTCTTAATGAAGATCAGAAAGTATCCTGTTGCTCTAAGTTTGTTCATAAAGGTAAGTTGATTCATATTATTGACAAAGAAAAAGTAAAAAGTTCGTACTAATTTGTGATTGTTACGACTTCAGATTGTGAGATAATGGCATTGCTCGAATTACGTTAAAATCTCCATAGAAAGCTTCTTGAAATTTTTAGTTACTTTTTTGATAACCAAAATAATTTATCAAAACCAAATGTGTCCAATTATATCAGCAAAAAAATACCGTTTATTACTCCAGATTTATTCAATCAGAAGGTGACGCCCCTCCGTAATAGGGTTGAGATGGAAAATATTTACAATGAGTTATTCTGTATGTAAATCTAAAGATATGCATAAAGTTTCATTTTTATTTCAGTATTGTAAACAGCAAGACAGACGTCTCCTTATAGACATTTACTATCAAGAAGATCAATTTCGCAACAGTGGAAATGCATTTATTCAAGATAGTTTTGCTGAAAAAGCCTTAGATTCGAGAATCAAACTGTTAAGTAAAGCCAAGGAATCTTTTGATAAAGGCATGTTTTCATTTGGAAGCCAGGTGCGTTATGGTACAGTTGACAATTAATCAGGGAGAACTGGGGACTAGCAATAGGAAACAATCCCAGATAATAGCTGACTAAAAATAAGTTGTTAAAGCTCTTGTTTTGAATTTCCGATGTAATTATTGTAAAGTTGTAACACAGCGATATTAAAAGGAATCCCAGGTCAAGTGCTCTGTGGAATCAAGCGCTGTCAATGCTTCATTGTAGTGGCAATTTTACTTCTGTAATGTTTGCTTATAAGCTGCAAATGTGTTTTTGTAACAGGTTACTGAAGAGCATATAAAGTTGCTCGAGTTTCAAAGTCGTTTACAAGATCAGTTTGGTAAACAGTTCCTCAACCTTTCTGTGAGCGACACAATGTATCAGCTAATATATCAAGGCTATCACCGACAAGCTGAGACATTGAAAAAAGAGTTTTCCATACCTGATATACGCTACTGGTGGACCAAGATACAAGCCTTGGGTGCAGCTAGAGATTGGTCAGAGCTAGAAAAGTTTGCAAAAAGTAAGAAATCACCAATAGGCTACGAGGTAAGGAACTTCATGTGTGTGTTTACCCTTTGAATATGGAGTTTACCCAGCAAACGTATATATATTTTTGCTTCTGGAAAAACCTGAAGATCCTAGAGATTTTTTTATACTGGCATGTTATTTAGAATTATCATGTTCTTATTACTATTTTCATCTTACACAATGTTTTTATTCCGATTATCAGTGCATATTAATGATAATTTGAAAATGTCAAGGCTCTTTTTTGACACATATTTTACTCATAGCCATATCCAGAAATGTTTTCTCAAATATGACCATGTTGTTATTGCAGTTCTATAGGTTTGCTGAGTTAACAAAATTGGAATACACAAAAAAATGTGATTACTCACATTTCAAGTTTAGAAAACATGCTGGATCTCCCAACTCTTATAATAATTTTTCGTACTATGGTTATTGATATGACTTTTGTGGAAAGATTGAGACCTTCATAATAATTCCTATAACCAAAGTCTGTAGTGAGATAAACTTAATAAGTGCAGTAAGGGACATTTTTCCACATTAACGGAAAACTCCGTTACGAGCTAGTGCTGCATTTTGGTGAGCTAGTCTTTAAGAAACTTTCTCCATATTCAGCCTTTCTAATTCAAGTTTATTTGCAACAGCAACAAAATTTGTTGCATTAAATTTACACGAACAATGACTTTCTCTGTATTTTTCTGCTTTAATTCTTGTTTTAGCCTTTTGTTGAAGCATGTTGGAAGTTTGGTAACAACAGAGTTGAAGCAGAGAAGTACATTATTAAAGTTCCTTTAGAAAAACGTGTGAGGTTGTTCATAAAAATTGGGTATGCTTCTGTGGCTTTCTAAATTAAATTTTAGATAATTTTGTTTGATTTTTTGTTAACGAAAATTTAAGATAGGATCTTATTTATATTTTTTCTTTTTTAATTTATTTAATTTACACTGCAATATTCGACGCAGCGTTTAAACAATGTCATAGTGTAATCAGTGTTTCTCTTTTTTTACTGGGGCCTAATTGCTTGGGGACCTGGTTGCTTTTCTATTTTTATTGCATCAAGCTGTAAGGAAGCCTTTTTACGTTGTTAATGTCCCACTTTATAGTCTAAATGTTCTTAAAGAAAAAAAAGTTAAAAGTTGCTTTACTATTTTTCTGCTGTGAACATGAGAATACAACACATGTTCTAATTAGTTAGAATCTATTACTGTAGTGTTGTCCATAGCTTGAGCCACTAAATGCAACATACGAAGTTAGGTAGTGTAATATATACAATCGTTTTTAGGTACTTGGAACAAGCTGCTGACGCTGCATTTCAGATGAAAAGTGTAAACGACTTAAACATAGTATTTTCAAAATGTGGTAACAACCGATCTGTTGCAGAAAAAATTAATGTATATCGGACACAGTTAACGCAGAGGAGGTAACTTTGAATCGTGCAGAAGATTGAGATCAAAATATCTTTTGCTTTCATTTTGATATTTTATTTCTATTTTTATATAGCAAAATGAAAATCCTGTAATTATACATTCACGACAAGTTTGCGAGCCAGTCCACGTGCAAACTGTTTTCCTAGTGGTTGCCACTAATATAATTATTTACAATGTTGTTTTCTTATTTTTATACACATTCTGATACTGGTTAATTTACATAAATATGTGTGACTGGAAAAAACTACAGCAATTCAAAGATCTGAATATTGTTGTTATATTCTTCAAAAGTACTGCTATAAATTTGCTAGTAAATGAACGTGTGGAATCTTATAACAAACCATTTTATTTAACGTCACAGCTAGAGATTTCTTGTGAAAAACAATGTTTTTTGTAAATACTTGTAAGCTACTTTGATCAAAGTAGAAATATAAATTTTGTATATTATTTTATGCATGAAGAATCTATATATGGTTATGTGTTTGTGTTTGATTGACATTCTAAACATACATTCCACAGTAAATTGTTGCAAGACATTACTAGTATATATTGTTTTTCTTTTTTTCTGAATTTTTAACCAATTTCTTACTCTCAGTTTTTTCTTACTTTCGCCAGTGGGAGCGTTTTCTCTACTTCTTTCCTATTTCGGCATTTGCAAAATGGTAGATGCTTATATGGTTTAAAGTTGCTCGTCTCTCCATTCTGTAAAATGTTCTCCTACAATTATATTTTGGTATCAAAACAAGCCATTATTTGAGTTTTCTCCTGGCTTTCAATTTTAAAGAGTTGTTGTTTGAATTTGTATCTTTCAGATAACATGGGAAAAAGTAATGGGTATAAATGATATTTGTTCCTTATTCTTTTAATAGAAAATATTGACGAAAAGAGGAGAAGATAAATTTTTAATTATTTCTCTCAATTTAGCTCTCTTTAAAATGCGTTTTAAATAAGCGCTCTTAAACTAGTATATACAACAAAATTAAGGTAAATGAACTAACCAGTGCTTTAATGTTTTTCACATTCAACATCGTAGATAAAAATGGAAGGTGGACGGTCTCATAGACGTCATGCACTTGAAAATATGGACATTCAATCGTGGTCAATTATAAAAGATGGAGATGGGAAGGAGTTTGTTGTAAAATCCTACTTCAACATGGGTACATCTGTTCATTATGATGTTCTGCTGTATGATGGTATGGATGTGTGGGCAGAAGATATTGATGAAGATACCTTCAAGAAAAAATGTAAGGTTCGTTATACATCTCTGTACTGTATCTTTGTGATCTTTGTATTTCTAAGGCGGGATTTACACTGGGACAGATTTATGAAGGACACAGCTTGAAACATTCGGATTCTAGTTGTTATGCAACGGCAATATATTTTTTAAGGAGTACAATCCTAATATCGAAGCGAAGCTGCCAATGCTTTTAAATCATGTTAAGAAGAGTTTACAAGACTGCTCAACAGCAAATATCAAAGTGAGCATTTTGTTGTTGTTGTTTAATTTATTCTAATAAACAAGTAAATGTTGTGTTTCTGTGTCAGGGTGAAAAATGTCGAAGTAGAAAAATAAGGACCTACAAAGTGCAGACAATAGTTGCATTTTTTCAGAGATATCCATAGATATTTTTTCTTTGTCATAACATGTCTATCTACATGTCTAAAGTATAAAAACTCGGATCTTGCACTCAAAAAATCTATTGGACATGTTTTTTCATTTTGCTTATCAATGTTATCTGTTCTCTTGTCTTCATTTAGAATTCAACATCAACTGAAGTGCAACTAATTGTAGAAAGCAAACTACAGGCCGGTTTACCGTTTCACTGGACCTTTCTGTTAAAGAAATGCCAAACGCATACGGTAAGTTTGCGTTAGAATTATTTGTATTGCTAAACTTTTATATTACTACTGTTTTTTGAAACAAAAATCCATACTACACTTGTGCTAGATTCGTAGTGGCTTTTTCTCAATAAAAGTTTTTTTGTTTTTTTGATCAAAGGAATTTGTTATTTTCTTCATAGCTGAATAAACATATCGTCAACCCGATGTTCGTAATGGTAAAAGAATTGTTTCGTCGTCAACAAGAGCTGTTTAACTTGCTTGAAATGAAGGACAGAGAGATACTTGACCATCAAGATCAAGGGAGTTTTGTTTCAAGAAGTATTGTTCCATTTTCTTTTTCTTTCTTTTTTTCTTCGTTTCTTGTTAGGGGTAATTACATTATTATTATTATTATTATTATTATTATTATTATTATTATTATTATTATTATTATTATTATTATTATTATTATTATTATTATTATTATTATTATTATTATTTATTATTATTATTATATTATTATTATTATTATTATTATTATTATTATTATTATTATTATTATTATTATTATTATTATTATTATTATTATTAATTATTATTATTATTATTATTATTTATTATTATTATTATTATTAATTATTATTATTATTATTATTATTATTATTATTATTATTATTATTATTATTATTATTATTATTATTATTATTATTATTATTATTATTATTATTATTATTATTTATTATTATTATTATTATTATTATTATTATTATTATTATTATTATTATTATTATTATTATTATTATTATTATTATTATTATTATTATTATTATTATTATTATTATTATTATTATTATTATTATTATTATTATTATTATTATTATTATTATTATTATTATTATTATTATTATTATTATTATTATTATTATTATTATTATTATTATTATTATTATTATTATTATTATTATTATTATTATTATTATTATTATTATTATTATTATTATTATTATTATTATTATTATTATTATTATTATATTATTATTATTATTATATTATTATTATTATTATTATTATTATTATTATTATTATTATTATTATTATTATTATTATTATTATTATTATTATTATTATTATTATTATTATTATTATTATTATTATTATTATTATTATTATTATTATTTCGAATATTTATACAGGACCATATTTTCAGTAGTATAAAATACACTGTTTTCAATAAGGTCCTGTTAAATATAAAAATTAATTGAAGTGGTTACCAAGATAGGAGAAAGAGTAAGAAAAAATAAAACTGGGCAAAAAGTTCTAAGTCCCAAAACCTCATGAAAAGAAGAAAGAAGACCACTATCCAAAAAATTGAGAACGCGGAGTTGAAACTATCAAAAGAAAAAGGCTAAAATAAAATTACTACAAAAATCTAAAAATGACTATTAAATTTAAATGACTATTAAATTAAATTACATTGTCACTTTAGTGAATTTAGAATGCCTGGAGAAAATTAGACTTTGTGGTAAACTCAAGAAAACTGACAATAACATAAGCAATTAAAAATTAACATAAGTATGGAAAGGAATATTGTCCCTTTTGTAAGTTTCTTAAAAAAATAAAAAAGGTTTGCAATGAAAGCATGACAATCGGGATACCTCTGCTTGTGTGTGTGTTATCATCAAAACGAACGACAAATAATTTACTGTGTCTTCATTTTTGTAACTTCTGTTTAGAACACTTGCAGACGCGTCCATTCCAAAGAAACATATTCCAAACTACTTCAAACGTTGATGAGGTATCCTCGTCCTACTGTATTTGCATCGTGTGTTTACTTTGTTTTGTCATATTGTCTTATAACACCTTTCCAGTGTTACCATTGCTCTTTCAAATCGTTGTCCCTAAATTTGGTGGGTCAAACAAAATAATTTCTAATTTACCTACTACTTCAGTTTTTTATGCGATTTACAGCTATTGCTGTCGTCGTCGTCGTCGTTGTTTTTGTCGTTTTGTCGTTTTTGTTTTATTATCCCCGCACAATTTTATTTTAGAATTTTTTATCCTATTGTGAAAACTCGTCTTGTATTGCCTCGCTGAGTTCACCAGAAGTGTCTGATTTGTATCGCAGTGTTATGCTAAATACACAGAAGCAACAAAACATTGCAGGTAGCTTGTATGTACTTTAATTTTAACATCAATGCATTCTGTTCTCTTTATATATATACAACTTCAAGGATCATTAAGAAAAAAACAAAAACTATATAATAATCGTGAACGTGTGCAAAAGAAATTTAATAAATCTCCAAGATTAAATAAATATAATGGAGAGTTCATTACGTTCTTGTTAAGAGGTGACTTCTCACTTTGAATCACAAGACTTTCCTTTATTTCGAGTATATAGTTGTGTGCCTCTTTGACAACAATAGAAAAGTCATTAAAATTAGCGAGGCGATCACACTCCATCATATGGTCTCCTACGGCAGTGTCTTGTTGCTTGGCAACACGTTTTCCGGTCAGCGGTGAGATGTTTGGTTTTACCAACATAAGTAGCATTGCAGCTACTACACGAAAATTTATAAACGACACTAGAAGCGAGAGTGTTAGGTATTTGATCCTTGAACCTGAAAAGTGTTCCCAACTTAAGAGAAGACTTAAAAACTACACGAAGATGACAGAAGGGCAACGACTTGGAAAAAAGTTTGACTAAGCGAGTACGGGCCTGTAGTGAAACAGAACCTAAATACGGTAGAACAACTAAAATATCCTTTTTGGGAACCATGCTAACAATTTGTTTCTTACACAAGTGTATCCTATTTAAAAAGCTGTGAATACAAGAATCAATGAAATTACTCCGATATCCATTCCTTAACAATAATAATTTCAAAGTATTAACCTCGACATGAAATTTGGAAAAGTCCGATACCAAGGAAAAACATCTAAACAATAAGGTAAAAACCAAGCCATACTTGTAAGTAGTAGGGATGAAGCTAACAAAGTTAGTGAAAACACCACTAAAAGTGGGTTTGCGGTACAAAGAAGTGACAAATTTACCATTCTCCCTACTGACTAAAACATCCAAAAATGCAAGGCTTCCCTCTTTTTCTTTTTCACAAGTAAATTTCATGTTGGGGTGTCTAGTATTCATATAGTCCTTAAAATCATTACAATGATCCAAAGAGTTAAACAATAGAAAAATATCATCTACATAACGTTGGTAATATAAAGGTTTAAATTGTGTAGGACAGTCTGAGAGCCATTGTTTCTCATAAAAACAGAGAAAAATATTGGCCAATGTGGGTCCAAGTGGTGAACCCATGGCGACACCATCAGTCTGTCTATAATATTCACCGTCAAACAAGAAAAATATTCTTTGGTGGCAAGTGTAAGCAAAGTACGAAAAAAATCATCCTTATGTATACCATCAACAATATCATCGTGTTCATATAAAACAGAAATACAAAGATTATTCTCTTTACGATAAGTAATTTGATAATCCTTTGAAAAGCAATAAGATAAACTCTTTTAAAAGTTCGAAACCTTGCAAGCCATATATACCGTGGAAACAGATTAAAGGAGAACTATTGATTGTTTATCGACCGCCTGAAGGCGGTCACCCCAGGTTAGTCCGAAATCTCGCTTTGCAGCTAGGGTGCCATGTTGCCCACAACATTAGTCTATTGTTATGGAGATAAAAGAATTTTCACGAAAACTTCTCACGAAAGGCAAATCTCCATCATATTCGCCGTTATTTAAGCCAATTGTACAGCACGATAAGTAACGATAATTTTCACTTCACCCAGATAAAAAATTACCTGCTGTCATTAGTTGTCGCTGGATATCGCTAGTTATCGCTCAGTGTGAACTACGCTTTAAACTACAATATCTTTTCACACATTTAGGTCGCATATACACTTTTTTAAAATAGAAATTATCCTTTCATTGGCAAGGTATTACCAAGGTGTTCTATTCACCGTATGAACTTTTGTACTAACTTTCTAATAAGTGGCGTTCGATAAGCGGTCGCACCAGTGTTTTTTACACTGCCCTAGTTATAGTGTGAATATGAACTGTGTTAATTTTTTTTATATTTGTGAGCTTTGGTTCTCAATATATTTAAGGTCAAAGTAGTACTACGGTTGCCGCCATGACAGCGTCGACGAGGACTTTCTGTTCGGTAAATTACTAACTTATGTGACGTAAGTCCGCGGTGATGTAAACAAACGCATTCTGGATAAACGAAGCGAGGGAATGCTAAACGGATAAACTGTGTGTCTCCTATGATTGTATAAAGGTTATCATGTTTTGAAATAAAATACTGTTTCACTATTATAAATATCACTTAAAACGTGTATTCAACTTTATTATGAATTTTTTCTTGTGTTATTTTTTTGCATCAAAACACCTAATGACAACAGGTACTTCATTTAATTTGCTAGACTTGAAAATAAAACTTAAAATGATTATGCGCACTGCATGGTGTACTGGACGTGATTTTGTGAAAGCAAAACAAAACAAAAACAGTTTCAAAGTTTTTAAAACATTGTCCTAAAATATTTAATAAAACTTTCCAGAAATTTAGAATTTATCAGTGTGCTTGAGAAACTTTGACAGTCAAAGAATTTTGCCCTTTGTAGAAAATGAAAAATCCTGAAATTACAACTTTAAATAAAATATTTCCCAACATTTAGTGACATCAAGCGCTACGTTCGATACAGTTGAAACGTCTGCAAAACTACCGGAACATGCACCATCGTGGTCCGGACGAGTACCGGATTCCATTGGAAACGAACAAGACGCACATATTGTTTCCAACGAAACTATCCCATTGGAACAATCTCCTGTCGAGGTAGGCTATTATTATTGTTTTCTTGGATAAGTTTTGGAAATCAGATCAAGAATTACCTTTTTCTGCAAAAGACAAAATAAAGTAGTTTAATCTTTATTTTATTTGTTAGTAGTTATTTCAAATCTACAATGTTTTGCATTGGTAAGAGCGTCAAACTTCAATCGCTTTTTCCGCATTAAAAACACACACTTCAAAATTAAGAAATTTCACCTGTTAATTTTCACAGATATTAACTTGGGCATTTAGATTATAACAGCAAAACTTTTAAATACTGCTAAATACTGCTGTTGTTAGCGTAGCAGTATTTTTCGACATTTTACGCTCTCATGTGGATGGTGCGTAATACAAGCATGTAATAGCTTGCCACAAGCGAAGTTTAAAGGCTTTTGTCACAAAAAAGTTTTTTCCAACAAATTAAGGACAGGACTCTAGTTGAACACATTATCTTAATCTCTAATAGTGAAAATTATTTAAAAATTTACCCAGTATGCTTTTCTTTTATTTGAACGAGCAAAAGTTTGAAAATTTATCATTTTTTGTCTCTTCAGGATATTGAACAGGAGAGGAGGGAAGCTCTACGAAAACGTTTGGAAGAGGAAAGCATGCGAAAAAAGAAAAAGAAAAAAAGAAAATTAAATATATAAATATTTAACTTATTATGTTTTTAATGTGATTGTCATTTTTACATTTCGAATTTATTATACGTAAATAGACCATTTAGAATCACTTTTTGTTGTTTTCTAGTTTGACTGCGTTTTTTATCTAGGATTCAAGACTATGATATGTTTAACAAATATAATGCGACCTCATCTTCGTTCTTCAGCCTTCTAGTAAAAAAGAAGCAGGCATTGAATTTCTCTTTCCATGATCTCACCAGCCAAGGACGATTGTTTTGTTTTGTCACAGCGTTATATGTTATATGGTTGTATTGAAACCTTTACTGGGAAAACGACGTTTCGGAATAATGTCAGGGAAAAAATTATTTTTGTGATATAAGGTGTTGAAATGTGTTAAGAAAAGATCAGAGAAATTTGTATACTTGTAAATCAGAAATTTAACAGAAATTGTAGACATCCTGCTTTGGTTAGCAAATACATCAACTATTTCCCAGCTAAAAGCTTGAGTTAAGTTGTTGAGTTGAATCAAAATATGGTAGTGAGTAGATAAGTTAAGAAATTTGAATATGATATAGACAAAATGATGAAGAGATATCTGGTTGCATTGTAATGAAAACATGTCAAAAAGAAGTTCGTTGAGCAGACAGGAAAGTTTGTCGAAAATTAAAAAGAAGGATGCATCGGTAAGTTTACAAAAATCTACTTTTACTTGTTTATTTGTTTTTTTTGTTTATTCATTTATTTACGGCAGTGTTTAATTTCTTCAGTGTTCAAGGATAGCAATTATTTAATGCCGATAGAAATTTAAAAAAACAGTAACTACCTGTTCGTTCGTCCTGTTATTTTCTTCTTAGATTGGTTTTTGTTCAATATTCAACCTCGTTTAGTCAGTTATACCAAAATTCTTCCCCCTCTCCCCGTCTTTTCTTCCATATCTCATAGCTTGTAGTATAAGCTACCGTGAAACCCAATTATTTCTCAAGTATTTTTCGGTGAAAATACACGAAACAGTTAATATTATATTAATTTTTTAAAAATAAAAAAGATGTGAAAAAAGACCACGATGCAATCTATCCACCCGTCTTTTTCTTTACGTGTAAAACTAAAATGTGATGCTTCGTTTAGACGGGAGGGGAAGGTGACATAAAAACATCGAACGTCATTAAATTTCAATTCAAGAATCAAAATTTCCAGGTATGTCTTATCCATGTCGATTTAACGTTTTCCTTTCTCCTTTTTCCTCCTCTTTTCTTGTGTCTTTACTTGTGTCTTTACTCGGCAGTAAATGGAATACCTATGAGCACGGAGGTATAGAAGATAAAAGATAAACCCCTGTGATAAGAGATAAGTCTTGAAAGAAATATCAAACATCATTTATCATATCGAATATATATGCAATTACTTTTTTGTCAAGCTTCAAAGAAGCCAAGATTAAGAAAACATTCAGAAAATTGTTTCGTGGATTTAGACCTCAGTTGCCTGCGTTGCTTATTAAAATATGTGTAGACGTGATAGCGAAGAGTATAAAACGACTAGCTACCCTAAACTTTAGCAAAAAATTTAAATATATGTTATTTACATGGGTAGTCATTTTTGTAATTCTACGTGGAAATAAAGTTTGACGTTTCAAAGGGACCCTAACAAAAAAAATGATTTTTAATATGTTATAGATGTTAAAAAGTTGCTTATCAGGTCTTTTTTTAAAAATCTCTTCTCGTTCTAAAAATATTTAGCTTTAGGGTCGGTTTCCATTAACGTAAAAAGTGTTGTACAACAGTCACCGTTACGATTTTATTAGAAACACAAGTTGTACAACAAAGTGACACAAGAAATGTTGCACAGCCAAAGATGCAGAGATAATATTTTTTTTATCCCTACAACAGTTGTACAACAAATGTTGCACGACAATTACGGATTTTAATGGAAACCAACCTTTAAAGATTTCCATCTGACCTTATGACATAATTATTGACGTTGGACAGCATCAATTCATATTTCAAATATCTTGTTACACGAAATTATTTTTTTTTTGCAGTGTGGACTTTTTGTAACGTTTTTTGCTTCGTTTTCATTTCTTAGGGTTTATTCGGGCAGCTTCTGTTTATTTAGCGCATGCGCACATCTTATTTTTATGGCCATTCCGTACGAGTAGAGTAAGTTCAAGATACTATTTTCAACAGTAACATGCTCAAGATTTTGTCTTATCTAAGGTTAAACCTTCACTCCTAATGATATCTTGACATAGACAAATTTGAGTGTTACTAATGATCATCAATTACAGGTAAAAAAATAATGTCAGCATTTTTTAAGAGCCAACTATGTCGCAAGTTTTTGGATTTTAAATATATCAATTTTATATATCTTAACAAGTAAAAATAGTTTTTAAAACATTCCATACTTATTAAGCAACTTTTATCCTCCTTAGCGTATAAAAAATCATTTTTCCCTTTAAAATATGATTCTGACTAGGATGTATTAAAAACAAAAGTGCAGTCCGAGCTGATTCGAAAAACAAGGAAACAGAAAATTCAAATCGTTCTCTTTAAGTAATCTTGAAAGCGTTGTTCGCGTCTAAATGTTTCTCTAGGACTGTGATTTCAACCCATCAGATTGAAGTATTTTGACAGTCGTAGATGTCAAACGTAGTTGTAAGACTTTCATACAGATGACTGGGCGAGTTTTCTGTTGTATTCTGAGTTAATATTTGATCGGAAATGCGTGGTTGCTGATACTTGTCACAATAGTTGATGCTTTTTAAAATGTGTAAAAACCAGACTTAATGTTTACATGAATTAACGGAATCTATGTAGAAACCAGGTTTAGTAATGATAAGCTGGCTCGCAATGCGACAAAAAATTGTCGAGAGAAACTGGAAGTTAATTGCATTTATTTACCTGATATTTTAATGACTATTTCTCAAATGGAAGAAAATGCTTTTCGACTACTTCTTCGACGACCCTCCTCCACAAATTCAATATCAGATGGCAGGTTCTCCTCCGTAATAACATTTTCGTCGCGAACATTAAGCGCGGATGACAAAATCATTGACAAATGATCGATTCCCTCTTTCGTTTTCAACGCGATTTCGCAACACGTGACTTTAAAATCTTGAAACAAAATATCAACACTTTCCGTAGTCGGATCACTTATTCCTCCTTCAGCGTCCGTTACAACGACCACCCTCGTCAACATTAAGCTCGTCAAGCCCTCTCAGAATATATTTTACATATGTTATGCTTTCTTTCTTCGTTCGCGTACAAACGAGTAAGAACCCGTTAACACTCGATACCATCGCACGATATTGAAGTGGCATACTCGTTGTGATGTTGGCTGGAGTATCGACAAGTTGAAGCTTCAAGCATTTCAAACCTGCTATTGTGTGAAACACGTTATTATTCCCGTCTGATTGGCCAATCCGAATCATTTTGCTGATACTCCTCCTCATGGGTTTTCCTTCTAAACTTTTTTTGCTAGCTTTACGTTTGGATGTTTTCTCCTCGTATTCCGTTTGAAAAATGCTGGACATGTTGAACGTGCATATGTCTGTGGTGGGTACGTAGTCGTCTGTGCAGCCCTTGATGCAGAACTGGCGAACGACGGCAGTCTTGCCGACATGCTCCGCCCCCAACACAAGTAACTGACCATACTCGCGAACTTCTGTTTTCGGTTTTGAGGTTTGCAAAGATTTTACTCGTTGAATTAGTGTTGGTTTGCGCTGCTTTGTTGTCATGTTTTCTCGTTTCTTTTCTGAGATGAAAAATACGATCAACAAACTCTAATAAAAATAAAACCTTGTCATCCACATATAATTCTTTTACTTATTATAATAATCATAAGGTATTGCTAACTACTGTGTCAATACAATATAAAAAGAAGGTATAAGTGGACGAAAACAAAGAACATATTGTTTTTAACTAATCTCTAATCCCTCGTCTTTCAATTGTTTCGTGTCGATGACAAAAATTCCAAGCTACTTCCTGTTGAATTCATAAGAAGAGAGTTAATCCAATAATTAGGCTAGTTGTTGCCTGTATAAAAACACTGTATTTAAGGTCTATGTTTTACTAGTGAAAAATATTGGCTACATTTACACTGTAAAATGTTTGTAACTTTTGTAAAGTTTGTTAGGAAAACCCTTATAATTATAAGAACAGGTTGTTTTGAGTGATCGAATCTGATTGATAGGTGAAATGTTGACAACGAATGGAGTCAAATGTGTTACAGTAAATATTACAATCTTTAAATTTGACTATTCTGTATTTTTACTAGCCATAAGCCTTTTTTTAGCAGCCATAAGACTTTATTAAAGTGGTAGATAGACGGCGTGCAATTAACTCAGGATTAAGCTTACTATAAACATAGATATCTAGCCCACATATTAACTTAATTGGTTCCAATTTGCTTGACTTAAGACAAAATTGATTGCTTGATTAATTGATTTTTTAGCATTCCGGTGATGTCCGATCTGGAAAGAAGAAAAGTTGGAAGGGTTTGAGACAGGTCGCGCTTTCAGAGAAAACACACACTTCACCAGATGGTCCAACATGTACGTATTTTCGCTCCAAATGGAATTTTAAGTTATTCCATACTCGTGTTTTTATAAGAATGTATTTGAAATTCTGGGTAAAAACTGCGCATAGTATTAAGTTTCTTATACACAGTGTTCTTAAAAAAATTGAAAGTTTCAAATTCTACTTGTATACGCAACAACATGGGAATTTTTATGAAGATTACATTTCGCAACTTTCAACATTTTTATTAAAACCCCCAAAATACAATGCAATAACTTGCTTGATGGTCATCCACGAAATAAAACCCACTGCAGCATCGATGATTGGAAGATATCAAATGAAAAAAAAAAGTTTTCTCTTTCTAAATAACATTTTTTGTACTTTCCTTCTGGTGATTTTTTATCTTAGAAAAGAAAAAATGTTTTACCTCTTTAATTTTGAAATTTCTCTTTATACAGACATAATTTCATAAATTTCGTGATAGCGTTACACAAAGATGTAGCTACACGTAGTAAGCCATGTCATATTTTCGTTTTAGATCTTCGCATCGATTCTCCTCCCCCTCTAAAACCTGCTAAAAAGTATTCCGATATAACCGGACAGTTGGTAAGATTTTAATGATGACTTTTGTTGCTTTTCCTGTTGAGAGGTTGATGACAGCATTATTTCGCAAATATATTTTTGTTGGGGCAATGTATCAGACATCCTTGAATTTGATTATCAGTGTACATGAAAAATCTTGTCACTATTTTCTTCCGTTTGTTCCCTTTTCCTTCAAACAGTCTGTGCAAACTTTCTACTAATACCTCTTTTTGTGACGAATATTTTCAATTTACCTACAGAATTCCACTAAACAAAAAAAACAACTGGGTATCCCAAAATATTATCAGGAAAATTTCTGTCGCCAAAAAGTTACAAAACTTGTCGAGACGATGAAAAGTTACGATAAGGTAAAAAAATTACCTGGTCACAAAAGTGATAAAAAAATTTCTGATAAAAAATAATCTCTCATGATGCACCCCATCATGAGAGATTATTTCGCTCGCGTTTCACGAACTCTTTAAGTCAGCCTTAATTTTCTGAATATTTTTTATTTATTTAGTGTTTAGGTTGAACGTAGAAACTCATTTTGGCGAGGGCTGCTCTATCCGAATTCTGGGTATATCGAGTTACTGAGTAAAGTCCGGCGGGTTTAAAATGACTTATAATATGAACTGGTTTAAGGATTTGATAAAGAGACGAGATCGCATTAAGAAAATTTAACCCGTTTTACCGAGTTCACAGCTTCATAAAAAACACTCTCTTTTAATCCCGTGTACACTCGTCAAAAAGCCAAGGAGGTTAAATTCGTGCACTCCTATTATGCTATATAACCCTTGGAGCCCTTTCGAATTAAGCGTCACAAATTTCACAGAAAGATCGCGGAGAAAATTCTGAACAAATAAACTCCCGTTCTTCAAAATGTTGTAGGTTCAACTGAGGTTTTCTGAATCCCAACAAATATGTTTGATAAATACAGTTTACAATTTGATAAATACAGTTTGTGATTGCGGTTGACTCAGGTGTAGGGATGGGAGAAAACACTGTACGAGTTTTCACTTTGCTGCTTTTATTCGTCTTGGCCCGATAAAATATCAATAATCGGTCTAAAATATCGATTTTATTCAAAAATACTATGCTTAGAAAGGGCCTGCGTCTGCGGACCTGATAATTTTGAAACTAATAAGGAGAACCTATCCTACATGAGCTTTCGCTCTCAAAATCGGATTCTTCTATATTTTCCGCGTTTAAAAGAAGTGAAAATATTTCTTTGTTCAGTCATTTCTTTGTGGACCACCGTAAGTACACGTCTTTGTAGGAGGAACTGCTATTAAGCATTATGCAAAATAGTCATGCTTATAAGTCGTGTTGACGTCAGATTTGTAAGTTTTAGAACATTGTCTTTAAAACCCTTATTACGCTTATATGTAACCATAGCAGACATCGATTTTACGTATGAATCTATTGACATTTAAAAGTTAATTTTTATTTCTAGGCTAAATACACAGACCCTGAGACTGGTTTGTATTATGCATCTGCGGAGGAGTACAAACAAATCAAACGTCTTCCACCTGATGTCGTGCAAGGATATTTAGCTCTGCGTAATGTAAATCAACGAATGTGACAACAGTAGAAAATCATATTTATTGATACAAAGGTGACAGTTTCCAAATCTTACAATCTCTTGTGTAAGCGTTTATAATGTACAAAACAGTTATTGATACCAAACTTTAGTGTGACAGCTAACTTGGAAAGGACACTTCAAGTGGAGGGAAAGAAACGCATACCTACAAAATTTTTGTAAAAATAAAATGTTTCGGAAACGCCCTACCAGTTTTCTTAAAGTACTGTTATCTCGTTGTCCATCATAACGGTAAAGGTTTTTGTCACCAGAAACATAGGATCGAATATGTGTCAGCTCTATAACGGTTATGTTTCTTTCCAGTTGGTGTGGCTATAAACTTCTTGATACTTCTTTTATCTTTTTATCGATTATAAAGCCATATCTCATTAATGGAGTTTCTCTTGCGCATATTTCGGCCAAATTAAGGGTGACTATCCCAAAAGTATTAGACATCACGGTAAAAAAATTTTTTTTTAAAAGTGGCATCGGTGCACCTTGCTAAGATTATTATTATTATTATTAAAGTTGTTTGCCCAGGATAGCCTCTTTAGTTACTATTGGCACTGCTATCAACGAGGGTGCTGCAAAGGGGGTCCTAGCGCATTTAAAGCTCCTATTTGACCTACGGATGGCGTGAAAGCTCAATTAGACAATCACCTTAAATAACAATCCTATTCTCAAGCTGAACGCTAAAGCAGGAAGAATTGATTCACTCTTTATAGTCTCTGGCATGACTCGACGAGGATTGAACCCACCCACCCACAGTGGTCCATCTTTTAACATGCTGCCCTGCCAATTAACGGGCTAGAACCAGCATTCATCAAGACCATAGATTTAACGTAAACTAACTCCAATAAAGTAGAAAAACTGTACTGCTGAAACTTTCTATGGTGTATTTTTAGCTGGCTGACATAAACTAAATCATGCATTTCAAGTTTATTGTGAGTATCAAAATGCAGCTACTTAGCTATAAACAATTGCCAACTCTTGCTGCAAGACCAGCTCTTTCATCTGCGGACAGGGTTCGCATATGATTAAAATAATCGGCATATCTTCCTTCTTTCTTTACAACTTTCACGGTTTAATACATGGGCACGCTTTCGACACTGAACACAACAGTAGCTTTATCGATTATTTCTGGGGCGAAGTGGCCACGACACGCTGGCTGAGCAGATCGCATATCGACCGGACCAGTCAGGAAAGAAAAGAGCAAAGTGAGTATATGAAATTTCCTTACCTTTTTCCGCTTTCTGTATTTTCTGAAGTATTAACAAGGTTGTTTTTGTCTGTCTATTTTTGTCTCGTATATAGCTAAAGCTAATTGTTCGTAGGTAAGCCAGTCTTTTCCATTTTTGTTGTCCATGATGTATATAGTGAATGTCACATTCTGGTTGTCGGATTGATTCTGACTGTTTAGCTTTGTCAGATTTATTCTGACCAAAGATTGTCTGATTGATACTGACCACAAAGTCTTGTCAGATTGGGTATGAATCTGACCAGGCTTACTGACCATAGTCTTTTGTCATTGTTGATTCTGACCGTGAACACTCTCAAATCAGCTAGCTAGCTAGCTATATACAAGAAATATAATTTTTTATCATAAATTGTTTACAGACATGCTAGCTACTTGCTTAGACACTAGATAGTTAGCTAGCTAATCCTTTAAATCGAACAAAAACTTGCTGTAAACTTTCACTCCCATTTCGAAATACACGATGCAGTCATATTTAAAACTGATTTTACTATTGAGTAATGATGTAGAAACAAACCCTGGCCCACAAGAATATAAAATAATGAAATCCGTTATTGGATCGTTCAACCAGGGAAATATTAGATTCGATGATACAGCTGGACGACAGTGTGTTTGCAATGCTTTATATGCGGTTGCATGGTCTATGTTTAGACGCATCGGTGTGAGGAGCTACCAAAATTTGTTTGTATTGAAAATAAAAACTTCCAAGTTGTTAAATTGAAATATTGTTAAGGAAAGATATTAGCCATAGACAATGCTAGATCATTTAACACATTTTATGCAAATAAAAGCGCCAAAGCTAATACTATTGATTACTGAAGGTTATACACTCAGTATCATGTGGAATAAATGTCATTTCTTTTTATTTGATTCTCACAGTCGCAGTGATAAAGGGAAAGTTATCAAGAATGGTCAATGCTATTAGAATATAGATCCCTGATAGCAATTGAGAAGTTATATTAAGGCACCTTTAGAGTCCTAATGAGCACAATGTGCTCCTAAAGTGTTTCCAGAAGAAACCGTTATGAAAAGCAGGGTTTTACATGCAGGATTGGCCTGTAATTGCATTATTATGTCTTATAAAGATGGCGGAGACGCTGTGGGTTGTTTTGGTGGCTTTTTGACTGACTTTTTTTAGTGTTTTGGGGTCGCCATTAGTACAACAAACTTATGTTACTTTTTTTTAGGTTTTGGAATAATAAAAAGCCAAACAAAAGTAAATATGGCTACCCCTCAGGCTTTGAAAATTCAACAAAGTGATGTGAGCATTACTGACAGTTCCAATAATATAACTAGTAGTACATGTTCTTCGTCTAACCACAATCAAGCTACCGCACCACCATGAAAACGAATACAGCCACAACAACAAAAAGATGCCAAAAAAAGCAAAGTAACAAAAAGAAACTTCGAACAATACAGTTACGAGAGATAAAAAACAAACATTTACATGGACTGATACCTTCAAAGACAGGACATATGTACCTTTTTCAGCCACATCAGGTCCAACATTTCGTAAAGAGTCATTGCCCGGTGGCGGCGACAATCCTGAAGGAGTTCATTTTTTTGATCGATATTTCAATGACGAAGTCATAAAACTTATAGTATATATACAGCATGCCAGTTGTTATAAGAAAACAAAATGTAGGGGAACACAAACCATTTTTAAAGGAAAATCCAGGAGACTGTAAATGTTGTTCCGAAGCAGTACGTAAAGTGTCAACCGAGAAAGTTGTCGCGAGGCATAAAGCGGGAGTAAGAAGATCAAGAATTTTCTTCAGCAAATGTGGAGTATATTTATGCCTTGATTCCAAAAAAAACTGTATGGCACTCATAAAGACAAACAATTTGATATATAGACATTTATAATATATAGACATGTAGCGATTTAGTACACGCGGACCTTGTTTACTAAATGTGTGTTACCCTGCATCCGCTAAGAGACTGGGACTAGCTTTTTTTTATTTTCCAATCCAATGTGAGTTGAATATTTCACAGTGAGAAGTTTTAAGACTTTGCTTCCTGTTTTTTCTTTCTAATTTGCTTGTTGTATGTTTACTTTTGGTTTAGTCACTTTTTAGGGACTTCAAGCTAAAATTTTGTAAAGCGCCGTATATTTTTAATGCGCCATGACAGCGACTTTGACAGACAGTGCAGAGATACTTTACACAAAGGTTGTCATGTTATACCTTTTCTGAAAGCTTATAAAATGTACTTTCCTGTGAATGCAAAAGCAAGTCTCAGTTTCTTTCCGTGCCAATTCAAAACTAATTTGAAATTAGAGTTTGATTTATACAATTTCTATATCCGCCATTTTGAATTAGCCCTCCAGGTCACGTAACATATTTTATTGACTTTGTTTTAGTTTCATTGTGTGGCAAATTTTATTAGCTTTTTTGTGATATAACTTTTATAGCCTTTTCATTAGTCTTAAAGAAGTTACAAATAATTATGTTAACACTAGTGACGTAATTTTTCTGTTTCCCACAAAAATTTAAGACTCTAAAGGTTTTAAGGCAACTTATTCAAATGGTTTCCAATCCCTTGTGTATGATATGCAATGTTTAACATTCGAACTCGTATCAGAAGGTGGTAGGACCACCAGACACCCTGTGATGTTGACTTTTGTAAAATGTTACAGAGTGGTCATACGGTTGCTGTCAAAAATGAAATGTATGAGTTACCGAAGAAAACAGCTCATGAAAATTACCAGCGGTTGAAGAGTTCTGCGAAATATGAATTAAAAAGAAAACGAACGATGGAAAACTATGAAAACTACTATAAAAACTTTAAGTTTTCTGAAAAATAAGGTTTGAAAAAGAAACGAATGATTGATATGCGCGCGTAGACTTCATCTTGGCCCGTTTTGTTCTCATCCTCAGGCCATCTTTATTTAAAAGTTCGTTCATCGTGTTAAGCACCGTGTTAGGATTTCGCCAGTGATATCGCCGCGTTTTGCTTGGATACAATTCTCTTACAGCAAAAATATTGATTTTTCTTTTTGTGGTGCAGAGGCCGAGTTTGGTCATCAACAAAGATATAACAACGAGTAGTTTGTAATGAGGAAAACAATTATGTGCGAGGTAATCAAGTCAAAAACCAATACAACATGTTTCGATCGGTAAAAGACGGGGGGGGGGGGGGGGGGGATAATGAATGTAAAAAACTCAATTTTTTTGCAAAATATCCACGTATCACCGCATCTCACATTTGTGTATAAAGCTATAAAATGATAATGAACGTAACTTTTCAACCTCGTTCCCAAGGCATTTGATGAATTTGATATAGCGCTCCGTATTAACGTCGTGGTCCAAGAGACCCTGCGGACGAGGATGCGAACCTTCAAATATAAATTGCCTCTAAAACTTGAAAGTTGCCAATGCCTTTAATGAATTTAATTAGCCAGGATACCCAAATAAATTTTCACTCACTTTGAATTTCGCTCAAGAGTGCTAAGTATACCTGGCTAGAATGTACTCGCAGACACAAAAGATTTATCACGATGCCATTAATCGCATATCATAATATTTATTTGGTGACAAAACACCTAGCCAACTACCGAGGATAAAATATACCTGGCATTAAATTAAGGGCCAGGCGGGTAAGTATCAATATGATGAGGGACTGTCTTCGTATATCGAGCACGGAACGATCTCACGGGAGAAACTTATCAATGTCTGTATGCCATAAAAACGCAGAAAATTGTAAGATAAAGAGATTGGGTTTTTCAGACTGCCAGAGTTGCTTTACAAATATACCTTATTTATGAATCGTATGCTTTGAAAAAAAAGAATGGGCTAAAACAGGTGATAGAAAAACGGCAAAAAGAGTGCTGGAATCAGTACGTAGATGTCTAAGACGAATGTCTTTCTTGTTAGATTTTAATTTGAACGGGAGGAGGGCAGATATATTTAATTTTCTATAATAAAAAGTTGCATATGCGCTCTAATTGTTTACAATAAAATGGCAGGAACAAGTAGAAGGCATTGAGCATTATCACCAAGCCCCTAGTTGTTGAGTAATATAATAAATGTTATTGTACATTCATATTACTATTTAAAATGGCATACAAAATATATGTTTATATAAATAAGTCGTCCTAATTTATTTCTATTTCCTACCCACTCTCAGATACAAACATCAATCTTTTGTTTCGTTCTAAAAATATTTGCTTACGTTAATATTAGCCAGTCTTGGCTCTAGGTTATCCCGTGAGGCTTTCACCGTGGACTAAAATCAACCTATGTTCGCCTGACCTGTTTTTGGTCAGACAGTCTTGAACAAACCTGTCAACGTAGTTTCTATGTATTGATAAGGCTTGTAAGCGTTTTGGTATAAATGCAATAGGGCTTGCGGAAGATTCTTTCCGTTCTCAACATGGCTTGCAAGAGCTTGAGAGAGCGTGTGAAGCTGAAGTTTACTTTTGAACATGAACAACAACACTTGATGGATGTTAATTCGAATATATTCAGTATATCAATCTTGCGAATCAGTGGTTCGGCAGAGTTATATCTGTCTACACCAAAAATTATTCTACATGCATGTTTTTTTACTGTATAACTTTTGCAATTTACCTTATTAGACGAAAATAACTAGTCAACTAATTAACGCGAATTTGAAAATTTCGCGTTAATTAAAACCATGTTAATTTCATACCTACATAGATTTCTCTCCCGTTAATTAATGGTTCGCGTTAAAAAAAACATTTGTATATTTCATCGCATCTTATTTTTATATGGACCTTTTGCAAAATGCCTTACAAAAATATAATTATATGTTTTCGAGATCTTTTTTTAATCTAGAAAGCGGTCAACGAAACATAAAACGCAGAGACGGAGTGTTCTTTTCTTATTTCTAACAAATTAACAAAAGTCCTTACAACCGATATTTTAAATATATCAAACTAAAAATTCCACATCTTCAATTTCAATTTCATCTTCTTCATCGTCATCTTCGTCATCCTCGTCATTTTCGATCCCTAACTTTTCCAAATTTTTTTTAGAATCATCTACATATTTTCCAGTCAGCGGGTACTCAACATCTTTCACTTTCGCCACTAAAGTTGACAGTTTTTCAGGATTTCTAATTCATCTTAAGTGCTTTTAAAAACATGGATTTAGAGTTTGGAAGTATTTTCAACTCTTTTATTTTGGTACAGAAAGACAGGTACTGGGTTTGCCTCTAACAGTTATGAGGAAAAAGTCGATTTAAAACGGTTTTTTAGCCGGAAATCACTGAAATTAATATTTTTCAGACAATCACCCACATAATATATTGAGACTTTTCGATTTTTGAAAAAAAAAAATTCACAAACTCGCACCACAAGTCTTCTCAAACTCGACGTACTGCCTCCAGGCTCACGGAACTTCAGCTTTAGCTTCGACTTAAGGAATTCTGAATTCAACTAGTGAAACCGAAAAGTTCACTAGAACGAAGCCTTACAGTGCTGCTATAGGCTAATTATAGCTTTTTACATGTTTAAACCGTCTCAGTTGGAAAAATGGACATTTGCGTCAACGGCCATTTCTGTTTCTTTGATAGAATTTCTAGTTTGTCTCAAAGATTATGTGGATGGTTGTAGCTATCACAACAGTAGCAGCTTAGCTAGCATAAAACTACCAATTTAGCTAGAAACTATTTTCGAGCTAGCTAGCTGCTACACATTCTGCACAACAGTGAGTGACATACTTCTGCTCTAATTAAGATAAGATTAAAGGGGAAGTAACCTCAAAAATGTGAAATTTTTTTTTTCGACTACGTATTTGTATTTGAACTTATAAAATCAGAAAAATAACACATAAACACAAGAATTTATCTCTAAATACCTATATTCCCTGTTCATATCTCCGTAAAAACTTCGTTTTTGAAAAAAGCGCGTCAAAATAAAAAAGACTGGGTTCTAATTTGAATATGACGTTTTATACCTTATAGTCAGAAATTTTCGCGACAACTAATTTTCGCGATTTTCGCGATTTTTGGGCATTTTCGCGAATTTAAAATGCCGCGAAAAAAATTTAATTGACGAAATCGCGAAAATAAAAACCGCGAAATATTTTCTTTTTTTCTTCATTTTTTAGACTCCACAGGGTGGCAGACGTAAAATTTTTGCAACAAAATAATTCTGGTGATACCCAGTTTGATAAAACCCGGGAAAATTAAGGAAGAAATGCACTTTTAAACACAATTTTAGAAGGCGGTTTGCCTTTTAACCTAAATGGCATTTTGTGTTATAAATCATTGATCTCCTTTTTTATGAAATTTCCTCTTTTTTTAAACTTTCCTGTCTAACTCTTACACCTATGAAACCTCTTCAGTTTTAATTCTTTTATCCCTAGTGACATTCCTAACCAGATACCAAAGGCCAGAAGAGGTCGGAGGACATGGGTCTAAAAGACAGTATGGGATTTCGTTTCAACATTTTCCTTAACGTCAATACCATTATTTAGGCAAACGCCGAGGCGAGTTTGAAAGGTTGTACTATCCTCGCTTGATCAAAAATAAAGGTTCTTCCGCTACCTTATTGATTATAACATTGACGCCTTTTATGAAAAAAGCTTCCTTTTACAGATGTCATTATTAGAGCAGAAAAACGCACTTAAAAATCATATTTTGTTTTTCCTCCACTCCGTAACTCTATGAAATTCGCGAAAATTAAATGTCGCGAAAAAAATTCAAGGCAACGAATCGCGAAAATAAAAATCGCGAAATTGTCCCAAAATTTTTATCGCGAAATTAAAATGTCGCGAAAATTTCTGACTATGTAGTTCAAAACATTGCGCTAGCTAGACGAGGCCCTATGTTGGTGCTTATAATGCAACAGACTTTCGAATAAGAAACAAAAAAATGCATCATAGTTTCTTGTCCAGTGTCGAAGAAAACACTGTTCCAGACATTTCGGCTCTAAAGTCATTTAGTTTTGAGCCTGAAATGTCGTTGGAAGAGCAAGATAAATTTTGAAGTTCAAACCATGAAGACGAAGTTATACAAAAAGAAGGCAATCGAATTGGAAACAATAATTGGTGTAAATGAGGTGGTCACTGTAGACCGATGAGTTTATTCTCTGAAAGTTTGTGCTGCAAAGATAATAATGAAATTCCTGACGACTACTTCAAAAGTACAAATAATTTCGCCAAATATAAAGTCTTTCATATTTATAATCATGACTGAAGTGATATCCATTTTATATCTTTAACATCCTTCTGTCTTCAATTAATTGAAATTGTTAAATTGAATCGTGTTAAAAATAAAAAGTCCGATAAAAAAGGAAATACATTTTCCATACGCACAACATGATAAAAAGTTTCTCACCAAGCTCTTTACAATTAACTTTTCAACACAATATTTTGGGAAAAAAAAAACATCTTGCTCTCCATCCGAAATATTTTATGCAACTGCATCTTTGAAATTCAATGAAGAAGGCCCGGAAAGCAACAATGATGAAGGCATTAAAAAAATAGAATACCGAAGATGCGTTCTAATGAAGAAATACAATAGTGAGATGTGCTCTCAATGAGTTTACGTGAACAGGGGGTAAATTTTAAATTTCCTATTTTAGGAAAAACATGTATTATAGATTTGATGGGTACATAATCGATTAGAAAAAGATGTTCTGAAAGACATACCATCGTGTGCTTTATGGGCAATCTGCAATAAATACTCTACAGCCGATAGATATTTTCGAATTGTTGTGCGACGAAGAAAACATTTACTTGTTGTGAGGTGCATAATTTTTGAATTTGAAAGTCAAAGTAAGTTTGAAAAAAAATGAATCAACGAAACGAAGTTATTAGGAAATCATTAATGTTAAAAGAAAGAATTATCATTGTGTAAAATATAATTTTTATTGGCTTGGTATGTAATTGTTGGTTACGAACACGAAGTTTATACCGAGCTTGTATCTTTTTATTTTGATAAACAAATACGAAAGAAGCATGTGTTTGGCTGATACATACAAAATCAAATGATTTACGTAAATCAGGTAATTGCCTGAAGATCTCTTTCAAAGCAGTCTGGCTCAAAGTGCGTGGAACATATATAAAATCCTGAATCCTTAGGCAGGGGACCAGTTCTTCTAAAATGTTATGTGACCATCTTTTTCGAAGCTCTTTTTTTTTCTCTGCGCTGGGAATTTTGAAAAAAACTACAACATCGTCAACATTTTCTTTTGATTTATTATTACCAGTTCTGTTAGTGCAGTTGATGGTGGCGCAATTTGGCATGTTTTCAAGCAGTTAAACTCGAATGTTTAAGTAAATTAACAACTAATACTGCTACCACCGCCAGCACACTACACTTTCTGAACTAAAACACGTCATAATTTCAACTCGACCCAATCCTTTTAAAATCGCAAAGGGGTCAGAATAACGAAGCGATTTCACGCGTAGTAAACACAACTTTTTACTAAGTTAGTGAAACTTTTATATGAAAAGAAATAGGTATTTCAAGTTTTTTTTGTTGCGGCTACTTTTTTTTTTTAAATAAAAAATTAGAGCCCCTTTAAGAATGCACATCACATAGCTTATGCTTGGTAGTTACATCCGTTTTCACAAAATATGTTGGCCCTTGGCAATTTTAACTTGAATGTTAGCATATACATACTAGCTTAAAAAATTCTTTCAGACAGATAAATAAAGCTAGCATAAAATTAACTACTAAACTGGGATGCAACTACCAATGTAGCTAGCATAAAATTAGCTATTTTTTTAGTGAGATATTCTACTCTGTATGAATGTCCCATCGCATAGCTCTTTCTAGCTATATAGTCATCCACAATCATCCCCAGTTTAGCAAAGTCAGCAAAAAGCAAATATTTTGCAGATAGTATGTTTCGTCTCTTGTTAATGATCAATGTTTATTATAAAGGTTGATGTGGGTCACGTGTAATGGTTTACGCTGTTCATCCACAAGGGGCACTTTTTAACATTCGGGGGGAGTGAAGAGCTATATTTTATACATTCTGTTGCGTGGTTCTCATGAAATCGTACTCGTACTGAAAATTGTACTGAAAATCTTTAGATTTATCACATGTATTATTTCTTATTTAATTTCCCAAGTACAAATAATTTCCCTTTCTGTAATTTGCCCTTAACTTTACACCAATACCAGATATCATGTGTAACCCCAGGCTCTGTCTAGGTACCGAGCTAGCCTAATTTATTGCTAAACTTTTGAAATTTTTATTCAGTTTGGAATAAGAGCTTTTTATTCTACTGTCATCAAAATTTAGTCAAAATTTTTACAAAATAAAACTGTTGTGTGATTGTTTTTATTACAGTATAACAATGACTTGTTTCTGGTGGTTTTTTTTACAATGCATGCGTTTTTTTAGTTTAACAGGATAAAAACAGGTTATAAACTGTGTTTATATTTTAGAATTTTATACATATTTTTCCACAAAATAAAATTGCTGCGTTTAACTGTACTGGGTAACAACTGGCTCTTTCGTGTGTTGTTAACAAGGGGCTCTTTCCTGTGTTTTTAGTTAAACCGAAGTTGTTATAAAGTTTCTTAGAAAATAGTGTTACACCTATATGTAGATGTACAACACAATTTCCCCGTACTATGTGCTCACCTGGGATTAAATTAAATTTTAGAAATTTCACCAGGAACATTTTAAGAAAAATAAAGGTTGGCTTAATATTTTAGGTATTACACTATATTACATATATATTACACTCGAAACACCTTAAATGCTGTGTGCGCTTCACTCGATTTACCATATACTGCATACCTGCACTAAAGCGCTTCACCTGACTGTTTGGCACGGTTTATAATTTGTATTAATTTCTTCATCAAGCGTTTTATGCCAGGTAACACTGTTACTTGTGTCTTAACCCAGGATTTTTCTGTGGTGTAAATTCCAAGTGTATATAATATTAATCTGTAACGTTTTTTATATATATTTATGCCCTGCTGGTCTAATGGTTATGACACTCATGCAAATGAGAGATTCAGGTTCAAATCCTGGACAGGGCTAGGAAAAACATAATTATCTTGCACCTACAACAACCAGATTGTATTGTATTGGCACATTATTCTGCTAAGATGATTTACTGTATATAGACCTTATATAAATTTAATACCTTTTTCATTGAATTTGAACCTCGATATTTTCTATACCCCTGGACTAATATGACACAGAGCTTAGATATATTGCCTTGCCAGCGCTGACCGTTCCTTTGCCTACTCTTCCTATGCCTTTTCTGGTGCCTGCCTACTATGCCCTTGCCTGTGCCTCCTATGCCTTGCCTACCCCTGCCTTGCCTACCCCTGCCTTGCTGATTCCTCTTCCTGTTTCCTTGCCTGCCTTTGCCGTGCCCTTTCCTTTCCTTGCCGTGCTTAATGCCTTTGCCTTGGCAACCTCTCCGCAACACTTTCTATATTGATTTTTGTATGCACTGCTGACGTTAGCAAAATCTACAAAACAACCTAATCTTCTGCGTGAGTGGATTCTTCCACGGGCCTTATCGACTAGTCCATATAATAATACGGAGAGTGTGTCTGTATGTTTGTGTGTCTGTAACAGGCAAAGTTGATATGCTTATTTTCCTTTGATGTAGCCGAAAAATGCATGTCTAATATGTTAAATTTTCTGACGTTACGGCGCGACGTCAATAGCACTACTTTAACGTCAATATCCTATATTAAATTAATGAAGCCATTACAGTGCACCTAAAACTTTGAGGCCAAATAACTTGGAAACGAGGTGATGACGTCAATGATTTTTCACCGCGTAGGTAACTTGGGACCACCTAGGACCAATTTGGGTAATTTTCCCAAACCTGGGTCCCCAAATCCGTTTCGGAATGGACGGGTTGATGACGTCATCAAAAAACCTTCAAACCCTAAAATCTCTGCAACCGTTTGTCAAAAGTACATGATCCTATACATTTTCTTGATCAGCGTTTCAAGATCTATACGATGGAGGCAACAGGTATACAAATTTCGAAAACAATTTTTTTGTGTTTTGACGGGCCATTGCTGACGTCAGCATAATTTTAAACCCTTATATCTCATATTAACCGCTCATTAAAAGCACATGATCATATACGTTTTCTTGATCAGCGTTTTAAGCTCTATACAATTAGAGGCAACGAATGAACTAATTTTCGGTAATTTTTTTTCTATATGCACTGCTGAAGTCGGCAAAACATCTGAAACAACCTATTTTTTCATTTTTTTTTTTTGTCTAAGTGGATTTTTCCACGGGCTTTATCGACTAATTTTGAATAATAGACTGTTCGAACTACAAACCAAAACAAGTTGTATTCTTTGTTTACAGTCTTTTCCCCTGTTCTACTGTCATAACATAAAAAAGATGTCGCTACTGAAATACTTAAAAAAAACCGGAAGTAAAGATTCCACTTTGCAACCTTCTACTCTATGCGAGGCAGTAACAAATAACATTACGGCAAACAAACTGAAGTGGGTTCAAGAAAGTTTGGAAGTTGCACAAGCAGGAAGCAAAAAAGGACTACTTATGCCGAAAAAGACAAACTAGAAATCGCAAAGTATGCAACAACCCGTGGAGTTGCAACAGGTATTAGAAAATTTCGCCAAAAGTTTCCAAACCTGACAGAGAGAACCATTCGTTCTTGGGTAAAAATCCTATAAACAATCCATACAGGAGCAGAAGAAGAAGAAGAACGGAGAAGTAATCGAGGAGCCAAAAATTGGAAAGGTGAAAGACGACCACTGCTACTAGATGAAGCCCTTGATTTCAAGTTAGCCGGGTCTGTAAAATACACGTTTATCATCTTTTAAAAAATTAAGAACTTTCAGTTTTAATAATTCGAGCACTTAACAACGAAAAAATATAACTCGTTCATATTTCGGTCAGCAAAGCTTCTTTCTTTTTGAAAAAGGTAACCTCGGTTTCAGATTCCTTTTTGTATGAGCACAGGGAGCTCCAGAAATAGGGCCACTAAAAATGGCATGTTTTCGAAAACCGCTGAAGTTTTGTTGAGTTAGTGGGGAAAGAAATACATAAATTGGTAAGTTAACATGATTATCTTACAAAATCGTTTATGACATAAGTCCCAATTTTAATATAAACAAGAAAACCTGTCGGTTTGAACACACAATCCAATCTTTTCTCGGCTAGGAGGACCTCCTGGAATGGGTCGAGCACCACGATGTAAATTGCTAGCACTCCGGGTTTCTATGGCTAATAGATCAACCGAAATATGGTCATGAAAATCTGTCGATGCAAGAAAAAGAACTTGTACAGGAATATGAAATATACTTTATAAGATAAACAATTATTAATACACTATATATAATAAATACAACATTTTTTCTCATTATAACTGTATGTGATATTAAAAATAAATGAGCAGCAAAACTTCTGTTCATTCCATGCATTCTTGCATTGGGCATTATGGCCTAAATTTTAGAAATTTGTGTGGTGAAAAGGTATATAATTTTTAAAATAATCAAATGGCTTATAAAACGACAGAAGTTAACTTCTAAATTTATAATTGTAAAGGTCACACCCGTTCAACATCACTGTATAAGAACTGCCAAGCATTATTTTAATGGATTTATAGATAATAAGAAAATATAAACAACAGATCACCAGATTAATAAAATCCAGTTAAAAAAGTTAAAAATAAATCTACAGTCATATTGGCGAAACTTGCATTACAAAACAAGAGAATAGTTAAAATCAATTTCAGTGTTATAATAAAAACATAATCTATAAATAAGGAATTTACGCTACATGATCCTGCTTTTACCAAAAAAAATTTCCTGGTCGGATTGTCACGTGGTACAAATTTCGGTTGAGAGAAAACACGGACGTTTCACGGTTAAACTCTCACAAAAGAAGCTTTGATTAAACAAGATCTACAAGTATCTGAATTAAAGTAAAGCTAAACTAGCAAGAACTTACCTAAAACTACACAATTTGACAGGTTTGAAGTTAGAAAACAAAGAATCTGTGAAAAATTCAGCCCCTATTTTTGAAGAGGTGACCGGGTGAACGGCGTGTTTTCCCTCAAATCATATTAGCTACCCTGAAAAATACAAACTTGTAATTGGTTTAAAAAGTATCACGTGACATTTTCTGACCCGGAGAATGGCCGAGAAAGCGCAAAAAAGCAGATGTAAACCAAAACTTGTTTATAGCTATATACAATGTAAAAATATAGCTATATATACATATGTAACAAACTAGATGTTTTAAACAATTTTCTAAAGTTATGTTTTAATTGTAACCTGATGATTGTACAAGATACATGAAACTTAAAGTTGTTTACAAAGTTGTAATATTCTTACTTGTTCAACAAATATTATGCTATATATACATATGTATGTTTCCAATACTTCAAAATTTAGCTAAATAAATCAGCAGGATTCTCTGGTGTTATTTCAACTTCACATCGTATTTCCAAATATATCAAGAGACAATCAATACACGTCGCAACATTTTTCTTCTTGTATATAAACAAACGACCCGCTGAAGAATTACGTAATGTTTTTATGTTAAAACCCAGTGAAATTCACATCCCGCATTGATATCAAAGGGATGCCGGAACAAAAGCAATTTGAATATAATTTTAATGCGCACTGAGTTCAATCTGCGTCTCCATTTCTACTTCTATGATTGAAACAAGGTTTTGTAAACATTCTGGGTACAGGGAATGTAATACACTTTATTCAACATATAACAGATTTATTTGTGGAAACCAAAAAACACAAACTTGACTAGAAGCTCTAAAGCAGCTAGCTAGCTAATAAACTGTTAGGAAAAATTATTGGAGTCTGCGAAAATAATTTCATGTTTGCCATGCAACGACAGCGACAGGAATGTCGAAGGAGGAGCTGGGACTCTATTGTAATGTTGCCCACACACACCTATTTGATATGCAGTAAGCTAACTAAGCAGGTGCTGCTAATTAGGCAATTCTCTAATTTAAGAGTAGACAAAGCAATATTTATGTTAACATTTTTTTAAGATCTCAGTTCATCCCCTTTTGATTGGCAAGCACTAAATCTATGATTTTACCTTCCTAAATATAAGGCTAGGCTCTGTAGTAGCTATGTACACAATTTAGAAAAGGCATGAGATTTGTTCTTTTTCACTTATTTAAGTGATTTTCTGTAGTAGGTGATTCAAATTAGGATTCCATGATTTTGGATTTGTTAGCTTAATTAGGCATTCGTCATCCAAATTAGGCTAGATCATTCTGCTAATACACTCAATCATAGTGCCATGTTTTTCCTGCGCGCGCATCATATAACATTACGTAATGTTATCCCAAAAAGGTGCGTGCGCAGAAATGGAGGTAACGAAAACATTAGTGCAGAAAAAAACAAGGCTAGTCAAGCGAAAAAAAAAAAAAAGATCGACTAACTGTTGTGTTATAGGTGCATGAACAGCCAATACCCCTTGGAAAAATGAAAAGAGACTGAATGTTCAATTCACAAGGGTTTATGTCATCATTCGTGCTCGTGCAAAGCACCGTTCGTTAGGACCACATGTTATGGTTCAAATTATATATATAGTTAAAAGATCGCTTTCTCAAAGCATAGATTAGATGTCTACTTTGCGTAATCCGTTTCTCAAAATTACTTTGCTAAACAGGCATAAAAGTGACAACAAAGATTGCGCATAGATGAAGAAGTCAAGCTTTGAATGCATGTTTTATTTGTGTGAATGTTAAAATAAAATTGTGCAAGTATAGCATGGTTAAAACATATTGTTAATAAATGTTGAAACCTGAATTTCCCCCACGTTTTTATTGTGGATTTTGTTTGTTTTGAACGATTTTCTCCGTGTCCGCTTGGTTTGTTTACATTTTTACCTCCATTTATGCGCGTGCATCGGGTATTACGTAATCACTCAGATGCGCACGCAAGTAAGTATCGGGACTGTGATTCCATGTATTAGGAGTAGTACGTCTAATTAGGGTCTGTCGACAAACAGTTTTCGTCTCCGTTAATGGCAAATTGGCCGCTAGACTCGGAAATTCGTCTCCATTTTTATATTTTTAATGGATGATGCATTACCCCCTCCCCCCCTAACGGCCAATTTGCCGTTAACGGAGACAAAAACTGTTTGTCGACGGCCCCTTCTTAGCAGTGTTCGCTTTAAATTAGTTTGCCCCTCGATATCAGTGGGTTCAACCAACCAGACGCTCTGCATGTGTTCTGTGTTTGTGTACTGATTGTTTTTATTTTGCATTAGCTTTTACATAATAGCCAGCTATAGCTGGTTAATTCAGAAACTCACCAACATCTAGCTAGCTGGCCTATAGCTAGCTACAATCACCCACATAAATATTGAGACTTTTCGATTTTTGACAAAAAAAAATTCACAAACTCGCACCACAAGTCTTCTCAAACTCGACGTACTGCCTCCAGGCTCACGGAACTTCAGCTTTAGCTTCGACTTAAGGAAATTCTGAATTCAACTAGTGAAACCGAAAATTCACTAGAACGAAGCCTTACAGTGCTGCTATAGGTTAATTAGAGCTTTTTACATGTTTAAACCGTCTCAGTTGGAAAAATGGACATTTGCGTCAACGGCCATTTCTGGCTTTTTAATAGAATTTCTAGTTTGTCTCAAAGATTATGTGGATGGTTGTAGCTACAGCAGAGCTAAGAAGGCTAGTGGATATAGTTCACAAACACTAGCTAGCTAGCTACTAATCAAAAAATACAAAAACATTTCACTCGTTTAACAAAATATATGTCAACAATATTTATTTGCTAACTAGCTCTGCGGAAAAATATAAGTAGAGTATATTCTCACCTGTCTTGTCTTTTCAACTTTCTTCAAGTTTTTTTGTCGATTTCGAATAAAACCTGGCCTCGCAGGAAACGATGCATAGCCAGTCAATGCAAATAAAAAGTTTCGGGGCAGTTAGTTCAGGGAAATAAAAACTAAGCTTAAACTTCACGTATTAACGCATCAGGGCTGGCTCCGCGTAAAAGATTCACCAATGCAAACACACATTCCTGCGGATTGTGTGAAATAGTAAAAAGCAACCTCGTCTCCAGGGCATCTTGTATCTTTTCTGACCCCGGGACGGCGATACGAACATGGCCCTGGAGGAGGCCTCGTCACGTGACCCTCCTATACACAGTATTTCTGTGTGTAATATTTAATGAGATTTGTCTCAATTAACCAAAGTTTTATATATAACCTTGCAGAGCTAAGCGAGCTCGGCGTTTTTCGTCACAGATAGGTGCGGCGAGTTTGTTTTGATTCCTCTCATACGCCGCAACACACAAACTGCTCGCATAGCATATTGCCCTTGATTGTTTTCTAAATGTATAAATATACAATCATGTTATTTAGGCTGCTGTTTACTTGAAGAAATTCACGCAATTTAGTTATGTGTATTTTACTGAATTGGTTGGCTAGCAAGCACTGGGTTGCAAAACTTGTAGCTAGGGGAAACTTGGAAATTGGTAAATGATTTGCCCACCTGACCATAGCACTTCGTTGGTTCTCTAAGGTGCAAATATGGCTACATAATTTTCAAATGTTCGTGTCATTCTAGGTGCTTGACTGAAAGTAGCTAGGCCGAAATTTAACTTCATATTAACATTTACATTTTTTATTCATTTTGGCTGAACTTTAGAATTCTCATTTACTGTAAGGTCATATCCGTGTCTGCATTACTGCTTTTATATGATACCAAGATTTTTGCTGTACGAATCCCGAAGTTGTTTTTTTATTATTTTTTTGCACAAAATATATTTAAACAATAGTTAACTGAAACTGAATTCGAATATGGTGGACTCACTGCTTGCAGTTATATTGGGTGAAAAAGGCTTCAAGTCTTTTTTGCTTTTACATTTTGTGGCCTTAGCATTTCAAAAGCCACCCATTACTGATAAATTCTGCTTTTTCTTTTCCTAATGACATGTTTTTAAAACTCCTTACAGCTTTTTTATTTTTAACTCAACAAGCTCACATTTTATTGCACACACAGATAAAAAACAAGGTTTTTTTTGTTTAAAACATAAATCATCCAAAAAATTCGATTCAATGTATCACTGCCTTAATAGTTTAGAAAGAATTGGTACGACTTTACCAACAGCAAAGTATTGCTACCGTAAAGAAAAAAATGTTTGGGGAATAATTTTTAAGGAAATTTTTTGAGGATTTTGGACCAAAATTAGTTCCATAAAGTCGCACTTTTTAGAGCTTATCAAAATTCTGCTGCTGTTCAAAAAACGATTTTTAATTGATATATACATCTATTTATTGTTATCATTCTGCTTGGAAAATATTTAAAATGCCAAACTAGCTAACCGTGAAGATTAATTCAGTATTCTCATAAATAAGAGCATCCAATCACAAAAAGATATCAGCAAAAAGATATTCTTTGCAACTAAATTTTTTGTTACTGGCATAATTTTAGGTTGAATCTTATCTGACCTATTTCTGAGGTTAGAATAGCTTTTAAAATTTTCTGAACCTGTATCTTAGTCAAAATTGATATGCTGTCAAAAAACGGCTTATCAGCGTCTCTGAAAAGGGCTAAATTCTGAAACTCAGAAAGTATGATGATAATAGAACTATTTTTTGGCTCAATTTCATGAAACCAATCTAAAACCATATCATACCAAATCTCAAGTCAATATTTTAATTTTTACTGAAGTTATGGGACGCTATATATACTATACTAGTCGTTAGCCCATGGAAAAATCCACGGGTTCGCCCGTCGCAGCTAAGCTACCATTTTGCGTGACAGACAGACAGACGGACAGACGTATACGGGCATTATAATATAGATACTCGGTTTAGACTTTTGTTATTTTTTTTATGTTCACTGCTTTGTAATTAGTATTAAAACTCTTGAGATAATATATCACAGTGCTGAGCTGTTCAATATCTACCACTATCTTCAGTACATCCTGGATTTACCCATATGCCAGATTGAGCACTCAATCAAAGTGTGACTTAAAATTTGATTGAGTTCGATTTTCTAAGATTTCTTCGTAGCGTGTTAAAAAAGGCCTAGCAAGAATGAGTTCAAGAAAATCTTCCTACCTTTTCTCTTCCTCAAAATGGCTGTGTAATTTTTTTATGCCTTGTGTAAAATTATCTTTTATCGGATTGGTCTAAAAGTACTCCATAACAAGTTTCAAGTCAATAACTTTATTTTTTTACCGAAGTTATTTCACTTTGAATTTTCTGGAATTAGGCCGGGTAAATGTGCAGTCAATGATAAAATGGCTCCGACGGTTAACTTACTGGCTTTTTATATTTTTTATGGTAACCAAAGCATATAAAGTAATAAAACATGCCCACTAATAACAACCTGATATAATTTAAAACGTAATGATACATATATTTTGTAAAAAAAATATCTTCGATATTTTGTGCAAAATTATTTTGTCTATAAAGGACATGGGCGGCACTAGATCTCTCAGCTAGTAATTTTATGTAACGTCATTCTTTGCATACAACCTCGAACCCAGGGCCTGTAGCGTTTTTTGAGATATGAGGATGAAACGCGTACGAGGCCCTGGTACAACAGACTTAAAATTTGCCCAAAATTAAGCATGCAGAGAAAAGTAATGTATGCGTGACGTTTCAATCAAAGATGGTGTTTTAGTGGCGTGAATTTGTAAAGTGTTTTGCTGAGTTTTTGTAGCTGGAGGTATACCTAGCTATACACCGTACAATTCCAGAATAGATACAACCCTTAGTGAATTTCTAATCATTTTGTGGTGTATCATACATGTAGTAAAAACTACAGCACTCTATAAATATTATAGAATAATTTACACCAGCTGCAAAAATAACAGATGAAAGGATGGACACCACTTAGGCCACCATCAAAAATATGTTATGTTCGCGTCCTGAAGACCCCGCAAAAATGAGTCGGTCGGTCGGTCGGGCGTATTTTTTCCCGGGATTTTCAGATGGGGGCAAAATTCGTTCCCAGGGCCAAAAAACAGTATAGCGCCACTCGACAGACCCTTTTTTCGCCGCCCTGTCTGTAAACTTGCCATGAGTACCCTAAAGATATTAATTTTTACGGGAATTAATTTTCGCGAGTTTTTGTCAATTTTGGGAAAATTAGTTCTCACAAATTTTTTTTTTCAAATATATATCGTTTGGATCAAAAAGTTTTTTCCGGGTTTTTTCCGACTTACCGACTCGGGTTTTTATTGCCAAAAGTGAGTCGGTCGGAGGACGCGAACATAACATATTTTTGATGGCGGCCTTAAGCAATGTTGGAGAAAATTCAGAGATCTTTAGAGGGCCGAAATTTTCCTGACCATAACAAGTCAAATGTTTAGAGTCAATAGTATGAGGACAAGGACGTCATTGGACTTTTATCAAAAGCATATGGAAAATCTTTAATTTTTCAACTGTTAGCTAGCTACCAAATGCAATTATTAAAGATCCAGTGAATTTTCCTGAAGATGTAGCTATAGGAATGACTTGATACATTTTACGTGGTTTAATCTTTGAGAAGAATGCTGTACAGATGTTGTTCGAGGATCTCTGTCTTAACAATAAAATAGAAGATGTGTTGTCATCATTTGTATTGGATGGTCATTATTGGGGCAATTTCGAGTTAATGAAATTAGAAATTTATCAAAAAATGTCAAAGCTTGTGTTATTGACGAGGCTTACTGCTTCAACACCTGTTTTTGTACTTTATATATATATATAGTTATATGACCAATTACTTATACTTACTTATACTTAAGAATATCTATAACAACCGGATAACAGGAAAAACAGTGACTAGAATGAAACATATTATATTTGGAATAAGAACCTTAACAGAAATCTCTCAATCCAAACAGAAAAAATGTATACCGCAGAAAAAAGAGAAAAGCTGGCAAGGAAGAAATATTGCAGATTAAGGTTATAAAAAATAACTTATTAAACAAACAAGTATATACATTAAAAACATAACAACATCTAGCAATTGTTCAATTGTGAACTTCACACACCACAAACAAAGACCATGTAAAACCAAATTCTTTTTGAAGTTGCAAAAGAAGATCTGACGTTTGGGTTATTATAGCAACCTCTGCTCTTGGCATAGGAGTTTATGCACCATTATCAAACAAATCTACCATATAAGTCCACCAAGTACCATTGAAGACCATTGAATGTATATATATGCAGCAATTCGGACAGTCTGGTCGATGAGGGCAAGAAGCATTGGCAAGATTATATTATACTGGACATAATATCAGCACTAGGTGTTTAAAACAAAATGGCATCTAATGAGTTTTTGGTGATGATATAACGCTCTTTACAATGTAATTTTTCTGAAAGCTTGTTTGAGCAATCTGGCGGAAAATCTTTAAATGTCTTTCACATTTACGACAGTATTAGTTTGCATAATTGCGATATTTGAGGTTCCAATACTTCCGAAAATTTCACTAAACCGTTTTAAGTTTGTTTCAGCATGAAGCCTATGTACTTCAACACACCCACCATAAACTTTATGTGTTGTGATATTTCTTTCTCATTGCCTAAAAACAATATGTTATATAGTTGTGATTTCTTGTATATATATATTTATTTTTATTTATTTATACAGCTAGCTATACTTTATTCCCTAATTTATTTCCATTTATTTTTCAATACTTTAGCTAGTATTTTGTCCCAAAGGTTTGTTAAAAGATATCTCTTGACACATGTGGCATTTTAAGAAAAATTGGTTGTCATTGTTGTATTTGTGCATCTTTAAGCCAACAGCATCTAGCCAGTTAGTCAGCTTACACACTACAGAGTTTCATCTGTACGAAGTTTTTCTTTACTTTTTAGCATATGAAAACAAAAATAAAATTTTCAGTTTTTTTAAAATTAAGTATTGTGTCCCAACAAAAGGTCGCAGGACAGGATGTTCGTCGCACTATTCCATTTGAGTTGTCGCCTTTTTCACCATCAGTAAGGAAACAAAAGTAATGTTTAAAAATTTTGAACAGCTTTGATAAATTTGTAAACGATGCAAGGAAGTCAAAAATAACGTGAATATAAATATTTTCTTCATAAACAAGTAACCAAAATCTTCGTAATGCTTATCGCCATATTTGTTGTTGATAAAAAAATGCAGTGCTTGCAAAAAAACTTCTGCATTAATTATCTTTTTAACATAATTTAAAAAAGCCGTACACGCAATCTCATTGGTTGAGTAAGTCTGTTGTACAGGGCCTCGTACGCGTTTCATCCTCATATCAAAAAACGCTACAGGCCCTGGGTTCGAGGTTGTCTTTGCATAAAGCTGCAAATTAAACCTGGCCACTTGGAAACAAGTTGAGTTTCTTTCTTTTGTTCTTATCTTGATAGTTTGATGCTAGGTATAGCGTGCTAGCTAGCTACTTTTCTAGTTTTATTAAACTTTCCCAGCTATTTAAATATTTCCATGTAAGCAATATTACTTTAAGATGTCTTATTTTATACTCTCATTGCTTAGTAATGCTTTTTATTAAATTTTTCACTTTATTAAAAAAACATGATACTGATACAGCTCCTCCGCCATTTTAATACAAACAGCTTCCTCCTGTTCGTCACAGACTCGCCGCCTCGCCAAAATGTTTTGTATGACGCAATAATTATGTGACATATCCGCGCCAATCAGGTTTCATATCGGACCAGCCTCCTCCAGGGCCATGTTCGTATCGCCGTCCAGGGCTCAGAAAAGATACAAGATGCCCTGGGGACGAGGTTGAGTAAAACGTTGACAATCTTTTGCCATATTTTGTGCTAATTTTGGCAACTTGTAATTTTTTTGTACAATTTAGTGGTATTCGTAACTTTCTGCACTCCATGCCTCGAACAAAACCCATTCAGCATTATTTAACCCAGACTTTTTAGTACTTTTTTACAACTGGTGTGCAATATTCAGCCAGCGATAGATGCATTTCAATGCACCATTTTTAAAAAGACTTGAACTTCGCCGCCATTACATGGTCCTTCATTTTCATGACCTAGCTAATGACAACCTTCTCCCCAGGGCTGCTGTAATTTTCTGACAGTCCTAGGAAAAACCCTGGGGACGAGGTTGAAGGACGTCAACAAACAACCGCCATCTTTGGGCCAAAGCCGAAGCCACGAAGAAAAGTATTACTATTATTCCTGCATTCTCTTTCATCTTTAGATATAGCTAGCTAACAATAATATTATAGGTTTCGGCTAAACTATAGAATACCCCCCATTAATTCTTAATAAAATATTAATAGATTAATAGATGCTAGATGTGGTGTCCTGTTCTGTTCTGTACGATTTATATAATGCTATTAAATATTAAAGTATATTTATACACCAACAATAAATTTTGCTAGTGGTTGGCGACAAAAAACTTTTGTCATGCTTTGCAAACTTATTCTGCAAAGTGGGTGGGTGGTCTAAGTAGCTTTTGTGAAGAATATTTTTCTGTGACCCAAATCTATTTTTTAAGGGGACCTCCCACCTCAAAAAACTTTGCTTATATCGAAAACTTATCTGGGTATGGATAACGAATTCAATGATTATTAATTCCTTTCTAATCTGCTCTAAAATAAGCCAAAACATTTTACTAAAATTTACCTCTTTTGGTCACATGGTTACGCTGCTTTGAAAATGCTGCATTCAGAATGGCGAATTTGCTTACGTAATGCAAGTTATGATTTTTCAGACGGAAAAATATGCCGAGCAAGCGGCAGAGAGGTGGACCCCCTGAGTATATTATAAAATGTTCTTTAGCTTTTACAAACCATGCTAGAAGAACTAATAATAATAAGGCATTTATTATACACATGTCTTGAAATGTATTAGGCTTTCAGTTTGAACCTTCTCGAAAAAAATCGAGAGAAGAAAATGAGGATAGTGATTCAAACGAATCAAGCATTTTTATGACAGCGGCGATGATTATGTTGATGAAGAATCCCAGCATAATCGGATCGAACAGCCGATTGATCAGTGGTGTTCTTGCGAGAAGTGTGAGAGGATGCCGCTGGAGTGTGAGTGTAAATGTTGCAGGGAGTTAGAAATTTCTCAGATGACAGAGTTGGAAGGTAATTATAATATCATTAGCACTTTCGTTCCCATGGATTTTTGCCTTTTTGATATAAGAGAAGCGGCGTATATCAAAAGAGGCAAAAATCCCAGGGAACAACGAGGATGATATTATTACGCAATTTATCGTGATGTAAAAAAGACTACAAGTTATCATTTTATTCTAGATAAAAAATGTATTACTGAACATAAAAACTTCAAATACATCGACGCACTTTGGACAGCTATGATTAGCATGCACGACAGAGAGAGTACTCTTCTAACAAACAAAGGACATGTATCCAATTTGTAAATAATATTCAGATTTCATAACATGGATATTATTATTCCTAAACACTTGTTTCTTTTATTGTAGAACATATCGGTATGCTGCTTATCGCCAGTTCACCTGGTGGGTACATGTTCGCACAGGGAGAAAATACGGCGTGTTATCCCATCTTGCGTTGTTTCAAGAATTAGACGAGAGTTCCCATCTCCTGATGATAGTTACGTTGACTTTAAGGAGGCTATTCAAGGAGGCGAAGTGGAGTTGTCGTGGACTTTTGATCGTGTACGATAAACATAAATATAAGGGAAAACGTGAAAAGTGAGTAAATTTGAGGGCTGGTGACTGAAATGGCTCGACTATTAATTTTTCCCGACTAAGCTAAACCCTGGTTTTTCCCCGACAAGGTACGTAATGTAAATAATAATGTAAGTAATTTTATCAAAAATGTGTAACGTAAATGTAGAGTTCCATCTTACATCCGTCAATATTTAGTGTGAAGTTCAATGATTTCTTCACGGTCTGGTCGTTCAATGGGAGCAATACATATCGATCGTTTTCGACTTGCCCTATCCTCCTCATTGTTACTTTGCGAGCGATAGTAAATATCAGAGGCGATATCTCGCAAGTAATGATATGACTTCTCCGTTTTGACTTTCTTTGCAACGAATCGTTTTGACGGTTTTGAATAAGAAATTTTAAACCGCGGGATCGGTATTCCTTCCTTGATGTTTTTGTTGACCTGAAAGTTAAGGCAATTTAGTAAAACAGGTAGCGCTCTAAGATTAAAATAAGATAAAATAAGAACTACGGTCTATCAATGTTGTGGTTATGATCTAAAGCAGCTAACAAAAGCTTAGACGCAAACGAATGACTCAGCAGGAACCCCGAGTTTATATTGGACAATGTGACTAATCGCTTCGGAGGCTATTTTAATTAATCTGTGATTGTTTACCAAGCCCGGCCACATCTTACTCTGGTAAAAACTTCATGGTTTAATAATGTTTGTTAGGGTGAGTAAAACCACTCGCTGGAATATTCGGGATGAAAAGGGCTTTCCCCGATATTGACCAAGTGAGCAAAGAACAATAGAATAAGCCAATCAAAAAGCGCGAAAAATCGTTTGAGACCCAGCGTAATTTTTCCTACCTTAACTACTCCGATTTCCCGATGGTAAGAAAAATTATGCTGGGTCTCCTGACTACGATTAGGTTTGACATCATAAAAAATTTTTTGAAAGTGAAAAATTTGCTAGACACATTTTGGTGTTTTAAGAATAATGTTAATTTTAATTAATTTTAGAGCAAAATATAGATAACTAAGCATCATTTCAAGAAAGATTTTTATTGTGATTAACTTTTGTTAGCTAATTATTATTCCATTTCCACATTTTTAGCATTCTTCCCCCTACGAACTAGGTTTGTTTCACCCAGCAAAATTTTGAAAATAGCAGATGTATATAACACAAATGTTATTTGTCAATTAAGCTAAATGTCAATCATCACTACGGCAACAAAGCTGAACTGATTTGCCGAATAGTCTCCTAAAGTTTACACCCAAACCATATTTGTTAATTTGTTTGGTTTTGGGGGAGAGGGGGTACTTCGGCAGACAGATTTTTTAAATTTTGGTCAAGAATTTCAGTCAAATATATAAAAGAAAGAGGGACAAAAACAACAAACACCCAAAAACATACAGAAAAACCCAAAAAACAAAACAAAAACAGAATGAGAACGAACAGTTTTACGGACTTTTATTTAACTTCTGGAATAAACATGTTCTAGTTTAGTAGCATAATGTTTGTCCTGTTTTGCTTATGCCATAAAAACAAAAATGAGAAACAATCATTCTAAAAAATTTTACGTGACAAACTTTCGGTCAATCCTAAACTTTTCAGGATTAATGTATAACGCCTGGAACTACATTTTTCTTGATCATAACATTTTTCAACCTCGTCCCCAGGGCTTGTTAGGCTTTTTATATTTGGACGGCCTGAACAAGGCCCTGGCCCTGGCTGGTCACGTGACAAATTTGATTGGCCGTAAGAACTCGCATAATTAAAATGCGTCCCGCGAGTGATATTAGAGGCAAAATTATGTGGCGAGAAAAAATCAAAATTCGAGAACTTTTCCTGGTGATGGACCGCGGATTAGCAATTCAAAAAGTAGCTCTTTAAAAATGGTGGCTGTTATTTTGTGGGTGTTGCGTTTGGTTTGGTTTTTGATGTTGTTCTACTAGCTAAATGTAGCTAGATTCAAAATTTTGGAAAAACATTATTTTTGATATGGAACTGCAACAGTTCTGAAAGTATTTTACCAGAAAGAAGATTAACAATAACTGGTTGAAAACAGGTTTCAGCATCTTGTGTTGCTAAAAACTCACACTTTTAAATGAACTGAAGAAGGAACGAACTTCACAAGCGATCAAAACTGTCATGCATATATAGCTAGCTATATGTAACATAATGTTTAGCTATGGAAAAGTAAGTGCATATCATCTTGTGTGCTAGGGTAGACTTAAAAATTCTTATTAATATTTAATATTTTGCTTTATGATTTCTTGTTCCTGCATTGAATATGGGTAGGCCTCGTATCCTACACAGGAACCTTAGGCTATGTACCATTTTGTGTTCTGTTAAAGTATTACTTTGTAATTTGTGTTCTCACTGTACTTTCAACATTCATCATTATTGTATGATATTCTTGTGTATGGACAATATATACAAATCCTTGTCAGTAAAACCCTTACAGTAGTTTTGTTTGTTCTGTTGTAATATGTCTAATTCTTAAATTTTCAGAAAATGGAGAATGCAAACATAGCATGGCCGCATCTATAACACCAAAGAAGTTTTATCCAAGAAAAAATGTTTCGCAACAGGGAGTGTGTAGATTATGTGGAAAATTCACTCAGCAGAGACACCTAATCAAAATTTTTTCTAAAATTGGATTGGCAAAAAATCTTGCTTCAAAAGTGCATGAAGTGTGTGGCATAGGTATCAACGAGCATGACTGTATAACGAAAGTCGTTTGCCGAACATGCGAATCTTTTATTACCAAGGTTGACGAGTACAGGAAATCTTGTCACAACGTCCAAGGTGAACTTAATCGAAACATGTCTGTCAAGAGAATGCTGCTACCAGAAGATTGTAACACAATCACAAGCAAAAATGAACCTTCTCGTAAGAAATTATTTGATTTAACAAACGTACAAAGTACAGATAACATTGATAAAGAGAATATTGAATCAAGTGACAGTATTTTGAAAAAATTGAACAATGTTTTTGGCACAAAAGAAGTACCCTTTATTGGGAAATTAATGTGGGAGACACCTGGTTTTAAAGATGTTTTTGTCAAATTATTACTCTCTGATCTGAATATGGCATGTAAAAGTCTATGCAGGAGAGATGAAAATGGTTCAACTTTACTTAACAATACCTATGATGGACTTTCAAATTTGCAGATCAAAAATATCAAAACTGAGATGTTGAAAATCCCCTATTTTGTCGATATTCTGGAAACAATTGCTGGTGATATTGAAAACAGGCAGAATGAAATAAAATATGCTTTCATTTACTCAATTCTGATGCAGTCACGTTGGCACGAACTTAGTTTATTTCAAAGGATTAACACCACTCTTTTAATAGTATCAGTAATAATATCAGTCTTGGACGTGCATATATTGTTGTTGCACTAATGAAGTTTTTTGGAATGGAAAGTTTGGAGGATAAACCATCTGTTTACCCTTTCCCTACTAACTTTGTTCATAAATCTGATGCTGAGAAAGACGCGTATATGAATAACATATTGACAAAGTTTTTAGATGAATACTTGCTGCAGAAATCCCCACCAAGAGATGGTGATGATTTTGTTGAAAATTATGGTTTTTGCGTAATATTTCTTACGATTCTGGTTCTGCAACTCAAGGATGCAGCAAAAGAAGGTGATGGAAACCGTACTCTTATCAACCAAAAGATGCTTTTAAATGTGTTTAAATCTTTAGGTTCTTACAGCAAATATGCTCTGGAAATGTTTGTCAGCATTGCTCAAGTTGAGTGTTTACTGACACCACGATTATCTGAGGAGTTTAAGTGGGGGAATTTTGTCAACTGGCGTGGCGGTAAGGGGAAAAATATTGAAGACGACCTTGCTCAGGAGATTGTGAATAAAGTTTCCAAAAATATAGTTCAGAGAATGGGTCCTAACAAGACAATATCATCTATAACTAAAATTACTAAAGCTGCTAACGGAATTAAAGAAATCCTGGAAAATTATGACAAAAATGCTAGTATACACAGATCCTCTACACAACATAGCACCAGTGATGCTTTTGAAGATGAGAATGAAATGATATTAGATCTTCTCGAACTAAAACCTTTTCACCATTCATCAGGTCGTTTCCATAACAGTTTTCCAGCTATAAAAAGGTCACCTTTGCGCTATATGAACGTGACAGATTTTCACAATTGGTTGAAAAAACACAGAGATGAACTAGTTTGAAATTAGTTGCATTTATTTTTTTTAAATATTTTTTACAATTTTATGTTATGATATATATTATATACCTTAAAAGTGAGAAAAAATATTAATTCGAGTTAACGTACAAAAAAGATATGCATCTGAAATTTCACAAGTGGAAGCTTTTTTTGTTTGAGTTCTTTTCTAAGTTTGATGGACCAGAGTTCTTTTCTAAGTTTGATGGACCAGAGACATAAAAATTGTCAAATTTGCTCCTTAATAAAATATACAGAAAAGTCAGTGTTTATATTGCATAAAAAATAGTTTTTTCATATCCTTGTTTTAAAAAATAACCTCACAAATTTTTAACACCTAGGAGCATAACATTCAACAAGGTCATATATTTTTTTTGAATACGTTTCATCGCAAATACCAAATTTATCAAACATATCGTCCAAGGTATTTATATATTGTAACTGTTGTAAGATGTCTTCAATACATTTTGAATTATATTCTTGTTGTGGTAAGACATGGAATAACGCTAATTCAGATTGGATTTTTACTTCAAATAGTTCTTTTCGTAACTTTTCGAAATTAACACCATCCAGTGGTCTGAAAGTTTTTTTTTCAATGTGGTTTAATTCTTTGTCTTCACAATGATTCTCATCTCCATTACAATTAGAACAACATGAAACTTGTGCTTGACAAGAAATCCAAAATATGTGAGAATAGTTTTCCTCAAACAATTTGTTGTTGTGCAATATTCTTTCATTGCAGTTGACATAATTTTATTATTTTCACTTATATCAGAGTTATTGTAATATATTATTGCAGAAGAGGAATTTCCATTTCTACCAGCTCTACCAAACTCTTGTAAATACGATTCTAATGTAGCTGGTGGTGTGATATGTATGACTTTTGTAACATGTGGTATATTTACACCCATACCAAGTGCAGCTGTGGCAAAAATTACTCGAATGTTTGAATTTTCTTTCCTAATTTCTTCAATTATGTCATATTTCATTAGTTTCGTAGTGGGTGCATGAAATTGTGCAAATAATCTGTTGGCCGGAACACAATTTTCACCAACAAACGGATCTTTAATTTTCGAATTGAACAACTTAAATGCATATCCACAGTACTTTAACTTCATATATATAATAGTCATTGGAAATTTTTCTCTAAGTCTGTTGAGTCCTTTGGTCATTGGCAAAAGAATTTCATCATAACTGGCTTTGCTATAGTTATTTGGCATTCTTTTTCGTACAGTTAGTTTTATATTTGGACGATTTGGACTGCTCCGGACAATTTTGCACGAGGAAATAGATAAACTGTCAGTAATTTTTTCAACCATTGCTAGTGGTGCTGTTGCTGTTAGGGCTAACGTAACTGCTGTTGGGAACAATGCTTTAAGTGTAGCTAAATCGCCAAAGCTTTTACGGAAATCTTCGCCCCTATAAAGAGAAAAATGTGTTTGTTAACTTATATATTATATATATATTTATATATATATTTATCACGTCATTATTTTTAACTTGTTTTTTTATAGATTTTTTATAGCTTTATTTTTTACCTAGTTTTTTACTTTTTAGATATATTATATCTATTGTATATCTTGAAGGAATAAATTTTTAGAGGAAAAAAAAATTGGTGGAATATAATTGTGTGAATAAAAATTAAAATGGAATTTGGCAGATAATTTTTTTGTCAAATCCGCCAAATTTTCTTTCTGTCAAAATTTCTTCCATTTAAGGTATAACACATACATTTTTTAAAATAAATTTTATTTATATGTAACAACATATTTGTATCCACAGTTATATATTCTGTTTATGAAAAGTGAAAAATATTTATAGCTTGTGTATATTTATGAGCTGCGTTTTTTTATTATGATGTGTAAGAACTTACCATAACTCAACACAGTGTGCTTCATCGATTACACAGGCAGCTACATTTTGGCGGAATATAGGACTTTTTAGCAATCTCATGCCTTCTGCACTCAAAATCGACTCTGGATGAGAAAACAATATCTTGATCTTCCCCAATTTCACATTTTCTGTTATTTGGATTTTGTGAGTGATATCTTTGCTAAATAAGCTGATAATTTCACTAGTTTCCTCTCTTTCTGTATTTAAAACGCCAGCTGGAACACATTGAGCTTCCATTGTTTTTATTTGGTCTTCAATAATTGACGTCAATGGAGTCACGACGATTACAATGTTTTGAGAACATTTTCTTGGTAGAAAATCAGGCAACAGTTGGTATATCAAAGACTTCCCATATCCAGTTGGAAGAACAGCCAGTACGTCGTGGCCATTAAGCAAGCTTTCCCAACAGGCAACTTGCTTAGGTTTTAAGAAAAAGCCAGCCACATTATTACATTCAAGTGAAGTTTGAATACGACTAAATAAATTCACCACTTTGTCCATTTTCTGCATTTGGCGTACTAAAATTGTAACTCGCCGAGATTAGAACATTTAATAAGTATTTTTGATGATGGTCTCGACTGCCTGTGTATATTTTTACCGTGTGCGTTGGAAGAGCGAGCAAAATAATTATTTTCAAAATACCCAGCATACGTGGGTATTTTGTCGGCACGTGACCAGCCAGGGCCAGGGCCTTGTTCAGGCCGTCCAAATATAAAAAGCCTAACAAGCCCTGGGGACGAGGTTGAACATTTTTACATTTAATGTATAACGCCTGGAACTACATTTTTCTTGATCATAACATTTTTACATTTAATGTATAACGCCTGGAACTACATTTTTCTTGATCATAACATTTTTACATTTAGAAAGTTTTTTATGAACTAGGAAAGTATTTTTGTGAATGGAAGTTAACAGAAAAATATGGGAAATTCTGCATTTATTGCTGTTTTATGATTTTATAGTCAAAAGTGTTTTTTTCAAGATTGTTATTATAACAAAATCAAATATATATACATTAACCCCCAAAAGTTTTGGCACATCAAACTTTTGGTTGTTGACCGAAAATTTATTCGCTGAAATTCAGAATCGACCGATAGTTTGTCACGTTGAAATTTTTGGAATAATTTTGTTATTATTTTAGGGTATATATATATATATATATATATTTTATCTATGAAAATTAATAAAAATAATAAAAAAGATAATTATTCTAAACCGGACTGTGTTTATTTCTGAAGTTATAAATAAAATTTAATACAACTTTTCATTCTAGTTCTTTCTTTTAGTTTAGCCAAATAACATCATCACATTCATCATCGATGTTTGTGTACAAGCTTGTTTGCTTCTGTTTTATTTGTTTATTTTTTCGTTGTTTTGTATACTTTCTTCGCATATTTTTGTTGCTTTTCTGCTTTTTGCGGAGAGTAGCGGAGGGCGCGTCAGCGCCCGGAGCGTAGCGGAGCCCATTTCCTCATTAAATAAGCCAAATATAAGGGACGGAGGAGAGTGTATAGGATTTCCGCACGTATACATCAAAATTTAAATTTTCGTAGGACGTTTTTCGACTGGGTTGCCCCGTAATTTTTCTGGTTATTTTTTCGTAAATTTCAGATTGAGCGAGAATATACGGCGATGGAGTGCTTTTGTTTATTTAAAGATCTCCTAGCGGGAACTTCCAGTTGAGACAAAGTTAGTTCTAACCACGTGATTCATAAGTCACTTTGACTAATATCACGTGACTTTTTCTCGGATAACATAGCGCCTCAAACTCAAACTTTCGTTAATCTAAGCTATATCGAAACTTCTGGAAGGTCATTTTCAAGAAAACGAAGAAAGGGTATGTTTAGCTAGCTAGTATATCACTATTTTTTACATGTAATGAACCCATTCTTATTCTCACTCACACCTAAGGCTAGCTAGCTTAAAACTGCAGATTTAGATAGAATAATAATATAACTTAGATAGCATATAGCTAGCTCTAGCTACTGTTAGAGTTAGCTAGCATAAAAACAAACAAACAATGCAATATAACTAGCATCAAACTAGCTACAAGGCTAGCATAAAATTAACTACTTAGCTGGGATAAAACTACCAATGTAGCTAGCAATAAATTGCTATTTTTGCTGGCATAAAATCAGCAACATAGCTAGCATAGAAAAATTCTTTGAGACAGATTTTCTACCTATCCTCTAGCTAGCTATTATCCATATATACTACACAGTGAGTGAGATAATTCTACTCTGTAGGATTGTCCCATCATACAGCTTGTTCTAGCTACAATCGTCCACAAAATGTGTTGTCTCTGGCAATTTTATATATACCAAAAACCAAGAACCAAAAAGTTTAGCAAAGTCAGCAAAAGAACATAGCCAGCTAGATATTTTGGAGATAGTACGTTCTGTTCTCACTTGTGATCAATGTTTATATACAGGTATGTCACGTGTAATTGTTTACGTTGCTTAGCCACAAAAGGGCAGTTCTTAACATTAAGGGGGAATAGAGAGCCATATTTCCGTGGACGATTGTAGCTAGCTATATATATTGTACACACGTCAGGAAATAAACTTTTTTAACCCTGCCGCTGAGCATACACCAGTGCGGCTCAAGTTACAGAAGCGAAAATTATTTCAATATATATATATATATCGGGAAATTTTTACAACATCGACATTTGTTATTACTGAGGCTTTCTAAATTCTGAATAGCGGTTCTCGTTCAATCGTCAACATGTATTGAAAATCTCCAAATGTATTCATTATTTCTTACTTAATTTCCCGATATGCAAATAATGTCCCAATAATTTCTGTTTCTGTAACTTGACCTCATCTTTACACCAATGCGGCTCTAACAACGTTTTTGTTCAGTTTTGAATAAGAGCTTTTTATCCTACTGTCTTGAAAACTTGTTTGCAAAATAAACATATACTGCTGTTTGATTTTTAGCTGGACAGGGTAACAATGGGCTGTTTCCGCTGTGTTTTTTTTAAACCGAAGTTGCAATAAAGGTTTTTTTGGAAAATGTGTTATGCCTATCAGATGTCACGATTAATTTTTGATCTTTCACAGAAACTTTTGCCATAAAATATTGCAGTTTTTTTTGCTTTGAGAGGGTAAAAACAGGTTATAAACTGTATTTTTATTTTTAAATGTTACAAAATTTTCCACAAAGTAAAATTGTTTTAGGTGCGTAGGATAACAACAGGTTGTTAACTGTCTGTTTGTTTGAACCGAAGTTAGGATAGTTTTTTGGAAATGGGTATTGTGCCGAAACGTATGTGCGAAACAGTATACCTGTACAAATCACTCAGCCCAGTGTTAACAACAAGCTGTTACCAACCTGTGTTTCTATTTAACATAAGTTGCGCTAATTTTTTGTTTGAAATGGTATTAAACCTATATGGATGTGCGACATTGTTCACCTACTAAGCGCTCACCCTGGATTGAAATTCACTTTTTAAGTTTTGCGAGAAACATTTTGAGAAATTCGCTAAGATGGGCACAACATATAAACTGTATTTTTGAAGAAAAGTTATTATTTGAAAAATATATTACACCTGAACCATCTTACTGTTGTGTGTGATTCACATAATTTATGATATACTGCATACTTGTACTAAAGCGCTCCACATGAATGTGTGGCACAGTTTACAAAACTTATAAATCGCTCTACACTTTTAACGCCGGGTGTTACAGTTACTTGTGACTAAACCAGACATTTCAACGCCAGGTCCCCCTGTCTAGTTAGTAAAAAGGCTATGTGAGCATATAAAAGATGCACATGTAAAGTTTTTCATATATATATATCCTGTTGGTCTAATGGTTATGACGCTCATGCAAATGAGAGATCCAGGTTCAAATCCTGGACAGGGCTAGGATTATAATTATCTTGCATCAACAAGCAGGTATTCATAAGTATATGATATTAGCTATATTGAGTATAATAGGTAATCTTTGAGTCGTAGAGTGGGGAATTGCGTACATTCATCAGTTTCATTTATAGAGCCCAAAAATGCTTTGTTTTTTTAATAGATCTATCACTTTATGGTAAAAAGTTTTGTATTGATAAACCTGCTAGGCACAAGAAACCAAAAAAGGCGCTTCTCGTGGACTTCTCTGATTATTTCTAATTCTTAAATTTTTAATGTTGTTGTCATTGGAACCAAGTTAATTTTTAATCTCAGATTTATCAAAAAATGATAGTTTTTTCAGCGTTATGACTGATTGTTTAAATACTTGTATTGGCACATAATTCTGCTAACATGATTCACTGTATATTGACCTGATATAAATTTGAGACCTTTTTTATGAGCTATTGAATTTGAAATATTTGCACCTCAATATGTTCTATACTCCTGGCCTAATATGATACATATCTTAGACATATTGAGTATACATAATTTTTGAGTTGTAGGGGGGAGATTTTCTATTAAGGTGCCTGCCCCTGCCTTGCCGTTCCCTGGCCTTGCCAGCGCTGACCGTTCCTTTGCCTACTCTTCCTATGCCTTTTCTAGTGCCTGCCTACTATGCCCTTGCCTGTGCCTCCCATGCCTTGCCTACCCCTGCCTTTCTGATTCCTCTTCCTGTTTCCGTGTCTGCCTTCGCCGTGCCCTTTCCTTGCCGTGCTTAATGCCTTTGCCTTGGCAACCTCTCCGCAACACTTTCTATACTGGTTGCGGAGAGAAGCGGAGTGCGCGCCAGCGCACGGAGCGTAGCGGAGCCCATTTCCTCATTAAATAAGGCAAATTTAAGGGACGGAGGAGAGTGTATAGGATTTCCGCACCTATACATCAAAATTTTCAATTTTCGTGCCACTTTTTTTGGACTGGGTTGCCCAGTACTTTAATCCGGTCATTCCCCTATATAATTGCTAAATTAAGCGAGACAAGGTAATTTTTCTAGTTGAGACTAAATCAGCCTACACTTTTTAGTCACGTGATACATGGGACACCTTTACTAATATCATGTGACCATTTCTCCGACACACAGCGCCTCAAACTCAAACTTTCTTTAATCTAAGCTATTTCGCAGCTGAAGGAGGAAGGGCTTGTTCAAGAAAACGAAGAAAGGGTATGTTTAGCTCGCTAATATATCACTATTTTTTACATGTAATGAACCCATTCTTATTCTCACTCACACCTAAAGCTAGCTAGCTTAAAACTGCAGATTTAGATAGAATAATAATAGAACTTAGATAGCATATAGCTAGCTCTAGCTACTGTTAGAGTTAGCTAGCATAAAAACAAACAAACAATGCAGTATAGCTAGCATCAAACTAGCTACAAGGCTAGCATAAAATTAACTACTTAGCTGGGATAAAACTACCTATGTAGCTAGCAATAAATTGCTATTTTTGCTGGCATAAAATCAGCAACATAGCTAGCATAGAAAAATTCTTTGGGACAGATTTTCTACCTACCCTCTAGCTAGCTATTATACATATATACTACACAGTGAGTGAGATAATTCTACTCTGTAGGAATGTCCCATCATATAGCTTGTTCTAGCTACAATCGTCCACAAAATGTGTTGTCTCTGGCAATTTTATACCAAAAACCAAGAACCAAAAGTTTAGCAAAGTCAGCAAAAGAACATAGCCAGCTAGATATTTTGCAGATAGTACGTTCTGTCCTCACTCGTGATCAATGTTTATATACATGTATGTCACGTGTAATTGTTTGCGTTGCATAGCCACAAAAGGGCAGTTCTTAACATTAAGGGGGGAATAGAGAGCCATATTTTCGTGGACGATTGTAGCTAGCTATATATATTGTACACACGTCAGGAAATAAACTTTTTTAACCCTGCCGCTGAGCATACACCAGTGCGGCTCAAGTTACAGAAGCGAAAATTATTTCAATATATATATATATATATATCGGGAAATTTTTACAACATCAACATTTGTTATTACTGAGGCTTCTTAAATTCTGAATAGCGGTTCTCGTTCAATCGTCAACATGTATTGAAAATCTCCAAATGTATTCATTATTTCTTACTTAATTTCACGATATGCAAATAATGTCCCAATAATTTCTGTTTTTGTAACTTGACCTGATCTTTACACCAATGTGGCTCTAACGACGTTTTTGTTCAGTTTGGAATAAATGCTTTTTATCCTACTGTCATGAAAACTTGTTTGCAAAATAAACATATACTGCTGTTTGATTTTTAGCTGGACAGGGTAACAATGGGCTGTTTCCGCTGTGTTTTTTTAAACCGAAGTTGCAATAAAGGTTTTTTGGAAATGTGTTACGCTTATCAGATGTCACGATTAATTTTTGATCTTTCACAGAAACTTTTCCCATAAAATATTGCAGTTTTGTTACATATTCTGCAAATAGTACGTTACGTTCCCACTTATGATCAACTTTTTTAACCCTGCCGCTGAGCATACACCAGTGCGGCTCAAGTTACAGAAACGGAAATTATTTCAATATATAGCTATATATATATATCAGGAAACTTTTTTAACGTCTACATCACCGAGGCATTTATATAATTTCTGACAAGTGGTTCTCGTGCAATCGTCAACACCTACTGAAAATCTTCAAATATATATATATATATATATCATTCATTTTTTGGGTTCAATCAGAACAAATTTCAGAAAAAATGAAAAAACATTTCCTGTTCGGGAAATCTCATAATTTTTGAACCAGAAAATAATTTCCCGATAAAGAAATATTTTCCGTTTTTGTAACTTGACCCGAACTGTACACTGATGTCGGACACCATTCTTTTTCCGTTTATATAACCTTTTTTAGCATTTTCTAATTGATGCCCTGACCTTTACACCAACGCGGGATATCAAGCTTAAGTCCAGTAGCCTAATTAATTGCTATTATTTTGAAGTTTCTGTTCAGTTGGAAATAAGAATTTTTTATCCTATTGTCATGCAGGGTAACAACGGCTGTTTCCGCTGTTTTTATTTAAACCGAAGTTGCAGTAAAGTTTTTTGGAAAAATGTATTACGCCTATCCGATTTTACGATTAATTTTTGATCTTGCACAAGAACTTTTCCCATAAAATATTGCAGGATTCTTTTTGCGTTAGGAGTGTAATAACAGGTTTTAAACTGTGTTTTTATTTTTAAATGTTACAAAAACTTTTCCGCAAAATAAAATTGCTGAATGATTGTTTTAGCTGTGTAGGATAACAACAGGGTGTTTACTGTCTGTTTATTTGAACCGAAGTTTAGGATAGTTTTTCGGAAAGGGATATTATGTCGAAACGTATATGTGCGCCACAGTATATCTGTACTAATCACTCAGCCTAGTGTTAACGACAAGCTATTACCTGTGTTTCTATTTAACAGAAGTTGTGCTAAAGTTTTTTTGAAAGGGTTTGTTTACCTATACTAATGGCGCACCACAGATTAAAGTACATATATATTTAAGTTTCACCGGGAACATTTTGTGAAAAATAAAAAAGGTTTGCTGACTGTTTTCGCTATGACATGGCACAATATGTAAATTGTGTTTTTATTCCAGCTAAAGTTGAAGGAAATATATTTTCTGAATCTAAAAAATATAATTACACCCGAAACAGCTTAAATGTTGTGTGTTTCACTCGATTTACGATATACTGCACACCTGTACTAAGGCGCTCCACCTGAATGTGTGGTACAGTTTACAATTTGTATTAACTGTTCCACCAAGCGTTTTACGCCAGGTAACACAGTTACTTTTGGCTTAACCAGCATTTCTCAAAAGGTTAATTAACTAGGCTGTGTGCTGTAAATTCCTAAGTGTATATAATATTCACCTGTAAAGTTTTGTATATATATTTATGCCCTGCTGGTCTAATGGCTATGACACTCATGCAAATGAGAGATCCAGGTTCAAATCCTGGACAGGGCTTGGAAAAACATAATTATCTTGCACCTACAACAACCAGGTTTTCATAAGTATATGATATTAGCTATATTGAATATAATAGGTAATCTTTGAGTCGTAGAGGGGGGAGTTGCATACATTTATCACTTTCATTTATAGAGCCCAAAAATGCTTTGTTTTTTGTAATAGATCTATCACTTTATGGTAAAAAGTTTTGTGTTGATAAACCTGGTAGGCACAAGAAACCAAAAAAGGCGTTTTTTAATAATTTTTTTGCCTTTCTCGTGGACTTCTCTGATTATTTCTATATCTTGACTTTTTAATGTTGTTGTCATTGGAACCAAGTTAATCTCAGATTTATCAAAAAATGATATGGCGTTATCACCGATTGTTTAAATACTTGTATTGGCACATAATTCTGCTAACATGATTCACTGTATATTGACCTGAGATAAATTTGATACTTTTTTTTTGAGATATTGAATTTGAAATATTTGCACCTCAATATTTTCTATACTCCTGGACTAATATGATACTTATCTTAGATATATTGAGTATACGCAATTTTTGAGTTGTAGGGAGGAGATTTTCTATTAAAGTCAGGCACCCCTGCCTTGCCGTTCCATTGCCTTGCCAGCACTGACCGTGCCTATGCCTTTTCTGGTGCCTGCCTACTATGCCCTTGCCTCCCATGCCTGTGCCTCCAATGCCTTGCCTACCCCTGCCTTCCTGATTCCTCTTCCTGTTTCCTTGCCTGCCTTTGCCGTGCCCTGTCCTTGTCGTGCTTAATGCCTTTGCCTTGGCAACCTCTCCGCAACACTTTCTATACTAGTTGCGGAGCGGAGTGAAGGGGAGCGCCAGCGAGCCGAGCGCAGCGAAGCTATTTTCCTCGTTCCCATAAATATATTAGAGCGTGACATATTTCCGTGATTTTCTCCCAGTACATCAAATTTTCTTGAAAACGTGGGCGTTTTTGACCCACTTACCCAACTTTTTTTTAAGGTCATTTCTTCAAAATGTTCCGTGAAAATCTGGTTGGTCGAGACCATGCCGTTTCCAGTTGAGTTCAGGTCGGCATAGAGCTTTAGCCACGGTCACTCTTACTAATATCACGTGATATTTCCTCACATACATAGCGCTTCAAATGAAAATTGCGTTGATGGCCATATTGGCTTGTTGGACGTAATGGACGGAAGGGAATTTCAAGAAAATGAAGAAAGGGTATGTTTAGCTAATATATCACTATTTTTTACATGTAATGAGCCCCTTTCTAGCCCCACTCACACCTAAAGCTAGCTAGTATAAAACTGCTGACTTAGCTAAGCTAGCTACTACTTGTTCTTTGCTCTTTTTTAGCTAGCTCGCATAAAAAAGAGCAAACAGTGTCATATAGCTAGCATAAAAAAGCTACAAAGCTAGCATAAAATTAACTACTTAGCTGGGATAAAACTACCAATGTAGCTAACATAAGATTAGCTACTGTAGCTAGCATAAAATCAACTACATACCTAACCTAGCCTAGCATAAAAAAATTCTTTTGGACTGATTTTTTTAGCTACAGTAGCTAGCCATGTACTACACAGTGACTATGTACTACACAGTGACTGAGATAATTCTACTCTGTAGGAATATCCCACCACATAACTTGTAATAGCTACTATCGTCCACAAACTGTGTTGTCTCTGGCAATTTTATACCAAAAAACAAGAACCAAAAAGTTTAGCAAAGTCAGCAAAAGAACATATTTAGTTAGATATTTTGCAGACAGTGCGTTCTGTTCCTACTCATGATCAATGTTTTTATAAAGGTATGTTACGTGTAATCGTTTACGTTGCTCAGCCACAAAGGGCAGTTTTTAACATTGAGGGGGGGATTGGAGAGCCATATTTTTTATGTACGATTGTAGCTATATTGTACGCAAGTCGGAAATAAACTTTTTAAACCCTGCCGGTGAGCATACACCAGTGTGGCGCAAGTTACAGAAACGGAAATTATTTCAATAAATATGTATCAGGAAACTTTTTCAACATCTACATTTGTTATTACGTTTACGTTAGGCGTTTATTTGAATTCTGACAAGCGGTTCTTGTGTAATTATCAACACCTACTGAAAATCTTCATATATATATATATATATGATTCATTTTTTGGGTTCAATGCCTTTGCCTTGCTTGTGCCTCCCATGCCTTGCCTACCCCTGCCTTACTGATTCCTCTTCCTGTTTCCTTGTCTGCCTTTGCCGTGCCCTGTTTCCTTGCCTGCCTATGCCGTGCCTTTTCCTTGCCGTGCTCAATGCCTTTGCCTTGCTTGTGCCTACCATGCCTTGCCTACCCCTGCCTTACTGTTTCCTTGTCTGCCACTTTGCCGTGCCCTGTTTCCTTGCCTGCCTTTGCCGTGCCCTTTCCTTGCCGTGCTTAATGCCTTTGCCTTGGCAACCTCTCCGCAACACTTTCTATACTAGTTGCGGAGAGAAGCGGAGTGCGCGTCAGCGCACGGAGCGTAGCGGAGCCTATTTCCTCATTATATAAGCCAAATATACAGGAAATGTAAGTACGGTGGAGAGTATATAGGATTTCGTCCCTATACATCCAAATTATCATGGTTACTATGGAAATATTAAAATTTCGTCCAAAGGATCACAGTAATCCAGCAATTTAATATGGTCATTCTCTAGTACATTTTTTAGTAAGCGAGACAACTTGTTTATAGCACGGCGAAGGAGTGTTTGTTGTTTGTTAAAACTCAAACTTTCGTTAATCTAAAGCTATATCGTATTGTTCAAGAAAAGGAAGAAAGGCTAACTATTTTTTACATGTAACGAACCCTTTCTTATTCTCACTTACACCTAAGGCTAGCTAGCATAAAACTACCGACTGAGCTGAAATAATAATAGAACTTAAATAGATTTAAAGATTTTTAAGACTTTTTAAGCTAGCTGGCATAAAATAGAGCAAACATATAACATATACAGCTAGCATAAAACTAGCTACAAAGCTAGCATAAAATTAGCTACTTTACCTATAAAATCAGCTACACAAGCTAGCATAGAAAATTATTTTCGACATATTTTCTATCAGGTAGCTACCATACACCTATACTATGACACAGTAAGTGATATAATTCTACTCCTGATTAGGAATGTCCCATTACATAGCTTGTTCTAGCCACAATCCACAATCGTCCAATTTTAGACAAAAATGTTTAGCGAAATCAGCAAAAGTACATACCTCTATATTCTAACAGATTCACTTGCGATCAATGTTTTATAGAGGTCAAGTGGAATTAGAACTTGGGTTCCAAACAAAGATCAATGGGCAAGACCTGAAGGGACGCAAGCTCCTCCAGAACATAACCCACTGGCACAAGAACTTTTGGATGTCGCTAGTCATAAAGGTGGTATAAAAGAGCAACATACCCATCTTGTGAACAGGATTGGCCTCCATAAGTGTAATTCTAATTGTTTGCGTTATCACCGAAAGAATAAAAAAGATACTGCTCCACAGAAGTACTGTCGCTTTCATTTTGGTGATCTTAATCCACACACCAAAAAAAAAAGTGGTAAAGAGATTCATCCTTTTAATGCTGTCATAACAGAAGGGGAACATCCCAGATATGAGGGACCACGCGATCATCCTCGCTTGATGATGCATGTAAAAACACGCCTACTTAGTTGGCTAGCAAATTGTGACAGTCAACCCATTATCGATCAGGACCTTATGGCTCTACAAAAATACATTGCTAGTTATGCTTGCAAAGGGGCTGCTTCAACCGAAGATTTGGTACATGTTTATCGTCATCTGATTGAAAACACTGCTGATGGAAGCACTGTAAAAAATTTGGCTCAACGCCTACTTCAAAAAATTGCTGGTCTAGTAGATGTACCAGGTGCTGCGGCGGATTTCATTAATAGTGGTGGTCGTTTGATTAGATGTACCAGGAATTTTCGATACATTGGCATCAGTGGCTTCCGAGCCTTGGATACGACTGGTGAAGATGGAACCGTTACAAAGAGTAGCACATTGGATAAATACTTGAGTGATAAGCGTAGAGAAACTGAGCCAGAAATATCATTATGGAACTGGAGCAAGAAATGTAATTGTACCTGCAAAGTAGATCACGTGCCAGTTTTTACAGGAATATCTACAAAACCTGTTTGGCCTGTTACTGAGGACTATGCAAAAGCTATGCTCATTATATTTTCTGTTGGAACGTGGCATAATACTGAAGAATTGAAGGGACAACATGAGTCATTTGCTGCTGCTTTGGCTTCCCTTGTTCAAACTGAAGAATGTCCATCAATATTAATTGATTCATTGAAAGAGGCTAAACAATCTTTCGATAAAAAGAGCAAGAGAACACGAAATCACACTAATGTAATCAATATTCAAACCGATACTCAGTCTTCAGATCAATCGTCACAATACACAGATGCAAGTTCTCAATGTTCCCAAAATTCCGCCATTGCAGAAATAAACATAGGCAGATCAATAATGAGAGATATTGCTAAGCACCATGTTGCTGATATCAGTGAGCCGAATGTACAACAGGTTCTTCCCAATGGAGGGCCTATGTTTGATTGGAATAATTATGCAATTCAAAGTTTTGGTAGTCAATGGCCAATTAATGCTGATACATGGTTACAATCTATATCTGAAGAAGCAGAAAGAAATGAATTGCAGCATGCCGATGATTGTACCTTACCGCAAATAAACATCTTGAATGCTAATGAATTACAGAGAACAGTAATTGGAATAAATCTTGAGCATTTATTACAAGTCGCAAAAGGAACTTTGCCAACAGGTAGCCAGCAATTACGTTTATTAATACAAGGAACAGCTGGTGTTGGGAAAACATTTATCATTACCGCACTCACCAGAATTGTTCGCCGTATTTTTAAACGAAATTCTGCAGTTATGAACTTGGCCCCAACTGGTGCAGCATCAGTCCTCATACCTAATGGTCGCACTATACACTCAATGACTCCACCACCACACAAACTAAAAAAAGATAAGAATTTAAATTCTGTCCAGCTTTCTGACTATCCTTTGGGTGATGTAGCTCTAAGAAAGCTAAGAAAATATACAGGCATGCATGAAAACAATGAACTGAAATTGATTCAACTTAATATTGATGAACGAAGCATGCAGTCGAAGCTTCTAGTGGCTTGGTGCAGCCACAGATTATGTGAGGCAACAGGAGACTTTGATAATTATTATGGAGGTGTACCAACTGTCAATTTCTTTGGGGACCTTGGTCAACTTGGACCAATTCGTGCTTTGGATTTACATCAGCCGCCGAAACATGATGATTCCACAATCAACTTTGCTGGTTATGCAATCTATCGCTCATTTCAAGATGTTATTGTTCTTACAGAAACAATGCGCCAAGGACCAGATCAGTTGGCCCTTCTACAGCGACTACTTAGAATACGCAATGGATCGATTACTCAACAAGACTGGCAAGATATAAATAGTCGTTATGAAGATGCTTTGCCCCAACCGGAAAAATGTAACTTTTTGCATGGTCGCGTCCTTACATTAATGGAAACATGGAATGAAGTTAATGAAGAAAACCATAATAAATTAGCTAACCTTGGTGTGCCAGTTGCTGTTATTCCATCAAGAGGTTGTGGTAAACATCACTCTTTAACTGATAAGCAACTGGGTGAAATACCACTAAGATCTTTAATGGCAGTTGGTGCAACTGTAATCCTTACCAAGAACCAAAAGGGTCTTACAGGCCTTGGTCTAAATAATGGTGCCATGGGAAAAGTAATTGCAATCCTTTATTCACCAAATATGTCACCGCCTGAATTTCCGATAGCTGTTGTAGTCGATTTCCCAAATTATAAAGGGCCGTCATGGATTCGAGGACATCCGACATGGATACCAATTACTGCTGTTGAAGGTCGATGTGAGTCTGATTGTTGCAGCAGAAATGGCCTGCCGTTAATGCCCGGATATGCAATAACTATTGCCAAAAGTCAGGGTATGTCAATTGGAGATGGTAAAACTGCCACCCATATGCGTATCAAGTTACAACAATCCATTCAGATGGAAAAAAACAACCTTGGTACAGCTTACACTGCATTCTCAAGATGCGAAAAAGAAAGGAATTGGGCACTTGTCGAACCAATTACACAAGAACGACTGCTGTATATTAATACACATCCGCGTATGAAAGCTAGACAAGAGGAAGAGAAACGACTAAAAGCATTATCTAATGAAACTGTCAAAAAATTCAATATCACTATGGAAAAATATATTAACTTGTTGAAAGAACTTGACAATTATTGTGATGATGATATTGAAGATGCAGTTTGTCCTTCCCCATCTGCAAATTGCTTATGTATTATATGCACATCCCAATCATGATAATTACAACCAAAATTTGACTATCCTGCAGATTATCACAAACTTCAAAATTGAAAAACATTTTAACCAGTTCGATTGTAAAATATAAACACATGCCAACTTCAATTTGCCATTCACAAATAATTAAAAGAGAAAAGCCAAATTGAATTGTTAATTCCAACAAAATTACCACCCTACACACTTCATACCAACAAATGCACCAACCACACTGTCAATTCCAACAAAAATTATCAACCACAGTCCATGCCAAAAAATTTACCAACCACACAATCAATTTCAAAAATTTTTATTATAAACTTTTACTTTGAGGAGGTGTAGTGGAGGTAGGAGGCATACAAGCAACATATATAAGAAGTTTCTTGGACACTCAGAAATATGTTAATCTGTTTTGTAGCAAAATATAGCAACATGTCATCCATATCCGAGTCACAAATGACTGCCAATAAAGAAAAAGGCAAAGGAAAGATAAAGAAAAAGTTAAAGGAATTATTTTAAACCGCTTTAACTGCAAAATATAAAAACATTGGTATTATAAACTTTTACTTTGAGGAGGTGTAGTGGAGGTAGGAGGCATACAAGCAACATATATAAAGTTGCTCGGACACTCAGAAAAATATGTTAAACTGTTTTGTAGCAAAATATAGCAACATATCATCCATATCCGAGTCACAAATGACTGCCAATAAAGAAAAAGGCAAAGGAAAGATAAAGAAAAAGTTAAAGGAATTATTTTAAACCGATTTAACCACAAAATATAAAGGAATTGCTATTATAAACTTTTGACTTTGAGGAGGTGTTGCAGAGGTAGGAGGTATACAAATACACATATAAAGTTGCTCAGATGTTAAAAACATTATTTTAAACCGTTTAACCGCAAAATACAAATTATCAATTATTACTTTATGATATAATAACCTAAGAACACGTTATGGCACGGATGCTTGTAATGTTTACGCCACTTATTTGACTGCACATGATATGGCATCACTGCCTGTAATGTGTTAGCGTTGTTAACACATGTTATGGCACAGATGCTTGTAATGTGTATGCCATGTATTTGACTGCACATGATATGGCATCACTGCCTGTAATGTGTTAGCATTGTTAACACATGTTATGACACAGATGCTTGTAATGTGTACGCCAGTTATTTGAATGCACATGATATGGCATCACTGCCTGTAATGTGTTAGCGATGTTAACACATGTTATGGCACGGATGCTTGTAATGTGTACGCCACTTATTTGACTGCACATGATATGGCATCACTGCCTGTAATGTGTTAACGTTGTTAACACATGTTATGGCACAGATGCTTGTAATGTGTATGCCATGTATTTGACTGCACATGATATGGTATCACCGCCTGTAATGTGTTAGCATTGTTAACACATGTTATGGCACAGATGCTTGTAATGTGTACGCCAGTTATTTGACTGCACATGATATGGCATCACTGCCTGTAATGTGTTAGCGATGTTAACACATGTTATGGAACAGATGCTTGTAATGTGTACGCCAGTTATTTGACTGCACATGATATGGCATCACCTCCTGTAATGTGTTAGCGTTGTTAACACATGTTAAGGCACAAATGCTTGTAATGTGTATGCCATGTATTTGACTGCACATGATATGGCATCACCACCTGTAATGTGTTTCTAGAAACATATCATTCATAATGCATCACAAATCATTAACAGTGAAGTCAAAGGAAAGATAAAGAAAAGTTAACGAAGATATTCCAAACCGATCCAACCACTTGAAAACATTACGTTATCTTTATCAGGTTTCCAATAAATCATTTAAACTTAGGACAGATACATGTGTGTGGTGTGCTCATGTCATTGCTGGATATTATTCTGTTTTGTGTTGTTATTACTTTATGATATTATAACCTAGGAACACATGTTTTGGCACGGATGCTTGTAATGTGTACACCAGTTATTTGACTGCACATGATATGACATCACCGCCTGTAATGTGTTAGCGTTGTTAACACATGCTATGGCACAAATGCCTGTAATGTGTATGCCATGTACTTGACTGCGCATTATATGACATGCTGGCCTGTAATGTGTTAGCGTTGTTAACACATGTTATGGCGCAGTTGCTTGTAATGTGTACGCCATGTACTTGACTCCACATGATATGGCATCACTGCCTGTAATGTGTTAGCCTTGTTAACACATGTTATGGCACAAATGCCTGTAATGTGTATGCCATGTACTTGACTGCACATTATATGTCATGCCGGCCTGTAATGTGCTAGCGTTGTTAACACATGTTATGGCGCAGATGCTTGTAATGTGTACGCCATGTACTTGACTGCACATGATATGGCATCACTGCCTGTAATGTGTTAGCCTTGTTAACACATGTTATGGCACAAATGCTTGTAATGTGTACGCCAGTTATTTGACTGCACATGATATGGCATCACTGCCTGTAATGTGTTAGCGTTGTTAACACATGTTATAGCACGGATGCTTGTAATGTGTATGCCATGTATTTGACTGCACGTGGTATGGTAACACCGCATGTAATGTGTTTCTAGAAACATATCATTCATAATGCATCACAAATCATTAACGGTGAAGTCAAAGGAAAGATAAAGAAAAGTTAACGAAGATATTCCAAACAGATCCAACCACTTGAAAACATTACGTTATCTTTATCAGGATTCCTATAAATAATTCAAACTTAGGACAGATACATGTGTGTGGTGTGGTCATGTCATTGCTGGATATTATTCTGTATTGTGTTGTTATTACTTTATGATATTATAATCTAGGAACACATGTTATGGCACAGATGCTTGTAATGTGTACGGCAGTTATTTGACTGCACATGATATGGCATCACTGCCTGTAATGTGTTAGCCTTGTTAACACATGTTATGGCACAAATGCTTGTAATGTGTACGCCAGTTATTTGAATGCACATGATATGGCATCACTGCCTGTAATGTGTTAACCTTGTTAACACATGTTACATTATAGTACTGTATTTACTGTTTTTTTCTTTATTGTTGTAGTACTGTATAAGCTGTATTTACTGTTTTTCTTTTCTTTTTAGTATCTAATAGTTATCTAACAGGCAATGTATGTATCTTTGTTTCTGTCATCAATACACTGTATTTTTATTTTTAATTGCTATCCTACAATTGACTGTTAACATCAAAATTTATACCTTATACCTAAATGAAATTTCTTTAATTGTTATCATTTTTACACCTATTTAACTTGTTTTCTTTATCTTTTATTTTATGTATCTTTTTTATTAAGAAAAAGTTCATTCGGCGTATTGCCAAAAAATTGTCGGAGGACACAACCTCCCTAAAAAATGAAATGGTAAGTGAGAGTAACTTAGCAATAAATATGTATATGTTTATTTAAAAACAATTCATGCTGTTTTATTTTATTTATTTTTTCTAGGATTTTCTAAGAAGTACAATCCTGACAGTAAAAGAGGAGTCAACCTCTTTAAAAAAACAAATGGTTAGTTTACAACTTCTTGTTTTCATCACCACATTTTAGTTATAAAAATCAGCATTTACTTTTTTTGTTATTTTCATTTTTAATATTGTAGGAGGAGCAAAAAGGCGAGTTAGTTTTGTTGAAGGAAACTATAGTAAGTACCATCAATTAAATTTTGTTAAATTGTTTTTTTTCTGCTAAAAATATGTTTTGCAGCGGCAAGCTATTCGGTCACCAGTTCTTATATTAAGTATTTTTCTCTTATAGTGTAAATCACATTAAAACAGAAGCTCATTTTCCAGTGCTCTTAGTGCTGAATTTCTATCGCTCTTAGTGTCAGGTGAGAACCAAGCCTTAGAGATGGAAAACATATTTTCCCGGAAATTTAATATTGCGAATTGATGCAAACCGCGCTTTTTTCGGACATTTAATTTTACAAGTATATTATTGAACATTCCTTGTCAAAAGAGTAGAACATATAGCTTATGTATTGTTTTTCCAGATTAACAACAACGAGAAACATGAGGAGGAGATAACCTCGCTAAAAAAACAATGTGCAAATGTAAGTTTGCAACATTTTTTGTATCGTGTTTTCCTTGTAAATTTCACTTACATCAATAACTGTTTTTTATTTAGAAGGAGAATGAGCCACAATTAACGTGGGAATTATTTAAGAAGAGTGTGGAGGAAAACAAAGAGATGGGTGGCTACGCTTGCCGAGAAAATTTTCAATTGTGGCGTGCGGCTGGGGGTAAAGGATTTTTTACCCGGGAGGATGCCGCAAATTCCCGGAAGCGTAGGCACCCACAGTCCGGCCACCAAAGGAGATAAATAAATAAAAAATTTGCTTCTTTTTTGGTGTGCTAGTCTACCGAAAATTAAAATTTCTGTACTATTGTCCTACTTGTATACTCTTCGAAAAGTTTTGGATAGAAATTTATCTCCTATGTGGTCATATTGCTGTAATATTGTGTTATATTAGACTTTTCTTATTTTTAAGAAACTCACGAAAATATTTTCTAGAATAGTAATTTTATAAATTTAAATTAATAAGAAAACGTGACTTTTAAACAAAACAATTTTGAATATTACATTTGAAGAAACCCTAAGACCAGCGTGAAGCTTATTGCATTTTGCAATTTTTTATATTCGCTGATGTTGGCAGGTGGCAGACTTGTTCAGCCTTGTATTTTTTATATAAAAAAAACATATTTTATTATCATCTGTTAAAGATACATTATGTATATTATATACATCTGTATATACATTAAATTTGTATATCCGGGGAACAACATTAAATTTGTATACAAAGGAAAGAAACAATGACCTTTTTAATTTGAAACAACACAATTCTTAGTAATATAAAATGACAATAAAATGTTATCAAGTAATGTCCTTATTTAAATAAACTTGTATTTATATGTCTATATATTTATTTTATTTATTATGTTGATAAACAATTCAAAGTTTTCCGTTTTCATGTTTTTATTTTCAAATGAGGGTCATCCATAAAGCACCTCGGCACGTTAGGGATGGACAAAAGCGGACAGGGGAAGCAGGGGTGTTCAGCCGTAAACGGACATTCTGTACAGATAATTTTCAAATATAATTTCTACATTGGTAAATAACTTCCCTATAAAAAGTAATTTCCTTATCAAGAAACATTTTTCGTTTTTATTTTTTTCAGCCATTTCTGATGCGTCATACAAAAGTCCAGGGACATATTTCTTCAAATCAAACCTTTAACCGAAAATAAGACCGGCGATGGAACTCAGTTTCAACCCCTTTTCCGGGGCATTTTTCATATTTCATCAAGTTGACAGCTGCTTACGCGCCACATGTCCCTAGGGACAAGGTTTACTAAAAATCGGTTTACTAAAAATCTTGAGTTGTAGGGGGGGAGATTTTCTATATTAAGGTGCCTGCCTTGCCTTGCCTTGCCAGCACTTACGGTGCCTTTGCCTACCCTTCCTATGCCTTTTCTGTTGCCTGCCTACTATTGCCTTGCCTGTGCCTGTGCCTTCCATGCCTGCCTTTGCCGTGCGCCTTCCATGCCTGCCTTTGCCGTGTTTAATGCCTTTGCCTCTTCTGGTGCCTGCCTAACTATGCCCTTCCCTGTGCCTCCTATGCCTTGCCTACCCCTGCCTTGCTGATTCCTCTTCCTATTTCTTTGCCGTGCCCTTTGCCTACTCTTCCTATTCCTTTTCTAGTGCCTGCCTACTATGCCCTTGCATGTGCCTCCCATGCCTTGCCTACCCGTGCCTTGCCTACCCCTGCCTTTCTGATTCCTCTTCCTGTTTCCTTGCCTGCCTTTGCCGTGCCCTTTCCTTGCCGTGCTTAATGCCTTTGCCTTGGCAACCTCTCCGCAACACTTTCTATACTGGTTGCTACGGAAAAGGAAAATATGCTCCCTGCTAAGCAACCAATAGTAATCAATATAGAAAGGGTTGCGGAGCGTGGGACAGGGTACCCTAGGTTGGCAAGTAAATTTTTTTAGTAAGTCTTACTTTGAAAAGATGTCTTAAAACATGGCAAGACGAACAAGTATAACTGCCTTTTCTAAACATAGTATCATAGCACCAACTATCTCTAAACATGCTCATATTGTACCAGTCTACAAAAAACCTTTACCTGGGAATTATAGACCAATATCCGTACTTTCTAACATTGGTAACGTCTTTGAAAAACTTCTTCACAGCAGACTTTACTCTTTCTTCGAAAAGTACAACTGCATTGTTGATAACCAATTTGGCTTCAGGAGGGGACACAGTACTAAACATGGTCTTGTACAACTCACATAAAGTATCAGGAGGTCTTTAGACAAGGGAGAATTTGCGGTTGTGGGGTTTTTATTGATCTTCAAAAGGCATTCGACACTGTAGACACGGCTGTTTCAGCGCGGACAAAAATGGCCTGCAAAAAACAAACAATATACCCTGTCAGCAATCAATATAGAAGGGGTTGTGGCGAGGTTGCCAAGGCAGAAAGACTAGTGACACTGGGAAAGACCAGGACACTTCGCAACTAGACTGATTGACCGTTTTAAGGATTCGATTTGATATACTGATTTTGATTTTGATTTTAACTGGACACTAATCCACGGTACGCGCCAATGGATGAATGGCTAATGGATTAATTAGTCGCAAGTGAAACCTCACAGTCTTGGCGACGCTGTGAAAATTATAGCCTTACCCTGTGCGCCAGGCAACGCAGGGCTGACTGTCTATATCCTGTGCATAATCAACCCCTATAGTTATCACTTCTTTTGTATCCAACCTTGAAAAGAATCATTGCAAATCAATATAGAAAGTGTTGCGGAGAGGTTGCCAAGGCAAAGGCATTAAGCACGGCAAGGAAAGAGCACGGCAAAGGCAGGCAAGGAAACAAGAAGATCACTCAGCAAGGCAGGGGTAGACAAGGCATGCGAGGCACAGGCAAGGGCATAGTAGGCAGGCACCAGAAAAGGCAGAGGAAGGGTAGGCGACGGCAAGGGGAACGGCAAGGCATTAAGGCAAAGGCATTAAGCATGGCAAGGAAAAGGCATGGCATAGGTAGGCAAGGAAACAGGAAGAGGAATCAGAAAGGCAGGGGTAGGCAAGGCATGGCAGGTACCAGAAAAGGCATGAGAAGGGCAGGGTGAGTGCTGATAAGGCAGGCAGGGACCTTAATAGAAACTCTCCCCTTTACAACTCAATTATTACGTATTCTCAATATATCTAAGTTACAATTAAGCAAATATTTCAAATTCAATACCTAAAAACAGGATATTACATTTATATAAGGTCAATATTTATATAAGGTCAATATACAATCTTAGCAGAATTATGTGCCAATACAAAAAGTTAAAATTTTTTTGTTAAATTTAAGATTAAAAGTCAACTTGGTTCGAATAAATTTGACAATATTGGTTTGTAATAACTCTAACAACATTAAGTCAAGATACAGAAATGATCAGAGAAGTCAACGAGAAAAGCAACATTTTTTAGTAAAAAACGCCTATTTTGGTTCATCAACACAAAACTTTTCACCAAAAAGTGTAAGTTTTATTCAAAGTGTTAGAAAAATAAAAATAAAAGGCAGTTGTGAGTAAAAATACAAAACATAGTCAACTATAATCAAAAATACACGGTAAAAAGGCTAAAAATAGGATTTTTTGTTATATTTTTGAGATTTAAAGCCAACTTGGTGCAAAGTAACACATGGCTCCCAGAATATATACCTTTAGGGGAAAAAAACCCTGGGTAAATGTTAGTCGGAGGAAAGTCACGTAACCTCAATTTAGTCGGGGTTTTTCCCCTCCATGTGTCCACGGATTACCTGGCCGTTGTTAGATGCATAATTGTTTTTCCTAGCCCTGTCCAGGATTCGAACCGGGATCTCTCATTTGCATGAGTGTCATAGCCATTAGACCAGCGGGGCATAAAATTATTGAGTGTTTTTAGTGAGTAAAAAAGGCATATATATCTGGAGAAAAAATATACGCTTTTTTATAAGAACAATTTAAGAGACGAGCCTTCAAATTTTTCAGAAATATAAGAACAGATTCAGGCTCAAATCATTGGAGTTTCTTCAGATTTCCTTTTTTAACCATAAAAAATCTTTATTCACAACGCTTTCCGCCGTTTGAATTATGATTTTGATATATATGAATGACATCCATAAAAATGAAACAAAGAAGGACTTCTCAAAAAGAAATATCAACATTTTATGGACTAACAATCTTTTAAAAACTTTAACAAAATTTATAAAATTCAAACGTACCGTATTTGCTTGAGCAACTGCGGCTCTCATTAAGTTCTAAGGGGGTGCTAATTCAAAGGAATTTTATATTCTACAATAGGCGCTTATTAAATAAAATTAAGAACACCACAATATAGCTTTAACTTTTCTCCTCAACTAATCAATAAAAGCAATAAATCTAACTAAAGTGTTTTATGTCTCATTTACAAAAAAGATTGCTAAACTATTATGTTAACAATTTTCAAATTTCATTCCAAATGAGCGCCTCCTTGAATACGTGTCTCGCGTCTTTTGAGTAAATAGAGGGGTCTTTTGAGAAAATAGAGGGGTCTTTTGAGAAAATAGAGGGGCGATCATTCAAGGCATGCGATTTTTAAATATATCATGGCAAAAGAAGACGATAATTCAAGGGGAGACACTTTTTCGACTAATACGGTATATATCATTAATAAATAAATACATTTAACTAAAAAACAGACCTATATTCGCAAACGTAATATACATAGTAAAGTATAACGTAAAATAAGAACAATCCAGGATATAAATTCTTTCATAATTATATTTAAATCTACCGATAGATTGACGCAATAGTTAACGAATAGAATTATAGAGCTGCATCAGGAACTAAAACACCACCTTTTTCTCACATAAACTCAACTAAATTAAATTGGAACAAAATAAGAAAATATAACAAAACAAAAACCTAAAACCTTTCACCCACCCCCTCTACCATACCCCCTCTTCATCTTCGCCCTCTCTGCCTCATCATCTTCACGGGTGTAGCTCCTTAGACCACCCGACGCCTTCCAGGACCTGTAGTTATTATAAGCTCCAAGAGACTGATTTTGCGGACATAAGTCCCGAAAGGCGTCCTAACTAAAATCTTTCTTCTCGCTTGCTAACTCCTAATGAATAAAACAATAATTATGGAAATTCTACCTTTTAAACTACCATATAATGTGAACTTGATTATAAACTTGGTATACTTTTCTAATCATAAGCTATTGTTACTATTCTAGCACATTTTACATTTTAAAGCTATTTATGGTGTATAACTAACTTACTTTCACCTTCTCCTCCAACTCACCAACCTTTGCCTCCAAACTAGTAATTCTCTGCTGTAATTCCTACAAAATAAATTCTTTTAAATCAACTTTATACTTTGTACCTTGCTATGCTAACCCTTGCATGTTGATCAAACTACTTTATTTTACCTCATTTCACTATTTATAGCACATAGAAAAGTTTTACCATCGTTAGAAATAAAAAGGTAAAAGGCAAACAAAAATACTTACATTGACAATTTCTGCTTGTTCAGCCATATTTTTAGTTTTCAGTTATATTTCACTAAAAAGTAATTTTAAATATATATATATATATATATATATATATATGGTACATTTCTTTCTTAGCGACGCCTTTCATAGAAAATAGGACTTCTTTTCAATTAACAATGGATAAGCGCAAAGATTCCTGAAAATCATACTTTTAATGTTGTATTTACATATACTCAGAAGTTTACATTTGAGTCTAGTCAACTAAGCTTTTCAAAAATATTGGTCATTAGCACAGTAATAAAATTTGAACATTTGCAAAATTTGACAGATGTAAATCATGCTGAGGATAATGATTTGCATGAATGACTGAGGAAAAACTTACGTCATGCTTCACAGGGATTACCTATTTAAATGAAAGAAGAGTTTGGGGACGGGTTGAGAGGAATGAATTAAGAAAAGCAAGTTTTAGGAATATTTTTTTAAAAAATGCTTCCCCCCTCTTCTCCCACTGCTCCAGCTCCCTCTCTTCTCCCTCTCTTCTCCCTCATCTGCTCCCTCTCATCGTCTTCCTCGGTGAAGGTACGTAACCCACCTGACGCCTTCCAGGACTTATAATTATGGGAGCTTATAAAAGCTCCCAAAGATTTGTTGTTGGAACAAAAGTCCCGGAAGGCGTCCCACGAAAGATTCTTCTTCTCCGTTGATAATTCCTAAAAACATGAGACACTTGTGGAAATGCTACATTCTAAACTTCCAAAAAATGCAAGTTGATAGACTTTTCTAATCATTCACTAAGTTATTGTTACTGTTTACCACATTAAGTTATGGATGAAAGAAATGTCTAGTTCCTGCTGAAGACTGTTCGCAGACCTCTTTTGAGGTGACTCAGCTAGACATTTTGGGTACCTTGGTTCAGGAATATGAGTCGAAACCCTTGTACCCTTTACAGAAGTCCTGTCCTACTCTCTCTGTCTGTTTGTTTGTTCAATTTTTGTGTCAATTATCTCCTTGGAAAAAGGAAGAATTGTGTTCCTTTATATGAGCATATTCTTTAGAGGAGGAAAACCTCTAGAATTTAAATTTTAAGACTTAACTGGTCGAGTTTATCATTGTGCGTGCACTTTGTAGTTTTCATTCGTTTGTTTTTTATGTGTGTGTACGTTTGTGTGTGTGTATGTTTGTGCTGTTTTGTCTCGCATGCATTTGTGTTACTTTAAACATCACTCCCTATTGACAGTTACCAGTTATAAGTGAAGTATTCAGCAATAGACAGGTAGTACTTACACGCAAGGGGTCGATAGGTTGAGTTGTGGGATGGCATGAAAAACATGCCTGCTGAGCCCGCAATAAAGTTGGCAGCCCCAACCCAATTGTTATCTGTCGCACCCACCAAGCTTAGGCCGGCCCGTGGGATTTTTTTTGGTCTACAAAAAATCCAAATCTTTTTAACCATGATTTTCCAAATGTTATTGACCCAGACCGTATTAGGACTACCCCTTCGGATATCGATTTTAATATAATTAGTCGCTCTTCACCACCGATCACCATTGAAATTGCGTCTTCAAATGAAACTTCCTTGAAAAATTTGAATTTAAAACCGTGTAAAGTTGTTTTGCAAGATGTTCTTGCTGCCGGTTCCACTGAAAAGTCTAAGCTGCTGAAAGCTAACCTGGATAAAACCCACAGTGTTCTTTCTTAGCAACCAGCAGATATTGAAAAGCTTAAGAAAATAGAGAGAAAACAAAATTTCATGGCCAAAATCCGCTGACACAGGAGCTTGGAGCGCTCTCAACAATGCTGTTTTCCACAACCTGTTAGGATCTCACCCTCTGTCAGAGAGAATGGAAATTCTAGAATCCACAATTTACCATCATGCTTCCCTTCTCTTTGGATTTAAGGCTCAACCCACACATGCCCCATCTGGTTTAAACAGACGTGCCTTACAGTCCATCTCGTTGGTAAAAGAGAAAAATTCTCTTCTTCAACAACTGGAAAACGTGTCGGACTTAATGCAGAGGGAACATTTACAAACTTCGCTAGGCAATGTTAAATTAAAGTTAACAACATTACGCCGGGGAGAACGGAACAGAAAAAAGCCATGGAAGATCCGCAATGCAAACCGTGCATTTGGTAAGAATCCTTATCAGTTCCTAAAGAATCCCTAGATGCCCACAAAGCTTCGGTGTTAATTGATCCCTTATATGAGATACCGCTTTCGACTCTTCCTGGTTTGCCTAATGCTCCCAATGTCACGTCTGCATTTGATTCCTCAAAGTTTAATTTCAAGGACTTTCAAACCATCCTTCATACTCGTCGGAATGCATCGTCACCCGGATTGAACCAAATACCTTACACTGTTTACAAGAATTGTCCTCAAATTGCGTCCTTTCTTTTGAACCTTTTCCAATCTTGTTTAAAGAATTCCTACATTCCTGTTCAGTGGAGGGTCGCTTCAGAAGTTTATATCCCTAAAAACAAGCCTCCATCTCCATCATCCATTAATGACTTTCGGCCAATAGCTCTCCTCAATGTGGAAGGAAAACTTTTTTTCAGTCTTGTGTCAAAGCGCCTAGAAAACCACATCATTCAGAAAAACCACTTTATTAACAAATCCATTCAAAAAGGATGTATGGAAAAAGTCCCTGGTTGCTGGGAGCATATGTCTCTTGTCTGGGCTGCTCTGAGAAACGCCAAGTCTAGAAAAAATACACTATCTGCAATATGGCTTGATGTGGCGAATGCGTATCCCACTCTACCGCATAAACTCATTTTCATGGCCCTTCGTCGCTATGGTGTTTCAGAGTCTTGGATAAGGCTTATTAACGCCTACTATGGCAGCCTCTGGAGTCATTCTCTTTTACAGCCTCATCCAGCTGGCACCAACACTTTAGAGGTATTTTTATTGGATGTACATTATCAATCATACTATTTTTGGCAGCTATAAATGTAATCATTGAATATGTGTGCGCCGAAGAAGAGTTAAAAAGTTGTGTTCCGCCAGGCGATTCAGACCATCCTCCGGTTAAGGCCTTTATGGATGACATATTTTTAATGTCTTCAAGTGTCCCTCAAACTCGGAACTTGTTGGATCGTTGTGTAACAGCCCTTCATTGGGCTGGAATGGGCTTTAGATCTTCAAAATCACGAAGCATTGTTATAACTAATGGAAAAGTTTTAGATCAGTCTCCTTTTTGTGTCCTGCAAGAACCAATCCCATCTATTCACGCAAACCCAGTTAAGTTTCTTGGCCGGACGATAAATTCAACATTGTCAGATTCAGCTGTTGTCCAACAGGTTATTGTTAACGCTGTAGAGCAAGTCAAACTCATAGATAATTTTTCCCATAGAGGCATTCACAAAGTGTGGTTTTTGCATCATCTTCTAATTCCCCGAATACGATGGCCTTTTTTAATTTACGAAGTTCCGATATCTCGTATTGTTTCACTAGAACAAAAGTTTTCTTTCTTCATAAGAAAGTGGCTGAGCCTCCATCACTCTATTTCTAACATAAGTTTGTATTCTGCTTCATCGCCATGCCCGTTACCTTTAAAAAGTCTATCCTCTGTACTAAAATCTTCTAAGATCAGCTTCTCCTGCGAGATTCGGCTGATCCTCTAGTCTCAGACTCTCCTCCAGACTTAAAGGCTGGACACTGGAAGGTAGACCAGACAGTAAAATCAGCAGAGAGTCAACTCGAGTTCAAGAACATACTTGGTTTCCACCAGTTTGGTAGAGCAGGCTTGGGACTGGTAAGCCATAAGAGTGTCCCACCAATTGGTACCCATTCTTACCGCAAACTTTTATCAGATGTTGTGCAGGACAATGAGGAAGACATCTATTATGCTCGAGCCGTTCAACTTCATGTCCAAGGTAACTGGACTAAGTGGTGCTCGTTTATTAAATACGATCTTTCTTGGAAGAACCTACTGTCTCTGCTGCAAAGTTTATCTTCGTTTTGCATCGGCGCAACCTATGACACGCTTCCTTCTCCTACAAATCTTGTCAAGTGGGGAAATCAAAATGACAAAAATTGCACCCTATGTAAAAAACCCTCTTGTAACGTGTCCCACATTTTAGGCGCTTGTAAATTAGCCCTTTCACAAGGTAGATTTACGTACCGCCACGATACTGTTCGACGTGTGTTAGTGACAGCCATTCAGAAGTTCTTATCCGATTATGAGCCAGCAAAACCATCTAGATGTCATAAAATATCCTTTGTTCCGGCTGGTAAACGTCTTCCCACCAAAAAGCGTTCAAAAATTCAAGGAATCCTTCACCTGGCCTCTGATTGGAGATTATTGTCAGACTTAGATTCAACCTTAATAGTACCACCTTACTACCTTGCTGTAACTCAACTTCGTCCGGACATACTTTTAACTTCTGCCATGACCAAAACTGTAATTATCCTTGAATTAACTTGCCCATGCGAAGAGAACATGAAGATTTGGCATGGAGTTAAGGTTGATAAATACTCGTCACTTTGTTCCGTCATGAGATTAAACAATTGGTCTGTGCATTTCTTTGCTGTTGAAGTAGGAGCTAGGGGATTTTGTTCCGAAACAGTTAGAATCTGCCTCCGTCGCCTCGGCTTTTCTAATATGTCTGTGCGTACCACTCTGAAATCTCCTACTGAGTCATCTATGCGATCGTCGTTTTACATCTGGCTATCTCGAGATTCTTTGTCTTATACCGCTCAATTGATACCAACTGTTTCAAAGAAATCATCCAAGTCACAAGCAACTTCGACCACTAGCTTTTAGGCAGCAACAGCGGCTTGCTAAATTTGGGCAACACATGTTACATCAATTCCATCTTGCAAGGTTTTTATGTGTTACCCGCAGTCGCCACAGCCATCTCTGCAAATGATTCCAATATGGGGATAGGTAAAAGTTTTGTAAGTATTCTACGCAAATTATCCTCCTCCAAGGTTCCAGTGAACACTTCTTCATTTCTAAATGCATTAAAAGGCCATGTTTCTAATGCAAGGGGCGCTGCTTTTAATCCGTTCTCTCAGCAAGATGCCCTAGAGATTCTTGAGTATCTCATACCAGAGTTGTCCTTAGCCTTTCCTTTCTTTGGCAGATTATTCAACGCTCGTGTGAAAATCTGCACTACTTGCAGCGCTTGCAATAATATTAGCACCTCTGAGCAAGTAAGTCCATTTCTTCAACTGCCCTTGACATCGACTGTACAATCTTCAATAGATAACTTTTTGGAGAGCGAAGAATTGTCAGGTGTCAACTCGTACTTCTGTCACTACTGCAATAGTTACCAAACTGCAACAGTTGAAAAAGAGGTCGCAGAGTGCAGTTCAATTTTGGTTCTGCAATTAAAGCGCTTTGCCCATAACAAAGGTCTTGTGTCTAAGGTTTGTTCTCCTGTCACATCTTACCCGGGCACCGTTTCTATACTTATCATTGTAGACAGTGAAGTCTCTTGTCGCAAGCACTACAACTTAAGGGCTGTAATTAACCACTCTGGAAATTTGAACAATGGCCATTACACTACTGTTGCTTATAACCAAGTGCATGGTAAGTGGTTTCATTGCAACGACAGAGCAGTGGTCCCTTGCAAACAAAGCTTACTTAATGGTGTACAACCTTACATCCTTTTCCTTGAAGAGCTTAGGTAAATTGCAGTCAGCACCACAACTTCCGGTTTATGTCAGCAAGGGGGTTTGACTATTCTTATTTATTTTTTTATTTTTTTTTTTATTTTTATTTTTGTAGTCTTGTCTTTGGAGAGTGACGACTCCACTTATTACCCTAGTCAAAATAAAAGCGAAAAACAAATAAAAATTACGCCAGCAAGGGGGTTTGGTTTGACTGTACCAGGTCCTATCTTTGGAGAGTGACGACTCCACTTATTACCCCAGTCAAAAAGGAAAAAACAAAAAACAAAAACAAAAAAAACAAAATAAAAATAATGTCAGCAAGGGGGTTTGACTGCACTGGTCTTATCTTTGAAGAGTGACGACTCCACTTCTTACCCCAGTCACACAAGATTGTACAGAGTAGGACAGATGAAAAGTTATGGATGAAAGAAATGTCTAGTTCCTGCTGAAGACTGTTCGCAGACCTCTTTTGAGGTGACTCAGCTAGACATTTTGGGTACCTTGGTTCAGGAATATGAGTCGAAACCCTTGTACCCTTTACAGAAGTCCTGTCCTACTCTCTCTGTCTGTTTGTTTGTTCAATTTTTGTGCCAATTATCTCCTTGGAAAAAGGAAGAATTGTGTTCCTTTATATGAGCATATTCTTTAGAGGAGCAAAACCTCTAGAATTTAAATTTTAAGACTTAACTGGTCGAGTTTATCATTGTGCGTGCACTTTGTAGTTTTCTTTCTTACTTTCACCTTCTCCTCTAATCTCTTAACATTCTCCTCTAAAACCACAATTCTCTGTTGTAACTCCTATACAAAAGATTCCTCTTAAATTAATTTAATACTCTACTTTCATATGTTAATTCTTGTATATGCTAATCTGACAAGTATTATATTATCTCATTTGGATGCTTACAGTAGTAGTGGTAGCATTTATTTGCTGTTTCAATTACAAATTTTATCTATTACATACAATGAGATGACAATAAGTTCCTATAAATGAGTACAATGTATGGCAGTCAGGAGACCAACCACAGCTATTCTATTTAAGACCGCCTTTATGTGGCAAAAATTTTAGCAATTGCTGTAAAGATATAATACAAAAACATAAGACACAAATAACTATGAAAATACTTACATTGACAATTTCTTCCATAATTAATATTTCACTAAATAGAAATTTAAAACTAATATTAAGCGTTTAGGTAAATTTCTAATATAACACCTTTTAATGGGAGTTAAAAACACTAAAAGAAAAACGAATGTTTGCAAACATTTCATGCAAAGAAGAGTTTTATTGCCCTGGCTGTTGCTTAAAGAGCGTGTAGACACATTTCTACTCTACTTCAAAACAACATGTATTTATTAAATTTTAATATCCTAAGTAAAAATTTCATATGTCTACAAGCTCTTCTTGACAACCTGCACCACGAGAAGGTAGCCAATGGGACTTAGCAGGTCATTAGGCTGTGATGATATAGGTGTAACTGAATGTCGAATTTCTTTGTAATCGTAACAACCATAATGTTAAAACACCTTGTCTAGGTTGCATTTGGTGCGGTATGTTAATAATTAGCATAATGCTGTAATGGTAATACACCTTGTTCAGGTTTTGAATTTAAACCTGTATGTTAATACACAATTATTTTTTATAAGCAACTCGTTTATAAGCAACTGAAATGGATTTGAAAAATTTTAAGCAAATTTTAGTTCTGTACAAATATAAGCACAAGCAAGAATTTTTTTTGGTGTACACTTGAGTTTATTTTCAAGTAATTTCTTTTTAACAAAAATATGACTTTTCTTTTTTTTTCCTGTTTACAAATATATTTACAAAAATTAGTTGAATAAAATTAAGCAACCATTAAGAAACTTCAGACCTAAATGTTAGCTAAAAAATAATTTGATATCTAGCCAAAATCCCAAGTTGCTTATAAAAAAAAATTGTGCAATCAGCTCAATGCTGTAATGCACCTTGTTCAGGTTGCATGTGCACCTTGTTCAGGTTGCAATTGGCTTACAACGCCATTAATATCAGCTCAAAGCTGTAATGTTAATGCACCTTGTTCAGGTTGCAATTGGCTTACAACGCCATTAATATCAGCTCAAAGCTGTAATGTTAATGCACCTTGTTCGGGTTGCAATTGGCTTACAACGCCATTAATATCAGCTCAAAGCTGTAATGTTAATGCACCTTGTTCAGGTTGCAATTAGCCAACAATGCCATTAATAATCAGCACAATGCTGTAATGTTAATGCCCCTAGTTCAGGTTGCATGTGCACCTTGTTCAGGTTGCATTTGATCGGTAGGGTACAGACGATATGTTGATTACGATAAGTCAAAACGGTATGGTAATTGTGGTATGATGATCGGTAGGGTACAGACGATATGTTGATTACGATAAGTCAAAACGGTATGGTAATTGTGGTATGATGATCGGTAGGGTACAGACGATATGTTGATTACGATAAGTCAAAACGGTATGGTAATTGTGGCATGATGATCGGTAGGGTACAGACGATAAGTTGATTGCGATAAGTCAAAACGGTATGGTAATTGTGGTATGATGACCGGTAGGGTACAGTCGACATGTTGATTGCGATAAGTCAAAACGGTATGGTAATTGCGGTGTGATGATCGATAGGATACAGACGATATGTTTATTGCGATAAGTCGAAACAGTATGGTAATTGTGTAATGATGATCGGTAGGGTGCGGATGAATTGGATATGCAACTGGATATCAAATGTATCCATGGTTAATATTACAATCACTTGTGTGTTAACACACAAAAATTTTTTATAAGCAACTTGTTTATAAGCAACTGAATTGGATTTGAAAATTCTTGAAGCAATTTTAGTTCTGTACAAATATAAGCACAAGCAAGAATTATTTTTTTTGCAAAAACAGAAAGAGACATGCTTTTCAAACAAAAGCAGAAAAGAGAACTTATTTTTTGAAGAAATTTCTTTTTTACCAAAAATATGACTTCTTTTCTTTTCCCCTTGTTTACATGATGATGAAACGGTATGGTAATTGTGGTATGATGATCGGTAAGGTACAGACAATATGTTATAATTGCGATAAGTCAAAACGGTTTGGTAATTGTGGTATGATGATCAATGGGGTACGGATGAAATAGATATGCAACTGGATATAAAAATGTATCCATGGTTAATGTATGCACCTTGTTCAGATTAGAATGGTTTTTAATGGCCAAGATTGTGATTGTCTGCAAAATAGGTGAATTTAGATTGTAATTATCATTAGGAATGAGATAGGCATATTATACATGTGCAATTTACAGATGGTGAAGGACAAACTGCATCTTCAATACCATCATCACAAAACTCGTCAAGTTCTTTCAACAAGTTAATATACTTTTCCATAGTGATATCGAATTTTTTGACAGTTTCATTAGATAATGCTTTTAGTCGTTTCTCTTCCTCTTGTCTAGCTTTCATACGGGGATGTATATTAATATACAAGAGTCGTTCTTGTGTAATTGGTTAGACAAGTGCCCAATTCCTTTCTTTTTCGCATCTTGAGAATGCAGTGTAAGCTGTACCAAGGTTGTTTTTTTCCATCTGAATGGATTGTTGTAACTTAATACGCATATGGGTGGCAGTTTTACCATCTCCAATTGACATACCCTGACTTTTGGCAATAGTTATTGCATATCCTGGCATTAACGGCAGGCCATTTCTGCTGCAACAATTAGACTCACATCGACCTTCAACAGCAGTAATTGGTATCCATTTTGGATGTTCTTGAATCCATGACGGGCCTTTATAATTTGGGAAATCGACTACAACAGCTATTGGAAATTCAGGTGGTGACATATTTGGTGAATAAAGGATTGCAATTACTTTTCCCATGGCACCATTATTTAGGCCAAGGCCTGTAAGACCCTTTTGGTTCTTGGTAAGGATTACAGTTGCACCAACTGCCATTAAAGATCTTAGTGGTATTTGACCCAGTTGCTTATCAGTTAAAGAGTGATGTTTACCATGTCCTCTTGATGGAATAACAGCAACTGGCACACCAAGGTTAGCTAATTTATTATGGTTTTCTTCATTAACTTCATTCCATGTTTCCATTAATGTAAGAACGCGACCATGAAGAAAGTTACATTTTTCGGTATGGGGCAAAGCATTTTCGTAACGACTATTTATATCCTGCCAATCTTGTTGAGTGATCGAACCATTACGTATTCTAAGTGGTCGTTGTAAAAGATCCAACTGATCTGGGCCTTGGCGCATGGTCTCTGTAAGAACGATAACATGTTGAAACGAGCGATAGATTGCATAACCAGCAAAGTTGATTGTGGAATCATCGTGTTTTGGTGGCTGATGTAGATCGAAAGCACGAATTGGTCCAAGTTGACCAAGGTCCCCAAAGAAATTGACAGTTGGTACACCTCCATAATAATGATCAAAGTATCCTGTTGCCTCACATAATCTTTGGCTGCACCAGGCCACAAGAAGCTTTGACTGCATGCTACGTTCATCAATATTAAGTTGAAATAATTTCAGTTCATTGTTTTCATGCATGCCTGTATACTTTCTCAGCTTTCTTAGAGATACATCACACAACGGATAGTCAGAAAGCTGGACAGAATTTAAATTCTTATCTTTTTTCAGTTTGTGTGGTGGTGGAGTCATTGAATGTATAGTCCGACCATTAGGTATGAGGACTGATGCTGCACCAGTTGGGGCCAAGTTCATAACAGCACAATTTCGCTTTAAAATACGGCGAACGATTCTAGTGAGCGCAGTAATGATGAATGTTTTCCCAACACCAGCTGTTCCTTGTATTAACGAACGTAATGGCTGGGTACCTGTTGCCAAAGTTCTTTTTGCGACTTGTAATAAATGCTGAAGATTTATACCAATGACTGTTCTTTGTAATTCATTAGCATTTAAGATGTTTATTTGGGGTAAGGTACAATCTTCAGCATGCTGCAATTCATTTCTTTCCGCTTCTTCAGATATTGATTGTAACCATGTGTCAGCATTAATGGGCCATTGACTACCAAAACTTTGAATTGCATAATTATTCCAATCAAACATAGGCCCTCCATTGGGAAGAACCTGTTGTACATTCGGCTCACTGATATCAGCAACATGGTGCTTAGCAATATCTCTCATTATTGATCCGCCTATGTTTATTTCTGCAATGGCGGAATTTTGGGAACATTGAGAACTTGCATCTGTGTATTGTGATGACTGATCTGAAGACTGAGTATTGGTTTGAATATTGATTACATTAGTGTGACTTCGTGTTCTCTTGCTCTTTTTATCGAAAGATTGTTTAGCCTCTTTCAATGAATCAATTAATATTGATGGACATTATTCAGTTTGAACAAGGGAAGCCAAAGCAGCAGCAAATGACTCATGTTGTCCCTTCAATTCTTCGGTATTATGCCACGTTCCAACAGAAAATATAATGAGCATAGCTTTTGCATAGTCCTCAGTAACAGGCCAAACAGGTTTTATAGATATTCCTGTAAAAACTGGCACGTGATCTACTTTGCAGGTACAATTACATTTCTTGCTCTAGTTCCATAAGGATATTTCTGGCTCACGTTCTCTACGCTTATCGCTCAAGTATTTATCCAATGTGCTACTCTTTGTAACGGTTCCATCTTCACCAGACGTATCCAAGGCTTGGAAGCCACTGATACCAATGTATCGAAAATTCCTGGTACATCTAGTCAAATGGCCACCACTATTAATGAAATCTGCCGCAGCACCTGGTACATCTACTAGACCAGCAATTTTTTGAAGTAGTCGTTGAGCCAAATTTTTAACAGTGCTTCCATCAGCAGTGTTTTCAATGAGATGCCGATAAACAATAACTAGCAATGTATTTTTGTAGTGCGAGAAGGTCCTAATCGATAATGGGTTGACTGTCACAATTTGCTAGCCAACTAAGTAGACGTGTTTTTACATGCATCATCAAACGAGGATGATCGCGTGGTCCCTCATATCTAGGATGTTCCCCTTCTGTTATGACAGCATTAAAAGGATGAATCTCTTTACCACTTGTTTTTTTGGTTTGTGGATCAAGATCGCCAAAATGAAAGCGACAGTACTTCTGTGGAGCAGTATCTTTTTTATTCTTACGGCGATAACACAAACAATTAGAATTACAATTATGGAGGCCAATTCTGTTCACAAGATGGGTATGTTGCTCCTTTATACCACCCTCGTGACTAGCGACATCTGAAAGTTCTTGCGCTAATGGGTTATGGTCTGGTGGAGCTTGAGTCCCTTCCGGTCTTGCCCATTGATCTTTGTTCGGAACCCAAGTTCTAATTCCAGAAGTATCTATAATTTCATTTCCCCGGCAGGATGCAGTGAAGTGAACATGGGTGAAAAAATGTCATCACTGTCTTCATTTTTTGTTTGTAACCAATTTTGAAGTTCTTGTGCTGCAGGTTTTAATGCTTGCGAGTCTGCAACATCATCAGACAAGCTATCCATGATAGTTTTGACTTTTCGGGCATGTTTAGACGACGATATTATCGCGTGTCCATGTATCTCACCTCGACTTTTAGCAAATTCTTATCGCAACCAATAGTCATCATATTGAAATACTTCCTTGCTGACTGTGGCAAAGTAATTTATAGTCCTTGCATCAAAATACTGCGTGACGATATGAAGATTTTGTAAAATCATTTCCCGCTTGAATTTATTGTCGCTCTCCATTTCCTGCCGTACAGCATCTTCGTTTAAATTGTTTATTAACGCATAATACTTAATAAGTAGTTCATGCATTGGTTTCCAATGAAATTCGGCGCAACTGTTGGTATCAAAATATGCTGGTAAATCGCCTAATTCATTTCGTCTAAAAAACAACATGGCATCCAATTTTTTTTTTTGGTCTCTCCAGTACGGATCGGTATTTACCAAGTTTTTTCCAATACTAATAATTTTTCGGGGAACTGAATCATCATCATTTTGTAAATTATCTCGCAGTTCAGCGATTGTGAGATGAGCATCATTTAATTGTTGGGAAACAAGAAAGCTACCCTGCTGCAATGCTTGCATTCGCAAACGCATATTTAATAAGAAAAATTTCAAGTACGGATGACGTGCTACACGATTATCAGAACAATAATATATATGTTCGATGTATTCTTCAAAGTTAATTTTCTTCAACCTTGGAACAGTTAAGTCACAATTCCCATTAATAAAAACAGTTATGCCATAGTAAAAAACCCAGGAGTTTTTAATTCCCGAATAGGCCGTTCTCGTGTATATTCTAAATTTGCATTCGCAACTGTGCCATGTTGAAGAGCTTGATTAACTGCATCTTCAGAACCCAAGAGCTTCTCCAGTAGTATTCGTAACTCTTTGTCAGCATCTTTAGGTTCAACCGGGCAAACTAAACCAGAACGGGTTATACTCTCGTCATCGTCAGGTAAGTTTTGTTGAAATTGATTTTCAGCAGGACCCTTATCTCCTTCTGGTATGATATTTGGCAATTCCACAACTGGCAAATCAGGTAATTCAGAACGCATCTCTGGTAAATTTTGAATGCGGTCATATTTTATTGAGACATCCTTATAGTATTCATTTGGCAGGAACTGGAAGTAGCGTCCTTTTAGAGGTTTGTCAATGTGATCAGAGCCATTGTATTGATGTTTATTTTTAGTATCTGGACCTTCAACACCCCCTTCTGGGTATCCAAAACACAATCCCCGTAATGCGTTTTCAACTTTACCCCTTTGCACAGTATACTGTTGAACTGAATTTTGACTTCCTTTCTTTTTAATAACTTCTGATGGTAATGATGGCAGTTCGGTAGCAATTTACATTCTTTGAGGAAAACTGATGCAATGACCTTTTGATGCAAGCATGCCATACCGCAGGAGGTGTATATTCATAATGACAGTAATACGACGAATTAATGCTACTTCTAGTATGGTCAAATTTTGGAGGTATGGTGGTACTGGTAAAAAATGCATATCATTATGACGGATGTTATCGTGTAACGGACCCAAGTCGTCATCATCAGCTGACATTATACCTGAAAATCTAGCAGGTGTCTTCACATTCTTTTTAAAACGACTAAGACTCTCCCTATGACACCTATCAACCTTCCATCGCTGAAAAATTTTCCAAGGCTTAACAGCAATTGGTTTTGTTTCATTTTTGGCAGTAGGTCTTATTGGAGGTGTTGCGTGAAATACTGGTCGAGTTTCAAGACAAGTTTTACAGGTTGATAAACTATGTAATTTTTCACCTTCTTCAAACTGTATTACAGCAGCCACTACATCGGGATTTTGATGAATGGTGGCAGTTTCACTTCCAAAAATGTTGTCTTGATCACTGGACTGGTTGCCTGTGACAACTGTCGACATTGACTGTATAGTTGATAATGTTTTTGGTATGGACTGTTGTGTGGTTGGCAAATTTTTTGGAATTGACTGTTTTGTGGTTGGTAAATTTTTTGGTATTAACTGTTGTGAGGTTGGCAAATTTTTTGGTATCGTCTGTGCAGTTGATGAACTTGTTGGCATTGACTGAGTTGTTGATATGGAGTGTGTAGTTGGTAAATTTGTTGACAAAATATTTTTTGTAGTGATTGGCAGTGTAACAGGTGGGTTTTTGAAACTTAAATTTTTCTGTTTACCCACAGCTGTTTTACAAACAGCTTTTCTGCATCTATAATTTATTCGCGAGCGCCTTCTTTTTGTTTCGATAATTGTTTCATTGAATTCAGGTTCTTCATATTTAATATTCAACTGAAGACACTTTTGCTTTAGAGCATATTCTCTATCATTTTTTTATTTTTTATTTTATGAGAAGACATAAGAGATTCCAGTATTTTCTCTACTGCAAGATGTTGAATTTCCTTCAAAGTAGTCACTTCCTTTTCACCATCCTGATTGGTTATATTTTCAGGCTGGACTGTACTTTTTGATGACAAACAAGGAACTTTCTTAGGTGGACTGAGTGATGTAACAGGAGGAATGTTCACATTGTCATCAAAGATCAGCGATTGGTAATGATTTCCATTATCCCTTCCAAGCAAAATGAAAGCACCTGTAGTGGTACCATCAGTCAATAGATATGCGACTTGTTGTTCACCAGAAATATCATGTGTTTCATCATGACTAAGACTAATAAGGGTATATGGATGTAACGCAGTACTGGTAACTGATGTTATTAAAATGTTGATGCCCAGCATTATTGCAGTAGCACGTATGAAAATCTCTTTAACATAAACAGTAGGCCTTGATTGAGTTTGTAAGTCATGTTCCCACTCTTCGGGTCTTGTAAAAAAAATGTCTCTGTTATTTTTAAAAGCACGTATGAAAATCTCTTTAACATAAACAGTAGGCCTTGATTGAGTTTGTAAGTCATGTTCCCACTCTTCGGGTCTTGTAAAAAAAATGTCTCTGTTATTTTTAAAAATTTCTATGTCACTATTTTGGCGAACAAATTTGACCACAGTTTCTCGCAGTTGGAGATGATTCTGGAAATGTAGTTCAGGGGACACAATTTGTTTGATCTCAGGGCGATTAAGTTGCTGTACTATTGCTCTATAAAAGCAGTTGCCATCCCCTATTGTTACTTCTCGATATGTTGTATTTGACAGACCAATACTTCTAGCATAAATGACTATATGGTCTGCAGAATTTGACTTATTTAGAAGATGGGCAGCATAAGATTCTTGTAGTGTTATTTGGAAGTCAATATCATTGTTATTAAAGGGTCCAGGATTGCTTTCAATATCCCCGGATAACAATAACAGTATCTTCAAACACGCAAGATTGATGTTACAGATCAGACAACACATCAAAATCAACGAAATAAAAAGTTTCAAAAAAGGTATAAAGTGGTTGTTATTATCCAATTTGTCAAAAAACATTCCTGATTGTGTGTGAAAATTTCTATCACTCCTAATGTTATTGGAGTGACTAGCAGCTACATTATAAAAAGAACCGATGGTGGCACGATATGCTTAGACTGATATCATGATGAATTTGTCTGCACTAAATGGTTGATCAGGTAAACAAACCCTTTTACTATATCTATGCCAAAAAGCAGGACACAGTACGGGTCTAAAAATCAGATAAAAGAGTAAGTAAATCTACTAAAAGATGCACCTATTGCTGCAGTTTGCACCTAAATAAGATATAAACAGTAAGTAAATATACTAACAGATGCACTAGCTGCAGTTTGCACCTAGCTAAATGTTTGTTTAATTGCTAGCAAAAGACACGGACAAAATTATCAAATAATACTTATCCAATGAATGATCCAATGTCAATAAATCCCAGCAAACAAACACAACACGCTCCGGTAAATTTCCAGAGGGTTTGAAAAAAAGTGGCGCCAGGAAAGTATATTTCGATCGCCTAAACCACGTGTTCCATTTTGTCCAATCAAAGCAAAGACTGTTTGTGTTTGGAAAAATCTACGTGATCCACTTTGTCCAATCAATCAACGGAAAAATGTTTGTTTTTGGAAAAATTAGCTACCGGCGTCTGTATTAAGGCGAATCTCCACGGGACGATTTTTACGACGATCGTCATAAATACTCAAATTCGATTGGTCGCGACTTTCGTCATGACGAAAAGTTGAATTGGTTTCTACTTTTTGTCACAAAAATCGTCGCGAATATCGTCCAGTGGAGATTCGACTTAGTTTGTTCCGGCAAAATATTTCATGAGCCAATGATATTACATTTTGTTTGTAATATGACGAAATAGAATCCGTAAAAACACGGCATCGGCATCGTTGTCCCCACCCTTACGGTTCTTGACCTATATGATATGGCAATTCATTTTTTGGAAACGATATAGCTGGCTAACTAGATATCTATATAATGGGTATTCCTAATCAAAAGAGAATAATCTCAATTATTGTGTAGTATTTGCTGGTAAAATAACTGAGCATGTCACAAACAAGTTTCTTATATACTTAGTAGTTTGGTGTCTGGATGATCAAGTATACATGCCTTTTTTGACATGACATTGTGCTCTATATAATGAAAGTGATGAAAGTGAATGTATGCAAGTGTCCCCTCTACGACTCCAAAATTACCTATTATTCTCAATATAGCTATATCATTTAGTCATGTTTACCTGGTTATTGTAGGTGCAAGATAATTTGTTTTACTCAGCCCTGTCCATGATTTGAACCTGGATCTCTCATTTGCATGAGTATCATAACCATTAGACCAACAGGGCATGAATAAATATATATACAAAACTTTACAAGTGCATATTTCAAAAAATAACTTGTTATGAATAAATAATTTTTATGATAAATTTAGTAATTTTTTATTTTTATTTTCTAAATTTTCCTTCAGTATTCTTTTTGGTGGTAAGATTAGCTATGATCTGTATAATATACTAAATATCATTATAACAAATTTTACCCTCTTCTGCTAAAAAGAATTTAAGTTTTAAGACTGACTACAACATGCTTTAATTTTTCATAAAATTTCAATTTTGTGTGCCATGAGGATAGAGCTGTATGTATGTAATTTTTCCCTTTCTCAAAGATCCACTTGTCCTCAATATAGTTATTAGATAGCTATAAGTGCAAGATAATTATTTCTTTTCCTACCCCTGTCCAGGATTAGAATCTGAATCCCTCATTAGCAAGAGTGTCATAGCCATTAGACCAACAGGGCATGCATGCATAATTTTACAGTTGTAGATTATTTTGACTTTTTCTAATTCTTAATTTTTTTTATTTTTTTTTTTTAAGTTTTTTCTTATAAAGAAGAAAAACGTATACTCCAATATTGACCACAACAGATAATTAAATCAAAATTTAAAAATATACAAAGCAAAGCAAAAAAGGTTTGATTTGAGGACATATGTCTGGGAACTTGTGTGAGTTTAGATGAGTTGCGGCGTGACATAATGTTTTGATTTTGCATCTAGAACAATAGTCATGCCCATGCATAAGCACAGGCAGAAAATATAAACAACATTTTCTTGATTCATTATTTTGAGCGTATTAACCAGTGACCATCACAACAAGGAGAAATATATATATCCCTTTTTTTTTTAATTTAGCCACCCATTTCACAAATGTGTAAAAATACTGAATTATAAATAATTTTGCACTCACAACAATGTAAACAAAACTTGTATTTTTGGCAGACTGTTTTATATTTTTGGTCTAGAGTGTATTGTAGTTCTGCATAGTTTTGGTGAAAATTTTTACTATCAAAATATTCTTAGTCTTTGTTTCTAGACTTTTTTTAATATTGACTGTAACATCTAAATTCAATTATTATGGAGCAGACATCAAAATATTCTTAGTCTTTGTTTGGAGACTTTTTTGATATTGGCTAACATGTAAATTCAATTATTATAGAGCAGACCACGGCAGTCTATATGGTCTTCAAATTTACCACTGTGTAAACAGAGAAGATAATTTTTTAAAAAAAAACAAATCCTAAAATTTAGCGTGAATAACCAATTTGACGTATATGGTCCTTTTTTTCTTGCCTGTCAGATGCGCGCGCATATACGGAACTTTGTAAACATTCGAAACTCTCATTTAATCTATACCAATTTTCTTTTGATGATTTGGCTAAACTTTTGGTTCTTGGTTTTTGGTCTAATATTGTTAGAGCCAACATATTTTGTGGATAATTGTAGCTATTTGATAGTACTTTCCTAATCAGAGCAGAATTATCTCATTGTGCAGTATGTGTATGACTAGAACATGTCTTAAGAATCATTTAAAGCTAGCTACATAACTAATTTTGTGCCAGCCAAGTATCCAGTTTTATTTCAGATAAGTAGCTAGTTTTATGCTAGTGAGAAAAATAGTTTTGTGCTAGTTAAGTACCTAGTTTATGTTGCTAATAGGTAGCTAATTTTATTTGGCAATTTTATGGCGTAGCTAGCTAGCCAATTTGGTAGTGTTATACCAGCTCAGTCTTTAGTTTTATTGCCACATATGTTGGTAGTTATTTGCTAGTTCGCTTTAGGTGTGGGTGAGGTTGAGAAGAGGTTCAATACATGTAAAATATAGGGATATACTAGTTAGCTAGGCATACTATATCTTCGTTTTCTTGTAAATGTCCTTTCGTTCGTTTTCCGCTTGGCACCATCTTTAAAAAACAACAAACACTCCATCGCATTGCTCCTCAAAAGACACGTTGTCTTGCTTATTGAAAACTGTACCATAGAATGACCATATTGTATTGCTGAATTACTGTGGTTTTGTGATTGAAATTTTGATATTTCGGATGTATAGGGACGAAATCGCATAGAAATGCTATATACTCTCCACCGTATTTCCTTTTCCGTTATATTTGGCTTATTTAATGAGGAAATGGGCTCCGCTACGCTCCGCAAAAACAAAGTAATACGGTACACCAAAAGCACTTATTAAGAGGTTGTAAAGTTGTTCTGAAGGATGTGTGTTCTCTTAGTATTGCTAGTTTCTGCTTCGGTTAAAGTCCACAAAAGTAAATTGTGTCGCACAGAGAAAGCGCAACTTCAGAACTTGGAACAAAAAAACCCTATCCTTTGGAGTAAGATGAAGGACACACGTTGGAGCGAATTGGACAGTGCTGTGCATAACAAGTTAAATACTTTTAAGCATCTATCTATTACTGAGAAAGTAAAAACACTTGAAACCTTGATTTATGAAGAAGGTTCAAAAATATTTGGTTGTCAATCTTCAAAACAAACCATAAACCTCTCCAATATTAACAGGCATACAATTCGTTCTATAAATTTAGTCAAGGAGAAGAATATTATTTTAGCGCAGATTTCTTCGTCATCCATCGAGGAAGAACTATCTGCCTTGCAACAACTTTTACATCAAGTTAGAATAAAAATTAGGGTATTGCGTCGAGGTGAAAAACGAAAAAGAAGAAAGTGTAGTGTTAAAAATGCCCAAGAATTATTCAGGAAGGATCCCTACCAAGCAGGAAAAGACCTACTCAACCCCAAGTCTTATGTTCATCTTTGTGTCGAACAGTCTATTTTGGACAACCACAAATTATGCAACTTGAGTGACGATCTCCACAACTCTTCTCTGCCGGTTCTGCCAGGTCTTCCACCACTTCCGCAAATCAAAAAACCTTTCTCATCTTCAACTTCCAAATTTTCTGACTTTGCAAGTATTTTACATAGACGTAGAAACGCTTCAGCCCCCGGGCTGAACGGCATATCGTACAAAGTGTACAAAAAATGTACAAAGATTTCATCCTTCTTGTTTAATGTATTTAAATTTTGTTTAAAAAATTGTATTGTCCCTATCCAATGGCGTCATGCCCAAGAAATATACATACCTAAGTCAAAAACTCCTACGTCGACCAACCTAAAAGACTTTTGACCTCTGTCAAAGCGTCTGGAAACGCATATCATTCACAACAACAAGTTAATAAATACTTCCATTCAAAAAGGGTGCATGGAGAAAGTTCCTGGCTGCTGGGAACACATGTCATCGATTTGGACAGCCTTGAAAGATGCAGGCTCGGAAAAAGCTGACCTTGCCACCATTTGATTAGATATAGCCAGTGCGTATCCATCAACTCCGCACAGATTAATCTTTTTTGATCTGGAAAGATCTGGCATGGCTTAGAATACACACAGGCAACATCAGTATCTTGCTACATTACATCAGGCAAAGTTTCCTTACCTCTGATAAGAGCCTTCATGGACGACATTAACCTTATGTCTTCTTCAGTTGCTGGCACAAAGATACTACTTGACAGGTGCGTCACAGCTCTTAGCTGGGCAAAAATGGACTTCCCGCAGTTTCGTCATCATTCAGGTTAGATCAATTAACAGCGCACCCTTCAGCGTTATTAGACCTGACAACGAAACTGACTTTTCTCCCTTTATCCCGTCAATTCATAATCAACCCGTATGTTTTTTAGGAAGGATTATCGACGGTTCCATTTCTGACAGAAAGTCAATCGACGAGCTGGAAGAAAAACTCATTGATGGCCTGTCTGTTATTGACAAGTCCCTGTACACCGGTCCCAAAAAACTTTGGATCCTGCAACACCTTTTAATTTCAAGAATTCAATGGCCACTTTTCATATATGAAGTTTCCATCTCAACTGCTGCCCGCCTTGAACAAAAAGTCTCATGTTTTATTCAAAAATGGTTAAATTTGCACCACTCCATTACCAACATAAGTTTATATGCCGAATCATCCCCATGTCCTTTACCCATAAAGAGTCTCACTTCCATATTAAAATCTGCAAAAATCAGCGGTCACCTACTATTGCGCCATTCGAAAGATCTCATTCTGTCTGCACTTAATCCCACTGTAAAGTCTGGTACCTAGCGAGCGAACGAGGCAGTGGACACGGTTGTAAGTGAATTAAATTACAAAGCGATGAGAGGTCAGGCCGGAATTGGAGTTACGAAGAGAGACGTTATACCACCTAAAGACACCTATGGGTATAGGAAATTGGTTTCCAAAACATCAAAGGAAATTGAAGAAGAAAGTTACCTTTCCAGAGCATTGCAGCTTCAAGTTTAAGGCCAGTGGGCTAGGTGGGAGAACTATGTTAAATTCGATCTTTCCTGGAAAGACATACTAGCTACCCCGGCAAACCTTTTATCTTTCCATCCCCGAATAATCTAAAGCATTGGAAAATAATTACGGAACCATCTTGTTTTTTGTGCCACAAAGAAATCTGCACCTCTGCTCACATTCTGGGTGCATGTAAAATAGCTCTAGTTCAGGGAAGATATACGTTTAGGCACGATTCGGTGCTAGTGCACTTGGTTGACACTTTAAAACAATTCCTGTCAGCACTTCCACTTACCATCTCTAGGAAATGTAGTTCTCTGACTTTTGTTAAGGCAGATGCTTATGTTAGTCCCAAATCAAAGTCAAAGGTTACAGGTATATTGCATCTCACCAACGATTGGATAGTTGTTGCTGACACTAGTCCAAACTAGTCCACATTGCTGTGTCACAACTGAGACCTGATGTAGTTATCTTTTCAAATAAGCTTAAACAAGTTATAATTATCGAACTCACTTGCCCTTGCAAAGAAAATATGAACTATTGGCACTCCACCAAAGTCGCTAAATACTCTTGCTTGGTTAACATAATTCTGTCCAGTGGTTGGCCAGTTGAAGTAAGGGCAAGAGGTTATTGCGCGAGAACAACCACGTGTCTGAAAAGGCTCGGTTTTTACAACAAAATGGCATATTCCACCGCAAAAAACCTTGGTAAAATCAGTATGACAGCTTCTTTCTGTGTATGGATTGCTCGGGAGTCAAGAGACTGGTCTCAAGACTCCTTAATTAAGGCACACGGAACGAGAAACACTATTCCACCCAAGTCTGTTGCATCTCGTCAAAGTAATCCAGCTCCAGTAAACGAAATGCCCAATGGTCGTTTATCAGGTCCACGCACTCCGGCCTCTCTAAAAATCAACCATAACAAATCTAGTGCCAAAACAAAGACAAATTTTATAAATGCAGGTTTTCTCAACAATGGCAATATGTGCTATGCCAATGTTATTTTGCAAGCACTCTAGAATTTAAATTTTAAGACGTAACTGGTCGAGTTTATCATTGTGCGTGCACTTTGTAATTTTCATTCTTCTATTATTCCATCCCTATGGTCCCAGAGTGCTTCGGAATCATCCCGTTTGTCACCAATTATGAGGGCGATTGCTCTTAACATGACCATGCTAAACCGTTCTTTGACCCCCGTTGATCATTCAAACTTTCTCAAGGCCCTAGAACGTAAGATACACTCTTCTGGAAATACAACTTTCCAATACAATTCTCAGCAAGATGTAGCAGAGATGTTACTTCTTGTCTTTGATGAATTGAAAGGGTTCTCGGTAATTGCGTCTCAGAACATCTCGACAGAAGTATCGGTGTCAGTTAGCTGTAACACCTGTCTGTGTTCTTCAGTTACTTTTGAAAATCAGGACATCCTAACACTGTCACCGTCTTCCAGCGTCCAATTGTCAGTAAATATATTTTTAGATTCCGAAAATCTGGAGAATGAAAATAAATGGTTTTGCCCACAATGTTCCCTGCACCAAGAGAGCACTAGGGAAACAAGGATTACAAGGAATAGCGAAATTCTAACCTTGCACCTGAAAAGGTTTGCAAGAGATGGAGAACATCTGGTTAAGGACAATTAAATTTGTTGAAAGTTTTTCCTCTTCTAATCCTTATCTCAATATCCCGATATCTAGTGACTCGGACACATCTTTTATCCAAAAGTATGCTTTGGTAGCTGTGATAAACCACTCTGGAACATTGAATACAGGTCACTATTAGGCCCATATCAAAGATCGGACCACAAACTCTTGGTACCCCTGCAATGATAAGGCAATAAGCAAAGTTGATCCAAGAACGCTCAACAGCACTACATCATATGTTTTCTTTTATACCCGCTGCTAGTTTTTTTTTTCTTTTTTTTTTCTTCCTCTCTTTAAAATACCTTCGCTGTTGCTTTAAACCTGTACTTTCAGGGTCATGGGGGAGGAAAATGCAAATCCGAGCGGTTTTGTATTACCCCAGCTGGTTCATACAAGCGAGTTTACCGTTAATGTCCAGAGGGTAAAGAGTTCAGCTCACTCTTCTCTGGTAACTTATAAGAAGCTTAGCAAGGGGGTTTGCTTTTAGCTTGTCTTTGGGTGTAACGACCCCACTTTTTACCCCAGTTCAGTAAGGTGCCCAAGTTTACTAACTTGGTCTTCAGACTTGAGAACCCTGCTGTCCTTACTCAAAATATTGACAGGCTGGTCCTGTCGTGACAACCTCCTTATTTAATTCTTTTTTATATTAATATATTTTTGACATATACATTTTTTCTATTTGTGTTCGATATGTAGCCAGTCCGTTTATGTTGTTAGCTCTGTCTTGTATCGTATTGTTTGTGATAGAAGGATTGTTTTTTCTTAAAGAATAGTTATAGGTCCAAGTTGGACAGTACTCATGCTTGTAAGAAGCAAGAGAGTGTATTCAGCACTTTCTTCTGGGAGCCTAACCCCAGTTTTGACAACAACCGTCCCTGCAGACAAGATACTTCAGTGCAGCTTGCTGTATTATAAACCTTTTTCATTAAGCACGGCCAGGAAAGGGCACGTCAAAGGCAGGCGAGGCACAGTAGGCAGGTACCAGAAAAGGCATAGGAAGGGTAGGCAAAGGCATGGTAAGTGCTGGCAAGACAAGAGAACTCTTCCCTCTACGATTCAAAGATTACCTGTTACCCTCAATATAGCTTTATCATATGCTCATGATTACCTAGTTCTTGTAGGTGCCAGATAATTTTGTTTTTCCTACCCTGTCCAGGATTTAGTTGACGAATCTCTCATTTGTAAGAGTGTCCATTAGACTAACAGGACATAAATTGATACATAATTTTACAATTCCACCTATACACAGAAGTTTACAGTAAAGTCTAGTTTACTATGCTTTTCAAAAACGTCAAAATTCAGTTTTCTAATATGTCACATTTTACCCTAACAGCCAGGAAATTTATTAAAATTTGTTTCTATGAGTACTCTAGCCTAATCAATTAGGCCTCTTAAAGGATATCAATTTCAGTTTCTCTAGGAATCTTTTTATTTTCTTGAAAAATCTTTATTGGTTCTCATCAAGATTTGTTACTTAAAAGTTCCACTGATTTATGCGAAATAATGACATCACCTCCCAGATGCTGAACAAGTGGAGGGTAAGCTTTAACAGCCAACAAATGTCAGAATCCCTAAAGATTGATCTTCATTAATCGGATTTTGGTCGGTCAGGCTTTAGCGATTGGGATGTGAGCATGCGCATCAAGTTGTTTACGTAAAATTGCGTAACATGATCTCCAATTTAAATTAAATTTTTAAGGCTGATCGCCAAAGGTGAATCAAAATTATAAACATATGCTAAATAAAATGTGCTAAAATATTTTTCTGCAGAAGAATAAAAATAAAATCCGTATTTTAACGTTAAACTTTTGGCGCTCATCTCACTTCTCTATGGCAGGTGGAGATTTATAGTCGCTTGTCCACTCGGATCGCTAAAGCCCGGGCGACCAAAATTCGCCTTATGGAGATCAGCCTTAAAAATTTAATTTACCTCATAGCAGATCCAAAATTACAATCAAATCAATCAATGAGCACAAAGTCAACGTAGTCACATCCGACTCTCTTAATTAATTTAGGAATCAATTATATTTGTTTAAGTGAGTGAGGTTATTTGCGCTCAAAACAAAGGATATCCCGATATTGACCAAGGGAGCGAAGAACAATAGCATTAACCAATCAAAAAGCGTCAGTATTCTCACCACGGAAAAATCGTAATTTTTCCTACTTAACTATAACCAAAATGTGTGCAACTCTTTTCACACAAAATACGGATAATTTTTACTTACAAATTTTTACCTTAAATCGAACTTTTTTTACCAAAGCGAAGTTTGATTTGTTCGGACGCAATATTCCATGCAGGTGGCGACACATTTTATCAGAAAATACTACAAAATGGTAAATTAAACTAGAATGGTATCCGGTATTTAGTTACCTTTTACGATTGTCTAGGGCAAACTCTAAATTAAAATGAATGTCAATGTGATCACATCTTAACCTTAACAGCCAAGGACATTTTGATGTGTTTTTGCGACTTCCTGACTAATAATACTAATTTTATAGTGAGGACTGGGAAGCCAAAGAGAGCGACAAGTCAAGGCATGAATAGGCACAAGGCAAGGTCACAAAACTATCCCCTCCTTATCATGTACAATCTGAAGCTTCCTATTGGCTATGCTCCGCAATTCCTGACGTTCCAGTAACAACGTTAGCTTCAGGTCCTAATCTCGAACCCCGTACAACTGTCTTACTTCCTTATTTACTGAGTTGTGCAAGCTCTTACCATCCTCTTCACTCAAAAGTCCCAAAGTGCGATGCATTTTTGCAAATCGTGGCACGTCGAAAACTAACTCGTGTAGTTTGCGTGTAATTGTCTCTTCAGGAAAGTGTTTTGGAAAGGCCTCACCAATTGAATTACAAAATCTCTCTAAGGCATCCATTTTGGGTTCGGTTAAAAATCGTTTATTAAAAAGAGTGGTTGAATCTGACTAAATAAACCAAACACAAAGGAATCGTTCGTGAAGATCTGCATTGTCATCAATCACATCACAAAGTGGAACATGATTTCTCAGAACAACTTTGCAATGATTGCCAATAAATACATTACCATGGTATGCTTGTCGTGCAACCTTGATGTCATCAAGGCGCTGGAAAAGTTGCTTTTCCCGATTTGCCATGGTTTCTTCACACTTAGTCTGAAGCACCTTACAGCTAACTTCCAATTCTAAAATGGAATCGTCAAGAGTAACACGGCGTTCCCTTAGATCATCAATTCTTTTTTTGCAAATGCGAATGAATGAATATTTTAGGCACGTAAATCTCTCAAGGGTAATCTCTTCAGATTCTCCAAACAATTCACAAACTTGATGTGGCTATTATTCGCATGTGTCGCATAATACCCCATTAACATCAGTATCAAACCAAGCAAACCTCCGCAGCACACGATCCAAAATCTTTATTTACTGAAAACCCTTTTCCTCCTGAGGAATTTTTGGAGATGTTTTCAAGTTCACCAAAATCATGTCTTAGCCATTCACTTAACCTGTCTGTCAAATTGGCCAGGTCTACGTATTCACACCCTAATTGTCTGAAGAATTGCCCGCTCTCCCGCAGCTCTACGCTTTTTGTCACCCATTCAATATTATCTGACCTATCACTTGGCATATCGTTGCATGCATCCAACCTGCACACACAATTCAACAACAGTTCATACAGCTTAAAGGTGATGCCTAATGCAATATGCAAAACGGGTGGCACGACTCTGCTTAGATCCGTAATAGGAAAAATGACATCACCCACAATAGATTCGTGAAACTTACCATATTCCTTTAAACCACCAGTGCGATCCTCGGCCAAATTTTCAAAATAACTAGGCTCAAGATCTTTAACAGTTCTACGAGCTATGTCACAATGAAAAGGCCTGTGAGGTAACCCACGGTAGTTTTGAAGGTGACTTAATTCAACATAGTCCTTTACACTAGGGTACAAAGCAGACGAACCCTGATGACCAAGAACATCATCGATGAAATATAAATCACCTCCAAGAAAAACCTTAACCTTATGCCCATCAATACTAAATTACTGTTGTGTAGAAAAACCTTGATCATAATACTAATTCTAAACTTTGTAAAAGGAACTGAACTTGTTTACTGAAACTAAAGGGAATAAAAACTACATCATTGTAACTATCTTTCATGATATATAAATAGATATATATATCAACTCTCCTAATTTATACATACAGTGTATACATTTAAATAAATTATAAACAGGAACAACAATTTACGCATTTATTTATTTACGGTGGCCACAATAAGGACACTTACCCTTCCTATAAAAAGTTTTCTGTCCATTCCCTCCGCAAGGAACACACACACACGCTCTACTCCCATCTGAAGCTTCCTATTGGCTATGCTCCGCAATTCCTGACGTTCCAGTAACAACGTTAGCTTCAGGTCCTAATCTCGAACCCCGTACAACTGTCTTACTTCCTTTTTTACTGAGTTGTGCAAGCTCTTACCATCCTCTTCACTCAAAAGTCCCAAAGTGCGATGCATTTTTGCAAATCGTGGCACGTCAAAAACTAACTCGTGTAGTTTGCGTGTAATTGTCTCTTCAGGAAAGTGTTTTGGAAAGGCCTCACCAATTGAATTACAAAATCTCTCTGAGGCATCCATTTTGGGTTCGGTTAAAAATCGTTTACCAAAAAGAGTGGTTGAATCTGACTAAATAAACCAAACACAAAGGAATCGTTCGTGAAGATCTGCATTGTCAGCAATCACATCACAAAGTGGAACATGATTTCTCAGAACAACTTTGCAATGAGTGCCAACAAATACATTACCATGGTATGCTTGTCGTGCAACCTTGATGTCATCAAGGCGCTGGAAAAGTTGCTTTTCCCGATTTGCCATGGTTTCTTCACACTTAGTCTGAAGCACCTTACAGCTAACTTCCAATTCTAAAATGGAATCGTCAAGAGTAACACGGCGTTCCCTTAGATCATCAATTCTTTTTTTGCAAATGCGAATTAATGAATATTTTAGGCACGTAAATCTCTCAAGGGTAATCTCTTCAGATTCTCCAAACAATTCACAAACTTGATGTGGCTATCTTTCGCATGTGTGGCATAATACCCCATTAACATCAGTATCAAACCAAGCAAACCTCCGCAGCACACGATCCAAAATCTTTATTTACTGAAAACCCTTTTCCTCCTGAGGAATTTTTGGAGATGTTTTCAAGTTCACCAAAATCATGTCTTAGCCATTCACTTAACCTGTCTGTCAAATTGGCCAGGTCTACGTATTCACACCCTAATTGTCTGAAGGATTGCCCGCTCTCCCGCAGCTCTACGCTTTTTGTCACCCATTCAATATTATCTGACCTATCACTTGGCATATCGTGGCATGCATCCAACCTGCACACACAATTCAACAACAGTTCATACAGCTTAAAGGTGATGCCTAATGCAATATGCAAAACGGGTGGCACGACTCTGTTTAGATCCGTAATAGGAAAAATGACATCACCCACAATAGATTCGTGAAACTTACCATATTCCTTTAAACCACCAGTGCGATCCTCGGCCAAATTTTCAAAATAACTAGGCTCAAGATCTTTAACAGTTCTACGAGCTATGTCACAATGAAAAGGCCTGTGAGGTAACCCACGGTAGTTTTGAAGGTGACTTAATTCAACATAGTCCTTTACACTAGGGTACAAAGCAGACGAACCCTGATGACCAAGAACATCATCGATGAAATATAAATCACCTCCAAGAAAAACCTTAACCTTATGCCCATCAATACTAAATTACTGTTGTGTAGAAAACCTTGATCATAATACTAATTCTAAACTTTGTAAAAGGAACTGAACTTGTTTACTGAAACTAAAGGGAATAAAAACTACATCATTGTAACTATCTTTCATGATATATAAATAGATATATATTAACTCTCCTAATTTATACATACAGTGTATACATTTAAATAACTTATAAACAGGAACAACAATTTACACATTTATTTATTTACCGTGGCCACAATAAGGACACTTACCCTTCCTATAAAAACTTTTCTGTCCATTCTCTCTGCAAGGAACACACACACACGCTCTACCCCTATCTGAAGCTTCCTATTGGCTATGCTCCGCAATTCCTGACGTTCCAGTAACAACGTTAGCTTCAGGTCCTAATCTCGAACCCCGTACAACTGTCTTACTTCCTTATTTACTGAGTTGTGCAAGCTCTTACCATCCTCTTCACTCAAAAGTCCCAAAGTGCGATGCATTTTTGCAAATCGTGGCACGTCGAAAACTAACTCGTGTAGTTTGCGTGTAATTGTCTCTTCAGGAAAGTGTTTTGGAAAGGCCTCACCAATTGAATTACAAAATCTCTCTAAGGCATCCATTTTGGGTTCGGTTAAAAATCGTTTACCAAAAAGAGTGGTTAAATCTGACTAAATAAACCAAACACAAAGGAATCGTTCGTGAAGATCTGCATTGTCAGCAATCACATCACAAAGTGGAACATGATTTCTCAGAACAACTTTGCAATGATTGCCAATAAATACATTACCATGGTATGCTTGTCGTGAAACCTTGACGTCATCAAGGCGCTGGAAAAGTTGCTTTTCCCGATTTGCCATGGTTTCTTCACACTTAGTCTGAAGCACCTTACACCTAACTTCCAATTCTAAAATGGAATCGTCAAGAGTAACACGGCGTTCCCTTAGATCATCAATTCTTTTTTTGCAAATGCGAATGAATGAATATTTTAGGCACGTAAATCTCTCAAGGGTAATCTCTTTGGTTTCTCCAAACAATTCACAAACTTGATGTGGCTATTATTCGCATGTATCGCATAATACCCAATTAACATCAGTATCAAACCAAGCAAACCTCCGCAGCGCACGATCCAAAATCTTTATTTACTGAAAACCCTTTTCCTCCTGAGGAATTTTTGGAGATGTTTTCAAGTTCACCAAAATCATGTCTTAGCCATTCACTTAACCTGTCTGTCAAATTGGCCAGGTCTACGTATTCACACCCTAATTGTCTGAAGGATTGCCCGCTCTCCCGCAGCTCTACGCTTTTTGACACCCATTCAATATTATCTGACCTATCGCTTGGCATATCGTTGCATGCATCCAACTTGCACACACAATTCAACAACAGTTCATACAGCTTAAAGGTGATGCCTAATGCAATATGCAAAACGGGTGGCACGACTCTGCTTAGATCCGTAATAGGAAAAATGACATCACCCACAATAGATTCGTGAAACTTACCATATTCCTTTAAACCACCAGTGCGATCCTCGGCCAAATTTTCAAAATAACTAGGCTCAAGATCTTTAACAGTTCTACGAGCTATGTCACAATGAAAAGGCCTGTGAGGTAACCCACGGTAGTTTTGAAGGTGACTTAATTCAACATAGTCCTTTACACTAGGGTACAAAGCAGACGAACCCTGATGACCAAGAACATCATCGATGAAATATAAATCACCTCCAAGAAAAACCTTAACCTTATGCCCATCAATACTAAATTACTGTTGTGTAGAAAAACCTTGATCATAATACTAATTCTAAACTTTGTAAAAGGAACTGAACTTGTTTACTGAAACTAAAGGGAATAAAAACTACATCATTGTAACTATCTTTCATGATATATAAATAGATATATATATCAACTCTCCCAATTTATACATACAGTGTATACATTTAAATAAATTATAAACAGGAACAACAATTTACGCATTTATTTATTTACGGTGGCCACAATAAGGACACTTACCCTTCCTATAAAAAGTTTTCTGTCCATTCCCTCCGCAAGGAACACACACACACGCTCTACTCCCATCTGAAGCTTCCTATTGGCTATGCTCCGCAATTCCTGACGTTCCAGTAACAACGTTAGCTTCAGGTCCTAATCTCGAACCCCGTACAACTGTCTTACTTCCTTTTTTACTGAGTTGTGCAACCTCTTACCATCCTCTTCACTCAAAAGTCCCAAAGTGCGATGCATTTTTGCAAATCGTGGCACGTCAAAAACTAACTCGTGTAGTTTGCGTGTAATTGTCTCTTCAGGAAAGTGTTTTGGAAAGGCCTCACCAATTGAATTACAAAGTCTCTCTAAGGCATCCATTTTGGGTTCGGTTAAAAATCGTTTACCAAAAAGAGTGGTTGAATCTGACTAAATAAACCAAACACAAAGGAATCGTTCGTGAAGATCTGCATTGTCAGCAATCACATCACAAAGTGGAACATGATTTCTCAGAACAACTTTGCAATGAGTGCCAACAAATACATTACCATGGTATGCTTGTCGTGCAACCTTGATGTCATCAAGGCGCTGGAAAAGTTGCTTTTCCCGATTTGCCATGGTTTCTTCACACTTAGTCTGAAGCACCTTACAGCTAACTTCCAATTCTAAAATGGAATCGTCAAGAGTAACACGGCGTTCCCTTAGATCATCAATTCTTTTTTTGCAAATGCGAATTAATGAATATTTTAGGCACGTAAATCTCTCAAGGGTAATCTCTTCAGATTCTCCAAACAATTCACAAACTTGTTGTGGCTATCTTTCGCATGTGTGGCATAATACCCCATTAACATCAGTATCAAACCAAGCAAACCTCCGCAGCACACGATCCAAAATCTTTATTTACTGAAAACCCTTTTCCTCCTGAGGAATTTTTGGAGATGTTTTCAAGTTCACCAAAATCATGTCTTAGCCATTCACTTAACCTGTCTGTCAAATTGGCCAGGTCTACGTATTCACACCCTAATTGTCTGAAGGATTGCCCGCTCTCCCGCAGCTCTACGCTTTTTGTCACCCATTCAATATTGTCTGACCTATCACTTGGCATATCGTGGCATGCATCCAACCTGCACACACAATTCAACAACAGTTCATACAGCTTAAAGGTGATGCCTAATGCAATATGCAAAACGGGTGGCACGACTCTGCTTAGATCCGTAATAGGAAAAATGACATCACCCACAATAGATTCGTGAAACTTACCATATTCCTTTAAACCACCAGTGCGATCCTCGGCCAAATTTTCAAAATAACTAGGCTCAAGATCTTTAACAGTTCTACGAGCTATGTCACAATGAAAAGGCCTGTGAGGTAACCCACGGTAGTTTTGAAGGTGACTTAATTCAACATAGTCCTTTACACTAGGGTACAAAGCAGACGAACCCTGATGACCAAGAACATCATCGATGAAATATAAATCACCTCCAAGAAAAACCTTAACCTTATGCCCATCAATACTAAATTACTGTTGTGTAGAAAACCTTGATCATAATACTAATTCTAAACTTTGTAAAAGGAACTGAACTTGTTTACTGAAACTAAAGGGAATAAAAACTACATCATTGTAACTATCTTTCATGATATATAAATAGATGTATATATTAACTCTCCTAATTTATACATACAGTGTATACATTTAAATAAATTATAAACAGGAACAACAATTTACACATTTATTTATTTACAGTGGCCACAATAAGGACACTTACCCTTCCTATAAAAACTTTTCTGTCCATTCCCTCTGCAAGGAACACACACACACGCTCTACCCCTATCTGAAGCTTCCTATTGGCTATGCTCCGCATTTCCTGACGTTCCAGTAACAACGTTTGCTTCAGGTCCTAATCTCGAACACCGTACAACTGTCTTACTTCCTTATTTACTGAGTTGTGCAAGCTCTTACCATCCTCTTCACTCAAAAGTCCCAAAGTGCGATGCATTTTTGCAAATCGTGGCACGTCAAAAAGTAACTCATGTAGTTTGCGTTTAATTGTCTCTTCAGGAAAGTGTTTTGGAAAGGCCTCACCAATTGAATTACAAAATCTCTCTAAGGCATCTATTTTGGGATCGGTTAAAAATCGTTTACCAAAAAGAGTGGTTGAATCTGACTAAATAAACCAAACACAAAGGAATCGTTCGTGAAGATCTGCATTCTCAGCAATCACACCGCAAAGTGGAACATGATTTCTCAGAACAACTTTGCAATGATTGCCAACAAATACATTACCATGGTATGCTTGTCGTGCAACCTTGATGTCATCAAGGCGCTGGAAAAGTTGCTTTTCCCGATTTGCCATGGTTTCTTCACACTTAGTCTGAAGCACCTTACACCTAACTTCCAATTCTAAAATGGAATCGTCAAGAGTAACACGGCGTTCCCTTAGATCATCAATTCTTTTTTCCAAATGCGAATGAATGAATATTTTAGGCACGTAAATCTCTCAAGGGTAATCTCTTCAGATTCTCCAAACAATTCACAAACTTGATGCGGCTATTATTCGCATGTGTCGCATAATACCCCATTAACATCAGTATCAAACCAAGCAAACCTCCGCAGCGCACGATCCAAGATCTTTACTTACTGAAAACCCTTTTCCTCCTGAGGAATTTTTGGAGATGTTTTCAAGTTCACCAAAATCATGTCCTGGCCATTCACTTAACCTGTCTGTCAAATTGGCTAGGTCTACGAATTCACACCCTAATTGTCTGAAGGATTGCCCGCTCTCCCGCAGCTCTACGCTTTTTGACACCCATTCAATATTATCTGACCTATCGCTTGGCATATCGTGGCATGCATCCAACTTGCACACACAATTCAACAACAGTTCATACAGCTTAAAGGTGATGCCTAATGCAATATGCAAAACGGGTGGCACGACTCTGCTTAGATCCGTAATAGGAAAAATGACATCACCCACAATAGATTCGTGAAACTTACCATATTCCTTTAAACCACCAGTGCGATCCTCGGCCAAATTTTCAAAATAACTAGGCTCAAGATCTTTAACAGTTCTACGAGCTATGTCACAATGAAAAGGCCTGTGAGGTAACCCACGGTGGTTTTGAAGGTGACTTAATTCAACATAGTCCTTTACACTAGGGTACAAAGCAGACGAACCCTGATGACCAAGAACATCATCGATGAAATATAAATCACCTCCAAGAAAAACCTTAACCTTATGCCCATCAATACTAAATTACTGTTGTGTAGAAAACCTTGATCATAATACTAATTCTAAACTTTGTAAAAGGAACTGAACTTGTTTACTGAAACTAAAGGGAATAAAAACTACATCATTGTAACTATCTTTCATGATATATAAATAGATATATATTAACTCTCCTAATTTATACATACAGTGTATACATTTAAATAAATTATAAACAGGAACAACAATCTACACATTTATTTATTTACAGTGGCCACAATAAGGACACTTACCCTTCCTATAAAAACTTTTCTGTCCATTCCCTCTGCAAGGAACACACACACACGCTCTACCCCCATCTGAAGCTTCCTTTTGGCTATGCTCCGCAATTCCTGAAGTTCCAGTAACAACGTTAGCTTCAGGTCCTAATCTCGAACCCCGTACAACTGTCTTACTTCCTTATTTACTGAGTTGTGCAAGCTCTTACCATCCTCTTCACTCAAAAGTCCCAAAGTGCGATGCATTTTTGCAAGTCGTGGCACGTCAAAAACTAACTCGTGTAGTTTGCGTGTAATTGTCTCTTCAGGAAAGTGTTTTGGAAAGGCCTCACCAATTGAATTACAAAATCTCTCTAAGGCATCTATTTTGGGATCGGTTAAAAATCGTTTACCAAAAAGAGTGGTTGAATCTGACTAAATCAACCAAACACAAAGGAATCGTTCGTGAAGATCTGCATTGTGAGCAATCACACCACAAAGTGGAACATGATTTCTCAGAACAACTTTGCAATGATTGCCAACAAATACATTACCATGGTATGCTTGTCGTGCAACCTTGATGTCATCAAGGCGCTGGAAAAGTAGCTTTTCCCGATTTGCCATGGTTTCTTCACACTTAGTCTGAAGCACCTTACACCTAACTTCCAATTCTAAAATGGAATCGTCAAGAGTAACACGGCGTTCCCTTATATCATCAATTCTTTTTTCCAAATGCCAATGAATGAATATTTTAGGCACGTAAATCTCTCAAGAGTAATCTCTTCAGATTCTCCAAACAATTCACAAACTTGATGTGGCTATTATTCGCATGTGTCGCATAATACCCAATTAACATCAGTATCAAACCAAGCAAACCTCCGCAGCGCACGATCCAAAATCTTTATTTACTGAAAACCTTTTTCTTCCTGAGGAATTTTTGAAGATGTTTTCAAGTTCACCAAAATCATGTCTTAGCCATTCACTTAGCCTGTCTGTCAAATTGGCCAGGTCCAACCTGCACACACAATTCAACAACAGTTCATACAGCTTAAAGGTGATGCCTAATGCAATATGCAAAACGGGTGACACGACTGTGCTTAGATCCGTAATAGGAAAAATGACATCACCCACAATAGATTCGTGATACTTACCATATTCCTTTAAACCACCAGTGCGATCCTCGGCCAAATTTTCAAAATAACTAGGCTCAAGATCTTTAACAGTTCTACGAGCTATGTCACAATGAAAAGGCCTGTGTGGTTACCCATGGTGGGTTTGTGAAGATCTGCATTGTCAGCAATCACATCACAAAGTGGAACATGATTTCTCAGAACAACTTTGCAATGATTGCCAACAAATACATTGTCGTGCAACCTTGATGTCATCAAGGCGCTGGAAAAGTTGCTTTTCCCGATTTTCCATGGTTTCTTCTCACTTAGTCTGAAGCACCTTACACCTAACTTCCAATTCTAAAATGGAATCGTCAAGAGTAACACGGCGTTCCCTTAGATCATTAATTCTTTTTTCCAAATGCGAATGAATGAATATTTTAGGCACGTAAACCTCTCAAGGGTAATCTCTTCAGATTCTCCAAACAATTCACAAACTTGATGTGGCTATTATTCGCATGTGTCGCATAATACCCCATTAACATCAGTATCAAACCAAGCAAACCTCCGCAGCGCACGATCCAAAATCTTTATTTACTGAAAACCCTTTTCCTCCTGAGGAATTTTTGGAGATGTTTTCAAGTTCACCAAAATCATGTCCTGGCCATTCACTTAACCTGTCTGTCAAATTGGCTAGGTCCACGAATTCACACCCTAATTGTATGAAGGATTGCCCGCTCTCCCGCAGCTCTACGCTTTTTGACACCCATTCAATATTATCTGACCTATCACTTGGCATATCGTGGCATGCATCCAACCTGCACACACAATTCAACAACAGTTCATACAGCTTAAAGGTGATGCCTAATGCAATATGCAAAACGGGTGGCACGACTCTGCTTAGATCCGTAATAGGAAAAATGACATCACCCACAATAGATTCGTGAAACTTACCATATTCCTTTAAACCACCAGTGCGATCCTCGGCCAAATTTTCAAAATAACTAGGCTCAAGAACTTTAACAGTTCTACGAGCTATGTCACAATGAAAAGGCCTGTGAGGTAACCCACGGTAGTTTTGAAGGTGACTTAATTCAACATAGTCCTTTACACTAGGGTACAAAGCAGACGAACCCTGATGACCAAGAACATCATCGATGAAATATAAATCACCTCCAAGAAAAACCTTAACCTTATGCCCATCAATACTAAATTACTGTTGTGTAGAAAACCTTGATCATAATACTAATTCTAAACTTTGTAAAAGGAACTGAACTTGTTTACTGAAACTAAAGGGAATAAAAACTACATCATTGTAACTATCTTTCATGATATATAAATAGATATATATATTAACTCTCCTAATTTATACATACAGTGTATACATTTAAATAAATTATAAACAGGAACAACAATTTACACATTTATTTATTTACAGTGGCCACAATAAGGACACTTACCCTTCCTATAAAAACTTTTCTGTCCATTCCCTCTGCAAGGAACACACACACACGCTCTACCCCTATCTGAAGCTTCCTATTGGCTATGCTCCGCATTTCCTGACGTTCCAGTAACAACGTTTGCTTCAGGTCCTAATCTCGAACACCGTACAACTGTCTTACTTCCTTATTTACTGAGTTGTGCAAGCTCTTACCATCCTCTTCACTCAAAAGTCCCAAAGTGCGATGCATTTTTGCAAATCGTGGCACGTCAAAAACTAACTCATGTAGTTTGCGTTTAATTGTCTCTTCAGGAAAGTGTTTTGGAAAGGCCTCACCAATTGAATTACAAAATCTCTCTAAGGCATCTATTTTGGGATCGGTTAAAAATCGTTTACCAAAAAGAGTGGTTGAATCTGACTAAATAAACCAAACACAAAGGAATCGTTCGTGAAGATCTGCATTCTCAGCAATCACACCACAAAGTGGAACATGATTTCTCAGAACAACTTTGCAATGATTGCCAACAAATACATTACCATGGTATGCTTGTCGTGCAACCTTGATGTCATCAAGGCGCTGGAAAAGTTGCTTTTCCCGATTTGCCATGGTTTCTTCACACTTAGTCTGAAGCACCTTACACCTAACTTCCAATTCTAAAATGGAATCGTCAAGAGTAACACGGCGTTCCCTTAGATCATCAATTCTTTTTTCCAAATGCGAATGAAGATCTAATCGACCTATTCCTGAATATTTTAGGCACGTAAATCTCTCAACAGTAATCTCTTTGGTTTCTCCAAACAATTCACAAGCTTGATGTGGCTATTATTCGCATGTGTCGCATAATACCCAATTAACATCAGTATCAAACCAAGCAAACCTCCGCAGCGCACGATCCAAAATCTTTATTTACTGAAAACCCTTTTCCTCCTGAGGAATTTTTGGAGATGTTTTCAAGTTCACCAAAATCATGTCCTGGCCATTCACTTAACCTGTCTGTCAAATCGGCTAGGTCTACGTATTCACACCCTAATTGTCTGAAGGATTGCCCGCTCTCCCGCAGCTCTACGCTTTTTGACACCCATTCAATATTATCTGACCTATCACTTGGCATATCGTGGCATGCATCCAACCTGCACACACAATTCAACAACAGTTCATACAGCTTAAAGGTGATGCCTAATGCAATATGCAAAACGGGTGGCACGACTCTGTTTAGATCCGTAATAGGAAAAATGACATCACCCACAATAGATTCGTGATACTTACCATATTCCTTTAAACCACCAGTGCGATCCTCGGCCAAATTTTCAAAATAACTAGGCTCAAGATCTTTAACAGTTCTATGAGCTATGTCACAATGAAAAGGCCTGTGAGGTAACCCACGGTGGTTTTGAAGGTGACTTAATTCAACATAGTCCTTTACACTAGGGTACAAAGCAGACGAACCCTGATGACCAAGAACATCATCGATGAAATATAAATCACCTCCAAGAAAAACCTTAACCTTATGCCCATCAATACTAAATTACTGTTTGTGTAGAAAACCTTGATCATAATACTAATTCTAAACTTTGTAAAAGGAACTGAACTTGTTTACTGAAACTAAAGGGAATAAAAACTACATCATTGTAACTATCTTTCATGATATATAAATAGATATATATATATTAACTCTCCTAATTTATACATACAGTGTATACATTTAAATAAATTATAAACAGGAACAACAATTTACACATTTATTTATTTACAGTGGCCACAATAAGGACACTTACCCTTCCTATAAAAACTTTTCTGTCCATTCCCTATGCAAGGAACACACACACACGCTCTACCCCTATCTGAAGCTTCCTATTGGCTATGCTCCGCATTTCCTGACGTTCCAGTAACAACGTTTGCTTCAGGTCCTAATCTCGAACACCGTACAACTGTCTTACTTCCTTATTTACTGAGTTGTGCAAGCTCTTACCATCCTCTTCACTCAAAAGTCCCAAAGTGCGATGCATTTTTGCAAATCGTGGCACGTCAAAAACTAACTCATGTAGTTTGCGTTTAATTGTCTCTTCAGGAAAGTGTTTTGGAAAGGCCTCACCAATTGAATTACAAAATCTCTCTAAGGCATCTATTTTGGGATCGGTTAAAAATCGTTTACCAAAAAGAGTGGTTGAATCTGACTAAATAAACCAAACACAAAGGAATCGTTCGTGAAGATCTGCATTGTCAGCAATCACACCACAAAGTGGAACATGATTTCTCAGAACAACTTTGCAATGATTGCCAACAAATACATTACCATGGTATGCTTGTCGTGCAACCTTGATGTCATCAAGGCGCTGGAAAAGTTGCTTTTCCCGATTTGCCATGGTTTCTTCACACTTAGTCTGAAGCACCTTACACCTAACTTCCAATTCTAAAATGGAATCGTCAAGAGTAACACGGCGTTCCCTTAGATCATCAATTCTTTTTTCCAAATGCGAATGAAGATCTAATCGACCTATTCCTGAATATTTTAGGCACGTAAATCTCTCAACAGTAATCTCTTTGGTTTCTCCAAACAATTCACAAACTTGATCGATCCTCGGCCAAATTTTCAAAATAACTAGGCTCAAGATCTTTAACAGTTCTACGAGCTATGTCACAATGAAAAGGCCTGTGAGGTAACCCACGGTGGTTTTGAAGGTGACTTAATTCAACATAGTCCTTTACACTAGGGTACAAAGCAGACGAACCCTGATGACCAAGAACATCATCGATGAAATATAAATAACCTCCAAAAAAAACCTTAACCTTATGCCCATCAATACTAAATTACTGTTGTGTAGAAAACCTTGATCATAATACTAATTCTAAACTTTGTAAAAGGAACTGAACTTGTTTACTGAAACTAAAGGGAATAAAAACTACATCATTGTAACTATCTTTCATGATATATAAATAGATATATATATTAACTCTCCTAATTTATACATACAGTGTATACATTTAAATAAATTATAAACAGAAACAACAATTTACACATTTATTTATTTACAGTGGCCACAATAAGGACACTTACCCTTCCTATAAAAACTTTTCTGTCCATTCCCTCTGCAAGGAACACACACACACGCTCTACCCCTATCTGAAGCTTCCTATTGGCTTTGCTCCGCAATTCCTGACGTTCCAGTAACAACGTTAGCTTCAGGTCCTAATCTCGAACCCCATACAACTGTCTTACTTTCTTATTTACTGAGTTGTGCAAGCTCTTACCATCCTCTTCACTCAAAAGTCCCAAAGTGCGATGCATTTTTGCAAATCGTGGCACGTCAAAAACTAACTCGTGTAGTTTGCGTGTAATTGTCTCTTCAGGAAAGTGTTTTGGAAAGGCCTCACCAATTGAATTACAAAATCTCTCTAAGGCATCTATTTTGGGATCGGTTAAAAATCGTTTACCAAAAAGAGTTGTTGAATCTGACTAAATAAACCAAACACAAAGGAATCGTTCGTGAAGATCTGCATTGTCAGCAATCACATCACAAAGTGGAACATGATTTCTCAGAACAACTTTGCAATGATTGCCAACAAATACATTACCATGGTATGCTTGTCGTGCAACCTTGATGTCATCAAGGCGCTGGAAAAGTTGCTTTTCCCGATTTGCCATGGTTTCTTCACACTTAGTCTGAAGCACCTTACACCTAACTTCCAATTCTAAAATGGAATCGTCAAGAGTAACACGGCGTTCCCTTAGATCACCAATTCTTTTTTCCAAATGCGAATGAAGATCTAATCGACCTATTCCTGAATATTTTAGGCACGTAAATCTCTCAACAGTAATCTCTTTGGTTTCTCCAAACAATTCACAAACTTGATGTGGCTATTATTCGCATGTGTCGCATAATACCCAATTAACATCAGTATCAAACCAAGCAAACCTCCGCAGCGCACGATCCAAAATCTTTATTTACTGAAAACCCTTTTCCTCCTGAGGAATTTTTGGAGATGTTTTCAAGTTCACCAAAATCATGTCCTGGCCATTCACTTAACCTGTCTGTCAAATCGGCTAGGTCTACGTATTCACACCCTAATTGTCTGAAGGATTGCCCGCTCTCCCGCAGCTCTACGCTTTTTGACACCCATTCAATATTATCTGACCTATCACTTGGCATATCGTGGCATGCATCCAACCTGCACACACAATTCAACAACAGTTCATACAGCTTAAAGGTGATGCCTAATGCAATATGCAAAACGGGTGGCACGACTCTGCTTAGATCCGTAATAGGAAAAATGACATCACCCACAATAGATTCGTGATACTTACCATATTCCTTTAAACCACCAGTGCGATCCTCGGCCAAATTTTCAAAATAACTAGGCTCAAGATCTTTAACAGTTCTATGAGCTATGTCACAATGAAAAGGCCTGTGAGGTAACCCACGGTGGTTTTGAAGGTGACTTAATTCAACATAGTCCTTTACACTAGGGTACAAAGCAGACGAACCCTGATGACCAAGAACATCATCGATGAAATATAAATCACCTCCAAGAAAAACCTTAACCTTATGCCCATCAATACTAAATTACTGTTGTGTAGAAAACCTTGATCATAATACTAATTCTAAACTTTGTAAAAGGAACTGAACTTGTTTACTGAAACTAAAGGGAATAAAAACTACATCATTGTAACTATCTTTCATGATATATAAATAGATATATATATATTAACTCTCCTAATTTATACATACAGTGTATACATTTAAATAAATTATAAACAGGAACAACAATTTACACATTTATTTATTTACAGTGGCCACAATAAGGACACTTACCCTTCCTATAAAAACTTTTCTGTCCATTCCCTCTGCAAGGAACACACACACACGCTCTACCCCTATCTGAAGCTTCCTATTGGCTATGCTCCGCATTTCCTGACGTTCCAGTAACAACGTTTGCTTCAGGTCCTAATCTCGAACACCGTACAACTGTCTTACTTCCTTATTTACTGAGTTGTGCAAGCTCTTACCATCCTCTTCACTCAAAAGTCCCAAAGTGCGATGCATTTTTGCAAATCGTGGCACGTCAAAAACTAACTCATGTAGTTTGCGTTTAATTGTCTCTTCAGGAAAGTGTTTTGGAAAGGCCTCACCAATTGAATTACAAAATCTCTCTAAGGCATCTATTTTGGGATCGGTTAAAAATCGTTTACCAAAAAGAGTGGTTGAATCTGACTAAATAAACCAAACACAAAGGAATCGTTCGTGAAGATCTGCATTCTCAGCAATCACACCACAAAGTGGAACATGATTTCTCAGAACAACTTTGCAATGATTGCCAACAAATACATTACCATGGTATGCTTGTCGTGCAACCTTGATGTCATCAAGGCGCTGGAAAAGTTGCTTTTCCCGATTTGCCATGGTTTCTTCACACTTAGTCTGAAGCACCTTACACCTAACTTCCAATTCTAAAATGGAATCGTCAAGAGTAACACGGCGTTCCCTTAGATCATCAATTCTTTTTTCCAAATGCGAATGAAGATCTAATCGACCTATTCCTGAATATTTTAGGCACGTAAATCTCTCAACAGTAATCTCTTTGGTTTCTCCAAACAATTCACAAACTTGATGTGGCTATTATTCGCATGTGTCGCATAATACCCAATTAACATCAGTATCAAACCAAGCAAACCTCCGCAACGCACGATCCAAAATCTTTATTTACTGAAAACCCTTTTCCTCCTGAGGAATTTTTGGAGATGTTTTCAAGTTCACCAAAATCATGTCCTGGCCATTCACTTAACCTGTCTGTCAAATTGGCTAGGTCTACGTATTCACACCCTAATTGTCTGAAGGATTGCCCGCTCTCCCGCAGCTCTACGCTTTTTGACACCCATTCAATATTATCTGACCTATCACTTGGCATATCGTGGCATGCATCCAACCTGCACACACAATTCAACAACAGTTCATACAGCTTAAAGGTGATGCCTAATGCAATATGCAAAACGGGTGGCACGACTCTGCTTAGATCCGTAATAGGAAAAATGACATCACCCACAATAGATTCGTGATACTTACCATATTCCTTTAAACCACCAGTGCGATCCTCGGCCAAATTTTCAAAATAACTAGGCTCAAGATCTTTAACAGTTCTATGAGCTATGTCACAATGAAAAGGCCTGTGAGGTAACCCACGGTGGTTTTGAAGGTGACTTAATTCAACATAGTCCTTTACACTAGGGTACAAAGCAGACGAACCCTGATGACCAAGAACATCATCGATGAAATATAAATCACCTCCAAGAAAAACCTTAACCTTATGCCCATCAATACTAAATTACTGTTGTGTAGAAAACCTTGATCATAATACTAATTCTAAACTTTGTAAAAGGAACTGAACTTGTTTACTGAAACTAAAGGGAATAAAAACTACATCATTGTAACTATCTTTCATGATATATAAATAGATATATATATATTAACTCTCCTAATTTATACATACAGTGTATACATTTAAATAAATTATAAACAGGAACAACAATTTACACATTTATTTATTTACAGTGGCCACAATAAGGACACTTACCCTTCCTATAAAAACTTTTCTGTCCATTCCCTCTGCAAGGAACACACACACACGCTCTACCCCTATCTGAAGCTTCCTATTGGCTATGCTCCGCATTTCCTGACGTTCCAGTAACAACGTTTGCTTCAGGTCCTAATCTCGAACACCGTACAACTGTCTTACTTCCTTATTTACTGAGTTGTGCAAGCTCTTACCATCCTCTTCACTCAAAAGTCCCAAAGTGCGATGCATTTTTGCAAATCGTGGCACGTCAAAAACTAACTCATGTAGTTTGCGTTTAATTGTCTCTTCAGGAAAGTGTTTTGGAAAGGCCTCACCAATTGAATTACAAAATCTCTCTAAGGCATCTATTTTGGGATCGGTTAAAAATCGTTTACCAAAAAAGAGTGGTTGAATCTGACTAAATAAACCAAACACAAAGGAATCGTTCGTGAAGATCTGCATTCTCAGCAATCACACCACAAAGTGGAACATGATTTCTCAGAACAACTTTGCAATGATTGCCAACAAATACATTACCATGGTATGCTTGTCGTGCAAACCTTGATGTCATCAAGGCGCTGGAAAAGTTGCTTTTCCCGATTTGCCATGGTTTCTTCACACTTAGTCTGAAGCACCTTACACCTAACTTCCAATTCTAAAATGGAATCGTCAAGAGTAACACGGCGTTCCCTTAGATCATCAATTCTTTTTTCCAAATGCGAATGAAGATCTAATCGACCTATTCCTGAATATTTTAGGCACGTAAATCTCTCAACAGTAATCTCTTTGGTTTCTCCAAACAATTCACAAACTTGATGTGGCTATTATTCGCATGTGTCGCATAATACCCAATTAACATCAGTATCAAACCAAGCAAACCTCCGCAACGCACGATCCAAAATCTTTATTTACTGAAAACCCTTTTCCTCCTGAGGAATTTTTGGAGATGTTTTCAAGTTCACCAAAATCATGTCCTGGCCATTCACTTAACCTGTCTGTCAAATTGGCTAGGTCTACGTATTCACACCCTAATTGTCTGAAGGATTGCCCGCTCTCCCGCAGCTCTACGCTTTTTGACACCCATTCAATATTATCTGACCTATCACTTGGCATATCGTGGCATGCATCCAACCTGCACACACAATTCAACAACAGTTCATACAGCTTAAAGGTGATGCCTAATGCAATATGCAAAACGGGTGGCACGACTCTGCTTAGATCCGTAATAGGAAAAATGACATCACCCACAATAGATTCGTGATACTTACCATATTCCTTTAAACCACCAGTGCGATCCTCGGCCAAATTTTCAAAATAACTAGGCTCAAGATCTTTAACAGTTCTACGAGCTATGTCACAATGAAAAGGCCTGTGAGGTAACCCACGGTGGTTTTGAAGGTGACTTAATTCAACATAGTCCTTTACACTAGGGTACAAAGCAGACGAACCCTGATGACCAAGAACATCATCGATGAAATATAAATCACCTCCAAGAAAAACCTTAACCTTATGCCCATCAATACTAAATTACTGTTGTGTAGAAAACCTTGATCATAATACTAATTCTAAACTTTGTAAAAGGAACTGAACTTGTTTACTGAAACTAAAGGGAATAAAAACTACATCATTGTAACTATCTTTCATGATATATAAATAGATATATATTAACTCTCCTAATTTATACATACAGTGTATACATTTAAATAAATTATAAACAGGAACAACAATTTACACATTTATTTATTTACCGTGGCCACAATAAGGACACTTACCCTTCCTATAAAAACTTTTCTGTCCATTCTCTCTGCAAGGAACACACACACACGCTCTACCCCTATCTGAAGCTTCCTATTGGCTATGCTCCGCAAAGTTCCAAAGTGCGATGGATTTTTGCAAATCGTGGCACGTCAAAAACTAACTCGTGTAGTTTGCGTGTAATTGTCTCTTCAGGAAAGTGTTTTGGAAAGGCCTCACCAATTGAATTACAAAATCTCTCTAAGGCATCTATTTTGGGATCGGTTAAAAATCGTTTACCAAAAAGAGTGGTTGAATCTGACTAAATAAACCAAACACAAAGGAATCGTTCGTGAAGATCTGCATTGTCAGCAATCACACCACAAAGTGGAACATGATTTCTCAGAACAACTTTGCAATGATTGCCAACAAATACATTACCATGGTATGCTTGTCGTGCAACCTTGATGTCATCAAGGCGCTGGAAAAGTTGCTTTTCCCGATTTGCCATGGTTTCTTCACACTTAGTCTGAAGCACCTTACACCTAACTTCCAATTCTAAAATGGAATCGTCAAGAGTAACACGGCGTTCCCTTAGATCATCAATTCTTTTTTCCAAATGCGAATGAAGATCTAATCGACCTATTCCTGAATATTTTAGGCACGTAAATCTCTCAACAGTAATCTTTTTGGTTTCTCCAAACAATTCACAAACTTGATGTGGCTATTATTCGCATGTGTCGCATAATACCCAATTAACATCAGTATCAAACCAAGCAAACCTCCGCAGCGCACGATCCAAAATCTTTATTTACTGAAAACCCTTTTCCTCCTGAGGAATTTTTGGAGATGTTTTCAAGTTCACCAAAATCATGTCCTGGCCATTCACTTAACCTGTCTGTCAAATTGGCTAGGTCTACGTATTCACACCCTAATTGTCTGAAGGATTGCCCGCTCTCCCGCAGCTCTACGCTTTTTGACACCCATTCAATATTATCTGACCTATCACTTGGCATATCGTGGCATGCATCCAACCTGCACACACAATTCAACAACAGTTCATACAGCTTAAAGGTGATGCCTAATGCAATATGCAAAACGGGTGGCACGACTCTGCTTAGATCCGTAATAGGAAAAATGACATCACCCACAATAGATTCGTGATACTTACCATATTCCTTTAAACCACCAGTGCGATCCTCGGCCAAATTTTCAAAATAACTAGGCTCAAGATCTTTAACAGTTCTACGAGCTATGTCACAATGAAAAGGCCTGTGAGGTAACCCACGGTGGTTTTGAAGGTGACTTAATTCAACATAGTCCTTTACACTAGGGTACAAAGCAGACGAACCCTGATGACCAAGAACATCATCGATGAAATATAAATCACCTCCAAGAAAAACCTTAACCTTATGCCCATCAATACTAAATTACTGTTGTGTAGAAAACCTTGATCATAATACTAATTCTAAATTTTGTAAAAGGAACTGAACTTGTTTACTGAAACTAAAGGGAATAAAAACTACATCATTGTAACTATCTTTCATGATATATAAATAGATATATATATTAACTCTCCTAATTTATACATACAGTGTATACATTTAAATAAATTATAAACAGGAACAACAATCTACACATTTATTTATTTACAGTGGCCACAATAAGGACACTTACCCTTCCTATAAAAACTTTTCTGTCCATTCTCTCTGCAAGGAACACACACACACGCTCTACCCCTATCTGAAGCTTCCTATTGGCTATGCTCCGCAAAGTTCCAAAGTGCAATGTATTTTTGCAAATCGGGGCACGTCAAAAACTAACTCGTGTAGTTTGCGTGTAATTGTCTCTTCAGGAAAGTGTTTTGGAAAGGCCTCACCAATTGAATTACAAAATCTCTCTAAGGCATCTATTTTGGGATCGGTTAAAAATCGTTTACCAAAAAGAGTGGTTGAATCTGACTAAATAAACCAAACACAAAGGAATCGTTCGTGAAGATCTGCATTCTCAGCAATCACACCACAAAGTGGAACATGATTTCTCAGAACAACTTTGCAATGATTGCCAACAAATACATTACCATGGTATGCTTGTCGTGCAACCTTGATGTCATCAAGGCGCTGGAAAAGTTGCTTTTCCCGATTTGCCATGGTTTCTTCACACTTAGTCTGAAGCACCTTACACCTAACTTCCAATTCTAAAATGGAATCGTCAAGAGTAACACGGCGTTCCCTTAGATCATCAATTCTTTTTTCCAAATGCGAATGAAGATCTAATCGACCTATTCCTGAATATTTTAGGCACGTAAATCTCTCAACAGTAATCTCTTTGGTTTCTCCAAACAATTCACAAACTTGATGTGGCTATTATTCGCATGTGTCGCACAATACACAATTAACATCAGTATCAAACCAAGCAAACCTCCGCAGCGCACGATCCAAAATCTTTATTTACTGAAAACCCTTTTCCTCCTGAGGAATTTTTGGAGATGTTTTCAAGTTCACCAAAATCATGTCCTGGCCATTCACTTAACCTGTCTGTCAAATTGGCTAGGTCTACGTATTCACACCCTAATTGTCTGCAGGATTGCCCGCTCTCCCGCAGCTCTACGCTTTTTGACACCCATTCAATATTATCTGACCTATCACTTGGCATATCGTGGCATGCATCCAACCTGCACACACAATTCAACAACAGTTCATACAGCTTAAAGGTGATGCCTAATGCAATATGCAAAACGGGTGGCACGACTCTGCTTAGATCCGTAATAGGAAAAATGACATCACCCACAATAGATTCGTGATACTTACCATATTCCTTTAAACCACCAGTGCGATCCTCGGCCAAATTTTCAAAATAACTAGGCTCAAGATCTTTAACAGTTCTACGAGCTATGTCACAATGAAAAGGCCTGTGAGGTAACCCACGGTGGTTTTGAAGGTGACTTAATTCAACATAGTCCTTTACACTAGGGTACAAAGCAGACGAACCCTGATGACCAAGAACATCATCGATGAAATATAAATCACCTCCAAGAAAAACCTTAACCTTATGCCCATCAATACTAAATTACTGTTGTGTAGAAAACCTTGATCATAATACTAATTCTAAACTTTGTAAAAGGAACTGAACTTGTTTACTGAAACTAAAGGGAATAAAAACTACATCATTGTAACTATCTTTCATGATATATAAATAGATATATATTAACTCTCCTAATTTATACATACAGTGTATACATTTAAATCAATTATAAACAGGAACAACAATTTACACATTTATTTATTTACCGTGGCCACAATAAGGACACTTACCCTTCCTATAAAAACTTTTCTGTCCATTCTCTCTGCAAGGAACACACACACACGCTCTACCCCTATCTGAAGCTTCCTATTGGCTATGCTCCGCAAAGTTCCAAAGTGCGATGGATTTTTGCAAATCGTGGCACGTCAAAAACTAACTCGTGTAGTTTGCGTGTAATTGTCTCTTCAGGAAAGTGTTTTGGAAAGGCCTCACCAATTGAATTACAAAATCTCTCTAAGGCATCTATTTTGGGATCGGTTAAAAATCGTTTACCAAAAAGAGTGGTTGAATCTGACTAAATAAACCAAACACAAAGGAATCGTTCGTGAAGATCTGCATTGTCAGCAATCACACCACAAAGTGGAACATGATTTCTCAGAACAACTTTGCAATGATTGCCAACAAATACATTACCATGGTATGCTTGTCGTGCAACCTTGATGTCATCAAGGCGCTGGAAAAGTTGCTTTTCCCGATTTGCCATGGTTTCTTCACACTTAGTCTGAAGCACCTTACACCTAACTTCCAATTCTAAAATGGAATCGTCAAGAGTAACACGGCGCTCCCTTAGATCATCAATTCTTTTTTCCAAATGCGAATGAAGATCTAATCGACCTATTCCTGAATATTTTAGGCACGTAAATCTCTCAACAGTAATCTCTTTGGTTTCTCCAAACAATTCACAAACTTGATCGATCCTCGGCCAAATTTTCAAAATAACTAGGCTCAAGATCTTTAACAGTTCTACGAGCTATGTCACAATGAAAAGGCCTGTGAGGTAACCCACGGTGGTTTTGAAGGTGACTTAATTCAACATAGTCCTTTACACTAGGGTACAAAGCAGACGAACCCTGATGACCAAGAACATCATCGATGAAATATAAATAACCTCCAAAAAAAACCTTAACCTTATGCCCATCAATACTAAATTACTGTTGTGTAGAAAACCTTGATCATAATACTAATTCTAAACTTTGTAAAAGGAACTGAACTTGTTTACTGAAACTAAAGGGAATAAAAACTACATCATTGTAACTATCTTTCATGATATATAAATAGATATATATATTAACTCTCCTAATTTATACATACAGTGTATACATTTAAATAAATTATAAACAGAAACAACAATTTACACATTTATTTATTTACAGTGGCCACAATAAGGACACTTACCCTTCCTATAAAAACTTTTCTGTCCATTCCCTCTGCAAGGAACACACACACACGCTCTACCCCTATCTGAAGCTTCCTATTGGCTATGCTCCGCAAAGTTCCAAAGTGCGATGGATTTTTGCAAATCGTGGCACGTCAAAAACTAACTCGTGTAGTTTGCGTGTAATTGTCTCTTCAGGAAAGTGTTTTGGAAAGGCCTCACCAATTGAATTACAAAATCTCTCTAAGGCATCTATTTTGGGATCGGTTAAAAATCGTTTACCAAAAAGAGTGGTTGAATCTGACTAAATAAACCAAACACAAAGGAATCGTTCGTGAAGATCTGCATTGTCAGCAATCACACCACAAAGTGGAACATGATTTCTCAGAACAACTTTGCAATGATTGCCAACAAATACATTACCATGGTATGCTTGTCGTGCAACCTTGATGTCATCAAGGCGCTGGAAAAGTTGCTTTTCCCGATTTGCCATGGTTTCTTCACACTTAGTCTGAAGCACCTTACACCTAACTTCCAATTCTAAAATGGAATCGTCAAGAGTAACACGGCGCTCCCTTAGATCATCAATTCTTTTTTCCAAATGCGAATGAAGATCTAATCGACCTATTCCTGAATATTTTAGGCACGTAAATCTCTCAACAGTAATCTCTTTGGTTTCTCCAAACAATTCCCAAACTTGATGTGGCTATTATTCGCATGTGTCGCATAATACCCAATTAACATCAGTATCAAACCAAGCAAACCTCCGCAGCGCACGATCCAAAATCTTTATTTACTGAAAACCCTTTTCCTCCTGGGGAATTTTTGGAGATGTTTTCAAGTTCACCAAAATCATGTCCTGGCCATTCACTTAACCTGTCTGTCAAATCGGCTAGGTCTACGTATTCACACCCTAATTGTCTGAAGGATTGCCCCGCTCTCCCGCAGCTCTACGCTTTTTGACACCCATTCAATATTATCTGACCTATCACTTGGCATATCGTGGCATGCATCCAACCTGCACACACAATTCAACAACAGTTCATACAGCTTAAAGGTGATGCCTAATGCAATATGCAAAACGGGTGGCACGACTCTGCTTAGATCCGTAATAGGAAAAATGACATCACCCACAATAGATTCGTGATACTTACCATATTCCTTTAAACCACCAGTGCGATCCTCGGCCAAATTTTCAAAATAACTAGGCTCAAGATCTTTAACAGTTCTACGAGCTATGTCACAATGAAAAGGCCTGTGAGGTAACCCACGGTGGTTTTGAAGGTGACTTAATTCAACATAGTCCTTTACACTAGGGTACAAAGCAGACGAACCCTGATGACCAAGAACATCATCGATGAAATATAAATAACCTCCAAAAAAAACCTTAACCTTATGCCCATCAATACTAAATTACTGTTGTGTAGAAAACCTTGATCATAATACTAATTCTAAACTTTGTAAAAGGAACTGAACTTGTTTACTGAAACTAAAGGGAATAAAAACTACATCATTGTAACTATCTTTCATGATATATAAATAGATATATATATTAACTCTCCTAATTTATACATACAGTGTATACATTTAAATAAATTATAAACAGAAACAACAATTTACACATTTATTTATTTACAGTGGCCACAATAAGGACACTTACCCTTCCTATAAAAACTTTTCTGTCCATTCCCTCTGCAAGGAACACACACACACGCTCTACCCCTATCTGAAGCTTCCTATTGGCTTTGCTCCGCAATTCCTGACGTTCCAGTAACAACGTTAGCTTCAGGTCCTAATCTCGAACCCCATACAACTGTCTTACTTCCTTATTTACTGAGTTGTGCAACTCTTACCATCCTCTTCACTCAAAAGTCCCAAAGTGCGATGCATTTTTGCAAATCGTGGCACGTCAAAAACTAACTCGTGTAGTTTGCGTGTAATTGTCTCTTCAGGAAAGTGTTTTGGAAAGCCTCACCAATTGAATTACAAAATCTCTCTAAGGCATCTATTTTGGGATCGGTTAAAAATCGTTTACCAAAAAGAGTGGTTGAATCTGACTAAATAAACCAAACACAAAGGAATCGTTCGTGAAGATCTGCATTGTCAGCAATCACACCACAAAGTGGAACATGATTTCTCAGAACAACTTTGCAATGATTGCCAACAAATACATTACCATGGTATGCTTGTCGTGCAACCTTGATGTCATCAAGGCGCTGGAAAAGTTGCTTTTCCCGATTTGCCATGGTTTCTTCACACTTAGTCTGGAGCACCTTACACCTAACTTCCAATTCTAAAATGGAATCGTCAAGAGTAACACGGCGTTCCCTTAGATCATCAATTCTTTTTTCCAAATGCGAATGAAGATCTAATCGACCTATTCCTGAATATTTTAGGCACGTAAATCTCTCAACAGTAATCTCTTTGGTTTCTCCAAACAATTCACAAACTTGATGTGGCTATTATTCGCATGTGTCGCATAATACCCAATTAACATCAGTATCAAACCAAGCAAACCTCCGCAGCGCACGATCCAAAATCTTTATTTACTGAAAACCCTTTTCCTCCTGGGGAATTTTTGGAGATGTTTTCAAGTTCACCAAAATCATGTCCTGGCCATTCACTTAACCTGTCTGTCAAATCGGCTAGGTCTACGTATTCACACCCTAATTGTCTGAAGGATTGCCCGCTCTCCCGCAGCTCTACGCTTTTTGACACCCATTCAATATTATCTGACCTATCACTTGGCATATCGTGGCATGCATCCAACCTGCACACACAATTCAACAACAGTTCATACAGCTTAAAGGTGATGCCTAATGCAATATGCAAAACGGGTGGCACGACTCTGCTTAGATCCGTAATAGGAAAAATGACATCACCCACAATAGATTCGTGATACTTACCAATTCCTTTAAACCACCAGTGCGATCCTCGGCCAAATTTTCAAAATAACTAGGCTCAAGATCTTTAAAAGTTCTACGAGCTATGTCACAATGAAAAGGCCTGTGAGGTAACCCATGGTGGGTTCGTGAAGATCTGCATTGTCAGCAATCACACAACAAAGTGGAACATGATTTCTCAGAACAACTTTGCAATGATTACCAACAAATACATTACCATGGTATGCTTGTCGTGCAACCTTGATGTCATCAAGGCGCTGGAAAAGTTGCTTTTCCCGATTTGCCATGGTTTCTTCACACTTAGTCCGAAGCACCTTACACCTAACTTCCAATTCTAAAATGGAATCGTCAAGAGTAACACGGCGTTCCCTTAGATCATCAATTCTTTTTTCCAAATGCGAATGAAGATCTAATCGACCTATTCCTGAATATTTTAGGCACGTAAATCTCTCAACAGTAATCTCTTTGGTTTCTCCAAACAATTCACAAACTTGATGTGGCTATTATTCGCATGTGTCGCATAATACCCAATTAACATCAGTATCAAACCAAGCAAACCTCCGCAGCGCACGATCCAAAATCTTTATTTACTGAAAACCCTTTTCCTCCTGAGGAATTTTTGGAGATGTTTTCAAGTTCACCAAAATCATGTCTTAGCCATTCACTTGACCTGCCTGTCAAATTCGCCAGGTCTACGAATTCACACCCTAATTGTCTGAAGGATTGCCCGCTCTCCCGCAGCTCTATGCTTTTTGACACCCATTCAATATTATCTGACCTATCGCTTGGCATATCGTGGCATGCATCCAACCTGCACACACAATTCAACAACAGTTCATACAGCTTAAAGGTGATGCCTAATGCAATATGCAAAACGGGTGGCACGACTCTGCTTAGATCCGTAATAGGAAAAATGACATCACCCACAATAGATTCGTGAAACTTACCATATTCCTTTAAACCACCAGTGCGATCCTCGGCCAAATTTTCAAAATAACTAGGCTCAAGATCTTTAACAGTTCTACGAGCTATGTCACAATGAAAAGGCCTGTGAGGTAACCCACGGTGGTTTTTGAAGGTGACTTAATTCAACATAGTCCTTTACACTAGGGTACAAAGGCAGACGAACCCTGATGACCAAGAACATCATCGATGAAATATAAAATCACCTCCAAGAAAAACCTTAACCTTATGCCCATCAATACTAAATTACTGTTGTGTAGAAAACCTTGATCATAATACTAATTCTAAACTTTGTAAAAGGAACTGAACTTGTTTACTGAAACTAAAGGGAATAAAAAACTACATCATTGTAACTATCTTTCATGATATATAAATAGATATATATATTAACTCTCCTAATTTATACATACAGTGTATACATTTATATAAATTATAAACAGGAACAAGAATTTACACATTTATTTATTTACAGTGGCCACAATAAGGACACTTACCCTTCCTATAAAAATTTTTCTGTCCATTCTCTCTGCAAGGAACACACACACACGCTCTACCCCCATCTGAAGCTTCCTATTGGCTATGCTCCGCAATTCCTGACGTTCCAGTAACAACGTTAGCTTCAGGTCCTAATCTCGAACCCCGTACAACTGTCTTACTTCCTTATTTACTGAGTTGTTCAAGCTCTTACCATCCTCTTCACTCAAAAGTCCCAAAGTGCGATGCATTTTTGCAAATCGTGGCACGTCAAAAACTAACTCATGTAGTTTGCGTGTAATTGTCTCTTTGGGAAAGTGTTTTGGAAAGGCCCTCACCAATTGAATTACAAAATCTCTCTAAGGCATCTATTTTGGGATCGGTTAAAAATCGTTTACCAAAAAGAGTGGTTGAATATGACTAAATAAACCAAACACAAAGGAATCGTTCGTGAAGATCTGCATTGTCAGCAATCACACCACAAAGTGGAACACGATTTCTCAGAACAACTTTGCAATGATTGCCAACAAATAAATTACCATGGTATGCTTGTCGTGCAACCTTGATGTCATCAAGGCGCTGGAAAAGTTGCTTTTCCCGATTTGCCATGGTTTCTTTACACTTAGTCTGAAGCACCTTACACCTAACTTCCAATTCTAAAATGGAATCGTCAAGAGTAACACGGCGTTCCCTTAGATCATCAATTCTTTTTTCCAAATGCGAATGAAGATCTAATCGACCTATTCCTGAATATTTTAGGCACGTAAATCTCTCAACAGTAATCTCTTTGGTTTCTCTAAACAATTCACAAACTTGATGTGGCTATTATTCGCATGTGTCGCATAATACCCAATTAACATCAGTATCAAACCAAGCAAACCTCCGCAGCGCACGATCCAAAATCTTTATTTACTGAAAACCCTTTTCCTCCGGAGGAATTTTTAGAGATGTTTTCAAGTTCACCAAAATCATGTCTTAGCCATTCACTTAACCTGCCTGTCAAATTGGCTAGGTCTACGAATTCACACCCTAATTGTCTGAAGGATTGCCCGCTCTCCCGCAGCTCTATGCTTTTTGACACCCATTCAATATTATCTGACCTATCACTTGGCATATCGTGCATGCATCCAACCTGCACACACAATTCAACAACAGTTCATACAGCTTAAAGGTGATGCCTAATGCAATATGCAAAACGGGTGACACGACTCTGCTTAGATCCGTAATAGGAAAAATGACATCACCCACAATAGATTCGTGATACTTACCATATTCCTTTAAACCACCAGTGCGATCCTCGGCCAAATTTTCAAAATAACTAGGCTCAAGATCTTTAACAGTTCTACGAGCTATGTCACAATGAAAAGGCCTGTGAGGTAACCCATGGTGGGTTCGTGAAGATCTGCATTGTCAGCAATCACACCACAAAGTGGAACATGATTTCTCAGAACAACTTTGCAATGATTGCCAACAAATACATTACCATGGTATGCTTGTCGTGCAACCTTGATGTCATCAAGGCGCTGGAAAAGTTGCTTTTCCCGATTTGCCATGGTTTCTTCACACTTAGTCCGAAGCACCTTACACCTAACTTCCAATTCTAAAATGGAATCGTCAAGAGTAACACGGCGTTCCCTTAGATCATCAATTCTTTTTTCCAAATGCGAATGAAGATCTAATCGACCTATTACTGAATATTTTAGGCACGTAAATCTCTCAACAGTAATCTCTTTGGTTTCTCCAAACAATTCACAAACTTGATGTGGCTATTATTCGCATGTGTCGCATAATACCCAATTAACATCAGTATCAAACCAAGCAAACCTCCGCAGCGCACGATCCAAAATCTTTATTTACTGAAAACCCTTTTCCTCCTGAGGAATTTTTGGAGATGTTTTCAAGTTCACCAAAATCATGTCCTGGCCATTCACTTAACCTGTCTGTCAAATTGGCTAGGTCTACGTATTCACACCCTAATTGTCTGAAGGATTGCCCGCTCTCCCGCAGCTCTACGCTTTTTGACACCCATTCAATATTATCTGACCTATCACTTGGCATATCGTGGCATGCATCCAACCTGCACACACAATTCAACAACAGTTCATACAGCTTAAAGGTGATGCCTAATGCAATATGCAAAACGGGTGGCACGACTCTGCTTAGATCCGTAATAGGAAAAATGACATCACCCACAATAGATTCGTGATACTTACCATATTCCTTTAAACCACCAGTGCGATCCTCGGCCAAATTTTCAAAATAACTAGGCTCAAGATCTTTAACAGTTCTACGAGCTATGTCACAATGAAAAGGCCTGTGAGGTAACCCATGGTGGGTTCGTGAAGATCTGCATTGTCAGCAATCACACCACAAAGTGGAACATGATTTCTCAGAACAACTTTGCAATGATTGCCAACAAATACATTACCATGGTATGCTTGTCCGTGCAACCTTGATGTCATCAAGGCGCTGGAAAAGTTGCTTTTCCCGATTTGCCATGGTTTCTTCACACTTAGTCCGAAGCACCTTACACCTAACTTCCAATTCTAAAATGGAATCGTCAAGAGTAACACGGCGTTCCCTTAGATCATCAATTCTTTTTTCCAAATGCGAATGAAGATCTAATCGACCTATTACTGAATATTTTAGGCACGTAAATCTCTCAACAGTAATCTCTTTGGTTTCTCCAAACAATTCACAAAACTTGATGTGGCTATTATTCGCATGTGTCGCATAATACCCAATTAACATCAGTATCAAACCAAGCAAACCTCCGCAGCGCACGATCCAAAATCTTTATTTACTGAAAACCCTTTTCCTCCTGAGAAATTTTTGGAGATGTTTTCAAGTTCACCAAAATCATGTCCTGGCCATTCACTTAACTGTCTGTCAAATTGGCTAGGTCTACGTATTCACACCCTAATTGTCTGAAGGATTGCCCGCTCTCCCGCAGCTCTACGCTTTTTGACACCCATTCAATATTATCTGACCTATCACTTGGCATATCGTGGCATGCATCCAACCTGCACACACATTCAACAACAGTTCATACAGCTTAAAGGTGATGCTAATGCAATATGCAAAACGGGTGGCACGACTCTGCTTAGATCCGTAATAGGAAAAATGACATCACCCACAATAGATTCGTGATACTTACCATATTCCTTTAAACCACCAGTGCGATCCTCGGCCAAATTTTTAAAATAACTAGGCTCAAGATCTTTAACAGTTCTACGAGCTATGTCACAATGAAAAGGCCTGTGAGGTAACCCACGGTGGTTTTGAAGGTGACTTAATTCAACATAGTCCTTTACACTAGGGTAAAAAGCAGACGAACCCTGATGACCAAGAACATCATCGATGAAATATAAATCACCTCCAAGAAAAACCTTAACCTTATGCCCATCAATACTAAATTACTGTTGTGTAGAAAACCTTGATCATAATACTAATTCTAAACTTTGTAAAAGGAACTGAACTTGTTTACTGAAACTAAAGGGATTAAAAACTACATCATTGTAACTATCTTTCATGATATATAAATAGATATATATATATTAACTCTCCTAATTTATACATACAGTGTATACATTTAAATAAATTATAAACAGGAACAACAATTTACACATTTATTTATTTACAGTGGCCACAATAAGGACACTTACCCTTCCTATAAAAACTTTTCTGTCCATTCCCTCTGCAAGGAGCACACACACACACGCTCTACCCCTATCTGAAGCTTCCTATTGGCTTTGCTCCGCAATTCCTGACGTTCCAGTAACAACGTTAGCTTCAGGTCCTAATCTCGAACCCCGTACAACTGTCTTACTTCCTTATTTACTGAGTTGTGCAAGCTCTTACCATCCTCTTCACTCAAAAGTCCCAAAGTGCGATGCATTTTTGCAAATCGTGGCACGTCAAAAACTAACTCGTGTAGTTTGCGTGTAATTGTCTCTTCAGGAAAGTGTTTTGGAAAGGCCTCACCAATTGAATTACAAAATCTCTCTAAGGCATCTATTTGGGATCGGTTAAAATCGTTTACCAAAAAGAGTGGTTGAATCTGACTAAATAAACCAAACACAAAGGAATCGTTCGTGAAGATCTGCATTGTCAGCAATCACACCACAAAGTGGAACATGATTTCTCAGAACAACTTTGCAATGATTGCCAACAAATACATTACCATGGTATGCTTGTCGTGCAACCTTGATGTCATCAAGGCGCTGGAAAAGTTGCTTTTCCCGATTTGCCATGGTTTCTTCACACTTAGTCTGAAGCACCTTACACCTAACTTCCAATTCTAAAATGGAATCGTCAAGAGTAACACGGCGTTCCCTTAGATCATCAATTCTTTTTCCAAATGCGAATGAAGATCTAATCGACCTATTCCTGAATTTTTAGGCACGTAAATCTCTCAACAGTAATCTCTTTGGTTTCTCCAAACAATTCACAAACTTGATGTTGGCTATTATTCGCATGTGTCGCATAATACCCAATTAACATCAGTATCAAACCAAGCAAACCTCCGCAGCGCACGATCCAAAATCTTTATTTACTGAAAACCCTTTTCCTCCTGAGGAATTTTTGGAGATGTTTTCAAGTTCACCAAAATCATGTCTTAGCCATTCACTTAACCTGCCTGTCAAATTGGCTAGGTCTACGAATTCACACCCTAATTGTCTGAAGGATTGCCCGCTCTCCCGCAGCTCTATGCTTTTTGACACCCATTCAATATTATCTGACCTATCACTTGGCATATCGTGCATGCATCCAACCTGCACACACAATTCAACAACAGTTCATACAGCTTAAAGGTGATGCCTAATGCAATATGCAAAACGGCTGACACGACTCTGCTTAGATCCGTAATAGGAAAAATGACATCACCCACAATAGATTCGTGATACTTACCATATTCCTTTAAACCACCAGTGCGATCCTCGGCCAAATTTTCAAAATAACTAGGCTCAAGATCTTTAACAGTTCTACGAGCTATGTCACAATGAAAAGGCCTGTGAGGTAACCCATGGTGGGTTCGTGAAGATCTGCATTGTCAGCAATCACACAACAAAGTGGAACATGATTTCTCAGAACAACTTTGCAATGATTGCCAACAAATACATTACCATGGTATGCTTGTCGTGCAACCTTGATGTCATCAAGGCGCTGGAAAAGTTGCTTTTCCCGATTTGCCATGGTTTCTTCACACTTAGTCCGAAGCACCTTACACCTAACTTCCAATTCTAAAATGGAATCGTCAAGAGTAACACGGGCGTTCCCTTAGATCATCAATTCTTTTTTCCAAATGCGAATGAAGATCTAATCGACCTATTCCTTAATATTTTAGGCACGTAAATCTCTCAACAGTAATCTCTTTGGTTTCTCCAAACAATTCACAAACTTGATGTGGCTATTATTCGCATGTGTCGCATAATACCCAATTAACATCAGTATCAAACCAAGCAAACCTCCGCAGCGCACGATCCAAAATCTTTATTTACTGAAAACCCTTTTCCTCCTGAGGAATTTTTGGAGATGTTTTCAAGTTCACCAAAAATCATGTCTTAGCCATTCACTTAACCTGCCTGTCAAATTGGCTAGGTCTACGAATTCACACCCTAATTGTCTGAAGGATTGCCCGCTCTCCCGCAGCTCTATGCTTTTTGACACCCATTCAATATTATCTGACCTATCGCTTGGCATATCGTGGCATGCATCCAACCTGCACACACAATTCAACAACAGTTCATACAGCTTAAAGGTGATGCCTAATGCAATATGCAAAACGGGTGGCACGACTCTGCTTAGATCCGTAATAGGAAAAATGACATCACCCCACAATAGATTCGTGAAACTTACCATATTCCTTTAAACCACCAGTGCGATCCTCGGCCAAATTTTCAAAATAACTAGGCTCAAGATCTTTAACAGTTCTACGAGCTATGTCACAATGAAAAGGCCTGTGAGGTAACCCACGGTGGTTTTGAAGGTGACTTAATTCAACATAGTCCTTTACACTAGGGTACAAAGCAGACGAACCCTGATGACCAAGAACATCATCGATGAAATATAAATCACCTCCAAGAAAAACCTTAACCTTATGCCCATCAATACTAAATTACTGTTGTGTAGAAAACCTTGATCATAATACTAATTCTAAACTTTGTAAAAGGAACTGAACTTGTTTACTGAAACTAAAGGGAATAAAAACTACATCATTGTAACTATCTTTCATGATATATAAATAGATATATATATTAACTCTCCTAATTTATACATACAGTGTATACATTTAAATAAATTATAAACAGGAACAAGAATTTACACATTTATTTATTTACAGTGGCCACAATAAGGACACTTACCCTTCCTATCAAAAATTTTCTGTCCATTCTCTCTGCAAGGAACACACACACACGCTCTACCCCCATCTGAAGCTTCCTATTGGCTATGCTCCGCAATTCCTGACGTTCCAGTAACAACGTTAGCTTCAGGTCCTAATCTCGAACCCCGTACAACTGTCTTACTTCCTTATTTACTGAGTTGTTCAAGCTCTTACCATCCTCTTCACTCAAAAGTCCCAAAGTGCGATGCATTTTTGCAAATCGTGGCACGTCAAAAACTAACTCATGTAGTTTGCGTGTAATTGTCTCTTTGGGAAAGTGTTTTGGAAAGGCCTCACCAATTGAATTACAAAATCTCTCTAAGGCATCTATTTTGGGATCGGTTAAAAATCGTTTACCAAAAAGAGTGGTTGAATCTGACTAAATAAACCAAACACAAAGGAATCGTTCGTGAAGATCTGCATTGTCAGCAATCACACCACAAAGTGGAACACGATTTCTCAGAACAACTTTGCAATGATTGCCAACAAATAAATTACCATGGTATGCTTGTCGTGCAACCTTGATGTCATCAAGGTGCTGGAAAAGTTGCTTTTCCCGATTTGCCATGGTTTCTTTACACTTAGTCTGAAGCACCTTACACCTAACTTCCAATTCTAAAATGGAATCGTCAAGAGTAACACGGCGTTCCCTTAGATCATCAATTCTTTTTTCCAAATGCGAATGAAGATCTAATCGACCTATTCCTGAATATTTTAGGCACGTAAATCTCTCAACAGTAATCTCTTTGGTTTCTCTAAACAATTCACAAACTTGATGTGGCTATTATTCGCATGTGTCGCATAATACCCAATTAACATCAGTATCAAACCAAGCAAACCTCCGCAGCGCACGATCCAAAATCTTTATTTACTGAAAACCCTTTTCCTCCGGAGCAATTTTTGGAGATGTTTTCAAGTTCACCAAAATCATGTCTTAGCCATTCACTTAACCTGCCTGTCAAATTGGCTAGGTCTACGAATTCACACCCTAATTGTCTGAAGGATTGCCCGCTCTCCCGCAGCTCTATGCTTTTTGACACCCATTCAATATTATCTGACCTATCACTTGGCATATCGTGCATGCATCCAACCTGCACACACAATTCAACAACAGTTCATACAGCTTAAAGGTGATGCCTAATGCAATATGCAAAACGGGTGACACGACTCTGCTTAGATCCGTAATAGGAAAAATGACATCACCCACAATAGATTCGTGATACTTACCATATTCCTTTAAACCACCAGTGCGATCCTCGGCCAAATTTTCAAAATAACTAGGCTCAAGATCTTTAACAGTTCTACGAGCTATGTCACAATGAAAAGGCCTGTGAGGTAACCCATGGTGGGTTCGTGAAGATCTGCATTGTCAGCAATCACACCACAAAGTGGAACATGATTTCTCAGAACAACTTTGCAATGATTGCCAACAAATACATTACCATGGTATGCTTGTCGTGCAACCTTGATGTCATCAAGGCGCTGGAAAAGTTGCTTTTCCCGATTTGCCATGGTTTCTTCACACTTAGTCCGAAGCACCTTACACCTAACTTCCAATTCTAAAATGGAATCGTCAAGAGTAACACGGCGTTCCCTTAGATCATCAATTCTTTTTTCCAAATGCGAATGAAGATCTAATCGACCTATTCCTGAATATTTTAGGCACGTAAATCTCTCAACAGTAATCTCTTTGGTTTCTCCAAACAATTCACAAACTTGATGTGGCTATTATTCGCATGTGTCGCATAATACCCAATTAACATCAGTATCAAACCAAGCAAACCTCCGCAGCGCACGATCCAAAATCTTTATTTACTGAAAACCCTTTTCCTCCTGAGGAATTTTTGGAGATGTTTTCAAGTTCACCAAAATCATGTCTTAGCCATTCACTTAACCTGCCTGTCAAATTGGCTAGGTCTACGAATTCACACCCTAATTGTCTGAAGGATTGCCCGCTCTCCCGCAGCTCTATGCTTTTTGACACCCATTCAATATTATCTGACCTATCGCTTGGCATATCGTGGCATGCATCCAACCTGCACACACAATTCAACAACAGTTCATACAGCTTAAAGGTGATGCCTAATGCAATATGCAAAACGGGTGGCACGACTCTGCTTAGATCCGTAATAGGAAAAATGACATCACCCACAATAGATTCGTGAAACTTACCATATTCCTTTAAACCACCAGTGCGATCCTCGGCCAAATTTTCAAAATAACTAGGCTCAGGATCTTTAACAGTTCTACGAGCTATGTCACAATGAAAAGGCCTGTGAGGTAACCCACGGTGGTTTTGAAGGTGACTTAATTCAACATAGTCCTTTACACTAGGGTACAAAGCAGACGAACCCTGATGACCAAGAACATCATCGATGAAATATAAATCACCTCCAAGAAAAACCTTAACCTTATGCCCATCAATACTAAATTACTGTTGTGTAGAAAACCTTGATCATAATACTAATTCTAAACTTTGTAAAAGGAACTGAACTTGTTTACTGAAACTAAAGGGAATAAAAACTACATCATTGTAACTATCTTTCATGATATATAAATAGATATATATATTAACTCTCCTAATTTATACATACAGTGTATACATTTAAATAAATTATAAACAGGAACAACAATTTACACATTTATTTATTTACAGTGGCCACAATAAGGACACTTACCCTTCCTATAAAAAATTTTCTGTCCATTCTCTCTGCAAGGAACACACACACACGCTCTACCCCCATCTGAAGCTTCCTATTGGCTATGCTCCGCAATTCCTGACGTTCCAGTAACAACGTTAGCTTCAGGTCCTAATCTCGAACCCCGTACAACTGTCTTACTTCCTTATTTACTGAGTTGTGCAAGCTCTTACCATCCTCTTCACTCAAAAGTCCCAAAGTGCGATGCATTTTTGCAAATCGTGGCACGTCAAAAACTAACTCATGTAGTTTGCGTGTAATTGTCTCTTTGGGAAAGTGTTTTGGAAAGGCCTCACCAATTGAATTACAAAATCTCTCTAAGGCATCTATTTTGGGATCGGTTAAAAATCGTTTACCAAAAAGAGTGGTTGAATCTGACTAAATAAACCAAACACAAAGGAATCGTTCGTGAAGATCTGCATTGTCAGCAATCACACCACAAAGTGGAACACGATTTCTCAGAACAACTTTGCAATGATTGCCAACAAATACATTACCATGGTATGCTTGTCGTGCAACCTTGATGTCATCAAGGCGCTGGAAAAGTTGCTTTTCCCGATTTGCCATGGTTTCTTTACACTTAGTCTGAAGCACCTTACACCTAACTTCCAATTCTAAAATGGAATCGTCAAGAGTAACACGGCGTTCCCTTAGATCATCAATTCTTTTTTCCAAATGCGAATGAATGAATATTTTAGGCACGTAAATCTCTCAAGGGTAATCTCTTCAGATTCTCCAAACAATTCACAAACTTGATGCGGCTATTATTCGCATGTGTCGCATAATACCCCATTAACATCAGTATCAAACCAAGCAAACCTCCGCAGCGCACGATCCAAGATCTTTACTTACTGAAAACCCTTTTCCTCCTGAGGAATTTTTGGAGATGTTTTCAAGTTCACCAAAATCATGTCCTGGCCATTCACTTAACCTGTCTGTCAAATTGGCTAGGTCTACGAATTCACACCCTAATTGTCTGAAGGATTGCCCGCTCTCCCGCAGCTCTATGCTTTTTGACACCCATTCAATATTATCTGACCTATCACTTGGCATATCGTGCATGCATCCAACCTGCACACACAATTCAACAACAGTTCATACAGCTTAAAGGTGATGCCTAATGCAATATGCAAAACGGGTGACACGACTCTGCTTAGATCCGTAATAGGAAAAATGACATCACCCACAATAGATTCGTGATACTTCCATATTCCTTTAACCACCAGTGCGATCCTCGGCCAAATTTTCAAAATAACTAGGCTCAAGATCTTTAACAGTTCTACGAGCTATGTCACAATGAAAAGGCCTGTGAGGTAACCCACGGTGGTTTTGAAGGTGACTTAATTCAACATAGTCCTTTACACTAGGGTACAAAGCAGACGAACCCTGATGACCAAGAACATCATCGATGAAATATAAATCACCTCCAAGAAAAACCTTAACCTTAGGCCCATCAATACTAAATTACTGTTGTGTTAGAAAACCTTGATCATAATACTAATTCTATACTTTGTAAAAGGAACTGAACTTGTTTACTGAAACTAAAGGGAATAAAAACTACATCATTGTAACTATCTTTCATGATATATAAATAGATATATATATTAACTCTCCTTAATTTATACATACAGTGTATACATTTAAATAAATTATAAAACAGGGAACAACAATTTACACATTATTTATTTACAGTGGCCACAATAAGGACACTTACCCTTCCTATAAAAAATTTTCTGTCCATTCTCTCTGCAAGGAACACACACACACGCTCTACCCCCATCTGAAGCTTCCTATTGGCTATGCTCCGCAATTCCTGACGTTCCAGTAACAACGTTAGCTTCAGGTCCTAATCTCGAACCCCGTACAACTGTCTTACTTCCTTATTTACTGAGTTGTGCAAGCTCTTACCATCCTCTTCACTCAAAAGTCCCAAAGTGCGATGCATTTTTGCAAATCGTGGCACGTCAAAAACTAACTCATGTAGTTTGCGTGTAATTGTCTCTTTGGGAAAGTGTTTTGGAAAGGCCTCACCAATTGAATTACAACATCTCTCTAAGGCATCTATTTTGGGATCGGTTTAAAAATCGTTTACCAAAAAGAGTGGTTGAATCTGACTAATAAACCAAACACAAAGGAATCGTTCGTGAAGATCTGCATTGTCAGCAATCACACCACAAGGTGGAACACGATTTCTCAGAACAACTTTGCGATGATTGCCAACAAATACATTACCATGGTATGCTTGTCGTGCAACCTTGATGTCATCAAGGCGCTGGAAAAGTTGCTTTTCCCGATTTGCCATGGTTTCTTTACACTTAGTCTGAAGCACCTTACACCTAACTTCCCAATTCTAAAATGGAATCGTCAAGAGTAACACGGCGTTCCCTTAGATCATCAATTCTTTTTTCCAAATGCGAATGAAGATCTAATCGACCTATTCCTGAATATTTTAGGCACGTAAATCTCTCAACAGTAATCTCTTTGGTTTCTCCAAACAATTCACAAACTTGATGTGGCTATTATTCGCATGTGTCGCATAATACCCAATTAACATCAGTATCAAACCAAGCAAACCTCCGCAGCGCACGATCCAAAATCTTTATTTACTGAAACCCTTTTCCTCCTGAGGAATTTTTGGAGATGTTTTCAAGTTCACCAAAATCATGTCTTAGCCATTCACTTAACCTGCCTGTTCAAATTGGCTAGGTCTACGAATTCACACCCTAATTGTCTGAAGGATTGCCCGCTCTCCCGCAGCTCTATGCTTTTTGACACCCATTCAATATTATCTGACCTATCGCTTGGCATATCGTGGCATGCATCCAACCTGCACACACAATTCAACAACAGTTCATACAGCTTAAAGGTGATGCCTAATGCAAATATGCAAAACGGGTGGCACGACTCTGCTTAGATCCGTAATAGGAAAAATGACATCACCCACAATAGATTCGTGAAACTTACCATATTCCTTTAAACCACCAGTGCGATCCTCGGCCAAATTTTCAAAATAACTAGGCTCAAGATCTTTAACAGTTCTACGAGCTATGTCACAATGAAAAGGCCTGTGAGGTTAACCCACGGTGGTTTGAAGGTGACTTAATTCAACATAGTCCTTTACACTAGGGTACAAAGCAGACGAACCCTGATGACCAAGAACATCATCGATGAAATATAAATCACCTCCAAGAAAACCTTAACCTTATGCCCATCAATACTAAATTACTGTTGCGTAGAAAACCCTTGATCATAATACTAATTTCTAAACTTTGTAAAAGGAACTGAACTTGTTTACTGAAACTAAAGGGAATAAAAACTACATCATTGTAACTATCTTTCATGATATATAAATAGATATATATATTAACTCTCCTAATTTATACATACAGTGTATACATTTAAATAAATTATAAACAGGAACAACAATTTACACATTTATTTATTTACAGTGGCCACAATAAGGACACTTACCCTTCCTATAAAAAATTTTCTGTCCATTCTCTCTGCAAGGAACACACACACACGCTCTACCCCCATCTGAAGCTTCCTATTGCTATGCTCCGCAATTCCTGACGTTCCAGTAACAACGTTAGCTTTCAGGTCCTAATCTCGAACCCCGTACAAACTGTCTTACTTCCTTATTTACTGAGTGTGCAAGCTCTTACCATCCTCTTCACTCAAAAGTCCCAAAGTGCGATGCATTTTTTGCAAATCGTGGCACGTCAAAAACTAACTCATGTAGTTTGCGTGTAATTGTCTCTTTGGGAAAGTGTTTTGGAAAGGCCTCACCAATTGAAATTACAAAATCTCTCTAAGGCATTCTATTTTGGGATCGGTTAAAAATCGTTTTACCAAAAAGAGTGGTTGAATCTGACTAAATAAACCAAACACAAAGGAATCGTTCGTGAAGATCTGCATTGTCAGCAATCACACCACAAAGTGGACACGATTTCTCAGAACAACTTTGCAATGATTGCTAACAAATACATTACCATGGTATGCTTGTCGTGCACCTTGATGTCATCAAGGCGCTGGAAAAGTTGTCTTTTCCCGATTTGCCATGGTTTTCTTTACACTTAGTCTGAAGCACCTTACACCTAACTTCCAATTCTAAAATGGAATAGTCAAGAGTAACACGGCGTTCCCTTAGATCATCAATTCTTTTTCCAAATGCGAATGAAAGATCTAATCGACCTATTCCTGAATATTTTAGGCACGTAAATCTCTCAACAGTAATCTCTTTGGTTTCTCTAAACAATTCACAAACTTGATGTGGCTATTATTCGCATTGTGTCGCATAATACCCAATTAACATCAGTATCAACCAAGCAAACCTCCGCAGCGCACGATCCAAAATCTTTAATTTACTGAAAAACCCTTTTCCTCCTGAGGAATTTTTGGAGATGTTTTCAAGTTCACCAAAATCATGTCTTAGCCATTCACTTAACCTGCCTGTCAAATTGGCTAGGTCTACGAATTCACACCCTAATTGTCTGAAGGATTGCCCGCTCTCCCGCAGCTCTATGCTTTTTGACACCCATTCAATATTATCTGACCTTATCGCTTGGCATATGTGGCATGCATCCAACCTGCACACACAATTCAAACAACAGTTCATACAGCTTAAAAGGTGATGCCTAATGCAATATGCAAAACGGGAGGCACGGACTCTGCTTAGATCCGTAATAGGAAAAATGACATCACCCACAATAGATTCGTGAAACTTACCATATTCCTTTAAACCACCAGTGCGATCCTCGGCGAAATTTTCAAAATAACTAGGCTCAAGATCTTTACAGTTCTACGAGCTATGTCACAATGAAAAGGCCTGTGAGGTAACCCACGGTGGTTTTTGAAGGTGACTTAATTCAACATAGTCCTTTACACTAGGGTACAAAGCAGACGAACCCTGATGACCAATAAATCACCTCCAAGAAAAACCTTAACCTTATGCCCATCAATACTAAATTACTGTTGTGTAGAAAACCTTGATCATAATACTAATTTCTAAACTTTGTAAAAGGAATGAACTTGTTTACTGAAACTAAAGGGAATAAAAAACTAACATCATTGTAACTATCTTTCATGATATATAAATAGATATATATATTAACTCTCCTAATTTATACATACAGTGTATACATTTAAATAAATATAAAACAGGAACAACCAATTTACACATTATTTATTTACAGTGGCCACAATAAGGACACTTACCCTTCCTATAAAAAATTTTCTGTCCATTCTCTCTGCAAGGAACACACACACACGCTCTACCCCCATCTGAAAGCTTCCTATTGCTATGCTCCGCAATTCCTGACGTTCCAGTAACAAACGTTAGCTTCAGGTCCTAATCTCGAACCCCGTACAACTGTCTTTACTTCCTTATTTACTGAAGTTGTGCAAGCTCTTACCATCCTCTTCACTCAAAGTCCCAAAGTGCGATGCCATTTTTGCAAATCGTGGCACGTCAAAAAACTAACTCATGTAGTTTTGGCGTGTAATTGTCTCTTTGGGAAAGTGTTTTTGGAAAGGCCTCACCAATTGAATTACAAAATCTCTCTAAGGCATCTATTTTGGGATCGGTTAAAAATCGTTTACCAAAAAGAGTGGTTGAATCTGACTAAATAAACCAAACACAAAGGAATCGTTCGTGAAGATCTGCATTGTCAGCAATCACACCACAAAGTGGAACATGATTTCTCAGAACAACTTTGCAATGATTGCCAACAAATACATTACCATGGTATGCTTGTCGTGCAACCTTGATGTCATCAAGGCGCTGGAAAAGTTGCTTTTCCCGATTTGCCATGGTTTCTTCACACTTAGTCTGAAGCACCTTACACCTAACTTCCAATTCTAAAATGGAATCGTCAAGAGTAACACGGCGTTCCCTTAGATCATCAATTCTTTTTTCCAAATGCGAATGAATGAATATTTTAGGCACGTAAATCTCTCAAGTAATCTCTTTGGTTTCTCCAAACAATTCACAAACTTGATGTGGCTATTATTCGCATGTGTCGCATAATACCCATTAACATCAGTATCAAACCAAGCAAACCTCCGCAGCCGCACGATCCAAGATCTTTACTTACTGAAAACCCTTTCCTCCTGAGGAATTTTGAAGATGTTTCAAGTTCACCAAAAATCATGTCCTGGCCATTCACTTAACCTGTCTGTCAAATTGGCTAGGTCTACGAATTCACACCCTAATTGTCTGAAGGGATTGCCCCGCTCTCCCGCAGCTCTATGCTTTTTGACACCCATTCAATATTATCTGACCTATCACTTGGCATATCGTGCATGCATCCAACCTGCACACACAATTCAACAACAGTTCATACAGCTTAAAGGTGATGCCTAATGCAATATGCAAAACGGTGACACGGACTCTGCTTAGATCCGTAATAGGGAAAAATGACATCACCCACAATAGATTCGTGATACTTACCATATTCCTTTAAACCACCAGTGCGATCCTCGGCCAAATTTTCAAAATAACTAGGCTCAAGATCTTTAACAGTTCTACGAGCTATGTCACAATGAAAAGGCCTGTGAGGTAACCCACGGTGGTTTTGAAGGTGACTTAATTCAACATAGTCCTTTACACTAGGGTACAAAGCAGACGAACCCTGATGACCAAGAACATCATCGATGAAATATAAATCACCTCCAAGAAAAACCTTAACCTTATGCCCATCAATACTAAATTACTGTTGTGTAGAAAACCTTGATCATAATACTAATTCTAAACTTTGTAAAAGGAACTGAACTTGTTTACTGAAACTAAAGGGAATAAAAACTACATCATTGTAACTATCTTTCATGATATATAAATAGATATATATATTAACTCTCCTAATTTATACATACAGTGTATACATTTAAATAAATTATAAACAGGAACAACAATTTACACATTTATTTATTTACAGTGGCCACAATAAGGACACTTACCCTTCCTATAAAAACTTTTCTGTCCATTCTCTCTGCAAGGAACACACACACACGCTCTACCCCATCTGAAGCTTCCTATTGGCTATGCTCCGCAATTCCTGACGTTCCAGTAACAACGTTAGCTTCAGGTCCTAATCTCGAACCCCGTACAACTGTCTTACTTCCTTATTTACTGAGTTGTGCAAGCTCTTACCATCCTCTTCACTCAAAAGTCCCAAAGTGCGATGCATTTTTGCAAATCGTGGCACGTCAAAAACTAACTCGTGTAGTTTGCGTGTAATTGTCTCTTCAGGAAAGTGTTTTGGAAAGGCCTCACCAATTGAATTACAAAATCTCTCTAAGGCATCTATTTTGGGATCGGTTAAAAATCGTTTACCAAAAAGAGTGGTTGAATCTGACTAAATAAACCAAACACAAAGGAATCGTTCGTGAAGATCTGCATTGTCAGCAATCACACCACAAAGTGGAACATGATTTCTCAGAACAACTTTGCAATGATTGCCAACAAATACATTACCATGGTATGCTTGTCGTGCAACCTTGATGTCATCAAGGCGCTGGAAAAGTTGCTTTTCCCGATTTGCCATGGTTTCTTCACACTTAGTCTGAAGCACCTTACACCTAACTTCCAATTCTAAAATGGAATCGTCAAGAGTAACACGGCGTTCCCTTAGATCATCAATTCTTTTTTCCAAATGCGAATGAAGATCTAATCGACCTATTCCTGAATATTTTAGGCACGTAAATCTCTCAACAGTAATCTCTTTGGTTTCTCCAAACAATTCACAAACTTGATGTGGCTATTATTCGCATGTGTCGCATAATACCCAATTAACATCAGTATCAAACCAAGCAAACCTCCGCAGCGCACGATCCAAAATCTTTATTTACTGAAAACCCTTTTCCTCCTGAGGAATTTTTGGAGATGTTTTCAAGTTCACCAAAATCATGTCCTGGCCATTCACTTAACCTGTCTGTCAAATTGGCTAGGTCTACGTATTCACACCCTAATTGTCTGAAGGATTGCCCGCTCTCCCGCAGCTCTACGCTTTTTGACACCCATTCAATATTATCTGACCTATCACTTGGCATATCGTGGCATGCATCCAACCTGCACACACAATTCAACAACAGTTCATACAGCTTAAAGGTGATGCCTAATGCAATATGCAAAACGGGAGGCACGACTCTGCTTAGATCCGTAATAGGAAAAATGACATCACCCACAATAGATTCGTGAAACTTACCATATTCCTTTAAACCACCAGTGCGATCCTCGGCGAAATTTTCAAAATAACTAGGCTCAAGATCTTTAACAGTTCTACGAGCTATGTCACAATGAAAAGGCCTGTGAGGTAACCCACGGTGGTTTTGAAGGTGACTTAATTCAACATAGTCCTTTACACTAGGGTACAAAGCAGACGAACCCTGATGACCAATAAATCACCTCCAAGAAAAACCTTAACCTTATGCCCATCAATACTAAATTACTGTTGTGTAGAAAACCTTGATCATAATACTAATTCTAAACTTTGTAAAAGGAACTGAACTTGTTTACTGAAACTAAAGGGAATAAAAACTACATCATTGTAACTATCTTTCATGATATATAAATAGATATATATATTAACTCTCCTAATTTATACATACAGTGTATACATTTAAATAAATTATAAACAGGAACAACAATTTACACATTTATTTATTTACAGTGGCCACAATAAGGACACTTACCCTTCCTATAAAAAATTTTCTGTCCATTCTCTCTGCAAGGAACACACACACACGCTCTACCCCCATCTGAAGCTTCCTATTGGCTATGCTCCGCAATTCCTGACGTTCCAGTAACAACGTTAGCTTCAGGTCCTAATCTCGAACCCCGTACAACTGTCTTACTTCCTTATTTACTGAGTTGTGCAAGCTCTTACCATCCTCTTCACTCAAAAGTCCCAAAGTGCGATGCATTTTTGCAAATCGTGGCACGTCAAAAACTAACTCATGTAGTTTGCGTGTAATTGTCTCTTTGGGAAAGTGTTTTGGAAAGGCCTCACCAATTGAATTACAAAATCTCTCTAAGGCATCTATTTTGGGATCGGTTAAAAATCGTTTACCAAAAAGAGTGGTTGAATCTGACTAAATAAACCAAACAACAAAGGAATCGTTCGTGAAGATCTGCATTGTCAGCAATCACACCACAAAGTGGAACACGATTTCTCAGAACAACTTTGCAATGATTGCCAACAAATACATTACCATGGTATGCTTGTCGTGCAACCTTGATGTCATCAAGGCGCTGGAAAAGTTGCTTTTCCCGATTTGCCATGGTTTCTTTACACTTAGTCTGAAGCACCTTACACCTAACTTCCAATTCTAAAATGGAATCGTCAAGAGTAACACGGCGTTCCCTTAGATCATCAATTCTTTTTTCCAAATGCGAATGAATGAATATTTTAGGCACGTAAATCTCTCAAGGGTAATCTCTTCAGATTCTCCAAACAATTCACAAACTTGATGCGGCTATTATTCGCATGTGTCGCATAATACCCCATTAACATCAGTATCAAACCAAGCAAACCTCCGCAGCGCACGATCCAAGATCTTTACTTACTGAAAACCCTTTTCCTCCTGAGGAATTTTTGGAGATGTTTTCAAGTTCACCAAAATCATGTCCTGGCCATTCACTTAACCTGTCTGTCAAATTGGCTAGGTCTACGAATTCACACCCTAATTGTCTGAAGGATTGCCCGCTCTCCCGCAGCTCTATGCTTTTTGACACCCATTCAATATTATCTGACCTATCACTTGGCATATCGTGCATGCATCCAACCTGCACACACAATTCAACAACAGTTCATACAGCTTAAAGGTGATGCCTAATGCAATATGCAAAACGGGTGACACGACTCTGCTTAGATCCGTAATAGGAAAAATGACATCACCCACAATAGATTCGTGATACTTCCATATTCCTTTAAACCACCAGTGCGATCCTCGGCCAAATTTTCAAAATAACTAGGCTCAAGATCTTTAACAGTTCTACGAGCTATGTCACAATGAAAAGGCCTGTGAGGTAACCCACGGTGGTTTTGAAGGTGACTTAATTCAACATAGTCCTTTACACTAGGGTACAAAGCAGACGAACCCTGATGACCAAGAACATCATCGATGAAATATAAATCACCTCCAAGAAAAACCTTAACCTTAGGCCCATCAATACTAAATTACTGTTGTGTAGAAAACCTTGATCATAATACTAATTCTATACTTTGTAAAAGGAACTGAACTTGTTTACTGAAACTAAAGGGAATAAAAACTACATCATTGTAACTATCTTTCATGATATATAAATAGATATATATATTAACTCTCCTAATTTATACATACAGTGTATACATTTAAATAAATTATAAACAGGAACAACAATTTACACATTTATTTATTTACAGTGGCCACAATAAGGACACTTACCCTTCCTATAAAAAATTTTCTGTCCATTCTCTCTGCAAGGAACACACACACACGCTCTACCCCCATCTGAAGCTTCCTATTGGCTATGCTCCGCAATTCCTGACGTTCCAGTAACAACGTTAGCTTCAGGTCCTAATCTCGAACCCCGTACAACTGTCTTACTTCCTTATTTACTGAGTTGTGCAAGCTCTTACCATCCTCTTCACTCAAAAGTCCCAAAGTGCGATGCATTTTTGCAAATCGTGGCACGTCAAAAACTAACTCATGTAGTTTGCGTGTAATTGTCTCTTTGGGAAAGTGTTTTGGAAAGGCCTCACCAATTGAATTACAACATCTCTCTAAGGCATCTATTTTGGGATCGGTTAAAAATCGTTTACCAAAAAGAGTGGTTGAATCTGACTAAATAAACCAAACACAAAGGAATCGTTCGTGAAGATCTGCATTGTCAGCAATCACACCACAAGGTGGAACACGATTTCTCAGAACAACTTTGCGATGATTGCCAACAAATACATTACCATGGTATGCTTGTCGTGCAACCTTGATGTCATCAAGGCGCTGGAAAAGTTGCTTTTCCCGATTTGCCATGGTTTCTTTACACTTAGTCTGAAGCACCTTACACCTAACTTCCAATTCTAAAATGGAATCGTCAAGAGTAACACGGCGTTCCCTTAGATCATCAATTCTTTTTTCCAAATGCGAATGAAGATCTAATCGACCTATTCCTGAATATTTTAGGCACGTAAATCTCTCAACAGTAATCTCTTTGGTTTCTCCAAACAATTCACAAACTTGATGTGGCTATTATTCGCATGTGTCGCATAATACCCAATTAACATCAGTATCAAACCAAGCAAACCTCCGCAGCGCACGATCCAAAATCTTTATTTACTGAAAACCCTTTTCCTCCTGAGGAATTTTTGGAGATGTTTTCAAGTTCACCAAAATCATGTCTTAGCCATTCACTTAACCTGCCTGTCAAATTGGCTAGGTCTACGAATTCACACCCTAATTGTCTGAAGGATTGCCCGCTCTCCCGCAGCTCTATGCTTTTTGACACCCATTCAATATTATCTGACCTATCGCTTGGCATATCGTGGCATGCATCCAACCTGCACACACAATTCAACAACAGTTCATACAGCTTAAAGGTGATGCCTAATGCAATATGCAAAACGGGTGGCACGACTCTGCTTAGATCCGTAATAGGAAAAATGACATCACCCACAATAGATTCGTGAAACTTACCATATTCCTTTAAACCACCAGTGCGATCCTCGGCCAAATTTTCAAAATAACTAGGCTCAAGATCTTTAACAGTTCTACGAGCTATGTCACAATGAAAAGGCCTGTGAGGTAACCCACGGTGGTTTTGAAGGTGACTTAATTCAACATAGTCCTTTACACTAGGGTACAAAGCAGACGAACCCTGATGACCAAGAACATCATCGATGAAATATAAATCACCTCCAAGAAAAACCTTAACCTTATGCCCATCAATACTAAATTACTGTTGTGTAGAAAACCTTGATCATAATACTAATTCTAAACTTTGTAAAAGGAACTGAACTTGTTTACTGAAACTAAAGGGAATAAAAACTACATCATTGTAACTATCTTTCATGATATATAAATAGATATATATATTAACTCTCCTAATTTATACATACAGTGTATACATTTAAATAAATTATAAACAGGAACAACAATTTACACATTTATTTATTTACAGTGGCCACAATAAGGACACTTACCCTTCCTATAAAAAATTTTTTGTCCATTCTCTCTGCAAGGAACACACACACACGCTCTACCCCCATCTGAAGCTTCCTATTGGCTATGCTCCGCAATTCCTGACGTTCCAGTAACAACGTTAGCTTCAGGTCCTAATCTCGAACCCCGTACAACTGTCTTACTTCCTTATTTACTGAGTTGTGCAAGCTCTTACCATCCTCTTCACTCAAAAGTCCCAAAGTGCGATGCATTTTTGCAAATCGTGGCACGTCAAAAACTAACTCATGTAGTTTGCGTGTAATTGTCTCTTTGGGAAAGTGTTTTGGAAAGGCCTCACCAATTGAATTACAAAATCTCTCTAAGGCATCTATTTTGGGATCGGTTAAAAATCGTTTACCAAAAAGAGTGGTTGAATCTGACTAAATAAACCAAACACAAAGGAATCGTTCGTGAAGATCTGCATTGTCAGCAATCACACCACAAAGTGGAACACGATTTCTCAGAACAACTTTGCAATGATTGCTAACAAATACATTACCATGGTATGCCTGTCGTGCAACCTTGATGTCATCAAGGCGCTGGAAAAGTTGCTTTTCCCGATTTGCCATGGTTTCTTTACACTTAGTCTGAAGCACCTTACACCTAACTTCCAATTCTAAAATGGAATAGTCAAGAGTAACACGGCGTTCCCTTAGATCATCAATTCTTTTTTCCAAATGCGAATGAAGATCTAATCGACCTATTCCTGAATATTTTAGGCACGTAAATCTCTCAACAGTAATCTCTTTGGTTTCTCTAAACAATTCACAAACTTGATGTGGCTATTATTCGCATGTGTCGCATAATACCCAATTAACATCAGTATCAAACCAAGCAAACCTCCGCAGCGCACGATCCAAAATCTTTATTTACTGAAAACCCTTTTCCTCCTGAGGAATTTTTGGAGATGTTTTCAAGTTCACCAAAATCATGTCTTAGCCATTCACTTAACCTGCCTGTCAAATTGGCTAGGTCTACGAATTCACACCCTAATTGTCTGAAGGATTGCCCGCTCTCCCGCAGCTCTATGCTTTTTGACACCCATTCAATATTATCTGACCTATCGCTTGGCATATCGTGGCATGCATTCAACCTGCACACACAATTCAACAACAGTTCATACAGCTTAAAGGTGATGCCTAATGCAATATGCGAAACGGGAGGCACGACTCTGCTTAGATCCGTAATAGGAAAAATGACATCACCCACAATAGATTCGTGAAACTTACCATATTCCTTTAAACCACCAGTGCGATCCTCGGCCAAATTTTCAAAATAACTAGGCTCAAGATCTTTAACAGTTCTACGAGCTATGTCACAATGAAAAGGCCTGTGAGGTAACCCACGGTGGTTTTGAAGGTGACTTAATTCAACATAGTCCTTTACACTAGGGTACAAAGCAGACGAACCCTGATGACCAAGAACATCATCGATGAAATATAAATCACCTCCAAGAAAAACCTTAACCTTATGCCCATCAATACTAAATTACTGTTGTGTAGAAAACCTTGATCATAATACTAATTCTAAACTTTGTAAAAGGAACTGAACTTGTTTACTGAAACTAAAGGGAATAAAAACTACATCATTGTAACTATCTTTCATGATATATAAATAGATATATATTAACTCTCCTAATTTATACATACAGTGTATACATTTAAATAAATTATAAACAGGAACAACAATTTACACATTTATTTATTTACCGTGGCCACAATAAGGACACTTACCCTTCCTATAAAAACTTTTCTGTCCATTCTCTCTGCAAGGAACACACACACACGCTCTACCCCTATCTGAAGCTTCCTATTGGCTATGCTCCGCAAAGTTCCAAAGTGCGATGGATTTTTGCAAATCGTGGCACGTCAAAAACTAACTCGTGTAGTTTGCGTGTAATTGTCTCTTCAGGAAAGTGTTTTGGAAAGGCCTCACCAATTGAATTACAAAATCTCTCTAAGGCATCTATTTTGAGATCGGTTAAAAATCGTTTACCAAAAAGAGTGGTTGAATCTGACTAAATAAACCAAACACAAAGGAATCGTTCGTGAAGATCTGCATTCTCAGCAATCACACCACAAAGTGGAACATGATTTCTCAGAACAACTTTGCAATGATTGCCAACAAATACATTACCATGGTATGCTTGTCGTGCAACCTTGATGTCATCAAGGCGCTGGAAAAGTTGCTTTTCCCGATTTGCCATGGTTTCTTCACACTTAGTCTGAAGCACCTTACACCTAACTTCCAATTCTAAAATGGAATCGTCAAGAGTAACACGGCGTTCCCTTAGATCCTCAATTCTTTTTTCCAAATGCGAATGAAGATCTAATCGACCTATTCCTGAATATTTTAGGCACGTAAATCTCTCAACAGTAATCTCTTTGGTTTCTCTAAACAATTCACAAACTTGATGTGGCTATTTTTCGCATGTGTCGCATAATACCCAATTAACATCAGTATCAAACCTTGTTATTAAGCAAACCTCCGCAGCGCACGATCCAAAATCTTTATTTACTGAAAACCTTTTTCTTCCTGAGGAATTTTTGAAGATGTTTTCAAGATCACCAAAATCATGTCTTAGCCATTCACTTAACCTGTCTGTCACATTGGCCAGGTCTACGTATTCACACCCTAATTGTATGAAGGATTGCCCGCTCTCCCGCAGCTCTACGCTTTTTGACACCCATTCAATATTATCTGACCTATCGCTTGGCATATCGTGCATGCATCCAACCTGCACACACAATTCAACAACAGTTCATACAGCCTAATGCAATATGCAAAACGGGTGACACGACTCTGCTTAGATCCGTAATAGGAAAAATGACATCACCCACAATAGATTCGAGATACTTACCATATTCCTTTAAACCACCAGTGCGATCCTCGGCCAAATTTTCAAAATAACTAGGCTCAAGATCTTTAACAGTTCTACGAGCTATGTCACAATGAAAAGGCCTGTGAGGTAACCCATGGTGGGTTCGTGAAGATCTGCATTGTCAGCAATCACATCACAAAGTGGAACATGATTTCTCAGAACAACTTTGCAATGATTGCCAACAAATACATTACCATGGTATGCTTGTCGTGCAACCTTGATGTCATCAAGGCGCTGGAAAAGTTGCTTTTCCCGATTTCCCATGGTTTCTTCACACTTAGTCTGAAGCACCTTACACCTAACTTCCAATTCTAAAATGGAATCGTCAAGAGTAACACGGCGTTCCCTTAGATCATCAATTCTTTTTTCCAAATGCGAATGAATGAATGTTTTAAGCACGTAAATCTCTCAAGGGTAATCTCTTCAGATTCTCCAAACAATTCACAAACTTGATGCGGCTATTATTCGCATGTGTCGCATAATACCCCATTAACATCAGTATCAAACCAAGCAAACCTCCGCAGCGCACGATCCAAGATCTTTACTTACTGAAAACCCTTTTCCTCCTGAGGAATTTTTGGAGATGTTTTCAAGTTCACCAAAATCATGTCCTTGCCATTCACTTAACCTGTCTGTCAAATTGGCTAGGTCTACGAATTCACACCCTAATTGTCTGAAGGATTGCCCGCTCTCCCGCAGCTCTACGCTTTTTGACACCCATTCAATATTATCTGACCTATCGCTTGGCATATCGTGGCATGCATCCAACTTGCACACACAATTCAACAACAGTTCATACAGCTTAAAGGTGATGCCTAGTGCAATATACAAAACGGGTGGCACGACTCTGCTTAGATCCGTAATAGGAAAAATGACATCACCCACAATAGATTCGTGAAACTTACCATATTCCTTTAAACCACCAGTGCGATCCTCGGCCAAATTTTCAAAATAACTAGGCTCAAGATCTTTAACAGTTCTACGAGCTATGTCACAATGAAAAGGCCTGTGAGGTAACCCACGGTGGTTTTGAAGGTGACTTAATTCAACATAGTCCTTTACACTAGGGTACAAAGCAGACGAACCCTGATGACCAAGAACATCATCGATGAAATATAAATCACCTCCAAGAAAAACCTTAACCTTATGCCCATCAATACTAAATTACTGTTGTGTAGAAAACCTTGATCATAATACTAATTCTAAACTTTGTAAAAGGAACTGAACTTGTTTACTGAAACTAAAGGGAATAAAAACTACATCATTGTAACTATCTTTCATGATATATAAATAGATATATATTAACTCTCCTAATTTATACATACAGTGTATACATTTAAATAAATTATAAACAGGAACAACAATTTACACATTTATTTATTTACAGTGGCCACAATAAGGACACTTACCCTTCCTATAAAACCTTTTCTGTCCATTCTCTCTGCAAGGAACACACACACACGCTCTACCCCTATCTGAAGCTTCCTATTGGCTATGCTCCGCAAAAGTCCCAAAGTGCGATGCGTTTTTGCAAATCGTGGCACGTCAAAAACTAACTCGTGTAGTTTGCGTGTAATTTTCAGGAAAGTGTTTTGGAAAGGCCTCACCAATTGAATTACAAAATCTCTCTAAAGTATCTAGGAATCGTTCGTGAAGATCTGCATTGTCAGCAATCACATCACAAAGTGGAACATGATTTCTCAGAACAACTTTGCAATGAGTTATTGAAACACACATCCCCAGAGGGATGAGATGGTACTTTCAAGCCATGATTTTTCTTTGGAAGGCACGAAACCAACCTGTTGTCTTTAAACAATGACCCATTTAGAGATGTATACCTTAGCAATTGGACAACTAGAACACATCCACAATTTGATATTTTCATCTCAACTGTTGCTTCCTGATGTGACGAGCACTGGGGACAATACCACTTGTTGTCGCCTAAAAGTTGCTGGAGTTGGAAAAGATAATAATGATATTAACATAAACGTTGGCAAGGTTAGAATGGGCTCTGGAAGATGAATAAAAACAGAAATTACAGGACTTTGTTGTGGTTATTGTTACAGGACTTAGCCTTATTCGGTCAGGTGTTTTTCGAACATACCACGCCCCCCCCCCCCCCCCCCTCAATAACTTTTCATAGGGTTGTTCAAATTGAATCAAACTTGGCACACTTATAGTACGTCATAAAAGAAAAAAAATGGCAGCAATAAATTTTTGCTTGCGTCAGCACATTTTCTGTGACGTCATCAGATGCTTGTAATTTGTTAAAAATGCCACTATCTGCTTAAAATTTTATTACTTTTGTTCTAGAGCGAATTTTTACATTCTGTTTGAAGTTTCTGAAAGCTAAATAAAAGTTATTTAACATATCTTCCGGTTTATACATGGATCGAATAAAAGATTGCCAAAAATTGCCCGAAAATACGGTTTTTTCCGATTTTCGGGTAAAACCCGACAAAATGGGGAAATCGGATTAGTCACGTGTCCGAATTATGCAAAATGATTCTTATTGCTGAAACAAAGTTGTATTGCAAGTTTCAAGTTCTAAGGATAATGCTAACAGTTATTATATTTTCCCCATTATAAGGATTTCATAGAGATTTTTTGTGAAGTGAGCGCCAGCGAACGGAGCGTAGCGAAGCCCATTTCCTCATTAATTAGGCAAATATAAGGGGCGGTGGAGAGTTGTAGGATTTCCCACTATACATCAAAATTTAAATTTTCGTAGGACGTTTTTTGACTGGGTTGCCCCGTACTTTTTCTGGTTATTTTTTCGTAAATTTCAGATTGGGCGATGGAGTGCTTTTGTTTATTTAAAGATCTCCTAGCGGGAACTTCCAGTTGAGACTAAGTTAGTTCTAACCACGTGATACATAAGTCACTTTGACTAATATCACGTGACTTTTTCTCGGATAACATAGCGCTTCAAACTCGAACTTTCGTTAATCTAAGCTATATCGCAGCTGACGGAGGGCTTGTTCAAGGAAACGAAGAAAGGGTATGTTTAGCTCGCTATTATATCACTATTTTTTACATGTAATGAACCCATTCTTATTCTCACTCACACCTAAAGCTAGCTAGCTTAAAACTGCAGATTTAGATAGAATAATAATAGAACTTAGATAGCACAGTAGCATTTAGCTAGCTAGCATAAAAAAGAGCAAACAGTACCTATGGTTAGCATAAAACTAGCTACAAGGCTAGCATAAAATTAACTACTTAGTTGGGGATGTATCTAGCATAAAATTAGCTATTTTAGCTGGCATAAAATCAGCAAAATAGCTTGCTAATAGAAATATTCTTTCAGACAGATTTTCTAGCTATAGCTAGCTAGCTAGCTACATATACTACACAGTGAGTGAGATAATTCTACACTGTAGGAATGCCCCATCACATAGCTGGTTCTAGCTACAATCGTCCATACAATTTGTTGTCTTTGGGTATTTTATACGAAAGATCAAGAACCAAAAAGTTTAGCAAAGTCAGCAAAAGAACATAGCTAGCTAGATATTTTGCAGATAGTACGTTATGTTCTCACTCATGATCAATGTTTATAAGGTATGTCACGTGTAATTGTTTACGTTGCTTAGCCATTAAAGGGCAGTTTTTAACATTGAGGGCAAATGGAGAGCCATATTTTCGTGGACGATTGTAGCTAGCTATAATATATTGTACGCACATCTGGAAATAAACTTTTTTTAACCCTGCTGGTGAGCATACCAGTGCGGCTCAAGTTACAGAAACGAAAATTATTTCAATATGTTGCAGGATTCTTTTTGCTTTAAGAGGGTAAAAACAGGTTATAAACTGTGTTTAAATGTTACAAAAACTTTTCCACAAAATAAAATTGCTGAGTGATTGTTTTAGCTGCATAGGGTAATAACTGGGTGTTTACTGTTTACTTGACCCAAGTTAGAATAGTTTTTTGGAAATGGGTATTATGCCACAACGTATGTGCGACACAGTATACATGTACTAATCACTCAGCCCATTGTTTACGGCAAACTGTTAGCTATGTGTTTCTATTTAACAGAAGTTGCGCTAATGTTTTTTTTTGAGAGGGTATTAAACCTATAAGGATGTGCAGCATTGTTTACTTGTACTAAGCGCTCATCCTGGATTAAAATTCATATTTTAAGTTTTGCCGGGAACATTTTGAGAAAATTCGCTATCATGGGCACAATTGATAATGAGGTGACAAAACAGCAAGCTGTAATGATAATACTTGTCTAAAGACAGGTGGTTATGTCTATGTAGAGGTTATATCCTCTAGCGATTCCGAAATAATGTAAACTGTATTTTTGCAGGAAAGTTATTTTTTGAAAAATATATTACACCTAAAACACCTTAATGCTGTGTGTGCTTCACATGATTTACGATATACTGCATACTAGTACTAAAGCGCTCCTCATTGGCACAGTTTAGAATTCCTATTAATCGCTAGACCAGACGTGTGTGTAAGTATATATGAGATGCACCTGTAAAGTTTTTCATATATATATATAATAATTATGCCCTATTGGTCTAATGGCTACGACACTCATGTAAATGTTTAGAAAAGACAGTTATACTTGTTCGTCTTGCCATGTTTCAAGGAATCTTTTCAAAATAAGGGCCACTAAAAATTTTCGCTTGCGAACCTAGGGGACTCAGTCCCACGCTCCGCAACACTTTCTATATTGATAGGGGTAGTTTCGAGTAATGGCCAATATCAAAGCCTCTGAAAGGTATGGGACCTAAAAATTTAGCATGCTGGTGTCTAATAGATAAATATTGAAACTCAGTAAGTATCATAGCCATATAACAAAGCAATAAGGAGTTATTAAAAAAAAACGGCAGGGGGGGGGGCGGAATCAAAAGGAACCTTTCATGCTCACATCACCAAGTTTGGGTGCAATTGAGAATGCAGCACGGCTGCTGAAACGAAGAGATTTTAAACAGCAATCTCTAGCACCTACCTTAATGGCAAATATATGTGGCAACCACCCGTTACCGCGTATTACTTCAACTAGCGGAGAATATTTATATAGCTTTTGGGAGTGCCAAGATTCCATATTTTCCTCACAAGGACAAGTAAGCTCAATTAGGAGACGTGCTTAGTACAGTTAGAATATATCATAATATCAGGTCTTAAAGAGGTGATGGCTATATGGCCTGGAAAAACGAACCCGTTGCTTAAGTCTGCTAAAAAGACCCAGTCGCCGGCAAGGTCCAGGAGACCTGTTGGTTTTGATCTCTTCTCAGACGTGTAGGTACCTGCCTTGACAAAGAGTACCGTAATGCATCGATTAAACGCCGGGGGCGTTTATTAAATATTTTGATATTTAGGGGGGGGGGGGCGTTTATAAGAAGGGGGCGTTTATTAAAAAATGTTAAAATTGCAAATTGTTATTATATTTGTAGTTAGTCAAATAAACGAAATACAAACAAAAAATATGATACAACAATAACAACAGTTAAGTATGTCGATTTCTTCATCTATATCATCTTCATCAATTATGTTTAGTGTTGGTGCAGCGTCAGCGATATCATTTTCGAAAATTTCGAACGGGTTCAAGTCAAGTTCCTTATTTTGGAGCAGCAGCGTCTGGTTTTTTAAAAGATTCGATCCTGCTTCAGCAGTATGATAAATACTGTGTTGGTGTGTATCGAGATGAAGAACACGGGGTGCTGGTGGGGCATATACCTGTTGAGATTTCTAGCCTTTGCTATCATTTTCTCAACCAAAGTGAAGACAATATGATACGTGTGGTAGTAGAGAGGTTGGTTTGGTTGTTCCTGCAAAGATTAGTTTTGAGACAAGTCGCAAAAAAGATGCAGAGACGCTCGAAAGGGAACTGTTGAAGAGGAAGGAACTGTTTCCAACAATAAAACTTATTTTAAGACGAAAAGGAGTGTACAGAAAGTTTCCTGTTTATAAGAAATAATAAAATTTTGAAACAATTAAACTTTGTTTTTATTCGTAGTACACTGCCATGCCATACATAGGCCAGGGAGAGGACTATAACATTAGCATTGCTGCTGTTTCGATTAAACGCCCCTTTTGATAGGGGGCGTTTATTCGAGGGGGGGCGATTATAAGAGGGTGGCGTTTATTAAATATTTTGATATTTAGGGGGGGCGTTTATAAGAAGGGGGGCGTTTAATCGATGCATTACGGTACTTTGCAAACACGCTGTTTAGTGGATGGTATTACTTGGGAATGGAACTTTTTGAGATGGAAAAGAAGCTCGCGAAGGACAGAATCATGCCTGTAAGTAAACCTGCCTTGCGACAGGGCAACCTTACAGGCTCCTAAGACATGTGCTGTTGTGCACACCTCCTTTATGCATAGAAAGCAAGCGGTTTCTGACAACATTTTCCAGTGCTTTAAATTACTAGGAGAAGGAAGGACGTCGTACGTAGAGGCAAGACAGAAAGACAACAGATTTGAAGGCATGGCTAGAATGGATTTCCATGACAGGTCGTAAACCTCCGGTTAAACGAACTTGGCCCATCCCAGAGTCGTTTGGGCAAAGGAACGTTTATAACAAAGCTCTGTGAGGTATGGCATGACAGATTAAACTCGTCCAACATAATCGCTGGGTTTAAATCAACCCGAATTTTCCCTCTAGATCGAACAAAATACCCAGAAAGTCTGGCGACGGCAGTTATCACTCCAATAAAGTTACGCACTGCTCAAACAAATGAAACCGCCAACAATGCACGCACTAGCTGCTTTCACTCGCCACTGGTAAACGATGCCGCAAATGAATCTACCAGTATAAACATGTCAACGGGTGTGGGTGAAACTCCCAGTTAATGCTAACCAGCTACTTAAGGAGTTAGGACCTGTTCCACAAACTGCCCACCTGGATCCCGTTGGAGACTTCGTTGGGAACTTGTACCTTCTGCAAATTCTGCGAACAGCTCCGTTCAAATAGCTGTTGCTTAAAAAGCACGAGGTTTACGCTGATAAACCACAAGCAAAGAGAATGAAAGTGGACTTAATGGCCAAACTAGTTACGCACAAAGAGTATTAGGAATATTAGGGAGGAAGAGGCAACGAAATATCACGTGGTGATGAAAACGAAGGAGACGATGATCCGACCAGCGATGACGAACAAAGTGACCTTATGCAGTATCCAACTGATCAGTAAGCACTTAACAATAAATTAGATCCTCCAAACAAAGAAGAAGAGATCATCGGTAAATTGTTTGCTTGTATTTATGGTGTTGGCCGCAAGCAGCAGCTCTTTATTGCCAAAGAAATAAAAGATTCCTAACCGATGAGAATTGGCCATCAAGTGCCGTTGTATTAGATTGCTTGAAACCCAACGTTGATGGTAGCAATATTTTTGAGTCCACACCAGAGCATCTACGCGATGTTGGGATGTTTAAAATCGCGGATGTCATAGCGGTACCATTGAAGGTCATACCACTACGAAATCGGCGGTGGGAAGTACCTTTCTATCAAGAAATAAAAGACTTATTTGAGAGTATTAAAAAAATCATCACGGATGACGAACTTAAAAATTTACGGAAGTGATAGTTCAAATGCATAATTTAAGATGTAAATACATTGCGTTTGCCAAACATTTGTGTCGTCTCCTTTGACATTGCTTCTGGAAAGTGGCTGGAAAATCAATCTTGTGAAGTTTGTTAACAGGTCATTGCCACAGCTTACTTCATGATGGCATCAAAACCTGTGTAAAAAGGAAATAATTCAATTCGTCCGTTTTTCTAGAACCTTCGCTCATTTCCCCCCATTCTAACAGGAAAAACGGTTAAACAGTTTTTTATGATTTTTTATAAATTCGTTGGCACTATGAAAAAATGCATTTGGTTATTTTAAAAATGAATGTTTATAAGACACATAATTCATTGCTGTTATACATATATTGAGGATGATGATGAGGTGACAAAAAAGCTAGCTGTAATGATATTTCTTGTCTAATGACAGTTGGTTCTACTATAGTGGTAACATTAAATTTGTAAAAAATTCAACCGTTTTCCCCCAGCTGACTATAGAGTACAAAAATGTCATGTCAAGAAAAGGCAGCTGTACTTGTTCGTCTTGCCGTCTCAAATTATTTTTTTCAGAAAAGACTCACTACAAATTTTCACTTGCGAACCTAGGGGACCCTGTCCCTTGTTCCGCAACACTTTCTTTATTTATTTTAACCAAAGTATTTTTAAATGTTTGGTTAGAACATACAAACCAAAGGGTCAAGTTATTAAACAAAGTGTGTGTAAAACATTTATTAATATCGTGTATCTTTGAAAATTTAAGAGTTACTCTTAGGTGTCAAATAAACATTCCTTGCCCTTCCCCTTAATTAATTTTGGAACAAAAAAAATTCATTCGAGAAAGACAACTACGCTTCATAACTCTTATTTTTTATGAAATAACGCTGGAAAATGGTAGCATACGAAAAAGTTTTGCACCGTCGATTCTGCAACCGTTTTCACATTACATATGTCATAGGATTTATTTTGAGACTACAAAACAGGAAGCTGTTGTGATGGAGCTAATCTAATGACCCATATAAATAATTTTGCTGAGGTTACACCCGCCAAAGATCAATATGCAATACATGGCCTCCCCCTTTTTGCAAGGATAGTCTGCAGGAACAAGGTAATTCGAATATTGACGAGTTAAAAAGACTTCTCTCCACCAACCCATACATCGTTCCTAGGAGCGATGAATATAAACGCACACACAGCATATTACACCGACAATTCATCAATGGTGAAAAATTTCATCAAATATGGATGTGATGTTGGACTAATTTTAGACACATTATGTGGTCATGACGTAAGATAAATCAACTGTGTAAATGTTAAAAACTGTACACCATTACATTACGCTGCATATTTCGGTAATATCTCATGTGTTGATGTCTTGACGTGATGATTTAAAAATCAAAATGGAAAAACAGCATATGATGTTGCTGGAAGTTGAATAAACAAAATCGTGATACAATAAGAAACAACTTTTTTTATGCAAACATGACTTCACTACGCAACTTTGACGCGGTAAAAAAGTCAAAATCATTTGGTATTTTTATCAGCGTGGCGCGATTTTATGATTATGTTCTATGAATATGTTTGAATTGCAGCCACTTTAAGTTTGTACACTAATTTTTATATATTACTGTTTTTTCAAATATTCATTTTTGTTGTTTTAAATAGCGTGGAGCGTAGTATGAATTTAAAAGACATCTTTGCGCTAAGCCATACACTTTTATAGGAGCGGTGATTATAAACGCACACCATTGTTATCAACAGCATATTACACCGACAATTCATCAAATGTGAAAATTTTCATCGAATATGGATGTGATGTTGGGCGATGAATGACCTGATAAATGAATGTAGCAGAAAAAGATGGAAACAAGTAAAATTGTTAGTTCAACATTTCTGGGAACGCTTCAAACTCGAATACTTACCTACCATAACGACGCGCAGTAAGTGGCGGAGAGTTCACAGAGAGTTAAGGAAGGTGACCTGGTTATACTCATAGAACGAAATACAACATGAACCAAATGGCCTTTGGGGCGTGTTATCAAATGTTACCCTGGCAACGATGGCCACACACGAGTGGTTAAAATTAAAACGAAATCATCAGAGCTTATAAGACCGATACATAAACTTTGTGCGTTAGAAGAGAACTTTATTGAAAATTAAAATTTCAAGATGGGGTGGTATGTTGAGGAAACCACGTCTCACGGCATGAACTCCCGCGACACTCCTCCACAGGCGCCTTAGTTTATATAGGCCCTTTGGGACGTGCACACACGCACATATGTTAAGTCCCTTAGGGACCCTTTTTCTCTATATAAGTGAATGTGTAAATATAATTAGTTAGTTAACAACAAGATTTAAGACAACAAGTGTTATAAAACGAAGTTTTATTCTTGACTCCATCAAATCAAGTTGACTCCTCGCGCATCGCAATAACACCATTATATATTAGACTGAATATTTTGGTAACATCTCATGTGTTTATGTCTTCTTACGTCACAGTAATACTGACGTAATGATTAAACATCAAAATAAAAAAAAACAGCATATGATGTTGCTGGAAGGTTGAATAAACAAAATCGTGACACAATAAGAAGAAACAACTTTCTTTATGTTAACATGACTTCACTACGCAACATCGTGAATTGCGTGTACACGTAACATTACATTGAGGTGGTACTGTAGGAACGCTTTGTCTGTAGCGCTGAAAGCACGCATAATATCGTAATTTTATGATTATGTCCTATGAGTATGCTTGAATTGCAGTCATTTTAAGTTTGTACACTTACTTTTGCATATTACTATTTTCTCAAATATTTATTTTTGTGTTTTTAAATTTTGCTTTCAGATAAAGTGGAACTTGTTAAAAGACTTCTCTCCACTAAACCAAACATCGTTTATAGGTGCGATGAATATAACGCACACCATTGATGTCGACAGCATATAACAATCAAATAGAAAATTTTTTATTGAATATGGATGTGATGTTTGTTGGGCGATGAGTAAACTTAAAATGACGGCCTATCATTATCATCCACTGATTAACAACTGTACACCATTATATTGGGCTGCATATTTTGGTAATATCTCATGTGTTGATGTCTTGTTACGTCACAGTAATATTGATTAAACACAGATGTTGCTGGAATGATAAATGGAATCCTATAAATGTTTTGCATGACCTAACAAAGCAGACAAAAACAACATCATTAATAAGTAATTCAAACTGAATTTATTAGGCACACAAAATTTGAAACGCAGCAAACAAATTTCTGTGTGGCTGGACTTGTGACCCTGGCTGTAGCTTAACACGTGTTAACATGGATTAGCGGGGGTAAATAAAACCGCTAGGGTGATTTATTTTGTGACATAAACTGACTAAATTCTGGTATAAGAATTGTTTAGGTGGTGTGCGTCTACTTTGGGAACACAGTGAGCATAACCTTTGTTCCTTAATAAAAGACCAGCTGTTTCAGTACCCGAGTGATTGATGGTAGCGACTAGGTTGTACTTCTTGTTGAAAGACACATCCTTATTTGCAATGCCGTCTAGGCACACAGTTGACTAACTTGTTGTCCTTAAATGATGAACCGTTTACTCAAGTGCACCTTAACAATTACACGTTTAGGAAATCATTGCAGTTAGAAATTCAACTGTTTTAGAGTTTCAACTGTGAACTCTTGGTGTGATGTACACTGGGGGGGCAGAACCTATTGGTAAGATTAGGATTTTATCCTTTTGTTCCTTGGAAAATAAAAAAAATAAGAATTGAATGACGTTGTAGTGGTCAAGTTGCAGAGAGGAGATCGTCAACTAATGGGGAAGGTCCAACATGCTCATCAAAACCATTATGAGAGTTTCAGGAGCCTCTTGTTGATAGTTAAAATAAAAACTGTTTTTGTTAAGATCATTCATTCTGTTTTGCAGCGCTCGTAGAGACATATTTAGTACAATTGACTTTACTAGATAACAAGGACGACTCAGATGGTAATTGACACCAAAGTTTTGGAAGTACAGTTAACGCTTTCAAAATAGAGTTTGCATAGCATGTGTTTCCCTTGTTTATTAACCAAGTATTGACGTTGGTCACCTGTTGTTTAATTCCAAAGTTCTTTTGTATCACCGTCAGACATTTTTTAAAATTGTTATGTTTAATCTCTTATAATAATACGGAGAGTGTGTGTGTCTGTCTGTAACAGGCAAAGTGGATGAGTTCATTTTCCTTTGATGTCGCTGAAAATACTACATGTTTTTTTTACAAGAATAACAAAAATTCCAACAAGGCTACTCATTAATTCTAGGTTTATATTGTTCTAAACAAATGGCTTATTGTTTTTGGTCTAAAATCATAATCATAAAAGCATATTCTTATTAAAAAAAAGCGTTTGTGTCTTTTTTGCAGAGAAAAGCCGCGAGTTTTTCTTTGTTTACATTTTAAATCATTTGATCAAAATAAAACAATTTTATTTGCTCAACAAAATCACGTGATTAAAACAAAGTAACTCTATTCGTCGGAAAATCCAATTTTCCCTTGACGACCAAAGCAGACGTAAGATTTTGAAATTCAATCGAAGAAAAACATAATTTATATGTTGTAACACTTTCTCTAATTTTGTTTAAGCGCGATATAAATTTTTAAAGAAATTGGTTGTTGGAAAGTACAGTCAGAGAGACAGAGAAAGAAAGTTGATTGTTTAAAAGTGCATTCCAAGAAGAGAGACAGAGATAATCAAAATAAGTTATAGCTAGCTTAGCTACATACTTTTTTAAAATAAGTTTTTAGTAAGTAGCTTATGTTTTTACAACAATTATAAATTTCCTATAATTTTTCAATATGACTGGCTAGCTAACCAGTTTATAATTTTTTTGTCAGGGAACAAGCGAGGTTAGTGAGGACAGTGTAGAAAGTAAGCAATTTCAATTTAGCTTTTAAAACTTTTTATTCGTCCCGTGAATGTTTACATTTTAACAAAAAAATGATTCAGGATCAGAGGAGGCTGGTTTTGACTTGCATTGCCGAATTTTATTATCAAGGAAACAATGGAATTAAATTAAATTCACTCATTATACAACATTATACTGTATCTGTAAAGACACTTGGCCTGCATTTATTTGTTTATTACCAAGGAGCTGTTACCAAATTTGCAATACGATATTGGCTGACAGCTACTCGGCAAAGTTTAACTGTTTTATTTTTTTATTTTTTAGAATTTGTGGTAAATTGCTACTGGGTTGTATTTTTCTCCAATGTCAAACCCATTATAGAGTAGTAATAACAGTAACAACCATGTACGTGGTTTTAGGCTTTTCAATAATGCTGGTAGGTTTGTCTTGGAACGCCCTGGAGTCTTATTATGGGCCAAATGCCAGATATTCCTCAACATGTTGAACTGCCACATAAAGAGCAGGTAAATGTCATACCACATGCATCAATTAGTGATGATGTGTCTTTAACTATGTCGCATTTTTGCGTTGTAGTGAAAATGTTGACCAAGTTAACAGCAGGCATCATAGTGATGCTCTAGGCAGCAGGCAGCAGTTCGTAATGCTGAATGTAATGAGCAAGCTGCCAATAGTTGGCGCGAGAAGTTCAAAGGCGAGCTGCTGCGCGTCGTTTAGAAAACACTAATCAAGCTGCCAATAGACGTGCACGAGATGCTGAAAGGCAAGCTGCTGTACGTCGTTTAGAAAGTACTGATCACGCTGTCAATGGACGTGGTCAAAATTCTGAAAGGCAAGCTGTTGCTCGACAAAGGCAAAATGTTGAGCAGGTTGCAAATAGAAGATGAGCAAATGCACAACGAAATGTTGCTGTTCGTGCTTGCAGAAATGCCCCATACTATAATGTTGCACGTCAACATGTATTGCCTAATGTTTATTATTTAGGTGTTATGGACAAAAAATGTGAGTATTGTCAAGCTGTAAAATTTGAAAATGAAGAGTGTTTTAAATGCAAATAATGATACTGTTCAGGCACGGAACTTTCAAGCAAATATACGTAAGTATAATAGTGCAGTTTCGTTTGCTTCATTTGGAGCAAATCTTCGTCCTCCCCCTGACCGTGAACCACCATGCTTTCGTATCTGCGGCCTAATATGGCATCGTGTTGGAAATCTTCACCCTCCTGAGGGACAAACTCCTGTTTTTAATCAACTTTATATTTATGAAGCAGGTAGAGCACTCAATGAGAGAATGGCACGTCCCGAAAATAATGGATGTAGAGAAGACGTGATGCAAACTGTTCGGGATGCAATGAACAGAGTTAGCCCTTTTGCTTCTGCATACAGGTGCTGATGAAATAGCTCAGGCAGCAGCTGAAAACCGTGTCCCGTCAGAAGTACGCATGTACATGAGAGTTGGCAGTGAGCGAAGGCGACATAACTTGCCACATCATGACGAAGTAGCGGCAGTTTTTGTTGGCCAAGATGGAGCTCCTCCTGGAAACAGGGATATTGTTACCTACCCACGTGGAGGCAATTTGCAAAATATTTCTACATTATCTGCAAATTTAGAGCCGATGGTTTATCCTCTTTTTTTTCCAAGGGGTGAACCAGGTTGGTATTATGGGATATCCCATGTTGCTGAACGTGCAACCCGTACTCAAAATACTACTACAATGTTGCAGTATTATAATTACCATGTAGCCGTTCGGGAAAATTTTAGCCCGATTCATTATGGTAAGAAATTATTTCAACAGTATTGTGTTGATTCTTATGTTAAAGTTGAGGGTAAATTACATTCGTGCGAATCAAACAAACCTGCGTGTTGATAGTTATGAAGGTTTAGCTGACCACTTGAATGCACGAGCTGAAGAGCGAGGCCTTCAACCAGGACGTATTGTTGTCCTTCCTTCACGTTTTCCGGAAAGTCCACGTGCCATGTCTCAGAACTATCAAGATGCTATGGCTGTCATTGGTAAATTTGGAAAACCAGATTTTTTTCTGACTTTTACCTGCAATCCAAAATGGTGTGAGATTACAGAAAATTTGTTTGCAGGTCAACATGCACATGATCGGCCTGATTTAGTTTCTCGAGTTGATAAAATTAAATTAAATGAACTCCTAAAAGATGTTACTGAAAGGGGGAGTTCTAGGTAAAACTGTATCACATGTTTATGTTATAGAATTTCCAAAGAAAGGTTTACCTCATTGTCATTTGTTACTTCATTTAGATCCTAATGATAAACTCAGGGATGCAGATGACATAGACAGTGTTATTTCAGCCGAAATTCCTAATCAACAGGAACAACCTGAGCTGTTTGAAATAGTTCGGTCCTGTATGATTCATGGACCATGTGGCCATCTGAATCCTAATTTAAGGTGTATGGAGGACAGCGTTTGCACAAACAGTTTTCCAAAGAAGTTGATGGATATCCATTGTATAGACGTATCAACGTCAATAACATTGATGTTGATAATCGCTGGGTTGATCCCTACAACCCATGGCTCTCCAAGAAATACAACGCACATATAAACTTCGAGGCTTGCATGTCTGTTAAATCTGTAAAATACCTCTATAAATATATTTATAAAGGTCATGATTGTGCCAACATTGAGATCAACGAACGTATTGATCACGATGAGGTGCAGACATCTTTGGATGCTCGGTATGTCAGTGCACCAGAAGCAGTATGGCGACTTTTTGATTTTAAAATGCACCAGCAATCTCATATTGTCCATAGGTTGCCAGTGCACTTGCCAAATAACCCTATTGTTTGATTATGAGATGAAAAAGCAACCCTCTGGACAATAAAAATAATGTGCACACAACAATATTAAAGAAACACTGTAAAACGAATGACATCGCAACAAAGAAACATATATTGACATAAAACGTATATTGATAATGAGGTGACAAAACAGCAAGCTGTAATGATAATACTTGTCTAAAGACAGGTGGTTATGGCTATGTAGAGGTTATACCCTCTAAAGATTCCGAAATAATCCAAAATCTTCCTTGTTGCACGGATTTGGCAAATTATACGATGACCACTTTGACTAACATTAAAGTAACACAGTACACGGGAACAAAGAAGAACAACAGAAAACATTAAACAAAACAATGATAAAAACAGCTATAGTTTAGGGACAATAAAAACAAGCGATTCAGTGCATAAAATAAATAAAACTTATTAAAGTGAATATCCTTTAACGGATAAATTTCAAAGGAATTCATTACGAATTCGTAGATAAGAAAAGGCAACGATCTGTGCGTCAGAACTTGTGACTCTGGCAGTGGCTTTACACGTGTTAATGGGCCCAACACTCTGCCCTACACAGATCATTGCTGCAATGGACCAGCCAAACAACAGGACCAGCTTGTCGTAATTGAGGTTTTATGCTACTAAGGTCGAAAAAATTAGCACAAATAGAAAAAACAAAAATTATAACCCCATTTGGCTCTTTTAAAAGGAACTCGGGTCAGCAGGATCGTCAATCCTGAAGGCCAAGGGAGCGAACTTGGTCTCCCTACTGGACTGGGGTAACAAGTGGGATGGTCAACCCCAAAGACAAGACAAAACGTCAAGCCCCCTTGCTATGCTTCTTACATGGTCTCAAGAAAGAGAAAGGAGTGAGCAAACTCCACTTTCACGGTGGGTTGACCAATCAATGGTCAGCCAGGGTAAATTGCAACCGCTAGGAAATTTCCTCCCCCGATTTACTTTGTTGCAGAAAAGAAGGCTAACTTCTACTAAAGAACAGTATGTAAGATGAGCGATTGTTAAGTTGCGATGAATTTACCGCAGTAATGGCACGATCGTCACACTTAAGCCAGGTGTTATGCTTGTCCTTGATAAAAGCCCAGTAATGGCCTGCCCTAAGAGTGCCGGAGTGGTTGATGGTGGCAATTAAATTGAATGTGTTATTGAAACACACATCCTCAGAGGGATGGGATGGTACTTTCAAGACGTGATGTTTCTTTGGAAGGCACGAAACCAACCTGTTGTCTTTAAACGATGACCCATTAAGAGATGTATACCTTAAGAATTGGACAACTAAAACACTTCCACAATTTGATGTTTTTGTCTCGACTGTTGCTTCCCGATGTGACGAGCACTGGGGACAATACCACTTGTTGTCGCCTAAAAGTTGCTGAGGTTGGAAAAAATAATTAAAGGAGTCCGATATTGACATAAGCGTTGGTAAGGTTAAAATGGGCTCCTTTTGGGTTCTTGAACATGAATAAAAGCAAAAATTACAGGACGTTGTTGTGGTCAATGTTACCGAGAGAATGTCGTCCACCAAAGATGAAGATCCGATCAACTCATCAATAACAACTTGTAAAATTTCAGGGACATCTTGTTGGCTGTTGTAATAAAACTCTGTCTTACCTAGAGCATGCATTTTATTTTGCAAGGACCGCAAAAAATTTGATGGGTCAATTGTCGAACGCGAGCAACTTAATGAATGGTATTAATGAATTCGTTGTTGTGAATTGTATGTGCCTCTAAACGCCTTGATACAAGGCTGAATAGAAGCTTACCTTCGACATTAAGTAACGCAATTGGTCGAAAATCTTTAATATTGGACTCCATGGGAGTTTTAGATTTGGGGATATAAATTTCACGGGCACAACGCCATTGAACAGGGACAACACAATTTTTAATACAAGACTTAAAAACATTAAACAGAATTTTATTTATTTGAGGACATTTCTTATATACTTTATAAGGTATTGCATTTATACCTGGAGAAGAAGCGTTACGACGGGAGGCAAGAACCTTGAGATAATCTTCATATTTAAGCATAGATGAAGGAAACGCATTTAAAAGAGATGGAGGGTGTGGTAATCCATCTAACTTGCCTAAGGGTACATAGTAACAGTCATCAGTTACAGAACGAGACTTAAAAGAGTCTAAGGTCTCTTGGTCAACCTTTAAAATAGAAAGACATTTAGGGTCGAGAAGATCCTTGCCTGCCTTGTATGGGTTGCTTCTAAACGCAGTCTGTGTCTTTTTGAATCTCAGACGTTTTCTTCTTGTTCTCTCTGCTCGACGCATTAAAGTAATTTTGCCTTTTATATCAAGGAGAAGTTGTTGTAATTCCTTTCGTTGACTGGGGTTAACAGATAATTCAACCTGCATGGTCAGAGAATTTTTCTCTTTGATTAGGTTAATTGAGCGGATGGTTCTTCGATTTTTTCCTGAGAGATTCTTACCACATTTACTGCTAGGATGACCAAAAACAAGCGCTCCTTCATTGTAAAGAGTTTCCTCGAGAAGCTGAACTTTTTCTGACAAAGATTTACAGTAATGAAGTTTGTCAGACAGCAAATTAGAGACAGTGTTATCAAACGTGGACCAGCGAACATCGTTCATTTTCGCCCAAGAAATTGGTGTTTTAGCTTGCAGGTTTTTCAAGTAGTTTTCCTCGGTGTGATGGAAATGTCTCATGTGGGGTTTATCCGGAGAAGCATTTACCTTCTTAAGCTTTTCAGCAGCACTTTTTGGGAAGATATCTTGAAGAACAACAAGGGAGGAACAGTTAAAGATCCAGTTGCATTTGCAGATTTTGCCCCCCTAAAATCAATAAACAGTTCACCACAGCGATCGGAGGAGTTTTTTAATGGTTTATCTATCGCTATAGTGAGTGAAATGCACAGGGTTAAGCTATAATTTTCACAGTTTCGCCACTACTGTGAGGATTCGCTAGCGGCTAATTAACCTATTAGCCATTCATCTATTGGCGCGTACCAAGACGGTCAAGGTATGTATGGAGTTTATCTGGTCTTTCCCAGTGTCAGCTAGTCTTTCCTAGTAGTCATGAGACCGTTACGGTGAACAGAAATTGATAATGAGGTGACAAAACAGCAAGCTGTAATGATAATACTTGTCTAAAGACAGGTGGTTATGGCTATGTAGAGGTTATACCCTCTAAAGATTCCGAAATAATCCAAAATCTTCCTTGTTGCAAGGATTTGGCAAATTATACGATGACCACTTTGACTAACATTAAAGGGGAAGTAAGCTCTAATTTTTTATTTTAAAAAACAGTAGCGGCAACAAAAAAAACTTGAAATACCTATTTCTTTTCATATAAAAGTTTCACTAACTTAGTAAAAAGTTGTGTTTACTACGCGCGAAATCGCTTCGTTATTCTGACCCCTTTGTCATTTTAAAAGGATTGGGTCGAGTTGAAATTATGACGTTTTTTAGTTCAGAAAGTGTAGTGTGCTGGCGGTGGTAGTAGTATTATTTGTTAATTTACTTAAACATTTAAACGTTTAACTGCTTGAAAACATGCCAAATTGCGCCACCATCAACTGCACTAACAGAACTGGTAATAATAGATCAAAAGAAAATGTTGACGATGTTGTAGTTTTTTTCAAAATTCCCAGCGCAGAGAAAAAACGAGCTTCGAAAAAGATGGTCACATAACATTAGAAGAACTGGTCCCTTGCCTAAGGATTCATGATTTTATATATGTTCCACGCACTTTGAGCCAGACTGCTTTGAAAGAGATCTTCAGGCAATTACCTGATTTACGTAAATCATTTGATTTTGTATGTATCAACCAAACACATTCTTTTTTCGTATTTGTTTATCAAAATAAAAAGATACAAGCTCGGTATAAACTTCGTGTTCGTAACCAACAATTACATACCAAGCCAACAAAAATTATATTTTACACAATGATAATTCTTTCTTTTAACATTAATGATTTCCTAATAACTTCGTTTCCTTGATTCTTTTTTTTTCAAACTTACTTTGACTTTCAAATTCAAAAATTATGCACCTCACAACAGGTAAATGTTTTCTTCATCGCATGCATGTCTTGACAGACGGGGGTAATGACAACAATTCGAAAATATCTATCCGCCTTAGAGTATTTATTGCGGATTGCCCATAAAGCACACGATGGTATGTCTTTCAGAACATCTTTTTCTAATCGATTATGTACCCATCAAATCTATAATACATGTTTTTCCTAAAATAGGAAATTTAAAATTTACCCCCGAGATGTGCTCTCAATGAGTTCACGTAAACTCATTGAGAGCACATCTCACTATTGTATTTCTTCATTAGAACGCATCTTCGGTATTATATTTTTTTTAATCCCTTCATCATTGTTTCTTTCCGGGCCTTCTTCATTGAATTTCAAAGATGCAGTTGCATAAAACATTTCGGATGGAGAGCAAGATGTTTTTTTTTCTCAAAAAGGATTGTGTTGAAAAGTTTATTGTAAAGAGCTTGGTGAGAAACTTTTTATCATGTTGTGCGTATGGAAAATGTATTTCCCTTTTTATCGGACTTTTTATTTTTAACACGATTCAATTTAACAATTTCAATTAATTGAAGACAGAAGGATGTTAAAGATATAAAATGGATATCACTTCAGTCATGATTATAAATATGAAAGACTTTATATTTGGCGAAATTATTTGTACTTTCGAAGTAGTCGTCAGGAATTTCATTATTATCTTTGCAGCGCAAAATTTCAGAGAATAAACTCATCGGTCTACAGTGATCACCTCATTTACACCAATTATTGTTTCCAATTCGATTGCCTTCTTTTTGTATAACTTCGTCTTCATGGTTTGAACTTAAAAATTTATCTTGCTCTTCCAACGACATTTCAGGCTCAAAACTAAATGACTTTAGAGCCGAAATGTCTGGAACAGTGTTGGGCCTCGTGTAGCTAGCGCAATGTTTTGAACTATAAAACGTCATATTCAAATCAGAACCCAGTCTTTTTTATTTCGACGCGCTTTTTCAAAAACGAAGTTTTTACGGAGATATGAACAGGGAATATAGGTATTTAGAGATAAATTCTTGCGTTTATGTGTTATTTTTCTGATTTTATAAGTTCAAATACAAATACGTAGACGGAAAAAAAAATTCACATTTTTGAGGTTACTTCCCCTTTAAAGTAACACAGTACACGGGAACAAAGAAGAACAACAGAAAACATTAAACAAAACAATGATAAAAACAGCTACAGTTTAGAGACAATAAAAAACAAGCGATTCAGTGCATAAAATAAATAAAACTTATTAAAGTGAATATCCTTTAACGGATAAATTTCAAAGGAATTCATTACGAATTCGTAGATAAGAAAAAGCAGGCAACGATCTGTGCGCCAGAACTTGTGACTCTGGCAGTGGCTTTACACGTGTTAATGGGCCCAACACTCAGCCCTACACAGATCATTGCTGCAATGGACCAGCCTAACAACAGGACCAGCTTGTCGTAATTGATGTTTTATGCTACTAAGGTCGAAAAAATTAGCACAAATAGAAAAAACAAAAATTATAACCCCATTTGGCTCTTTTAAAAGGAACTCGGGTCAGCAGGATCGTCAATCCTGAAGGCCAAGGGAGCGAACTTGGTCTCCCTACTGGACTGGGGTAACAAGTGGGATGGTCAACCCCAAAGACAAGACAAAACGTCAAGCCCCCTTGCTATGCTTCTTACATGGTCTCAAGAAAGAGAAAGGAGTGAGCAAACTCCACTTTCACGGTGGGTTGACCAATCAATGGTCAGCCAGGGTAAATTGCAACCGCTAGGAAATTTCCTCCCCCGATTTACTTTGTTGCAGAAAAGAAAGGTAACTTCTACTAAAGAACAGTATGTAAGCTGAGCGATTGTTAAGTTCCAATGAATCCACCGCAGTAATGGCACGATCGTCACACTTAAGCCAGGTGTTATGCTTGTCCTTGATAAAAGCCCAGTAATGGCCTGCCCTAAGAGTGCCGGAGTGGTTGATGGTGGCAACTAAATTGAATGTGTTATTGAAACACACATCCTCAGAGGGATGGGATGGTACTTTCATGACGTGATGTTTCTTTGGAAGGCACGAAACCAACCTGTTGTCTTTAAACGATGACCCATTAAGAGATGTATACCTTAACAATTGGACAACTAAAACACTTCCACAATTTGATATTTTTGTCTCGACTGTAGCTTCCTGATGTGACGAGCACTGGGGACAATACCACTTGTTGTCGACTAAAAGTTGCTGAGGTTGGAAAAAATAATTAAAGGAGTCCGATATTGACATAAGTGTTGGTAAGGTTAAAATGGGCTCCTTTTGGGTTCTTGAACATGAATAAAAGCAAAAATTACAGGACGTTGTTGTGGTCAATGTTACCGAGAGAATGTCGTCCACCAAAGATGAAGATCCGATCAACTCATCAATAACAACTTGTAAAATTTCAGGGACATCTTGTTGGCTGTTGTAATAAAACTCTGTCTTACCTAGAACATGCATTTTATTTTGCAAGGACCGCAAAAAATTTGATGGGTCAATTGCCGAACGAGAGCAACTTAAAAGGGACATATTCATGACTATAGATTTCTCTAGTGGTGACAACAAACAAGTCTCTGATGGCAACTGAGCCCAGAGCTTTGGAAGGACAGTTAATGCTTGAAGAATGGAGTTCGCATAGCAAGAATTGCCTTTGTTTATCAACCCAGGGTGAATGTTGGAAACAGCCTTTTTGGTTGATGTTTGATTAGGATGCGTGGGTGGAGGTTCGGCATTTTGATGCGGTTTTAAAGTTGAAGAATTTGCAATAGGGAAGTGATTGTTTTGTGATAGAGGTGAAGAGGAACTACTGTCTAAAGGCTCCTGGGACCATTGTGTCGACTCTCTGGCAATCCAGATACAAAAAGAACCTTTCATGCTCATATCACCAAGTTTGCGTGCAGTTGAAAATGCAGCACGGCTGCTGAAAGCAAGAGATTTTAAACAGTAAGTTACAGACTTTGAAGAGTAACCTCTAGCACCTACCTCAATGGCAAATATATGTGGCAACCACCCGTTACCGCGTATTACCTCAACTAGTGGAGCATATTTATAAAGCTTTTTGGAGTGCCAAGATTCCATATTTTCTTCACAAGGACAAGTAAGCTCAATTAGGATGACGTGCTTAGAACAGTTAGAATATATCACAATATCCGGTCTTAAAGAGGTGATGGCTATATGGCCTGGAAAAACGAACCCGTTGCCTAGGTCTACTAAAAAGACCCAGTCGTCGGCAAGGTGCAGGAGACCTGTTGGTTTTGATCTTTTGCCCGAGGTGTAGGTACCTGCCTTGACAAAGGGTACTTTGCGGACACACTGTTTAGTGGATGGTATTACTTTGGAATAGAACTTTTTGAGATGGAAAAGAAGCTCGCGAAGGACAGAATCATGCCTGAAAGTAAACCTGCCTTGCGACAGGGCAACCTTACAGGCTCCAAGACATGTGCTGTTGTGCACACCTCCTTTCTGCATAAAAAGCAAGAGGATTCTGACATAATTTTCCAGCGCTTTAAGTTACTAGGAGAAGGAAGGACATCGTACGTAGAGGAAAGACAGAAAGACAACAAGTTTGGAGGCATGGCCAGAATGGATTTCCATGACAGGTCGTTTTTGACATAATTCTCCCATCTGGTCCAATGTCCCTGCACCTGTAACTGCATAGCTCTACTTATCTCAACTTCTTTATTGACGTTTTTTGCTGTTTCAGAAATCAACTTTCGATAAGCATAGCACTGCTTTGTACTTGGGATTTTTAAAGCTTTGTTCGTACCTAGTCCGGCTCTACCATATTGCGGAGTGCCCATGACAGATTTAGCTGCAACCTCGGCCTCAGCGGTTTTAACTGCATCCTCAACCTTCCACAAAGGAGGGGCACTGCCAGACACTAATGGATCTTTCGAATCTCTTAATAATAACTGACCGCTGATCTTAGAACACTTAAGCAAGGTGGTGAGACTCTTAATAGGCAAAGGGCAGGGCGAACAGAAGCTATAAATATTTGAGGTTGAACTATGCAGGGAAAGCCACTTTCTGATAAAAGTAGATGTTTTCTGCTCAAGCCTTGTGACACGGGATATTGGAACTTCGTAAATAAGTATTGGCCATTGGACACGAGGAATAAGGATGTTTTGTAAAACCCAAAGCTTCTGGCTGCCTTTTAAACACGAACCATTAAGGATGTTAAGGCCGCATGTTAATTTATTATCTAGTTCATCGATTGATCTAGCATCAGAAATGGAACCGTCAATGATGCGTCCCAGAAAACGGACAGGTGATGAATGAATGGATGGAATAAAGGATGAAAAATCGGTTGGTTCGAATGTCTTAAATACGGAAAAAGGTGTCGAGTTCAAAGACCTTCCCTTTAAAATTAATATACTTCTTGATTTTCCACTACAGAAACTCATGCCAGCCCATTTTAAAGCAGTAGTGCATCTTGAAAGAAGATTTTGAGCGCCAGAAACTGAAGATGACATTAGGTTAATATCGTCCATAAAAGCTCTAACCAAAGGAAGTACAAAATAAATAGAAATTATAAAAAGGAAGCACACCTATGCGCCAGGACTTGTGAACCTGGCTGTAGCTTTACACGTGTTACGGGATCCCAACACTCAGCCTTACACAGGTGATTGATGCTTAGGACCAGCCTTGGTCAGGACATGAAAGAGAAATTTCACACCCAATTGCAGAGCTTCTTATAAGAATAACTATGGGTACAGCAGGATCGTTAACCCTGTAGACCAAGTGAGCAAACTTGGCCTCCCACTGGGGTAAAAAGTGGGGTCGTCGCACCCAAAGACAAGACATAGTCAAACCCCCTTGCTAAGCTTCTTATGATTACTCTATAAGAGAGTGAAGAGTGAGCAAACTCTATGTTCACGGTAGACTGCTTGTGACTGAAACAGTCGGGGTAATAATACAAAACCGCTAGGGAAAGATAACCCTCCCCCTTTTATGTGAATGTTAACCAGACAATTTTTACATTTTCACAAAAAACAACACATACACAGAAGAGTTATTTAAATCGGATGGTGCAACTCTAACAACTGCTTTATCGTCACATCTTAACCATGAGCCACAGCTGCGATCTTTAATGAATGCCCAATAGTGGCCTGCTCCTAGGGTGCCCGAATGATTAATAGTGGCAGCTAACGAATATTTGTTGTTCAAGTTGAAGAAGCTGTTAATAGAGCTGCAAATCAAGCCACAAAATTAACAGCTTGGTTTGTGCTAAATGGAGAGAATCACAATGCTCGCCAATATTTGTATCCAGACATTCCTCTTCATTTCGTTTTCAATAACGACAGGAAAGTTTGGACACCCAGGCCAAACTGTAACCCTAAAATTGTCTCCAGAATGTATAGTGTCAGTCCTTTTTTATTTACATATGCTATTATTGCATAGGCGTGGTGTAACATCTTATGAAGATTTAAGAACTGTGGGTGGTAATGTTGCTGAAACATTTCGTGAAACCTGTTTATTGCGTTGACTCTTGCAAGATGATACTGAATGGAACAATACTTTGCAGGAAGCTGTCAACTTTCAGATGCCTCAACAATTGAGACAACTGTTTGCAGTAATACTTATCCACTGTGATCCTTCTGATACTTATACTTTGTGGACAAGATACAGGGGTTCTATGTGTGAGGATTATCTTCGTCAAATCAATGAGGATCAGTCTGAGTACAGGGTGCTTCAAGATATTCATTCTGTACTAAGACAATTTGGTAAATCTCTTACTGATTTTAATCTTCCAAATTTAGATGAAATACATCCAGCTGAAAGCATTGACGTAGCTATTTATATTTATTTATTTATTTCCGAATTTATATACAGGATGTGTATGTCAGTATAAAATACTGTTATAAATAAACGTCCTGTTTATGCATACGTTAAAATCTAGTTAGTAATATATATTTAAAATGCAAAGAAAAGTGTCAAACTGAAAAAAATAAAAATTTCAAAAACTCATGGGAAACGCAAAATTAGCCAAAACGTGCGAAAAAGTAACGACCAAAAGAAACAGTGGCAGGAAAGAAGTAGTTGCCATCTAAAAGAAATTAAAAACTAGTTTACACATACACACAATCACACAAATAAATCAATATAACCAAAAACTAAAAATTCGGCGAACTATCTCGGCAAGTGTAACTCAGAACAAGTCGCCATGAACAATCTAAAAGGTGTATTACGAGAAAACTTAAAGTATAAAAAATACCCAAAGAATTTATCTAAATTCAAAATTTGGTAACTTGTTACTAAACTCATGTCCACTCTGCCGGACCTCCTTGGGCAAGGAGTTGAAAAGCCTAGCTCCTTGAAAGAAGAAACCCAACCGAGCAAACTCAAGTTTTATTTTAGGAATTTTTAAAATAAAATTTTGATTTCTAGTTGATAAATTATGGGAGTTTAAAGTAAAATAATTATCAAAATTCGAGCAACAATCACCATCCAAACATTTTTTTACCAACTTAACAGCATGTTTTTTAATCATGTCTGATGTGTTGATACTCGCATCTTTTGTTATCGTTATTGCTCGTCTATCCAACGATCGTAAATTTGTGATTGTGTTGCTGTTAAATTTAAAAATGACAAGCAATTATATCGAATAACATATTGTATGATAGATCGATAAACACGTCTGATAGCTTCTTCGTTCAAGAAATACTTGAGTTTACACAACAACCTTAACTTTGACGAGGACTTTTTGTACATACTATCAAATTGCGGACCAATATTAAGAGTGTGATCGATTACTGTACCAAGATATTTATATGATGTAGTCACATTGATTGGTACTCCGTCAAAAAGCAATGCAAAGTCAGCTTTTGACATTGCTAATCTTTTTGCTGTCCCAAATAGCACGCACTCAGTCTTTCCAGGTTTTAAATTAATCACAAGTTCATTTTCACGAAAGTATGAGCTGATGTTCTTTAAATCATTATTTAACAATTCTTCTATCTGAGAAATTTTGTTTGAAGAAACGTAGATAACAGTATCATCAGCGAATTCCACAACGTCAGCTCTTTTCAGAATGTCCGGAAAATCGTTAAAGAAAATTAAAAACAGTAGAGGTCCAAGGATAGAACCTTGTGGCACCCCACTTAAAACCAACTCATCGTCAAAACCAACAAATTGTTTTCTGTCAAACAAATAGCTCTCAAACCACTGAAGTGTGACATTGCTTACCCCATATTGTTTTAACTTTAAGGTATGAAAGCTTTCGATAAGTCAATGAATATCGCGCCAGTTATTTTTCCTTTGTCTGCAGCTTTTCTTATATCATCTAACAATAATGCTGTTGCAAGCTCGGTCGATCTCTTTTTACGGTAGCCAAATATTGTTGGATTCTAAATATTCACTCAATTGGTTGTGGACAGCTTTTTCCATAATTTTGGACAGCACAAGCAGTATTGAAATAGGGCGGTAATTATCAGAATTTGCTCGTTCTCCAGATTTGTGAAGAGGTTTGTTCAAAGCAATTTCCATTCAGTTGGCATAACTCTGGTCTTTAAAGAAAGATTTACAATGAATGCCATTGGTTTTGAAATCATCTCGGCACTGTCCTTTATCAAGTTAGGAGGTAAATCATCAAATCCAGTTGCTTTGCTACGCTTTAACGATTTCAGTTCTTTGAAGACAGTGGAGTAATCTTCGTGGATCTAAAGTCACGGAAACAAGAAAGATAGAAATGAAAACCCCTTATATAGCTTCTAACATCAGGTATAGCAAGATCGTTAACCCTGTAGACTAAATGAGCCAACTTAGCCTCCCTACAGAACTGGGGTTATAAGTGGGGTCGTTACACCCAAAGACAAGGCAATTGCCAAGCCCCCTTGCTACGCTTCTTATAATTGCTTTTTAGGAAAGCGGCGAGTGAGCGAACTCGTGAATAACGGTAAACTGTATCTAAAACACACAGCAGGGGTATTTTCAAACCGCTAGGAAAAAGAGATCCCTCCCCCTTTTGATATAATGTACTCCCGTTTTAGTGCGAATTCACACTATTTAAATTTTGACAAAAAATAACACATAAACTGTGGAGTTATTTAGATCAGATGGCTTGACACTAATCACTGCCCTATCATCACATTTTAACCATGTATTAACACCTTGATCTCTTATGTAAGCCCAATAGTGACCAGCTGCCAGTGTGCCTGAATGATTAATATTGGCGGTTAATTTATATTGGTTTGTGAATATATCCTCCGCAGGATGGGAATAAACTTTTATGGTGTCGTCACCTTGGGCGAGGCAAGAAACAAATTTATTATTTTTCACAGATCTTCCTTGGAGACAGTTAAACCTTTTCAGTTGGATGATCAGTATATCTCCACACTGGGCGAAGACAGTTTCCCGGGTACTGTCTTGAAGAGATGAGCACTGTGGGCACATCCATATGTCATTTCCAGACATATATTCTGGTTGCAAAAAAGCCTTAATGGAGCCTGTTATGTTGTTTGAGATAGGGAGTGGGAGAATGGACATACTTTCCTCCCAACTGGAAGACAAGAGGCATGAATTACAAGATATTGTTGTAGTTACTTTGTTGGTAATAATATTGTTAGCGATAACTGATGGCCCTGTCAACTCTTTCAATACATGAGGTAGAATCTGAGGAACATCCTGCTGTGTGTTAATATTGAATGGGTTGTTCCTAGCGTTGGACATCTTACGTTGTAACGCTCGGAGAAAGGCGGAAGGGTCTACAACTGAGGTGGATTTAGACAACAGAGACATAGCCAGCAAGACGGACTTGGCCAGGGGGGAAACAAAGGAGGACTCCGATGCACTTTGTGACCAAAGTGCAGGAGTTACAGATAATGCTTGCAGGATAGAATTAGCATAGCATGTATTGCCTTTATTAATCAGGCCAGCATGAGTTGGTTTTGCTTGAGTGCTGTTGGTAGGCGGTTCTGGGTCCGGGTGTAAGTGACCTTTATCCATAGTTGGCCTTTGTTGATGATGATGTTGTCGTTGTTGCGGGCTTGTAACCTTTGGCAATAGAGGGGTAGGCACAGATGTTGAGCCTGACGCAAGATTGCAGCTGCCTTGGTTCCACGTAATTGAGTTCCTGGCTAGCCAAATGGAGAAGGATGCTTTCATACAAATGTTGCCTAATTTTCGGACGGCTTGGAACCCAATCTTTTTAAACAAATTGCAACCGACCGAGAGCAATATCCACGTGCACCCACTTCGATTGCGAACAGATTTACTACAGATATGCTCGATGATATTTATCAAAGGGATGTATTTAGAGAGCTTTTTGGAGTGCCAGGTTTCCATGTTTTCCTCACAAGGGCAAGTACGTTCAATTAAAATAACACGTTTGCTGTTGATGGAATACAGGACATGGCAATATGACCAGGAAAAATAAGTTCACCATTTAAATCTGAAAGAAATAACCAGTCAGTGGCAAGATGCAAAAGGCCTACCGGTTTTGATTTTTTGCAAGATGGGTGACCTGCTTTAACAAATTTTATATTATTTAGGTGCTTTACAGGAGAGGAAATAGATTTGGAAAACGTGGTGATCAAATGTGAAAGTTCGCGCAAGACAGAGTCGTGACGAAACGTAAATCTACCCTGCGTTAGAGCCGTTTTGCAGGCCCCTAAGATGTGGGCTGTAGTGCAGACTTGTTTTCCACACAAGAAACAGAAGGATTCAGTACATATACGCCAACGCTTTAAATTACTTGGAGAAGGAAGAACATCGTAGGTGGAGCTTAAACAGAACGACAACAGGTTTGGTGGCATGGCAAGCAAAGATTTCCAGGAGAGGTCGTTCTTAATATAGTTGTCCCATCTGGTCCAACTTCCTTGCACCTGCAGTTGCAAAGCTCTGCTCATATCATTTTCGCTATCAATTTCTTTTGCAGTCACTGATACTAATTTCGGAGAATAGGAGTAACTACATCACAATGCAGATATAACTAGCCTTTTAAGACAGAGATGTTACTGAAAAAAAGGAGGTTTCTCTCCAAAGAATAAGAAGCCACTGGAGAACTTCTGTATTCTCCCCTTTACAGGGATGATCGAAAAGCTAATGGATTTCGGCTGTACTGAAACAAACACCTATGAATGTGGAAACATGAGGATTGGTGAAATTCACTCGTGCTTGGGATCTGATTTACCTACTGACACAGAGCCCAGGGCCAAGAAAGGTAGACTTGGAACCCAGCCCTTAGAAAGGTTGTGACAAAGAATGAAAAGCGGCAAACCTGGAAACAGAAAAGCTTTCTGACTTGAGACTGTCTAAGAGAAGTTCCCTTAGGTTTAGGACAGAGACCTAAACCCCCCTTACCGAAATGGGGTGAACCCATAATTTCTTTAATCTTTAATTCTGCTTCAGCAATTCTAACTGAATTGGACACGCTCCATCTACCGGCCTTTAATGTTGGTACAGCTGCTGAAACCAATGGATCTTTAGAATCCCTTAGCAGCAAGTGTCCACTGATCTTAGCGGACTTGAGTATGGAAGTTAGGCTTTTTATCGGTAGAGAGCAAGGTGAGCTGGAGGCATAAAGACATAAATTAGTGGTAGAATGGTGAAGATTGAGCCATTTCCTTATAAATACTGACACCTTCCGTTCAAGGGCGCTGACACAAGACATTGAGACTTTGTATATCAGCAGTGGCCACTGAATGCGCGGGATTAATAGATGTTGCAAAATCCACAGCTTCTGAGGGCCTTTATAAAACGACTTGTCAATAATAGAGACCCCTGCAGATAACTTCTCATCAAGTTCGTCAATAGCCTTCCTATCGCAGATAGAACCATCCATAATACGGCCTAGAAATCGCACAGGCATGGAATGGATAGAAGGAATGTAGGAAGAGAAGTCTGTGGGGTCAGCAGGGTTTTGGACAGCAAAAGGAGTTGAATTGAGGGACTTACCTTTTATCATCACGATGCTGCGTGATTTGTTGGCACGAAATTCCATGCCAGCGCATTTTAGTGCTGCAGTACACCTGGACAAAAGCGTTTGGGTACCAGACACTGATGAAGACATCAGGTTGATATCGTTCATAAAGGCTCTAATCAAGGGGAGTGACACTTTGCTTGATGTGATAAACCTAGGAGCGGAAGCCAGTAATGTATACTCAAGAATAATATTGATGCCTGCAAGAAAAAGGATAATGGACAGAGTACAGCCCGCAAAAATTCCCCGCGAATGTTTATGCCAATTACTTGGTGCAAGCGGAGAGAATGATTTGCTGTAGATGCCAATGTAATAATTTCTGATAAAATAAATCCAATGTGGAGGAACATCACAGCGCTTCAGGGCAAAAAAGATAAGTCGATCAGGAATTGAAGGGTAAGCATTTGTTATATCTAGCCAGATGGTAGCTAGATCCGATTTAGAAGAACGGGCATCTTTAAGTGCTGACCAAGAGTTTCCAAACGCCTTGATACAAAGCTGAAAAGAAGCTTACCTTCGACATTTAGAAGTGCAATTGGTCTAAAGTCTTTTATGTTTGACTCCATAGGAGTTTTGGTTTTCGGAATATAAATTTCACGAGCATTACGCCATTGAATAGGGACGACACAATATTACGACATGTAATAGTTTTGAATTGGTATTTAACGTGATTCATTTTACGAACGCATCCTATCTTGTCATGATCGCTGAAATCTAATGGTGCTACATCAACCGTAGATATTAAACTTTTGTTGTTAGTTAAAATAATATCAATTATAGTACTCGTATCTTCAGTCACTCGAGTTGGTTTAGTTATCAATTGAACAAAACCGTGCAAAGTAATCAAGTCTTTTAATTCTCTGCATACATTTTCATTTCCGTAGTTAACATTGAAGTCCCCAAGGATTATTGTATCAAGATTTGTACTGTTAATGGGAGTTAACATATCATCGAAAATGTTGTTAAAATGTGCGTGAAGATAATTTGACCCATCCGGGGGTCTGTAAAAACTCCCAACTAAGAAACTTTTCGAGTTTTTCTGGAATATTTCTATAATGATACCTTCAACTTCATCTCTTTCAAGATATTTTCTTCGTTTCCAACTGATTTTATCTGATATATACATGGCAACACCACCGTGGGTACCATTTGTTCTGTTCTTTTTAATGAACTTGTAACCCCGCAATTTGATACAAACTATCGTCATCGTTAAAACTGTGAGAATGAATATGTGTTTCGGATAGTGTTAATAAATCTACGTTTTTATACAAACCAAAAAACGATTGGATTTTTTCAAAACGTTGTAATAACCCTCTGATATTTTGATGAAATATGCGTATTCTTTTTTTCTTTGTCAAATTCTCCATACATTGATTAGGACTGGGACATGTCTCCAATCTCCACATATGATCAACAAAATTTGTAAAAACGATCTCGGTTTGAACAAAGTTCTCCTGCTCATACATATCCTCTACATTCATCGTAATGCTAACACCATCGTTTGTACACAAATTCTTTTTACTCACTCGGAAAACCGTAAGCCAAACTATGAAAATAAAAACTGCCAGCCACAAGCCAGTGACCGCAAGTTCCGCCATCTTGAAGCTATGGAGGCTGAAAGAGCTTCTAAACTGAGGACTCAACTTATTGAAGAACAGACAGCACTGGCTCATGCAGTTATAAGAGGCTGTTGTAAATGTTGCTAACAATACGGCCCAAAATAACCGTTTGTTTTATTTAGAAGGTGCTGATGGCAGTGGTAAAACCTTTACTTATAATTACCTTATTTCTGAACTGTTAGGTAGAGGCTTCCAAGTTGGAACTGCTGCATTTACTGGTATAGCAGCAACTCTTTTGAAAAACGGTACCACCATACATAAACTGTTTCGATTACCAGTACATGCAGAATAACTCCAGTGTCTGCTTATGCTGCAGAGCTACGACAAAAAAATCTCTTTCTACTTGATGAATCTTCCATGATTCCTAAGCATGCTTTCCATGCAAGAGATCGTCTTCTTAAAGACATTTGCAATAACGAACTTCCATTTGGAGGTAAAGTTGTTCTTTTAGGTGGTGATTTTCCACAGTTATTGCCTGTTGTCAGAAAGGAAGACCAACTGAGATTGTTGACATGTGCTTAAAAAGTTCTCCTCAATGGCACTTGGTAACAGAATTTAAATTAACTCGCAACATGAGAACGAGACCAGGAGAACAAGAATTTGCTACATGGCTTCTGCAACTTGGGAAAGGTGTTTTACCTATTCGGGAACAACCACCATTCCAAGGTGCAATTGAGGTGCAATCTAATTGTGCAATGTATTGTTGGTACTTTGTTTAGGGATTTTTACCCGGAAAATATGGCATCATCTGTAATATTAACACCTACAAATGATGATTCACTTATCATTAATGACCAGGTGTTGGCATTGTTGGCAGGTGAAGAAAAATTTTATTTCAGTGCAGATGATGTTGTGTGTGATGATGATGAGGAACGGAATCAACATCCGGTAGAATTTTTAAATAGTATCACACCATCAGGTATGCCTCCTCATTGTCTTAATTTAAAATCTGGTGCTATTGTTATGTTATTAAGAAACATAAACATAAATAAAGGCTTATGTAATGGCACTCACCTAATTGTAAGACATCTTCACGACAACTGTGTCGATGCTGAAGTACTTACTGGGAATGGCATTGGTGATCGAGTACTTATTCCAAGGTTGCAGCTTGCACCTTCGGATACAGGTATGCCTTTTGTTTTGCGTCGCAGACAAACAATGCACAAGGTGAAACTTTTGAAAAGGTTGGTATATTGTTGCGCAGGCCATATTTTTCTTATGGCCAGTTATATGTTGCTTTTTCTAGAGCAAGAGCATTTGAAGATGTTAAAGTTAGCATTGTCCCACCTTCAAACAAGGATGCATTGATGGGAAATGGTATACTCCAAATGTGGTTTATAGCCAAATTTTGAATTGAGAATATTTTTCTTACCATTTGGATCAGAGCATGTATATATTATATTTTTCAGCACACTTCTATCGTCTATATGTCCACATGTTACTGTACAGGGACAAGTAGTTATAGACATGGGGGTACGAGCACAGTTTTAGTAAACTAAAACTTTGCTCAAACCCCCATGTCTATGACTACTTGTACACCCTTTAGATTCACCACATGTAAAAACTGTGCTCGTACCCTCATATGGTGTTTTGGAGATATTACAATACATGTATGGCCATTTACATGTAAAGTGCTATTTTTTGCTGTTTGGGAGGGTCTGCAAGTGTATGTTTATGGTGTTGCTAAGGGTCGGCAAGAGTATATTTTTCAAACCTGTAGTATTATCTGTATATACCGATTTTTGGATTATTATGTATATACAATATATGGTATAGAAAAAGTTCAAATGTTATAATGGAATAGACTTAAAGAAATAACATGTATGTATAGTATAGATGAATAAACTTACAGATAGAGAAATTTTGGAATTAGATGATGATGATTTACTTAATTATATAGAGTATCATATGGATGATTATTTTGGTGATACTGATGATAAGGATGATAAGGATGATATAGATTGTACTTGTGATGTGGATAAGATTAAGAGTACAACAGCATCAACACTAGTTTGTCCAAAATGTGGTGTAGTTAGCGATATTCCAGTTTATATAAATTCATACAGTGTTTTTGAACGTTGTACATTTCGTAAGAAGTGCATATACAAGAGGGGTGGGAATTTCACTGTTATCCTAAAACAGTTCATATGTATGCAAGATCAAGTGGTACCTGATGATGTGATAAAAACGTTATGGAGTCAGATTAATAATACAGACAATTTAGTATACAATTATGTTATACCATTGAGTATCCCCATACTAGAATCACTATTAAAGAAGAACAAGTTGATGTCCTATAAAAATAGTATATTTTACATTTATTTCACATTAATGAATCAACCGTTTCCACATCTAACAATAGAGGAACGTAATCGAGTACAACATCTATTTACTGTCATAAGTCGCCTATACAATAAGTACAAACCAAATAAGAAAAAGAGCTTTATAAACTATTACTTTACACTAAAAAAGATATTCCAAGCACTGGGTATGAACGATTATGCAAAAATAATTCCACAATTAAAAACACAATCTAGGCAAAAGGAAGTAGAAAGAATATGGGGTTTAATATCTAAGGATTCCAAATGGGCTGAAGCTCTTCAGAAACAAATGATCTTTTAGTACCACCATCCAAATAATATAACGTTGGTTGATTACGTTTAATGTATCTATCTTTTATTTTATATACGTCCACCGATAATGGATCAGTAGATCGTTTTCGTCTTTCACCTTTATAAATTTGTCCTTCCAATACACCAGGCTCATATAGATATCTAACGTTGGTACCAATATCTAGCAATTTCTGATTATTTCCTGAATAGTCGCAAAATTAAGTTGTGTTGTATTTATTTCTTAGTTCCTTATTTTTTCCCACATAAATTTTAGGCTACACAATATATAACAAAGTTTTTTTCACTATATCTCCAAAATATGGACCTTAACACGTATGATAATGATTTTGACGTATTAACTAAATTGCTAAATCAGCAGAAATTTTACAATTAAAAATGTATTATAAACAAAAAAAACCAGCTTTTTTTGTTTTTAAATGAGCTTTTGGTTAACATTGTAATTGGTCCATAGTCATAAGAAGCATTAAGTACAGGTAACTTACTTACCATTATTTCAATATTATACGGTCTATATGTAACCATTGAATTATCTTTTTACAGGAAAGCAGAATAGGAAAGTATTATAATCATAATTTATTATCATTTTTTAGGTTTATGGAGGTTTATAGAAAAAAAATCCCAAGTTTGCTTTTTCGTAAGTTCGTATCCTTATTTTTACTGTTTTTTATCATTTGTGGTATGGTTCATACATATAGAGTTTAAGTGGATTTTTCCACTATAATAATATTATTATGATGTTAAATTGTTGTTTTATAAGAAGTGAAGAAGAAAAAAATAAATTTAAATAGTATAAAAATCACAACTTCGTACTCAAACTACCGTTAGATGGTAACTAGCTAAGACAAAATATGTTGGGAAATTTATATGAAAATATAAAGACGAAATATACACACGTAGTTAGAAAATTAAATTGAAAGTAAAATGGCAGAAATAACACAACCTGATACCTAGGCTAGGTAGAGTGATTGCTAGAATCAAAATTAATGTTCAGTTAAAAGTAAATTAGAGAAAGATGATTTTAAAAACGAATAATTGAAAAGATGTAAGAAAACATGTAGTAAAGGATAGTTCAGAAGAAAACATGTAGTAAAAGATAGTTCAGAAAAGAATCGTAAAAAAAGATTATTAATTAACCAAAAAATTTGTTAGGTGGGGATGTCTGTTTATTTTTTTCTATAATCAAATGGTTTGCGCTACTATAGCCGACCATACCAACACGCTCATAAACACTTTTTGTTTAAATGCGTGTCACCGTTCGAGTTGAAACATTTTATTTATAATTCTAGTTAGGGAATAATACCTTCTAGACTGTCTGAAAACTTTCATTATTCAATTAAGTGAATTTTTTTAGCAAATTTTTTTAAAATTATTGACTGATTTTGATGAATGAAAAGGGGAATAGGAGTAACTACATCGCAATGCAGATAAAACTAGTCTTTAAGACGGAAAGTTTAATGAAAAAAAGGAGGTTCCTCTCCAAAGAATAAGAAGCCGCTACAAAACTTCTGTATTCTCCCCTTTACAGGAATAATCCGAAAGCTAATCGATTTTGGCTGTACTGAAACAAACACCTATGAATGTGGAAACACGAGGATTGTTGAAATTCACTCATGCTTGGGATCTGGTGCGGGCCCTTGAGTAAGCATCCCCTGCCTCCTGCAAGACACCAGCCACATTCATTGACACCGTCCGCCAAAACCAATAACTTTTGTTAAACTTTGGGAAAAGAAAAGTCGACAGCTACTACAATACAGCAAGCTGCACTGAAGTATCTTGTCTACAGGGACGGTGGATGTAAATAAAACTGGGATTAGGCTCCCAGAAGAAGGTGCTGAATACACTTTCTTGTTTCTTACAAGCATGAGTACTGTCCAACATAGACCCATAACTATTCCTTGACAAAATGTTTATAGGGAAAATAATCCTTCTATCACAAACAATACGACACACGATGGAACTAACAAAATAAACGGGACTGGTTACAGATAGAACACAAATAGAAAAAAAAATGTATATGTTAAATATATAAAAATATGTAAAAGAATTAACAGGTTTTTACGTTTTATTGTATACAGTGTTTTGTTTAATAAACAGAAAGAATGATACATTATACTTACATTTTTTCCCCATACCTCTAACGCTGCACAGAATTCAAAAATGGCGGCAAATACTTAATGTTTACATCGTTCTGTTACTGATTTTCGTCTTGTTTTCTTGTGATACCCAGCAAAAATTGTGCAATTTATAGTTGTTCAAACTTCAGAAAAAAAGACTGTAATCTGTTTTTTTTAAAAAATACAAAAGGAAAGCAACGCTTCTAACAAATACATCATAACCAAAGGTCGTGTTTTTGACAGTGTGCTACAAGCTAAAATCGACGATAAAAATCAAAAAAGCTATGGATTTGCGATTGTACCACTAACCAGATGTGGATTTACTTTGATTGAAAAAAGCCTAAAAAGGGAGAGTTACTGACCCTAAATTTGCCTCTATAGAACACTTTTACCTCACCTCTAGCACTATCTTGTTTATCTATTTCGATGCATAATGCTGCCATCAGATTAAAGTTTCTACAAGCACAACTTCTAATACGTAAAAAGATTTTTCTGATCACAAAAATTGTGTTGGCCTTTCAACAGTTTTTATTGTCCTTGCCTGGGACATACTCGGTGACATTCAGTTTTTATTTGAATTTTTTGATGCTTTGCTATGCTGTTTTAAAGGGGAAGTCCGGTAATTTTTCAAAATTTGTAAAATCACATTATTTTATGTCTGTATAACATTTTCATTTTGCCTCAATTCATTTCTACTTTCACTTCATGATATTTTTCCGCAACGAGTAGTCTGGACACTAATATTCTTCTGACGTCTTTCGTGACAACAAGATTTGGCGCGGTACTTTCTTGCAGTAGTAAACTTATCTTGAAGTAGTTATGTCATCTTCCTTTTCTGATGTAAGCAATGTTGAATTTAATGAAGATGAAGAATTTGGTTTATCTCCTTTCATGTTCGAACCGGAACGGAGTCAAAGTGAAGTGGCTGCAGCTTTAGAAGCTTTAGAAAACAACGTTGGTGCAGAAAACTGCAATGTCGAAGTTGAAAATCGTGTTGGTAATGTTGAGTGGTGCCAGTGCAAAAAGTGTAAAACTATGGTCACTGAAACGGAAAGTTTATGTTGTCGTAATAATAATGATATTCCAGACGGTCATTTTCAAGGTTTCTGTTGATTAAAATATCTTCTTATCGTGTATTTTACTTCCTTGTTTGCTACGTTTACGGCTGGGGTTTTTGAAATACTTTATTTATATGAGTTTAGTCATTTTACAGTAATCCATATTACTCAACATTTATATATTGCTTATTTTTACGTTATCTTATTTTCTGAATTTCTGCGGTAAATAAAATTTGAACAGATTATCCATTTGTATTGCAATTTTCGGGAAATGTTTATCATCACGATGTCCATGTGACTTTGTATGGAAACTTAAAATTTGTCGATTTTCGCCAAAATCATATACATCAACATCTCATAATCTAACAACAAACTCTCTAATTGACAAAAGATTTATAGGGCACATCAACACAAGTCTTATGAATACACAGTAAAAACCGACCATTATTCATGACACAATTTATTGAAAATTGAACTGGTCTGGGCTTGTTAATTATGCGCATAATTATTTTAATTATAATTTTTTTTTGAAAATTTTTTTTATTTTTGACATTTGTGATAAAATTTCCAAAGATCACTTCATTCTGATAAATATTGAGTGATTTAGCCAATCTGGTGGGGAACCACTATGGTGGCCCATCGCTGCCACTGTCGTGGCCCATCGCTGCCACTGTCATTCGGTGCCGTAAATTTTTCTGATGTGCGTAAACACATTTTTATTTTAAAATGGCGGCGAAAAAGGACACAGCACGAAATTTTCAAAACTTTTTAAAACAGGCCAAAGAGAAAGGGCAGCAGGGTAATGGAAAGGGAAAATTGGGAAAAATACAAGAAATTGAGTATCTAACTGTGCAAAGACTATCAGCACACGTTGAAGGAAAGTGCCAAAAATGTAGTCGAATTGGACCGCTAACTATGGTAAAATTTGGTGAAGAAGTTACCTTGGATAACATAAAATCTGCTTGCAAAACTCATTTTGAGATGCCATTAATGGAGTGTGATGTTTTAGCTGGCGAAAGAGGACCATCGTATAGCGAAGTTAGCCAAATAACAAATTTCATTGTTTTGCATGTAAGGTTCATTGAACCAGAAAAAATAGTTATGATGACTGCTAACAGTAGTAGACAATTGCAGCGAGGAAGCCGAAAAGGACCAAGTAAAAGCTCGGTTGTTTTGGGTATTGGCTCAAAGAGGAGTTATCCGTCTTCTCTTCCGTGTGCAAACATAGCCCAGTCAAGTACTATGAGGTTTGCACCATCAATACCTTTGAGTAAAATGCTTAACATTGGAAAATTAATTGAATCGAAAAGACAACTTGACACCATTAATTACCTTTTGAAGAAGGGCGCTGTTTAATTCAGTTGGGTTGTGCAAATGCATGCCTTAGCTAAACGATTGATTATGAGATAACAAGACAGCAAGCTGTGATGATGGAACTGGTCTAACGACCCGTGAAGTTAAAATTGTAGAGGTTACACCCTCTAAAGATCAAAACGCAGTGCAAGATCTCCCTTTTTGCAAGGATAGTCTGTAGATTCAAGGTAATTGAACCAAACAACCCTCTCTACACAATACAATACGTACAACTAACGGTCGTTACACAAAAACAGACAACATGAAAACAGAAGACAGAAGACAGACAATTTCTTGTCCATGCATAAATGTAACAAATGGTGTGAAATGTTAAAACTTAGATAGTTTTTTATGTACTGTATATTATTTATGTATATATTTTACAATGTATATAATACAATGTATAGAATCAGCGAGGCGTATCCATCGATAAAGTCCAAATCTTCTGTTATTTCTAACATGAGTGTATCACATCGGTGTTTTACTTCAGCTGAAACATAATCAAAGTCCGTTAAAAGTTCTGATGCTTTTACTGCTTCCTCAATCTGCGATTCCGAAATTCTTTTACCTGGATAAAAAAGCATTATTCTTACATTTTTTTCAGTTTACTTATACTTAGGCGGGCAATACACGGTCAATTTTGTTGAATTTGATTAATGGCAGGAAAAAAGGCTGATACACAATCAAATTTGTTAAAATTCGATAAACCGAGTTTGACAAAATAGATCGTGTCTTGCCCGCTTTGAACTTTATACTTATATACTTAGGTATTCATTCTTAGCCTTCTCGTTTGTAATTTACATATATCTAACAGAAAAAAAGAACAAATTTGGCAGTTTATAACACTTGTATCTTTTTAAGCTGTAAAATACATACCACTTTCTTGCAACCCATACTGTTCTGGAAATGCATAGACATGGTTAGGTATACCATCTGTCAGCAAAGTATTTTTCTGTGCTCGAATTCTATGGTTATTCCACATTTCCACAAAAGTATCAGCTTCTTTTTGAAATAATGGCACCATAACATAAGCCAGTATATCTCTAAATTAATATCGGACAGTGTTTATGCAGAAATCCTTATTTTAATTAACTTAAATGCTTAATCAGGCACTCAAGGTGCTTATTTAAAAGAAACGCTTAATCGAGATAAGCCAGTAAACTGAGAATTTACATATTTTAACAAAATTACCTGTGAATATGAATAGTAATGGCCTTGGTCTTTTAACCATTTTAGTTTAACTTTGAAGTATTTCTCCAACCGTTCATGTAACTCCTCCCACCATCTCTCTATCTATAAGATTTAGTTTTTTTTTATGGCGTTAAATTCAAATAGGGAAAATGTGACCTGAGAGGCTGAGTAAAATCATATAATATTTTTTAAATTTGGGCGATTGAGCCTGAATATTCTTATAAAGTTTATTCATATATAAAAATGAGTGGAAGTAGTCTACCTGTTTGAAGATGATGGACCATATATCCCGCTACCCGTAGGGTTATCCATGTCATTCTGATGAAGATATGCGTGTAAGGCAGCCATGTGTCCAGTTTCTGTACCCTTGTCTATCCTGATATGTCTTGAAATTATTTTACTTTCTGCTAAGTACTCCAAATAGAACCTAGCAATAAGTTTTGAATTGCTATTACTGCTCCACACTTTGAGCCACATTATTTTTCTACTGCATGTATCTATTGAGCCATATACAGCAATAGGGAAGGTGCTAATTTGATATCCCATTAACTTATCATGGCCATCAAGAGAATGTACCCAATTGGGGCCTTCAGACGTAAAATTTCCCTTGGCTTTCTTTTTTTTGAAGCATGGTTTTCTTTCCTCAAGGGCAGCTGGATCTGCTAAATACATAGCTGCATGAACAACAGCTCTTGGTGCACAAACACTATGTGCTTGTCTCAACTTTTGATGCATGGCACGGTAGACAAGCAGCGCACCAGGTCCCTCTAACTCTTTTGCAACAGCATTTTGAACATCTTCCACAGTTGTATTTTTATCGATAAAATAGATGTCAAAATATCGTAGGCGTCTATCGAGCGTTCTTATACTCCAAGTATACTGTGAGAAGTCCAACTGAAGAAAATCCATTATTTCTTTTCGTGAAAAGTTCGACTTAACATCACTTTTCCACGCGTCGTTATGTACCCCAGCCGCATGCTTTTGTTCTAAATTACCGGTACCAATGGCAGCCATGGGCCACATACATTTTTTTCATTTATTTTTTTTATTAGGTCTTTAATTATTTTTTAGATTTTATTTGTATTTTTTTTTTAATTTTCTCCTTTTTTTTTGTTATTTTTTTTTTCTTATGGCAGCGATGGGCCACCATAAACCACCTTAAAGGAGTGGTCCCATGAAAAATCAAAACAAATAATTTCATTTTATTTTATTGGAAATGATTTATTATCATAAAAAACTTTCTTTTTTTTAACTTTTTTCCCCTCTTATTCGGCCCTTTATCCTGTTCTCATGCCGTGACGTCATAGTTGGCGAATGGATTTTTTGTGTGCTTTTTAAATATGTGAAAAGAAGTTTTTTTAAGATAAAGAAGTTTTTTTAAGATAAGAAGAAGGATTTTTTAAATATATTACAACACAATTAAGTATGGTTCACTGTGCAGCACTCGGTTGTACTAGAAGTTCTAGCATTAAAAATGATGAAAAAAATCAGTGTTTTCAAACTTCCACGCAAACATAAAAAAGATGTGGATTTCAAAGCTGAAACGAGACAACATGCCTAAAGAAGAAAACATCCACGTGTGTCATTTTTATTTTGATAATAACTGCTTCAAAAGAGATCTCAAGGTAAGGAAAATTATACCTGTAAATGACAACCATATATACCGTAATGTTTATGGTCAATTTTTTTATGTTTTATACTACATTCATTTATTATCAACATTTTATTTACCATCTCGTTTTCTTTACATAATGAAATGCTTGGTTTGCCTACGAGACTGATTTTAATGGAGGGGGCTGTACCGACAATTTTTGTCTACTCCAAAGCATAGCAAAAGAGGAAATCGTCGGTTGGAGCAAAGAGACGCTGCATTGACAAAGTGAAAGCTCATTGATGAAGCTATCTAGAACAACGCCGAAATGAAACATATCGACAGAGAGAATCGTCTGCTTGAGAATGCATCGACTTCCGTGTAACAAAGACAACCAATCTCCCTAGTTTCAGTCTTGCAGTTATCGTACTTGCACCATTCGTTTCTCCCAACATTTTTGGATTTATTTTTTTTTTGTAACTTTTTTTTTTTGTTTCCAAAAAAAAAAAAAAGTTTTAAAAAAATAAATCCAAAAATGAATTACAAATTTTTAAGAATTTTATTTTAATTTTTTTGAAAAATTTTTTTGGGGAGCTTTGGACTGGAGGCGTATTGGTTTTCGGAGTTTGGATTGTAGGGGAGTATTCAGTTTTCAATCTTGGTGTGAGCGGCGAAGGCTCAGAACACCCCAATACTCAATACTCCAAAATCGATTACGCACCAGATGTAGTATTTCTAGTAACGCCGCTTTTCTTCGTTGCACATGCATTGTAGTCGATTGGTTGGTGAATATGAATATAAAATGTATGGAAAATAAAACAAGTTGGTTGAATATAAAATGTATGGGGAAAAAAAACGATTTTAGGGGAGTATTTAGTTTTTAATCTTGGTGTGAGCGACGAAGGCTCAGAACACCCCAATACTCAATACTCCAAAATCGATTACGCACCAGATGTAGTATTTCTAGTAACGCCGCTTTTCTTCGTTGCACATGCATTGTAGTCGATTGGTTGGTGAATATGAATATAAAATGTATGGAAAATAAAACAAGTTGGTTGAATATAAAATGTATGGAAAAAAAAAAGATGAGGTTTGCGAAAAAACAAACAAAAAAAAAACTACGAGAATTATTAGAAAAATAGCTCCTTTGAGTTTGAACAGATCTCTTGTACTGACACGTTGCTGAGTCGATGTATTTTTGAGATGTGTTACGATGTGTTACGATATATTATGGTGTGCTTAATTTATTACCGGCCTTTGTGAAGTCAGATGAATGAAGCTGATTCGTCCACGTTGTAATGACTTTGGGTTAAACCGGGAGGTGATTATCAAATCCGCGTGAAGATTATAGGGGTGTTTATAAAGCAAATGTCGAATTAACGACCACGCACACATTATTTATGGATGTTTTATGACATTTATTACATAACTTATGTAAATAACGAGAAATCATAAAAGGGAGGTGATTATCAAATCCGCGTGGAGATGATGTTGGGTTTTTTATGGGGGGTGATTAAAAAGCAAATGTCGAATTAATGACGCTGATACAACCACGCGCACATGGCTTTTGGGGCCCAAACTTGTCATGTTTTATGATATTTATTACATAACTTCTGGTAAATTATGTAAATAACGAGAAGTCATTTGGAATTGGAAGACTATAAGAATTGTAAAAATATTTGAGAAGAACTTAGTCCTAAAGTAAAAACTGAAAAGATGGCAGGAAGAAAATCACAGAAGAGAGCAATAACATTCGAAAGTTCGACAGAAGAATCTAGTAGCTAAGTAAAGAAGTAACAACAGAAAAACTTCTTGAGCTGAAGAAAAGACTAAAGAAAGAGATGAAAGCACAAAAAAAGGTGAAGACCAGTGTTAGGAAAAATATGAAACGCCCAGATGGCACTGTCGCTACCGTAACAGAAAGAAAGTATGATATTTCTTCTGACGAAGATGGAGAACCTGCTAAAAAGATTGAGAAAGGTTCCGAGCTTAATTCAGACGATGTAGCGTGTATGAAGTTAAAGAAACACCATTTGCCATACGATACGTTATTTGAAATATTGGGTGGTCAATGGGTCAGTAATGCCAAAGATGCGCCGTGGGTAAAAGTCATAATGAAGGCCCTTTGAATTGAAATAGGAGTACGAGGAAGGTCAAGTTGGTCCCGCTTTCATGGCAAAAATGGTCGAGTTGGTCAAGAAGAGTGATCAAAACGAGATCGATAACAGGATTAGGATCGAGAACGAGGAAAAAAAGATTCAGATAAGCGAAAGAAGTCATTCAAAAAAGGAGAAAACTCTGTATTCACATAAACTACAAAAACGTTGTTTTCGATGTAGTTTTCCTTTAATTAATTTGTAATTTTTTAAATTGTAAAATTGAAATATAAACTATTTCGGACTAATTATCTTGTTTTTTACAAAAAACTCGATTGAATGACCCTGCCCCGTTAAGTTAAGCCACAGAGAATAAATTAATAAATTACATGGTTACCTTATGTCTGTTTAAATAAATTACGAAGGACTATTGAAAATTTTAACAGTCACAGAACAACAAAGTAAGTATACAAAAAATTATGGAGAATAAAGAGTATTCAGTGAATGACCTATACGACCTAGTGAAGATGGGTAGTATGTCCTGGTATTTACGAAATATACTGATAACCTTATTATCAACCACAAATGCAGCTGGTGTCTCACCAGCGTACTTACTGGGTTGGAAATATTTTCCAGATGAAGTATTTTGGTACGATCTTGCCGATAAACCTTATTACCACATTGTTCAAAAGGCCTTGGAAGAGTTCGTCATCAATAATTATCTGTATGGATCAGTCTTTATACCATGGCTTAAAGAGATGACTCATTTATGGAAAAAAATAAAACCTGATATGTACACGTTGATGATGTTCTACCCATTACGTGGGATGTGATTGCAAAAGATCTTACGATTTCTGCAGCAACTAATGAGAAGTTATGTAACAAGATTACTGACCTTGGAGTGGTCAAAGCAATTAGCAATTACAATGCCACCGATTTAAGACATGAGGCAGTAAAACAATTCGTTACCAGTCTCTTCCAAAACATGCCGGGGCTTAAACTGTGTCATTTCTTGGAAGATGTTTTACCTCTGGTCAATAAAAAAGAAATAGCCAAGTCACCCTTTTACAAGCTGAATAGAAAACCCGAACCGTACAAAGACCAAGTTGTTGATGCGTTGGAATGGGATGGTCCCTCGTATTCGGAATTTCCAAAAAAATCCGAAGCCAAGTCAGAGATAGGGAAATGTTCCTTCTAGCACAGCTCTAAAACGCACACGCGCACACCACAGTCAAACACAACAAACCCCAACAAATCATTAGTCATGCATATCAAGGTAAAGTCCATACCGTGTTGAGTCATGCATAACGGAGGTAAAGTCCCTATCATGCTGCAAATGAGTCAAAAACATAATTCTAGCGCACCTAGTAGGGGAATTCCCTTATAGAGTGATTACGTCATCAACAATCAACGCATGCGCAGTAAAGATGTGTTAGTTTTTGACCACCATTCAAGGTTGAATTGTGCACATAGGGAGAAGATGAGTTGTTTCAAGACGAAAACGTCGTGCAACAAAACCGTTGAAAAAACCCCCCACATACTTCAACATGTGCCGGGCAGGTTCAAGACTCAAGACATGTGCAACAAGGCTGTTGAAAAAGACCCCTTTATGCTCGGGGGCACGTGCCGGACAAGTTCAAGACGCGAGGCATGTGCAACAAGGCTGTTGAGGAGGAGCCCTGCCAGCTCTATTATGTGCCAGGCCAGCTGGATTGTACTCAAAAACGACAGAAATATTAGCCAAGAGTTTCCGTTCCAATTTCTTTTGTGTTGTGACTGTAGTTACATTGTAAGATTTAGGAGTTCTGTTGAATAGAACAAAGTAGAAACCAAACTTTTCACCAACCTCCTCGCATATCGAATCAAGAATTTGAATGAATTCATTTTTCATACACACAGACAGGGCTTTCTGGTAAGGTTTAAGCTCTCCATTAATTTTTGGGTAATTCGCAGCAAAAGCAGTTTCATCAATTCTATCTTCCTTCCCACCAGACTTTAAATAATGAATACCTTGCAGTATAGTTGAAAACGAATCATCCTTTTCCATAATTATAGAGTTTTTCTTAAAGACCTGCTCCTCATGTTTTTTATCATTAGCGAAGAAATCGACCTGTTCCTTATTCGCCAACATCGCATTGTGAACCTCACCAAATTCTTTATACAATTGAAGGTCGTCTTTTAGCACGAGTTCATCTCCCATGCTTTCGTATTCATCATCATCATCACCTTCGTCACCACATCCATCTTCATCAACAGCATTACCATCACCATCGCAACCATCCTTATTACCATCATCTTTGTGCTCGCTTTTATCAGATAACTATAGAATTAAGTATTAAAGATTAATTAAGTATTCAACAAACACAAGAACTATGGTATGGACTTTAATACCACCCTCACAACACTCACCGATTGCTCTTTTATTTATTTCTGCTCTTCAACTGCCTGTTTTGTTGTTTTTATTTCGTTTTCAAAATCAACGTCCAGGTCATCAACTTTCACTCTCCTTCTGTTCTTAAAACCAATTCTTTGTCTTTAAATTTTCTTCTTTTTCGGAAGACGACCCCAAGATTTCAATAATATCACCATCATCAATAAATTGCAAATCGCGTGCTGTTGGTTCATCAAAATCTCCAAAATCCAGACCATATGATGTTTTTTTCTTATTCGCTTCGCGAACACAATTAAGTGCACAAGGTTCCTGTAAAAAATAAATTTGATATTTAAAAAACACAAAAACTAAGCCAAGGGGTATTAGAATAAAAGTTACAAAGTGCACGCACAATGATAAACTCGACCAGTTAGGTCTTAAAATTTAAATTCTAGAGGTTTTGCTCCTCTAAAGAATATGCTCATATAAAAGAACACAATTCTTCCTTTTTCCATGTTACTCTTACAAAACTCACCAATTGCTTTTGCATTTTTTTATGCTCTTCAACTGCCTGTTTTGTTGTTTTTATTTCTTTTTCAAAATCAACGTCCAGGTCATCAACTTTCACTCTCCTTCTCTTCTTGAACCCAATCTCAGTACAACGTTTTCTTTTTTTCTTTGTCTTTAAATTTTCTTCTTTTTCGGAAGACGACGACAAGATCTCGATAACATCATCATCGATAAATTCCAAATCGCTTGCTGTTGGTTCATCAAAATCTCCAGAGACCATATGATGTTTTTTCCTTACCCGTTGCGTAAACACTATTAAGTGCTCTAGGGTGATCGCCGCCTTCCTCGGCCTCTTGCAGAATAAAATACATGTTAACCAAACAGCACCTCTTTAAAAGCAGAACCAACAAGTTTTTGATCGATAACTTTTAAATAAGCTGTCTTGATATCTGCAATTCTCCAACCACTTCCAGAACTGTTTGAGATAGATAAGTTACTGTCTATTTCTTCGCTCATACTGTCAATAACGTTTTTATAGTTTGCAGCAATTGCACTCCTAACACCGCTAAACCTATTTTGATAAAAGCCTTTTTCAATGCCTCCACAAGTGGATTTTATCAAACCTTGCCTCGATTTCCACTTGAATTTTGAACTTAATGTTTGGTGGGGAAGTTTGAAACAGTTCTTTTAGTTGAGCCTTAAACTTTTGGTTTAAATTTTATGACAATAAAAGAGAAACTTAAAGTGCAAACCAAGCAAAACATTTTTAAGGTGTGAGGATACAAAAAAAGATATTGTAAAATACTATTAATTTACCAAAACTTTTTTTGATACATTGATGTAAGTATCTTTTAGAAAGACCGTATGATAATAAAACAGCACTGTTAATATGTATGTATTAGACAAACCCCCATATTATAAACAAAAATGAATTCAATACAGTACAATCTTTCAGAAACACCTTTGCAACGCAAAACGAACAAAACAGTCAACACGAAATAAATACAACATAAATAGAATTGTTTTAAATATATTTAAAAAAATATTTACAAAAAAAGAAGAAGCTAATTTTGGGAGAAATACTCAACGTCTTTCTCCCAATCCTCCCTCCACATTCCATTTTCGTCTCTCCACAAGAGGATCCCGTTGTGTATTTTTCGTTGTTTCTAAAGAGAAGGGTAGATTTAGATTTTCAGAAAGGGTAAATTTACATTTTGAGAGATATTTCATTTTCATTAAGAAATTAAATAATGAATAAATTATTACTTGCGTTGTTCTTTTGAACAATTTTTGGACTAACGCCTAACAAGGCATATTATTATTTTTATATTTGCACTAAAAATAAACAACACTGTTAATACGTATGTATTAGACAAACCCTCATATTATAAACAAAAATGAATTCAATACAGTACAATCTTTCAGACAAACCCTCATATTTAGTTGAGCCTTAAACTTTTGGTGCACTAATTCCAAAAACTCGTAAGGTTGTTCACCTTCGTTTTTTAATTCGTATGTTTCTGTTAATGTCACTCACTTTGTCTCTTGATAACGCAAACAAATAACTTCTCAAAGTTTTACTGCTCCAATGAATCTGGTGTTCTTGCTCGTAATGGGGTTTCACTTCGAATTGTACAGATGCACCGTTTTGAAATCTTTTCTCACAAAACAAGCATTTCAAACATTTCATTTTCTAGATCTAAAAATAAAGCAGCATTAATTAAATTTTTATGACAATAAAAGAGAAACTTAAATGATGATGAGGTGACAAAACAGCTAGCTGTAATGATATTTCTTGTCTAATGACAGCTGCGCAAACCAAGCAAAACATTTTTAAGGTGTGAGTATACAAAAAAAGATATTGTAAAATACTATTAATTTACCAAAACTTTATTTTGATACATTGATGTAAGTATCTTTTAGAAAGACCGTATGATAATAAAACAGCACTGTTAATATGTATGTATTAGACAAACCCCCATATTATAAACAAAAATGAATTCAATACAGTACAATCTTTCAGAAACACCTCTGCAACGCAAAACGAACAAAACAGTCAACACGAAATAAATACAACATAAATAGAATTGTTTTAAATATATTTAAAAAAATATTTACAAAAAAAGAAGAAGCTAATTTTGGGAGAAATACTCAACGTCTTTCTCCCAATCCTCCCTCCACATTCCATTTTCGTCTCTCCACAAGAGGATCCCGTTGTGTATTTTTCGTTTTCGTTAAGAAATTAAATAATGAATAAATTATTACTTGCGTTGTTCTTTTGAACAATTTTTGGACTAACGCCAAACAAGGCATATTATTATTTTTATATTTGCACTAAAAATAAAACAACACTGTTAATACGTATGTATTAGACAAACCCTCATATTATAAACAAAAATGAATTCAATACAGTACTTCAGACAAACCCTCATATTATAAACAAAAATGAATTCAATACAGTACAATCTTTCAGAAACACCTCTGCAACGCAAAACGAACAAAACAGTCAACACGAAATAAATACAACATAAATAGAATTGTTTTAAATATATTTAAAAAAATTTGATTGTGAGATAACAAAACAGCAAGCTGTAATGATGGAACTAGTCTACTGACTCTTTTGTGTTTGAATTGTAGAGGTTACACCCTCTAGAGATCTATATTCAGTGCAAGATCTCCCTTTTTACAAGGATAGTCTGCAAAATCAAGGTAATTGAACTAAAGACCCTTTATAAACATTACATCACAAACACCTACCCATGCGCCAGGACTTGTGAACCTGGCCATAGCTTTCCACATGTGTTACGGGATCCCAACACTCAGCCTCATATTCCTGAACCAAGGTACCCAAAATGTCTAGCTGAGTCACCAGTCTTCAGCAGGAACTAGACATTTCTTTCATCCATAACTTTTCATCTGTCCTACTCTGTACAATCTTGTGTGACTGGGGTAAGAGAAGTGGAGTCGTCACTCTCCAAAGATAGGACCTGGTACAGTCAAACCCCCTTGCTGGCGTAATTTTTATTTGTTTTTCGCTTTTATTTTGACTGGGGTAATAAGTGGAGTCGTCAGTCTCCAAAGACAAGACTACAAAAAAAATAAAAATAAATAAGGATAGTCAAACCCCCTTGCTGACATAAACCGGAAGTTGTGGTGCTAATTGCAATTTACCTAAGCTCTTCAAGGAAAAGGATGTAAGGTTGTACACCATTAAGCAAGCTTTGTTTGCAATGGACCACTGCTCTGTCGTTGCAATGAAACCACTTACCATGCACTTGGTTATAAGCAACAGTAGTGTAATGGCCATTGTTCAAATTTCCAGAGTGGTTAATTACAGCCCTTAAGTTGTAGTGCTTGCGACAAGAGACTTCACTGTCTACAGTGATAAGTATAGAAACGGTGCCCGGGTAAGATGTGACAGGAGAACAAACCTTAGACACAAGACCTTTGTTATAGGCAAAGCGCTTTAATTGCAAAACCAAAATTGAACTGCACTCTGCGACCTCTTTTTCAACTGTTGCAGTTTGGTAACTATTGCAGTAGTGACAGAAGTACGAGTTGACACCTGACAATTCTTCGCTCTCCAAAAAGGTATCTATTGAAGATTGCACAGTCGATGTCAAGGGCAGTTGAAGAAATGGACTTACTTGCTCAGAGGTGCTAATATTATTGCAAGTGCTGCAAGTTGTGCAGATTTTCACACGAGTGTTGAATAAACTACCAAAGAAAGGAAAGGCTAAGGACAACTCTGGTATGAGATACTCGAGAATCTCTAGGGCATCTTGCTGAGAGAACGGATTAAAAGCAGCGCCCCTTGCATTAGAAACATGGCCTTTTAATGCATTAAGAAATGAAGAAGGGTTCACTGGAACCTTGGAGGAGGATAATTTGCGTAGAATACTTACAAAACTTTTACCTATCGCCATATTGGAATCATTTGCAGAGATGGCTGTGGCGACTGCGGGTAACACATAAAAACATTGCAAGATGGAATTGATGTAACATGTGTTGCCCAAATTTAGCAAGCCGCTGTTGCTGCCTAGTGATTCTTGTGCAGGCAAGGTGTGGAGCTCTTTGTCACGCCCTGGGGATTCGTGTCCTTAAAGCTAGTGGTCGTAGTTGCCTGTGACTTGGATGATTTCTTTGAAACAGTTGGTATCAATTGAGCGGTATGCTGTGGATCCCTACCAGGATGAATCCAAGACAATTAACAAATTGGTTGTTTTTTATTGATCTTCCCTCGACACAGGTAAATCTTTTTAGTCGGAGAATCAACAAATCTCCACACTGACTAAAAGCTGTCTCTCTTGTACTATCCTGGAGGGAAGAACACTGTGGACAAAGCCACATGTCATTGCCAGTCAGATCTTCGGGTTGGAAAAACAAGTATAGTCATCCTCTCCTCCCTACTATCTTAAAGTTAAAGATGATATTGACTTTAAATTACGAAATGACATCACAACTTTACATAACGAACTTGAACACATATGGATAGAGATAAATGGTCGCAATAGACATAGCAAAATTCTGTTGGGTGTTTTTTATCAACCGAACTTTGACGATGCAAGCAAAGCTGAATGGCTCAGTAAAGTGGATATTATATTAGATAAAGTCGTGTCTCAGTGGAGAGGTCACATTGTTATTACCGGTGATATGAACATCAACTTGTTGGAGAATTCACAGATCACAACAGTGTACAACGACATTCTTGACTCTCATAACTTAGTACAACATGTTACGAAGCCAACCAGAAGAGGGACTACGCTAATTGACCATTTTATAACAAACGCTCAATGTAAAGTAAAACTTTGTGATGTTACTCCAACACCAGAAATAAGTGATCATGATGCTATATATGCCTGTATCAACACAAGAGTTACAAGATTTCAGCCTCGTTTTAAATATATACGTGATTACAAGAATTACATTTTAAATGATTATGTCACTGACTTTTCGCAATTACCATTGAGTGTTGTTTATTCTTCAGAATCTGCAGATGATATACTAGATATTCTCAATGAATTAATATCTTCATGTATAGAACGACATGCACCATTGAAACGAATCAAAGTTACCAGACCTCCAGCACCATGGCTAAAAGATCTCCGCATTAATGATATGCAAAGCAAATGTAGAGAATTGCGTCACAAAGCTCACCTGACACAATCTGATAGTGACTGGGATAATTTCAGAGATATTCGAAATAACCTGAAACGTACGATCAAGCACACTAGGAAAACGTTTTTCAAGAAAGCTCTAAGCTCAAAAAGACCTGCAGATGTGTGGAAGTTTATTCACCGTATTCTGAATCCGAAGAAAGATAAAATTTGCCTGGATCCAACCACGCTGAATGATCACTATATATCAACCGCGAATAGAATTTTGAACGCTGTTCCAACTACACAAGATGACTTATTGAATCATATTAACAATTTCCAACTACGCAATGACCGTTCAGAGTTGTATTTTAGACATGTGACCTATGCGGAAGTTGAAACAGAACTGAAATCGCTTCGCATGGATTGTTCCGCTCGATTCGATAATATACCAGTTGCTCTTATAAAACCTGTATTAGAATATCTCATTTCACCTTTAACACATGTTATTAATTCTGGTATTGATGAGCAAAAATTTCATACGCAATGGAAAATCGGAAAGGTTTCTCCAATCCCAAAATGTGACAATGCTACTTCTCCAGATCAGTATCGACCTGTTTCAGTTTTGCCGACCTTGTCTAAAGTGTACGAAAGGTGTATCGCAAACCAAATATGTGAATACATCTCATCTGAGAATGTACTCAAAGACACCATGTCCGGATTTAGAAAGCATCACTCGACTACCACCTTACTGCTGAAAATACGCGATGATATTATAAAAGCCATGGAAAAGGGTGAAGTGACACTAGCAATGTTTTTAGATTATTCCAAGGCATTTGATACAGTTGATTTCAAAACTATCATAACTAAGCTGTATCATCTTGGCTTTTCTAAACCAGCTGTTCTATGGATGTTTTCCTACCTCAACAATCGATTGCAGTACGTTCAAATCGATGACTGTTCATCATCGATGGAGACCGTTCACTTTGGTGTGCCACAGGGTTCAGTTCTAGGGCCGATTCTTTTCAATTTGTACGTAACTGACCTACAAGATGCAGTTCATGGGACAGTTTGTCAATTCGCTGACGACACATCTTGCTATGATCACTGTAAACAAAACGAATTACCGAATGCCATTGAACAACTCACACAACGTTTGGACAACTTGTGTGACTGGTCTTCCAACAACAACCTTGCTTTCAACCAAGGCAAGACTAAAATCATGCTGTTTTCGGGAAGCAGAATGTCACAAACACATAAGTTAGATGATGACACACATGTAACCTTCAATATTAAACATTGTGATAAACTTATTGAAAGAGTTGCAAGTTATAAGTTACTTGGTGTGCATTTTGATGAACATTTAGCCTGGGACACTCATTTAAACCAGCTTTTGAAATCTACTTACTGTAAGCTTTCTGTATTGCGCAAATTGAAACATTCAGCTCCTCAGTATTTACGTAAACAGTTAGCGGAGACACTGTTACTCTCTAGACTTGACTACTGCAATGTGGTGTTTTCCAACGCACCAGATTACAAACTTAACCGTATCAACAAAGTTTTAAGATGTGCAGCAGCCTTTGTTACAGCGCACTACTGTACCACAGCAGATATTTTGAATTTGAAATGGTTGCCCTCCAAAGAGAGAATTAACTTGAACATGTTGAAACTCGCTCACAAATCTTTGCACGAAACAGAATTTCCCACATACCTGAAAGGGCTGGAAATGAAGAAAACAGAAAGAACGACAAGAAGTTCTGAAAGATGTGTGTCCGAATTCAAAGTTAACGCATCGGATAAAACTTTTATTGGAAGAAGTAGTCGACAACTGAACGATCTTCCCACCAGTCTACGAAAAGAAGTGGTTTATAAAAAATTTGTTTACGGAGCTAAATGTTATTTATAGAAAATATTACATTCAATACATACACACACTGTTCACTTTTATTTACGACTTTACGATTGCATGTTTATTTGTTGATTTTGTCCTGTTCTTAATATTCCAACAACAGCCTCGATTCTACCCAGTATGTCCTCCTCCAGCCAATCAAGTTACTATTTCCCCCAGGCTGTTTTTTGTTCTCTCCGCTTGTTCTACTCGTTCTATTCTAAGTCCATTTTAGTCTCTGACTTTATTTGATTACATATACTAATACTATAGTATTTCTTTAATATATAATCTGTTTATTTGTTGATTTTGTCTTGTCCCTACGTTTTCTCACCAATTGATTCCACGCTATCGCATCCCACCATGCCTCTAGCCATTTCTCCACTAGTCCTATCTACTCTATTCTCATGTCCATTTCGAGTCTAATTTTAGTTGATTAATGTTTATACTGAAATATATATTACGCTTTTTAAAATTTTCTTTAATTTTTAATTTTTATTATAAATAGCTGTTTTTAATTAGGGATGAAGAGCCATTGTAAAATATGGATATGCCCGAAATATACCATTATTATTATTATTATTATTACTAGATGAAAAGAGACACGAATTGCATGACATGGTCGTTGTTAAAATATTAGTAATGCTATTGTTTGCAATAACCGACGGTCCTGTTAATTCATCCAAGATGTGTAAAAGTATCTCTGGAACGTCCTGTTGGGTGTTAATATTAAATGGAGCGCCCCTAATGCTTGACATCTTACACTGCAAAGCTCTGAGAAAGTTGGACGGATCTATAGCAGAGATAAGTAAAACTGACTTGGGTAGAGGAGAAACATAAGAGGACTCAGATGCACATTGTGACCAAAGTGTAGGAGTTATAGTTAAAGCTTGCAAAATAACCTTTATTTATAAGCCCTGCATGTAAAGTTATTGAAGCAGTCTTGTGGGTAGGCAAATCTGGGAAAGGCTTTTCAGACGGGTTGCTCTTACGGAAAGCTTGGAAAGTGTTGTTGTTGTTCAACCCTAATCTTTTTAAACACAGTGACACTGATCGGGAGCAATAACCTCGAGCACCTACTTCAATTGCGAAAATATCTACATTCCATCCGTTCTGTTTAATAATTTCAACTAAGGGTGAATACTTCGAAAGCTTCTTTGAATGCCAGATTTCCATATTTTCCTCACAAGGACAGGTAAGCTCTATCAAAATTACACGTTTACTGTTGTTAGAGTCCACCTTTTAAGTCAGAAAGAAGCAACCAATCGGAGGCAAGATGTAAGAGACCTATGGGCTTAGACTTTCTACTAGGAGGACGAGCACCTGCTTTAACAAATTTGATGTTATTTAGTTGCTTTACCGGGGAAGAGATAGAAGTAGTAAACTCAGTAAGAAGCTCTAAAAGTAGACGCAACACAGAATCGTGGCGAAATTTAAACCGACCCTCTGTAAGGGCAGTTTTGCAGCCAGCTAAGACGTGGGCTGTGGTGCACACTTCCTTACCACATAGGTGATGGGAGAACATCGTAAGTGGAGCCTAAACAAAAAGCAAGCAAGTTTGGGGGCATGCCCAGCAAGGATTTCCAGGAGAGATCGTTTTTAATTTAATTCTCCCATCTGGTCCAGTACCCTTGTACTTGTAACTGCATAGCCTTACTTATATGGTCTTCTGCATCGATGTCTGTAGCAGTTTCTGTTACCAATCTTCTGTAAGGGTAACATCCCTTGAATGTGGGTACTTTTGGGTTGGGATGCATACCTAGGCCACTTTTACCATGTTGAGGTGAACCTATCCTGGATCTAACCTTCATTTCAGCTTCAGCCGTCCTAACTGTGCCCAATACACTCCATTTACCCGCCTTTAATATCGGAAGTCCATACCAACCCATTTGAGTGCGGTAGCACATCTGTCTAATAGCTTTTGAGTACCCGAAACAGATGAAGACATAAGGTTAATGTCGTCCATGAAAGCTCTCATTAAGGGAAGTGCCACCTTGCTTGATGTGATAAATCCTGGAACGGAAGCCAATAAGGTATATTCAAGAATAATATTGATGCCAGCTAGAAAGAGGACAATGGATAGCGTACAACCAGCAAATATGCCTCGCATGTGTTTATGCCAAGAACTTGGTGCATATTCAGAAAATGATTTACTGTAGATACCAATGTAGTAGTTTCTAATTAAATCAATCCAAGGTGGTGGAACACCGTACACAAAAAAGAAGAAGCTAATTTTGGGAGAAATACTCAACGTCTTTCTCCCAATCCTCCCTCCACATTTAATTTTCGTCTCTCCACAAGAGGATCCCGTTGTGTATTTTTGGTTGTTTCTAAAGAGAAGGGTAGATTTAGATTTTCAGAAAGGGTAAATTTACATTTTCAGAGATATTTCATTTTCATTAAGAAATTAAATAATGAATAAATTATTACTTGCATTGTTCTTTTGAACAATTTTTGGAATAACACCAAACAAGGCATATTATTATTTTTATATTTGCACTAAAAATAAAACAACACTGTTAATACGTATGTATTAGACAAACCCTCATATTATAAACAAAAATGAATTCAATACAGTACAATCTTTCAGAAACACCTTTGCAACGCAACATAGAATACACATTTACAACACCACTAAAACGACCATTTTATAATAAAGGTTTATAAGAACATGTTACTAACACAACAATCAATTACAGAAAACAATATCGTATTCCTAACACAACAATCAATTAGAGAAACCAACATTAATACAGATAATAAATAACATAAAGATTACTGTTTACAAATTATTTTTTTTTCGTTCTTCCAACTCTGTTGTGAGTTCTTTGTCTTCCTTAAGAAACTGAATTGTGAGGCACCCTGTACAGACAACAACATCACCCATTTCGTTACACCCATTGACTTGTTGTTTAACATTTCCCTCGTAAAAATCAATTGTTTCTTTCCTGATCTTAGTTATGGCGTACAGTTGAGCGCGAATAGCGTATCTATGTAACAATACGGCAGAATGTTTTGACAAGTATTCAACAGGTCTCTTTGCATCACATTGGGGAACATGACATGGGGTACCTGATTCAGATTTTGGCACAAGACTTTGAAAATACTCCTTCATACCCTCACCAATGCTGTCTTATTTAAAAGGATTGTTTTCCATGAGATTGTTTTTAAGCAAATTTGTTAGTTTATCCTCTTCCCATTTACCAATTTTTTCACGGAATTCTTTATCGTTACTTTCATTATAAGACAACCCTTCATAAGTATTTTTTTCCATAGCCATTATTTTTTTATATCTAAAATATTAATAAAAGTTTCTGATCCATAGGACTACTTCTTAATTTAAAATCTTGAAGACCGGCATAAATTCGTTGTCTCACATCATTCGGGTGGTTTATGGAGATCGTTTTCATTTTCACATCACCACACAAAGCTCGCAAAAGATCTTCACATTTTTCTTGGTAAACGTCTGTTAGGACTGAGGTAATGCTGTGAACTTCTAGGGAGGATACTGTCTTTCTTAAACACAAAAAAATAAAGCTTCATGTAATGACGATCGCAATGATAAAATTCTTAACGATAACTTATTAATATTTATTATATAAAAGAGTCACTTACTTGGTCTCCGTCAACATCTTCTTTCTCGCAAAAGAAATTCACAATATCATACTTTGAAATCAACAGTTTGTTTTGGTCGTTGGTATCCAGCTGAAGGATATCATTATGGTAGTTTGTTAGTCTCCACACTTTGCTTTTTTCATATTCCATCAACGTTTTTTTCACGGTTTTATCCATACGCCCAAATTCCCAAGTGGCGTGTGTAACTTCCTCTGGATCTTCTTTCGTTTTTTGTATATGTTCTGTTATCTAAATATTTAATTTTTTCAAGTTAAAACGTGTTCAATAATTCACGGACATAAATCAGTAGAATGATGCTCGAAAAATACTGTTACCATAAAATGTGGCTAATTAAACACATTTATCAAAACACATCAAATTTATAGGGAATAAGAGAATAATACCATTCGTAACTTGCTCTTTGTATCAATTCTGCTTCATAGATTATTTTCTGTTATCTAAATATTTGATTTTTTCAGGTTAAAACGTATACACTAATTCACATACATAAATCAGTAAAATATTCCTCGGACAATAAAAACAGTTCGGTATAAAATTGATATTTATTTTGGACTTGTTTTTTAAAAGAAACACTAACCACATAACTCTATTATTAGCGATGAAAATGTTACAAAAAGTATTAAAGAATGTGGCTAACTTAACAAAAGCACACATTTTCAAAAACGCATTGAACTTGCACAAAATTACAACGAAATTCGAAGCGATAAAATAAAAAAAATAAAAAAAAAGACAACGTTTATAACTTAATTTTATTATTTAAATTTCTAATGTAATATTCTTAAAAGGAGATTCGAATGTTATTACTCTCTTCTGTGATTTTCTTCCTGCCATCTTTTCAGTTTTTACTTTAGGACTAAGTTCTTCTCAAATATTTTTACAATTCTTATAGCCTTCCAATTCCAAATGACTTCTCGTTATTTACATAATTTACCAGAAGTTATGTAATAAATATCATAAAACATGACAAAAAGCCCAAGCCCAAAATACCAAGCCCAAAAGCCATGTGCGCGTGGTTGTATCAGCGTCATTAATTTGAATTTGCTTTATAATCACCTCCCGGTTTAACCAAGTCATTACAACGTGGACGAATCAGCTTCATTCATCTGACTTCACAAAGGCCGGTAATACGGTTAAGCACATGATAAATACATTTCTTCATCGTAAGACATCTCACAAAAACATAGACTCAGCAACGTGATACTGATACAAGAGATCTGTTCAAACTCAAACGAGCTATTTTTCTAATAATTCTCGTAGTTTTTTTTTTTTTTTTTTTTTTTTCACAAACCTTATCTTTTTTTTCTCCATACATTTTATATTCAACCAACTTGTTTTATTTTCCATACATTTTATATTCATATTCACCAACCAATGACTACAATGCATGTGCAACGAAGAAAAACGGCGTTACTAGAAATACTACATCAGGTGCGTAATCGATTTTGGAGTATTGAGTATTGGGGTGTTCTGAGCCTTCGCCGCTCACACCAAGATTGAAAACTGAATACTCCCCTACAATCCTAAACTCCGAAAACCAATACGCCTCCAGTCCAAAGCTCCCCAAAATTAAAAAATATTTTTTGTTTCAAAAAAAAAATAAACAGTTTAAAAAAAATAAATCCAAAAATGAATTACAAATTTTTAAGAATTTTTTTATTTAGGCGTATTGAGTTTCGGATTATGGTGCGTATTCAGTTTTCAATCTTGGGTGGGTGGCGTATTGAAAAGTTGGTGTGTATTTTCCTATCATCATCACCTATGAATGTGGAAACATGAGGATTGGTGAAATTCACTTGGAATCTGGTGCGGGCCCTTGAGTACGCATTCCCTGCCTCCTGCAAGACACCAGCTACATTGATGACGCTATCCGCTAAAGCCAATAACTTTTGTAAAACGTTGGCTACCGGCGGAGTCAAGAAAAGATCGAAAACACCAATTTGTGGATCATTTTGAAAAATGACTCAGGGCAGCAGGATCGTCAATCCTGAAGGTAAAAAATATGCAAACTTAACCTCCCTACTGGACTGGGGTTATAAGTGACATAAAGGGGAACTACACGCAAAAATTGTTTTTTGATATATTGTTACTACTACCATAAGAAAACGAATTCAACTAGTTTTACTGTTTCATATGACTTCCAAGTGCCAACAATACGAACCTTATCACCCCAAAATACGGCTAGAAATCCCGACCCCCAATTCCGTTTATAGTTTTGATAAAATATATTTTATACAGCTACTAGCAATTCCTTCTTATTTTATGCTAAATATGCCAAGTTGCTCAGCTTTTGGTTGTACAAGTCGCTCCCCCCGTTTAACAAAGAGCTTAGTTTTCATAAGATACCTTCAGAAAAATCGAACAACAAACTTCGTAAAAAATGATCGCAAGCGATTAAAAGAGAAGGTTCTTTACCAAAAGGTTCTGGTTTTTACATCTGCTCAAAACACTTCACTGACGATTGTTTCCAGAGGGATATGATAGTAAGACAAAATTCATCTGGATTTCTACGCCATTGCATAATTTACGTTCACTTGTATTTTACTAATATTATTTCACTCGTTTGTTCCCCTTTTCCTTTTTTAAATTTATAAATTTAATACTTTAAAGTTAAATTTCCGTCCTGCTCGCCACTGATTATCTTTTCTCACCACTCATAAGCAAAACATATTACCTTGCTAGAGTGAGCTAATGGGTGAACCGATGTCATCAACATTTCGAACATCAAACGAAAGTAAAGCACGTTCTGGAAATAGTCTTCTTGTTCCTGGTGCTGTCCCAACGATTTTTGTATTTACTTCAGAGACCAAAAAAATTGTCCCTTATCCCCTGTTACTATTTCCAGTATTCTTGTTTTTACGCGGCCCGTTGAAAAAAGGCATATTTCTGGCAAAGAAATTGCTCTTATTGAGGTAAAAACAGACATAATTAAGTTGCACTTTTTTATTTTTTGAAATATATTACCCATTTTTGACAATATATCAAAAAATAATTTTTGCGTGTAGTTCCCCTTTAAATTGCAACCGCTAGGGAAATCCCTTCCCTCAACTGACCATTTTTGACAAAAGAATGCGTGTAGTGTGTGTATTGTATTGTTTGTCGTGTAGTTTGTTTGGTTCTGTGTAGTTTTTTCACTTTGGTTTGCATTTATTGGAGATTATTTATGTTTGTTAGTTACTTAAGATGTATATTCATTTATATATGGCGATGTTCAAGTGATCGATCTAGGGTAGGGTCACCACTGTACGGACAGTACCACTCCACGGACAAATTTTTTTATTTTTTTTATCTTTAAACGTGCTAAAGATATGAATTCAAATTTTTTATATGTTAAAAATATAAGATTTACCTTTAAAAAATAGTTTCATCTTTGCAGCTATACTCTATTTCTGTGTGTTTTGTTTTTAGTTTCCGATAATTAAAAATGGTGACGGAAAATCATTCATGCAAGAAAAATTCAAATTTTGGATCTCCAGCCGTTAAGTGAGTGTCGTGGAAACGCTTCGAAAAACGAGAAAGCCTTCCGACATTTGCCAAATCAATCGGAATGATGTTCGCTTATCGCAAAAAAGAGTTATGGCAATGAGAAATGGACACTCCGAGAAATCCGAGATGAACCAATCTGCGGACACGGAAAAAAATTTTTTTACCATTGTTTTTATTCCATTGTGAAGCTAATATAATTCATAAAAATGTTATAATTCGTTGTCGATTTGACTCTTATAAGTAATTGCCCAATAGTTATGCTCCTCTAACATGTTTTGCGTAGGACTTTATCGGCAAGTCACATGACTGGGACGTAACCATTGTAAAAAGATCGTGTTCACATTCGAACGTTTTTTATTTATTCGAAAAACATTCGGACGCTTTACTGCGTGGAATGGCCTGAACATGCCCGAATGATATAAATGAATGCATGCGTGATAATCATTGTGCAATAACGTTACGTCGAATCCTGTTGTAACGTGAGTATTACTTTTTGTATGTCAGGGGTGGGGTGATGGGCGTTTTGTTTGTGGGCACCTCTTGATTTTTAATCATTTTTTTTTTCAATTTCAGCATGCCTGGACTACAGTTAAAAAGAAAGCTAACAATATCCGAAACGGAGTGATGACCTACCGAGAAGCCGCAGATACGTATGGTATCCCGAAATCCACACTATCCGACAGAATAACTGGGAAGCGTGAACCCACTGTTGGCCAACATGGTAGACTACCTGTACTCACGGAAGCAGAGGAGAAAGACCTCAAAATTTGGTGCATAGAGATGGCGAAAAGAGGTTTTGGACAAACACCATCGCAGCTAAAACAAATGGTCAAAAAAATCTTAGATTTGAGCGGAAGAAAAGAACCCCTTTTCAAAGACAACCTACCTGGCAGAGCTTGGTGGAGCGGTTTCAAAAGTCGACACCCAGATTTAAAAACTGCGTTTGCTGAGAAGCTTGAAATCAGCCTGCCGTCCAGAAAAGGTGAGGGATTGGTTTGACAATTACAAGACAGAGATGACGGAACTGGGAATTCAAACACCGGCCCAAGTCTACAACTGCGACGAAAGTGGATTTCCGTTACAAACGAAGGGTGCAGGAAAGGTTATTGACTACTTAGTCTATTTGTGTTCTCAACATCTGTTCAAACGTGTCTAACCTCATTCACAAACCCTTATATGTTATAATAGTAAATTTAAATCAATAATTACATTTTTTAGGTCATCGTAGCATCAGAGATGAAAACTGCTTATCACATCACTAGCAGCACAAAGACACAGATCACGACACTGATCAGTATATGTGCCAATGGAAAAGCAATGCCTCCATTCGTGATATTCCCCGCAAAGAATAGTGGTACCAAACCTTCCATCGATTCGCCCTGTAGTGTTGTTACTGGATGGACATTCGAGCCACATTGACTAAGTAATTGGAAAGTTTTGCAAAGAAAATGGAGTGGAGCTGATATGCCTTCCACCACACACATCACATGTCACACAACCTTTAGATAAAGGTACGGTATTCTTTAAATTCCTATCTTTAATTTCTACATAACAGAAGAATACACAAACCTCATTCCCAACACCCCTTGTATCTTGCCGGAAAAACCATTAATTTTCATTTATTCATATATCCTTCTTATATATTTCATCCTTTGATAGGTATCTTCGCACCTTTCAAGAAAGAGTGGAGGAAAGCATGCAGCCAGTTCAACCAGACAAATCCTGGAACCACAGTTGATAAATTTACGTTTGGTAGAATATTTTCAAGTAGCTACATGAAGGCGTGCGGAATGGAGAATGTTATCCACTCCTTCAAATCAACTGGTATGTGGCCAATCAATGTGGAAGCGGTGGATTTCAGCAAGATGGAAGCAGCAAAAACATTTCCAATACTGCCAGCAGAAAGTGTCACTTCTGATGCAACAGAGCCATTCGATGTGGTCTCTGCTGTTTCTTTTAACAACGCACCACCGTTATCATTTGGAACCAACAGTGTGATTGGAGCTGAAGAAGTCTTAAGTGTTTTATCAGATCCATCGTCGTCAACTTTGCCTCTTCCTAATTCAACAAAATTGACGTCAAACGTGGCAATAGTTGTACCTCCAGCAGGAACGTTACCAGGATCTTCGAAGGACGTGGATTTCATCACTTCGACACCAATTGCTACTTCCGTCGAGAAAGGCAGTAATACCGCCGAAGCATTAAAATCAATGGAGAGGAGTTTATCGAAGGAACATTTGATTTGATTTCGCAAGCGAATAGAAGAAGAATACGATGTTCGGGATGTTGTTTTCAACGCATGGGAAGCCATAAAATTAGCTCTGGAGAAAGAGGAAAGTGAGCGGTTGGAGAAAATAACGTCTCTTTGCCAGCAAAAGAAGACGACCAGTGCTGCCAGAAAAGAACTCCTGGTTCTACCGTTAGCAGAAAAGAGGAAACTCCCAGCGAAAAAAAATCCTCTGTCTTCACACCACATCAATTCCAACGAATCGTTGAAATTATTGGAAGAAAAAATACTCGCTAAAGAAGCAAAGGACGAAGAAAAAAAGATTGAGAAAGCTCACTGCAGAGAGAAAGAAAGCGGAAAGAATGGAGAAAGCCAAAGAAAAGGAAAAGGAAAAAACCGCCACAGCTGCGAAGAAAAACCTGCCGAAAAGATCTGTCAAAAAAAAGAAAAAAGCAAACAACGAATGCGAAGAATGTGGTGGTGGTTCAGACGAGCCTCGTTGGATTGAGTGCGAAGGTGAAGGGTTCAACGCAAGGTTTCACGTCAAGTGCACACATTTGAACGACGACGAACTTGAAGATGAAGATCTAGAGGATATGGAATTCCTCTGTGACATTTGTGAGGAGTAAAATATGATATATTTTTTTAGATATATTATATTATATATTATATTATCAGAAAAAAAAATATGCATTTGATATTTTATGTTTTAATTTCTGTATGTGGTCGACAAGAAACGATAAAACAGAATATTAAGGTGGAGCGCGTGGAACGACACGAAAAATTAGATTTGTCCGCAGAGTGGTGAATTATTGTTTTGGCCGTTAAACTCAAAGTTAATGGATGTATGATAGTCAGTTTTCTTTTTTAGAGATGTATTTTCTCAATATCGTGAGATTAAAGCAGATTCCTAAGTCAAAAATTTTTATTTTCGTGTGTCCGCCTATTTGTTCAGTGTCCCCCAATTGGTTCGCGATTATGTAATATTCAAGTGGCCCGTGGAAACAACGGCCGCCTTTTTGAAACGGGATTGTTGTTCCAATGTATAGCCAATAACCACTTCTTGCTCTGAAACGGAGATTTTCGAATACAAGTCATTCTAGCTGGGCCAGGAAGGGAAAAGTTAATGTTTGTCCGCGGAGTGGTGACCCTACCCTACCACATAAACTTCTGCGACCGTAACACAGGAAAACAAGAAACTGTTGTATGAATGAGGCGAAGTATAATTCTTAAAAATTTGATGCTTGTAAATACAGATGTTTGTAGATACAATATTTAGAAATTTATTTGCTGTCCTCCAGTCACATTTCATTCTACCAGAACGCCTTTTTTTTAGTTACGAATCCGTCTGTTCCGTAGGGTGATAACTAATACACCTTATGCCGATTTCAAAGCGTTCGGTAAAATATACACTTGCGAACTGCGCGGCCTGGGCCCTAGATAGTTTTGGTAGGTAAACAAACGAAATCGTGGGCGAGCTAGTGCATGTCGCATGCTAATCTTTCCTTTATTCTTTGAATTTGAAATTGTATTTTACATTATCTTAACATGTCAAGACATTGTGCTGTTAGTGGTTGCTCTAATGGTGATTACAAACTTAACAAATGGAAAAAATCTCACTCTTGTATGAATCAATCATGTGAATGTGATCCCCCTTTCAGGTAAAGTAATAACTATTAGGTAGCTAAGTTTATGAATTATAGTCGTGTCGCTTGTTCATGTAAACATAAATTATGTTTTTACATATGTAGGTTGTTTCCATTTCCAACCGAGAAAAAGGAAAAGGAATCAAGGGGAAAATGGTTACAGCTAATTAATCGATTGGACAGTGCCACTAACAACTGCTGGGTTCCAGGCAAACAGTCAAGAGTTTGTTCGGATCATTTCATTGATGGATACCCAACAAAGGAAAACCCCTTTCCATCTGAAAGATTGGGATACCAATCAGCAGGAAAAGTTAAAAACTTAGTTGGCAGTAAAAGACGTGTTTTAACGAAACAGGCTCTTCCACCCAAAAGATCAAAGGGAAAGAAAGCTATTGATGCTGCATCGTCATCATCGCAACACATCGTAGCTACTAATGATATACAAGCATCTGAATTACCATTAGTAAATGATAGTGAACTGCCCATTGATAATTATGATAATGCAGCCACTGCAAATGATATTTTGATGGGGGAAAATGCATATCAATCTTCAGCATACGATGATACATCTCTTGCAGTATTTACTTCCTATTCAATTTTTACATTTTTCGTTATGTTAGTGAGCATTGCAAAATTTAGTTTAAGTATTTTGTTTTATCATCACTGTGCCAAATATAACAATCACAAAGATATTATAATAAAAACTTTGGTTAAAAGTAATCAACAGTTGGCAAGTAAAGTGAAAAACTTAAACAACAAAATCAAAAAGTTGGAAAAAGATTGTACGTGTAATGCTCCTATCGATCAAAAAATTTTAACATCAGATAAAAATGTACTTTTTTTTACTGGTTTAAAATCAAAAAACTTGTTTGACAAGCTATTTAATTACATCAAACCAAATGTCCGGCGAAAGTGGAGAGGGGCTTCTGTCAAGACAGCTATTGTTCGTAAATATAAAAAATCACCAAAAAAAATTGGTCCACAGTCAAAGTTGTCTGCAAGAGAAGAATTTTTAATGTGTCTAGTAAAAATTAGGCTTGGACTTTTAGATGCAGATCTTGCAAATCGATTTAATGTGTCTTTAACATTATGTAGCAGAATTTTTGCTACTTGGGTCAAAGCTATTGCAGCAGCTTTAAAATGTTTTGTATTTGTTCCTGACATGGGTCACATCACTGCTTCACGACCAAATGAGTTTAAAAATTTTCCAAAGTTGCATACTATCGCTGATGCAACAGAGATGTACATCCAAACACCCAAAAACCACCAAGCTCAACGTATAACTTGGTCGAACTACAAACACCATAATACCGCCAAAGTACTTATAGCCATAACACCAAATGGGTTTATAGCATTCGCTTCAGAAGCTTATGGTGGTATTGTGTCAGATAAGGCAATCTCGTTAGCATCAGGTTACTTAGATTCAATCGAGCCCTATACTGAAATCATGGTTGATAAGGGATTTAACATCATTGAAGAATGCGCAGCACGATTTATTCATGTTCTTGTTCCTCCTGGAAAGCGTGGACAATCTCAAATGTTGACAAAAGACGTAAAGAAAACAAATGAAGTAGCGAAACTACGCATATTAGTCGAACAAGTAATACGACGTTTTAAAACATTTCATATCATTGGAAGAGAAATGACTATCAACCTTACTCATCATATTGATGACCTTATTATAATATGTGCTGCCCTAACAAACTTACAACTTCCAATATATAAAACATAGTTATTTAAGTGTGTGTATTATTGTATAGGTTATATACTTGTGATGTTTTGGCACCATTCACAAATCCATTGATCGAAGTTGCTAGGGTCTACCCCACGAGGAATTTCTGCACATGTGAAGTGATACCAAAGTGGGCATTTATCACACCCTACACTAAAATCTTCATATTTCGTTGGTTTTGTAGATAGCGGTTTTTGACATACTCCACACAGATAAATTTCGATCTTTGGATTCTTTGTTGTTTTAACTTTATTTTTTGTTTTCTGGATCTTGGCTGGAGGTGTGTCTACAATAGGTGGTTTTTGTTGAGATTTTCTGACCGATTTTTGTTTGTTTTCGTTGCTTGTTCTATTGTTATTTAGCTGATTCTTAATTTGACCATAAAACAATTCTGGACATAAAATGTTTGACCAAAACCACTCAAATTCTATTTGCATTTCCTCCCATAATTTTTGATTAAAAAATATTCTTTCTAAATGATAGCCAGTTGTTGTATACACCAAAAAATCACAGTAGTTTTCATTTTCCCTGTTTATAATTACTTTGCAGTCTCTTAATGAAGTCTGGTTGAGTTAATCCTATGTAATGTGCAATATCGACATAATCAACAGATGGCCAACTTAAAATTCCGTCCTCGCTGTCGCTACACTTTTCCTTCACCCAATTATCTTTCAGCGCGAGAGGATCCGGGATGACTTTGTCTTTTACAATTAATTTTGTAGTGTATTCCTCTAATACGGACCTTTCGCGGGTTTCCAGTACGGGGTCGACTTCAACTTGGTCACAATAAGCTGCGTAAGCCCTGTATGTAGATAACATTTGAGACATTAGATATAGGAAAAATGTAGAGCAATGAACTTTTTTAAAACTCTTTAACAAATGTTTGTTTACAATTCGCGACGCACGCGTCGTCCGTGGGGTTTAAATTGCAGAATATACATAAACAAGACTGAATATTTAATTTGCTCCCATATGTTCTGGCATTTATATCATTAGTTCTTATAAACATAGATGGCAGCGAAGCTTGAGAGCGCAATCGGTTCCAAGTTTGTTTTGATTTGTTTATATAAGAAGGATTTATTTTGAGTAAGGTATTAAAAACTAATAGCTTTAATTCTATTTTTTCTTTAAATACCCCTTTAATGATATAATATATATCAATTCCCCTCATAAACGGGACAAAACTGTACATACAGCTATTTACGGTTTTAGTTTGTTTACCTACCAAAACCGCCATTTTGAAAATATGACCCTTTAAATATTGTCTCTTTAAAATGCGCGCGCATTACTTTTTCGAAATCGGCACAAGGTGTATGCTTTCCTGGCTTTGCTACACGAATTTTCTTATTGCTACGGAAAAGAAAAATATGCTTTCTGTTAAGCAACCAATTAGTAAAGCTTTGGGGCTAAAATTTACGCCTATTGGTCTACACGGAAGGGGGGGAAAGAGACGAAAGCGCGCGCAAAAATTCCGTAAACACCTTAAAATTAACATAACCACCAGTATAAATACCTTGGAGTTACACTTGACGAACATCTTATTTGTGAAACATATAGAAAATGTCATCCCAAAACTAAATAGGGCTAACGGCTAGCAAAGATTAGATACTATGTTGGTAGAAATACTTTGCTAAATATATATTATGCACTCTTTAATTCACATTTAACTTATGGTGCTCAAGTGTCGGGTCAGGGTCATTCCCAACTTCACCAAAGACTTGAGATCAATATAGAAAGTGTTGCGGAGAGGTTGCCAAGGCAAAGGCATTAAGCACGGCAAGGAAAGGGCACGGCAAGGCACGGCAAAGCACGGCAAAGCAGGCAAGGAAACAGGAGGAGGAACAAGGAAACAGGAAGAGGAATCAGCAAGGCAAGGGTAGGCAAGGCATGGTAGGCAAAGGCAAGACCATAGAAGGCAGGCAACAGAAAAGGCATAGGAAGGGTAGGCAATGGCAAGGGGACGGCAAGGCAGAGGCAGGCACCTTAATAGAAACTCTCTCCCCCTACAACTCAAAGATGTACTCAATGTAAGGTATTACATTTATATAAGGTCAATATACAGTGAATCATCTTAGCAGAATTATGTGCCCCAACCCAATAGATACTTGTCATACCCACCAAGCATAGGCCAGCCCGTGGGTTTATATACAGGTCTACAAAAACTACAAATTTAATTTCACCGACTTCTCCATTAGGCTTTGACCAGACCGTTCATAGGAATACCCCCTCGGATATCGATTTTGTTATTAATAACCCCTCGGATTCACCAATTTCTCTTTGTTCAGTGCAGAGTAGATGCAATGTGTCTTCTAGTAACCAAGGTGCCTCGACAAAGCCCTGTAGAGTTCTTCTTAAAGTAAGTAAGTAAAGTAAGTAAGTAAGTAAACATTTATTTACCTAAGAAATGACAATTTACATTACTAAAAGAATAAATTAGCAATTAGGAAGGAGACTTTCCCGATAGCCAAGGCTAAACAAAGGAGAAAGCCACCAAGAAAAATGTGAAATATTTTCATATGTCAGTAAATACTGTAAGTTTACAAAGATTAAAATGAAAAAACATTATTGATTATAATTAGTATAAATGAAAATTCAGTACCATATAGTCAAATAGAAAAAAGTAATGAGACAAAATAATGAAGAGGAAAGCTAGTTGATGTATTGACTCATGTAGAAACTTGTAGCTAGGGATTTTATTGTGCTTAATTTACAGTTTGTGAGGTTAGTATCAGGATAATTTCTTTGCAGATTGTTCCACTGTAATGTGGAGATTCTAGAGAATGAAAAAGATCCAAACGTCGATGTGTTAACTGTTGGTTCAATAAGCAAACCAATTGTGTTACATCTAGTTTCATGAGAGTGTGAGATTCGATCAAATTTGAGTGAGGTAAGTGTGTCAGATGGGAGGTTAGAGTTTAGGAATTTGTGGATAAATTGAATGTTAAGGACTTTAACTAGGTCGAAGAATTTAAGAATTCCAAGTTCTGCAAATATAGGCAAAGATGGGGATCTTGGTTCACTGAAGGTGATCAGCCTAAGGGCAGCCTTTTGGAGGGTAAGTATTCTGTGGGCTACTGTGGTGTCTCGAGTGCCCCATACTTGGCAAGCATAGCTTAAGTGAGAACTAAAGATAGCATGGTAAATGTTTAGCAGGGATTTTAGGGGAACATAGTGACGAATTTTAGATAACATCCCATTGGCTCTTTGAAGTTTAGTAGCCACAGATGAGACATGATACTTCCAGGAAAGATGTTCATCAACATGAACACCCAGGTATTTCACACTTTTGCTAGGATAAATGCGCTTACCGCATAGAATCAAAAAAGGTAAAAATTCAAGCCTACGAGATTGGGATCTAAATACAAGAAACTCTGTTTTGCTGGAGTTCAGTGATATTTTGTTGGCGTTAAGCCAACACACAAGGCGTTTAAGATCAGCATTCATCCCTCTACAAAGGGATTCTAGTGATTTTGAGAATTTCAGCAGATGAGTGTCGTCAGCAAAATGATAGGTCTCTGACGATTTGATACAATTATGCAGATCATTAATATACAACAAGAACAGCAGCGGACAAGAACAGAGCCTTGAGGCACACCATGTAGAATGGCTTTAAGTTGAGATTTGAATTCACCGATTGAGACATACTGGAGACGACCAGTTAAATAAGACCTGAACCAATCATTTGCTTTTCCCCGAATACCATAGTGATTTAGCTTGGATAGAAGGATTTTGTGGTCAACAGTATCAAAAGCTTTTTGTAAGTCGACAAACACTCCACAGGCAAGCTTACCTTTGTCAAGGCAATGTCTAATGCGTTCAACTATAGTAAGCACAGCCTGTGATGTTGAATGCTGTTTTCTGAATCCAAACTGTTTGGGATATAGGATATCATGGTTGTTGAGAAAGCCTATGATTCTGTTGTACATAACCTTTTCATAGATTTTCTCAATGTTTGACAATAATGAGATTGGTCTGTAATTTGACACATCTATAGAAGAACCTTTGTTTTTGTAAACAGGCACCACTCTGGATGTTTTTAAAGATCTAGGAAAGATACCAGATTCAAACGAAAGATTGATCAAAATTGATATAGGTTTGGAAATATCATTTTCCAACAATCTTAGAATTTGATTGGAATACTGTTTGGTCCAGAAGATTTTCCTGGAGAGATGTTGCCAATAATCCCGATGATTTCTTCTTGGTAACAGGTGATAAGAAAATTGAGTCTGGGTTTGGGTTTTTGAGGTAGTCAGAGTACCTCTTGGATGTAGGTGGAATTTTGTTCCTAATAGAATTTGCTATGGATGTAAAAAAGTCATTAAAACTATTGGCAATATCAATCTGGTTTGTCTCAAGTTTACCGTCAACCTGAATGGAGGTAGGAATATTAGATTTCGACGGTTTCGTAGAAATAATGCTACGAACACCCTCCCAAATTTTGTGCATGTTATTTGAAAAAAGGTTAAAGTAATTGGTATAATGGTTTGTTTTACTTTGTCTGCATAAGCTGACAATCATGTTTCGGTAGCGTTTGAAAAGTTGTCGGAACTCTGATTTAGAATCTGGATCTTTGGCTTTAGTGAATTTCCGAAAATAAAAATCACGTTTAGACATGGATTTTATGATGGCAGAAGTAATCCATGGTTTTTTGTTGGGTTTTGATTTGCCTTTTGGTGAGCCTGCCTGTGGGAACGTGTCTGTCAACAAGCTTTTTAATTTTAGAATTAAAAATGTCAAAACAGCTGTTTGGGTCAATTGGTCCAGGACTATTAAACTCAACACCCCAGTCAATATCCAGGTAATCTAAAATGAAATTATGTTCGTCAAATTTGGACCAGTTTTGGTATTGAATATTTTTTCTGAGTTGTTAGTCAATTGGTCAGGTAATATAAAGAATTGAGGCAGGTGATCAGAGATCATGTGAATAAGGTTACCAGAGATTGATGGTTGACCAGTGACAGAGAAAAAAATATTATCAATTAATGTCTTGGAAGTCGCTGTTATTCTTGTTGGTAATAAGATCTGGGGAAGTATAAGGTGGGAGCCGAGTATATCAATGAAGGCAGAGAGTTCTGCATCTTCATTGAGTTTTAACAAATTTTTATTGAAATCTCCCAGTAGAAGGATTTGTTTCTTTTCAATGCTGACTTTATTGAGCAAGGGTTTTAAGAAATCACGATTAAAGGAATTTGTTGACATACAAGGATGTCGATAAATGCTACCGACAATTAAGTTGGTTGTGTTAGGCAAGATCATCTCTGCAAAACTTGATTCCAAGTATTTAGATTGGTACATAATGTCATCCAAGTCTGTACGAGGAATGAAATTATACTGGTCAGAAATATACAACAAGCTCCCTCCTGCTGAGGATTCAGTGGGGGTGGATAAGCACTGGTAACCTTCTATATGGTAATTGAAAGTTGGTGGTGAGCCTTTGATAAAGCGGGTTTCAGTAATACCAATAAAAGAGAACTCATGTCTCAAAAGGGCCAAAAGGGTGTTAAATTCATCAAAGTGTTTAGCCATTGAGGCAATGTTAAGATGAAAAGCTAAGAGCGACCTTGGATTTAGATTAAGATTGTTAAAGTCCTCACATTCATAGTATTTACAACTAGTTGTATGAAAATTGATACTGTCAGTAAAGATGTATTCGCGGACGGTTCGACTGAAAAGTCTAAGCTGCTGAAAGCTTACCAGGTTAAAACCCACAGTGTGCTTTCTCAGCAACCAGAAGAGAACTCGCGTCTTGAAGCTCTTAATTGTAAAACAGCTATAGCTTGGCCGAAAGCGTCTGATAAACAGCTATGGACTGCTTTAGATAATAGTGTTGCAAGTCATCTTAAGGGTCGCTATTCTATCTCCAAGCGAATTGGACTTCTTGAAGACACAATTTATGATCATGCATCAGCGTTATTTGGTCTATCATTAGCACCAAAACGCAACCTATCTGGATTTAACAGACGAGTTACTCATTCAATTGAACTAGTAAAAGAGAAAAATCACCTGTTAGCTAAATTAGATCACATTTTTGATCCCCTTGAAAGACACGGCCTTACCTCTCTGCTAGAAATGGTTAAGTCAAAGCTGCGATCCTTACGTCGAGGTGAAAAGAACAGGAAAAAACGATGGAAAAGGCGTAAGGCTTACCGTGCGTTTGTCAGAGATCCTTATCAGGCTGGCAAAAATTTATTAGACCCGAAGAGCTTTGTCAAGTTGCAAGTACCAAAAGAGTCTATGGACGACCACAAAAAGAAATCATTGCAAGATCCAATGCGTGATGTACCATTGTCCTTATTGGAAGGTTTACCATTACCTCCTAAGCAGGCTAAAGCCTTTAATACATCACCTTTTACATTTCAAGAATTTCAACAAGTTCTTCAGTCTCGTCGCAATGGCTCTGCGCCAGGTATCAATATGATACCATATAAGGTTTACAAATATTGCCCAAAAACTGCCTCTTTCTTATTTAATACATTAAAATCATGTCTTAAACAGTCCTTTTTTCCTTTGCAGTGGCGTGTTGCATCTGAGGTTTTTATCCCCAAACGCAAGCCTCCCAAACCATCCTGCATAAAGGACCAATAGCTTTATTGAATGTGGAAGGTAAACTATTCTGTAGCCTAATCTCGAAACGTTTAGAGACACACATCATAAAAAATAATAATTTCATCAACAAAAGTATTCAGAAAGGTTGTATGGAAAAGGTTCCTGGTTGTTGGGAGCATATGTCCCTAGTAGATAGATAGATAGATGTGCATATTTTACATGGCTAGCCTCACAAATATCGAGGGATATACCCTGTCTATTATTTCCAGGAGGGGCCATGGCTTAGATGGAGAGTCCTAGAGTATTTAATGCTCATTTTGAGCTACGCAAACCCAATTAGGGCCCGCGCTCTAGTAGACAACTCCCGGCAACATCCAACGGCCCACACAGTGTGCCATCTCCCCAATTTCCCTCACATGGCTTGGGTTAACCCAGGGCTATGGTAACCTTCACTCGCCCATGTTGAATCGCCGTCAAGAGGAATCGAACCCCAGTCTCCCGCACAGAGTACGAGAGCTATAACCACTAATCTACGGCGCCACTAGTTTGGTCGGCATTAAAATCTGCCAAGACTGACAAAGCTTCCGTTTCAGTTATATGGCTGGATGTAGCTAATGCATACCCTTCAGTTCCGCACAAACTTATCTTCTTTGCTTTAGAACGTTATGGTGTATCACCTTCCTGGATAGAACTTATTAAGACTTATTATGGTGGTTTATGGAGTAAATCCTTTTCACTCTCTTCTCCATCAGGGTGGCACTTGCATGAAAAAGGTATTTATATTGGTTGCACCCTCTCGATTATTCTTTTCTTGGTAGCCATCAATATTATCATCGAATTTGTTTGTGTAGCGGCAAATGATCCCGCCCAACCACCAATGAAAGCGTTTATGGACGACATATTTCTAATGTCTCCCTCAGCACATGATTGTCAGAAGTTGCTTGACCGCTGTGTTACTGGTCTTAACTGGGCAGGCATGTCATTTCGCGCAACAAAGTCCCGCAGTATTGTCATTGATAACGGAGTGTGTAAGAATATAACGCCCTTCACAGCTCACGGCGAATCCATTCCATCGATTCACGAAAACCCTGTTAGGTTTCTTGGTCGCACCATTACTCATTCCCTTTCTGATCATGTCGCTGTTGACAAATTTATCTCAGAAACTGAACGCGCTCTTCAATTAATTGACTCCTCGTCATTTAAAGGCACTCATAAACTTTGGTTTCTGCAACACTTAGTAATTCCAAGGGCTCGGTGGCCAATATTGATATATGAAGTTTCTTTGTCAACCGTCATTAAACTGGAACGAAAGATTTCCGTCCTGATCAGGAAATGGTTACGGCTCCATCATTCAATCACCAACATCTGTTTATATTCAGCTAGCTCACCTTGTCCTCTACCCTTTAAAAGTATGACATCTATCCTAAAGTCCTCAAAAGTCAGCGGACATTTATTACTTAGAGATTCTGCTGATCCATGTGTTTCAACCTTTTTACCTACTTTAAAATCAGGTTCGTGGAATGTAAGCAATGCTGTTCGCTCTGCCGAAAGCCAGCTTCAATATACAAAGGTAGCTGGGTATCATCAAATAGGGAAAGCTGGTTTTGGTTTGATTAAGCAGAAGGATATACCTACTAAGGGATGCCAAAAATACCGCAAAACCATCTCTGACATAGTTTATGAACACGAAGAGGAGATTTTCCAAGCCCGTGCAGTGCAACTCCATATTCAAGGCAACTGGATGAAATGGTGCAATTATGTGAAAAACGATCTTTCGTGGATCACCCTTTTGGCTCTGCCACAATGTCTAATTTCATTTTGCATTGGCTCCACATATGACACACTGCCTTCACCAAGTAATCTAGTTCGCTGGGGATTACAAAAAGACGCAAGCTGTAGTTTGTGTAAAAAAAGAATCTGTACAGTTCCCCATATTTTAGGAGCTTGTAAAGTTGCCTTAACTCAGGGTAGGTTTACATATCGTCATGACAATGTGTTACGCTCCCTTGTAACCTCCCTTCAAGATTTCTTATCATCGTACAAACCATCTCTCTCCAACAAACCTGGCAATATTCATTTTGTTTCTGCTGGTAGTTACTCCACAGCAAAGAAGAAGAAACCTCCTCCAATAGGCATTCTCCATTCGGCTTCAGATTGGACAGTTATGTGTGATCTTGATACAACATTAATGATACCACCTGATGTAGCTGTTACTCAACTTAGGCCTGATATTGTGTTACTTTCTCGTATGACAAAGGCAGTGATAGTTATAGAGTTGAACATGTCCTTGTGAGGAAAATATGGATAAATGGCATGACACGAAAACTGATAAATACTCTCTGTTATTGCGGACAATACAAATTAATGGTTGGGCAGTTCACTTCTTCGCAGTTGAGGTTGGCGCTCGTGGGTACTGTTCAGATTCTGTGCGTACTTGTTTACGTCGTCTAGGTTTTCACCCAAGTTAATTCGTTGCACTCTAAAATTACTTGGTTCTATTGCAATGAAATGTTCCTTCCATATTTGGTTGGCCAGAGATTCAAAACCTTGGGAAACGCTTACTACAACAACAGACAGTTTCCCTGAAAGCAAGTCACCTTTCAAATTTGCCAAAAGCAAATCACCTGTCCACATAACTGACAGGAAAATGAATCCTCAGGGTCAACAAAAGAGTTAATGCTTACAAACAGTGGAATACAAAATAGGGAAACACTTGCTATGCAAATTCTATTCTGCAATGTTTAAACTCCCTACCGCAATTCCATGTAGCCCTCTCGGCAGGAAATCCTTCCTTGTCACCTCTTGCTTCAGCTTGCTCGAATGTTTTCACCAATTGTCATCTTCGAAAGTCCCACTTGATCCATCCGCTTTCCTTGCAGCCCTAAAATATGCTATAAGTAAAGTAAAAGGTAATTTTGATATTTTTACACAGCATGATGTGCCTGAGATCCTAGGTTATTTGCTAAAATGAACTTGCTACAGACTCGCTTTTTACTACCACCATGTTCAAGTTTTGTACTAGAACTACAATCACATGTGACACATGTTTCCAATCGCACTCTACTGATGAAATGTCTCTATTTCTTGAATTGCAACCAAGACCCACAATTCAAGAGTCATTGAACCTCTTCTTACAACCCGAGGTTTTGACAGGGAATGATAAGTGGTTTTGCCCTCTTTGTAATTCCCATCAAACAGCAACACGAGACACGGAAATTGTGAACAGTGGTTCACACCTTATTGTTCAGATAAAACGTTTTCATCATGTCAAATGGTCCATATCACAAAACAAGTGTCGCCAGTTTCTTGTTTCCCAGACTTCTTATCCCTTCCTGTTACCATCGACCCTGAGGTAAGAAGCCGTGAGCACTTTAAGATCAGAGCGCTTATAAACCACTCTGGTTCTCTTAATAATGGGCACTATACAGCCATTGTTCAAGACCAAAAGACAGACCAGTGGCTTCACTGCAATGACAGAGCTGTGACACAATGTGACGTTCGGAAGGAACTTCACAGCAAACTGTCCTACGTCTTTTTCTTCCAGGCAGTTTAAAATAATAGAAAATAAAATAAAAATAGAAATTAGAAAATTTAAAAAAAATAAAAATTTATATATAAAAACGTCGCCTGGCAAGGGGGTTTGACTTGCTTAGTTCCCTTTTTACAGGTTCCTACAAGTCTTGTCTTTGGGTGTGACGACCCCACTTATTACCCCAGTCAACCCTTGTTTTATATGCCAATAGATTGCACGGATTAAAGAATATTTGATGACAGAAGAGGATTCCAGGGCCTCCTGATGACCACTTAGTGGACCTCGGATTAGAGGTGCCCCGCCTGGAATCCTGACACCCCTTGGTTGAGGCTTTGGGGCGAAACCGTTTGGTGTCAAGGTTGGTATTGTGCAATCTTTGTTGTGTGTGTGTGTGTGTTTTTTTGTTTTTTTTCACTGATATTGTGTATCCTGCGAAAAGGAAGTTTAACTGTCTTTTTTGGCAGTAAACTTTGGAGGAACAAAACCTCTAGGATTTAACCCTAAAACTTAACAGGTTGAGTATTTCATTGTGCCTTGCTGCAATGTTCAAAATTTTCTTCTGGTTGTTGTAGGTGCAAGATAATTGTTTTTCATGCCCTGTCCAGGATTCGAACCTGGATCTCTCGTTTGCAAGAGTGTCATAGCCATTAGACCAACAGGGCGTAATAATTATGTAATTTTGTTAATTACATATACTTAAATGTTTACACTTGTGTCTAATTAACTAAGCTTTTTAAAAATATTGGTTATTATCCATCAGGTTTGACCTTTCGTTTTAAAGGATCGTGTATTTCAGGCTTAATCCCAAAACTTGAGGTGAAACTAAGTATGTTTTAATTGAAAATTTTCCCAACATGTAAAGAAACGACTATTATCAAAACAAACTACGTTATTCCATGAAATTAACGAGTCAAGAATTTTATAACCTAAAGTTAAGCTAACTGACTATAGCTAACTATAGCTAACTGACTATATAACTATACACTACGTTAAATATAAAAACCGCATGCTGTTGTGCAAAAGAAAAAATTTATAAGAAGAAAAGTCTGGGGATGGGTTGAGAGGAATGAATTAAGAACAGCAAGTTTTAGCATTTTTTTATTTTTTTCACCACCGATGCCCTCCTCTTCCTCTTCCTCTTCCACTTCCACTGCCACTGCTCCTCTTCAGCTTCATCCGCTCCCGCACATCGTCCTCCTCGGTGAAGGTGCGGAAGCCACCAGACGCCTTCCAGGACTTGTAATTTTGGGAGCTTATATAAGCTCCCAAAGATTTATTTAGGGAACAAAAGTCCCGGAAGGCGTCCCAAGATAGATCTTTTTTCTCAGCTGATAATTCCTAAAAACACGATCCAATTGTGCTACATTCTAAACTTCCAAAAACATGCAAAGTTGATCGACTTTTCTAATCATTCATTAAGTTATATTTACTGTTTTACCACATTCTACACTTCAAAGCAATTATTTCTAGTGTATAACTTACTTTCACCTTCTCTTCCAATCTTCCAACTGTCTCCTCAAGCCTTTCAACTCGCTGTTTTAACTCCTACATAAAGATTCCTCTCAAATTAATTTAATACTGTACTTTCATATGCTAATTCTCGTATGCTAATTTAACTAAGTATTATATTATCTCATTTGGCCGCTAAAAGTAGTAGTGGTAGTATATATTTGCTGTTTCAATTACAATTTTATCTATTACGTATAATGAGATGACAATGAGTTCATATACATGAATACAATCTATGGCAGTCAGGAGACCAACCAAATAGAAACAGCTAGTCTATGTAACATCGCCGTTATGTGGCAAATTTTTTAGCAATTGCTGTAAAGATATAACACAGAAACATAGGACACAAATGTGTCTCAAACCTTCCTCAGTATTAAATTTTAATACAAAAAGCTTTATATGAATGCAAAATTTTGCATCAAAGAAATGCAATTTCAGTATTGAAAAGGTAAAAAGCAAACTATGAAAATACTTACATCAACAATTTCGTTCTCCATAATTATTATTATGTCACTAAACATAAATTTAAAACTAATATTAAGCGATTAGGTAAATTTCTAATACAACACCTTTTAATGGGAGTTAAAAGCACTGAAAGAAAAAGAATGTTTGCAAACATTTCATGCAAAGAGAGTTTTATTGCCCTGGATGTTGGTTGAAGAGCGTGTAGACACATTTCTACTCTACTTCAAAACAACATGTATTTATTAAATTTTAATTCCTAAGTAAAAATTTCATATGTCTACAAGCTCTTCTTGACAACCTGCACCACGAGAAGGTAGCCAATGGGACTAAGCAGGTCATACCTAAAATAAAGGACAGATTTATGTTGCAATTAACATTTTAAGTAAAAAAGAGTTACCCCATTTTGGTGATGTAATTGTTTACTTGATGTTGCATAACTTACAGTAACTGAGGTGTGATGGCTGGTAGGTTGATTGTTGTAAGTCGTTATGGTAGGGTGATTGGGCTGTGATGATCGGTAGGGTACGGATGAGACTGAATAATGCTGTAATGTTAAAGCACCTTGTTTAGGTTGCATATGGTGCGATATGTTAATAAGCAGCATAATGTTGTAATAGTAATGCACCTTGTTCAGGTTTTGAAATTGGATTATGTTAATACACAATGTTTTTCAATAAGCAACTCATTTTTTAAGCAACTGAACTGGATTTGAAATGTTTTGAGCAAAGCAGTTCTGGACAAATATAAGCAGAAGCAAGAATAATTTTTTTTGCACACTTCAGTTTACTTTTAAAAAATATCTTTTTTACCAAAAATATGACTTAGTTTCTTTTTCCCGTTTATTATATATATGTTTAACAAAAATTAGACTTAGATATTGACTAAAAAATAACATGAGATCTGACCAAAATCCAAATTGCTTATAAAAAAAATTGTGCAATCAGCTCAATGCTGTAATGCACCTTGTTCAGGTTGCATGTGCACCTTGTTCAGGTTGCAATTGGCTTACAACGCCATTATTAATCAGCACAAAGCTGTAATGTTAATGCACCTTGTTCAGGCTGCAATTGGCCTACAACGCCATTAATAATCAGCACAAAGCTGTAATGTTAATGCACCTTGTTCAGGCTGCAATTGGCTTACAACGCCTTTAATAATCAGCACAAAGCTGTAATGTTAATGCACCTTGTTCAGGTTGCAATTGGCCTACAACGCCATGAATAATCAGCATAAAGCTGTAATATTAATGTACCTTGTTTAAGTAATTGTGATATAATGGGTACAGACAATATGTTGAATCTGGTAAGTAGAAAGGGTATGGTAATTGTGGTACAATGATCGGTATGGTAAAACGATATGTTGATTGGGATAAGTCGAAACGGTATGGTAATTGTGGTATAATGGGTACAGGCGATATGTTGAATCTGGTAAATCGAAAGGGTATGGTAATTGTGTTATGATGATCGTAAGGTACAGACAATACGTTGATTGCGATAAGTGAAAACGGTATGGTAATTGGGGTATGATGGGCACTGACGATTTATGTTGAATCCTTTAGGTCGAAATGGTAATTGTGGTATGATGATCGGTAGGGTAAGGCAATATGTTGATTGCAAAAAGTCGAAATGGTATGGTAATTGTTTTATGATGACCGGTAAGGTAAAGACGAGATGTTGATTGCGATAAGTCAAAACGGCATGGTAATCGTGGTATGACGGGGACGGTACAGACAATATGTTGATTGCGATAAGGCCGTATGTATGGTAAGGTTTTGAATTTAAACCTTTATGTTAATACACATTCTTTTTATAAGCAACTGAACTGAATTTTAAAAAAAATTAAGCAACTTTAGTTTTGTACAAATAAAAGCATAAGCAAAAATTTTTTTTTTTGGAGAAAATAGAAAAAAAGACACACTTTTTGAACAAAAGAAGAAAAGAAAACTAAAAACTTCTCAGTTTTTTTTCAAGAATTTTTTTTTAACAGCAATATGACTTCTTTTCATTTCCCCCGTTTAGATATATATTACAAAAATTAGTTAAATAAAATTAAACAACCATTAAGAACCTTCAGACCTGGGTATTGGGTAAAAAATAACTTAAGATCTGACTACAATCCTAAGTTGCTTATAAAAAAATTGTGCAATCAGCTCAATGCTGTAATGCACACCTTGTTTAGGTTGCATGTGCACCTTGTTCAGGTTGCAATTGGCTTACAACGCCATTAATAATCAGCACAAAGCTGTAATGTTAATGCACCTCGTTTAGGTTGCAATTGGCTTACAACGCCATTAATAATCAGCACAAAGCTGTAATGTTAATGCACCTCGTTTAGGTTGCAATTGGCTTACAACGCCATTAATAATCAGCACAAAGCTGTAATGTTAATGCACCTCGTTTAGGTTGCAATTGGCTTACAACGCCATTAATAATCAGCACAAAGGTGTAATGTTAATGCAAGGTTGAATTCAGTCATGCAGTATGGTAATTGTGGTATGATCGGTAGGGTACGGACGATTATGTTGATTGCGATAAGTCAAAACGGTATGGTATTGTGGTATGATGATAGATGGGGTACGGATGAAATAATAGATATGCAACCGGATATCAAATGTCTCTATGGTTAATGTAACAATCACAGACCTTTGTAAGGCTGTGTTATGATCCTCCCCCTCCACCTCCAACAACACCATTAATAATCAGTATAATGCTGTAATGTCAATGCACCTTGTTCAGGTTGCATTTGCACCTTGTTCAGATTAGAATGGTTTTTAGTGGCCAAGATTGTGATTGTCTGCAAAATAGGTGAATTCAGAGTTTAATTATCATTATGAATGAGATAGGCATATTATACATGTGCAATTTACAGATGGTGAAGGACACTCTGCATCTTCAATACCATCATCACAAAACTGGTCAAGTTCTTTCAACAAGTTAATATACTTTTCCATAGTGATATTGTATTTTTTGACGGTTTTATTCGATAATGCCTTCAGGCGTTTCTCTTCCTCTTGTCTGGCTTTCATACGGGGATGTGTATTAATGTACAAGAGTCGTTCTTGAGTAATTGGTTCGACAAGTGCCCAATTTCTTTCTTTTTCGCATCTGGAGAATGCAGTGTAAGCTGTACCAAGGTTATTTTTTTCCATCTGAATTGATTGTTGTAACTTGATACGCATGTGGGTGGCAGTTTTACCATCTCCAATTGACATACCCTGACTTTTGGCAATAGTTATTGCATATCCTGGCATTAACGGCAGGCCATTTCTGTTGCAACAATCAGACTCACATCGACCTTCAACAGCAGTAATTGGTATCCATTTCGGATGTTCTTGAATCCATGACGGGCCTTTATAATTTGGGAAATCGACTACAACAGCTATTGGAAATTCAGGTGGTGACATATTTGGTGAATAAAGGATTGCAATTACTTTTCCCATGGCACCATTATTTAGGCCAAGGCCTGTAAGACCCTTTTGGTTCTTGGTAAGGATTACAGTTGCACCAACTGCCATTAAAGATCTTAGTGGTATTTGACCCAGTTGCTTATCAGTTAAAGAGTGATGTTTACCACGTCCTCTTGATGGAATAACAGCAACTGGCACACCAAGGTTAGCTAATTTATTATGGTTTTCTTCATTAACTTCATTCCATGTTTCCATTAATGTAAGGACGCGACCATGCAAAAAGTTACATTTTTCGGCATGGGGCAAAGCATTTTCATAACGACTATTTATATCTTGCCAGTCTTGTTGAGTAATCGATCCATTGCGTATTCTAAGTAGCCGCTGTAGAAGGGCCAACTGATCTGGTCCTTGGCGCATTGTTTCTGTAAGAACAATAGCATCGTGAAATGAGCGATAGATTGCATAACCAGCAAAGTTGATTGTGGAATCATCATGTTTCGGCGGCTGATGTAAATCCAAAGCTCGAATTGGTCCAAGTTGACCAAGGTCCCCAAAGAAATTGACAGTTGGTACACCTCCATAATAATTATCAAAGTCTCCTGTTGCCTCACATAATCTTTGGCTGCACCAAGCCACTAGAAGCTTTGACTGCATGCTACGTTCATCAATATTAAGTTGAATCAATTTCAGTTCATTGTTTTCATGCATGCCTGTATATTTTCTTAGCTTTCTTAGAGCTACATCACCCAACGGATAGTCAGAAAGCTGGACAGAATTTAAATTCTTATGTTTTTTAAGTTTGTGTGGTGGTGGAGTCATTGAGTGTATAGTGCGACCATTAGGTATGAGGACTGATGCTGCCCCAGTTGGGGCCAAGTTCATTTCAGCAGAATTTCGCTTAAAAATACGACGAACGATTCTAGTAAGCGCGGTAATGATGAATGTTTTCCCGACACCGGCTGTTCCTTGTATTAATAAACGTATTGGCTGGGTACCTGTTGGCAAAGTTCCTTTTGCGACTTGTAATAAATGCTGAAGATTTATACGAATGACTGTTCTTTGTAATTCATTAGCATTTAAGATGTTTATTTGGGGTAAAGTACAATCTTCAGCATGCTGCAATTCATTTTTTTCTGCTTCTTCAGATATAGATTGTAACCATATGTCAGCATTAATTGGCCATTGACTACCAAAACTTTGAATTGCATAATTATTCCAATCAAATGTAGGCCCACCATCAGGAAGAACCTGTTGTACATTCGGCTCATTGATATCAGCAACATGGTGCCTAGCAATATCTCTCATTATTGCTCTACCTATGTTCATTTGTGCAATGGCAGAATTTTGGGAACATTGGGAACTTGCATCTGTATATTGTGATGATTGATCTGAACACTGAGTATTGGTTTCAATATTGATTGCACGGGTGTGACTTTGTGTTCTCTCGCTTTTTTTATCGAATGATTGTTTAGCCTCTTTCAACGAATCAATTAATATTGATGGGCATTCTTCAGTTTGAACAAGGGAAGCCAAAGCAGCAGCAAATGACTCATGTTGTCCCTTCAAATTTTCGGTATTGTGCCACGTTCCAACAGAAAATATAATGAGCATAGCTTTTGCATAGTCCTCAGTAACAGGCCAGACAGGTTTTGTAGATATTCCTGTAAAAACTGGGACGTGATCTACTTTGCAGGTACAATTACACTTTTTGCTCCAGTTCCATAATGATATTTCTGGCTCAGTTTCTCTCCGCTTAGTATTTGTCTAATGCGCTACTTTTTGTAACAGTTCCATCTTCACCAGACGTATCCAAGGCTCGGAAACCACTGATACCAATGTATCGAAAATTTCTGGTACATCTAGTCAGACGACCACCACTATTAATGAAATCCGCCGCAGCACCTGGAACATCTACTAAACCCGCAATTTTTTGAAGTAGTCGTTGACCAAATTTTTAACAGTGCTTCCATCATCAGTGTTTTCAATGAGATGGCGATAAACATGTACTAAATCTTCCGTTGAAGCAGCACCTTTGCAAGCATAACTAGCAATGTATTTTTGTAGAGCGAGAAGGTTCTGATCGATAATGGGTTGACTATCACAATTTGCTAGCCAACTAAGTAGGCGTGTTTTTACATGCATCATCAAGCGAGGATGATCCCGTGGTCCCTCATATCTAGGATGTTCCCCTTCTGTTATGACAGCATTAAAAGGATGAATCTCTTTACCACTTGTTTTTTTGGTTTGTGGATCAAGATCGCCAAAATGAAAATGACAGTACTTCTGTGGAGCAGTATCTTTTTTATTCTTACGGCGATAACGCAAACAATTGGAATTACAATTATGGAGGCCAATTCTGTTCACAAGATGGGTATGTTTCTCTTTTATACCACCTTCATGACTAGCAACATCCAAAAGTTCTTGTGCCAATGGGTTATGGTCCGGTGGAGCTTGAGTCCCCTCTGGTCTGGCCCATTGATCTTTGTTTGGAACCCAAGTTTTAATTCCAGAAGTATCTATAATTTCATTTCCACCAGCAGGATGCAGTGAAGTAAACATTGGTGAAAAAATGTCATTACTGTCTTCATTTGTTGTTTGTAACCAATTTTGAAGTTCTTGCGCTGCAGGTTTTAATGCTTGTGAGTCTGCAACATCATCAGACAAGCTATCCATTGTAGTTTTGACTTTCCGGGCATGTTTAGATGACGATATTATTGAGTGTCCATGTATCTCACCTCGACTTTTAGCAAATTCATATCGCAACCAATAGTCATCATATTGAAATACTTCCTTACTAACTGTGGCGAAGTAATTTATAGTCCTTGCGTCGAAATACTGTGTCACAATATGAAGATTTTGTAGAATCATTTCCCGCTTGAATTTATTATCACTTTCCATTTGCTGGCGTACAGCATCTTCGTTTACATTGTTTATTAACGCATAATACTTAATAAGTAGTTCATGCAATGGTTTCCAATGAAATTCGGCACAACTGTTTGTATCAAAATATGCTGGTAAATCGCCAAATTCAATTCGTCTAAAAAACAGCATGGCATCCAATTTATTTATTTTTGTTCTGTCCAGTATGGATCGGTATTTACCAGGTTTTTTTCCAATACTAATAATTTTACGTGGAACTGAATCATCATCATTTTGTAAATTATTTCGAAGTTCAGCGATTGGGAGATGAGCATCATTTAATTGTTGGGAAACAAGAAAGCTACCCTGCTGCAATGCTTGCATTCGCAAACGCATATTTAATAAGAAAAATTTCAAGTACGGCTGACGTGCTACACGATTATCAGAACAATAATATATATGTTCGATGTATTCCTCAAAGTTAATTTTATTTAACCTTGGAACAGTTAAGTCACAATTTCCATTAGGTAATTCAGAACGCATCTCTGGTAAATTTTGAATGCGGTCATATTTTATTGAGACATCCTTATAGTATTCATTCGGCAGGAACTGGAAGTAGCGTCCTTTTAAAGGTTTGTCAATGTGATCAGAGCCATTGTATTGATGTTTATTTTTAGTATCTGGACCTTCAACACCCCCTTCTGGGTATCCAAAACACAGTCCCCGTAATGCGTTTTCAACTTTACCCCTTTGCACAGTATACTGTTGAACTGAATTTTGAATTCCTTTCTTTTTAATAACCACTATTCCAACTTCTGACGGTAATGATGGCAGTTCAGTAGCAATTTGCATTCTTTGAGGAAAACTGATGTAATGACCTTTTGATGCAAGCATGCCATACCGCAGGAGGTGTATATTCATAATGACAGTAATACGACGAATTAATGCTACTTCTAGTATGGTCAAATTTTGGAGATATGGTGGTACTGGTAAAAAATGCATATCATTATGACGAATGTTATCGTGTAACGGACCCAAGTCGTCATCATCAGCTGACAGTATACCTGAAAATCTAGCAGGTGTCTTAACATTCTTTTTAAAACGACTAAGACTCTCCCTGTGACACCTATCACAACTACCATCGCTGAATATTTTCCAAGGCTTAACAGCAATTGGTTTTGTTTCATTTTTTGCAGTAGGTCTTATTGGAGGTGTTGCGTGAAATACTGGTCGAGTTTCAAGACAAGTTTTACAGGTTGATAAACTATGTAATTTCTCACCTTCTTCAAACTGTATTACAGCAGCCACTACATCGGGATTTTGATGAATGGTGGCAGTTTCACTTCCAAAAATGTTGTCTTGATCACTGGACTGGTTGCCTGTGACAACTGTCGACATTGACTGTATGGTTGATGTTTTTGGTATGGACTGTTGTGTGGTTGGCAAATTTTTTGGTATTGACTGTTGTGAGGTTGGCAAATTTTTTGGTATCGTCTGTGCAGTTGATGAACTTGTTGGCATTGACTGAGTTGTTGATATGGAGTGTGTAGTTGGTAAATTTGTTGACAAAATATTATTCTGATTGTGTGTAGTGATTGGCAGTGTAACAGGCGGGTTTTTTAAAATTGAATTTTTCTGTTTACCCACAGCTGTTTTACAAACGGCTTTTTTGCATCTATAAGTTATTCGCTTGCGCCTATTTTTTGTTTCGGTAATTGTTTCATTGACTTCAGGTTCTTCATATTTAATATTCAACTGAAGACACTTTTGCTTTAGAGCATATTCTCTATCATTGTTTTTTTGTTGTTGTTTTATAAGAAGACATAAGAGATTCCAGTATTTTCTGTACTGCAACATCTTGACTTTTCTTTAAAATAGTCACTTCCTTTTTACCGTCCTGATTGGTTATATTTTCAGGCTGGACTGTATTTTTTGATGATAAGCAAGGGATTTTCTTAGGTGGACTGAGTGATGTAGCAGGAGGAATGTTCACATTGTCATCAAAGATCAGCGATTGGTAATGATTGTCATTAACCCTTCCAAGCAAAATGAAAGCACCTGTAGTGGTACCATCAGTTAATAGATGTGCAACTTGTTGTTCACCAGAAATATCATGTGTTTCATCATGAGTAGGACTAATAAGGGTATATGGGTGTAATGCAGTACTGGTATCTGACGTTATCAAAATGTTGATGCCCAGCATTATTGCCGCAGCTCGTATAAAAATCTCTTCAACATAAACAGTAGGTTTTGACTGAGTTTGTAAGTCACGTTCCCACTCTTCAGGGCTTTTCAATAAAAAGGTCCTATTAGTTGGAAAAATTCCTATATCACTATTTTCGCGAACAAATTTGACCACAGCTTCTCGCAGTTGGAGATGATTCTGGAAATGTAGTCCAGGGGGCACAATTTGTCTGATCTCAGGGCGATTAAGTTGCTGTACTATTGCTCTGTAAAAGCAGTTGCCATCCCCTATTGTCTTTTCTCGATATGTTATATTTGACAGACCAATACTTCTAGCATAAGCGACTATATGGTCTGCAGAATTTGACTGATTTAGAAGATGGGCAGCATAAGATTCTTGTAGTGTTATTTGGAAGTCAATATCATTGTTATTAAAGGGTCCAGGATTGCTTTCAATATCCCCGGATAACAATAACAGTACCTTCAAACATGCAAGATTGATGTTACAGGTCAGACAACACATCAAAATCAATGAAATAAAAAGTTTCAAAAAATGAATAAAGTGGTTGTTATTATCAAGTTTGTCAAAAAACATTCCTGATTGTGTGTGAAAATTTATATCACTCTTAATGTTATTGGAGTGACTAGCAGCTACATTATAAAAAGAACCGATGGTGGCACGATATGCTTGGACTGATATCATGATGAATTTGTCTGCACTAAATGGTTGATCAGGTAAACAAACCCTTTTACTATATCTATGCCAAAATGCAGAACACAGTAGGGGTCTAAAAAATCAGATAAAAAAGTAAGTAAATCTACTAAAAGATGCACTTATTGCTGCAGTTTGCACCTAAATAAGATATAAACAGTAAGTAAATATACTAAAAGATGCACTAGCTGCAGTCTGCACCTAAACATTTGTTTGATTGCTAGCAAAAGACACGGACAAAATTGTCAAAAAATACTTATCCAATGAATGATCCAATGTCAATAAAGTCCCAGCAAACAAACACAACACGCTCCGGTAAATTTCCAGAGGGTTTGAAAAAAAAGTGGCGCCAGGAAAGTATATTTCGATCGCCTAAACCACGTGTTCCACTTTGTCCAATCAAAGCAAAGAATGTTTGTATTTGGAAAAATTACGTAATCTATTTTGTCAACCTTGAACCCAGGGCCTGTAGCGTTTTTGATATGAAGATGAAACGTGTATACGAGTTTTATCTTCATATCAAAAAACGCTACAGGCCCTGGGTTTGAGGTTGCCATTTTGTCCAATCAATCAACGGAAAACTGTTTGTTATTGGAAAAACTAGCTACTCTTTTGTCTTAATTGTAGGGGGGGGGGGGGAACTCGGGGGAAAATTTCTTAAAGTGGGGGGGGGGTCATAATATAATGACCTAAGGGGGTATTACAAAATTTTCTGTAAAATGGGGGGGGGTGGATAAAACGACTAACTATAAATAAACTAACACTAGTGAAACAACTAAAAATAAAGATAACAATGCTTTTGACATGTTTAAGGAATAAACTGTGCTGACATTTTGTTGATATTTGTTATTTTTAACCTGTAAATAGTATTTGTTCTTGAGATTTGTTCCAAAAGAGAGTTGTGTTTTGATTATAAGAAAAGATGCTGCTTTGTGATATCCAAAAATCTTATAATAAAATGAGGAGGTGGGTCTCATTCTCAAATTTCGATAAAATGGGGGGGGGGTCATTATAAAATGATTTTAGGGGTGAAAAATTCGAAAAAATGAAAGTGATGAATGTATGCAACTCTCCCCTCTACGACTCAAAAATTACCTATTATTCTCAATATAGCTTTATCATTTAGTCATGATTACCTGGTTATTGTAGGTTCAAGATAATTTGTTTTTCTCAGCCCTGTCCAGGATTTGAACCTGGATCTCTCATTTACATGAGTATCATAACCATTAGACCAGCAGGGCATGAGTAAATATATATACAAAACTTTACAGGTGCATATTTCAAAAAATAGCTTGTTATGAATAGGTGGTAAAATAAGCTATGATCTGTAAAATATACTAAATATCATTATAACAAAGTTCAGCCTCTTCTGCTATAAAAAGAATTTAAGTTTTTAAGACTGACTACAAAATGCTTTAATTTGTCATAAAATTTCACTTTTGTGTGCTATGAGGTGTATGTAATTTTTCCCTTTCTCAAAGATCTACTTGTCCTGAATATAGTTATTACATCAGTGCAAGATAATTATTTTTTTTCCTAGCCCTGTCCAGGATTCGAACCTGAATTTGCAAGAGTGTCATAGCCATTGCGAATTCTTTTTTATTTCTGTAAGGTGTTCTGACTGAAAAAATGAACGTGATATAGACGATTGTACAATAAGTGCTTCTCTGAGTTTAGATGAGTTGCGGCGTGACATAATGTTTTGAATTTGCATCTAGAGCAATGGACATGCCCATGCATAAGCACAGGCAGAAAATATAAACAACAGACAGTGACGATTGATAATATAAAGTAAAAAAAAAGACACCAAAATTGGTAAATCTGCTCTTAGACAGAGAAGATAATGGTTAAAAAGTAGTTTTCAATTGGGTTTAGATGTATATACTTATAAGTAAACTTTAAAATAAGGTATTTGACTTGAGATAACTAAGAATAATTTATGTAGTATATATATACTATAATAGTAACAGCATTTTAAAACCTTTGTTTAAACTTATTTGAACTTTTTCTTGATTCATTATTTTGAGCATTATTAACCTGTGACCATCACTATAAGGAGAAATATATCCTTTTTTCTTTTAATTTAGCCACCCATTTCGCAAATGTGTAAAAATACTGAATTATAAATAATTTAGCACTCACAACAATGTAAACAAAACTTGTATTTTTGGCAGACTGTTTTATATTTTGGGTCTAGAGTGTATTGTAGTTCTGCATAATTTTGGTTAAAATTTACTGCGTTTTATGTGAAAAACATCAAATTTTAATAACTACCAATATTTTCACTACTATCAAAATATTCTAAGCCTTTGTTTCAAGACTTTTTTATAATTGGCTAACGTGTAAATTCAATTATTATGGAGCAGACCACGGCAGTGTGTCTGGTCTTCAAATTTAACACTGTTTAAACAGAGAAGATAATAGTTTAAAAAAAAAAGTCTTAAAAATTAGCGTGAATAACCAATTTGACCTATATATGGTCCTTCTTTTCTTGCCTGTCAGATGCGCACGCATATACAGAACTTTGTAAACATTCACAACTCATCTATCAGTACGGCACTTTTCCCCGATCAGGTGAGTCTTATGCTAGTGAGAAAAATAGTTTTGTGCTAGTTAAGTACCTAGTTTATGCTGCTAAATAGCAATTTTATGGTGTGTATCTAGCTAGCAAATTTGGTAGTGTTATACCAGCTCAGTCTCTAGTTTTATGCCACATATATTGGTAGTTATTTGCTAGTTAGCTTTAGGTGTGGGTGAGGCTAAGAAGAGGTTCAATACATGTAAAATATAGTGATATACTAGCTAGCTAGGCATACTCTTTCTTCGTTTTCTTGAAAATGTCCTTTCGTCTTGGCACCATCTTTAAAAACAATAATAGCACTCCATCGCGATACTTAAAAAACACGCTGTCTCGCTTACTAAAAACTATACTAGAGAATGACCATATTAAATTGCTGAATTGCACTGGTTTTCGGCCGAAATTTTAAATTTTGGATGTATAGGGACGAAATTGTATAGAAATGCTGTATACTCTCCACCGTCCTTCCTTTTCTCTGATATTTGGCTTATTTAATGAGGAAATGGGCTCCGCTACGCTCCGCAAAAATTCAAAATAAAGTTCTAAGAATAATAAATTTCAAACATCATGGTGAATCCATTAAAGGGCTCTACAAAGAATCCAGTATTTTGGAATTTAATGACCACACCAAACTCGTTAACTGTATTTTAGCATATAAACATTATAACAATCTACTTCCAACGGTGTTTGATACTTTCTTTAAACCAGTACAAAATGTACATTTACACAGCACAAAACAATCAAAATATCATCTTGTAACTGAAAGAAACCAATACTATTACTTATGGAACTTATTCAGTTTCTAGCGGATCATCCTTGGCATGGAATGGATGTCTTGCCACACTCAACACAACACCTGACATTATATCCCTAGGTCAATTCAAAAAATGTAAATAATTGATTAGAAAATATACATTTTAAAATCATGAATGATTTTCTATTGCTATCAACAATTTGTGTAGTCCATATCATATCTTTGTTTACAGTATTCTCCTCTTATGTTCTTGTTTTATTAACAGTTTGTTCCTAATCAGCAACGATTTAAAAACGATAACGTATTGTTAAGCTGATGAAAGTACACTGGCTGCGCTTGCTTATTACTTATGGTTTCGTGAAGTATTAAACGAAAAATATGTGTTTATAAAGCAAAAAGCGAAAAAGCTAATTCGTACTTGTCAGATAATAACATTCAGTGCACCAGTTCTATCCCGTATTATCCACTCTAGGTAGGGGCATCATCATCATCATCATCATCATCATCATCATCATCATCATCATCATCATCATCATCATCATCATCATCATCATCATCATCATCATCATCATCATCATCATCATCATCATCATCATCATCATCATCATCATCACCACCACCACCACCACCACCACCACCACCACCACCACCACCACCACCACCACCACCACCACCACCACCACCACCACCACCACCACCACCACCACCACCACCACCACCACCACCACCACCACCACCACCATCATCATCATCATCGGCTTAACGTCCGTTTTCCATGCTAGCATGGGTTGGACTGGGTATATTAATGACCCTCTTCCAATCTGATCTAGACTGTGTTAGATCTAAACTCAACTTCCGCTGTATCAAGTCTGTCCTTATAACCTCCTGCCAAGTCTTTCTCGGTCTGCCTCTGGGCTTTGCCCCAGGAACTATCAAGTCTCTACACTTTCTTACCCAATTATCCTCCTCCATCCTCCATCCTCCATTTATGTGTTTATAAAGCAAAAAGCGAAAAAGCTAATTCGTACTTGTCAGATAATAACATTCAGTGCACCAGTTCTATCCCGTATTATCCACTCTAGGTGGGGGTATCAACATCATCATCATCATCATTCTCGGCTTAACGTCCGTTTTCCATGCTAGCATGGGTTGGACGGGGTATATTAATGACCATCTTCCAATCTGATCTAGACTGTGTTAGATCTAAACTCAACTACCTATCCTGCAAGTAACACTTCTTTCCAACACCCCCTTCGCTGCCCAACATACCACTTAAGTAACAGAAGTTCTCAACTATCTCTAACGAGCCAATGTTGTACATCATTAAAGCTGGAAATACTTCATTCTCTATAATCTCACCTTTGCAACGCTTGCATACAAACTGAATGTCAGCTCTTAACCTTCCACCAATACTACTGCACTTCTTATGTACCCAATGCTTGCAAGTCTGACAAAAAATTGAGTTACTACCAACCCCTTTCCTGCAAACTCCACAAGGCCACTTTCCAACTACAAGGTCACACTTGGCTGCAATGCTACTAATCATGACTTTAGACTTTGCTGTGTTCACCCTTAGCCCTTTCTCTTCTAGTCCTTTCTTCCAGTTCTCAAACTTTTCAACTAATTCTTCCATCGACTCTGCTATGAGAACCAAATCATATGCATACAATAACTCCCATGGACAACCTGTTCTGAACTCCATCGACAGCGCTTCTAAGACTGGAACAAACAACAAAGGACTAAGTACAGAACCCTGATGTACACCAACATTTACACTAAATTCATCACTAAGTGAATCGGTAATCCTGACACGACTTCTAGCATTGCTGTACATAGACTGTACCATCGTAACTAGCCACTCATCCACACCTAATTTTCTCATAGCCCACCAAATAACTTTACGTGGCACTCTATCAAAAGCTTTCTCTAAATCTACAAAGGCAAAATAGAGATTTTTTCTCTTTCCTAAATACTTTTCCTGAAGCTGTCTGAGTAAAAATATTGCATCTGTAGTGCCACGCCCTGGAACAAAACCAAATTGCATCTTATCTATATCAATCCTTTCTCTAAGTAACTTATCAATCACTCTTTCAATAACTTTCATTACTTGATCAACCAACTTCAAACCTCTATAGTTACCTCTTTCTAATGCATCACCCTTGCCCTTGAAAAATTTCCCTTATACACTCGACTGCCACTCACTCGGAATAGCACCATCCTTTATAATCTGATTAGCAAGACTTGTAATAAGCTCAACTCCAATATATCCAGATGCTTTTACCATCTCTGCAACAATACCTGATACTCCTGCACTCTTGCCAATCTTCAATTTACTAATAGCCTCCACTACCCATTCTGTCTTGATCTGCATAGCTGGCCCTTCTACAACATCATCATCAGACAAACTATCCTCATCCCAATCAAACTCAGTGTTAAGCAACCTCTGATAATAATTCTTCCAAGCTACCCTTTTCTCCTCCACTGTGCTAGCCAAAACTCCTTCATCATTACGTATACACTTCTCACCTACAACATCTTGATTAGTCTTCTTCATTTGCTTTGCTATCTTGAATACCTCATTGCGCTGGTCTTCCCTTCTTAACACATCTGCAAATCTGTTTCTCTCTGCTTCTGATTTTGCCTTATACACTGCTGTACGAGCACGACGCTTAGCTTCTAAGTAAATATTTTTACTACCACCTGACTTCCACTCTTTCCAAAGTTTCCTCTTTTCCTTTATACACTGGTCAACCTCATTATTTCACCACCAGGTCTGTCTATGTCTAGCTGGTCCTGTCATCCACCCACAGGTATCACACAAGACAATTCTTCAAAGTAGTCCAAGTACTTTCAACATTGTCACTATCACATTGACCATTGTGGGCTAATTGCTGAACTTTTGCACTAAATTGTCTTGCTACAATCTCTTCCTTCAGCTTCCAGACTTTACGACGGGGCCTGTACTTTTCCTTGGCTTCTTTAACACTCTTCAAGATAATATCACAAAGCAGCAACCTATGCCGGGAAACACACTCTTCCCCCGATATAACTTTCACGTCCTTCACCACTTTCTTGTCTGACTTTCTAACCAGGAAGTAATCTATCTGTGTCTTACAACCACCTGACTCATATGTTATCAGCCTACTCTGTCTCTTACTGAATGATGTGTTGCAAACCACCATGTCCGTTGCCATTCCAAACTCAAGCAATCTCTCCCCTTCCTTATTTCTGCTCCCAAATCCTTAGCCTCCATGCACACCTCTATAACCTTCAGATGACTTCCCAACATGACAAGTTCAGTGTCTCAAAACTTTGATGTGACTGCTATTAACTCATCATAAAACTTATCTTTATCTTCCTCACTGAGTCCACACTGTGGAGCATAAACTGACAGAAAAGTGACAATCCTATTACCTATCAAAAACTTTATCACTATAATACGACTATTAACACGCATAACATCTATTACTTTTTCTACCCACTTCTCTGCAACGAATATGCCAACTCCTCCATATCCATCACTATTACCAATCCAAAAAAGCTTATACCTTGCCCTCCTACCTTCCACAAATCTCACTGAAGCTCCTCTCCACCTGACTTCCTGAACACAGCACATATCAACAGATCTACGTTCTAACATTTCAACTACTTCACCTGCTCTACCTCTCAGAGTACCAACATTTACACTGGCCATCCTCAACCTAGTGTTATCTACCTTCTGATGTGATAGCTGGGTAACGGTCTGACGATGCTTACCGACATCTGTCCTACCGTGCGCGACACCTTCACTCCTTGGAGTTCCGGTCCCGTTTACGCAGTTTGTCTGATCAACTGTTCTTACGGCCATTAATAAAGAGTTTTGGCATTGTTTTACAGCTGGATGCCCTTCCTAGCGCCAACCGTTCACAGACCGGACTGGGTGTTTTTTAAAGTGACACCATCACTACCCAGCCGGCAAAAAACGTCTTTAAGACGCATTTCCGTGCGTGTTTTTTGCGTCTTATTTTGGTCTTAAATGTCCGCTTTCCTGACGTCTTTTTTCGTGCGTCTTTACGACGTCTTTTCCGTGCGTCGTAAAGACGTCTTTTTTTAAAGTTTTTAAGACGTCTTCCAAATGCGTTTTAAAGACGTCTTTCAAATGCGTCTTAAATGCGTCTTTTCTAGGTCTTAAATGTCCGCTTTTCTGGCGTCTTTTTGTGCGTCTTTATGGCGTCTTTTTGTGCGTCTTAAAGACGTCTTTTTCGCAGTCTTAAAGACGTCTTTGTAATGCTTTTTAAAGACGTTTTTTAAATGCGTCTTAAGTGTGTCTTTTTTAGGTCTTAAATGTCTGCGTCTTTTTGTGTGTCTTTTTTAGTGGCAAATAAGACGTAAACTCATAAATGAAGTCATTCTAGAAAGCTGTTCAAAAAACCTTTGTCCTTAGAGGGGTTAGAAATGCAGTAAAACTGTATAACTTTATCTTTTTGTAATATTTTCTTTAATATCATAAATATCATAAATAATTCTATATTATCAACAAATTTACAATAATTTTATTCACAGCAATTAAACATTACTATTTGCTCAAATTAGTTAGTTACTACACGTTTTTCTTTTTCTGAGGACCTAGTTTAAAAGAACTTTGAGGCTCAGATTTTTCCAAAAATTAAGAATATATTAAGAACGTACTCAGTCTGCCCCATAGATTAAGGACCAAATAATATGAGTCTAAAATCGCTAATTATTTTCGAATAGTTACAAGTTAAGGTACCGTAGTTTTTCTAATTATAAAAATAATTATTTTCACGCGTTAATAATTGAAGGAAAATAAAATAGAAACGGGAACGAAACTAAACACGCGTTATTAATAAAAGGCAAAAAAAATTATAAGCGCGGAAAATAAGAATTTTTTTCAAATTAAATTATCTGCCTTATGTTATAGAAATACTGTGATCAAACATAATTTGCTTTTTTACTTTTTTTATAAATCTTGTTAGAAGAACCATGGTACTTCCACTAAGTGGGATAGATTTTTTTTCGGACTCTTTCAATGTTTTCTGCCACAAGTAGGTTCCACTTTCCCAGAGCGTACTGTACTGATATGTAAAAAAAATAAGTCTGTCTTGGTAATAAATTACAATTTTTGCTAAAAATGGCCTATGCGCGTTAATTAGAGGGCGTGTTAAATTAGACAAACTACGGTATATATTTATATATTTTACTAGTTTTTGAATGACTATCCTGTATAAATACTCGTGATAAATAAATAAAGACTAACAGTTCCAAATCCTGTGGAGCGGAATAAACAAACAGAAAAACAATAACAAAAAAATTAAATATTTCCTTCTGGCTGGATAGCCTTTTGGCGACCGGCACCACCCTTTTGATCAGGGACGTTTTTTAGCTTTATTGCAATTTGATTGTGCACATCTTTCTCCGTGGCTGCAGGGTACTTTCGTGCAATAGCGTCTAAAAAAAAAAAAAGACGATTGTGAGATTTTATTTTTCTCATTTTACTTCTAAAATTTGAAATAGGCAAAGCAAAAAGCACTCACCGACGATTATTTGGAAAAATTTTTTCATTGGCAAAGTAAGTTTATATTAAAAAGTCTACAAAAGGAAAATAAATTGCCATTGAATTCTAATTTTTTATTTGATATGCAAGATTTCCGGACAATTGACGATCGGTGTAAAAGAGCAAAACTCATAATTGTACAGTGAATAGTAGCTATCCGTACCGTATAGAGTACCGTATAGTCGGACCCACCAATATTCCGAATACGCTGAATCTAAGTAAAGAAGAAATCAACTAACCTCTTTGCACCTTAAAAATGTTTGACCTTGGTTTCCTCCAAGGTTTGACTAACGAGTACTAGGGCACCAAAAATATTATGAAAAAAGAAACTGTACAAAGAAACTGGGAATTGATAAAAATAAAGAAGAGCTTTCGAAATTCTTTAATGTTGTGTATCAATTTTTCGCAAACATAGCAAGTAAATGTAATGCAGCATACCATGTCCTTTACAGATTCTTCCACATTAAGTGAACTTTCCAGTTGGTTCAGCTCCTCTTTGTTGTCAATGGCCAAAAAAGCACCCGACTCTCCTACTTCACCACCACTTAAACTGTTCACCTTTTCGGTGAGTTTAAAAATGGCCTTGAGAATTTTATTTTGTCTTTCCAAGACTAAGTTAATGCTTCCTAAGCAAAAGGAGAAATAATAATCATTGGTACTATCTTTGTTCATACACTCTTGTGAGTTACTTTAAGGGAAAAATTTTTGCGAGAATTAATGTCGCGATTTCGCGAATAAAAAATTAGCTATTTCTTAGATTTCGCGAGAATTAAATTTGGCGAATGAGAGAACTAAAAAAGTTATAGTGTACAGTGTAACTTACGTTCGTGTCACTCCTGGTGTTCCAATATTTCTCTTATGTTTTCTGAGAAAAAACACGGAATAAAGAATTAGTGCAAGTCACAAAAAACTATTCATGGCATAATCAAGAGGGAATTGCCCCAAGTTTTATCAAATATCATAGTTGTGGTATATGGCTATTTTTATGTTTGACATAATCTGGTTTAGTGAGAGCAAAATTTAGTTTAAAACTCTGTTTATACACTGTTATAGCATGAGTTTACGTACGATTTATGTTTGTGCCACGGTATGGAGATACATCGTTGTCACTGTTGTTGTGGCTGGTGTTTCTAAAATGGTAAATTATTTTAGTTTTTGAAAAAAGAGACAAAAAACGAGTAAGCTAAACGTTATAACAACACTTACTGCAAACATTCTCCAAGTGAAGCAGCGACTCCCCCGACGTTCGATCTTTTTGATATGTGGAATCTATTAGTATAAAATTAAAGAATTGGAAAATTCATTGATTTTAATTTAAACCTGCCTAAATGAGATCGAAACTAGTAATAACAATAAGGAAAGCATAGGGGAAAAACTGCAACTTACTTTGGACTTTCTGCCACCCTTTTACTGGCGTTACTCTTTTTCGACTTTTGTAGATTTGGTGGCGTTTTTACTCTGAAACAAGACAAAATTTCATAATTGATCAGGTGCAAGAGTTTGCAATTAAAGAAGATACCGCAATGATCCGAATTAGCTTAAAAGAAGTGCTAATACATTTTTCCACACATATAGCTGATTTAAAATTCCTGTTTTCTTTACAAGTATATATAAAATTCAACAATGTTTTTAAATGTTTTAAATGTTACTCTCGTATCACTGTCACAATCTTCATGCTCGAACAGCAAAAATGCTTGATGAACAATTGATCCGAATTAAGGAACAATGAAAAACGGTGATATAAACACAGCGGAATGTCGATACCAAGCTAATGCAAATTTTTAAATCGTAAAGTAAGTTTGAATGGAAAGAATTAAAATACCAGAATATAATACTGTGCAACCAATTTGCAGCCAATCTTCTTTAGGCGGGGCTTAATTTGGAAATTTTATTAAGACACAGGTACTTTTTGTGATGTAAATACTTTTGTTTAATTTAAAAATACAATTATACAAGTCACGCATAATCAATTTTCATTATTCGTTGGTTGTCTACTTTATTGCTGCCTTTTTCAGTCCGTTTTTTTCTCGTCATAGAGCTAGTATATGTTTACAAAAGTTTAAAAAGTTTGCATTTCTGTAGGTAGAAAATATAAACAACACACTACAGTAATCAAATCCATAAAAAAAAGGAAATATTAGCTTAAAATTAGCAAATGTTTTTTAACAGTTTAAATTTAATTCCAGTACTTTTGGATCTTATGTTTCCCAAAAATCTTTGAACTTCATTAATAGCCATTTTACCCGTGGGTGCTGCTTTATGTCCTACAAAAAAGCGCACGCATGCACATTGTTCTTAAAGCAAAATCAAAACAACTACGTCACACAGAAAGTGGTCTATGCACGGATCTCGATAGCTATATGTTTACATTTTCAGCAGTAAAGCTTTTTAGCTCTGCGGCAGTCAAAATGATGGATATCATCTTTAAAGACTTTTAGTCCTTTATTCAAATATTTTGAGTACCTTTGGGTATACATTTGTGCAAAGATTATGCTGACTTTTATGTAAACCTGCTTTACCAAATAAATTAGTACTGTAGTAGTGGTAGTATCATGGACTTAAAAAAGCCTCACTCACTTAAACCTGCCGTCTCCACATTGACTGCCACACAGATGTTAAAGACAAAAAAGCTTACTGCTAGAGAAATATAAACACAGAAAACCGTTTATAGCAAGCTACAGGGTTTGTGTGTGGGTGGTGGTGGCTTTTGGTGGAAAAAAGGCTTATAAATGTTTGCTAGCTAGCTAGCTGGTATAACTATAAACTTTTGTGACTAGCTATTTTCTCTTTAGATAGCACCTAAAACTTAGCCCTATGAGACTTATGGTTACACTAGCTGGCTAGAAACACCTAGCTACAACCCTGGAAAAAATATTTTTCCAGGGTTGTAGCTAGCCTCTACTGATAGCTAGCTATACTAGCTTTAACAGTAAAAAAAGCAAACAATAAAATAACTATATATACATGACCTTAACTGCATGCGATCCATAGCTCTTAGTCCCCAAACTCGCTTCACAAAATAAAAAGATAACATTATTGGTGCTCATGAAAAAACACGACCAATTTTAAGAAGAAACAAGCCTCAGCTCTATATCGGGCTACCATATTGCCGGAACTCGTTTGATGAATAATGCAAATAAAAACAAAAACAATTAATTTACTTTCTGCAACCAACCGGTTTCCTTTCTCGACTTGGTTTTGTTTAAAAGTTACCGCCGCTTCAGACATTCAAAATTGTACAGACGGGGGTAATAATTAAGTTTTTTACTTTTTAATTATTCTTTTAAATGATAAATACAGATTTACCCTGCTATTTTAATACAATACAAGTTTTTTAAATCAAGTTATTGTGAGATATATTTTTTTTATTGGCATTATCGTTTTTACATAAAAGAAGTAATTAAATATGTTACCCGTGGAAAAATAGTAAACCAATTAAATCACGAATAAAAACCGGTCTTTTTTCGATATTTTTTGCGTCTTTCAAATGCGCGTCTTAATTATGCACGAAAAAGACGTCTTAAAGACGTCTTTTATCACAAACGAAAAAGACCGTGCCTGAAAAAGACGCATTAAAGACGCCTTTAAAATGCGCGTCTGAGACATGCGTTTTAAAGACGTTTAAAAGACGTATTTCGGGTGCGCGCATATTTCATGCGCAAAAAAGCTCCAGAAAAGGCGTCTTTAGAACGTCTTGTGCCGGCTGGGTATGTGGCATTTCATGGCACTTCCACGATCGCCCCTTTAAACTAAGGTATGGTGGAGGACGTTCAACTCCTCTCTTGTTTCTTAAAGAGACCCTTCACTCACATTTCCCAAAATGCTCATTCTTGCCGGCTTCGCAATGTTCGGTAATGTTGATATCCGAGTATGTAAATTCAGCACCAATGTCTTACCCCACTTATTACCCCAGTCAACCCTTGTTTTATATGCCAATAGATTGCACGGATTAAAGAATATTTGATGACAGAAGAGGATTCCAGGGCCTCCTGATGACCACTTAGTGGACCTCGGATTAGAGGTGCCCCGCCTAGAATCCTGACATCCCTTGGTTGAGGCTTTAGGGCGAAGCCGTTTTGTGTCAAGGTTGGTATTGCGCAATCTTTGTTGTGTGTGTGTGTGTGTGTGTGTGTGTGTGTGTGTGTTTTCTTTTTTTTCACTGATATTGTGTATCCTGCGAAAAGGAAGTTTAACTGTCTTTTTGGCAGTAACTTTGGAGGAACAAAACCTCTATGATTTAACCCTAAAACTTAACAGGTTGAGTATTTCATTGTGCCTTGCTGCAATGTTCAAAATTTTCTCCTCACCTGAGCGGGGGTCAAGAGACTGGTCTCAAGACTCCTTAATTAAGGCACCCGGAACGAGAAAGACTTTTCCACCCAAGTCTGTTGCATCTCGTCAAAGTAATCCAGCTCCAGTAAAAGAAATGCCCAAGGGTCGTTTATCAGGTCCACGCACTCCGGTCTCTCTAAAAATCAACCATAACAAAACTAGTGCCAAAACAAAGACAATTTTTATAAATGCAGGTTTTGTCAACAAAAGCAATATGTGCTATGCCAATGTTATTTTGCAAGCACTAAGTACTATTCCATCCCTATGGTCCCAGAGTGCTTCGGAGTCATCCCGTTTGTCACCAATTATGAGGGCGATTGCTCTTAACATGACCATAACATGACCATGTTAAACCGTTCTTTGATCCCCTTTGATCCTTCAAACTTTCTCAAGGCCCTAGAACGTAAGATACACTCTTCTGGAAATACAACTTTCCAATACAATTCTCAGCAAGATGTAGCAGAGATGTTACTTCTTGTCTTTGATGAATTGAAAGGGTTCTCGGTAATTGCGTCTCAGAACATCTCGACAGAAGTGTCGGTGTCAGTTAGCTGTAACACCTGTCTCTGTTCTTCAGTTACTGTTGAAAATCAGGACATCCTAACACTGTCACCGTCTTCCAGCGTACAATTGTCAGTTAGTATGTTTTTAGATTCTGAAAATCTGGAGAATGAAAATAAATGATTTTGCCCACAATGTTCCCTGCACCAAGAGAGCACTAGGGAAACAAGGATTACGAGGAATAGCGAAATTTTAACCTTGCACCTGAAAAGGTTTCCAAGAGATGGAGAACATCTGGTTAAGGACAATAAATTTGTTGAAAGTTTTTCCTCTTCTAATCCTTATCTCAATATCCCGATATCTAGTGACTCGGACACATCTTTTATCCAAAAGTATGCTTTGGTAGCTATGATAAATCACTCTGGAACATTGAATGCAGGCCACTATTGGGCCCATATCAAAGATCGGACCACAAACTCTTGGTACCTCTGCAATGATAAGGCAATAAGCAAAGTTGATCCAAGAACGCTCAACAGCACTACATCATATGTTTTCTTTTATACCCGCTGCTAGTTTTTGTTTTGTTTTTTTTCCTCTTTTTAAAATACCTTCGCTGTTGCTTTAAACCTGTACTACCAGGGTCATGGGGGAGTAAAATGTAAATCCGAGCGGTTTTGTATTACCCCAGTTGGTTAATACAAGCCAGTTTACCGTTAATACCCAGAGGGTAAAGAGTTCAGCTCACTCTTCTCTGGTAACTTATAAGAAGCTTAGCAAGGGGGTTTGCTTTTAGCTTGTCTTTGGGTGTACCGACCCCACTTTTTACCCCAGTTCAGTAAGGTGCCCAGGTTTACTAACTTGGTCTTCAGACTTGACAACCCTGCTGTCCTTAGTCAAAATGTCGACAGGCTGGTCCTGTCGTGACAACCTCCTTATTTAATTCTTTTTTATATTAATATATTTTTGACATATACATTTTTTCTATTTGTGTTCGATCTGTAACCAGTCCGTTTATGTTGTTAGCTCTGTCTTGTGTCGTATTGTTTGTGATAGGATTGTTTTTTTTTCTTTACGATTTTCTTAAAGAATAGTTTTAGGTCCAAGTTGGACAGTACTCATGCTTGTAAGAAGCAAGAAAGTGTATTCAGCACCTTCTTCTGGGAGCCTAATCCCAGTTTTTGACAACCACCGTCCCTGTAGACAAGATACTTCAGTGCAGCTTGCTGTATTGTAAACCTTTTTCATCATCTTCGAAAGTCCCACTTGATCCATCCGCTTTCCTTGCAACCCTAAAAAACGCTATAAGTAAGTAATTTTGATATTTTTACACAGCATGATGTGTCTGAGATCCTAGGTTATTTGCTAAGTGAACTTGCTACAGACTCGCTTTTTACTACCACCATGTTCCAGTTTTGTACTAGAACTACAATCACATGTGACACATGTTTCCAATCGCACTCTACTGATGAAATGTCTCTATTTCTTGAATTGCAACCAAGACCCACAATTCAAGAGTCATTGAACTTCATTTTTTTAACCTTTTTCAAAATTATAACTTTTTATCAACGGGAGAGGGACAATGCATCAAAAGGGTTTGAAAACGTTAAAGTTTTTTATGAAGACATTTGAGGAAATTGTTGGTTGTCGTTGTTTTTTGACGAATTAGAAAGATTTATTTTTGGTATATACTTAGTTATTTTGGTTCATGTTCATTAAAAAATAAGTTACAACAAATCGTAATGTCTCCTCTTCTTTTCAAGGTGTTTTCTTGGAGGCCTCTCGCTGCGGTTTGCTACGACTCGCACTTTGCAACGTCATTTTTGTTACTATTTCCAGTCTTCTTGTTTTTACGCGGCACGATGAAAAAAGGCATATTGCTGGCAAAGAAATTGCTCTTATTGAGGTAAAAACAGACATAATTAAGTTGCAGTTTTTTATTTTTTGAAATATGTTACCCATTTTTGACAAAATATCCAAAAATAATGTTTGCGTGTAGTTCCCCTTTAACAAATTTTTACAACCTCAGGAACTTGCAGGTGACAACAAGTGGTTCTGCCCCCAGTGTTCATCGCATCTAGAGGCCACAATTGAAACTCAGATTTCTAATTGCGGCGACTTCCTTGTTGTACAACTGTTAAGATACACATCAGTAAATGGGTCTTCTTTTAAAGACAACAAGTTAGTCAATTGCTTGCCTAAAAAACATGTCTTAAAGGTACCATCTCACCCAACTGACGGTGTGTCTTTCAACAACAAGTACAACTTGGTTGCTACCATTAACCACCCAGGTACATTAAAAGCAGGTCATTACTGGGCCTTCATTAAGGACCAACAAAACACCTGGTTCAAATGCAACGATCACTGTATTTCTCAAGTAGACACATTCCACTTGAATAATTCTTCGTCATACATACTTTTCTTTTCCAAAAGATAGCTTATTTGTATGTCACACAACAAATGGGGGAGGGAATCCATGACCCTAGAGGTTTTATTTACCCCAGCTGATTTATGTTGGTCAGTGCACCGTGAAACCGGAGTTTGCTCACTCCTCTCTTTGTATTGAGACACTGTAAGAAGCACAGCAAGGGGGCTTGACATCATATCTTGTCTTTGGGCTTGACGATCCCACTTATTACCCCAGTCCAGTAAGGAGGCAGAGTTTGCTCACTTTGCTTTCATGATTGACAATCCTGCTGCCCTTAGTCATTGTAGAAGAAGCTTTGCACTAACCCCAGTTACGACAGGCTGGTACGGTCATTAGGCAGGTCCACAGCAACAATTATCTGTGTAAGGCTGAGTGTTAGAGCTCCGTAACACATGTGGAAAGCTACAGACAGGGTCACAAGTCCTGGCGCACAAATAGTTGTTTGCTTTAACTTAAACACGTTCCGTTACAAATAATTTTAAGTTTATCCGTTTAAGGATATTCACGTTATGATAAGTTTTATTTATCTCATTTGTACCTATTTAATTCATTTTGAATTGCTTTAATATTTATTGTTTTGTGTTGTGTTCTGTCGCTGTTGTATTTTTCTGCCTCTTTACGGTCAATGTTTTTAGGAAATCCTTGCAAAAAGGGGGATTTTGCTTTTTTGAAAAATCTTTAGAGGGTTGCACCCTATAACTATAGTAGAACCAGCTGTCATTAGACAAGAAATATCATTACAGCTAGCTGTTTTGTCACCTCATCATCAGGTGTTTGCAGTACTTCCATTGGCAGCATTGACAGCTTAAATATCATCTGAACATGTAAATCAAGTGTTCGCAGTGCTTCCATTGGCAGCATTGGCGGCCTATATATCATCTAAACATGTAAATTAAGTTACGCAGTACCATCGTAGGGTGCGAATATATCATCTAAACATGTAAGTTAAGTCAGTTGTACGTCTCAAATGTTTTACTTTTTTCCATCTTCAAACTCCTTCTTTTGCGCTAACCAAATATGGTGAGGTAAAGAATCAGACACATTTGGACAATACCGTTGTCCTCTAACCTGGCCATGTCCATCTGCCATTGGCTTCCCACATTTCCGACAAAAGTATGCTTTTCTGGCAACGGGTAAGTCCGTTTTCCCCTCTTTCAGATGACGGTAGTATGTGCTTTTTGGCACGTTGATTTGAAGTGGTTGGTTGCGGAATGGGAACCTGGTTAGCTTTTAAATTAGAAGAATTTGGTGAAACAATAAAAGGTACGTTAAAAGGTGGTGATGATGGAGGAGTAAACATGTCTGGCATTGGTAAGATAGGTGATGGTAATACTGGTGGAATGTTAATGGGTGGTATTACTTTTAATGCTGGTTCACCTGCTTCTGTTGCATCAGCAGATGTTTTTTTCTCTTCCTGCGGTATGAAAGTTTACACTGCCCAGATCGGTCTTCAGGATTGGTGAACTTAAGAGGGTTCTTTAAACCTTCCATTGTGTTTGGTCGGTCACGAACAACTGGCAAAGTATCAATTGAAATGTGCACAGCTTTAGGAACAGGTCTTCCTTCCATCAGTGTTAAGATCTCTTCCCTTCGAATTTTGTCTTTGAACCAAAGTCTAATGGTAGTCTCGTTGATGTTGAACAAAGTAATATTAGTATTATCCAACAGGTGTTGACTATTAAATAACCTCGCACGAATGGTATTGTACTCCTTTAAAATGGTACTCCAACGAGAATGGTACTGTTTGCTTCCATCACTAGGTGTAGATAGTGTGTGGTACTGCTATTTTCAGGCACATATGAATACAAATAGCCTCAACCACCCTACTTTTTGATGGGAAAAGAGCAGGGGAGGCGCCTGACAAAAACGATCTCTTCATTTGCACCAAACCAATAAAACCTTGTGAAGAAGCGTTCTGTTTACTGGTTTCCGGTAAACAGTTGTAAATGTTAGTGGTTTTTTGTCATATTCGTCCAGTTGATTTAAGAGACTGGTGATTGTTTTTGCATCTTCATCCGAAATACTGAGACCATGTGATGCTTAAAGAGCTTGTGCCAACGCATCAACATGATTCCAACCAGGAATTCCTTTTGAGTCGATAGCGGTAGTGGTGTTATCGATCTCTTCTGCACCATCATCATCTTCATCAGCAACGTCTTTACTGGATGGTTGACAGCAGAAGTATCGATATCGACATTACCCTCTATGCCCTCATCGTCTAACTCGCACCCATTTTCGATGGTACTGTCTACGTAAGCTTGAGTAAAACTCATGTCAATTTGTCAAAAAAGATATTCCATACCAATGACTTATTCGTTGCTTCATTTGGAACAGGTTTGTTGTTAAACGTTTCTCCCTGTACATCCAAATGCATTTTGTTAAATTTCGCAACGACTTCAACATCGAAGGAATGTAAAGAAAGCATCTCTGGACCTTCTGCCTGGTCTTTTCTTAGGGTGTTCCATCTGGCCAATCCATCCATTAAATACGCTTGAAAATTTACTGCATTGGCAGAAGATCCTGGAATGAACTTTAACAGGTGGCAGTGAAAAGATTCCAATGAAGTGCTTCCTCTGGCACAGTGGTACAATGGCAAAAACGAAGCTCCTTTTTTGACCATTTTGACCTCTGTCTGGGTCTTGGATGCAAACACTATGCTTCTTTTGCTCATTATATATTTCCGCGATGTTCTCCCTTAGGAATGGCACACCTAAAGTGTCACCAGTATATGTAAGGATAAGGTCTTCAAATTTTTTTGTGGTAACTGAGGCACCTCTCGTTTTTCTTTTGCAATGTCTGACCAATTCATCTTTTGCTATTGTATTCGTAACCGCTTTTAATGAGGGTGCCGACAGTCCTTTCATCTGAAGCTCTTCCTTCTTAGCAGCAACTAACCTTTTGTGATTACCTTCTTCCCATTCAAAAATACACCCGAAAGCTGTTACATAAAGAGGGTGGTATTCGGAAGTACAGCCAAGCGCAATGCGTCTCATAAAGTGTCAAATGTCCAAGCGAATTTCCAAACTGTCCCAAGATGGAAACAACCTCTTAAACCTTGATAGTCCACTGAGACTACAACAATCTCTGTCGGTTTACAAAAGGCTAAGTGGTGGGACATCTGCGTTTTTGTACCATGACATCAGACCATCTGCCATAGGTTGCAAAGACTCATTTGATTCTGATGATGTGGCAATGCTTTGCAAAATAGCACCATACTCATTACCAACGTTTGTCACCCAAGTTGCAGACTTTTTTGCATCTCCTGTAAGTCTTGACAATATTTTATCGATTTTTAATACATCTCTAAATACACTGGTAACCGACGCCTTGCATATGTCCAATCTGGACCACACATCTCTTGCGTATGCAGCCAAAAACCACTTAGAATTAGGTAGGACCCGAAATGCATCAGCTTTAGTATATACACATGGTTCTGCATTTACCATGGCCAATGCTGCCTTATGCTTTTGACAATCTCTGAGATAGTCCAGATTTCTTTTGACCCAGTATTCACTGTGCATTTCAAGCAGACTGTTCTTCAGGGCGTTGCTACTGTTTCCAAAAGTTCTGGATTTCAATATTGGTATGTAAGCACAACAGGGAACTTAACTTTTACATCATAAGGTAGCTGTTCCAACATGCGGCTGTCCGTTGCTACAAATGATTTACCACAAGCACAACCCAAATATTCTGATGCAAGATAGTAGAAATCTTTTAAATCCAAAACCAGGCGCACTTTTTGGTGTTTACCTCGGGATTGTACACTTCTACCACAATTGGGACATTTATAATCAAAGTTGTACATCATCCGGGGCATCCACAGAAACATTCTCCTCAAAAAATACTTATCCGGCAGAGGCTTGGAAATTGATGATGCTTTTACAGGTGTTGGATAGTTGCATAATTTCATCGGTTGTTGAAATCGATGGCTGTAGTCATTGGAATGCCTTTGGAACTTTGATGGACTTCTTTGCTAAAGAAACATAAAATTTGAAACATTACATTTTGCTTATTATAGTTGATATATATAAGAATTTTATACAAACATATAAGACTAGAAACCTACAACTTTTGTTGGTGCTTTAGCAGTTTTTGGTTCTGACTGAGATGTTGAAGCAGAGTGTAGAAAAAATATAAAAAAATGCATTTTTTCGCTTCCTAACATTTGCCAAAATAAAGCCTTTGAGCATGTCATGAAGCATATTCAATAAACATTACATTTTTTATATATGTTTCAATAAAATCTAATCATCAGTTATCATAAATAACACCAAAGCGAACCGTAAATAGATACAATAAGAGCATATATATATTCTTATATACGCAATAAGAGCAATTGCATATTATGAAAAATATATAAATACATATGTTTCCGAAAAATCTAAAATCACTAAAACAAATGTTAAGGTAGCGGTATGGTAAATTACACCTCTTCTGTATAAAGCATTTTTTTTTCAACTTTCCTTTTAAAAAAACATTATAAAAGTATATATGTACTTGTTAACAAAAGTTTGTTCTACAATATTACGGAAAAAAAATTTAAAATGTTGTAACAGAAAAAAAATATAGTCGAAAGTCTTAAAAAGTAGGTGTGGCCAACTGTGAAGGGATTAGTCTCAAGAGTATACAAGTTTTCAGAAAAAAAAATATGTCCACATGTTCAGCATAGTCTGAATTTAAATCGTGTGTCTCATTTTTTTCTCAACTTTAATCGTTTTGAAAATATGACCTAAAACATCTATAAGATCATGAAAATAACACTCTATTTTTTTTATTTTTTCTTTCAATCACTTTTGCATCCAAATCCGCTGACCAAAAATTAAAATGAGACACACGAGTAGAGATCAAACACTCACGAAGCCAAAAACGAAAGTTTCATGACGTCATCTAATGTATTTTTGAGACAGATCCTGTTTAAGAAGAGTAGGCAACCGAAAATTTTACGAAAAAATTATTCAGAGATATTAGTTAACGAAGTTTTTTCTCTCGACCTGTGATTGTTTACAAGAAATTGAAAAGAGAATATTTAATTATTAATTAGTTATTTATAGTGAACTTGTAAAACTCTTATTCAACACATTTTCTGCATAAGAATGCCCCCGTCATAATAAAGCAAAATTAATAATTCTCAAAGCATTTGTTTCTGATATGATGATATTTTTTCTTACGTCAGGGGGTTTGAGGGTGAATTATGAATATAAATGTTCAAAAACAGGAAATGTAATAATCGAAAAAACGATTCTATTCAACTTTCATTTTTGTTTTGTGAAAATATTTGTTACAATAAGAATATAAAAATGCCAAAAGCAAATAAAACATTGCAGATAAAAAACACCGAGGGAAACCCAGGCAATGTTTTGTCGTTGGAAGAAGAAGTTGGAAAAAACATGAGAGATGCAGGGTAAGCAGTTTTGATTTGTCCAATAAACAAGCTTCCACCTTGTGTACATTATTTCAAATAATTCAATGTTTATTTTATCTAGATACGATGGCAGCCTCTTCATTTCTGCACTGAAAGATGCCGTTAAAATTAAGAAAAGATCGAAAACACCGAGAAAATTTCTGTTGTTTATTTTTCCTTTTTTTTCTTGAAGTTTTGAATGGATCTCTACGATAATTTGACGATTTCGAAGACATTTTCACGATAACGAAAAGAAACTTATGATAATAAAAATGCAATTATATATTGCAACTTTTTTTCCAGTGCTTTTTGTCTCGCTTATATCTCACACCTTGCATAAATATTGCGTAAACAGAAATTTCTCAATGTTGAAGGTCAGATTATTTTTAGTAAACGTGAGTCATAACTCATTTCGTGCACAGAAATATTTGATCGCCAGAACAAAGACATAGGGAGTGGAATATTTTGTAACACTAAATCCTTCAATTTTCAGGAAACATTTTGGAATAAAAATTAGTTTATTGGAAAGAGCAGTTTTAAAATTAAAATGTTCCTTAAAAAAAAAAAATGTAAAAAAAATGAATTATTTACCATACCGCTACCTTAATACATGTCAGGAAAAATGACCATAATTACAAGTATGTATAAGCATTCACGCATTATAAAAACTGTCTTAAGTTGATTTCACAATTTTTATCCATATTCAAACATAAATCTTCGCAAAATATTTTAAAATGGTTTATTTGCGAAAACAAATCTTCACAATCTAATGAAACTAACACAATAACACTTACAGGTTTTGGTGGTGTCTTAGGTAATTCACCACATTACCTTAGGGTAACAAATTTTGGTGGGAAGAAATTTTGACGGGAACAAAATTTGGCGGATTTGGCGGATGGCAAAAAAAATTTAATTTGGCAGGAATTTAATTTGGCAGATGACAAAAAAATTCAAGTTTGACGGCAATTTAATTTGGCGGGTGGCAAAAAAAAATTAATTTTGGTGAGCATTTAATTTAACAAAGTATTAGAAAGGTGATTCACCAACAATGAGTTTATTTTTTATCAATATATTTCGGAATTTTCTTCCATCATCAGGATAACTAAAACAAATAAAAGCAATAAATACAATTTATTCATACTTTAAAGTAAAAAGCAAAATACAATTTTTACAAAACACATTTATATACAGTAAAATCTATCAACATTTCAAGTAAGTAATAAAATCAAATGTTAAAATCACACAAGGGAATAACATTTAATTAGTTTAAACAAAAAAGTTAGTGGTTTACATTATAAACAACAGCTAAACTTATAAAACTTATAAAGTTATAAAAAACAAAGTACATTATTTTTTATAAGCAACTCAACTTTTATCTCAGACATGGATTTTTATATCCCTATTTAATAAAACAGTTGCTTGTAAAAATGGTGTATCCACTTTGCTTACCCCCATGTATAGTTTAACAATCAACATAACAACAAAATAATCATGAAATATGTCCCTCAAATTTTAACAAAATAGAATAACTGTCAGTTTGATATATTTAATCATTGTCTTGAAAATGACTGCCCTTTGCAGCAATCAGTGTAAAGAATTTTATAAAAATTGTCATAGTTTTTCATGTGTGCCACTGGGAAAGTTATTGATCGACCACACGAGTGCACAATAGGATAACATATTGTATGATCTGGATATTGAGTGAAACAATCATGATCAAAATAAACTGTAATTTTTAATTTACAAGAGTCAATTGGTTTGTGCTTTTGACCAGTTAGCCATAAAAACATTCCAGAGGCAGTCAATTTAACGTTCTCAAATTGTTCAGTTTCTTCTTCAATATTATCAACTCTGTTGTCACTAAATGCAACTGCATCATCAACAGTCCCAATTTATTTTGTGTCTATTTCAAAGAGAAAATCCTCAAATAAGTCCATTATCATTTCTTCTACTTGACGTTTTGTTGATTCTTCCTCTGAATATATCGGCCTTAATGATGATGCAATAAGATTTCCATCTATCTTTATAAATTCTGTATCATTAATATCAAATAAAGAGACGAAAAGATGTGGGCAGGACTTTGTGAAAGCACCAACTTCAAACACTTGAAGTCCTTTTCTCAATTCATTCAAGTAACATATACGATGAGTGACAATGCTAGTAAGTAATGTTTTAATGATATTATCAATATTTTCTTCCTGAATCACACCAACTCCCTTCTTTAAAAAGTCGCAGAGTTGTTCTTGAAGATATTAACTCTAAACGTGGTGCTGAAAAGTTTCAGACAGTAAATGTGTCTCTGGATAAAACCCACACGAGTCATTCCTGTCACACTGATGAGAAGTATCTTGAACATCTGCACATCAAAACACCAATTAAATGGGGGAAAATGAACGATCCACTTTGGTCTGTCTTTGTGACTCTTTGTCATCTAAAGTCAAACTTCTTGAAGACACCATCTATGAAGAAGGCATGAACATTTTTGGGCACCCATAAGCTAATCAACGTAAAAATCTTTCTGGAAAAAACAGGAGAACCCTAAATTCTATAAAGTCAATTAAGTTAAAAAACTCTCTGTTTGCACAAGTGCAATCTGCTTCCAATCCTGTACAAAAGTCAGCTCTCCAACAGCTGCTTTTAGAAACTAGGGAGAAAATAAAGGTTATGCGTCGCTCAGAAAGACGACAAAAGAAGAAAAATAGTTTCAGGAAGGCTCAATCCGCTTTTAGGAATAACCCCTATTCAGCTGGGAAAGCCTTACTTAATCCTAAATGCAACGTTAAATTGCGTGTTAGTCAGCATTCCTTGGACAAACATAAATCCTTGACTGTTAAAGATGAGTTCTATGATGTTCCCTTGAGCAGTTTCGATGGTCTTCCTGTTGCCCCATCTCTTTTGGAACCATTTCCGTCTTCTGCCCTTAAATACAAAGATTTTTTAATTCTCTTAGCTAACAGAAGAAACGCATCTTCCCCTGGTTTAAGTGCCATTTCATATAAAGTATACAAAAAATGTCTTCAAATAAATACCCTCTTGTTTAATTGTGTTGTACCTGTTCAATGGCGTCATGCCCGTGAAATTTATATTCCTAAATCCAAAACTCCTATAGAGTCCAACATAACTGACTTTCGACCTATCGCACTTCTAAATGTCGAAGGTAAGCTTCTATTTAGCCTTGTATCAAGGAGGTTATCAATACGTTTGTCCAAAAAGGTTGTATAGAGAAACTTCCTGGGTGCTGGGAACATATGTCAATGGTTTGGTCAGCACTAAAAGACGCTCGCTCAGCAAAGTCAGATTTGGCAACCATCTGGCTAGATATTGCAAGTGCGTATCCCACAATTTCTCACAGATTTATCTTTTTCGCCCTTCAACGTTCCGGTGTCCCACAACATTGGATTACTTTTATTAAAAACTACTATATCGGTATATACAGCAAATCTTTTTCTGAAGATGCCCCAAGCAATTGGCATAAACATGTGCGAGGTATATTTGCCGGCTGTACACTATCTATCATTCTTTTCTTAGCTGGCATAAACATCATCCTAAAATATACGCTAGAAGCATCTGTACCAAGATTTATCACATCAAGCAAAGTGTCACTTCCATTAATGAGAGCTTTCATGGACGATATAAACTTGATGTCATCGTCTGTTTGCGAAGCGCAAACGCTATTAACCAAGTGTGCTACCGCTTTATAGTGGGCTGGTATGGAATTTCGTGCCCACAAATCACGCAGCATAGTAATCGTAAAAGGCAGGTCCTTGAATTCTACACCCTTCTCAGTTCAGAAGCCTTTAAATCCAACAGATTTCTCTTCATTTATACCCTCTATCCATTCCATGCCAGTACGATTTTTAGGTCGTATCATAGACGGTTCTATTTCCGATAGAAAAGCTAACGATGAGGTTGGAGAGAAACTATCAGCAGGGCTTTCTATGATTGACAAATCCTTTTACAAAGGTACTCAGAAACTGTGGATCCTTCAAAATCTTCTTATCCCACGTATCCAGTGGCCTTTGCTCATTTACGAAGTTTCAATGTCGTATGTCAATACTCTCGAGCAAAAAGTATCTTCTTATGTAAGGAAATGGCTGCACCTTCATCGCTCTACCACTAATGTTTGTTTATACTCGGCCTGCTCACCATGTCCTTTGCCAATAAAAAGTCTAACGTTGATTCTTAAATCTGCTAAAATAAGCGGACACTTACTGCTTACGGGATTCAAAAGACCCTCGCACCAACACGGTAAAGGTGGGTTAGGTTTGTGTCCGAGAGCTAAAATGCCTGCTTCCCGACAATGTTACCCTTACAGGAAGCTAATAACAAACACTGCAAAGGAAATAGACAGAGAAGTACAAGTAGGTAGAGTTACGCAACTTCAGGTGCAAGGGTACTGGAGTAAATGGAAGAACTACATCAAGCACGATCTCTCCTGGAAATCCTTGTTGGCAATGCAACCAAACTTAGTGTCATTCTGCTTAAGTTCGACCTACAACGTTCTTCCGTCCCCGAGTAATTTGAAGCGTTGGCGGATATGCCCTGAATCCTCTTGTTTTTTATGTGAAAAAAAATTGTGCACCACAGCTCTTGTCCTAGGTGCCTGCAAAACTGCTCTTGCGCAGGGCAGATTTACATTCCGCCACAATTCTGTTTTAAAAGAACTTGTGGAGTTGCTCCCTACTTTTTGTAAGTCCATCACGTCACCTGTAAAACAGCTAAATAGCATTAAGATTGATAAAGCAGGTGCCCACAATCCTGGTAAAAAGTCTAAACTTGCAGGTCTTTTACATCTGGCCTGTGATTGGATGATTTTGTCTGACTTAAAGGACGGATTTGTTTTTCCTGGGCATATCGCTTTAACATCACTCAGGCTTGATCTCGTTATCTGTTCCAACAACAGGAAGCATGTGATTGTGATAGAGCTTACCTGTCCATGCGAGGAAAATATGGAAACTTGGCATTCCATTAAGATGTCCAAATACACTCCTCTGGTGAACATCATCAAACAGAACGGTTGGCATATAGATCTTTTTGCCATCGAAGTGGGTGCCAGGGGATACTGCTCCCGATCTGTTTCTTCGTGTTTGAAAAGACTGAGATTGGATCGCAGAAGAGCTTTTCAAGCTGCTCAACAACTTGGTGACATGTGCATGAAAGCTTCATTCTGTATGCGGGTCGCTAGAAATACAAAGGTGTGGAATAAACACAGCCACATCCCTATTTCAACCAACTATTCCATACCCACTCCTCTAATGCCAAAGGCCAAACAACCAACAGTCACTAAGCCCAATACACCTGTTAAAGCAGGCCCAGACCAACCTACCCACAGCAAAGTAATTCACGCAGGACTAATAAATAAAGGAAACACCTGTTACACCAATTCCATCCTGCAAGCATTAACTGCAATCCCATCATTTTGGTTACATTGTGCTTCGGAATCTTCTCTTGTTTCTCCTCTATTGAAGTCTGTTATGCTGAGCATGTCCATGCTGTCCCAGTCTTCCACAGCTGTTGACCCTTCCGCCTTCTTAAGAGCCTTGCAGCATGAGATGTCCAGCATTAGGAAGACCCCATTCAACATTAATACCCAGCAGGACGTGCCACAAATACTGCTTCATGTTTTGGGTGAATTAACAGGCCCTTCGGATATTGCAAATAATATCATCACCAACATTATAACCACTACGACGTCATATAATGCAAGCTTCTTATCATCTAGCTGGGAGGAAAGTATGCCTATTGTGCCACTCCCTATCTCAAACAGCGTTACAGGTTCAGTTAATTGTTTTTTGCAGCCCGAAAATTTGTCTGGAAATGACAGGTGGCTTTGCCCGCATTGCTCTTCTTATCATTGTGGAGACATTCTGATTATCCAACTGAAGAGGTTTACGTATGGAAGAACCTTGAAAAATAATTTGTTAACTGCCTTGCTTCAAATGACGACATTTTTAGAGTTCGCTCTCAGCCAACGGATGACATATCATTTAACAACAAATATTCGTTAGCTGCCACTATTAATCATTCGGGCACCCTAGGAGCAGGCCACTATTGGCATTAAAGATCGCAGCTGTGGCTCATGGTTAAGATGTGACGATAAAGCAGTTGTTAGAGTTGCACCATCCGATTTAAATAACTCTTCTGTGTATGTGTTGTTTTTTGTGAAAATGTAAAAATTGTCTAATTAACATTCACATAAAAGTGGGAGGGTTATCTTTCCCTAACGGTTTTGTATTACCCCGGCTGTTTCTGTCACAAGCAGTCTACCGTGAACATAGAGTTTGCTCACTCTTCACTCTCTTATAGAGTAATCATAAGAAGCTTAGCAAGGGGGTTTGACTATGTCTTGTCTTTGGGTGCAACGACCCCACTTTTTACCCCAGTCCAGCAACGATCCTGCTGTACCCATAGTTATTCTTGTAAGAATATTGTTTATTGAATATTGAATATTTAATATTGTTGTGTGCACATTATTTGTATTGTCCAGAGGGTTGCTTTTTCAATTAACTTGGTTGTACAGACCATCCTTGTAAAAGGGAGATCTTGCTTTGCATAGAGATCTTTAGAGGGTTTAACCTCTACCACTTAAAATAAGAGTCATTAGACTAGTCAAATCACTACAGCTTGCTGTTTTGTTATCTCATAATCAGTATAACCATGTTCGATAATAATATCAGAATAATCTTTGGGATTTTGAAAAATTAGATTAAAAAGCTCTTTATCCTTTGCAGTGGCATGAATTTTGACATCAAGCCTTTCTTTGTCAACATCGGGTTCCACTAGCAATTTGAACACATTTTGATGCATAAAACGAGGAGGTGGACCATTGTGAGTTAAACTATATGCAACGATTTGACCACAAAATTTGAAGTTACCATTTGCACATACAGCATGGAATATATAGGGGCGCCATCTGGAAAAACATCACTGGAAATTTTATCAATCGCACTTGTTAGAAAAACACTGCAAAGTGCTCCATGATCGATGCCGTCCTCACCTGCGAAATGAACCATAAGCTTTTTATTGACTTTGTCATATTTCTTGGTTTCGCGCTCCCATGCTGTAAAAGTTCTAGAAATGGGAGCCGTTCTTCTAATGACAAAAACATTTTGTATCAACATTTTCCTTAATTTTATCAATAGCATCAGTTTGTGACATATTTGAAATGTCAATTTTACTTAGAAAAATTTCAGAACTTGAAATAGAAGATATGTCATCAATATTTGTGGCTGTGACAGCGATTTCTGTAGTAATAGTTGTAGTAGATACAGTGATAGGGCTTGTGGTACTTGAAGCAGATACATTTTTAGAAACATTAACATCAGAAGGTTCTGTACTGTTCAGCCATACTTTCAATCGTTTACTCTCGGGCTCACTACTGTAACCAGAAAAATCACCCTCATAATCATACTCATATTCATCCTTGAATTCTTCCATTCTCTTCATTATTTGTACATCACTGTCCTTTTGGTATTTATAAAGAACGAATGGCTCTTCTGACCCAGGTATATTGTTAATTTCTGTGCCACTTTTATATAGTAGTTTATAGTATGTTTGATGGTGGTCATCATATAGATCTGGATGGAATTGCTTCCATTTATTTTCCGCAAGTATCCTTATCTCAATTTCGGATGCATGTGTTGACACACGAAGAAGTATTCTTTTACCTCTTTTAGCCATCAACCTCGACTCTTTTTCTTTTCAGCACACTCCTTGTTTTTGTTTTTCTGATATACATCTTTTTTTTTTTAGAGTAACCAGTCCACTGCTTTGATTTCTCTTTTCGGAAGTCAGCGAATGATTTCACGACTTGACCCATAAATAGCACATTAACACAAATTTATATTATCAGAATTTCTTCTGCCTACAATACGGAAAGTAAACTGTGAGGAAATAATCAAGCGCCAGAAAAAGTATCTATAGCTTACTTTGACTGGTGTTTGTTGTAGTAGGAGTAGTATTTTCTTTAGTATCAATCTTCGAAGCTTTGGTAACATCTTTCAAATCTAGAAAGAGTTTAGGAAAGATGGTCATGGTTGAGGAGAAAACTGAGAGTCAAAATAATCAAAACTTCACTGGAAAAAAGACATATATCATGTGTACCTCTTCCCCAGCTTGAACAAAAATTAGAACATGGAGGTAACTTTACTCCACAATTATTACAGAACATATCTATCTTTCCCTGAATACTGAAACAATCAACTATAAAACACACGCGTGGTATGGTAGAAACTCCACCATTTTAGGACGCACATAATGGAACGACATTTAGATTTAATTTGTAGATTAAAGTGCTGAATTGCATTTTGCCATGAAGTTTTTATTTTGCCGTGAGAATTTTAATTTGCCGTAAGAATTTTTATTTGCCGTGGAAATATTTTATTTCGCCGTGACACTTATGGGCCACCGTAGGTAAATTTTCAAGATTTTTCAACAACAAAAAAATGCCTTACCTCTTATCATGATCAGAGCCCTCTTAATGCATGGCAGTTTTTTAAATTCTGAATAATAGTTTTGTAATAAAAAAAGATTTAACAATGCTTAATTGAAGCTGTGAAGTCGTGTATTCTCCAAAAAAAACAAGCATTGAGCAAGAACATTTTGCTTTTAAGGGTTTGACTAGCTTATTAATTAAGTTCCATTGTTTCCTTGATAATGCAATTCGGCAATGAAGCCAAAACCAGCCTCCTTTTTCTCCTCCTCTGATCTTGAATCATCTTTTTGTTAAAATGTAAACATTAACAGGACGAATAGTTTTGTTTCGTTAACGTATTGCGCAAATAGTATCATTATTCTTAAAAAGTTTTAAAAGTTTAGCTAAAGATAAATTTGAAATTGCTTATTTTACCTGGTGAGCGAACGAGGCAGTGGACACGGTTGTAAGTGAATTAAATTACAAAGCGATGAGAGGTCTCATCCAATATGGAAAGGCCGGAATTGGAGTTACGAAGAGAGACGTTATACCACCTAAAGACACCTATGGGTATAGGAAATTGGTTTTCCAAACGTCTAAGGAAATTGAACAAGAAATTACCTTTCCAGAGCATTGCAGCTTTCAAGTTCAAAGCCAGTGGACTAGATGGGAGAACTATGTTAAATTCTATCTTTCCTGGAGAGACATACTAGCTACCCCGCCAAACCTTATATCTTTCTGTCTCCAGTCTACATATGATGTCTTACCAACCTCGGCAAAATCAGTATGACAGCTTCTGTCTGTATATGGATTGCTCGGGAGTCAAGAGACTGGTCTCAAGACTCCTTAATTAAGGCACCCGAAACGAGAAAGACTTTTCCACCCAAGTCTGTTGCATCTCGTCAAAGTAATCCAGCTCCAGTAAAAGAAATGGGTCGTTTATCAGGTCAATGCACCCCGGCCTCTCCAAAAATCAATCATAACAAATCCAGTGCCAAAACACACAAATTTTATAAATGCAGGTTTTGTCAACAAAGGCAATACATGCCATGCCAATGTTATTTTGCAAGCTCTAAGTACTATTCCATCGCTATGGTCCCAGTGTGCTTCAGATTCATCCCGTTTGTCACCAATAGTAAGGGCGATTGCTCTTAACATGACCATGTTAAACCGTTCTTTGACCCCGTTGATCCTACAAACTTTCTCAAGGCCCTAGAACGTAAAATACACTCTTCTGGAAATACAACTTTCCAATACAATTATCAGCAAGATGTAGCAGAGATGTTACTTTTTGTCTTCAATGAATTGAAAGGGTTCTCGGAACATCTCGACAGAAGTATCGGTGTCAGTTAGCTGTAACACCTGCCTCTGTTCTTCAGTTACTGTTAAAAATCAGGACATCCTAACACTGCACCGTCTTCCAGCGTCCAGTTGTCGGTTAATAGATTTTTCGATTCCGAAAATCTGGAGAATGATAATAAATGGTTTTGCCCACAAACAAGGATTACGAGGAATAGCAAAATTCTAACTTTGCACCTGAAAAGGTTTGCAAGAGATGGAGAACATCTGGTTAAAGACAATAGATTTGTTGAAAGTTTTTCCTTCCCTGAACCTTATCTCAATATCCCGATATCTAGTGACTCGGACACATCTTTTATCCAAAAGTATGCTTTGGTAGCTGTGATAAACCACATTGGAACATTGAATGCAGGCCATTATTGGGCCCATATCAAAGATCGGACCACAAACTCTTGGTACATCTGCAATGATAAGGCAATAAGCAAAGTTAATCCAATAACGCTCAACAGCACTACATCATATGTTTTCTTTTATACCCGCTGCTAGTTTTTTTTTTCTCTCTTTAACCCTATTCGGTCCGGGGGTTTTCGAACATATTATGACCCCCCCTCAATAACTTTTCATAGGCTTGTCCAAATTGAATCAAACTTGGCACACTTATAGTACGTCACAAGTGGAACAAAATGGCAGCAATATATTTTGGCTTGCGTCAGCACATTTTCTGTGACGTCATCAAAAGCTTGAAATTTGTTCAAAATGCCACTATCTGCTTAAAATTCAATTACTTTAGTTCTAGAGCGAATTTTTACATTCTGTTTGAATAAAAGTTATTTAACATATATTCCGGTTTTTAGATAGATCGTATGAAAAATTGCCAAATATTGCCCGAAAATCCGTTTTTTTCCGCTTTTCGGGCAAAATCCGAAAAAAACGGGAAGTCGGATTAACCACGTGAGTTGTGTTGTAAGTTTCAAGTTCTAAACATAATCCTAACATGAGTTATTATTTTTGCCTATTATGAGGGTTTCATAGAGATTTTTAGGGGCAGTTTCGAGTAATAGCCAATATCAAAGCCTCTGAGAGGTATGGGACCTAAAAATTTTGAGTGCAGGTGTCTAATAGATAAATATTGAAACTCAGTAAGTATTGTAGCTAGGCAACATAGCATTAAAGAGTTATTAAAAAAAAACCGTGAGGAGGGGCGGAATCCGCCCCCCCCCCCCCCCCCCCCCCGGACCGAATAGGGTTAAAACACGTTCGCTGTTGACTTTTCATGGGGGGGGGATGTAAATCTAAGCGGTTTTGTATTACCCCAGCTGGTTCATTAGAACTAGTTTACTGTCAATACCCAGAGGGTAAAGAGTTCAGCTCACTCTTCTGTGGTAACTTATAAGAAGCTTAGCAAGGGGGTTTGCTTTTAGCTTGTCTTTGGGTGTAACGACCCCACTTTTTACCCTAGTTCAGTAAGGTGCCCAAGTTTACTAACTTGATCTTTAGGCTTGACAACCCTGCTGTCCTTAGTCAAAATATATACAGGCTGGTAGGCTGAGTGTTGGGGCCCTGTAACACATGTGGAAAGCTACAGCCAGAGTCACAAGTTCTGGCGCACAGGAGGGTTTTATTTAACTCTTTTTTATATTTATATATTTTTGACATATACATTTTTTCTATTTGTGTTCGATCAGTCCGTTTATGTTGTTACCTCTGTCTTGTGTCGCATTGTTTGTGATAGAAGGATTGTTTTTTCTATTTAAGATTTTCTCAAAGAATAGTTATAGGTCCAAGTTGGACAGTACTCATGCTTGTAAAGTTACCATATTGGATAACTGCTGCAGCAGAATAATAGTATTCTTTATCTGGATTACATATACTCCTCTGCTTGCTCATATTCGTATGGCTTGTTTAGCATTTCTTTATTTGTTTCAGTAAAATGTTTTTCACTTAGCTCAAACCACTCAATTGAACAGTCGATTTTGTCATTTTTTTTCAGTAGGAAACATTCTTTCCCGGGGTGACATCGTCCTTTTCGATTCAACTGGATTCTCCACTAACCATCTCTTCTCTCCACCATGGTTCTCTCTTTCAGACATGCAAATTGGCTTTCGTTTGCGTCTTTTTTCTGTTTTAGTTTTGCACGGCTCTTCCTGCCAGACAGAGGAGGTAAATTAAACCTGACCCTTTTTTTTTTCTTGGGCAGGGGGGATGATTTTTTTTATGGCGTTTCGACAAAATTCTCAACTAGCCATCTCTTCTCTGCTCCTTTTCTCTTTGTTTCGGCCATTCGAATAGACTTTCGTTTGTGTCTTTTCTTTTGTGTGATTTCCATGTTTAACAGCTTACTAAGCTTGTAACTATAAATGTATAACCAAGCTTAGGCCGGCCCGTGGGATTTATTTTGGTCTTCAAAAATTCCAAATATTGTAAACCGCGATTTTCCAAATGTTATTGACCCGGACCGTATTAGGACTACCCCTTCGGATATCGATTTTAATATAATTAGTCGCTCTTTATCACCATTCACAATTGAAGTTGCCTCCTCTAATGAAACTTCCTACCCTAGTAAAGCTTCCTCCTTTAATGAAACTTCCACCTCTGGAGAACCTTCCTCCTTGAAATGTTGAAATTTAAAACCATGTAAAGTTGTTTTGCATATGTTCTCGCTGCTGGTTCGACTGAAAAGTCTCGGCTGCTTAAGGTTAACCCGGACAAAACCAACAGTGTTCTTTCTCAGCAACCAGCAGTTATTGAAAACCTTAAGATCATAGAAAAAAGCAACCAGTTGCATGGCCTAAATCTGCTGACACGGCAGCTTGGAGTGCCCTCTATGATGCAGTTTTTCATAATCTGTTAGGTTCTCTCCCTCTGTCAGAGAGACTGGAGCTACTAGAGTCCACAATTTACCATCATGCTTCCCTTCTTTTTGGATGTAAGTCTCAAGCCACACATGCACCCATCTGGTTTAAACGGACGTGCATTACAGTCCATCTCGTTGGTAAAAGAGAAAAATTCTCTTCTTCAACATCTTTCCAACGTGTCGGACTCATCAGAGAAGGAAAATTTGCAAACTTTGCTAGGCAATGTTAAATCAAAGTTAGCAACATTACGCAGGGGAGAACGAAATCGAAAAAAGCGGTGAAAGTTCCGCAAAGCAAACCGTGCCTTTTGTAAAAATCCTTACCAGGCTGGTAAAGATCTGTTGGATCCTAAATGCTCTATTAAGCTCAACGTGCCTAAAGGATCCTAGATGCCCACAAATCTTCGCAGTTACTTGATTGTATGAGGTACCACTTTCGAATCTTCCTGGTTTGCCTAATGCTCCCGACGTCACGTCGGCTTTGATTCCTCAAAATTTAATTTTAAGGACTTTTAAACCATTCTTCATTCTCGCCGCAATGCATCCTCACCCGGATTGAACCAAATTCCTTACACTGTTTACAAGAATTGTCCTCAGATTGCTGCGTCCTTCCTCTTTAACCTTTTCCAGTCTTGTTTTCCAGCGTACAATTGTCAGTTAGTATATTTTTAGATTCTGAAAATCTGGAGAATAAAAATAAATGATTTTGCCCACAATGTTCCCTGCACCAAGAGAGCACTAGGGAAACAAGGATTACGAGGAATAGCGAAATTTTAACCTTGCACCTGAAAAGGTTTGCAAGAGATGGAGAACATCTGGTTAAGGACAATAAATTTGTTGAAAGTTTTTCCTCTCCTAATCCTTATCTCAATATTCCGATATCTAGTGACTCGGACACATCTTTTATCCAAAAGTATGCTTTGGTAGCTGTGATAAATCACTCTGGAACATTGAATGCAGGCCACTATTGGGCCCATATCAAAGATCGGATCACAAACTCTTGGTACCTCTGCAATGATATGGCAATAAGCAAAGTTGATTCAAGAACGCTCAACAGCACTACATCATATGTTTTCTTTTATACCCGCTGCTATTTTTTTTTTTTTTTTTTCCTCTTTTTAAAATACCTTCGCTGTTGCTTTAAACCTGTAATACCAGGGTCATGGGGGAGGAAAATGTAAATCCGAGCGGTTTTGTATTAACCCAGCTGGTTCATACAAGCCAGTTTACCGTTAATACCCAGAGGGCAAAGAGTTCAGCTCACTCTACTCTGGTAACTTATAAGAAGCTTAGCAAAGGGGTTTGCTTTTAGCATGTCTTTGGGTGTAACGACCCCACTTTTTACCCCAGTTCAGTAAGGTGCCCAAGTTTACTAACTTGGTCTTCAGACTTGACAACCCTGCTGTCCTTAGTCAAAATGTCGACAGGCTGGTCCTGTCGTGACAACCTCCTTATTTAATTCTTTTTTATATTAATATATTTTTGACATATACATTTTTTCTATTTGTGTTCGATCTGTAACCAGTCCGTTTATGTTGTTAGCTCTGTCTTGTGTCGTATTGTTTGTGATAGGATTGTTTTTTTTTCTTTACGATTTTCTTAAAGAATAGTTTTAGGTCCAAGTTGGACAGTACTCATGCTTGTAAGAAGCAAGAAAGTGTATTCAGCACCTTCTTCTGAGAGCCTAATCCCAGTTTTAACAACCACCGTCCCTGTAGACAAGATACTTCAGTGCAGCTTGCTGTATTGTAAACCTTTTTCATCCTTTGTGCCTGTACAGTGGAGGGTCGCTTCGGAAGTTTATATACCTAAAAACAAGCCTCCATCTCCATCAACCATTAAGGACTTTCGGCCAATAGCTCTTCTGAATGTGGAAGGAAAACTTTTTTTCAGTCTTGTGTCAAAGCGCTTAGAAAATCACATAAGTAAGAAAAACAACTTCATCAACAAATCTATTCAAAAAGGATGTATGGAAAAAGTTCCTGGTTGTTGGGAGCATATGTCTCTTGTCTAGGCTTCTCTAGCAATAAGCCTTGATGTTGCAAATGCTTATCCCACTCTACCGCATAAACTCATGGCCCTTCATCGCTATGTCGTTTCAGAGTCTTGGTTAAGGCTCATTGAAATCTACTATGGCAGCCTTTTGAGCAAGTCATTTTCTCTTACAGCTCCATCCAACTGGCACCAACACTTCAGATGCATTTTTATTATATGTACCTTATCAATTATACTGTTTTTGGCAGCCATAAATGTAATCATTGAGTACGTGTGCGTCGAGAAAGAGTTAAAAAGTTGCACTCCTCCTAGCGATTCAGATCATGCTCCGGTTAATGACTTATTTTTTAATGTCTTCTAGTGTCCATCCCAAACTCAGAACTTGTTGGACCGTTGTCCCCTTCATTGAGCTGGAATGTCCTTTAGACCTTCAAAATCACGAAGCATTGTTATAGCTAATGGCAAAGTCCTAGATCAATCTCCTTTTTGTGTCTTGCAAGAACCCATATCGTCAATTCATGCAAACCCAGTTAGGTTTCTTGACCGGACAATAAATTTATCATTGTCGGATTCGGCTGTTGTCCAACAAATTATGGGTTCGAGGAAAACATGGCCCATACGCCATGGCCTACCTCATGACCTACCCGCGAAATCATTTTTTTCCAAAAAATTAAAAAGCGTGGATTAACTTTAGCGCAATAGCAATATAAATGTATTTTGCGCGTATTATAAGTTTCCCGCAAATTAACAAGAAAATAGTAAATTCAGCGTTTTATACAAAATGTAGATTCGCAATTTTTCTATAAATTCTAAAATTAGCAAAACAATAGCTATTTGACGTTACCAATAGTAGTCTTTAATTCCGCAATTTCAATTAAAAATCTGCTCATTACAATTCCAGAATTGTTCACATTTCTATCGCTGGATATCGTCACTTCTTCACCTTTTGCGACTGGAACAAAGTTCATAAAAAATTTTACAACCTCGAGGCTGTAAGAATAAAGGGTAACAGACAATAAAGAAGTCTTTCTTTCCGTTGGAATCTTTTTCACAACAACCAATATAATTACAATAAACGGAAGAAAAACGTAACGGTGTGGATAACGCTATTTCGAGACCAAAGTAGAATTCTAAGACATCAGTTCACCTGAGATCGGATCAGATATGTGGACTCAAAACACACTTGTTGAAAACATTTCATACTGTTTCAATTTTTTGCAAAAGAGAATAATGGAAAACGACTTAAATCTCCAGGAATTAACTCTTAGGAATTTACAATAAAAATACTTTCGAAACCCTTTCCTACATCAAGAGTATAAAATTGCGAGAGAATAAGAGATTATCATTGGAAAAACGTAAATTTGTTTGAAATTGAACTATTTTGTAATGCTTCTCTAGCAATGTTTAAAATGCGCACTAATAAAATCCAGCCTAATCAGGTGGATTGCAATTTGCACTAATTTTATTGCACTGTTTTATACTAAGGTTAGATCATTAAATAATATGAATAAAAAATATACATGTAAAAATTTTTTAAATATATTTTAGTAGTAGACAAGAATTAACATAAATTATCATATGTCAACAAGGGAACCTGGTTCCATAAAAAATAAAAATATCCATTATTATATTCTGAAATCACTACCCAATTGTGTTAAAGTATGATAATATATGATAACAATATAAAAATAAAATTTGACATGTTTGCATCAAATATGTCAAAATCTGAATGTTAATTAGCGATGTAGTTTTTTGGGGATATCCAAAGTTGAGAATGAAAATCATTAATTTTGGTGTTCAATATTAAATAGAAATTCATTAAGGCGGGATCCACTCAAACGAATGCAGTTCGATCGATATGTTACTAAAAATAGAACATTGCATAATTTTCTTCGGTCGACGTCGATCGAATTCAAAAGTAGGATTGATTTCAACTTTTTCGTCGATCGATTGAAATTTATCCAATGAGATTGATTTATACCCACGTGATGTAAACAAATCAACGAAGAAATGAACATACGCTGAAAGCGGGAAAGAGTGGAAAATGGCTGAAAACATTTTAGCAAATGAAAATTTAATTGCATACTTAATGCAGCAACAGCAACACAATATTCAAAACAATGAAAATGCTGAAAATGCGTCACCGATAACTGATTATTCGAATGTTGAAGAATTTGAGTTATTATTTGTAGAAGAAGTTCGTGGATTTCGGTGTCTTTGGGACACATCCTCGAGAAGTTTTAAAGACAGTCTGATGAAGCAAAGAGTTTGGAGGCAAATGGCTGAGAAATTTGGGAAGAATGGTACAAAAGTATTTTTGTTTATCATATTTACGTCATGAAATTCTAAGTACATGCTCAATATCATTATTTCATTTATAATTTATCTTTAGAGGACATTCTTAAAAAAACTTGGAAAAAAATTAAAAGAAAACCTTTCCAAGTGCTTAAAGAAAAGGGAACTAATGACAAGATCAGGGGCAGCTGTAACGGCACTTCCCGAGTGCAAACTTTTTAAGGAACTTTTGTTTCTTCGGGATAAAGTTACCAATCGAACCACCTCTAGCAATGTTCATCTCGAAGAAATTCACAGAATGAGTTGCCTGACCGATTGTCGCATGTTTCTTCGCCACGCAATGAGAGCTTTCTCTCACTCAGTTCAAACATTGAATTTACACCCACACCCCTGCTAGGTCAATTAAACGAAAAAAGCCTCCGTCTCCATCCGTATCTCATATTACAGACCCGACCATTTTCTGTTTCAAGCACTTGATAAAACAGAAGTTGAAGTAGACGCCGATCAAAGTTAGTATTGTTCCGATTTGGTGAAATATCAAAGGCAAAAAAATCGGCAAGCAAAAATTGAAATTCAACAAATTTTGATGAAGTATGAATTTGAAGAAGATTAAAGCGAAATATAAAGTTTTTATGATTCATGTCACGTTATATGTATATATATTTTTTTATTGGTATATCTTTCAAGATCACTAAATATCTGCGCTAGTCTCTGTTTGTAGAAGTGGAAAAGCCTCGTCACCAACAAATACATAGGGAAAGTATTTTTCCGTCCCTGGGAGTATGTGTTGCGGTGGTAGGTTTAATAAATTGTTGTTCATGGCAAAGCCTAATTTGCTTGCAGAGAAAACTCCGCCGTCACTTTGTCTACCCGCATCTCCCACATCAATCATAGTAAACTCGTATTCCGTATACAACTGCCATCAACACGATGCTGTGCCTTTTTTTATAATTGAAGTAAAATGAGCCACTTCTTGCAGGTGCCTGCATTACAACATGTTTCCCGTCAATCGCACCAACACAGTTTGGGAAATTCCACCTGTTTTCAAATTGTAACGCCACTGTCCCCCACTCGTCTTCATTTTTTGGCATTTCAATATAGCCCGCACTCAAAAGCTCTTTCCAAATAACTTCTGTTGTTTCCTTTATTATTCTGCATACTGATGTTTTGCTAATTGTGTAGCTGGCACCGATGGTTGTCTGTGCATCACCAGAAACTAGAAAACGTAGCGTAACAGACAAACGTTCACTGGGGCAAATTGTTTCTCTTCTTACTGACGATTTCAATATTCTTGGTGCTACAAGAGTCAACAGATTCTCGTAAATACCAGGGTTCATTCGAAATTGTTGATAAAACAGAGCGTGATCATAAAGTTTTAAATCTTTAATCAGCAAGTGATATTCTCCTTTCTCCTTCCGCTCTGTATTAATTTGTCTCACCCAAAAAAAAATTCTTTTGCATTGCCCATTATCACTCTGCCTTTGCCTTCTTCTTAGTAAAAGCAAAATAAGAATTTGTGTTCTTGTCAATGTCATGAATTGGCGCGAAATATCAAATTTATGTTATTGTTTTGAAATAAATTTGAATGAGTCGCCATCGATGGAGGCATGGCCGAATGTGTAAATGGAAACCAATTTTCATAAAAACGCCATCGATCGATTCGACCGCATTCGTTTGAGAGGAAACCCGCCTTTACACTTTCAAATCCTCCTCAATACAAAAACTTGTATCATCGTCATCATTACTACTGTCACTAACCATATCTAAAAAGAAAATGTATGAGAGATAATTTTGACGTTTGAGGGGAAGGACGTTTTGACTATTATGCAAACATCTTTTTTTTTTGTCGAAAAAAACTTTCACTTTTCCCTAATATAGCGCTAGCTAGCTAAACACTATAGCTAGCCAGCTGGAAAGCCGACAAGCAAGGGAGAGTGACATGGGTCTCTCATCACCCATAAGTACACCTCAAAAGTAAATTGCCAACACTTCTCCTTACTTGATTGGTTTAAAGGGAAGCAGTTAGTTTAGATAACCGACGGTATATGCAGCTAGATAGGTAGCTTTATCAAGACTGAGACAAAAAATATTTTTCAAGAATGGATTCCTGTGGATAGCTAGGCATCCTCGGCTATGATATAAATAGTGACATTCTACAATATAAATCAGCAATAAAATAAAACATTTATTTACCACACGTTAGTTTGGCGATGGAAAGTTATTATGCGCAAGCGCAAACATGGCGTAATTTGTTTCAATGAATTCAAGATGGCGGCCATAAAATCACGCGCCCTCCATAAATCCATGAAAATCAACAGTAGTGTTTTTGTTCTGGTCGCGCTCTATTAACAAAATTATACCGCTGACTTAAAAAGAAGCCGAGGAAATATGCAGAAGCAGGCATGTGTGACAACGGAAGTATTCCAACAGCGTGCGCTATAAGGCTTTGGAAGGGAAGAAGCGGGGTACTCAAAATCTCTCTTTTTATCACCTATGACAGAAGAAGTAAAATAATTTAATTTCAGAAGTTTTTCAAAGCGTGATGTTGGATGTTTTAGACTCACAAATGATTCATCTTTCCAGAAATACCATTCACATTAGCCTAACAATTGATCTGGCAAAGGTTTTTAGCTTATAATTTTTGGAAAATTTTACAAGAAAAAAATGATATGGAAATACAATTAAAGGTAACGTATGTCGTTTGTTTGTTTGTTGTAAGTTCTGTTCATTCCTCAGTTTCTTTACGTTTTTTTTACTGCACTTTTGGCCTCATCTGCAGTGACCTAGGGTGAACACGGATAAAATGTTCCTACATCATGCTCTTGACCCTTGATGTCGCTGATGGTAATCGACAAAAAATGCTTTTTAGAGCATTAAATTCCGGATGAATTCCTTCTCCTCCTTGCTCACTGTATATGCCCAACCTAGTAGGCCATTTTTGGAGAAATGGAATCACATGGTCTTCCAAACTATGTAATTTTGGGGTTATAGTAAATCATCAAATCCGATATGGCGTTTCCTAAAATGATATGTAAAAAGGCGTATATACATTTTAGATATCTATATACAACTTACAGTATATAGCTAACTTACGCAGTTCTGTCAACTTTTTATCGTCAAACAATTCGCTTTTACTCATGAGGTTGTGACATTTTGAATATTTTAAAAACAACTCTTTAAATTGTTGACTGATGCTAATTGCTTCAAAATGAACATTACTTCCGCGAAATCCAAGTTGTGTGATTAAAATTGGCAATGAGTTGCACAGTTTCACGATATTATCAACCTAAAGAGAGAAAAAAATAAAAAATGTGGTAATATTAAATATTTAAAGTGACTAGCCCCCAAAAATACAGAAACCTATAACTAGCAGATCATTATTTCGGTTGAAAACAAAAGGAACAATATTTTAATTTTGAACTTTTGCTTAAAGCTATGAAATTGATTTTAACCTTTAGCATTTTGTGGACGTGATTACCAACAAAACTCTTTCCATGATAAGCTTGTCTTTGTACATGAAGTTGACATAATGTCTCGTCAAGCTTTTGTACACATGGTCCATAGGTTTTTTTAAGCACTGGCGATTTCATCAACTTTGACAATTCTTCCTCCTAGTAAAACAAGACACGATTGCATTTGTTATCAAAATTTTAAAACCAATTTTTTTTTTCAATATTGCAAAAAAACTAGATACCTTTTCTACCGATTTATTCTGGAAATATTCTATCCGTGGTTCAAAAATCTCCCTAATTTCTTCTTCTTTTTCTGGATTTTCAAGCATGTTTTTCAAAATTGCATCATTAACTAACTTAACTTTTTCGTAACAATCATCAATTTTGTATTACAAGTTTTTTACTTGCGTATGTAATTCAGTGAAGATGGTAATATCACTGTCGCTTGTTGGTATTCCTTCCTCTGCGTTGGCAATTTTTAAATCCAACATTCTGCATCTTTCTTCAAGCATGTTGAAAAATTTCAAGTATGTCCCCAATGATATGTGTAATACAGGGGGAGCAACCTAAATATAGAAAACTAAACTAAATTTACGTTGTATAACAAAATATTTATAAAATATTTTGACTGGTAAGTCAACTTTGAAAAAAAGTAAAATTATAGTTATACCTGATCAATGGGGACATTAAATATTGGCTCACTAATAACATTATTAAAGAGTTTAGCTCTCTTTATGTTTCCTCCATCCAGCATGAAACTTTGAAAATCATTTTTCAAAGATTCCAAAGTACGGGTCCCAAACATTTGTCGTTCCATTTTTGACACTTGGATTTGGGAATATGTAATGTCACAATACAAGCAACAATGACGACCTAAGTTAACAAAAAAGGTATCACGCCACATGAAATTATGCCACTAAAATCTTTCAAATACTAAAAGTGAAATTAACATTCTGAATATATGTTAAATGTCCAATTGTTTTCAGAAATTGAGAGTTACCATTTGCTCCTGTAAGCCCATACGCTGCACACAAGAATGCATAATCTCCAAACATAAATATGCGTATTTGATGATTCCTGAATTTAATTAAAAGTAGGTCATTTTTGACAGAAATATTTTATTCACCAAGTACAGAAAATATATACTTACATCCATTTACTGGTTTGAAGTCTTTCTACCTGATTTTTAAAGGATTCTAATGCAACTTTTAGGTTCAACCTGTAGTCTTTTGCTTCAAAGTAGAAAGAAAAAAGAAAAAACAATTGTGTTGCGTTTGTTGTTTGGCTTTTCTACGTTACAAATTTGGTAGCTCATTTTGAACGAGCCACCACCATGGTCACCACCTATCTTCACATGAACCTCGTTTCCCAATCCAATATGGTGCTTAATTAAACTGCATCTTAAGGGAATGTACAAAATTTTAGTTAACAATTAGCATGTTTTGTGCCTAATGAATAGTATCAACAATGCCAATCTGTGTTATGAACAGTATCATTAAGTTTATCCAACTGATTCAAAACATGGAAACTTAGGTCAATAATGTATTCCCAAGGTGCTCTTCTGATTTCATACTTTCCTTTCATTTCATTAAATAATCTTTATCATGATCTTACATTTTTTTATAAACAATTTTCTATTTTCACCACTTATTCGGCCCAGCCTAATTGTTTAGCAACCGTTTAAAATGGTATTGTTTAAAAAAGAGTGTTCCTTGCCATTGTTTTTAATTTCTCCCAAGGTACACCCATGTCCGCCTTCATTGCCACCATACTTTCTTCATCAATTATTACTGGTGGGATATTTCCCAACTTCAAAATCCGCAATCTTTCATCCTCATCAAATGATTTCACCAGTGCTGATGTTTGTCGAGTCAACGATTCTATATTTGATCCAGCTATTGTATCAATGCTTTTGCGAATAATGTTCCCTCTAATCTTTACTGTTCGGGTAGACGCTGTTTCAGTTTCAACATACGCTTTTCTTGTTGATGTTATGCACACAGGCTAAAAAGGGAAAGTTATTTGCGAGACAAATTTTGGGAATTTTTGGAAAATTCTGAGAAATCTGTAATCCACCCAACATGTAAAATTGATGTAATTTTTAAGCATTGTAATATTTTTTGTAGTAGGAATGGAATTGTGCGATATAAATTTCTTTTCTTATAGTTGAAGTTTTTACAAAAAAAAGTTTCAAAAAATAATGCTTGCAAAGCAAAAGAATTTAGGTTTTTGTTATGTATTTGCTTTAATTTATTTAGACCAATCACTTACCCTTGGTCCACCAGATTTAAATTCCGCAACACCCGAATTGCTACTGGCTAACTTATGCTTGATTACATGAAGTGCTGCGTCTTCCACTTCTCTTGGAATTTTTGAGACATCGTCCATCATAAAAATGTCATTGACCTTCATTGCTGGAGTGCTTGTTGCTTTTTTTAATTCATTGCAATACGATGGAATTTTTTCAATATCCGCAACAGAGAAGGTTTTGCCACATTTATCTATGCACTCAATTTGGAGACATCGCAGCATAGCTGTAACATTTGTGCTTGGACTTAACGCTGAAAATTGACTACCACATGAAGGACATACTGTTTCGCTTATTCTTCTGCCTTCGATTTTCGGTAAAATGCAGTTTAAACAGAATGAATGCTGACATTCTTGGAGAATAACTGGAGAATGAAATATTTGCAAACAGATGTCACAAACACAAAGCCTGAAGTGTGGATTATGTATCTTGTTGATGTTATTTATATTTAATTTGTCATGTGGAAAAACATCCTTTGGTGTAATTGACTGTAGTGATGTAATAGCTTCTCTGTTCCAAATCAAATCATTGCTTTTTCTTCTGCCTCTGCCTATCCCTTTGTTGCTCTTTTTTGGTGGCCTGCCACCTTTTTTTATTTTTGGCACTAGCTGACAAACTGAACAATTGTCAGAATGTGGTTCCCAAGTTGATACTTGAAATGTGGTTGCCAATGTAGAATTTCTTGTTTGGCTATTTTTCATTTTGGCATAACAATTTAAGCAAATTTTTGCTGGGTGTACATCTGCTGTATCATTTTTAATGTCTATGTAAAAGGCAAATATTTTCAGGGTGGTACTGTTCTTTCTTTAATTTGCTTGAACATATTCGACACAGGTAGCTTAAGTTTTCTCTGTGAAACATGTCAGCCATTATGAATATGCTAGCTACCCCAAACTTCCTTTATCCTTCATATTTTTTTGAAACTAATTGTTAGGTTAATTTGATTTAATGTTTTGAGTTGGCAAAAGATCAATTTTTTCAGTAAAAGTTATCACAGTTTCCAAAAAACTTTTAAATAGATCAAAATCTGTGTTCAAAGTTAGCGAAAATTCGTGGTGATCGAATAGGTTTTAAATTTACCGCCAAACTTTGCTAAACCGGTTCAAAGTCCAATGTTTTGTTTTCCGTATACCTTGGTCACACTTCTTGCGATATAAGTTCTTAGGCAGGGTACTACAGTTTTCTAACTTCAGATTAAAGTGTTTTTTTCAAACAGGTGTAAAATAGGTGAAAAATATAACAAAAAACCGTTGTCACGGAACTTTGATATTCGCGCATGCGCATAATAACGTTCCACTTCTACGGGCTTCCAGACGGACGTGACCATCCAAATCTATAGCTAGCTAACTATTTCAAACTCAGAAACTTTCGACCAAATCAAACCTAACAAGAAGCCCTGCGGCTTAAAGATTTCTGCCATTAGCAATAATCTGAAAAAGTACTGAACTTTGAAGAGGACTGAGTAATATGGGGGAACAAAATCATTAAATATTATAAAATTTTAAAATTCAACTGTAAATCATAGCTAACTTAACTTACATAAACTTCGTTTCTCTATAAGAACAATTTTAAAAGAAAAATAATAAACCTGAAAATTGATGAACAATAAAAACAAAATAAGAACAACGACAAGGCTGAAAATTTATCGATTTTCTCTTTTTCTACGAAAAATAACTTGGAAAATATCTTTTAACCCTATTCGGTCCGGGGGCGGATGACGGTTTTTTTCTAATAACTCCCTAACGCTATGCTGTATGGCTATGATACTTACTTAGTTTCAATATTTATCTATTAGGCACCTGCATGCCAAATCTTTAGGTCCCATGCCTTTCAGAGGCTTTGATATTGGCTATTACTCGAAACTACCCCTAAAAATCTCTATGAAACCCTTATAATGTGGAAAATATAATAACTCTTGTTAGGATTATCCTTAGAACTAGAAACTTACAACACAACTTTTTTTCATGAAGAAGAATCATTTTCCATGTTTTGGACACGTGATTAATCCGATTTCCCGTTTTTTTTCGATTTTACCCGAAAATCGGGAAAAAACGGATTTTCGGTCTAATTGTTGCAACTTTTCATGCGATCTATGTAAAAACCGGAAAATATGTTAAATAACTTGTATGTAGCTTTCAGAAACTTCAAACAGATTGTAAAAATTCGCTCTAGAACTAAAGTAATTGAATTTTAAGCAGTTGGTGGCATTTTGAACAAATTTCAAGCTTTTAATGACGTCACGGAGAATGTGTTGATGCAAGCAAAATTTTATTGCGTCCATTTTGTTTTTTTGTGACGTACTATAAGTGTGCCAAGTTTGATTCAATTTGAACAAGCCTATGAAAAGTTATTGAGGGGGGGGGGGGGGCGGAATCCGCCCCCCGGTCATAATATGTTCGAAAAACCCCGGACCGAATAGGGTTAAGGTGGTAGCAAATTTTTTTTTACATAATCAGTTACGAAAGGTTATTTTCAGACTACATATTCATATTTTTTCTTTTATAACACACTTGTGACGATTTTGTAGCTACAATACATTATCTTTCACCAAAAATATTCAGCCTCAACAATTCCTCTTTAAATTAAAATTCATGAATACTTAATTAGTTCTGCTGAATATAGCTTTAGTCTACGTGCTTGCGAAATTGTACAGAAGGAAATGACGTAATTATTAAAGGGAAACGTTAGTAACATCAAAGATGGCGCATTATAAGACGATCTGCATTATGCTACACTGCACGAGCTTTAACTTTCGATAGCATATAAACTTTAAAATAAAGTATTGTTCATTGGATAATAAAACAATTTGTTGCACCGGTATGATTCTTATTGGCTTAAAACTTATTTTAGCCTCGTTCTCAGAAAAAAATCTGTCAAAACGAGGATTTAGGCTTTAGTCTGGATAAGGTTCGGGCGTCCAGCCTAGCTGCGCTGTCTCTATCTATCTATCTATCTCCTCAGGCGATTTTAAAGATCCCGCCTTCGCTGGCGGAAATCAACAACTCCGGTAGGCTATCTAACGATGAATGAAGAAAATGTGCAAACGCACGGCTTGTTTGCTATTCTTACACGAACTCACCATGATAAAAATATATCATATGCCTGTTATATTATTGTAGTAAGTCAGATCACGCACGCTTCACAAAATAAGTACACATAGACAAAATGACGTGCTCAAAGAACCTGGTACATAGAATCAGCTTAAGCATGCATCGGCAAAGAGGCGCAGGGTATATTCTAGAATATCAGGGGGAGAGAAAACGGAACCCGTCTAAATTTTTTCTACGCATATCACGGCACCTAAGACTGGCATAAATAAATGGAAAAAAATGATGAATATCATTTTTTAGGGTAGATCATGAGGTATGCCATGTGGCCTAGGCCATGGTCTATGGGCCATGTTTTCCTCGAACCCACAAATTATTTCTAATGCTGTAGAGCAAGTCAAATTCGTATAGGGGTATTCCCAAAGTGTGGTTTTTACATCATCTTCTAACTCCCCGGATAGATGGCCTTTCCTAATTTACGAAGTTCCTTTATCTCGTATTGTTTCACTAGAGCAAAAACTTTCTTTTTTCATAAGAAAGTGGTTGAGACTCCATCACTCTATTACTAACATAAGTTTGTATTCCGCATCATCGCCATGTCCTCTACCTTTAAAAGCATCTCCTCTGTACTAAAATCTGCTAAGATCAGTGGTCATCTTCTCCTGCGAGATTCGAAATTCAAAAGGAGAAAAGTTGCACCCTATGTAAAAAACATTGTAACGTGTCTCACATTTTAGGCGCCTGTAAGGTAGCCCTCTCACAAGGTAGATACACATACCGCCACGATGCTGTTTTGCGTGTGTTTGTGACAGCCCGTGAGAAGTTCCTATCTAATGAGCTTACAAAACCATCTGAATGTCACAAAATATCCTTTGTTCCGGCTGGTAAACGTTTTCCCACCAAAAAACCTTCAAAAATTCAAGGAATACTTCACTTGGCCTCTGATTGGAGAGTACTGACAGACTTTGATTCAACATTAATAGTTCCACCTTATCTCGCAATAACTCAACTTCGTTCGGACATAATTTTAATTTCTAGCCCGACCAAAACTGTAATTCTCCTAGAATTAACTTGCCCATGTGAAGAGAACATGGAGACTTGGCATGGAGTTAGAGTTGATAAATACTCATCCCTTTGTTCCGTCATGAAATCTAACAATTGGTCCGTCCATTTCTTTGCTGTTGAAGTAGGAGCCAGGGGCTTTTGTTCCGAAACAGTTAGAGTTTGTTTCCGTCGCCTTGGCTTTTCTAACATGTCTGTGCGTTCCACTCTGAAGTCTCTTACTGAATCTTCTATTAGATCATCTTTTTACATCTGGCTATCTAGAGATTCTTTAACTTGGATTCATACCGGTAGACATCCACATGACATAGCTCGATCGACACCAGTCGTTTCAAAGAAACCATCTAGACCACAAAATAAAGCATGTACGACCACTAGCTTTAAGAACACTTCGAGGCCACAGTGCTTAACAAATAACTGCACTAGCATGCCTGCACAGGAATTATTACACAACAACAGCGGCTTGCTAAATTTGGGCAACACTTGTTACATCAATTCCATTTTACAATGTTTTTATGTGTTACCCTCAGTCGCAACAGCCATCTTTGCAAATGATTCTAATATGGCGATAGGTAGAACTTTTGTAAGTATTCTTCGCAAATGATCCTTCTCTCAGGTTCCAGTAAATCCATCTCCATTCCTTAATGCATTAAAAGCCTGTATTTCTACTGCAAGAGGTAGAGCTTTCAATCCGTTCACCCAGCATGATGCGCTAGTGATTCTTGAATATCTCATATCCGAGTTGTCTTTAGCGTTTCCTTTATTTGGTACATTATTCAACACTCGTGTGAAAATCTGTACTACTTGCAACACTTGCAATAATATTAGCACCTCTGAACAAATAACTCCATTCCTTCAACTGCCCCTAAATCGTCTTTACAATCGTCAGCAGATAATTTTTTGGAAAGCGAAGAATTGTCAGGTGTTAACTCGTACTTCTGTCAGTACTGTGATAGTCACCAAACTGCAACAGTGGAAAAAGAAGTGGCAGAGTGCAATCCACTTTTAATTTTGCAGTGAAAGCGTTTTGCCTATAGCAAAGGTCTTGTGTCTAAGGTTTGTTCTCCTGTTACATCTTACCCAGGCACCCTTTCTATACCTGTCACTGTAGAAAATGAAGTCTCTTGTCGCAAGTACTACAACTTAGGGCAGTAATCAACCACTTTCGAAATTTGGACAACGGTCATTATACTACCGTCGCTTATAATCAAGCGCATGGTAAGTGGTTTCATTGCAACGACAGAGCAGTGGTCCCTTGCAAAAAAGATTGCTAAATGGTGTACAACCTTACCTCCTTTTTCTTCAAGAGCTTAGGTAAAGTGCAACCATCAACACCATAAATTACGGTTTATGTCAGCAAGGGGGGGTTGACTATTTGAATTGCTTTTTTTTAGTCTTGTCTTTAGAGAGTGACGACTCCACTTATTACCCCGGTCAAATTAAAAAAAAAATTATGCCAGCAAGGGCGTTTGACTGCACTGGTCTTATCTTTGTAGAGTGACGACTCCACTGTTGGCAGGTCTCTTCTGAGGTGACCCAGCTAGACATTTTGGGTACCTTGGTTCAGGAATATGGGTCTAGATAGGACTTCCGTAAAAGGTACAGGGTACCTTTTACGGAAGTCCTGTCCTGCTCTTTGTTTGTTTGCCAAAGTTTTGTTCGTATGTGACAATTATCTCCTTGGAAAAAGGAAGAATTGTGTCTTTTTGGGTGCACATTCTTTAGAAGAGCAAAACCTCTAGACTTTAAATCTAAGACTTAACTGGTCGAGCTTATCATTGTGCTTGCACTTTGTAATTTCCCTTCTTATACAAGTTCATCAACTTCAAGTCCAGCGAAAGTGACAAAAGGAAGAAGAAGTATTCATTGTTGTATTCCAAACTGTGGTATTTTACAAGAATAATGAAAAGACAAGAATCGGGTTTTTTAAATTTCCCACAGAAAAAACAGCCAATAACACGTGGAAACGTATCGTGAGTCAATGTAGGAGAAAGAGAATCGGTGATAATTTCAAAATTACATCCTGCACGAGGATATGTGAATTCCATTTTAAACCTGAAGATATCAAAGTATCACTTGGTGTTGGTCGAAAAACGTTGCAAAAAAATGCTGTTCCTTCGTTAAAAACAAGGACTCCTGTAACTTCCCTTCGACGATCTCCCAGAAAACGTGATTTCAGCATCAACAGAGTTACCAGTGTGGGGTAGTAATAATGATTGCAATACGAGTAGTGATAACGAGGACGAGGAAGTGAATAAAAAAACAACTTCAAGAGTTAACTGATAAAAATATTTCACTCCAAAAGGAAATACAAGATCTCAAAAATGAATTACTCGGAAAGTCATACACATACAACAACATAGTGAAAAATGAAACACTCTTTCGTACTCAAACTGGTTTATCAACTGAGAGTTTTGGCACGTAGTATAAATTTTTAAACCCTGGAGAGAGTTGTGTTAACATGAAAATGTATGATTCAAAATTGAAGAAAGCTGATCTCAAAGAAGTGTTGCAGTCCCCTACATATTATATTTGAGTTGGCTCAAAGGTGGATTTAGTTTGAGACATCAGCTTGGCTTTTTCATGCCAGAGAGCTTTAAAGAAATATTTCCTAGCACCAGATCTATTATTGACTGCACAGAGCTGTTCTGCCAGAGACCATCTTCTCTGTCAAGTCAAAGCCATATGTATTCACACTATAAGAGCCATGTAACATACAAGGGTCTACTTGGAATAGCACCATCAGGTGCTATCACGTTCATCAGTGAGAATGTTTTCACTTCAATCTGATAAGAAACTTTATTATCATTGATAGATTGTCAAATTTTTAACATTACTGATAATGTCAAGTTATTTGTAACAAGGCGTCTACTCAACATTGGTCTTTCTAAAGGTGTTGTCATGCGTGTATTGCTCGAGGTAGCGTTTAAACTCAAAGAGTTCATAAATGTTGCTGGAGTTGCACAACTTTTCGCAGCCGGTCTTTTGAATGGACTATTGTACAGCATGGACGTTCTGAACGGCTTCGCAATGACTCTTATGTGGATAATGCTGATATTTGGTATTTGATCCACACTTGAACAGAATGGCCAGTGTTCAGAAGCTAAAACATCACACTCTGCATGTGTAAGTTTCTCATCCAAATTTTGAAGTGTCTAACACAAGCTAATTTGATGCATTCGATAGTGACATCATCATATGTATAAGGGACGGAATCCCATGGTCCAATAGGAGCATACTTTGGTGTTTTCCCACTCAACTCTGATGATAACCTTTGTGCAACAAGTTCTTGTCTTGAATTTATCGTAGCTTTTTTTGAACTGTTCGCATTTTTCGGTCTAACTGATGTGTTTTTTGGCTGCTTCACTTTCAATTTCATTCCAATCTGGATTTTTTCTTTTAGGCATTTATAATGTAGATTACTCTAAAAGTAGCAAAGATATTTACTGTTAAAAGTAAGTCAATAGATGCCCAAGACAAATACTTTAGGATAGGAAACTTGCTCTTATAATATAAACATGTTTAATCGAGAACCTAACTATATTGTTTCATGTTTTCATGCCATTGGAGAAAAATTCTTCTAATAAAGCCTGTATTATCAATAAAAAAACACAAGTAAGAAGAGGTAATTTTTTCTTTTAACAATAAATACGCTGTTTTTATGTTTACAACTGGCACTTCGGCAGGAAATGGAATGATATCTTCACATTTTTCCGTGAGTTCTTTGCTTATAAAGTCTACATCAGATGCATATGCGTCTGCTTGTGATGCAACCTCGTTTATTTGATCCATGGTCAAATGATATCCTAAGAATTGAAAAGTTCAAAGTAAATTTTTAAGGATTTTAGTGTTACATGTAGCCTAAACATTAAAAAGTTTTTTAAATATTTAAATAAGTGCCTTGGAGTCATCATCAAATTATCTTTTCAAATTATCTTTTCAGGATCTTCCAACATACTTTCAGATCCACTTTCTCAAGTTGTGCTTAATTACGAATCCAATTAGGTCCAAACGATAAGTCAAATTAAAAGCGGCTAGGTTACGAGCAACAACATCAGGTAATCGAGTTAAGAAAAATACCCATCATCACGTGAACAGATGGGTCCAGAGCTAACAAACTGATTTATCATTTGGGTCCACTGTGTTATCGTTTTTTTATGTAAACTAGTTGGATAAATCCACGGGTTCGCCCGTTCTTTTTATACCGCATTGCGCGTGTCTCGCTACCGCGGTTACCATTTTGCGTGACAGACAGACAGACAGACGTATACGGGTATTATAATATAGATAACATCAAATTTTTATTACTCTACAAATATTTTCAATATCAAAACATTCTTAGTCCAGGAGCGGATTTACACATTGGCGAACTCGGCGCTCACCTAAGAAGAAATCTTGACGCACAACGCGCTTTCTTGAATCTTTACAAATGGGTTCCCTTTTCACTTCGCCATAAGTTTTTTTGTTATCTCTCCTTCTGAGTGCTTTGCCGAGCCTGGACGATTTTGCCGAGTGTTACGGTACCGATTTAGCATTTCGTCCTGTTCACTGCATAAAATTAGATGTTATCTGTCGCAGATTTCATCAGGATTTTATGATCAAACATCAAGTTGTCTTGATGTTTCAGATAAAATCCTTATAGGACAAATGTCGAGGTTATCTGAAGTTATCATTCAGATTAGTACACAAAGTCTGGAAGAAGATTTCTTTCGAAAAACATGATATTTCGCAGCAACAGTTTTCTTCTGGAAACCTGACATTTTCAACGCAGATTACTTGTGCAACATGATGTTTTGACGTCAGATTTCGTGGATATATGACGTTTTTAAAGCAGATTAATTGCGTAACAGGATGTTTTGATCTCAGATTTCGTGGACATATGCCGTTTTGAAGGCAGATTATTTCGTAACGTAATGTTTTCATCCCAGATTTCGTGGAAATATGCTGTTTTGAAAGCAGATTATTTGCGTAAAATGATATTTTCATCTCAGAATATATGCAAACATGCGGTTTTTACGACAGATAATTCGAGTAAACATTGCCTAAGACGACGACAGGTAAAATGCGGCGATTCTTAAAATCGGGTTTCTTATTTCTTAGGATAAAAAATGGGAAGACAAAATAAGGCGTCAAAATTTGTCAAGAAATCTATCTTTCAGTCAAATAAATTCTACTCAAATAATAGGCATTTAAATTAGTTATATACATTAAAAAATGGTAGCACACCAAGTTAGTTTAAAACATAAATAAATAAAATATGTCTGTTTTCTTAAATATATACATTAAAAATGACAGTCTATTTGCAGAAAACGTTTGAAATGGCCTAATTATTAACTTTTTAAAGCATAAAAATAAAATGATAAGCCACTGAAACTTTAAGAAGTCGATAAGTTCTTCGTCAGGGCATAAAAAGTGTGAGAATAAACTTATTAGCACAAATTTGGAAAATCGAATTGCAGACAAACTCCCAAAAATGGCAATTTGCAATAATAATAAGTTTTCCAAAATAAAAGAATATTCACACCTAATTAGTTCTGCACTTTTTTATCTGCCCACTCTTTCCTATCTTCAGTTCCGCACTTTTTTCTACCCGTAAGTATCCTTAAATATACATATAAAAATATTAGTTACTAAAAATGGTAAAAATACCCGCTTAGTTAGAAAAAATCCACCCTTAAAAAATGTTGTAAAAATATAGTTACATTAAAAACCCTGCAACTCCAAGTTTATTTCTTGGAAACAAACATATCATAACCAAATGGCAAGTTTGCAGGTGCAGCTCTTTTTGATGGGGAACCATTCACTCTTTTTACCATTTGTTCCTTCGATCGTTTGGAACTTCGCTTTTCTCATAGGTGACATCAATAATGTCTAAGAGTTTTTGAAATTTTTTCGTCCTCCATTCTGGCTTGCGTCTTTTAAAATAACGTTCCCCATCGTCATCATGAACCTCCTCCTCTGATGACGTGCTGTCTGGAATTAGTACCTTTCTTAGGTTGTCTTTTTCTTTTTCCGCAAAAACCTTCTCATCCACTTTCGCCAGTCCTTTCAGTCTTCTACAAGCTTTCTAAATTTAAACAAAGTAATTATGCTCTTTTACGACGTTTTTATATAAGATGCAATTCATACACAGCTTATGGGAAAGGTCTACAACTTACATGAATACGACGTTGCTTTCGAGCGTTATCCGTGTTGTTGCCAACATTATGTTTTTTTCTCCTTTCCTGAGTTCTTTTGCTTTCAAAGTAAGTTTTGATGCCACCTACGAAACGAATTAAAAATAAATGACAGAGGTTTTATTTATTTCAGATATAACTTGAACTTACGAAAGTTTTGCTCCCATAATGCGGGCTACATTTAACAGTTGTTGTGTGTGGGAGCGCAATCGCAAAACAGAATATAAATTACCGACGTGAAACACAAGATCAATTATGGGTAAATGGCATTTTTTGCCGACGTTAATAAATTGAATTAGAAAGGCTGTTACATAAAACAAAGAATTCAGCAAAGTCAAAGCACTGAAACAGATTATATTTACTCACTATTTATAATTTTGTCTTTATCTTTAAGATTTGGGTGCAAACCGGATACAAAATTTTTTAAGTAAAGAGTTGTGTCTTTATTTGCATCTTGAAATGGGCTAAAATATACAATTTATTGAAATAATTTGGGAGATGAAGCCAAATCTCCTGTATTTTATAAAACCCTTGCAAACAAACAGTGTACCTTGTGCCCTTCTTTATAGGCAAGTTTGATGTGATACTGAAATAAAATAAACTGGCACCGTTTACCTCTCTTGTATAAAATACAACTTTTAATAATAAAGGTACGAGGTCAGGTACAAGTCAGGGAGGTTCTGATAATTCTTTCCTGTAAAAATAGGCATTTTAGCAAATCTTAACCATGTTCTGCATAAGGCAGCCAGCAAACAAATGTTCGGTTAGTGTCCCCCGACCGACCCAACATAAAATTTTTTAAAGTTTTTAAAGTGCAACATTTCTATCGACTGAGTCACTTTTTCTTCTCGAGCAGACACTAACCGAACCTTTTTTTGTGTGCCGCCTAATTTAATTATTGCCTTTAGAAAAACAAAAAAACATCAAATGTGGTTGGTTGGTTTCAAAATATTTTACCAAGAAAAAAAATAGGAAATATAGCAAAAACATTATTCTTGTAGAATTAGGAAATAGAAAAAACAATTTTATTCTTGTCGAACTCGATATCAAGATACCATAATTACGGGATGAGTATTTTAAGCCTTTTTTAGCAGTTAACGGATATCCCTAATCCACTGAAGAAGAAAACTTATTCTACCTTACCCTGACATCATTTGGAACGTCAATTTCTTTCCGCTCTTTCGATTCTCGTGTTTTCTCTAAATTATCCAGCCTTTTCAATATCTCCTTATTTTGCTGACACAGACTTGCCAAAATGGTCTTTATATCTAAATTACCAAGAGAGCATAGTATGTGACAGTACGACAGGGCTATGAAGCTACGAAATCCGGAAGCGACAAAGCCACCAACAATTAAATGTGTATTTTCATGCAGGGGAAAAATTGTAAAGTCATTTCCTTTCATGACACCTCCCTTTCATAATACACAAGTATTAATACAAAATCCTACCGTTAGGAGTTGATCTTTCATCTTCTGAACTCCTTGGGGTACTGGCAATAGTTTTTTCGGTTCTTAAGGAGCTATTCATCAGAGGCCTTGATGTTGTCGATGAATTCATCGAGTTGTCACATGTTGTGGTAGTGTCGTCGTCGGTGCTTCGTGCGCTAGTTTGAATGCTATCAGAACTTACTGCAGTAAGTGAAGGACGATAAAAATGTTTTTTCTGGGCAGTTTTTGCTAAACACTTCTCACTTTCACTATCAGATGAAGAATCTAAAGCACTTTTATTCCTGTTGAATGAAGCCATGATGTTGATAAATGTGATAAGCACTCTCTTCTTGTCTTCTTTCAGCAAAAATATATTATGTGCTGTTTCTCTTTGTTCTATAGCAAATTCGGCGCCAGACAAATCTCTGTGTTTCGATTGGCAGGCTAATTCGCAAGCCAATCAAAATTTTCTAGGCCTTCTCCCCGCGTTTCCTACGCGGGGAGAAGGCCCAGAAAATTTTAACTACCCCCTGTTAAACAGGGGGTAGTTAAGATTTTCTCTAACTTCTTTCTTCCTCAATATAAAGAAACAACATAATTAAAATAAAAGAACAATTTAATTTTGAACAATTCCTTTCGCGTATCCATATTAATATAATATATATATCGAAAAGCAGCACCCTTCTCTAAAAATGTCTCTCCGTTCTGAAAAAAAAACACGCCCTAACTAATTCCACAAAGGAATCTTGTCTTCTCTGCACCCTGCATATTTTTTTAGCATGTAGTCTGAAAATAAAATGGTAGCTAAACAAGTAGGAAAAAGTGATGTGATATGATAAATTTATGTTCAAGCTTATCTCGTCATGTCTTCCAACTATGTTAAATGTCATAAGTGTGCCCAATCATTTAATATACGGTATTTTAATCGACATATTTGTAACGGTAATCATCCTGTTGCAGCTGATGATAATCAACAAAATACTGACAACAATGATGATGATCATAGTAGTCAGGAACCCGAAGAAGTTGAATGCACCAACGAAACAAGCTGTATCGAAGATAAAACCGAGGAGAACAATGAAGATGAAATTGTTGATGAAGATTTATTTCAGGAATTATTTCGAGAGGCTAGGTTTTTGGATGGGGATGAAACTACTTGTTAAGAGACATCAAAATTATCCATCCTCATCACGTGGTGCTGTTTGTTTCTTGCTTATTGGCAATATACATTTAATATAACCGATAATGCTCTTGAAGCATTGATTAAATTTTTTTTTGTTTTCTTTAAAGTTTATGGAGAGGTGGTATCAGGATCGAAAGAAGAAGTTAACTCAGCTTTATCATTTCCACCCTAGTTGTATATGTTTCACAAGTTTCTGTCAATGAAAAAGTCTTATTACAAAAAGTATGTTGTATGTCGTAAATGCTATTCTCTTTATGACCCAGATAAGTGTGTTTCCTATTATTGTAGAGAGAAAATATCAGCTACATGCGCATATGTAAAATTTTCGAATCATCGATTGAAACATTATAGAAAAAATGTGGTGAAAAACTCATGCGAGTCATAAAATCACCATCAGGGGTAACAATTTTAGTGCCTTTTAAATCATATTGTTACAGATCAATTCAGAAGTCCTTAGAAGTATTAACAAACAGGGAAGGATTTGAAACTGATTGCGAAAAATGGAGAACTTTGAAATCTTATCCAGATACATACAGTGACATTTTTGATGGTGAAATATGGAAAAAAAATTCACGCACAGGAGAATGGTATTTTTCAGAACCTAGGCACTATGCAGTAATGTTAAATATAGATTGGTTTCAGCCGTTAAAACATTTGTCCAGTTATTCTATTGGTGGTATATATCTCGTTGTTTTAAATCTTCCACGTGTTGAGCGATTTAAAAGAGAGAACGTTATTCTTGTTGGAATTATCACAAATATGCAGAAAGAACCTCCAACTAACACCTTTATAGCACCTTTAATAAGTGAATTAAATACTGCATGGCATCAAGGATTCACTATTGTCTCTGCGTTATCAGGAAAATTAGAAGTATTTCAATTAGCATTACTGTGTGTTGGATGTGATATACCATGTAGAAAGTTATGTGGTTATCTAGGTGAGTTTTTAGTTTTTTCTATGTTTCTGTAAGTATATAACTTTTCTCAACATGCTGTTAAAGTATTATGTATTATGTTCACCTGTGTCAATAAATGATTTATGGATGAAACAAACGTAAGGGAAGAAACTTTGACGGGAAGAAAATTTAGTGAAAGTAAATTTGGCAGAATTTTATTTGGCGAATGACAAAAAATATTAAATTTGGGGGAATTTAATTTGGCGGATGATAAAAACTTCTGTTTTGAAAACAAACATGAAAGTTGAACCATAAACTTAGTTGAAAAGAAAGTCACTCGTCGTCAAATACTAAAATAAAAAACTTACCAATCGGATTTTTTTTAAATTGACGGAGAGCAAAAAATTATTAATTTTGGCGTGAATTGAATTTGGTGGATGTTGTAAAAACGTAATTTTGACAGGAATTTAATTTGGTGGATTTTTCTCGAATCCGCCAAATTTTCTTTCTGTCAAAATTTCTTTCCTTAATTCGACCAACCACAAAAGTTTTTCCCACAAAAACTTCGAATTTCATAGAACCGCAAAAGTTAGTTCCTACAAACACTTTCTTCCCTAAAGTAATGCATTGCATACATTTAAAGCCAACATGTTTTCGCAATACAAATTCGCAATGTTGTTGTTTTTTATTTGAATATAGGTCATGCAGCTGCTCATGGATGTTCGAAATGCAAGAAGGTTTTTCCTGGCAAAGTGGGTGAACGAGATTATAGTGGTTTTGATGTCGACAGTTGGGAAAAACGAACAACAGAGGAGCATAGGAGCAAATGATGGAAATTCTCGAAGCTGACACAGCTAACTATCAGGAAAAATTGGAATCAATGTATGGTACGAGATATTCTGTTCTTGCGGAATTGTCTTATTTTGATACAGTACAAATGTCAATCGTTGATCCTATGCACAATTTATTTCTTGGAACAGCCAAACACCTTTTAAAGATATGGAAGGAACTGCGCTACTTGAGCAAACCAACCTTGGAGAAGATCCAGCCGAAAACCGATAGCTTTGTGGTACCAGCTGATGTTGGCAAAATACCCAGCAAAATTGTTAGTAGCTTCGATGGATTTACTGCTGATGAATACAAAAATTGGACATTACTCTTTTCGATTTTTTCATTAAGAGAGTTCATACCTAAGCGTCACCTTGAATGTTTCAGAAAGTTTATTTTGGCTTGCCAATATTTATGCCGTCGTGTTATTACGAAACGAGATGTCATAGTTGCCAACAATCTTTTATAGCAGTTTTGTTCTACGTTCGAAGTTCTGTATGGACGTGAACGTGTCACTCCCAACATGCTTAGATTATGGGCCAATATATTATTTTTGGTTATTTTCATTTGAGCGTTATAATGGTCTATTTCGTTTTCCCAACAATAAAAAAGAGATCGAATTGCAAGTGATGAACAGATTTTCTCGTGATAATGATGTACTAAATATGCCAAAACCGACAGAATTTTCAGGTGTTTTTAACAGCATATTTAAATTATTGAGGCATGCATATGATCAGAGAGGAACTTTAAATGATATGGCTTCTCCAAATATTATTGATTGTGTAAAACTTTCATCCAGGTAATTTTTTAACTTTTGTTTGTCCACAATTCATTTGTTGCGAAGAAGTAAAATATTTAGGTTGTTTGTTTTTTTATTTATTTTACTTTATATATACTACTTTTTTGAGAACTAATTAAAATATGTGAGTGGCATTATTAAAGGAGAACTAACAAAAAAAACCTACATTCATATGACATAAAAAATTTTGCTGTTCAAATTTTCAAATTTTTAATTTTTTTGATGAAGTTTTATTAAAAACTTTAACGTGTTTTGTTTTATTTATAGAACGATTGATCCAACCATTCAAATATGGCACAACGTGACTAATGTTGTCAATTTGCGAATTCCAACTGTATATACATTATCTTCATATGAGCTTGAGAGTCTGCGAAAAACATACATGTATATGTATCCACTCATAAATTTCAATTCTGCTGTAGTATCTTCATCTTCTTTGAAAGTTACTGAGTTAAGCATCAGTGGTAATATTTATGGATCTGACCTTTCCAGAAACAATAGATCTTCATATATTGTAGCCCATTGGGCATCTAATGATGGTAATATCAAATCGTTTGACGAAATGGAATTATCTCTTCTACAAAATAGATAAGTTTGAATTTTCAACGTAAGTTTTTATATTGTCCATTAATCTAACGTTTTGTATTAGAAACATTTTAAGGCCAGGCTCTAAACTTTTATAAAATATATTTTATACATTTAGTACAACTTTTTTTTTCTAGTTTCAAGTTTCAGTCAAAAACTTCTTCATCTTCATCATCAATGTTTGTGTTGTTTTTTGTATGTTTGTCTGTGTTTTGTTTTTCTGTTTCTTTCTTTTTTTTATATTTGACCAACATTTTTGACTAAAATTTTAAAAACCTGTCCGAAAGGTTTTATGCCAAAGTTTTTCTGCCAAAACCTTTTGGGATTAAATAGTTAAGCATCTAGGCTAAGCTCGAAAAGTATATTTTTGATAAAAGATTGTGTAAGTTTTGATTAGTTGACTTTTCCTAATCGCCTTTTCTGACAAAAAAACAATGCTACCATACTTTCAATTACTCTTCAGATTTTCACCTTCTAGATAATAATAATCATAAAAGTGTATACTATCTCAAAAATGGAAACTGGTGGAAGTACAATGGACACTATTGCTGCCTCAGCAAAAAAGAAATACAGGTATGAGTATATATATACAATTTTCATATTAGTATTAAAGTATCCTTTCTAGAGAAAAATAGGATAACTTTTAACATGTAACATGTACATTAGTGTTTACTATAATTTTAGTTCTGTTCACCAGCGTTCTGTGGAGAAAAAGTTATTAAGAAACAAGGAAAAAAAGCAACGAAGAAAAGAGCAACGTAAGCGCCTCTATGAAGCTAAAAAGAAAGAGACACTGGAAAAAGATGAAAAACTGTTATTGCTAGAAAGACAAAATTCGGTTTTAAAAAGAGAGGTTCAAAAAACCCGAAAAGTAGCTGGTTCGATATCAATGAATTCTCTGTCGGTATCAATATTACACCAAAATCGAAACAAAAATGTGGGAATTAACAGGTTTTTTACCTCAAGAATAACCACATTCAGACGCAGTGATGTGATTGACTTGGAGAAGGATGTACATTCCGGTGCATTTGGTCAGTCTTCACTGGGTACATTAAAAGTATTCAACAAAGGGTAGCAGTAAAGAAAGTGGATGAGAATTCAACCTCTTTAGATGTTTTAGTTGAAGCAAAAATCACTTCACACTTAGCTTCGCTTTCAGGTGGAATCTATTTTCCTTATGTATATGGTATTACCGACTCGAAATGTATTTTGTTGGAGTTTATTGGAGAAAACAACAAATTTTCTCTCAATCTTCATACCGTGATGGAAAAAAGTGACCTATCGAAATCAGGTTGGATCCAAGTGCTAACAGAAATTTGCAAGGGATTTAGTTTCATGCACACCAAAAACATTTTGCACAACGATGTACATAGCAAGAACATTGTCTTACGAAACAAACAATTCGTCATAGATTATATATATATTATAGATTTTGGCAAAGCTATTTTAATATCCGACTCCTTGCGGTATGACATAAAGCGTGGTAGTGAAAGGCAGAAAAAAGTTAATACTAAACATTGTCTTCTTGCTCTTATCAAAGTATGGAAACAGATGTTTTTAGTATTGGATACACTTTTGGAAAAGTTGCACAAAGATTAAAGTGGGAAGGATTGGACAAAATTTCTACTTCCATGATGAACATAGTTCCGGCGAATCGTTCTACTTTAAGCAAAGTGGTATTCAGTCTAGGACAACTGGGAACTAAAGTTACTTGCTAAAAACTTAGTAAACATTATACGTTATGTATGTTATAAATTAGATGTGTTTTTTTTAAAAACGTGTGCGCTGCGCGTTTGTTTGTTTGTACAAGTCTAATACATGAAATATTGTCCCGCGGCGTATTTTTACATCGCGATTACCCGAATAAAATTCAGTTGGTTGATGATGTGTGCACTAGTCTAGCTTGACGCGTTTGTGGATGGAGCTAGCTAATAGGCGGTACGCGTTCGTGTACATGCCTAGCACACTGAACATCCTCATGCGGCACAGGTGCGTTTTTGTTTTGCGACTAAAATTTAGTTGGTTGATGATGTGTGCACTAGTCTAGCTTGACGCGTTTGTGGATGGAGCTAGCTAATAGGCGGTACGCGTTCGTGTACATGCCTAGCACAATGAACATCCTCAGGCGGCACAGTAGCGTTTATGTTTGGCGACTAAAATTTAGTTGGTTGATGATGTGTGCACTAGTCTAGCTTGACGCGTTTGTGGATAGAGCTAGCTAATAGGCGGTACGCGTTCGTGTACATGCCTAACACACTGATCATCCTCATGCGGCGCAGTTGCGTTTTTGTTTTGAGACTGAAATTTAGTTGGTTGATGATGTGTGCGCTAGTCTAGCTTGACGCGTTTGTGGATGGAGCTATAGCTAATAGGCGGTACGCGTTCGTGTACATGCCTAGTACTCTGATCATCCTCGTGCGGCACAGTTGCGTTTTTGTTTTGCGACTAAAATTTAGTTGGTTGATGATGTGTGCACTAGTCTAGCTTGACGCGTTTGTGGATGGAGCTAGCTAATACGCGGTACGCGTTCGTGTACATGCCTAGCACACTGATCATCCTCATGCGGCGCAGTTGCGTTTTTGTTTTGCGACTGAAATTTAGTTGGTTGATGATGTGTGCGCTAGTCTAGCTTGACGCGTTTGTGGATGGAGCTAGCTAATAGGCGGTACGCGTTTGTGTACTTGCCTAGCACACTGAACATCCTCATGTGGGATGTTCTCGTTTAATTTGCGTCTTAGAGTTTATATTTTGAGCTGAAATGTTATATAAAAATTAATAACTTTGTAAATTCCTTTGCGTATTTTATTGTTTGTTATAATTTATTATTTTAAATGGTGTTTGTTCTGATTCTGAAGAAAAAAATAATTTCCATTAATATTTACTTAAAAAGGGACTTTTGGTTGGTGAAATTTACTAAAGGTGACTAATATTTTTACGGAGCAAAAAATATTGCCGACTTACGGCTAAGGTAATTTTCAGCGACCTTTTTCGCTGTGAAAAAGTCGAATACTGCCAAAAGTTGGGCCACTTATTTAGAAATAATTCGGTAGAAGTGCGCAATTTTAAAAGTAGGTTTGCAACAGAAAAACGTCATGTACGATTTGAGATAACTTGCAACACATCAGGTTTGTTATTCGGACAACTCCAGAACATCTTATTTAAATCCCGAGTATTTGCAAACAAGAAGTTTTTCGTCAGCTAACATGCAAACGTCTTGTTGGATTTGAGATAACATGCCAACATCTTGTTTGTTATCGGATAACACGTAAATATCGTGTTTGAAGTTGTCAAAACTGAAAAACATCAAGTTATCGCCGTCTCGGATTTCAGATAACATCAAATTTGGTGCAGTGGTTTAATATACAGTCATACACCTATAGGCTTTCATCCGGTTCCGTTCAATCTGGTAAACTCGGCGAAAAGCACATCTCGCCGACTGAGGAGTGCTTTTCGCCGACTTTTGCTAAATTTACGGCAGTTTTCTATAACCCAATGCCAGTCACATTTACCGCGATCATTGTTTTTTACCGCCGTTGACCGTAGGACATTCTCGGCGAAGAAAGCTGGCCATGACATCCCAAAGGCACCTTAATACAGTTATCTTAAGATAACTGCTGGTACCTTAAGATAATTGCATTAATGTTATTTTTGAATGCCATAGCTGGTTCTTTAGTTTCTTTCCGTTCATTATAGCTTCAGCTATAGACAAAGACAGGAGGATAGCTACGTGTTTGTTTATGGTGCAGTGTGACCATCAGGATTTATCAAGTAAGAACATTTTTTGCCTGCTCAGAATGAAAAACGTGTGCTACATTAGCTAGCTATACTAGGTGGCTAGCCGGCTAGTTGCTAAAAAATAAAGAGGCATAAAATTTCGTAAGTTTGGGCAAAATTTTGAATAAAAAGCACTTCTTAACCTCTGAAGCATTTAGGAAATATATTTTTAGCCTTAAGAACTACCTAGATAGCTATACGTACCTAAATTTTTAAATTCTTTTTCTTAAAAGTTGTAAAAGAATTTTTTACCTATTACTGTTTCAGAATTTATAATTATACTTAATGAAAAATTACTTGTTTTGCTAATATTATCAGACAGGTCTAAAAATACCCCATAGTAAATTTTTAATCAAAATCTTTCCATTTACCAGAGTTATTTCACTTTTTACTTCTACGAAATGGACCTGAGAAAGTGCATTTGTGGCTAAATTCTTGCTTTTTTCATTTTTTTAAATGTTAGCTGTCAAATGAGATATTAAAAGGTAGTAGCAATTCTCCTGAAAATTCAAACACACACACATACGAAAAGGGTTAAGCCTTCACTAACTTGCTTTCTTTTGCTCTGAGTGATAAAATAAATATGTATATAACAGATGATGAAAATATTATATTTAGCTTTTATATAACTTGTGCTTTAAATGTTCAAACAAGTGCAAGAGAGTTAGTTGGAAACCGTACATGCTGAAACATTCAAATGGTATTATTTATTATTGATAGTCTGGGGGCTGACTACGGGTGATTACATCCCATAAGTTATAGAATTTTCAATACCCTAAATCTGCTACTCTAACAAGTAGTAATTGAAATCACTTGGTCAGCTGCGTCACCTATGGGGCTTTTAGGACTTTAGGCCTTTTAAATTGCCCAAATTTGCATTTTATTTACCCCATAAGTTATATAGACGAAACTTTTGAATTATGTACTGATATGTATAGAGAGTACAAAAATACGTCAGCATACCAAAAAATCCGAGGCTGTTACCCAGCTTACTCGTCCCCAAATTCCCCCAAATTGCCATTTAGATTCCCCATAAGTTATACGAATGAAATTCTTCACAGTTATTTTTTGAGCTATAGAGGTCATAAAAACACAAAAGCTTACCAAAAAATCCGAGGCTTTTGTCCAGCTTACTTGTCCCCAAACCCCTAAACTCGCCAGAGTTGATTTAATCGAATGGAAAGTAAAGATAAATCAATATTCATTTACATGAATAAAACAGTAAGAACTTTTTTTCAAACTATCCAATCATCATAAAAATACGTCAGCATACCAAAAATTCTGAGGCTCTTACCCAGCTAACTCGTCCCAAAATTCCCCCAAATTGCCATTTAGTTCCCCATAAGTTATACGAATGAAATTCTTCACAGTTATTCTTTGAGCTATAGAGGTCATAAAAACACAAAAGCTTACCAAAAATTCCGAGGCTTTTGTCCAGCTTACTAACCCGATCTTACTTTTTCTGTTGTTTTTTTTCCCACTTTGTTACCCCATCGGTTATACGAATAACATTTTTCACAATGGTTTTCTGGGCTATAAAGCTTATAAAATTTATATCTTTACAATACTATGCTATACTATTCATAATATGTCAATATAAATCAATTCAATTTAACATATGATCGTCAAAAATCGTTATAAACAGAAGAAATTAGGTAAAATAATCTTTTTATGATGAATGATGTCAGTCGGAAACGTAGAAGACTCTTGATATCTGTTAGTGCAATACTTCTGTGAATCGAAATCTGAAAAAAGAAAAATTACATGAAATATTAGACTAACAAAACTTTTTATTTCATAGTCTTATGGCAGCTAAAAACAATGAATTTCTTAATTTGAAGCTTAATCAAATCAAAGTTACCTCTTGCAATGTCCAGTTGACGACTGGACATTGCAATTGTCTTCTTCGTCATCGGTTGATTCATCTCCACTCGGACATGATGCGTAACCATCCTCTTCTTCGTCCATATCAATATCATTATCTTTGTCTATATCTGGATTTTTGACAACATTAAGGATAACAAAGGTACCGTGGCCCATAAGTGACATCTATAAAAAGCGAGTTATTGTTATAATAACACGCAAAATATACAATATTAATGAGTTATATGATTAACATGCAAATATACCACTTATAACATATGAGAATGTTAAATTTAATTTAAATCAGTATAACGCAAATATTTCACTCACTGGTATAGTTAACACGCAAAAATGCGAGTTATCATTAACGCGCAAAACTGCGAGTCATTGTTAACATGAAAAAATGCTTGTTATTGTTAAGAAGCAAAAATGCGAGTTATTATTAACACGCAAAAATGCGAGTTATTATTAACTCGCATTTTTGCGTGTGAATAATAACACGCATTAAAAATGCTACTAACGAATAATGTTAATACGCAAAAATGCGACTTAACAAAAAAATGGGTGTTACAAATTAACATTCCAAAAATTTAACACGCACAAATGCCGGATACTAAAAAAATCGTGTTAACACTGCCTCGTGGTTGGAAAAAAATTTTGTGATGGAGAGCTTGTTTGTATGATTTATCATATGCTCTAAAAATCGAAAATTATTAATATGTCTCACACGTGTTTCAGGCCTTAAGTGTGTTTAAATTCTATCTATTACGCAAAAATCTTAAGTTATGAAAGGTTTTATCATAGATGAGTAAACCAATACAAAAATAAATAATGTTTATTGTACCTTCAAATGTTTCTTCTACAATATCCAAAACGTTTGGAGTCTCTGCACCTTCAAACCAACACACACGAAACTGATCATCTTTCATACACCAGCCACTTTCCTCTGGGACTTCAACAGGTTGTACTTTTAATGTTGCAGACATCCATCTTTGTGCTATCAAATGAATTCGTTCAATCTTTTTTTGCAGAACTTTAAAGCATGGTGGTATCATTCCAGAATCCAATCTTTTTGCTGACGAAAACTTCGATGCGTTATATTTTTCGTGAAACATTTCAAATCTTGCGTTGTTGACTTTCTTGCAATTGTTCCGTCCATAGATGACACAAACAAATTCTTCTAGTTTCTTTATTGTTTCCTCTTCCAACTCGGCATTGGTTCCTAATTTTGAAAATGCCATCTGTATGTCTTCTCTCTTTTCTAAGATTTTTAATGGACGTATTTTTCCCCTCCGAGAAAATGATGCCGTGTAATCACAGCCTGTCAAAATTGTCCCAAGCAATACCAACTGCAGAATCACTTGTTGGATTCATTCCAAAAGGAACCGAGGTTTTTTCTTTAGTGGCTTCAAACGTCATTTCCGTTTCTACTTCTGCAATTGAGTGATAGCTTGCACAATGACCCAGCTTGTTAATCATCTTTACGTCCTTGAATCAGTTCGCTTTCTCTTTGATACTTCACACGACAATAAGAATGGTATTTGACTTCTTTGGTGACAAAATCTGCATCAGAGATTATTCTTAAAATTCGTTGGTGACCTTTCCATCCAGCATACTTCTTGATATTATTTTCGAAGTCTGTTGTTTCTACAGAAACCAATTTTTGTTTTTCCCCTTTTACGCGTTTTCTTGACTGTTGACAAAACAAACAAACCGAATTAAACACGCCTGTGGTGGAATTGCTTGTCAAACTATCTTTGTTTCTTTGTCTTGTTTCTCTTGTAGATACTGTGGCTGTTGCTTTAGACTTTTTCATTTTCGTTGACTTTGAGGTAATGCAACAAATTTTCTGTAGCAAGAAATGTGGTATCCATTCACATTATTTACCGTTACCGGTAGTTGCACTTGATCATGGTACTTAAGTTTATTCTCAATGCGGATCTTAAGAATCTCCTTGCATTTTTCAAGAGATTCTTGGTTGAAAAGTGTAACTGTTGGGTCTTTGGCTGTTTTACCAGTAATACCATCCACGGCATGTAATGAGCACAAACGATCTGAAAAGAACAGGTACTCGATTCATTACATCGTCAATAAGTCTGTATTAGTCAGTATCGTATTTGTCATTGTTGTTGTCTGTTGCTTCGTTATATGTTAAAATATTAAGCGTATATTAGTTATAAACTAGTTATAAGAGTAACAGTATACACATATTGAAATAAATTTCTTCATAAAAAGACGTATAGAAGAAATAAGATTATAATGTTAAAAACAAATTAAAATCAAATATGCTATGGTAAGTTTAGTTATACAATATGAAAATAATGATAAATAGGCTATGAAATGAATATATAATGTATCAAGTTCTATATCATAGAGTTAAATGATGATAAACATCAAATTTAAGCGTTATTATAGTGTGTAGTAATGTGTATAGGTCATTCTAGCTCGCATTGCTGGTTTTCATGAAAATAAATTTGGTCAACAAAAATATACGAGCGTCGCTAATTGTACGTATAGAGTTTTGTGTTTTGTTTGAAGGCCAGGAATCGGAGCTACCGTCATTCCGAAAGAAATCTTTTAGAGAAGAGAAAAGAGTTCTATTATGAAAATGAATAAAATTCACTCAACCCTTATTTTACAAAGACACAATATCCATTTGGAGAGGGTAATGTAACAGGCTGTTCTTGAAGATCCATATATTTGTTTTCGATCGTAGCTAAACAGGACATCATACAATAGTCTTAGTTGATTAAACTTGAACAGTTAAATAAAACAAAAAACACAATGAATTTTTGAAAACAGAAGTGAACTAATAGTATGAAAAAAATTCAGGTTGTATTTTCTTTTAAAACAACTTAAATTTATACTTGAAAATCTTATCATCCTCGCTGGAGTTATTTTCGCGTTCTTTTGCCATCAGCGATATTAATAGAATTTGTTATACTTTACTAATTTTCATAACATCTTGCGATTCTCACCCACTGTAAGTATTTCAACAACAAAAATGAAATTGCAATTTGCAACAAAAAGGTCACATATTATAAAAACAAAACAATAAAAAGGCGTCAGACTGTGTCTGGATATAAAAATTAAACAATAGAATGGACGCCGGAAATGTATATGAAAGCCGGTTTCTACTAACATAGGATAAAAGAGAAAGTAAGATCGGGTTAGTAAGCTGGACCAAAGCCCCGAATTTTTGGTAAGCTTTTGTGTTTTTATGACCTTCATAGCTCAAAGAATAACTGAAGAATTTCATTCGTATAACTTATGAGAAAACTAAATGGCAATTTTGGGGAATTTGGGGACGAGTAAGCTGGGTAACAGCCTTGGATTTTTTGGTATGCTGACGTATTTTTGTACTCTATACATATCAGTACATAATTCAAAAGTTTCGTCTATATAACTTATGGGGTAAATAAAATGCAAATTTGGGCAATTTAAAAGGCCTATAAGTCCTAAAAGCCCCATAGGTGACCCAGCTGACCAAGTGATTTCAATTACTACTTGTTAGAGTAGCAGATTTAGGGTATTGAAAATTCTATAACTAGTCAGCCCCCAGACTATGAGGAACTAACGACATGTTGAACTACGTCGTTATTTATTTTGATTGCTTTTAAACATTAATATATCCTCACTTCTTATAAACTTGTTTGGAAGTTATTTTTTGTGCAATTGATTTTCGTCAAATTTGCATGAAAGGTCTTTGAGGAATTTACAAAATTTTGCAGATTGTTTTTTTAAACTGTTTCAGTTTTTTTTTTTAGAATGCTATATAAATATAAATATAAATGTAATTTTTATTATTAATTACATTGTATGTAATTTAGCTATGGTTTAAAAATACGTGTTATTTACAGTACTAATTGTGAATTTAGTTTTAAATGGTTTTAAATCTTCTTCAATTAGTGTACTGAAATTAATTTTATATAGCTGTCTGTTTTGATTTTTTTTCAATTGTTGTTATAATTGGTTAGCATTAGCAATTTGATCAATTTGACCGTGAGCTTCAGTTTGTCCATGACAACTTCTAAGATTCCTAGTTGTTAATTTAATCCTCAAAGTTTAAAAAAACATGAGCAAAAAAGTGGTTGCTTGCTTATTAATGTCTCGATTTTAAAAAGTAGTATTTTGTTTTTAATTCTGGATTTTAGAGGTTTTAATCTATTTTACAAAAACATCTAGTGTTTTACAGAATTGTATTAACTGAATAACTTAAAAACAGATCTATAAAGGTCCTCGCTAAGACATTTTCAGTGTAAAAATAGGTAAATTGCGCTCCCTACATACCCAGCAGTACGCGCATGTTTCACTTCGCCCCTGTAGTCTGTGTTCAGGACTTTTTTCTTGTTATGATAGCTGTGTTACATGTAAAATTGAATAGAAGTAAGGACTATTTTATGGAGCAGACCAAAAAGCCAGCCGGACTGGTCTGTTTTTCAAAAAAATGAACACGGAGTCATGAACTGTTTTTAGCAGCCATGCCGCAGCGTAGTTAGCCTCTTCTTTAATAAAGGAGACTAGTCGATAGCCTTCGTTTCGTTTTTGTAGCACGACTTTTTGGAATAAAATACAGACCAAATAAAAAACCTTTTTGCTAATGTGATGTCATTTTTGATGACGTCGTTAAAATTTCTGGAACAAAGCATTTTCTTGGTATTAAGTCCATATGTTAATTAATTAGTATAATGGGAAAACTGACAATTTTTTAATAGATGGAAACGTTTTTAATACAATTGATTCTAAAAGTAGCAAAGTTGATTTTCACATTAAAGTCTCTCTGAAAAAAAAGAGTTACTGTTTTTTTAATTTTCAACTTTCAGATATGGTTTTCCTCGTTTTATGTATTATGTGTTTATATTCGCTTTTGAACCAAACTTGTTCCTAACGAACCTTAACTACTCTATATACACAATTTTTCGTGCGACGTAATGTTTAGATTTTACATTGAAAACAATGGATGCGCACGCATTTCGGTAGGTCATGGATATGGTAGGTAGAATATAAACAACACCAGACTACATTAATCTAAAAATAAGTAAAGGTTACCACAGGATACCTGCATGTATGGAGATGCTGCATGCTGATAAGGCTAAATGCAATCCAGCCCGTATTTAAACTGATTCTTTATCTTTAACGTAATACCTAGAATCAAGGAGTGAAGAATATAAGTTACCTGAAAAAGCAAATTTGATTTTGCTACAAATTCAAAACTGAGTTGCAGCTACTTTAGTATATATTCAGTTCTGCAACACAAAGCCTACCCAAGAAAAAAGGTAATTTTTGTGTATTTTGCATAACCTTGTTTTGCGAATCAAATAGAAACGGTATTGATGAAATCAGCAATGACCAGTCGGTACACAAAATTTCATTTCAGAAATTTGTTCACCCATTGACTCCATTGTGTAGAGCCTGAAACGCTTATTAAGAAAGTTTATAGGAAAGTTTTCTTTCTTTAGCAAAAGCTGATTTTTACAACTTTATCCTGGTTTCTACAAACACAATAAAATATCTATCAGTTAGTAAATGCGATATGAGATGTTTTATCTATCTCTTTCGAGAAATATTACCCTCGGTCAGCGTATCGACCTTGCAAGCTCAGTCTGTAATTTTGACCTCGGGTAATATTTTTCGATATAGATAGAAAAAACCGTTTATATTGTATTAATATATCATTTCTTTGAAATGAAAAGAATGAAGATGAACCGCAATGTAAAAATTAACAAAAATGAACAAATGAGCTTCACATTTTTTCGTTTGAAAATATTATAAATGTAACTTTATAAGAAGCATGAAAAATCAATGAACACGGTGTTGATGGTGTGTTAAAAAGAATAATACTTTATTCAATAGACCTATTTCCATATCCGTTTTCGTTCCGCCAAATGCGCACGCAAATATGCAGAATAACATGAAAACGAGATTACTTATAAGCAAATTTTGAGATGCTAGTTGTTTACATGCAAGTTTGAAGAATGTATCAACAAAATGGTCACTTTTACAGTTTTTAACTATGGATGTAGAAATAAAGAAAGAGATTAAACTCTTCTGTTTCTATTGCAATCATCCGTGATGCGTAACCTCGTCCCCAGGGTCTTGTGGCCCCTGAGCCGTTATTACGGAGTGGCCAAAAATGACCCTGGAACAGGCTGGTCACGTGATACAAAAATGCCCAGATATACTGGGCATTTTTGAAATTCCAAAAATAATGAGATTTTGTGTAAACTTTTGTGGAAATAGACCACAAAATATCACATTATATCTTATCCAAGTGTTTGTGACGGTCATAGTGGATATCGTCATTTTCCTTTGATGTCGCCGAAATTTTCTTTGAAGTCGCCGAAAAAAGTATGTCCATTTTGCTAGCGGGTTTACTTTGTTGAAAACGACTCAATTTGATTTTTTGAAATAAATTTAACGGATAACTTTCGAAAAATGGTGTCCTCTCGCCACCAAAAAACCTACAAAAGAACGATCTTGAAAAAAGTAAAATAAGTGGTTCAAAAAAGCATATTTAAAAAGAAAAAAGTCCAAGTGAAGAAGTAGAAAAGTTAAAATGGAAGTGAGAAGTGGAGCTACGTGGAGCTAGAAGTAAAGTAAAGTTAGAAGTAGAAAACAAAGGCTAGAGTTTGAAATGGATTTGAAATCACAAATAGTAAGAACTTTGATATTTTTAGACGTTTGGTTTTTTGTCGCTGGAGCAAGCAGACTCGCATTTTCCAGGAAAAGCCACAGTTTTATATTTTACCGCGTATGTAGCCATATTTGTTTACGTTTTATTGCATAATTCATGATGCACTGGCGCGTAACTAATGTATTGTCCTAAAATTCAAAATGCTACATAAAGCTGTTAGCTGACTAACAAACGGAAAACTTTGGTTTGTTGAACTGTAATGTTATTAATTTTACATTACTATTGCTTCTCTTTATATGTGTTTTACTAAGCATAAATAGCTAACTTTAGATTTAGCTAAGTGTTCCCAGTTTAAGTATATTTAACTGGGTGTCTTAGCTACTGTTAGCTAGCTAATGTTAGCCTCCAAGTCCAGCTCCCCATCCCATGGCTAGCTCTAACCTATGACTTCTGTTGTTATTCCTCTTTTTTAATTATCTATAGCTAGCTACTATAATTTCCAAACTTCTCTTCTTTTATGAGCACGAATTATGATGTAACAAGCTAGCTAGCTACCTACAAAATCTTTCAAAGACTTGAACTTTTGCAGGATAGTAGGATGTATTTTTATGCCCATAGAGTATAATTTTTTTCACATTACATGTGAACTTTACAAGGGGGACCACATGCAATATGACAAGTGGAACGAATTTTATAGAATTTAAAGTGTGTGTGTTAAGTTATTTTTTATTGTTTTGTTTCTGATTTTGTAATCTAATGGGCGATGACTGTATGCACTGAAATGACTAAATTTTGATGTGTTTCATAACCTTTTTGTGGAAGAATAATGGGTAATGGCAATATACGACATGCTGAATGAAATTATTTTTGTTGATTTAGATGTGTTTCTCAAAAACCAATCTGTTTTACATTTTGTGTAAACTTTTGTTTACGAACCGTATACAATGTTTCCAAAATAATGATCTTTTTTTATTCAAGTTTATTCTTTGCTTATTGATTTTTTGACATTTAGGTTCAAAATTGTTGGTAAAGGGCAGTACGGATCATCATACTAAAAAAGAAATTTTTTTGTGTTTTAACTGGTTTATTTTTACATTTTGTGTAAATTTTTGTGGGAGAGAATGGTATGCAATTTAAATGACTGATTTTTGTAGATTTAAATTTGATTTTCTAAACTATGGCTTTTTCATATTTTTGTATAAGCTTTTAAGGGAAAGACAATATTTAAAATGTGTAAATAACTTATTTTTGTTGATTTGTGCTAACTCTTGCAGGCCAACTTTTTGACATTTCAGAATAAAATACTGAGAGTTTTCAACATAATCATTTATAAGATGTACATATTTGAGATACGTTATTTCTGACATTGTTATTATCCGTGTTGTGACTGTCGGTGTTGTAACTGTTGGTGTTCTTACTGTCGGTTTTGTGAGTATTGGTGTTGTAACTTTTTATCAACTAGATTTTGTACCTTGCAAGCTGTTCTTTTTTTATTTTGTGTAAGATTTGACATTTGACATTTTGTGTAAGACTTTAAGAACATTTTTTTTGTATATGCACTGCTGACGTCAGCAAAACATCTAAAGCAACCTATTTTTTTAATGGCCTTTTGCCTAAGTGGATTTTTCCACGGGCCTTATCGAATTTGGCGCTCGCCTTAAAAGCAAGATTTAGAGATGGCGGGCGAAAAAAGACACAGCGTCAAAGAAACGTTTTTGTCGATGAAAGAAAAATTGTATTAAAAATATTACTGACTTTACTTTATTGATCTGACTTAGCTTGATTGTTTAATATTGGCAGAAGGTTTAAATTTAGAAAATGTTTTGAAAGTTTGTTTTCATTAAAATTCATGAGGTACCAAGCTAACGTGACATCCTGGGACAGTTTACTTAACCACATATTTATAAACGACATATTCAATGGCTATTATTTTCCAGGTGGGTGATTTTGTTAAGAACATGTTAGAAATTGTATGAGAAGAGGGTATTAATTTTAAAAATGCTATTTGTACTTGGACACGATATGTGTGGTGGAGCATAATCAATCGCTGGCCTAAAATATAATAATAGGACCTTTTGATGTTAAATTTTCTCAGTATGGTACATTGGCCTTAAAAGAATTAATTTGTTAAAAAACCTTACTTGTTTGTTTTTATTTGGTCTATATTTAGAAGTTTTGTTACAAAACCTTTATCGGATCATTTAAATTGCTCAAATTCTGAAACGTCGAAAGTATAGCTAATTCAAAATCATTTCTCATGTCTATCCTTAAGTATATATATATAGGTAATAGGAATAAAATTTGTGATATGACAAATTTGTGAGAGCTTTCTTCATTTAAAAGGCAATGCCAAAAAAAGCGCAACACAGTTTACATTTTAGTGCCTCACTTAATGTACATTCCACGTCACTGGTTAGTATATCAAATATCATATTTACCTAATTATATACACGAGTTCGAATGTTTACGTTTTTACAAAATTCTTATATGCTTATACGCTTGTGTGAGTGTTTGTGAGTCCACGGCACGCAAATCACGCGTCACTTTCTTATGACGTGGCGTTACGCTAAAATTTACTAAAAAAATAAGTAAGCCGCCAAACGAGAAAACAGGGGGTTCATTTGTCATGCTACAGCGCCGTTCGCGGCCATAATGTGTTAAATAATTTGATTTTATCCCCGGTTTATCATGCGCGTGCCGTATCTCACGGAAACAAGTTGTTTATCAACTGAAAAAAGAAAACCGAAACGAAGAAGGTTGTCTCTTTTTCATATCTTTTGTACTCATTTACTCAAAATTAAACCTGAAAAAGTTATTTCAAACAAAGCATTCCAATGTTTACTAATCATGAGGTTAGCTTAAAGTTTATTTGTTCTTCTATATTTTCTATTTTTTTGTTATGGGACCGAGGTTGCTTACTTTTTTATAGCAAATCTAATGGATTCGAATATGAATGTAATTCGAATCTAAAATGTAAAAAACAAACTGTTGTTGTCGAACGAAGTTACTGTTGTTAGTTAGAAATATTTTTTTGTAAAAGAAAAACGTAGGATGATATAACATCACAAAGAGAATTGGTTGAAAATGTATCAAACAATTGTATACGTTTCCAATTCGATCTCTTTGGGATGAAGCGAAATTTAGTAATCGAAGTAAAAAACTGATTGGACTTTCATATCCAGAGAACGCTAGCAAGCGACCTACTGAAAACGCGAAAGAAAAGCAGGTGTGTTGTTTAGATTATCTGGTAGGGAAATGAATTTAGGTGTATAACAATTTTTTAACCGTCTTAACTTTCGGAGCTAAATTTTTCCTTAAACATTAAATTCCTTGTGGTGTCTTGAGCCGGAAAATATTTCCTTTAAGCACCTTTTTGTAAGAATATACTCTGAAAAATGGGTCAGAAGTTCAAAATATCCTAAGAATATGTCCAAGCTTGATTGTTTGTTCTAAATATAAAAATTTGTATGATGCACAGATTTGATCAGAGGTTTACTTTTTTATTGCATATCAAAGCAATGGGCCCTTATGGAACAGAATTTTCCATTAGCTATAGCAAGTTATAGCAGGCTTTATTTTATAAAGACATATATATTTTTAGGCCATAGTCATGCTAAGAACATATTAAAAATAATGAGGATAGTATTTGTCAAAAAAGTTAAGAACATGGAGGCTGAAACGAAAACACACTATTCTTATAAACACAGCGTGTATATCCTAAAGAAGAATTTATATAAACCGTAAAAAGTAATTTTCTGTTGTTACTGTTTTCAACACTACAGAGTGTGGTGATTCACTGTTGATGTCATTATTCTAAACAAAAAAAATGTGAGCAAACTTAAATCGATGTTTACATCTGTTACGTTACAACCTTTTGAAATATATTTGATTCTTAAATTCGAAAACACTGCATTGTTGTCATGCACAGCACGTTTGTGCTGTTTTCTTGATACATAAAACCAAAATATTTGATTTTCTTGATTATGAGTTTGGGTCTGTTAGGCAAACTGTTCCTTTAATATTTTGGATTGAAATATTGGAGTAGATATACAATAGACCTTTCCCGAATTTCCTAATTATGCCAAACTCAATTAAAGAGGTCGATACTAAAAATAATCCCATCCCTAAGTTCCTTAGCAAAAGGTAGAACAAATTACCTAATTTCGTAAATATTTCTGTTCGTTAAGTGCCTCAATTGCGAGCTGAAAGTTACGGTCAAACCCTTCATATAGCCGCGCTTTCTAAGAATAGCCTCGTTTTCAAAATAATTATTTTCTTCAAATATAAATAAAATCCAACCAGAATATTATATTGCCCTAAAAAATTCAGTTTTGTCATGATAATTTGATATTCTATCTGAATATCCTTATTTGAAGAGCATAGAACCATTATAAAATTTTGGAATGGCGTCATAATTATTATAATTTATGAAATTCGGGAAAGGTGTATATACGGAAATGATTCAATTTTTTTATTTTTCTATTTTATGAGTTGATAACTGTTAGTTTCTTATATTTTGTGTAAAACTTTGAAAGGGTTGCTGTATGCAATAGACTAAATATCATTCTCGTCCCCAGAACTCTTTGAGATTAAAACCTTTTATCTCAAAGAGCTCTGGGGTCGAGAATGACTAAATATCTGATTTTGGTATGACGTGTTACAAACTCGGCAAAATATGTTGGATTTTTTTATGTCTGATATACTTTTTTCCCTGGTGTACTTCTGGCATGGCAAAGCAAGTATATAGTTTTAGCAGATTTCGCTTTTTACGTAACGGTTGTTAGACGCCTTGATTTTGTTGGACATTTTGCATTTTTTTTTTTTTTTTTTTTTTTATTATTTTTTTTTTTGTTGCACCTGCTTATATTTTCAAACGTTTTGATTCAACGTGTATAAATATAGAGTAATGCATCCCAGGACTTTTTTTCTCTTAAATGCCCTAGGAACGAGGTTGCCGTGATGCGATCAGTTGCAAACATGGCTTAATATTTTCAGACTGTTGGCTGTTGTGATTATGTAACTGTCACACTCCCTCTGTCAAGAATAACTTGCGTTGTACTTATTTTGGCTGAATTTTTAACAAAATCTGAGCCGCAATGCTCTTATTAACTAGGGTCATATGTATTTTGTTTTCTACCTTTTATGTACAAAATCTTTTGAAAATCTTGCAGAATTGTTCAAATTCTTTATTCACAAAAAATAATCTTCGTAGAATTCTTCCATAGTGTTGATTTGTGAAAATATAAAAACAAAAATTTCGTTTGGACCTCACAAAAAATTTTCACATAGTTTTCTTTGATTAAAGTTTGACATGACAAGCATTTTGTGGACCAAATTTTAGTAGCAACTTTTTTTCCTTTCTGGAACCGTTCGAGTAGCCATTTTGTGATTTTCTCAAGGAACAATTTTTAAATTGAATGGGAGAAAGCGAACATGCTTTGTGAAGTGAGCCAACGAAAAACTTGTTTTAACTGAGGAAAATCACGAGAAATTTCATTTGCCCTAAAAAGTTACTAACTCTGTCAATACAAGATTTCAGAATTAGGAAGTAGCCAAAAATTTATGAAATCGCGAAGTTTTTCTCCTCAAAATTTACTTTTTAAAGTAGGTTGAAATCGCTGCCGTCCTCGAGCCATTTCGGGTGATTTGTTGCAGAGGGAGAATGTCTAAGAGTGGTTAATTGGAATCATTGGGGTTGCGTTGAGAACATTTTGGTGGTGTTTTAAGGTCATTGCACGGTTTAGTTTTATCCCAGATAAAACCATAAATTGTGTTTAATGTAGTAAATTATGTGGTACTTGAAGTTGAGTGCGAGACTTTAAAAGTAACTCGAAAAATTTATGTAGCAACTCGTGGATTCCAACTCGCAACTTGTGTTTTAAGACAAAAAGGTAACTCGTAAGTCGCGGATTTAATGTAACGACTCGTAACGGGCAAGTCGTAACTCGCAACTTCTGATTTACTGAACCACACACAATAGACGCAAGAGGTAAACAAACTTCTAAAAACATGTGTATCGACGAGTCATTGCTGGCGTGCTTACAATATTGTGCCAAGAAGTGTGACGTCATTAAGACAATAAAAATTTAGCCTGTATTTTACTGACCGGAATAATATACATTATATCTGGTCTGCAAAATAGTTTTTTGACCACCTGTTCTGGATGATACTTGCATACGTCGCGCTTCGGGTGCTTTCTAGTGTACATTCGGTGCAAATGTGATGAAATACTGCTTAAACAAGCTGAAATATACAGTGCTAACTTTCTGTCTTTATGTTATCTCGAACTTTTCTGTATCTGCAATCTTGGACAAAATATGTATGGACTTTTTAATTTCCTTGAATTGGGGGGGGAAGGGTCCCCCAACAGTCACTGTTTTGGCTGCAACACTAAGCGTGGAGGGAGGGGGTGTTAAAATTTAATACTTGTCCACTCATCTATGTCCAAGATTGTAGAACAAATGATTTAGTCCCTTGAAAATTTGAAATATAGAATCATAGATAACATACGGACAGGTGTTAAAAGTACACTAAGAACAAGCGAAAGAAATTAAAATGTAATTTTCAACCTATTGTCACCTGATATATTTAGCAAGTTCTTCGATTCAGATATTACCCCTGTTTTCAGGAAGTTTCTTATTATATCAAGACAACAAGAATTTCCGCCGCCTACATAGAAAAAAAAGACAAAACTGAAAACTGAAAATTGTTGTCTCCGATCCCATTTTTGTAATCCCTGTAAAATTTTAGTTAAAGGGGCTACGAAACGGCTGTTGGTTTTCGACTTTAGTGACTTATACGAAAGTCGATCTAATGGCGGTGGAAAAGTTTATGATCACTGTGGACAAAAAACAACAACTTAAATCATCTAAGTATCATATTGGACATCCAAGTAGCTAGAACTGAAAACGACAGAAAAGTTCCCTGCATATATTGGATATCCATGATTTATTTGATATAACCAAGGAGGTTTTAAAAAGAAGGAGAGAGAACTAGCGGCGTCCCTTTAAATTTTCTATTCAATTTTTTATTGTGTCGGCGCCCCTTTCAACTGATCCGTGGCTCTGATTTGACCCAATATTTACCTACCGACATTGAAACGAGTGTTTTTAAAAGATAAATCTTAAAAATCTTACAGCAATGCGGAAGAGCAGGAAAACATGTGGTTTAGTTAAACTAAAAGATTCAATGAGGGTGAAGTTTGTTTTTCCACTTCCATAAGGACGCGGAAGGAGTAAAGTGCCTTCAAAGTGCGAAAAGCTGCCTTGGGAGATCGTAAAGTTTTACAACTTATAAACTATTTCGTATGTCCCCTCCTGGGAAAACGTTAGTTAAAGGGTTGATTAACGTTTTTGTGCAGGTTTCGTCAGGAGGGGTTATTTATAAAATTGTTTTTTTTACTCTCGAAGTAGACGAATTCTCGGTACGGTGTCGCAGCCCTCGGTGATGTTTTCCATTGTCATGGAACAAAAGAAAATAATTATTAGTTCTAATTATGTATATTTAGGTTAAAGTTTTAAGCAACTTTTTTTTCTTTTTTCCCCAGTGGGAGTAGATTTTCTGTTTATGTATATTCTTTCTTTCTCACACCAGCTGTATGTTTTGAATATATATTGAATTGAGTTTATAATTGTTTTTTTTATTAGGTGTTACATAATGACAATGTGAATCACTAGCTGGCAAGTGATCCACATTTTTTTTTTAATTCCCTTGACACCTTTGTTTTTTATGAAGTTTTTTTTGAAAAATAAAGTATTCATATTTGAATTTTGCTGTGTGTCAACATGTCTGCATCACATTCGGAGTATATTCAAAAGGTATGTAGATTATATGGGAAGAAAATTGTCAAAAGTAAACATTACGTTAATTTTAAATCTTGTGATATTTACAGTGAAGTGTTTCAATCTAGCTATGGAATAAATTGTGAACAAGAAGATCCTTGTGTATTTCCTAAATTTATTTGTAATGGATGTAGAAGAAAGTTAGACGAGATAAAAACGTCAAAAAATAATTGGTACTGCTGCATCATTTTACCCTCATGTGTATGAAAATTGTGTGTACATGAATTATGCTGTAAACAGAAAAGATAGCTTGAAAATACTGGAATTAGATTTGAGTATGAAGAAAGTTGTTTTTAATATATGTGATAAATTGGATAACAATAAACGTGTCTATACATCCCTTTGTCAAAATGAAAAAGAATTGAACCATTTGTTTACAATACGTATATAAACAACAGCAAAAACTCTGCCATATGTTTTGAAAAATGAAGATATTCTAACTTTCTTGTCATTCTGGAAGTCGGTCAGTGTTTGCACTGGGCTACAAGGTTTCGAAGATGTAATAAGGTTGAGATGTAAGTTGGAACAGCCATTCATGAATCAGAGTGGAACAGTAGTTATTGTAGTTATTATAGTAGTTATTTATATATTGATACATGATTGTTTGAATACACTTTTTTTTTTATAAGAAACCTAAGCATTTGGTTGAGCCTGGAGTTTCTTAACATTTTGATAATTTGAGCCTGAAATGTTTCTTAATTTTCCTTATTTGAGCCTGAAAAGTAAAAAAATCTTTTATTGACAATGCTTTTTTGAGTTATTGCTTATGGTTTATGAAAGACATATGCTATGTTTGCACAATATCATACGAAAGTTCATTCCTTTGTTTCTTATTTCTGATGTTAGTTCCTTTCTGACGTGATTTTGAACGCTTTTTTCTTCCTTCAAAATTCAAAAAGTACATTCTAAAATAAAAACATGCTCTTAAAAACTCTTTTTATTCTGTTTCTCTCCGTTTTTCTGTGATATGTACATAAGTTTCTTAATGTTGGAGATTTTCTCAGTTTGCTCAAGTTTCTTAAAAGTTTCTTTAAAATTTTGACTTTCTGAGCCTAAGATGTGGCGCCGTAGATTAGTGGTTATAGCTTTCGTACTCTGTGCGGGAGACCGGGGTTCGATTCCTCTTGACGGCGATTCAACATGGGCGAGTGAATGTTGCCATAGCCCCGGGTTAACTCAAGCCATGTGAGGGAAATTGGGGAGATGGCGCACTGTGTGGGCCGTTGGATGTTGCCGGGAGTTGTCTAGTAGAGCGTGGGCCCTACTAATTTGGTCTGCGTTGCTCAAAATGAGCATTAAATACTCTAGGACTCTCCATCTAAGCCATGGCCCCTCCTGGAAATAATAGACAGGGTAAATCCCTCGATATTTGTGAGGCTAGCCATGTAAAATATGCACATCTATCTATCTATCTAAGGTTTCTTATAAAAAAAAAATGTGTATTTTATGTATATTTTTTTCTGGTTATGTTAGACATTTTTTCCATTGCGCTCTTTCAATAAAGAAGTTGTTTTGTTATGATTGTATTGTCTTTTGAGTCACATATTTTGCAAATAACTTTAGTGGAGTACGATTTTGACTTTGATTTAAAACATTTTTTTTAAAACATCAAATCTCGAAAAATAGGTGAGATTAAAAAAATTCAGGATTGCTACTTTATTATTGCTATGTTATTTTTATTTATTTCATCGGGAAATTACTACTATTACGGAATTTCTATCATCTTCATTTCAAATGAATCCGCCATACGTGAATAAAAATTACTGTTTTGTATTGCTTTTTTATATACTCACACGCAATGAGTTAAAATAGTACAGACATAAAGGTATTATATAGTATTATATAGGTATTATATAAATATGCTTATTTTGCTAGGAAACACACGTTATATATGGAAAAGATATATATTTCTTGAAGTTAAAACAAGTTATAGGTAACAATGTTATGACAATTAGTTAAGTTGTTTTCTCATTGCTGGTTCACCTTTTTTAGATAATTCTACAGTCATCTTCTCTTTTTTCTCCGATGCTAGAGAAGCAAGTTTGCGTCGAACTAGTTGTATATATGCAGTGACGTGTGCTTTTGCTTTGATGTCACACCATTTTTTTATAATCTGAGCTTTGAGAATTTTTGATAAGTTCTCATTTCCAAGATTTCGTGAAAGTATGATTCAGGCTTGATCAATTAGGGTGACCCTCATAAGCTCATTTTAAAAAAGTTCTCGTGTATCCTTTATATTTTTTCAAAATGTTCAAATTCAAAACTTTTCTGATAATGTTTTCGATTCTTGTGCAGAAAACAAACATGTCATCGTTGACTTTTATGAGGTATCCTCTGCTGAGTTGGTCCACCCAAGATCTTGTATAAGTCATCATCCACTTCTATTATATTTCTAACGTCTTCGCCTGCCATCTCGCTTCTTGCTTGTTTATGATATGCAAAAACGACAAAATTATCAACTAACAGGCATCTACCGCTGAGTGGATAATAACCGCGGGCTCATAATTTATGCAAATAATAACAAAAGATAACGGCAATTTATTAATTTAAGCGCGAGATTTCAAATTTTGATTGACAGAATTCGATGTAAGAACAATAGAGAAAAGTAAACATGAGCCACGGATGATTTCAATAGAAATAAAAGAGTTCTCTCTCCTTCTTCTTAAAACCTCCTTGATATAACTACTTACCTTGCTTTTAACTTAAATTTTATAATAAAATAGACTTCAAATCTTTTGAACTAACTAGCTAGATAGCTATATCCTTCCAAATTTCGCATAGAAACATAGAATTTTATTGCACATAAAGCCCGTCTAAAGCAACCACAATGACTTTAAAATCTAGAGGTATTAATTACCTTCTTAAAGCCAGTAACAGCATTTTTTAACAAATATAACTCCTCGCGTTGTCTCTGTTACCTCGTCAATACAAACTTTTACTGATGTTTAATATATTACACAGACGGTAGCTTATTTCACCGCCAAAAAGAATACTGAAGGAAAGTTTTTCTTTTTTAAAAAATAAAAATTAAAAAAAAGTAGCAAATTCATCATCAAAATTAACTATTCATGAACAGGTTGTTTATGTGGTTCTAATGTGTGTATAATTTCTTTCACCTTGGCCTTTTGAGTGCTCCGTTTTTTACACGCCATTCTTCGGAAATTGTGGGTAGCCCCTTTAAAATCCTTAAATCCTTCATGCTGGTAGTATTGAACCAATAAAAAGGACAAACTTACGGTAAATTAATCTATTTCTCCAAGTTTACAAATATATGAAACAAAACTGATATTTACATTACAACTGAATACAAACTTACTGTGAATTAAAAAAGAAAAAATCTTTTGATATTTCATAAAATAAAAACACGCCGGGAATAGATGGTGTTAACTATTTATTGAGAAGGATATATAACGATGAGTATTTCAAAAATACCTGCGGAGGAGTGTTGCATTTGAATATCGAACCACCGCAGTTGTAATATTTGTGCGTGTTGGAGCAGCGAATGCGATGTTATTTAAGGTTTTTAAGGACAAATTTATTTTCGCCTTGCTCGGTTACTTGCATAATTATGCAAGCTATCACATTATTTGATGTTTTCTTATATTCAATTTCAGATCCTGGAATAAGTGTAGAAAAACCACGCCCTCCTCCCTCCTTCAAAAAAGATAAAACAAAACCAGCTTAGCTTCCAGAAAAATGCTGGAACGTTGTTGGCTTATATAAATACATATAGTTTTGCCACATCCTAAATATTAGAAACACTGGACTTTAATTAAAACTATGCACTCTCCCGAATTCCTCAACGCAATTATCTATTTCCGAAGATTTTTTTTTTTGTTGTTTTTCGGAAAATATTAACCAAGAACGACTTGGGCACGTGAACGACTTGGGCACGTGAAAGGCTTAGACACGTGTGGATTCCTGTAAAAATGCGCGAAAACAACAATTCTATTTGTCGTCGCAACAAAAAACCCAAAAAATCCTCGGCGAAGGAGCAACGGGAGAGTTTTGACAAAATAGTGCAGTAAAAAATGCACGTGTCGTTGGGTCTAACTATATCAAAAAGTATTCAAAGCTAGCTTAACAATAAAAACAGCTCTTTGATTCGAAACGAAGATGGTACACCTGTCAGTGAAAAGTTCAAAACAAGAACGTTATAGGGGACCTTGCAGCCTGCGAAGTTTCACAAAAAAACAGAATAAAAAAACATGCTTTTGAGCTCCACCTTTTCTTGTGCATAATTTTTTTCACACACAAATATACCTTTCTAAACAATTGTGCGTATTAACATATTTTTTTATATTCTCATACTAAATAAATCTTAGTGTTATATATATATACATACCTACAAATTCACGAAAAAAAATATCACGGTATTTCAGACATGCGAAACGAATCCATAGTTGACATCGTCTTCTGATTTTCGACAGGTCGCTAAATACGATACGAACGAAAATATTGAAAGTACCAATGCAAAGCATGCAGATGTACAAGCCAGGATAAATCCCCATTTGTAGTCAATTTCTTCCAACGCATGCGCATTGTAATATCCATTTCGTCGTGCGAATAGCCAGCACGCACCTCCTACCAAAGCAGCAGTGATAAAATAAAAAATGGCGGATGTATAAGTTTTAATTTTATTGTTGAACAATCGCAGCATAGATATCAGGATGCAGATAACAGAAGAAATACAACCAATGACATATAAAACTCGAACTTGCTTTAACCAAACCGGACTCATTTCCTCTGACTTCCATTTAGCATATTCCAGACATTTTTGTTTTTTCTCGCAAGCATTCCATAGACCAGAATGGTAAGATTTTCCGTCAAAGACAAAACCAATCCAGTAATTGCTTGACAATGCAAACCCCAGCATAACAGTGAACACAAGTGAAGCGAAGAAAGAAATTATACTTGTGACAGCCATACCTGGATGTCCTAAAAAGAAGTAAATCGAAAATATACAGAAAAATCCTCTCTACATTACACTTCTGTATTTGTTGTTTGTATTTAATTTTGTCCAACTTACTTTATTTTTACACTTTTCTTCAATTTAATTTATTTATTACAAAGTTACATCTTGTTTATACATCTCATCTTGTATGTTTCCATTCTGTGCATTCTTTTTGTCTACCCGAGCGTTACATGTTTTTTTGTAACCTACAGTCGTGCAAAACACATTAATAATAAATTAATTTGACGGAAAAATACTCTCTCCTTCGTGCTAAAAATGGACCCACAATTCTTTTCTGTATATGTTCCTTTGATGTACAGAATGTTCTTAAAACACTAACATATCGAAATATCGTCAAAATATATACTTCTTACCGCATTGCAACAAAGAGTTTTCATAAAGAGAATAATTTTTTGTTATTTGAGAAGTGAGCCGCTAAAGTTAGCCGCTAAAGCTACCGCTAAAGAAATTTTACGTAACATCAACGAAGAAGATTTTCAATCGTCATTGTTGTTGCTTTCATTACTAACGACTTTTATCGGCTTTTAAAAATTGACATTGTTCTTTAAAAATTTTAAAAAGAAATATAAAAACGACGAAAATAAAAGCTTTTAGAGATTACGTTGAAATTAGATTATCTATAGAACTCACAGGTGCTCCTCATTCAGCATAACGCCTTCAGTCTTCCGATAGCATATTTTCCCACGGGGCCCAGTTTAAAAAGTCAAAAAACAATTTTGCAGGGTATCCTATTTTCGGCATCCGTTTGTTTGGATTGTTTGTTTACATCTTATGTCTGGAAGCTAAAAGATCGCTTCTGGCTAACATTTTGTGCCCAAGGATTTTGCCTCATTGTTAAAATTACTGGAAACTAAGGTGCTTTTGGCTTGTTTGGAACTATGAATCAATTATTTTCAAAAATGCTTAGTGCATACGATCTCATAGCCATATAAAACTATTGCATAATTTTTTATATAAGAATTTTATAAGAGCAAAGACGCTGGGAATGGCTAAAAATATAAGAAGATGTCAAAGCTGTAATTTCAGTGACAACAAACATGGAGAAATATCTTCCAAAAAAATCCCGCTGTTTACTAAATCAAGTCATACAAAGCTTTATTTAGGGCTCATAAAAACTACATATATTTATTTTTAGAATTGTTTGCGTATGTGGTGTCCGGTATTGGCGTCTCAATTGTGAGCATAATATTTTCTTCACGTCACATGTTCTTTTAAATTCAGCATAAACCCGGATTAAGTTAGACAGGAGACCCAGCATGATTTTTCTTACCACCAGGAAATCGGAATTGCTAAATTTGCTATCCTGGAAGAAAGCTTAGTTAACTAGACTAGGGTCAGGTAGACAATTATTCGCCTCCACAATATTCGTGCTTTTAAAGTCGTGTTTAGCTAATCGTTTTCGTGGAGATTATTTTAAAAACGAAGACTGAGTTTTGGCTTATACAATCGATACAACCTCGTCCCCAGTCGTCCCCTGTTGGATTGTTATACAAATGTATGAATACGAATAGTGCTTGGTCTAGTGCTTCTCTGTTATAACGCTGAAGATTAAGTCAGTATACCTAACTTGTTGTAGCCATGGTTAATAGAAAAACACTGATTTGACAGACAGCAAAAGGTCCACAGTCATTTTTAAAATGATTTTTAGTGAAGTGAAGATGTTTAGTCATCATTAGATAATCTTGAGGACGGCTATGAAAATATTGTTACTCGTGCTACAAAATTGATACCTTTGTCGGTAAGCAGTTCTGATGAAGCTTGGTGAGTTATTATGGTCAATAATTAACCAAGCTACCATTTCTACTACTGGAAAAAACAATAACATTACAACAATAAGATCACAACAATAATATCACTCAATGAAATAAGAGGATTCCGTATATTCCATTTATTGAAATATATATTTCACACAAACTTTATAGAAATTTAAAAAGTTCAACTTAAAAAATCCAGAATGCCAACATGAAATTCCGCTTTTGGAAGCAAGTAAGGTAGGAGAAACAGATAATTTAGTTTGTCGTTTAAACCAGGGCGGATTGTGACAACTTTCTCTCCCAATTTAAAACCATGTTAGTAGTTTATTTGTGAAACATACTTCCAAATAAAAACTAAAGATATTTGTTTAAGAAAAATCAAGACCAAATCAATTATATTAGGCAACTAGCAAATTTGTGCCACACCAAGAATATTTTAAAAGTGTGGCTTCTGCTACAATTGATACTTGCATTAAAAAATTACTTCACTCGATAATTCATTTATATAGGAGTACGATCGTTTCTTATGCCGGAGATGTTCTTCAAAAAAGACCGATTCACAAAAATTAGCAGCAAAAAGCATTACATAGAGAAATAAAAAAAGGGTTGAAAAACCTTTGTAACATGGTAATATACTTTACATATACACTAAGCTAGCTGGAGTATGGTGGCCGAGAATCGCCACATGAAAAACTCTGTTTAATCGCTTCTTTAATTCATTTATTTATTTTTAAATTTATTTAATTTCTGTTTTTTGTTTTTTATTAACTTTTATTTTACTTTTACTTTCAATTTAATTTACTTTTAATTTGCTTTTTCTATTTAAATTTATTTTACTTTTAAAAAAATTCAACTTTATTATACTTTTATTTTATTTTTAATTTAATTTTAATTTAAACTTGTTTTGCATTTACTTTTTAATTTAAAAAAAATAAATTGAATTTAAAAAATTAAATTTAAAATCTGGCTTGGCCGAGAGCTGCCATAGTATACCATAATGCAATTCGAACACCTGGTTTCTATATTGTCATAAGGACGTGTAGTGTTAGACATCTTGTTGCTTTATTGTCATTAGCAGGTACACCTGGTTTCTATATTGTCATAAGCTCGTGTATTGTTAGACACGGACTTAACTTCGCGCTTAGGCCCTTACCTTACTCAGACGCTATTTCAAGAGTGTCGTGGTTTGGGTCTGTACAAAAAAATAGTCTAAATAACGTAACAACGGAATGATTATATAATTGAACAAAAGAAAATAAATCGAAACAAACGTTATTAAAAATATTTTTCCTATATTAACATAAAACACAACGAAAGAATAACAAGGCATGCGCGCGGAGTTTTTTTTTATCTCCACAGCAAACTTGTAATAAAACTAACATAAAATATATTCATAAAAACTTTACTAAACAACTAAACTAAAGTATATACCGTGTCATAAAATAAAATAAAAGTTTGTTAGAATGGTTAGACGTAATCTAGAGCCGGCACGTGCTTTTTTATATCTTCTCTGTCGTTTTCTGTAAACGGTGAAAGTTGTAAATCGACGCAAAATCTGCTGCATGTATGTCTTTCTACAAAAGAGTTAATGGCAAACATAGACAGATTCCCAACAGCAAACAATTGTTCATTATTTTCATCTACCAACTGTTTCGAAGCTATTTCTGGGTCGACTAAATTATAGCCGACCCCTTGTATATCTGTTAGGAGAAGCATTCTCTCTGATTTCTCGTAGGTAAAGTGCATTAAGCTTCCCGCTTTTTGAGCATCGTGTCGTCCTGTAGTATGCTTTCCATCATTGTTTACATATTTAACGAAATGGCCTGGTAAAAAAACTTCAACTGCAACAAATTCGTCATTTAAAATGCCCAAATATGCATCATGATATCTGAAAATCTCTCCGTAATATTTGTTATTCCCAGATTTATTTAACACGTTGCCCAATTGGTGAGCAACATTGTGGCGAGTAAATGGGCTTGTATTGTCCTTCGTACTTCTTGCTCAGCAGAAAAACCTCTGTTATTCTCGGTTCCCTTTAGAAATTTTTTCACAACCCACTCTTTATTTTCAAGTTGATTGTCTAAACATACCGCTTTAAAAAATTCCCTGAAACTTCCTTTGCCAAAAAGGAATATATATTTCTAGATAAGTAGATACAGTCAGGTAATAAAACGGAAGCTGACCGGTTTTGATGTTGCACTGTAAAATACAAAGCCCTTATCCGTTTATTAATACACGTTTTTTCATATAAAAGTGGGGGGGGGGGGGGGGGGGGGTAAGAACAAGTTAAGGACATTTTGAGACTTCACATTGAAAAAGTTAAGAACATTTGAAGGTTTTTTTCAAGTTAAGTGTTCTTGTAAAAAAAAAGTGCAATTCATTGTTCTCGTTCTAAATGTTTGACCAATGAAATCCTTACATGTTTTAATGAAAAGGAGGAAATCTGAACCTTAATTCACCTGGTGCTTACCCAAACTACGCATTTCATACACTGTCATAGATTTACCTTGGATTGTTTCTTCTTTTTGTTGCGTCTTGCTTCTCGAGTTACTATTTTGAATTAGCTTCTCCGTGCGCACGTGTTGTAAACTTTACTACTGGACTGGTTTCTATCCCCTTTCAAAATGTTATCACTTGCGCACGTGTTAATGTAGTCGAAATGCATTGTGGTATACTATGGCAGCTCTCGGCCAAGCGACAAATCGATTTTAAAAATAAAAAAAAAACGTTTTTTTGAAAAAAAGAAAAAGTTAAAAGTAAAAGTAAAATAAATTGAAATAAAAAAAAATAAAAAAATAAAAAATAAATTAAAAGTAGAATTTAAAAAAAAAAATTAACAAAAAAATTATTGAAAATAAAATGAATTAAAATTCAAAAAAAGAAAAGAAAAAAAGTAAAAGTAAAATCAATTGAAATAAAAAACAAAAAGCAGAAATTAAACAAATTTAAAAGTAAATAAGAAAATTAAAAAAACACGAAAACAGAGTTTTTTCGTGTGGCAGTTCTCGGCCACCATACTGGAGTATAAATGTACATATATATATACATTTATTTCTACTTGCTGTTTTTTTCGGAACTGGGTCATCATTAATTTCTTCTCGTGACTGTTTAGAATCATATCTTCCCCTGGTATTATTACAAGTGCAAGAGATGTACTTTTGAATTCGAGTTGTGTTGTGATTAAGCCGAATTGAGCAATATCAGGATTATCAGAAGTCCTAATTTTCTGATTTCCAAAGTATTTCTCTACAGAATCTTGACAAAATTTTCTGAGAGAACTTTTGAAAATCCTTGTTTTATTAAGTATTAAACAACTTCTATTAGTGAATATGATGTTATCTAAAGGCCCTCATAAGTTTGATGTGACAAAGACATTCTTCCTCTTGCACTCAGAGTATTAATTACCTGGTCGATTTTCAATGTTAGTTTTTCATTGACTTAGATATTTCAAGTGTCATTAATCGAAGCAAACCTTTAAGTATTTTGATATGTCACTAGGTACTTGTATTGCAAATCTTAATAACAGAATATGAGTTTAAGTTGATGTGTTGGTCAGTAATCTTTGGAAGTGCTTTTAGTCCATTTATCCAAACTCCATGGTACATTTATGTAATACTAGCCGGGGGACCGGGGTAAGCCACAAGTAAAAGTGTTACCCAGCATTTAAAAACTCTGTGGCGCAATTAATAAGAACCGTATACTGTGCCACACATTCAGGTGGTGCACTTTAGTACAGGTATACATATGTTGGTGAAAGTTCAAAAATGAATGTTACTCCGGGCAGCGCGACATTGTTTACCTTAGTACAGGTAAAAAAAGTCGCGCATTCATGTAGGTATAATACCTTTTTCCAAAAAAAAACTTTATCGCAACTTCGGTTTAACAGAAACACAGGAAACAGCACGTCGTTAACACTGGACTGAGCGCTTAGTACAGGTAAACCGTGTTGCACATGTGTTTTTGCTTAATACCCTTTTAGCACAGTTTACAACCCGTTGTTACCCCGTCATAGCAAAAAAAATTAGTAAACGTTAACAAATTAATTATGACACAGGATACACTCTGTTAAAACGCCGGGTTAAGCCACAAGTAACTGTGTTACTCGGCGTTGAACACCAGAATTTTATTTTTCGGAGAATGTTCCCGGTGAAAGTTCAAAAGAAATGTTACTCCAAGCTGAGTGCTTAGTACAGGTAAACAATGTGACCTATCCATATAGGTGCAATAGCCTTTTCTGAAAAAAACGTTTTTGCAACTTCGGTTAAACAGAAACACAGGAAACAGCCGTTGTTAACACTGGACTGAGCGCTTAGTACAGGTAAACCCTGTCGCACATGAGTATATAGGCGTAACACCATTTTTAAAAAAACTTTATCGCGACTTTGGTTAAAAAAAAGTCGGGAAACCACCTGCCGTTATCCTGTTCAGTTAAAAAATTACTCAGCAATTTTATTTTGCAGCATAAGTTTTCATAACAGTAATAAAAGTGGTAGCTACCTAACTGCATTTATTTAGCATACGAATTAAGAATTGTGTTGCAGCCAAACAATGCATTTGGCTTCTTTCACTTTTTATCCAGAGGTAGCTAAAGAGAGCTAGATAAACACAACTTCGACATAAAAATAAATAATATTGGCTAGGTTAAAAAGCTGTTATACCAAACTGAATAGTAATAAGTAAGGGTAGCTATAGCTAGCAGGCTGTAGAATGATCCTAAAAAATCCAAAAATCCAAAAAATGGTGCGTTTAAGGATACGGTAGACCCTTTTGACACATGTTCAGTATATTCAAAATATCTCCTTAAAATGTCCCTTTTTTAAAAACATTTTTATATATTATAAAACATTGATAAATTCCCTACGAGTATATAAGAAAATAAATTCGTGAAAAAAAACTGGAATGGAGAAAAAAAATTCCAAACAAAAAAACACCCTCCCTTGTTAAAGCTTTGGTAACTCCCCTCTATGGAACGCCGTTACTGCCTTAAGTCATCAAACTTTATTACGGTTAGTGAATATGCGATTATATGAGGTCGAATTGTCATTATATGAGGTCCACTTATCATTATATGTTGTCATTTCGACACCGTGTCAGGTCATCTTATCATTGTATGATGTCATTTCACCATTATATGATGTCATTTCATTGATATATACGGTCGTTTTACTATTATATGCTGCCATTTTACCATTACGCGCGGTCTTTGCATCATTATATGAGGTCACATTACCGTTATGTGTTCATATATTAAATAAGGTCCAAACTTCATTATGCAAGGTCGCTTTTTCATGACATGCGTCGATTCTTCATTATAATACTTCTCATTATTATATGACGGGGGAGTGCAAAAAGGAGATCATAAATGGTGTCATGTTGTGAAAACCCGAAATTATCATTCTCGTGAGTCTCAAAAAAATGGAGGAAGTGTTAAACAGTGCTGGGATGGGAAATTTGGTCGACCGTTTGAAGAGGGAGAACGTGGATTTATTTACATTATCAAAGGCTACCGATGCTGAACTAGAGAGGCTAGGAGTAAATACGATTGGGGACCGGATTAGAGTGCGTGATCTTTCTAGCAAACCTCGTGAACAACAGCAAATGCACAACAGCCAAGAAGGAGGAAGTAATGGGTCTTCTAGACCATCCAGGATATTGCAAGAAAGGTCCAACCTCTTTGCACCATATCAAAGGAAAAATAAAAAGAAGAAAAGTAGCACTAGGAGCACATCTTCATCAAGAGTGACAGGAATACCATGGACCATTAGTTTTTTCTGCCTAGCATCATAGTATGGCTGCAGGGTTCCGTCGAGTGATGAAAAAGTTGTCTTACAAAAAGCTGGCTTAGGTCTACGAAGAATTCGGCTGATGTATTTGAAAAACTTACCAGTGGCCAGGCAGACGTTTTAGATGAAAACACGAAGGGTTTCCCCCAGCTTCGAAATTGTGGTGGTTTCGAGCTGATGACTTGCTTGGCAAATTCAAGAGATTTGAATGTGTTGCATACAAGTTTAGCTGCCCGTCATTTAAAAAGTGCTTTGGGTAGCCAATGCAAAATTTATATAAGGCCAATTCAAAAGAATTTGTCTACAAAATCTTTGGTGAAAGAAAATCTATCCACATTAAAAGAAAAGTGTGAAAAATGTCAGAAAGAAATTTTACTGAAAGAATTGCGAAATCATGTTTTTAGGTGTGGCAGGAATTTCAATCATGTAATCAGCCACGAGAACATTTTCCATTCCTTTATCACAACGCACACGCAGAGGCAGTCCATACTCTTCTACTCCTTTCAAAAAACTGTTCAAAACCGTGGTGGCCTTATTACTGGTTGTGCAGTCCAGTACTACTGGTAATCTACTATATCCGTCAATGGCACCAATAACAATAAAGTACCAACGAACCAATTTGTGGTTGGTGTCGAGGTGCCATAAGTGATTAGAGCCTTGTACATTGTACGTCCGCCGAGCTAATCTCCCTTTCTTTCTTTCCTTAACACCGTCAGCATCAACCCTGTCCAAGCTATCACGCAATCGGAATCGTTGAATTATAACACCTTGTTGTCTAAGCATTGGCATTAACATTCCTTCCCCGCATTTAGGATATTCCGAAGTCAATTTCACCAAAAATTCGTCAAGTTCATTATCTGTTATGTCATCAAACCTTCTCACTTTTAGATCAAATTCTTGCATGCGTCGATAAATTGTTCTTTCGGAAACTCCAAGTAAACACGAAACCTGTTTTATTGAAAAACCTTCATCTATTAAATCTTCCAAAATATATTTGGGTATTTGATATTTTGAAGCACCACCGTTAATTTCTTTGTGTGGAGACGATGAAGAAAAAACATTGCATTTTATTTGAAGATCCATAATATTCTTCCTGTCAGTGACACCCAATTGCGCTAATTCCAATAAGGACAACTTCGGACCTATATCAGGAGTGACTCTTTCAGCAGAAAACTTAGGAATGCTATCTTGAAGACATAAGTTTAAAAGTATTTGTTTCATTGTTTCCTCTGCCATATTTATTATTGCATTGAAACCCGCCTGAAATATTCGTGTTTCGTACACAAGAAATCATTGTAAAACTACGCTCTTTGTCACTTTGCTTTGCACTCCACCGTCATATAATAACGAAAAAACACATAACTAAATTCTGTATAATGTCAACCACGCATAATGTTGAATTATCATCACGTAATGCCCAAGTACCTGCGTATAATGGTGAAGTATCATCATATAATGACAAAGTATCCGCGTATAATGGTAAAGTATCATCATATAAGGACAAAGTATCCGCGTATAAGGGTAAAGTATCATCATATAAGGACAAAATATCCTCAGGTAATGGTGTATTATCATCAAATAATGACAAAGTATCATTTCATAATAAAGTTTGATGACTTTAGGCAGTAACGGCGTTCCATACCCCTCCATCAATTTTTTTTTCGTTTAAAAATACCTCGTTGTATTGCTCTTATTCAGCTCTACAATATCTTACTACATTTTTTCAAAAAAATTATTCGTTCTCAAGTTATAATGCATTTTGTCTAATATACTACATAAATCCACGAATTTACCTCGTTTGATGAATCATTCGTCGATAACTCGATAATTATTCAAATTTCGAAATAAAAAAAGCAAGAATTTGTAGCCAGACGTGTAACTGTTTCAAAAAAAATTGTTTCGCTAGTTTTCAACGAAATGGAGGGGAGTTACCAACGCAAACAGGCAATGTATCGGCCGAATTTCTTGTTTCCAGAAAAAAAGGCTTAAACATTTCTTCTGGTACCTGTGCAAAAGTGTGGCATTGGAATTTTAACCTTGTTAATAATTAATGACTCAAAACATTTTCGGTATAAAATTAAAGTAAGTTAAAAATTTGTATTGATAAATGTGAAACATTGAAACATGGCTTCTAAACGTACAAATAAACACGATGATAATAGAAAAATAAATATTAAAAAAGCAGCATGTAAAAGAAAAAGATAAATTATGCTTTTTAACAGTATAAATTCACAGTACAGTCGACGCTCGTTATCTCGAACTCCCAAGGGACCGAAAGAAAAGTTCGAGATAGCGAAAGTTCGAGATAACGAGCGTATTTCATGAAAAGTTCGAACTCAAGGGACCGAAGAAAAAGTTCGAGATAGAGAAAGTTCGAGATAACGGAGGTTCGAGATAATGAGCGTCGACTGTATTTAAAAAATGCAGAATAATTTAATAGCTTGGTAATAATAGTGTGCATGGTGAATTATATTTCTAATGCTTTAAAGTCTTTTATTTTAATACAGAGCGTGGGTGTTTAAAAGAAAATTAAATTCGTGACTCATATTCGGGACAAGATCAAAGATAATGTTATGAAGAAATACACTTTCCCTGTTTTATCCCACCAAAATAACACTTTTATAATATATTTTTTCTAAAACTTTCTGGAAACTTAGCATAGAAGTTACATCCGTGAAAAAAAATAATTTGAAAAATTTTAACTCTAAGGGTCTACCGTATCCTTAAGATTTGTATATGGCTAAAAAACGTGACAATATATTTATTTTAACATGTAAGAACATATAGATAACAAATATCACAAAATAAAAACCTTTTAGAAGACAAAAAAGGTTAAACAGACCTTCAAACCAAGCACTGGCCACGACCACTTTCAAAACCAAAATGGCCTTCGTCATCATGTTCCTTCGTTGGCATCGCCAGGCCGTGAAAATCTTGGATTGGTGTTTCAAAGAATTAGGCGTTTTGATTGGTATACTACGTGCGAGCGGTCAAAACAAAGTAATAAAACTGTCAGTAAAACTGTCCTATTTGTTTTCTGTGGCTCCCGAGCGGAATTGGCGATTGAGATCACGGGGGTAATTATTATTAAAAATGGCGTATTTAAATAATGCGTTCGTTTCAATTACCTAATTTATTTATTTAATTAAGGTTAGTAAATTAAAATGATTAAATTTTTTAAGGAAATAAATTAATTTCTTTAATATATTTTTATCAATAATAAGATTTTCGATTAAACAACCCCTTGATTTTTAAAAATCGCGGAAAGATCAAACAAGTATATATTTATCTGAATTACACATGTAACTTATGCATTTTGTTTAGCCAGAGTGTACAAGACAATTCCTTGTGGCTTTGATTAGATGAGCAGCATCTGAAAAGAAGTAAATATAACACCATTCTGCAAATTGATTTATTGCTCTTTTTGTTACATTTCTGTCTGCTAACACATCAATATCTCTGTGCAATTTCCTACCAGGTGAAGCACTATCAGAAGTTGCTGCAGTTACCCAGAGATTACACATGATCTGTTCCTATTGCTCTGAAAATATTGATGTTAATTGGGCGCAGTCACGCTATCAGTAGCATAATAGCCATAAAAATACTTCAGATTTGTCGCTAAATCACAAAATGTGTATTTTTGCATTATCTATGGCCGAATAGTTGATATCTGGATCTTTGGACATTAATAAAACTGTTAGTAATATGCTTTAAATCCTCTATGACCTGTGTTCTTAATCCTGTTTATGGTTTTATAAATTTTTATAGTCTTTTAAAGGAGAACCAACGAAAAAACTACAAAGAAATATCAAGAAATATCACGAACACAACATGACATAAATTTTTTAAATTTTTTGAATTTTTATGCTTAAATTTTGTCCTTAAAAAACAATAATTACATTTATATTCGCCGCAGCAAACTTGGCTCGTACATATCTAGTTGGTTTGTCACGTCACAAGGCGTACATACCTTAACCAGATTTGTAAGACGACGGATAAAGTCTCGCTCACATTGAGTGGAGAGTTTACAGCTTTTTAAGATCACGAAACAGATTATACTAAGGAGGATTTCAAAAATATAAGGCAAACTATTAATCGGAGTTTGCACCGTTGCAAATGTTACAAGAAAACAGTCATACTATTTCTAAATTTTGCATATGCTATAATTAAAAAATACCTTACATTTTACTTTCACTATCGTGCGCATTCTCGACCCCAGAGCTCTTTGAGATAAACTCGAAAGTAGCTCTGGACCTGTCTGGTCACGTGATGACTTCTGATTGGTCTATTATTTTAGCATATTCCTTTCCGCGAAAGATTGTATTAAGTATTTTAACATATGAAATATGGCAGCGAAGACGCGGAATATGGTTGTCTCAAATTTTTTAAGCAGAGATTTGAGGATTTATATCTAGCAAGAATATAAATTGGCTAATGATTTAAAATTTTGTACCTTTTAATATTTTTGACCAGTTTTAGCTCACTAGGAATTTTTAAGTGATTGGCTTAATTTGCTAGCTAGCTATAGGCTAGTGCTAGTATATAGCTAGTTTGCTGGGAATTTTCTTCATTTTAGCTTTTTTTACTCTTCTAATAGCCAGAGCTAGCTTTATTACAAGCACCTTTCATGCTATGTTTAGTTTAGGGTTGTTGTATTTTATACCCGAGTTTGATAGGTAGGCTAGCTATATTTTCTTAGCTACCTATTTCTTCTATTCTAGTTTAGATAGCTAGCTATTATAATATAGATAACACAGGCAGGTGTCATGAATGGGGGAGAACGAAGTTGTCACACCTAGAAAATACAACAAGAGAGTTGATGATCACATTTGTAGGTGTTGCTTAGTGGTGAAACCTAAACGGATTTGTAAGATATTTAGTAAACCAGGTAGAAGTGCAATTTAGCACTCAAAATAAAAAGTGTAACTAAATTAGATTTATCAGAGACAGACAAAGTAACCCTTGAGTTATGTAGAACATGTGATAACTTTATCGAAAAAGTATACGAATTTCAACAAAAATGTATATCAAATCAAACCGATCTGTTGAAAAATTCAGTGAAAAGACTGTTGGTAACATCTACAACTCAATGTGTTGATAACAGAAAGTTGACAGATATCACAAATAATTTAACATCACGGCGGAAGCAGTTAATGTTTGATTCACAAACAACACTTCAGGAAATTAACACAAACTTACCATACACTGCCTGTTCTAATGACACAATCGTACAACAGTCTCAACTTATGATTTAAACGGACATGTACTGATCAACCAACCACTATCCAATAACCAGGTTGATGCTGTTAATAGAAGTATAAATACAAAATTACCATCAATCATTAATAAGGTGGTTAATGAAAAAGCTCCAGTGATACAATTTGCATTCAAAAGAAGAATTCTTCATGAATGTAGATACTTTGTGCAGAAGAAAAGGTGGTAGTACACTTCTGAGTGGTGAATATAAAGATATGGAATGTTTTGATTTTTTCAAAGTTTGGAAGGAAATGAAAGAGAAGGTCCCATTCCTTATTGATGTTTTTAATGCTGTGTCTGGACAGTGTTGTAGCATACAAGACACACCTAGTGAAATGCAAGTAAAGTTTGTTTGCATATATTCCATTCTACTGAACATTAGATGGAAAGAACTCAGTCTTTTTAAACGTGTTGTCACAGTTTTAATGATAAAAGATGGATGTAGCAAAAAGGTGTGTCATTTATATAGTCATATATTGTCTTTGGGTGCAAATTATTTAGTCTTTGTGTGAATAATCAGTGCCAATATATTGAATAAAAAATAAAATTTATATTACCCGTAATTTAGCTGCAAAATCGCCTCAACAGATTAGGAGTATGTTTATCATACAATCGTAGATATGTGTTACTTCAAACAATAGGTGGATGACAGATCAATTGCTGCAGCTGGAAACACATTAAGGGGTTTGTATATAATTAAACCGATCAATTTTCTGTATAATTGTAACTCCTTACTTATATATTACTTAAAGGGACAAAATAATTGCAAAACATTTGTGTAAAATTCTCATCCATAATACATGTTACTAAGAATGTATTCCTTTATCCCCATTATTGTACAGGCATTGTAAAATTTCTTCCACAAGCACATGTAAAAAAGATGTACATAAGTTCTTTTTAATACTTTTCCAATTTTATTCAGGTACCTTAAGGGAAGAAATTATTTGCGGAAGAAATTTGTGCGGAATTTATTTTTGCGGATGAGTGACCCAAAAATGGCATATTTTGCGGAAGAAATTTTTGCGGATAGCGACTTCAAAAGAGATATTGCGGAATAAATTTTTGCGGATGCAAGAAATTTGGTAAATCGAAAGTCGGAAAAAAACTAATTTAGTACCTAAGTGTATGAAAAACATCCGATTTATGGAATATCATCTCTCTATTTTTCATCAAAATATCAAAAAGAGAATACTAAGTTGTAACAAATGTAAGATCAAATATCGTCACGTTAACGTTTTGCTTCTTCCCTTTTCAACTCCCCTTTTTATTCTCGTGTTGTAAAGCTAAAGAGGCCTTTAAATGTAAAGCAAAGTCAACAGATCGATTCTTTACGCATAAAGTATTTCGAAAAATTTGCGGAATTTATATTTGCGGATGAAAAATTTCAAAAGTTTCATGGAATTTATTTCTGCGGATGACCAAAATTTCTTCACTTCTGCGGAATTAATTTTTGCGGATTTGGGAAAAATCCGCAAAAATTAATTCCGCAAAAAAAAGTTCCGCACAAATTTCTTCCGCAAATAATTTCTTCCCTTAAGGTACAGGGGATAATTGGGATATGCGAATTTTACGCAATCACATGAGAAAAGACATACAAAATGAAGATCTTCATTTGTTTGCTTCTAACATCATCATCAATCGAATTGATTTTGGTTTAATCAAGAATGAACCAGAGATTCCATTTTATCCAAGAGCTTGCTCTAAAGATGTTTTTCGTTGTTCTGGCAGAGATATCTTGAAATATGGTAATGACCTAAAGACCCTCGTAGCTAGGATTATTTTTGACTTTTGTCCAAAATTTTCTATTTTTAAATCGTGTATTCAAAAACACATACCTCACCAAATTCATCAATAATCTGCCACGTTCACTAAAGGGGGATTTTCACGAAGCGAATTGAACGGCGAATTCGACGGCGAATTCGATGGCGAATTCGATTTTTAATTTTCACGACAAAATAAATTAGGCGCCAAATTCATTGTTTACATTAGTTAACCGCGTCCTGATTGGTCAAAAACTAGCAGCGAAACCTTTAGCCGCGAAAAAGTAGGAACTGTTTCTACTTTTCAGCGAAGCGAATATTTCGATGCAAAATCAAAACAAACAAAACTGCGCATGCTCAGATACAATTCGCCGTCGAATTCGCCGTTCAATTCGCTTCGTGAAAATCCCCCTTAAGAATGGCTTCAGGATGACAAAACAAAATCTTGAGAGAGCCATTTACAATTATATCACGCAACAAGGAAAAGTCCTCCTCTGTTCCTACAAAATCGTCCACATTTTTGTTACGCACATCTGCCTTGTATAATAAAGGAATAATATGGTTCTGTGTCTCAGACCTTAAACATGGTATATTTAATTTCTTTAGACTGTTCATTTGATCTTCGATAATGGAATTTAAGGGACATACGACAACAACAATATTATTCTTCCCAGGCAAGATATCAGGTAGAACTTGAAACAAAAAACTTTTCCCAAAACCAGTAGTCCAAACAGCTATGACATCATGTCCATCTATCAAGTGTTGTAAGCACAAAATTTGTTTCGGTTTGAAGTTAAAGTCATCAAAAAAATTTCTTTCTAATGCAGATTGAAGACGCTGCAACACTACAGGACCCATGACGGCTTCAGAACAATGCTAAATCACAAACCCAATTCGTCCGCACAAACGATAAGTCAAACTAGAAACGGTTACTTTTGCAATAAAGGCGTCCGGCAATCGAGTCACAAAAATATGCCACATATAGTGGCATATTTTCATCACGTGACCAGACAGGTCCCGAGCTACTTTCGAGTTTATCTCAAAGAGCTCTGGGGACGAGAATGTATCGTGCGTTCAGCCATTCATCACGAGTAAGAAATGATAAGGCTAAATTTTTGCTGCCTGAACCAAACGCTCATACTTTGTTTCGCAGTATGACTGAAAAATTATGTTGTTGTCCCAATATAAAAAAATTCCTCTTATTCTGTTTATACTATGTTGACAATTAGTAATTTAACATTTATTAGGTAAAATTTGAAATAATAAACAAATATAAAGCCACATTTTCTTCTGTTTGCAAACATAAAAAGCCTCGTGAAAAGCCGCCATTTTGTGGTAATTTTTTTTCGGATTAAACCCTGTTTGCGTCATCTCCCAGATGACAAAAAAGGATCCCTAAATGTTGCCGCAAAACGAACTTCAAAGAAAAAAAAAAGAGTAGTACTGGAAATCATTCTTCTTTTTCAGCCTTTCAACAGGTAAGAAACAAGAAACGACACGTGTGGCCCATCCTTATCCGCAGTAATTGTTGCCTGATGTCAAAGCCGCTAGCGTCCGGCCTCGATGTCAAAAAGTCAAGAACCCCTGGAGACAAGGTTGTGCGTTGAGTCACTAACAGAGTAGATACACTTCAAAAACGAGTTTAAGATAAACACTATTAACCTGATGGTTTGATCAAAGCTGGCAGAATGCCTGTGGCAATTTTTAATCTCAACCCATTCCTGCGCAAATTTCGATGCGCGCTCTTCTTTTACGTTGAATATCTTTTTTTTTTTTAAGGGGGGGGGGGTTCACGAAGCGAATTGGACGGCGAAATATATCTTAGCATGCGCAGTTTTGTTTGTTTTGATTTTGCTTCGAAAAATTGGCTTTGCTGTAAAAGTAGAAACATTTTCTACTTTTTAGCGCCGAAATGTTTGGCTGTAAACTTTTAACCAATCAAAACGAAATCGTCAGTTTTTATTCTTAGAAAAACTCATTACTGGAAAGAATTTAAAATAACTGCTTTGTTTTTAATACCCAAAAGAGTTCTTACATTCAGTATTATAAATTCGCCACATTTTTATGTTTCCCGTGGAAATCAAAAAGATAATCCGCAGCTAATTCGTCGCCAAATTCGCCATTCACAATTCTTTTCGCGAAAATCCCTCTTTATATCGGTACAATGCAGGAATTTGCGGGCTTTTATTTTGCTATTCTCTGCTTGTGGTGATATATATATATATTGGTTACCTCTGCGCGTTTGCGTGAATTTCAAACATGGTCACAGGATCACGTGGTCGTGATGACTAACGTTGTCGATTGTCTACGAGAAGGGAAGTTCTTTACTGACTTTCTAAATAAAAAACGCTTGCCGAGTCAAACTGAAAAACAAAAACTTGGTCTACGTGGGCATTACTGTACGTTTTCTACACGACCAAATTAAGTGACTAACATCCACTGCAACAGTGAGTAGGCAATTAGTTTTATTTTTGAACATCGATTAGCATATCAATGTCAATAAGATTGGAATTGATCGTTACATCCCTATTAAACTACCTGCTGATGAAGGGCTGAAAAGAGAGAAATACAGCAACATCAAACCTGCACATTTACCAACAAGGGTCGCAGTACCAAGCAAAAAGTATGAAAATATGTGTAGCGCAACTAAGACTAAGAGAGTGGAAATATCTGGATGATGAGTGGTTTGAATATGTGAAAACCTCAATCAACTGAGATATTTCCTGGGCTGCATAAAGTGCGAGTTTAGCGACGGACACCACAATACACTGACGTCTCCGCCCTTTCTATAGAGAGAGAGAGAGAGAGAGAGAGTTTAAAATCACCTGCGATGATAAAACATACTTTAGACGTTGTACAGAAAGATGTGGCTTTCTTTAACTCTGGACAAACACCTGTTGTTGTATAGACTAACCACTTTTGCCTTAGCTAAATCAATTCGATGACATCATCGAGATCAATACGGGTATAGTGGTCATGATAGGATCCCTTCATATAGAGATGGCGTTTATCCCTGTAATTTGTTGTTTGTGATTTGTTGAAGAAAAGGGATGGAGTATAGTGCTAACAAATGCTGGTTCGTCCAGGTGTAGCGAAAGCTTTAGTAACAGGACATGATGTGGTACTAAACACTGTCACCAAATTACAGTGTGCGCTCTGTATTAACTCAAACAAAAAGCCTACCTCGATACCTCGATATACGATACGTCGATATACGATACGTCGATATACGATACCTCGATAGGGGCAATCTACACGCTGGACTTTCATTTTTTTACAGTTCCTGCGCTAGATTCGTTCTACTAAATTCAATTTATACGTGTAAATGTTGAGAAATTATTCCGTGGTTCATGGCATTAGATCATTGTGACTATATAGTCGTCAACCCGTGGAAAAATCCACAGGGTCGCACGTCCTTTACATATAGCATTTCGTGTTTCCGTAACAGGACGTGTCTTTCGCGGACAGACAGACAGACGACGGCTATTATTAAAGAGATTAAAGAGATGCGTTGTGGCCATCAGTTCACATTTCAGACATGCAATTACTAGATGAAACATGTCCAATGTTTTCAAAGCTTTTGTTTTTGGCACCTTCGTGATTTCAGGAACCAGTAATCCTTTCCCAGGCATGGGGATTAATCAAAAGCACAAACAACCGAACAAAGACATCAAGGGCGATGAAGGATTTTTGGGTTTGATAAAAGGTGTAGAAAAGTTGGAACGTTGGATTTTATCTAGCCCAGACGTTGCTAGGGCGGTTGCACAGTTTGAATCTTCTTCTGTACTAAAAAAGAAAAAAAGACTAATTTCCATTTTGAGAAGCTTGGAAACCTCTTGTGTAAATTCTTTGCAGATGAACTCGTCCAAATTAACACAAGGGATATCGTGAGTAATCAAGTAGTAACAGCGACTCAAACAATTGAAGACGCTGGAAAAAAGTATTTGCACATTTTATGCGGGAACGAATTCAATCTTCTATAAAAGATATACATATCCGAAAACAAGTTGGCGCTACATAGTACTCTGTACAATAACATGCAATCAAATTGTAGAGAAAAAAGCTTTGAAGAATGATGTGAAATTTTTTTTCGCAACGTTCTATCGCAACAAAAAGGAGATATCTTGCATTTGACGGCAAAATGAGATCTCGCATTAAAGCTGATTTGCTCCCAATCCTCAAAGAGGCAGCAGTTACAGAAGCAGACCAAATGTAGAATACGATATCAGTAGACGATACGGACGTTCTGGGTTGGGCAATTGCACTCTTTAGCTAGCTGAAGCTGGCTGAAGTGGGGATTAAGCTTGGTAGTGGTGGTAGTGATAAAGTAAACCTTTCATATATTCCAGTCATATTCCAGGTCCAAATAAATCTTGTGAGCTTCCATTTTTCACGCCTTTACGGGGTGTGTCCAGACATCCTTTTTTGCTAACTGCAGAAAAAAAACTACATTTTGGCGATGAAAAATGGTAAATGGGAAGTATGTTCCTGATTGAAGTGGCCTGTGAGAAGCTGCTATTGCTGTTCGAGAATTGATCAAGTGGCCTGTGAGAAGCTGCTATTGCTGTTCGAGAGTTGATCAAGTGGACGGTAACCCAGAAAAGGTATTTTAAGGACTATGCAAGTGCCAGAAGCTGCATTGAAATGCACAGCGTTATGCAATTGCAATGGAGATTTCGAAAATGTGACATATTAGAGACTTTATACTCGCTTCGACCTGCTCAGTTTGGACTCTTTCGTCTAGCTATTAAGTGATTTCTCAATTATAGTGTAATTTTTCTATAACTAAGTTACATGTTTTTAACTTTGATAAAATACGAACCATAAAACTATTTACCAAAATTTTATTTTATCAAATGTTTATCTTTTATACATAAAAAATAACATTTTAAAGAAATATATGTATACGTAATTTCTGAAGAAAGTTTAATTGGTCTGTAAATTCTTGGAGGAAGTCCAAGGTAAATTGTATAATTTCTTGACTCGCTGTGTGGCAGTTAGTGGCAGTCTTATAAAAGAACAACTATTTTTTCATCTCCAAAAAAAAATTGCTCGTTTCCAGTTTAAGAAGAACTTTATGACTGGTTCTAACGATGTTTGTGACAATTTTCTACATGGGAAATAGATAAAACTTGCATAAATTACGGATCTAAAATCTGATCCTTAAGTCAAAATAAGAGTTTAAAAAATAGATGTTAACGTTTGAAGCGTACCGTTTTAGGGGCTAAAAATTGGGGACTTTTCATCATCTTTTAAGTAAGTATTGGGACAGAGTCAAAAAATTTGCGTAATAACTTTTAACTACTTATGACAACAAATATCATTTAAAATTTAAAATATGGTTGGTTGAAATCTATAGCTATTATTTTAGTAGAATTAAAGGGAAGGTTTTTAAACACTTGAAAAAAAAACACTTGAAAATTGCTAATGTTGGTATGGTCTTGTACGCCCGAAATGCGCGGAACAGGTAAAATCTGAAGTTCTCTACCTCTGCGATTTTTTTTTACTTGCTTCCCTTGTGAGGTGTGCAAACAAGCTCCCCTTACACAACCACGCACTGAGCAAAGTGGGTCGAAATTCTGTTTCTATTATCCATGAACCATACCAGACAGAATTTTTAATTAAATCTGTTTTTAAGACTTTTCTAAATGTTTTTAAATTTCCAACAATTAAAATAATGAATTGATCGAAAATACGTGCACGCAACAATGTTTGCAGGATCTGCTAATCACGGGAGATTTACCCACCTCTTGATCAATTCGCACGCCTTCAGGTTCCCCTTCCGATATGAAAAAACTACAAGGCCTTGGGGACGAGGTTTTTTACTTTCCTAAGTCCTTTTCGTCCCTTTATTTTACACGTACGTAATTATTACTTTTTCCTTAAACCTATACTGGCTGTCCATTTCTTTGTTGAACATGAGCGTGTTAAGTTGTACCAATGCTTCACAAAATCCATGGATACGTTCGGCTGTATTTGGTCAAATACAGATTACTAAGGCTGATAATGCTTATAACGACAAGTTTTAGTAAATTACTGAAATTCACTTGTCGTTAGAGATATTAAACTGAGCAAAGTTAAGCTCATATGCGTCGAAATTTTCTATTTCTATTTTCCATGAAGCACTTACATTTGTATGCTCCAACCAAAATTATAAAAACATACTGAAACAAAGCGAAAATTTTGTGAATTTTTTTTGTGTTAACAACAGCTAGCGAAAGAGTTTATTTATTTTGTTTCTTAGCTGAAGAACAGGAAACAAAACACAAGTTTACAAGTCAGATGTATGTACCAGTAACTTGCTTTACAAATAATAACCTTATTCCGACTAATTTTTCGCGCGTACTAATTTTTGCGCATTCGCGTAAACTAGCCGTTAGTGCGCCAAATTTAGTAAAAAAGAAGCGTGTAAGAAATATTTACGCTAAAATTACTACGCTCGAAATATACTTTTTTCAAGAATCAGAACTGATTTGGGAAAAGGTCTTTGAAAGCGTGAAAGATACTTTTTTCCAAGATTTCAAGCCACCACCGTTAACAGAATAATACTACAGTTTATATAAAAGAAACGCATCAGTTGTCTAAATCTCTGAATTTTACTATTTTGTCCTGGTTATTTGTGGGTTGATGTAAATTTGCGCGCCAAATACATTTACTAGGAATCGCAAAGGGTGGTGGGGGGGCATACTTTTTTGTCAAGAATTGAAAAGGTCAGTAGTTATTTGCCAATACTGGAAGATTGTTATGTTATTTGTCTAATTTAAAATAGGAGAGCATCTAAAACGAAGTAATGTGAGGCCTTTTGAGCGACTCTGGGATCCGTTTCTTTTTCGGCGCCCACTATTTTGTGCCCACTTCTTCCCTCCACTTTAAATGCCGTAATGAATACGCGCGAATATTAGTACGAATAAAGTATATAAAGTTTTTGATTTTTTAAATAGATCTGATTCCACCAAGCAATATAGGCGCTGTAAAAACGACGAAAAAACTGTGGAAAGAAGGACTTGCAGTGCACGACGTGAAAAGTTAAAACAAAATTCTGAAAAAGTTTTCTACGCATGCAGTAGAGTGATTTAGAAAAATGAGCTTTATACAAATGTTTAGACTGAGAGAGCAGGTTGCTGGTTTCTTTATTTTTTATATACTCCCTTATGTTCACCTGAGTCTTTCTACGCCATGGCCACACACTCCACACTCTTCCCAATATGTTTTTTTTTAATTTACTCACGCACCATTTTTCCTAACTTTAACATTTGCTGAGTAAAATTTTTTGCTGATTTATTTTTTTTAGTGGATTATGAACCAACATGCAAATGCTAAACAATTTCGGTCACATTCCGAAGTAAAATTGCTTGCTTTGAGAAATAGGACGCTTTTTCTATCAATTCTCACGATATTTAATCGTTAAAATGTTACTATGATGGGTAAATTTAGTCGACAAAAAAGTTACTAAATTCTATGTTAAATTTTAAATTTAAGGCCAATGTTATTACCGACTAAAGATTTTTACCACACCTTTTTAGCCGACTTTTTTTGCACCAATAATGTACTTGAATTACGCATATATGTGATATTTTTTTAAATTATATACAAAACTTTATTGAAATTGTTTTACGTTTCAGACTTTAACTACACTCACTTCTCGTGATTATTGCGCGCATGTTCTCTAGTTATCTAAAGAAACATTTTATTTCTCTGCGAAAGAGAGGCAAATTTTATTGTATTTTATGCGAACTTTAAACTACCACGGGGAACATTTCAGCACAATCATATTCCATGTAAGTAACTATAAACAATATTCTCCCATTGAAGATCAACATCTTCTGCGTCAGATTTTCTCAGCTTTTTCTTGGCTCTCTTGTTTTGATTAGCGGAAGTAATTACTTTTCAACCAATCAGAATAATAAAGTAACATGCACGGGCATTGAAAATATGACTTCAATCTCCATAGATATTTTCCTGCAGAAGTGTTGGCAATAAAAAATGTAATTGTTAATAGAAGTTTGATCTTTATCTGGCGGGAAATTTAGAGAATTTCTGGTTTAATAAGGTTTTTAGAAAATTTTTGTTAAAGTCGGGCCTGTGCCAAATAAGCCGACGGAAATAGTGGTATTCTGTCCACAGAAGCCAATATATCCGTAATACCGACCAAAATCACTTAAATTGGGATGGTGAAAATATATTGGCCATGTTAGCAACATCGTATTTTCCTTCTGTTCGTCTTCTCTTCTTCTGTTCGAATTTTATTTATCAGACAGAATTTTTAATTAAATCTGTTTTAAGATTTTTTTTAATGCTTTTAAATTTCTAACAACTAAAATCATGAATTGACCGAAAATACGTGCACGCAACAATGTTTGCACGATCTACTAATCACGTGAGATTTACCCATCTCTTGATCAGTTCGCACGCCTTCAGGTTCCCTCTCGATATGAAAAAACCTACAAAGGCTAAGGGACGAGGTTGTTCATCTTCCTAAGTCCTTTTTCGTCCCTTTATTCTTAACGTGCGTAAATTTTTTTCCCCTTAATCCTATACTGGCTGTCCATTTTTTTGATGGACACGAGAATATTAAGTTGTACCAATGCTTTACAAAATCCATGAAAACGTTTAGCCGTCGTACAAATTTCATGCGTCCTTAGCAAAACATAATTATTAAAGATTAGATTACTCAAGGCTCAAAATGCTTATAACGACAATTTTTGTAAATTACTGAAATCCACTGAAATAAAAAATTATCTGATGTCCTTAGAGATTATCATTCTTGAAATTCCCTTAACAAATCACATAGTCACTACAAAAGGTTTCGGCTGGGCTCACGTGGTATGACGTGCTTGCATATAGCAGTTCCAATTATGTTGTCACCTTCATCTTGACAGCTGATAATGAGACAACAAATGTCCCACAGTAGTGATAAAAAATGACGACATTAATTTTAAGGTTGCTATTTTTATTCCTAATGATATTAATTCCTTGAAATTCGAAGTTATAAATATATAAACAACTAAGTTTAGTACATGAAAAAAATAATAATAATAAAACCCAAAGAAAGAGGAACCTCTTATAATCTCAGAATTTTCATTAATTTTTCCAGCTGCTGTCACTTCTAAATAAAACTTGTACTGTTAACGTTCGAGTGGAAGAAACTTATGTTTTTTAAAGAATTATCAAGAATGTCCTCCCAAATAAAATCAAAGCAGAAACATCGTTGGTTAAAATCTGGTCAAGGATGCGCGAGGCAAATATTATGTTGTCTCGCCCAGCTCTGACACCTCGTTTACACTCTTTTTTTTATAAAAATCCCGAAATTATAAAATGTCACTTTAAAAGCGAGAATAAAACAGCCAGCTCAAACAATAAAATTATAAGACGTCTAAATGAAGGTAGTGCAACATTTTTTCATGTGAGCAATAGAAAACACCAGACTGACATACAGAGCGTGGGGACAAAGACAAAACTGAAGTCGAATTTTTAACGAAAAAATTATGGCACGTGTCGTACCGAAGTTCGCCCTCTTCGCTGAAAATTCGACTTTAGAACTCGCATATATTTCTATACAAAGGCTATGAAAAATAAGAATTAGAAAATAGAAATTTTGTATTAGACACATTAAACATACACATTATACGGAAGAGCGGTTTTAAAAGATTGACTTGGGAAACAATAACCTTTTTTTAGTAGAAATGGTTTCTCACAAAAGCACATAAAGAGTGATGAAACACCTAAAACTCACATAAAGGTCACTTTCCACTTACTTCGCCAGTGAGAGTCAATACAATTGACATTACGATAGATCAAACTAGGGCCTTGCATTTCTGGGTAAAAATCGATCATTTTGACATGCGTGGAAAACATTTAGTGGAAACACAGCTTTAACAATGGATTATGGTGCAGTACTTTCTCCACAGTGGAAATGTGCATGCGATACGGTGAACAAAAAGCGACATTCAAACAAAAAAGAAGTTAAAAATAAAAACGATATATGTAAGATACAGGTGTTTCTTGTTATTTTTGAGCATGGAACACACGATAGACAAATTGTGTTTTTACACCAAGTAAATCACCCTTGCATAAAGATGAAAAAGATATTCCACGGATGTACTCCGTTTACATTTTACATTTTAATTTTCAGAACATTTGTTCTGGCAAAAACTTTTCACTTGTGTGTCAGCAGTATCAAAAATATACAATCCATTCATACATTATATAACAAAAACAAAATCCGTCAAGGTATTAAATATTCTTTCTCGTCATTCATCCGCATCATAGGACTTTCTTGTTGACAGTTGAAAACGGGTAGTCCCAAAACTTCGTCGATATTCCATACCCTACAAAAGTAAATCGAAATATAAACACAAGACTAAAACCAGTTTAAAAAGTACCACTTGACGAAATTTCACAATCGCAAACGATTATTTTATTCATTCCAGAAGTGCGTATCCCTATTTATCTCGACACCAATTGTGTCAAGTTAAGGCAATGGGAAGTGTGAATCAAAACTTCAGTTGCAGGGTGCTTTCTTTTTTTAATCACACAAAAGATTATTTAAATGTGCTAGCTTTCCTTAAAATTCCACATCGCTTTTATCTTTCAATGGCATTTTATTTTATTTGTTTGATTTCATGAATATTTATACAGGATGGGAACTTCAGTCATATATACAAACAGTATGTACAATAAAACTGCTATTAACGTTCGTCCTATTGATAATAAAAATTGTGAAACTAAATATATGATAAGAAATAATTAGTAAAATTAAATCAAACTGAGAATGTAGAAAGTGAAACATGGAGTATGTGACGATGACATTAAATGGAAGTGTGAAGGCAAAAATAAATAAAAAAGACTAAAAAAATGAATTGCGATAGATGAATGCTTTTTAATTATGCCAGAATTTCAAATGCATTGTTTCCTAACCAAAGAAAAGTTAACTACTGATGGAAGAAAAAATATCAAGGAGAGAAATCTAATATTGAACATAAAAACATAAAAGTTGAGTTCGAATTCATGTGGCGATGCGCTTTGCTGTATTTTGCATACATTTTTAACGATGGAAACTTTGTTCTCTGAAAATTATTATTTATTTATTCAAGGTTTTCAAAAATTGCCGACGCAGGTGAATTTTTCTGAATTTCAGGTGTTGCAGGGTAAACATACGTACCAGTAGAGTGGTCATCGAAATGATGTAACACGTGATAATATTTCAGTGAATGCAAGTATGTTCCTCTCTCCGGTGTACCATGATGAAAATAATAGTGTAGCATATCATACCCAACATAACCAAGCACACCGCCCGACCATACTGCACGAGAAATACCAACTGGAAGTAGCATGGTGAGTATCCACAAAAAGAACGCGGCAAATACAGCAGCAGCGACAGGTGGAAACACTAGCCTTTGTCCATCAAATGGAACCTGAAACATGTCAACACGAACAAAACAGTTAATGTTGTTCCCTTAATATGCCTTAATCTGAAGAGAGTTCTGTCATAATCATTTGCTATCCTGATTTATAAAAACATTCCTGTGCTAGAAAATGCTTGGTTCGTTGTAAACACTGCAGAATCTAATAGGTCCCTATTAATTATTAAAAAAATGACAGAGACCTACCTTATGATGTTGACCATGCAAGAAGAAATGAAATGTGATAAGCAGCGGTGAATCGCCTTCCGGTTCCAAGTGAAACAGGAAACGATGAAGAATATATTCTACAAATGTCCACATCGGTATCCCAACAAGAAAGAAACACAAAAACAACAAAAATGACGATGCTCGTCGTAACCTCTCATCCTCGAAGAAATGGAATGCTCTACTTGAATTGTGTATCTCCATAATAGATATAATAGAGAACATAATGGTGACAGGTATCCAGATTAAAGGTACTACGTACCATGGTGTTTTTGAGAAAAATTCAACAAAGTCTGAATCAAAAAGTCTAAGTTTTCTATTTACTGGCGAGTGCACCCATTTCATGTAATCTTTACCAAGCTTATGTACTTGTAACACCAAGCCTTTATTCCAATCAATGCGATCCTTTAATAAAAAAATATCACCATGAAAATTATTACATACATTTTTTAACTTTTGTGGACAATAGCAGTTTTTGACAATTTATAAAACTGACCAAAACAACTGGCCAATTCAATGCTTTAAAAAAACTCCTACTTTTACACATATATGGACTACGTAAGTACATTGAAACAAGTTAGCACAGTTTAAACACCACGATTTAACTTAAGGTTGCTTGAATTTTTTCATCATTTTCTAGGACTAAGGCAGGGGACCTTCAGGTAAGGCTCAAAATGAAAAAAAGGAATTTAACAGTGTTGTTACATAGCTGGATCATTAACAATAAGGGAAAGGGTGCTTAAAGCCATGGCTTTTATCCCAATTTTTGCCTGATTCTTTTTACAAAAGTCAGGTATACTATATATACCTCTTGATGATTTAAAATTAAGTTACTGGTCAATAAACTCGTGGAAAAATCCACTGAGGCAGAAGAACAATGGAAAAAATATAGCTTGTTTTAGGAGTTTTGATGACGTCAGCTGTGCACAAACAAACAAAATATTTTAGGAAATTTGTTTAGCAGTTGCCCCAGATGTGTAGAGCTTGAAACGCTGATCAAGGAAATGTATAGGAACATGTATTTTTGACAAACGGTTACAGAGATATTGGGGTGTAAAGGTACTTTCATGATGTCATCAATTTGTCTGTTTCGAAACAGATGGGTTGACGCAGTTTTAAGAAATTAGCCCTATTTTGGTGACGTCAGTTATTTCCACCCATTTCCAAGTTATTAGGCCTCAAACTTAAAAGTACACTGCAATGGCTTCACCAAATTTAATAATATCATTGACTTTAATCTTTGTAATTATGTAAACAAATTTGTGCATTCTTTAGCAGGAAAAAAACATCTCCTTTGGAAAGCCGAATTTTGGCCTGGTTCGGTACTTTCAGTTTCAGACAAATTTTTGTATTAATATACGAGATTAAAATGGCATGTAGCCTATGGGACATAATGTTAATTATATTATCCTCTTGTCATTATTATCATTATTATTATTAAAACATTGTAAAAAAGAACATATTTTTCATTTGAGTTCTTGTTAATATTAAAAAATAAAAGTAACAAGAACTCAAATGAACACTTGAGGCTGTTTTAAAGTCAAAAGAAACAAGGCGTTAAAGTTCATTGTTTTGCATTTTAAAAAGTGAAATTTAAAAAGATTTCTTCACTGACACCCAACAATGGCGGGCCCTCTATTATATTATGGCTTTCTCACTTTTATTTTGTATTAAGAGCCTTGATTAGTAAGTTCCATATTATGTCTTGCTTGCAGTAAAATAAATAGCAACGTAAAAAATTATTTAATGTCCTTTTATTTCGGATTAAATCAAGGCCACCAACTCTTTAAAAAGGACATTTCTTAAAGTTATTTTTAACAAAAAAAAGAAGCACTTGTTCCACTACTTTCAGCTAAAGTAGTGGAAGATCTTTGTCATATAATTAAGTGATTTAATTCAATGATAAATGAAAATATGGTACCACACTTTTACATGCACAATGGCACAAACATTTGCATTGATTAACCAGCTTTATTGCATATAAGGAATGCTTTTGTTTGTACAAACAACTCAATTAAATCTCTTAATTATCAATAACAAGGTACAATTTAGATATCAGACCACTCTTGTTTGCTTTTTTTTAATTTAAACATAAGTGACATCAACCTAAATAAAACTTTCTTTATAAAACTGAAAATGTGTCGCAGATACAGTATCTATAATTATGTGCAAAGTAAAATTTGCATAATAAAAATTCCAAAACAACATTGAGAGATTTACATTTTAAGTTCCGTGTAAAATGTCAAGCTCTATGAAGTAGTGTGTAATTATAATCATAGGCATAATTATAAGCATAATTTTAAGCATAATTTTTCAAAAACATAAAAGCAATAATATATTGGGGAAATTGATGTCAAGCAGAAGTTATAACTTAAGCTAAGACCTCACAAAACAGGGCAATATAATATTAAGATCATTTAATGCAGGAAAGTTTGTTTTCATGAATGGCTGAGTTTGTCTATTTGTGGTTTTTAGATTTCACCTTGTGCATAAGGCTCACAGTAGGGACATTATTAGTTGAAATGCAAGCTGAATTATAACTTATTCATTATGCATATCATTTTTTCTTTCAAATGTCTTACTTAAAAAAATTCAGGATTATGATGACCTAATGAGTAATTGAAATTCACATTGAATGCAAACTGTGTTGTAATAAGCAGTTGAGAGAAAAAAACAAAATGTTTCCCCTATTTTTTAATTACACTTTTTCTGTAAAAGAAAAGCATGAAACCCTCTTTAAAATTTCTAAAACCCTCTTTAAAATTTCTTCTTGCACATAAATTGAAAGAGAAAGATATATGAAGAAATCAATAAGTGAAACCATATGTCTTTAATGCAAAAAGTAAACAAATATGAAGAACATATGTTATAGAACATACATATATACAAAGGTAGTTTTTAACTACATAAATAATTCAATTTTATCTCTCACTTACTGCATTTGTTTTATGAGCAAGTTCTCTATAGAAATAAAAAGCATTTCTAAGTGATAAACCCCACCTTTGTGCAATTTCTAATCACTGTAATCAAGGAAAACTTTTTCAGTCGCAACTTTTCAGTGTTTTTGTAAATAATATATAAATATTATTAACCCATGACATGATGAAATATCATTAACACATGGCATGATGATATGACCAATAGATAGATAGATGAGCATATTTTACATGGCTAGCCTCACAAATATTGAGGGATATACCCTGTCTATTATTTCCAGGAGAGGCCATGACTTTGACGGGGAGTCCTGAAGTATTTAATGCTCTCTTTGAGCTACGCAAACTCAATTAGGGTCAGTGCTCTGCCAGACAACTCCCTGCAACATCCAACGGCCCACACAGTGTGCCATCTCCCCAATTTTCCTCACATGGCTTGGGTTAACCCGGGGCTATGGTAATATTCAATTGCCCATATTGAATCGCCGCTAAGGGGAATTGAACCCCCGTCTCCCGCACAAAGTATGAGAGTGATAACCACTAAACTACGGCGCCACAATAAGACAAAAAAAGTGATGCAAGGGTTGCAACTTGTATCTGTCTGCAAAATTAACTAACAATATTCAAGTACATACAAAAAATTTTTAAGCCAAACTGACCTCCTTCCATCCTTTCATTGAAAATTCTTCTTCTATGACACTTTTTGTTAGACGCTCTTTTTCAGTCTAAAATATACCAGCAGGTTTAAACACAATATGGTAAAGATGAGTTACTAATTGAGCTAACAAAAAAACATACATTTTGAAAAAAAAAACAGTGTTAGAACAAAACATTTTGAGTTTTATGTTATACCTAGCATAATACCCAAAAATTAAAGTTCATCAATGGGTTCTTTACTTAAGTTTTAACTTGTTTTAACTCATACGAAATTCTCTTTACGAAGCTTAGGTTTTGATGCTGTTTACGGTATCTGAATTTGACAAGGGTTGATAAAGTGTTTTTTTGATGATTTATCCTTTGTGGTGTGAGATACAGTTTGTGGTTATAAATTAAACATTATATGGATAACATCTAGTGTAGAACTTTTTTTCATTTTGGTCAAAAAAACAGTCCCATATCTTTTTTAGCAAGAGGATGACTGGTCAACCCATGTCACAAGAAATGACATTTTGGTCTACTTGTCTTAGTCCCTTGTCTACCAAAGCCAAATAAGTTCCAATGTCAGCATTTGTAATTCACACTGGCACTCAACAATTTTGAAACGGCTGAATGTTTGTAAAAATTATTAACATAGTTGCACTAGAAAAGAGCTTTAAAATTAAAGAATTTGATAAAAGAAAAAGTTAAAACGGTAAAAAATAAAAAATAAAAGTACAAGTTTATTGTTGAAATGTTGAATGTTGAATTATCAAAAAAATTGTAAAGATAAACCTTACAAAACGTTTCATATTGTTGATACGCAAAAATTTATCTTCACAAAACCTTAAGAAATGTAAACTCACCACAACTAATCCTTATGATTTTTTTTGAACTTTTAATCTGATATTTTACTAGTCTGGAATGTTTACAAAATTCTGTATTGTATGCACATGCGTGGGGGTAGAAAAGGGTAGGAACACATTATATATTCCGAAAATAGAAAACAGAAAAAAGAATCAAGTTGCAAGAAGTTTGACATAGTTGTTTCACTGGATTTCCTTGATCACGAAAGTCTGTTGATTTTCTGCCCCCGTGCATAATCACAACATTACACCACAAAGAAACTGGTTTATTGCATAGTTTTAGGTGAGTTCTCGCTAATTTAGTTGTTTTTTATTCAGGTTTTTGCAACGTGGTTCTTGTTTATTTAAAGCTCCTTCTGTTAGACTTTGACCATGGAAAGTCTGCATTTTCCTTCACTGAAAGCTTGTGACAGTCCAACCAGGATATATTTCAAATGCATAGTAATCATTGATTTTTTTCATAAGCATGTGAATAATTTCTTAATCCTTGTCATTAAGTAGCTAGCTAGCTACATAATGTGCTTGCTAGGTTATTAAAAAGTTCTAAAAATATATGAACCAGCTTGACATAAAAAAATATACTTACTTTCTTTTCTATTTTACCAACTCTATATTCCCAAAGTAAACTATATGCATTATGAGTATGAATATGGGTATTTTCATCATTAAGAATATCAGTTATATCTGTTCCAGCTCGTGCTAGAACTAACTCTGCACCACCAGGGTGTTTTTCTAAAAATGGTGTGACATCGTAAACAGTTCCTCTTTCTATTACCCAACAATCGTCCACTGTACAATGCTTAAGTACTTCTTCCTCCTGGTAAAATCTACAATCGCTCTCCTTGATATTACCATTTATTTCCATTGCTACTTAACTAGACACAATGCGGTATATCGACCTTGTCCAATACGCTCATACTTCCTGCATTTGGAGGTACACAGCCAGCTACGTTTTGCATGAGCTATTCCGAGAACGATGCCCCAATTTCAAAACACTAAGAATAAATCAGCAACGGGTAACATATACACTAAAATAAAATAAATTAGCGACCGTATTTGTGTATTGTTTTTAACATCTAGGTCTGTATGACCAAGGATCTCTAACTGGCCATATTGACACACACATAACAACTAAAAAGCATAAGTGGAAACATCGTGAGGTAAATTTTATTTGATGTTATCCGAAATCGGGTTTCGGACGTGTATCTATATTCACTTGCAGGTTGGTTATTAAAGAGTTCTTTCTTGTTAAATCGGGGACGCTTTTTTTCACAAAAGGTAAAGTGAGACGCGTGCATTTCTCGCATGTAATTTCGACGTGACGAATCACCAAAAATGTTATTCTCTTTTCCATAGACAAACATTGGTAATATCATGTTCCGAGCAGAACTACCACCACTGTTTGCACGACAAAAAACTAAAATAGAACAATGACGTGTAAAAACAAAACTGAACAGAACATGTCCAGTCAAAATAGATTATGTAATTGTGTATAAGTTGACTGTCATGTGCTTTTTGGCCTGTAGTTGATATGTGACTTGTTTTATTCCGGACGTTTTTTTTATAAAACAAAATCAGTATTCAGTCCTTTGAAGAAGGCTTAGTATTGGGTTACTCAAGCCTTGAGAAATTTGCTGAACTTAAGATTTTGAAAGAAATATGTACAAGCTGTTAAAAACATTTGAGTAATGGAAAAACATGTCATATTTATTCCTTCCAGGCGACAACTTCGCTCGTAACGCCAATAATTCGAACGCACAAAAGCACCTAAAAAAGTCCTGAGAAGCTAGTGGTTGACCCTTCAACAATTGCCGAAGAGAGAGAAAAGTCCTGGCGACCCGATTGTTGACCACCCAAACTTTCTTTCCGGGGGGGGGGGTAAACATACAACAAGCTTTCTTATTTATTTATTGTAGTAAATTGTCAATGCGGGAACAAAACAAGTATAGAGTAACGGCCCTGCAAACAAAGTCAAATAATTTAGACATAGTTACGGTAACCAGTTAGTAGATATTATTTTAACGCCAGCAATTAGTTAAATTATAATCTAAAGAGAGGGCTTTGTTGCAGCTTCTCTCTACAGGATTTCGGTGCTTTTACATGCGGTATCTCAAAGATTTAAACTGATGACGTGGACATGCTTAATTTTCATGTTTGTTTATTTCATATGATACTTTGATCACGTGTGGGACATAACTAAAGCTTCCATAGCTTTAGTTTTAGGCTCGTTTAAGTACTCCTGTACTTGTTACTTGTGCCATTTATACTCTTATTGTGATGAATGGCATCGTTTGGAGATGTAGAGATGTTTGAGGATTTGAAGGGTGTTGAAATTAAATGAAGATGGGATAATGACGCAAAAAATTAAATGTAGCTATCCCTCAAGAATTTTCTGTGGTTTCGCCTTTTCTACGCTTTCTTTGTTATGAACATTACTTGTAGGTCCAGATGTATTAAAACTTACGTTTCCTCTTTCAAATAAACTATCCCTCAAAACATTGGTACAGACAAACCCTACAAACGGACACCATCGACCGCTACATAGAAATTTTGTGACATAAATTTGAACGTCATTTCATCTGTGCCTGAGAAAAGTGTCCGTTGTGAAAAGTGGCTGCTTTGAGGCATGCGGAAGATTTTGATCGGCTGCACGAAAGTCAAACATGGCTTCCGTGCGGAGAATCAGCCATGTTACCAGCGGTGAAAACTAAAATATTTTCTCGCTAACGTAAAAAACTATCATTTGTTTTCCTGATGAATGTTCATAATTCAATCACACTTACTAAGTAGTGCGATATGTTTGTTTACCCATTTTATCACACTGGATTTGAGATTTTTAAATTGCGTATTTCACTGGATTTAAAATTTTCTACTATTTCTTAGCGCTGGCTTATGGTAAACAGAAGGCTCATGTTGTTGTACTTTCCAAACTAAAATATTATTTAATTGGTAAAATATTAGTTGATTGTGGCAATAAACATCTTATGTACAAAAGCCAGGTGTATTTATTTTCAAAAGAAACTCTCCAAAGTGTAAGAAAAGTTAATAAGAAACACGCAGAAAATTGTGACAACCTCATACTCAAGAGAATAGAGAACCCCAGGCCATTCCCAGTTTTTTTTATTTTCTTCTTATTATTATTTTCTTTCTTTTTTTACTTTTATTTTGGCCTTCTCCTTATTATCCCTCAAAGATTTAAAACCCTCTTTTTTGATTTTTGATCTCCCAACAAATTTGGGCCAAATTACACAGCTCCTTTTTTAATAGGCAACACAAAACTTTGACACAGGTTCAATGTTGCTAAGTTTCTTTTTTACTGTTTCTACTGTTACTTTCGTGTTGCTTTCGGACAACCTCGATCCAAGGGCTTCATTTTTTCTTTTAAAAATAGAGACAAAGAGCCCGGGGTTCGAGGTTGGCTTGCAAACTTTTTACTTGAGGAAGACCAAACTCACGTATTCGCTTGCTTAGTTGAGTGAATGCGACAATCAACCTTTTAATCACATTTTTAGTACGAAACTTACATAAATTTCAGAACAAGATATGTCTCTGAATTGCTTCCCTTTTTTGCTCTAATATTTTACCCACGTCAGCCTAAGCTGTTTGCTTACAAGCCGTTTTGTTTTTAAACAATCATTTTAGCTTTTTCTGTATGTTTAATTCCAAACCGCCCGCCTCTTCTTATTGTACTTAGCAAAAGTTAAGTCCGTTTTACCGTTTATGTCGTAGCATGGCATGAAAACTAACCATGCAGAAAGCAGATGCGTCAAGCGAATTAAAGCTGGTAAAAATGGATTATAAAACTATCAACAATAGAATATGTATAATAATTGAAATTTTCTGTTTTTTAATATTATTTCTTTCTTTCTTTGTTGTTTTTGTTTGTCTGAGAGATTCTTCTGTTTGGCGTTTTATCTTTATTAAAGATATTTGTCAATTTCGTCTTTCGGACCTTTTCTGATCATTATTATGTTTGTAGCTTGATTTGATAGTTAAGTTGCTGAAATTTCAAAAAACGCTACTGACTGTAGAATGAAACAATTGGTGTTTTTAAAAGGTATTTTGTAAGGTATTTGTAATCATTATCAAGAAAAAAGATTTTTGACGTTAAAACCTCTTTAAGTTTTCAGAGGCTTAACTGTTGCTTAGTTGCCGCTATCAACTAAAGCAACCTCGTCCCCAGGGCGTCTTGTATGTTTTCTGACAACGGAATATACGAGGTTGACACTTCAGAAGACCAAGTCACGTGTTTGCTTGTAGGTGAGACAATTAAAATCAAACTTCTGTTTAATCACCTGAGTCGCCGTAAAAAAGTAACATGACTTTTAGAAATTTTTTTCTTCATACAGTATTTATACGCTTCAGTAGGTTAGGAATATCCCCCCCCCCAAAAAAAAAAAATAAATAAATAAATAAAACTGATGTAAAAAAAGCTAAAAATGTTCTGTTCAACAAAAAATGTTAAACTTATCATTTTAAGGGATTACAAGGTGTGACAAGGGGAGATTACCAATTCGACAAGTCAACAGATTACAAATTGCGATAGGTTTGGGATTAGAAAGTGCGATAAAATCGGATTACAAAGTGCGACGGGATTACAAAGTGTGACGGGATTACACAGTGCGACAAAATCGGATTACAAAGTGCGACGGGATTACACAGTGTGGGAAAATCGGATTACCAATTGCTACTGGATTACAAAGTGATACAATACATCAAGTACATCATCTCTTGGAACAATACTTTTTGATCGTTTTAAATAACCCTATTGACATATCTGTTCCGGTTCCGCAAAATACACAGGAGTATCGCCGCAGTAAACATGAAAAAGAGGTTAGCTAATTATGAACATTTTATTTTTCACAGCGTGTTTTTGCTGAGAAGAAGACTTTACCACAAGATTCAATTGATATTAAACTTTCTAAAGTCTCAAATATCGCTACCGAACTTCTCCCTTTACTTGTTCATCCTCATCTCCAATGTTTTGGCTCAAGGATAACCTCCTTTTTTGCTTAAAAGACAAAAAACTCTTTTTAGTATTGGCAAAAAAATCATCCAGCCAATAAAGGAAATTACCTGTTAGATTACCAGATTACCTGTTAGATTACCAGATTACCTGTTAGATTACCAGATTACCTGTTAGATTACCAGATTACCTGTTAGATTACCAGATTACCTGTTAGAACCAATTATTTTTTTTCAGAAACTATCTTTTTAAATTTAAACATTAGACGAATTAGTTAGTACACAGTGAATTCCTTTGAAATGGCGGATCAGTAAACAGATCTTCAAATACATTATTTAACTATTTTTAGCTCTCATGTCACGGCTGTTCGTGGTATTTTTTTCATTGTAGCATTGTTTGGTACAATACAATACATTTTTCACTTTCTCAGCTAATATTTCATCTTTTTGTTACTCGTATAGCTTTGCAATTTTTCTTTAGTTTTATTTCTAAAGTTCTCACACTACATTATTCACGACTCACGTTTCATGTCTGTGTTTCTTTTGATGTCATGTGTTTTTAAAGAAAGTTGATACTATGCTCTGTTTCCCGAGATGGTACATATGCTTATTTATCAACCAGTCACTATACGGTTCATATATTTTACTATAGGACGTTTAGTTAAAATAGCATTTACCGCATTATTCCAAGTTTTAACTTCGATTTGTTTGTTTTGGCGATCGAAATTTGGAAAATGAATAATTTCTTTGTTTTTTATCCGTATCTTTGTGAATCGTATTTCTGTTATTGCAAGATTCGTACTCCACGATTACTTGGGTAAGATCGTTATCGACGTTTCAAAATAAAAATAAACCAGATGTCCTCCTGGTGATGCTAGTTGGACACACTGTTGGGGTTTCTTCAGATCATATGGGTTTTTTACATTAAACTTGCTTTTGTTGCACGCCTAACACCGGGCCCCGCCCCACCCATCTCTTTGAAACAATAGGCAGAGAGTATGTAAGTAGATAAACCACATTAAATTTAAATTATAGTAGTGGAGAAGACACCCTATATTGTTGCTAACGCTGTTATTAAAAATATGCTGAGTAAATGTTCGTATCCTAAAATTCCTCGTAAACACAAGACGGCCCCCAGAAATAGTACATCTCATATACCTTCCCAAATGTGAATTCATGTTTAAATACTTTTTTTTAAGTTTTTTTACTGGAATTTTAACTAAAATTCTCGGTAACCTTTGTCAGTCACCTCTTAAAGTATATTTGAGTGTCTCAAAAAGGTTTAATAAAACTAAGCTCCTGCAGTTCATTATAAGATGATTTTCTTGCTTCGTTTATCATATGCTCCGTTTGTTTCTTGTAACTTGTACCCTGGGTAGATTTTTAGTTCTGACACCAGAGTTTTTTGACAAAACTTAGCACAGGCGACAAAAAGACTCGCTAAAACGATGATAAATCAACAATTCAAAAAAATTGTCTGCAAGATGACAACACATCTAGCTAAACTTTAGTATAGCCTTTAAAATGTATCCTAAAAAAATTTAACGCTTGGCCTCAGTTACTTGTTGTCTTATAAAAAAACAGGTCTCGTTGTTCATAAAGGTCGACAATGTTATCTGTTGGTGATTGACTTAGCATTGTCAACCTTAGTTCTGAATACTGTAAATTACCACGGCGCCCAGGATTCAAATATGTTCTTTTGGATAAGAGCCCAACCGTTGACGAGATAAGTAAGTGCAGAAACCCTATAGCATGAGAAAATGCGCAGAGTTTTTGCATTCAGCTATCAAAAATATACGAGAATGTGTCATATTAAAAAAGTTTGCCATCGTAAAATTTTGGCAAATTGATGCTCCATGAACATTTCGCACGCATCAACTTTCGCGAATCACCAAAAAGTTGCCCTAAAACTTTAGAGGGTTGAACCTTCAAAAAGAGTCTTTTTAAAAAGGGCCGCATGACCGCATGATAATGTTGCTTGGAATAAACAAAATGAAAATTTTCAATGACAAATCGATTCTCTTGGAAAATTTTGCGACATAAACTTTTGCTGTTTTCTCCAAACTTCGCTGAATGAAGTTATGAAATGGAGTTGCAAACATTATCCTTAATATTAAAAACCCTTACTTTAGAGAAGAGGGAATTGTAAAGGGGGGACGGGGTCTCGATATTGTAAAGGGTTGGAACTTCTAATTATCGTTGTTCACCCAGCGGACTCAAATGTCATACAGGGAAGAGGAAAGAGAAGATCAGTTTAAAAATGGAGGCAAGCTTTAGGTTATATTTAAATACATTTCATTTGGGGTTAAGATTATAAAATTATAGACCTTGGTGATTGAGTACCTAGAAAGGCCCCGTCATGTTTGAGGCTTGCTGAGCAGGATATATGGCTGAAATACACTTCAAATTTTAGGATTACAGCATGAAATTGAGTATGAAACAACCCTGTTTAGTCTGAAGAGGACTTATTCGTGTTTGATGTTTTTTGAGGGGCAGGGGCAATCCCTGCGCCAATTTGCCCCGCCCATTGATTACGCCTCTAATCTGTACTTCTGTTTTTAAGATAGCATGTACGAGATGAAATAGTGGATCCTCTTAAAAATGTTTTGGCAAATCTCGCTTCACCAACCACCCATATTAGTTAAGATGTCATTAACCTACTTACTTTTTGGTCTCAAATTATCCTTTGGTTCCTTCTCCTTTCGAATATTTATATATTTTAACAATTTCTGACAAGTCCAGCTCTCCGCTCGACTATAAAAATGTGAAAAACAGACTTCCTCAAAATATATATCATAAACCAGCCGCTCCGGCACGGAGTTGGTTGGTGAAATACTCAACAGGAAAAATTTCCGTACCGCTACACTAGACTGGTACCGTTCCGTGCATTTCACTAGTCCCGGTAGTAAAAACGGCGACAAATAAGGGGCTAATTTTAAATTTCTACTGCCCTAAAAGCCGTAGAACAACAAATAAATATTCTCCTAGGTTTAATCGATTAAAATGCCTCTCCTATTCTCTATTGAACCTATCAGAATAAGTATGGTCCACAGAGCCCCAACCCTATGGAAATGAAATAATCGATAAGTCCTATCCCCACTAAGGACGATGAGTTCCTCGCCTTTTCTTTCTGCCGCGACACGAACTCGTCGCTTAAGCGTATTGCTAATCTAAAAAATATGTTACTGGACTTTTTTAATAGAACACTTTCGCAAAATTTGCTCGCGTGTTATCAACGTCATCAGTTTGACATGATTTACAATCCCTGACATAATACAGACCAACTTTTAAACATAGTCCGACAATCAGTTATATACTCTGTTTATATATAAAACACAAAACAATTTTCGCGTTATTGCTCTTCATTTTCACGATTATTTCTTCACGGTCGGTCGCCTGGATTGTTACATAAGGCTTACATTGCAGAAACTACAACTTGTACGTACATTTTTAATGTGTTTTGCCTGTCCTACACACAAACTTCAGAATATTGAAAGGTGACGATGCTAGGCGATTTGGAGGAATAGCCAAACAACGATCATTTGCAAAAACACGATGTTCCGAATTGTATTTGAAGGACCAGCCGGACAGTAGTAATACACATGCGCGCTTTTATTTCAAGGTACTCCAGATCACTTATCGTTAGAAACTAAATGAGTGTCCTCTACTAAAAAATAAACATTTAGATATGTAGATACTGTTACCTTCCGGTAACTCGAACACCGGATAACTCGAACTTTATCTCGAATCATTTTCTTCGGTCCCATAAACTTTCGTTAATACTTTATAAAATACTGCGGTTAACTCGAACCTCGAATAACTCGAACAAGCGTTAACTCGACCCATATTTCTTCCCCCCTGAGGCTAATGTTTCAGATAACTCGAACTTTTTACTCGAGAGAAGGAAATCAAAGACTAGATAAATGTCATATTTTAGTTTTTTTCAGTTTTTATTAACTTCTGATGTAAGATATAGATAGATAATGCTGTCTGTCAAGGAAAATTCGATTTACAAGGGACTTGCATGCCTTTTTTATCGCCGCGATTGCCCCTTTTCCTGGTAACTGTTGCCCAACCTCATGAAAAAATTGCTTTAACTCGAACAATAATCTCATTTTAGACTAAATTCGACTTAACGGGACCTTCGTTTAATTCGAACATTTGTTAACTCGAATTATTTTCCTCGGTCACTTGGAGGTTCGAGTTACCGGGAATGAAGTATATTTATTTTGTTTGCGGTTACAGCCCTTGAGTTCAACTTAACAGGGTGCTTATTCAATCAATGGAGATATTTCCGGTATTTCTCAATATAGCCCACCATTAAAACGACAAACAAGGTTTAAGGTTTATTGGGTCTACCTATTGTTTCCACACGTTAAGTAAGTTTTTTTTTGTTATATTAATACGCGATTTCAAAAAGGATATGACGTTATATAAGGTGACACGCTCAATTATTTTCACTGATAATAACGAGTTCAACTACAGTTGACTCTCTCTAATCCGAATCTCAAGGGGGATAACTTTTTATTCGGGTTACAGAGAGATTCGGACAGTAGAAAGTAAATTATGAGAGTTTCTTAAGGAAAATTGACGGTGACTTTTAATTTGTTCGGATTATAGAAAGATTTCGAATAATAGAGAGAGTCAACTGTATAAGCAAATTTCTGTTTGTCATTAACAAATAGCCTAGCCTAATATAAAAAGCCTGATGAAAGGTTATCGGTAACTGGGTAGAATGTCTAACTTAGTACAATGCCTTAGTTGCAGCTTATTGCTGAAACCCAAGATTGCTCTGCAACAGCCAATTAAAATATTCGGTAAAGTATGTTAATTTTCGTCGCCCCTGTGTTATCCAGTGGTCCATGGGTTCCCGTCCGTTTTTATGATTAAAAGTGCCTAACACCCCTGGGTTTTCTGTGCATTTAGATTCATATTGTTGTTTCATAGTCCTGCAAATTTGGTGTTATATCCACGATTATTTGTTTTCAATTTTCAATTTGCCTGTTCGCAAAAATATAAACACTTGCTAATTTATTTGTTTATGTGTCGGTCGGATTGGTTTCTACTAAATATTACTAACATACGCTTTAGCTTACATATTTGACTTGGTTATTGACTGGTTGAATTTTGCATAAATGCTCCTTTGGGGGAGGGCCTTTATCACATAAAGGCGTTTATTAAAAAATTCATATTTAATGAGTGACAATTATTCGTATTTTAATGATTCATAAAAACAAATGTCAGTTAACTTTAAATTAACATTGCCATAAACATAACCACTCAACAACACGTCTAGGATATTGAATAAAGCAGGGAACTTCTTCAAATGTTATGTGTAGACCATTTGATGCAGGAAAGAAAAGCAAGGTTGCGATCCTGTCTGGTGTCAAACTTTCTTTTAGGTACTGCTACAACACCGGACGTAACATATTGCAATAAGAAGGCTAAATAACTCACTTGTAAATGTTCACAAACGGTCTTAGGATCATAGGTCATTTGATTTAATCGAAAATCTTAAACGATAATAATTTCTGCTGACGACAGGATGCAATATTTTTCTACTTTTTTGAACTTTTAAGTACTATCGTGTGGATTGTGGCATTCTGTGGGTGATGCTGTTTACCTAGCCTACACACTGACAAAGCGAAGCTACCGGCTTTTAGAGTATTTGGGCTGGTGATGATGTGTGGCAATTCTTACAAATATTATTTCCAGGTCCTAACTCATTGTTTTATTTAACCTCACCACTAATATTTTTGAACTGCTCTCAATAAACGCCCTTCAAGAAAGACAGGCAGTGGCTACGCTCCTGGAACTAGAAAACCCTCACAAGGACAACTAGATGTAGTTCCTACTGTTAAAGAGCTTGGGTGACTCAACCAAGGCTTTGGATGCAACATGTAACATTTATATTTCCTATTGTATATTTTTCTTTGGCGGTTTTCTCGTCTAGGATAAATGACTACAATCTTTGCAAATTATCATCTAAATTTTGCAATTCAACTTCATTAAGTTCACCTCAAGTAATTATGTAGTAAAAGGACTCGTACTTATATTTTAAAGTAGGATGACAGGTCACAGAGATGATTGACATATATTTAATTGACCAAAGAGGTTATTACAAAAGGTAAGAGGAAATTCCTCTCCCAAGATTTAAAATTGAAAAACGAATTTTCTTTTCCGCTTATTTTACATGATCGCAATTTTAGAAGTGCGACTAAACAGAACAGGGGTTAAGATTTAAGTCTGAAAGATTGAACGCAAACAACTCGGGCTACTTAAGGCCAATCTTTTTTTATTTCGGGGTCATTTTCAATATCTCAAATTATGAAGAATCTGGCATAATTTATTGGGCACCATATCATTATATGAATAGTAAAACGCAGAATTCAATTTTTCTGAAGAATTTCGAAGACGTCATATGCCAAAAACGGGCTTTGCCCGCGGTTTTTTACATGTGCACACCCGCATCATTAAACGGTCTTTAATTTCGCGGGAAGTAGCGGCAAAGCAAGTCTTGGCATGAAGTGTCTTTAGAATACTCTGTATAGGTAGGTATAATCAGGGCGGTAACATAAGATGGGTATAAACAGAGCGATAACGTAGGATGGGTATAAACACGGCGATAATATAGGATAGGTATAATCAGGGCGATAACATAGGAGGGGTATTATCAGGGCGATAACATAGGATGGGTATAATCAGGGCGGTAACATAGGAGGGGTATAAACAAGGCGATAACATAGGATGGGTATAAACTGGGCGATAACATAGGATGGGCATAAACAGGGCGATAACATAGGATGGGTATAAACAGGGCGATAACATAGGAGGGGTATAAACAGGGCGATAACATAGGATGGGTATAAACAGATCTATAACATAGGATAGGTATTATCAGGGCGATAACATAGGATGGGTATAAACAGGGCAATAACATAGGATGGGTATAAACAGGGCGATAACATAGGATGGGTATAAACAAAGCGATAACGTCGGATGGGTATAAACAGGGCGATAATTTAGGATGGGTATAATCAGGGCGGTAACATAGGATGGGTATAAACACATGGCGATAACGTAACATTAAACCTTTACAGGTAAAGGACACAAGCTTTTTAATACAAGTTTTTACTATCGGTTCGGGTATTTTTTTTCTGTTTTTATATGAATGTAATGCAGGTGGTTTGAATGTCAGGACAACCTCGTCTCCAGACTCTGTAGGATGTTGTTTAACCAGCAAGGAACCTGATTAGGAAATCCAACAAACCCTAAAGACGAGAATAATATAATTTTGTATCTCTCATTATACAAACCGCGGTATTATTATTATTATTCCTTCTCTATCATTTTTAATTATTCTTTTGAATTAATAGACTTTTATGCAGCGACAAAAACTCTATTCTGATTAAATTTAATCTCGTCAATTAAGTTGATTGAATTTTACCTTCGTAAAGAAAAAGTCACGACAGTGCATAAACAAAAGATGTTCAGTTTTTCTCATAGCCTGATTTAAAGTTGTTTTATTCTTTGTGGATTGTATAAAACACACCCTCTTTACCAGGACTTTTTGAATTTTTTTGAAAATCGGGTAATTCTGTTACGCTAAGTAACGCTAAAGATTACGTACTTGTATATATGGGTTTCATCCTCATATAGAAAATGCTACAGGACCTGGAATCGAGGTCAGATAGAACGTAAAATTAACGTTGTTAATAACAGTAGTACAGAAAATTTAAATTTGTGAGGTTTGACAAAAAAATATACGAGATGTTATTGTAATGGCTTTTAAATGTCTGGTTGTAACAGGATATCAAAATATTTGAAAATAAGATTTGGGAAGTGTGGACTAATATAAACAAACGTTATTGAAAGGTGTCACAAACAATAACATACACGCATCCTGTTGTAGTATGTGTGACCATATAAGCTGAAGTAGACAAAATATATTTTGTGTGAGACGAAACTTTGTGTAAAATAAGCACGGAAAGAAAGATATGTCAAATCCTTTATATTAACATGACGTTATCCTCGTTTCCAGGGATCTTTGCCCTTTTGATCTAAGAGAAGACGGCGAAAAGCAAAAGGCCATTGGGACAAGGGTGAATATGACATCGCATTGTACAGCAACCGCGTCAGAGCATCTTAGCCTTATCTATGCGTAACATAATATTTGACTGTTTTGCGCACACGTATTTTTAAAATCTAACTTTTCCTATACCCCACTGTCATGTTATAAGGCTAGATTTTGACATAACAGTGAGCCAAACTCTTATATCAATCAATCATTTTCAACGACTGGTAGTCTTGTGGTAGAGCTTCCAGAGCGGGAGATCTTGGGTTCAAACCCCGGCCGAGTCACGCGCCAGAGACTATAAAAGTGTGAATCTATCCTCTTAGATATCAGCATGAGAATAGGATTGATATGTTAAGCGGATGTCTAGTTGAGCGATTGCTGTGCTTGCACTCTTTTCGAAGATCAAATGGGAGCTTTAAATGCACTAGGACCCCCTTCGCAGGATCCTTGTTGATAGGAGTACCAATAGGAACTCAAGGGGCTATCCTGGGTAAATAATTTTAATGATAAAAATAAAGTCTAGTATACGCTGTTTTTATAAGAATATTAATCTAATCTAGATATTCTTCAACCAAAAGAATTAGCGCAACCCCCCCGGTGAAGAGTGCGCGAATAAACCCTGCCCAAGGCTAGGATGTAATCCAACATGGTAGCGGTGATGTGCCAATATATTGCTTAACTTATCCCATAATAGATCGTGACAAAATGACTTTAATAGTAATAATAGGATGTCGTTACAGTGATTAAATACTAAGTGAGCGGGGAATTGGTATAATTATATGGTTGAGCGCAGTGTTGTAAATCTTTTTAACGATCAGTTTTGTAGCTTGTATAGCTACCAAACTAAAAGTTGTTTGGGTGTAATTTGTTGTTGTTTTTCGCAGATGTTATTTTACAAATAGGATAGGAAGTTTACAAAAACAGAACCTTTGCCATCTAAGTAAAATTATAAGGCAAGAGCCCCCCTTTTTTAGAAATTTATGATGATGGAATAACATTTTATTAGTAAAATTAAGGCTATTTTAACGTCCATACAACTTTATCATCTTGACCCTCTATTTAATTGGTCTAATCATGTTGAAACATAAATTTAATGTTGCATCCTGTGGTTTGTTAAAATAATTTTCTTCATTATCTTTTAAATTATTGGAGGAAATAAAAATTGAAGTGTAGATAACTATATATGTTAGAATATTGTATATATTTATTTATCTTGCACGTGTGATAAAACTTTTCTAATACTCACACAGAAAATCATATCTATATTATATGACATATATACATTGAAAAATAAAACGCAAATCTTAACATAAATATGTATATAATATATAATTTAAAAAAATATACGATTCGTGATTTGCTAAATACAAATTATAAATGATAAAAACAAAATAATAATTTGTGAACATGACAAGATTTCTTGGAATATTTTAGAATATCCTGAAACTGAAATCAAAGTGCCCTTAACTAAAACAAATAGTGATCTCTGATAGCAATTATTTTTGTCAGACTCTGAAAGATTATGAATATCCATAAAAGATTAAAACACAAATTTTACAACATGATTTCAGGTTGATGATCAAAATTATAAACTTTTTCGTTATTCTCATGGTAAAAGTTTTTGTAATCATTTCTTGTATTATAAATTGTATTCCCTTGAGGACTTTGTTCTTGATATTGCTGTTCATAAGCATCATTTCTAGATGTCCTTCTTCTATGGCTAGCATACGGTGCAAATTGCCCTTCATTTTGCAAACTCCTACCATTCCAACTTTTATATTTTGAATTGGCATTGTTTGCTGTAGCTCTGACAAAAAATCCACATGGAAGGTTATCATCTGCAGAGGAATGTCTTTGTGTTGTCTGAGATTGATCAGAGGAAAATAATCCCATTGGCTGTGAAAAACTCAAAGATCGTTGGTTAATATCATTTTGTTCATCAATCGACAGAGCATACAGTCTTCCAGATGTTTCGTTAATATCTATACCACTGTCTGTTTCAGATCCAAATTGTCTCTCTGAACCAGAATGATCATTACTATCATGATGCATCTGCCTCGGTGGTAGAGGTGGTGGCCCTTGTTGTCTTGGTGGTGCATGCTCATGATGACATTCATTTATTGTTGCTAGGGCATTTGCTTTTAGTTTTAAAGATTGTGTATTTTCATATAAAGGTTCTTCAATTAATTTTTGTTGACGGCCATGTTGTTCATGTGTATGAGAGTAGTTATAAGACACATTGGATCTAATGTTATCATCGCAATTATCACTAATATACCCATCAGAGTAGGCTCTTCTACTAGGTGGATCAATGTCATAATCTGATGATACTGACTTGCAATCACTAATATATCCATCAGAATAAGCACGGTGACTATCGCTTCGATTTAAGTCAAATGTTACAGATTTCTGATGAATTGGGTACCGGTTTTCCAAAAACCTTTGCAAATTTCCATGTGTATCATAATCATAGCTTTCATTTCTTAAAATTCCACTTCCAGTGGAGTTACGTGATGCTTTTGAACCATGACTACTAGTACTACTGGTGCTGCTTTGTCTACGAAGTCTTGGCCGATAATCTCCATAATCATATGATGTTGAACTTTCTGTAAATTCTGATTGATTGTTATAGTTATTATTATTAGTGTCATAATCTTTACCTAAGAGGTTTAACTGTTGCATAGAATCTGAAAACTCAGAGAATGTGCATCGTGACCTTCCCTTAATATCATCAGAAGTTTTCAGCTTTTCCACACAACTAGGTTGTTTTCTTGTCATATGAGAAGTGTAAGGAAGATCTTTTAGAATTTCATTTTTTTCTTTTTCAATGCATTTTACTTTTTCTAATTCTTGAAAAATGTTGCGTTTCAATTTAGGATGATCCATCATATAATCTTGCATTTCTCGCAAATAACCTTGATCCAGCATTGCACGTAACAAAAGCACAATAATGGAAATTTCATCTGTTACATCAATTGGCATGGTGCTATCATCAGTTTTAAGTGTCGGTTTAAGGCCAAGACGAAGCAAGTAAGTGACAACATCTGCACAGCCTGTCAAAGAGGCAGCATGCAAAACCGTATAACCCTCTCGATCTCGTATTTTCCAGTTGGCACCATAAGAAACTAAAACTTTCACCATTTCTAGGTTTCCTGCAAAACAACTAAATTGTAAAGCAGTAAGACCTTCATCATTGACATCATCGATGTTAAACCTTGGGTCTTTCATAGCTTCTTCTAAAATCAACTTTACCCGCTTTAAATCATTATGAAGAATAGCACGATGGAAAATTTCATTGCTGTTTTTGGTCATAACAAATTTAAACATGATGCTGCATGAATATCTGTCTCCTGATGCAGTTATTAAAAATAAGCTTCAAATAATGAGTAAAAACTTTCTTCTGGATGGAATGTCTCAATATTTATTAAAATCTTTGATTGTGTAAATACTTCTGAAAAGTTTTTATTTGATAAGACGCAGGTGACATATATATAAATCTAAAAAAAAGTTTGAAAAAGTAAATATATGACTACACTGAAAAAACTGTTTTTGTTCTAGGTTTTACTAGAAAAAAAACTAAAAAAAAACTAAAAATAAAATAGTGGCTCCCGACGACTAAAATTAAAAATTAAATGCGCCTAAATGACGTAAAAAAAATTGCCAATACACTAACAACATTGTGAAATACGACCAAATCTAAAAGAAACAAATAAAATACAAACACGATTTTATAAATTAAAAACAAAAATAACTCATTTTTCAGTTAGTTTACAAAAAAAATTAAAAACATTTTACCACTTATTTTAATAAACATTCATCTAACTACACGTCCTTGTCGATTCATTTTGATGCAACCCTTCCTCTCAAAAAAAAAACCATTGAACGATTACTACAAGTGAACAATACATTTGTATTTACTTTCCATGGCAACAGTGGTACGTCATTAATTATTAAATTTATTCCTACTGCAAATTATAATCGACACAAAAGACCCTCCTGTGGAGATATATTATGAATAACCAATGCTATATCAAATATATTGAGTTTTTATACACGGAGGAGAACCCAACAGTGATTCACAAGGATTGATCGCCGAACAAAAGATCAAATACACTGATTTTTGTTGAAAGAGAAACATGATCCCAGGACGGTAGAACAAGATTTGTAAACAAATTTATTCTTGTCTTGCGAAATGCTAACTTTATCAAATTACAAAAGTTGAGCGAAAAAAAAACGTGTGTGACTTCTCCACTGTCGCAAAACGCGATTATTAACTCACTAAATAAGAGATGAGTACATAACTTTTAGACAAGCCGTGACAAATCGGATATTCTTCAAATTCACTGCGCGATGACAGATTTAAACAGAGAAAATATGAGTAATGCAAAGCGAATTTTGTATTCATCTGTCAGATAAAGACGTTTTGTTAATATCACAAAGACCTTTCATTCCTGTGAAAAAAAAAGCTTTTTATAATTTATGAGAATTCGTGTATAGCGTATAACGCAATGTAATCGACGAGGTTGGAGGGTTGCATCGTTTGTGACCGCTAATTGTTCGTAAGCTCCCCCCGTACAACCCTAGCACACATCCTGTGCATGAAGATATGATAAAAAAGTTACACATAATCTAAAAAACACAACCTGTCTAATATCTTCTTTCCAAACTCATCTTGACATAATCTTGAAGACAAGAACAAACATAACCTATCAGACAAAAAACATCCAAATAAACACACCAAACCTTGAAAGACTTTTTTCTCTATCCCGAACGCAGTGACGAACATAAACAATGAAGAAAAACGACAAACTATTTTAGTCGTTAAAAATCTTTGAAGTTAATTACAAAACCTTGTTTTTTAATTCTGTAAGTCATTGTAACATGAAAAACAACGCTTGATCATCCACAATATACCGTTGTTTACTAAAGTGACCACAAGTAAGACTTAATGCTCTCCTGTCACACTCCATTGTAGAGCCGCCTTCCAACATCAATATCACGCAGCAAGTATTAATTTTTCCGTCAAAGCGAATATAAGCACTTGGTTCGTCATCATGTATACAAAAAAACAATGCTTCCAAATGTGACTAGAAGATTCTGTTTGTCCCGCGTTCTTATAATAAGTGTTCTGATAGGCGCTGGAACTTAAAGTTTATCCTGGCAGCCATGAAATAGATCGTTTCAGCATAAAATCCGAAAGTTTTTTAGAAACCAAAAAACTATCTGACCGTGTACTGAACAAAACCATTTTAATTTTGAAGAAACTAAAACCAGCCAGACATTCCTCAAAATTACACAGCTCGTCAATCCAAACAATACAACAACTTTGTGTGAACATAAAGAGTATATTTCTTCCAAGAAAAGTAAAAATAGAATTGTAAGAATTTACAAAATCTCCATCATTTGTGTTTACTCGAAATTGTTTGCTATGAAAGTAAAAACATTGTTTATACATGTTCTTTTTTTAAACCGTCGGTTCGATTGGTCACGATCGCATGTCAACATCACTGCATCGTTCCAATAGACCTCAACATGGAATTTGACGTGTATTTACCAAATAAGGCTAACAGTAAAGCGACTCCATAGCCAGTTGCACGCTCGTTCTAGAAAGAAAAGTGTAAAAAAAATACGCGAAGCAAATAAATTACGTGGCCAAGATTTCAGAGTTCAATCATTATGCAAATGTATGCATATATATGCAAGAGGAATACCCTCCTGTATGATTTTAGCATCTGGGTGTGTTTTTCTGGTCAATGGTCACAATTTGGGCTTAGGGAAAAGTTGGTAATTGAACAAACTACTGTCATCAGGATATAACTTGTTTTTTTGTAGAAAGTGAAGAAAAGAACAAACGTAAACAAATAAGGGTGTGAAAACAGAGTAGTACTGACATGAAACACGACACATGACACGACGTATGAACAGAAATCCGACACGATGAGTAAATAACACACTCGGGAAACGAAAATTCGAAAGACAAATTGTGACTTTGTCATGGTTTCACAAGAACGCTCATCAGAAATCGAATCTGAAACAACGATCACGCAAAATAGTGGAAACTGAAACTGAAACTGACTTGATCATTATGATTGGGCTGAGTCCTTATTTTAAGCTTTGATGCAATCATTAATTTTTCTGGTATAATACAACAAAGAGAAAATCGCGAAGTGTTAACGGTGTAACACTTTGCTAGAAAAAGAAAATCGCGACTGATTCGCGAAATCAATCTTACGTGTAAGATTGATTTCGCGAATCAAAAATTTAAGTTTTATCAATTGACAGGTAAACAATTGTTTTTTATGTTAAATTTTTATCAATTTGATCATTAATTCGTAAAAATTTCTGACATTAAAGTAATAACAAATTTGTTCGTTTTTCAATTTCACAGTGGTCAATTAACGTGCTCGTTAAACAACTAGATAACCAGAAAACCAAATCACATCATGACACCTCGTTTAGCTTATTAATAAACAATAACAAAAAAACCGTAAAAACTAAAACACACGCTTCAAAACAACCCTAAAATCTTATTAAGTCTTAATTATGCACATTACGACATCAAGACTCCTCACATTGAACTAATCCCACGCGGGGATCACGATTCACCATACGTCAACATGGCAGATGTTTCATAACAACATCAGAGCAGGCGGCGATAAGGTCATTTAAATTTAACAATAGATACATTAATTAGCTCGCTAATGAGTTTGGCGACACACTAATTTGTGTGTGTCTAATCTGTCGGTTGAATCATTGCTTTTTTAATGGATCTGAAAAGTTGTATCAATGGATGGATTTGTAGCTAAAAATAATAGTAACATCAGCTGATTTGGGAAAATGTACATATAGTTGCAAATGAAACTAAGTAAAAAAAAAATACAGTTTTAACAACAACACATTTTGTATAAGAAATTTTTTTTAGTCGCAGCCTGTAAAAGTTATAGGCCTTAACCTCTATTTCATATCCCCAAAACATTCTTTACTATTTGCTCTGCAAGTTAACCGATCTTCCCAATAATATTTGCAAAAAAACCTATTTTTGCAAAAGAAAATAGGCGAAATTGGACCTCGTGTTTTACAAAAATGCTTAATTTTCAGCTTTGCACAGAACAGCTATTATGCGGAACTATCAGCGTGCTAATAAAAATCAACACTCATTTTAATTTGTCCAAGAGCGCTATAGCAGAACATGAAGTCAAATGGAAAAGAACCTTTAAGCTGGGCTTTTTGTAAAGATTAAATTTTTGTAAAGTTGTTATACAATTGTTGTGGAGATAAAAAAAATTCTAATTCTTTGTTATACAGACTGTATTTGTTGTTAAAAATTCGTCTGCGTTATGATTATGCAAGAAATAATTACCCTGATTGATAATTATGCCGAAACTGCAAGTTTCTCGCCAAATGACGTCATTGTTAATTATAAACGACTGGAATATTTTAAATATTTTAAATAGTTAAAAAAAGTTTCGATTTCAGGAAAGGTGTTATGAAAATGATTCGCCAATTAGAAAATTTTTCTGCAGGGATTAAACCAGAAACTACGAAGACACGTGATATTACCGAGGCTAGTGATGTTACGTCTAGTGTATTGGTACTGAGATTTTTTTAGTGTTCTGAATAGGTTTAATGTTTCACTGGAAGGCTGTGTTCCTAAATTTGAAGAAAATGCTTCTTCTCTTATAAGAATATGCTTTATAAAAATATCAGGCTGGAATTCCAGTTTAGAAATAATAGGTCTATTGTTTAGAACAATAAGAAAATAAGAAGAGGGTGTTCACTTAATATTCTGACATTTTCAACATTTTTTGACTACAATTCCTGACATTTTTTCACTTTCCCAGCTATTTTCGACGAGAATACTATACTATTGGGACCTTGAATTACTTAATGGTTAAAAATTAATCCTAATTCTTTTAGAACAATAGAATTTTAGAATGATAATAGTTCTAATTGACCATCTAAACCGAAAATTTTCTCTCACAATTTTCTCTCACATTTTGACTATATTTGCAAAATTCTTGACAATTCCAGTCATTCCTGACTAAATGGACATAATAATGGTCAGATTGATATTCTTATAATAAAAAAAGTGTGTAATTTTTCATTTCTATAAAAAATATTATTTTTACTAGACTTACGACTGCTGCGAAAAATAATCGTTAACAATGTGCACATATTTTATACGAAGATCGTAACGCTGGCGTAAACTGCTGTCGTAAGCCGTCGCAAGCCGTAAAACTGTTTGTTGACAGAAGTTAAAATATTCTAATCACCGAAATCATAAAACAATTTTTTGTAAGCGACAGAAATACAACGGTCATTTAAATCAGGATTGCCAAAATTATTAAAAAATGACGCTTATTAAAATGACAGACGTTGCAAGTTTATAAATAGAAGTCCAAACTACATGTTGTTACGTAGTTGTCATATTTAATTATGTTATTTACGAGTTGGATCGGAAGTATTAGAGGAGCGTGCAACAAAACAACGAACGTACAGATTTCAGATGTCAGTAGTTACAAGGGATATTATGGACGGTAATTACAAATGACAGGCGCTTCTGAGGTGTGCACGTTTTTCAATGATATCAACAAAGTATAAACAACAACAACGACACCAACTGAATCAGAAACAGCAGAAGAATTCTAAGAAGAATACTTAAAGTTTACATCACACTTAAAAACAAGTTGATTTCATATGAAAGAGTTTAAAAAGTGAAATCTCTTGACCTCGAACTCGCGAGGGACTAGAAATCTGTTTAAGGTAGAAAGTTTGAGAGAGAGAAAAAGGATATAGGGACAAAAAATCCGGCCAGAGACCAAAATATCTGTTCTAGTTAGAGAGTTAGAGAACTTGATACAGATTTAGAGAGTATTCGAGATAGAATCCAGTTACCAGGGATAATATAGGACATTGAAAATAACAGCCCTAACACGTTTTCCAATGGTTTCAGTTTGCTTGATAAGTATTTTCAGAGCATTAACACATAAGAAAAAAAATCAAATCTACTAACAACCACATTTGAAGAATATTTTTTTAATTTAAGCAACAACTGAATGAATCACACCCAATACACAAGTACTCTCGGTGCTTAATACAAGGAGGGGGTGTGCTTATTACAAAGGGGGGGACGCTTATTAATTTTCAGATTTTTTTCCCACCCACCCACACCTTATTATGCTTATTAATTTCGTCGAATGAATAAGACCCTTATGGCCGAAAATTTTTTTTTGGGGAAGTTATTTTTTGTTTTGAACGTTCATACATTCTGTGTTTGCTGGTATTTACTTACCACCATTGACGCAAGCTAGCACTACGTTTATTTATTGTTACGCACTGCATCTGTATCTACTTTGTATCACATATTTTTGTCGTATGGGCGAGGATGATTTGAAAGGAAACCACTACAGTGTGCACAAAAAATTCTGACCCCCCTGTTTAATAACCCCCCCCCCCCCGCTTATTGGTTCTCAAAAAAATTCGGACCCCCCCTAGCTATTAAGACCCCCCCCCCTGTATTACGCACCTGAGAGTATTGCCGAATTCAGAGAATAACAATAACATCATATAGAATTTATCACAAAAGAAACTTGCGAATAATACTGGCGAACAACAAAGGACTATATCAAGAAAAGTGAGTGAATAACGGCTTTCCTACTAAGTTGGTCTATCATAAAAATACCAGCACTAGACTTCAGGTGCAAATTTTTTAGGTACAAATTTCTCGTGTAACATTTTATTTCTACAACATTCATACATATTATGGAAATTTATCAAGTTTCTACCTTTTTTACAGGGCCAGCCATGTCAATGTGCAACCAGGAGATAGGACATGAAAAACCAATGTGAGAACCTGCAAGGAGAAAAATTAAAGGGAAAATAAATTACCTTAAATTCGACTGGGAACGCCATATCAATGTGCAACCATACGCCCGTAAATTGAAATCCAATATGTGCACCTGAAACGCGTGTAAATTACAGACCTCAACTATTTGCAGGTTTAATTAAAGGACTCGCTAATCGCAGAGTTAATTTCACGACTCACTAATTGCAGGGCTAATGGTAATATTTTGGTGATGAATGGTAGTATTTTTGTTCCCGAACAACGTCAAAACAATAACGATTTTGGTCAAATCAAAAACAAACTGCAAAACAAACGCATGCAAAAAGTAAGAAGACAGCTTCGCCGTTACACGTGAAAAAATTTCCATCAAAACAGTAAAAATACTAAGAATAGGGGGTCAAATTGCACGGGCTAAAAATAGTTTTGACATTTGACATGGTGTCTAATTTGACGGCTCAACATGAACCTATTGACATTAAAAAACAATCTACTGTGTACTAGTAACACACCATATTGGATATTAACACGGCAGACGAAATACAAACTATACTTACCGATAAATAATCCTGCGCATGACACTTGAGCATTACTGCGATTCTAAAAACAGAAGATTGTTTCAATTTGATATGATCAACAAGAAGAGGTAACACTTTAGTCTCTCTTCTTTTATGGCTGAATTTCATAAATTTGACACTTCCGTATAGAATAGGGATTAAACCCAACATCCTGCGGCTGTTAACTGCAAACAGCATGTTAATATTTTCAATACCACCAGGTTAATAATTTAACGACATTCGTTGTTAACGTTTCTTTATTTTGAATAAAAGAAACGTACCTTTACAGAGTTCTTCATATCAGCAACACAACTGGTGAATTCCTCGAAATGAAGTTCCGGCGTGTAAGGGACTGGGAACTAAAACAAAAAAACATCCTTGGTGTTAAGTTATCGACCATACGTTTTTATTTTTTAAGCAATCGTTTTATGAATTCCACTCGCAACGATTCGTGTTCGACTTTACATGAAGACAATGCAAACAAAATCTACCACGACTTGGACGTGATGGTCGCTTTTCAGGATTTAAGTTCAAGATTCATCCTGGAGTATTATAAACATTTTCCAGAACATTTCCCAGTTTAACAAACTCGTAAAAGAATTACTTAAGACGCAATGGAATATAAAAAATGTTATTGCTGTTCGCAGAGTAACATATTCTTGTAGAAAGGCTTCGATAATAAAATAGCTTCAGTCGATTTTTTTCATAAGTACATCGCATTTCTGGGAGGTGCCATAAAAAAGTGGTCAGAATTTTCTATCAAATTCGTGCAACTCTAAAATCGATAATAAACAGCTATTTCGTAGCTTCTTCAAACATCTAACAAAAAACAGACTAAAAATATATAAAAAAAAAAACGCGAGGCATACCACCAAATCACCACTGATTCTTCCCGCTTTTGAGCAACTTGTTTCACAATCCTCGTTGTTTGTTAAAATGGCTGCATGATAAGCTCCTGTTGCTATGCCCTGGGCACCAGTTAGTGTTGCCATGTCAACAATAATATCGGCTTTTAAATCCTTCTTCGCATATGCTACCTAAAAGAAGAAAATAACAATTACCAATTACGGTATGATGGTTACCAGTGATGACTTTTAACTAGTTATAATCAACAGCTATAAATTTTATTAAATGATATTCGGCAAACGCTGAAATGTTGAACGATTTGCAGAAATGGGTTTAAAGGAATATCAGTAAAAATATATAATTGATATAACATGGCTTGTAGAGTGAAAACCAAGATCAAGGTTAAAAATGATCTTGCTTCCGTTCTGAATGAGCAGTATAAAAATCAAAATAGTTTCCAAGACCTTTAAAAATATATATTTTTTAAGCTCAATTTTTTTTGGACGTCAAGGCAAGTGGAGAAAAAAAGCTTTCCAACATACTTACCCCATCACCAAGTACCAGTCTACCTTCTGCGTCAGTGTTGTTTATCTCAACAGTACTAAATAAATAAATAAATAAACAAACAAGTAAACAACGAAACAAATAAAGTCATGTTCCCTTAACATGCGCTGGATACGACATTCACGCTAAGAGGGAAGGGCTCAGCACACTAAATCTCCTAATATAATACTTAATAAGATGGCTGCGAGCTTTTGTTTGCGATAGGAAAGCGACCAAGCGTTTGCTTATTTGATACCATTTCAGTATTTCTTCATATAAAGTGAACAACTTACAGTCCAGAGTATAATGTATGTATATCGTCCGGTCTTGTTGCTAACGGACCTACTGCGTTCTCAGCTAAACAAAAGACTGCGTGAAGATTTTCTTTGAATCCCTAAAAATATTTTTGAAAAAAAATTCTATCCAGTGATTTTCCATTAGGCAAAGTTTTCCGCAACATCTCGGGACGAAATATAGCGAAAGACGTTTTGACACATAAAACTGGAAAACATACTACTTTAAGCGAACACACTTTGATGGTTGCCTAAGATAGACCCTGGGACTGTGATTTAACAAGGTACCTGTGTTTTTTGGCTCCATGCAACCTTTCTTACCTAATTAATATACCTCGGAAAGGAAATTATGTTAAGTGAATGAAGAGCTGCATGCATTCCAACGCAATAAGATTAAAAACACTGGTCTTCCTGCCAGTGATCTATAATTAAGGTTCCGGTCGAATTTATGAGGTTTCGCGGCCAAAAAACCGTACGAATGCCATAATTTAGAAGATTTTGCCAATTTTGTCAGTACAAACTGACAGCAAAAGAAGTTTTTGAACAATACTTACAGCTTTCACTGCGGCACGAAAAGCTCCTAAGATGGCTGCAGCACCACCACAATCTCGTTTCATGCCAGGCATGCTGTTCTAAAATGATAAAAAAAAAACATTATAAGAAAATAAAACGCAAGGGATTAACTACAACCTTTAAAAGTAATAATGTTAACATTTTTGTACCACGAAATACAAAGAACACAGCGCAATTGATGCTTTACATGAAAATTATAGTTAGTATGAAAGTGGTTAAGGTACTGTCCTCACAATGCATCACTACAAAACAAACTATGAAATTGAGACTCTAACTGTTGGCTTTTTTGGTAGTAGAGGTAATGGACCAGCTTGCATTTGATCACAAGTTTCACACATCAAGGAGTAATATAATGTACAAATGCATCAGTCAATACCTACGCACTTAACTGCAAAAAAAATAAAAGATGCACTTATGAATCATGCGGATATTTAATTGCACCTCATATGTGACAGGTGATGTATTACAGTTAGCTTCCGGTAACTCGAACACCGGATAACTCGACTTTCATTATCTCGAACCACTTCCTTGGGCCCCTTAAACATTCGTTAATACTTTTTAAAAAATTCCGGTTAACTCGAACGAACATTCGTTAACTCGACCCATTTTTCCTCCCTTCTGAGGCTAATTTCTTCGGATAACTCGAACTTTTTACTCGAGAAAAAAATTGGATAAATTGGATAGACTGGATAAATGTCAGATTTTAATTATTTTTTTATTTTTTATTAACTCCTGATGTAATATAATGTTGACTGTCAAAAAAGGTTCAATTTACAAGAGACTTGTATGCCTTTTTCATCGCCAAGATTGCACCTTTTCCTGGTAACTGTTGCCGCACCTCATGAAAAAGAGTTAACGGAAGTTCACTGTATATACCAGTGGTAAATTTTGAGATTCATTGAACGCCTTGACATGAACAACATTGGGCAATAATTTGGACAAAATTGTTGAGACAAATCTCAAATTTGGAATAAATTATAAATTCCAGACTCACATACACTAACCCAGTGAACAAATTTACCCCCTCTCCTCCCTATATCAACGTTGAAAAAGACTCTTGAAAGTGTTTGCCCTCGATACTGTGCTGTCTAGAAAAGTGTTTTGTCTCAACACACTTTGTCCAGGATTAAAAAGAAATGTCAAAGAAGATCAATTTGCCTTGCATAAGGTCATATTTTCCTTTTCTCGCTGAACAATTTTGTTTCCTCGAAAATTACTTTTGTACTATCCCTCCAGATTTTGGACCATTGGCTTAAAAAAGGGATTTTTGTACTGATGACAATAACCTCACATCCTAGAGGTTTCCAATAAATTGCATGGGTTTGAAAAACATAAAAAAAAGTGAAGAAAAGATAATTGGCGATATTTCTTTAACATATCTTGGTATTAAAAAATTATTGCTTTATAGAAATTACATTAATTGCCCAATGTGCAACAACGCACAACAACGTACAACAACGTACAACAATGCACAACAACATACAACAATGTACAACATTGTACAACAATGTACAACAACGTACAACAACGTACAACAATGCACAACAATGTACAACAATGCACAACAACGTACAACAACGTACAACAACGTACAACAATGCACAACAATGTACAACAATGCACAACAATGCACAACAACGCACAATGCACAACAATGTACAACAATGCACAACAATGTACAACAACGCACAACAATAGGACGGTTTCCATAAACAAGAAATTTGTTGCAATTGTAATGGAAACCTATTCAGATTTGACAACAAAACGACAATAAGAGGTTGATTTATTGCTACAAACGTTGCACAACAATTTCGTGATATTATTGGGAACCAAGCTTAAGGCTCAAGCCTGGTATTAAAATCTCTGCCTTTTTACAATTGTAGGCTATTGTACTTCAACGACTTTGCAGGTGAAGCAAGTTTAATTTTCAATTAGTGTGGAAAGTTTATCATTTCTAGAACATGATATTTTAGTAGGCAATGTTTAGGATGATTCTTCTCCCATCATGACAAGTTATTATTCTGGACAGTTCCGAGAAGCAACATCGGGTTGTAAGAAAATATCATCTCAGACAGGTTGAAAAAAAAATGATAAGAAAAGTTTTATAAACATTTAGTCATAAAGAGATTTGTAATTAATGGCACACGTGCAATACAACAAAACTACACAAACGCAGAAAAAATGAAACGTGGAGCTGCATATTATATCGATATTTAAAGTAAAAAAGTCCTTTAACCTAGGGTGGACACAAAATTAAAAAAAATATTCTCGACTTTCCACGAATTACAGAACAAAATTTTAAATAATTCTTGCACAAGCAACAAGACAAAGAACAAATAACTGATTGAAAAAATGAAACAACTGTAATTACAAATATCAAAACATGAACCACATCAGAAATAGAAAGTAGGCAATCATCAAAATAGAAAAAAACCCAGATGTAAAAAATGTACAACAGGCTTGCCAGTTAAAACATGACAATACTCTTTGATCTTTACTGACTATAGATTTGTGATTTTTTTGAAGAAAAGCATCGTGTTTCTCTCTCTGATAAATAATATGGTAACCAGAATTAGTACTCCTTTGTTAGGAATCATGGCCAAATGCCACACAAAGCTAAAACATTAAATCCTAAATTCAGGGATTTTTATTGGAATTTGTTGATTCTCTGGCATTTCTCGAAAAGCCTTTTTTTTTTTCGAAAACAACAATAACAAGGATAAATGTATGGTTTTCCTGATTGCCAGGTTGACTGTGAATTTTGCACATTTTAAAAAAAAATTAAAAATTGAACAAAATCAACACAATGCATTTGATGAAAACAGCTGATAACTTGTATACCTCGAATAAAAAGAAAACATTCTCGTTGACCTATATATGCTGGCAGGTGTTTTTTTATCTTGTAATATAATATGCAAAACAAAACAAAAAAGTTGCAGGCGAAACATTAATATGAGAAAATGAGAATCAAAAACAAACTTTGTAAAAAGAATAAAGTGATTATGATTTTATAGAAGAGAAATAAGCACCATGTGTGGTGAAAACAATTCAACATGTTTGGTTGAATGAATATATGTGAGCAGGCAAAAATACATTTGTAACAAAAAAAGTTCGAAGTATCCCAGAAAGGTTTTTTCAGATAAAGAAATGGTGACTGGAAGTTTCTTTATTTACTTACATATTTCTGTATTTAATTTATATATATTTGTTTGTTTATTTTCCTACTTATTATTTTTAAATATTTAGGTCTTTATTCCCTAAAGATTTTTTAATTTTTAGATCTGAATGTGTACGCATCAAAATAAATATATTAAAAGAAAGATAAATATGTAATTATGAACGAAAATAACAAACAAATATATAACAAAGCTTTAAGACAAAAAGAAAACCTTCACTTTCAAAGAACCTGCAGCATTTTTATTATTCCTTTTCAAACCATCTTTCTTTTTCAAAATGACGCCAATCACGAAATGCTGTGAAGCATTGTTTTAATAGAGCTAAGTATGATTTCATTGTATAAAGAATGTTAATAATAACAAAATCCAGCGAAGGTTTATTCATTAACCTATTAATATAATTATTAATATAATATTGGGTATGTGATTATACGTAGAGTTATAAATTTTTCTATAGGGATAGATCAGCAATTAAAAATAATAGAATAGTTATATATAAAGAATGAATAAAATTATAAACAAAAATACTCTGGATATCCATAGAGCTACTTAGAGCTACTTTTTTCACTTTTGTGGATTTGCCCTAATGTAAACAAGTAAAAATGAAAGGAGTCAAAAGATAAGAATAAAGTTAGGTTGGTATATTTAAAGAAATAATTTGGACTAATATCTAAAATTAGTTATAAACAAAACGACATGGAGCACTATTAATTTTTTTTTTTAAATATTAAGAAGGAAAGATGTTGCACGTTTATCAGGGATGCATTTTTTATTCTTGTGATCTATTTATTTCTCAGTTCTGAGTGTCTCAAATCATATTAGCCGGGTATAACACAGAAGTCGGTCGCTCACAAAATCTATGATATATATTGCATGCAAATATAAGGTGTCTCAAACAGCACCACTTCTTCCTCCAGTTAAAAAAGATGTGATCATTTTTTGTGCATAGTATAAATTATTCAAAACAAAGGAAAATAAATAAAAAAGGCTTTGTTTGAAAAATGTTTTTATCAAAACGAAAAACACAATGTGCTTGAAAACTACAAACTGTAAAACATGCATTTGTAAAGTTTTATTTATCATGTTTCAAGAAGAATCCAATCATCAATGCCTCTGGTATATCAATTAGCAGATAAATCAGGGTCGGTGAACCAACCATTGACTTACTTAACAGCAACCAATCTGATGATGGGTTCTACACAATGTACCAGAAATTAGAACCTGTTATACAACACGGATTGCAAATTTTTTATTTTATAAAAAAGAACTTCACTTTCACTTAGTTTCTAACAAATTAACTTTTATTTGAACAGAAAACGTTTAAACAACCCTTGTAAATGTTGAGTATTCTGTAATAAAAATTTATAACAGTAAAAAATTCTCAGGGAAGGTAATCATGTTTAACTTTCCGTAAATTTTTAGGACATTTTCATTCTGGTTTTATTTACTTTTAGTGAGAGAACATAAATGCTGAATCAGCATAACAGAACAGTTATGAATGGAATAACAACAAAGTCGACAAAAGACACTAAAAGTTATAACACAGACCCTCTGCTGATTTACATCTGTGGAAGCGCAGAAAGCGACACTAAAATAGCTTTACGTGATGGGCTGTCCAATTACAGTTTTGTAAGATGCAACTTGTGCACATCGAACAAACACAGTTTCACTGAAAATTGCATTGCTATTGTAAATGCCAAATTATTTATTTTTATATTAGACCGAAAGTCCATCATGAACACTGAATGCTTAAGTTTGCTAGGTACAGCTGTAGCTTATGATATACCAGTGGTGGCCGTTCGAGAAATTGGACACGCATTACCGTTAACGCTGCCGAAACAATACGCATCAACAGAAATCATAGATCGTTCCCGCATTAATGAACATTCCATCAAAAATGAACATTTGGCAACAATTACAACACTGGATCAAATATTGAAAACATTATCTACTCAAACTATTATTTATCACGAGCACATACACACTAAATGCATAAAAACAATTTTACATATAGCAAAAACAAAAAGCAAAAACGTATCTTTTTTTGATCAGTACAGGACTCACTACAGAAATGAGAACGCATCTTCACCAGAACAAACCACACCGATGACAACTTTGATTATAGAGCCCTGGCCACCAAAATATGACGTCAGAGCAGCAAACACAACTGCAAATAAATTTACTGACAAGCACAACCATAAACAAACAAATAATGTAATTATACAGAAACAAAAGCTTAAACATTCACTAGACTTAAATGAACACAAAAACAAAAAAGTGTCGTCAACACCATCACCAAAACAAGTGAGAAAAGTTAAAAGCAACAAAAATTCTCCTTCCAATACAAAGTTCTCTTCTCCAAGTGAGCCAATGAAAGCATTTCGAGATATCACAAAAGAATCCAAAAATGAAAATGGTGAAAAAAATTCACACGAAAGAGAAAATAAACACATACCAATCAGAAAATTTCGATCAAATACACTCACAAAATCTATTGAACCACCAAGAGGAATTTTACGACGACAGTCAAGTCTTCCAAACATTGCAACAAATTACTTAGTAACGGATCCAGTGAAAAGCGAACCAACAATCTACCATTTTCCAATGTCACCACGACTAACTGTACGCTTAACTAACACGAATTTATCACCAAGATCAAGTCTTTTGGGAGATGCTGATCAAATTCATTTATCTCGCATATGTTCACCAATTGATTTTGTAGGGGAAGATATATAGAAATGTGTAAGCTTTCTGGTATTGTGAAATAAAATGTCTGACTCAATAAAGCCTAAGGGTGCTGTGTAATTTATCTCTACCATTATAGAAATTGAATATTTATTTTAACAATAAACTTGTTAATTTTTATTCATTCTTAAACTTGGTCCCTACCAAGTTTAGGAATGAATAAAAATTAAATGGTAGGGTTGGTAATTCTCCCAGTACCAAAAGGTCTCTCGTGACCTAAAAATTATGTGGGGTCTCAATGTGAAAGAAGTTGACCATTAGCTAGTTAAAGGCTTGTCTGCTTATTTTGGCTTATAAAAATGTTGGTACTATTTTTAAAAAACCACAAAATAAACAAATTATGTATCTCAAGTTTACGTAACTTTATAACAACAAGATTTAATTAAACTCTTACAATTTAAGTTGTTTATCTGGAAAAGCAAAGCTTTGTACATTATAAAGTAATATAATTGGCAAAAATTCACGCTTTCTTTTTAAGAAATCAAAATAAATTGTTCGTATTGTAGAATCTGAGAAAAAATCGTTTCCCAGTAAAACATAAAAACAATACAAGTTCATGTAATTAGTCAATAAAAACATAGGAAATAGCTTCGCTGTAATCGTTTCCTCTGCAAAATTCTGATGAAAAATAACTAGGAGTAAATTAACTGTGATAAATTTTGAAAAAAAGATCAGTGTTGTAATAAAAATAACAACAATCTTGCACACAAGCTTTAACCCAACTTTTTGTTATAAAAATATTTTTCACAAAATGTTAGAGTACTGCTCACAGTCTCGAAAATCAATCAATATACATTGTAATTTACTCATTCGTCATTGTCTTCTTCCAATGTTATGAAGGCTAAGTCAATAATTTCTTTGGCATTATCAGCCTTCTTCCTCTTCTGGGGATAGCGATGAGTAATTATGGTGGACTGACCGTGTGTGCATTGCAATTTTCGAATTTTCTTTTACATCCATGAAATAGACTCAGGTAAAAATATGAAAAACTTATAATTTTGAGATCGCGATTTTTTATTTAATGAGCATTTTAAGATCACTAGTCCATAAAAACCGATCGCGATTCGTGATCCTTTAATTCGATCGTTGAATAACCATTGTACTATATGTGCACTTGGCGCTATTTTAATCAATGAAAACACCAAGTTGAAATTGGTTGAAGGCAGGAAAGTAACGCAGAAAGAAGAGTAATTTACTTTGTTACATCAAAATTAGTCCTTTTACACCAATGCAATCATCTGATGCACAAAATTTAAATTAGCGTGTGGCCTTGTGGTTATGGGGTTCACTTTCATAATCACTAGAGCCGTGGTTCGGTCCACAAAGCAGGCATGTTTAGCAAGTGTCTTTACCACAGCTACAGGTCAACCCAAGCCATGTGAGGGAAATTGGGTAGGCAATGCCGGTGTATACCCAATGTATACATTCAAAACACAGGACCCACATTAATAGCAGTGTTTCCAAAACTATATTCTGTATAAATATTGGGAATATTTGAAAGAAACTCACCTTGTCTTTTATGGATAAACCTCCAGTGTCATAAACAATGCCCTTTCCACACCATGCAATATTTTTGGTTGCCCCTTCTGGCTTGTAGCTTAACACAGCCAGTGCAGGTAAATGTATGGCTGCTTTCCCCACACCATAAATGCCTACATAACAAAATAACAGGTAATCTCTTTAATAATAGCCGTATTCCGTCTGTCTGTCTCTGCGCAAACCCCCCGCTGAGTTAGATAGACGTGTTATGGAAACACGAATATCAAATGCGATATATTTTTATCCACTTTGTTGCGATAGGTAAATTTAAGGGACGGGCGAACCCGTGGACTTTTCCACGGTCTAACGACTAGTCTATATTATAATACCTGTATACGTCTGTCTGTCTGTCACGCAAAATGGTACCGTAAGTAGCGAGAAGCACGCATGAGGTGTAAAAAGAACGGGCGAACCAGTGGATTTTTCCACGGGCCACCGACTATCTTCTAAATTCTTTAAAGGTAGAACTAGACATGAAATAAAGCATCTTTATAAACAATATGAAACATTCTTTTTTTCACCTAAGTTTGAAGAATTTTTTATGCTTTCTTTTTTTCTAACACATTTAAATGTACAAAATCTGTATGTTTCACTTTCACCACAAACTCATTCTGATTAACTTACTTGTAGCTACTAAGTAAACATTACCTCCAAATCCTTTTGTGTTAAGCTCTTCTCCTTGTATGATAAAAGGCTCTATGTTAACTTCCCTACCAACAGTACGAATTTCCTAAATAACATATATTCTGTTCTTACTTCCGTCTCAAATTGTAAGAAGCTAATTTAATCAACCAATTATTCGTTTTAAAGGTATCATATTTGAAATATAATTTCTAAAAGTCTGTAGAATTTAAATATTTGCATGTAAAAGAAAACAAAAATAGCTATTTATTTTCTCATTTTGCGTAAATGCAAAGAAAACCTTGCAATGGAGCTTTACATCCTGCAAGGTATTAAAAATGAGAAAAACAACAACAACAACAACAACAACAACAGGATTGATAATGGTGTTACCTGAAGGAACACCAGCTGGTATATTAAATAATGTTTTAAACCCTCTCTCTCTCTGATTTTTAAACTTCCCAATCCATTTGCTTTTAAGAGACTTAAATATCCACTTCCCTGAGAAATATGCAAGTGACAAAGTGTAAAAAGAAAGTACAGAATAGCTATGTTAAACTATGCCGAACCGGAAATGTTTGAACAAAATATACTAACCTCGAGAAATGCATCTGTGTGCATTTCATTACAAGGAATATCAACAATTTTAGCAGCCAATCTGACAGACTGTGAAGCAGCATGCAAGCAATCGACTTCGTCATCTTGCAAAGGAGATTTATCTGCCCCAATGAAAACAAATTCAACGGTAATTGTTACATCATTGTCATTGGAACCTGTTTTAGTATTGTATAATGGGAAAACACGAGGAACTGCACAACCAAGTGCAAAAGCAGATTCCCGTTCACAAACAATCTAAATTAAAAAAATGATCTGCTGATTGACTGCTTTCTGTATAGACAATCAAGAACAAATATCTAAAACAACAATGCAAAAACAAAACAAAACAAAAGATATAACAAATAGTTTTTTTTAAAATACATCCAAATTTCTTCGACTTTTAAAAATGTTTTTTCTATATCTCCACAGTTGTTAAAAAATACTCTGATAGTCAAAAATAATAGTAAATAAAGTAAAAAAAATTACTAGCAAAAAAGCTCAAAAGAAATTCATCCATCAGGGTTCGAATTAGCGCTTCGCACTTCGCAAAATGCGAAGTGATTTTGAAAAGTGGAGCAAAAATGCGATGCGATCTAGCATTTTCTTACATTTATGCGAAGCATTACATCAAGCCATGAATTAGTCCCTAAAAATCTTAGGTCCGCGTAAGAAACAACTATGATTTATAGCCGTATTCTTTGTGGGACTGACATCTTGTTGAACGCTCGTCAATTATCTTTCAGCGAGGTCACCATTTTTAAATGCACTCTTTTCGCCCCCTTTCCCTTTACTCCGAGTCTGTGCGCGGGAATGGTGCATTGAGTTTATAACAACCTAAGGTTATCTTTCAAAGATACGGCACTTTGTGTGTCGCTAGCATATTTTTTAAACCTTTAAAACTTAGATCCATTTTTAATGGCTGAATGCAAGAATTCCGAAGTGAGAGTTTTTTTCGTTGAGCTGGGAAAGAAGTTATTCGTAACTCGTCCACCGTAAAAAAGTGAGCATGCGCGATAAGAACTAAAAACAAAATTAAAATGTCCGGACATTGTGATCACCGAGCACTATGCGTGTGCTGATTGCAGGTACATGAACTTTGTTTTGGTCTATAAATCCATCGCTGGTGAGAAGAAAACTGGAAAATAAACTATAAAATCATACAAATATGTCATACCATTACAGTGTTTAAATATGCTGGTAATGCATTTTCCGCCAATCTGAACTCCTGAAATCGCAAATTTCCCCTCACGAGGGAGACACTGCACTAGTACAAATATAATATGTGCGAAGTATTTTTTATATGATAATTCGAACCCTGCCATGAGAACTTCTTTCCTTGCTAATTTTAAAATGAAACATCTGCTGTCATGTTTTTACGACCTGTGTAGAACTTGTAGCAGGAAAAATTAAATAAATTTCGCATTAATTCTCCTGCAACAAAATGGTAGCATTACTTAGGGCTCAACACTAATTTAATCCAAAAAAATACCTTTTTCTTGTATTTTTTTTAATAAAATGCCATTTATTTCCCTTTATAAAACATAAAGCAAAACTTTTTGTGCTGATTAACAAAGGAACAGACAAAGTAAGAAACATAAATTCACTAAATACGATGTGTATTACTACTTACAACAATGTGTCCGTTAGATGTTCTTGGAACGTATGTTTTTACCAACGTGGAGAGGGTGTGAGGTAACATAGGAGCGTTGTGTCGACTGCTGGTTGACGGCATAGACGCAATTGTGAAGTTTTTGAAGTACAATTCTACGCTGTCAGAAGAAGTTGTGAACAACTGGTCCAATCCTTTAATGAAGGTCTAAACCAAGGTAATAAAATTATGCCAAAAGAATGTAATAAAGTTCAGATCACAAAAAAGAAAAATGTATAAAAACTTTTTAGCAGCAACAACAGCATGGACACCAAGATTTAAAGTCATAAGCCGCTAAAATATTTTAGGTAAACAAGGACAGATATGTGTTGAATATGATTTACCAAAAAGTACCCAAGTAAAAAAGGTATGCAGGCATATCAATAAGGGGAGAGCGATTGCTCTTGCCCACGCAAAGACTCACCCAATTCTGAAAAATAAGAAACTAGCTGAGCCATTAATTGCTCCCCCAAATCCACAAAAGTTTGTCTGGCTGAGCAATATCAATTCATCTCACATGGAAAATAATGTTATCTTTCTTATTATTTGCAGTAAAAAATAACCAAAATATATATAAAATAGATAAGATAAAAAAGATTTTGTAATAAAATATGCGTTTAGAAACTTATTCTATTTATTCAGGTTGCTCACCCAGTCTAAATTCTTGTAACCTTGCGTGAGCCATTTATTGATTGGGTGTTATTTTCTTCCTGATAGGCTTGGGTATGTATTCTTTTATTTGATTCTTGTTTTGCAAATTTTAATGGCCGAATGAACAAACTCTTATACATCAATAAACAAAATTCATTTCGCCAATTAAGTTGTAAAATAAATATTAAATATTTTAAAGTTGCAACTTAAAGAGAGCATTCAAAATACCTTTTCATCAATAGCTTTTCCAAATTTTGCAGATATAACACTGACATCATCACGCAATTTAATCAGTTCGTTATGTTTCCCAATGACCAATACACCTTCAGTGTCAGGATTTGCAGGAGATACAGTGTTTGAATATTTAATGGTAACGACAGATGGCATGTTGATTGTTTAATACCTTCAGATTTGTTATGCAATTAGACTATGTTTGCAAACATCTTTATACCTACGGCAAATATTGACAATTTTTGTTGCTTTTTTAGGCAACTTCCTATTTCTGTTTAGATGTGTTAGCCAGAATCAAATCTTTAAAACATGGTCAAAATTATCTCTGGATAATATGCAATCAGGAAAAATTAGTTTTATCCCAGATGTTTTCAGCATGGCTTTACAATGTAAAACGTCAAAAAACTTCTAAGTAAATGTTCCCTTTTTTTTATTTACAAGGCTTGATTATCAGCTTTCATCCTGAGTAAAGTTTTGGCATTAATATTTTCATTTAAGGATGAATGGCACATGTAAATTAGCCTTAGATGTAAAAATGTGTGCAAACAATGTTTTTAAAACAGGCTTTAATCTATAAATGCGCAAAAAAAGAACAAAACAATAAAAACTTTTAATACTCAGGAGGTCTATCAATAATTTTTAATGTTTTTAGAAAAATATGCTTGATGGATGTTCTTCAGCCCACAACCAGTCAGCCATGGGGGATATAACTATCTTAATGATATCTACATAAAAGGGTTTAAAAGCAAAAACACAAATAAAGAGATATTGCAACTTATACAATAGATGGGCGTAAGAAACAAAAAAGTATAATTATTATTAAGAATTATTAAGAACCGTAACTAAATATGTTAATGAAACATTTTCATATGAATAAAAACAATACTATATTTTACTTTCATGGCAGACTTAAAATCCATTTATTACAAGTATAATCTAACACAATTCAATAAGACTATAGAAAGGAGAGTAGTGGGTTGTACAAAGTAATAGGAGTAACAAATACAAAATATCTTGCAATAAAAAGCATCTCTTACATCCCCAACAAAACATTGAAAATCAAAACACTATGAGATGATAAAAAAATCTAAGTTAGAAGTACTACTTTAGCAGTAATTATTTTTTCTTAAGTCTTTGCATAATAAATTAACGTTCATTTTCCAAGATCTTTGAGTTCTGTTTCTTGTTGTTTGTGTTCTGAGGGGTGGCAAATTTCCCATTTCCATTATGTACATTGAATAATTACCACAAAACTAAATAGAATAAAAAAATTTACTTTGAAGAAAATATAAAGGATGTGTGTTTCTGCATTGTGCATGAATAGGTCCTAAACTGTATGAGGGAAGTCTACCATATTGTATTTGTCGTGTTGTGTGCATAGCTTTCTAAGTTGAGTAAAATACCTGTGCTGTGTTTATGCTAATTTAAATTAAAGAAAATAATAATGTTTTGTAAAGAAACATTTTTAATAGTTTACATACCAATTAGCTAATCTTCATCATCAGAATCCATTGCATAACGCCGCCTATTTATCTGAAAGAATAATTTGTTATGTAACGCAATGACTAAATTTGCAACCAACTATCTATGTCTCAAATTGGCAACAGTCACAAAACAGTACACACCATGCTTAATAAATTAGTTATCCTTTTTGCAACGACAAAGAAGACATATATAAGCAAACACTAAATCAGATAAAATTTGTGAAAAATAGTAAGGTAAGAGAAAATAAATAACAACAAAATGCAAGAATTTTTACTATATAAAGTGTGTGAAGGACAGCTGTCATATAACTTTGCAAACAGGTTTTTTTCACGCATTTTATTGTATGAAAAGAAAGTCATAAAAACAGCAGTTTTACTGCTAATGTCAGGGATAGGTTTTTTTGGGAGGTAGAGGGCGCTTTGGGTTACGTTTTTAGGGGTGGTGGTAATTTGACCAACCCCATGGAATTCAGGAAGGACGAACACATGACTATGAAACTAGAAACAGTAACTAATGAAAATAAAAGAAGAGATTTCACACCAAAAACGTAATTCTGACATCGTTATTTTTTGCTAAATCAACACATCATTATTTTTTGCTAACAATTTTTTTCATCTTTTCAATTTATACTTCCTTGTTTACCTTCAACATGTCAATGGCAAGTAAAATTAGATCATAGGATGTTTTCTTACAAGAATTTATGTTAGAAGTGTTAAAAAAAAATACTTTATTATAAAAAATGTCTAAAATCTTTCGAACCAGCTCTGACAAAATGTAAAAAAATCCATGCACCCCCCTAAACGTTAAGGGGGGAGGGTAGCTACAACCCGAGACTTGCGGGGGACCTGCTTTATTGTAAATTAGTTTGTGTTATATTTAACATATATATGCATATTACACCTAAATCCCTCTGCATACTATGCTTTGGTTTTAGTAATGGGAATAAAACTTTACACATCATTATTCATAGGAAGAAAAGTGAAAGTCATAAAACTTCTTGCTCATACCTTGTCTAGAACAGAAATGATCAAAACAAGTGAATGTGGGTGGTTAAACTTATCATGTTAGATATTCTACGAAATGCATTTTCGTTCATAACTTTTCTTAAGCCTGTCCACCATTAACAACAATGGCGGCACCTCAAAGAGTAAATATTCCACAGAAAACTTATAGCCAGTAAATGTTATTGTCTAATAGGCTCTGAGCCTTTCAATGCTGAGGGCAAATGAAACCTTAAGGCTTAAATTTAGTCTCAAATTTGACAATAAGTGATTCGTCACCACGTTGTTTGCAACATTTATATTTACTTTATCAAACATAAAAAAATAAATCACTAGTAATATTAAATTCGTTGATTTTCTTGGTTTTTTATAAGCCTCCAACATTTCCTAAACATATTGATTGGATAATATGCTGGACTTTTTTTAGAACTTTAATCTTCTTCTTAGACAATACAGTACTTACAGTAACTTTGTTTTGCTTCTCCATTTGTTTGTTTACATTCTCTAGTAATCCAACCAATCCCTCTTCATTGATCTAAAAATTAATAGATAAGTAACATTTAAAGCATAATTATTTAAACAGATAAAAAACTAGTAGTTTTAAATAAAACCAACAAAACTATGCTTAAATTGGCGCTGACGAAACAAGATGCATAGCTTTCCTACAAAGACATTTTTTAGCTTAGAAACAGCTTCAAAAACATTATTTTCCCCATTTTTAAACAATAAAACCTCAATAGAATTTTAGCCAATCTACAGGTCTTAAATATCCACATGGCTAGCCCACTTTCATTAGCAGTTTGTTTATAAAATTCACAAAATTCAAATCAACTGACAGTAAAACAGTCTTATTAATTCATGCTGAGATTTAATAATTGCTGACACAAAATGTTGATGTCACCTATTAAGCATCTTTTTATTAAGTTCGCATTAGCAATGTTTTTGCGAGGTAGAGCTTAAAAAAATGCTGGTTTGCTGTCATCAGACTGAGCAGGTTTTTTCAGCAAAAAGCTGTCGATTGCTTTAAGTGTTCTATTAGGTGTGTTACAATTTTGCATGTGCTATCAATTGTATGCCTTAGTCAGTTTGTGTATGTTGGGGTGTGCGCATGCTATCACATGCCCCTCCTTAAAAAGCCTTTGTGAGAATTTTATTGCCAGTTTGCCATAACGTTTACAATGCTATATACAAAGCTCATATCCTTAAAGTATTCGTTACCAATCTGTTGTACAATCTTAGTTATAATAAAATCATTGAATTTCAAATCAATTCAATAGCTGCCATCAATTTTTTTAAACACTCTTTAAATATATTATTATTAAACCTAAACTCATCACTGAGCCCATACTTTCACCCAGCTGCTGTTCCAACATTGGTAGAGTCAAGTACTTGTTACTTGAAAAGCATTTAAGTTTGATATCTCAAAGTTAAATGATTAAAAGTGATGGCCAATGTGGCATGCATGCTTTGACACCAGTTGACGTCCTTTAGGCTCTGACGGTTAAACTGCTTTAATGTCTTGAGTTAAGTTCTTCCATATTTGTTAAAGTTTTTATCTTATTCTTTCTACCAGTGTATACATAATATTAATAATGAATACTGTTTTTGTGTTGATAGTTGTACTAATATATTTGTATTAGTCGGTGGCCCGTGGATAAATCCACGGGTTCGCCTGTCCTTTATATACCGCATTTCGTATGTCTCGCTACTTAAGGTACCATTTTGCGCAGAGACAGACAGAATATGGCTATTATAATAGAGACTAGTCGGTAGCCCGTGAAAAAAGAGTCGCCCGTCTTTTTTATATCGCATATTTCGTGTTTCTGTAGCACAACGTTTTTTGGCGCACAAACAGACAGACAGAATACGGCTATTATTAAAGAGACTAGCCGGGAAACGCCGCTTTAAGCCACAAGTAACTGTGCGGTCTGGTGTTGAACGCCCAGTGGAGTCCTTCATAAAAACCACAAACAATGTCACACATTCAGGTGGAGCGCTTTGGTACGGGTATACAGTATGTCGTAAATGAAGTGAAGCGCATACACCATTATAGTGCTGCGACTGTGACATATTTTTCAAAAAATAACTTTCCCACAAGAATAGTTGAAATAAAAACAGAGTTTACAAACCGTTGTTACTCCATCATATCAAAAACAATCAGGCAATATTATTTTATTTTGCGGAATAAGTTTTCGCGAAAGTTCAAAACTTAATCCTGACAGCGGGCCGAGAACGCATAATAGCTTTTTCAAAAAAACTTTACTGCAACTTCCGTTAAGTTTAAACACAGGAAAAATCCAGTCGTTACCCCATCCAGCTAAAAAAACTCCATAATTGGAGCGCTCTAGTACAGGTATGCCGAATATGTCGTAAATCGAGTAAAGCTCAAACAACATTATAGTGTTTCGGTTGTAATGCATTTTTAAAGATATATATATATCACTTTACTGCAACTTTAGCCAAAATAAAAACACAGTTTACAACCTGTTGTCGTTACCCCATCCAGCTAAAAAAACTCCATAATTGGAGCGTTCTAGTACAGGTATGCCGAATATGTCGTAAATCAAGTAAAGCTCAAACAACCTTATAGTGTTTCGGTTGTAAGATATATATATATCACTTTACTGCAACTTTAGCCAAAATAAAAACACAGTTTACAACCTGTTGTTACCCCGTCTTTAGCAAAAACAATTAGTCAATGATAATTTTATTTTGTGGAGTAAGTTTCAGTAAACCTTAACAAATTAATTGTGACACCGGACTGAGCACTTAGTACAGGTAAATGGTGTTACACATGCGTTATAGGCATAATAGCCTTTTCCAAAAAAAACTTATCGCAACTTCAATTTAAATAAAAAACACACAAAACAGCCTGTTAACACCGCATTGAACGTTTATTACAAGTAAACCGTGTCAAACATGAGTAACAGGCATAATACCATTTTCCAAAAAAAACCTTATCGTAACGGCTTAAATAAAAACACAGGAAACAGCCCGTCATTAGCACCAGGCTGAGCACTTAACAGGTTAAATCATGTCTTACATGAGTATTAGGCGTAATAACATTTTCCAAAGAAACTTTATCACAACAGTTCAAATAAAAACACAGGAAACAGCCTATCGTTAACACCAGGCCGAGCGCCTAACAGGTGAATCGTGTCATACATGAGCATAGGGGTAATACCATTTTCCAAAAATCCTTATAGCTTCGGTTTTAAAAGAAATCAGTGAACAGCCTGGCGTTAACCCAGGGGTTAGTTAAAAAAATTACTCAGCAAATTATATTTTGCAGAATAAATTTTTATAACAGTAGCTGGTAGCCACCTGACTGTATTTAGCATAATTATTATTAGGAACTTTGTTGGTAGCCAAACTGTATTTGACTACTTTCACTTTTTAGTTAGAGGTAGCTAAAGAGCTAATTAGATAGCCACAACACCAAATACGAATGAATAATAGTATACCAAACTGAATAAAAATGTCAAAAGAATAGGAATAAGTAAAGCTAAGTTAGCTAGCTAGCTAGCCAAGCCGATTCAAAATCTACGTTCCTTGCCAAACTCTTAAAATTGATGATTTAAGATTTGTATGTGGTTAAAAAACCGTAAAAATATACGTGCCTTAACATGTGAAAACAAATACTACAAAATTAAAAAGCTTAGAGAAGATAAAAAGGTCAAACAGATCTGCAAACTTGACACCATCACTTCCAAACTGAAATGGCCTCCGTAGCATGTTGTTTATCCAGTTCTGGCATGATTCCGAAATTATTCCGAAATTAAGCTGCGTCCAACCGAAAAAAGAAAGTCTGTAAAAATCGGGCCCCGCGCTATTTTTACGAAAAAGCTGCGCGCAACCATTGTGAACACAGAGAATACGGCTATTATTATAGAGACTAGTCATTAGCCCGTGGAACAAATCCACGGGAATTAACCGGTCATACATACTTCTTGCATCGGTATTTCGTGAATCTTTTTTTCACCTGATATGAAAATACTCTATGGTAGTCATATGGCCCCCCCTGAAAAGATCTACTTATGTTTTTGATTTTATTAGAACCAAGTTTGTCAAAAAATTAAGCTGACATTAGGCTGAGAACATATGAACACTCGACTTTTTAAGCTTAGCAAAATTTACGAATAAAAAACAAAGTAGGATCACGTCGCTTTCTCGTAAAAGACATATGTAGCAATAATGATCGCATTTTTACGGCCAGATTTGGGTTAGAACGAAAAGCTGTAAATAGTTTTCAAAAATTTAAATTTGACACTTTCCTATGCTTTTAAAGATTGCTTAAGAAGATAATAAAAACAAATTTCAGCAAAAAATAAGTACACCCAGCTTCAGCAGTCTTATTATGGTAAGATCAAACAAAATTCACGAGTAAATATAAATACGCTTTTATTAAAATTTGTATTGATAATTTTAATTGAAGGCAGAAATAAAATAGTCAACAAACAAATAATCCACTTACAAAAACGCCTCGAAAATTTATTTTTCTTCTCATCATAAATTTGTTAATTTCTTAAAAAAGGCGCGAATAATTAAAACTTCTTTAATGAAATAGACAACGCAATGTTAATGTCCGCAACTTTGACCGTGTACTTATAACAAAGAAACTGCATAGAGGAACAATAAAAGTTAATTATCCATGACTTTTGTATAAGAAACTTTTTAAATTAAACTTTTGTGAAACCAAGCACAAGACAAAATAAAAATAAAAATTTTAAAATAGCGTGGCAAAAAGATCAAAGAGCTGTGCGCAACCATTTCGTAATTTCCTCAAAGTTCAATAAGCGCCCAGCACTTATTAAGCGCCCCCCTCGAATAAGCGCCCACCTGATAAAAGGGAGCGCTTAATCGAAAACTACCTTGAGAAACTGGGCGCTTATTTGAAAATTTTACTTTTTTATATTGAGAACCCTAGACAAGCTCGACCCCAGCGCCGTTGAGAAGCAAATAGTCCTGGGGACGAGGTTGAGCCCTAGAAAAACTAAACTTCATGTTGTTACATCTTTTGTTCAGTTTTATTTTTCAGGAAAAAAAAACAAAATTGAAAATTAACGTCGTCTTTAATTTGTACAAAATTAGGAAAAATTTTTAAGCGCCCAGCATTTTTTAAGCGCCCCCCTTGATTAAGCACCCATGCAAAAAATCCAAAGGCCAGGGCGCTTGTTCGGATCATTAAGGTATGTAACAATAATGATCGCATTTTTACAACCAGATCTGGGTTAAGAACGAAAAGCTGTAAATAGTTAAATTTGACACTTCCTTACGCTTTTAAAGATAAATAAAATAAATAAAAATAATAATAATAAAAAAAAATTCAGCAAAAAATTAGTACACTCATCTTCAGTGTATGTATCGTAAGATCAAACAAAATTCACAAAAAAAAAGTTCGAATTTATACTGAGTAATTGTAATTGTACACAGGTGTGCAAAAAAAGTTCCTTATTGTGCAAAATTTAATTTTGTGCAAAAATATAATTTTACATTTTATATAAAAAAAACATCGACATTTTCAGAATTTTACTATTTTTGTCTTGTTATTTGTGGGGGAATAATAATTTTTGTAAAATTTGTTTATATTGCTTTAAATACAGGCAAAACATATATATATATTTGCATATGTTGAATTAGTAGGAATAAGGTATAGTTGATGGCCTGTGGAAAATTGAACAAGGATTCGCTTATCACTACTTCCTGCTACCATTTTTGGCTCACAGACAGACAATATTATAATATATCTGACATAAAGGTCTGGATTGCTAAAGTTCAGATCAGTTTAGCAAACCAACACACAATGATTTATTTGCCAAATAAATAAAAACTTACTCGTCCACCAATCTGACCACTTCTTGCCATTTGTATAAGCATACTTTCAACCATTTTAGCTTTCTCTGGTTTTACAAGGGCTATACTGTTCACTATAAAATGGTGAATAACATTGTTTTGTGAAAGTGTGAAAACACAGGTGGAAAGAAAAAATCTGAAATAAAATCACATCACAACACCCTCATTTTACACAAAAACACTATAAGGTGAATTGCAGAAGTAACAAAATGTAGCATACATCTAGCTCTTGCACCTTGGTCTAGTATCTGGCTTAACATAGAGTTCTTCATTTCATCCTCTCTAAAAACAGAACATTAAACTTTCTCAGAACTAAGTGTACACCAGCAATGTAAAAACTGCATCTTATTTACTATATATGAAATAAATAAATGGTTTTTTAAAAGATTTTTACAAATTTAAAATAAAATCGAAAAATAACAGACAGGTCTTTTTTTTCCAAAATGTTGTAAATTGTTAAGCGCTGCGGCCACTATGCATTTTTTTTATGCGGATGCAATGCGATTTTGCTACATTGCAGGTGTAAGAATAATTGCACTGTTGTGCTAAGCATATTTTTTTCTTTTCAAATAAATATGCAAATAAATATGCAACCAGGCCTATCAATAAGAAAATAACACCAGACAATAAATCGCTTCCCCAAGGTTACAATAATTTAAACTGGGCGAGCAATCTGAATAAATAGAATAAGATTATAAACGCATATTTTATCACAAAGTCTTCAGCCCTTAAAATTAGAATTTTTTTACGTCGGCAATAAAACGTGAGATACATTTCAACTGATTTGCGTCAACATTGCGTCGGCAGTTTTTTTTTGTAGTATAATTTTTCAGCTGGCAAAAACTTTCGTCATTCACCTTGTATTGGGGCTAGACCTCACATAAATTCAATGTATTATTCTCCTAAGACGATGACAAATGCAAACGGAGTAAAAGTCTCATTGACATACCTTCCTGATGGTGTACTTCGTTAAGTTAATAGTTCACTGCTAACTGGCATTCTATGTTTCGAGATGAACTCATTAGGAAGTATGTTGTGCACATGCTATTTACGAACTGAAGGTCAGGGCATCATTAATTTGTATATCGCAGAAGTCGCCGGTGACATGCTTCGAAAATGCTTGTCACCGGCACAGTTCACCATGAAGCAGAACTGTACAGGAGACTCAATTTATAGTCTTCACAGAACATCTCTCCTCACAAAACCGAGGGCAGGGTTGACTTATTGCGTGCTGTGTCTTGTGGGAGAGAGAACTTCCTGACTTCTTTGTAATACGATATACAATTTTTCGATTATTATTGCGAATCGATTCGTATTTTACGTCGACGCTAATTTTAAGGGCTGAGTCTTTTTTATTTATTTTATTATCTTTTTTATATATTTTGGTTCTTTTTTACTGTAAATAATAAGAAAGAGAACATTGATTTCCATGTGAGATGAATTGATATTGCTCAGCCAGAAATTTTTTTTTGGAATTGGGGGAGCAATTAATGGCTCAGCTAGTTTATCATTTGTCAGAATTGGGCGAGCCTTTGCGTGAGCAAGAGCAATTGCTCTCCCCTTATTGATAGGCCTGTGCAACCCTTTTCTTTAGCAGAAATTTTAAGAAAAATTTTAAAAGCCTATGCGTCACAGTGCAGACAATGGCGCATTAGGCTGCAACATTTTTCTTGAGGCATTATTTTAACTAACCAATCAAATGCGCAGAATTTCATACAGAATATACAGAAACAAACAAAAATAAAAATAACAATGATAAATATTTCACGTGAATAGCCAAGAAAATCACAAAAACCTATAGTTAGTGCATTGTTTCCACTGAGGGCTGTTAAAACAAAAAGAAACAAAATATAACATAGTAACATATTTATAATCTGTGATAATTGAAAAAGAAAAAGAATTAAAAACAAAAATTAAAAAGTGATCTCCATTAGAATTTGCCAAATACATTAGAGATGGAAGTTTTAAAAGAAAACAAACTTCCATTACAGGTCACTTGGTCTGGAAGATTATTCCACACTTTTGCAGCTCTTAACAGGAAGACTTTTTTGCCAAATTTCGAGTTCACCAAAGGAAGTGTGAACCTGTTTGGTGATTGTGGCACTTTTTTTCCAAAAGGAATTTTAAGTGCATGTAATCAGGAGCATTGTGATTAACGACTTTGAAAACTATAGCATCGTTTTTGATGAGTAAATTATTCAATGAATATACAGATACATTTGATACATTGTTTTTCTAGTTTTCCCAATCTACCTTGGATGGCACAAGCACATGTCAAGGAGCAGTAGTCGAAATATGGCATGACAGTGCATTTATTAAAAGGTTTTTGAAATCAACAACTGCAATAAAATAAAGACATCAGTTCTACCATGCATATCATAAAAGCCATATAATTATTTAAAACACTGTCCAAAAATATTAAAAAGAGATGTTGCATAAAGCACATTTTTAACATTGAGAGATTAGAATATTGAGAAAACTAAGAAAGCTCTGAAAAGCAATGAAATTTTCAGAGTTTTCATGAGAAAAAGATGGAATAAAGTGTCGTCTGTTGGTAGACACAAGAAATAATTGATAGTTTCCTTGTTTATAATTGATATAACCTTACCTCATTCTAGCTTCTTCTTGTTTTTTTATCTGCTCAGGGTTTCCAGCCTAAATAATAATGCAAAAATACCAAGTTTCAAGTTTGCAACATTGGAAATATTTAATAAAAATGACAAATGTTAGGATTGCATTCTAAATTAGAAGAACATTCCAACCTGTGCCTGCATCTCTGCCATTCGCTGCGCTCTAATAGCTGCTAATTCTGGGTCCTCTGCCATTATATTTTTTTTCTGTATATAACTATGAAAAAAAACGTTGAGGTCAGATGTGTTCTAGCTGCTCTTTTGTGGCGAAAAACAAAAAAGCATTTATCTATAGAAAAAAATATCAACTGAACTAAAACTTAGCTCTTACAACAAGACATCAACACTGTCTGTGTAGACACATGTCTGTTATTGCTCAAAGCAAATCTCAACTTGTTGCTCCTACCATTATGACAGAAAATATTGGAAAGTCATCAAATTTAGCAGTAACACTGGAAAGACTTCTTTAGAAATTAAAACGGAAAGATCTTCAATCTTAACGAAATGTTTAAAACCAAACATGAGATTGTTATGAGAGTCCAGGACGAAAATGAGAAATCAAAAAAATCTGTCAAAGTATTAGTCTATATCAAGTCAGATTTTGCAGAGCTACAACAATATATACAACGTACATAAGACCACTTGCAGTTGATTTTTTGTTTATGGTTATTGATGTTGTGATGAAATTAAAATGCTGGGTAAAGAAAGTAAAAACAAAACAAATTAAAATGCGCGATGTGCTTATTATTCATTATTTTTATATATTTTACAGTAGTATTTCTAGTTTTGGTACAACTCAAATATAAAAATTATAAAAAGCATACACAAAAATAGTTATGTTATTTAAAACAAAAATTAGCTATTTTCGCTAAAAAAGTCATAATACAAGTGAAAAAACAAGACAGATTATTATTGTTGTAACACCCTCCTTCATTTAAGATAATTATATATGTTTCAAAATATGCAAGCTAAATTGTAATACTGCAAGACTTTCACTAAAATAGTCAATAAGGTAGAATGCGCTTGCCGTAACCCTCCTCCGTTGTGAATATAAATATACAATTTTAAGCTTTTTAAATATTGTCAACTAAACTATAGTCTGTAAAAAGATTTTGCTGTTACAGGCCTGGTCATGAGTTTTTCACCTGGCGCGTGGTGCATCGCGCACCTGAGTTAATTTAGGTGCGTGATCGTTAAAACGCACCTCTATTTTCCCAGATTGATGGTTTTAAACCTTATCAATGTTTAATTACAAAAAAAGCGAAATATGAAGTCTGAGAACGATTTAAGAAAGCTTTGCAACTTTTATCGTTGACTTAATTACTTTATTTTTAAAGCCTATTTAATCGATTTGTTTTTACATGTGGCTGCACTAATTATTAAATATTGTTAAAAGAATACGGCAATATTTAAGTTCCGTTTAGTATATACCTTTTTGTGATTTTATAATCCAAATTTTATATATAAAAACTTACTACAATATTTTAATCTTTTTATGGTCTTCTTTATAAAAAAATAACTAAAATAAAATAACTATAAAATAACAAAAAATTAAAAATATTTTTGTTGTTAGCGTAATGTTAAATATCGTTACATATGGCTGCTGTTCAACTTTCGGTAATTTAATTTACATTAAATATTGTTCTTTTCCACATGGAGTTACAAAGTTTAATTAATGACAAAAATTTTTTGATTTTTTTTTACACAAGAGTTTAAACCTCAAGCTGTGAACTTTGTTGGAACTCGCTCTTTGATTGTTCCCCACGCCAAAACAAAAGCCGACAAAAGTATCAATGTTCTTAAATCCATGGATATAATGTCTGTTCCGCTTGTAAGTGAAGTCTGTAAGGGACCGTCTCCACCATCGTTTCACATTTTATACGAATTGAAACGATTATGATCGTTTCGTGATCGTATCATCATTTTTTAAAATCGTTTCAGATCGTTTCATGAAACAAATTTTAAAATTACGAAACAATTACGAAACGATTTAAAATAAAATAAAATTTGTGAGTTAAAAAATGAAAACGAATGCGAAACGAATGGGAAACGATTTAGAAACAAAGTTCCGAAACGATTAAGAATCAACTTCTGAAACGATTCTGAAACAACTCCTGAAACGAATTCTGAAACGAATTGTAAAACGAATTTTGTTTTTCTTTGAAGCTTAATTAAACGCAATAAAAATCGATTCTTAAAAATTATTTTAAAGCAGGTGTCGATCCTACAGAAGGCGTCATTTACATGCTTAAACTTCTTTTATATCTACGTACGTTTTTAAAGAAATCTTATATTTATTGTTTATTAATACGTTTATAGTTTTTCTAAAAACTAAAACATCATGACGACGTTGGATGAGAGTGAATTTGAAGATTTAGATTGGTTGTTTGAAGGTTATCCAAAAGATGAAAACTTAAATGTTGAAGATATTTACCAAGGCAAGAAACAACGAGTTTTTTTAGTGTCTTTATATTTTCGTATATGTAGGTAGGTTGTATGAAGCCTGTGTAAGAAGTGTTATGTTGTACGGTAGTGAGACATGGGCAGTGAAGCAGGAAGATCTTGACCGTTTAGAAAGGAATGATATGAGAATGGTTAGGTGGATGTGTAACGCCAGTCTGAGAGACAGAAAGAGTTCAGATGAGCTAAGAAGCAGGCTAAGTCTCCGTAGAATTAAAGATGTTATCCAGATAAGAAGATTGAATTGGCTGGGGCACTTGGAAAGAATGGAGGAGGATAATTGGGTAAGAAAGTGTAGAGACTTGATAGTTCCTGGGGCAAAGCCCAGAGGCAGACCGAGAAAGACTTGGCAGGAGGTTATAAGGACAGACTTGATACAGAGGAAGTTGAGTTTAGATCTAACACAGTCTAGATCAGATTGGGAGAGGGTCATTAATATACCCCGTCCAACCCATGCTAGCATGGAAAACGGACGTTAAGCCGAGAATGATGAATGATGATGATTTTCTAAAAAAAACTTTCTTGTTTGAACGTAAGTTTGTTTTTAAAATTATGTATTTCTATTTTCCGTTTTACTTTTAGAAATGCTGAGCGAAACAACAACAAACCACAGCGTCCACAAAAATAATCCAGAACTTGTGCCGTGCATCAGGAGCTTTATAGAGCAAGGTTCAGCTGGCGCCCACCTTAGACGCAGAAATGATACAATGTACACTAACGGAGTTACATTAAAAGATATTGTTTCTCACGTTAAAAATACATTGGGGATAGACGTAAGCAAAGACACCGTCCATAGACTTATGCTTCCCCCTATATCGCAGAAGTCGCCGGTGGCATGCTTCGAAAATGCTTGTCACTGGCACAGCTTAACATGAAGCAAAACTGTACAGGAGACTCAATTGTTAGAGTCTTCGCAGAACGTCTCTTCTCACAAAACCGAGGGCAGGGCTGACTTATTGCCTGCTGTGTCGTGTGGGAGACAGAACTTCTGGACTTCTTTTTAATACGATATACAATTTTTTCGATTATTATTACTAAACATATTTGATTTCTCTTTCCCCTTTTAAAAAGATTTTTTTAAACTTTATTCAACATGTTTTTTCTTTGGTATTATATCACGAGAACATTCGTCCGAAAGCTGTATTAAGGTACAGGACACCTAACCTCTCCCATGTTCTGGTTATATTTAACTTGCATGGGTGCGCACTCTTCTCGCAGTATTCTCTGTGACGATGAAGGTCGGACTGACTTGTGGCATGGTTCCAAATGGTCTTCCGTCTTTCGTTCGAGTCTCAGTGTAATGCACCAGCCGAGCATAAGAGTGTCAGCATGAAGGAAAGGGGCTGACTTTAATGTTCTCTATACCTTACGTTCTTCATAATAACACCGACCGTTTTTGATCGTGGCATTCATATGACCAGGACTGTTTCATATTAAAAAAATAGCGAGAAAACATCAACTTCTTGCCGTATTTCGTTATAAAAAAACCAAGTCTAACAAAGCCATATTTTGTTATTACATTGCGAAAAAAGATTTTACGATATGCAAATATTATGTCTAATAAATAGATAAATCTTATCTAAGAAAAAAAATTACTTAAAAGTTACTTGCGAATTATCCTTTCTCACAATTTTTGAAATTTCGAGTGCAGCGCGCTACAGAGTTAAAACTATGCGTATTTATTTAAAAACTTTAGAATTTACTTAGTAACTGGTTCTATAGAAATCGGTTACAAATAGTACACATGATAATTGCAATGTGATAAATTAGAAACGATTTTGAAACGATCTACAGGCAACGAAACGAAGCGTTTGCAAAAAAAGTTTGAAACGATTTTAAAATGGAGTTGAAACGAATTTACATGAAGCGATTATGATACGATTGCGAACCGATTGCGAAACGATTCTAACTGAAATGAAACGATTTTAAAGCAAATTTATAAATGTTCATACGAATGGGATACGAATTACTGTTGGTTTTATTCGTTTCAAATCGTTTCAAATTCGTATAGAGATCGCTTCAAAAAAAAAATGATACGAATTGAAACGATCAAATTTGAAACGATCGTGGAGACGATCCCTAAGTGAAGTCTTGTTTCATCCATGCTCTGTCAGCGTTCACCTCCGCATTATAGTTCAGGACCGCATGGCTGGATTTTTTTTGTAAGACCTGGTTACCAATGACGAAGGGACCAGGCAATTGAGATTCATGTCTACGTAGTTCTTTTAACTACGTCAGGAGTCGGTGAATTAGCTAGGATGGTCAACCTGACCATCCTAGCTAATTCATGAACAGACTGACCCATGGATCAGGGCTATTCAATAATTCTGTCATGTAAATAAATGGAAGTGTTAGACCAAGAAGAAAATAAAAACGAGCTGCCCAACCAAACTGGAAATGTGATGGACAATTTGTCTGACTGGTCCAAGCAGATACAAACTGAGTTTAAGGTGGCTTACTCACTAGGTGTTGAGTAAGGCATGACATTTGTCATAGCGCATCTGATTTTTGTAGGCGCAGTTTATCACGCACCTAGATTACAACATGAGCGTGCGAAGGCGTGGGCGCAGAATCACGCTCCTTATACGACCGGGCCTGTCTTAGATATAGATATCCTTACAAAACTGCACAAAAAACAGTAAAAGAACACTAAGATTTTTTATAAAAATAATTTTCCTGTTTTTTTTTATTATTTTATGTGGGAACATAAACTTGTTGTATATATAAATTTTGTAACAACACAAGTATATTCTGTATAACTTTCAAAACAGCACAAGAATAATTCTTGGTTTATAATTTTCGTAACAACACTAGAAAAATTCTTGCTGCATTACTTTTAAACACAAGTTTTTGAGCATGCAGGTTTTTTTATCTATTCATCTTGATTGCTAGTTATTCTAAGAGAACAAATTTATCTATACACATTTTTAGTGAAGCAAATTATTTTTCTTTTTCTTTTGCAACAAAATTTTTTTAACTGCGTGTGTAATGCGAAAATACACCGAAAAAGTCGTACCACCCTCCTCCATTGCAATGTAGACACAGTAATTTAAGAATTGCACGCACCATAGAAACAGTGCTGGGCTGAAAACAACGAAGGAAGCTACTTGCTTTCTTAGTGGGGATATACGTGAGTAAATGGCTTTGTAATCAACATAATTAATACTTTTCTGCTGAAACTTCCACTATTTTTATTTTTTTTTGTAATAATGAATCGAAATTCACTATTATTTTTGCCGATAATGCAAATGCAACGATTTACCATGAACGAAGAATCAACCACAAGTGGCCTAACAACATTTTAAACTGTTGGAATTCCTAATGATATTCAACAACAGGGTCTCAAGGCCAAAATTCTAAAAATCCTGGCGTATCTTAAAATTGACTTAAAATCATCCGTCATTAAAGCTTGTCATCGATTACCACCAAAATAGGAATAGGGGCAAAAGCTAGTTTTACAGCCTAAAAATAGCACTTACAAAATCATAATGGTAGAAAAGATGAAACTATCACCTTGCACTGTAAAAGGATATGCATATTTTACATGACTAGACTCACAAATATTAAGGGACATACTCTTTCTATTATTTCCAGGAGGGGCCATGGCTTAGATGTGGAATCCCTAGAGTATTTAATGCTCATTTTTAGCAATTAGGGTCTGCACTCTACCAGACAATTCAATGCAACTGCCAACGGCCCACACAGTGTGCATCTCTCCAATTTCCATCACATAGCTTGGGTTAATTGGGGCTATGTTGCCCATACTGAATTGTCACCCAAGGGGAATCAAAGCCCAGTCTTCTGCACAAAGTGTGAGAGTTATTCTTGCGGTCGGAATCGCGTCATAATACTGGTTGAACCAATCACGGGCCAGTATTCAGGTTAAGCAGCCATTATGAAATGGTGTACAAATGCCGTAATCATAATGTTTTTGTGGTGAAACCTTCATAAATACAATACTGGATTTTTCAAGGAATTCTTTTTTTTTTTTAGTCAAATCTTTAATATGTTTTAGATACTGCTTAATTTTTGCCATTTTGCGACATTTAAACGCCGTTTTGCTTGTAAATTCTGTTTAATTAAGGTTGCTACTGTGAAGGTTTGACCGTGAAAAGTCCACTTTGTACCCCATCGGAGAGCACGAAGGAGGGACATTCCGACCGCAAGAATAGCTAACTACTAAGCTACAGTACAGTGCCACAAAAAAAAATTACTTCAACAGGAACTTTGCTGCTCTCATGCTCAATTTCAAAAGCCTAGCTAGCTAATTCTCCCTTAAAACGTGTGTGGAAGATGTGGTTGTTTGGTGCATAGCCAGCTAGCTAGCTAGCTATAAAAGAATATAAAAGTGACGAAAAAAAGGAAGAATTTTCTGAATTCTTGGAACTATAAAATTAGGACTTGACCTAGCTACCTCCAAGGTCAAGCAAAACAAACGAACTGTATTACTGACTTGACAGAATTGACTGTGCAGTAGCAGTAGCCCAGGAAAACAGGAGAAAGGAGACCCTCTGCATCATTACATTACTGTCCGGCCCTGCATCTCTCAGTCTGCCTGGTGCTGTTCTGCCCGGATAATGAACATTGGCCCGATTAAGTACGGCAGCTTGCCCCGGTTAAGAACAGGGCAGGAAATACATAATCAGGGCAACATAATCAGGACAGGCCGGCTTATTACTCAAAAAATATTATTTGGCACTTATAAAAGGAACATAATCAGGGCAGGCCAGTTTGTATACGACAGTCTAATATTATTTCTCACTTATTATAGAACGAACATAATCGGGGCAGGCCGACTTATGTATGACAGTCAAATATTATTCGAGACTTATAGAACGAACGTAATCGGGGCCAACCGGCTTATATACGATATTTTTATATTATTTCTCACTTATTATAGAACGCACATAATCGGGGAAGGTCGGCTTATGTATGACAGTCAAATATTATTCGAGACTTATAGAACAAATATAATCGGGGCCGACCGCTTTTATATCATTCGTCATCACTGCTGACAAGCAAATAGCCCTGGTGGCAAAGTTGTTGTTGTTCTCAAATGAAACGAAATTTCGTGGCAAATACTAAATTTTGGGATTCGCAAGTTTAATAACTTTTCACCAAACTTAATTCCCGCAAAAAGAATAATTTAGGTTCCGTGAAACTTAGTTGCTTCAAAGTATATTATGTTGAAATGTATTTACTACAAGAGTACTTTATACTAAGAATTACGTCGAGACTTATTTCTTTCGCCATGTCTAGTTTTTAGGGGTGTTCTATCTTCCAGAGAATGTTTAATTCACAAAAGTTCGAAGAAAATGCCAATCACAGCCTGCCTGGCCAGCCATTATATCAGCGTTCATAATCCGGTCACCACGACATAACCAGTGCAAAAAAAACATAATCGGACCATGCGCACATAATCCGGCTGTCCCGGTTGTAAACAGGCCGTTTTCGCAATCTGGGCAGAACAGTGCTAAATGAAGTTATAGCCCTCAGTGTCTTGCAGAAGTTAATCCGAAAGAAGAATCCGAAAACCACATAACGATTCGGATTCAATCCCGCCCTGGTGAAGTCAAACAAATATGGCTGCACGTGTTGTTTTGAGAAATCAAGCATCAAGAAGTAGGGTTGACACATCAAATATCAGCCAGTTTTATGCTTGACTTGTCTATCTCTGTTTTTAAATGACAATATATAGCTATGTTTCTGTATCTTTATTTCATATAGACAACTTTTGGTGCGGCGTAATGTTTTAATTTGCGTCGTGTGTGAGAAACGATGCGATTGCGATGGACATTTAATTTTGAAACTAAGACCAATTATTAAAACGAATTATTAAAAAAACAAATTCAGAGTACCAAGTTTGGAAATCAAAATTGCATAATTATCTAAACTTCTAAGCCAAAAAAATCTTGAGAACCGATCGATATTTTTAAAAAAGGATTCATAGACAATTTTTCAAGCTCTTTTGTGAAACCAACTTGTTTTTCACAGAAGTTAAGCAGTAATAAAGAAATAGTCGATAAAGACCGTGAAATCCACTTAGCCAGAGGAAAAATTACAAAGAGACGTCATTTAAATTTTGCTGACGTTATTCCGAATCGGATTCGAGGACCCAGATTTGGGAAACTTACCCGAATTAGTCCCAGGCTGTCCCTAGTTACCCACGCAGAGAGAAATGACTGGTGTCACCACCTCGTTTCTAAGTTATTTGGCCTCAAAGTTTTAAATGCATTGTAATGGCTGCACTAATCTTAGAATTTCGGATTTAATTGCTGCATAAATTATGATGTCATATTTAGGCAATAGCAAATTTTAACATTTTCTGTCATCAGTAATCTTAGATCTGTTAAGGGATGTGTATTTAAACTTTATCAATGGATAGATTTTATAAAGGTGAATTTATTAACATAAATTTTTTTGCTAAAATGACACTTGTTTACTTGTCCCAGGCGTCTTATTTTTTTGCTAATAAACCCATAACTTGGGATCTGCATGTCAGTTTGCAATTAAATTTTGTTAGTAAACATATAGGGCTGATACAAGCTCACACAGAAAATAATTAGTGATGAGAGAAAATGTCAAAATTTGCTATTGCTTAAATATGGCATCATAATTTATGCAACATAATTAAATCCGAAATTCTTTAAATGTAAATATCTTGAGAACGAAAAGAGCTTTTTAAAAAATTTAAAAAGACTTGTTAACCAACTTTTTAAGCTCTATAATATAAGTTCAACATCATTTTACACCTCGGGTTCCCTTTAATTAACTTTCCCTTGACGTCAATATTATTTTAACATCAAATTTTGGTAAATTACAAAACACATTAAAGTGATGCTTTATAGACTTTACAAAGAAAATTGTGAAGAATATAATCCACTTTGCAAAAGTCACACACAGACAGACAGACAGAAGCTTCGTATTATTATATAGATACAGATGAAATTTATAGATTTTTCAGAAAGATGCAAAAGGCATCTAAATTACAGTTCTCTTTTTGGGACAAGTTTTTCCAATTTCTGCCATGCTCTCTTCTTGACTGCATTTCTTTTTGGGACAAGTTTTGTCTATTTCAGCAAAGCTCTATTTTTGAATGCATTTATTTTGGGGACAAGTTTTGCCCATTTCAGCAAAGCTCTCTTATTTGACTGCATTTCTTTGATTACAGTAGATTAGAGGGTGGTCTGTTATTTATTTTTTTATACCTATATAATACCAGAATGCATTCACATGAACCTTGTTCTTAATGCAACTTGTTTTGTTTTAAAAATGCTTCCCACAATATTGCAATAAGATACAATTGTTTTGTTTATGAAAATAATAAAAAAAACATTTAGAATGAAAATCAAATGCACTTGATTTCTTTATGTTTAATACATATGTGACATTTTTTTGCATGTGATTTTGCTGCTCTGAGTTGTTTACAGATTGGCATGTCTACTAATTAAGTCAGGAGTATATAACTGTAAATTACAAAAACTGATAACCTTATTAACTTCACCAAATCTTTTTCAGTTTATCCTTAGACAGTTGGTTGTGTAATGTAGGAAATTGATTAGTTCTGTGAAATTCGATTATCATTAAATTTTCAACTGTTCTTGAGCAACAAAGTTAATTAAGGTGGCAGTACCCCCTTTTAAAATTCAAGGAAGAAAAAATCCATTAGTTACCAAAGGCTGTTTTCCAATACAAGAAACACACTTTGTGTAATTCTCAGCAGCATTGTTGGATTCTAACAATACTCAAGGTATTGTTAGAAAAATATGAATGAACAAGAAAACTTCTCTCACCCTCTCATGGTTAACCCCAAGCTCATTTTAAAACAGAATCAGATAAAAAATCATGAGGTTGTAAAAGCTGATTCTTTTCCTGTTATTATTGTACATTTTAACTGGAAATTTTTGCTGACTTAGCAATTTTTATAATAAGTCAAAATCTATTTTGTATAGGTTTATATCTTCCAGAGATAGTAAAGAATATATGTAGATATATATATATATATATACATAAAACACAGTAAATAATGCTTTGTGGACAACTAAAAAATGGTTACTGCCATCTTAACATTTAAATTCAAAATATAATTATTTTTATGGTGAATTAAATTAATCAATTTATGTTTATATATAATATATTTTAGTGACAATATGTGGTATTATTTTATTGCTCATGTTGTCTACCATTTTACAAGATGGTTTCCAAAAGACCAGCGATTTGGAGTACGAATGTTTTCAATCTTCATATCAGGATTATTTCTTATTCCACAATTTATTGTTTTGGTTAAGCCATCAAGTGATCGATATTGTGATCAGCCATTATTAAATCTACTTGTGGCTTCTCTTGGTATGACGTTAGCGATGATAGCATTTTCATTTTTGTTTACCATGATGGAGCCGGTACCATGGAAATTAAGAATTGGTTTTCATTTTTTTGGATTTTTCTCCCTTCTTGTTGGTTTAATTCAATTTGGCATCACTTTGGATTCACACGAGTGCGACGTAACTACACCATCATTGTACGTGTTGTCGTTGTCATTTGGCATTCTGGCGTTTGTTACTGCTTTATTTATTTGCATGATTGCTCCATTCTGGTTTGTCAATTACTTTTGGCCAGGAACTGTTCTGAATCTAAAAGAACGAAGAGGAGTTTGTTACGAGCCAGTTAAGTGCTGCTCCTGTATATGGCACGTTTGATAAGGCTTTGCATAATGCAAGGTAAAACTGTAAAAATACAAGATGTGTGTTATGATTTGTTTTTGATCTTTTTTTAATGTGTATATATCAAAAAGTGTAAAACTCCCTAATCAACATATAATTAGTTCCTTTAATAAATAATAATAAGAAGATGGTTAGCCTAGTTTAAAACAAAGTTATATGTTTATATATGTTTTGTTAATATTAATATTTGCTTCTATAACACCCTGGGGAACATCAGGATTCTATATATATTGTGGTTACGTTTTTATAAACAGTTTAATAATTGTCGAAAAATCATGAAACTTTAGGTAACTGAAAATTTCGATTTAAAATATAATTCCATATTACTTTAATTATGTGTATTCTTGAACAAGGTTTTTCGTGATTTCAAACAACATCTTCAGGTAAAAATATCAAAGAACACTTTCAGTTATTTTATTTACGAGTTCTCCTCCAAAAAATAATAACTTTGGATCAATACAAAGTAACTTTCTTTTTGTAGGAGATTTTTAGGGATAGGAAATAATTTGTATAATGTGATTCTTTTCAGGGGTAGAGACTATATATAACTTTGTAAATTCTATTTATATATAATAATATAATTAAGACTTGATTATTGTCATAAAACTATTTTATATAATTGTGTAACATTTGTGATTTTGTAATGTATACAAACATAACATTGGATTGATAAAATAAGTATATATGATGTATATATATATTAACTTGATGAAAAATAATAAGGGCATATTTTTCTGACTTGATGGCATATTTATATCTCCGAAAGTTAAGAACAATTACTCCTTAACTTTAAACAAGTCCCACTGGTTGCCAGTGGTTCAAGAGTTAGAAATCACGTACATACTCTAAATTATGTTAGTGTATACAAACTAAAAACATCAAATAAAAGTTATTATATAAGTGTCATTTTACATTCCAGAACAAATTTTTCAATAATGCTTATTTTGTTTGAAGTAAAGGTCAGTTCACAAGTTATAGGCTATCCTTTAGTTCATTAGAACTCTTGACGCTCGGACTATGATTGTGCATTATATATCTATATACACATATTACATTTCACATTCTCTTTTACTATCCTTTGTCATTTTAGTGTCTTTTATTGACCTACTCCTAGCAAGGAAACAACACAACATTTATCTGTTTTACACAACAAATAGAACTTTATTAAATAAAGCGAGCATAGGCTTACAGTACATTTGCTTGCTAGAAAGTTGTTGTATTGAGGTTATCAAGTATTTGATTACATATTAGTTTACTGTGACTAGAACACTGATAACGCAAGATGTGACCACCCAAAAGATGTCAATACCTAGGCTGCCACCTGTAAGGAAGTAAGTGTTGACTGATTATGCTGTATAATTAGAAACACTACGTTTAATATATATAATCTGTAAATGTACTTGTATTTCAAATTTTTGCGTTTTTTACATGCTAAACATGTTTATAGTTCTACTTCTTTAAATTTTATATCATGTAACGTAAAAACATGTCCAAGCTTTACCTGACTAGTGTTAAAAACCAAAAGTAAACTTATGAAATTAGGTGTTGCACTATAAATGGTGTATTGCAAAAATTTCCTGATGAAAAGATGAATTTATAAAAAATTATATAAACTTAAATCTTAATATTACAGCTTGAAAAATGGATTTTTTTATTTTAGTCAGAGCCAGAAGAGCTTGGTTACGTTTGATAATGAAGTTGATCCACTAACAAAACATGAACTATTTGAGAACGGTAGAGTGTATATTTTGAATGACTCCAATGTTCAGCATCAACTTCCTGCACCAACAAAACTGAGGGTAAGTCTGTTTGTTTCTCTTTTACATCCTAGCAGAGTGCTAAAACTATCATTAATTTTTAGACAGTCAGCTGCAAGATCAGCATCTCTGCTAGTGTATTATTTTAGGAGTAAAACATAAAAAAACAAGACTCACCAATGCTATATAGGGTTATGCTATCAATATTCTAATAACATTTTAGTAGTGATCATACACAAAGGAATTCAAACAGATATGTGGTAGTGATAGAAATATCCAATATTCTTTCAGTAAACTGCTATAAGAGTATGTAAAACATTATTTTAAAATTTATTTACTTCTTGACATTAAACTGTGTACCAAGATTCTGTTATCAAAGGGCTACGAAAGGATTCAATAAGCTCAATGATTGCAATTTCCTAAGAATGACGTGTGGACCACTTAAAAGGTCAAGGTGCAAGAAATTATACACACTTTAGAACCACATAGATGTCTAGACAACATGTTTATGAATAATTAATTTTCTATGATGAATTTGATACTTTTTTATTTTTATTTTCTCCTTCAGTGGTTTTTTGGAGGTAAAATAAGCTATGGTCTGTAAAATATATTAAATATCAGTAAATTGAAAGTTTATTTTGACGAGGGAACAAAGACAACACAAGGTGCTGTATTTGTTAAAAAATACTATGTTAAAAGAAGGTGATTAATACCTCTAAAAAGATTTTTAAAAACCATTGTTGTTGCTTAGACTGGCTTTATGTACAATAAACTTATGTTTCTATGCAAAATTTCGAAGGATATAGCTAACTAGCTAGTTCAAAAGGTTTGAAGTTTATTTTATTAGAAACTTCGAGTTAAAAGCAAGGTAAGTACTTATATCAAATAAATCATGAATATCCAATATATGTTGGGAACTTTTCTGTCATTTTCAAAGCACAATATGATATTTAGGATGATTTAAGTTGTTGTTTTTTGTCCTCATTGCTCCTAAACTTTATCACCACCATTAGCTTGACTTTCATGTAAATCACTAAAGTTGAAAACAGCTCCTTCAACACAGCACAAAGAAAAAAAAATGATCACCAATCAATGTTACCTAAGCAACAAAATTTCACCTTATTAAAAGCTCTATTTGGCTTAAAATCTTGAGATAGAAAGTGTTTTAACATTATCTTAGCTCATTTTTTTAAGGTAAAATATGAAGCAGAAAAAAATGGTTAATTAATACTTTTATTTATTATGTTCAGTTTTATTTTTACCCCTTTTATAACCTTTGTAATGCTTAACTTATACAAATAAAACATAGTCGATAAGCCCGTGGAAAAATCCACTTGGAAGGAAGAACAATGGTAAAGATCCATCATTTGATGTTCAGAAGATCAGAAGATGTTAGCAATGACCCATTGATACAAAAAAAATATTTTAGAAAATTATTTACTCCTTACCTCTATTGTGTTGACCTTGAAATGTGGATCAAGAAAATGTGTCTCATAATGTACGAGATATTAAGGTTTAAAAGTTTTTTGATGACATCATCAACTCATCCATTACGAAACACGTAAATTAGTTATTTAGCCTACTGCAATGCAATGACTTCACTAATCTTATTAAACACGTTGACATCAGTCTAATGTATTCAAGCTGTGCCGTAACGTCAGAAAAGTTAACAAATCTAACACAACAACAACACAACAGACAGACAGACAGACAGACAGACAGACAGACAGACAGACAGACAGACAGACAGACAGACAGACAGACAGACAGACAGACAGACAGACAGACAGACAGACAGACAGACAGACAGACAGACAGACAGACAGACAGACAGAAAATTTGAAATAGTTTATTAAGTTATCCATCTGTTAATGTTTCAGAGTAATTATAAATTAGACTTAATCTTTTTTCTCTGTACTTTTAGCCTGAAAGTGAGTGACAACTCACTTTCAGGCTGAAACATGTTCAAAGGGCTGTTATACTGTTAGTTAAAGGCAATTTATAAACAATTAGTTCAGGAAAGAAAAATGATAAAAAATTAACGTACCACAAATGTTGTGAAATGATAAAAACATTGATAAAATGGACACAGTTGAATTTTTCAAGTTGAAACTTTTAGGGGTCAATTTTGTTAGTATACTGGGTGGTTTAAGGTTGTTTTGAGGTTAAAGAATAGTAAAATGATAAAAATATAACACTCTGAAGTTTGAAAATGTGTCTTTTTTATCTTCAATTTTCTGATACATAAAAAAATGGTTTGACTTCTTATTTGAACTGTCACTAACAATAAAATGTTAACGGAAACACTATATAGAAAATATAACATATATTATCTGAAAGAAAATGATAAAATGATAACAAATCTTAGTGAGAATAATCCTCATGTCATAATTAGTTGTTTTTTTCTTATCACTTTGATGAACACTTTTTTTATGCTATTAACACTGTTAGAAGTCTTTTGAAAATTGAAAAACAGTTGTAGAAATAATTTGTATGACAACGAGACCAAATAAAAAATAAACAAATTGGTGAAAATGTAACCCATTTGTTCACTTTTTTTCTTTTTATCCTTTTTTAAGAAATAACCATTTCAAAAAACCGAAAGAATTAATGAATAATAATAGTCGATCAAAAAGATTTAGAGAAAGTAGAGTATTTGTTTAATGGCAGTAAGAAATTGATAAAATATTAACAAATGAAGGAAAGAACTATTTTATAAATATTTCTGAAATGAAAGAATGTTTAAAAACTTGGCAGTGTTAAAATGAACTTTGGTGGTAGTGTTTTATGGTTAAAATGCAAACCAATACACACTCATTTGGTTGTTGAAGGAAAGAAACATGATAAAATTCAAATGTTTATAAACTTTAGGGTTTTATTTATAGTCTAAAACATCGCGTATAAAAAAATGTTTTTATCATTAAATTTCCTACAATAACTATACTATGTCAGACATCAATTTATGTTGTAAACACTTTTTTAGCCATATATAGATAGAACATCTGGTGAAGTGGATACGTGGCCTGCCCACTTAAATGCTTTATCATCAACTAACGACGATGGACAGCAATCATTCAAACCAAAATTTCTATTGAAATTAGAAGGTTATCTACAAAAAGAATTGAGAGCATTAGGTTGCACTGACGATGCACCGTCAGAAAGAAGATTACAGGTACATACTAATCATTAATCTAGAACAAGAATCAAACATAGTGACAGGATCGAAACCATTTACATTCAGGATGTTTCAGGAGAGAATGTGATATAGCACATGCACACACCAACACACACACGGAAATTGATTAAGGCAGGGTGTTAATGACACATAAAATGTAACATTTTTTAAGAGGTTGACCAATGCACACCTAAAATACTTGACATGTGCTTTTTGTGGCACGGATGTCAAAATGTTCCTGAAAAAGCTTGTACAATATGGTGACTGCGATAACTATAAATATAATACGGTGATATGCGCATGCTTTCACAATAGATTAGACTTTGGATTTGTCTTTTAGTGCATAAGTTTTGTTTATTTACCTTTTTAGCTTTTTTATTTTTTAATATTTGCTGCTAACAAGATGTTTTTGCTATTCTTTGCTTAGTCATAAAATTTACTTCTGTATCTTTCTTGTTTTTACCAAAAGTGCTCACAAGTGCTTAGCAGTTGTATTAACATTTTCTTTTAAATTTGTATTAATATTTTAGGCATTTAGAGAAGTATTTCAGTACCTCATTGAGGACTTTAAAACATATAAACCATTGTTGTCTGTTATTAAAAATGAGTACGAAGCTATGCTGAATGCACAGAATGAAGAGATAAGAACTCTGGAGCCTCTGAAGGTAAGATTTTTATATGTTTTTTTATAACAGCAGTAAACTTAAGGTTAGCCTTGAAACGTTCTTAATTTTTCATCTTTGAAAGCTTAAAAATTTTCTTGGAATGTTCTGAGAAATAGTAAAGAGTTTGATAGAAAACTTAAAATATACAAAAAAGTTGCTCCAAGGTTGCTTAAAAAATTTCAAGATTATCAAAAACCCTGCTAAAACTTAAATCTCCTAGGAGCAACAGAACGTAATTTGAACATTTGTTAGTAATTAATGACTGTGTTTTCAATGCTGATGCTTTTTGTTCAGTATTTGTTTGATAGCCTAAAGAGCCCAAAAATAATAAATAATTGTTTTACGTTTATAAAATGCTGTAGATTTCTTTGTTTTCCTGACCTTTTTTGAATCGTAATTTATTCAGAATACTTTTATCTATTGATTATTTGAATTTTGCACATTTAGGCTATGTTAGTCAATGTACACGATCAGTGTGAACAGAAGGTTTTAAGTTTAAAGCAAGAAGAAAAATCAGGTTAGTGTTCATAACAATAACAATGTGCTACGAAATTTGTAATTTGCATCCTGTAATTTGCATGCTATTTGGAACATTCACAGTTTAGAACAGATTTTTCAGTCCATTGGTCTACCAAGTCTTTATTCTCCGCATCGTAATGTGAACAATTCTCTAAAATGTTTTGATCCCTCGTAGGTGTGTTGATGTGTTAATGGGACTTCATTATATGGTAACTGAAATTCCTAGGTAAAAAATGTCAGCTGGAAAATAATAATTTTTGCAAGAAATTTATACTCGAAAGAAAGATTTCCTTAAAAAGTTTTTTCCTAAGTCCAAAAATTTCCTAGAATTTGGCAAGCTGCTTTTAAATTTTTAAGCTAATATTTTTTTTATGTTTGTATTAGTTTTATCGCACTAGTTATCATTAATACTTGTAATCACATGAAATTTCCTGAATTAAACAAGTTTCAAAGCATGAACAAGATCGATTTATCCTAAATAACTAAACATGTGATTCCAGGTTAATCACAACAAGCCTCAAGGAGCATAGGTCAGTTACATGAGAATTACAAAAAACTCATTCAGCGAACAACCGCAACTTATCTTCTCTTCAAAACAACACTATATGTTTTATAACAGTAATTTAATGACCATTTGAATGTGGCCAATTCCATGGTTTCATGATCTAGAAAGAAAAAAACAGCAAGAAAGTAAAAAATTATGCTATTAACGAAATGAAGCAAATTTTATTTAAAGGTATGATTATGCACAGAGCCTGTTTGTCTTAAACAAAAAAATTTATTTTTAATTTCAACTCTGAGTTATAAAATATAGTTGCTTGCACTCGTTTTCCATGTTTCCCTCATGGTTATCACCGAGAACTTTAGTCTCCAACATGATGACTTTATATGTCAGTGGCAGACATATTATCTGTTCTCTCTTCTTCAGCTTTTCCTGTTTTTTAATTAGATGTACATAACCTTAAAAATGAAAATGAACGTCTGCAGAGCGTAATAGCAAGCTTAAGGTAAGTTGATTTATTAGTTATACATTGAATGTGTGATTTGTAGAAATTTGTGCAAATGTCTTTGTGGCTTAATGAATACATAAAAAATATGTGAAGTATTTAAAATGGACGCAAACGTATTTAGAAAGTGGAAAATATGTGAGAACAGAGAGAATGTGCTCTATACATCAGCATAGCACCATTTTAAATTTTTGGTGTTTCATGTAGTTGGTCACTCTCTTCTGAGAAAAAAGAAAAAACAAGTACAATAGATGCTACATTTGTGTATCTATTTTCCTTGTGTCTGAGTGCTTGGGAACCTGGAAACATTGAAAACCCTATGTGATAATAAATTACAGACACAAAAAATGCTAAGATATCTTCTTCAATGTAGTCCACAAAGCTATTCTTAATCCTATTTGCAACAATTCTCATTGTAATTATCATTTCAACACCTTGTGTTGTACACGTGATATTAAATAATTAGGTCGTTCAAAAGTCTGATCTTAGATGTGAGATTTGCTTTGAAGCGACTTTCTTCTAAGCTATAAGCGATAAAAAAGAAGACAGGTCTTTCAATTGATTCTTTTATGTGATTCCTTGTTATATTGTTCTTAGGAATTCTGTGACAAGAACTGTTATAAAATCCAGAGTGTGTTTGTTTACTATGTTTTAGGTTTCTTTGATTTCTAAGTGGCATTTTTTTTATTAATTCATACTTAATGTTCTTCCCTTCCTACCTTAACTTACAATGATTTTTTATAACACAGATAATCAAAAGTATTTTTTATTTATTTAAATTATTTTATTTAAATTCAGGGATGAAATTGCTGGCTTGCAAGCTCAAGTGAGAAAAGTATGTTATGATAATGTAATTGAGTGAAGTAAAGTGCTGTTTCTTAATGTGATATTTTTACTAGCAGAGAATACAACATGACAAACAATATGAACACACAGTTTTTTTTTTATTCATTCTAATTCGAATTTCATTGTGTGTGCTCCCACAAAACGCACAAATTCAAACAAGCTCCCTTTTTTAATCAAACAATACTCAAAAAGTCTGCACTCCCTTTGACCCGATGTATATCTTTAGACATTCTAGCTTAATCAAGAAGGGGTTCTAAGTGGAGCTATTACAATATACCACAAAAGTCATATAAGTTGTATGTGATATCAGTCAGGTGTATTTGATATCAGAGAGGTGTATGTCATATCAGAGAGGTGTATGTCATATCAGGGAGGTGTATGTCATATCAGGGAGGTGTATGTCATATCAGGGAGGTGTATGTCATATCAGGGAGGTGTATGTCATATCAGAGAGGTGTATGTCGTATCAGAGAGGTGTATGTCATATCAGAGAGGTGTATTTCATATCAGAGAGGTGTATTTCATATCAGAGAGGTGTATGTCATACTGCACCGGCCTAGTTTATCGTTTTAAGTGTAGTGGCTGCAATGCCACTTATGACAAAACTAAGCGCCACTTCAAGGTCCGGGTGTGTGAACAAATAGGAATCTCTCACTTGATGGGTAAAAAAAGAACTTTTCAACCTTGTCAAGTTACTTCAATTCTTGATCATTCTTTGCATTGTGTCAATACTCCTCCCTTCGATTTTATTGCGTAAATCTAACGATTTCAAACTCACTTTGAAGGAGAGCCTTTTAATTGACTGTAATAAACCTATGTTGAATAGAACCATTTAATCCATGCCTCCCGAATTATTCTAGTGTGTAATTTGAACCACGTTTTTTATAGGCGTGATTATGGGGTGCAGTATGTCCCCGAAAGCTTGTTAGTAAATACATGGATTTGTTGAAAACTGTTTTTTATTGTTTCTGATGTTTATAACAACTCCAGCTTTCATCTTACGTTACCCTATAGATTAATGCATTGATTATAAACCAAACCTTTTAGAGTGGAAAAACAGCTAGCTATTTTCTTTGTGACAGCATCTAACCTGTTGAATTCACATTGCAACATTCCAGCCACCACTTATTGCCTCAGCATTGTGAATGTTATAAAAATTATTTTGTTATTTCTAGTGTCAAGATGAAGTTGCATATGAATACCAGAGATATCGCGATGAAAGCGATGCAAGGTAAGGTTTCCATAATTTAATACTCACAGTGAAACTAGAGTTTAGACACTGCACGTTTAACTTCATGTTTTCTTGTATTTCTATTTTTTGATAAATAGTAAGATTATGTAACGTAGCAAATTTTCATGCGAAGTATCGATTTGAGATTATATTTATCCACAATAATGTCATAAGAATTACTTCCTTTGTTTTTACAACTTGTCGCATTTAGAAAGCTGTTGATACAAGATATCAACGATTTGAAATATCAACAAGAGGAGACAAAACGTGTATTGTTAGGCGGTGCAGACGAAGCAGGTGAAGAGGAGAAGGAGGATAGTGTCATGTTGAGAATCGCATTAAGGTAATGCTATTTTGATAGATATTTTCTTTCCTAATTTTTAAATACTGTAAACAAAGAAACTATCAAATGTTACATTTTGATTGTTCTGCAATGTATATTTCTGTCATTCAGCATTATTTAATGCACAAGTGATTGGTACAATATAATCATCATTTACAAATGTGTTCGTAGAAAAGCGAGAGAAGACTTAGACAGTAAGACGCAAAGGCTTGCAGAAGTAATGGCAGATTATGGTGATGTCATTCCTCGAAGAGATTTCGAGAAGTTGGAATCTCGTTTTAAGGTACATAAAAATAATTGCTTTTAAGTTGCTTTAATTATCGAGAAAGAAACTTGAATTGTTTTTCCAGCTGAACTGTCTGTTCTTGCTAAAGAGATTTTGATACAGTCTTTCCATGGAAAACTCTTTTACGTGGAACATTTTGGGAAGTTTCATAAACGATATTGTCACGCCATGCAATGTCGTGTTCCAATTCAACTATCCAATTCATATAATTCAAAAGTAAAATATAATATTTGTTCTTTTACTTCTAGGCAATGGAAACTGAACATGATGTTATGAAAAAGGATCACGAAAGTTTATTAAATGAACATAGGTTATAAAGATTAACATTTCAACATGGTGTTAACTTTCTGTATGAAAACTGCTGCGTTTTTTCTCTTTTGCACATAAAAAACCTGAATTTCACATGCTTTTTTGGCTTCACCTAGCTACAACCCAGAGATGTTTTGTGAGATACTCATATGGAATATCAGACACAATATAAAATAATAAAGGAATGAAGCTATAAGTACTTTACACTTTGAAGAAAAAAGAGAATTATTTGATAAACGTTATGTGGAAGTCCTGATGCAGTAGATTTTCCCCATTAAATCCTTCGCTTATTTTTCATCTTTAATATTTCCGTTATTATTTTTTTAGTACTTTGATAGGAATTCATAAAAAAGTGATCGAGCAGAGAGATAATTTTGCGCTGGATTGTGAAAGAATGAGAAGAAGTGGCACGCCCAGGTTTCAACATTTGTCTCGGGTATTTGTTATGCTCTGTAGTGAGGGGTCAGAACTTAGAAGCTTATTCGTTATTCTCGGGTACCGAATAATCGTTCCCCGCGCTTATTCCAACCCCAATTTATTAATTTATTGAGATGAACAAAGAATTCAATTAAAACAAGCAGCTTATTTACTTTTGTCTGTTATCAAGTTGAAAAAGTATATTAGGATTCCATGTAGTCTGAAGAAAAGAATCAAGAACAATGTACATTTACACTGTGGTGATATTTAACTATGAATAAAGCAAGCATAAATGGTTTTCCGCAAAACATCTATGTATATTCTATTTTCCAATCCCTCCTCCAATTGTTCCATCACTCCCAATTTTTAATTTTCAATGTATTTTCTAAACACCCCCACCCTCCAATCTCCATGGGTTGTCACTCCAAAACAAAACAGAATGTTATGGAACAAAGGAATACGTTTATACTTTTATTTCGAATTAGAACGATTAACTAATCAGGTTTCGGGAATTCTAGTTACCAATCCTTTTCTGTACACCAATGTTATTTTTATTTGTGTATAGTTTTCTTAACGTACCTCTTTTTTAGACCTGATTGGGACAAATGTGCCATGTACATAGAGGGTGGCGTCGAAAGATGGAATGAGTTATCAAAAGAAACATCAACAAATGACAAAGTTGACATTCTATTGGCAGAGATAACTGGGCAAGATATCAACGTGGTTAAAAATGGCGGCGGTGCTATGGTGGATTTCTTTGAACCAAAGGTGATATTACATTACTATTTTTTTTTCTTATATATTAAACAACACTAATTTGACGAGTTACTTTTTTGGCTGTTTTTTTTTGCAGGGTATAGAAGATACGATACCTAAATATTTACAATCCAGTGAACGCGTTCGCAATCGCAGGTTGAGTAAGCGAGACCTGTGTATTTCAATTAAAGATGTTTGGCAAGAAAAGATCAAAGCAGAAGGAAGTAGTCCGTTTACTGATCATTCACCAATGGATGAATTTCTGTACGAGTATTTACAACGAAGGTTCAGTATAGAAAGTATGACCACGGAATGGGCTTATAACATTCACGACGCTTTGACACGATATAGTGCTGACAGTCACGTCAATATGTTTGCTAGTGTGTTGAACAAAGAGGTAAACGATACACTTTGTCACTTCTTGAAACCGCTGCACGGAGTCTATTTCAATTTGTACATCTAACAAGGAGTCATATCTCTTATGTAGCGGCTAGTATATATGTCAGGGTGGGCAGTGTCGTGCGAAGAAAGGTGGCAAATGGAGGGCAGGCCCAGAAAAAGGACATAAAAAATAAAAAGATTGTCTCCTCGACCCTGTCCTCATGGAGAAACTTATTTACCCCTCCCCAAAAAAAATTTTTGGCACTGGCGGGGACGTGTTGGTTGCTCTACCCTTACTTCTGTTATGTGTTCCGGATGTTTTGGATAGTATAAATAAAATAAATTGTAATATATCTACTGCTCTTTTAGCTGTTAGTTGTGAGTAATAAAACATTTGCTTCGTCATCTTTGTTTTCGTTACAGCTGGATGAAGATGTGTACTACTCACATTTGAATCAACTCGAAGAATTGTACCACATGTTTATGAAAGCAGATGAAAATGACACGGTAAACGATTCATGTTTGATTCTATTGTAAAAATTCCTGTTCGAGAACGCTACACGAGATATTTGAAGAACAAATGATGACTTTGATGAGTAAAACAGTCTAACGCACGCGATAAACGATTTGATCATTTTCAGCTTTGTTAGCGTTTAGTACAATCCCATCTAACCGATTTTTTTACTATGTCAGAGCGTTGAATATAAAAAAAACAATGCTGGGGGTCTTGGCGTGTTCTACGCCATTGCTTCAGAAGCTTTGCTACTAAAACGAGTTTTACGTACACTAATCCGCCAAGTTGTTTTCCTCAACAAGGTCATGACACAATGGAAAATATCAAGCCGTATCGTTAAGTTTCATTAAAGTCTTAGTAATACATCTTCCTCCTAAAAATTATTCTTGTACATTTTGATCGGCAGGGGTTGAGTTTCTTCAGCATCTTTCTTGTTATTGATTTCCGCCGGCGAAGGCGGAATCTTTAAAATCGCCGGGGAAGATAGAGAGAGAGATAGATAGATAGATAGAGACAGCCCAGAGCCTGGACGCCTAAAACTTATCCAGGCTAAAGGCTAAGCTCATCTAAATTTTTTAGCTTGATGCCTACTTATAATGTCAACATTTTACAGCTTTTTGCTAACGAAATAAAATTAATTTTGTGGACAGTAGTTATAAGTAGAAAGGATACCTATCTCTCTTCCCCGCCCTCATCAAAAATATCAAAAAGGAAAAAATGATGAATTTAGTTTACTAGACTTTTGATATAAGATAAACGCATCCTGACACCACATACAGCTAAATTCGCCACAAAATTGACTGAAAATTGCTCTTGTCAGTCCAATATTTTGCACGTTTTGATTATCTAAGATTATAAAAAAACCATTCTAGCCATAGTAACAAATAAGGAGAAACACATAGCTTAGCTATCATAGAAACAAAAAAGATTAACAAAAACAACTAACCTTAAAGCTATTGTGCAGCGATCCTTGTTTGTTTTTACATGGGCAGGAAAATAGTACTCTGCACGTTAATTTCTTTGGATTAAACAAAAATCAACTTGTTTTTGTAGCACGTCAGGAAATGGTGACATAAAATTACATTTAAGTTCCTCTAGCAATTCGGCATAAATTTCATGTATCCTATCAGAACTTTCTCATTCGAAAACCAACTTCACATGCTCTCGCAAGCTGTTGCAACCCATGTTGATAACGGAAAGATCCTTTCGAACATGTGCGACCGATATTTATACCAAACGCCTATAATCTTTATCAATACCTAGAAACAACTTTGACAGGGTTTGTGTGCGATGAAGTCTAGTTCCACGGTCAAACCCTTACGAAAGAACATACGGAAGTTATGTCTAGAAACAACCTTGACAGGGTTTGTGCGCTATAACGTCTAGCGCTACGGTCAAACTCTCACGGAAAAACATATTATAGTAATACCTAGAAACAACCTTGACAGGGTTTGTGTGTTATGAAGTATATGGTTACAGTCTGACATAAAATAGGTTAGCCCAACATCGGTTGATTGAATTCGCGTTGTGAGGTATGTGATAAAGTAGATAAGGCGAAGCAAACAAAGAAGTAGATTTTCGTCCCCAGAATTCCGGGTATGATTTGAAAACACCGGGATTTATTTCAGAAATTATTTCTCGTGCACCGCTGCGTAATATTTGGCTCACATTTTTACTACGTCGCGTGACAGGGTTGACATAGTCTAAATCCGCGCCTGGGTACACCTTGTTTTAGGTTGATATTCCTACAGCTAATCAATTACGAAATCTCTTTTTCGCTTATAACAAAATACATTTGACCGGTTGACAACAGCAAGGACAAGATTAAAAAAAACAGCTTTGCTTTTTTGTGTAGGGTATACTGTCAAAGGAAGATTTTTCGCGCTGTTTATCGAGTTATTTCACAAGTTATACGCCCGTAAATCTAGCCAGCATCGTAACTTCTGTGGAAGAAGAGCTTGGTGATAGTTTTACCGAAGACAAAGTAACATACAGAGATCTCTTTACTGAGGTATGCTGTTCATTTATTGCCTTTGAATGGTGAGTTCTTGAAATACATGCACTCGTGTATACTATTTCACCTACTTGCGACACAAATTATTATATCGAGGTCTGCATAACAGCTATAAAGAAGTAGAACAGCCATCTTGTTTATTTTGCATAACGAAGTGGATATTTTTCATTTGTGTTTTTTCAAAAAGGATGATGAAGGAAAGAGTGGGCCGTTTATCACCTGTCTACAACGAGTCAGTACAGAAGAAAGAAAAAACTATCTAGCAGAGATTGAAGAAAGTCTTCATGAGAAAGAGTAATTTTTGTTTTGTTTTAAAGAATTTGTTCTGACTACGGAGCAAGTTTTAACACAAACTTTTCAACACTTTCTATTTGATTGATTTTCATATTTTTTAAGCTAAGGCTAAAATGCTATTTCGGCCAGGATAATCCTTCGAGTCTCAGTAAATGACATTTTTCTCCCGAAATATTTTTTATATACAAGTTAAAAGCAATCTTCTTATTCATCCCCGGATTTTAAATACAACTTCTTATAAGGGGGAAATTTTATTTTTATTTTTTTTTATCATTATTATTTCGGTGGTCAAATTATAGTGTTTAGCCCTAGCCAGAAAGCATGGGGTGTGGAATGCTTTTTATTTTTCGATGTATTTTACGACTTTAGTGACGTCACAATTGCGGATTTGCGTCAATTATTTTTCTCCATCGATCCTAAGCTGGATGATCATCAATGCGATAAGTATACCAAGCTAGCACTTCGATCCTCCTCCGCAGAAGAAGAAATTTTGAAGTTATCCACAGCCAATGTGATGGAGAATCTCCGAAGAAGTTGTATTAAGCGAATTTAGTATTTATGTATTTGTTGGTATCAACTGGTTGTCGCTAAGTAGATGAAGGAGTCAAACATAATAAAAACAAGGTTATAATTTCGTATGAAGTGATTGATTAATTATTTGATTAGTTATATATATTTTTGTAAGTTATTAAAATTGTATATATAAGAAATAAACTAATGTGAAAAATATCGTCAGTTTATTTATTGAGCCAGTTGTTTTGCATATTTAAAAAAAATAATAAATGTGTTTCGAACATAAAAATAGTTAATGGAGCTGATGTGAAAACAACCCCTGTTTGTTTTGAACTTTCCAGCTAACTGGTAAAAAAAAGTTAATCAAGGTAGTCCTTGCTTCCGAAGTACCTGGATCGCAGCAGAAGAAAGTTAACTATCAATTATGTTTATTTTAACTCAAATAACTTTATACTGTTTCGAGAAACGCACAAGGCCGGTTAGCTCAGTCGGCTAGAGCGTCGTGCTAATAACGCGAATGTCGTGGGTTCGAGCCCCACACTGGCCATAACATTTTGTTTTTATTACAAACAAAGCATTTATTTTTTTATTCTAATAAATTATTCACACTCAGCATAATTTTATAATTGTAATACCTTTAAACAATGAAAATAAGAAGAATAGATACAGCTAGCGAGCTTACATACAGAAGTACACATACGAAATTAGTTGATTCGGCTCTCTGTTTGCAACTAACTTAAAGGTTCGTCAAGTCACATCAGATGGTAAACCAGTCAATGTATTTTCAAAAGCAAATTTTATGCTGTGTAATTTAAATTTAAGACAAATTAAATATAAAAAGTTTTGCATTGGCGGGGAATCGAACCCCGGTCTCCCGCGTGGCAGGCGAGAATTCTACCACTGAACCACCAATGCTTAACGAAACACATCAAAATAAGTTATTTATACAATAATGCTAACTTTTTTAAGCAAATAATAAAAAAAAAAGGAATTTAAAGTGTTTCAATGTTCTTTTCTTATGAAAACCCGATTTTTATGGCAAATAAAGTAGTCTGCTTATTTGTAAGTCATGTTGCGATATTCATGAAGTCGTTACATCAGTTTGCGTGATGTGATGTAATGTTATTACAAAGATGGCAGGTCAGAAATGGCGCATGTAGTTGGTGTTAAATTTTAATATTTTTAAAATTTTAAGAAAACCGCTAGCTGATAGCTAGCTATAGCTTGTTACTACTACATTCACAAATGGTTTAGTCATGGTTAATGGTCAGTTTCGAAGCAATGTTTGGGATCCTTTTATGATAATATGTCAAATCATTGCTGTCCAAGCTGTGTTCTATTCTTTTTTGGGAATTTGGCAGTTTGTGCATGATGTAATTGTTGGACGACCACTATCTATTCAACAGATATTTGATACCAGTGTAAGTGCAGTTAATCATGCAGCATTTTAAAGTTTTCGAACCTTGGGAGGGGTGTTCTGCCTGGATTATGAACACTGCCCAGGTTTACGACAGCTTGGCCCGTTTTTATAAACAGGACAGAAAATACATAATCAGGGCAACATAACGGGGCAGGCCGGCTTATGTGCAACACTTTTATATTATTTCTCACTTATAGAACGAACATAATCGGGACCGACCGGCTTTTATGCCATTCGTCATCACTTTTGACAAGCAAAAAGTTGTTGTTGTTCTCAAATAAAACGAAATTTTGTGGAAACTAAATTTTGGGATTCGCAAGTTTAATAACTTTTCACCAAACTTTATTTCTGCAAAACGAATAATTTAGGTCATCCCCAGAATTCAATTCCTGCGAAAAATAAAAATGAGCCCACCCATCCGCAAAATCTAGTTCAGTGAAATTTAGTTACTTCAAAGTATATTATGTTGAAATGTACTCACAAGAGGAGTTTATACTAAGAATTATATACATCGAGACTTTTTTCGCTATGCCTAGTGACAATAATTCGTCAATATTTTCATTCACAAAAGTTCGAAGAAACTGCCAATCACAGCCTGCCTGGCCAGCGTTTATATCATCAGCGTTCATAATCCGTTCACCACGACATAATCAGGGCAAAAAAAACATAATCGGGCCATGCGTACATAATCCGGCCGTCCTGTTTATAAACAGGTCGTTTTCACAATCTGGGCAGAACAGGGGCAGCGTCCATACTCAAATTGCCACCAGAAACGTCGATTTGACATTTTTGTGGGTGGGTTTTTATGTTTGACGTTTCTACTGTGTCGATTGGACTTGTAAGAACCGTTTCAGAAAAAATAAAAATATACAATAAAACTTAATAGATATTAATATGCTCCCTTCTTTTGATGTCAAATTCCATCTCCATTATGAATTCTTTGCTGCCTGCATTTGTTGTTTGAAAGACAAAGCGGTGCATATGTCAAACAAAACAGATTGTACAAATTATTGGCCTATCTCCATTCTGCCAATTCCTATAGATAGATGTGCATATTTTACATGGCTAGCCTCACAAATATCGAGGGATATACCCTGTCTATTATTTCCAGGAGGGGCCATGGCTTAGATGGGGAGTCCTAGAGTATTTAATGCTCATTTTGAGCTACGCAGACCCAATTAGGGTCCGCGCTCTACCAGACAACTCCCTGCAACATCCAACGACCACACATTGTGCCATCTCCCCAATTTCTCTCACATGGCGTGGGTTAACCCGGGGCTATGGTAACATTCACTCGCCCATATTGAATCGCCGCCAAGGGGAATCGAACCCCGGTCTCCCGCACAAAGTACGAGAGTTATAACCACTTAAGCTACGGCGCCATGAACAATTAATAATGAAAACTGTTGAATTGTTAGTGAATGAGCAAATCTCTTATTTTATTTCTGAGCATAACTTCCAGACAGTCTGGATTTCGAACACTCTTTTCCACAGAAACTGCAGCAGTCAATGTCTCTGATTTTATTCTTACTGAGCTCGATCAACAAAACTTTGTTTGTGCTGTGCTCATTGAAGTTGTACATGATAGCAAAATCCACCAGGTTTGACATCAGTTTATTTTTGTTCCTTTTTAATTTATATATCAATTCTTTGAATATAGGAATTAGAACCTAAAATAATATTCTCAAATAATTTGTGTTCTTTTGGATTAAATAAACCAGGAACTATTTTTTTTGGTATGAAAAATGTCCAAATGGATATAAATGCAGTTATTCTACAAGGATTATTAATTGCTAATGTTCCCAGAAAAAACACAGTATCAGAAAGACAAATGTATTTCATTTAACAACGTTGTGATGTTAATATAAAGGGATATTTGGTGGAAAGGGGTGAGGATGCTGGGCAAGCAAAATACACAAAACTCTCCTGTGTGTGTACCCAATTTAATAACACTCTCCTCCAGTGACACCTATCCTAGTCTCATAAAGCGTATTTGTCTAAACTATTTGTATATAAACGTATTTGTGTTAACTTCTCGCAATTTTTTCCTTCTCGCAATTTTTAACAACTGTTCGTTGTTTCATTTCTCTCCCTTTTATACAACTTTTCGTTGTTTCCTTTCTCTCTTTTTTTTACAACTTTTGTTGTTTCCTTTATCTCTTTTTTTTACAACCTTTTTGTTGTTTCCTTTCTCTCTCTTTTTTACAACTTCTCATTGTTTCATTTCTCTCTTTTTTACAACTTCTTGTTGGTTCCTTTCTCTCTTTTTTACAACTCGTGTAAAATTTCCCTTATCTCATGAGTACGCACACACCACAAAACAAAGGCTGACCAGCATATGCACTCTCTTTGTTAACAACTACCACTTGTACCTTTTGCTATACGTACACCATCTCATTGTTTATTTTCGCTATGTTCTAAAATATATACACCTGAGCGGTACACACCATATCCTTACTGGGGGTAGACGCACAATGACGCACCATAGACATGTTTGCCTTGACTGTGTTTGACAAAAAAGACTTTGTGTTAGTCTATTTAAAAAAAAAGGGAATTGTGACAGAAGTTGCCCATTGTTCTCTCTCTATCAAGAAAGAAAATTCGTTTTAGGACCATGAATCAAAGCACTGATTAATTCTGTCTCCAGGACTTTTCTACGCTTACAGTGTACTAACAGAGATATCCCTGTAACATTTCATAGAAATAGTTCGGATGTCACTGTAAAATGATGGGCAAAAGACAAAACACAAAGCATATTTTCCATGAAGATGGAAAAAATCCTTCTGTTTTGTTTTGCATATAATGGTCAAATTTTCTTCTTGCCAAACTTGTCACAGTCCAAAATGTTATGACCACTTGCATGTAACATTTCCACAACAAACGGTTATCTTTTTGTTGTTTATATGTCTATAAATTGTTGTTTGCATCTTTGTTTCCAGGAAGCTGACTTTTTCACAACAATCGGGAGAATCCAATTGTCTGTTTTTCTTACAAATTCTTTAACAAGGTAATTGTTTTTTTTGTTGGGTTAACATTTAGTTAGAAATTAATTAAAATTACTACAACATTAAAATTTAAGTAGATAAAGGTTTATCATAGCACATCCATGTATCCATTCTCTCTATATATACCATGCATCAAATCCTGCCCACTGCCAAGCAGAATTTGAGCAACGAACCAATTAGCTCTAATTGTATTGTAAAGTTTAATTACATTGTTTTTGATTTTATGTGAGAGGAAATTTTAGTAAGTCCCCCCTGAGCCGTCTTTTGGAATCTAAAATTATTAATTAGCCTAACTTTTCTATTGTGTTTTCTACAATTATTTATCTGATTTTTATCGAAGTCGCCACCTTGTATACTTTGAATTGAGAAATTTTTGCAGGGAGATATTTTTGCGAATCATCCAATTTCGTTAGATTATTTATTAAAAATTGTTTCAATTGAACTTTGTTATAATAAGCAAAAAATGCAAAGAATAGCGATATTGCCAAAACATTTTCCATAAAAAAATTCTCATGTTGAAATAGTATAAATCATGACCTGAAATTTATAAGGATTCAGCTTGTTGTGTAGATACCCAGATTTCTTGAATCTCTATATTATTTTTATGTTGTGACATAATGTGTTATATAATGTGTCATATGTGTTATATATTTTGTCATATAATGTGTTATAGTTTGCGATATATTGTACATGTTTACATTGTAGAGCCTTTATTATCTATCAAGCCACACTTTTCCCAGACCATGTGTTTCTGGATGAAGTTAATAGTGACTTTCATTGTTCGTTTTTGCTCCCTCTAATGAGCTCCAACCAATATATAATATGAAAACCTGTTCCTAAATTGTAGAATTATTAGTTTAAAGTTTCGTGTCATTATTTCATAGCGCTGTCGCATTGTGGTTCATTGTTCAACGTGCCAAACGGGTATGCGTTTTTTTTTGTTTTTTTTTTAACAGCTAATCGTTAATTGTCGTTGTGAACAAAAAATAATGACCTGTGCTCTCAACGTATATTTTCATGTCATTTTGCTTAAAATTTGAAGTAGCCTCAGGCTTAAAATCATATCCAGTTTTCTGGATAACCTAAAATTGCCTAACAATTTTGGTTTTGGCACCACGTCTAAAGTCTCTTAACGAACGGCTAAACTTATTGTCGGAAAATAGCCAATTATAGTAAATCACAAAAACATGGTAAGTTTGAGTTTTTTTGACCTATCTGTCTGACCTCTTTCAAAATTAGACGCAAGATCTTTCTTCATGTCGTCAGCTTTAAAGCTGGAATTTTTGTCACAAGTTAGTCCATGATAATAGATCACAAAAATTCAGTATTACACTTCAATTATTTAGTATTTTCATGTACACACATTATAGTAAAATATTTTTTTTCAGTGTTTAGATTTTGCTGTCACGGCACACTTCTTCCACTTTATTTGTTGCTGTTGTGTGTCTGGCTTTCCTACATGTTGGGTGTGGTGGGTGAAGACGGTGTTGAGCATCACCATAACAGCAGTTCTAAGCGAATATCTCTGTATGCGATATGAATTAAAGCCAATTCCTGTGACGCACAGCGGCGCGCCATGAATCGAAGAGCGACACCGGTGGTGGTTTAAATTGTCTCCTCAAAAAAATGTGATTTGGGTGGTTTGTGTGTCCATGAAAAGATCCTTTCCCAGCCTAGAGTTTTGCTCATCTGGATAGCGTGGATGTCATTTATATAGTCAGCAGAAGATTTGTTCGCTCTCCGTCGTAGAGATGTGGCAAACATTTAAACAGTAGAACTATGAAAATCATGCAGCAATACGTTATGCGTATTTTTATGTATCCCTTAATATACATGTTTTATTATTACACACAGTTTTGTGGAAAACCATTGGGTAGATTAAACCAGCCCTCAAATTTTTCTTAGAATTTTTATGGCATGCTTATTTGCGAAATTCCATTCGTTTACAGTTATTGACGTATGTATAGAAAGGGTTGCGGAACGGGGCCAGGGTTCCCTAGGTTTCGGTCGACTCATATATAATAATTTCTTTTATGCTTTCAAATGTTTATTAGGTCGAAAAGCAAGCGGATTAATTTTTGCGGACGCTTCTTTCAGCGAAATTTGTATATTTCTTGTCAATTTTTTTGCGGATTTCGTGGATCAACTCCAACAAAAAAGAAAGTTTAATGAGGCGAAACAAAAGATAAACATAACGTTCTTTAGAAGAGAAAGGGACGCTGTCATTCTACAGGGTTTCGTTAAATTATTGGTTGGGAAGAAGTGTTAATAAATTGGGGAAGAAGTACTTTTACATTCAAATTCTCTTTTCAGACCTTTGATATATTCTGACTTCTTTGTCAGAAAGTTAAGTCTACTACTACTCGATTTTCAGGTTGGCAGTTCAAGTTAAAAACAATAGGTCTATTCTTTAGAACAACAGAGAAAGAAAAATAAATGATCATCTTGGTTAAAATTTTAGTATTATTCCAAAAAAAGCGTGTAATTTTATTCCTTTCATTTCATAATTCTACAAAAATTCTTCTTGAACTGGATAATTTGGGCTCCCAAAATTGTTCATTCTGGAGGTAGTGTTCATTAATTTAATTGGGTGGTACCATTTCCCGATATATGGTGTCCCCCTCTCCCCCCGTCCGTACAATTAGGCTACCAATAGTATAAATTTTCATTTGATAAACCTTCAAAATTCAAGACTGCGTTATTTTCGAATACTTAAGGTTCATAAGTAGTCTAAAAAAGTACTGTTTTTCACTTCTTTTCACACTTTTACACTTACACTAAACGATGCCAAGAAACATCGACAAATCGAAAGAAACAAAAGATAAAACTAAACATTTTACCTAAATCAGATTTAGTAGGGGAAGGAAGAAAGGGGGCATTTCTTTTCGTAAATTTACCTCATAAATCAGATAGATTTACACCGTATTGAATCGTGCCAGTAACATGTGTGCGTTAAAATATGCACACTCGCACTTGAATTCCGAATCTGTAAAGCTTGGTTCTCACGATGAGCTAACCATAGTGCGCATAATGTGTTAGCCGATTTCAATTTTTGAGCTACGGGTACCTGATGTATTCGTTTCACGTTCACACTACGGTGCATCGTTAGCTCTTTTGTAGCCGATTCAATGCGAGAAAGAACGAAAAAGAAAGATAGAAAGAAAGTTTTGTTATTATGACTACTTCGAAGAAGACGACGTAACCTGGAAAGAAAGGAATTAACAAAATTACGAAAAAGAAAACAACTTTTGGTCAGAAAGGCAGGGGAAATCTTTCACATTGAACGCCAACTCTTCTTCTTCTTCAAACGTCGGCTTCCTTTGAAGATTGCTGAAAGTGAGCTTATCTCACTGTTAGCCGAAAAAAAAATATCAAAAAATTTTGATTTCAAAAAATCGGCTAGCGATGAGCTAACGATGATTTCAGCTATGAGCTAAGCAGGTACCTTTACGTTCAAACTATGGGCTAAGGTCTTAGCGCGTCATGCGCACTATGGTTAGCTCATCGTTAGCCCATAGTGAGAACCAAGCTTAAGAGATATATAATGACTATGAATAAATTATATACACGGATTATAATTTGATTCCAAACCCTTTAGCTTCGTTCTCCCACTCCGCGTCGAAAACAGTGTCACTTGTTTTATTTCTCTCTGATTAATTAAACTTGCGTGTGTGTGTGTGGTGCAGTAAATAACAAGTATTGGGAAACTTGGACCTAAATTACCTAAAATAGTCACCTAAAATAATCTTGTTCTAAAAGTGGTTTCTTTGGGTAGTAAGTATCCTCAAAATAACTCAAATCTGAAAATAGATTTTTAAAACAACTTTGTCCTCAAATCTCCTTAATTTTAATTTTACAACATGTCGCATGTTTTTATTTTCAAAATGCATAGAATTCTACATGGTTACAACAGTAATTTGTTTTTCACTCGTGGCGTTACCTTTAAAATCTCCTTTCATATATATTCATAATTTTTTTTGGAAACATATGAAAACATCCTTAAATTTTTTTATGAATATTTTTTATGAAACACTCCTCCGTTTTTCAGTTACCGCAAATCTCCAAATAAACGCCCGGGGCGTTTATTTAATTTTCCGAGTTTTGAGGGGGCGTTTATTAGAGGGAGGCGTCAACGAAAGGACACTTACAAAACCTTGGAACTTATTCACCAAAAAAATTCTCATCATTAATTGGTTTCTCTTCCTTCTCTTGTATCATCTATAAGCTATTACATAATAGGGGTTGACCCGTTTGCCAGTAGGGATTTATTAAGGGGTTTATTAAAAGTGCTTCTATTAAACGCCCCTCTCGAGGGGGGGGGCGTTTAATAGAGGGGGCGTTTATAAAATATTTCGGATTTTATGGGGGGCGTTTATTAGAGGGAGGCGTTTAAAAGATGGCGGGGGGTTATTTGGAGATTTACGGTAACCCAAGTCCGTTTTTCAGTTCACACAAATCCAGTTTTTCGGTTAACACAAGATCACCTCCACCAAAAAGTTTGTCAAAAGGGTTAGGATTGTTTCTTCTAACTATTCCTTCTATCTGAATCAGAAGCGAAATTTATATTGACACCAAAGAGAATGTTCACAAAAGAGCGTGACAGCGAAGTCATTTTTTAAGGTGGTCCTATACCTGAAATGCTAAAATCCGATTTACTGCATTGTGTGCTTTTATTTTTGGACTGAATGTACCATTACATGTATAAAATACAATAAAAAATTAAAAAATTATTTTTTATATTCTGATCATGGTTTTTCGGTCCATCGGGGCCAAAAAAGTACTATATACGCTGCGGTCAATAATTCAAGAAATAGTGAAGATACCTTCTTCAACTTTTCACTACTTATTCATGTCATGAAAGTACAGGTACTGATTAAAATTCAAGACAAAAGGTCAAATGGATACCTATTTATGCGCATTTGAGTTTTCGGGTAAAAAAATTGCCTAAATTTCAAAAAAATTAGGTCCATAACTCACAAATGAAAAATCATCACATACCCAAAATCAATCAGTACCTGTCTTTTATATGGATAAACATTCCCTGAAAATTTCAGATAAATTGATGAAAGTGGAAAAAAGTTATTGACCGCAGCGTTTGAAAAAAGCATATATTAGAAAAAGCGACTTAAAGTTTCGAAAACATATTTTTCCGGTTTCAATTCATTTCTTTAAGCCAGATTTACAGTAACTATGAAGCTGTTATGTCAAAAATCTTTATTTATGATGACTAGATATTAATGTCAATGAAAACTCTATTCAAATGCTACATTTTATCTTTTTGTCACCCATTTCTATGGTACTACGTCAAACATAAACATCCTCAGGCAACGCTTCCAAATGACACCATTTATTGACTCATTGTTGTTTTGAGTCTGACCGTGCAAATATTTGCTCAGTAGCTTGTTGTCACTAAGATAAAAAACACTGGTTTAATGGCTTCACGAATTGCTACTGGTAAGCCAGGTGTTTCCTTATACGTACTTGTGCCATTCAATCGGTCAGCTTGATAGTGATACCGGCTATTACCAGAGTACGTGGACACATTCGATGTTTGAAGTACCAATCAAATGCACGAGAACAATGGTACAATGTTGCACTAATTGCCTTCTTCAGTTGATACACAGATGTACCAGTGCACTGACGAACAGCTATACCAAAATAATTTTGCAGCTAATTTATTACTTTTTCTGTGAGTCTTCCTTTTCCACCTAGCTAGCTAGCTAGCTAAGGGTTTTCCATGTGATAGCAGAGCTTTGTTTGTTGCCTTTAGTTTTCGCAAGCGTCCATCAACTCCTTTATGAATGTGACCAATACATTCCAACATAATAAACATGATAAAAAGCTTCCCACTTTATTTATACACCAATGAGATACTGTTTTAATAAGTATACTAGGAACAAGGCAAGCCAAATCTCTCCACAACAACACACTCTTCAAACACGCTTTTATTCCATTTTTAGCTATACCTCGAAACAACTGCTGACAACCCAAGGCCCATAGATTAAAATGAAACCCCGGGTTTGGTGTAAAAACTAAGTTTTAGGCCAAATAAGAAGAGGAAAAGACGTTGCTAAGGCCGTATCCAAGGAGAATTTTTGATTTTTGAACACTACTACTAATTTTTGATAACGAAATAGAGCAATTTCCGGGTTTTTTCATAAAAAACGAACTATGCCACTGTTTTCTACGCATACCAAAATGTATAAAAACGATAAAATTAAAAAAATGATTTTTTTGTGATTTTCAGGTATAGGACCACCTTAAGAAAATAAAGAAGAGGAAACCACCATTTTTTTATTCTAGCGACGAAGAAGAGAGATTTGACAGTTGACCAAAATATATCAAAAATATATAAACATTAATGTAGAAAATACTATAAATACAGTCTAACCTGCTAAAAACCTGTCTTAGATGGCCATACTTCATAACACCTGTGTAAGACGACCTTATTTTTCTTTTTAAAAACAGAGAATAAACGTTCCCGACTTTTCTACCCCAGAGTGACCAACTAATACGGGTTTCACGGTATAATGAATGTGCGGTAAAAACAAGTTATTGTTTATTTATAATATAATTTTGTTGTGGTTGTTGCTGTTGTTGTTGTTGTGGTGGTTGTTGTGGTTGTTGTTGTTGTTGTTGTTGTTGTTAGTTTTTTGTTTTTTTTGCTTATTGATAAAGGGAAGTAAACGATGTGTTTTGATACGAATATTAAACCTACTGCAATTATTAGTTAAGAAGCTGGATTATTTTTTTCAAGGGATTTAAATTGGGTTAATATTATTCTCAACCAATCTCGTTCACAGCACCTGTTGTCTCTTTTCTATAACCGGGACGGCGAGACGCCATCCGATGTCGAAAAAAAATAACAAGATAGTCTTGGGGACGGGGTTGATTCTTAAGGAAAGTACCTACTTACCTACCAGTCATTTAACGTCCATTTCATCCTCAGGGGCGGGTAGGACACAGCAAATTTTCTGAAATTCTAACTTGGATGAATTCGAGATTTGTGAAAAAGTGCTACTTACAATCTTGTTTCCAGAGCTTCTCTTTCTCTATTTAGTATATATTAGATAGAGAAAAAAGCCCTGGGTACGAGATTGTGCTACCTTCACTGTTATATGTATAGACTCTATAGAAATTATAGGAATCCTGCCTGCGGGATGGAAAGACGGGATTATTAAGTTGAGATGCGGGAATAATAGAGTAAATACGGTATTCCACAACCTCGTTCCCAGGGCTTTTTGTCTCTCATCGGCGCTGCGCTTATTGATAGGTCGCCGTCCGATATTCAAAAGGAGACAACTTGTCCTGGGATCGAGGTTGGGTATTTCAGGAAATAAAGGAGGCACATAATTAACGATCACAAAAGTAACGCAAAGGAAATTAACGCGTGTATATGTAACAACTTTTGAAAGAGAATTTAATTAACACGGATTTTCGAAAATCACCTAAATATTGTACATATGAGTATATATGAAATTTTATATTTAATAAGGTAGTATATAGGAAATTTTTCGTCAGCCTTGAAATAGAACCCGGGGTTCTTTGTATCTTTTTTTTACCGCTATGGGGGTTTTTGGATGGCCTTTATGGCAAAAATTGAAGCCGACTTTGTAGAAGTAGAAATAGAAGTGCATCCTTTTGCAAACAACAAAAACATGTATCATCTTGGAGGGAGAGTGTATTTTTGTGCAAAGAGCGCGTCTTGGATAGGCATATAAGAAAAGTCAGACCTGATACCCCAGGTGATGCCGAGATCCAATACCCGATTTCATGGCACCAACACCCGAGACCCGAGGCGCAATACCCTGGTGCCGATACCCGATACCTTTTGGGGGGGGAATGCCTTTCGACTTTCTGTTGGTACATTTGAAAAAAGAAAACATGATGCTGTCCCCTTTACAAACAGTTTGCCTAATTGTAACTACACTTTTTTATATATATAAGAAACCTCAGCATTTGGTTGGGTCTAGAGTTTCTTAAAATTTTCGATAATTCGAGCCTCGAATGTTCCCTTATTTTCCTTATTTGAACCGAAAAAGTTTCTTAAAAAATATTTTATTTACAAGGCTTTTCTTGAGATATGGGCCTATATGGTTGGTTCGTGTTCTTTTCTTCGTAGAATATTTTTGATTTGTTTAGTAAAAAAAGGTGTATTTATAAAATCTATTGCATTGGAAAAACCTTTTTTATTCTGTGTCCTCATTGCCTTGTGTAAGTTTCTTAGAAGTTTCCTAAAATCGTTGAAATCTGGTCTCAATCACACGCACAATAATGTAAGTGGTTGTTATGGGTGTGGAGGAAATTTTCCACTGGTATTCCATCTGATCACGTGCAAAAATTATATTTTGAAAGACTGGTCTCATACCTATGATTTACAGTTGAGAATTGGTCCGAGAAGATTCTTACACCTAGAATCTTCTCGGACCAATTCTCAACTGTAAATCATAGGTATGAGACCAGTCTTTCAAAATATGGTTTTAAAATACCAACAGCTAAATTCTCATGTTCAAAGTTTTCCACACATTTTCGCGGTCCTCATATGTGGAACCGTATAATTATCCGTAACGATACCTTATTCACAACGACTAAAACTGTTGACTCCTTTAAAAATCAGTTAATCAATCTTTCTTTTCCTACTTTACCCTTTTTGTTAATATAGACCATACATTGTAAATAAGTTTGCTCGCTTAAAGGGGCTTGATGATAAGACAAATTATGTCTTCTGCTTGCCCCTGCCATATTGTTAACACTTATATGGCTACATTTTATACTGCTGTCGGCGAATATATACTACTACTACTCAAAATTTGATTGTTGTTTCAAAACGAGAAAGTCGTACCAAGATCCTAAAAACAAAGAAAAAAACATTTTCAAACAAATTTAAAAAGTATGCTATCATTTCAACTAACCATGCTTGTTTGTTCACACAGAACCAATTCTTTGATGCTCTTTATTGATTTCCGCCAGCGAAGGCGGAATCTTTAAAATCGCCTAAGGAGATAGAGATAGAGAGATAGAGAGATAGAGAGATAGATAGAGACAGCGCAGCTAGGCTGGACGCCCGAAACTTATCCAGGCTAAAGATTTTTTTCTGAGAACGAGGCTAAAATGAGTTTTAAGCCAATAAGAATCCTAACAGTGCAACAGATTGTTTTATTATCCAATGAACAATACTTTATTTTAAAGTTTATATGCTATCGAAAGTTAAAGCTCGTGCAGTGTAGCATAATGAAGATCGTCTTATAATGCGCCATCTTTGATGTTACGTCATTTCTTTCTGTACAATTTTTCAAGCACGTAGACTAAAGCTATATTCAGCAGAACTAATTAATTATTCATGAATTTTATTTTTTATTTATTGAGTTGTATTTTAACATTGCAGGTTAGTTAAGGCCAGGATACACTTGTATAATATCATTAAATATATTCTATAATACAGTTATAATTTTTCTACAATATACTTATAATTTGTTAAAATATCGTTATAACTTCATTTCATTTCATAACATCGTTGCCACAACAACGCTAGCAGATAATAGATCTATTGTCACACAAACAAAAGGCATTCGAAACCAGATCACCAACAATATTATTAAAATCAAACTCGTTTGATTTTATTCAAATATATAGCCATGCAGCAAATTATGAGGTTATGACGCACATGTCAGGTGTTGAAATTATACTTATTATAGCTATATTATAAGAAATTATAAGAAATTATAACTCTATTTTAAACATATTTTAAGAAATTATATTGATATTATAAGTTATATTTCAGTAGAATACTCAATGATTTGTTTACCCCATAATTCTCCGTTTTCAAGATCAACTTCAAATTTTAAAATCTTTTAGGCTAATGGCGGAAATCTTCAAGCCCCTGGGCTTCTTGTTGTAGTTCCAACAGACGTGAAACCATTCATAAGTCAGCAATATATTCTTTATAATATAAAGTTTTATTTATAACAAAATAAAGTACAAGCTTAAATTAACTATTTGATTAATCTGTTTTGGGCAGTAAAGATTTTCAACCGCTCAGTTGAAAAAAACTATCTCATTTATAAATATTACTTTGGAGATGGTGACTCTTCGTCGTATGGTGATGTTGATGCTAGCAAACCATATAAAGCATATGGCATAGAACCCGAGAAATTAGAGTGTGTTGGTCATATACAAAAACGTATTAGAACCAGGCTATGCAACTGACACAAGGAAGAGCATAATGGGATGAACTGATAGGCCATGGCGAACTAACTGAAGTTGCAGTTAATGCCATGCAAAATTATTTTCGTATGGCCATACGTCAAACGGCAGCTTTAAAGTCATTAAACGATAAAGAAAAAGTGTACCAAATAAAAACAAAACATTGGAGCTGTTTTGTACCACTGTACTGATTTTCCTGACAGGACTCGTTGTCATATACTATGCCCAACTGGTCCTAAAAGCTGGTGTAAGTGGAAAAAGTCAGAAGGAGCATCAGTTGACAATTCCTACAAACCAAAAGTAAACTTGCCAGTTTGGATATATGATATTGTAAGGAAAGACTTTGAGGAATTAAGCGATGATAAAATCTTGAAGAAGTGTACCCATGGAAAGACACAGAACGCTAATGAGAGTCTGAATAATGTAATTTGGTCAAGGTGTCCCAAAAATATATTCCTACCTACAAAAAACTTCATTTGAAATGGGAGTCAATTCTGCCGTATTGCATTTCAATGAGGGAACAGCTGGTGGTAAAAGAGTCTTGAATTTTTTTAATTTTGAAATTGGCGCTAAAACCATTTTGTCGTCATCTTATAAGGATAAAGCCCGCTTGTCGAATATGGCTAGAAAAGACATTTTAAAAGTTAGAAATAAAAGAAAAAAATTAAGAGCTATTAGAAAAGGTTGGGTGGACAAAGAGAAAGAACTTGAAGGGAAAGAATCTTATAAATCTGGCAACTTTTGATGTATTTTGCTTATTATCTTATTTTTGCATTTTTGCATAAATTATTGACTTTGAATGAAGCTAACTTTTGAATGCCTCGAGTTTTTTAAATAAAAAAATTTTCAGGACTTTTTTTTAAAACTCCATGATCTCGATTATGTACTAAAATACAACCAAAAAACATTATATTTACTGTGCTACTCTGGTTTTAGTTACAAATTTCTTACCCTTACTTCAAAAATATTTAAAATATGGTTTGACTTGGATAACCATTTTAGTACAGGACCTCCATAATGTATGTATGCGTCAAAAATGAAGCTTTTAATTTAGTTAAGTTTTGAAATTATGGTGATTTGAAGATTTTTCTAAACAATGGCGGATGTTGAACCTTTTATAGCATTTTTCTTATTTTTTAGCAAAATACTTGTCATGAAATACCTGTTTTTGCTTTATTTTATTCAATTCTCATTAGAAAATACAAACATATCAAATGATATGATTTGAAGAAAAAAATTTTTTATTGGTGAGTCACCCTAATCTGTTTCCAATTCAATTCTTTATCTCTATTCACATTTTCTGACGAACACGACAACGAAATCTTTAAAATTCCACCATCACACTTAGTTTTGACAAAAATATCAATGAAAAAATGAAAAAAAAGTCGAAATATTCAAAGAATTAAAAGATGGTCTCGGCGGGTGTGAGTAATTGATGTCGGGGTATTGGGTATCGGGTATTGGGCCTCGGGCGCCATCTGAGGTATCGGGTCTCACTTTTCTTATATGCCTCAAAAACGTCGGCGTTGCAGTTAGCTGGGGAAAAGTCTAAAAACAACCCGTCATTGCAGAGTTTCAGAGATGAACGATTTTACAGACTGAAGATATTGCAATGTCAGCAAAAGTGATAAGTGTCATGCGCAATATGCGTAATATGCGCAATGCGGGAAAAACACAACAACAAACACGTTCCCAAACAGGTGGTGAAGCCTTGCGGAGTTTTTTGCGTAGTAGTGCAACATGTCAGGTAAGTTCATTTAATTTTAATAATCTTAAGTTTGATTTCTTTATTTTGCATTAACATTTTCTCTTTTTTTATTTTAGCGAAACCATTTTTTCCAAAAAAAAGAAAAAGAAAGGTCGATGATTCTTGTGAATCAGTTGATTCAGTATGAGTTGTGGTGTTTTGACATGCTACTACGCCGAATGTCTTGTTAAAGGTAATCTTTGTTTCAAAAGCAAAATAATTTAAAAAATTTAAGAAATAGAGTGGGGATATTTAGTACGCTAGCATGATCATATATTGGGCGCATTAATTTCACTACGTTTTTCTAGATTCATCAGTCAGATTTTCGTGAAATAATTTTATTCATTATTCTTTTCAGGAGCCGATTTGACTAAGAAATGTAACGCAACAGAATATCGCCGATATATCTTCCAAAACATCTCCGGGAGTTGTTTGAAAGGCGTGATCAGTGATAAAAATAAGTGCAAAGTAAATGTACTATGTATACTATACTATACTACATTCTATATTGTATTTATTTCATATTTCTCACTTGACTCATGTCTGCCTTTTCCCGAAATTTCTATCATTTTGTTGTTTCAGGGGTGCAACAAGAACGAGGATAGCGAGTGGATCCAATGTGATAGATGCAAACAATGGTGTCACTGTAAATGTGTTGGTACTACTTACCAAGTTGCAAAGTCTCTAGATTTTTATTGTAAATTTTAGTTTAAGTAAAAGTATATAACCATTTATTTTATTGATTTCCCGTTGATTTTCCGCTTCTCTTTAAATTGTCGCTATGAAGAAAGTCGGCTTAAGTGTGCCCCCGAAATGTACCGCGGTGAAATTAATATTCAAGTCCGTAAAATTGTACTCTGCAATGACGGGTTGTTTTTAGACTTTTCCGTTAGCTGGCTGCGCACAGGAGGAAACACATGGGATGTAAAAACGCAGTTCTAAATCAATTCTAAATATATATTATATACTATTTAGGAATAATATTATCGTACTTTGTTTCATTGTAATTTATGTTGAATGAAATCTCCAAATATCTTCAAAAGTAAAACTAGCGTATGTTTGGTTAGTGCCCCCATTTTTCAATGACAGAGGTACAGAGGTTAGGTCAGGTATAGCTAACACGGCTGTTTCGTAGCGGACAAAAATGCTACGAAAAAATAATTCGATTTACCCTCTCAGTTAAAACAGGATATCTCAAGAACAAAATAAGATTTTTATATTCTGTAAAAAGAATAATAATCTTAGATAAATTTTCCATATTATTAAAAGAAAAAAGATTTTGGACACCTGTCCGAAATTGGTAAATTTAGGCCAAAATGTCTAAAAATGACTTAAAAATTATCATTTAGATGAATGTCTTCCACAATATCTCTGGAATAAAGTTAAGAAAACATGTTTTTTATGGTCCACAGGTTAGGTTAAATATCTGGAATGAAAATTACTTAATTTTATTACTGTCCGAAATTGTCCAAAGGGTTATTTTTGGGCCAAATGTGAGAACTATGTGAAAAACGGCCTTAAGAGCCTTAATGTATGCTTAAAGTTCGTTTATTAACTGAATAAAAAACATTACTTTGGATTCTAAGACCATTAAAGATGATGTAGATGAAATATTAGTCTGTCCGAAATTGTCCAAAGGGTTATTTTTGGGCCAAATGTGAAAAAAAGGGGAAAAACGGCCTATAGAGCCTAAATGTATGCTTAAAATTTGTTTATTAACTGAATAAAAAACATTACTTTGGATTCTGAGGTAATTAAAGATGATGTAGATGAAATATTTAACTGTCCGAAATTGTCCAAAGGGTCACTTTTGGTCCTAAGGTGTTTCGGGCCAAATATGTGACATCTATATATTAAATAAAACGTCATTCAGAGTCGACGGTTTCAACATTTTAGTTTATCATGCTAGAAAAAAATACCTCAAGTTGTGCATAAATATTTTATTTATTATATATATACAAAGCAATCATTTTGTGTTTCTTTATAAATTGTATAAAATAGCACCCAATCTTGTGATAATAAAGCAAGATTAGGTAGCTAGCTAGCTAGAAACATCTTTGAATTCAACAATTTCATCTTGAGAAAGCCCACCAAAGTCTTAACTAAATATAAAAAAGAAGTATTAAGTGACTTAGCTACAGAACACGATGCAAAATGCAAAACTGTAGGACCAAAAAATAGCTACTCTTTACAGAAAAATATAAAACAGAAGCAAGATTAAAAAAGATAACAATTAGCCACGCTTAAAGTTTTACAAGCTGTAAAACAATTTCTTAAACTTAAGGGTGCTCTAATAGCACAAAAATAATAATAAAATCCCTGCAAAATAAAGTAGTTTACTGTTTTGTCCCTTACCTCGTGCTCTGCCAACCTTTAGCTAGCTAAAAAATTACTAAGACACCGTTGTCTCGCTTATTCCAACATTTTCGAAAAATTCCGGTTTCGAACTAGGATTCCCGGGTCGAGCAATCAAGTCCAAGGTAAACACCACGCCGCCGTAATTTTTTTGGGAAAAACCATACCTAACAAAACATTAAATGGCATCGCTATGACTCTCTTAGAAGTTTAGATACTTATTTAATTAGACAGAAAAGGGATCACACTAATCAAATTCCCGAGCACCACTTTGGAAACTTTTTCTCCTCTTTTTTAGCGCCTGAAGAAGACTTTAACTTAAAATTTAAGTAGTTTATAGTTTGTGAGACGGACGGTGCACGGTACTGGCCGATAGAACCTTGTTTCCAGGCCCCCCATACCAATTGTCAAGTCCGTAGCTAGTAGCGCGGCGTTGCCACGAGGTTGGAAAGATGGTATACTTTCGCCAAAAATAATGTTTTTTTTAATTTTGTGTGTTTTGTTCGACGAAATAACTAGAAATCCATAACACACATGTATAACATATTTATATATTTAAAAAGGAGAAAAGTAGATCGTTTTAATACTTTTTATTTCAGTAAAATTAAAACAATACAAAAAAAGTTTCAATAACTTAAAAAATGATAAAAATACAAAATTTCAAAAAAAATTGTGGAAGCCATTTTAATTTTGTCCGCGGTTTGACCGTAGCGAAACAGCCGTGCTAAATCTTTTCCCTAAAATTTCCCAACTCCTGAAAGTGACAGCCATTTTTTTTTATTTTGAACCTCTGCTGGCTGTACTTAGCCTTGTTTCGGCCTGTGCCCATATCTTTTGTTCACATTCTGTCTTGAAAGGAGTCGGTTGGTTGATTGTTTAGTTTTGACTTGATAGGCAAAAAAAGACACACAATTTTTTAAACACAGCTAGCCCATACCGTCCATATTAAGTGAACTTCTAAGTCCAGGATCTACCATATTACCAATTTCACCAGTACCAAAACTTGTGTACGTTACAGAACAGATGGCTCAAAAACATCACTTTTGGGTGAGCTTCACACACACCAATGAGAAAATTTGTGTGCATTTAAATCTATAGCTATATTATCTTTGTAATCATTTATTAAATACAAAAAAACCTGTATTATGAAACTGGACGGGCTGGGGAATATTTTCAAGATAAAGTTTAATCGCGCTGTGTGCTCTCCTCCACAGATACTTCTTGTTAAATCGCTTCACCACAAGTTTTCCTAATGTCACGCCTGTTTTTTGAGCAATAGAGAAAGATACATGGTAGCACCTGGCTACTCTTAGACGAGTCATCAAGTATATTATTATTATTATTATTATTCCGAATATTTATACAGGATATAGCCACTCCAATGTTGGAAACACTGTTATCAATGTGGATCCTGTGTTCGGAATGTATACATTAAGTATACACTGGCAGTACCTACCCAATTTCCCTCACATGGCATGGGTTGACCCGTAGCTGTGGTAAAGGCACTTGCTAAACATGCCCACGCTGAGGACCGAACCACGGACCTTGTGATTATGAAGTGAACTCCATAACCACAAGGCGCCACATATATGTTGTAACCATTTTAATCATAAAATAGGCTTTCGGAAAATTCCAGTGGAACTCACATTGGAATAAACACATAGTGATGTGGATTAAGAGGTATATATCATGCAACTAGGACATTTTAGTGATTTCTTATTCGCTTGATCCAAATACCTGCTACAAATACCTGCTACAAATACCTGCTACGTTCACCAGCATTTTTGCAAAGTTGTTTTAAAATAACCTATAGTCAAAACCATAAAGTTATGTAGCGAGTGGAGTCGCCAGATCGTGGCTAGAGCTGTTTCTTTAGATAATCATGTAATACGGAAAGCTTGGCTTTAAAAAATGTTGCTGTTATTTTGATTGTTCACTGAAAAAGAAGCAAAAACTGGTTTCCACATACAGTTACTTTATTTTGTTTATGAAAAATGTTCCGTTACGAAGTTCCAAGGAAGAATTGTCATGTCTAAAGAAGTAACTAACTTTTCGACTCAAGAATAGCGAGAGCTACATCCATAGTTGTGATATTAGCGTGTACGCGGTAGATTACATCCAGACTGTACTGTAGATATTATAATGTTTCGTCATGAACAAGTAAGTTTATTTAAGGCTACGTTTCGACACTTACAACGGGCAATGATCATAATCATCTTTAGCTATTTATTAGTAGAGGAGATAATTAAAGGATCGAAATTAGCCAATCAGATCACAGCAAGTTATTAACTTTCTTACAAACCTAGGTGGAAGCAATAGATTGATTAAAATCTTTCCTTTTTAAAGGTTCGCTTTATGTTACATTCCTTTTTCTAAAAGTTTGCTTTCTGTTACGTTTGCCTTGAACCGTTTTTGCACTTTTTCTAAATATTCGCTTTCCAAAGTGCATGTAACCATATTTCTGGAAGTTGATAGGAAATATTATTGATATGAGTATTTCTGTCTATACTATTTATGGTTTCTTTCTCTTTTCTTGCTGTCCAACCAGACTCTCAGTCTATGATCCTTTTATTTTCCCAGTCAATAATATGATCATGCTTCCAGCTATATGATCCGCAATCTCATTTTTGTCTGTATCTGCATTGTGTACGACTCTTTTGTGCTCTTGCACACATTGTTTGAGCATTCGTTTTGTTTCACTGATATAAACAGCATCACAATCCTTACACAGAATTTTGTAGACAATATTACATTGACTCTCTAGACATATTTTGTCTTTTGAATGCGACAGTATACTATGTAGCGTGTTTTTAGATTGAAACACTGAAGTATGTTACTTGTCTCTGGTATATGATTATAAATATTATAAAAGTCAAATAAAGGTTTGTCGAAATAACTAGCTTACTATGACTATTTTTAGAAGCTGTTGACACACAAAATTTAGTAAAATGTTCTGTGTGCTTTTATTAGGGTTTTTTTTAGTTGAGGGAGAACAGTAACTTTGTTTTTTGGGGATTTATATCCTGATTTTCAGCATATGCCAGCCCTGTGCAGGTCTCACCCACCCTGTAATTTAAACAGGTATACCTGTGAAAATAGCAGTGGTATTGGTGTTTACGAAAATCATCATTTTTTGTTATATTGCACTCTCACCCTGATTTTAGCTTATTTTAGAGTCTTTGAAGCCTGTTTTAGCAAAGTTTCTTCTTCTCTGCCCCATACCCTGCTTTACCCTCTCCCCAAATTTTATCTTATTTTCGGAGTAGGTCATGATCTACTAAGAAAATTAAATGGATCTGTTTCTGTACTTTTCCCTGTTTTTTAATACTCTTCAAGACAATATCACAGACTAAACGTATGCTTGGAATCATGTGTAAACTTTTTTAAAACATCTTCTCAGTTTTAACTTAAGCTTGCCTTCCGCTAAGGTTTCCAGCTGTGTAATCATTGTAATAGAAATATTGTCTTGTAGCAATGAAGCAAAAAGTAATGTGCAAAATTTGATCAATAAAAATAAAAAAGAATACTATAAAAACAAAATAACAGAAAACACAGGCAAGCCTAAGGAACTATGGAAGACTCTAAAGTCTATGGGACTTGACAACTCAAAGAAGTCAGATCCAAACTATTGTCTAAAGGATTAGGATGCCTTACATTTTGATACAAAATCAAAACTAGAGATTTTTAAGAACTTTTTCTCTGGTCTAGCAGATGGGCTGCTTCAAAATCTTCCTAAGCCCTCAAATAGATTTGGGATAAATGCTGTCATCTCATATTTCAAATCGCTAAACATTGGAAACAAGATATTCAATTTTCAGCAAGTCTTAGAAGAAGATGTGCTGAATTTGCTGAATGATACTAGTACAACAATAGCACCAGGACTTGATACTATATCTGGAATTTTCTTGAAGGATGGTGCTGATGTTCTCTGCAGACCAATAACTCAATTATGTAATCTTTCTAATCTCACTGTCATCTTTCCCTAGTGAATGTAAGATAGCTAAACTTAAGCCACTATATAAGAAGGGATCAAGAACTGATCCAAAGAATTACCGCCCTATATCTTTGCTTCCTCTTTTTTCTAAAATTATTGAAAGAGTGGTCCATAACCAAACACAAGCTTTCTTATAGACGAAAACAATATGTTATTTAAATTTCAGTCTGGCTTTAGAAGCTGTCATAACTAAGTCTATTCTTTTTGCCTCCAGGTGAAAAATTAAGAAAGCAGAAAAACTTAATATTTCCTACAATGGAGTAGAAATCAAGCAGCATACGAAAGTTGAATATCTTGGTTGCATCTTTGACCAATCACTGTCTGGTGAGTCAATGGCCTTACATGTGATTAACAAAATTAATGGCAAAATTAAATTTCTTTATCGTCAAAGCTCATTTTTGAACAAGGATCTGCGACGACTTCTTTGTAACTCTTTAATTCAACCACATTTCGACTATGCCAGTACTGTGTGGTATCCAAACCTGACAAAAGTTTTAAAAAAGAAGCTCCAGGTTGCTCAAAACAAATGTGTTCGCTTCTGTTTACAAAAAAGTAGCAGATCACATTACGGATTTTAAGGAAATAAATTGGCTACCAGTTGGCAAAAGTATGCGTAAACAATCATGCATATAAATTTTTTCAGAAAAAATGTCCTCTGTACATGTCTGATGTATTTATTCCATCAAGTCATAGAAGAGCTTGGACTCGTTCATCATTCCAGAGGCTTGAACAATCTTGTGTAAAAACATCCCAAGGTCAACAGTGTCTCTCCTACCTTGGACCCTCCTTATGGAATATTCTTCCTGAGGGTCTTAAAAGATCTAGTACTACAAACAGTTTTAAACACAACCTAAAAAAGCACTATTTTGATGTTATAACGAGAAGGGACTCAGATGATTTTGTGAATTAAATTCATATTATCTTTGGATACTCTTTTCGTTTTCGTTTTGCTTATCTTTTTTTTCTATAAGGGTGGAAATGGACCACAATGGAAATCTCGCCTTGGCTTGTTTTGTGTTATCCAGCCATCAAACATATCAACACTCAGGAAAATTGCATTTAATTTAATTTTATATTTTTTATGATACATTTTAATATTAGCTATATATAGTTTATTATTTTATTTATTTGTTTTCAATTTCTTTTTCTCTGTAAATATTTTTAACGATTTTATAATGATGGCAAATATAACTTACTTACTTCATTATCCATGTTGTGTGATTCTTTTACAGACATTTCGTGAGAAAAGCGAAAATTCTAATTCGAAATTGAACATATGGTATAAAAGAAGAACGAGAAGCTTCCCAATAGGTGAACCCCCTGAAAATAACGTGTGTATAAAGCACACTAGTGCTACTGTTGTGTCACTACCTCGTCTGACTTTCTAACCAACAATAACCAATGTGTGTCTGTAAACCATCTGACCGTCCCTTTCTTATTTCTGCTCCTAAATCTGTAGCCTCTATTGACACCTCTATAACCTTTGGATGACTTCTCAACATGAACATTAAAGTTATATGGCAAATTGACTGTCTGAATGTGACTGCTGTTATCTCATCATTTAACTTATCCTTATCCTCCTCGCTGAGATCTGATACAAAACTGAAACAAATACTGATACAAAACTGAAACAAATACTGATACAAAACTTACAATTCTCCATTCCAATCACTATTACTAATTTAAAAGGCTTACATGTTACCATCCTACCTTAAACCTAACTGAAGCTCCTCTGAACATCTAACAACCTTGAACACAACTATCCCACCTGGTTCAACTTTGTTTGCCAACAATTACGTCCCTGACCTTGTGCTATCTTCCATGTGATATGATAGTTGCGAAACAGGCAGATTAATACTGATGCTTTACTTCTGTTAAAAGTACTTCTGCACTGAATTATAGAGGTTAATACCTATATATGAATAAATTAATAAATTTTCTACAAAGTAATATCCCAGTCTGCTTTTTTTGTTGTTCATAAACATGCACTCAGGTGTTTCATACATAAACCATTAATAATTTAAGTGCCTTACTGATTTTTTTTTGCAATCTTTTTTAACCTGTTATGGATAACATTGGATATGAAGGGATTCTTTGATTCTTAAATTGCCTTTGTTTTTTGTGATATCTATTTTTTTAAAACAATACTAGGGGATGAGAACAAAATGCTCAGGCATGACTACTTCTGGAATTTGTCACCATTTTTGTAAATAGGTGTATTTAAAGGTTGTCTATATATAATACAGACCAGAGTTTTACTATTTTCTGGACCATAATTTTCTATTTTGCATACTATTATATATGTATGCTAAACATAAATGTTTAGAATTCATATTTATTCAAATTTATCAGCATTTTAAAAAAAAAATGTATATATATATCCCTTTCTTTCTCACAAGTATCAAAAAGATTATGTCAATGTACTGTAAATTCTCTAATTTAACGCGTGTTCTAATTAACGCCTAGCACCAATTTTTATGGAAAATCGTAATTTATTTCCATCTAATTATTAATGTGTATCTGAAATTCAGAATAATTTATTTTCGTCTAATTATTACGCGTAGCCAAACCATAACGATAAACATTTCCTGGTTGAAAAAAACACAAAATAAAGAGATTCTTTTTTTGTAATTTTCAAGTTTTCGATTATCAACCTAGATATTTCTGGATATTGTGCAAATCAGTTGAAAAAGGATTATCATTATCGTCTTCTTCATTGCCAATACATTCGAAAGCCTTACATTTCTTGTAAAAGTCTGCATTACTTCCTAATTTTAAAGTCATCCAATTATTAACGCGTGATTTGATGTCCGAAATTTTTTTAGTCTAATTTTCTACGGGTGCCGTCCAAAATAATTAATTTTTGCCACGCGTTAATTTAGTGAATTTACGGTATGTAAATACATAAATGATTTGCATATATCAGAGTAACATAACTATCAGAAATTACTTTGTTTTTTTTCATTTACATAGAAAAATGTCATCATCAAGGATTATCATTATCGTCTTCTTCATTGCCAATACATTCGAAAGCCGTACATTTCTTGTAAAAGTCTGCATTACTTCCTAATTTTAAAGTCATCCAATTATTAACGCGTGATTTGATATCCGAAATTTTTTTAGTCTGATTTTCTACGGGTGCCGTCCAAAATAATTAATTTTTGCCACGCGTTAATTTAGTGAATTTACGGTATGTAAATACATAAATGATTTGCATATATCAGAGTAACATAACTATCAGAAATTACTTTGTTTTTTTTCATTTACATAGAAAAATGTCATCATCAAAAACACTACACCCATCTGTCTATAAAGTTGTTTTGATTGGTGAAACTGAGGTTGGCAAGTCCTCCACGTTTATTCGGTTTCGAGATGGAAAATTTGAAGAATACATAAATTCCACTATTGGGTTGGATCATACCACAAGAGAAGTATCTTTCGAAACGAAAAGTGGAGCTAGTAAAAAAGTACAGGTGTGTTCACCTTTTTTTTTTTAATAAGTAACTCCATTTTTTTCCTTGGCCTCAGTTGCTAAGCATAATATATAAATTTGACGAATTTGACGAAATTTTGTCATTTTTGCACTTTAATGTTGTTTCTTAGAAAAAAAGACTTTTTTTAAAGAACTAATTTTTAGGTTGCTTATCCATGTTTTGCGCCTTTCTATATTTTCAACCTCTCCGGTTGCTTACGGAGGCAGACTGGCTGGTTTTTAGCTTGTATTTATAGGCAAAAAGACCCGTCTGGGTTTGGTGGGTTGGTTCTGAACAGTGAAAACATTCTGCAGACAAAAAAATAATTTTCATAACAAAAGACATAATTGAACATAAAAAACAACCAGGCCAGCTTGCCTTATCAGTTGCATACTAGGTTGCTTTTTAAAGTGAAATGAATTTGAATAGATTAAGTTTTTAGTGCAAATTCTCTATTTATATTGTAAACTACACGACACAGGGGTTCGGGAGCTCAGTAGGGGATCAGGAGCTCTGCCTTCGACTCGTTTCCAAGAAGTTATGGGTTTGATCCTTATAAGGCTGGTCTTGTCGGGCAGAATATCAAAGGTTTTTGTAGCTTAAATAGGAGCTTTAAATACTATTTTTGCTTTGTTGTTCCTCCTAGAAATAGTTGACTGGGTATATCCCTCAAATTAACGAGGTTTTAACTATATGAAAATATACACGCATTTACATAAGAAATTCAGACTCAGATTTGGCAAAATTAAAGAAACATTAAGAAACATTACCAGACTGAATTGGTAAGGAACATAATTTCAAGAAACATTGATGAAATTCTTTGTTTACATTTTTAGCGGTAAGATCTTTCGGCTCTGGTAACAGCGTGGCAGGAAAACAGATAAGGGCTCGAGATGAAGCAAAATTAGTTTCAGTCCATTTTGTAAAACGAAGGCATTGTTAGGGTTTTAAATAAATTCAAATAAATCAGCATCAATCTACACTCTATAATAGTTTAAAACCTTAAACGATGTTTCCGTGAGAAGAAATCCACAAGTAAAGACCTCTCTTCGCCAAATCCTAGCATCTTTTTTCCTGCCACGCAAATGCCAAAGCGAAAGAGCTTACCGCTGAAAACTGAACAAATAACGTCAGGCTGGAATTCATCTAGGAAACATTCAAAACACATTTTTTTCAACAACAAAAAACAAGTCAAGTCGAAAAGCCGCCCGAAAAAGAAGTTGAGCTCCCAAGATGACCTGATGTAAACAATATCTTTAAAAACATTTGCGAAACATTTCAGGTTGAAAATACAAAAAATTAAGAAATATTGAGGCTGAACGCAAATGTTGTGTTTCTTACATAAAAAAAGCGTGTATCACTAAGGAACGCCTAAAAATTGAAGGGAGTGCTTTACTACCCTTTATATCGACTCGTACCTAAATACTTTAGATTCAGTTATGGGACACAGCAGGATTGGAAAGAACTGGTCGCATGACCAACAACTACTATAACAACAGTCGAGCTGTCATTTTGATGTTCGATGTAACTGACGCATCAACTTTAAACCGACTACAACTATGGTACGAAGATGCGAATTTATACTGCCGTGAAGAACAGGGCGCCGTTACAACAAAATATTTTCTAGTCGGCAATAAAATAGACTGTGGGCCGTCAGAAATCGAAGTGAAGCCACAAGCAGCGCTTGGCTTCGCACAAAGGACTGGATTGCCAGAAAATCATGTTTTTAACGTATCCGCTAAAACGGGAAAAGGATTGGAAGATTTTCTAAAAAATATAGCTCTGATCTTATCAGAGACAAGCGAGCCAACGCAACCTAAGAACGTCATATTTCACGATTCAGACGAACACGACGATAAGTGCCCGTGTTAGGTTACACATCTTCGATACATCGCTCGTAAACCCTTTTTTTACGATCGCGTAAACTCGCATAAACGCGCCTTTTGTAGCTTTTAACAGGATTGTTTTTCTTTTAGCGTAAACCAGTCTTAATTTCAGATTTAGTACAATTTACAGTATATAATTATAATACAAAAAGTTGCGACATTTGATACTTTAAAGGAAGGAACTGCGATTTCGTGACTTTTGGCCCAAATGACTAGAGGTATGCACCACAAAAAATTTTTATGGAGGCTTAATCGCGAAAGTTTATTCCCTCAAATTATGTTGATAGAAGTTATTTGCGAAAATTAATCCCCGCGGAATTTTGTTACCTTGTAATTCTTTTTTTCGGGAATGAAGAAAATTCCTTTTCATCGCTTTCATCCTTATTGTTTAAGGTTTCGTGACTTTCAGGTCTTTACATTGATTCAAAATCATATGGTTTTTATCGTGGCTGACATATTTTAGTACACACTTTTTCTATCGTTAATTTTCGCAAAGAAAAATCGCAAAAGTTATTTCGTGCAAAAAATGAGCCATTCACGAAAGTTAGTTGGACTCGCGAAAAAGTTCCTTCCCTTAATTATTGACCGTTTAATTGAAGCATACGATAAAAAAAAAATTGTTCTAGAGAGAGAAAAAAGTCATTTTTAATAAGATTTTCTGTGTTGTAGGAAGATATTTTTATAAGAACTTTCTAACATTCTATGTAACTCTCGCTAATGATTATAGATTAATAAGAAGATACGATAGAATCCTTTCATCCCACACTTTTGTGTTTCTATAATTATAATTCATATGACGTCGTAATAACAAGATTATATTTGCACGGTGGTTTTAAATAATTTCATACGCATACTCATGACATATATACTCTCCTACGTATAGCTTTTTATATGCAAGGACTGCGCTAGTGATAGGGGCGTTTTTTTGCGTTATATTTTTATACTTATGGTCTAATTTGTATCATAAAATTAAACACAGCAAAATAACGAGTCTTTTGAATAAGGTTAGACTTTACTCCTGCTTTACATATTTGCAAAGCAAGCATTCTTCTGCGACGATGGAATGTGCCGCTGTCCTACCAACACTAGGTCATTATACACTTCGTTTCCCACCAAACACCCGAACTGCACGGTATATGAAAGCTGAAAGGTTTTTTTTCTTATTTTGGGTTTGATAAAAAAAGCGCTTGTATTTTTTTATTTTTAGTGTTTTTGTTAAATTAAAGAAACATTTTTTCTACGAAGATGAATTATATTTTAGACATTAAAAATTATTTTTATATATAATATGTAAAAGTTTAGTTCAAAATATCATGCTAGCAAGGTACAGTTGTCATGTTTTAATTATTTCAACCCGATAATCATGCAGAATGATGATAAAATTGGAACCAGCTGTTAATTTAGGACTTGATTGTGAGAAGTTATTGGGAAGTTTGCACGAAATTTTTCATAATAAATGCAAGTAGCAATTAAGATATGTTTTGGATGACAACGTACACAACGTTTTTTTCCTGGCCAAATTTCTTCTTAATGGTACTGCAAATCTAATTCCAGCCTTCATGGTACTACCAATCTCGTTCGCAGGACCTTTTCGCTTTCAGATGTGGTTAACACTAGCAACAGATTAAAAAGCGAAAAACAAGTTTAGGGACGAGCGAAGCTGTTGCGCCATCGATAACACACAGCCTGTGTTGCTAAAGTTCAAAGTAATGCCAAAATATTGACATCATATTTGCACACGCTGCGATCGCATGGTTGGCATGTCAATGCAGGGGATTCCCTTTATTACTTGATTTATGTTTTTATGATCTTCAAATTATGAAGTTTTATCATATATCCTGGTTTCTATTGGCAGGGATATTTTTGTGTGTTTTGAAGTAAAAGTACAAAGCTTGTGTTATTTTTTATTTATCCTTTAATCGACAGTTTTGGGTAAAAATAAATCTGTAAAAATTTGCCACAACTTTGCGGTTTACTTGTAGTTTAAAAAAAAAACTTGATGGAAATGTTTTTTATGCTAATAGAAACCAGGGTTAACAAGGACGATTGGAAAATCCCGTTACCAAGAAAAGATAAGAATTTTCGGTTTCCCAGAAAGCTTCATCGAAACAAAGAATTATTATTTCTAGAATCACTGTTTTTTAATCCCAAGTGTTTAAATAAGCATGTATGAGATAAAATCAAATCATGAACAAAAAAACTTTATCATTAGAAGGACCAAATATTTGAATGACATAAACATGTCACCTACAACAGAATCTTTTGAATTCACGGATTTCAATCCACTGAAAAGTATACCTTTGTACAAAGTTGTGCTGTTGGGAAATGTTGGGGTTGGCAAGTCCACCTTTTTTCGGAGATATAGAGACGGTTATTTTACACACGTTAAGAACGACTGTGGTTTGGATAAATTTGAACGAGTTTACAAACGAAAAAATAAGAACGTGAAGGTATGTACATTTTCTTCTAACCTGTCGGCTAAAATACCTTTTATTGTGAAAACTTATGTTGTGAAAAATGTTTTGCTCTTGCCTTTATTTTACCTTATCTTTGTAACATTTTTTTTATTGTATATTTATTCAATATATTTGTTCAGTTGACAAAATTGTTAAATAGCCACTAACTAAACATTTTGTCACAAAAGTTCATACAAATCCTTAGGGAGATAACTTTATGCTGGTATAAAAGAGTGCGTCATAAATGTTCTTCACATAAATGTTCTCCACTATAGGAATGTTAGCAAATTAATTTAAGAAAAATGATTGCGATTTAGGGACGCCATGATCTTTTGCGACAATTCATTTTGAACATTCGATTCGCAAACATTCAAGACACTCTATTTGTACCCGCGTTAGATCGTGATTTAAAAGAGAGCTGAACAAAAAATTATTTTGAGGCAGCCAGAAAATAAATTTTAAGCGAGAAAGAAAAAATTATAGATTTCTAAATCCTTAAATCTACTAAGATAACTACTATAATAACAAATAACTAACTATATGTAACAGGAAAGTCTGAATTGTTCACATTTTCGGAGCGCGTGGTAATCGACATAAGTCATTTCTCTATGAGAGTTTGACCACAGTCATTTCTCTATGAGAGTTTGACCACAAACACTTAAAAAAACTATTGAAATGTCTGTGTAAAAAGAACAGGAAAGATATCAACAAAAAAAGATCTACCATCTTGCGATCTGTGCGCTTTAAGTATTAATAAGTTAATAAAATTTCCAGCAGGGGAAATATATCTATATATTTTTCAATAAATGTCTCTATTTTTGTCTATAAAAAGAATCTAATTGCCACCTAAGTGTCAGTTAAAACTATTTTTCTTTCAGTTCGCAGAATTCATATTCGTTTATGTAAACAAAGTATCTATTGTAATTGAAACATAATAATATATTTACGTCATCAAAAGTGTATTCATAATGGCGGGCATTTGTCAAAAACATTTCTAGGATGACGAACTCTCTACTCTGCCTTTTTGTTACTTTATCATAGGTTTTTCAAAAAGGCCAACCTCGACCTCAGGGCTTTTCTCTCTTTTTGCTACCTGGGATCGAGGTTTACAAAAAGTTCAATTGTTAGCGTGTATCACAACCTTGATCCCAGGGCTCTTTGCCTCTTTTTTATCCTTGGATGCCCCGATGTCGAAAAAAAATTGGGTCGAGTATGCGGGTATCATTCACATCAACTGACAATTAGTATTGTATTACCATATAGTGACGTAACGTTTGAATATTTTTATTTATAGTTGCAATTATGGGACACTGCCGGTTTGGAAAGAACAGGAAATCTGATGGAAAAATATTTCCGAAGCTGCAAAGCAATATTGTTGATGCATGACCTGACAGATCGTACGTCATATTACGACGCCATGACAAAATGGAAGGAATATTCCGACGATTTCTGTCCTGACGACGTCATGTACTTTGTCATCGGTACTAAAAAAGACGAAGCGAGGAAAAAGGAAATAATACTACCGAAACCTAAGGGACTTTTCAAACAAATACCTGAAGAGAATTATTTCACGATTTCGATTCAAAATGATGATGAATTTGAAAACTGCATGACCGCTATCACAGATAAGTTGATCGAGAATGGCCAGCCTGCCTACTTGAGAGATCGATTTCGAGCCTTGACGCTGAGTGACGAGCACAAAATTGAAAAAATTAAAACGAAATGTTGCGAAACATAGTGTGTGGAACTGACAGTTAGTAAATTGCTAATCTTGTTGCAATGTAACGAACTGAAAAACCTCGCAAGCAGGCTCTTACCTATGCTATTCACGAACCCTTAAAGCGTTTGCGAAGAAAACGTAGGGACGAGGTTGTTAAGTAATTAAAGCCGATTGGTCAAATAACTTTCAATCGATGGCAACCACGCTCGAACTAAAAAATGTCAAAGATTTAAATGGTGGGTAGTGCTGAAACTTCAGTAATAATAATTATAGTAAAACTGTTTTCAATATGTTCATATTTTAAACGAACTTCTATTCTAAAGAAACTGTGTTAAGCGAAGTGAATTCCTTTTTTACGAACGAAAAACGTAGAAAGGTCGTAAAGAGGCCTGGGTACTATCTTGGAATTCTTAGTTGTCTGTTAAGGCAGTAACGATATATGTAATGTCGAATTCTGTAATTCTTGTAAAAAATTGTAATTTTTGAAATGTAAATATGTTTATTCTAATCTGATATCTTCAGATCACAACAACTGCGTAATATTTGTCAAGACTTCGTTAATCTTGTGCGTTACAGACTGGGGAGAGCATTCTAACCAACCTCATTCCTAGGTCATTTTGCCTTAATGATAAACTTTGTGGTGGTGTAAAATATTGGCCACCTCAATGGCTTAGGTAGTAGGAGTGAAATTCAAAATCACACGAAGAAAAAAATCTCGATATAGAAAAGTCAAAAACATATACTAGAAACGAATGGTATAGAGCTGAAATTTGGTACACCTCGAGGTTTATCACAAAGAGCTCTGGGGACGAGAATAATACTTACTTCTTATGATATGTATTACCAGAAAACGTTCCATCAGTAACATTTGTAGAAAACAAGATATGCACCATTTGTAAAAATTTCCGAATTTTTGAGGGAGATTTATTAAATTGGAAAACCAATTAAACTATCCGAAAGAAATGTCATAACTTTTTCTCAGTAGCTTTCTGCATATAATTCGTCATTGCAGCGATGCAATCTTTGACATTTGACTGCATTTTTCGCCATGGTGCAAAAAGGTGTTTTTTTGTCAGTGCGTGTGCATTCTGAAAACACCAGAACACACTAGAATACGAAGACATCAATCTGCAAGAATATAATGCCAAGTGAGAGTTCATAAAAATAGATCCATGGAACTCCCAGGAATTTCCTAATTTCCCGGGTCACATGTTGTTTTGTTTTGACATTTGCCAAATTTCATAATAGAGAGGACACGCAATCATTTTACAGCAGACACGAGTACGTTTGAACATTATAATTTTTATAAGCAGCACAAACTTGGTGAGGCTCAATATTGCTAAATTTCTGTATTTTACAAGCTCAACTGTCGCTTCCTTGTTGCTTGTCAACTATTTTGGGAGATCAAATTCACTAGCCTCGGTCCGTTGCGCTAATTGAAAACCAAACTTTTTACCACATTTCTCTTTATATAAAACTTGCAAGACTTTAAGGACAAAGAAATTAAATTCCTGTTGTTTCTTCTATTTTTATATATTTACTTCATTCAGGCAGATTATTGCTTAAAAGTTGGTTCGTTTATGCAAAATTTTAGCCTCATGTTACTTTAAGATTTTACTTATAAAAAAAACGGATACTCTGGCGTAACTAATGCATCAACGAAAATATTACATTTAGTTAAACAGGATAGTGATAAAAAAAGAAACCGGATTTATAAATTGAAATATTATTACGCAAATATATACAAAAAAAGGATAAAATATATAAAATTTTCTATCGATCACAAAAAAAATCTTCCACTTCTACCATAGCGCATGCGCCAAGACCACTTTTTCCCATTGTTCGTAAACATGCTCTTGCTTGTCCGATTGATAACTCTAAGACAGGCTGACCAGGTAATTTTTGAGATTCTGCAAAAAATAAACACAAAGGGGAATTCTTACTGCAAGACAACATTAATTCACACAGTAAGCTCCGATGTAAATATCGACACTTCCACGTTTCTCAGTGCTATACACCATCAACAACTGACAAAAGATTACAAGATCTTTAGCAAGAGTACAAAAAATAATTTCAAATGTCGGTGGCAAAATTCATTACAAAAATTCGCTCTAAAATCACTTTATCTATTTCGTATATCTTAAAGCCCTCTTACTGCATGCACACGAGACTAGCATTTCTCATAACGACACAACCACGACAGTAGCAACGCAACTGATAAAATAAATGAGGACGGAATAATAAGGGAAACATTTTTCCACGTCATAACATATGCCAAGTAGTCTTTTTTTCTGTTTCAGAGATTAATTCACATCACATAAATCTCATGACTGCTTAAACGGTAGAAATTGTTTTTTGGGAGAAAATATTGTGGAACTTGCGTTTGAGAAGAGGACCTCAAGATTGTGTAAAATGCGGAACAAAACATTGCGAATGAGCGCATTTTTAATGAGATGCAAAATTAAAGAATGCCAATTAGTAACCACGACTACCTATTGTTTTATCCTATGTCTGAAGTTAATTTATATCTTCGTAGTTAACTTTGCGTAAAATTTACTGGAAAATTGCAAACGAGCTAGGAAAAAGGTATTAAAAGATTGCAAAGGTCCGCCTTTCTTTAAAAAATGCAGAATTCAAGTTTGCGAATATAAAGTACATCAACTTTCAATTAATCAACTAATTACCTTAAGTGGATAAATTTGGCGAGGATTAAATTTGGCGAATTAAATACCCACCCAAATTATTATTACTGACTTTTCGCCAAATTAAATACTCGCCAAATTTAAATATACGTTTTTTTTTCATTAAGAGAAGAAAAATGTTTTTTTACCAAAAAAACATGTTTTTTATATTCACAACAAGTCTTATAAATAAAATTTATTTCTTTGTGTCATTCGTCATTCGCCAAAATAAGTCCCCGCCAAAATAAACATTTTTTTGTATTCGCGAAATTAAATCCTCGCCAAATTTATAAAATTTATCATTCGCCAAATTAAATCCACGCCAAATATTCCATTTTGGTCATTCGCCAAATTAAATACTCGCCAAAATTTATCCACTGAAGGTAGTTCCGCTTAATGATTATCGATTAGTATTATCTATCTTTTTTCCGATACTCATGAACTGAGTTCTGTATATACAAGTTTGCGCATATTTCATAGAAGATTCCAAGAAAACGACAAAATAATTCTATTGCACGTCCGAAAAGTTAAGCCATTGCTGAAAACGATAATTAAAAAATATCTTGTAAATAACATTCGTACACTTGAAACAATTTGTACACTCACCTAATATGGCGGTATTGAGAGAAGCGCAGATGTTTTCACGTTGTGACGGATCAAGCAAATAACCAACTGGGCTGTCACGTGGGTTGTTGTACGCCAGTAAGCTGAATGCTTCCTAGAATAAAAAAATATTTTATGCTTCAAAAAACGTCTCGTTCCCTATATCACAGGGCGCCTGCAGTTTTAAAAATTTAACAGAGTATTTGAGGTTTGGGTTTTAATTTTGGAAAACACTAAAAACGTACATTTCATATTGAAGGAAGACCAAATTTTAGAGGATAAAGAGTTACTAATAATCAAGCCTGTCTCGACATACATGCTAGTTGGTCTTTTGAAAATCTTGGAAGGAAAAAAAACACGTCAGTATGACCAATTTTAAAAATAATCGTTTCAACTTTTTAACTTGAATTAGCTTTCTATACTCGCACGATAGTTAAACGCGCGCTCAATCACTTACTCGATGTATGTCTCAAGTAGCTTCTAAATAGATGTCTCACCTTCATCAGCATCTCGTTTCGTTCTTCTGCAGACATTTCTTTATAAATATTCTGCAGCGTTTTTCCGAATGCGATTAATTTTTCTATAGCGTAGATATTCCCACCGCATAGTTGACGTATTGATGGACCAGAATCCACAACTAAAATACGAAGTTTATGATAACAGCACATGTTGAAACAATAGCAAACCAAAACAAATGTTGAAACAATAGCACCCTTTCAAACATGAACCTCCAGTACATCTACTTATTTTGCATTATAATTTTGATGAATTTTTAACAACATTTTTAACACATAACTGTGACTGAGATTTTCTCAGAAGTTGCATACTTTTATGACTTTGCTGATCAAGCAACAAATCCCTGAATCCAAGTTGAGAAAGTGCAGCATGAAATCTTTATTGATCACTACAAGCTTCACTGAAACAGCAGAAACAACATCTCACCTTTTGTAGCTGTTGTGATTACCGACACACTGGTCGCATTTAGTCTTGAATCATCACTAACATCCATACTACAGTTCCCTTCCTCTCTACATACGCCGTTACTAACGACATCGTCCGCTGGAAGCATCACTGTGTCATCTGCACCATTTTCTACACCATTCACTTCATGCATACCATCAACACTATCTAGCTCCCGATTGGTTGTTACAGACGTCATGTGATAGCCACTGCTACTGCTTCCTCCGCTGCAACTTGAGCCAGTGGAATTCGAGTGACTGCGCGCAGGACTTGCGCAGGGACTGTTTCGCGCGCTTCTTGTTGGGCTGTGAGCGAGGGGTTTGACCTCCCCATCACAACCGTTTACCATCTCGATGAATTGACGACATTTTAACTGGAAAAATAAGTTAGGGTTGCGGTCTAGTAAACCAGGATATAAAGACTGAGTTGTCTCGATTGCCTCGCTCACTCGCCCAGATAATATAAGCTTTTGTATTCCTAAAAGAAAGGAAAAGTTATAAGAGCAGGTCAAACGTGACATTAGGCACACTGTTAAATTTTTGTATAAGCTTTAATAACATTCCCATTTTTGTTTTCAATTTACTATAGCTTGCAAAAATTAATTATATAGAAGCGATAATATCTTTTTTTTATCTCATGTTTCCTTCAAGACAAAAAATATCTTGATAAAATTAATATAAACTTTATCTCATCGGTCATTAGTAACTGGATTGCCTGAAAAAACGTCGAAACAAAAGTTTTTCTGTCTGCTAAAAATTCATTTTTGACAAAACTTTGGCACAGTACACCAAAAAAAGCATGCTAAAATAACCATGATTTTTTTTCAGTGCTACTTTTGCTCTAAACTGCAGCAGGAATAAAAATCAATCTGTCCAACACAGGCTTTCAACCACGGGAAGTAGATTTAAATATTTAGTATTTAATCCCTCAGCAATGAATTGGCTCGTTTGCAATTCATTCGGATAAGATCATAATTAAATCGATTGAGGCAAAATAGTTTTGAGTTTCTTTCAACAGACATATTCGCCAACAATTTAGTAAAATTTAAATTAGTTCGTTACTTCTCACAAACTCTATTTCAAAGTGAAGATTTAGTACATACGCTGTCTGTTTCGAACAGATGATAATTCTTCTGCTATAGGTTGACCAGTACTCTTTGCAAAACATTCTGCTGTTGCGCAGTAACCATGATGAAACAAGTATGCAGACACAATTCTGAAACACAAAACAAATATACACATACGATTATATTTGAAGTAAAATAGAAACTACACACGGTCCTCAAACCTTAAAGCTGATCTCCACTTGTTGAAATAGTTCCCGGGCAAGAAAAGTTTCTTGAGATATTTTTTCCAAGGTAGGAAAATTTTAATTCATATCAGCCGCCATCTTGAATGCATTGCTTTTCAAAATTTCCTCCAATGTTTATACACGTGATGTATTTCTCGCATTTTTATTGGCTGTTCTAAAAAAGTTAAAAGTTTTCAACTTTCGGAATTCCGTTCAATCCATGAAAATTTTTCGGATAATGCTGTAAACTGATTTTAATGCGCATGCCCCATGCTGAAATTTTTTCTTGTTCGGGAATTATTATGCATATAACAAATATAGAGAGAAACAATTTATTTTTCAATGTTCGAAACACTACTATGATGTGTTAATTGGAGTAAACTGTAATTTTGGTAAGGTTGCTTTTCAAGTGGCAGAGTGTTTGATTGAAGTGTGGATAGTGATTTCGAGCTTCAAAACAATCATTACAGTGACTATAACGATGAAATGATATCACAATAAGAGTGCTAAAGGTGACAACATAACAACGACGAAGACGACGGCGACGACCACAATAACATGGACAACAACGACAACATCAATAAATATACCAGTAACAACAACGACGATGACGACGCAACAACAACAACAAAAACAACAACAGCAACAACAAAAACAGTGATGAAGGCGACATAACGACGAAGACGACGGCCGCGGCGGCGACAACAAGAAGATCGACAGCAACGACAACGACGACGATAACAACAACAACAACATTGATAAAGACGACATAAAAACGACGAAAATGACGGCGACGACGACAACAAGAAGACAACAACGACGACAAGAGCAACAACGATAACAGCAACAACATGAACAACAACACCGTGGTTAATCCAAATACCTACTTCTGTAGTGTTGACTGCCAAGTTCCATCATCCGATGATACTGGGAAATTTTCAATATTTCTCATCGTTCGTGCATGTAACTCCTACAAACAAAACGTAATGAGCACTGGAATTGATCACTGTGCAGAATGTTTGTTAAAGTAAAATTTTTACACAGTACAAAGTAATACCTATTGTAGAAAAACATGTCGTTGGTTCCTTAAAACATTTACCTTTCTCATTTCTGTGACATCGTATACGAAGGTTTGCTGACCAAAATTAACATCGATAATTTCGCCAGGCGTTTGTAAGCCAACTGTGGGGTACAAATTCGACTGAACAAAAATAATGTTAATTAACAGTAATGAACAATATATCTTTGAAACAATCACTTTGAGCACTTTTCCACTACAGTCTTATTTTAGGTTTTGCAATAAAAAAGGTTTTGTTTTTTCGCATAAACATTAGACGGTAATGAAAAACACATTACATGATTTCAGATCTTCCAAAAACCTCTTTGACAAACATATCTTACAACTAAGTCTTTAAATGCGATACCAAGGTTTACACCATTCTTCGTGTAAAAACATGTTTTATCTATCAAGTTCAAACCACACCCAACAACATCCCCTGTCGTGAAAGTAGGACCATACACTTCTCCAGCACCTGACGTGCAAAACGAGTGGCCGTCATCTGCATGATATCCATAAGAGTCTTTTTCCCATCCTGAAGATTGATAAAAATACAATATTAATGTGTGCTACTATTGAAATATTAACTAAATTTTCGGCAAGAGTGGGATTCATCCTCTACTTCATTCTTCATCGAAAATTTAGTTAACCTTTCGGAAGTAGCACACATCGATAGACAACAGAAGTTCAACTCCGACCTTCAACACTTTATCAACAATCGTAATAATTACGTAAATGGATTTGACCACACTTCCACAACAAAGACCTAATTCATTAACAATCCATATTAATTTACATCACAATTCTAATTCTTTAGACAGTAATAAAGTGTTTGTTCCGACAAATACATACGATTGTAGACAATTGTGACCTTACGCGAAAAGGATGCAAGTTGAGGCGACAGCAACAAGGGGAGTGGTAAGAGAGTGAAATCGTTGTCTAAAAGTATGACCTTACGCGTAAGGCCTGCAATATCATTTCAAGTGAACAGGTTATCATATATCTTTTTGCAGATGCTGAAAATGGAGCAATTTTTAGTATAAACAAAACCAGTACGTTGGAAATTTTTAAAAGTTAGGGTATTCTGAAAACAAACAACCAACAACTCAACGGCTCAAGGTCCTATGGAAAATTGAATACAAAGAAATAAAAATACTTTGCAATAAAAATTGTTGTTGATACAAGAAAGGAGAAAATTCTGTAGATAAGCGATTTTAAAACTTGTGAAACATGCAGAGGTATAAACAATTTTTGAGTTTGGCTTGCTAAACTATCATGCATTTAAATTGGATCAAAGGTGAACAGAAAAAAAATGCAGGGCCTTTTTTTGTGGAAAATGAACGAAATGAATATAAAAATATGAATATGGACTTAAGTTTCTGAATTTAATGTTTTTAAAATTTGTAATTTGTAATTTGTATTATAAATCTGAATTTAATAAAATAAAAGTGCAAACAAGTTTAAATCACAATTAACTCTCTACCGGAGTGTTAAATTAAATCAACTTCACTTAGTTTGCTTTATTTCCACAATTCCAAAAAAATAAATTTTAATTTTAATGCTCGAGCTTAGCGTACGCTTAGTTTTTTCTCTATTACGAGCTTTAGCAGGTCTATTAATAAGGGGAGAGCGATCACAAGGACTCTCCCAAATCTGAGAAATGAGAAACTAGCTCAGCTATTGGCAGTTTTATGCTAGCTGAGCCAAAAATTGCTCCCATAATTCTGGCTGAGCAATATCAATTTATCTCACATGGAAATCAATGATATCTTTTTTATTATTTGCAGTGAAAAATAACCAAAATACATAAAAAATGATAAAATAAAATAGATAAAAAAGATTTTGTAATAAGATATGTTTATAAACTCATTCTATTTATTCAGGTTGCTTGCCCAGTCCAAATTATTGTAACTTTGGGCGACCGATTTATTTCTCGGCTGTTATTTTCTTATTGATAGTCTTGCTATAGAAGTATATGCGATAAATGCGCAAGATGTTCAAAATATTATTTCTAACATGACTTTTTCCTGCATGAATGTTAATAAACAAATTAAGAAAAAAGGATGTTTCCATATACACTGCATATCTATCTGCAATATTTTACCTGGAAGCTTGTTCATATTCACACCAGCAGCACACAATCCAATACCAATGTACCTAAAAATAACTGGACTTTTAAGGCTCTCAAAAAAGGATAACACAGGGTTGGGTTGGGTTTACTGTATAACTTTTGATAGAAAAATAAATATTCCTCTGTGATCAAACTTAGCAAGGTTGTAGTATGAAACAGAAGGAACAAATCAACATAATATATTTGCTGCCATCAACAATTGCAATTGCTCAATCAATCAATATATTTCTTTTCTGAACATATTGAAAACTAACAGTTGAAAGTACCTATAACGTCTGCCTTAAGAAACATTATGTCTTATAAAAAATGTGTAGTGAAAGTTTTTTTAAAAATTTAGGTATCCGAATTAGGTCTAAAAAATCGAGGAAAATTAATTATCCAGGTGGTGAAGCTTTTCTAAAATGTTTCAATGTCAAATAGAAGCAGCTTCATAGTCATAGTTCTGGGTGGATTAGCAAGCAATGGACCATTTTGTAGGTCACAATAATAATCTTAGGAAGGGGTCATAGCCACAATTTTTACAAAAAATGTTGTTTTTAAAAAACTATTAATTTCCTGAATAATTAGATCCGAGTAAAACAATAAAAGGTCAATTTCCCTGGGTTTATAAACTTTGGTATTCCTGTTATTAAAAGAGACTTGCATTATCTCTTTGTGAAGAGTGTGAACGAGAACTTTTGGTAATGTACTTATTAGGAAAATTTTAGCCAATAATGTTTTAAAACACTCTGAAAAAACATTTCTGGTTACTGACTTTGAGTTTTTAACGTATGAATAGTTGAGCCAATATGACTTTTTCCCTGTGCTTTCCTGGAGATTTGCAAGTTCCACAATTTCAGGTTCTTCTTACACTACAAATCCTGTCGGTCTGTGGGTTCCCATACCAAATTGGAAGGGTTAGATTGTTTACAGAATTAAACAATTAGACTTCATAATCAAAAAGTTTTAAGTTACAAAATATAGGTAAGTTTTACAGCTTTAAGGAAAAAATCACTTTCAGTTCTAAATTACAGTACTGGAAAAAGGTTGTTTAACATCGCGCTTCGCGTATCATGACGGTATTCTCGATCCGCGATAGACGTTTTTTTACTTTCAAATTGTATCGAGAGGGCTTCGCGATGCATCCGTCTCGATATCATTCTCGAAGCTATCGAGGCCATTAACACTTTTTCATAATAGAACTATTTTAAAAATAAGAGTGTATTCAACAATGATCGCGGATGTTTAAATATAATTATACTTCTTTTGTGTTATATTTTTTTAACTTTTTAGATCGCTTTTTAAAAGTTTATAAACGAAAAGCGGCGATAGAAAAGCTTTTTGAGATCGCATTTTAAAAGTTTAAGAACGAAAAGCGGCGATAGAAATGCTTTTTTAGATCGCATTTTAAAAGTTTATAAACGAAAAGCGGCGATAATGTTTTTTTAGATCGAATTTTAAAAGTTTATAAACGAAAAGCGGCGATAGAAATGCTTTTTTAGATCGAAGTTAAAAAGTTTATAAACGAATGCGGCGATAGAAATGTTTTTGAAGATCGCATTTTAAAAGTTTAAAAACGAAAAGCGGCGATAGAAATGTTTTTTAAGATCGCATTTTAAAAGTTTATAAACGAAAAGTGGCGATAGAAATGCTATGTTAGATCGCATTTTAAAAGTTTAAGAACGAAATGCGGCGATAGAAATGCTTTTTAAGATCGCATTTTAAAAGTTTAAGAACGAAATGCGGCGATAGAAATGTTTTTTTAGATCGCATTTTAAAAGTTTATAAACGAAAAGCGGCGATAGAAATGTATTTTTAGATCGAATTTTAAAAGTTTAAGAACGAAGAACGGCAATAGAAAATGTAATGCGCTAGAATTACTTTAATAAATACGAAAGTTAAAAATTTTCTTATAATATACACCTATTTAAAATAAAAAAAAAGATAAAGCAGAGATGTGTTTGAAATAAAAAAAACTTTCTCTCTATTCTCATTAAAAAAAACTTTCTCTTTATTCTCATTATCACCTACCATCGCGACACATCGAGACGGATTTTGTCACGATACTAGATTCTCGATAGATCGCGACAATTTATTTTAATTGTTTCTTATTATTATAAACGCGGTACATCGCGTATCGAGGGAGTCCGCGCACGTTGCGCGCTCGATATGTTAAACAACCTTTTTCTTTCTTAATTTTATTATAAATATGAACACAGCAGTATTTACATCATTTTTTAAGATTAGCATGATTACAAAACATTTTAGAAATGTGTCTTAAAATGCCATTGCAGAAAATGCACCTCAATGAAATTGAATATACTTTCCCCCATTTTTAGGAAGAAAAAAACAATTATCATACCCATCACGACCTTTGCTGATAATCTTTATCTCGAAATAATACAATCCACATGTGGCTGGAATAGGATGGGTTGCACGAACTGATGCTGCATCTTTGGGTGTTTTTCCCACTCCTATAAAAAAAGTATGAAGACATTGAAAAGTTGCTAGTTACATAATTAGGCCTTCTTCTGGTCCAGCCAAGTTTAAGTTAACTGAGCTGAAGTTCCTACAAAATAAAATTAGTAGTGCGCGATATGGTTAGAAGAGAAATCACTTAAATCCTTCTCTTTGGTCAACAAAAATTCCTATAAATATTTGTCTGACAGATAAAATCTTTTAATTTGGTGCACTGTGAAACATGAATTGAAACTTTTGATAGTTAAACTTTCAAGAGAATAAGGCGTTATCAATATATTTTTGGTAAGATGGCCAACAATATCCCCTTTTTTAACCAACAATTCTTTGCACCCACTACCTCACCATACTTTCTGCTTTGTAACAGGATATTATTTTGATGTGTACAATAAAATTTAGCACCTTCATTAGCTGTTACCTTCAGAAAAAATAACAAATAAAGACAGAAAGAAAAAATAATTTCTAAAATTGTGCCTTGTGTTTGGCCATTGTTATTAAGCTGAGTTAATGCATACCTTTGTAATGAGCACGAAGGTTATTCTGAGATAAGCCAATATATGTGAATTTATCTTGAGTGCTCCAGCTTCTTGGTAAGGGGGTTTCCTCTTCATTTACATATGGATATAACTCTGAAATCCTATCTTTAAAAGTTTTTGTCATTTCTGAAAAATAATATATATATATAAAAGACTTTTTAGAATAATAATAATAATAAAATACATGAAATATGTTGTTATAGATATTTTTTTAAGGTTAAGTCAGATAAATAGCATGTGATGACACTTGCACACACCCATATTATCTATGTAATTAGTTATATTAATTAGAACGCCATTCAATCTCTTATGTATATGATACACTTAGCAGGGTATTCAACACTTTCCAGGTTTCCTGCCATAATTTTTTATCAAACACAATGAAACTTCCTATAAACATTAATATAAAATACTCATTTTTGACATTAAACTTATGGGAAGTGTTTGGGTAATCAAGGTTGATTGTAGCCTGCATTGTCCAGGTAGGATTGATTTTCAGCAAAATTTTATTTTTCTCACTTATTTTAACAGAGGAAACATATAATAATAACAAGGTTTAAAATATATAATCTTTTCTGCTTTGTTTATAATTTTATTATTTATTTTGACTTCATCTATCTGTGATAAAACATAACTGTATCAATGAGGTTAGTTGCACTTTATTGTAATTTATATTTTAAGTCACCAAAGATAGAGAACAAAAACAAATCACTAACAACCAAACTAAATGTTAATTTTTTGTAATATTTTATATAATTTATATAATATACCACAAACTAATAATTACTGAGCACTTTACTATCATGTAAAGCACAATACATTATTGTATAGCAGCATGCGATATTTGTCATATGTGGTAAAGCAAGTTTTTAATAAGGGCCAATATACCATACGTTGTTACATTTTGTAACAAATGAAAAATGTAAAAAATGAGATATTTTTCATGTTAATGGCAGTAACCCTACACTTAAAAGATTATGTGAAGAAATTGTAAATATTGTTGTCAAAATCTTTCACAAAGAATAATTTCACTTTTTTTCACGGTCAGCGACTTTTCAGCTCACCTTTTGCAATTCTTATTAACATGAACATTGTAACAAAGATAAGACCACAACCAAATTCCATAAGCGTCATATAAAACCCTTTTTATAGAGTGGTGGAGTACAAAAAAATCTGTATATACAAATTTATGCAACAAATTCATTAGCGAGCAAAATCTAGCACAGAAATTGTATTTGGTGTCATCAATAAAACAATTCGATTTTCAGCAATTCTCAGCAAATTTTTTTTGAGATTGTTGATGCTAGTACATAACCAACATGGTTCCTATTGCTGTTAATTCATAATAAAAAATCTAATGTTGTATACACATAGGGCACGTATAATGTTGACGAGTAGGTCCATGTATATTATATTTACTTCTTAAGCATAGTTTCCACTGGTAACATATGCATAAGCATAAGCAATATACACATGGGCAGTGCATGAATACGTGAAGTGAAATAAGCATTACACGTTCCCACCTATAACATAAACATTATATATTATAGCAAGAGATGAGAAAGGACTTTTTAAGGAGTTTTTTTGAAATTGTTATTGGCTCAAAAAAAATAGTAATAAGAAAAAAAAAACATTATATAATATTAAAAAAATCGGTCAAATATTCCTTAAGCTTAATCAATCTTTTTTATTATTTAACGCGAATTATGTCTGCAGTGTCTGTTTCTGTAAATTACTAACGGGTGTGATATAATTACGCAGGGAAGTAAACAAATGCATCCTGAATGAACAAATCGAGGGAATGCGGAACGAATAAACTGTATGAAATTCCTTTTTTATTTTTGTGTATACAAACATCTTTCAAGACAGTGGGAATTTGCTAGAATTTGCATGGAATAAAACATTTAAAAGGTTGCTTGAACTTGGTCCAGAAGATTATTCAACACTTTTGCAGCTTTAAATGGGAAGGCTTTCCTTTATTTTGCTTATTTGTTAAAGGAGAAGTAACGAAACGACCTACATATACGTTTTTTCATAATTAAAACATTTTTACATATCACGCAAACAACATGGCATAACAAAATTAAATTTTTTTCATTTTTTGTGTCCTAATTTTGTCCATCAAAATCGAAAATTACATTAACAGTCGCCGCCATTATCGAAAAAAAGCCAACTTGGTTTGCACATATTTGTTGATTTGTGACGTCACACAGCGTGTATATATAGCTGAAAAGGATTTGCAAGACGATGGATGAAGATTCAGTCACTTCTTTGTCTTCTCAGAGTGATTTAAATTTATCGTGAAGTTTGAGCGATGAAGAAGACAAGCTAAATTCTAGTATATATATACAAAAAATCCTCAAGGAAAAAATAATTTTATAAATAATTTCCAAGAATTTTTCATCCGAAAACAGGTAAGAAATAAAAACTTTGACATTGTCCTTGTTTTGCTTTGCTTTCACAAAATCGCTTCCCATATATATATACACTTTATTGTGCATAATCATTTGAACTGTTGTTTTCGAAAGTAGCAAATAAAATCACCTGTCGTCTTTCAAGATGTTTTAATACAAAAAAATAACAAAAAAAATCAAACATATACACATAATACTTTTATATTAATAATATTTTTCAAGTGATAAACCCATGTTCAAAACTATTTATGCAGTGAAACATCATTTTATTCTGCAAAAGATATTTATTTCAAAACATAATAAAATTACTTTCAGACAATTACAGGAGACACAGTTTTCCAGTTTAGTATTCCCTCGCTTCGTTTATTCAGAATGTGTTTGTTTACATCCCCGCGGAATCACGTCACACAAGTTAGTAATTTACCGAACAAAGAACCAGAACGTCATGGCGGCGACCACAGGACTATTTTGACCTTAAATATCTAGAGAACCAAAGCTCACAAATATAAAAAATTTACACAGTTCATATTCACACTATTATGAACATTTTAAGCGCAACTTGTTATCAATCATTAGTTCTCATTTAAAAATCCGCCATTAGCTAATTTATAATTATCAGGAGAACTTTTTTGTGAAATCCGTACAATGGGAGATTTTCGTTTAGACAAAATCAAGAGATTGGGACAGTTGGGATGTTTGAGTCCAGCAACTGCTCTCATAATTAACTATATCTTATATACTTGTTTTCAAAAGATTAAGAACTATAATTTGGCAAATGAAAATGTTTTAATGGCACTTGTGCATTCACAAAAAGAATTTACAATAAAGTTAGCTAGAGCATTTATATAGCTAGCTAGAGTTATTTTTACAAAAAAATTACTGGCCAGAAAAATAAACCCAAAAGTCAGTGCTTGTCTGCTGCCAGAAATTCTGATAAAAAAATTACTAGGAATCCTTTTGACACATAAACATGGAATTTCTCCCAAAACATACCTAAATAGATAAAATGCAAAAATTATTATAATCAAACAAATATCAAATATATTAGTTTAGCGGTATTAGTAAGCTGGATTGCAATATATTTCTTCTCAGGAACAAGGCAATGTTTTTTGTTGTTGACAAAGTCAGTGCAGCTTGTGAAGTGGATTCGTGCGCAGGCCACACAAAACTATAATGGAAGCGCATGAAAATATACAAAGCTCAAAGTTCGTTTATGGTGAAATAGGTGACAGGCAGGCATGTAGGTTGTAGGTAGCTGTACTGTTCTGCCCAATCTTAGGACGCTGCCCAATCTTTGGACATAAAATTGCCCGGTCTTAAGACTGGCCGGCCAGTCTTAAGACTGGGCAGGGCGTCACAAGATTGGGCAAAACGCCATGTTAGGCCCATCTTTGGACACCTTTTAGATTTTAAAGAAGGGATGTGCCACACAAGCTCTGTTTGCAAGACCCAACAAACATTCTCAGGCACATTAAAACATCATATTTTGGGTACTGTCGAATTGACCCATGATTGACCCGGCCAGTTTTTGGACACAGTAGAGTAAAAATCGTAGCTGTAGAGTAGGTGTTATACATTTAGCATTTATATACAGCTTGTAGTGGCTAAATTTAAAAATTAAAATGTTTATATTTATGAAGAATCAGAAAAATCGTATTCAACCATATTATTAGTTAGCTAGCTGTTAATTTCATTGGATGAGATGTTTAGCCAGCTATAGCGAGCTGTAGCCAGCTAGCTAGAAAGGATACCTGTCTCTCTTCCCTGCTTTTGCTATATCAAAAAGGGAAAAATGATGAGTTTAGTTCACTAGACTACCAGCTAGCTAGCTAATATGGTTGAATAGTTTCAATTTTTTTAAACACATGTTTAATACATGGTATATATAAATTTTTGGTCTTTTGATTTTCCAAGAAAAGTTTCAATTTAAAGTTCCTTTTAAGAGGTAGGGTCTAAAAATTTTATTGTTCTGTTTGTCTTCCACAATTGTTCTAAGATTGGGCATGTACGTCTATAGATTGGGCAGTCCAGTCTTAAGACTGGCCACCCATTTGTCACTGTCGGAAGATTGGCCTGGCCAGTCTTAAGACGGGGCGTGTTCCAAGATTGGGCAGAACAGTACGATGGCTCACTTCTCTTCTAATTTAAAAACACTTTTCTATGATCCAAACAGTTCTCTTTTGTATTCTTACACTTCTCTTCTGCATTTTGACACTTCTCTTATATGTACTTAACACTTCTCTGCTTTTGTGGACCCTAAACTTTCTCTTCACTAAATTTAGAAATCTGGTCCGCAATTTTACGCCCGTGGTCTGTATGTTTTTTCACTTTCGCAAGAAGTATACTTGGCTAACACGTGCTCAATTTACAAACAGCTAATTGTAGCAGCAGTCTCTGTGCATGTGCATGAATAAAATAGTATCACAAATCAATTCACAGATCAGTAGCAGAGAATAGCAGAGTAATTAATTTTATTTATCAATAGACACAATAAATGGCTGTTCAGAGTCCTTAAAATCATGGTAGTGTCCACCAAGCAAATCACATGCTTTTTCTTTATAATGAATGTGCTTTATAAGTTTACCAGCCTAGTTAGAATTTATTCTTATAAAAAAGTGTGTATAGAAAAAGATAAAGAAATGCCTCAACAAACGGACTACCACGATACATTTTTATCTAAAGTATATGGGCCCACTACACATAAATTTTTTGGTTAGTTATTAATTACTAAGAATACTTCATATTTCTCATGGCCGGGAGCCGGTATGTCATTTATTCGCCCTTGTCCCAAGGGATTCTCACCATCATCTGTTATATTTCGAAAAGACAAAAATCCCTGGGGAAGAGGGTGGTCATTTATTCAAAAACGCGAGTTATCAAAATCCAGCTCAATCAATATTCATTTGTCCCGGGGATCGGAGGTTCATCTGGGAGAGTTTTGAGAAACTTGTCGATGGCTGTTTTAAATTTTAAAACTGGACATGAAGTGATGCTTCTTAGAGATTTGGGCAGGGCGTTGAAGGTTCTTGAGCTTGATAACGGAAGCTGTTGTGTAGTTTAGCGAAACTTGTGGAATTGTTCAGCACCGGTGGTAGTTGAAATGACATACCTAATTCTCGCCTTAGAGACCTCAAGGAAAAGACACTGCCATTCAGGTTCAAGATAACGCACATCCTGGGTCTGAAGAATATCATCCCAAACGCATTTTCAAGGTACCCTGTTGGCAATGCACCTGACGACGTTGAAGAAGAAGAACGTGATGAAATCATGTCAATTAGCTCCCAGCTCCAAGCAGTGACATGGGATATGGTGAAAGTTGCCACACAAAGCAGTATCTCCATGATTCACCTCATCAAAGCATTGGAAGACGGCTTCCCCAACAAAAGAGAGTACTTGCCACAGGACATCCAACAATACTTTCAGTACAAAGACGACCTCCATTATGTTGATGGAGTCATAATGTATAATGATCGTATCGTAATCCCACCTTCGCTGAGAGATCAAATTTTGGACTCGCTACATTCTGCACATCAAGGCACTGACATGATGCTTTCCCGTGCCAAATCTACAATCTTCTGGCCAGGCATCAGCAAGTCAATTCATCATCAACGAGACAATTGCAATGCCTGCAACAGGAATGCCCCATCTCACCTGAGTGCACCACCATATCCGACTCCAACACCGGAATACCCGTTCCAGCTCCTTTGTGCTGATTTCTTCCAGTACGCAGGTTCCCATTATTTGGTAGCAGTGGACAGATATTCGAACTGGCCGATCATCGAACGTGCTCGGGAGGGATCAAAAGGTCTGATAGACTGTCTACGTCGACAATTTTCCACCTACGAAATTCCTGACGAGATATCATCTGATGAGGGACCCGAATTTACATCAAGTACCACCACGACTTTCCTAAAGAACTGGGGAGTCAATCAACGTTCGTCTTCAGTAGCCTTCCCACATTCCAATTGCAGAGCAGAAATCGGTGTCAAGACGACAAAAAGGCTCATCTCAGAAAACACCGGACCCAACGGCAATTTGGACACAGACAAGCTGCAGAGAGCTATCCTACAATATCGTAATTGCCCAGATCCAACAACCGGACTGTCACCCGCAATGTGCGTATTTGGGAGGCCAGTCCGAGACTTCATTCCAATTCAACCTGGTCGCTACCAACCGCATCCAACATGGGTTGACACGTTAAACAAACGCGAAGAAGCTCTCTGCAATCGACATATGCGCGCAGCAGAACGTTGGACGGAGCACACGAGACGGTTGCCGCAGCTTCAAGTTGGCGACCATGTAAGAGTCCAAAACCAAGTTGGACCCAATCCGTTGAAATGGGATAAGACAGGCAAGATTGTTGAAGTACATCAACTCGACCAATATGTTGTTCGTATGGATGGTTCTGGTCGTCCCACAATGCGGAATCGGAAATTCCTAAGAAAATTCATCCCTGCTGTGCAGAAAGAAGGACATGGACATCCCATCCAAGACTTCCGTTATGTCAAACCTCCACCCTCGAAGATCACCGCACCAGTCATCACGATGTCCCAGACGCAACCTACATTAACGGACGAGCAACAACCTACACATGACGTTCCACCTTCGAATCCTGACACGCCCAGTGACTCAAGCATGCCAGCCCAACCGAGCACGTCAGCCCCGTCCCAAAAATGCCCCTTGACCTCCGACGGTTGTTAAATCATAATAGGAAAGGACTTACAGAATGATCTAGCCAACCTTGACGACATGTTATTTTACCAGATCATAACAGAAAGGACTGATAGATGATCTGGCTTATTTTATTTTGTTATGGACAGTTTGAACTTAGGGAGGAGATAGAGATATATTAATCTAAATGCACCATTTCTTTCTAGTCAAACATTCTTAAAGATAATAATAGAAAAACTACATGGTTATGTTTAGATAGCGTTCACGTCGTCGTTGTAACGAGTACAATTTGAGCTGTTTAAGTGCGTTGTTGTATAAGTCATTCTGTGTACACAGTTGATCTTTTTCAGGTAGCTCCATTGCAGAGCTTCTAGTACCTTGATTTGTCCTTTACTAGCAGGAGACCAGAGTTGAGAGGAGTACTCAAGTCTAGGGATGACAAGGCATTTCCATAGTGGTAGGAGAACTTCTGGTGATCGCGATCGAAAGAATCCAGCTTGTAAGTTGTTTTGTATTTTCTACGATTTTATTTTTATGTGATTTGAAGGTAGCATCATCTGTCATTAGTATTCCAAGATCTTTGGTTTGTGTTTTTGGTTGGATTTGTGTTGATGCTGTTGTTTTGTACTTTGACTTTGATTTCAAATCTTGGTCTTTTCCGTACTACAGGAGTTCAAACTTTGTATTGTTGAACATCATGTTGTTTTGTTTAGGTCCGCTTGCATTTTTTCAATGTCACTTTCAGAGCTAACCTTTATTGTAAGTCTTGTATCATCTGCAAAGCTTGAGAGTGATGCGTCCTTTACAGAAAGATCAATACCCCCCCATAAGGATAAGGAAGATGATAAAAATTTTCAAAAAAATAAAAAGATTTCTAGAGAACTTTCAAAGATCATTCATATCTGCTCAACTTGATTTTTTGCGGGAGGTAACCTTTAACATCTGTAATGTTGTGCAACATCTCTTGTGCAACAACTCTTGTGCATCATCTCTTGTGTGGCTCTGTAGTACAACAGCTTCATATAAAGTTGTATATAACAGTGACTGTTGCATTGAAACTGACCTTAATAGTGGCGTATCCAGAGGGTTTTAGACGCCGGTTTTATACCGGTTTGGGCGCCCAAACTAAGTGCCCAAATTATTGAAAAGTGGTTGAAAAAAGGTTTTCTTACTTTTTCCATAAAAGAAAAAACCTTTACTGTAATCATTTAACACGTAATAAGAAATCACAATAAGCTTGAATAAACTCTTTTCGGCATGATAATGTCTTAAAATTATTGCGATTTATTTTATATATAAGAGACAAAGGAATACTTAGTTCGTCTGTAAGAAGAAACTGTGTTTATAGGCTCTCCCATGTTCTGCCAATTATATTAGTTTGCATGGGTGCGTACTCCCTCGTAGTTGAGTTGGATTACACGGACTGGTTTACCTGTGGCAAAGTACCAAATGGGGCCGCCCGTTCAATAACAATCCAACAAAATACGGCAGAGCCTGGAGTGTTAGCATGTAGCATCGATACTGACTCTAACTACGTGTCTGTCATATAAACCTTGTAGTATACATCCGATGTTAAACACGTTAAATAAGTGACATTGTTTAGGATCTTAAAGTCAGTAATTCACGTTTTAATTAGCTCACAAGAATGTGATTTTAGCCAAAAAATTGTCAAATTTTCTCGGGGGCTTTGCCCCGCGTCCCCCAACAGGGCTCTGTCCTGTACCCGCTGGGGGGCTTACAGCTCCCCCAGACCCCCAGCTGATTTCCCAACTCTCGCACTTTGCGCTCGCGGTGTGCCCAAACTAACCTCTGGATACGCCACTGCTTAATCTAAAACATCACATTTTTCCAGTACTGAACTTTACAACTTATTCTTACACCTTAGTGCCCCACCTTTCTCCATATTTTTTTTCTCAAACCAACAAATTTCAATACTTTTTTAACTCAAATAAAAATAGCATATATAGAGTTTCAATTGCTCTATTTTTATAGCATTTTGTTTGTAGGGGCGTTTTGTCTTCATTTTAGAAAGAAAAGTACAGTGATTTTTAAGCTTTTTAGGACTGTTTTTTCGTCATTTCAGAACAAAATGTGGTGATTTTCACACACGATTATCTTTGTTATTAAAATAATAATAACAAAGTTGTTTTGCTACATTAAAACATGATCGTATGGAGCAACATTGTACTTTGTTCAAAAATAATCAAAATGCCATCCTATGGAACTAAACAAAGCTGTAATTTGTTTCTAAAATCATCAAAATGCAATTGTATGGAGCTCAAACATTGTCATATTTTGTTTAAACACCATCAAAACGCAATTGTATGGAGCATAACAACACTGTATTTTGTTCTAAAACCATCATAATGCAATCGTATGGAGCTGAAACAACGCCGTACTTTGTTCTACATAAACTTTGTGGGCGAAAAAACTGAAAGAAAATTATCGCAGATCACTTTTAATATTTAATTTGCAATTGTTTATAGAGAGTTTGTTACTTATTTATATATGCGGTAAACATCTTCAAAAAAAAATCAATTAAACCCTGCTGATCAATCTTGCGAGATTTATTTACCTTTATTTGTGAATGACCCAGTTATCTATACTGCATTTAATTTCACTTCAATTCTCAACAGCTGAAACATTTATGGACAAACAGTGTAATGCAACCGCTGTTGGTTGTAAAGAAAAAAACATTAATATAACAACAAAAAATTTCATTTAGTGCATTATAATTGTTATCATTTCCTTTGTTTAATTTAATCTTTTATTTCACCCTTAGGGAATTCACTTAATAGTTTTCTGTTTACTTATCATCATTTATTACTTTAAATTACTTTAGAGAATTATCATTTGCTTTTTATTTGAATACATTTTGTCACTGGGGAATTTATTTAGTGCAGACTATTTTTCTGCAAACTATATTTTTGCTCATAAATAGGACACACATTTTTTGATTGAGGTTAGTCATGATTTGAATGTCAAAGAGCAAACATCAACTTTAGCTCAGAACTTAACATTTGTAACTTTCATTTCTCATTCATCACATTTTGTGTACTTCACCGTGGTTTCACTCAGACCACTTGGTAGGTTTTGTTTCTTTCCTTTTGCTTTTGTTTGTCAGCCATTTTGTTTTAAGGTGTGTCCAAATCAGTTAGTATAGATTTTGACTCAAAGCTTTTAACTTGTATGAATCAATATTGTCATTATTTATTATTTAATAGTTCATTGGTTAAATTAGTTCTGTATATATTCATTTTTAGTTTGAACATACATCAATGTTACAATCAATTGTCTTATTGAGTCTCTAACCACCCGGTGCACAACAAACAGTCATCAAGACAGTCCTGGAGGAAGGCTTGGCTTTTTCATACGATGTGGTAATATGATGTTATGTAAAATTACATTCAAAACTAAATACGAAATAATAAGAAAAGAAAAAACTATAAAAACAGCCATATTTACATTACATTAGAATACTTCAGTATTTGAAGCACATCAATGCGAGTCCTGCATTGTTATGTATACAGACTAGATACAAATGAGCATTAACTGCCCAATTTCCCTAACATGGTATGAGTTATTATATAAATCATGTGTCTGCCACAACAGCACTTGCTAAACTTACCATGCCATGGACTGAACCACATGACTAATTCCTTTGTGCATAATGTATTTTACACAATTAAATATACTGCGTTCTGTTTTTGTCCAATGTTCCCTATATGTTTGTTTTATTTCCATTCTTATTTTAGTCTATAAAAACATGAAAACATAGATGTAGTCAAAATGTTTCAAAAGACTGACAAGGGAAGCTCCACCAATCAAATTATTGGTGATTTTGATGATCCAAACAACTCATTTCCAGACGAACCGCAAGCACAACTTAACATGCAAGATGCAGATGACTGCCTTCCACCCATAGGTGATTCTGCTCGGCAACATTCAGACAGCAATGTACAATTTCGTGGTTTGGCTGCATTACCCCCTGGCCACGTACCATCTTACCGGGCAGTTTTTCTGATTGCAAATGCTGCATTAGGTGCAGGGTTGTTGAATTTCCCTCAAGCATACATGAATGCTGGTGGAATTAAAATCGCAATATCACTGCAAGCTGTAAGTAAATTTTGTAAATTGTATTTCTGAAAAACTCCTACAGTACCTCTCACTTGTAATGCAAAATATATATTTTAGGGTCTTCTAATTTTTATCATTGGTGCTTTTCTGATCTTGGCTAGATGTGCTGATCATTCACAAGCTGCGACTTATCAAGATGTATTACTGTATATGTTAGGAAAGCGAGTGAAAAACGTGTCGCAGATATTCATTGCTTTATACTTTTTTGGAAGTGCCATGACTTATATTATTATCATTGGTGAACAGCTTTCTTCAGGTATTCTAAGCTGCTTCAAATCTAAAAGCACAAAACGTTTTATATATCTAAATAATGTCACTGTCATAATCTCTGACTTTTGATTTCAAGCCCTATAAGAAATTTTTTTTGAATTAACCTTAGTTTACCATATTTTCTGGTAAAAATATTTTTTACAAATACAAAACTTATTTTTGGAAGCTGTCTTAAAAATACAAGACAAACTTTTCCCAACAGTATGAAGGTTTAATGTGAAGTAAAATACATTCTTTAAATCATCTGTGAAGATTTCAATAGTAATAAAGAAAAATTGGAACTTGTTTTTGCGACTAGTCAACTTTTTCCCACTTTTTCTGAACTTATTTTTGCGATTTGCGTAAAAATGTGCAATTTCGCAGAACTTAATGTGGGAATAGGTTGCAAAATTTCAAAAATAAGTTCCACAAATAATTTCTTTTACAAAAATTAGGTAAAAAGGTGTAAAAAGGTATTTATTTGATTTGACAGTTAAAAAATTTGCGATTTGCTCAAAAACCTTTGCGAATAGGGTCTAAAATTTCAAAAATAAATTCTCCAAAAATAATACCTAAAAATTTCTTCCTGTAAAAAATAAGTTACCAGACCTGTTTGTATCAATTAGAAACAGTAAAAATATGACATATTTTCATATTTAGAGTTGATAGTTGAAGTGCACTATTTTTCCATTTTTATTTTATTGGTTATTTTTTTAATTTAGTTTTTAAACTTAACTTTTATGCTAGACATGAATTAACCCTATTATAATTATTATAATTTTTGCTTTTCTCAGCAGTTGTGACTTAATCGAAAGCATGAAATTTGTTCAAAATACCATTATCTGGTAATAATTCAATTATTTTAGTTCTTGGACAAATTTTAACATTCCTTTTGAAGTTTCTGACAGACAAATAACATATTTAACATATTTCAGGTTTTCTATAAATCACTGAAAAAAAAATATGTAAAATTCGAAAAGATCATGAAGTTGGATGCCTAATAAAAAATATAAAAACTCAAAAGTATCATAACTATGCAGCATTGGATAAAAGAGTTGGTAAAAAAATACGGCAGGAGGGTCGGAATTAATTTTATACCAATTAAAGAATACGAGCAATTTTCCTGCAGATTTTTTTAAAACCAGACTAGTATATTTGTGATACAATAAGCAATCCAATGTTATGTTTATGTAATGGAGTATTTTTCTTTTTATAGTATTGGAGTTTGCTAGTAATACTACTGGAAATTGGTATACTGACAAAAGATTTCTATTTTGTTTGTTTGCATTGATTTTTTTGCTTCCACTTTGCATCCCACGAAGACTGGAAGCATTGAGTTATACTAGGTCAGTTTTTGTTTGTATCTTATAAAAATTCACGCTTAGGAAATCTACGTGTTTAATCTTGTTGAATTTGCAAGCCGCGTTGGTAAATCTACAAAAAATTACCTAAGAGACTGTAGTCGGGAATTTGTCCCAAAAATGGTTTAGCGGTGTGTTAAACTTTTACTCGTCTCCTCTGAAGCTATGTTTAACACCTGAAGGAAAACCTTTTATTTGTTTGGCCTACGATGTATTGGAAGATCTGTCAAAACCAGATTTGGTTATTGACCATTATGATTTCTTAACATTTTCAATTGACTTCGATTGCTCACAAGAGAAGCCTATACTTGGTCTATTACTTGTAGGTAAATTTTGTTTTGTTCATTATCAATTCTTCCATTTTGTAAAGTTAAGTTTGTGTTACGTACAGTAATATCTATATATAATACGTTTAATGATACGTGGCTTTAAAGGAGATATTGAAAGTGTTAAGGGTAAAGGATAAACAAAAAAATTCAATACGAGGTACTTGCTTTAAAACCCTTGATGCATTGCATTTAATATATTCTCACATCCATTTGATTTACTATACAGATTTTTTTTCTTTGTCTAACCGATCATATTTTTTTAGTTTTTTTGGTGGAGTTGGTGCTTTCTTCATTGCGTTTGTGATTGTGTACAAGTATTTCAAATTAGAACCAAAAAAAATTATCCAACCAGACAAAGTGTAAGTATACATTTCACAACATATCTCTTCACTTTGTTAAAGTACTTTAAGCCCTTAAAAATTTTATTCTGCTGCGAATACTAAATCACTGCTAATCTGCTACTATCTTCTAAAGTTTTTCCCAATATATTCTGTCTCTATAATTTACGTCGGCGCTCGGAGTTACCGACGCAAATGCTGATGTGTTAACCAAAATTCTTGATTCACGTCGGTAAATATTTGCTGACTTATCTTTATTTTTAATTCGATGCATCATGCTGATAAAAGTCTTGATCTTATTTTACTGGCTAAACTTCAGTTACAGTTTGTGTTGGAGCATGAAATCGTGAAAAATATATGCATGCATTAATTACCGGCGTGAAATACAAATTGCCGACATGAAGCAAGCAAGTGTCATTTTACGCTGGAATTTTTTTTACTGTTGACGTGAGATAAACTGAATTAGTATGACTGTATATTTGTACATGTCGTGAGAGCGCTCCGGCCTATTTACAACAGACAGCAAACCCATGTGTTTTTTTTATTTTGTATTGAGTTTAAAATAACTACACTCTGTTCGTGCGAGACATATTATTTTTTCCCTTTGACTAATCTGCCAATCAGTAAAAAGTTTCAACTCCCAGCAAATTCTGTCCTATTGTTTTGTTCAAAATGAGAAGTTGAATGTAGTTACCACTGGTATGCAAATGCTCTCTTTGTTTGAAAAATTTAACATGTAGTTTCTGTTTTAGAATTCATACTGATTGGAAGAGTGCTTTCGCTGCAATACCTGTTATATGTTTTGGTTTTCAGGTTTGTCTTAATGTTTGGATTATTGTTAATCTCTTCTATACTTTAAAATACTTATATTTTTTATTGCGGTGTAGTAAAGTGGCTACACTATGCGAAAGCCGCAGAAATGTGCAACAAAGTTTATTCATTTTCTTCCAATGTTTCTGCAACTTTTTTTCGGCTTAATGTTGTTGTAAGAAAATAGTATCGTACGTGCTGCAATTTTTTCGGGCGAATGCAACAGATTACATTGCGCGCGCATGATTATATTGTTCGTGGCTTAACATGAAAATATAATATGTATCTAATTAGCATTAATGCATAAATAGTACAAAAAAAGTGAGAAGGGATAGGAGATCAGTATTTTTCTTTTAAAAATTAAAAGTATTGCAATATTTCGCGTTGATATTTTTTTTACAGTTCATTTCTTCTGTCTCAATTTTTTTTATTTAATTTTAACCCTAAATTGGCACCCCCTGCAGCCGTCCTCTTTTCCATTCTTTTATTCAAAATTCTGAGGATATCAAGCTACCTGGTGCATTAGATTGACCCACCGATAAATGCCGTGGAAAATCCTTATAAGTTGCAGAATTTTATTTCCTAACTTAAAATCTTTTGTCAAATAAACCTAATTAATTGTTTCTCTTCTCTTTGCTTCCACTAGAACGTGGTCACACTGTATCTCGGTAAAGTTTCATGACAGACAATGTTTTTACATACGATTAAACACCGGACAAATGATGTGGAAATGCTAAAAGGAGTCTAGCATACCGTCATTACGAGCATCTAACATATTTTTTTGCATCTAGTGTCATGTGTCATCAGTTGCAGTGTATGCGGAATTAAAAAACAGAAGCATCAAGAAATTCTTTTCGTGTGCCATGGTTGCCATGGTAGTGTGCACGATTACGTACTGTTTGTCTGGTAGTTTTGGTTACAAAACATTCGGCGCGCTAACAAAAGCCGACATTTTAGAAAATTACAGTAATGACGATACACTGGTGAACATAGCACGGATATCAATCGTGTTTATTTTGTTGTCATCATTTTCAATCGTAACCTTTTGCGCCAGGTAATATTATTGCTCTGTTGCCTTTCCTTATTTTTAGATACAACGCTTTTGCTAGCTTACGTTGGTTAACCAACGGAACTGTGCTTACGGCACTATTCAGTATTTCTTTAAAGGTTTACACACGCTATTTTTTCTCTAATATGTAATTTGCAGACTGGAAATACTAGGGTGTTCACTCTGTCAGAAATGTCAAGAATTGCCAGGAATTTTGAAAATATAGGCAAAATGTCAGGAAAACTTCATGAAAATTTGATCTTTTTATGAAATGTCAGGAAAATGTCAGGATTTCATACCTTTCACTAAGTCCCCGTAATGCATATGCTTTTCAATGTCAGTTTTTATCTTCAACTTGTATTTGTTTCATCCTTTGTTTCTTTTTTTCTTCATGTATATTGCATTTTTTCTTCTTCCTGGAGCAGTCAGCTAGTTCATCAGCAAAAGGTCAGAAATGTCAGGAAAATCGAGGTCAACTTTTCAGTGGACACCGTGAATACATTGTTAATATCCAGTGATGATGTAAATCTTATCTTATTTTTACTTGTTAGAACGGTAATCGATGGTATGGTGTTGTCAGTGCGTAACATGACTGTAGAAGAAGGTGAACCCACTGAGCGACGTCGCCGTATTATAGTAACACTATGCTGGTTTGCCGCGTGTTTATTTATCGCGTCAGTGGTGCCAGATATTGGTGTTGCAATCGCAGTGATAGGTGGTATCGCTTCTCTCTTCATTTTTGTATTTCCAGGTATTCTTTTTATTTCACCTTTTAACTTTTTCTGTTCGCACGTATTTTACACAAGCAACCATTTTTACAGGACACTGTACTAAAAATAGCTAAATTACTAAGCAGCTTTCGTATCAACAATATTGTGTCCACTTTGGGCTGCGGTTTTCAAAATACAGTTGACTCCCTCTAATCCGAATCTCTATATTTCGAATATTTCTATAATTCGAACGAGTGCTCAGTCACCGTCAAATTTCCTTAAGAAACTCTTATAAAAAACTTTCTACAATTCGAATTTCTCTAATTCGAAACTTTCTCTAATCCGAACAGTTTTTCAGTCCCTTCAGCACGATTCTCTCCCTAATTCGAATTTTAGAGTGTCGTTTGGTGTCGACCTGAGAAAAGCACTTGGTGATGCAACTCGTATTGTCGAAAGAGATCGTCTCTCCAATGTAAAGCAATCAAATATTCAACTTTTTTTCAAGTAGAGTTTCTTTTTTGTGTAAACTATAAAAATACAGATTGAATGAAACTTGAATTATGTTTTCTTGATTTTAAAATTAACGTAATTTCTCTCTGTAATTCGAATTTTCACTCTCTGAAGCTGAAAGTTCGAATTACAGAGACTTTCTATAATTCGAATCTCTCTATAATTCGAACAAATTTTTTTCCCCGTGGCAATTCGAATTAGGGAGAGTCAACTGTACATTGACTTATACATTGACTTGCATTCTTTTGGTGTTTCCTGAGATAATCGGTTATACTCAACACTTTTTACTGATTTTGACCTGTATAATTATTTAGTTTGGGTATAAGGTAAAAATTTGACATTAAATTAAACAATTGCTTACCCGCAATTTTTCGCAAAGTTTTAATCATGTTAAGGCAATTATACAGCAACTTAAGTACTAGGTCAAAAACATAGTCTCAAGCACATTTTTGGTAACCATGGCAACTGTTTAATCATATTTTATTTTTTAGGCTTGTGCTTACTGCAGACTGTCGACTTGAAAAAACGAAAACTTTCTCCTACAGATATCTGCTTCGTTGTTATTTCTGTAGTGTATTTAGTTGTTGGAGCATTCATCTTTGGAGAAGTGACGACACTGGCTTTGCAGAGTGACATTACTGGTAAACAGTTGCAATAACCAACTTTTGAACACACCTTCGAACCTCAAATTTCACAAAATAACTAATTAATTTAAATTTTTGTAAGTATAAAAATGGTTTCTTACTTAAGTGACTTTCCTGTGAAACCCACTCCAACGTGATGTTGTTCGTACTAATCCCCACTCGTAGTAATATCGCGCAGGGAAAAAAAATATTTCGCGCGTATTAATTTTCGCGCGGGAAAAAAAATCTATTTCGCGCATACTAATTTCGCGCGGGGAAAATATCTATTGCGCGCGTACTAATTTTTGCGCAAGTAACTAGGAAAAAATAAGAAAAATACGTTTCTTTTAATTTAAACTAAAGAATTATATTTTACCTCATAAATTTTATCGTCATAACGAACTATTTTTCCTCGAATGCGCGAGAATAAGTACGCGCGGAAATCAGTACGAATAAAGTATTGTTGAAGTAGGAAACGAGACATTTACGTTTCAAAGATATATTTTTTTTATTTCTATGATTTTTATATTTTATATGGTATATTAACTCTCAAAATCCAGTTACATTTCCACTGAAAAATTTGCTGGTATCTCTGTACGTGAAAAAAATTTCGCGAGAATTCGTTTTCGCGAATTTGTGTGATCTTGGCTTTTTTTCGTGCGTAGAACTAAAATCAGTTTCCACAACAATTTTCAAATTTTTATCAAATTTTACTCTGACTTCAATCTTTGGTACTCTCAGCTAGATGACTATCAGAACTTTCAGTGTTTTTAGAAATGACATAAAATCGAAAAGTGTGCGCTACATCCAATCTGAAGTTCAGATTTTACCGCCTACCCAAATTTTTCATCGGCCTTGGGTGACGAAAAATTAGAGCATTTTCACAATAGGTCTTTTGAGAGTACTTTGTTACTCGCTGAACGAAAAATTCAGATCCCAGAGAATGAACGGTAAAACAACCTCGACAATACTCTCTTTCAGTGAAAAACTAACTCAAATCAATAAGCAAAAAGGATTAAAATAGAGACATTGAAACGGCTGGTCTAGATGTGTCTAGTGTAGATTCAGCCTTGTTGTTTTTAAAACTATTTGTTGACATTTGTAAACTTGTTGCATATTTTAGCATGTATAAAAAAATAGCATGAATTTTAAAATTTTGATAAAGAATATAATATTGCACAAAATGACTAATGATTTATAATGTGCGTTGTTTATTCAGGGTTGTCAACACTGGGGAGGGAGGCAGGGGTGGCAATCAGTATCACTGTTATACACTCCTAATGATTTTAATTTATATATGTTATTAATATTCTCTATAATCTATATGATATACATTACCCACATTGAGCCCTGCTGACAAGATTGTCAAATTAAGTACAATTGATACCCGATACTACAGGATGATGGATGATGACAATTTCTCACAATTTGCGGAATTTATTTTTGTGGATGCTAAAAAGTTAGTAATGTATTGACAGCTTGGAGAAATGAAGGTATTTTCGAATGAAGAACAAAGAAGGTAATGGTGCCTACCGTAGAGAGAAAAATAACAAAAATATTTCAAATTTTTAAGGGCTTTATCATTTCTCTAAAGCAGATACCAGTGCAAAAAAATTGCCGCTTTATCGATGTCCGCTTCAATAAAGATTTCGTCAAAAATATAGTTTTAGACAGAATTTTGGGCGAAAAATAAAAAAGATTGTAAAAAGAGTAGCTATGTATTTGGATATAAAAGCATTATTTATAACCAAAAATAGATTACGAAAGATTTAAAAAGCATTCTTTGATCGACTGTTTCATTGGTGCTAAAAAAGCTGTTGAATGGGCTAAAAAGCATGGTCAAAGTCTGAAATGGAAAAATATGGATGAATATTTTTTGTCGTCATTCCATCTTATAATGTCTGCTTTATTAGGAGCGTTTATAGTGAGAAATTTCATTTGGTGCAAAAAAGTTGTCCGTCTCATTGAGTGTCTATTGTATTATAGAGACTTTTTTATAAGCCTTTAACCTAAAGATCTATTCGTTCAAAGTACCAATGTCCGTTTTTGATAGAGCTGTCTGCTTTAGACAGTTACCGCTTTAGCGGGATTCCACTGTACATCATAACTGAGTTATGACGTTCTTGAATCAAAAATCTTTAAAACAATTTTTTGACGTTCGTTTTCCTTAAGGTACACAGTCCTTAAGGAACAGGACACGTGTTATTTTTTCGTCCTTAAATTATGCGTGAATAATAACGGATTTCTTCGAGTTCTTTACGGTGCATTCTTCATCTAATCTATCGCTAGACGTCACACGCCTTTTATTAATGTTAAGATATATTGCGGCGATAAACTTTCACGATTGCTCATTGCCCCCAACTTCCGCGATTCCGGCCAAAAACCGCGTAACTTATTTTTTTTCAAAGTAACGGTTGTTTGTATTTTGGAATATAAGTTGTATAAGTTAGTTAACCAATGGGTGAATTATCCAGGGAGAAATTCTACATTATGGCTACCTTGGGTGGAAATTGTCCGGGAAATTTTATCCAGCAGAAATTAACGGTGGCAATTTTCCGGAGAGAAATAAGAGCGTAGGGGCTTTTCCTAGAAGTCTGAAAGCTTTTAAAATGGTATATCCGAAAGAAGTAAGGCCTCTTGGCAATGTCTGGAGATTACACTCGTCTCATTTTATCGGATTTTTAATGACAAAAGAAACCTGTTTTTTTATAACGGTTTTTTGTTCTACATATTTACACTAAAAATAAAACACTCTCCAATAAGCAATAATTTATTTCACCTTCTTATTTTAGTTACGTTAAAAAAATAATAATAATAATTAACAGATATTTACAAAGGTTTCGTTCCACAGTAAAGTTACGTGTCTGTTTTAACAGCTTGTGGTTCTTTCCCGACTTCTTTCTTCAACGCATGAAGTAATATTTGAGAACTTTCCAGAATCTAAAAACGTATTCTCTTGTAGGTACAATCTTTTGAAAAATAACTTGATAATAGTTGCCACATTGTATTTTAAAACAGAAGACTTTAAAGGAGATTTTTCTATACTCTCCTCTAAAAATTGTCTACCCATAGCTTCTCTTTAACCTTTTCGTCAAGGTATTTTCGTACACTATAGATTGTTGTTCACTTACAAGCAATCAAAAAAAAATTTAGGTTTCCGCCCTGTCACACAGAGCATTAGCCTTCGTTCTTGAACATTCAAAATTTGTGCACTGCAAAACCTAATTTAGCTCAAGGTGTTTTACAAAACTTTATATGTTTAACTGACTTCTCAATATTTCCTTTTTTCCCTGACCAGTCCGGGAAATAATTATTTTTCGACTTTCTGTGGCAATTTTACGTACTGAATGCAAAGGCTTCGAGGGTCCTCAGATTTTTACAAAAATAAAATGCAAAACAATGGAACTTGTCAATTACCTTCATATAAGCTGTTTCTGTTTCTGATATCGTTCTGTCATACTCAGTCTGCGCAGCATATTTCTTGGATAAACTTTCTGTTATTTTTGCCAGTCTTTCAGTCAGTATTCTTATATCGTTTTGAATTTTTCTTTTTTCTTCTTCCTCGGTGAGAATTTGGCGATGCAGCTCGTCTCTTTTCGTGCACAAGTCTTCTATACCTAGGAAAAAAAGATCATGTACCTTTTTAATTGATTGTTCATAATACCCCAAAAAGCTTACTTATTAAAGAAATACAGAAACAACAACAACAACAACAACAACAACAACAACACAAACAAAAACAACACTTACATTTTACCAGTTCATTGTTATACAGCTGTAAAGCAGCTCCTTGATTTGACATTACTGTTGATTATATTCTAAACAAAAGTATTATCCGTGTTTAAAAGAAGATTCAAACAAGCCAATAAAACCATTTTGAGATTTAGATTGATGACTTGATCATTTTGGGCACGACAAATATACAGATTAGAAATTGTCATAACTTTTAATTGCTTATAAAACGTATAATATAGATTGTCAAGAACTGAAACAGTAAGGGTTTTTAAAGATTATCAGAAAATATAAAGTAAAATTTACAAAACATTCTAATCTAAAATGCATTAAAAAATATTTAGCTACAAAACTTGAAGAAGTGAATCATCTTCAAGCTTAAAAAATTCTTCCCACATGTCATTACTAAGATCATTGCTAATCAAATACTCGCTTGGTATATTATCGTCATTGCTTCTATTTGCATTAACTTTACCACTAAGCTCTGTAGAGTCTCCACAATCTTCGTCATCGCCATCTATTTCGATTAAATCGATATACGAATTGTTTTTAGTTTCTTCAGTGCATTTCTTAGAAGATAATTCTTTGTCAAACTTAACATTCTCTTGCTGCTTCAAAGGTTTTAGATTAACTTTTACTGGCAAAATATCAGTGTCAAAATCTTCATCATCAAAATCTAAATTATCTATATTAAATTCACTGTCATTTTGCATTAGTGTGTCACCTTGAAGAAAAAGTTGTACGGATGCAGGTGGTATGTTTTCAGTATTCTCACAGTTCTGTGTAGTTGAATCTTTTTTATTGTTACAATTTTCAATTACATTCAAGTTATCATCAATATCAAATTCGATATCAAAAAGTTTATTCAGTTCTTCATCACCAGAGATATCAAACTGTTCAATGTTATCCTCTTCAATAGCTGGATTGACTTCATCAGGAATTCTTACATCTTCAGACCGATAGTTTATGCAATCAGGATCATGACATTTTTGATACAGCACGCGAAGTTTTAAATCAGCAACATAATAAACATGATTGCTTTTGTGTTGTCGTTGTATATTTCCACACCACCGATTCTCTCCAATATCGTAAATCATCATTTGACTCTTTCGGTAAAACATCCACCGTCGAATAATACCTACAAAAGAATTTTGCAGTTTATGAATGTCAGTAACCTTTAAATAATTCAGCATAGTCCATTCACACAACTGAAATGTATGTAATGTTATGTATGCATTATAAGCTAACTGGTACAAAAAACAGGTTATAGTATAAACAAAAATCTGATAATGTTATTGGTTTACGGCTCTGTGAAGTCGTATTGGCTGCTTTGGGAAGTCATTATTAATGTGAATAAACAAAAAAAAGATTTCCATAGGCCACAAGAAAATATAGAAAAGTCTTTTTGTTTTCAATTCACCCAAAAATTATTTGAATTTGTTTTGAGACATTACAAAAGTTTAATTGGACGATCTTGAATTCCAAAAGTATCATAATCAAATGTGTGTTTTTTTTCTTCCTCTGTGACTTGGAAAGAACAATTTAAACAAAACATGGCTTCGAATTTTTGTTTACACAAGCAAATATATTTTTTAGATGAGATGCAGTCAGGTAATACTTGTTCTGTACTTTTGACTTCAGGCTTTGTATTTCACAGTACATCTAAACTGGCCAGTTGCTGGTGTTTTTAAATATCAACAAATGTTTAAACAAAAAAGATTCGCTACTTTTTTAAACCTTACTTTTTTCACCATGCTTGTTGGCTTGTTTGAGAACAAAAATATCCAAAGGGGGGAAATGAGTCCTCTGTGAACCTTCTTCAAATTCTTTCGACGATGTTGTATCTACAAAATAAACAACACAAACATGTTGTTGCTAAATTTAGTAAGAAAAATTTATATTTAGCAGGGAGAAAATATTCTCTGTTAAATTAATATATCCAATGAACAAGACAGAATTCAGTATTCATGGTTTTAAACTCCTATCATATTTTGCCGTCCCACATTAACAGAAATCAAGACATACTTGTTGTGGCAAAACTCTCGACTAAAAAGCCTTACATTTTAACACACTCACATTGTCATTTACCTTAATATATTATTTATTAACACTTTGCCCTGTCTATCCATAATGGCAATAAAACTCAAGTAAATTTTTAGACAAATTTTAATCCGTGTTTCTTTAACTTTATTTACGCAAACAAAATACCAACAAAATCAAGTACATACATGCAGATTGATTTTTACTGTACTTCGAAACCTTTACACCATCATCACCAAAATTCAGTTGCTTGACATTATGAATATCTTCAATAAATGGGCACACTAAAGTATCTGAAAACTTCTGATAATCTGCATCAAAGGTTCGATTCTTAATTCTGTATACTTCTCGTTCAATAGCTGTTAGATGTGTCTTAAATTTGTATTCATTTTCTTTAGCAATACACAAAGGGACATGTTTTGAAACTTTGCTTGATCTGTACAACCGAAAATTCCGATTTTTTGAATACACTGACAAGTCGCATAGAAATGTTGGTCCGTTATCACTTGCTACAAGTAGTTTTTTCAAATTCACTTTAACGTCATCAGCACATGTGTTGCTATATTCTGGCCATACATTGAAAATGTGGGGAAAATATTTATTTGGATTGCCAGTTTCTACATACGACCGTAGGGAAAAACAAACATCTTTAACAAAATCTCCACATTGAATATTGTTTCTGAAATATGTACTGTCCTTGAAATGAAAGATAAGATGTCTAGAAAACTTGCTGTCAGTTGTTGAATCTAAATCAACTACGCCATTACGTGTGCATTCAATTCCAAATGCTTCAAATAAACATTTACAAACAATATCAATGAAAAAGTTTAAAACACTAATTCCATTCAAATTTTCATTTAATTCCGTCTTAAATTCAATATCAAAGTACAAACGACATGGCTCACACTCGCGAATAACTTCATAAAAATGAAAACAACTCTCCTCCATCAACTCATATTTAGCCCAAAATTGTTTACAGGTCGTCACGAGGTATTTTCTCTTTCCATTACTTTTTTCATAAGCAAACAGTGAAATACATGGCTCCTTTAACGAAATACAATAGCTTATAGCTTCTTGTTGCCTTGGAAACCATCTCCAAACATTGCGTTCAGAAAAACATCTAAAGTATTGATGAGCATTTGGTAAAGGTCTTTTTTTAAACTCTTTCTCCCGCTCATGTCTAAGACGTTTTTTGCAGAGTTGATGAATGAATTCTTTTTTTGTTGATCCGTTGTAAAATGACTTTGGGCCAAATCCTTTTCCAATTTTATTCATTTGCTTGTCTAAGAACAAAAGATATACATGGTGAAGACAGGAAATTGAAGTATAAATTAAAATATAAATTCCAGGAAATTTTTTTATTTTCCTAGGACAAAAGGTGTATTCCAGGACTAAATGACTAACCATGCTAAATTTCCAGGAAATTGAGAAAAAAATTAACTTTATATATATATATACAGTACCGCCTGCATGTAACTTTACATGTACGCGAGTTTTACGACCTCATGTAACGATCTCATGTCTACATAAAGAACGTTCACATATCTTTTGTTTACACAGGAACTTAATTGCTTTCTCTTGTTATCGTTGTGCGCGAGTCATAACAATAAGATTTGATGAATCCTTTTGTTGTCACATGTAACATGCATGTTATTGTTTAAAAGTGTTAAAGATCACGAAGGCTATTGAAATATATTATTTTAGAAAAAAGAACGAACATAACACTTAATATTTAAAAAAAACTAATTTTGCTACTTTTTAAAACTTTTAGTAATAATTCTTTATCATCGAAGCATATTTTTTAACATGCAAAACTTTTAAAAGGTATTCTTATAAAAAGCAACGTTTAACAGCGCAAACGGAAAAACCCTACTTTCAGGACTTTTCCCTTCACGATAAGATTTCGAAAATTAAATTTCAATACCGAAGAAAGAAAAATCTAAAAATCTAACTTTTGACGTTCTTGACAGATCTAAACACTCATTGTGAGAACATTTTGTTTTTGCGATGCAATCTGAAAAAGCTTTTCTATCGCCGTTCTTCGTTCTTAAATTTTTAAAACGCGATCTAAAAAAAGCGTTTCTATTGCTGCTTTTCGTTCTCAAGCTTTTAAAATGCGATCGAAAAAAGCGTTTCTATCGCCGCTTTTCGTTCTTAAACTTTTAAAATGCGATCTAAAAAGGTTTTTCTATCGCCGTTCTTCGTTCTTAAACTTTTAAAATACGATCTAAAAAAGCATTTCTATCACCGCTTTTTGTTCTTAAACTTTTAAAATGCGATCCAAAAAAGCATTTCTATCACCGCTTTTCGTTCTTAAATTTTAAAAACGCAATCTAAAAAAGCTTTTCTATCGCCGTTCTTCATTCTTAAATTTTTAAAACGCGATCTAAAAAAGTGTTTCTACTGCCGCTTTTCGTTCTTAAACTTCTAAAATGCGATCTAAAAAAGTTTTTCTATCGCCGTTCTTTGTTCTTAAACTTTTAAAATGCGATCTAAAAAGCATTTCTATCGCCGCTTTTTGTTCTTAAACTTTTAAAATGCGACTATAGCAATTAAATACAACAATGGGACACACGCAGTTCACATGAGCTAATTAAATTTCGCGAACAAGACATGAACTCTATTGTTTTCAACATGCAAAAATAGCTCATGTATTTAACAATAGGTTAACAATAACAACGAAAGTTCTGACGCTACCGAAAGCTCATGCGAAGGTGATAACTATCGCATACATGTAAAGTTACACGCAGGCGGTACTGTATATGGTTTATCGAAAAACAAAATCTTAATAGCTGTTATTGTTCAATAAAAGCTGTGTAAAAAGTTTAAGTTCTTAGCAATTAATTAAAGAACAAATTCTTGCAAAAAGTATATATATATATATTAATTTTTTTTATATATTTAATAAAAAAATTTGTAGGTATATTGGCTCTATACAATATTGATTGTGGTAAGTATAGAGCCTTGATTTAACATGTATGCTACAAAATAAAACATGAGTTACACAAGTATAACATGCATCATTAATTTTCTTAGATATATATTTTGTTGCGTTATATGAGGTTTGTGTGTATCTGTGTGTGTATGACTCGTGATGTTTGGCTGTAGGCGATAGCAATTTTTAGTAATTACTTTTATGTTTGTATGCTGGCTATTGGGTGCAGGCGTTTGTTTGCTATTTATATTGTATATATGTTGCCTATTGGGTACAGGCGTTTGTTTGCGATTCATATTGTTGCTTGCTTACTCAGCTAAAGGCGCGTTTGTATTTTGCTGATTATAGTTTAATTTATTTTATGTTGTTTATTTTGTAAATATATATATACCTTCTTATTTTGTTTTCTAGCCGTTGGAAATAAATGTCTTACAGGCCTCAAAAAATTACGTGCACGATCGGCATCGGGCACCGATCGTGTACGCGACATCAAAGATGGGGCCCGAAAAGTCGTGCACGTGAAATTTGTAAGAATTTTTAAATTTGTATATCTGACATTTCACTTACAGAGAAAAAAACATAACAAATGGCTTGGTCCTCGAGATGTTGATAATTCACATAAAAGCAATGCTCTACGACAATAGAAAAAATGTTTTGTGCATATAATATATAAAAATAGGTCTTCGTGAACAAGTTTACACGTACACGATCACGGCGCCCCTGATTCCACGTATTTTCTTGTTGGCGTACCCGATTCCGATCGTACACGATCGTGTACCATTACTTGAATACAGAGCCCGATTTATCGTGTACGATAAAAACAAATCTTTTGAGGCCTGTCTTACAATGCGTCTAAAAATGTATGTATACAAAACCCCAACATTATATCAGAACTGAAACCTCTTTTGAAAAGAGACCCTGATATTTTAGACAAAAAGTTATTAGAGTTTCATCAGTATCTTGGCAGTGACTGATGAAACAAAAGTCTTAACAAAATCATAAAAATCATAGGAACAAACAAAATTTCTATCAAAGAAAATAAAAATATTTTCTCTGGGCAAAATAATGATGCTTAACCTAAAATTAATTTAGTTTGCATTGAATTGAATAATTTAAAAAAAAGAGGTTGCAGAAATTTCTTCATCCTTGGTTAAGAAAACCAATCTAAAATCCTATGATGACTGAATCTTAGAGACACAATTAAGACATTTGCAAGCAAGACTACAGGAAATCTCGGCACAGCAGCGTTGTTCTGCCCGGATAATAAACGCTGCCCTGATTAAGTACGGCAGCTTACCCCGGTTAAGAACAGGGCAGAAAATACACAATCAGAGCAACATAATCAGGACGGGCCGGCTTATTACTCAAAAAATATTATTTGGCACTTATAAAAGGAACATAATCAGGGCAGGCCAGTTTATATACGACAGTCTAATATTATTTCTCACTTATTATAGAACGCACATAATCGGGGAAGGTCGGCTTATGTATGACAGTCAAATATTTCGAGACTTATAGAACAAATATAAGCGGTCATCACTTCTGACAGGCAAATAGCCCTGGTAGCAAAGTTGTTGTTGTTCTCAAATGAAACGAAATTTCGTGGCAAATACTAAATTTTGGGATTCCCAAGTTTAATAACTTTTCACCAAACTTAATTCCCGCAAAAAGAATAATTTAGGTTCCGTGAAATTTAGTTACTTCAAAGTATATTATGTTGAAATGTATTTACTACAAGAGTAGTTTATACTAAGAATTACGTCGAGACTTTTTTCTTTCGCCATGTCTAGTTTTTAGGGGTGTTCTATCTTCCAGAGAATGTTTAATTCACAAAAGTTCGAAGAAAATGCCAATCACAGCCTGCCTGGCCAGCCATTTATATCAGCGTTTATAATCCGGTCACCACGACATAACCAGTGCAAAAAAAACATAATCGGACCATGCGTACATAATCCGGCTGTCCCGGTTGTAAACAGGCCGTTTTCGCAGAACAGCGTCACCATCTTGATTATCTTGATAATCCGTCGCAAACTTTCCGTTCGCCAGGCATGAGTAGAACGGGAAAATTTGCAGACGCAACAATGTCCGCAGCCCTCTTGTCTTCACTGTTTTCGGTGCGGTGATACTGGTCACCGTCGTTCAGAATGTACGAAATCCGTGTTTGAAATAAACGCTCCTAGAATACCGAATGAGCCAATCGAAAAAAAAAACACACGAATCAGCTCCTTTGAGGCAAGAAATGGAAGCTTTAAAGTCCAACCTCGTCCCCAGGACTATTTGCTTCTCAACGGCGCTGCGCTTTCTCTGGCTGGGGTCGAGCTTGTTTAAAGTCCTCACATGTAAATAGCAAATGTTGTGTTTATTGTAAAAAGACTGGAACGAGTTTGATTCAGTGTACTAAATGTCATTCTGACCTATATTGTTCGAAAGCATGCCAAAAGAAAGATATAATAAATCGTCGCGTGTTGTGCAGGGCTATTGACTCGTTGGAAACGCACGAGCGGGATAAACTGTTTAAAAGCTTCAGTGTATCAGACCATAACGTAATAACCGATAAACAATAGCTAAAATTAATAAACTATCGGACATAAACCAACAATAGAATTCGTTGCTAATAACGTGCCTTGTAAAGGTCTATGGGACACCAGTTCCATGGTTGGCGTCGTAAATGCCGACTGGCTACAGACAAAATTTACGGACACCGCTGTAAACAGTATCGTGGAATTAACGGGAGAAAACGAGAAAATATCGTTACAAACCGCAAATAATACGGAATTACCAATCGTAGGCGTAGCACCGTTGACTTTTCAATCAGAGGATAAAATCGTTTTTGACGTACCGTGAGGACAAAGAAGACGATTGGTTTCCTGAAATTCATTTAGATCACCTTTAGGAAGAGAAAAGAACTCTAGCAAAGCAAATTTATGAAAAGGTAAAAGACGTCTTTACCCGTTCAAGCAAGGATATTGGTTCCATAGAGAATTTTAAGATAAAAATCGAACTAACCGAGGCCATTCCAGTTGCTAAGCCATATAGGTCAGTTCTCAGAACTGACCTATATGGCCTTGAGGAGCATCTGAAGATTCTCGAAACTGTCCTGGATTCTCGAAACAGTCCTGGTTAGACTTAAAAATAAAGGTATCAAATCGAAAGCGTCAAAATGCGTAAAGTACCTTGGCAACATCATCTCAGAAGAAGGATATCATGCAGATTCAGTAAATACAGCGCAACTAGATAAATGCAGAAAAACACCTAACACCATCAAAGAATTGCGATGTTTATTGGGGTATCTGGGCCTAAAGTACGTGTTGAAAACTTTGCCCGAAAAATAAAACCACTGTATGATCATCTGACAGAAAATAAAAAATTGTCACACTCTGTCACTGGGGTGAAAAACACCAAACAACTGTCAATGAATTAATTAATATCCTTCAGCCTCCTAAAGTCATCACTTTTCCTGACTTCAGCCTCCCACTCATAGTTTACTGCGACGCGTCTGAACAGGGTCTGTGGGCAGTACTTTACCAACGTCAAAATAACGCCTTAGTTAGTTATAATTAGCACGCTTCTCGCCCGCCCGCCGAACGTAACTACCATCTACATAGCGGCAAATTAGAATTTTTGGCATTAAAATGGACAGTTATTGAACTTTTAAAGGATTGTTTGGGTTATGGTCCCCCATTCGAAATTTATACCGACAACAATCCACTACCTTATGTCACAATCACAGCGAAACTAAATGCAACGTGATTGCGCTGGGTAGCCGAACTAGCAAAGTATCAGTTCACCATAAATTACCGCCCTGGCAAAACGATTGCGACTATTTATCGCGCAACCCTAGGAAATTTGATGAGGTGATGATGCAGCCTCACAAAGATATCAAAAGTGATGATTTTACAACGCTAATGATAGCAAAACAGTCTATTCAACTCGTCTGTGTGTCTGAAAGTGATATGTTATCTGAAATTAACCTTATATCTGCAGGTTCAGCGGTGATTGAAGATGGCGAAAAGACGCTGTCGCAGAATGAAGATGACATCATCAAGCCTGTTTATGATGCTGTGTTAAAAGGACGGTGGCCGAAGAAGTTTAATTGTTTGCAAAAGAAATCAAGATTTCTCTTAAACCATTTAGAATATTAACGATAATGAATAACATACTGATTAGAACAACATTTACGCACAACCAAATCGTTTTACCGCGCAAATACAAACAAACGATGTATCAGGAAATTGCATGAAAAACTTGCACATTTGGATGCTGACCGTGTTGTTGATTTGGCGAGACAAAGGTTTTATTGGCCATGTATGACGAGAGATGTAACGCACTATGTACGTCATCAATGCACATGCCTGAAAAAGAAATCACCAAATCAACCCGAAAGAGCTCCATTGGTTCCGATAAAATCTACAGCACCGTTCGAGATAGTATTCATTGATTACATGAAATTAGATCAATGTAAAGGTAATGGTTTGTGACTACTTCAACTGTTACGTCCAACCATATGCAACAAAACAAAAATCGGGTAAAAGTGCGGCAGAAAAGATATTCAACGATTACATCTTGAAGTATGGATTTCCAATAAGACTGCACCACGACCAACGAGGAGAATTCAATAATGATTTGTATAACGGTTTCCACGAACAACTAAAAAACGACCAACCAACCAAGAACCAACGAACGCACTGACAAACGACGAACAAACGAACTTCAAGAAACAGACAAACCACAACGTACTGAGGGACACCTGACACATTCATGACAATCTAACGGATCCACCCGACGCATGACAAACAGACAGACGTACAATAAAGATACATACAACAGTTGAATGAACACGGCACGCACAACAAACATACAAACATACTAACAAACAAAAAATTGTCAGACGCAAAACACACGGACGGACGTACAATAAATACAGAACATATGCACAATGGTTAGAAAAACATGGTACATAAAACAAACATACACAGAAACGACGGACGGCCAAAAAACTTAAAAAAAACCGACGAACGAACCACGGACAATAAAAAACAACAGACCATACTGACGAACGATGAACTCCCGAAAAGACGAACTCTCAAAAAAACTGACGGACTAACTTCCGAAAAGATGAACTCCCAAAAAAACTGACGGACTAACTTCCAAAAGACAAACTCCTAAGAAACTGACGAACCACGCAGCACGCATATTTTTAATTGGCGCCATGTTTATTCTTACTACTTTTACTCAGCAACATATTTTTTATCCTATAATATGTTGTTTGGGCACGAGCGATCAGCGTATTCATTCCACACTAATTTTCTTTTATTAATACTTCTTACTGATCACATTAAAGTGGTGCATTAATCCAATCATATGTACGAAACTACCAAAATAAGACGATGAAAGGTCGTGCGTAGCATGCTCTCCTCCGCCTTGCTGCCTAAATGTATCGTCATTTTGTCGCCGCATTTCTTTGCGTAGGGTTGCCGCTGCTACAAAATGGTCCAAACACGCATTGCCTGTATATTTTTCATCCAGCGGCTTGTAAATCGAAGTAGTGGTACAACGCTTATTAGAACGATGGACGTGCTATAGAGTGAACCACTAATGTCTGGATTGCGAAGATAAAATCTGTTAACAAATAATCGTCCGTTACTAGATGTAATGATTGGCTTTTTAGAGCAAGTAATACTATATGAAGAATAAACCCTCCCCCCTGGAAGCTTATTCCTGGGCTTCTGACCCTGGAAATATTAAGTAATTTCAGCTTTTTAAAACTAAGATGCAAGTAGAAGGTTGTATCCTTCTTAACAAAACCCTCATTAGCAATTTTTATAAAAACATATGTTCGATTAGAGGTACCACGGAGGAGTATTATTTAGGGAGGGAGGAGAGAGGAGAGCTCTATTTGTTTTGTGATAAATATGGGACATAATAAACAGATACGCAGATGTAATACAAAGGATCACAGAAAAAGCGGAAAAATATCTGGGATTCAGCTATGGAACGAAAAAAATATATTTTCGAGATTGTAACGTTAGTTTTATTTATACATTACGCAAAAGGTACGATATATGAATCATCAGTATGTGGTAAGACTTCACAAGATGTATTTTCCCGATTTCAGTATCCAAATTTAAACGGCAGTGTCGTGCAGTTTAAAAATTACAATAACAGAATTAATGTTGTTGTAAACGTTGCAAGCTTTTGAGGTTTAACCGTGATCTCATACACCCAGTTAAATGCACTAATAACGAAGTATGGAGGATCTGGAAGTTGTTCATTAAATGTCATAGCTTTTCCGTGCAACCAAGTAAGTATTAAGGAATTAAATTGATATTTTCAAATTTAAAATAGATTGTACGCTGTTTATTTTATACTATTTGTTATCTCGTGGAAAACTCCACGGGAATTCGCTCGTCACTTTTGCAGCTAACATATTTGTTTAGGGTTTATGTTGATGTTTAACAATAAACATCAACTGAGATTGATCTATGCTTATTTTTTAGTTCGCCAATCAAGAGCCATCCTCGAACGCAGAAATACTAAATGTCCTAAAGTATGTTCGTCCAGGGAATGGTTTCCAACCGAAGATGGACATGTTTTCTAAAGCAGACGTAAATGGTGCTTCGGAAATTGAAATATTTTCCTGGTTAAAGGTACCTTATCTAGATTTTTAACTTTCTTTTTTTTAATTCCAACAAATTGTATTAACATACCGTAATGATCCGAACAAGCACCCTGGGCGCTTATTAAATTTTTGGAATTTTTGCATGGGCGCTTAATCGAGGGGGCGCTTAAAAAATGCTGGGCACTAATAAATTTTTCCTAATTTTGTACAAATTAAAGACAACGGTAATTTTCAATTTTGTGTTTTTTCCTGAAAAATAAAACATAGAAAGAAAGGATTGTATAGGAAATTCCCTATTTATATAATATATAAAAGATGTTCAAAACATAAAATATGTGTTTTTTTATTCTCATTATAAGAAAGTAACATTTTTAAATAAGCGCCCAGTTTCTCAAGGTAGTTTTCGATTAAGCGCCCCTTTTATCAGGGGGGCGCTTATTCGAGGGGGGCGCTTAAAAAGTGCTGGGCGCATATTGAACTTTGAGGAAATTACCTGGGCGCTTATTCAAGGGGGGCGCTTAAAAAATGCTGGGTGCTTAATCGGATCATTACGGTATTAGTATCGATTTAGCAGTCTCAACACCTCAATGAACTCTGTGATTAACGTCAAAGTTTCCACTTCAAATCATTCCACTAATTGGTGATTTGTCCGTTCAGCATTCAATACATCATTGGTGTATGGATTTCTAATGCTTCGTCAATACGTGTATGGATAGCACAGCTGATCTTGTGAGTTCAAAGGGAATTTTTGCCGCAGCTAGTGAACGAGCGAGCGTACTATTCTTTGCAGATAGTTGTGACGATAGTTCACTTATGAACCTTTTAATTTCTCTACCAGCCCCTCATAGGGTAAGGACAATTGGGCTGAAATTATTAACCTGTGTATAAATTGACTATGAATCACGTAGCGCATTTAAAAGTTTATTTGTCGTAATCTCAAATTCCCTGTAGGTCAAAGAAAAAGATGCAGCAAGTTAGTAAGATATTTTAACCGATTGTCATTATTTACAGGTTGCGTTTGAAGAATGTTTATTTGCGATTCCGCTAAAGGTGTGGACCTTTGGCCGTAATTCAGTCGAGGAAATATCGAGTGAGCGTTCACTGCAGTGAAAATTAACAAACTGTATTCTGTGGCCACGCAATAACTGCAGATTTTAATAGCTCGCACTATACTTCTATTTTAGAGCGTTTGTCCATCACCAGTTGACGTGCTATCATCTTACAACACAGTACTTTGGAGTCCAATTCGCAAAACAGATATTGAATGGAATTTTGAGAAATTTCTTATCAACCACAATGGAGAACCAATCAAGAGATACTCTGCTGAAACTCCGCCGTTGACGATGGATGAAGATATATATACGCTAATTGAGCAATGTAAGAAGGATATATATTATGAAGAGGCCCTAACAAATTATAGCTAAATCAGTGCATTCATTTCGTCGTGTTTGCATGGATAATTTCATTTCGGAGATGTGAATTTCATTTAGGCAAATCGTTTTTACATGAATATTTTGAGGGCGAAATCATGCAAACATTTATAAATACTAGACACCGAAATGAAACTTCGTGTGAAGGCTAACTTAAGAAACTTTCGCGGGAAAATGCGCATTAAAAAAAAACAAGAAATAAAACGAAGCAAAATTCAGTTTCGCGGTAGTGTAAAGTTTAAAGCATGGAGATATACCTCCATGTTTATAGCTAGTCTTAATTCTTTAGCTAGGTTTATTGTGTCAAAAACGATTAAGAATCGGATCTAGATTTCGCGGTTTTAAGAAAAAAAAGTCAAAAATAATTTTTTTCAAAGTAATTTTTTAACACGAAAACATTGAATTGTTATAAATTATTTTTTTTTGCTGTTTTTATGATAGTCCTTTGTTAAATTAATAAAGCAATTGACTTGATACTTGTGTAAATTACAGACCGAATATTGTGCATTTATACTGAATATAATATTACATAAATAACAGTAAAAATATGAGTAGAAATTCTTCAGTTTTTTATGTCTCTACAACAATCATAGTACATGGAAGCTGTTTGGTCAACTCACTTCGTGTCTGCTGCCCAAACACGCGACCGCCTATCTATGCATACCACGTGATAAAATACGTTAACGGAATCTTGTTACCGAACACGCATTCGAATAATCTCAGTGAATGTGATCTGTAAATTCATTCCACTAAGTCACGAAATTAGCTTATTTATATAAATCAACAGCGTGCTTTAAAATTTCGGCCAAGTATTTGAAACTAGCGGTAAAATGCACTCCGAATTCTGACGTCTTAGGACTTCCGATCTGGATATCTGCATCTTAGGTTATTTGGTTAGATTTAAAATCCTTAAGGGTAATAATTCCTGCTGACGTCAGCACGTCTCGACTCTTTGATTTTTCAGCCTTTAGTGTACCGTAGAGCGGATTGTTTCGTAACGCAGACATAGTGGAAAATGCAGCGATCATACATTCTCGTCCCCAGAGCTCTTTGAGATAAACGAGTTTATCTCAAAGAGCTCTGGGATCGAGAATGGCGATCATATTCTGTACGTTGTTTACTTGTTCTATATCTCGGATGAAATAAAACTCTTGCAGCCTACTGACTGTAGAGTACTAGCCTAGTGATGTCCTAAATCCCCACAAATATGTCCAAGGTTATTGACAAGGAACACAAACACTCCTTTACTTAACTTCTCGGTAACTTAACTATTTACCGGATTCATTGGTTCTTATGAAACTTTTTATTTAGGGAAATGTGCTCTGAAAAATAGGAATCTTGAAAGCTCGAATATCTGAGTAAGTTGAATAATTTTGTAAGACCCTGACAGACAGTTTTAAACACAATTTAGTTCCTTAAAAAAATATTTAAATTCTATCCTTATTTAGCATGATCATCTAACGACTTGTAACTGACTTCTTTGAAGATGTAAGACTACAGATAGAAATGAGGGTTGGCTCAGGTTTTTATGTTTTTTCGCGTTATTTCCGTTTAGCGATATCTTGTTCTTGCTTCTATCACTGTAAGCCAACTCAGTAGATTTTCCATGTTCCCATAGCAACTCTACTTTTCAAGAGTCAAATGTGTCGTTTGTTCTTCCCTTACTTTTGTCGTGTCATAAATTTTTGGTTAATTTAAATATTTTTTTGCTGCTTTCCAATATTATTAAAAGTATATTAAAGACAAAAAAACAAGCATATAATCTACATGATTCATTGCGCCAGGATTTTTGAATACAAATGTTTGCTTTGATAAAATATTATCCAGTAGATATAAATAATAACACATTGACAATTTGACTTGAAACGAGTAAATATGGAAGATGGTAAACAAAGTATGGATCGTTATCGATGAGGTCAGCACATTCTCTCAAACTATAGAAAATTAGGCGGGACCATAGACGCAGAAAATTTATTGATTCTTAAAAGTTGCTAAAAAAGCATATAAGTTTTAATTTGTACTGCTTTAAGTTTTTACACATTTTTTTGCGTTACGTTGAGATTGCATTTTCACCCACTCCAATGTTTCTTAGGTAGCATTTATATAAAGTTGACATGAAATTTACTTGAAATGAGATTTTAAACTGGTATAAGAAATATCGTTGTGTTCACATGGAGTTTTCCACATCAGGGTTATGTGAACCGCACATGCGCCATAACTTTGTACACATGCGCAACATCACTTTGAGCATGCGCAATAGCTTATTACATATGCTTAATAGTTTCATTTTTAGGGTGACATTAAATTTCATTTCGGTCCTTTAGATTGAAATGAAATCAACACTGAAATGAGTTTCATTTCACCTGAAATTATGTAAACGTTTATAATGACTGGACAAGAGACAGAAATGAAATTGAAATTTTCTTCTCGCCTCTGAAACTTCATAAAAAGGCTGCCTTGCCTCTCAGCGCCAGTCAACCAGGGATAAACACTTCAAACTTCTGCTATTAACCCTTTTAAGACTTTTTGAGTGACTGTATTTCGAAGCTGGGTTGTTTAAAGCAGGTCAAGTTATAGTTCTTTCGAAATAGCTAATCAGATTCGGGAATTTCTTTTGGCACCTTATTTTGTGTAGCTATCTAATGTTGGCCACGCAATTACATGAGTCAGTTAATAGACGTCAAAAGCGCATGTTTCTTTATCTTTTTTGTTATTTGGCTATAAATAATTACATTTGTATAAAAATAAACTATTTTGGAACCCACTTAATTCTAAAAGAAAAATGATGTCGGTGTTCACGTGAAGAGGAAACGAATTGCTGGAATCAAAACAATACATTTGCCAAATGGCGTAAAATAATTTTCTTTGCGCTGAACCGACCTACCATGCTTATCAGAATTGAAATAATTAATACCTGTACTGTGTTCAAAATGGTAGCCCAATTGCTACGTTTTGCTAAGTATGTACGAAATAGAAATACGGGGGTACGCACGACGGGGGATAATCTGAAGACCGGTATGTGTCCGACGGGCAAACCCGTTGATTCTTTCACGGGATAAAAAACCTCCCTAGTATCTATATTATTAATAATATAAAAATATATATACAGAGCATTATAGGGCTGGGGAAGTCATCAAAGAAACCTATGGAAAATAATTACCTCAATTTACGAAATAATGATAAATTATATAAATATATAAAATACACACTATGATTTTTCAATAAAACGTTTTCAATGTTATGGAAAAAAGAATCATAAATTATAAACAATGTTCCATGAGATGAAAAATAACAACTTTATTGCTTCAGGATGGCCGAAAAGAAAAAGCAGAAAAATCAGCTATGGTTGGAATTTGTTGTGAGATCAATTTGATTAATTTCAAAGGAAAAATATTTTTCTTTTTATTTTCAAAGAAATTTCGACATTAATATGAAAGAACGCGATGCCGCAACCGCAATCTTTGTAACACACGCGGTATTGCAAATAACAGTTTCTCGTGACTACCTTTCGATAGAGCTTTTTCATAAATATTTACAGTATGGGGAAAAGGAACCCTCCTCCATAGAGATCTTTGTCAATACTGTTACATCACTAGGTCCTTTTAAAGTGATGGGGAATAAGCCTATTGTTAATTGCGTGCTTCAGTTTTAGCGATAATAGTTGAAGAAAAAGTTCTTTAAGATCCATTTTATAATTCCTGCCCAACAAGTGGATTTTGTTTCCAGTAAGTCTACCGGCATAAATACATGAATTCATGTTAGTGAATTATCTAAGTATAGCTTTAATTTCATTTGGTTTTCTTCTATTTAAAGTGCCAAATTTGACCCGCTATCACTGGTTCTGTCTAATCCTTTGACAACCAGAGAAAAGTTTACCGTACACAAAAACAGTGTCTCCGTGTTTTGATCCGGATTTCTAATCGAATAAAATAAGCGACAAGAAAACATAGCTAAGCAGGAGAGCGTCAACAAAAGATGAAACGTAGTATAGTTTACATATCAAACAAAAACAAAGCTTGCGTCACACTGGTATGACACCAATTTATAAGAATTTGTTAATTGTTATATCCATCAGTCATCGTCAACATATTAACCATCTTAGTTAGTAGTCCACTCAATTACAAATTATAACTCATTCCCTAAAAAAATTGTTGATAAAGTTGCTACACTCGAAGTATATAAGGAGACTCGATTGGAGTGTAAAACTATACGTTGTCGTCATGTCTTCATTATATTGGCTTCTCTTGTTACTGCTTGTGGCTAGCCTGCTCTCTTTTAGCAATGCAAGGCCTCACCTTGGATGTACTGGTATACGGTATCGCAGAAGGTGTTCCAAAACTAAGGTGAAAAGTTTAAACTTGTTCTTTTTGCTCAATTAATTTGTTAGAACAGAAAGAACTATACATGAAATATTTTGGTTTCAAATACATCGCACAATCTTTTTCTGAAAGTTGTTTATTGGAACTTTCGCCGTTCGGAACCAAGTTTGTATTACCTTGTCTTACCAACTTCCTACGCTTTGTTTTAGTTAATTCAATCATTCCTAAATTTGTCAAATCTGTTGCCTTTTTATAATAGAGGGTGTGCAAATGCAATATATATAAAATAATTGCCTCATGATGTTTGAAATAATTATTTTTTACTAAAATGCTTTTTTGGTTCATGCTTCAAAGTTTATAAGGATACCATAAGCATCAGGAAGAAGCAAGTATCACCAGTTATAAACAACATTAGGAAAAAAAATCCAAGTTTTTACAAACAGGTAGCTAATACATTATATGCATACCTTTGAAACTTAACTGTTTTGGATACGACCCTTTTTTCTGGTCAAAATATTATCTTTCCGAAACTTAAGCCGTTCATGTTTGATACTGATACTAATATTGTTTGATAATAATATTCATTTGATACTAATGGAAAGCATTTTCCATGATAATCATAAGAAATTATGGCGATGCAATTGCGGGTTGGTTTTTGCCCGATTTTGTCTGGATATTTTCATGGCCTGTCGTAGAAAGGTTTACGGGTATTTTGCTGGAAAAAATAGGGAAAATTACCGCATATAAAGTCCACATCAAATAAAAATAACATGCAATGAATGCTGAATGTGAATTTTCGTATTTAAGGCAACGTACAAACTTTCACTTTTTTGTTTATTTAGAATGTTGTGCGCAGATCTCACCAGAAGAAACATACAATACACAAACGTTTTGTATCCAACTTTTCTGAAGATGATATTCAACGAATTATGAAAGAGATTGAAGATGAAATAAGACGCGAGGAGAATTGAAAGCAAATGACATATTTTGAAATGGCGTAGAAGACGTCGCCATTGACGTTGCTAAAATTGTGTGGCCATTGAATATACCAAGAAATGGCGATATAAGACCTATGTGCTTAATACTCATGCTGAGAAGAAATCTTTATCTATTTAAAGATTATCTTATTATAATTCTATTTATATATTTATTTATTTTAGCTTTTAAATTACGGAATATAGTTTGATGGATGAATGAGTTCTTTCTATAACAAACCAGCACTAAGAAACTTATACTAGTGCATCTTATTTACCCGTCCCTTTGGGAACTTGGAAGTATGCACTGCCTTACGACGCAACTTTCTTTTCTCAATACTTGTTTGTCAGATACACACAAATCCTAACTAGGAAGATAATAAATTATCCCGTCCTCGATTCTTAAACATATGAGAAATCTGTAATACGTGAGTAACACACACTGGGAACTCGTCAAAGTTAACTTGGCAATGTAGGATCTTTGCTTGACTTCTTGTAGAAAGATGACATTTTATTGACGTTGACGTGTTTTCACCCATTGACATGGAAAGTCTGGACTTACCCTTAATGGATAACGGACAATACGAGAGAAAAGATGTTAAGTAAAATCAGTATCAACAGCCCTGAGAGAAGGTAGCATTGTGGTAGAGCGTTCGCTTCAAGTGTGGGAGGTATTGGGCTTAACCCTCGGCCAAGTCATGCCAAATACTATAAAGTTGTGAATCTAGCGTTCAGCATGAGAATAGGATTGACAGCAGTACTATACTGGGTAAATAATTTCAATAGTGAAAATAATAAAAGAAATTGCGCGTTTACACTTAGATCATTATTGACAAGCCCGAGTAATCATAGCTTTTATATAGGTATTAAACTCTGTCTGTAAAACGTCTTCTACTAATCCAGCGTTCCATTGTCTAATCTTCAACTCACACCCACACGAAAACTAGAGATGCTGAAAAAGAAATAAACAAGCAAATACACTTGATGATGCATTAAGTTGGTTTCGCAAATAAAAGACTTGCTTGAGAAGATTTGATAACTGCATAGGATCATTTGATAACTGCACGAAATATGATGCCGTTGTAATGGACTATAAAGTTAAAAAGTCACACAGTTATGGAAGCTGATCCACTAGCATATATGATAGAAACTAAGCTACATGTATTTTTCAAAACAAGTCTAAATTTCTGCTGAGGCTATAGATGTAAATATTTTTTTACATTTTGCCAGTCTCACATGTTCCTATTTGTGTTCTTTCAAAGATTAGAGTAAGATAAAACAAGAAGCCCTCGGACTTGAACGGACATTAACATATACACAGGCAAACCAAGATTTAATATAACCTAGAAAATCCTAAAATTTGAAGTATGGACCTTTGAAACCAAGGAATAACGGATCCTTGAATATACCAAAATTTCAAAAATAAAATCTCAATTATTATGATTTGCAACATTTTCAAATTCTACGTACAATGAAACTGATGAAATAAAAAATAACAAATTCACATATAGTATTCTGCATTGATGTAGAAAATTGCATCCTTCAAATCAATAACAACTTCTTAACAAATATATTCAGTTCACATTCTCTTACTTCTTACGCCTTTAAATACGTCAGGCAATCAGTCAGCCTTGAAGAACTGGACTTTTTTAGATTTCGAGAGCTATTGCATAAAGAAAAAACAGTTTCGCATCTGAAGCACAAACCTAATTAGCAAGAAATGCACCTAAAAATAACAAAAGTTAGGATCGGATTTGGTCTTAGCACATATGGTTCACAAACAGGTTTGTAGTGTAATCTTTAGCAATTTTAAAGACGGTTATTTTATTAGGACAATTTTTTTTTTTAATTTTTAAACTTGTATGAGGAATCTCCAGTAGGCTCCCCTATGTTCGAAAAACCTTAGACCGAATAGGGCTAAACGATTTCAGACATAGCTTTCCTTGTATTTTATAAATTTTTCACAAGAACTCCATTGCCTGATAAAATACTACTATATTCAACTTGTATACTGATGAGCATATCCCATACGTACAACATAGTGTAACCAATTGATTTGACTTTAATTTTATAGAAAGAAGGGGTGATGGTGTGCGAGTAGGGGATAGTCATAAGCAACATATCAAGCTGAAACAATTATCATAAAAAAATATTTATATCCGCTGATTAATGAAGTCTCCTAAAATGCCGATTTCAGAAGTTAAGTCCTCCTGACTGAAAGTGATCAGTTAGCTGATCACAGAACTTTCTTTTACCTCAAGGTCGGTTATACCAGAAATAAATCTCATTTCGCAACAATTTTGGAAGAGTAATAAGAACTTCAAAATAACAAAACCGTAAAGAAATAGCCTCAAACGACTTAAAAAGGACATGGAATAATTAATATAGCTATGCATAATTAACCTAACTGATAAGAAATAATGCAATTGCCTATACAATTGGTAAAGGGTTTGAAAGTGTCTTTCTTCGCAATATTAGCAGAGTGAAAAGCACAACTGACAACGTTGTCAGTACATGATAAAACACGTTCATGTAACTGTAGTATACTCCTACGCATACTGAATCAATGACATGGCCGCTTTGAAAAGAAAACAATCGAACACATTCCAAAACACCTTGATTGCACGAATGAGCTAACTTTGCAGAGGTAATCACTGAAAATGTATGATCAGCAAGAAAGTACACCACGTTGCAGAGTAGAGTGACCACCAGCATCATATACCTTAAGGTAACGTTGTTCCCAATTTGGTTGTAAAGCAAAAACAATAGTAATGTTGTAATTTTGGAAAGAAAACTCGTGACCACAGTATAATACACTTCTCTGCCTGACAATTTCCAAAATATTAGAAATGCAACAAGAAAGATATTTGTATATGCGACACCCATTAACAGTCCGTTTAGGAATGAATAACTGAAATCTGATCTCGTGATAACGATCATGGGAAGAATACGGAAAGTTGATTGCTCAATTATACCAAAAAATATGCAGAAAATGATCTTCAGTAAAGTGTCTTTTGTTTGAAGAAGTTTTATCATTGTTGTAATGGTTGATGATGCGGAATTGTCTTGGTTTTTTTTCCGTGGTTTCGGATTTCATGTCATATTCTATATGTATATATATTCTATAAATCATGCGTAAAAAGAATAACAACAACCAGTACTATGTAGCATACCACGAAAAGAATTAGTCCAATGACATTTGCGTATGTTACATGGATGCTTCCAATCCATAAATCAACTTTTAGACAGAATACGGAAAGCCACGGCCCACAAGCGTAACATAGTAAACGACTTCCATTAAGTATAAGCTGTCGTATAAAATAGTTCAATTTCTGGAATCATAAGCGGCCGAAAAAAAAGGAGATGTATAAATAGTGTCTAATGTTCCTCCGGCCATCGAAGAATACAACATTGTTATTAAGCAAAGTTTCTCACATCTAGTTTTGTCAGCAAATCGCGACACATAAGGTGAAAATAATATAGACGGTACAAAAAAGCATTTTCCGTAAAAAAACATTTAACGGAACCAAGAAAATAGTTCGAGATAATGAAAGTTACCGGGAGGTATGCTCGATGCACAGTTCGCTAGAGATTTGTGACCCAACTGCGTATTTTACACTTTGAAAAGCCATCCTAAATTAAAAACCCAAAGTTTGTCATCATTTTTGTTATAAAATATGTCAGAAATAAAAGTCTAACTTAGGGGAAGTAATTTTCGCCAATTTTTTCAATTTTTTTTCTTCATTTAGAGGGAAGTAATTTTCGCGAATTTACAAAGATTTGCAAGATTTGCAAGATTTCCGAGAAGTAAAAAGAAAAAAACACCAAGCAGGCTCATCTTTGAAGTTTGGACTGGTTGTAAGACTTACTAGCTAGCATAACTGTTAATCGAAAATACTTGAATAATTTTTCTAAATTGCAGCAAGTAACTAACATATTAACACAAAATCAAATTTATTTTTTGGAATTCAAATGTGAAGTTTAAGAAAGAAAAATATAGCTACAATCACCCACATAATATATTGAGACTTTTCGATTTTTGACAAAAACAAATTCACAAACTCGCACCACAAGTCTTCTCAAACCCGACGTACTGCCTCAAGGCTCACGGAACTTCAGCCTTAGCTTCGACTTAAGAGGAAATTCTGAATTCAACTAGTGAAACCGAAAAGTTCACTAGAACGAAGCCTTACAGTGCTGCTATAGGCTAATTATAGCTTTTTACATGTTTAAACCGTCTCAGTTGGAAAAATGGACATTTGCGTCAACGGCCATTTCTGTTTTTTTGATAGAATTTCTAGTTTGTCTCAAAGATTATGTGGATGGTTGTCTGAAAATTTTTATTTTGCCAATTTCGGTGGGAAGGCAAGTTCTTTCAAACACTTCATGTTGACAAATTTTCGAAATTCATCGTTCTCCTAATTTCTGGTGTAAAAAATCCGAAAAATTCGGATTAGTTTCCTCAAATAATTATTTTTTATTTTTTCAACTTTAAGTGCTTTTAAAAACATGGATTTGGAGTTTGGAAGTATTTTCAACTCTTTTATTTTGGTACAGAAAGACAGGTACTGGGTTTGCCTCTAACAGTTATGAGGAAAAAGTCGATTTAAAACGGTTTTTTAGCCGGAAATCACTGAAATTAATATTTTTCAGACAATCACCCACATAATATATTGAGACTTTTCGATTTTTGACAAAAAAAATTTCACAAACTCGCACCACAAGTCTTCTCAAACTCGACGTACTGCCTCCAGGCTCACGGAACTTCAGCTTTAGCTTCGACTTAAGAGGAAATTCTGAATTCAACTAGTGAAACCGAAAAGTGCACTAGAACGAAGCCTTACAGTGCGGCTATAGGCTAATTATAGCTTTTTACATGTTTAAACCGTCTCAGTTGAAAAAATGGACATTTGCGTCAACGGCCATTTCTGTTTTTTTGATAAAATTTCTAGTTTGTCTCAAAGATTATGTGGATGGTTGTAGCTATGCAGGCACAATTGTCAATGTTTTACGATAGACCTATTTCCATATCCATTTTCGTTCCGCGGAAGATACATAACAAAATACTGAAATATATGAAAACGAGATTTGTTATGAGCATATTTTATTTTGCAGCGAAGTAGTGCACATATAGTTTGTTTACTTGCAATATTTGCAAAATTAGTTTGTCATACAATCTAATTAATAACATTCGGTAATAATATGGGATAATATCATATATCTAATGGTTTGTTTATTATTCTTGGTGGTAAATGAGCTAGGTATTAGCTAGCTTTGAATATGATGATGTAAGTAGTTACCTAGCTTTGAATATGATATGAGTAGCTAGCTGGCCGGCTGACTTGTTCCAAGCAAACGTAAAATGTCATGGTGTTATCAAAATTGGTGATGTTGTACATATCCTGTGTCTCCACTTACTGAGTATACGTTATATTTCAAACAACATCTTCAAACATAACATTAGCTAGGCTTACTGACAGTGCTTCCAAAATAAAAGTTGACCTTGTGGGTGTTTTACCCCGGTTTTTTTTCAAGTGAGACAACAAGGTTAGTTTTGTAAGTATTTAAAACTCACATTTTACACATTTGTGATTTCAGAATTGGGATACTAATTTGACTTGTTCTTCCTTATTGTTGTCACGTTTAAAGGTTCTATCCTGGATTGTATATTGAAAAAAAATAAGGTTGACAAAAGGGATGATATCCTAATTCTTACATTTTTCATTCAAAGAGTTACCATCTTAGTATTTTTTCAGGCAAATGAAATTTTCCAGTGATTTTGTTCAGTTAAAAACAGATTTTTCCTTGGGAGGATAATTTCACAAAACAATTTAAAAAAGGTTCCTTAAAAAAAACACAAAATGGTTACTCGAACTGTTCTGGCGTACTTTTGTGAAGTCAAAAAAAAAAAATTTTAGTTTTATATGTTCGCAAATAGATACCATGGAAGAATAGCAATACCCTTTTTATATCTGTGTTAAATACGATTTTCAGTTAAAAGCGGTAAAAGTGAACATTTTGATCGTTGATACATTTTTAAACTTGCATGTAAACAACTAGCATCCTGCAATTTCCTCATAACTAATCTCGTTTTCATGTTATTCTTATTTTCGCATTCGTATTTTGCGAAACAAAAATAGATATGTAAATAGGTCTACCATCTACGATCTAAGTCGAACGGCGAACGGCGAAAAAGTTTGTATCAACCCTGCAATCGATTTATCACGTTTGTTCAAGTGAAAACTCACTGTTAGGTAAAGTCATCTACATGGGGAATTAAATCAATATTATCATATTCCAAAACATTGGTCTGGTATTCAAAGAAAGAAACCTACAAATTATACTGTCTATGTCACACTAAATTAAAAGCAAAATTAAGGTAAAAATAAATAAATAAATAAATAAGTACTAGTTAAAAATTATATAATAAAAGAGAATGCCTTCCGAAACAAGTCCTTACAACCAAGCACGGAAATCGATATCTCTCAAACCACTGCATTCTCTTCGTACAGTAGTAGACGTAACAGCTCGCATAGCTCTCGGTTGAATCGAAACAATGTCTTTCAACGTGTTGCATAAGACTTTTGATAATGTCATCCTGTTTATTTCTCTTCTTTGATTACTTGTAAATACACCAGGCCTTTCGTACCAAAATCGATCACCATCTCTGAAACGCTCAAATTGGATTTTTTGAATGCACTGAAAAGTTGGGCCGAGCATTTTTCCATTCGTACGTGTTTCTGCAATACCAGCTGCAAATATGTCGATATCATTAGGGTTATTGTACACTTCCGCAAATTTATCAGCAATTCTCTTTGGCATGACACCGCCCAAATCGGCAAACGTGTTAACAGCAGGTAAATTACATTCTCTTCTCCAAGCTCCATATGTTTGTATTCCATGATCACGTCCTCTTTGAATGTTCAAAGCTGTCAAATCTGCACGTCTATTTTCTCCAAGAGGAACGAACAACCTTCTCACGAGACCAAAAGCAAAACTTGTGTCCACTCTTTGTGACTGGTTAGCCAGTAAACCAAATGCTGTTGATTCGATACCTCGTTGACGAATAGGAACAGTATTTTCAAATGATGCTTGAAGAGAAATATCGTCAAAAGCTTTGTCAAAGTTGTTGTTGAGTTGAGCCCATGCGTTTGGTACCAAGCTGTGACCAAATCTGAATGCTGCTGTTGAGAAGACGTTGATGATGCTTGCGTCAACAAATGGTTTGTATCCTACGTATGGACTCAGATCAACAAGACTTGGTAAGAATTCATTGTACACAATACGTTGACAGATGGCAATATTTATCTTTCGAGCAGTTTCAAAAAGCAATGTTTCACTCCATTGTTTTCCAAGTTTTGTCAGTTGTTTAACAATGTAGTTATGATTTCTTACAAACACTGTATGCAATGTGTGAAGGACAATATTCTCATCTCCTCGGTCATCGCCAACTAATGAACAACCGCCTGGATTAATACAATCCGGGTCAGATGCTGGCAGTCTTATAGGCATCAGATCGTCACTTGTTACTCTCAGTAATCCAGTTCCTTAAATAATAAAAAATTACTTCGTTAGAATTAATTTTTCTTTCATTTTCATAATATAAACTTTCAAAACTTCGCTCTCTCCTTGAGAGATAAAAGACATATCAGTTTCACATCAATTTATGCATAAAGCAAAATAGAAAGGTGTAAACATTTCCAAAAACCTACTATTTAATCATGAAGAAATGTAGCTAATCTTAATATAAAGAAATTCTCCAAAACTTACCATCCAATCTCCTCAGCTGATTGTGAACAGCCAAATTATTGCTGTAAACTTGAGATAGATCGATATAAGAAGAGATTATGTTTATCTGCTGTCGTGTAGTTCTTCTAAAGGATCGCCGTTGACATACTGGAAATGACCTTGCAAGCGATAAACATCTCGCACCATTTGGTTGAAATCGGATTGGAAAACATGGATATGTAAAAGCGGTATCGGAACCACATCTATTAGAGAGAAAACATGTCTTTATTAGCCTAGATATGTTAAAATGATAGTAAGATCAGTCTCTAGTGTTAGACAAAAGGCTAAATTTTGCTAACTAGTTGGTTATGACTACTGTTTGTATGATCATCAATAATTATACAAGGGAAGAAATAGAATGTGATTCAATTATCTTAAGCTATTTCATGTGGCTGTCATTTTGATTTCAGGATTAAATCAAATTTATAAGCAAATGTACCTACCCTGCTGAAACATCACAAGTTGGATGTGTTGTGTATCCAATATCATGATCCAGAAACTGTCCAAATGCCATAAACATTGCTGATAGTCCTCTTGCTCTTTGCCGGTTACGACGTTGTACAGTAAAGACGGCGTTGGAGACTTGAATAGCTGTAGGAACGGTTGGAGTTGTTCCAGGAAAGCCACGTGGAGTGTCAAGATTATCAACGTAATCGGCACCTATGATGATAATAAGAGTAAATGTTATTTTCCTGCTTTACTAAAGCCTCCATTTGACATTCTAACAAGTTATATTTGCATATGATACTATTTTTCTGACCTAATAGTCTTGATAATGGTGTATTTGCAGCTCCTTGTGTTCTCTTTAAAAGGTTGTTGCAAGTTCCATCAACTGTTCGAAATTCTGGTTGTGAAGTGGAACAAGAAGGTGTTGACACTTCAGGAATGCAATTTGATAAGGTGTCTCCAATATTAATGGCTAAAATTAAAATATGACATCGTAACGAAAAGTAACGAAGTCTGTTTATCAGTTTTTTTTTCGACGCAGTTTCGACGCAGTTACAAGTTAAAAAAAATTCCTGTTATTTGAAACTTACTTTGACTTGCAACATTCCGCATAAACAATGATAAAATGACTAAAGCAGTAAGTGACAAAAACATATTTGTTAATTCCATTATACTCTTCTTTGTTTTTCTAGTGTCTTCTATGAATATCTTTCTCTGCAGTTGAGAAGTGAAGTAAAATAAAAATGTTAGCTCTATTTATATGCGTCAAGTTACCACACAAATTCATTAAAATTGATTTATAATTAGGTAAATGTAAATACGGTTTTGCTTTCTCACTGGGTTTAGGAAGTGGAACTTAAGAAGGTGATTACAATAATTGTGGCTACGTCAACGTTTTAACGCAGCATCCTTCTCGGTTTTTGGTAATTACTTGTAAGAGTTTGATTGAGTAAAACGACAGGGAATAATACACTAATACACGTTGAAAAAATCAAATGAGTCAGTTAAGAAAATGTTTTAATAAGTCGTATACTCATCACATTGATATAAAATACTGCTCGAAACCATTCTTAAATTCCAAAAGGCTAAAAAGCTACCAAATTATTCATACTCCGGTACGTCGCATGTGTTTTGTGCATTGAAGACATAATCGAAAATTCAACTATTACTTTGTCTTATAAAAAAACTGGTGTTTGATATGTTCAATATATAACGATAATACCCTTGTTACCTATCACTTTCTTTCATGTATTTTCAAATACAATGAGAGTAAATTTGGATATTTCAGTTAAGGTGTATTTATATGTTATTATTACCTGACTGCAAAGGTAATTGAATTCTGCAATAACTCGTTTAGAAAGTTGCTTTGTGACTTGTTGGGAATAATTTTTTATAAGCCATCGACTTCAAAAATTCACCACGATTATTTTATAAGCATGAAGTATACTTTGGTCGTGTTTGGACATCTTCTACGGTTACTGAACCACAGTTTTAATTTTTTCCTAAACAACATTAGGACCAAGTTATAAAATTAACTGTTACTTAAAAATGGTGTCCATATATCTCTTATATACACATTACTTTTCTCAGCAAATTGACTTTTAAATGCTGTAGAGTTGGTCGTATTTATGGTAAATCAGTGCATCCAAATATAATTTGCTTTAGATGCGATGTTCCATAAAAATCCTAGGTTTCCTTACGTAGTCGCGTTGGATAGAACGTGCTAGGAATTTCTATTCTCTAGCACATTCGGACATTCTTATAAAAGCAATGTATCAAAATATAAATTTAGAATCTGGCATAGACTGCAAACTTTCTCATTTGTAAGTGTCGCGATTTTATGTCTTCAAAAAGATGTAATTAAAAATCAGGAAGTAAGACTATTAAATAATTTTAAAGGCGGCTTGTCTGTTATTAATTTTTAAAAACCAGAACTGCTTACTCATGACAGATCTTTTAATCATACAAACGAGGAAGTTATTTACAGGTAATTTAAAAGATGCCTTTCAACAGTTTTAACTTTAGGAAGTACATTCTAAGTCGTGTTGTTAATACTATGAAGAGTTAGTGGATAGTGGTTATGGAGTTCGCTTCGCAATCACAAGGTCCGTGGTTCGGTTCACAGCCCGGGCATGTTAAGCAAGTGCATGTACCACAGCTACGGGTTAAACCATGCCATGTGGGGAAATTGGGTAGGCAATGCCGGTGTACACATAATGTACACATTCAGAGCATAGGATCCACATTGATAACAGTCTTTCCAACGCTAAAGTGGCTATATCCTGTATAAATATTCAGAATAAAAATAATAATAGTGGAAGGTGGTTATTTGGTACCGAAAATGAAACAAACTCAATCCACAAGAAGCCATTAAGGAATGATGCGTTTGTGTTTATTTGATTATAAGAAAAACTGAGGAGAAGTTTTTTATTTTTTTTAAAGAACAGAACAACACTTGGACTAAAAACACACCATTAGAAAGTCTGCATTTGCGCTTTTTGGTATTCATTGTTAATTTATTGCTCGCAATATGCGTAGCTAAAGCTAGCGAAACTAATTTCAAACGTCTAAAGCAAACATTAATTCAAAAAGTGTTTAATTTGCACTGTTAATATTCTTTGTTAGTCTGTGGGAAAAAGTTTCTTTGATAATATAATTAAACTCAATTACGGAAGTCCGGACATACAGTTTTTAGCAATCTTACAAGTAGGTTGTTATAATTTGGCTGGAAGCGGACAGAAAACGATCTTTATTTTAATGAAACAACTCTAAACTTGCTTCCGAATAATGAGTAATCTGAGATTCCTATATTCCTAGACTAATTAAAATATAATTATATACACACGTTTCTTATGCAAGAAACTTCAAACAGAAGCGTATTTTTAAGTATAAAGAAAAGATAATGAACTGTTGTTTTAAAAGCTCTGAATGGTTGACCGTTTCTTTATGCAGCAAAGAAAGCTTAAAAATCATTTTAACTTTCTCTACCGTCAGTATAGCACAACAAAATTGAAAAATATTTTCCATATTGCTTCATACAGTGAAAAAAAACCTTTAAAATATTTTTTAGATTTGAGTTTACTCTTTTTCGCGATATCTTGGTATCACAATTGTTTTCCCTGCTTTCCTGTTAAGTACCATGTTTAGGAAGTAATTCCATTACATAATGAACTATGTCGCTGAATGGCACCAACGTTATGGTAAACCAACATGGGGTAGTTACTCGTCAATTGATAAACCACATATTGATAACAATTATATTGGTTTGCTTTATTGCATCGTTTGGGTTTATCCCTGTTCACCACATCCAGTAAGCTAAAACAATATTAGAAAAGGAAAAAAAAATCGTGATTCTTCCAAAGAATCATTTTAACGGTTGATTTCAAATCTCATTTAACCTGTAGGTAATTTATATATGCTTGGTTGCTTCATCTCAGTTACCCAACACTTGACAAGCGATGGCGCCATTGTTTCAGAAAGTAGAACAAGGTAGTGTAAGAAAGTGTCAGTTGGGTAGGTCTAATGACATTTTTATGACAAATAATGAGTAGGACAGAAATCGTGATGCTAACTGGTTCCGCAGTATATGTTGATGTCTACAAGTAAATTACTTACAAGATAACAACAAGCGATATCTGAGGTTTGCGTTCGTTTAGGCAAAAAGGAAATTCCTTTGACTCGAGGTCATTAACCTCTGGCTCATTAATAATGAGCCAGAAAATCCTCCCAAATTTCTTTTATACATCCGACTGTTCTAATCGCTTTTATTTTATAAAGTTAAAAGATACAGCAAGCCTCTTTATAACAAAAGGTCAAACAATTAGCTAAGGATTCTTGAGAAGAATTTAACAGATTGATTTTTTGTTGTTGTTTTTTACCAGATTCGGTAAAAAAGCAGCGCCATATTTTATTAAATGACTCGAATAGAACTTACTTAAGTATTTAATTTTGATCGATAACACGCACGTCATTCAGGTCATTTTGGTCAAGATATAAATGCAGCTATTTTAGTTGAAACAAGCAACAACAAAAAAATGTAACCACTTTTAAATAGATGCCGCTTTATCGCAAAAGTTAGATCGTGCACCGTAACGGATTTACGTCAATGAATAATTAACTAGTACTTAAGTGTGTTTCCCATCAATATGTGTATTTTAGTGCAATCAAAAAAAGGAAGTTTGTATTTTTGGTAAATAGCTTTTTATGTGTTCTTAATAGCTCTGAATAAGGAAGAGGGAGCAAATGGCGTACTGATCTTTTTTTTTATTTTTCAAACCTGTAAGAATTTTACACTAAACAAGTCTTGCTCAAAATTATCATTTTACAAAAAAGATTTCCAACATAAAGACAAAAATTAAATACAGTGTGACTGCACTGAAGCAGAAACTTTTGGGATGCGCTTAAATTTTCCACAAATTAAATATAGCGCTAATGAAGGCAGTTTTTTATATTCTTAGCAGGTAAAAAAAACTAGTTACTCGGCCAATATAAAAATGACTACGGTTCAAAAAGAAGGTACTGTTGTTGTGAAAAAATGTCGGGAAAAGAGGAATAAAGAAAAAATATGGCTAACGTTAGCTTTTTAGAAGATATGTTCATCTGTACTGTTTACGCGGAACTTGAAAAAACGAGCACTTCATACAAGTGTTTATTTTAGATAGATAGTTGCACTGTAAAGAAATTTTCCGGGACAAGTAAAACAGTTGTCTTATGGAGCTGTCCATTTTAGAGGATTTCCGCTTTCAGAAGATTTCTACTGTAAATAACTTCATCCGAAATGTTTAAGATTTCTTGTAAATGCAGGGATAGTTATTACGATAAATGAGCAATAGAAAGGTCACTCTGGAACCAGGTCTCATTCCCTACATTGAATAATCATCCAGACAAGCTAAGAAAATCAGAATTTTTTAACTCAAACTTTTTGTCTCGTTTTGATGTCATGCAACTTTATTCTACTTGCAGAATAATTAATGCAATTATATTTAGGAAAATTAACTTCCTACGTAATGATACAACATCAACGACAACTTCCTTCTCGGTTAAAAGAAAGAATGAATCAAATGATTTGAAATATAAAATGCTCGTGAAAAAAAGAATCTTAACTTTGTAAATGCAACAGTAAAAGAGTTTGGCTCGCATTTTTATATTTTTTTAAAAAATTCGTAAAAACATCCAAATTATTCTGCCTTATATAAAAGGGTTACGATATTTATATATTTACTTCAAAGCCAAGTTTTAATGAAACATGAAAATTCCTCTTAGCGATATTTTATCGTAAGCGAGAAAATAACCCTGCAAACTTTGGTTAAAAATTTTAAACAAACGAAATATTTACTTTGGTTTCACTCTCCATGTATAATTTGCAAGAAGCTATTTAACAATGATTGAAATGTCACTTTGCTGCTCTACCATTAATGTGCATAAATTCATTTGCGTACACGTTAAAACGCGGCAGAAGTGTTTTCCCATACAACACCCTGGCATGGGAAAAATGGTATTGTTCGGCCTCTGGTCAACAAACCATACAGAAAGACAGCCGAAAAGTATCAGTAACTAGTTACGCCAATATGGTACTGGTTATCTCATTATGCTGACAAACTGCCAGGAAGAAATCGAAAAAGCATCTTGAGGCTAGAATAACATGTGCTAGTGTTTAATAAACGCGAAAGTATAAACGATGACTGCTGAACAACATAAATATAGCATGTTAAAAGAAGAAAAGAGCTGATAAATAGAATAATAAAGAGTGCTAAGTTTGCAAAAAGAATAAAAAAAAGTCAATTGATTAAAGTGTTCAATTCAATTCAAAAATTATTCATACAAAAGCATCCAGCATGCTGCGTAAAAGAGCTGATAGCTAATTTAAATTTTTCGCATATCATTCTTAGTTTACATTTTTCGCATATCATTTTTAGTTTACATTTTTCGCATACCATCCTTAGTTTAAATTTAGTAAATATAAAAGAAGAGACATCAAATGTTTCAGTGAAACTTTTCATTACTTTTGAAGCAGTAAAGTATCGAAAGCAATCGTCGTATAAAAACAGCTTATTTGTTGAAATGACTATTTGGGACTCAATGCAACGAGAAAATAGCTTTGATTTTTAACAGGGTTGCATAAAATTTTTAATAAGGTTGGCTTGCAAACCATTTTCATACACGTACGTAAAATAATTTTTACATTCTTAACTAGTAGGTGCTTGAATAAACATGCAGGCTGATTGTATATCTGCGTAAGTGGAAATAATCCGCTTGTATTTTATTGTTTTGATTCAATAAATCTTAGTTTTCAGGATCGTTTCTTAAGTCAGAAACTTCCATCTTCTGCGTTGAACTTTCCTTACAAGCAAAGAATGATTTAAATGGTCTAATTATTTAATTATATAATAACAAGAAATGCAAGGAAAAATATGATGCAAAAATGAAAGAAGCAATTTGTCTTCAAAAAACCTTACTTTCCAGATTATACTTTTTCAAAAATAAAAGAAGAAATTGCAGGATTGTTTTTTTAAATGCAATGAAACTTCATAAAAGCCCTGACTTCCTTTTGTACGTTTTTTGTAACGTATGTATTTAACAATATTTCATTATGTACTAAGAACAACACCATTAATGGCTTCAACAGGCATAAAATAATTTCTTGTGCTAAGTCACATTTTAACATGACAGTTAAACATAGGTAAAATGTGGTTCCTGTACCCCTTTTCCCCAGTTTACCTGTGGCATGGGTGATTAAACATGTAGCATTCTTTTTCTTTTGTGGAGTGAATTTAAAGTCAATTTTCAGCAGATGGATATAAATTTGGATAGATAGTTAATGTTTGTTTTTCTTTCCTTGTTTTTCTTTGACATTTTTTCAGGTTCCATAATTTCAATGGTCCTTATCCCTACAACCTAAAATATTTGGAACATTAAAAAACTATACAAATTTCTAAGACGTGATATCAAAAGTTCAAATAACAAGACTTAGCGAAAGGCTAATAATAGGTACAGGCGCTCAAAAATCACTTTGTATCTACTTGGTATGTACATCTTTATTTGCATTATGATTTGATGCTTTGGTCGATGGTTCATAACATAGAAGCAAACACGATGGGGGATTGATAAATGCAAGGGTCATTCTTTGTTGTTACGCATTATATTGGAAAACTTTTAATTTAAACAGAGAATCAACACCTTTTCGAAAATTTGCTATGATACTGTACCCTGTAGTTATTTTAAAGTTTTATATATTTTGTGTTAACGCCGTAAAACATGTCTATCAGAATTGGAGGAAAGCATAATTAAAAGCCTAGTATCTTTTGTTTTGACTGTCTTTTTTGTAATTATATCTGATTACTCGAACTGTCTGTAGGAGCACAGGAAATAATTTGTTCAAAGAGTAAGTAAATTGTCGTAATTACTGCCACCACGACGCCTTTTTCATACTGTCATTTAGAAGCGACAGGTTAGCCAACTGGTCGGTGGATTCAATCCGTTTACAATTAGCTGGCATACCTAGTTATTTTAAGTAACTTCCGTTTTCATTCATTTTTTGTGTAGATATGTAGTACCATAAAACGGAAAAAAAACATCGAAGTACTTACTGTTAAAATATTTTCTTGCTGTATGCTTGACGCGTTAAACCAGGACCTAGTGTTTTTTGGTGTTTTTAAGCAGAAAATGTTATTTTTTATGCTTGTTCAAACCTTCCTTTTCTTTCATAATTTCGTAGCAGCAGTTACCGGATGTATATGATCGTGATATAAAATTGTTTGCGTGTGAAGTTTGTACAATTTGTGGTTAAAAAATATATACCATTAAATAGAACTAGCGGTTTGCACAAATTAAAGGCGGGTTAATTGTAAGGTTATTAAACATTATGCATCCTGGCATTAACAGTTCCGTACATGCAACAGATAAAAATGGTGCAGTGTGTTTTAAATTCTATGTTACGTCATAGTATTTATTTAGCTTATCGCCCTTTAAAATACTCGTTTGAGATAATATTTTAAAATAATGTTCAGAACAAAGTTGTTTGCCATCAATTTTGTTACCATCAACATTGACATTGTTACCATTTTTATTTTCATAAAAAACGAATTTTAACGTTTTCTCCCGAGTCAATTTTTTTTTAAAACACTGTGTACCTGACATGTGAAAGTTGGTACATATATCCAGATAAAGAATAAAAACAGAGGCAGCACTCAAAGCGACTGCCTTGGGGAACAAGTAGGAACTGATCTCACGAAAATATTGATTATGAAGTCGTAATGCGGTGCCTTAGTAGGGGGAGGTTAACGTTGGTTAACTATAGGTGGATATTACATTTAGACTAACAAATATCCATATATTTTCGAAGCCTTTGCCGAAGAGTTTAAATAAAACAAGCAAGCATGCACAAGAAAACATACAATAATAACAGCTACTTTCAAAATTTCAAGAATTTTTTCTGCTATAAATATGTTTCAACCGCGATATGTTCCTTAACCATACATTCTATCGGACCTTTACTCTGGAAAGGTAAAACAAGTTTGACGCAAAACCACATTAATGAACTTCCCGAAAAGTTTATTCTAAATTCCACTTCCTAAACCCGGTGACAAAGCAAATCTTAATCGTCTAAGGCGCAATTAAAAAAGCATCCTAATCAATTTGTGTGGTAATCTAAAACTGTATAAATAGAGCCAGTAATATTCACTTCAATTCAAACAGCGTCTGAACTACAGAAGACAGTATTAATAGCAGCCACAAAAGCTTAAAACGGTCAACAGGAATTAGCAAACATGGTATTACTATCTGTTTCAGCAATCTTATTACTGTTTATGCAGAATGTTCGCAGCCAAAGTAAGTTCTTGTTTTTTTAAATCACTTTTATTAACTTAATATTAATGTTTTGTTTGTGATTATGCGAACACAACCCTCTTTTCAAAACTTTATTATACCAAGGCAAACTTTGTTACTAGTTAAAAAATTCCTGTCGCAAATTACAATGTCATATTTTAATTTTAGCAACCATTAATATTGGAGACACCTTATCAAATTGCATCCCTGAAGTGTCAACACCTTCTTGTTCCACTTCACAACCAGAATTTCGAACAATTGATGGAACATGCAACAACCTTTTAAAGAGAACACAAGGAGCTGCAAATACACCATTGTCAAGACTATTAGGTCAGAAAAATAGTATTCTATGTGAATAAAACTTGTTAGAAAGTCAAGTAAAGGCTTTAGTATAGCAGAGATATAACATTTACTATTATTATCATCATAGGGGCCGATTACATTGATAATCTTGACACTCCACGTGGCTTTCCTGGAACAACTCCAACCGTTCCTACAGCTATTCAAGTCTCCAACGCCGTATTTACTGTACAACGTCGTAACCGGCAAAGAGCAAGAGGACTATCAGCAATGTTTATGGCATTTGGACAATTTCTGGATCATGATATTGGATACACAACACATCCAACTTGTGATGTTTCAGCAGGGTAAGTAAATGCATAAATAGATTTCATTTAATCCTGAAATCAAAATGACAGCCACATGAAATAGCTTAAGATAATTGAATCACATTCTATTTCTTCCCCTGTATAATTATTGATGATCATACAAACAGTAGTCATAACCAACTAATTAGCAAAATTTAGCCTTTTGTCTAACACTAGAGATGGATCTTACTATCATTTTAACATATCTAAGCTAATAAAGACATGTTTTCTCTCTAATAGATGTGGTTCCGATACCGCTTTTACATATCCATGTTTTCCAATCCGATTTCAACCAAACGGAGCGAGATGTTTATCGCTTGCAAGGTCATTTCCAGTATGTCAACGGCGATCCTTTAGAAGAACTACACGACAGCAGATAAACATAATATCTTCTTATATCGATCTATCTCAAGTTTACAGCAATAATTTGGCTGTTCACAATCAGCTGAGGAGATTGGATGGTAAGTTTTAGAAAATTTTATAATTTCTTCCTTTACTTTATGGATAAATTGACGTGAAATTGAATTCTCAAAAATTAGCTTCTATTATCAGAATGAAATAAAAATTAGTTCTAATGAAAAAAATTATTATTATTTAAGGAACTGGGTTACTGAGAGTAACAAGTGACGATTTGATGCCGATAAGACTGCCAGCATCCGACCCGGATTGTATTAATCCAGGAGGCTGTTCATTAGTTGGTGATGACCGTGGAGATGAAAATATTGTCCTTCACACGTTGCATACAGTGTTTGTTAGAAATCATAACTACATTGTTAAAAAACTGACAAAACTTAGAAAACAATGGAGTGAAACATTACTTTTCGAAACTGCTCGAAAGATAAATATTGCCATCTGTCAACGTATTGTGTACAATGAATTCTTACCAAGTCTTGTTGATTTGAGTCCATACGTAGGATACAAACCATTTGTTGACGCAAGCATCATCAACGTCTTCTCAACAGCAGCATTCAGATTTGGTCACAGCTTGGTACCAAACGCATGGGCCCAACTCAACAGCAACTTTGACAAGGCTTTTGACGACATTTCTCTTCAAGCATCATTTGAAAATACTGTTCCTATTCGTCAACGTGGTATCGAATCAACAGCATTTGGTTTACTGGCTAACCAGTCACAAAGAGTGGACACAAGTTTTGCTTTTGGTCTCGTGAGAAGGTTGTTCGTTCCTCTTGGAGAAAATAGACGTGCAGATTTGACAGCTTTAAACATACAAAGAGGACGTGATCATGGAATACAAACATATGGAGCTTGGAGAAGAGAATGTAATTTACCTGCTGTCAACACGTTTGCCGATTTGGGCGGTGTCATGCCAAAGAGAATTGCTGATAAATTTGCGGAAGTGTACAATAACCCTAATGATATCGACATATTTGCAGCTGGTATTGCAGAAACACGTACGAATGGAAAAATGCTCGGCCCAACTTTTCAGTGCATTCAAAAAATCCAATTTGAGCGTTTCAGAGATGGTGATCGATTTTGGTACGAAAGGCCTGGAGTATTTACAAGTAATCAAAGAAGAGAAATAAACAGGATGACATTATCAAAAGTCTTATGCAACACGTTAAAAGACATTGTTTCGATTCAACCGAGAGCTATGCGAGCTGTTACGTCTACTACTGTACGAAGAGAATGCAGTGGTTTGAGAGATATCGATTTCCGTGCCTGGCTGTAAAGATTTTGTTTATAAAATTTTCACCTAACATCATGGATTTTGGTCATGTATTTATTTATATTTTAATACTAGTTAATTTTGCTACGACTATGTAGTGTTTATAATTTTCTTTCTTTGTAAAACTAACAATACTGGAAAGATATATTAATGTAGCAATGGAGAGGTTTTTGTTTACACAGTAACCTACTGTCAAAAGTAAGAAAGGCAATTCTTTAATAAACAAATGATACATGTTAACATAGAAACAATCAATGTGATCACTTGTGGTGGCTAAGTTTAAAATTAGCCGTTCTGTTTCGTTATATTTTGTCCTTCATTGTAGATACACAGACGAAGATAAACTGCAAGAATATATGCATACAAACGTTGGTTGCAAAACATCAAACTATTTAATTTCTAAATTTTAAAGTTAATATTTTCTAAAAAATAAAATAAACCAAGGATTACCAATAAAATAACAAAATGCAACGATTAAAACGTCTGAAAAATGCAAAAGCTGTCATCTAGATTTCATATATTCCTTCCCGACACAGCCACAGCCATCATGTCTAAGTCTTTCAGTTCCTTTATTTTGAAATGAAAATACTACCTTTTTTATCAAAAAGTAAAAAAAAAAGTTAAACAATGTTTTTTTTTGCAGAGCAGTGAAGCGAGTTAAGCTTATTTCCTCCTTAGTTATTTCAAAGTTTTGTATCCACTATACATTAAAATATCGATTTTTTAGTCGAAACAGACTGAAGTTTTGCTAATACAGAACCTCCGGGAACATATTTCATTAAAATAAACCTTTTTCGCTTTGGCGAAGATGAAACCGCTTGAATGGACAAAATGGAACAAGTTGAAACTTGGTTTTAACCTTTCAACCAGTCAGAGAGACAAAGAAGGGAATCTAATTTTGCGGTCGGAACACTGTTTTCAAATCCTTTGGAAATATACTGGGGTGTGTTTGTTTGCTAGAAGTTCATTTGAATTAGATTTAAATGAACTTCCTGGATAATTGTTGGCGGACTACCTTACGAAACAAAGACCGGGCTATCTACGACGGAGAATATGTTATTATTTTTTCTCAATGCGCATGTAAAGATCATGATCAACCTCAAAAACACAGTTGCTATTCTTTCTTCGAATTGTAGAGAACCATTTTGAGGTTGTGGTAGAAAGTCGAATATTTTATTGCTTGTTGTTAAAGTTCCATCCTCTTAACAATGGGTTCGCCTTATGAATATTTTAATTATATTAGGACTGTAAGTTATATATATAATAATATTTACCATTCGTTAAAAATGTAAAAATATTTTCCTCGTTAAGCGACCATAAAAAAGTAAGCAAATAAAAATTACCTTCGATGATGTTGCTTCAATACTAACTCTCCAATACTAACAGTTGCGCTAAAAAAATAATTTTTATTCCGAAATAAAGTCAAAACTTGACAGTAAACAACATTTTGAGTGACAGCCTTCCATGCAAAAAATGTTAGAAAAGTGTGTAAAATAAATAGTTTGTGCCAACAAATTCGATAAAAATGTCATTAAGGCCATTTTTAAATCAAAAATAGTCTGGAAAGAAGACTTACCGTAATCGCCATTTTTCTTTTATGGATAGAACTTATTCTGAAACAATTCCCCCCTCCCCCCCCCGTGTATTAAGCCCGGTCTACATTGATACAAAACTCAGCTAAAATATAAATCTAACATTACTTTTCTGACAAATAAATTTTGGGAAAACAATAACAGATGTGCAACACAGATGTTTCTTAAAGTATATTTCTGTATCTAACGAATAATTTTAAAAGTTTGTTTACAGCGAAAATGTCCTCTTTGAAAATTAGAAAATAAATATGGCATTGCTAAGAAAAATGTCATGCGACAAACTATTTATAGGGTCTTTACCCGTTTACCATCGTCAATTATCTGCCGACATGAAATACTTTGAATAAGAAAGAATGAGTTTCAGATAATAGAAACAATACTCTATACAGAACTGTTTAAACACCTCACACCCTTTGCAAAAGAAGTCTAAAGAGTGACAAAAGTTATTATTTGTCCACCCTGCACCAACTCTTAGCTACTTTTCACCATTTTTGGAAAATTCATTTTCACCAACTCTTAGCTACTTTTCACCATTTTTGGAAAATTCATTTTGTTTATTCTTCCAAAACATAAGGTCAATCGCGAACAGTATAGTTTTTCCCCCGCAAAATCTAACAATCAGAAATAGTCTCAAAAGTTTTAAAACTAGTCGAAAATAGAGGTAAAAATTCGGCAAAACTGCAAAAGATTTTTCACACAAATAATTTTAGAATCCAAAAAAATGTTTTCCTGCAAAAATTAAAAAACGCAAAAATTGTCAACAAATACTTTCTTCCTTTAAAGGAAGCATAGCTATATTACGTTCAGTCAGGATGAAAACTATCTGAAAAAAAAAGTCAGGGTGTGTCATGAACATAATTTCATACATTGCCCGTACATAATTCATGTTTAAATTAAAATTCATAATAATAACATATCTATTTCTCTACCGGTACCAGTATCGGTACCCGGACTTGGATTTTGTGTTTCTCTAGCCGGCTAGCTCAGCTAAGGTTCTACAAGCCGTTTCTTTTAACAAAGCATTATTTCTTAACTCGTTTATCTGATCTGTAAGAAGCATAATTACAATTTTTAAATTTGAAACTTGCTCTCTAGGGAATTATAGATTTAATTTTATCGAAATTTTTAAGGTTTTCCATTGTTTCTCATATAGTGTTGGAAGTCTGCTGCATTCGTTATCAAAACCTGAGTTTTTTGGCAAAATTTATAAGCTATGTTTAATTTTCCTTGGACGAGAAACTGGATTAGAGGATTAGAAGCCAATTAGTTTCCGTGCACTTTTTAAACGCATCGTACATCGAAATGGACTCCTGCTGGAAGTGATAGAGTGTGTTCATATCCTTTTGTTGATGGGATTCCCACTGCTGCTAATCCAGATCCAATTTTAATAATGGCTTACAAACTCTTACAGAAACGACCAAGAAGAGAATTATTTCGTTCTGATGTTATACCAAACTCTAAGAAAAAAAGTTGTTGAATGAAGAAATTGATAAAGCAGTTGTTAATGATGAAGTCAATGATGAATTACCATGTCAATCATCATCGTTATTCTTTTTACCAGCATCAAAACATTTATTGTTTTCATCATCATAAACTCAGCCATGTGATGGATGTAGCTACAGGAAAAACAACAGAATTACGCGCACTTTCAAGAAGATCCTCTACCTTACTCACAGGAAAAGACTTAGGTATAGTTTTCGCGTTCAAATTTCTATAATTTATAAATATTCGTTTATGTATAGATAGGAAATTTCGCGTACCATTAGATGTAGTATATTGTTTTAGAAAATCACAATACACTTTTCTTTAAATAGGAGACTTTGAAAAACCACTCCAGGATTTGTTTAAGACAGCACGTGAGGCCATGGATGCGAGACAAACTCGTGCTGCAACCTATTACGATTCTATGGTTAGAGACAACGTATTTAAAACGGGTGACATAGTGTGTATGTTGAACCAACTGGAATGGTCCTTATAAAATACTTCAAGAGGCACTCCCATCTTACAAAATAGCAATCGATAACAACAAGGAAGATTGCAAATGGGTCACACGTGATAAGATTAAGTTGTTACCACCCACATGGGAGGAAGAGCCGGATATTTCAAGTGATGGTCACCCTCTCCTGGTTGAGTATGATTCTTCTGATACAGAAAATGATGAGGAGGAAATCGGCGGCAGAGGTAAGAACAGATACAACCTCCGCCCCAATCCTCGTATGCCAGAACGATTAAGTAATGTACATACTCATGCTGTGAAGCTATACTTAACCCACCAATTTTAAAGTAGTGCATATATTTTTTTCTTAGGATTATTTACTATATTTGGGATTTTTTAGGAAAAAAAAGGTAAATATTTTGAAAGACAGTATTTTTTTTAAAAAAAGATACCTGTGTTTATACCATAGTTGTCATAAAAAAAAGAATATGTATGTATTGATGACAATTTATGATTTATGACAGTTTATGATATATGAGACATATACGCACGAGTCCTACATGAATTAGTATATTTGAGGAAACCTATTTAATAAAAATGTATTTATGAGAAAGCTATTGGTTAATATAGAAAACCGAAACTATTGGACACGAAAATTAAGAATGTATATATTGGCGCGCAGTTGTTTCTGAATTTTTGTTAGACGTCTATTGAACCGCTGCCGTTATCTTTTTTAAAGGGAAGTGGATGTTTTATGATAAAGCGAGACTTGCCTCGCTTGCCTTTTAGTATATATATCGATACACGTGGTATAAAGGGAGGTAACCAAAAGACTGTGAATAAGCAATACAAACATAACACATATGTAGTTCTTTATCTCGCGGTCCCAAAACACATAACACATGAGTCAAATGATAGTGAACTTGACAATTGATTATTTACGATCAATATATAAAGGGTTGTGGAGCGGAAACAGGTCCCCGTGTTCGCAAGCGAAGTATTTACATTATACTCCATGACAAAAATGGAGAGAACTTTTATCCCCTCCAATAGACAGTTTAAATAAAAAGCGACCCTAGCCACTATTAAATTGCGAAAAAATAAGCCTGGGAAAAGATAATTACAATATGCATTCGTTTTTAGAGCGAAAAAACAGCAAACATTTTGTGGCATAGGTTATCTTATAAGTTTCTATAATTTCTATAACTTTTCCGTTTCCGGAGTTTTTCTGTTCCTTTAACAAAAAATCTAGCAAAATCTGAGAACGAAAATAAAAAAATCCGAATACGCGTTAGTAAAAAACCTTGAAAACATTTTCATACAAAGCAGAAATAAAGGTTAACTGAGCAATGTTACGTGTACTCTCAAAGAGCATTCCGGCTTTTGGCCTGCATTGCAGCGTCTTAAAATGTGATAATTCGAACAAAACTGGAATGAATCGAACCATAGTATAACGTAACGGAGAACATTGTTTTTCAGGAGCTTTTTTCTTGTTGTTTTAATTTACGTCACAAGAACCGTGCCTGCGTTTAATTCACATTCACAAAACAGTAAAAGCAACATCATTATTTTTCACAGCTTGAATATTTAATTCTCTGAGTTGAATTATAAAGAAACTAAATAAACATACAAAAAGGATGTGTTTAACTTATACAATAACAAATTTAAAGTTCTTCTTCTAAGCATAGTCACAGGAAAAAGAATAGTCTGGATACAAGGGTCGTCCTACTCATACCATTAAGCGCGGAGGTTGAAATTAGGGGGCCCGTATAATATAAATGCAAACATTCGCGGTGAAGATGGCTGAACGACAGGAAGACTTTTTCAGTGGGGAAGACTTGGATGCAATTTTCGCGGTAATCGATAATGATATTTTAGAAGGACAACAGAAGTTTGACTCTAGGGATACTCTTGAAAAATCGCATGCATCTTTTGTTGACTCTGCTGCTACTTTACTGAAATATGCCAGAAAGTTTGCTTGTCGAAAAGAGGTCTCACCCGCCACAATAATACAAAACATGCCGAGCCAAAAGATGCTGCTGGTGACGTTAACATGCAATGTAAAGTTGGCAAGGTTGCTGAAGAAATTTTACATCCATTGTATTTCAAACAGATGATAGAAAAAAGTGTCAACAAACTTTTGAAAGACAAATGCTACCCAGAAGAAGTAATTAAGGATCTTCAAAATTATGAAATTGGTAACCTTGACAAAGTTCATCACACTTACAGTTTCATAAAAGGACCAATAGTCTCATATAATGGTGATGCTGAAAAGTTTTACCCTTCATTCTATAAGTGTGTTATTGATGCAGATAATTTTTTTCAGGGACTTAGTAAAAACTCATGTCAACTTGTTGTTTTGAAACAGCAAGCCATGTACTAGCCCATTTAAATGGATCCACTTTTGAAAACGACATAGTACCATCCTGTTCTACACACAATACATTTACAAAGAAAGAAAAAGCAATCATTTGTTATTTGAGTGGCTATGTATTTGGAACAATGTATCGACGTGTAAGGTTTGCAACTGAAAATCAAAGCATTTATCATCAACAGTGTTTATCCCTACTTCTGGCTGGTAAATATTGTGGCTCTGATTTACCAGAACATAAACTAGTTGCTACACGAAATCGTTGTGGACTATGGAAGGTTACAACAGATGTTTTTGAGCTTTTTACTACCGCTGAAGCAACTTTTCGGTTACATTTGAAATCCTCTCCAAACAAAGTTGATGGTAAAGAAATGGTTGAAAAACTTCTCCATGATAACACCGTTCAGTTGAAGCTTTCAAAAATCAGAAGCTTGTTCACTATTGATGTGAAAAAAGAGATAGCTCTGAATTTGCTGGAAGATCTGTTGAAATTATACATACGAACAAGGTCATTTTCACATGTAAAAGATAAGCTGCAGAGTCACAAAATGCGTGTTGCTCAGTTGAAGGTCAAATCGCTACGAACAGAACTCAAACAAAAATCATCGAATAAAGATCAAGGTCACTGAGTCATATTATAAATCAAACAGCTATTTTTATAGCTACACATTTAACAAAAAACATATTTTGAGCTACAACGCGTCTTAATTAAATTAAAACAAACTCAATCCAAAAGAAGCCATTAAGGAATGATGCATTTGCGTTTATTTGATTATAAGCAAAACTGAGAAGAGGTTTGTTACCTTTTTTGTAAGGAAAGGACAAGATTTGGGCTAATAACACAACATTTATTCATTGTTAATTTACTGCTTGCAATATGCTTAGCGAAACTAATTTCGAACGTCTAAAACATTATTCCCAAAAAAGGTTGCATTTGCTCTGTCAATATTCTGTTAGTCTATGGTAAAAAGTTCCTTTGATAATATAATTAAACCCAATTACGGAAGTCCGGACATACAGTTTTTAGCAATCTTACAAGTTTTAATTTGGCTGGAAGCCGACAGAAAATGATCTTTATTTTAATGAATCAACTCTAAACTTGCTTCCGATAAATGAGTAATCTGAGATTCATATATTCCTAGATCATTAAAATCTAATTATATACACACACGTGTCTTTCACAAGAATAGCCCATCGAATCGCTTCAAACAGAAGTTTATTTTTAGATACAAAGAAAACAGAATGATAACTGATGTTTTTAAAGCTCTGAATGGTTGATCGTTTGTTTATGTCGCCAAAAAGGCCTAAAATCATTTTAACTTTCTCCACCGGCAGTATAACACAACAAAATTGAAAGATATTCTTCCATATTGTTTTCTACAGTGAAAATAAACCTTAAAAAATAAATAAACCTAAAATATTTATTAGATTTGAGTTTACTCTTTTTCGCGATATCTTGGTATCACGACTGTTTTTCCCGCTTTCCTGTTAAGTATCATGTCTAGGAAGTAATTCCATCACTTAATGAACTATGTAGCTGAATGGCACCAACGTTATGGTCTCGTCAATTGATAAACCACAACAATAACAATAACAATTATATTGGTTTGCTTTATTGCATCAAACAATATTAGAAAAAGAAGAAAATTTTTCCTGATTCTTCCAAAAAATCATTTTATCGGTTGATTTCAAATTTCATTTAAGCTGTAGGTAATTTATATATGCTTAGTTGCTTCATCTCAGTTATCCAACACTTGACAAGCGATGGCGCCCTTGTTTCAGAAAGTAGAATAAGGTAGTGAAAGAAAGTATCAGTTGGATGGGTCTTATGACATTTTAATGACAAATAATAATTAGGACAGGAAACGTGATGCTAACTAGTTCCGCAGCAATATATATTGATGTCTACAAGAAAATTACTTACAAGATAACAACAGGCGAATATCTCTGAAGTTCGCGTTCGTTTAGGCAAAAGGAAGTTCCTTTGAATCGAGGTCATTACACATTCAGTAATTAATGAGCTAGAAAAATCCTCCCAAATTTCTTTTATACATCCGACTGTTCTAATCGCTTTTATTTTATAAAGTTAAAAGATACAACAAGTCTCTTTATAACAAAAGGTGAAACATTTGTTAAACAAAATGAATAGCTTCCTTTACTTAAACGATGAACTGAAAAATCGTGTGAACTCATGTTTCACTTTTTAGTAAGCACAACTGGCTAAGGATTATTGCAAATAATTTAACAGATTGATTTTTTTTTCTACCAGATTCGGCAAAAAAACAGTGCCATATTTTATTAAATAACTCGAATAGAACTTACTTAAGTATTTAATTTTGATCGATAACACGCACGTGATTCAGGTCATTTTGGTCAAGATATAAATGCAGCTATTTTAGTTGAAACAAGCAGCAACAAAAAAATGTAACCACTTTTAAATAGATGCCGCTTTATCGCAAAAGTTAGATCGTGCACCGTAACGGATTTACGTCAATGAATAATTAACTAGTAGTTAAGTGTGTTTCCAATCAATCTGTGTATTTTAGTGCAACCAGAAAAAGGAAGTTTGTATTTTTGTTAAATAGCTTTTTATGTGTTCTTAATAGCTCTGAAAAAGGAAAGAGGGAGAAAAAAGGCGTAAGCTACTTTTTTTATTTTTCAAACCAATTCTTGCAAAATAGCACGAGTAAAAAATGCTAAAAATTATCATTTTGCAAATAATTTGTAACTTAAAACAAAAATTGAATACACTGCGGCTTCAAGAAGCGGATTTGAGGGAACTGCTTAGAAAGATTTTTCCAAATTTAATTTAGTGCTAATGAAGACATTTTTTTATATTCCAAGTACTGGGCCAATATTAAAATGACTAAAATGCAGTTGTTGTGAAAGGAATGATACGAAAAGGGGAATAAAAAAATATATGGCTCACGTCAGCTTTGTGAAAGACAAGTTCAGCTGTCATGTTTACGCAGGACCAGATAAAAACGAACTTTTCATAAATTATTTTATACAAGTGTTCGTTTTAAATAGATAGTTGCACTGTGGACTTTCTATAAGAAATTTTCCGGGACAAGTAAAACAGTTGTCTTATGGAGCTGTTCATTTTAGGGGATTTCCGCTTTCAGAGGATTTCTACTGTAATTAACTTCAGCCGATTTGTTTAAGATTTTTGTAAATGCAGGGATAGTTATTACGATAAATGAGTTTTAATGTCATGCAACTTTATTCTACTTGCAGAATAATTAATGCAACTACATTTATTAAAATTAACTGCCTACGTAATGATACAACATCAACGACAACTTCCTTCTCGGTTAAAAGAAAGAATGAATCAAATGATTTGAAATAGAAAATGCTCGTAAAAAATAAGAAATCTTAACTTTGTAAATGCAACAGTAAAATAATTTGGCTCGCATTATTACATTTTTTTTTGTAAATTCGTAAAAACATCCAAATTATTTTGCCTTATATAAAAGGGTTACGATGTTTATATATTTACTTCAAAGCCAAATATTAATGAAACGTGTAGAAAATTCCTCTTAGAGATATTTTATCATAAGCGATAAATTAACCCTCAAGTCTGCAAACTTTGGTTAAAAATTTTAAACAAGCTAAATATTTACCCTAGTTTCATTATTTAACAATGATTGTAATGTCACTTTGCTGCTCTACCATTGATGTGCATAAATTAATTTGCGTACACGTACACAACACCCTGGTATGCGCAAAAATCAAGTAATATTGTTCGCCCTATGTTCAGCAAACCATACAGAAAAACAGCTGAAAAAGTATCAGTAACTCGTCACCTCAAAATGGCACTGGTCATCGCATTATGCTGACAAACTGCCAGGAAGAAATAGAAAAAGGATCTTTAGGCTAGAATAACATGTGCTAGTAAATAAACGCGAAAGTAAACTACTAAACAACATAAATATGGCGTGTTAAAAGAAGAAAAGAAATAGGACACTGAATAATAAAGAGTGCTAAGTTTGAAAAAAGAAAAGAAAAAAAAGTCAATTGATTAAAGTGTTCAATTCAATTAAAAAATTATTCATAAAAAATAATCCAGCATGCTGCGTAAAAAAGCTGATAGCTAATTTAAATCTTTCGCATATCATTCTTAGTTTACATTTTCGCATATCATCCTTAGTTTAAATTTAGTAAATATAAAAGAGGAGACATCAAATGTTTCAGTGAAACTTTTCATTACTTTTGAAGCAGTAAAGTATCGAAAGCAATCGTCGTATAAAAACAGCTTATTTGTTGAAATGACTATTTGGGACTTAATGCAACAAGAAAATAGCTTTGATTTTTAACAGGGTTGCATAAATTTTTCAATAAGGTTGGCTTGCAAAACATCTTTTACACGTACGTAAAAAAATTTTTACTTTCTTAACTATTAAGTGCTTGAATAAACGTGCATGCTGATTGTATATCGGCGTAAGTAGAAAAAATCTACTTGTATTTTATTGTTTTGATTAAAAAAATCTTAGTTTTCAGGATCTTTTTAAGTCAGAAACTTCCATCTTCTCCGTTGAACTTTCCTTACAAGGAAAGAATGGCTTAAATGGTCTAATTATTTAATTATTTAATAACAAGAAATGCAGGAAAAATATGATGCAAAAATGAAAGAAGACGTATGTATCTAACAATGTTTCACTATGTGCTAAGAACAACACCACTAAGGGCTTACATGGAGCATATCAAAATAATTTCTTGTGCTAAGAGACATTTTATCATGGCTTAAATTTAAACATAGGTAAAATGGGGTTCCTGTACCCCTTTTTCCCAGTTTACCTGTGGCATAAGTGATTAAACATGTAGCATTTTTTTCTTTTGGAGTGAATTTAAAGTCAATTTTCAGCAGCTGGATAGAAATATGGATAGATAGTTAATGACTGCTTTTCTTTCCTTGTTTTTCTGTAACGTTTTTTCAGGTTCCAAAATTGCAATTGTTCTTCTTCCTAAACCTAAAATATTTAAGATATTAAAAAAACTGTACAAATTTTTAAGACCAAAAACTCAACTAACAAGACAATACGCACAAACGCTCAAAAATCACTTTGTATCTACTTGGTATGTACATCTTTATTTGCACCATGATCTTATGCTTTGGTCGATGGTTAATAACATAGAAGCAATGTTAAGGATTGATAAATGCCAGGATCATTAACTTGGCTGTTACGCATTATATTGGAAAACCTTTAATTTAAACAGAGAATCAACACCTTTTCGAAAATTTACTATGATACTGAACTTTAAAATAACTTTTAGTTATTTTAAAGTTTTATATATTTTGTGTTAACACCGTAAAACATGTCTATCAGAATTGGAGGAAAGCATAATTAAAAGCCTAGTATCTTTTTTTTTTGACTGTTTTTTTTATAATTAATAATATAATAATAATATAATAATAATATAATATAATAATATAATAATATAATAATAATAATATAATATAATAATAATATAATAGTAATCAGATATAATATAAATATAATTATATCTGATTACTCGAACTGTCTGTAGGAGCACAGGAAATAATTAGTTCAAACAGTAAGTAAATTGTTGTAATTACTGCCACCACGACGCCTTTTTGATACTGTCATTTAGAAGCGACAGGTTAGCCAACTGGTCGGTGGATTCAATCCGTTTGCAATTAGCTGGCATACTTAGTTATTTTAAGTAACTTCCGTTTTCATTCATTTTTTGTGTAGCTAAATAGTACTATACGAAAAAAACATCAAAGTACTTCCCTAACTTTAATCGCAGGTATTCTGAGGCAAATTTTAGTGACGTGTGGCCTTGTAGTTATGGTGTTCGCTTCGTAATCACAAGGTCCGTGGTTCGGTCCACAGCGCGGGCATTTTTAGCAAGTGTCTTCATGATAGCTGCGGGTCAACCCATGCCATGTGAAGGAAACTGGGTAGGCAGTTGCATTGCCGGTGTATACCTAATGTATACATTCAGAACACAGGACCTACTTTGATAACAGTGTTTCCAACACTGAAGTGGCTATATCCTGTATAAATATTCGGAATAATAATAATAATAATAATAATAATAATAATAATAATAATAATAATAATAATAATAATAATAATAATGCTGTTAAAATATTTTCTTGCTATATGCTTCACGCGTTGAACCAGGACCCCTTTTTATTGGCGTTAATCTTCTCTAGTAGCTAATATATTCATGGTTAGTGTATATAACACCAATAAACTTATACTTATAAAAACTGAAATCAACGCAGGAGTTTCGATATTGAAACACATATCATCAACTTCTTGTAGCAGGAAAATTTATTTTTCACGCTTGTTTAAACCTTAAAACCTTTTCTTTCATAATTTCGTGGCAGCAGTTACCGGATGTCTGTGGTCGTGATATAAAATTGTTTACGTGTGAAATTTGTACAATTTGTGGTTAAAAAATATATACCATTAAATAGAACTAGCGGTTTGCACAAATTAAAGGCGGGTTAATTGTAAGGTTATTAAACATTATGCATCCTGGCATTAACAGTTCCGTGCATGCAACAGATAAAAATGGTGCAGCTTGTCTCATATTCTATGTTACGTCATAGTATTTATTTAGCCTATCGCCCTTCAAAATACTCGTTTGAGATAATATTTTAAAATAATGTTTAAAACAAAGTTGTTTGCCATCAATTTTTTGAAAGTTATTTATACATTGTTACCATTTTTATTTTCATAAAAAACGAATTTTAACGTTTTTTCCGAGTCAAATTTTTTTTTTAAAATACTGTGTACCTGACATGTGAAAGTTGGTACATATATCCAGATAAAATATAAAAACAGAGGCAGCACTCAAAGCGACTGCCTGGGGGAACAAGTAGGAACTGATCTCACGAAAATATTGATTGTGAAATCGCAATGCGGTGCCTTAGTAGGGGGAGGTTAACGCTGGTTAACTATAGGTGGATATTACATTTAGACTAACAAATATTCAATTATTTTCGAAGCCTTTTGCCGAAGAGTTTAAATAAAACAAGCAAGCATGCACAAGAAAACATACAATAATGACAGCTAATTTCAAAATTTCAAGAATTTTTTCTTCTGCTATGAATACGTTTTAACCACGATATGTTCCTTAACCATACATCCTATCGGACCTTTTTCTGGAAAGTTAAAACAAGTTTGACGCAAAACCAAAGTAATGAACTTCCCGAAAAGTTTATTCTAAATTCCACTTCCTAAACCCGGTGACAAAGCAAATCTTAATCGTCTAAGGCGCAATTAAAAAAGCATCCTAATCAATTTGTGTGGTAATCTAAAACTGTATAAATAGAGCCAGTAATATTCACTTCAATTCAAACAGCGTCTGAACTACAGAAGACAGTATTAATAGCAGCCACAAAAGCTTAAAACGGTAAACAGGAATTAGCAAACATGGTATTACTATCTGTTTCAGCAATCTTATTACTGTTTATGCAGAATGTTCGCAGCCAAAGTAAGTTCTTGTTCTTTTAAATCACTTTTATTAACTTAATATTAATGTTTTGTTTATGATTATGCGAACACAACCCTCTTTTCAAAACTTTATTATACCAAGGCAAACTTTGTTACTAGTTAAAAAATTCCTGTCGCAAATTACAATGTCATATTTTAATTTTAGCAACCATTAATATTGGAGACACCTTATCAAATTGCATCCCTGAAGTGTCAACACCTTCTTGTTCCACTTCACAACCAGAATTTCGAACAGTTGATGGAACATGCAACAACCTTTTAAAGAGAACACAAGGAGCTGCAAATACACCATTGTCAAGACTATTAGGTCAGAAAAATAGTATTCTATGTGAATAAAATTTGTTAGAAAGTCAAATAAAGGCTTTAGTATAGCAGAGATATAACATTTACTATTATTATCATCATAGGGGCCGATTACATTGATAATCTTGACACTCCACGTGGCTTTCCTGGAACAACTCCAACCGTTCCTACAGCTATTCAAGTCTCCAACGCCGTATTTACTGTACAACGTCGTAACCGGCAAAGAGCAAGAGGACTATCAGCAATGTTTATGGCATTTGGACAGTTTCTGGATCATGATATTGGATACACAACACATCCAACTTGTGATGTTTCAGCAGGGTAAGTAAATGCATAAATAGATTTCATTTAATCCTGAAATCAAAATGACAGCCACATGAAATAGCTTAAGATAATTGAATCACATTCTATTTCTTCCCCTGTATAATTATTGATGATCATACAAACATTAGTCATAACCAACTAATTAGCAAAATTTAGCCTTTTGTCTAACACTAGAGACTGATCTTACTATCATTTTAACATATCTAAGCTAATAAAGACATGTTTTCTCTCTAATAGATGTGGTTCCGATACCGCTTTTACATATCCATGTTTTCCAATCCGATTTCAACCAAACGGAGCGAGATGTTTATCGCTTGCAAGGTCATTTCCAGTATGTCAACGGCGATCCTTTAGAAGAACTACACGACAGCAGATAAACATAATATCTTCTTATATCGATCTATCTCAAGTTTACAGCAATAATTTGGCTGTTCACAATCAGCTGAGGAGATTGGATGGTAAGTTTTAGAAAATTTTATAATTTCTTCCTTTACTTTATGGATAAATTGACGTGAAATTGAATTCTCAAAAATTAGCTTCTATTATCAGAATGAAATAAAAATTAGTTCTAATGAAAAAAATTATTATTATTTAAGGAACTGGGTTACTGAGAGTAACAAGTGACGATTTGATGCCGATAAGACTGCCAGCATCCGACCCGGATTGTATTAATCCAGGAGGCTGTTCATTAGTTGGTGATGACCGTGGAGATGAAAATATTGTCCTTCACACGTTGCATACAGTGTTTGTTAGAAATCATAACTACATTGTTAAGCAACTGACGAAACTTGGAAAACAATGGAGTGAAACATTGCTTTTTGAAACTGCTCGAAAGATGAATATTGCCATCTGTCAACGTATTGTGTACAATGAATTCTTACCAAGTCTTGTTGATTTGAGTCCATACGTAGGATACAAACCATTTGTTGACGCAAGCATCATCAACGTCTTCTCAACAGCAGCATTCAGATTTGGTCACAGCTTGGTACCAAACGCATGGGCCCAACTCAACAGCAACTTTGACAAGGCTTTTGACGACATTTCTCTTCAAGCATCATTTGAAAATACTGTTCCTATTCGTCAACGTGGTATCGAATCAACAGCATTTGGTTTACTGGCTAACCAGTCACAAAGAGTGGACACAAGTTTTGCTTTTGGTCTCGTGAGAAGGTTGTTCGTTCCTCTTGGAGAAAATAGACGTGCAGATTTGACAGCTTTAAACATACAAAGAGGACGTGATCATGGAATACAAATATATGGAGCTTGGAGAAGAGAATGTAATTTACCTGCTGTCAACACGTTTGCCAATTTGGGCGGTGTCATGCCAAAGAGAATTGCTGATAAATTTGCGGAAGTGTACAATAACCCTAATGATATCGACATATTTGCAGCTGGTATTGCAGAAACACGTACGAATGGAAAAATGCTCGGCCCAACTTTTCAGTGCATTCAAAAAATCCAATTTGAGCGTTTCAGAGATGGTGATCGATTTTGGTACGAAAGGCCTGGTGTATTTACAAGTAATCAAAGAAGAGAAATAAACAGGATGACATTATCAAAAGTCTTATGCAACACGTTAAAAGACATTGTTTCGATTCAACCGAGAGCTATGCGAGCTGTTACGTCTACTACTGTACGAAGAGAATGCAGTGGTTTGAGAGATATCGATTTCCGTGCCTGGCTGTAAAGATTTTGTTTATAAAATTTTCACCTAACATAATGGATTTCGGTCATGTATTTATTTATATTTAATACTAGTTAATTTTGCTACGACTATGTAGTGTTTATAATTTTCTTTCTTTGTAAAACTAACAATACTGGAAAGATATATTAATGTAGCAATGGAGAGGTTTTTGTTTACGCAGTAACCTACTGTCAAAAGTAAGAAAGGCAATTCTTTAATAAACAAATGATACATGTTAATATAGAAACAATCAATGTGATCACTTGTGGTGGCTAAGTTTAAAATTAGCCGTTCTGTTTCGTTATATTTTGCCCTTCATTGTAGATACACAGACGAAGATAAACTGCAAGAAAATATGCATACAAACGTTGGTTGCAAAACATCAAACTATTTAATTTCTAAATTTTAAAGTTAATATTTTCTAAAAAAAAAAATAATCCAAGGATTACCGATAAAATAACAAAATGCAACGATTAAAACGTCTGAAAAATGCAAAAGCTGTCATCTAGATTTCATATATTCCTTCCCGACACAGCCACAGCCATCATGTCTAAGTCTTTCAGTTCCTTTATTTTGAAATGAAAATACTACCTTTTTTATCAAAAAGTAAAAAAAAAAGTTAAACAATGTTTTTTTTTGCAGAGCAGTGAAGCGAGTTAAGCTTATTTCCTCCTTAGTTATTTCAAAGTTTTGTATCCACTATACATTAAAATATCGATTTTTTAGTCGAAACAGACTGAAGTTTTGCTAATACAGAACCTCCGGGAACATATTTCATTAAAATAAACCTTTTTCGCTTTGGCGAAGATAAAACCGCTTGAATGGACAAAATGGAACAAGTTGAAACTTGGTTTTAACCTTTCAACCTGTCAGAGAGACAAAGAAAGGAATCTAATTTTGCGGTCGGAACACTGTTTTCAAATCCTTTGGAAATATACTGGGGTGTGTTTGTTTGCTAGAAGTTCATTTGAATTAGATTTAAATGAACTTCCTGGATACTTGTTGGCGGACTACCTTACGAAACAAAGACCGGGCTATCTACGACGGAGAATATGTTATAATGTTTTCTCAATGCGCATGTAAAGATCATGATCAACCTCAAAAACACAGTTGCTATTCTTTCTTCGAATTGTAGAGAACCATTTTTAGGTTGTGGTAGAACGTCGAATATTTTATTGATTGTTGTTAAAGTTCCATCCTCTTAACAATGGGTTTGCCTTATGAATGTTTTAATTATATTAGGACTGTAAGTTATATATATAATAATATTTACCATTCGTCAAAAATATTTTCTTCGTTAATCGATCATAAAAAAGTAAGCAAATAAAAATTACCTTCGATGATGTTGCTTCATACTCTCCAATACTAACAGTTGCGCTAAAAAAATAATTTTTATTCCGAAATAAAGTCAAAACTTGATGGTAAACAACATTTTGAGTGGCGGCCTTCCATGCAAAAAATGTTACAAAAGTGTGTAAAACAAATAGTTTGTGCCAACAAATTCGATAAAACTGTCATTTAAGGCCATTTTTGAATCAAAAATAGTCTGGAAAGAAGACTTACCTTTATCGCCATTAGAAATTAAATATGGCATTGCTAAGAAAAATGTCATGCGACAAACTATTTACAGGGTCTTTACCCGTTTACCATTGTCAATTATCTGCCGACATGAAATACTTTGAATAAGAAAGAATGAGTTTCAGGTAATAGAAAAAAATACTCTATACAGAACTGTTTAAACACCTCACACTCTTTGCAAAAGAAGTCTAAAGAGTGACAAAAGTTATTATTTGTCCACCCTGCACCAAGTCTTAGCTACTTTTCACCAATTTTGGAAAATTCATTTTGTTTATTCTTCCAAAACATAAGGTCAATCGTGAACAGTATAGTTTTTTCCCCGCAAAATCTAACAATCAGAAATAGTCTCAAAAGTTTTAAAACTAGTCGAAAATGGAGGTAAAAATTCTGCAAAACTGCAAATGTTTTCCTGCAAAAATGAAAAAATGCAAAAATTGTCAACAAATACTTTCTTCCTTTAAAGGAAGCATAGCTATATTACGTTCAGTCAGGATGAAAACTATCTGACAAAAAAAGTCAGGGTGTGTCATGAACATAATTTCATACATTGCCCGTACATAGTTTATGTTTAAATAAAAATTCATAATAATAACATATCTATTTCTCTACCGGTACCAGTATCGGTACCCGGACTTGGATTTTGTTTTTCTCTACCCGGCTAGCTCAGCTAAGGTTCTACAAGCCGTTTCTTTTAACAAAGCATTATTTCTTAACTCGTTTATCTGATCTGTAAGAAGTATAATTACAATTTTTAAATTTGAAACTTGCTCTCTAGGGAATTATAGATTTAATTTTATCGAAATTTTTAAGGTTTTCCATTGTTTCTCATATAGTGTTGGAAGTCTGCTGCATTCGTTATCAAAACCTGAGTTTTTTGGCAAAATTTATAAGCTATGTTTAATTTTCCTTGGACGAGAAACTGGATTAGAGGATTAGAAGCCAAGTAGTTTCCGTGCACTTTTTAAACGCATCGTACATCGAAATGGACTCCTGCTGGAAGTGATAGAGTGTGTTCATATCCTTTTGTTGATGGGATTCCCACTGCTGCTAATCCAGATCCAATTTTAATAATGGCTTACAAACTCTTACAGAAACGACCAAGAAGAGAATTATTTCGTTCTGATGTTATACCAAACTCTAAGAAAAAAAGTTGTTGAATGAAGAAATTGATAAAGCAGTTGTTAATGATGAAGTCAATGATGAATCATCGTTATTCTTTTTACCAGCATCAAAACATTTTTTTTTTTTTCATCATCATCAACTCAGCCATGTGATGGATGTAGCTACAGGAGAAACAATAGAATTACGCGCACTTTCAAGAAGATCCTCTACCTTACTCATAGGAAAAGACTTAGGTATAGTTTTCGCGTTCAAATTTCTATAATCTATAAATATTCGTTTATGTATAGATAGGAAATTTCGCGTACCATTAGATGTAGTATATTGTTTTAGAAAGTCACAATACACTTTTCTTTAAATAGGAGACTTTGAAAAACCACTCCAGGATTTGTTTAAGACAGCACGTGAGGCCATGGATGCGAGACAAACTCGTGCTGCAACCTATTACGATTCTAAGGTTAGAGACAACGTGTTTAAAACGGGTGACATAGTGTGTATGTTGAACCCAAGGAAATTGTCGAAGAAATTAGTTTACAACTGGAATGGTCCTCATTAAATACTTCAAAGGCACTCCCATCTTACAAAATAGCAATCGATAACAACAAGGAAGATTGCAAATGGGTCACACGTGATAAGATTAAGTTGTTACCACCCACATGGGAGGAAGAGCCGGATATTTCAAGTGATACAGAAAGTGATGACGAGGAAATCGGCGGTAGAGGTAACAACAGACACAACCTTCGCCCCAATCCTCGTATTCTTCTGATACAGAAAGTGATGACGAGGAAATCGGCGGTAGAGGTAACAACAGACACAACCTTCGCCCCAATCCTCGTATTCTTCTGATACAGAAAGTGATGATGAGGAAATCGGCGGTAGAGGTAACAACAGACACAACCTTCGCCCCAATCCTCGTATTCTTCTGATACAGAAGTGATGACGAGGAAATCGACGGTAGAGGTAACAACAGACACAACTTTCGCCCCAATCCTTGTATTCTTCTGATACAGAAAGTGATGACGAGGAAATCGGCGGTAGACGTAACAACAGACACAACCTTCGCCCCAATCCTCGTATGCCAGAACGATTAAGTAATGTACATACTCATGCTGTGCGATACTTAACCAACCAATTTTAAAGTGGTGAATATATTTTTTTTCTTAGGATTATTTACTATATTTGGGATTTTTTAGGAAAAAAAAGGTAAATATTTTGAAAGACAGTACTTTTTTTTAAGATACCTGTGTTTATACCATAGTTGTCATAAAAAAAAGGAATATGTATGTATTGATGACAATTTATGATTTATGACAGTTTATGATATATGAGACATATACGCACGAGTCCTACATGAATGTATGCGAAAAATTAATATATTTGAGGAAACCTATTTGATCAAAATGTATTTATGAGAAAGCTATTGGTTAATATAGAAAACCGAAACTATTGGACACGAAAAATAAGAATGTATATATTGGCGCGCAATTGTTTTTGAATTTTTGTTAGACGTCTATTGAACTGCCGTTATCTTTTTTAAAGGGAGGTGGATGTTTTATGATAAAGCAAGACTTGCCTCGCTTGCCTTTTAGTATATATATCGATACACGTGGTATAAATGGAGGCAACCAAAAGACTGTGAATAAGCAATACAAACATAACACATATGTAGTTCTTTATCTCGCGGTCCCAAAACACATAACACATGAGTCAAATGATAGTGAACTTGACAATTGATTTTTTACGATCAATATATAAAGGGTTGTGGAGCGGAAACAGGTCCCTGTGTTCGCAAGCGAAATATTTACATTATACTCCATGACAAATATGGAGAGAACTTTTATCCCCTCCAATAGACAGTTTAAATAAAAAGTTCCTAGAGTAAAACGCAATCTTGACCTCAGATCTTCTTTTTTACTTTTTGCTATATGCGTGCTGGCGCGACCCTAGCCACTATTAAATTGCGAAAAAATAAGCCCTGGGAAAAGATAATTACAATATGCATTCGTTTTTAGAGCGAAAAAACAGCAAACATTTTGCGGCATAGGTTATCTTATAAGTTTCTATAATTTCTATAACTTTTCTGTTTCCGGGGTTTTTCTGGTTGGTTTAACAAAAAATCTAGCAAAATCGGAGAACGAAAATAAAAAAATCCGAATACGCGTTAGTAAAAAACCTTGAAAACATTTTCATATAATGCAGAAATAAAGGTTAACTGAGCAATGTTACGTGTACTCTCAAAGAGCATTCCGGCTTTTGGCCTGCATTGCAGCGTCTTCAAATGTGATGAATCGAACAAAACTTGACTGAATCGAACCAAAGCATAACCTAACGGAGAACATTGTATTTCAGGAGCTTTTGTGTTGTTGTTTTAATTTACGTCACAAGAACCGTACCTTCGTTTAATTCACATTCACAAAACAGTAAAAACAACATAATTATTTTTCACAGCTTGAATATTTAATTCTCTGAGTTGAATTATAAAGAAACTAAATAAACATACAAAAAGGATGTGTTTAACTTTTACAATAACAAATTTAAAGTTCTTCTTCTAATGGAGGCGAGCTGGCTCGGCAAACGGGCTGGCTCACTTGCCGGGCTGTTTTCGATTTTGTGTTTATATGGTTTCCATCCCGGTAAGCGGGTTGGCTCATCAAGTTTCTGTCTATTCAAAAACGGCATTTTTGGCGGCAAAATATAAACAAACATGTCAGGTCGAGATTTCTCAAAAAATATTTTGCCTATGTTGATTGCAAGTTTATCAAATATAGTTTTGATAATATTCCAACTTCAAGGGATGATAGTAGTATCAGAAATTATCAAAAGGCAGCAGAGACAGGCTATTTGTGCCACGATGATACGAAAAAGGTGTTATGCTCGACAAAAAATTAAACGTCTTCAGCAGAGACGTTGGTGCAGACAAAAACGCAGTAGCTGGTTCAAGCCTGGTCGCACTGAATTGTGGTGGCAAAATATATTACTTGGTGTATCACCTGAGGAATTTTGGCGAAACAATTTCCGCCTATCTCGAAACGACTTCAACAAACTTTTAGCAGAAGTAGATCGCTTCATATCTCCAGATCCTCTATCACCTAATTACAGAGCTCTCACCAGTGAGAAAAAACTGGCTATAACTCTGTATTATTTGAGGACACTGGATGACAAAGCATGACAGCTAACAGTTTTGGTGTAGCTATTTGTACTGTTTCAAAAGTCATTGCAGAAGTTTGTGGAGTTATAGCTAGACAACTTGGTTCCAAGTATATTCATTTGCCCCTCACCTTAGATGAAGTTAGGGAAAAAATCTCACAATTTGAAACAAAATTTGGAATGTCACAAGCTTTCGGAGCAATTGATGGGACGCATGTTCCAATTCAGTGTCCGGTGCAAAACTCCCAGGATTATTTCAGCTACAAGCAGTACTATTCACTGAAGCAAGGTGGGGGATCTTGACGAGAAAAGTAGATTTAAAACTTGAAGTAGTTCCTTCGGTTATATATTCATGTTTCGTCTTACACAATTTCTGTGAAAAAAAAAACAAATCCAGTATAGATAGAGATTGTGTGCGAATTCAAATGGAAGCCATAGCAGCAAATGAGCTTAAGTTCAAAAATGTACCTGATCCTGTGTATTCAATCAATGGCGAGGAATGAGAAATTGTACGAAAAACACTAACAAACTTGATCTTACAAACTCCTTGAAACTCTATAGTATATAATACACACTTTGTAGTTCTCAGTTTTTTTGTGAATATAAATATATATATACAATATATACTGTATATACTGTAAATACTGTGGATATAAACTGTATATTTTTGACCTTTTTCAAACAAAACATCCAAGAAACATGTATATATTTACTTTCGAACATATGAAGAACTTAATGGAATGGTTGGTTTATGTTCATCATTTGAGTATACGTGTTAGGAACTGGAAGTGATCTTTCATTTTGATAAAATACATTTTGGTGATTAACATGATGACTGTAAGTTTGCTGCATCATCGCTTGAGACATCATCTCAATTGAGCGGGATATACCACTGCTGTTATCTTTCATTGACTGACTGATTTCTCAGATACTTTCAGAGTAGCTAGCTGTCGACTCTCGCATTGTCCTTTATATATACAATACGGGCTGCCAGTTAATTCCTGGAAAAGAAGTGGCTCCAACCAACCAGATGTATAATAGCTATAAACTTTGCAATTTTTATAATCACTCGAATCTTTGCTTTCCAGTTCTGTAAGACAAAATATTTAAGGTTGCTTTCCATGTGACGTTAAATCGCGTTAAATTTTTGGCCCTAATTTCTGACCTCAAAGTTAATCATATTACAAGTAAAATTAAAGCTGATTTAATTCATTTCTTTGATGAAATACGTCCAACAACATCGCGGAGGACATTATATTATGAATTTTCATGAAGCGAATTAAAAGACGAAAAAAAAAAAGAAAAAAGAAAACTGTCGAGATTTTAGGACCGTGAAAAGAGGGCAACATGGAGAATATAACCATCTTCTAGAAGAATTTTTAAACTTTTAAATTCATTCTGATGATTATTGTTGATGGAATCGAAAAATGTAAATAATAAATGTTCCTAAAGAAATGAAGTTTGTCATCATTTTTTTTAAAGATAATCAAACTAATCTTGTCTTGCTCAGAAATATTGGTAAAATTACATATGAATGATTACACTTGCATACTCATAGATTAGGTCTATGAAACATGGTTAGGTCTTGTTCTTGTCAAAAATGATTTACTCATATTTAAAAGAATCCCTTCACAAAAAATGTTTTTAATGGCAAAACTAGTTTGTCCTCGTTCGTGCAACAATATAGACTAACGACACATGTAAATAGCTTATCCGAATCGTAGGAATTAGTGTTATCAGATCAACTGATTAAGACCTAAAGTTCATCTGCCTTTGGCCTGTTAGTATTGTTTGGACACGGCATTGTCCGTAAATAATTAGTTACGCACTTGGAAGTAAATTAGTGATGCGGAAAGCTATAAACAAATATGCTAGTTCGAAGGTGTAACTAAACAGTAAAGAAAAGGTTATCTTTCTTGACGTTAAAATAACATTAGTACATTTTGAGTTGAGTCAGGTGTTGCATCTATGCAAGAAAAGTAAAACGTTTAGGCAAAAAGCTAACTTAAAATCTTTAAAATCGCTTGCACCATCAGACGCACCAAATAGGAAAAATGTTGACAGAAGATCAGCCTTCTCTCCTCTTTGCGCATTATGTGTTTAATGACGCAGATAAAAACACAAACAGAAAGATGGTTATTATAATCGGGATTAAAGAGTTTTTACGTTTTCCAAAATCTGCCACTTCCATAGCAAGTGTTTTTTCGTATTCTCTCGTTCTTATCATGAATCCAATCTCTTGTCCCTTCGACTTGTGTCATGCGACTATTTTATTTAATACAGATATAATTTTAAACTCACCAAGAACACTTTTCATTGCAAGATCTCATGAAAATGGTTCCTTTACACAACTAAAAGCTTCTCCATCAAAATTTTTTCGGTCAATGATGAAATTCAATGATACGAAACTCTGATTTTCATTAGCTCGGTTATAAGCTTTTCATTTTTAATTTTGAATACAACTTCGTTCCTCTTTCGCATAGTGATTGCATAGTCAAGGAAAAACAATTGCCATATTTATTGTTGTAGCAAAGTGACACCTGGTAACCAAATTCAGGACCATATAATGCATATTATATAGATTCTTTTAATACAATTTTTTTCCTTGTCGAGACTCGTGACTTGCACCGGTTAAGTGAGGCTTGTACGTTAAAGTCGTATAGCTGTTAGGAATATACCTATACAAAATTGTCTTAAAGGCAAAAACTAAGAGACGAATTGCAAGGTCAGAGGCTATTCTTCGTGATTTCCCCTTAGAAGATAAATGTTTGTGTTTTAACACGCTTTATAAGCGTATAAATAATCTTTAAGAAAGTAACAATTGTCTTATTTTGCCTCGATTGTGAAATCTAGCTTTTAACCTTCGTAAGAGGCGAAACTTTAAAAAATTAATTCATAACATAGCATTACAAAAAACAAAGGACTAATTAAAACTAAGAAGCATCAGGAAGCATGCAAAATTAAATAAAGCATTTTTCCTGTTTATGTTAGTTTCTCCTTAGATTTTTCGTCATGTTTGATCTAAGAGAAAAAAAATGCTTTGGAGTAGGTGGAGTAGGTGTACTTGGAAAAAAACTCATGCACAAAGCAAAGGGACCAAACGGCTCCATCAGATATTTTTAAGGCGACAGAACGTATGTACCAAGTGCAGTTAATTTGTAAACATGTTATATCACAAGATGTTTATTTTATTCATGCTGGCCACTGGTGCAGGTACGTAACATGCGAGTTTAAGTTGACAGTGTTTCTTAAATAAAGATGTGGATTTATTTATCTCTTATACAGTTTGCGAAAACTCGATCCCAGGGAGTTGGCCCTAGGATGTTGCTTGTGGCAAGCTTATCTGTCCGCTTTATCTCTGATCATAATACCTGAGTGTATTCTGTCACACACAGGCAGACTTCATGTTAAGTATGCATGAAATAATTTTGATAGGAGTAGCAAATAATGCATTAGTCTAGTACGTTTATAACGGGTATGTTGCTAACTAATAATGGCGGAATTTTAGCACACTAACTGTGTCAAAAAAGGGAAACTTAGCGTGCTTGCTACAATAGATCTTCCCAGCAGAGTGTGAAACACTTTCGGCTATTTATGAATGACGCTTCTATATAATATATAACAGTAAGCGCGAAAATAATTGTTGCTATTTCATGCCTCATGTAAAGCTCTCAATTTTGCTGTTTTAGTAAAGTGTTAGGTTTGCACTTTAATCCAGTTTGAAAAGTGCGAAGCATAAAACATTTTGCCCGGGCTTATATTTTAAGTTGCAACTCGCAAATGGCAAACTATTTTCTTAAGAAAGTTACTACATTTAAGTTAAAATTCAGTTTAGTCTTCTGGGCACCTGAAAGAATAAGGATAAGTGATGTCTACATAACGTATAGCGTAGACAGAATTCATAATTTAAGAGGATAGAGAAAAAGAAGGAGACAGATCTCTTTAAAGCGACAAAAATTTAATTTATATTGTGTTGTTTTTTATGCTATCAAGTTCGACTCTCGTCCGATCCTCGAGCCCCTTTTGCTCGAAAAAAAGGATTAAATATAAATTTCCGTTAACAAAAGCTGCACGTTTTTGTTAACGTTTTTGTTATTTGGCTAATTTACTACCAGCATCGAGTTATTTATTCAGATAAAGCCTTAGAAAGTGTCTGCATGCTGGTGCAACAACAAAACAATGTTTTCCCAGGAGATAAAACTGTGCACGGTAAGTTAATAGAATGTCTTGAGCGTTGCTTGATATATACATTAAAAAGAATCAGGTTAAGATAGAATATTTAGCATCGTGTGTACATAAGTGTGACAAAAAGAATTCGAAGAGACCATAGTTATGTAAACACGATGCTAAATACGCGCGCTCCAAAAGATAAACAATGTTGTAGCACTGTATTTATGAGAAGAACTTGTTGTTCAATAAACTTTATGGAAACAGAAAAATTTGTTTATGAACACCTTTATATGTTAAAAAAATTGAATAATATAAACATTGAGAGGATAGGCTCTAAGCAAAGTGAAAGTACGAAGTCTTGGTTGCCTTTTGTCGTTAAATAGAGTGAAAAGAGAAAAAAGTTCATTCTGAAACAAGTGTGGAAATGTCTTATTTATGAATAGAAACTTTTAATCATTTTCTGTTATTTTTATTGGGGAATCTCAGTGGTAAAACTATGCAGCTGTATAAGGCTCTTTATAAGGGAATATAATATAAGACACAACATAAGGAAACCTTGATCAAACAACATTTGATCCAAAAAAGGTCTTTAATGATTATATACCTAACATAGCATCTACAAGGTTAACATGATCTGATCAATATGTATCTTATTTACTTATAATTGGACAAAACGCTGTAGACGTATTTTTGTTCCTGTGTGTTTTTGGATTTTTAAATTTTGGCATACATCTTGATGACAGCTTCCATTACTTCTAATAATTTAATGTCTTTAAATATTAACTCAATTTATAGAAGTATTCATTTTCAAAGTTTCTGGCTAGTACCCAATAGCCAAAACTTTGTTGGACCCTCTTTGCATGATAAAAGTCTCTAAAAGTAGAAATACTAAACATCTTTCTCCTTGTCTTTAACTATCTTACCAGCTACAGCCCTGGAAAAAATATTGGCAATTTCATTTTGTGCTTCCAACAAAGTCATTGTTAAAGATGAAACCTTAGAGGTAAAGAACTTTGGTTGGAAAGGGGGGAGGTCAACAAAAGGAGATTTCAATATCAATATTAATAAAAAAGCCAAGGCGGGTGTGAGCTGTGGCCTTTATGATTTAGTATGAAAACGACAGTACTTTAAAGCTAGAAAATATAAGATATAACTCCAGAACATACTGCTAATATCGTATTTAAATCAAAATAAAACAAAAGTCTTCACGCAACATTAAATGCTCCAGCTCAATTAGATAAAATATGCACCCTCAACACTTAAAACTACCAAACTTGTTATAACCGAGTCAATAATACATGCCAAAGACAGTCCGATAACTTTTTGCTGTGTTAAATCTGGAGTGAATGATTGGTAGAACTAATATCTCAAGAAATGCCAATGGTTGAAGGAACTTTTTCTTAAAGAAATAATACATGATTACATTTTTATTAGAGAAGTAGGATTACCATTCCCATTTCTCGACAAATGTGAAATATGAAGAAACTATGACATACCAATAACATGTATATTTCACAGGAAGTGTTAATTTTTAGACGATGCTGGACTGGCAAACAATAATTCATTTATTTCACCTGCAACATATCGTTTTTACTGCAAAAATCTTTTCAGAGGTAAGCAATCGCAAAAAGAAATCGTGTCCATTTGAAGTCTCCAAATTGCAAAAGCAGCAACCTAAATTCTAACAGAATTAATTTTATTCAATTAGAAAAGTTTAGCTGTGACTTGTCTTTTAGGGTAGGTATAATACGATATAATAGCATGCAAGCATATTTTTGTTGACACTGAAACGTCCTTTAAATCTGTGCTTTTCGCACGCATTTCTGTATTTTTGTACAATTTTGAGGGTTATAAAATTTGTTGGAGGATATTGACAATTAATGCAGTATCTACATTTCCTACAAATAACAACTTTGATCATGTTCATAACATGAAGGGATATTACATCTGAAATTGCACTTGTTGCATTGAGATATCAATTCGGAAGGGACAACATACAAAAAATTTACGGGAGACATTCAAGAAAAAATTAATAATCCTAATAATCCTACGGCTTACCATTCTAATTTCTGAAACTTTGCCACCTTTTGAAAGGACTGCTTCTGTTTTTAGCATACTATCTTCTTTCATTATACCCAATCGCTTGGCCAGCTTTTTCCCTTTCTCTACGATGAAAACGTTTTTTCAAATGTTTTTCCAAATCCACAACAATAACAAGCAGAGCCCTTTTCGTCTTCTTCCTTACTCAAACACACAATTCCCTTAATTGGAGATTGCAGTTGAGGTAAAATATTTTTTTAAACTAATAGGTAATATTTACCTTTTTTAGGTATCACACCAACCAAGAGTTTGTCAAACTAACAACAAACTTCCAGACTTTGTTGCAGATGTTTGCAAATCGACAGACAAAATCGATATCACGTTGAAACCGTCAAATACAAACGTCAATCTGGAAACTGTTGGAATAATCGACATCCAAATCGAAGTAATGAATGGAAATTTATCATCTGAATTTTCTGCTTACAAATTCCCATTCAGTTTCACTAACATGCATGTCAGGCAACTTAAAGTTGCAATAACGAAATACACCGCTTGTCTCAAAGGCCATACAAACAATACCTGTTTCCGACCAATTGTGAGAAAAATAGGAACGCGACAAAAAAGGGGAGAAGTGACGATTACTTTGCAAAAACGTAAAGCAATGATTGGATTTGATGTCATTTCTTTCATGGTAAATTTCGAACCAGAAAAAGCAAAGCCACATCTGAGACGGATATTAACTTCCAAAACAAACATCCTTGGTAGCGCAACAATGAAACCAGGGAAGAAAATGAAAGTGCGCAAAACAGAGAACTTATTAGAGCTATGTAGAAGAAATGTATATAGGTGCTTTAAACTTACCATATATGGTGTGCAACAGAAACGCAAAAGGCGTTTAATAGACCAATGGAGCGCTTTGAAGATCTTAAATCATTGTGTCAAAGGTTTGACTGCAATGAGTTAATATTGTATTTACATGTGTTAGATTATCTTTATTTTTGCGCCTGATCTACAGGACGCTTTTCTAAGAGGCATTTGATCTTTTTTATAATGAACATGTCTTCTTAATGAAATAACTTTTTTTAAGAAAAGCTAATTTAAAAAAAAAATGATTTGAGAAAGAACTGTACAATGGCTCGATTATTGAATCCAAAGAAAAAGTCCTATACCTCTTACATTTCGCTTTGTTTTCGTTATTTTGTCAAGCGACATATCGTTATATACTGTTAAACTATTTAAACATTTCAAGTAAAACTAATTTTCCAAATGTACCAACAACACCTGCGTATTAAATATGATCTATTAATATTATATATATGATACATAATCTAGTCATGGCATTAGTTGTGCAACAATTTTTTATTATAGGAAGCTATGCTCTTCCCCTATGAAAATTCTTTTTTTTTGCGTTAAATCTTACTTTAAAGGAGAACTAACGATTGATTACAAGTTGTGCTTAAAATGTTCATTATGGCATGAATATGAGCTGTGTAACCTTTTTTATTTTTGTGAGCTTTGGTTCTCGAGATATTTAAGTTCGAATTAGTCCGACGGTCGCCGTCATGACAGTGTCTATGAGGCCTTTCTGTTCGGTAAATTACTAACTTGTGTGATGCAACTTACTTACTTTTTTAAAAAAAGGTCATATCTTAAATGTTAATCGACAAGCTAAACGTCGCGACGTCAGTAACACTAATTTAACGTCAATATCCTAATTTAAATTAATGAAATATTACAATGCAGTTACAACTTGGTCAGATAACTTAGAAACGAGGTGGCGACGTCAGTCATTTCTCACCGCGTGGGTATCAACCTAGGACTAAATTGAGTATGTTTCCCAAACCTGGGTCCCCGAATCCGAAACAAATTTTATGTCTCAATGGCTGAAAACCTGACTGGCAAACAAGCCAAAGCTCGAGACGACCTCAATCAGATAATTAACGATCTACCGCCCTCAAATTAAATCAACGCACTTAACCTAAATCCAGTGACATTTCAACAAGTATTACAAGAGATTAAATCGTTACGAAATGACTGTTCAACCGATTATGACCAATTACCAATCAATTTGTTAAAGCCTGTTGCAGAATTTATTGCATCACCTCTAACACACATTATAAATGCATGTATAGCTAAATCAACTTTTCCAGAACAATAGAAAATAGCAAAGTTATGTCCTATACCTAAAGTTAGTAACCCTGTATGTAACAAGGATTACGGACCAATTTCAATCTTGCCCATCTTTACAAAAGTATTTGAGAGAGTATTACTCATTTATAGAAAATCACTCATTATACTCTAACAATCAGTCAAACACAACCACGCCATCAACGGCAAATTTTAAAACTTTGAAACTAGAACTACAAGAATGTTTTCATTGTGTTCGAAAAGAAATTATTTTCCATTAGTTGATCGATTTATATTGTCAGAAGACATGGTTTCTACAGACATAAACATGTTGTATTTTATTGTTTATCCAAATGCCAATGTTTTTGTGTATTAGATCTAGTTTAACTATAGATCACTTCAATTCCTATGCTTTTATCAGGCTACCAAGTACTAAATAGATTATAAGCCGGGCGCTACGTGGGAAAACAACAACTTCGGTTGCTTGCATGGACCTCTCCGCGTTCGGTCAATGACGTCACAACTTCGGTCGCTATTTTCCCGTAGCGCTCGGGTAAACGGTTTATAAGCCATTAATATGCACTGGCAGTTGTGGTATCCGAACAATTCTTCCTCTTTTCCCCTTGTGTTTGTCATGAAAAAATGAAAAGAAATAGGAATGGAAATGTCCCATTTTGATCCGATGAGGTCCCTAATTACCCACGCAGGAGATGATGTCAGTTATTTTCACCCCTTTCGAAGTTATTTAGCCTTATACTTAAAAGTACGGTGCAATGGCTTCAACAATAACAATTCAGTTACGGGGTTGTTCAATAATTACGTCACGCTAGGGTGGGTCTTTTCGTTTTTCGTGACGCAGCGTAACGGGAAAGGAAAAAGGGGGGTGGATAGTACCTAGTTTAAATCCGTAATGTCACGGTATAAAAATTCTCGATAAAGTATTTTTAATTTGTCAAAATAAAAATGTCTTAGTTTTGACACATTTTTTTTATATACTTCGCAATGTAAATAGTGTTTTAGTTTGAGTTCAAATGTTTGTAAACATTCGAATCATAATTCGAATACATTTCAGATTGGTTTTGGCTTTAAACATGCTGTTTTCTCGGGAGTGAAGAATGGCAACTTCATCAAGCGAGTTCGGCAAAAGGAAGTTTGCTGCTGCATCAACAGCCGGTCACAGCGTATAAAGAAATATTTGTTTGTGAAAATAAATACGTTGCTATTGTAAAGTGTTCTCCAATATGGAAAAACAAGAAAAAGGAATTGAAAACTTTCCCTGAGCGGAATTCTCAAGTCTTTGCTTAAATTAAAACATGGAGGCATGAAACAAAGTCTGCTTCGTCTAGAAAAGGCACCATCATATCGCTTTGGAAAACTCTTCAAAGAAAGGTGCAGCTTATTCATCAAAAACTCCGACTCCGGCTCCCACCCCTTCTCCCGCTTCTAACGTTATGAAACTTTGACAATTGTTGATGCAGAAGATCAAGATGGGTTGGTAGAAAAAACGCCGCCCCAACAAAAAAAACAAAGCACCACGTAAGATGAACTGAGCAAATAAATTGACATAGAAAATGAGATCTTGGTTGTATTGTAGAAGAAGAAAGAACTCAATCAGTTGACTGAAAATGATCAAAGTGAAATAAAAACACGTAAAGAAAACCTTGACAAATTAAAAAGGAGAGAATTAAAGTTAAACCGACAACGCTCAAAAAAGTACCGAAATTAACGGAAACGCAAGATTGATGCATTAGATGAGGCAACGCGGACAAGGGTAACTGGGAAAGGAACTCCAACATCTGGCCGCCCACAGAAGTATGATAACACCGAGCTGATCAAAGCAATATTTCGAATCGCGATACCTAGTTCTGCCGCACATGAGAGACGACGTAACGAAGTCATAAGAACAGTCAAATCACTTGACCGATTACTAGAAGCATTGAACCACGAAGGCTACGATTTAAACCGTTCTTCTGTTTACCTTCCTTCGTCACCAAAAAACTCTAGAACTATAGAAGGAAAGAGACATATTTACACTGCTCCTGTGAAACTTTTTTAAGTCACAAAATTCAAAACATGCAGCCAATCTCTCTAGATCTACTATCAATGCTCTGGAAGAGTTTGCAACTACAACAAAGCAAAAGTCCTGATCAGTATCACAGCTTACACGAAACAAACTCCGTTACTAATGCATATGGAATATCAAGTGACTTTACCACATCATGATTTTGTTCTTGGCTCCAGACACAGTTGTTGGTGATATGAAAGTCGTTAAGAGCAAGGATCTCACTAATGACGGTGCCACCTATTCTGGCCCCACGGACATCGCAATCAGAAGCGCAAAGCATTCCGGGTCTTCTGTGTTTCACCACCTTCATGACATAAACAGGACACGATCTTCACCTGAATTCACCGAAAGTTTCAAGGACCGACAATCCAAAGAAAAGAAAGTGAAGATCGTGACAGCTGGTCCGGGTGAGAACCGAAGGTATTCAAGTACCATTAGCTGTGCCATTGAGTATTTTTGCGAGCACAACCTTGATGCTTACTTCCTTGCAACAAATTAATCTGCAAGAAGTGGCTTTAACCGAGTAGAGAGACGAATTTCGAACCTCTCAGCAAGGAATTGAGTGGGTGTTCTCCTCCCCCACGACCATTTTTGCACCCATTTAGACCATAACAATAAAACTATTGATGAGGAATTGGAAATTAAGAACTTTGAATATGCGGGTGAAATTCTTGCCGAATTATGGTCTAAATTGATCATTGATGGTCATCCAGGTGTTGCTGAATTTATAAAGGATGGTACATTGGGAATTACAATTACAAGATCAGAGGAATGGAAAGCAAATCATGTCTGTGAGTCGCAATATTTTTTACAAATCGTGAAATGCACCGACGAGGCATGTTGTTCTCCAGTTCAATCATCCTACATGAAAATAATGAAAGATAGATTCTTGCCACCTCCTGTCTCAGTGGTTTACTCTCCAAATGATATCGAATGGGCAAGAGATGATAAGAAAGCTTCGTATTTGTCCTTATTTCAAAATGTTGGATTGAATCCTAGCCTTGTAACCAAACAAGCAAACCCAAAATTTCTAAAGGGAATTCCACACGATTATTCTTGCCCTTCAAGCAAAGATAGTCTCACAAGCTGTGTTTGTGGACATTGCGGTCTATATTTTTGAAGTATCAAATCGATGCAAAAACCATTTATCATGCTGCCGAGCAAAGGAATCGCGTACAGTTGCCCAAAGCTTTGAAACAAGAAAAGTACGACCACAAAGAGTTGCAGCCCGCCACCCAAAAAAATTGCTATGTGGAATGGCATTTCAGCAGCTTGAATGGCATGCAGTTGATGACGTTGATTTTAACGACAATGAGTCCGATATTTCAGACATTGTTCCCCAAAGAGGAGCTTCGATCCAATTTGGACAAGCGATTTATTATCTTGTTGGTGTGATTATTTTAATTGTCATTTACATATTTGTTAATTTGTTAAACGTATGAAAGAATCTTAAATTCATCTAAATTTTCTAAGGCTCTGTGACGAGGGTGGATGGGAGGTTCTAAAAAGGCAAATTTAGCGTCACGTAATTATTGAACAACCCCTACTGACGTCAAACATTAACGGAAAATTAGTTTTTTATAAAATCTAATTATTTTTTTATTCTTGGTGATAAATAAACTAAATACCTAGTATACCTAGTTTATTAGTTCAGCTAACTTTGAATATGATGATATGAGTATCTTCTCCAAGCAAACGTAAAATTTTAAGTTGAGTGTTGAGTGGAGAAAAATGCCTATAGTGCTTAAATCATAAGTTGAAAATATGAGCCAAAATTCATCTGTTTGCTGATTTATCATTTGTTTTTACCTTTTTATGATGGTTTTGTTCTCTTCAATTTGATTTCATGAAAATTCAAATAATGGTTGTGATCACCTCTGTAAAAGCTTACATTTAAATTCGAGGAAAAACATAGATCTTTAATAACAGACCAATCAGAATCCATCACGTGATCAGACGGGTTCAGAGCTACTTTCGAGCTTATCTAAAAGAGCTCTGGAATCAAGAATGAGATGACGGGTCACTTTCTTATGGCTCAAACATTGTCTCCCCAAAACGTAACGTTACGTTAAAATTTACCAAAAAAAATAAGTAAGCTGGTAAAAGAGAAAACACAGGGTCCATTTGTTATTTATGCTACATCGCCGTACGCGGCGTAATGTTTTACATAATTTATTTTTACCACCGGTTTAGCATGCCCGTGCCGTATCGGAAACAAGTTGTTTATTAACTAAAAAGAGAAAACAGAAGCGGTGTCCTTTTTATATCTTTTAACGCTTTAACTAACGTTTTAAGCACTAAAACAGCCTTTCTAATTTACATCAGCACTCAGCAATTGAATTAAAAAATTCTGGATTCATGTCGACAACTTTTTGCCGACATGAAGCAGGTAAATAACATATCATGTCGGCAATTTTTTGTTGACGTGAAATGAATTAAATTAGAAAAACTGTAAAACATGATTCTAAAAACCAAAACTTATGTATACCTAACTGGTTTAAGAGCTGCATTGACATTTTCCTTGAAATTTTCAACAGTAGTGACAAATATTGTTTGTGCCAGTTCATCAGTCTTCAAAATACATGGTAACGGTGGTGAAAATATTGATTTACTTTTCCAGTGTCTTTCTAACCGACATTGAATGCTCTCTTTTTGCAGTAATATGTCTTAATTCATGTTTCTTCTAGCTGACTACTAAATAAATATACAGGAGCTATTCTTGTACAAACTAGCTGCCAAAACAATTGTTGCTAGACTGGATTTACAATATGTAGCTAGCTAACTATATATTTCATAAGTCAATGCATTAGAACGACAGGCGGGTTTCCACATAATGAAATTGTTCGAATCGATTGCTAACAAGCTTTTCTTTTTACCTAGCTAAACAAGCTGAAATATCTGTGACATAGATAACATATCTATAGGTAACTATCTTAACCTTAACCCTGATCAGAAACTTAATAATCAGCAGTCAGCAGCTATAGTTAGTTAGCTAGCTACTAGCTTGCCTTTTCTTTCTTTTTCCTTATCTACTACTTCTGGACAGCATAGCTATAGCTAGCTAGCTAACTAGCTATACATGCTCATTTCAGTGATACCTATAGTTTATGACGCAACAGATAGAGCTTGGGTAGAGATAGTATATATTCCAAAACTTACCAAGCTGCTACTGCTAACCATGGTTGCAACGAATGAAACGATAGAGAACCACGGTCATTCACTGAACTTTCAAGCTTACTTGCGAGTTAAGATTAAGCCTACTTGCGAGTAAAAAGAGCAGGCAACTAGACTGTACTTTTCGGAATTTTCAAGTCTCCAAGATTTCACAGAGTGTTATCAGCTACCAAACACATTTGTCCAGGCTTGAGCCTACTTGCGAGTTCCGGGACGAGTTATTTTCTTTTCGGAAGTCGGGGTACCTCTGGTGGCAGGTTCGCGCGTCTTGATATGTGTAAAAAATCGGGCGAAATGATTAAGGGGTGAATGCAACATCGACCCCGGGGTTTCGAATGCCCAAAAAAGCAACCTGGCGGTAATATCATTTGCGCTACGTTATTATATATACTTTAAACCAGCGATATTTAAGATTGAGAGATACAGGAATCTGATGATATCCGAGATTTTGATTGCACTTTTTAATGTAGGCTTTAGCCTACTCTGCCTATAGCTGAATCCGACCCTGCTAAAAATACGAAACTAGGTGAAAATTCAGCCTTCCAAAGATGTTTGTTACTCCTAAGAATGCGCATACTCAAAAAAAATTTTTTTCTTAATCAATGTTTCAAGCTATACACAGTAGATGCAACGGTTAAAAAAAAATTAAAACAAAAGTTTGTTCATGCACTGTTGAGGTAGTCAGAACTCCTATATTTTTCTATTGTTCTTCTGCGTAAGTGGATTTTCCACGTGTTTATGGACTATTATCATATGGTTAGAGTTTTTCTCGCACGGTGATTGGCTAATCTACACGAAACGAAATATATGCTATATTTTTGTTTTCTACCGCGAAACAAGTGCAATTTTTACTTATTTTTCAATTCTACAGTGCAAAAAGCTAATATTTTTTCTCTGATTGGCTAAAATAGCGTGCAAAAGGGTGAGTAAAGTTATTGTTTTCTTGAAAAACGAGAACTTGTCGGTAATTTTTGTTATATAATTTTCTTCTTATAAAAAACAAATTTTTTTTTACGAAACAAACTAACAATCAATCATAAATATTCACAGTTCAATTATTCTTTTGTTTGTATTCATAGTCATTAAAGAGAAGTGCGCAATTTTGAGTTTAACTGTGACTTTAGGTTAGTGAGGTTATAGCGCGTTGAAGGAGTTTTGTGTCTAATTTGATTGTTTAACTTAACTTCAACTAATTTGTATTAAATTTACATTAATATATTAATCTAAAATTTATTTTCATTTAATTTCATTGAGGCGTGACAAAAATAAGCTTATTCCTTTTGAAATACTTACCAACTCGCGCATAATTTAAATTAAAAGTATTATTATGAATTAAAGGACATGATCACATATATTATCTTGCAATTAATCATTTCGCTGTTGAACCTCAGAAAACAGAGTTGAAATTGAGCAATCATCTGCCGAGTATATCAAATTACAATAATTTATGCTCGGTCTATATGATAAACTAGTTATCGCACTTTTTCTCAAAAAATATCGTCATATTTTTTCGTTTCATAGTTCTCTTATATTTCAATCGCCTAAAAGCTCGTGAAATATGTAAACGAGAACATAAAAAACACACAAAAATATTTTTCTCGATATTTTTTTTTCTCGGCACTGTGCGATAATTACTATGTACAGTAAGTAATATAGAAAAATACAAAACGATCGATACTGATCTTTTTATGTAATAAAGCTGCAAAACCACCGCAGTCCCTAACATAAATTCTAAGACTGACTCTTCCCGTCTAAGCACGATGTTAACGTGTGTGATGAGCGGGTTAGGCTGCGCTATACGCGTTCAGCTCGTTTCACATCACATTGATTGAAGGGAGAGCAATGAAAAGGAAGTCACAACTTTTTAATTGCTAGTACCAAATCGTTCATATACGTGATCACCATTTTTAAAAGAATTGAAAAAATGAATGTATACGTGTTGCAGAGTTGACGCAAAATTTGTAAACATATAAATGTACGTGTTCTATCGGATCACCGGCACGTGTTATAGAGTCACCTTAAATATTTAATTAAATATAAACATATTTTCTAAATCTGAATATTTTATATAAATTTTGATTATTTTTTTAAAATTGCAGTGAAACAAGACTTCAGTTTTTACTAGTGGTTCGAAAGAGGAAGAAGAAGAAAAAGAAAAAGAAGAATGTCTTGTATTATGCTCCTCTTGTTCTTGTTGAGGTTAAGAATCATAAAAAATCCGTGCAATCTAAAATAAACAATAAATCGTTTTCATTAAAAACTTTTTTGTTTTACTTAGATGCGGCTTCAGTGAATCATCAACTTGCGAATCAAAGTACAATTGCACAGAAACAAAAACATCCGCTATATTTGCTTACATCAGCATGCATAAACTCAACAACACAAAGTTGAATGGAACCATACTATCAACGCATTATGTTGAAAATACAACAAGATGTAATAAATTCTGCGCATTGCATGATGGATGTGTTTCAACTAATGTTGGTCCAAACAACGGATCAACGTTTGTTTGTCAATTGCTTGGTGAAGACAGACGCACAAATGCCGAGCTTCTTGTCAAAGCAGCTGGATGGTCGCTTTTCACGACAGCTGTAAGGGAATCCTTTTTCTCTGTTCGTTAAATCAATTATTTTTTTTTCAAATCTGACTGTTTCTTTGGCTTTGCCAAGTTTGTTAATATTATTATATACTAGTCGGTGGCCCGTGGAAAATCTACGGGTTTGCCCAATCTTTTTAAACCGCATAACGTGCGTCTCGCTACTTTCGGTACCATTTTGCGAGTCAATGATCTATGTGAAACCTAATAACGATGCCATGAAGGTATTTTTTCTATTCCTTAACAGATTACATGAAGATTTTCAAACGAAGTATGCGACTTCCTTTGCTAACTAAAATAGTACATACATTGATGTTTTTAACTTTAGAGTAAATGTGATGACAATCCATGTAACAACACTGAAACATGTCTTCCATACTATCGAAATGATTCATACAAATGCGTATTAAAGCGTAAGTTTCTGAAATTATGTTTTTTCAAATTTTTGAAACAAACTATCTACAATCCACAATCTAATTAATGAAACTTATCTCAAAACTGTATATTAAATACTTCAAAATATTATCCTGTTAGTCTGGGCGTTCGAAATATTACTTATTCTTATTTTTATTATTTATTCGACAAGAACGCAATTGAAGCCTTTATTTGATGCCTTTATAATAATATCTGACTGTCTAAAGCAAAATTGTAAATGTTTAAATAACTTCGACTCTCGCAAATTTAGCATATGCTCACATTTTCTGCAGTATCGACAAAAACAAACGTTATATAGTGTTCTATAATAAATCCAATTAAATGTGTGTTTAAAATGAATCGCTATTTTGTGCTAAATTTGCACTAAGATACCCGAAGATACCCGAATATGTACGACGGGAGATAATCTGAGGACCGGAATATATACGACGATCGTGGTCAGGCTAACTCGGTACTTTCAATATAATATAAATTATAGTATTTTGTATTATAAAGCATTTATTCAAGGTTATTCAAGGTGATTTTATGTTTTTCTACTCCCTGTAGCTTATCACCTTCCGCTGATGAACTTCACATTTGATGAAGATGATAAATGTTCTGGTTGCAAAGCCAGCGCGTATTGGGCGGCTGGGAAACGAATAAACGTTCCTGATCGAGTAACCAAAGTGATGTATCTCCCAGAATTAACTAAATACAAAAGTGGAGCACACTTATCTCCTGTGGGGTGTCTCAAGTAAGGATTTAGTTACCTAGTACAACTTTGAACAAGTTAGACAACTTTTTTTTGTTATTATGTATACTGGTCACATCCACCTAGCTATCAGATTTCTTATTTCCATGATTCTAAATAACAACCTTTTAATTAAAACCAATCCCGCCTGTAGTCTTGCCCGTTTTCTCGTTAAAATAAAGAGACGATACGTTATTGACACTGATTTTAAATTACACTTTACAAAACAATTTCTTCAAAATCTTTCTCAATGATTTCCAGCAAGACAACCACTTTATTCACCAAAACGTTGAATCTGAAAAAAGCAGAATATGTTTTGTCTTGAAATTTATTTCCAAGATTGTATTTCATAGAAATTATTTAAAAAAAACAACGTAAATTTAAATTAGATAAATAAAAAACAGTATACCATAAATCTCTGTGTCGTTCTTTCGTTTTTTGCTCAATGTTTGCTTTTAAAAGGTTACATAATTACTTATGTTACAAAATAACAGAATACATGTGATCAACACTGGGTTCATTATGTTAACTTAATTAACATCTAAGCTAAATTAATAAGTCAAAAGTTAGGCATTTTTAAACCCAATCTAAGGGAAGACTTTTTTAAAGATAAATTACAACTGGCTGTTTTATAATATTTTCTGCATTTGTTGCAGATATGTTACAGTATCACGAGCTTCCATTGACTTGCAATTTTGACAACAAGAAGATAGCTAGGAAAAAAGTTCAGTTTATATAACCCTTTGTCTTAGTTAAGAATTATTAATATTTAGGGATTTATCATATGCGTTTCCTGGAAGCTGTGATAGTGTCGGTTTCGTATTTTCCTTCTGGTACAGAACATTCACGCGTTCGCTTGGAAATGCTCTAATCTTTGAGAGTCCAAGCAATGGATTCTTTGTCCGTATCAATAATCGAAATGCGGAAAGCAAAACTGCGTCCTGGACGTTTGTTTTCCATACTGCAAGATATAACTATCGTTTTGAAAACTATGAAGGTCTTGATGCTTCTCAATGGATTCACTTTGTTTTCAAATTTGACATTGCGAATGACCTGTTTTCTGTATTTATTAATGGAGTACATGCGTTTGATGGTGTAAAGATTACCAGATCACGTATGACATGTTTATAATTAAATTCCTAATTTGTCATGGTTACTCATCCAGGGGAAAAACAGCTAACAATTCTAAAGTCATATTATAGCTTTTTTTATTCACTACAGTGAAACCTCCTTATAGCGGACATCTTTTATAGCGGACACCTCTCTATAACGGACACTTTTCTTGGGAACGGATGAAGCGACGGTCAAACTCTCATAACAAAACCTCCATGTAGCGGACACTTTATAGCGGACACCTCTATATAACGGACATCATTTCAAGGTCCCGATTAACATTACCCCCTGGAACTGACCTCTCTACAGCGGACAGGCTTAAGAATGGGTCATACAAAATAAATGTTTGTAAAGAATTTGTTTATATTTACTTAAGACAATGTTTTACATTATTATTTAATAATTCTTCAATCTTTTGTGTGTTATCTTTCAGCCAGTTTATGGCTTTTTCAGGGCCATAAAAACGAACATTTGCAGGGATTACCAGGCCGTATCCACCTCCGCGGTTAACGCGTTTCCCAGTCACTATAACTTCCATAGAGCAATAAGGGAGGGATAGAAACATAAACACGACTTTAGATATATTTTTAGGCACATGACCAACCACCACTTCTTTAGTACAATGAGAATTTGTACGAACCACGAATTTTGGGAAGAACCTCTATGTAGCGGACACCTCTCTATAGCGGACACTTTTTTGAGGTCCCGATGGTGTCTGCTATAGAGAGGTTTCACTGTATTTTATTTATTTATCATTTACTCGAATTTCATTAAATGTAAATTGTTGTTCTGCCTATAATAAACATGCAGATGAAAAATGACGATCCATTAAATTTAATGGATAAGTGGAAAATCAAAAAATATCACAAGTATAACCGCTGCAGACACACAAGCAGGGAAGAGACAGAAGGAGTTTTAACGACGGCATCACAATAAATATGTTAAGCTAATTGAAAATACAAAATAATACTCTTCTTGAAGAAGTCTAAAAAGTTCTTTATAATGATAATATGATCTTTGATTAATGCCAAATTTAACAGAATATTTCTTTCAAATTTTTACGGAAAGTTCGTTATAGGTTTCAACTGACAAAATAAATTTTATGCGTTTATCAGGTAATTTTACTCATCTAAAACGCTAGCAACACTTTTTCTAAAATTTTTGTTTCAAAGTTTTAACCTTTCTTCAGGTTCTGAAATAATTAATGACGTTATCTAGGACTGAATGACGTTATGCAAACATTTTCTCATCTTAATTGGCCTTCAATTATCTAACTGACTTTTTCGCAATTGCCGTATATAAAATTTTACCGCGAGTTGTATGTTGTAATTCATTCTTACCCCTTTCATTTTCGATATTTTTACAACCCCCCCAACAAGACGAGTCTAGGGTTAAAGTAGTTTTTATTTGTAAAGCATAATTAAAGCATAATTAATGACATAAATTAAAAAAGTACTAATTTAATAAATCAGCTAGCTTTGCAGATAGGTATGCAGATAGGAACTCACAATCGGTATGACGACTACTAACTGATGTTTTGTTGTTTCAGGCAGTTTGACAAAAACCCAATTGAAATTGGCTTGGCGGTACACAAGTGGAATAAAAAATTACGCAATGTTTGATGATATCGTGTATTACAATCGTTTACTTTCCAATGAAGAAATTCTCAACCTGCACCAAGTAAGATTGCATCTACATTTTCATTGAATATAGTTTTTAATAGTTGAGTTTACAATCCAGAGAGATATTGGTATTTCAAATCAAAATACTTCATTCTTTTTTTCAGGAGCAGGCCACACATTAATGAAACATTGTGATGATCATAGTTGGTCTCATTGTTTCTCTATTATTTGTGAGATATTTATTTGTAAAACATTATTAGTAAAATATTATTTTGTGGAATATTTGTGTTTGAAATATTTAATTGCAGGATATTTATTTGCCAGATATTTATTTGTGAGATATTAATTTGTGCAATATTTATTTGTAACATATTATTGATTTTTACTAGGACAGTATAATTATTTAATATGCCTTCTACATTATACGCACGACCATGAACTAATATCATACGCACCGACTATAAACTCTTTGTAAAAGTTTTATACACGATAATTTAATTGTAAGTTTTTTTTAGCTATGTTATATAAAATGTAGGCATCGTTTTGAAATCATTCGTATTCTTCTGTAAGTCTCAACAATTCTTGTATATTTCTGTCAAGGTAATAACATGGTGGTAAAACCACGGAAAACATCACAAGATATATGATTAAGTGTGACCGGATGAAAGAAAAGTCATCAAAAGGTATAGTTGTTGTTTGGATCAACAAAAAAATGATATGAGTAAAACTAGTCGATACAGATCAACACAGCTCAGATTTACGGTTCTGTGAATTTTAACTGATTTATGTGTTTCGTGATATGGTTTCGGCGGTGCAAGACCGTAGATATCTAAAAGTATACCAAAAAAATTATTGAGAATCTTAATTTTTAATGAAAAAGAATCAAGGTAAAATCAGCGTAAAGAAATATGACTCATATTTTTGCACCAAAAGCTAGGGTAATTTTTTGACCAGCAAGACAAAAATCAGTTTAAACAGACCTGCTAAAATAAAAGTCAGCTAAAGATCACAATTAAGGGCGCTTTGTAACCCCCGTCTTTTGTACCCCTTCCCTGATTCTTCGTTTCCTGGATGGGGCAAAATAAGAACAGAAAACTTGGAAAGAAAAACGGTGACCGGCTATATTTTTGTGATGCTTTGTAGCAACTAATAACTAATTGATGAGAAATTCATCTGATAGTTGTTAAATTGATAGTAAATGTATCTATTACAGATAAAAATATAAGAAGACATAAAAAAATATAGCCAAGCTTCCCTTTCTTATTCATTGCTCGTCCTGTCAGAGCTCAAAAATTCAGAAATGGGTGCTAATATGTGTTATAAAAGACTGGTGAGTAAAGGTAACTGCACGCAATGTAATTCTGATCAATAAAGCGCCAAAATGCAAGAAATTTGATCAAACTGGCTGCTGCTGGTAAGGTGGCAAATGGACCATTATTGATAAAGTACTGCGTTCCTAAGAGCAGTATTCGCGGGTAAATACACGTGTTTGCGGACATATTCAAATATGCGAATATCTTATATAATAATACGGAGTGTATGTGACGGTCATAGCAGATATCGTCATTTTTCTTTGATATCGTCATTTTTCTTTGATGTCGCCGAAATTTTCTTTGAAGTCGCCGAAAAAATTATGTCCATTTTGCTAGCGGGTTTACTTTGTTTACATCACGTGATGAAAACGACTCAATTTGATTTGCTGAAATAAATTTAACGGCTAACTTTCGAAAAATGGTGTCCTGTCGCCACCAAAAAAAACAAAAAAAAGAATGATCCCTTTATCTTGAAAAAAGTGAAAAGAGTAGTTTAAAAAAGCATATTTAAAAAGAAAAAAGTTCAAGTGAAAAAGTAGAAATGTTAAGTTGGAAGTGAGAAGTGGAGCTAGAAGTAAAGTAAAGTTAGAAGTAGAAAATAAAGGCTAGAGTTTGAAGTCGATTTGAAATCACAAATAGTAAGAACTTTGATATTTTCAGACGTTTGGTTTTTATGTCGCTGGAGCAAGCAGGCTCCCTTTTTTTCAGCAAAAGCCATCTAAAAGCCTCAAATTCTTAAAGTTTTTACCGCATACGTAGCCATATTTGTTTACATTTTGTTGCATAATTAATGTATGCCCTGGCGCGTAACTAATGTATTTGTCCTAAAATTCAAAATGCTACATAAAGCTGTTAGCTGGCTAACAAACTGAAAACTTTGGTTTGTTGAACTCACTGTAATGTTATTATTTTTACATTACTATTGTTTCTCTTTATATGTGTTTTACTAAGCATAAGTAGCTAGCTTTAGTTTTAGCTAAGTGTTCCCAGTTTAAGTATATTTAACTGGGTGTCTTAGCTACTGTTAGCCTCCAAGTCCTACTCCCCATCCCATGGCTAGCTCTAACCTATGACTTATGTTGTTATTCCTCTTTTTTAATTATCTATAGCTAGCTACCTTAGCTTCCAAACTTCTCTTCTTTTATGAGCACGAATTATGATGTAACAAGCTAGCTAGCTACCTACAAAATCTTTCAAAGACTTGAACTTTTGCAGGATAGTGTGATGTATTTTTATGCCCATAGAGTATTAGTAGTAAAATGCCAGGTTATTTTTACAGGGGGTTGTAGACATTTGATTGACAATTTACGCGGGTTTATGACTTTATTTTAATTTATGAGAGGATGGTATGGTTGTTCGTGTTTTTGTTTATGTTGCAAACGGCTGTTTTTTAAAATTTTGTGTAAACCACATGCAATATACTGAAAGAACATTCACGTTTTCGTTAAGAATTTTAAAATTGTAGTAATAACTGTGTTTGGTGATAATGAAAAAATTACTAATTGTTCTGACTAAAACTTTTTTGTTTTTTATATTGTATGAAATGCCTGATTTTTCTATAATTTGATGTGTTTCATAACCTTTTTGTGGAAGATTTATGGGCAATGGCAATATAGGACATGCTTAATGAACTGATTTTTGTTGATTTAGATGTGCGCCTTAAAAACCAATCTGTTTTACATTTTGTGTAAACTTTTGTGAGGACAGACCGTATATATTCCAAAAATAATATCTTTGTTGATTCAAAATTTACTCCTTATTCTTTTTTGACATTTACGTTTAAAATGGTTGGTAAAGGTGACTACAGATCATCATACTAAGAAATTTTTTTTTGTGTTCTTAACCGGTTAATTTTTACATTTTGTGTATATTTTTGGGGAACAGGATAGTATGTAACCGAATAAATGATTTTCTAGATATAAGTTTGATGTTTTTTGACACTTTTGATTAAAATATTAAAGTTTTTCAACGTAATCAAACGTAATCACTTTATAAGATGTAAATATTTGAGATGTGTCATTTCTGACTTTATTATTGTTGTTGGTGTTGTACACGATTCTATGCATTATTTTGATTAGCGCTTCAAACTCTAAAATATTGTGTATTGACGGGTCCTGGCAGACGTCATCAAAATACAAGTTACGGTTCTGTTTTCCAATGTACTCCTGCCTAAGTGGATTTTACAGTGCAAATTTGTAAATAAATTTTTTTTGTACTTTAGAGGACTTTACACTGACGTCAGCAAAATTTTAAAATTTTAAGACACTTATACTCCTTATGCGTTTGCGAACACATATGATCCTTTACATTATTTTTATCAACCTTTCAATTTGTACGCATTACAGGCAACAGATACGCTACATTTCGCCAATTTTTTTTGTATATGCGCTGCTGACGTTAAAAAAATCTGTAAAACAACCTAATCTTCTGCCTGAGTGGATTCTTCCACGGGCCTTATCGACTAGTCTCTATATTAATACGCCAGTTCTGTGTGTCTGTCTGTCACTTTTGCAAAGTGGATTATATTCTTCACTATTTTCTTTGTTAAAATCTGTAAAACATCACCTATAAATTTGTTCTGTAATTTACCACACTTTGATGTTAAAATAATATTGACGTCAACGGAAAGTATATTAAAATAAGTGAAGCCATTACAGTGCACTTAAAACTTTGAGACCAAATAACTTGGAAACGAGGTGGTGAAGTCAATGATTTTTCACCGCGTAGGTAACTAGGGACCACCTAGGACCAATTTGGGTAAGTTTCCCAAACCTGGGTCCCCAAATCTGTTTCGGAATGGACGGGTTGATGACGTCATCGAAAAACCTTTAAACCCCAATATCTCTGCAACCGTTTGTCAAAGGTACATCATCCTATACATTTTCTTGATCGGCGTTTCAAGATCTTATCTTAAATTTTTTTTTATATATTTGTTTTTCTTTGCTGACGTCAGCACAATGTTTAAACCCTTATACCTCCTTAGGTGTTCGTCCAAAACATATGATCCTATACATTATTTTAATCGGCTATTCAAACTCTACACAATAAAGGCAACAAGTAAACAAATTTCAAAAAAAAATATTTTGTCTTTTGACGGGTCCTTGCTGACATCATTAAAATTCAAGTGACAGTTCTCTTTTCCATTGTTCTCCTGCATATCGACTAGTCTCTTATAATAATACGGAGAGTGTGTCCGTCTGTCTGTGACAGGCAAAGTGGATGTGTTCATTTTCCTTTGAAGCTAGCCGAAAATGCATATTTTTTTTGCCGATAAAAGCCGCGACATTTTGTTTGCTTACATTTTAAATCATGTGCTCAAAATAAAACAATTTCATTTGTTAAACAAAATCACGTGATCAAAATAAATAAATTTCATTTGCCGAAAAATGCAAGTTTCCCTTGACGATCAAACCAGCCGTAAAATTTTTTGTTTCAGATTTAGAAAGGGAAATGAAATAGGTTGCTTTTACAACATTCAGTTGCAAATTGTTTATTTCGGTTTAAGCGTAAAATAAATTTTAAGCTAGCTACGTACAGTGAAAAAGAAATTATTATACATTGCTAGCTATATTTAGTAAGTAACCTAAATTCTTTACCACATACGACTAAGGAGTATATATATCTAGAGATTTTTTTTGTCAAGAATAAAACACGACGATCTACAACAGAGTTTATTTTTGGTCGAGAATAAGACGACGACCGAGCTACAACAAAGTAAAAAAAGAGTACAAAAAAGTAAGAAATTTCAAATTTATCTTTGTTAAGCTTTTAAAGGGTAGCTAGCTATTTTGATTCATCCAGCTACATCTTACTGTTCTATGTATAACACTTTAAGTTGTCAAGCAGACTCGCATTTTCCAGAAAAGCCTAAAATTTTATATTTTACTGCATTTTTTATAAGAAAAACTACCATATTTGTTTACAATTTTTTGCATAATTAATGTGTCCCCTGGTGCGTAACTAATGTATTTGTCCTAAAATTCAAAATGCTACACAAAGCTGTTAGGTGGCTACCAAACAAATCTGCTGGCCAAACGGAAAACTTTGGTTTGTTGAACTCACTTACAATGCTATTGTTTCTCCTTATATAAATATATGTGTGTGTTTTACTACAAATAGCTATATACCTACCAAAGCCTCCCCAGTTTAACTATATTTAACTGGGTGTCTTAGCTACTGTTATCTCTATCCACAGCTTTAAGGCTCCATCCCTAGCTAAAACTCTAACTTGTGAGTTATGTTGTAATTCCTCTTTTTTAGTAGCACAACTTCTCTTCTTTTTTTAATACGAATTATGATGACAAAATAATTTACAGCATAATTTTCCCACATTTCCTGTAAACTTTACAAGAAAAGGTCCATATGCAATTTTATGTTTTTGTTTTTATTGATAATTTCTCAATATTTTAATTTAAAATGTAAAAGGGGTACAGTTTGCAAGGAGTAGAAGAAGTTTCCAAATGTGCACTTAGCTAGCTACCTAAGTTTAGTTTAGTAAGGAAAGTTAAAGTGACTTATATTATCTCAATTCTTATTTATTTATTTATTTTTATTTTTTAGAGTTTGGTTCCTATTAACTAGCTAATTAAGGTTGTATATTCTTCTCTCATGTCTAACCCAGAGAGTAATAACAGTAACAACTGTGTACGTGGCTTTAGGTAGGTTTCTGTTTCAGCGCCAAGAAAATAATCAAAGGTTAATAGGTCTCATTATGGGTCAGATACCAGATATTCCTCAACATATTGAACTGCCACAGGTAAATGTCATACCACGTACATCAATTATTGATGATGTGTCCTTTAGTTAGGCGTAGACATGCACAATGTGTTGCGTCTTTGCGCCTTCCGAAACGGTTGATCAAGTTAACAATAGGCATCAGAGTGATGCTGTTAGGCAAGCAGCAAGTCGTAGTGCTGAATGTAATGAGTAGACTGCCAATAGACGTGCACGTGATGCTGAAAGACATACTATCGCACGTCAAGCACATAATGATCAGGCTGTTAGTAGCCGTGCACGTGATGCTTTAAGGCAAGCTGTTGGTCGACAAAGGCAAAATTTGGAGCTGGTTGCAAATAGAATACAAGCAAATGCACAACGAAATGTTGCTGTTCGTGCTCGCAGAAATGCCCCATATTTTAATGTTGCACGTCAATATGCATTGGCTAATGTTTATTATTTAGGTGTTATGGACAAAAATTGTGAGTATTGTCAAGCTGTAAAGTTTGAAAATGAAGAGTGTTTCAAATGCTGGCATAATGGCAAATTTGAGCTTCAAAATCTGTCTCCTTACCCTGAGCAGCTAAGGCAACTGCTAACAAATAATGATACTGTTCAGGCACGAAACTTTCAAGCAAATATACGTAAGTATAATAGTGCAGTTTCGTTTGCTTCATTTGGGGCAAATCTTCGTCCTCCCCCTGGCCGTGGACCACCATGCTTTCGTATCTGCGGTCAAATATGGCACCGTGTTGGGAATCGTCACCCTCTTGAAGGAAAAAGTCCTGTTTTTAACCAACTTTATATTTATGAAGCAGGTAGGGCACTCAATGAAAGAATGGCACGTCCCGAGAATTATGGCTGTAGAGAAGACGTAATGCAAACTGTTCAGGATGTAATGAACAGTGTAAGCCCTTTTGAAGTTGAAGCTGATAAAATAGCTCAGGAAGAAGCTCAAAACCGTGTCCCATCAAAAGTACGCATGTACATGAGAGTTGGCAGTGATTGAAGGCGATAGAACTTGCCACATCATGATGAAGTACCTGCAGTATTTGTTGGCCAAGATGGAGCACCTCCTAGAAATAGGGACATTGTTATCTACCCACGTGGAGGAAACTTGCAATATATTTCTATATTATCTGCAAATATGGAGCCAATGGTTTATCCTCTTTTTTTCCAAGGGGTGAACCAGGTTGGTATCATGGGATACCCCATGTTGCCGAACGTGCAACCCGTACACGAAATACAACCACAATGTTGCAGTATTACGCTTACTGTCTGGCCCTTCGAGCGAACTTTAGCCCGATTCATTATGGTAAGAAATTATTTCAACAGTATTGTGTTGATTCGTACGTCAAAGTTGAGGGTAATAACTAGAATTATATTCGTGCGATTCAAACAAACCTACGTGTTGATAGTTATGAAGGTTTAGCTGATTACTTGAATGCACAAGCTAATGAGCAAGGTCGCCAGGCCGTATTGTTGTCCTGCCTTCAAGTTTTCAAGGAAGTCCACGTGCCATGGCTCAAAACTATCAAGATGCTATGGCTGTCATTGGTAAGTTTGGAAAAACTGATTTTTTTCTGACTTTTACATGCAATCCAAAATGGCGTGAGATTACAGAAAATTTGTTTGCAGGCCAACATCCACATGATCGGCCTGACTTAGTTTCTCGAGTTTTTAAATTGAAACTAAATGAACTCCTAAAAGATGTTACTGAAAGGGGAGTTCTAGGTAAGACTGTAGCACATGTGTATGAATTTCAAAAGAGGGGTTTGCCTCATTGTCATTTGCTACTTCATTTAGATCCCAATGATAAACTTAGGGATGCAGATGACATAGACAGTGTTATTTCAGCAGAAATTCCTAATCAACAGGAACAACCCGAGCTGTTTGAAATTGTACGATCGGTCATGATTCATGGACCATGTGGCCATCTAAATCCTAATTCTAGATGTATGGAGGATGGTGTTTGCACAAAAAATTTCCTAATTTTTTTTTAGCGTCTACGGTTGCTGAAGTTGATGGATATCCATTGTATAGACGTCGTAATAATGGAATACATATCGATGTCAATAATGTTGATGTAGAAAATCGCTGGGTTGTTCCCTATAATCCATGGCTCTCCAAGAAATACAATGCACACATAAACTTGGAGGCTTGCATGTCTGTTAAATCTGTGAAATATCTTTATAAAGGTTATGATTGTGCCAACATTGAGATCAATGAACGTATTGATCACGATGAAGTACAGACATTTTTAGACGCTAGGTATGTCAGTGCACCAGAAGCAGTATGGCGTCTTTTTGAATTTAAAATGCATCAGCAATCTCATGTTGTATATAGACTGCCAGTTCAGTTGCCTAACAACCATATTGTTTATTTTCAGCAAGGACAGGTGGAAGAAGCTGTGAACAGAGCTACAAATGAAGCCACAAAATTAACAGCTTGGTTTGTGCTAAATGGAGAGAATCAAAATGCTCGCCAATATTTGTATCCGGACATTCCTCTTCATTTCGTTTTCAATAATGACAGGAAAGTTTGGACACCAAGGCAAAACTTTCACCTTAAAGTTGTCTCCAGAATGTATAGTGGAGTCCTCGCGCAGGTGAGCTTTTTTATTTACGTATGCTATTATTGCATACGAGTGGTGCAACATCTTATGAAGATTTAAGAACTGTGGATGGCAATGTTGCTGAAACATTTCGTGAAACATGTTTATTGCGTGGACTCCTGCAAGATGATACTGAATGGAACAATACTTTGCAGGAACCTGTCAATTGTCAGATGCCTCGGCAATTAAGACAACTGTTTGCTCTTAACTTATCTACTGTGAACCTTCTGATCCTTATACTTTGTGGACAAGATACAAAGGTTTTATGTGTGAGGATGATCTTCGCCAAATTAACGAGGAACAAGCAGAGTATAGGGTGCTTCAAGATATTTATTCTGTATGTAGACAATTTAATAAATCCCTTACTGATTTTAATCTTCCACATTTAGATGAAATACACCCAGCTGAAAACATGGATGTAACTATGGAGGCTGAAAGAGCTTCTCAACTCAGGGCTCAACTTACTGAAGAACAGACAGCACTGGCTGACGCAATTATAGAAGCTGTTGTTAATGTTGCTAACAATACCGCCCAAAATAACCGTTTGTTTTATCTAGAAGGGGCTGATGGCAGTGGTAAAACCTTTACTTATAATTACCTCATTTCTGAATTTTCAGGTAGAGGTTTTAAAGTTGGAACTGCTGCATTTACTGGTATAGCAGCAATTCTTTTCAAAAACAGTACTACCATACATAAACTGTTTCAGTTACCAGTTCCTATTTTGGAAAACAGTACATGCAGCATAACTCCGGTGTCTGCTTATGCTGCAGAGCTACGACAAAAAATCTCTTTTTACTGGATGAATCTTCCATGATTCCTAAACATGCTTTCCATGCAATAGATCGTCTTCTTAAAGACATTTGCAGTAACGAACTTCCATTTGGAAGTAAAGTTATTCTTTTAGGTGGTGTTTTTTCACAGTTATTGCCTGTTGTCAGGAAAAGAAAACCAACTGAGATTGTTGACATGTGCTTAAAAAGGTCTCCCCTATGGCACTTGGTTACAGAGTTTAGATCAACCCGCAACATGAGAACTAGACCAGGAGAACAAGAATTTGCTGCATGGCTTCTTCAACTTGGGAAAGGTGTTTTACCTGTTCGGGAACAACCACCATTCCAAGGTGCAATTGAGGTGCCATCCAATTGTGTGTTGCAACAAAATCAATGTATTATTGATACTTTGTTCGGGGATTTTCACCCAGAAAATATGGCATCATATGTAATACTGACACCTACAAATGATGATTCACTTATTATTAATGATCAGGTGTTAGCATTGTTGCCTGATGAAGAAAAAATTTATTTTGGTGCAGATCATGTTATGTGTGATGATGAGGAGGAACGGAATCAATATGCAGTAGAATTTTTAAATAGTATCACACCTTCAGGTATGCCTCCTCATTGTCTTAAATTAAAATCTGGTGCCATTGTTATGTTATTAAGAAACATAAATATTAATAAAGGCTTATGTAATGGCACTCGCCTAATTGTAAGACATCTTCACCACAACTGCGTCGATGCTGAAGTACTTACTGGCAATGCTATTGGAGATCGGGTACTTATTCCAAGGGTGCAACTTGCACCTTCGGATACGGGTATGCCTTTTGTTTTACGTCGCAGACAGCTTCCACTGGCTCTCTTATGCTATGACAATAAACATTCGAAAAGGTTGGTATATTGTTGCGCAGGCCATGTTTTTCTCATGGCCAGTTGTATGTTGCTTTTTCTAGGGCAAGGGCATTTGACGATGTCCGAGTAAGTATTGTTCCTTCATCCAAGCAAGGATTTTTAAATGGGAAATGTTATTCTCAAAATGAAGTTTACAGGCAAGTTCTCACTTAAAAAATATTTAAAACTAACAGAATCACAAGTTCTCACGTGATTCTGGTAATTTTAAATATTATCCAAAAGTTCATTTAAAGACACTAATGTCACATACCTACAGTTGGTTATCATTTTTTCCTGATAGCGTATGTATAACTGTTAAGGTGATGTCTCATTAAATGGACTAGGAGTACTTCTTTATACGTAGAATCTTTGGAGAAATAAAATTTACCAATTTCCTGTCTTTAGCTTAAATTGCGAAAGTTTCTGTAAAAAATTTGTTATTGCTTTATTTCCAACTGTAATTAATGTTCAATGCATACTAAAGTTCATTTGAGACACTAATGTCACATACCTACGGTTGGTTATTAGATTCATTCTGGTAACGCATATATGACTGTTAAGGTGATGTGTCATTAAATGGACCATGTATGCTACAGACTTTGTTTGTAGGGGTTTTACACCTTTTTTTACATGGTTTTAGTGCTTTTACACACTGGCTTTTTATGTATGCAGAATTATTTTTTACTATAACAAAAACAGTTTAAAAACTATAACTAAAACATAAACAAAAATGTTATAATTTATATAATTATTTTTCAAACCTAACTGCAACCTGCCCCTTTACTCTCTTATAAAAATACATTGCTGATAGTGTCAGTGTGAAAAATAAAAGGTGTTCCTTGGATTTCTGTCAGTGTGTGACCGTAGAAAGGTGTTATGTCTGTGTGTGACTATAGAAAGGCCTTATATCTGTGTGTGACAATAAAAATGTGTTATGTCTGTGTGTGACAATAGAAATGTGTTATGTCTGTGTGTGGCAATAGAAATGTGTTATATCTGTGTGTGACCATAGAAAGGTGTTATATCTGTGCGTGACTGTTGAAAGGTATTATATATGTGTGTAACCATAATCTTGATATTTTCAATTAATCATTACCTGCATGTTCATATAGCCTCAACCTAAATTCTTAAATAAATATTGCTATCTATTATGACAGACTTTTTAAATTTTGTAACTACTCCATGGTTTTATGATAGAGGTTATCGCGCAGAGAAATCTCGCACAATCTAAAGGTAAATATTTAACGTTACAAAATTCTTTTGACCATTTAAAATTTTTTAAATACATTTTAGCGTTTTGTTTTAAGGTGATATACAAAATTGCTTTTACAATCCTTTGGTACTTTGAGGTTGAACACAACGTAAAGATCAGGGCAACTTATACTTTTTTTTCATTTATATCATATTTTATAAAAAGTATCAACACGAACAACATTTTATCTTGCCTTTTCTTTTTAGGTGGGGTGCAAAGGCTTACCTTCACGTGGTGCACCCTGTTAAGTGAATTGTATGTAAAGATATTTGTATGCAATTCATGAACTAAAAGCCAAGATAGGAATAAGAATTTGCAACAATAATATAAATAATTAAGTAATTAGTATGCAAGATTTCCATAAGTTTTCTGTATTTAAGCTTCAATATTATCAACTATTGATCAAATCTTTTATTCATTTGTACAACAATTTGCAATTTTTCAAATATTTCATATATTTTTGTTGTGAGAACAATTTGTTTGTGCAGCTTTAGGTAAGCTCGCCCACACTTTTTCTTAATTAATATTTCTTCTTAATTCAGGTTATCAAATTCATTAAAAAAATGACAGGTAACGTTATTGATGAGGTTAACGAAGAGGTCCTTATGAAAAGTGATGGTAATAATTAAATTTATAAAATATCTTTTTTTGTATTTTTTTTTCTATTGTTTAATTATAACTATTCCATACATACTATAGATGAGAGTGATGACGTTGAAGTTGTTAAGAAAAACACAGAAAAACAAACAGGTAAATGTTATTAACTGTTTATTGGAATTGACTTTTTATTACTTTCGTAACATTTATTACAAAATAATGAATGGTTCTGATGAAAATAATTCATATATGCCTAATTACAACTATTGTATATATTGTGGTTATAGACAAAAATACGAACAACGATAATAAGCAAGAAGCAGGTATGTGTTATTATTATTATTTTTTTATATTTTGCAACTGGTTTTGTTAGCACAATCGATAATTAATTACTAACAAATAATTACTTACAATTTTCGGATGATATTAATTCTAAAAACACAGCTAATTTATTTTAGTGAATTTGTCCAGAAGAGCGTTTAGAGAGTATCGGCAGGAACATCCTGGCCCCAAATCAAATAAAGCTTTTAAATTTTGGAAAGCTAATGGGGCCTGGATAGACCAGATTTTAAATGGCGTAAAAGTGAAAAAAAAACTTCCATCAATAAAAACACCAACTCCTCAACCAATGCTGCTACCACCACCAACAACAATAACACCAACGCCAACACTTTTAACAGCTCCTTAAATCAATTTAACTTAAATTTTAATGGAGGCACTTTGTCAGTCACTTTAAAGTAAATAGAAAATTTGTGCTCTAAATAGTCTATTTTTATATATATAACATCTTTTTACGCTTAAAAGTTGCTTAAAATTTTAAATTCCGAAAGGTCTATTTTCATATATAGCTTTGAACGCTTTAAAGTTGCTTAGAATTTTACTCCAATGGTCTGTTTTCAGATGAAGCTTTGAACGCTTGAAAGTTGCTGGCAGTGTTTAGTGAGTTAGATACTTAATTTGTTTGTTAGTAAGTTGTTTGTTAGTAAGTTGTTTGTTAGTTAGTGAGTTATTCGTTAGTTGTTTGTTTGGTTAGTTAGTTAGTGTGTTCGTCGGTTGGTTTGTTGGCTGTTTGTTTGTAAGTAAGCAGACTAATCGGTTAGTTTATTTTATCTTTTCTGTTTTTAATCAGTTGTAAATATAGAATTGAATTACAAGATTGAGTATTTTATTGACAACCGAAGATTTGGTACATGTTTATCGGCATCTCATTGAAAACACTGCTGACGGAAGCACTGTTAAAAATTTGGCTCAACGACTGCTTCAAAAAATTGCTGGTCTAGTAGACGTACCAGGTGCTGCGGCAGATTTCATTAATAGTGGTGGCCGTTTGACTAGATGTACCAGGAATTTTCGATACATTGGTATCAGTGGCTTCCGAGCCTTGGATACGTCTGGTGAAGATGGAACCGTTACAAAGAGTAGCACATTGGATAAATACTTGAGCGATAAGCGTAGAGAAACTGAGCCAGAAATATCATTATGGAATTGGAGCAAGAAATGTAATTGTACCTGCAAAGTAGACCATGTCCCAGTTTTTACTGGAATATCTAGTGTAAACAATATTCAAACCGATACTCAGTCTTCAGATCAATCATCACAATACACAGATGCAAGCTCCCAATGTTCCCAAAATTCTGCCGTTGCAGAAATTAACATAGGTAGAGCAATAATGAGAGATATTGCTAAGCACCATGTTGCTGATATCAATGAGCCGAATGTACAACAGGTTCTTCCCAATGAGGGCCCTACGTTTGACTGGAATAATTATGCAATTCAAAGTTTTGGTAGTCAATGGCCAATTAATGCTGACACATGGTTACAATCTATATCTCAAGAAGCGGAAAGAAATGAATTGCAGCATGCTGAAGATTGTACCTTGCCCCAAATAAACATCTTAAATGCTAATGAATTACAAAGAACAGTCATTGGTATAAATCTTCAGCACTTATTACAAGTCGCAAAAGGAACTTTGCCCACAGGTGCCCAGCCATTACGTTTATTAATACAAGGAACAGCTGGTGTCGGGAGAACATTCATCATTACCGCGCTCACTAGAATCGTTCGCCGTATTTTTAAGCGAAATTCTGCTGTTATGAACTTGGCCCCAACTGGTGCAGCATCAGTCCTCATACATAATGGTCGGACTATACATTCAATGACTCCACCACCACACAAACTGAAAAAAGATAAGAATTTAAGTTCTGTCCAGCTTTCTGACTATCCGTTGGGCGATGTATCTCTAAGAAAGCTGAGAAAGTATACAGGCATGCATGAAAACAATGAACTGAAATTATTTCAACTTAATATTGATGAACGTAGCATGCAGTCAAAGCTTCTTGTGGCCTGGTGCAGCCAAAGATTATGTGAGGCAACACATAACTATTGCCAAAAGTCAGGGTATGTCAATAGGAGATGGTAAAACTGCCACCCATATGCGTATCAAGTTACAACAATCAATTCAGATGGAAAAAAAACAACCTTGGTACAGCTTACACTGCATTCTCAAGATGCGAAAAAGAAAGGAATTGGGCACTTGTCGAACCAATTACACAAAAACGACTCTTAATACACATCCCCGTATGAAAGCTAGACAAGAGGAAGAGAAACGACTAAAAGCATTATCTAATGAAACTTTAAAAAAGTTCAATATCACTATGGAAAAGTATATTAACTTGTTGAAAGAACTTGATGAGTTTTGTGATGATGGTATTGAAGATGCAGTTTGTCCTTCACCATCTGTAAATTGCACATGTATAATATGCCTATCTCATTCCTAATGATAATTACAATCTAAATTCACCTATTTTGCAGACAATCACAATATTGGCCATTAAAAACCATTCTAATCTGAACAAGGTGCAAATGCAACCTGAAAAAGGTGCATTAACATTACAGCATTATGCTGATTATTAATGGTGTTGTTGTAGGTGGAGGTGGAGGGTCATAACACAGCCTAACAAAGGTCAGTGATTGTTACATTAACCAGTTGCATATCTATTTCATCCGTACCCCATTGATCACAATACCACAATTACCATACCGTTTTGACTTATCGCAATTATAACATATCGTCTGTACCTTACCGATCATCATACCACAATTACCATACCGTTTCGACTTATCGTAATTAACATATCGTCTGTACCCTACCGATCATCATACCACAATTACCATATCGTTTCGTCGTCTGTACCCTACCGATTATCATACCACAATTACCATACCATTTCGACTTATCGCAAACAACATATGGAGTGTGCGAAGGAGGAGGCGCATGCTTGAATGCAACCTGAACAAGGTGCATTAATATTACAGCTTTGTGCTGATTATTAATGGCGTTGTAAGCCAATTGCAGCCTGAACAAGGTGCATTAACATTACAGCTTTGTGCTGATTATTCATGGCGTTGTAAGCCAATTGCAACCTGAACAAGGTGCACATGCAACCTGAACAAGGTGCATTACAGCATTGAGCTGATTGCACAATTTTTTTTATAAGTAATTTGGATTTTGGTCAGATCTCAAGTTATTTTTTAGCCAATATCTGAGTCTGAAGTTTCCTATGGTTGCTTAATTTTATTTAAATAATTCAAATAATTTTTGTAAATATTTATGTAAACAAGGGAAAAAGAAAAGAAGTCATATTTTTGGTAAAAAAGAAATTTCTTCAAAAAATAAACTGAAGTGTACAACAAAGAAGTTCTGTATTTTTCTTTTCTGCTTTTGTTGGAAAAGCTTGTCTCTTTCTGTTTTTGCAAAAAAAATATTCTTGCTTGTGCTTATATTTGTACAGAACTAAAATTGTTTAACGAATTTTCAAATCCAATTCAGTTGCTTATAAACGAGTTGCTTATAAAAAAAATTGTGCATTAACACACAAGTTATTGTAATATTAACCATGGATACATTTGATATCCAGTTGCATATCCATTTCATCCGCACCCTACCGATCATCATACCACAATTACCATACTATTTTGACTTATCGCAATCAACATATGGAGTGTGTAACCCGAACAAGGTGCATTAACATTACAGCATTGTGCTGATTATTAATGGCATTGTAGGCCAATTGCAACCTGAACAAGGTGCAGTAACATTACAGCTTTATGCTGATTTTTAATGGCGTTGTTGGAAGTGGAGGCGGAGGGTCATAACACAGCCTTACAAAGGTCTGTGATTGTTACATTAACCATGGAGTCATTTGATATCCAGTTGCATATCTATTTCATTCGTACCCTATCTATTATCATACCACAATACCATACCGTTTTGACATATCGCAATTATAACATATCGTCTGTACCCTACCGATCATCATACGACAATTACCATACTGTTTCGACTATCGCAATTAACATATCGTCTGTACCCTACCGATCATCATACCACAATTACCATACCGTTCCGTCGTCTGTACCCTACCGATTATCATACCACAATTACCATACCATTTCGACTTATCGCAAACAACATATGGAGTGTGCGAAGGAGGAGGCGCATGCCCGAATGCAAACTGAACAAGGTGCATTAATATTACAGCTTTGTGCTGATTATTATTGGCGTTGTAAGCCAATTGCAACCTGAACAAGGTGCATTAATATTACAGCTTTGTGCTGATTATTAATGGCGTTGTAAGCCAATTGCAACCTGAACAAGGTGCATTAATATTACAGCTTTGTGCTGATTATTATTGGCGTTGTAAGCCAATTGCAACCTGAACAAGGTTCATTAACATTACAGCTTTGTGCTGATTATTAATGGCGTTGTAAGCCAATTGCAGCCTGAACAAGGTGCATTAACATTACAGCTTTGTGCTCATTATTAATGGCGTTGTAGGCCAATTGCAGCCTGAACAAGGTGCATTAACATTACGGCTTTGTGCTGATTATTAATGGCGTTGTAAGCCAATTGCAACCTGAACAAGGGGCATTACAGCATTCAGCTGATTGCACAATTTTTTTTTGATAAGCAATTTGGTTTTGGTCAGATCTCAAGTTATTTTTTAGCCAATATCTAAGTCTAATTTTTGTTAAACATATATATAATAAACGGGAAAAAGAAAAGAAGTCATATTTTTGGTAAAAAAGAAATTTCTTAATAATAAACTGAAGTGTGCAAAAAAAATTATTCTTGCTTGTGATTATATTTGTACAGAACTAAAATTGCTTAAAACATTTCAAATCCAGTTCAGTTGCTTAAAAAATGAGTTGCTTATAGAAAAAAATTGTGTATTAACATACAGATCCAATTTTAAAACCTGAACAAGGTGCATTACCATTACAACATTATGCTGCTTATTAACATATCGGACCAAATGCAACCTAAACAAGGTGCTTTAACATTACAGCATTATGTTTGTTACGATTGCAAAGAAATTCGACATTCAGTATCATTCGTACCCTACCGATCATCATAGCTCAATCACCCTACCATTACAACTTACAACAATCAACCTCTGTAACTTATGCAACCTCAAGTAAACGATTACATCACCAAAATGGGGTAACTCTTTTTTACTTAAAATGTTAATTACAACATAAATCTGTCCTTTATTTTAGGTATGACCTGCTGAGTCCCATTGGCTACCTTCCCGTGGTGCAGGTTATCAAGAAGAGCTTGTAGACATATAAAATTTTTACTTAGGATATTAAAATTTAATAAATACATGTTGTTTTGAAGTAGAGTAGAAATGTGTCTACACGCTCTTTAACCAACAGCCAGGGCAATAAAACTTTCTTTGCATGAAATGTTTGCAAACATTCTTTTTTTCTTTCAGTGCTTTTAACTCCCATTAAAGGTGTTGTATTAGAAATTTACCTAATCGCTTAATATAAGTTTTAAATTTCTATTTAGTGAAATTAAATAAGATGGATATTGAAGTTGTCGATGTAAGTATTGTCTTAGTTTGCTTTTTACCTTTTCAATACTAAAATTGCATTTCTTTGGTGCAAAATTTTGCATTCATATAAGGCTTTTTGTATTAAAAGTTAATACTGAGGAAGGTTTGAGACACATTTGTGTCCTATGTTTCTGTAATATATCCTTAAAGCAATTGCTAATGTTTTGCCACATAAGGGCGATCTAACATAGACTAGCTGTTGTTACTTGGTTGGTCTCCTGACTGCCATAGATTGTATTATGTATATGAACTCATTGTCATCTCATTATACGTAATAGATAAAATTGTAATTGAAACAGCAAATATATACTACCACTACTACTTTTAGCGGTCAAATGAGATAATATAATACTTAGTTAGATTAGCATACGAGAATTAGCATATGAAAGTACAGTATTAAATTAATTTGAGAGGAATCTTTATGTAGGAGTTAAAGAAGAGAATTTAAAAGCTAGAGGGGAGAATTGAGGAATTGGAGGAGAAGGTCAAAGTAAGTTATGCACTAGAAATAATTGCTTTAAAGTGTAGAATGTGGTAAAACAGTAACAATAACTTAGTGAATGATTAGAAAAGTTTAGAATGTATCATTTCCACAATTGTCTCATGTTTTAGGAATTATCAGCTGAAAAAAACTGACCAATCTTGGGACGCCTTCCGGGACTTTTGTTCCCAAAATAAATCATTGGGAGCTTTTATAAGCTCCCAAAATTATAAGTCTTGGAAGGCGTCTGGTGGCTCCCGCACATTTACAGAAGAGGACGATGTGCAGGAGCGGATGAAGTTTAAGAGGAAGAGCAGTGGAAGAGGGAGAGGAGGATATCGGTGGTGAAAAAACTAAGCTAATATAAAACAATTTATTTAGCTAGCATAAAATTCTGGTAGACTAGTGCGTTTTGTCATTAAACCCTATCAATAGTTAGTAGCTAGCTAATTAACTAGATATGCTAGCTAACCGAATAAAATATTGAACGGAGGGTTTCGTTGGTATTGTATTTATAAACTATTTGTGTCTTGATTTTTTTTCCAAAATTCTGCATATAATGTGCGTAATTATACTCTCTTGGTCCACCTTATTCCATGAAATTACCGAGTCATGAAATTAACGCGGTTTTTCAAATCTTGCGTTAATTTAATGACCGTTAATTAAATGCTGTGTTAATTTAAAGACTGTTAATTTCATGACTCGTTGATTAAAATATGTTAATAAAATACAAATTTTCTGCTATTTTCTCCTCCTTGGACGATAGCTCAACGGTGTTCTCTTTTTCAGCGATCTTTTTTAAATAGCTTTTGTATCATCTTCATACTCTGATCCAAGTGATAAAAGCACTTCTTCTTCCAAAATTTTAAAATTTTTAACATTGTCTTTCCAAACAACGAAAACTTTTATTTTTATTTCCAAACCGCATTGTAATAAAGGAGACCGCTTTCACTACCGTGGATTCGACTGTTGCCGTAATTTTTGCTTCGTGTGATGTAGCATATTCTCAAATTCGCGTTAATTAAATGCATTTTCGAAAAAAACTTGCTCAACCGCGTTAATTAAATGCGCTTTTTAAAATATTTTTATTGAACCGCGTTAATTTAATTCGCGTTAATTTCTTGACTCGTTAATTTCATGGAATAAGGTAGTTTGTTTTGATAATAGTCGTTCCTTTATATGTTGGGAAAATTTTCAATAAACATACTTAGTTTCACCTCAAGTTTTGGGATTAAGCCTGAAATACACGATCCTTTAAAACGAAAGGTCAACCTGATGGATAATGACCAATATTTTTTAAAAGCTTATTAATTAGACAAGTGTAAACATTTAAGTATATGTAATTAACGAAATTACATAATTATAACGCCCTGTTGGTCTAATGGCTATGACACTCTTCCAAACGAGAGATCCAGGTTCGAATCCTGGACAGGGCATAAAAAATATAATTATCTTGCACCTACAACAACCAGGTTGTATTATATTGGCACATAATTCTGCTAAGACGGTTCACTGTATATTGACCTTATATTGAGTATACGTAATCTTTGAGTTGTGGGGGGGGGGGGGTTTCTATTAAGGTCCCTGCCACTGCCTTGCCGTTCCCTTGCCATTGCTATGCCTTTTCTGGTGCCTGCCTACTATGCCCTTGCCTTGCCCTTGCCTCCAATGTCTTGCTGATTCCACTTCCTGTTTCCTTGCCTGTCTTTGCCGTGCCCTTTTCTTGTCCTGCTTAATGCCTTTGCCTTGGCAACCTCTCCGCAACACTTTCTATATTGATTGTTATTTATTTGTTAACCATTAACTATTTGTTAATTATTTACTATTTTTGTCGTTGCATTCTTATCTTTACAAAATTATTGAATTAATTAACGTTAAATTAATAGTTGTATATAAAATTGTATTTAATTCAAATCTATTTTTAACTTATATATAATAAAATTTATTCTTTCTTTTTCTTTATATGATGCAATGAATAAATTAAACTTTGACTAAGTTTCTGTGAAAGTGACGATTATAGTTGTCGGGCGGGGGAAACTTCATATCGACTTTTTTTAGCTGACTCAAAAATACAGTAAACAAAATATATAAATATAGAATTATGAAACAAACGATATTAAGAATAAATTGTTAAAGATAACGCTATTTTATTTTTGATTCAGTATCTATACGATGAAGGCAACGGGTAAACAAATTTCTAAAAAAAAATTTGTTTTATGGCGGGTCTTTGCTGACGTCACCAAAATGTTTGAACCCTTATATCTCATTAACCGTTCATCAAAAGCAACGTGAAAACAAGGTTTTAATTTTTTTGTGTGGAAAATTCAAATGACGCTTCTTTTTCATTTTTATCCTGCCTCAGTGGATTTTTCGATGGGCTTTATCGACTAGTCTCTTATAATAATACAGAGACTGTGTCTGTGTGTCTGTCTGTCTGTAACAGGCAAAGTGGATGAGTTTATTTTCCTTTGATGTCGCCGAAAAACCTATGTCTTAAATGTTAAATATTCTGACGTTACGGCACGACGTGGATATCACTATTTTAACGTCAATGTCCTAATTTAAATTAATGAAGCTCTTACAGTGCACTTAAAACTTTTAGGCCAAATAACTTGGAAACGAGGTGGTGACGTTAGTCATTTTTTCATCGCGTGGGTAAGTAGGGACCACCTGGGACCAAATTGGGTAAGTTTCCCAAACCTAGTAAATTTTAAGTATCAAATTTAACAGTTTAAAAAAATTGTTACTGCTTAAGTTTAAGAATACTTGAAATTTACTAACAAATTTTTTTAATTATTATCTTATTGGTTTATTTGTGCTTTTTTTACTAATTATCTAAACTACTTATTACCACAAAACTAGCAGCACTATTGCATGTATATCAATCCCCACTGATTATCAGATTCTCTTTAATTGTCACAGTAGCAGTAGTAGTAGCAGTAGTTAGTAGTTTGATAAGCAGGTTATAAAACAGAATTTGACGGCAATTCAATTCGGACATAGTTACAGTTTTATTATTTCACTAATTAACTTTGTGTATTTAATGGTTTATTAATTATTTATGTATATACGTATTTATAATTGTTTTAATTAATAATATTTTATGTTTACTTATTATTGTTTAGATTAGTATTTTTTTATTAAATTTATTTGGTTTAAATCTACGTATACGCTGTAAAAAACACAGGGCTAGAAATGTGTTTTTAATTGCTACCTAAAATTTTTTTAAACTGAATTGAAAAGTAAATTCGTAAATTAAATGAGCTCTTGTTTAAAAGCATTTTAAAGGTAGCAAACAGGGTTAATATATATTCAGACTGGACCCATAAAGTATATTTCTGATAAAATAACGTGTAACCTACAATATTCCCATCAACTACATCTTCCTTTACCATTGGTTACACTTAGGACACTAATGTAATTAAAACTTAGTCAAAATTTAAACAAGTTTTATATCTGAAATATATATAACTAAAACAGTAAATGCGAATATCGTCTTATGAATTACTAATGCGGTGGACTAAATGACTTAATGTAATGTAATTTGGAGCACTTCAAGAGATTAGAGCAGGTTGGATAAGAAAGTGTTTGCAGGAGATAATAAGGACATACATGCTGCAAGGGAATTTGAGTTTAGATCTAACATATTCAAGATCAGATTTAAAGAAATTCATTCATACCCTGTCAAACTCATGCCAGCGCGGACGTTATAAAGCCGAGAATAATGATGATGATAATAATTGGAATTTGAAATAATACATACAGTATTTTACTAATCATAATATTATAATTATATGTCACAGCACTTTACTAAAATTTTAGAAAATTAAAGAAATAAAGTTGGCTAGCTTTCCATGGTCGTTCAGCAACTTCTTTTCCTTTTTTAGGTCAAAGCGCAAAGTCCCATGACTTTCCTTCACGTGGCGCGCTTTGTTAAGTGGCTTATTTCAATTTAATCAAAATAATTCACGAACTGAAAGTCAGTGCATGGTATGGTGTATCAATTATGCGTTGGTTGATATCTTTCATACTGTCAAAAACCACCTGTTCGAAAGTGAAGCAAAACGTCTTGCCTTATACAATCAAGAGGAAGTGACCAAAAGAAACCCATTGAAGATGTAATCAGACATAAGTTAATACCAGCATTATGTGAAAATAGAGAATGTAGTGATGACGAAAGAAAGTTAATATCACTTCCTATAAGACTTGGTGGTTTAAGCATTCCCATATCGCAGATTTAGAACATCAAAGTTCAGAGCGTAAAACAGTGGACTTACAAAATGCAATTTTAAATCAGGAAAATAATCATTTCAATACATCTAACGATAGAAATGCTAATCACACTATGAAACATGAATATCACAAGAATTTGATCAAAAATCAAAAATCGAGAATGAACGGCATTCAACTAAAGTCCAATGATATAGCATGTAGTGAAGGCGCTTCAGCATGGTTATCTGCATTACCAATGAAAAATCAGAACTTCGCACTCAACAAAAGAGAATTTTATGATGCGATTTATTTACGTTATGGTTGGAACATGTCACGAATACCTTCAATATGTGTGTGTTCAAAGAAGAATTCCATTGAACATGCTTTACAATGCAAAGTTAGTGGTTTCATCAGTCTGAGGCACAACGAGTTACGTGATCTGGTGGCAGAAATGTTGTCAGAAGTTTGTAAAGATGTAGCTGTGGAACCGATTATCTCAAGCACAAATGAGAAGTCAATAGAGTTACGAGCTGATGTAAGCGCGCGAGGATTTTGGCAGCCATTGCAAAGGGCATTTTATGATGTGCGGGTATTTCACCCTTTCGCCCCAAGTTATGTAAGCCAAAATATGAACACGCTGTTCCAATCAATGGAAAAGGAAAAGAAAAGAAAGTATAACAAAGCTGTTCTAGAACACGAATACGGATCGCTTACACCTCTAGTATTTTCGAGCAATGGTGGGATGTCTAGGGAGACATCAACATTTATGTCTAAAATTTCAGAACTGATATCGAGGTAGCCTGTTACGTCAAAAGGAGATTATCATTTAGCATAATTCGAAGTGCTACCATATGCATAAGAGGATCCAGATGTCGAAAGTTTGCACCTGATCCTATGAATGAATGTGACATTAAAATCAGTAACGTCTCAAGCAATATTTAATAATATTCTATTTTCCAATCCTACACATGAACGTTTTCCCTGCTAGTTTTCAGCAACTCCTTGTTGGAATTTAGTTTAAGTGGACCATGCGTTCAAGATCTTTATAATAATGTAATAGTAAAAATCATTTTTATCATTTTCAGTTTATATTACGATTTAGCAATGGTTACACGCACCGCATATTCATTAACAGTTGTGAAAGGATATTAGGTTAGAAAATATTTTTATTGATGACGCCACACCGAAAAAAGAAAGGTCTTGAGGACACTTGTTATTGAAAGCTTAAATGATGTGCAAAAGGAAAGTGGGGGATATTTGAGACAGTTTAAAAAAAACATTCGACGCAAAAGAGTTGGCCTTGTTCCTACAATTCACCACTGGTGTTGATATGTTACCAAATAATGGCATTAAAGTGGTTTTTACTAAAGACGAACCAAGAATTCTGAGAGCTCGCACGTGTGTTCCTCAATTAGAACTTCAAGAGAATTATAAGTGTTATAACAAATTAACCGAGGAACATTCTACAAAACCCGTATTGCTTCACATTTAGTTTCAAGTGACCTTTTATCGATTTAATATAATTTAGTATGAACCTATTGACTTAGTACGAACCTATTGTTATTGTTGAGTTTTCATTTACTTGTTTTGTTCGTCATTTTGTCTCCTAGTTCTTTAAATTTCACGATCTTGGTAACATTGTTTCACGAATATATTTTATTGAGAGAAATGAATAACATCTTAATATTTTTTCTGACATCTTAAGATGTTCTCCATTCATTATGTCTTCACATAAAAACAACAACAGACCTTTTTTACGTAAAGAGATGAGATGGTATTTTGAATGTTTTGCTTTGAATGCCGCATATATTATTCTTTTACAGAATATGGAAAATTTAATTAAAGATTATTTCAAAAAAGTTTAATAATACAAAAAAATCCTCTTGTTTTTGAAATATCGACATAGAATGAAAATAAATATGCGCCAACCTTGTAGCAACTATGCCATTATGATAACTTGTTATATTATGTACAGTGTTGTTTATGTTCATTCACCGCGATGGACAGTCATGATGCGATCCTGCTCCAACCTGTTTTTAGTGAATTGTTTCGGTGTTGTTTTCGTTTTTACTTTGGACTAGAAGAACTTGCTTTCGCATTTTGTATTTGTTGTCTTTTCTCTGTCCCCAATCTGTGAATGTTATATCAATCTCCGGGTGGGCTTTAACCTTGGCGATAAGAAAACTTAAATACAACTAAAGAAATATGGCTTACATCGGAAAAAAAGTTAATTCAAACTTTAAAGAAATTTTGGATGCCGTAGAGGATTATCATAGGGTGTTTGGAAATTCCCATGGCTACCAAACAATCTGAAAAAATCTAAGGCTGTCAGGATTTCACTGAAGCAGTTGAACCCAGAATGATCTAAGAAAGAAAAAGCTAAGCGTCTTATTCGATGAGGGTATTCATCTTAAAGGCCCATACGATATCTGGCATGCAGATGGATATGATAAAATGAAACCTTTCGGTTTCCCAATTCATTCCTGTATTGACAGTTTTAGTAGTCAGATTTTATGACTTCGTTATGTAAAATCAAACAATCATCTTCTTACCGCCGGAAATATTATATTTTTCCGAAGTGTGTAAAACTGAGAGTGTGCCTCGTCGGGATAGAACGGCCTGTGGCTCAGAGAATGTGTTCATAGTTGAGACGGAAACATGACACAGAGATGGCATATTATACGGATCTTCGCACCATAATCAGCGAATTGAGGCGTGGTGGTCGCTGCGTTGTACAAGAACTGATCGTTAAAAAAGGTTTAAAGAAATGGTGAACACAGGATTATACAATGATTCCGTTGAAATTGTAAAACGATGTATTCAATTTTGTTTTAGGAAAGTAATCCAAAATATATCAGATAAATGTAAAGCTGAATGGAACTCCCATTACATTCGAAGATCATCTTTTAGCAAGGCGTTTGGCTGTTCAGACGTCAATTATTTCTTTCCGCCAATAAATCTCAGTAACCAGGTAGCTTCCGTTGAGGAAGATGACATGCAGGTGATTCGTCAACACTTGCGGAACAGAATGGAATATGAAGATTTTTAAGACGAATATTTTCATTACTTGTGCGTTGAATTGAACGTTCAAGAGCCAACAGATTTGGCAATGGCTAAACGTAATTTATTCCTGCTGCTTTATTATGCAAAATAATACTTGATGCTGTGTGAAAGCTATTGTATTTAGGCTACTTTTTATGATATAGACACAATAACTGTTCCACTCTTATCATTTACCCCTTTCTTTTTACTGTCAGTTCAAAGCATTAAAGTTCGGATGCCCGATACCCATATAAACAAGTCCTAAAAGCAACAAAGGCTTTCGCGGACTCTTGCTTTTTTCCCAGATGTTTTTATTGCATAAGAGAAAAACGACAGTTGAAAATTGTTTGCGATATATTTTGATTTATCGATATATAGTTTCCCTAATCTTGGACTAGTGAACGACTCTCTCTGAATCGTCTGCACTGTACATTAAAAAATTATTTCTTCAAAAACAATATATATAATTACCGACAGCCGTAACGACGCAGTCAAGTTACAATTTTATTAAAAGAACACTGAATTTCAATCTTTCTGCGTATTAATTGATTCGTTTGTCGTAATTGCAACTGCTTCTCTTAAGAATGATTAACAATAAATAGTATTAGATTTTGTCAAGTTACTTCGAATCCCGTGGTCAAATAAGACGTTAAAAATAGATTTTTTTTTTCGGTAAGCTGTACGAAGGTGGTCGAATAAGGAATACGCAGCAGTACAAAAGTACATGTCATCTTATTTAAAGGCTATGAAACCGCCTGGCAAGGAAGATTGCGAGAAATGCATCGATGCCAGTGTCACCGCGTTATTTAATCGAACGTGGACAGACGTAAAGAACTTCGTTTACAACAAAAATTGTAAACAAAGGAAAGCCTATCAGACGATTTAAATTTTACAATTCATTTTTAGTGTAAACGTGTAGATAAAGGTTTGCATATATTTTTTAATAGCTGATTTTGTTAGAAGCTTACTTTCTTTAGTTTGCGATGATTTAAATTGGCAAAGGTGGTTGCTGTGAAAATATGTTAAGTAAGGTTACAGTAAATGTTGTTCGAAAGGACAGTTATTCGTTTAATTATAAGGGCCCTCATTATTTTTAATTAATTTATTTTGTTATCAAGTGAATCTTGTTTTTTGACGTAGTATATTCATTATGTATAGGCATTTTATGTTTTTTTATTGTACAGCTAAAATATTTAAACGACAATATATATTTAGTGTAAAGTTACTGTAATAAAAAAACAGATGAAATATGTCATGTCATTGCTTTCGTCTCCAAAATCTTATTGTTTGCAAGGAATGATAAATAAGGGTATTGTCCCAGAGTGACATCTATTTTGTTACTTAAAAGAGCATGGATACAAATTATTTCCCTCGCGTAATGCATTTTGATACAGGTTCACTTATCATTATCATTATTATTAAAATTATTTACCCAGGATAGCCTCTTCAGTTCCTATTAGTACTGCTATCAACGACGGTCCTGCAAAGGGGGTCCTAGTGCATTTAAAGCTCCTATTTAAGCTACGAAAGTCAATCGCTCAACTACACAACCGCCTAATATGTCAATCCTATTCTCATGCTGAGCGCTAAGCAGAAGGATAGAGTCACACTTTTATAGTCTTTCGCATGACTTGCCGGGGTTTGAACCCAAGACCTCCTGCACTGGAAGCGAACGCTCTACCATAAGGTTACCAGTTGGTAAGTTCAACTTCTTTCTCGCCGCGTAAGAGATCTTTTTTAATTTGCGCTAATTCTTTTGACATTTTTTTCAAGAGGTAAATTGAATTTTGTCAATTGGTGATATGTGGTAAAATTGAACTAACGGTCGCGTTATGTCCTTTTTTCAGCAATGTATAGCACTGCCCAGTTAAGTGCAAACATTTAATGTTTGGTTTTATTCATTTCATTAAAAAAATACAAAAAGATTTCTATAAGTTATAATTTCCCAACTTCTTTTTGACGTCTTGTGCGTAATTTCACACATAGTCACACGTCCCCGGTTTTACGCAAATTTTAGCCACTAAATTACCGTATGTATTTAGCCTGCAAATAACCATCTAGTAGTGTAGTTTCTGCACAATTCCTTTCATAGTCATATATTCGGCTTGTCAGAAATTATAGGCCTAAGAGCAGAGATCTTGAATTTAATTGCTATTGTGAGCAGCCCTCGGGAATTATACTTCGTGCGCCTGTGTGTGTGTGCGCGCAAAGGCATAACAATCACAGGTCTCCTGAGCCACTTCTGACGGTCACTACTTCATAGGCGTAAACAAACAGAAAAAAATATCAAAGGGTAACGGCCGTAACGGTTAAAAACGTTAAATTGACCTCCGTGTTCAAAACGCAATTTTATTTCCCAAAACATAAAATTTCGAGCAGTACTTTAAATACGGGCCATATAGTACGTGAATTATATGACCATTTTTTATTACTATATAAGTATTTATGTCCGTATAGCGAAATACCTATGTATAGTCGTATTTAATCGAGCCATGGCAATGGATTTACTATTTGCACACACTGAAGTGGCTGGCATGAAATCATGACGAAGTGTGTAGTTGCAGAACAACCGAAATAAAGTTTGGTGTCTGGAGGACCATTTTGGCACTCATTGCTTTAAAATAAACCTTTATTAACATTTTAAGAAGTTAGTTATTATAGATTGCTTCATAAAAAGGTTTGTTTACAGTTTTTATGCTCAGTTCGTTTATGTTATTAGCTCTGTCTTGTGTCGTATTGTTTGTGATAGAAGGATTGTTTTTTCTCTTTAAGATTTTCTCAAGGAATAGTTATAGGTCTAAGTAGGACAGTACTCATGCACCTTTTTGGGGATACCTAACCCCAGTTTTGACAACCATTGTCCATGTAGACAAGATACTTCATTGCAGCTTGCTGTATTGTAAGTTTACCTTTCTAAGGGGCGGTTTTTTGGTCAGCCCAAGCATTACAATACGATTTCTCAAGTGTTTATGTCTAAGGTCAGAAAGCTTTTCTGTTTCCAGGTTGCTACTTTTCATTCTTTGTCACAACCTCTCTAAGGGCTGGGTTCCAAGTTTACCTCTCTTAGCCCTGGGCTCTGTGTCGGTAGGTAAAAGCAACAATAATGCGATTGTAGCTGTTGACTCTTCTTTTTCCAACGTTTAACAAAAGTTATTGATTTTAGCGGATGGTGTCAGTGAATCTGGCTGGTGTTTTTCAGGAGGCAGGGAATGCTTACTCAATGACCCTCACCAGATCCCAAGCATGAGTGAATTTCACCAATCCTCATGTTTCAACATCCATAGGTGTTTGTATCAGTACAGCCGAATTCCATTAGCTTTCTGATCATCCCTGTACTAACTAGCTATGAGGAGGTTGTTCTTTTAGGACAGCCATAACTCATTTTTCCTTATTCGGAAAAAGATCGAAGAAGAAAAGATATTACACCATATACATTATATTCACGTTTAGCTTTGTGTGGTAGTTTTATGATAAGGTATCCTAACATTCAAATAGTTTACAAGCTTACAAAGTAAGCTGTTAAACATGGACATCACACAAAATTAAAATGGCACAATAATGTCGGCGAGCAAGACAGACGTGCTTTATATCTTGCTTGTGTTTACTTTTGTTATCTGCAATGTTCTATCTCTTGCTGATAAAAAAGATGCTAACCATAATCTGGTTGTCATAAGTGAAAGAAAAGTTTGCTATAATACGTTTGAGTGTCACAATAATTAGTCGAAAATGTGTGTTTTTTTAAGCTGATCATATTGTGCGGCGTTATAGTGATTTTCTTAACCTGAAAGGAATTAAATTAGTTCACTAAAACATAAGAGGTTTTTATGGAAAATGGGATATTCTACAAACTTCATTGATACCATCAAAATGTGTCTTAACACTATCAGACAGACACATGAAGAAAGTTCTTGTTGGTTGTTTTTGCGGAGCAAAGCGGAGCCCATTTCCTCATTAATTAGCCAAATATAAGGGAAAAGAAAGGACGATGGAGAGTATATATGATTTCTGCACCTCGCCCCCACTATACACCTTTTCTTGGACACATAGCGCCTCAAACTCAAACTTTCGTTAATCTAAGCTATATCGCAACTGACGGAAGGGCTTGTTCAAGAAAACGAAGAAAAGGTATGTTTAGCTAGCTAGTATATCACTATTTTTTTACATGTAATGAACCCTTTCTTATTCTCACTCACACCTAAGGCTAGTTAGCATAAAACTACCGACTGAGCTGGAATAATAATAGAACTTAAATAGCTAGCTAGCTTTTGTTAAGACTTTTAGCTAGCTGGCATAAAATAGAGAAAACATATTACATATACAGCTAGCATAAAACTAGCTAAAAAGCTTGCATAAAACTAACTACTTAGCTGGGATAGAACTACCAATGTAGCTAGCATAAAATTAGCTATTTTAGCTAGCATAAAATCATCAACATAGCTAGCATAGAAAAATTATTTTGGACAGATTTTTCTAGTATATGTATAGCTAGCTAAGCTAGCTAGCTAGCTATACATATACTACAAAGTGAGTGAGATAATTCTACTCTGTAAGAATGTTCCATCACATAGCTTCTTCTAGCTACAATTGTGCACAAAATTTTTGGGTCTGGCAATTATATACATCAAAAACCAAGAACCAAAAAGTTTACAAAAGTTAGCAAAAGAACATAGCTATAGTTACATATTCGGCAAATAGTACGTTCCGTCCCCATTGATGATCAATGTTTATATAGAGGTTGGCGTGGTCATGTGTAATCATTTAAGCTGCTTAGCCACAAAGGGCAATTCTTAACATTGAATATGGAGGGGGAGTGGGGAGCCATATTTTTGTGGACGATTGTAGCTATATTGTGGGCACGTCAGGAAATCAACAATTTAGTTACAAAACAGTTACAAAAACGGAAATTATTTCAATATAAATATATATATCGGGAAACATTTTTAACTTGTACATTTATTATTACCGAGGCGTTTTAAATTCTGACAAGCAGTTCTCATGCATTCGTCAACACCTACTGAAATTTTTTAAATATATTCATTACTTCTTATTTAATTTCCCGATATGTATACAAATAATGGCCTGATAATTTCTCTTTCTGTAACTTGACCTGATCTTTACACCAATGTGGGATATCATGCTTAAGTCCATCTCCAGCTAAGTACCAAAGTTAACCTAATTAATTGCTATTCTATTGATGTATATGTTCAGTTTCAGTTAGGATTGTATCCTACTGTCATAAAAACTTGGTCTACAAAATAAAACTGCTGTGTGATTTTCAGCTGGACAGGGTAACATTGGGCTGTTTCCACTGTTTTTATTAAACCGAAGTTGCAATAAATTTTGCAATAAAATGTGTTACGCATATCCGATGTCACAATTTTTGATCTTTCACTGGAACTTTTCCCATAAAATAAAGCAAAGTTACAGGATTCTTTTTGCTTTAACAGGGTAAAAACAGGTTATAAACTATGTTTTTTATTTTTAAATGTTGCAAAAACTTTTCCACAAAATAAAATTGCTGAGTGATTGTTTTAGCTGCATGAGGTAACAACAGGCTGTTTATTGTCTGTTTATTTGAACCAAAGTTAGGATAGCTTTTTGGAAATAGGTATTATGCCTATACATATGTGCGACACGATATACCTGTACTAAGCGCTTTAGACTAATGTTAACGTCAGGCTGTTACCTGTGTTTCTATTTAACCGAAGTTGCACTACAGTTTGTTTTGTAAGCCTATTAAACCTATGTGGATGTACGGCATTGTTTACCTGTACTAAGTGCTCACCCTGGATTAAATTCATTTTTTAAGTTTTGCGGGGACCATTTTTTGAAAAATAAAAAAGGTTTCCCGACTGTTTTCTATGACAACAACATGTAAACTGTTTTTTTATTTAAGCTTAAGTTGCAAGTTATTTTTTGAAAAATGTATTCATCCGAAACACCTTAGTGTTGCTTACGTCGATTTACGACACACTACATACCTGTACTTAAGCGCTCCACCTGAATGTGTGGTTTCTTAGTTTACAGATCTTATTAATCGTTTCATAACACAGTCACTTGTAAAAAAAAAATTAATTAGGCTATTTTTGCTGTAAATCCCTAAGTGTATATATATAATATTCACCTGTAAAGTTTTGTATATATATTCAAGCCCTGTTGGTCTAATTGTTATGACACTCATGCAAATGAGAGATCCAGGTTCAAATCCAGGACAGGGCATAAAAAAGTATAGTTATCTTGCACCCTCAACAAATACTGTCATTTATAGAGCACAAAACTGCCATGTCAAAAAGGCAGCTATATGCATTTGTTTGTCTTGCAATGTCTCAAATCATCTTTTCAGAATAAGACTCACTAAAAATTTTCGCTTGCGAACTTATGGGACCCTGCCCCCCGTGCCGCAAGACTTTCTATATTGATTACAGACACCCTCATTCATCATTACATCTACCAAGAAATTTCAGCAACAAATTCGATGATGTAGTCGCGAAAGTAAACGACGTCTTTTTAGAGACATTTTTAATGGGCGATATTCATGAAATTATTTTGTGAAATCATCTCGTAAATAACTCAACGACATACACATGATGCAATGGTTCGATCAGCTAATTAAACTTATTGACGTTATTTTGACAAATAAACGTAATAGTGTATAGTCCTCCAATGTATTTCCGCTAAGCTTGAGTGACCATGATTATGTCAAATGTATGTGAAAAATTAACATTTTATATTACCACATGGAACAATTACCTTCAAAAATTGTTAACACGCGCTTTCCACCATTGTTGATCGACATGCCTCGGAAATCCACAAGCGATTGAAGGCGGACTATGTTCTTAGTTGTCTGAAGATATTAAAACACGAATATACGAGACAGACTCCTACGAAAAGCGAAAATGATTGGTCATGTTATAAAAGGATAAAAAAACTACTCAACAATGAAAAAGGTTTACAATACAGCAAGCTGCACTGAAGTATCTTGTCTACAGGGATGGATGTAAATAAAATTGGGTTTAGGCTCCCAGAAGAAGGTGCTGAATACACTTTCTTGCTTATTACAAGCATGAGTACTGTCCAACTTGGACCTATAACTATTCTCTGAGAAAATCTTAAAGAGAAAAAACAATCCTTCAATCACAAACAATACGACACAAGAAAGAACTAACAACATAAACGGACTGGTTACAGAACAAACACAAATAGAAAAAATGTATATCTCAAAAATATATAATATAAAAAAGAATTAAATGAAAACCCTCCTGTGCGCCTGGACTTGTGACTCTGGCTGTAACTTTCCACATGTGTTACAGGGCCCCAACACTCAGCCTTACACAGGAGGTTGTCATGACAGGACCAGCCTGTACATATTTTGACTAAGGACAACAGGGTTGTCAAGCCTGAAGACCAAGTTAGTAAACTTGGGCACCTTACTGAACTGGGGTAATACACCCAAAGACAAGCTGAAAGCAAACCCCCTTGCTAAGCTTCTTTTAAGTTACCAGAGAAGAGTGAGCTGAACTCTTTACCCTCTGGGTATTGACGGTAAACTGGTTCGAATGAACTAGCTGGGGTAATATAAAACCGCTCGGATTTCCCTTTTCCTCCCCCATGACCCTGGGAGTACAGGTTTTATAAACGTAATGATAAATGTAAAAGAAAGAAAGAAAAAGCGGATCAACAGCGAACGTAACAAAGAATATAACATGAATTGTTGTTGAGAATAGGTGGAGAGCATTTGCAAACCGCTCTATCGTTGCAGTGGTACCAAGAATTTGTGGCAGGATCCTTAACATAAGCCCAATAATGACCTGCGGTCAACGTACCGGAGTGATTAATTGTAATCAAAAATACCATGGACCCCTTCTAAAAGGAAATAGCCACAATCCAGCGAAACTCTGGCAATGCATTAAGAATATCTAACCTTCAAAAGCTACTAAACCTGCACCGACACACAACGCGAAGAACACTGCATTTCTTTTAAAGGATTTTACTTGGGAATCACTAATAGTAAGTTTAAATTTAAATATGTTAGTGGCATTTCCATTGAAAAGGAACTGAAATCTCCGAAACAAAATAAATCTGCTGGATGTGATGATCTACCTCCTGGGAAATTAAAAGACGGTGCTTCAAGAATATCTAATTCATTAGCATTTTTAATACAAGACAAGACTGGTACCCAATGAATGGAAAGTTACAAATGGTACATCGATACATAAAAGTGGAGATAATAGAGACTGTAACAACTTTCGGCCAATTTCTGTCCTCCCACTCTAAAATTCTTGAAAAAAGGGTGCATAAACAGCTCGTCGAACATCTTAAATGCAGTAATCCGCTCTCAAAACATCAGTTTGGTCACATAAAAAGGAGATCGACAGAATTAGCTAAGGATACTTTTATACAGATATTATACGAAAGGCTGTAGATAACGAAAAACTTATTGGTGTATTATACATTGATTTATTCAAAGCGTTTGACACGTTAAGTCACTATCTTATTTGAAAAACTAAAAAATATGGTGTGAAAGTTACGAGTTTTGCATTATTGGAAACATAGTCATACGAAAAAAAGATAGTCTGGAGGCCGGCGAGGGTCCATTGTTTAGCCTTTAGCTAATTTTTTTTAGCTGCCGCCCAGACCTCCGAAAGTACACAAGAACTTCAAAATGGCTGATTATTAGTGGGTTACTCCCATCGTTTGAAGTTCTTGTTAATATTTTGAGTACATTTGCAACATGCCTGGCGCAATTTGCTCGATTTATGGTTGTTCTGTTTTTGAAGGAATAAAGAGTTTAGTATATTAAAGATTCCATCTCCTAACAATGATTTTAACAAGAAATGGAGAAGTGAACTTTTGAACATAATTACAAAAGATCGTGTTGTTGATGACTTGCTACAGAAGAGAAATGATGCTAGCCAAGTTTATATATGTGAAAGACACTTCAGGGAAGACCAGTTCTGGATATGTACGTAGCGAGTATCCTTATTTGTAATCATCATTGTTAGCTTTTAAATGTGTCTTCTTGACTGACAAAAAGCTGCCTTCCTGTATTTCTAGCTTATTTAGCTAGCTAGCTAGAACTGAAACAAAGGCTACATGTCTAAAAAACTGAAGGCTATTTTTTATTAATTCTATATGATATCTGGCATGCTTCTTCCCTACAGTTTGAGGTTGAATTCAATTGTATATATAATTAATTGCTAATTTATTCTTTTCCAAATGAATCCAACACGAAAATCGTTGAAAGAAGGCGCAATACCAACCATCAATCTCCACAAAAAAGTATTAAAACACCAAAGCCTGCAGCACGATTGACCTTAGCCATTGAGAAACGTAAAGAATGTTTAGTGTTTCAGTAATTGTCACCTTTACCACTACCACGTATGTATAAAAGTTGTGCAGATTTCCAACAACACATTCAAAAACTGCAACTTGATGAATGGAATATCAGCACATCAAACACCCTTGCTGTAATCACTTTACCTTCTCCTGATTCAAAATATGAAATCTTTGTTGACCAGTCGTTGGTTGGATGTTACCGGATAACCATAAACTGTAAATTGATTACAACAAATCATTTTTAAATGTCACACTTTCTAATTTTGTTTGTGATGTTATGCAGTTTAATTTTTGTATTGGTATTCAAGGTCTTGGTGATCTTGATGTGAAACTTAGCTGTTAAAGCCATTTTATTTCAAGAAAATTTGATTACCATCAATTTCAAACAAAGGAATTTAAACCTGTTGTTAGCCAGGACGAATATTTTCATTCTTCTATGTGTGAACTTCTGTTAAGTAATGATGGACAGAATATCTGCACTTCTTGTAATAAACATAATGTGAAGTGCTTGTATGATCGTAACCGGAAAAAGACAAAGCTGAACGAGCCTGCAAAGCTGACCACTTCGATAATATTTACTTCGCCTGAACGTACAAAACTTACCATACAAGGTCAGCGTTTAAGATGTAAGCAGTTAGAACAAGAAATTATTAATATGAAAACATTAATAACTTCAGACAGCAAAAATGTGACTCCTGAACTTTCCAATGATTGCAAATCCATATTTTCAAACTCTGACCAATGCAAAATTCCCCCGTTTATGAAATTATTTTGGGAGGAGCAGGAGAAATACCTAGGAGAATCCAAGTTCTAGCAGTGTTCGGTATCACCCAATGATTATAATATTTTGTTTGGCTCTTGCTGCTAAATCATCAACTTCGGTATAACAGTGAAACCAGTACTGTCATTTTAATACTTCCAGGTTCACGGACATTAAGAGAGGGGGGGGGGGGGGGGGGGGGAATAGGAGTAACTACATAGCAATGCAGATATAGCTAGCCTTTTAAGACGGAGATGTTTATGAAAAAAGGAGGTTTCTCTCCATAAAAACTACATTCGTCCAAAACGTGGATTTAACAATGTAGCCATTTCAGAGTTAAAACAAAAAAACAGATCTATTTTCTTCTCCGGAAAGATTTGTTACTATTCTTTTCGATGAAATAAGAAAGGTGCAAGAAGATCTTGTATGGTATAGGCACACTATCGAGTTGATTGGTTTTGGAGACTTGGGTGACATTTTAGTAAATTATACAACTCTAAAAAATGTTAAAGAATTGGCAACCCATGTCCTTGTATTTTTGGTAAAATGTGTTGTTAATCCTCTTTCATACAGCATAGCCACCTTTGCCACTACAGGTGCAATATCTTTTCAAATCTTTCCACAATGTGGGAAAGCTGTTAATATTTTGAAAAAAATTGATTTAAAGGTTATTGCTGCTGCTGATGGTGCTTCACGAAACCGCAGATTTTTCAAAATTCAAAGCTTTGGATGGAAACCCAGGAAAGGATGTTGTTTATCGAACTGAAAACCTTTACAGTCAAGATAAACGGTATATCTATTTTTGCCGATGTCCCTTATCTTATCAAAACTGCTCGTAATTGCCTCTCCAACTCAGGTGCTGGTCGTGGTACCAGGTATACGTGGAATAATGTTTTTTTATTCTATGGAGACATATATCGCAACTGTATTATGAGGATTTAGACAGTGGTTTAAAGCTTGATGACGAGGTGACAAAACAGCAAGCTGTAATGATAATACTTGTCAAAGGACAGGTGGTTATGGCTATGTAGAGGTTTATGTGGCGCCGTAGTTTAGTGGTTATCACTCTCGTACTTTGTGCGGGAGACCGGGGTTCGATTCCCCTTGACGGCGATTCAATATGGGCAATTGAATATTACCATAGCCCCGGGTTAACCCACGCCATGTGAGGGAAATTGGGGAGATGGCGCACTGTGTGGGCCGTTGGATGTTGCAGGGAGTTGTCTAGCAGAGCGCTGACTCTAATTGAGTTTGTGTAGCTCAAAAGAGAGCATTAAATACTCCAGGACTCCCCATCAATGCCATGGCCCCTCCTGGAAATAATAGACAGGGTATATCCCTCGATATTTGTGAGGCTAGCCATGTAAAATATGCACATCTATCTATCTATCTATCTATCTATCTATCTATCTATCTGTACCCTCTAAAGATTCCGAATTAATCCAAAATCTTCCTTGTTGCAAGGATTTGGCAAAATATACATTGACCACTTTGACTAACATAAAAGTAATACAGTACACAAGAACAAAGAAGAAAGAACAAACTTCGAATACAAATACTTGTCCACAGAAGACATTGGACAAAGCAATGATAAACAACAGCTACAGTCAGAAACAATAAAAACAAGCGATTCAAACTAAATCAAGGAGTACATAAAATAAATAAAACATATTTTAAAGTGAATATCCTTAAACGGATGAATTTTAAAGGAATTCATAACGAATTCTTAGGTAAAAAAAGCAGGCCACGATCTGTGCGCCAGAACTTGACTCTGGCAGTAGCTTTACACGTGTTAATGGGCCCGACACTCAGCCCTACACAGATCATTGCTGAAATGGACTAGCCTAACGACAGGACCAGCATGTCGTAATTGAGGTTTTATGCTATCAAGGTCGAAAATGCTAACTCGTCTTACATCTGATCACATTAACATAACACCGTAATTCTGTTATGAGAGTTCGTCTTGCAGCACAGGTCTTAAGTGAAACAGTTGGTTCGATTCTAAACGAATTTGGACCACCAGAAGCTACTGGTAATGCAAAGTTTTGTAACATGATGGATAAGTCGTTTGATTGGTTGAATGTAAATACAATGTTATTGATGATACTCCACTACCCAAAAGAAAGAAATTAAATCAGTAAGAACTTTTGTCCCATTAGGGAATTTCTGATAAAACAGCTACTTTTATAGCTACAGCTCTAAACTGCTTTATCGTCACATCTTAATTATGAGCCACAGCTGCGATCTTTAATGAATGTCCAATAGTGGCCTGGCCTAGGGTGCCCGAATGATTAATAGTGGCAGCTAGCGAATAATTGTTGTTGAATGATATGTCATCCGTTGCCTGAGAGTGAACTCTAAAAATGTCGTCATTTGAAGCAAAGCAGTTAACAAATTTATTATTTTTAAAGGATCTTCTATCAAAAAAATTAAACCTCTTCAGTTGGATAATCAGAATGTCTCCACAATGGGTGAAGACCGTTTCCCTTGTACTATCTTGATAAGAAGAGCACTGTGGACAAAGCCACATGTCATTTCCAGACAGATTTTCGGGCTGCAGAATCAATTAATTGAATCTGTAAAGGCCGAGATACATTTGAAATTTTTATTTCGAAACTGTCTGAAATTTTTATTTCAGAAATATTTCGAAATACGTTTTCCATTGTTTCGAAATTAAAATAAAGTCTTTCAGCATTATTTTAATATGAATCGAAAGAAGAAGGTTGTGTTCATGTCAATGGTCGCTTCCTTTTTCTTCGAACAACATTACAAAAAACGCAAACGAAGCATATGGATGAAGTCATGGCTGCAAAGAAGAGAGCAGTCCGGTGCATATCATACAATTTTAAGCGAATTGAGAATGGAAGACGCATATGAGTATAGAAAATATCTTCGTATGAACGAGAACTCATTCAGGGTATGTGATTATGGTATGATTAGATAAAAACAAACTTTGTTAATAGTTTAAATGTGTTGCTTGTATCGCTTCAATGTTCATTTAGGAAGTGCTTGAAAGAATATGCCCTGCAATAACCAAGAAAATGACACGTCTGCGCAAGCCAATTAGTTCAGAGGAAATACTGGCTGTCACTTTGTGTTATCTTGCTACTGGGGAATCGTTTGACAGTCTAATGTATCAATATAGAATACACAAAAGTACATTATCGCAATTTATTGTACCTGTAGCACAGGCGATCTATGATGCCCTCGCGCGAGTCTACATGAAAGTTCCTGAAACCGGTCAGGAATGGCAGCTACTGATAGAGAAAACGGTGGCAATATTGTCCATCCTAAAAATAGTGGGTCTGAATTCTACAACTACAAAGGTTTTTTCAGTATCGTTTTGTTGGCTTTTGTTGATTTTGACTACAAGTTTTTAATGGTGGACGTAGGGTGCCAAGGAAGAATCTCTGATGGAAGCGTTTATCGCAATTCAGTTATAAGTCATCAAATAGCAAGCAATGGACTTGGCTTACCACCTGATAAACCCTTGCCAACTTCAAACGATCTTTTTGTCTTTCAGAGATGCCCCAACCAAATGTACCAATGCATTTCGTAGCCGACGATGCTTTTTCATTGAGCACGCGTTGCATGAAACCATTCAGTAAAAAATCATTATCTGAAGAAGAACGGATTTTCAATTATAGACTGTCGCGCCTTAGACGTGTAACGGAAAATGCGTTTGGCATATGGATAAACAGATTCCGCCTGTTTTCCAGCCGTGCTAATTTGACTCCAGAAAAAGCCAGAGTTGTGATTATGGCATTACTTGCACTACACAATTTTTTGAGAACAAAATCCAGCGAAACATATACACCACAAGGTTTTTTAGACGAATTTACGGAAAACTGAGATGTCATATCTGGCGAATAGCGTCAGATACCACGTTCAACAAATATTGCAGACTTAGAAAGAGCTCGCACTGGTCGACCAAACCTCACAACAGAAAGGATGAGGAATCACTTAATGGAATACTTCAACGGGCCAGGTCTTGTGCCATGGCAATGGAACAACTTACAATTATGAAAAAAAAAACACAAAACGGTTTTGATAAAATCAGTTCATTGCTATGTAACATATTGCATATATACGTTTTGTTCAACAATTTGCTGTAGTTTATTTTCGGCTCGTAGACAAGCGCAAAGGCATCTAGTAATAGAAAAACAATATGAAAGTGAAAAACCACAAAAGAAAATATAGTAACAAATGCATTAAAATATAACAAAAGTACATATGTCCGTGTCTTTATAGGAATATGATGTTTAACTCTCATATGACTTCTCCCTGTGAAGAGAGTTTGATGACAAACTGGAAACAGGTGAGCTTATTGGTCGTGGTGGCGCAGGCCATGTAAAACCAAGTGTGTTTCCATAGGGAAAAGCAGGTATGGTCATGGGCGATGACATCGCAGGAGGTAGATTAAGTGAATGATGAGATTGCTGCGCTGGCTTGTATACAGCATCCAACACAAGACGATGAATTTCTATTTTAAGCAATTCTTTTTCTCCCGAATCTTCCTTCTTCTTTAGTAATTGGCAAATCATCTCGCAAAATAACTCATCTCCATTTCTTGTTGTTGTTTCTCGTGGTGTATTATCCTGACTGGCAAATCCTATCTGTTCTCTATCCAAACATGAATTACATTTATCCAAAAATTGTTCTCTTCGTTTATTGTAAGAAGCTCCCATTTTTCGTTTACTTTTGTTTGAAGGAGGATTAGGAGTATGGTAAATATCAACAGAACTGGTTTCATCTGAACAAATACTTGAAGCATAAGGTGTGCCTGGTATATTACTGATAGTGTTTCTCACGAGTAAATTATCGTTTAAAAACGATAAACTATCATAATACGGCCATTTGACTTGATACACCTGGTTTGCACCGGCTCCACTTTTTTTCGACGACTCGAATCTTCTCCTTTGTGCGGAATAGTAAACTCTAAGACTATGCATTTTGTTACTAATTTCATCAATTGCCGCCTGTACATCAGCATTGTGTAATTCACTTTGTAGGCGTTTCAAAGCGTTCGTTTTTGCATCCTTGTTTGCGTATAATGGGTTTTTAACGTTGAATAGCACATCTATTTTACCCCACTCTTCAATTAATCGCACAGTATCATCATGACTCCACGGCTTACTTCTTTTCTCTTTGCTTCTTTTTTTACTTTCTTTTACTTCGTCATTTCCATTTTTCTGAATCGAAGATAGTGCTCTTTCTGTTTCCACATTTTTTTTCCTGAGTCTGTGTTTGTTAAACCGAATAGCAGGATCAAACTCCATCGTGTCTGCTTCGTATTCACTCATTTTTATGTTTTCTTCTGTTTATCGCAAAAAAAAATGCACAAAAGCTTCTCATAAACGTCAATGCGTACCTGTTGTCGGCAGCTTTGAACTTATTTCAAAATATAGAAAATTATACAAATCGATTTGCAGAATTTTCTTGCTCTGAAATACCTGTGAAAGTTTTGAGGCATGTCTCGGAATTATTTTCAGAGCAAATCGAAATACTTTCGAAATGTTTCAAAATATTTCTGAAATAAAAATTTCAGACAGTTTCAAAATAAACATTTCAAATGTATCTCGGCCTTAACGCTGTTTGAGATAGAAAGTGGCACAATAGGCATGTTTCGTAATATACATTGTGAAATTCTTACTGGTATTCGTAGAGGTGTTTTAATTGCGAGAGTGTACCTCAGTCAAAATGATACCAAATTAACCCTTTCAAATTAAACGCACTCAATTTCCTTTAAGATTGTCTACCGCATTGACATAAGAGTCAAGACTAAACTTTTGAAAAAGTTGGTGAATTTTTATGTAGACCTTGCTTTAGTTATCCAACTTTATGTCGCAAGTTACAGGTTGTTAATACTTTTAAGCAAAGCTATGTAGGAGATAGGTGTTTTGCAAGAATTATAACTTTCCATATTTTGATTTTATGCAACACTATACTTTCAAGTATTGGTTAGTATAAAATTAACTACAGAGAGCATAATTTTACTTCAAAATTGATTATGAGATAACAAGACAGCAAGCTGTGATGATGGAACTGGTCTAACGACCCTTGAAGTTAAAATTGTAGAGGTTACACCCTCTAAAGATCAAAACGCAGTGCAAGATCTCCCTTTTTGCAAGGATAATCTGTAGATTCAAGGTAATTGAACCAACCCTCTCTACACAATACAATACGTACAACTAATGGTCGGTACAGAAAAACTGACAACATGAAAACAGAAGACAGACATAACGACAACAATACAACAAAGAATTTACTATAAAAATAAATAAATAAATATAAAACTATAAATATGAGTAGACAACCACCCGAGCGCCAAGACTTGTGAACCTGGCAGTAGCTTTCCACATGTGTTACGGGATCCCAACATTCAACCTTACACGGGTAGTTGTCGCTTTGGACCAGCCATTTGCTTCGGACCAGCCGTAGGTCAGGACCAGCCTGAAGACAGTGGAGTAATCTACGTGGATGTAAAGTCACGGAAACAAGAAAGATAGAAATGAAAACCCCTTATATAGCTTCTTCCTAACATCAGGTATAGCAGGATCGTTAACCCTGTAGACTAAGTGAGCCAACTTAGCCTCCCTACATAACTGGGGTTATAAGTGGGGTCGTTACACCCAAAGACAAGGCAATTGTCAAGCCCCCTTGCTACGCTTCTTATAATTGCTTTCTAGGAAAGCGGCGAGTGAGCGAACTCGTGAATAACGGTAAACTGTATCTAAAACACACAGCAGGGGTAATTTCAAACCGCTAGGAAAAGGAGATCCCTCCCCCTTTTGATATAATGTACTCCCGTTTTAGTGCGAATTCACACTATTTAAATTTTGACAAAAAATAACACATACACTGTGGAGTTATCTAGATCAGATGGCTTGACACTAATCACTGCCCTATCATCACATTTTAACCATGTATTAACACCCTGATCTCTTATGTAAGCCCAATAGTGACCAGCCGCCAGTGTGCCTGAATGATTAATAGTGGCGGTTAATTTATATTGGTTTGTGAATGATATATCCTCCGCAGGATGGGAATAAACTTTTAGGGTGTCGTGACCTTGGGCGAGGCAAGAAACAAATTTATTATTTTTCACAGATCTTCCTTGGATACAGTTAAACCTTTTCAGTTGGATGATCAGTATATCTCCACACTGGGTGAAGACAGTTTCCCGGGTACTGTCGTGAAGGGAAGAGCACTGTGGGCACATCCATCTGTCATTTCCAGACATATATTCTGGTTGCAAAAAAGCTTTAATGGAGCCTGTTATGTTGTTTGAAACAGGGAGTGGCAGAATGGACATACTTTCCTCCCTACTGGAAGACAAGAGGCATGAATTACAAAATATTGTTGTAGTTACTTTGTTGGTAATAATATTGTTAGCGATAACTGATGGCCCTGTCAACTCGTTCAATACATGAGGTAGAATCTCAGGAACATCCTGCTGTGTGTTAATATTGAATGGGTTGTTCCTAGCATTGGACATCTTACGTTGTAACGCTCGGAGAAAGGCGGAAGGGTCTACAACTGAGGTGGATTTAGACAACAGAGACATAGTCAGCAAGACGGACTTGGCCAGGGGGGAAACAAAAGAGGACTCCGATGCACTTTGTGACCAAAGTGCAGGAGTTACAGATAATGCTTGTAGGATAGAATTAGCATAGCATGTATTCCCTTTATTAATGTTAGGTTGCTAATGTGTTTTCTTATGCCTTTACAGGTGTGTTGACAGTGTTATCATGTTCTGTCTCAAGCCTTAATCGGAGATAGTCCCTCAATTTTAATGATTAAAGTGTGTGTTTACGCCTAGCCAAGTGTCGCGTCTACTTGATATTTGTGGCACACAGTTGTCTCACACGGTGTTGGTGAATTAAATTGTATATCCTCTTATAATAATCTATATCTCCTACACTGTAAAATATTGTTGTCCACTGCCTGTGAGAGTCCACTACCTGTGAGTGTTTGCGTCACATTTTATTGTGCAAATGTATGTTTTTCTTCTCTCATAGGTGGGATGTGAAACCCAATGGGTTACCTTCTCGCGGTGCTCCCCGTTAGGTGAATTTTAGGTGGCTTTATAAAAAAACAAACTTTTTGAACTCATAATTACATAAACAGAATTTTAATTTCAAAATTACACAAAATTGATGTGCCAAAAAAAAGGGAGGGACCGCGAGAGCTTCCGCTGACAGAAGCGGCTTGGCCCTCTACACGTGAAGAGGGGCAAGATCGATCCTGATACACAGGGGGCGTGGAATATTGTTAATTTGATACGTTAAATTTTTTAACTGGACATGAATTAACTCACTCCCCTGTGTATCAGTGATGTATATCACCTCACGTTTTTATTTTATTTATCATGTATTATTTTATAGTTCCATAATCTTTCCAGTTTTAGTACATAGAATGCATTAAAATTCAGCTCTTAGTCAGTCTTTTCTGAAAGTTTGCTTGCTTTTCCTTAGTTTCGCATTAAATTCAATTTTCTCAGTAGTTAGTTTTAATACAATAATAACCGATTATTATTATGCAATGACTGAGGGCGATATTTTCGGTACAGCACGGGGTAATCGGTTATTATTGTATTTGTTAACCGTCTAAGTTAGATAAAAATTAAAAAAAAAAATTTCGGTTTAGTGTTTTTATAATAATATAATTCGCTAGCACTACTTTCGTTAACACTCGCGGTCAAAATTCGAAACAGTCCTGTCTAAAAACAAACATTCTATGCAGAATTCGAAAGTCCCTATAGAATAAAACTTTGTAAACAAAACATTACGATGTTCGACACAGAATAATGTGTAAAGTTGAATGTGCACTACAACGAATATTGAAGTAAATTTTTTAACTAGCTAGCTAGCTAACCAAGAATAACATGAACTTCAACGACTTTTATATTGACCGAGTAACCAAAAAGCTAAAGGAACGAATCTGAGATTGAGGGAAGACGTATTTTTTATAATTTCGTCGTCCTGTATTTAGTATTTTTGATAAAACTGGATATCAGATTATCGTTTTTTATGGACAATGTAGCTACAATCTTGGACAAAATATGTATGGACTTTTTAATTTCCCCCTTCTCCCCAACTTCAAGGTTGAATTTTGAAGGTCAATCACTGTTTTGGCTCCAACACTGAGCTTGGGGGAAGGGGGAGTTAAAATTTAATACTTGTCCACTAATTTATGTCCAAGATTGTAGTTAACTAGCCATGTTGAAGAAGCATCCAGACAGAATGTGGCTGAATCTGGTTATTTTATCTGTTAAACCATTTGACATTGTTGTTGTTTCTATCCTATGAAAATATTTTGATCTATAAATGTATTGTGGGAGTTAGACATATAATTATTTCCAATGCTTCTTAAAACTTGTATTTCGTGCCTGTTTACATTTTAAGCTATCATTTTTCTTGACGACGGGCAATACCGCTCCATATCGGCCCGTCGTTAAGAGCGCTAAGCCAATCAGAATGCCTAAAAACCTGTATTACCCGCTTGCAAAATCCAGACGGTTAACAATAGCCAATATCAATAAAAACAAAACGAAAGCAAACACGAAAAATCACCTAGCTATATCATTAAATATCTCGACAAACAAAGTTTTTTTAGCAGAGAGGTATTTACAGCTTTACGTTCATGGCTTAATCTCTTTAAAAAACTATGTTTAGAATGCATTTCACTTTTTTCCCAGAAAAATTAAAGACCTAAAACAGACCCTACTATGTAAAGAATAAGGCCGCCACAAACCATGAAAACATGTTGGCAAAACTTTGCAGATTTTGTGGAGAATTTTTAAGGGATTCCAAAACAGAAAGCGACACTAAAAAGAAGTTAGAATTACTTTTTGTTTATATACAAGAAGATGTGGACAACATTTATCCCAAATATGTTTGCTTTCGGTGTTACAACACACTTAAAAATATTGAAAATAGATAAAAAAAAAAAGAGAATAGAAGTAACTACATCGCGTTGCAGATAGAACTAGTCTTTGAAGACGGAAAGTTTAATGAAAAAAGGAGGATTATCTACAAAGAACAAGAAGCCGATAGAGAACTTCTGTAGTTACCAGAGAAGAGTGAGCTGAATTCTTTACCCTCTGGGTATAGACGGTAAACTGGTTCGAATGAGCCAGCTGGGTAATACAAAACCGCGCGGATTTACATTTTCCTCCCCCATGACCCTGGAAGTACAGGTTTAAAGAAAAAAAAAGTAGCAGCGGGTATAAAAACATATGATGTAGTGCTGTTGAGCGTTGTTGGATTAACTTTGCTTATTGCCTTATCCATGCAGAGGTACCAAGAGTTTATGGTCCGATCTTTTATATGGGCCCAACAATGGCCATACCACAACACAGTTGTAACCTATAAAATTAGTCTCCCCATACAGAAGTTTGCTATGTATGTGAAAATTTTCAAGGTATGAAAAAAGAGGCAGGCCATCAAAAAAGAAAAAAAAGAGGCAGGCCATCAAAAAAGAAGAAAACGGGACGGCCAAGTATTTTAAGGCCGTTATGGTCAAGAAAAAATTAGAGAAAATTTGTTATAGAAATTTAAATGACATTATTCCACCTGTTTTCAGTCACCATGCCGTGGAAAAAAAATCACATTACAAGTTTTGTTTGTGCATGCTACTTGGAAATCTGTTGAGACAACCTTTGATGGTTATCACATGTGAACATGCATTTTGTATAAAAAATGCATCCGCATAAATCTGGAAGGAACATTTCAAGATGAAAGTGAATGCTCTAAGTACAAACATGATGACATCATCACTCTTGTCAATCAATCAAATTTAAAACCAAGTTCGCACCTAAATCGCATGGTAAATAGTTGAGTTGACTGTGATAATAAATGTGGAGAGAAATTTACACTGAATAAATGAGCTCAAATTACGAGATGTATTTTCATTGGGTGAGTCGTTTCCAGTTCCAAGAGAAATAGAGGATACCACCTTATATGTTCTAAAACATAAAATGAAACAGTCAACTGATATAAATGACAGCATAGAACTTAAAAGTGAAGGACCTGGGGTATGTATCTTAAAATCTCAGTTAGGATAAAATGCATATATTTATAAAAATGACTGATTTACATATATTCATTATTTCACATTCACATATAAAAATTACATGAAATTAGATTTATGATTTTAAAACAAATTTATTTCAGCCCTACCCCTGTTTACCACGACCCCGAAACCGGTTAAAACGAAGTAACAACGTCTTCAGGCACACCATAGAAAAAAGAAACAAGTTTTTAAAGAACCAATTACTTTTTCCTGGTGGAAATGAAAGTGGGTTTAGTGTACAAACTTGGAAATTAGTGAAAAGTCTTAAAGAAAATGAAACAATAGAAATACTCAAGAGAGTCAACATAACAACAAAGAGTAAAACTCCAGAAGAATTTGTAGCAATGAAGGCAGACTTAAGTATTTCCTGGTCAAAATTGAAAACATGTCAATGTATGGCTGAAAGTATGGCTAAAAATTGAGCACTATATACATGAATAATTATATATATGACAATTGACATAAAAAGCCAGAATAGATATGTTACATCTTTTTAAATTAGAGTTTAAAATCATGAGGCTCAAATGAAAAAGTACGATTCTTACGAAGGTGTTATATATCCATCTGGTTATAGATTACTGTTTATATATTTATCAAAATAGCATTCATGCAAAATTAATACCTTAACGGAAGAAATTTCAGCAATGTTGGTGGATTAGAGTTTCACAAATTTGAGATCTGCCAAATTTAATTCCTACCAAGGTAGTATGCACATTTAAAACAAATTTAATATTCTGCATTATAGATGGTTATCAACCTTCAACATACCGGTACCATCACAGAGAAAATAAGAAAAGTGGCTATGAATGGAATGGTGATCAATTGCGCTCAGAACTAGTTCCATTCTCATTCGAAGTTAAAGGGCACAAATGCAACTTCCAAATAAGAAGTGCAGCATGGGTTTATGTTAAAAGCCTGAAATCTCAATTCAAAACAATGTTAGGGGAAAGACACATATAGTTCGAAAAACCTGAACATAACAAAATAGTATAAGAAAAAAGTTTACAAAGTGCCACAGACACAATGGCATACTCGATCTGTTATGTATTGCATTTCATGTAGAAATTCTTTTCCCCTAAAGCTAGACAGTAAAACTCTTTTTTACAAAGTAGACAAATTCGTGAAAGAAAAAAAAAAGAGAGCAGGGACACACAATTCTATACTTGATACGAAACGGTTTCGCCCCATAGCTTTCAACCAAGGGGTATCAGGATTCCCGGCGGGGCACCTCTAAGACGAGGTCCACAGAGTGGTCATCAGGAGGCCCTGAAATCCTCTTTCACCAATGTAACTTTAACTCGTGTACTCTGCTGGGAGCTACTGACAGAAATGACTGGGGTGATAATCAAGATAGTTATAGAAATCTGTTAAGAAATACGTGAAACATACTGTTCAGAATAAGAAAATAAATGTGTACAAGCAGTAAAACATATCATAAGAAAAATAGGAGAACACAGTATAAAATTATCAAATTCAGTATTCAAGACTTAAACTTAACACAAACACTGCCACTATTTGTGCACTTATGTGGAGCGCTACCTCCAACATTTCATACGTACTAGTGGAGCGCTACCTACCACTACAACATGAATTCTTTGAATACCAAGACTAATCCATAAATACCATGTATATGTTGACAAAGATCAAAATTCAAACAACCAGGTATTGATAAACATTACATGTATTGACACTGCCACCGGCAATACACTTATGTAGAGCGCTACCAGCTGTTGCAATCTTAACATTATCAATACCACGACATACAGTTCAACCGAGAAACCAAAGGAAATAAATTTATTTGTTTTTATGTTTTACTATTTTTTATTTGTTTTTATTTTTATTATGACTACTACGTGTCCAATCCAACAAAGTACACCAGCAGTTTCGAACCCTTTCACTGAACTAACTGGTGCACTAAGAAGCTGAGCGGGTTCACCTTAACTAAGGTCCCTTTCAGGTCATCAGCAGTGACTCAACTTCCCTCTCAAGTGACTTAACCTGGTAGTCACAACAAAAGTATTTACTATTTACTATTTACTATTTTTACTATTTTATTTATTTTTTTATTGACCTTGGAATAAAATTTCGCAGAAGCGTTTAGAATTTACCGCAAAATCGTCCGTAGATGTTCCCCGAACGTTTTTTGTAATATGTCCATCTTAGCACCTTGCTTACTCATTCTAGGTAAAACATTGTTCAATGATCTTACAAAGTCTGACATTTTTGAAGTTGCGCGACCGATTCGTTTATAGCAAATTAAATCATCAATAAATCTAAAGGTGTTGCCAAACCTTTTTGCTGCATTCAGATTCTTTTTCTTTAGGTCCTTTATCCACTGGTTTTCACAATGAAATAAAAACAGGTTTGCCATGAATGGGGCAGGATGAGATCCCATAGGAATACCTAATACTTGCTGGAATATAGTATTTCCACATGTAAAAAGGCAATTATCCATAAGATATTGTAGACCTGTTTTAATTTTAGCTTTGTCAAAGGTAATGTCATGTTTAGAAGGATTTGAGACTCACTTAGCACCATACTTAGTTACCACAACTTGTTTGCTTAGCCCACCATAAAAACAAAAGTCAATCAACTCATTTAAAACGGAAAGTAATTTGTGATGTGGAATTTTCGTATAAAGTGTCGAAAAGTCAAAGGTTGACAGACCTTTTCCCCTAGACCTACAATTTAATTTCTGAATATTTTTGATAACTGGTTCATTATTCTGCAAGAATCAAGAAGATTTGACACCAGAATAAAAATGAGACTTCATGGTAAGTCTGAATCTGAGAACTGAATAGCTTTAAAATGGAAGAAATGGATTTTGATAATGGCTTAATGGCGCATTTAGGTGCCCCGATGATGAACCTGAATTTAGTTGGAGTTTTGTGCATTTTAGGGATCCAATAAATTTGGGGAAGACATTAATTTTCACCGGTGACATTCAAGTTATATTTATTTTTTAGGGTACTTTTCTGTTTTGTAATGATGTCTGTTGGTGATGAATAAATTTGATTGTATGTTTCCGTTTTTCCATTTTGACACAATCCGAGCTCCCTTCACAAAACGTCTGCATAAAACCGTTTACAAATCACAGCAATATTACCTGTTGTTTTGTCAATAGGGAGAATAAGAGTAACTACATCGAAATGGAGATAAAACTAGTCTTTTAAGACGGAAAGTTTAATGAAAAAAAAAGAAGGAGGTTTCTCTCCAAAGAATAAGAAGCCGCTGGAGAACTTCTGTATTCTCCCCTTTACAGGGATAATCGGAAAGCTAATGGATTTCGACTGTACTGAAACAAACACCTATGAATGTGGAAACATGAGGATTGGTGAAATTCACTAATGCTTGGGATCTGGTGCGGGCCCTTGAGTAAGCATCCCCTGCCTCCTGCAAGACACCAGCCACATTCATTGACACCGTCCGCCAAACCAATAACCTTTGTTAAACTTTGGAAAAAGAAAAGTCGACAGCTGCAAATCGTATCGTTGGTGCTTTTACCTACTGACACAGAGCCCAGGGCTAAGAGAGGTAGACTTGGAACCCAGCCCTTAGAGAGGTTGTGAAAAAGAATAAAAAGCAGCAAAAATAAATAAATAAATAAATAAATAAATAAATAAATAAATAAATAAATAAATAAATAAATAAATAAATAAATAAATAAATAAATAAATAAATAAATAAATAAATAAATAAATAAATAAATAAATAAATAAATAAATAAATAAATAAATAAATAAATAAATAAAAAAGTAAATAAATAAATAAATAAATAAATAAATAAATAAATAAATAAATAAATAAATAAAAAAAAAAATATGAGTATGAGTATGAGCAGACAACCACCCGAGCGCCAGGACTTGTGAACCTGGCAGTAGCTTTCCACATGTGTTACGGGATCCCAACACTCAGCCTTACACGGGTAGTTGTCGCTTTGGACCAGCAGTAGGTCAGGACCAGCCTGAAGACAGTGGAGTAATCTTCGTGGATGTAAAGTCACGGAAACAAGAAAGATAGAAATGAAAACCCCTTATATAGCTTCTTCCTAACATCAGGTATAGCAGGATCGTTAACCCTGTAGACTAAGTGAGCCAACTTAGCCTCCCTACAGAACTGGGGTTATAAGTGGGGTCGTTACACCCAAAGACAAAGCAATTGCCAAGCCCCCTTGCTAAGCTTCTTATAATTGCTTTCTAGGAAAGCGGCGAGTGAGCGAACTCGTGAATAACGGTAAACTGTATCTAAAACAAACAGCAGGGGTAATTTCAAACCGCTAGGAAAAGAGATCCCTCCCTGGGCCATCCGTGAAAATTTTTTCCTGCCAAATATCTAAAATTAGGCCATCCGAGAAAGTTTTTTCCCGCGAAATATCTGAAAATAGGCCATCCGCGAATGTTTTTTTCCGCGAAATGCAAAAATTTTGCGGTTTTTTAATCCGTAAAACTTTCTTCCGGCGAAACTCTCTGACATTAAAATAACGTCACAAATATAAAGAAAAGATGCGAATAAAATAATCTAAAACTTTTTGATTGATTGATGGTATGTATCCGTGGTAACACAAACATATATAAAACTATTTTAGAACAAAACAACGCAACAAAACTGTTTTATATTGACTTGCTGAAAAAAAATTCTAAAAAAAACAGACCATGTGTTTAAAAATGGCGGGAAATTCCAGGAAATTGAAATTTTTTCACAAAAATTTTTGTTTTGCCGAAATCTATAATAAAAGTTAGGAAAAGTCACCAAATTTAAATGTCATGTACAAAAAAGATATGCCTAATTAAAATTGCAGATAAAAATAATAACATGAGAACTTGTACTGTCCACAAAATTTAATAGACCAAGAGATTCATGGTGGAATTGTGCCGGTTGAATGAAGAAGTGCAAACTTTAGTAATGGTTTGCAAGATATAGAAATGTCACGAAAAATGCAAACGTTACAACAATCAAAAGTATGATAATAAGAAATGTGTGTTGCGTAGTTCGTAAATGTATTGTCGGAGAGAGTTGTAGCAGCTTCAACAGTTACTTCGAGTTGATGAATCACGAAAGGGTTACACGGAATAAGCAGTTATCATTACGCTTGCCAAAAGTTAAATTAGAAATTGGTTTTTATTACATGGGTGCTGATACATACAACAAGTTGCCATTAGATTTTAGAAAAGAAAAATGTTATGTAACATTTAAAAATAAATTGAAGCAATATTATACTTAGGTGTATGTTACGAAATTTTGTTTCTTTGTTTTCTAGATTTGTCCTATTTCAAAGTTTGTGTCCACACTCAATCATTTTCTCTGCCTTTTGTTTCACATTTTCTTCTATTTTTCCCATATCGTTCTTATTTAGATTTTAATCAAATATTAACTAATTTGTAGCTATTTTTTTAAACAGGACACATTTGTAAAGCAGATATTTTATCTGAAATGTTTTATCCTGTATAAATATTGATAAATAAATTAATAAATAAATACTGGCTCAAACAATTATACAAGAGTCGCTAAAATAGTTAGAGATGATTTTCGTGACTACTTTAATTCAATAGAAGGGCAGAGGGTTTGAGCCGATAATTGCCTTTTTCGATTTGTTGTCAGTGTACTTTGTACTACTACAGGTGTCTCAACCTCTGAAATTTGTGACTGTATTTGTGAAAAGACATCAAACCGTTGTTCGGTGGACTATAATGGAGCTTGGAGCAGATAAGTTACTAAATTTCGGTCTATTTATTGTTGTATCCTTCAAAAACAATAATTCGTTATACAATACTAGCCGAATTCCCGTGGAAGAATCCACTGAATCTGTCATTGAATCCATGTCATGTATACCAAGCACAAACATACAATACAGTAATCTGAATTTTTAAAACTCACAATCCAACCTCGACCCCCGGGCTCCTTGACTCTTTTTTATAACGGGACGGCAAAAAGCCCTGGGATTGAGGTTGCACACAATCTGCATTATTCTATATTTTACCCGCCGAAACAAAACTTTTAAAAATATAAGCAGTTGCAACAACAAAATAAAAATAAAAATAAAAATGCAATCAAATTCCAATCAGTTCTCTTTGTGACGTTTGTTGTTACGTTAATCGTACGTTTTTCTTCTTTATATTTCTGACAACAACATTAACTTTTTATACTCGATATATTGTATATCTACCGTAACATTTCGATCCAAAATATTAAAAGAACAGTTTGCCCTACAGACCCAAACTTATAGTCAAGAGAATGAATTATTTTGAAACGTGCTGTGCATGATAAAAATACAGTGTTTTCGAATTTAAGAATCGAACATATTTCAAACGATCGTAACGTCGAACAGATGTAAACATTGATTTATTTTTCTTACAGTTTTTAAGTTTGTTTACATTGAGGTTTTTTATAACGACATCAACACTGAATCTTTTTACAATATAAATTTTTCTCTAGGATATACACGTTGTATTTTATAAGAATAGTGTTTTTACATTTCAGCCTCAATGTTCTCAACTTTTTTGACAAATGCTATCCTCATTATTCTGAATATGTTCTTTGCATGACTATGGACCGAAAATATATAATGCCTTAATAAAATAAAGCTTGCTATAGCTATTGGCAGATTCTTTATATATTTAGAACAAACAATCGAGGTTGGACATATTCTTAAGATATTCTTAACTGACCCTGAGTATATTCTTACTAAAAAGAATATATGTTCAGGCGCAAGACAAAACATATTTCACTTCATATTTAAGGGAAAGTTTAGCTTTGAAAGTGTAAAGGCTTAAATATCGTTATTCACCTAAATTCATTTCTCTACCAGATAATAAACAACACACCTGCTTTTCTTTCGCTTTCTCAGTAGGCTGCTAGCTAGCGTTCTCTGGAAAAAAGTCCAATCAGTTTTTCACTTCGATTACTAAATTTCGCTTCATCCCAAAGAAAACAAATTGAAAATGTATAGCTAGCTAAATTGTCTGATATATTTCCAATCAGTTCTCTTTTTGACGTTATATCATCGTACGTTTTTCTTGTGTATAACAAATATTTATAACAACAACATAAACTTTTTATACTCGCTCGAAAAACAAAAGCGCTCTACAAAAACAGTTTTGTTTTTTACATTTTAGATTCGAATTATCATTCGAATTCGATAGTTTTTTAAAAAAAGAAAGCAACCTCGGTCCAAGAACACAAAAATGATAGAAGAAAAAAATAAGCTTTAATCTAACCTCATGATGAGTAAACATTGTTTGAAATAACTTTTTTCAGGATTACTTTGGAAAATAGACAACCTTCTTCGCTTCGGTTTTCTTTTTTCAGTTGATAAAATTTGTTTCCGTGAGATACGGCGCGCACATGGTAAACCGGGGGTGAAATAAATTATTCTATCTATAACGATCAACGGGGCTTTTAAAACAAAAAACAACAAATAGAAACCTTTAAAAATAAAATAAAAATTAGTTTTAATTCTTAAAGTAATAAGAAAAGAGAATTAAATGTTTAAATAAAACCCCCTGATTTGCATTTTTTTAACTTAGTAAATTTTAGCGTAACGCCACGTCGTAAGAAAGTGACCCGTACTTTGCGTGTCGTGGACTCACATAGTCACTCACACAAGCGTATTATAATATAGGATACACTTTGGTGTATTTGAGGAACCTCTTCTGCTTCGATTAGAGTCATTTGTTCGTTTTCTTCGATAGGAGTCATTTGTTCGCATCTAGTTTTGCGTAAGTTTTTCCACTCTTTTTTGAGGTCATCAACTATAAACGTGGAAGTAAATAATTAACATATATATTTCTTACATATAGTCTCAAAATCCAATATTGTTATTTCTTCTCATTGTTCTAAGCACGTAATCTAAATCGAACTCAAGTGTCCATACGAGGAAAATATGGAAACATGGCACTACCAAAAGCTGTCTGAATATTCTCCTTTAGTTGATAGCAATACGAGGTAATGGGTGGTTTCCACATTTATGTAGGTGATAGGAGGTACTCTTCTAGATCTGTAACTTGTTGTTTCAAAAAGTCTTGGTTTAACAGCAGTTCTGCATTCTTAAGTGTTCGCAAACCTGGTGACATAAGCACAAAAAGTTCATTTAGCATCTGCATTGCCGGAGAGTCAGCGCTTTAGTCCCAAGAACCTTTGGAAAGCAGTTCCTCTTAAAATTCGCCTCCAAATAATCGTAGTACTTTTGCATATTCCTCGCCGTTAAAACAAATATTCCACTTTCAGCCACCTTGTTAAAGCCTAAATCCTTATTTGATTATGAGATAACAAAACAGCAAGCTGTAGTGATTTGACTAGTCTAATGACTTTTATTTTAAGTGGTAGAGGTTAAACCCTCTAAAGATCTCTATGCAAAGCAAGATCTCCCTTTTACAAGGATGGTCTGTACAACCAAGTTAATTGAAAAAGCAACCCTCTGGACAATAAATGTGCACACAACAATATTAAAGAAACACTGTAAAACGAATGACATCGCAACAAAGAAACATATATTGACATAAAACGTATATATATATATATACAAAATAAATAGAAACTATAAAAAGGAAGCAAACAACTACCTATGCGCCAGGACTTGTGAACCTGGATGTAGCTTTACACGTGTTACTGGATCCCAACACTCAGCCTTACACAGGTGATTGATGCTTAGGACCAGCCTTGGTCAGGACCAGCCTGAAGTTACTGGGGTGATATGCGTGGGCGTAAAACCACGAAGACATGAAAGAGAAATTTCACACCCCCTTGCAGAGCTTCTTACAAGAATAACTATGGGTACAGCAGGATCGTTAACCCTGTAGACCAAGTGAGCAGACTTGGCCTCCCTACTGGACTGAGGTAAAAAGTGGGGTCGTCGCACCCAAAGACAAGACATAGTCAAACCCCCTTGCTAAGCTTCTTATGATTACTCTATAAGAGAGTGAAGAGTGAGCAAACTCTAGGTTCACGGTAGACTGCTTGTGACAGAAACAGCCGGGGTAATACAAAACCGCTAGGGAAAGATAACCCTCCCCCTTTTATGTGAATGTTAACCAGACAATTTTTACATTTTCACAAAAAACAACACATAGACAGAAGAGTTATTTAAATCGGATGGTGCAACTCTAACAACTGCTTTATCGTCACATCTTAACCATGAGCCACAGCTGCGATGCTTAATGAATGCCCAATAGTGGCCTGCTCCTAGGGTGCCCGAATGATTAATAGTGGCAGCTAACGAATATTTGTTGTTAAATGATATGTCATCCCTTGGCTGAGAGCGAACTCTAAAAATGTCGTCATTTGAAGCAAGGCAATTAACAAATTTGTTATTTTTCAAAGTTCTTCCATCAAGAAACGTAAACCTCTTCAGTTGGATAATCAAAATGTCTCCACAATGGGTGAAGACCGTTTCGCTTGTACTGTCTTGATAAGAAGAGCAATGCGGGCAAAGCCACCTGTCATTTCCAGACAAATTTTCGGGCTGCAAAAACAATTAACTGAACCTGTAACGCTGTTTGAGATAGGGAGTGGCACAATAGGCATACTTTCCTCCCTGCTAGATGATAAGAAGCATGCATTACATGACGTCATAGTGGTTATAATGTTGGTGATGATATTATTTGCATTAACCGAAGTGCCTGTTAATTCACCCAGAACATGAAGCAGTATTTCTGGCACGTCCTGCTGGGTATTAATGTTGAATGGGGTCTTCCTAATGATGGACATCTCACGCTGCAAGGCTCTTAAGAAGGCGGAAGGGTCAACAGCTGTGGAAGACTGGGACAGCATGGACATGCTCAGCATAACAGACTTCAATAGAGGAGAAACAAGAGAAGATTCCGAAGCACAATGTAACCAAAATGATGGGATTGCAGTTAATGCTTGCAGGATGGAATTGGCGTAACAGGTGTTTCCTTTATTTATTAGTCCTGCGTGAATTACTTTGCTGTGGGTAGGTTGGTCTGGGCCTGCTTTAACAGGTGTATTGGGCTTAGTGACTGTTGGTTGTTTGGCCTTTGGCATTATAGGAGTGGGTATGGAATAGTTGGTTGAAATAGGGACGTGGCTGTGTTTATTCCACACCTTTGTATTTCTAGCGACCCAAATACAGAATGAAGCTTTCATGCACATGTCACCGAGTTGTCGAGCAGCTTAAAAAGTTTTTTTGCGATCCAATCCCAGTCTTTTCAAACACGAAGAAACAGATCGGGAGCAGTATCCTCTGGCACCCACTTCGATGGCAAAAAGATCTATATGCCAACCGTTCTGTTGATACACCCTGTTCAAACTTCATCAGATCGGACAGTGTTTATTACTCACGCTGGTTTAATAAATACTAGTGAGGGCTGCTATGTTGTAATAAAAGGCTTCGTGTGCACACGCGTGTTAAAAGTGATTTTTTGATTCAGGGTTGTTGTTTAGGTCACAAATAAGAAAAAAAAATGGGTGCCAAAAATTTTGGTCCGGCGGGACCAAATTAGGTGATGACATCACTTCCACGGTCAGCAAAAAAACAATTTCAAAATTATATGTTATATTATATATGGTTGGAAAGAGGGATCAAGGGGGTCAATAAAAATAATAAAAACTTATCGTTCGTGAGATATTAACATTTAAAGTTTGTATAAAATACAGACCGTTAATTTACTGACCCAGCTTAAAAATGACTATAACTTGGTCATTTGTGCTCATTTTGTGCTGAATTTTGGCAAGGTGTTAGGTCGCCTTAGTATCTTTCTGTTTAATTGAAATTTATTGTTCAAGTCACTGCAGGGCATAATTCACGGACCAATAATTTAGAGACTCGGGTATCAAACATTCTTGAAAAAGGAACAAAAATATGGAACCCTAGCAACAAAAATTAAATATACATCAAGTTATCGAAATGATCTTCATCGGACCAATCTGAGTGTCAAGTTCTTCTTCACTACTTTCGCATTTCTCGTAATTTGATCAGTTGAAATATTTACACATGTCCGTGCATACAAATTTGTTTTTGATGCATTTACATCTTTTCGTACTGCAATCTCCACGACACCCACAAACACTCAACTCAATCAATCCCAGTGGAGCAGGAAGATTAGGTACAAAGGAGTGAGCCGTGCATAGTTGATTTGATCGTGCGCGAAAAAATACTTCACCATGTTATCCAGAGAAGATAAGTGAAGCGCCCAATTCCCTTCACAAGATGATCGAACAAATAACAGAAGTTCTTCATACATAACCATGAAGTTGTACAAAAATAATGCTTGCTGATAAAAAGATTTACTGAATACCTCCAGAGTGTTTAGTATCCCGCTGGCTTCTAATTTAGTAATTCAGTAATACTTCTATGGGAGACTTTATTCAGATCTTCAGAATTACTTTGATCATTTGATAAACAGCTACAAAGTTCATCCTTTTTGGTACGAACGTATTCAAGGAATTGTGGGTGATTTTCTAAAGCACTTTTAAAGTACAATCTGTTCAATGACAAGTAAAGAATCATGTGAGCCTAGATGCATCGTTTCATGTGCTTTCCGTCAATAATTTGTCCTAACGTAGTTAGACCGTATATTCTAGAATCTGTGAGAACTCTGTCAAGTCCACTTCCACAGATGTATTTTCCCATTGCCTTCAAGGAAGCAAAAACAATATGAAATTCACCAAGTCTGAAAACGTAATTATTGTATACATCATTTTTTATCCTTAGTTGCATGCACTTAGCATATAATTTTAAATCTAATGTCACAATAGTCTTATTATTACTAGAGACCGAAACATACCTTGTCCCTCACTCCGCAACCCTTTCTGCCGCACTCCATACTTTGGAAGGACTTATTCTCGCAGACGCGTTGTCACGTGATAGAGTTCTGTGCTCACATTCGGACGAGGTAAAACATGGACTTTCCCAATCAAACCTTCACAGTTGAAACTTTAATTAAAAATAAACTTACAGGATAATACACTTAAAAATGTAGCCAATTGGCGAAGATTAACCATATTAAAGATTTGAAGCCTTGAATGATTCAGTCTTGAATATATGAAGGTTTTACCAGGTACAGCGCATCCTTACCCCAGTTCATAAGGGCGGCTGCAGCAACAAAGAGTTTGTATACTCGCCCGTGATTGGCTTAAACAGTATCACGTGGAAACGCTTCGTACGAATTAATAGTCTCGAGATTGCAACGGGAGACCCATTGTAACCAATGTTACGTTATTCCTTTTACTCTCGTGTCCAGTGCTTCTTGTGGAAAAGAACACAATGAAAAAGAGGTCTAGAGGAGAAAAGAGCACAAAATATAATAAAACAACAGTGTGGCTGAAAAACCGCTTTATTTATGGAAGTGGTACCGAACGGGAAAATTTTTAGGTCACGTGATTTTTCTGGACATCATGTTGTACTCTTCGTTTATAAAACTACAACAAAAAATTAGATAAGTAGGGAAATTTTACTGAATTGTGGATAAGGGATTCTAGAATCATAAAAGCAGCACAGGGAGGTGTAAAAAAAAGAATTAAATCCTGTTTGGAAATATTACGAGTTAAAGTATGCATGTGTTAAAGGAGGAAAGTCGTTCAAATCTTGTGGGTCAGGATTGCAATGACCATCGTGAGTAATCTTTTGTTTATTTATGCGTTTGCCCAAGAAGATTCTCCTAAATTGTTGGCTCTTTTACTTTTTTTAATGTTTTCCATAGAATTATGGAATAAGGATGCCCCCTTTATCATAGGTTGCAAAGGAGGAAAAACACTTGCAAGTGAATTAATTTATAGAGGATCACCACCATCCTGTCAGTGGGGTAAATATGCCTTATTCAATGCACATCTACCTATTCAAATTTTTACATATTTCTTGGTAAATCTTTGCCTTTAACAATTAGAAGGTATCCATCTACAGTAAAAGGTTTATTGTATAATACATGTCTGCTTTTCCCAAAGTTCCAATGTTTCATCTTTCAGGCATTATATAATCATCTTCCAAGTTAGAGAAGATTGACAAGAGAAGAAAACAACGATGTGAAGCAGCTGTTGCAACTAAAAGCAAATGATGATGATGAGGGGACAAAACAGCAAGCTGCAATGATAAAACTTGTCCAAAGAAAACTGGTTCAACAAAAGATTTCTATAAAAAGTGGCAAGTTTGTTACACTAAAATACATTAGCAATGCCGCCTCAGAGGATTTATGCTGCGAAATAGATATGGTAATTTCCTGTTTATAAAATATATCTATCTTCAGTTTTTAAAAATATTTGGATATTCTGTCCTGTTGTTGTGTATTTTTGTTATTTAGGATGTGATGTAGAAATCATTCCTGACGATGAAAAAAAAATTCAAGGGCCGTTTTTTGAACACAAAAGTATGAGAAGGGATTTTCGTTAATGCCACATATCGCTTGAACAACTTCGGTTACCAGTTTTCATATTTCTGGTGAAGGATTCGGTATAAGTGATGTATGTAGTTGGTGTGAGCTTGGAAAAGGAGGAAAATCTAGATTGGATGTTAAGTACCATCATTTCCCACATAAATATAGCTAAGGGTTTGGCGGTTGTTCTACAAGAGTCGTTACTCAGTGTCTGACGAAAAGTATGAAAAACACAAATGCTTACTTATTGAGTCTGCTTTAGCTGGTGTGACGTACTTCATGAAAAATTGGGATTCAATAAAAAAAAAGAATGGGTCATGGGAATGAAATTTAAAGTTAGAAATTTTCTGAATTCAACAAACAACAGATTTGAAAGTTTGAATGGTAAGTAATATTCTTCTACATCAATCTAGAAAAATTTATAGAAATGTTTTTGCCACCAACGTGACCAAAAAGCTGCAAATGCTATTTCAAAAGTAAAGCTTAGCAAATTTGCAGATAATTCACATGAACAGAAGTGCTCACAATATTTGACAGGCTATGCAGCGAAATTTTATGTTAATGTATTTGCAGTTAAAATAATTTATTAATTCAGTCTATTATTTCTATTCAAATTTCGTAAGTAATGCCATATATTTGTTATACATATTTTGTATTGCCACAATATGAACTGGAAATTGGTAGGCATACAAATAAAAGGATAAAGTATGTTCGTACGGGGCTTTCAACAGTGATTGTTTGTTGATGACCACAATGTTTATGAATTATGTTCGTTTGAATGCACAATGTACGCATAACATATGCTTTGTTTTATTGCACAATGTACGTATTGTTTCTTTTTAGAATAACTAAAAATTGGAAGAACTGTATGTTATTTCCTAGTAGTTTAAATGACTATACTATTATGTAACAAGTATCTAAATTAAACCCTGTAACTATTCAAAATTTTGTTGTTGTTGTTTTACATTTTGGTAAGTATCGAAACAAAATGACCAGGCAGATAAGGTGGGTCGTGACGATAGGAACGATAAAGATGGCGCTGAGACGTGCAGACGTGCTCCAGTTATGTTTGATATTTTATATCTTGATTTGCTTGAGAAATTGTATATTGTTTAAAGAGCCAGAAACATCTGAGCTGTTTACTGGCGGATTGATAAGGGATACTGTAAATAAATGTCCCTTTATTTTGCGGAAAAACAATCAACCTGTGAGAAAGATATTTTTATGTTTTTTGCTCAAATGTTGCGGAGATATCGAACAATGTCCAGGACCTGTTGCTACATATAATGAACTATTGAGAAATATATGCAACGCCAAAGGTTTGAAATTAGCTCATCAAAACGTACAAGGTTTGTCAACATCTTATAATGGTATTTGTCATGTTCTGGGGGAGAATCCTGATATTGATATATTGACTCTATCTGAAACGCACCTCACGTACATTGATAATGACGAAGTATACAAAATTTCAGGCTACACTTTCGTAAGACGTGATAGAACTAAAGGTCGTGGTGGGGGAGTGGCTATGTACATTAAAGAGAAAGTAAAATGGAAAAGGAGAAGCGAATTAGAACGGGAAAATGTTGAAAGTTTGTGGATCGAAATTATTTTCTCAAACGCAAAAAACTCTCTCTTGACGTCATATTACAGTCCACCAAAAAGTTCAAATTATTTCACGAAAGATTTCAGTGATATATTGAATGAGCAGTTGTTACAAGCAACAAAGGAATCAAAAGAAGTCATACTCCTTGGGGATTTAAACACCGATTACCTCAAGAGACAAGATAATGAGAATATAAAACAAACGTTGACATTAAATGGCTTTGTACAGTATATCAAATCTCCTACCCGTGTCACAATTAATTCTTCTCAATTGATCGACATCATTTCAAGTAATAAGGAGAACATTGTTAAAACCGAAGTTATTCCATTGTCTATCAGTGATCACGACATGGTCATCTGCGTTCGTAAAATCAATTACACAAAATACAAACCGATTTACAAACGAATGAGAAACTTTGCACGTTATGACCATCAAGAACTCGTCAAAGAACTTAAATCAACTGATTGGCATTCCGTCTTACATGAAACTGATGTGAATAATGCAGTTACTTTGTTTACAAATATTCTCAACAATGTTTTCAACCGTCATGCACCATTTGTAACGAGAAAAGTGAAAGGAAAACCAACTCCATGGTTAGACGAATCTGTTAAACCGCACATGGATCAGCGAGACAAACTTTTGAGAAAAGCAAGGAAATCAAACTCGCCAGAAAACTGGAGTGCTTACAAAAGGCTTCGAAACACGTGTACAAATCTTCTCCGATCAGCCAGGCGCAAATATCATCAGAATCTCTTTTTATGAAGTCACCTTTAAATGTTTAGCGTATGATCCACCAACTCCGCGAATCCGATAACTCCGTGAAACTGCTTTCGAAGCCTACAACAATTTATCACAGCTCTGTCTACCATTTTTAATGAATGAATTCGATTTAGGGGGGTTCCATACTACCACTTAATCATTTTAGGGGTCTCGGATCTCGCGCATGACAAAGATTTGGTGGTAAATTCGGCCAGCTACACCGTTTTGTGATTTTCAAGTCAAGCGCGATGGTGGTCATTTTTTATATCTATTGTTATCTCAGGTAATTGATTATAATTATGGTCATGTTATACCTTTTCTGAACGCCCAATGATTCGAAAATGTTTTCAAATGAATAATTGTATTAGGCAGTTATTTTTATAAATTTTGCCGAGACGAAGTAACCTCGATCGCCAGGAATTTAATGGAGGATAAAAAGGAATCCTTGGACCGATGTTGTATTCGAAACGTTTCTACTTACGATTTATATCGTCATTTTAACTATTCTTGGTCTGCTAGTCAATGCCATCAAATATAAAATGAATAAAAAAAATAAAAAATCGGAGAAACCTCATCGCAAAAATAGATCCTGGGCAATCGAGAATAACGTAAGGAATGAACATTTTACGTCGCTAAAAAGGCATTAAATGAGCATATTGGACAAACCTGTGCATATTTTCAATGCAGATGAATCCGGAATAAACCTGGATGTCAACGCTGGTAAAGACGTGCAAAGCAGGCGTGGTCAGAGACAAAGGGTTCACAATCTCACATCACCACACACTGTTGTTGCTCTGCCGCTGGCCAAATTATACCTCCGATGTTGATTTTTGAGAAATCCTTTCTGGGGATTACTCGCGTCGGGGTCCCATCAGAGCGTTATATGCAAAGTCACCCAATGGATATATGGATACCTGTTCTTGTCGTCGATGACAAAATCATTTATTCCATATACAGCTCAACATAGACTAACGTTACTAATCATTGATGGGCATGTTTCTCACATAGAATTGATGTGATTGACATAGCGAGAGAACATTCTGTACTGTCTGCCACCAGATACCACCAACATCTTACAATACGTCGGCCCGTAAAAAAATATTTTGCAAAACTGACAGGGAACATCAAATTAGCAACCTTGGGAATAAAACAAATTTCACCGCCATCTTCCGTGAAGCATTCGAACACGCAATGACCTTAGCAACCATAGGTAATTCATTTTGGAAGTGTGGCATTTATCCATACAATCCTGATGCGATCGACAAATCACGGTTGATGGGTTCAGCGCAATTTATTAATGACATGTCAACACCACTACATTCAGCACTTTCTACACCAAACTCTTCTGACCTCTCCATTGCCTTGGTTGTTCAGACAACTCCATATGCGCTTACATCATCTGTGATTGCAGCACCAACCGCGATCACGCCATCTCCAATTACAACAACTGCGACGCATTGTCTACCACGCCATCTACAATGACTCCTACCACAGTCACGCCAGCTTTAGTGGCGACGGTCAGTGGGGTATCTGAAAATATGACGCCAACTCTAAAAAACAAAGATATTATAACTAACTTATTACCATCAATTTTGATTGATCTTTTTATTTTACCTGTCCATGACCCGAACAAAAGGCCGTCAATCTCTAGCGTAGTTACCAAATCTAGAGTTTTGACATCGGATGAACACCAGTATCACAAATCACGTAATATTCTGTGGAAATTTTGTGAGATGTGTGATCGATGGTTTCACGTCGTATGTGAAGGAGCAACACCAGAAGACATGGATTTAGAAAAACACGTTTACAGCTCATTTTAATACCAATGATTCCCGAAGTGACTGTTGGAGTTTGACAAAATCTTTATCGGATGATAGTACATGTCGGTTCGGGCTTATTTGTCTACTAATGTTTTTTTCATTTGTCAGACAATGCAACGTTTGGAGTTTGGGTAGCAAATGGGAAGAAAGACAAGGCTAACTAGAGGACATGGAAGAAGAGGGCAAGGTGCTAAGAAGGGCAGAGAACAATGACTTTATTTTAATTTATATTAATGTAAGTACATCGAGTCTTTTACAAAAAAACCACACTGAGTTTACTGAGTCTCTAGGAAAACACCGCTGGTCTAATATCTCTACAAAAAGGGCACTCTAGGTTAAACGTATCTCCTACGAAAAAACCGGCACTCTAAGTCTAACTGGTACTGGTACTCTAAGTCTACTGAGTGTCTTAGGAAAAATCTGGCACTCTAAGTTAACCGTGTCTCTTATAAAAAACGGCACTTAAAGTTTCAAAACACCTAAAGTACTGGTACAATACCTTTAAGAAATTTACAGCTTAAAGCACCAGTAGTTCTTATACGCCATTCACGTAGTTTATTTTGCTAAAAAACTGCATTGTTGTGATCCAGAATAAGTAATACTTCGTTCAGTTAACAAATATCATGTCAATGTCATACATATCGTTGCACAGGGCCTTTTTAGATTTACCTGTACATGTCCACTAGCCACTTACATTAAACAATGGGGCTGATGCATGAACTGGGCAATATACAAATTGGTTTCGCTACACGATTTGTTATATTTAATGACATCTAACCTGCGAGACAAGGGTATCCAAGTTTTTATAGGATGAAATAATTATTGTATCATCTGCACATGCAGATGGAAAGGTATTACCCTAAGCGTCCGAAATTCATGTGGCAAAAGAGGTGGAAGTAGTTACTAAGGAGAAATAAGTAGCCATTATACAACATAATTATTACTCTCTTGTGTTATTAATGCCACATATACAAGGTTTTTGTGTTTGTTTTAACAGAATATTCTTATTTTTAGCAGCAGCAACCAAGAAGAAGACAACAAAATTACGTTCGCCACAACAATTCTTTATCCTGAACTTCCTCCAAAACCTTATCAAGGAAAATGGACGATGCCATGCGGTATGAAATACTGAAGGGCAATCAATTGACACACGCCACTATTAATTTGTCTAAAGTCATCATAAAGCAGCAAAGTGGCGTAGATGGCTTTGAAGACACCGGCTTAAACTTCCGCTACTCACGTTGTCACTGTCACCAGAAAAGCACATGGCAAAATGAAAGTTTATGATTCTTTAAGCCAACACAATAGATAGGGAATCTTTGAAAAAAATAGCACGCATGGCGTACTGTTACGAAGACAGTATTTTAAGGAGCACTCCAGTGAAAAAAAAAACATATTTTGAAAAATTGTTATTTTGATAATACAATACATAAATATGTCAAAGAAACCTTTTACAATCGTTAAAAATCTTCATTTATATCTTTACCTTGTCTGAAAACATCTTCAATTTCAAATAATTTTCAAGGTCGCGTAAAGCCAAGAGGACTAGGTTCGAATAAATGAGCATACGTTACATTCTTTTCGTGAAAACACATTATCTTTTGCTTCAGTAAAATAATGTTTCTTTACTTCTATTTCACTTCATAAGCTAATTTATTTTTATTTCACGGTTCAACAATATCATGTTGAATTTTCTCCTGATGGAGAACCATTGAAATGCGTGATCGAAAGATCGAATAATGTCGTGTCGAAATGATAAGTTGGTAGAACGGGGGTATAAATATTGTATAAATAAAAATCACTCTTATCATAAATGTGTTACCGAAACTGTTGATTTTCAAGTGGTTGTTTTGACAAAAGCTGTTTTAGAAACTGCGTTTCTGCATTGCATGACATAAGAGGGGACACTTTAGAATTAAAAAATGAGTACTTACCCCCTGAAAAAATCCGGCAGGTCCTTCCATCAAAAGAGCTTCTTTTTTGAAAAACAAAGAATAGAAACCGATGAGCGCTATGAAAGATACATGTCTACTAACTAGATAACTTTTTTATCGGTGTTTGTATTGGAAATTGGTATAATATTCTTTTATTTAATATAAAAATGTACAAAACGTTATTTGGTTGTGTTCTGTGGATAAGTACAAATAATGAAATGAGAAGAAATGAGAAACTTCGACCGCGTTGACTAGCTAAAAGGGCATTTTTACGTAGTGGCGATATTTTATGGAACTTTATTACCTGGAGATCATCTGTGAAGTGCGACGAACAAATATACTAACAGAAAAACTTTGATCGCTTGCTAGATCACCTGCACAACGTATTTTGTTAAGCCATTTTAAGAGACCAATTCCTTCTAGGAATTGGTCTCTTAAAATAATTGATTTTAGGGAAATAGCTAATTTCATATATAATAAACCTGTGTTTTGTTTCTCTTCTAGCTGTTAGGTTTAGATGAAAAACATGATGTTGACGCCATTATTTTCTATGCAAAAGAAGGAAGGCAAAACATAACTTCCTGGATTTACCACAGATTTTTCGGTACCAAAGAAAACAGGGCACAATCAGGAAAGTTAATAATGTCAGCATTACGTGAATTTTTTAAAGGTATTATTTGTTTCTCTGTTTAATGCTTTTTCTTTCTTTTAAAAAACATTTAGGGTTATCAACTAATATGTGACGATTCCAGGGAATTTGATAACAACCTATAATTATCGATCACTATTTAGCGATAATTCATAAAAAAAGAACAGAATTATCGATAAATAAAATGGATTAGCGATCAGGTCATTAGCGATACACAATGCTGAGCTATAATTATCGCTAATTTGATTTGCTTTCTCAGCAGATTATCGATAATAGTGCAATATGGCTGACGCATAAATTTTTTAGCTAATTATGCGAAAAGCACGGAAGACAACAATCTTTTTATGTTCGTCGATTAAATTGCTTCCAAACCAGTCAACATAAAATGTTGCTTGTTGTTTTTTAGGAGTTGTATTTATGTCTTTTTTTTTTAAATTATAAATATATTTTGTTTAACCGCTACAAAAAAATTAAGCGCTAATTTAGTTAGTCTCTTTTAATTTTCTGTGTTCCTTAAAATACCGCAAGCCGTATGTAGCATGTGGCTCACCCTGAGCAATTCCATTTCACGCGCTGGTTTTCGACAAGTAACAGCAGTGTAGGCCATGCGTTATGATGAGTGGAAAAAGTGTTTACATTTGTACCCCAGTTCAGGTTATATTCATTGGAATTTTAGAGATTGGTCGTTATGAAACAAGATTAATTTGAATTTAGAAGGAGCTAGCTAACTATCTGAAAAAGTTAACATAAAAGGTATGTTTCAAACAAGCCTATAATGTTGTAAGCCTGAAATTATTTTTTCCTGTCTTTAAACTGCTAAATTAGTTTTCTGTGTTGGATTAAAATATTGTGTGCAGAGACAAAAAATTGGGTTAACAACAGGAAACTTTAAAATGATGATTTTGTTTTATGCTATATAACAAACAAACATTACAGTACCATAAAACTGATTATAATAACTAAACTTAATTCAGGACTTAAATTACAATTTTATATATTCTTAAAAATCACCAAATTTGCTATAAGCCTAAACTAAATCTGTCACGCAAAATGGTAGCTAACTGCAGTAGTAAGACACGAAATAAAGAAGGGGCGAAACCATGGATTTTTCTATTGTTCACCGACTAGTTGTCAAGATTTTTTTATGCCACAATACACAAAAGTTTATGAGAAAATGAGCCCTAAAACCTCGTAGTTTTGAGAAATTTTAAGAAAATCTCCAATTTTTAAAAACACTGATATTTACAAATATTAAACCACCATAAATTCAACACAAGTTTCTTTTTACAGTATACATCCTGACAGAAAAAAAAGAGCAGATTTTGACTTTATGCAGGTATGTTACTTAATAAATTTGTCAAAGATCTTTTTATAAAAGTGTGTTTTAAAATATTAGGGATATTATGCACTGTTATTAAGTTACAAAAATTTTTTTCAGAATATTCTCAAAATAAACTTTTACAGCATAGACGAATCTGCCAATATATATTGTTTTAAACTTGCTACAAACTACCAACGTTCTGATTTTTTCACCACCAATATTTTTTAGAAGAAGTTTTAGTAGGAGTAGACAAAATTTGTATACATATTAAATATGTCAATCTAATTTGTTTGTTTGTTTGAAACTTGTGATATAATATAATATAATATAATATAATATAATATAATATAATATAATATAATATAATATAATATAATATAATAACTTTACTTAATTTTCTTCAAGATATGAGTGGGATTTCATGTATCAGTACAAGCCTCAGACCTGTCTTTTATGTTTAAAAATTAACTAGCAGATTCAGAAATTGTGCAGGGTGACCACTCCTTAAATTCCTTAAATAACCTTAGAAAAAAAAAATTTCTCCTTAAAAAAATTGAAATTTTAGCTATTCTCCTTAATTTCTCCTTATTTCTTAATTTTTCTGATCGTAACTTTTTTGGAAATGTGTTTATGGATTGTTCATCACCAGTGAAATACGACATATTTCTCTGTTACCTGAAATCCTATATTTTCTATCTTTTAGGGCATAATTTATATGTATAATTGTATAATATGTATAATTTGTATAATTTTCTTATCATAGAACATAGTATGTAACAAGATAGAGAACTAAAATTGGTTTTCTCCTTAATTATCCTTATTTTTTTATTCTCGTTCGCAGCAAAATATCCTTAAAAACTGTCAATTTGTCTCCTTAATTCTCCTTAATATCCTTACTTTTGTTCTCATTTTATTAGTGGTCACCCTGTTGTGGTAGCAGTAAAAATCACAAGGTCTGAGGGAGAGGGTTAATACTGATGCATGGTCATGTTTGGGTGCAAAGAACAGGCATAAGTTAAACATTAAAAATTCAGGCAAAATGAAAAAAATGCTTGTTATCCTCTTTTAATGTATACATTTACATTTGTTTCAATTTTCGCCGTAAATTTTTTAATTTAACTTGCACCCGCTCGATGCACCTTTCCCACTCAACATCTGAGGGCTTGAACTTTTGCCTGACCTCACTCCAAATCCACTGGGTTCTTACAGGGTCCAATTGTCTGCACCCTCTCTTGCCTGTCAAATTGGACTCCTTTAAGACATCCAGAGGAAATGAAGCAAGGATCATTTTGTATGTGCAGTCGCAAATGTCGGTAGCATCCCATGCTGCACTAAGTACGGCATTGTTAGTGTCATTACATCTGGGCATTGTGTGAAAATTTAATGAATTCGGCTGGCAAGTTGGTGGATCATTTGGCAGGGGTGAAAGCGGTGGTAGTATATCGAATTGTGGTGCTGAGGCAGAAGTTGTTTCAAATGATGGTATTGTTGTGTTGGTGGGGGGATGTTGCTGTTCTGATACATTTCACATACATTCGAAAAATCTTGGAATAATGCTGGTGTTTACAAAGTCAATGAGTTGGTCCAGTTTGAAATTGATGTGGATTAAATTGGCTTGCACGATGGTCAGTTGTGTGCTCAAATCTTGGTTGGTTGGTTGTGGTGGCAGTGATTTTGGTGGCTGAATCATTGGTGGAGATGGTAACGGTGGTGTTATCTGTTTTATTAGTGGCAGCATTGAAGTTGGCGACGGTGATGTTGGTGGCGACGGTGATGTTGGTGGCGACGGTGATGTTGGTGGCGACGGTGATGTTGGTGGTGGCGACGGTGATGTTGGTGGTGGCGACGGTGATGTTGGTAGCGGCGGTGATGTTGGTAGCGGTGGTGGTGGTTTAGTGCTAATTTGATTTTTATTTTTTTTAGGGCATTTGAGGTAGTCTTCATAGGATAAAATTGAGGTGAAAGGTTGGTTCTAAAAAGATAACATTACATCAGTCATAAAGTTGGTAAGCATGATATTTAAATTTTACAAAACTTTAGCTTTGCACTTTCGTTTTAATGGTTTAGTAAGAAAAAAAATACTGTTTTCGTATTTTGCTTGTTATAATATCCAGGTTTAAGACTTAAGACTTGGTTGCTTAACTTTCAATTTTTGTTATTTCAGCCTATATGTATTTTTACTTACATTTTTATTACAGCCAGGTAGCAAAGTTGAGTTCTAGATCAAAAAGAAGAAATATGGTGGTAAAGTTAAAACCTACATAAAACCTGCACGAGCATGTTTGGCATTACACGGTGGAACACATACCTTGACTGGCAGCAGCAGAGCTTTCGAATATACAGTCGTCAGTTGTCGAATTCTATAAGTACATAATAGCAGTTTATAAGTACATAATAGCAGTTTATAATAAATTATATTTTTTGTTTAGTTGTTTGTCCTTGTTGCACTTAATTTTCCAATAAAAAAGAAAGAAATATACCATTGGTGTCTCTTGGACTTCTTCGTCTTCTTTTTTACTTCTTTCGTCCTAAAAATTTGCATAAAATAATTTGATTCTGTGCGCGCTTTTATATGAATCAGTGAAATTTAACTCGAGGATGGCTGTTTTTATTTTGTTCTTATAAATAACTTATTAATTTTTGAATAAGTTCTTATTTCACCTAATTTTTCAGCAGTAAAAAAACTTACCATGGCTTCTATTTCTTGACTTTCGTCAAAGCACCGACGCTTAGCCAGTATTTCTTTATTATCTACAAAAACGATCTGTTGTGATTAGGAAAATGCGCGTAAGAGAATAGAAATAGAAAATGGAGTAATGACCGGCTTGATTAGCTTGAAGTATTTTTTTCAACAAAGCGTGTATTAAGGAATGATCATGTATTTAAAGGAAAATTCATACCATTTAAATCTAAAATTTCCCCTGTAAATCTTTTTCGCTTGAAGGTGGCGACACATCGCCCACCAATTCGTATGTCGGCATCTTTTAATGCTGCGACGGCGAGCGGAATAGTAGTGTCGTCAGCATCAAAATAAACTAAGGCATATTTTGGCATTTTATTTTTCAAACTTCTTACGGCGCGGTCTGGACAAAACATCCTTGAAGATATCGCGATAGCCTTCCCTGGGAGCTGCAGAGCGGGGCTTTGAAAAAAGCTATTTTTCGGCGGGGAACCCCTTGCAGTGCGGGGTGGTTTATACGCTATTACATTTTTGGCAACAACCTAGCATAATCCATGTCGTATTTAAACGAAAATAAATCCACAGTTTAATGTTCTGTTAACACGTTCGATTACTATAACTCTTTTTGCTTTCAAAGAGTAACTTACGGCCACTTTTTTCCAGATTGAGTACTTATAGCAATAAAGCAATAGAAACCAGGTCACGGCAATCACATGATTTGGATCACCTTGAACAGGGTCACGTGATACTATTTTTCATTCAGCGTCGGCACAAATGGTGCAAGAAACTAGTTTCTGCTAACAACCGTCATGGCTACTAGTAAACGAACTGCTACTGAAGTCGAAATGGAGGACAAGGAGTTTATCGAATCCGAAAAGATAGGTTCTTTTTTAAAAAAGGGATGTGGGTGTAGGCTTGGGAATGATAAATTGTCCTGTTTAAGCTCTTTTTCCTTAAAAGAGATTCAATATTCTCGAAATTCAATGAACGAACTGTCTTCCGAAGAAAGTGATATTTTTATTCTATCTTTTCTTCATACATCACGCCCGCCTGGGTTTATAAGCAACACTTTTAAGGGTAACATGCATTTTTTGTTTCATGGGCGACAAATTTGTAGACAAGTTTTTTTATTCATGTTAGATATTTCTTTACAAAAGTATTCCAGTTTATGCAAGCATTATGATGAATACGGAATTCAACCAAGAAGGCACGGAAATAAAAATAGATTGCCATCAAATGCTCATACGTTTGATACAATAAAATATTTCAAAAACTTTATTGAAAATTACGCTGAGGAACATGCCGTAATTTTGCCTGGTCCAATTCCAGGTTTCAGGGACCAATCTATTTCCTTGATTCCATCTTCAGAAACAAAAAAAGGAATATGGAATTCTACAAGGATAGCTGCGATAAAGCGAATCTTCCATATGTCAGTTATACGAGATTTACTGTTCTTTGGAGTGAATTAACTCCTTGGATTGTTGTTGCAAGCCAATGTCTGACATATGCGACAAATGTCAGTCGAATAATAACACCATTTTTCGCAGTATTAATAAATCTGAAGCTGATAAATCGGATGCACTCAGTGAACAGTTAGCACACCTAAAATTTGCAGAAGAAGAATTAAAATATTATAAGAAACAGTGTGCACTGGCCTCAACTGAAATAGGGAAAATACCTAACTATAATCCTGCATGACAAATGAGCCATGTTCATTTGAAGGGATTGCTCACTACAGTTGGGATTATGCTCAACAGTTACATTACCCTCAAGATCCTTTCCAGCCAGGTCTAATTTATTTTAAAAACACCCAGAAAATGTAATATATTTGGTATTTGTAATGATGGTACAAACATACAAACTAATTACCTGATTGATGAAATAGTCAACAATGGAAAGGGTGCAAATGCCACAATATCTTATGTCCATAATTTTTTCTTAGGTCAGGGAGTTGGAGAAACACGAGCCAACATTCATGCCGATAACTGTGCAGGTTAGTTCCTAAAAAAATATTTCTTGAGCAATTAAGCACTGAGATTAAGCAATGTACTAATTTTCTGACATTGTTTTATAGGTCAAAACAAGAACAACTTTGTGTTATGGTACCTGATATGGAGAACTTTAATGGGCCTGCACAATGAAATTGAATATTCTTTCATGGTTGTCGGTCACACTAAATTTAGTTGTGACAGATGTTTCGGTGCACTAAAAAAAAAACACATCAGTAACAGCACTATGGGACACTTTATGACATAGCCAAGTGTTGTGATGACTCTGCTATATGTAATACATCTAAACTAGTAGGAACACACACTGGTGACGTTCCTGTGCCGACATATGACTGGGTTTCTATGTTGTCTAAATACTTTTACAAAGTTCCAAACATAACTGACTTCCATCACTTTCGTATTAAGAGCAGTGACCCTGGTACTGTCCACTGCCTTAGGAGGTTAGATTCTCCGCCAACAATATTGAATTTGTTTAAAAAAAAACACAAAATTTGTTAAGGAGATGCCTGAAATAATTCAACCACATGGTTTTGCTATTTATTTTTATTTCACGGTTCAACAATATCATGTTGAATTTTCTCCTGATGGAGAACCATTGAAATGCTGTGATCGAAAGATCGAATAATGTCGTGTCGAAATGATAAGTTGGTAGAACGGGGGTATAAAATTTGTATAAATAAAAATCACTCTTATCATAAATGTGTTACCGAAATGTTGATTTTTCAAGTGGTTGTTTTGACAAAAGCTGTTTTAGAAACTGCGTTTCTGCATTGCATGACATTAGAGGGGACACTTTAGAATTAAAAAATGAGTACTTACCCCCTGAAAAAATCCGGCAGGTCCTTCCATCAAAAGAGCTTCTTTTGAAAAACAAAGAATAGAAACCGATGAGCGCTATGAAGATACATGTCTACTAACTAGATAACTTTTTTATCGGTGTTTGTATTGGAAATTGGTATAATATTCTTTTATTTAATATAAAAATGTACAAAACGTTATTTGGTTGTGTTCTGTGGATAAGTACAAATAATGAAATGAGAAGAAATGAGAAATTCGACCGCGTTGACTAGCTAAAAGGCATTTTTACGTAGTGGCGATATTTTATGGAACTTTATTACCTGGAGATCATCTGTGAAGTGCGACGAACAAATATACTAACAGAAAAACTTTGATCGCTTGCTAGATCACCTGCACAACGTATTTTGTTAAGCCATTTTAAGAGACCAATTCCTTCTAGGAATTGGTCTCTTAAAATAATTGATTTTAGGGAAATAGCTAATTTCATATATAATAAACCTGTTTTGTTTTCTCTTCTAGCTGTTAGGTTTAGATGAAAAACATGATGTTGACGCCATTATTTTCTATGCCAAAGAAGGAAGGCAAAACATAACTTCCTGGATTTACCACAGATTTTTCGGTACCAAAGAAAACAGGGCACAATCAGGAAAGTTAATAATGTCAGCATTACGTGAATTTTTTAAAGGTATTATTTGTTTCTCTGTTTAATGCTTTTTCTTTCTTTTAAAAAACATTTAGGGTTATCAACTAATATGTGACGATTCCAGGGAATTTGATAACAACCTATAATTATCGATCACTATTTAGCGATAATTCATAAAAAAAAGAACAGAATTATCGATAAATAAAATGGATTAGCGATCAGGTCATTAGCGATACACAATGCTGAGCTATAATTACGCTAATTTGATTTGCTTTCTCAGCAGATTATCGATAATAGTGCAATATGGCTGACGCATAAATTTTTTAGCTAATTATGCGAAAAGCACGGAAGACAACAATCTTTTTATGTTCGTCGATTAAATTGCTTCCAAACCAGTCAACATAAAATGTTGCTTGTTGTTTTTTAGGAGTTGTATTTATGTCTTTTTTTTTAAATTATAAATATATTTTGTTTAACCGCTACAAAAAATTAAGCCTGAATTTAGTTAGTCTCTTTTAATTTTCTGTGTTCCTTAAAATACCGCAAGCCGTATGTAGCATGTGGCTCACCCTGAGCAATTCCATTTCACGCGCTGGTTTTCGACAAGTAACAGCAGTGTAGGCCATGCGTTATATGAGTGTGGAAAAAGTGTTTACATTTGTACCCCAGTTCAGGTTATATTCATTGGAATTTTAGAGATTGGTCGTTATGAAACAAGATTATATTTGAATTTAGAAGGAGCTAGCTAACTATCTGAAAAGTTAACATAAAAGGTATGTTTCAAACAAGCCTATAATGTTGTAAGCCTGAAATTATTTTTTCCTGTCTTTAAACTGCTAAATTAGTTTTCTGTGTTGGATTAAAATATTGTGTGCAGAGACAAAAAATTGGTTAACAACAGGAAACTTTAAAATGATGATTTTGTTTATGCTATATAACAAACAAACATTACAGTACCATAAAACTGATTATAATAACTAAACTTAATTCAGGACTTAAATTACAATTTATATATTCTTAAAAATCCACAAATTTGCTATAAGCCTAAACTAAATCTGTCACGCAAAATGGTAGCTAACTGCACGTAGTAAGACACGAATAAAGAAGGGCGAAACCATGGATTTTTCTATTGTTCACGACTAGTTGTCAGATTTTTTATGCCACAATACACAAAGTTTATGAGAAAATGACCTAAAACCTCGTTAGTTTGAGAAATTTTAAGAAAATCTCCAATTTTTAAAAACACTGATATTTACAAATATTAAACCACCATAAATTCAACACAAGTTTCTTTTACAGATACATCCTGACAGAAAAAAAGAGCAGATTTTGACTTTATGCAGGTATGTTACTTAATAAATTTGTCAAAGATCTTTTTATAAAAGTGTGTTTTAAAATATTAGGGATATTATGCACTGTTATTAAGTTACAAAAATTTTTTCAGAATATTCTCAAAATAAACTTTTACAGCATAGACGAATCTGCCAATATATATTGTTTTAAACTTGCTACAAACTACCAACGTTCTGATTTTTTCACCACCATATTTTTTAGAAGAAGTTTTAGTAGGAGTAGACAAAATTTGTATACATATTAAATATGTCAATCTAATTTGTTGTTGTTTTGAATTGTGATATAATATATATAAATAAATAATATATATAATATATATAATATAATATAATATAATATAATATAATAACTTTACTTAATTTTCTTCAAGATATGAGTGGGATTTCATGTATCAGTACAAGCCTCAGACTGTCTTTTATGTTTAAAAATTAACTAGCAGATTCAGAAATTGTGCAGGGTGACCACTCCTTAAATTCCTTAAATAACCTTAGAAAAAAAAAATTTCTCCTTAAAAAATTGAAATTTTAGCTATTCTCCTTAATTTCTCCTTATTTCTTAATTTTCTGATCGTAACTTTTTTGGAAATGTGTTTATGGATTGTTCATCACCATGAAATACGACATATTTCTCTGTTACCTGAAATCCTATATTTTCTATCTTTTAGGGCATAATTTATATGTATAATTGTATAATATGTATAATTTGTATAATTTTCTTTATCATAGAACATAGTATGTAACAAGATAGAGAACTAAAATTTTTTTCTCCTTAATTATCCTTATTTTTTTATTCTCGTTCGCAGCAAAATATCCTTAAAAACTGTCAATTTGTCTCCTTAATCTCCTTATATCCTTACTTTTGTTCTCATTTTATTAGTGGTCACCTGTTGTGGTAGCAGTAAAAATCACAAGGTCTGAGGGAGAGGGTTAATACTGATGCATGGTCATGTTTGGGTGTCAAAGAACAGGCATAAGTTAAACATTAAAAATTCAGGCAAAATGAAAAAAATGCTTGTTATCCTCTTTTAATGTATACATTTACATTTTTCAATTTTCGCCGTAAATTTTTAATTTAACTTGCACCCGCTCGATGCACCTTTCCCACTCAACATCTGAGGGCTTGAACTTTTGCCTGACCTCACTCCAATCCACTGGGTTCTTACAGGGTCCAATTGTCTGCACCCTCTCTTGCCTGTCAAATTGGACTCCTTTAAGACATCCAGAGGAAATGAAGCAAGGATCATTTTGTATGTGCAGTCGCAAATGTCGGTAGCATCCCATGCTGCACTAAGTACGGCATTGTTAGTGTCATTACATCTGGGCATTGTGTGAAAATTTAATGAATTCGGCTGGCAAGTTGGTTGATCATTTGGCAGGGGTGAAAGCGGTGGTAGTATATCGAATTGTGGTGCTGAGGCAGAAGTTGTTTCAAATGATGGTATTGTTGTGTTGGTGGGGGGATGTTGCTGTTCTGATACATTCACATACATTCGAAAAATCTTGGAATAATGCTGGTGTTTACAAAGTCAATGAGTTGGTCCAGTTTGAAATTGATGTGGATTAAATTGGCTTGCACGATGGTCAGTTGTGTGCTCAAATCTTGGTTGTGTTGGTTGTGGTGGCAGTGATTTTGGTGGCTGAATCATTGGTGGAGATGGTAACGGTGGTGTTATCTGTTTTATTAGTGGCAGCATTGAAGTTGGCGCAGGTGATGTTTGGTGCGGACGGTGATGTTGGTGCGACGGTGATGTGGTGCGACGGTGATGTTGGTGGTGGCGACGGTGATGTTGGTGGTGGCGACGGTGATGTTGTAGCGGCGGTGATGTTGGTAGCGGTGTGTGTTTAGTGCTAATTTGATTTTTATTTTTTTTAGGGCATTTGAGGTAGTCTTCATAGATAAAATTGAGGTGAAAGGTTTGTTCTAAAAAGATAACATTACATCAGTCATAAAGTTGTAAGCATGATATTTAAATTTTTACAAAACTTTAGCTTTGCACTTTCGTTTTAATGGTTTAGTAAGAAAAAAAAAATCTGTTTTCGTATTTTGCTTGTTTATAATATCCAGGTTTAAGACTTAAGACTTGGTTGCTTAACTTTCAATTTTTGTATTTCAGCCTATATGTATTTTTACTTACATTTTTATTACAGCCAGGTAGCAAAGTTGAGTTCTAGATCAAAAAGAAGAAATATGGTGGTAAAGTTAAACCTACATAAAACCTGCACGAGCATGTTTGGCATTACACGGTGGAACACATACCTTGACTGCAGCAGCAGAGCTTTCGAATATACAGTCGTCAGTTGTCGAATTCTATAAGTACATAATAGCAGTTTATAAGTACATAATAGCAGTTTATAATAAATTAATTTTTTGTTTAGTTGTTTGTCCTTGTTGCACTTAATTTTCCAATAAAAAAGAAAGAAATATACCATTGGTGTCTCTTGGACTTCTTCGTCTTCTTTTTACTTCTTTCGTCCTAAAAATTTGCATAAAATAATTTGATTCTGTTGCGCTTTTATATGAATCAGTGAAATTTAACTCAGGATGGCTGTTTTATTTTGTTCTATAAAATAACTTATTAATTTTTGAATAAGTTCTTATTTCACCTAATTTTTCAGCAGTAAAAAAACTTACCATGGCTTCTATTTCTTGACTTCGTCAAAGCACTAATCATTGATGGGCATGTTTCTCACATAGAATTGATGTGATTGACATAGCGAGAGACATTCTGTACTGTCTGCCACAGATACCACCAACATCTTACAATACGTCGGCCCGTAAAAAAATATTTTGCAAAACTGACAGGGAACATCAAATTAGCAACCTTGGGAATAAAACAAATTTCACCGCCATCTTCCGTGAAGCATTCGAACACGCAATGACCTTAGCAACCATAGGTAATTCATTTTGGAAGTGTGGCATTTATCCATACAATCCTGATGCGATCGACAAATCACGGTTGATGGGTTCAGCGCAATTTATTAATGACATGTCAACACCACTACATTCAGCACTTTCTACACCAAACTCTTCTGACCTCTCCATTGCCTTGGTTGTTCAGACAACTCCATATGCGCTTACATCATCTGTGATTGCAGCACCAACCGCGATCACGCCATCTCCAATTACAACAACTGCGACGCATTGTCTACCACGCCATCTACATGACTCCTACCACAGTCACGCCAGCTTTAGTGGCGACGGTCAGTGGGGTATCTGAAAATATGACGCCAACTCTAAAAAACAAAGATATTATAACTAACTTATTACATCAATTTTGATTGATCTTTTATTTTACCTGTCCATGACCCGAACAAAAGGCCGTCATCTCTAGCGTAGTTACCCCAAATCTAGAGTTTTGACATCGGATGAACACCAGTATCACAAATCACGTAATATTCTTGTGGAAATTTTGTGAGATGTGTGATCGGATGGTTTCATGTCGTATGTGAAAGGAGCAACACCAGAAGACATGGATTTAGAAAAACACGTTTACAGCTCATTTTAATACCAATGATTCCCGAAGTGACTGTTTGGAGTTGACAAATCTTTATCGGATGATAGTACATGTCGGTTCGGGCTTATTTGTCTACTAATGTTTTTTTCATTTTGTCCAGACAATGCAACGTTTGGAGTTTGGGTAGCAAATGGGAAGAAAGACAAGGCTAACTAGAGGACATGGAAGAAGAGGGCAAGGTGCTAAGAAGGGCAGAGAACAATGACTTTATTTTAATTTATATTATGTAAGTACATCGAGTCTTTTACAAAAAACCACACTGAGTTTACTGAGTCTCTAGGAAACACCGCTGGTCTAATATCTCTACAAAAAGGGCACTCTAGGTTAAACGTATCTCCTACGAAAAAACCGGCACTCTAAGTCTAACTGGTACTGGTACTCTAAGTCTACTGAGTGTCTTAGGAAAAATCTGGCACTCTAAGTTAACCGTGTCTCTTATAAAAAACGGCACTTAAAGTTTCAAAACCCTAAAGTACTGGTACAATACCTTTAAGAAATTTACAGCTTAAAGCACCAGTAGTTCTTATACGCCATTCACGTAGTTTATTTTGCTAAAAAACTGCATTGTTGTGATCCAGAATAAGTAATACTTCGTTCAGTTAACAAATATCATGTCAATGTCATACATATCGTTGCACAGGGCCTTTTTAGATTTACCTGTACATGTCCCCTAGCCACTTACATTAAACAATGGGGCTGATGCATGAACTGGGCAATATACAAATTGGTTTCGCTACACGATTTGTTATATTATGACATCTAACCTGCGAGACAAGGGTATCCAAGTTTTTATAGGATGAAATAATTATTGTATCATCTGCACATGCAGATGGAAAGGTATTACCCTAAGCGTCCGAAATTCATTGTGGCAAAAGAGGTGGAAGTAGTTACTAAGGAGAAATAAGTAGCCATTATACAACATAATTATTACTCCTCTTGTGTTATTAATGCCACATATACAAGGTTTTTGTGTTTGTTTTAACAGAATATTCTTATTTTTAGCAGCAGCAACCAAGAAGAAGACAACAAAATTACGTTCGCCACAACAATTCTTTATCCTGAACTTCCTCCAAAACCTTATCAAGGAAAATGGACGATGCCATGCGGTATGAAATACTGAAGGGCAATCAATTGAACACACGCCACTATTAATTTGTCTAAAGTCATCATAAAGCAGCAAAGTGGCGTAGATGGCTTTGAAGACACCGGCTTAAACTTCCGCTACTCACGTTGTCACTGTCCCAGAAAAGCACATGGCAAAATGAAAGTTTATGATTCTTTAAGCCAACACAATAGATAGGGAATCTTTGAAAAAATAGCACGCATGGCGTACTGTTTACGAAGACAGTATTTTAGGAGCACTCCAGTGAAAAAAAAAACATATTTTGAAAAAATTGTTATTTTGATAATACAATACATAAATATGTCAAAGAAACCTTTTACAATCGTTAAAATCTTCATTTATATCTTTACCTTGTCTGAAAACATCTTCAATTTCAAATAATTTTCAAGGTCGCGTAAAGCCAAGAGGACTAGGTTCGAATAAATGAGCATACGTTACATTCTTTTCGTGAAAACACATTATCTTTTGCTTCAGTAAAATAATGTTTCTTTACTTCTATTTCACTTCATAAGCTAATTTATTTTTATTTCACGGTTCAACAATATCATGTTGAATTTTCTCCTGATGGAGAACCATTGAAATGCGTGATCGAAAGATCGAATAATGTCGTGTCGAAATGATAAGTTGTAGAAACGGGGGTATAAATATTGTATAAATAAAAATCACTCTTATCATAAATGTGTTACCCGAAACTGTTGATTTTCAAGTGGTTGTTTTGACAAAAGCTGTTTTAGAAAACTGCGTTTCTGCATTGCATGACATAAGAGGGGACACTTTAGAATTAAAAAATGAGTACTTACCCCTGAAAAAATCCGGCAGGTCCTTCCATCAAAAGAGCTTCTTTTTTGAAAAAACAAAGAATAGAAACCGATGAGCGCTATGAAAGATACATGTCTACTAACTAGATAACTTTTTTATCGGTGTTTGTATTGGAAATTGGTATAATATTCTTTTATTTAATATAAAAATGTACAAAACGTTATTTGGTTGTGTTCTGTGGATAAGTACAAATAATGAAATGAGAAGAAATGAGAAACTTCGACCGCGTTGACTAGCTAAAAGGGCATTTTTACGTAGTGGCGATATTTTATGGAACTTTATTACCTGGAGATCATCTGTGAAGTGCGACGAACAAATATACTAACAGAAAAACTTTGATCGCTTGCTAGATCACCTGCACAACGTATTTTGTTAAGCCATTTTAAGAGACCAATTCCTTCTAGGAATTGGTCTCTTAAAATAATTGATTTTAGGGAAATAGCTAATTTCATATATAATAAACCTGTGTTTTGTTTCTCTTCTAGCTGTTAGGTTTAGATGAAAAACATGATGTTGACGCCATTATTTTCTATGCAAAAGAAGGAAGGCAAAACATAACTTCCTGGATTTACCACAGATTTTTCGGTACCAAAGAAAACAGGGCACAATCAGGAAAGTTAATAATGTCAGCATTACGTGAATTTTTTAAAGGTATTATTTGTTTCTCTGTTTAATGCTTTTTCTTTCTTTTAAAAAACATTTAGGGTTATCAACTAATATGTGACGATTCCAGGGAATTTGATAACAACCTATAATTATCGATCACTATTTAGCGATAATTCATAAAAAAAAGAACAGAATTATCGATAAATAAAATGGATTAGCGATCAGGTCATTAGCGATACACAATGCTGAGCTATAATTATCGCTAATTTGATTTGCTTTCTCAGCAGATTATCGATAATAGTGCAATATGGCTGACGCATAAATTTTTTAGCTAATTATGCGAAAAGCACGGAAGACAACAATCTTTTTATGTTCGTCGATTAAATTGCTTCCAAACCAGTCAACATAAAATGTTGCTTGTTGTTTTTCAGGAGTTGTATTTATGTCTTTTTTTTTTTAAATTATAAATATATTTTGTTTAACCGCTACAAAAAAATTAAGCGCTAATTTAGTTAGTCCTCTTTTAATTTTCTGTGTTCCTTAAAATACCGCAAGCCGTATGTAGCATGTGGCTCACCCTGAGCAATTCCATTTCACGCGCTGGTTTTCGACAAGTAACAGCAGTGTAGGCCATGCGTTATGATGAGTGGAAAAAGTGTTTACATTTGTACCCCAGTTCAGGTTATATTCATTGGAATTTTAGAGATTGGTCGTTATGAAACAAGATTAATTTGAATTTAGAAGGAGCTAGCTAACTATCTGAAAAAGTTAACATAAGAGGTATGTTTCAAACAAGCCTATAATGTTGTAAGCCTGAAATTATTTTTCCTGTCTTTAAACTGCTAAATTAGTTTTCTGTGTTGGATTAAAATATTGTGTGCAGAGACAAAAAATTGGGTTAACAACAGGAAACTTTAAAATGATGATTTTGTTTTATGCTATATAACAAACAAACATTACAGTACCATAAAACTGATTATAATAACTAAACTTAATTCAGGACTTAAATTACAATTTTATATATTCTTAAAAATCACCAAATTTGCTATAAGCCTAAACTAAATCTGTCACGCAAAATGGTAGCTAACTGCAGTAGTAAGACACGAAATAAAGAAGGGGCGAAACCATGGATTTTTCTATTGTTCACCGACTAGTTGTCAAGATTTTTTATGCCACAATACACAAAAGTTTATGAGAAAATGAGCCCTAAAACCTCGTAGTTTTGAGAAATTTTAAGAAAATCTCCAATTTTTAAAAACACTGATATTTACAAATATTAAACCACCATAAATTCAACACAAGTTTCTTTTTACAGTATACATCCTGACAGAAAAAAAAGAGCAGATTTTGACTTTATGCAGGTATGTTCTTAATAAATTTGTCAAAGATCTTTTTATAAAAGTGTGTTTTAAAATATTAGGGATATTATGCACTGTTATTAAGTTACAAAAATTTTTTTCAGAATATTCTCAAAATAAACTTTTACAGCATAGACGAATCTGCCAATATATATTGTTTTTAAACTTGCTACAAACTACCAACGTTCTGATTTTTTCACCACCAATATTTTTTAGAAGAAGTTTTAGTAGGAGTAGACAAAATTTGTATACATATTAAATATGTCAATCTAATTTGTTTGTTTGTTTGAAACTTGTGATATAATATAATATAATATAATATAATAATATAATAATATAATATAATATAATATATAATAACTTTACTTAATTTTCTTCAAGATATGAGTGGGATTTCATGTATCAGTACAAGCCTCAGACCTGTCTTTTATGTTTAAAAATTAACTAGCAGATTCAGAAATTGTGCAGGGTGACCACTCCTTAAATTCCTTAAATAACCTTAGAAAAAAAAAATTTCTCCTTAAAAAATTGAAATTTTAGCTATTCTCCTTAATTTCTCCTTATTTCTTAATTTTTCTGATCGTAACTTTTTGGAAATGTGTTTATGGATTGTTCATCACCAGTGAAATACGACATATTTCTCTGTTACCTGAAATCCTATATTTTCTATCTTTTAGGGCATAATTTATATGTATAATTGTATAATATGTATAATTTGTATAATTTTCTTATCATAGAACATAGTATGTAACAAGATAGAGAACTAAAATTGGTTTTCTCCTTAATTATCCTTATTTTTTTATTCTCGTTCGCAGCAAAATATCCTTAAAAACTGTCAATTTGTCTCCTTAATTCTCCTTAATATCCTTACTTTTGTTCTCATTTTATTAGTGGTCACCCTGTTGTGGTAGCAGTAAAAATCACAAGGTCTGAGGGAGAGGGTTAATACTGATGCATGGTCATGTTTGGGTGCAAAGAACAGGCATAAGTTAAACATTAAAAATTCAGGCAAAATGAAAAAAATGCTTGTTATCCTCTTTTAATGTATACATTTACATTTTTTTCAATTTTCGCCGTAAATTTTTTAATTTAACTTGCACCCGCTCGATGCACCTTTCCCACTCAACATCTGAGGGCTTGAACTTTTGCCTGACCTCACTCCAAATCCACTGGGCTTCTTACAGGGTCCAATTGTCTGCACCCTCTCTTGCCTGTCAAATTGGACTCCTTTAAGACATCCAGAGGAAATGAAGCAAGGATCATTTTGTATGTGCAGTCGCAAATATCGGTAGCATCCCATGCTGCACTAAGTACGGCATTGTTAGTGTCATTACATCTGGGCATTGTGTGAAAATTTAATGAATTCGGCTGGCAAGTTGGTGGATCATTTGGCAGGGGTGAAAGCGGTGGTAGTATATCGAATTGTGGTGCTGAGGCAGAAGTTGTTTCAAATGATGGTATTGTTGTGTTGGTGGGGGGATGTTGCTGTTCTGATACATTTTGGAAAAATCTTGGAATAATGCTGGTGTTTACGAAGTCAATGAGTTGGTCCAGATGGAAATTGATGTGGATTAAATTGGCTTGCACGATGGTCAGTTGTGTGCTCAAATCTTGGTTGGTTGGTTGTGGTGGCAGTGATTTTGGTGGCTGAATCATTGGTGGAGATGGTAACGGTGGTGTTATCTGTTTTATTAGTGGCAGCATTGAAGTTGGCGACGGTGATGTTGGTGGCGACGGTGATGTTGGTGGCGGCGGCGGCGGCGGTGATGTTGGTGGCGACGGTGATGTTGGTGGTGGCGACGGTGATGTTGGTGGTGGCGACGGTGATGTTGGTAGCGGCGGTGATGTTGGTAGCGGTGGTGGTGGTTTAGTGCTAATTTGATTTTTATTTTTTTTAGGGCATTTGAGGTAGTCTTCATAGGATAAAATTGAGGTGAAAGGTTGGTTCTAAAAAGATAACATTACATCAGTCATAAAGTTGGTAAGCATGATATTTAAATTTTACAAAACTTTAGCTTTGCACTTTCGTTTTAATGGTTTAGTAAGAAAAAAAATACTGTTTTCGTATTTTGCTTGTTATAATATCCAGGTTTAAGACTTAAGACTTGGTTGCTTAACTTTCAATTTTTGTTATTTCAGCCTATATGTATTTTTACTTACATTTTTATTACAGCCAGGTAGCAAAGTTGAGTTCTAGATCAAAAAGAAGAAATATGGTGGTAAAGTTAAAACCTACATAAAACCTGCACGAGCATGTTTGGCATTACACGGTGGAACACATACCTTGACTGCAGCAGCAGAGCTTTCGAATATACAGTCGTCAATTGTCGAATTCTATAAGTACATAATAGCAGTTTATAAGTACATAATAGCAGTTTATAATAAATTATATTTTTTGTTTAGTTGTTTGTCCTTGTTGCACTTAATTTTCCAATAAAAAAGAAAGAAATATACCATTGGTGTCTCTTGGACTTCTTCGTCTTCTTTTTTACTTCTTTCGTCCTAAAAATTTGCATAAAATAATTTGATTCTGTGCGCGCTTTTATATGAATCAGTGAAATTTAACTCGAGGATGGCTGTTTTTATTTTGTTCTTATAAATAACTTATTAATTTTTGAATAAGTTCTTATTTCACCTAATTTTTCAGCAGTAAAAAAACTTACCATGGCTTCTATTTCTTGACTTTCGTCCGACGCTTACCCAGTATTTCTTTATTATCTACAAAAACGATCTGTTGTGATTAGGAAAATGCGCGTAAGAGAATAGAAATAGAAAATGGAGTAATGACCGGCTTGATTAGCTTGAAGTATTTTTTTCAACAAAGCGTGTATTAAGGAATGATCATGTATTTAAAGGAAAATTCATACCATTTAAATCTAAAATTTCCCCTGTAAATCTTTTTCGCTTGAAGGTGGCGACACATCGCCCACCAATTCGTATGTCGGCATCTTTTAATGCTGCGACGGCGAGCGGAATAGTAGTGTCGTCAGCATCAAAATAAACTAAGGCATATTTTGGCATTTTATTTTTCAAACTTCTTACGGCGCGGTCTGGACAAAACATCCTTGAAGATATCGCGATAGCCTTCCCTGGGAGCTGCAGAGCGGGGCTTTGAAAAAAGCTATTTTTCGGCAGGGAACCCCTTGCAGTGCGGGGTGGTTTATACGCTATTACATTTTTGGCAACAACCTAGCATAATCCATGTCGTATTTAAACGAAAATAAATCCACAGTTTAATGTTCTGTTAACACGTTCGATTACTATAACTCTTTTTGCTTTCAAAGAGTAACTTACGGCCACTTTTTTCCAGATTGAGTACTTATAACAATAAAGCAATAGAAACCAGGTCACGGCAATCACATGATTTGGATCACCTTGAACAGGGTCACGTGATACTATTTTTCATTCAGCGTCGGCACAAATGGTGCAAGAAACTAGTTTCTGCTAACAACCGTCATGGCTACTAGTAAACGAACTGCTACTGAAGTCGAAATGGAGGACAAGGAGTTTATCGAATCCGAAAAGATAGGTTCTTTTTTAAAAAAGGGATGTGGGTGTAGGCTTGGGAATGATAAATTGTCCTGTTTAAGCTCTTTTTCCTTAAAAGAGATTCAATATTCTCGAAATTCAATGAACGAACTGTCTTCCGAAGAAAGTGATATTTTTATTCTATCTTTTCTTCATACATCACGCCCGCCTGGGTTTATAAGCAACACTTTTAAGGGTAACATGCATTTTTTGTTTCATGGGCGACAAATTTGTAGACAAGTTTTTTTATTCATGTTAGATATTTCTTTACAAAAGTATTCCAGTTTATGCAAGCATTATGATGAATACGGAATTCAACCAAGAAGGCACGGAAATAAAAATAGATTGCCATCAAATGCTCATACGTTTGATACAATAAAATATTTCAAAAACTTTATTGAAAATTACGCTGAGGAACATGCCGTAATTTTGCCTGGTCCAATTCCAGGTTTCAGGGACCAATCTATTTCCTTGATTCCATCTTCAGAAACAAAAAAAGGAATATGGAATTTCTACAAGGATAGCTGCGATAAAGCGAATCTTCCATATGTCAGTTATACGAGATTTACTGTTCTTTGGAGTGAATTAACTCCTTGGATTGTTGTTGCAAAGCCAATGTCTGACATATGCGACAAATGTCAGTCGAATAATAACACCATTTTTCGCAGTATTAATAAATCTGAAGCTGATAAATCGGATGCACTCAGTGAACAGTTAGCACACCTAAAATTTGCAGAAGAAGAATTAAAATATTATAAGAAACAGTGTGCACTGGCCTCAACTGAAATAGGGAAAATACCTAACTATAATCCTGCAGTGACAAATGAGCCATGTTCATTTGAAGGGATTGCTCACTACAGTTGGGATTATGCTCAACAGTTACATTACCCTCAAGATCCTTTCCAGCCAGGTCTAATTTATTTTAAAACACCCAGAAAATGTAATATATTTGGTATTTGTAATGATGGTACAAACATACAAACTAATTACCTGATTGATGAAATAGTCAACAATGGAAAGGGTGCAAATGCCACAATATCTTATGTCCATAATTTTTTCTTAGGTCAGGGAGTTGGAGAAACACGAGCCAACATTCATGCCGATAACTGTGCAGGTTAGTTCCTAAAAAAATATTTCTTGAGCAATTAAGCACTGAGATTAAGCAATGTACTAATTTTCTGACATTGTTTTATAGGTCAAAACAAGAACAACTTTGTGTTATGGTACCTGATATGGAGAACTTTAATGGGCCTGCACAATGAAATTGAATATTCTTTCATGGTTGTCGGTCACACTAAATTTAGTTGTGACAGATGTTTCGGTGCACTAAAAAAAAACACATCAGTAACAGCACTATGGACACTTTATGACATAGCCAAGTGTTGTGATGACTCTGCTATATGTAATACATCTAAACTAGTAGGAACACACACTGGTGACGTTCCTGTGCCGACATATGACTGGGTTTCTATGTTGTCTAAATACTTTTACAAAGTTCCAAACATAACTGACTTCCATCACTTTCGTATTAAGAGCAGTGACCCTGGTACTGTCCACTGCCTTAGGAGGTTAGATTCTCCGCCAACAATATTGAATTTGTTTAAAAAAAACACAAAATTTGTTAAGGAGATGCCTGAAATAATTCAACCACATGGTTTTACTGCTGCACGGAAAAAGTATCTTTATCAGGAAATTAGACATTTTTGTGCAGAGGGAACAGAGAATGTTGTTGCACCTGTTCCAATATAAAATTTGGGCTCTGATAAAAATTTCCAGAGTACCTAAATAAGTTTTCCAGAAATCTGATACTTGTTCCAGAATTCTGATATAATAAATAACAAAAAATGTCACAGTCCTGATATTATAAAAAAATAATAATAAATAACTATAGATGGTTATAGTAATAAATTGTTTCAGGGCTGGGTATTGCAAAATAGTGTAAAGAATGTCACAGCCCTGATATTAGAGAATAAAAATAGTATTAATATTGTTCCAGGGCTGGCTATTCATAAATTAGTATTTGGTACATACAAGGTCCACAAATCTCCAGAGATTTGTGCACCTTTTTTTAATTTTTTTTTAGATTAAGTAAAAATAATAAAAAATCATGGAAGTGGACAGGGCAGGTAAGCTCTTAAAATAATTAAAACTCTACGCTCCTTGTAATACTAAATATGTTCTAATTCTGATAATTTTTAAAAATGATATCTAGCCCAAAATTATCAACTAAATCAATATTTTTAGTGTGGAAAAGACTAAAAAGAGTCTACTTTAAATTTTACTTTCCTATACTTAATTTAGAATCACGAGAATGGAGAAATGAAAATAAAAAAGATAACAAAAAAGAAAAAGAAAATGAGGGTAAGCCATTTTTCAGGCACAATACATCCTTTTTTACTAAATCTGTTATTATTTTATTTTAACTTTTAGACGTCGAGTCAGTGGAAAACAAAGGTAAGAAATTTAAATTTTTTTTTTTTAATGTAACGAAGAAAAAGTCATTATTCCTAAATATATTTTGTTACAGGTTATGTTCTCAATTATTACATTTACCATAGTAAATTTTTTTGACACAACTAAATTTTGGTAAAACCACGTTATTTCTTTGTTTAGATTACTTAACATGGAAACAGTTTCGTGTATATAGAAAAATTCATCCAGGCCCTACAAGCAAAAGAAGCTTCAAAGCCTGGACCTCCAATGGAGGTCAAGACCACAAAAATTTCAAATGGGAAAAAAGGAAGAAAAAAATACCACACCATCCACCACAACACCGATACCAACCACCACAACACCGATACCAACCCTACCAACCTCCACCCACCTATTCCGCAAGAAACCTTGTAATTCAAATAAATCAGGGTAGCACCGAACAAAAGTTACATTAGGTGCTCCATAAATAATTGTTTGTAACTAAACACGCAAAAAGAATTACGGCTAAGTGGACCAAAAAGGTGTCCAGGTTTAGTTTAGTCAGTAAAAAAAAACAATTATTTATGGGAGGCTAGTACACTCAATTTGAATAAAGAAAATCATTTTTTTATGGAGCTGTTGTGTTATGTTATGGAGCTTCCATATTATGTTTTAAAACAAATTTTTGATGAGGTATCAATTTCAGTATTAAAAAGGTGTGTATTGGCCTTACCCAAATTAGTTTTTATTAATTTATTAAATTTTTCTGCCTTTTTTCCCACATTAATAATCGATCTTTCTATTTCAATTTTAACGAGTTTGAAAGTTTTGCAACCTAACCTGAGCTAATGTTATATAAACAGCTAAATGAAATAACAGTACATTGTAAGCTTGTACAATATAATATACTATTTCTTAATAATATATTAATTCTAAACAAAGTTTTCTTTTAACTTATGTGTGATTTCTGGTTAGCTATACTAGGAACATTAGTACACATTATTCTGTCTGTATCGTCTGATTTACCACTGATAGATAGATAGATTACTAGGAACATTAGTACACATTATTCTGTCTGTATCGTCTGATTTACCACTGATATTAGTAAACTGGCGCTAATTTCACTTTTGAGGCAAAATAAACTTAAATCAAAAGCTTTGCAGTGAAATAAAAGTCGCTTTTACAGCACTTACTGTATCGATTGTTATGAAATACATGGATACAAATTCTAGTTGCATGGAATGTTTTGTTCCGCCATCTTGCCGTTTCAAACCACGATGCTTAACGTATACCGTCATGCCTTGTATCTCCCAGATTTTTTAATTCTATTGTTTGCATTGCTGGTGTTTGCACACCGTAACTAATGTTTTATAAATTAGTTCCAAGGTCCCCGCGCATCTCTTTGTGTGATTCTGGAACTCGCGTTCAAGTTTGCAGTCAATTTTTTTTAGTATTTTTATTTCCATTTCTACTAATGTTAGTAAGGGTTGAAGTAATTATATTGCAATATAATTATATTATAAAAAAAAATACTAAATAATTATTTAGCTTTCAGACACGGTGTTTTTCTCCGTGTGCGCATGAAACTTTTCGCAGCAAGAGATCAAAACTCGGCTTTCTTAGCTCGCTAGCATTTATCAAGTACCGCTGTCATTATTATTTTAATTTATGCTAATTTAGCCCTAGCAAAATAGCGATAAATAGCGATAAATAAACAAAGAAAATCCCTTAGCGATATTTATCGATAATTTTATATTTTTAATCTAAATTATCGATAAAACTTTTTGCTTAGCGATCAGGCGCTATAAGTGATCGATAATAAAAAAATCGCTAAATAGTTTGTTATCAAATTCCCTGGAATCGTCACATATAATGTGATATATTTTTACTTAAGGATATTCTGCTGGTGCTGCATCTGCTGTTGCCACTGTCAAAATGCAACAACAGAATCAAGGTATAATCCTCTTTAATATCAAATAATTTTTTTCTTGTTTTTATGGTGTCAGCAACTTTTCTTTACTTGACTTCCACCAATCTAGCCATTTCAACTGAAGTTACAACAGATACTGCACAAGTCAGCAAAATCTAACTGTGCTTAGGTAGTGTCACAGATATTATAGCATCCAAGGTAGATGACTCTAAAGAATCAAAGCAGTCAGGAATAGTATCTGCACCTGGTAAGTACACTATCGTGCATGTTCACATTTGATAAACATATAATTACATTATTTATTTCACTACGAAGTGAATAACAGCTCTTCTCCATTGGCATAAAAAAGCGACAACAATATAACAAATTCGAACTTTAACATTTTATTCTATTGTGCACAAAACATCAGCGGGTTATTATAAGCCCCAGAAAGTTGATGAAATATGGGTTAATAGGGATAGTAACGGCGTTTATTCGAGTGGTGATAGATGCAAAAACATTTGGAAAAATGTAATTTGACCAATAAAAACGTTGGACACCATTTATGCCGTCGTCATTGAATGCTCCAATAACAATATGTTTTATCTTGAAATAGGGTGTAAAGTTACAATAAAATGTTATGAACGAGCACATAATATCGAATCGACTGAAAGAGTTCATTAACGATTATTACACAAAACCTTAAACAAGAAGACCTAGTTCAATGTAATTTGAGAGAATAAACTTAAGTCTTTTGCAAAATTTTAAATTATCGCTGAAGGACACGAGTCACAAAATACCTTCATTTAGAACTGGATTGATCAAAAACAGAAAAGCTCTATGCACGACCGATGCAAAGATTTGATATACTTAGATCAGAGTACATTTCTACTCTGGCAGGCGAGCTACATTTTTTTAAGAACATGAAGTACACAAATTTTATGTCACACTTGATATATTTTAATTAGTAACTATGATAGTGCTTTTAGCATTAAAAAACGTCAAACGAGCATGGTGGTCACATTAGAACAGTATACGTAAGTATTCTGTCAGAACAACTCCAAAACACCCGATTTTATCCTGATATAAAAACATATAGGCCCTGATTTGTTGCCATGCAACGCTTTCCGCGAAATCCATGTTCGTGAAAATATATAAATAACCTCCTTGAATAGATTTAGCATCGTGAAAAATGGACGAGTGTACTATACCGAAAGGCGAACTAGAATGTCTTAGAATACCACCAGGTTTCACTTTTAAGAAACCGTCAAACTGTACAAAATTGGAACTATCTATATTATTGGATAATATGGAACGTATAAACAACGTTTTTTTTGTGTCCAGTGTGGAAAAACAGCCTTTTATTACAGAAAAGTATGTGAAATAAAATCTTATTTCATTCGGTTATACAGTGAAAAACCCAGCCCCTCCAAAGTGAGTCTGTCAATAAAAATATTGATGGTGCGGTGACTGAAATAGTGACAGGTCTTGGTTCCTCAAATTCAAAGAAAAGAAAAAAAGGCAATCACAATAAAATGAGTCAACTTGATGACAATCGTTAAATACTCGATAAAGACTGATAAAGTACCAAATTCAAGAGGCCTTGACAAAACTCTTCAAGACGTGATGATGAGGGCTTAATTGAATACTTCCTGAAAGAAAGAGAGCGAAAAAATACTGATCAAAATATAACAGAATATTTGATAAAGTGCATTGGTTATGAGGTTATGGGAGGCAGAGGAGAATGTAACTTCGGCTGATGTAAAAATTAAAAAAAATGAAATTTTATTTTAAAACAAGCTGTTTTGTGCCTTGGCTCGGTTCTTATTTTGCTTTGTTCTTTAGTAGTGGATTTGTCCATTAAGGTAAATTTACCACCTTGGAAGAGTTTCTATTTTTTTTAATTATTTTAATGAAAAAGGTTTGCAATACAGCAAGCTGCACTGAAGTATCTTGTCTACAGGGACGGTGGTTGTCAAAACTGGAGTTAGGCTCCCAGAAGAAGGTGCTGAATACACTTTCTTACTTCTTACAAGCATGAGTACTATCCAACTTGGACCTATAACTATTCTTTAAGAAAATCGTAAAGAGAAAAAACAATCCTTCTATCACAAACAATACCACACAAGACAGAGCTAACAACATAAACGGACTGGTTACAGATCGAACACAAAGAGAAAAATGTATATGTCAAAAATATATTAATATAAAAGAGAATTAAATAAAACCCTCCTGTGCGCCAGAACTTGTGACTCTGGCTGTAGCTTTCCACATGTGTTACAGGGCCCCAACACTCAGCCTTTTAAAGGAGGTTGTCACGACAGGACCAGCCTGTCGATATTTTGACTAAGGACAGCAGGGTTGTCAAGCCTGAAGACCAAGTTAGTAAACTTGGGCACCTTACTGAACTGGGGTAAAAAGTTGGGTCGTTACATCCAAAGACAGGCTTCTTATAAGCTACCAGAGAAGAATGAGCTGAACTCTTTACCATCTGGGTATTAATGGTAAACAGGCTTGTATGAACCAGCTGGGGTAATACAAAACCGCTCGGATTTACATTTTCCTCCCCCATGACCCTGGAAGTACAGGTTGAAAAATAATGTCATCAATCGCCTTCTCAATGAAAATAAACGACTCAAAAAGGACAACATGCAAAGTTTGATGGCTCAACAAGACAGATATTCACGCCGTAATAATATTGAAATCTCTGGTATTCCGTCTGAAATCGACAATGAATGCCTAGAAGAAACCTCAATAAATATTCTAAACAGGTTAGATCTTTCTATCAACGTAAACGATGTTGAAGCTTGTCATCGACATCCATTGACAAAAAACGAGCGCAACATAAACCGGAAGTTCTGCGAGACTGCTCTGGAACGTAGAAAAAAGTTAAAGGATACTGATCTTACGTCAATTTCTCCTAACCTGAATAGTTCTGATATTTATATCTGATAACCTGTGCCGATATGACTTAATGTTACTTGGAATGTGTCGTCAACTATATACAAAAGCTAAAATACATGTATGCTGGTCCTGGAAAGGATCTATTTCAATGAAAATTAATGGAAATGATCGCCCAACAAAAATAAACAATGTATATGAATTAGTAGGAATGTTTCCTGATTTTGATTTATATAACTGAATTTGTATTAACCTAACTTATTATCTGTTTATTTATAATACTTTTTTACTGTCTCTACCATTATGAATTTAACGGCGCGCTTTTGGTCTAGTATATTCATGTGAACCGTCATTTTTAAATTTCCATAATGACAAACCTTGTGGCTAAATGCTGAGTAAACTTTCAGACTGCATTTTTGTTGATTTTGTTTCTCTCTCTTTCTTTGTATCTACATATACAGTATATACTTCTAGAATTATCCAATTTATTATTTTAGCTAATAATCTGAAAGCTAAAACTACTTTTCATCCAACTTATTTACTCCCCTGTGTGTGTTTTGTGTCCCCTCAACCACCAGTTTAATTCTCGTGAGAATAACATTTACTAAGTAGCTTCCCTTTGGTGTTTTGTGTGATTTATTTATTTATTTATATATATTTTTTTATTTATTTTTTTTGTTGTTGATTCTTTATTGATTTTTTTTGATTTTTTTTATTATTAATATTTATTTAATTATTTTCCTGTAGCACTTATTTACTTTTATACAAATTAACAACCTATGACCAATTTTCGTTGTAAAATCTGCAAAAAAAATGTTAATAATAACCACCGAGCAATTCAATGCGATATTTGTAACCACTGGATTCATATAAAATGTAACAACTTAGATAATACCAGTTATAATTTACTAAAACAGTCCACAACACCATGGGTTTTGTATTGATTGCACAGCTAAAACACTACCTTTTCAAAATCTAAATAATGATCAATTTTTTATCAATTCAAAAAACATAAATTTTAAATGTAACACATCTTCTCAATTTAATATGAAACCTTCAGAAAATATCGAGGCTCTTCTAAAAGAATTTAACAATTTGTCATCCAACATGAATAAAGCTAATGATGATGATAATCCAACCATTAATTGTCAATATTATGATATCAATGACGTCAAAATTTAAATCTGAAAATTTCTTCTCTATTTTGCATCGGTATATAGCTTCTTTATCTAGACATAAACACGATCTTGAGACCTTATTAAATATCTTAAATTTTGATTTTAGCATTTTAGCTATTACTGAAACAAAAATTATGAAAAATTTGAATCCAAACTACGATATTAATCTAGAAGGCTATCAACTATTCCACACTCCTACTGAATCCAGTGCAGGAGGGACATTATTATATGTACGCAATCACTTTAATTGTAAGATTCGAGATGATCTGAATATATACAAATCTAAAGAATTAGCATCTATATTTATTGAAATAATTAGTCCTCGTAAAAAAAATACAATTGTAGGCTGTGTGTACAAACATCCAGGAATGTCAATTGATGATTTTAACTCTAACTATTTTCAACCAATAATTAACAAAACTATGAAAGAAGACAAAAGTGTTTTTATATCCGGTGATTTTAATATAAATTTACTCAACATCAGTAAAGACGACCAAAGTTCAGATTTCATTAATAATTTGTTTTCAAATCTCTGTATACCACATATTACACTACCAACAAGAATAACACCAAGATCTAAAACGCTAATTGATAACATATTTTCGAACTGTCTTGAATTTTCCAATTGTGTCTCAGGAAACCTAACTTCATCCATATCTGATCATTTACCTCAATTTTTATTGGTTCCAAATTTGAACATAAAATCCAATTCTAAAAAACAAAATATTTATAAAAGAAACTATTCAAAATTCAACGAAGAAGCATTTCTAGTTGACCTAACTAAAATTAATTGGGATAATGAAATTTCTCTGAGTAAAAATGATCCTAATTATTCATTTGATAAATTTAATCATGCAATAAACCAATTATTAGATAAGCATATACCTTTAAAGAAGATGTCAAAAAAACAATACAAGCAACAATCTAAACCATGGATTACAAAAGAAATATGTAAGAGATTAAGAGTAACAAAGCACGTAGTGCGATGACAAAACTTGTCTTTAGACGATGTCGGTGATTTGACAATGATATTTCAAAATGACCTGAATAGTCATTCCCCTTATTTCAAGGTGTATCCGATACACATGTTACGAATTTTTTCCTCCTTGGACTACACAAATAAAGCTATATGACAAAAAAGCGAAAAAAAAACAACAACAAAAAAAACGGCGATTAAACTAGGCAATTCAAAACGAATTAAATAAACATACATGGAATAAGTAAAACTTATCATAAAATTGACTATCCTGAAACGGATAAATTATTTAAAAATCCTAAACGAATGAAAGGGTAAATCATGCAGCCAACGATCTGTGTGCCAGTACTTGTGACCCTGGCAGTAGCCTTACACGTGTTACTGGGCCCCAACACTCAGCATTACACAGATCATTGCTGTGTTTTCCAAAGGACCGGCCTGGAAGGTGACTGGGGGGTAATATGGGTGGGTGTCAAACCACCAAGACAACACAAGTTAGTGTTTGCCCCCTTGCAATGCTTCTTATGACAGACTTGGGTCAGCAGGATCGTTGAACCTGAAAGTTCAGTGAGCAAACTTGAACTTCCCTACTGGACTGGGATAATAAGTGGGGTCGTCACACCCAAAGACAAGACAAAATATCTAACCCCCTTGCTGTTTGGTTACAATTTGTTACCTACGGATGTAAAAAAGGACGTAGACCTGGCAACTATTCAGAGATGATGGGTGAATTTTTTGAACCGATCTATCGTTGCATTGTAACCATTCCTTAGATTTTTGGTCGTATACGTTTGCCCAGTAATGTCCAGATTTTATGGTACCTGAATGATTTATGGTCGCAACTAGAGAAAACTTGCTGCTGAAGGAGATGTCATTATCCGAGCAAATCTGGACATTTAAAGGGTTTTCGCTTTCGGAAAAGCAATTGACCGAACGGGTGTCTTTGACAAAAGTGTTTTGGGCAGCAGAAAATCTAAGGAGCTGCACAATCAGCACTGACCCGCAGTGACTGATAGATGTTTCTTTTGTGCTTTCCCGGTGTGTATTACACTGTGGGCAAAGCCATTTATTTTCCCCTGATAGTGACTCGGGTTTAAGAAATTGGGCGAGTCCTTGTGAATTGGATAAAGAAGTGGGAAGAGTTAAAATGTTTGATGTATCCTCTCTTGAAGAGGAACAAAAACAGGTATCACATGTTACGGTTGAAGTGGTGGTCACCCTAGACATATAGTCAGCGCGTGAATAAGAGCCTTTTAACTCACCCAAAACTGTATTGAGAATTTCAGGAACATCTTGCTGCGTGTTGTAGTTAAAAGCAGTGTCTCGTTCTGATATTTTCCTTTTTAAAGCCCAAAGAAAATTTGATGGGTCGATGTCGGATGGAGAACGTTTGAGCATAGACATATTAAGTACGACCGCCTTTGTAATTGGAGAGATGCAAGAAGACTCAGACGGCCATTGAGAGCACAACAACGGACACACACTCAGAGCTTGCAAGATTGCATTTGCATAGCAAGTGTTGCCTTTGTTAATAAAGCCTGGTCTTCTCGCAGATCCTTGATTTAAAGAATTTTGGTACGGTTTGGTGGAATGTGACATTCGGTTGTCAATGTTGTTTGAGTGATGGTTATTGATTTTGCAAGGTCGTTTTTTGTCGGTGCTTTTAGAATGTTGACGGTCGCTTTTACAGGGGGTGGTATCGTTGGACCATTCTGTAGTGTTCCTTGCTAACCAAATACAGAAAGAGGTTTCCATGCTTTTGCGGCTTAGATGTTTAGCTGTGCGAGTGGTTAGTGAGTTTGGAAACCCGAGACGCTTTAAGCAGTAGGTGACAGTGTTCGCACAATACCCTCTAGCTCCTACTTCCATGGCGAAGAAATCGACAGACCAACCGTTTGTTGCAATGACATTCACTAAGGATGAATATTTTGTTGTTTTGGTGGAATGCCAACTGTCCATATTTTCCTCGCATGGACATGTTAGTTCTATAAGTATTACTCTTTTATAGCAGTTGGAAAATATAATTACATCTGGTCTTAATGAGGTAATTGCAATATGACCAGGAAAAGAATATGATTTGTTTAGGTCGGATTCGACTTTCCAATCAGAGGCAAGATGTAAAATGCCTGTTGGCAAACTTTTCCTTTTGGCAGGTGCCTGGCCAGATTTTACAAAGATCTGTTTGGTGATGCGCTTTGATGCGGTTGCTGGAATATCTGAAATAAAGGCATTTATTGACTCCAACAGAGTTTTTAACACAGTATCATGTCGGAAGGTAAACCTTCCTTGTGTCAAAGATATTTTACATGCGCCTAGAACATGGGATGTCGTGCAGACTACCTTACCGCATAAGTGACAGTTAGCTTCTGTGGTAATGTGCCAGCGTTTCAAGTTAGATGGGGATGGTAAAACATCGAACGTAGAAGCTAGGCAGAAAGAAAGTAAATTTGGAGGCATGGCAAGGATGGAGCTCCACGAGAGGTCTTGCTTTACGTATTTCTCCCATCTTGTCCATTGACCCTGTACTTCTAGCTGGATTGCTTTAGACATGGATAATTCGTCGTCGATTTGTTTGGACGTGTCACTGACCAGCTTTCTATATGCATGGCACTGCTTTGTTGCGGGTACTGCAGGGTGCTTAATACTGCCAAGTCCGCTTTTCCCAAATTGAGTGTGACCCTTGATTTTTTTAAAGTGGAGTTCTGCTTCAGCTGTTTGAGCTGCGTTTGCAGCTTTCCATGATCCTGAACTCAACACGGGTGCGTTTTGGGACACCAAAGGATCTCGCGAATCGCGCAAAAGCAAATGGCCGCTAATTTTAGAGGCTTTTAAAATATTGGTCAGACTTTTTATTGGTAGCGGGCAAGGCGAATTTGATGAGTAAAAGCATATGTTCGATGTACAGTTGTGAAGTTTCAGCCACTTTCTGTATAAGTGGAAACCTTTTGTTCTAACTTACTAGCTGCGCTCATGGATACTTCGTAAATTAGAAGGGACCATTGTATTCTTGGGATCAGCAGGTGTTGTAATATCCACAGTTTTTGCGTGCCCTTGAAAAAAGATTTGTCTATGACACGAAGGCCGTCTAATAGTTTTGTGTGTAATTCGTCAATTGCTTTACTATCAGGGATCGAGCCATCCATCAGGCGACGTAAAAATTTGACAGGCGTAGATTGAATTGATTGGATGTAGGGAGGAAACTCAGTTGGTTCTGGTTTAGTAACATAAAATGGTGTACAATTCATGGATCTCCCTTTAACTATGACGAGGCTATGGGATTTTTCCGCTCTGAATTCCATGCCTGCCCACTCGAGTGCCTTGGCACAGCGCGTAAGAAGTGACTGAGTTCCAGAAACAGTTGGCGACATCAGGCTAATATCATCCATGAATGCTCTGATAAGAGGTAGTGAAATTTTGTTTGACGTAACAAAGCCTGAAACAGTTGTAACAAGTGTATATTCTATGATGACATTGATTCCTGCCAAAAAGAGGATAATTGAAAGCGTGCACCCCTGAAAAATGTCTTTGAGGTGTTGATGCCAACTACTTGGGGCTTTTTGTGAGGACTTGCTATATATACCAGAATAGTAAGATTTGATAAGTGATATCCAGCACGGCGGTACTCCATATCGATTAAGAGCGAAGAAAATAAGGCGATGAGGAATAGAGGGATATGCGTTCGCAATGTCTAACCAAATAGTGGCAAGGTCTAGTTTGTTAGCACGGGCCTCTTTGAGAGCTGACCACACCATGGACATATGTTCCCAACAGCCTGGGACCTTTTCCATGCAACCTTTTTGAATTGAATTATTAACGAATTTATTATTTACAATTATATGAGCTTCTAGACGTCTTGATACAAGACTGAAAAAAAGTTTCCCTGCTACATTTAAAAGTGCAATAGGACGGAAATCCATTATATTTGATTCAGAAGAAGAGTTTGATTTAGGTATATAAACCTCTTTGGCGTAACGCCATTGAATGGGGACAACACAATTTTTTATACAACATTTAAATATATTAAACAGGAAGGAGTTGGTTTGAGGACACTTTTTGTATACTTTGTATGGTATTGCATTAAGACCTGGGGCTGAACCATTTTTACGAGTGTACAGGACCTTAAGAAAGTCATCATACTTTAAGGGAGATGATGGAAAGGATGTTGTTACTGAAGGGGCAGATGGAAGTCCTTCTAAATTGGCCAAAGGTACATCATATAACTTATCACATACCTGTGATGATTTGTATTGGTCAAGTGTTTCTTGGCTCACTTGTAATTTGGTCTTGCATTTAGGACCAAGCACTGATTTCCCAGCAGAGTATGGGTTTGTTCTAAAAGCTGCCTGGGCTTTTTTAAATTTCCATCTATTTATGCGGGTTTTTTCAGCTCGACGTAGCTTTTTTAATTTGGATCTTACATCAGCCAGTATTTGTTCAAGAGCTGATTTCTGTACAGGGTTAGGTGTTGAATTAACTTGAACTAGGAGAGAATTTTTATCCTTAACCAAATTTATTGATAACATAGTGCGTCGGCTTTTGCACTTCAGGTTTTTAGATGGGCATGGAGAGCTGTGCCCGAAAACATTGAGTGCTCCCTCGTATATGGTGTCCTCAAGTAGCTTTAACCTAGCAGACAAAGGATGACATTTGTGTAGTTTATTGGAGATAGCATTGTCTAAAGATGTCCAACGATTGTCATTCATTAAACCCCATGCTATTGGAGTTTTCACACATAAATCTTGAAGAAGGTGCTTTTCAGTGTGATGTGGATAACTCTTGTGGTGTGAAACCGAAGCTGGACCCAGCATCTGAAGCTTTTCAGCAGCACTTTTTTTGCATATATCTTCAAGTGCAACTTCCTTTATAGGTGGTAGGGATGTGGAAGTTACTCTAAAATCAATATTTTCTGATCCGCATTGGCTCAAATATTTGAGGGGTGTATTATAATGCAGAACTACAGAAACATGTACGCACAGGATATATATTGTCCACCCAGAGTTGCCTGGCGCTGTGGGTAAGGCTATTGTAATTACAGTGTCGCCACTTCTGTACGGATCCGCTCGTGACTAATTAACCCATTAGCCATTCATCCATTGGCACGTACCGTGAATTAGGGCCTGGTTTAAAGAAGTGCAAAAATCGTATCCTTTTGGTTGTTCCTAGACGGTCAGGGCAGGAAACAGTTTCTCAGATTTTCTGGTCTTTCCCAGTGTCTCTAGTCTTTCCCAGTGTCACTAGTCTTTCCCAGTGTCAGCTAGTCTTTCCTAGCTGTCTACTGAAACCATTACTGGAACAGAAAAAGAGATTAAGAGTAACAAAGCACGTAGTGCGATGACAAAACTTGTCTTTAGACGATGTCGGTGATTTGACAATAATATTTCAAAATGACCTGAATAGTCATTCCCCTTATTTCAAGGTGTATCCGATACACATGTTACGAATTTTTTCCTCCTTGGACTACACAAATAAAGTTATATGACAAAAAAGCGAAAAAAAAACAACAACAAAAAAAACCGGCGATTAAACTAGGCAATTCAAAACGAATTAAATAAACATACATGGAATAAGTAAAACTTATCATAAAATTGACTATCCTGAAACGGATAAATTATTTAAAAATCCTAAACGAATGAAAGGGTAAATATCTATCACTATAAGAGATAAATTACTGAAAAAAATCATAAATTGCAGAAAGGATGATAATTATAAAAATATGTTACACAAATAATTATAAACAATACAGAAATTTAATTGTTGATTTGATCAGAAAAAGTAAAAAACAACATTATCAAAAATATTTTATTGAAAACTCGAATAATATTAGAAAAACTTGGGACGGAATCAAAACCCTTATTAGCATATCCAAAATGAAATCCACTGTTCCTACTAGCCTAAAAATTAACAATAAAATTAACAATAATCCTGTTGATATTGCTAACTGCTTTAATAACTATTTTTCCACAGTAGGAGTAAAACTTCAAAATAAAATTTCACCTTCTAATAAACCATTCCATAATTACCTTAATGACGCAAATCGCAATTCTGATTATGAGATAACAAGACAGCAAGCTGTAGTGATTTGACTAGTCTAATGACTCTTATTTTAAGTGGTAGAGGTTAAACCCTCTAACGATCTCTATGCAAAGCAAGATCTCCCTTTTACAAAGATGGTCTGTACAACCAAGTTAATTGAAAAAACAACCCTCTGGACAATACAAATATTGCAACAAAAACAAACAAACAAACATATATTGACATAAAACGTATATATATACAAATAAATAAAAACTATAAAAAGGAGGCAAACAACTACATATGCGCCAGGACTTGTGAACCTGGCTGTAGCTTTACACGTGTTACGGGATCCCAACACTCAGCCTTACACAGGTGATTGATGCTCAGGACCAGCCTGAAGTTACTGGGGTGATATGCGTGGGCGTAAAACCACGAAGACATGAAAGAGAAATTTCACACCCCCTTGCAGAGCTTCTTACAAGAATAACTATGGGTACAGCAGGATCGTTAACCCTGTACACCAAGTGAGCAAACTTGGCCTCCCTACTGGACTGGGGTAAAAAATTTTATCAATCCTACTACTGAAAATGAAATAATACCACTGATATCTTCTTTAAATGAAAATAAAACAAACGGACCTGTTAGTATTCCCAGCAATATTTTTAAACTTATTAAATTCAATGTATCAACACCCCTATGTGAGATAATAAATCATTCATTTTCGACTGGCATCTATCCAGATAACTTAAAAATTGCAAAAATTATACCTATATATAAAAATAGAGGATCTAGTCTAGAATGTAACAATTACCGCCCAATATCACTCCTCTCTAATATTAATAAAAATTTTGAAAAACTCATGCACTCCAGATTATACAATTTTTTAGACTATCACAATTGTATTTATGATCTACAATTTGGCTTTCGACAAAATTATTCCACTAATAATGCACTCTTCAGTATTACAGGGAAAATAAGAGAAACTTTAGATTACAACAACTTTGCATGTGGCACATTCATTGACCTGCAAAAGGCATTTGACACTGTTGATCGAAAATTATGGAATTAGAGGACTATCTAACTCCTGGTTCAGATCATACCTTAGTAACAGAAAACAATATGTTTCAATAAATGGTTTTGATTCAAATGTCCAAAATATAACAATAGGAGTACCCCAAGGGTCTGTACTTGGGCCTTTACTATTTCTAATTTATATTAATGATCTAAACAATGCAATTAAATACTCAACAGTCCACCATTTTGCAGATGATACTAACTTACTGACAATTAGTGATAATTTAAAATCAATAAGAAAGCAATTAAACCTTGATCTAAGATTCCTTTGCAACTGGCTCCGGGCCAACAAAATATCCCTAAATGCTAGTAAAACAGAAATCATCCTTTTTACCCATTCAAACAAATCTATTGACTATGATATCAAAATAAAAATCAACGGCCATAAAATTTTACCTTCTGAATCTATTAAATATTTAGGGATCACTCTGGACAAACATTTAAAATGGCATATACACATAGATAATCTTAAAGTAAAACTATCCAGATCCATTGGGATATTATCTAAAATAAGACACTATGTTTCCTATAATATTTTAACTAATATATATCATGCTATCTTCTCATCACATCTAACTTATGGATGTCAAATATGGGGACATAACAAAAGCGCCTACCTGAATAGAATTATCTCCCTTCAAAATAAAGCAATTAAAATTATGAACTTCAAAGCTGCAAACAGCCCTACTTCTCTATTATTTAATAAATCCAAAATACTTACTTTTCCTGACACAATTAAGCTGAAAGACTTTTTATTTGCGTATGATCATTATCATAAAAATTTGCCTAAACCTCTGCAAGGCATTTTCACTCTGGTTGCAAATACTCATACCCATAATACTAGAAAGGCATCAAACAATAACCTAATACTTCCAAATGTTAATACAACTCGGTATGGAATTTATAGTATAGAATATCAATCAATCCGTTGCTGGAATACAATCAATAACCAACACATTGATAAAAAGCTGTCATCACTATCCAAAAACCAGCGCAAAAAGAAAATTACAAATCAATTGTTAAGTAAATACTTATAAGGAATATATATTAACTAATAATTTATTTGCTACACTTAAATTTAAATTTAAGTTTAATTAGTTATTCATTTTTTGTATATATATAGCTATATTTTTTTATTTAATTTTTGTTTATCTTATTTCATTTATTGATTTTTTTTTTTGTGTTTTTTGTGTTTTTTGTTTGTTTTGTCTTTGTCTTCTAATTTTTTCTACCACGTATATATATATCTATCTTATTTGTTTTTTTGTTGACAGGGGGGCTAGTTCTTAATTAGATTTATCTATTTGACTAGCTCTCCTGTTAGGTTAGATTATTGCATTATTTATACTCTAGTCAATTTATTTTTGTAAAAAGTTTATTTTTGTAATGTAACTTAACAAATAAAAAAAATAAAAAAACTTATATGGGCGCAATAGTGGCCTGCATTCAATGTTCCAGAGTGATTTATCACAGCTACCAAAGCATACTTTTGGATAAAAGATGTGTCCGAGTCACTAGATATCGGGATATTGAGATAAGGATTAGAAGAGGAAAAACTTTCAACAAATTTGTCCTTAACCAGATGTTCTCCATCTCTTGCAAACCTTTTCAGGTGCAAGGTTAGAATTTCGCTATTCCTCGTAATCCTTGTTTCCCTAGTGCTCTCTTGCTGCAGGGAACATTGTGGGCAAAACCATTTATTTTCATTCTCCAGATTTTCGGAATCTAAGAATCTATTAACTGACAATTGGACGCTGGAAGACGGTGACAGTGTTAGGATGTCCTGATTTTCAACAGTAACTGAAGAACAGAGACAGGTGTTACAGCTAACTGACACCGATACTTCTGTCGAGATGTTCAGAGACGCAATTACCGAGAACCCTTTCAATTCATCACAGACAAGAAGTAACATCTCTGCTACATCTTGCTGAGAATTGTATTGGAAAGTTGTATTTCCAGAAGAGTGTATCTTACGTTCTAGGGACTTGAGAAAGTTTGAAGGATCAACGGGGGTCAAAGAACGGTTTAGCATGGTCATGTTAAGAGCAATCGCCCTCATAATTGGTGACAAACGGGATAACTACGAAGCACTCTGGGACCATAGGGATGGAATAGTACTTAGTGCTTGCAAAATAACATTGGCATAGCACGTATTGCCTTTGTTGACAAAACCTGCATTTATAAAATTTGTCTTTGTTTTGGCACTAGATTTGTTATGGTTGATTTTTAGAGAGGCCGGAGTGCGTGGACCTGATAAACGACCCTTGGGCATTCTTTTACTGGAGCTGGATTACTTTGTCGAGATGCAACAGACTTGGGTGGAAAAGTCTTTCTCGTTCCGGGTGCCTTAATTAAGGAGTCTTGGGACCAGTCTCTTGACTCCCGAGCAATCCATACACAGAAAGAAGCTGTCATACTGACTTTACCAAGGTTTTTTGCGGTTGAATATGCCATTTTGTTGGAAAAACCCAGCCTTTTCAGACACGACGTGGTTGTTCTCGCGCAATAACCTCTTGCCCCTACTTCTACAGCAAAGAAATCAACTTGCCAACCACTGGACAGAATTACGTTAACCAAGCAAGAATATTTAGCGACTTTGGTGGAGTGCCAATAGTTTATATTTTCTTCGCAAGGGCAAGTGAGTTCGACAATTATAACTCTTTAAGCTTATTTGAAAAGATGCCGGGGCACCCGGCGTCGCACGCCGGGATGAGCCACAAGTAAAAGCGTTACCCAGCATTTAAAACCCCTGTGGCGCAATAAATAAGAACCGTAAATTGTGCCACACATTCAGGTGGAGCACTCATGTCACGCATTCATGTAGGTACAATAACTTTTTCCAAAAAAAACTTTAGCGCAACTTCGGTTTAACCGAAACACAGGAAACAGCCCGTCGTTAACACTGGACTGAGCGGTTAGTACAGGTAAACCGTGTTGCACATTTGTTTATGCTTAATACCCTTTTAGCACAGTTTACAACCCGTTGTTAACCCGTCATGGCAAAAAAAAATAGTCAATATTTTTTTTTTTTTAAGAATAAGTTGCAATAAACGTTAACAAATTAATCATGACACAGGATACACTCTGTATTTAAACGCCGGGTTAAGCCACAAGTAACTGTGTTACCCTGCGTTGAACACCAACCGATGATGGCGGTCGAAGGCGGTCAATCGTACAGTTCTCAAGTTCATGTTTTAGATTTTGAAAGGAAAGTTATTGATTCAATCAGAGAAATTCACAAAAAAAGAAAAAGAGCGGACACAGATGCCATAGTGAATAATACAAAAGATTTAGAACCTGATGTAATAAAGTCTACATTGGAAACTTTGTGTGATAAAGATTTTATTTACGTTACAGAGAGTAATGGTAAACAAAGTTATAGATTTTGTAAAACAGATAACGAAATGTTGATTTACAGAAATGCAGTGAAGAAGATAACGAAGAATTTGTGATTTCCGAAGAGAGTGGTTTAAATATGTCGTCGACAAAAGAAGAATCTTTCTTGTCAAAAGAAATCTCCAGTTGTCGTGAGTTTGAAGTTTTTCAAGGTCTGGTCACACAAATCAGTGACCTGAAAGAATATTTTACGTATAAAATCGATCAAACTCGAAAGTGTTTTTCTGATGGTTTAGTGGAACAGCTTAGACAAGAAAATAGTTTTTTAAAGGACGAATTAAAAGAATATAGGAATCTTGTTATTCAACTTTGTGAAAACAACAACAACGTAACACAAGCACGGTCAACCAGAACAGAAAAAATCGATAATTGGCATAAAGTCCCCAGAGGACCACCATCAACAAAGTCAGGTAGTAATTATTATGATTATACTTCGAGAAATAGATTTGATAATCTTCCTCATGAGGATTTGAACTTTGAAAACCCTAAAAATACAAACGTTATTACAGACTCTGACAATCAATCAAGTGGAAGGTTTTTGTCACAAACTAATGGGTCAACAAATGCACGTAATATAACGTTTCCTCCCAGAAGGCCAAATCCGGTTGTAAGTCACTATCCGGAAAGGGAAAAATACTTTTATAATACTAACAATGATCAAAAGGTATGAGAGAGCCAGCCACGAAGAAGAAAAAAATCAGAATCATCTGCGATAGTATTCCTAAGGGAATTAAGACAAGAGAATTTAATAGACACTTGAAAAATGGTGATGCAAGAATAAAAAGTTTTCCAGGTACAAATGTGAAGAATCTTGGCCATTATGCCCTACCCACCCTAATCGACGAGCGCCCCGATATCGTTGTGTTGCACGTAGGAATTAACGATCTTCTTAATATGGACGAAAACGATAATACTGAAGAACAAATTGCTAATAACATCGTAAATATAGCAGATAAATGTAAAGAGCATGGCGTGGAAAAGGTTTTTATATCAAGTATCATGTGCAAGCGAGTAAATTTTGAGAAAATTAATAAAGTGAATAGAGCCGTAGAAGATAAAGCTATTGCACACGACCATATTTTTGTAAACAACGAAATGACTAAAGAGCTCAACTTGTGGAAAGATGGTCTACACTTAAATGATTATGGGAAAGTATTTTTAGCCAATAATTTTTTGAATTATTTAAATAATTTTTTATATGTAAACACGGTTTCTTGGGGTGTTCCATAACTTTAAGTGATGTCTCAAATACGGAGCAAGATGGATTTTCTAATGAATGTGATTTAGAAAATGCTAAACATTTGCGGCTTAAGCATCCGAATAATCCTTTGCTTTGCTATTTAAACTTAAATAGCTTAAGGAACAAGATAGTAGATGTTCGCGAAGTTGTAACTAAAATATCACCAGATTACTTTGTTTTGGCAGAAACTAAATTGAACCTTGAATTTCCGTCTGCTCAATTTGATATTGAAAATTATGAAATACGAAACAGAAGGGACAGGGATAAAAATGGAGGGGGACTTATTGAATACGTCAAAAAAAGGCTGATTTGTAAGCAATTATCGAACCTTGAGCCAAAGAAAAATGAAGTTATTTGTTCTGAGATTACAGTGAGAAATAAAAAATGGGCCATTTTTAGTGTATATAGACCACCAGAATCTTCTAAATTAAGTAACTTTTTTATTGAGATAGAACGCTCACTTGATTTGGCTTTCAAAACTTATGATAATGTTGTAGTCATGGGCGATATAAATATTGATTGTGATGACTCAAGTTCGACAGGTTTTGACAGTTTTACAACTTTTTGCGAAACCTACAATTTAAAAAATTTAATAAAACAAAAAACATGTTTCACAAATACTCGTGCATCACGAATAGATGTGTTTTTAACAAATAAACATGCATGTTTCCATAATTCTAAATCTTTTGAAACTGGACTTAGTGACCACCACCATATGATTTCTACTTTTATGAAGACTTTTTTAGTACGTTTAAAATCGAAAGAGATATCGTATAGGTGTTTTAAAAAATTTGATGAGCAAGTTTTTCTTGAAGAAGTGAGGAGCACAGATTTTTGTTGTGATAACATAGATCCAAATGAAAGTTATGAGAACCTTGTACTGAAATTTCGAAATATAATTGATAAACATGCACCTATAAAAATAAAATTAGTTCGGGGTAACGAAGCCCCGTTTATGAATAAAAAATTACGAAAAGCAATTTACACAAGATCTCGTCTTAAAAACAATTTTAACAAAAATCGAACAGATGAAAATAGGGCAAAATATAAAAAACAAAGAAATAAGTGTGTTAGTATGAGACGACAGGCGATTAAAGAGCATTTTAATAGTGTTATGGAGGGTGGCATTATTCAAAATAAGAAATTTTGGAGCACTGTTAAACCTTTCCTTACTAACAAATCAGGTAAGAACTCTAATGAAATTATGATTGTTCACGATGATATTATAGTAACAGATGAAAATGAATTAGCGGAAATTTTCAATAAAGGGTACATACACATAGTTGAAAAATATAGTGGAATTAAACCAGTGTCGCTACGAAATTATCAATCTGAAAATAGAAAGAAGTTATCTCAAGGATTCTGGAAACATATAAAAATCACCCTAGTATTCTTGAAATTAAAAATTCAATAATTGATAAAAATAATGAAATGTTGTTTAACTTTAAGGAAGTCTCGGAAAATGAAGTCTCTAAACTTTTCGGGGATCTAAAAGTAGGTGTGGCATCTGGATAGGACAAGATAACGGCTAAAATGGTGAAGTTAGCAAAACCTTATTTGATAAAACCCTTAACACATGCCATTAACAACAGTATTTGTCTCTCTGTTTTTCCGAGGAGAGCCAAACGCGCTACTGTATCCCCTATTGATAAAGGTGGGAAAGATACATTATGTGTAAACAACTATAGACCAGTCAGCATTTTAAATATATTTTCAAAAGTTTATGAGAGAATAATTAAATCTCAAATTGTTGATTATATTGATAGAAAACTTTCAGAATTTTTATCAGCCTATAGGGAATCATATGGCACACAACATGTACTTATAAGATTATTGGAAGAATGGAAACAAAAATTAGATAAACATTACGTAGTTGGTGCAGTTTTAATGGATCTATCTAAAGCTTTTGATTGCGTGCCTCATGATTTACTTATTGCTAAATTAAATGCCTATGGCTTTAGCCAGGATGCCCTACTTCTAATTTTATCGTACCTTTCTGACAGAGAGCAATCTACCCGCATAAATAATCAGCATAGTCTTTTCCAATTAATTCTGTCTGGAGTACCCTAAGGATCAATTTTAGGACCTATTTTATTTAACATTTTTATGACTTTATTTATTTTATTAAAAAAGCCAGTGTACACAATTATGCTGATGACAATTCCCTTTCTGCTTTCTCAAACTCAATTTCAAACTTAATTAAACTTTTAGAATGTGAATCTAATATAGCACTAGTGTGGTTGAAAAATAACAAAATGATGGCGAATCTAAAAAAATTTCAATCAAACATTGTCACCAGAGATGAATGTAACAATTGTAATTTAGTGGTAAAAATTGGTGACAAGTTAATTAAAACAGAAAGCGAAGTTAAATTACTAGGAGTGACCATTGATAATGGCTTGAATTTCGACTCTCACATTTCTAAACTTATCAAAAAATCATCAGCACAATTGAATGCACTGTTTAGACTTAGCACGTTTTTATCTCACAAAGCCAAATTAGCGCTGGTACAAAGTTTTATATACTCTAACTTTAATTATTGCCCTTTAGTATGGAATTTCTCTTCATATAAATCTTTGTTGAGAATTGAACAAATTCAGAAGAGAGCTTTGCGTTTCTTATTAAATGATAATGATAGTACTTACGACGAACTCCTTTTGAAAGCAGGAAAATACCAAATGAGCGTCTATAGACTTAAAACATTATGTACAGAAATATATAAGACTTTGCACGAACTCAATCCGACATACATTAAAGATATCTTTAAATTTCATAGGAGTGGTAGACCAGTGAGATCACAAAATGTTAATAATTTAACAGTCCCAAATATAGATACCGTTAGTTTTGGAACAAAAAGTCTCTCTTCCCTGGGGCCAAAAATATGGAATAAATTACCCAATCACTTGAAATCCTCAGAGTCTCTTAGTACTTTTAAAAATGCGATCAAAAGTTGGAATGGAAGTAAATGTTTTTGTGAGGTATGTGAATTGTCCCAAACACGCTTTTAGTTAAATTTTACTCTTTATATATAAAAATTAAAAATTGTCTCATTCAATTAATATTATTTAATATTATTTCTATTTTCACTTTAATTTCAGTCGGTTTTGATTAGCACTACTTTATAGAGCTATGGATATAATTTTTCTTTTCACGAAACTTGTATATAATGTACCGACTATAAATAAATTTACAAACAAACAAGTGATTAATAAGAACCGTGAACTGTGCCACACATTCAGGTAAAGCGCTTTAGTACAGGTATATGGTATGTAGTGAATTGAGTAAAGTGCGCACAATTTATGGTGTTTCCGGTGTTATACTTTTTTCAAAAAATCCACATTTTAAGCTAAAATAAAAACACAGATTGCAATTCGTTGTTACCCCGTCATAGCATAAACAGCTGGCCAACCTTTTTTTATTTTTCGGAGAATGTTCCCAGTGAAAGTTCAAAAGAAATGTTACTCCAAGCTGAGTGTTTAGTACAGGTAAACAATGCGACACATCCATATAGCTAGGTCTTTTCCAAAAAAAGAGAATAGGAGTAACTACATCGAAATGCAGGTAAAACTAGTCTTTTAAGACGGAAAGTTTAATGAAAAAAAAGGAGGTTTCTCTCCAAAGAATAAGAAGCCACTGGAGAACTTCTGCATTCTCCCCTTTACAGGGAAAGCTAATGGATTTCGACTGAACTGAAACAAAGACCTATGAATGTGGAAACATGAGGATTGGTGAAATTCACTCATGCTAGGGATCTGGTGCGGGCCCTGAGTAAGCATCCCCTGCCTCCTGCAAGACACCAGCCACATTCATTGACACCGTCCGCCAAAACTAATAACTTTTATAAACTTTGGAAAAAGAAAAGTCCACAGCAGCAAATCGTATCGTTGTTGCTTTTACCTAGTGACACAGAGCCCAGGGCTAAGAGAGGTAGACTTGGAACCCAGCCCTTAGGGAGGTTGTGACAAAGAATAAAAAGCAGCAAACCTGGAAACAGAAAAGCTTTCTGACCTTAGACATGAACACTGGAGAAATCGTATCGTAATGCTTGGGCTAACCAAGAAACCGCCCCTTAGAAAGGTTATGTTATCGCAACTTCGGTTACACAGAAAAACAGGAAACAGCTCCTTGCTAACACTGGACTAAGCGGTTAGTACAGGTAAACAGTGTCGCAGAGATGAGTATAGTATTTATTGAGACTTGGGTTAAAAAAAATTCGGGAAAACGCCCGATGTTATCCTGTTCAGTTAAAATACTCAGCAATTTTATTTTGCAGCGTAAGTTTTCATAACAGTAATAAAAGTGGTAGCTGCCTAACTGCATTTATTTAGCATAAGATTTAAGAATTGTGTTGCAGCCAAACACAGTGCATTTGGCTACTTTCATTTGTTATCCACAGGTAGCTAAAGGAGCTAGCTTTTTAACAACTTTAACATAAAAATAAGTAATATTGGCTAGGATAAAAAGCTGTTATACAAAGTGAATAGTATAGGGTAGCTAGCTAGCTAGGTGACTGTAGAATGATCCTTAAAAATCTTCGTTCCTAGCCAAAAATCCTAAAAATGGTGCGTTTAAGATTTGTACATGGCTAAAAAACGTGATAATATATTTATCTTAACATGTAAAAACATATAGAAAACAAATATTACAAAATAAAAAGGTTTTAGAAGAACAAAAAGGTCAAACAGACCTAGAACCTTCACTGACTACGACCACTTTCAAAACCAAAATGGCCTTCGTCATCATGTTCCTTCGTTGGCATCGCTAGGCCGCGAAAATCTTGGATTGGTTTTTCAAAAAGTACTACATGCAAGCAAAACAAAGTAATAAAACTGTCAGTAAAACTGTCTTATTTGTTTTCTGTGGCTCCAGAGGGAAATTGGCGATTGAGATCACGGGGGTAATTATTATTAAAAATGGCGTATTTAAATAATGCATTCACTTTAATCACTTAATTTATTTTTTTAATTAAGGTTAGTAAATTAAAATAATTAAATTATTTAAGGAAATGAATTAATTTCCTGAATATATTTTAATCAATAATAAGATTTTTGATTAAACACCCCCTGGTTTTTAAAAATCGGTAGCCATTTTGCGTGACAGACGGACAGACAGACAGACGTATACGGGCATTGTAATATAGACAACTACATCAGGTCTCAGTTGTGACACAGCAATGTGACCTGGAAAAACAAAGTTTGGACTAGTGTCAGCAACAACTATCCAATCGTTGGTGCAATATACCTGTAACCTTTGACTTTGATTTGGGACTAACATAAGCACCTGCCTTAACAAAAGTTGTAGAATTACATTTCCTAGAGATGGTAAGTGGAAGTGCTGACATGAATTGTTTTAAAGTGTCAACCAAGTGCACTAGCACCGAATCGTGCCTAAACGTATATCTTCCCTGAACTAGAGCTAATTTACATGCACCCAGAATGTGAGCAGAGGTGCAGATTTCTTTGTGACACAAAAACAAGATGATTCCGTAATTATTTTCCAACGTTTTAGATTATTCGGGGATGGTAAGACATCATATGTAGACAGGAGACGGAAAGAAAAAAGGTTTAGCGGGGTAGCTAGTATGTATTTCCAGGAAAGATCGAATTTAACATAGTTCTCCCACCTAGTCCACTGGCCTTGAACTTGAAGCTGAATGCTCTGGAAAGGTAACTTTCTTCTTCAATTTCCTTTGATGTTTTGGAAACCAATTTCCTGTACCCATAGGTGTCTTTAGGTGGTATAACGTCCCTCTTCGTAACTCCAATTCTGGCCTTTCCATATTGGATGGGACCTCTCATCGCTCTGTAATTTAATTCACTTACAACCGTGTCCACTGCCTCGTTCGCTCGCCAGGTACCAGACTTTACAGTGTGATTAAGTGCAGAGAGAATGAGATCTTTCGAATGGCGCAATAGTAGGTGACCGCTGATTTTTGCAGATTTTAATATGGAAGTGAGACTCTTTATGGGTAAAGGACAGGGGCATGATTCGGCATATAAGCTTATGTTGGTAATGGAGTGGTGCAAATTTAACCATTTTCGAATAAAACGTGAGACTTTTTGTTTAAGGCGGGCAGCAGTTGAGATGAAAACTTCATATATTAAAAGTGGCCATTGAATTCTTGGAATTAAAAGGTGTTGCAGGATCCAAAGTTTTTGGGGACCGGTGTACAGGGACTTGTCAATAACAGAGAGTCCATCAATGAGTTTTTCTTCCAGCTCGTCGATTGACTTTCTGTCAGAAATGGAACCGTCAATAATCCTTCCTAAAAAACGTACAGGTTGATTATGAATTGACGGGATAAAGGGAGAAAAGTCAGTTTCGTTGTCAGGTCTAATAACGCTGAAGGGTCCGCTGTTAATTGATCTACCCTTAATGATGTCGAAACTACGGGATTTTTCTGCACGGAAGTCCATTTTTGCCCAGCTAAGAGCTGTGACGCACCTGTCAAGTAGTATCTTTGTGCCAGCAACTGAAGAAGACATAAGGTTAATGTCGTCCATGAAGGCTCTTATCAGAGGTAAGGAAACTTTGCCTGATGTAATGTAGCAGACAGGAACAGAATGATGGACAATGTACAACCTGCAAAGATGCCTTTAAGGTGTTGGTGCCATTTGCTTGGAGCAGATTTAGAAAATGATTTGCTGTACAGACCAGAGTAGTATTTCTTCACAATGGCAATCCAACTTGGGGATATGCCATATCTTTCCAGAGCAAAAAAGACTAATCTGTGCGGAATTGATTCCGAGCGTGCATCCTTCAAGGCTGTCCAAATCGATGACATGTGTTCCCAGCAGCCAGGAACTTTCTCCATGCACCCTTTTTGAATGGAAGTATTAAGTAGAATTATACATGCAGTTTATAACACGTGGTTAGATAGGAAAGAAAACAACCTCGATCCCAGGGCTTTTTTTACTTATTTTGATAAAGGAACAGCGATAAAGAAATAGCCCTAGCACTGGCTGGTCTTCAACACTGCAAAATATGCGGTGTTTGCTCGATTACTGGCCGTATTTTAAGCAAGCGAGACAAACTACTAGGCAAGCTCGTCGAGTTCATGAGGTTCATTCCTTCAGCGCAGCAAATGGAAATCCTAACATATTTGTCCACCAGAATTCAAATTTCTCTTGAATAAAGTAAAATAAAAAATTAATCTATCTTTTAGTTTATGAAATATTTACTGGTTTAACTCTAATTCGCGCATACAAAGAAATAATTATGCGATAATGAGTTGTCCTACCCTTGATATACTTTGTGTCACAGGACCAGTTTTGAGTATCATAAAATATCATTTTTTATACATTTTTTTAAAAAATAGACTGCTGGAGTACATTGAATTCCTAAGAGGATATACAGCCAGGGGTTGAAATTTTAATGTACGTGTACGGTATTTCTAACGTCTTGTTTAATTAACAATCCAGTCATCTAATTGGTAGGATCCTATTTTGAGAAAATGTAGGTTCGAATCCTGTCTGGATTAGTTTCGAGAATTTTGACAGTAATACAAGCAATTATGAAATGAAAATGAAAATGTAGTCATTATTACAAGCAATAATATACACACACGCACAACAGATACAGTTTTTATCAATTCATTCAGAATTAAATAGAGGCAAAATAATTAAAACTCATCATAAGGAGAATATACTTAAACGGATAAATTATAAGGAGATTAACCAATATAATAATTAAACTGATCCTGGCACCAAACTGTGCGCCAGAACTTGTGACTCTGGCAGTAGCTTTACACGTGTTAATGGACCCAACACTCAACTTTACACAGATAATAGATGCCAGGGACCAGTCAAGAAAAGATAGAAAACACCCATTTGTGACTTATTTTGAAAAATAACTCAGGGCAGCAGGATCGTCAATCCTGAAGGCAAAATATGCAAACTTCGCCTTCCTACTTCACTGGGTAATAAGTGGGATGGTCAACCTTAAAGATAAGACGCATTGTCAATCCCCCTTGCTATGTTTCTTACATGCTCTCAAGAAAGAGAAGGGAGTGATCAAACTCCATTTTCACGGTAATTGCAACTGCTAGGAAAATTCTCTCTTCAAATAGTAAACTAACACCTACGAAAGAATAGTAAGCTGAGCAAATGAAAGCTATCGGTGAAATGGCGCAGTCATCACACTGTAGAAAGCGAAAGTTACATGTCATTATTGTCATTGATGGTCATGAACAAGCTGCCCGAAGACATCAATTTAATTGTTAGTCGAAAATTAAACAGGACACTTGGACTAATGTTCTAAACGTTATACATGCTGAACCGATGGTACTGTATTTACTATCCGATGGTACTGTATTTTTTTGTCATTGACAAGATGTTTGCTACCATCAAAGATCTTGCAGTCAATGATTTTAATGGAAAATTTTCGGAGGACACAACCTCCCTAAAAATGAAATGGTAAGTGAGAATAACTTAGCATTAAAAATATATATGTTTATCGTAATGATGCAGGAGTCAACCTCTTTAAAATAACAAATTGTGAGTTTAAAACTTACTTGTTTTCACTATCACATTTTAGTTAGAAAATCAACATTTACTCTTTTTGTTATTTTCATTTTTAATATTGTAGCGGAAGCAAAAAGAAGAGTTGGCCTTGTTAAGAGAAACCATGGTAGGTACCATAAATTGAATTTGTTTTTCTGAAAAAAATGTTTCGCAGTAATTTCCACAGGAATTTTATTTTATGCATTTAGCAAAAAATTCTAAAGTAAAGAAACCAATTTCAAGTTTTTGGCTAGCTATAAAAGTAGATTTTGAGGCAGCATCCTGCTCAAGGCAGCTATCTCTATTTATTTCTAATTTTTAAAAGTTTTTATTTAGTTTGGTATATTGTTATATATTTTTATGTTGAAGTTGTGTTTACCTAGCTAGCTCCTTTTAGCTACCTCTGGCTAAAAAGTGAAGCAGCCAAATGCAGTATGCAGCTACCATTTTTATTACTGTTGTGCAAACTTATGCTGCAAATTAAAATTGCTGATTTTTTTTTCTAGAACAGGATAAACCGAAGTTGCGATAATTTTTTTTTGAAAATTGTATTACGCCTATACATCGATACGGTTTATCGGTACTAAGCGGTCAGTCCAGTGTTAACAACGGGCTGTTTCCTGTGTTTTTGTTTAACCAAAGTTGCGATAACGTTTTTTTTTGAAAAGGCTATTACACCTACATGGAGGTGTCACATTGTTTACCTGTACTAAGCGCTCAGCTTGGAGTAACATTTTTTTGGAACTTTTACGATAACAACGAATTGTAATCTGTGTTTTCATTATATAAAGCTTTAGTTTTGGAAAGGTATTTTTTCCAAAATTTCTTACACCGTAAACACCATAAAGTTGTGCGCGTGTGGATGGATGGGTGGATGGGTGGATGGGTGGATGGGTGGATGGGTGGATGGGTGGATGGGTGGATGGGTGGATGGGTGGATGGATGGATGGATGGATGGATGGATGGATGGATGATGATAGTACTTACGACGAACTCCTTTTGAAAGCAGGAAAATACCAAATGAGCGTCTATAGACTTAAAACATTATGTACAGAAATATATAAGACTTTGCACGAACTCAATCCGACATACATTAAAGATATCTTTAAATTTCATAGGAGTGGTAGACCAGTGAGATCACAAAATGTTAATAATTTAACAGTCCCAAATATAGATACCGTTAGTTTTGGAACAAAAAGTCTCTCTTCCCTGGGGCCAAAAATATGGAATAAATTACCCAATCACTTGAAATCCTCAGAGTCTCTTAGTACTTTTAAAAATGCGATCAAAAGTTGGAATGGAAGTAAATGTTTTTGTGAGGTATGTGAATTGTCCCAAACACGCTTTTAGTTAAATTTTACTCTTTATATATAAAAATTAAAAATTGTCTCATTCAATTAATATTATTTAATATTATTTCTATTTTCACTTTAATTTCAGTCGGTTTTGATTAGCACTACTTTATAGAGCTATGGATATAATTTTTCTTTTCACGAAAACTTGTATATAATGTACCGACTATAAATAAATTTACAAACAAACAAGTGATTAATAAGAACCGTGAACTGTGCCACACATTCAGGTAAAGCGCTTTAGTACAGGTATATGGTATGTAGTGAATTGAGTAAAGTGCGCACAATTTATGGTGTTTCCGGTGTTATACTTTTTTCAAAAAATCCACATTTTAAGCTAAAATAAAAACACAGATTGCAATTCGTTGTTACCCCGTCATAGCATAAACAGCTGGCCAACCTTTTTTTATTTTTTCGGAGAATGTTCCCAGTGAAAGTTCAAAAGAAATGTTACTCCAAGCTGAGGTGTTTAGTACAGGTAAACAATGCGACACATCCATATAGCTAGGTCTTTTCCAAAAAAGAGAATAGGAGTAACTACATCGAAATGCAGGTAAAACTAGTCTTTTAAGACGGGAAAGTTTAATGAAAAAAAAAGGAGGTTTCTCTCCAAAGAATAAGAAGCCACTGGAGAACTTCTGCATTCTCCCCTTTACAGGGAAAGCTAATGGATTTCGACTGAACTGAAACAAAGACCTATGAATGTGGAAACATGAGGATTGGTGAAATTCACTCATGCTAGGGATCTGGTGCGGGCCCTGAGTAAGCATCCCCTGCCTCCTGCAAGACACCAGCCACATTCATTGACACCGTCCGCCAAAAACTAATAACTTTTATAAACTTTGGAAAAAGAAAAGTCCACAGCAGCAAATCGTATCGTTGTTGCTTTTACCTAGTGACACAGAGCCCAGGGCTAAGAGAGGTAGACTTGGAACCCAGCCCTTAGGGAGGTTGTGACAAAGAATAAAAAGCAGCAAACCTGGAAACAGAAAAGCTTTCTGACCTTAGACATGAACACTGGAGAAATCGTATCGTAATGCTTGGGCTAACCAAGAAACCGCCCCTTAGAAAGGTTATGTTATCGCAACTTCGGTTACACAGAAAAACAGGAAACAGCTCCTTGCTAACACTGGACTAAGCGGTTAGTACAGGTAAACAGTGTCGCAGAGATGAGTATAGTATTTATTGAGACTTGGGTTAAAAAAAATTCGGGAAAACGCCCGATGTTATCCTGTTCAGTTAAAATACTCAGCAATTTTATTTTGCAGCGTAAGTTTTCATAACAGTAATAAAAGTGGTAGCTGCCTAACTGCATTTATTTAGCATAAGATTTAAGAATTGTGTTGCAGCCAAACACAGTGCATTTGGCTACTTTCATTTGTTATCCACAGGTAGCTAAAGGAGCTAGCTTTTTAACAACTTTAACATAAAAATAAGTAATATTGGCTAGGATAAAAAGCTGTTATACAAAGTGAATAGTATAGGGTAGCTAGCTAGCTAGGTGACTGTAGAATGATCCTTAAAAATCTTCGTTCCTAGCCAAAAATCCTAAAAATGGTGCGTTTAAGATTTGTACATGGCTAAAAACGTGATAATATATTTATCTTAACATGTAAAAACATATAGAAAACAAATATTACAAAATAAAAAGGTTTTAGAAGAACAAAAAGGTCAAACAGACCTAGAACCTTCACTGACTACGACCACTTTCAAAACCAAAATGGCCTTCGTCATCATGTTCCTTCGTTGGCATCGCTAGGCCGCGAAAATCTTGGATTGGTTTTTCAAAAAGTACTACATGCAAGCAAAACAAAGTAATAAAACTGTCAGTAAAACTGTCTTATTTGTTTTCTGTGGCTCCAGAGGGAAATTGGCGATTGAGATCACGGGGGTAATTATTATTAAAAATGGCGTATTTAAATAATGCATTCACTTTAATCACTTAATTTATTTTTTTAATTAAGGTTAGTAAATTAAAATAATTAAATTATTTAAGGAAATGAATTAATTTCCTGAATATATTTAATCAATAATAAGATTTTTGATTAAACACCCCCTGGTTTTTAAAAATCGGTAGCCATTTTGCGTGACAGACGGACAGACAGACAGACGTATACGGGCATTGTAATATAGACAACTACATCAGTCTCAGTTGTGACACAGCAATGTGACCTGGAAAAACAAAGTTTGGACTAGTGTCAGCAACAACTATCCAATCGTTGGTGCAATATACCTGTAACCTTTGACTTTGATTTGGGACTAACATAAGCACCTGCCTTAACAAAAGTTGTAGAATTACATTTCCTAGAGATGGTAAGTGGAAGTGCTGACATGAATTGTTTTAAAGTGTCAACCAAGTGCACTAGCACCGAATCGTGCCTAAACGTATATCTTCCCTGAACTAGAGCTAATTTACATGCACCCAGAATGTGAGCAGAGGTGCAGATTTCTTTGTGACACAAAAAACAAGATGATTCCGTAATTATTTTCCAAACGTTTTAGATTATTCGGGGATGGTAAGACATCATATGTAGACAGGAGACGGAAAGAAAAAAGGTTTAGCGGGGTAGCTAGTATGTATTTCCAGGAAAGATCGAATTTAACATAGTTCTCCCACCTAGTCCACTGGCCTTGAACTTGAAGCTGAATGCTCTGGAAAGGTAACTTTCTTCTTCAATTTCCTTTGATGTTTTGGAAACCAATTTCCTGTACCCATAGGTGTCTTTAGGTGGTATAACGTCCCTCTTCTAACTCCAATTCTGGCCTTTCCATATTGGATGGGACCTCTCATCGCTCTGTAATTTAATTCACTTACAACCGTGTCCACTGCCTCGTTCGTCGCCAGGTACCAGACTTTACAGTGTGATTAAGTGCAGAGAGAATGAGATCTTCTCGAATGGCGCAATAGTAGGTGACCGCTGATTTTTGCAGATTTTAATATGGAAGTGAGACTCTTTATGGGTAAAGGACAGGGGCATGATTCGGCATATAAGCTTATGTTGGTAATGGAGTGGTGCAAATTTAAACCATTTTCGAATAAAAACGTGAGACTTTTTGTTTAAGGCGGGCAGCAGTTGAGATGAAAACTTCATATATTAAAAGTGGCCATTGAATTCTTGGAATTTAAAAGGTGTTGCAGGATCCAAAGTTTTTGGGGACCGGTGTACAGGGACTTGTCAATAACAGAGAGTCCATCAATGAGTTTTTCTTCCAGCTCGTCGATTGACTTTCTGTCAGAAATGGAACCGTCAATAATCCTTCCTAAAAAACGTACAGGTTGATTATGAATTGACGGGATAAAGGGAGAAAAGTCAGTTTCGTTGTCAGGTCTAATAACGCTGAAGGGTCCGCTGTTAATTGATCTACCCTTAATGATGTCGAAACTACAGGATTTTTCTGCACGGAAGTCCATTTTTGCCCAGCTAAGAGCTGTGACGCACCTGTCAAGTAGTATCTTTGTGCCAGCAACTGAAGAAGACATAAGGTTAATGTCGTCCATGAAGGCTCTTATCAGAGGTAAGGAAACTTTGCCTGATGTAATGTAGCAGACAGGAACAGAATGATGGACAATGTACAACCTGCAAAGATGCCTTTAAGGTGTGGTTGCCATTTGCTTGGAGCAGATTTAGAAAATGATTTGCTGTACAGACCAGAGTAGTATTTCTTCACAATGGCAATCCAACTTGGGGATATGCCATATCTTTCCAGAGCAAAAAAGACTAATCTGTGCGGAATTGATTCCGAGCGTGCATCCTTCAAGGCTGTCCAAATCGATGACATGTGTTCCCAGCAGCCAGGAACTTTCTCCATGCACCCTTTTTGAATGGAAGTATTAAGTAGAATTATACATGCAGTTTATAACACGTGGTTAGATAGGAAAGAAAACAACCTCGATCCCAGGGCTTTTTTACTTATTTTGATAAAGGAACAGCGATAAAGAAATAGCCCTAGCACTGGCTGGTCTTCAACACTGCAAAATATGCGGTGTTTGCTCGATTACTGGCCGTATTTTAAGCAAGCGAGACAAACTACTAGGCAAGCTCGTCGAGTTCATGAGGTTCATTCCTTCAGCGCAGCAAATGGAAATCCTAACATATTTGTCCACCAGAATTCAAATTTCTCTTGAATAAAGTAAAAATAAAAATTAATCTATCTTTTAGTTTATGAAATATTTACTGGTTTAACTCTAATTCGCGCATACAAAGAAATAATTATGCGATAATGAGTTGTCCTACCCTTGATATACTTTGTGTCACAGGACCAGTTTTGAGTATCAATAAAATATCATTTTTTATACATTTTTTTAAAAAATAGACTGCTGGAGTACATTGAATTCCTAAGAGGATATACAGCCAGGGGTTGAAATTTTAATGTACGTGTACGGTATTTCTAACGTCTTGTTTAATTAACAATCCAGTCATCTAATTGGGTAGGATCCTATTTTGAGAAAATGTAGGTTCGAATCCTGTCTGGATTAGTTTCGAGATTTTGACAGTAATACAAGCAATTATGAAATGAAAATGAAAATGTAGTCATTATTACAAGCAATAATATACACACACGCACAACAGATACAGTTTTTATCAATTCATCAGAATAAATAGAGGCAAAATAATTAAAACTCATCATAAGGAGAATATACTTAAAACGGATAAATTATAAGGAGATTAACCAATATAATAATTAAACTGATCCTGGCACCAAACTGTGCGCCAGAACTTGTGACTCTGGCAGTAGCTTTACACGTGTTAATGGACCCAACACTCAACTTTACACAGATAATAGATGCCAGGGACCAGTCAAGAAAAGATAGAAAACACCCATTTGTGACTTATTTTTGAAAAATAACTCAGGGCAGCAGGATCGTCAATCCTGAAGGCAAAATATGCAAACTTCGCCTTCCTACTTCACTGGGTAATAAGTGGGATGGTCAACCTTAAAGATAAGACGCATTGTCAATCCCCTTGCTATGTTTCTTACATGCTCTCAAGAAAGAGAAGGGAGTGATCAAAACTCCATTTTCACGGTAATTGCAACTGCTAGGAAAATTCTCTCTTCAAATAGTAAACTAACACCTACGAAAGAATAGTAAGCGTGAGCAAATGAAAGCTATCGGTGAAATGGCGCAGTCATCACACTGTAGAAAGCGAAAGTTACATGTCATTATTGTCATTGATGGTCATGAACAAGCTGCCCGAAGACATCAATTTAATTGTTAGTCGAAAATTAAACAGGACACTTGGGACTAATGTTCTAAACGTTATACATGCTGAACCGATGGTACTGTATTTACTATCCGATGGTACTGTATTTTTTTGTCATTGACAAGATGTTGCTACCATCAAAGATCTTGCAGTCAATGATTTTAATGGAAAATTTCGGAGGACACAACCTCCCTAAAAATGAAATGGTAAGTGAGAATAACTTAGCATTAAAAATATATATGTTTTATCGTAATGATGCAGGAGTCAACCTCTTTAAAATAACAAATTGTGAGTTTAAAACTTACTTGTTTTCACTATCACATTTTAGTTAGAAAATCAACATTTACTCTTTTTGTTATTTTCATTTTTAATATTGTAGCGGAAGCAAAAAGAAGAGTTGGCCTTGTTAAGAGAAACCATGGTAGGTACCATAAATTGAATTTGTTTTTCTGAAAAAAATGTTTCGCAGTAATTTCCACAGGAATTTTATTTTATGCATTTAGCAAAAAATTCTAAAGTAAAGAAACCAATTTCAAGTTTTTGGCTAGCTATAAAAGTAGATTTTGAGGCAGCATCCTGCTCAAGGCAGCTATCTCTATTTATTTCTAATTTTTAAAAGTTTTTATTTAGTTTGGTATATTGTTATATATTTTTATGTTGAAGTTGTGTTTACCTAGCTAGCTCCTTTTAGCTACCTCTGGCTAAAAAGTGAAGCAGCCAAATGCAGTATGCAGCTACCATTTTTATTACTGTTGTGCAAACTTATGCTGCAAATTAAAATTGCTGATTTTTTTTTCTAGAACAGGATAAACCGAAGTTGCGATAATTTTTTTTTGAAAATTGTATTACGCCTATACATCGATACGGTTTATCGGTACTAAGCGGTCAGTCCAGTGTTAACAACGGGCTGTTTCCTGTGTTTTTGTTTAACCAAAGTTGCGATAACGTTTTTTTTTGAAAAGGCTATTACACCTACATGGAGGTGTCACATTGTTTACCTGTACTAAGCGCTCAGCTTGGAGTAACATTTTTTTGGAACTTTTACGATAACAACGAATTGTAATCTGTGTTTTCATTATATAAAGCTTTAGTTTTGGAAAGGTATTTTTTCCAAAATTTCTTACACCGTAAACACCATAAAGTTGTGCGCGTGTGGATGGATGGGTGGATGGGTGGATGGGTGGATGGGTGGATGGGTGGATGGGTGGATGGGTGGATGGGTGGATGGGTGGATGGGTGGATGGGTGGATGGGTGGATGGGTGGATGGATGGATGGATGGATGGATGGATGGATGGATGGATGGATGGATGGATGGATGGATGGATGGATGGATGGATGGATGGATGGATGGATGGATGGATGGATGGATGGATGGATGGATGGATGGATGGATGGATGGATGGATGGATGGATGGATGGATGGATGGATGGATGGATGGATGGATGGATGGATGGATGGATGTTGTGTGCACTTTACTCGATTCACGACATACTGCATACCTGTACTAAAGCACTCCCTCCACCTGACTGTTTGACACAGTTTGCGTTTTTTTATAAAACGGCAGGCCGCACAGTTACTTTTCGATGTCAGGTCCCCCGGCTACTCTCTTTAATAACAGCCATATTTTGTCTTTCTCTGCACGGACCCCTCGCAGAGTTAGAATGACGTGCTACGGAAACGGGTTGCCGACTAGTCTCTATAATATTAGCTGTCGTCTGTCTGTCTCAAAATGGTAACCGCAGTAGCATGACACATTAAATGCGGTATATAAAAGACAGGCAAACCCGTGGATAGACCAGCAATTAGTATCATTACAACTTATCACAACCAACAGTTTGTCAAGTATGAGGTGGAGGACAAAATGCAATCTAAAAAAAGGTGCAGGTCCAAATGCAACCTGAACAAGGTGCAATAACGTACAGCATTCAGCTGATTATTATTAATGTTGTTGTTATCTCGTCTGTACCCTACTGACCACAATTCAATTTCCATACTGTTACGACTTATCACAATCGACAATGTGTGAAGAAGGTACAGACCAAATGCAACCTTAACAAGGTTCATTAACTTTACAGCATTATGCTGTTTATTAATTGTGTTGTTGTTGTAGGAAGGTGGAGGGTTTTCCAACACAGCCTAACAAAGGTCTATGGTTACTGTAATTACAAAGAAATGTGACATACCTGCTGATCATCATAATGCAATTATCATATTGTTACAACTTATCACAACAGTGTGTGAAGGAGGGCATGCAGGGCCAAATGCAACCTGAACAAGGTGTATTAACTTTACAGCATTATGCTGATTATTAATAGTGTTGTTTGTACGTGGAGGTGGAGGGTCATATAACACGGAACACAATATTACATACATGCCATTATGACTAAACATAAATGACTTCTGTATATATGTAAGCTACCGATCATCACACCTCAGATACCACAGGATGTTCATCAATGCAGTACCAAGTGAATGGTCATTGTTTATGATTTAAATTGTTGCAGTAGTATGTGGTAAGTTTTTAAATGTCAATTACAACATAAATCTGTCCTGTCCTTTAGATATGACCTGCTTAGTCCTATTGGCTCGTGGTGCAGGTTGTTAAGAAGAGCTTGTAAATGTAAAGTTTACTTAGGACATTGCAGGAGAAGCGAACAAAAAATTATTTCTTTCTTTTTTTGAAGAGAATAGGAGTAACTACAATGCAATGCGGATATAACTAGCCTTTTAAGACAGAAATTTTAATGAAAAAAGGAGGTTTCTCTCCAAAGAATAAGAAGCCACTGGAGAACTTCTGTATTCTCCCCTTTACAGGGATGATCGAAAAGCTAATGGATTTCGGCTGTACTGAAACAAACACTATTAGGGAAACATGAGAATTGGTGAAATTCACTCATGCTTGGGATCGGCTGCGGCCCTTGAGTAAGTATCCCTGCCGCCTGCAAGACACCAGCCGCATTCATTGACACCATCCGCCAAAACCAATAACTTTTGTTAAACGTTGGAAAAAGAAGAGTTGACAACTACAAATTGTATCGTTGTTGCTTTTACCTACTGACACAGAGCCCAGGGCTAGGAAAGGTAGACTTGAGGATGTGACAAAGAATGAAAAGCAGCAAACCTGGAAACAGAAAAGCTTTCTGACCTTAGACATGAACACTGGAGAAATCGTATCATAATGCTTGGGCTGACCAAGAAACCGCCCCTTAGAAAGGTAGACTTGAAACCCAGCGGCGGCAACCCAGAAAACCATTAAATTTGAATATCCAGAAACTTTAACATTACTCCAACACTTGGGATGGTTCCAGGAGCAGAAATGAATTTGGTAGATTTATTATCAAAAGAAAAACTGGACCCTTTGATTGAAAAAACCAACGTAGGTTTACTTCAGCAATCATCTCTCCAGTTAGATTTAATTGGGGGAAATATAGCAACTTTACATATTGTAATTTAGCTGAAAATCAGTGCAGACGGAACTAACTTAACAAAGACATGGTCGAGTTTATCATTGTTCTTGCAGTTTGTAATTTTCCTTCTTCTCGCCTCATTAGTGGTGAGAGCTGTCACGTGCTGGTATAAAATTTCAATGTGTCATTCTAACATTTTTTTTCTTACACTAGGTAAAAAAGCCATAGCAGTAACCAAAGCCTTTGAAAACTACAAAACTTTAAAGTTTTCACTCAAAAATGTTATCAATTACAAGCAAATAAGAGCTAATGTTTTTATCGGTGGTGATTACAAGGTAAGGACTAATATTTTAAATACCTTTTTTTGTGATATGATTAAACAGTATCAGTTGGAAATTTAACTGTTTCATATTTAGTTTCTTCTTCTTTGCCTTGGCATGAAAGAAGCCACCAAGATTAGCAAGGACGAAAAGTTATGTTGGCAACCTAACAAAATCAAAATAAGAACTAACATGATAAAACTTCTTTGTTTGTGATTATTTCTCACCTACAATAACTGCACTTTATTAAAAAAAATCTTTTTCCAGGCAAATATTGGGGGGAAATGGAGATAAACGTACTTATCATAGTCAATGGATGCAAAAAAGAGACAATCTCCCCAAAAATTCCCATTGATAATCATGTGATAGAGGAGTTGCATCCTTTTTCTTGTGTCATGGATAGGTTGGAAGATGCACTGATCCATAACATCGTTGATTATGACGAGGTATAAAACAGGAGCCTAAAATTAATGAAAGTAATGTTGACAAGAATTGTAAATAAAAACTATGGTTAAAATCTTTAGAAACACCGAACAGACAAGCTACCAAAACTTCAAACAATTTTGCAATCTTTTGGTGTTAATATGAAGGTGTGGAGATTAAACAAAATGGGGAAATATGTCTTTAATGGGTACAGAAAAGAAGAAAATGCTTCTTAAGCTTCCAGCATTGATGGATGAAGTTTTAAGGGAAGTAGATGTAATTCCAACCCAAGAACTTTGGAATTTGAGTGTTAAATATTCTTAACCATTAACCTTTTTTTTTTGTGCCAAATATATCAAAATATAATTTTCAAATTGAAACTTTTTAAATATTTTATGCATGTAATTTCCATAGAACTTTACGGCATAATGAAAAAGGAAAACTTGTCAGATTTTGAAATAGATGACTTGAAAATGAAGGTAAATATTATTTATTTACCTATAAATAATAGATACTTATTTTAAGTTTATTAAAAACACTAAATATTTTAATATCTACAGGCAATCCACTGGGCAGAAAAATGCCAAAAGAATAAATGCCTTAAAATATTGTTTTTTAAAGGAGTGGAAAAATATAATGATGACTTCCGCAACATTTTCTTGCGAAAGATTAACAGATGGAGTGCGTGCAAGTCAATGTTGCAGGTGGAAAAAAGAATAGCTTGATTCGAGACATTAAAGAAAGCTTATACTGCATTCAAGACTGATTACCCGAACATTAAAGTAAGCAGAAGTGGATTTGAGCAACAACGTCCTAAAATCATTCGACTTAGACGCTATGCTCAATTTTTACAGTGTTGCTGCATGTTATGATATTTGTCTTGTGTTTCCTTTTCAACAGAAGAATGATGCTGTTCAGATCCTTGATAATGAGGTGACAAAACAGCAAGCTGTAATGATAATACTTGTCTAAAGACAGGTGGTTATGGCTATGTAGAGGTTATACCCTCTAAAGATTCCGAAATAATCCAAAATCTTCCTCGTTGCAAGGATTTGGCAAATTATACGATGACCACTTTGACTAACATTAAAGTAACACAGTACACAGGAACAAAGAAGAACAACAGAAAACATTAAACAAAACAATGATAAAAACAGCTACAGTTTAGAGACAATAAAAACAAGCGATTCAGTGCATAAAATAAATAAAACTTGTTAAAGTGAATATCCTTTAACGGATAAATTTCAAAGGAATTCATTACGAATTCGTAGATAAGAAAAAGCAGGCAACGATCTGTGCGCCAGAACTTGTGACTCTGGCAGTGGCTTTACACGTGTTAATGGGCCCAACACTCAGCCCTACACAGATCATTGCTGCAATGGACCAGCCTAACAACAGGACCAGCTTGTCGTAATTGAGGTTTTATGCTACTAAGGTTGAAAAATTAGCACAAATAGAAAAAACAAAAATTATAACCCCATTTGGCTCTTTTAAAGGGAACTCGGGTCAGCAGGATCGTCAATCCTGAAGGCCAAGTGAGCGAACTTGGTCTCCCTACTGGACTGGGGTAACAAGTGGGATGGTCAACCCCAAAGACAAGACAAAACGTCAAGCCCCCTTGCTATGCTTCTTACATGGTCTCAAGAAAGAGAAAGGAGTGAGCAAACTCCACTTTAACGGTGGGTTGACCAATCAATGGTCAACCGGGGTAAATTGCAACCGCTAGGAAAATTTCCTCCCCCCGATTTACTTTGTTGCAGAAAAGAAAGCTAACTTCTACTAAAGAACAGTATGTAAGCTGAGCGATTGTTAAGTTGCGATGAATCCACCGCAGTAATGGCACGATCGTCACACTTAAGCCAGGTGTTATGCTTGTCCTTGATAAAAGCCCAGTAATGGCCTGCCCTAAGAGTGCCGGAGTGGTTGATGGTGGCAACTAAATTGAATGTGTTATTAAAACACACATCCTCAGAGGGATGGGATGGTACTTTCAAGACGTGATGTTTCTTTGGAAGGCACGAAACCAACCTGTTGTCTTTAAACGATGACCCATTAAGAGATGTATACCTTAACAATTGGACAACTAAAACACTTCCACAATTTGATATTTTTGTCTCGACTGTTGCTTCCTGATGTGACGAACACTGGGGACAATACCACTTGTTGTCGCCTAAAAGTTGCTGAGGTTGGAAAAAATAATTAAAGGAGTCCGATATTGACATAAGCGTTGGTAAGGTTAAAATGGGCTCCTTTTGGGTTCTTGAACATGAAAAAAAGCAAAAATTACAGGACGTTGTTGTGGTCAATGTTACCGAGAGAATGTCGTCCACCAAAGATGAAGATCCGATCAACTCATCAATAACAACTTGTAAAATTTCAGGGACATCTTGTTGGCTGTTGTAATAAAACTCTGTCTTACCTAGAGCATGCATTTTATTTTGCAAGGACCGCAAAAAATTTGATGGGTCAATTGCCGAACGCGAGCAACTTAAAAGGGACATATTCATGACTATAGATTTCTCTAGTGGTGACAACAAACAAGTCTCTGATGGCAACTGAGCCCAGAGCTTTGGAAGGACAGTTAATGCTTGAAGAATGGAGTTCGCATAGCAAGAATTGCCTTTGTTTATCAACCCAGGGTGAATGTTGGAAACAGCCTGTTTGGTTGATGTTTGATTAGGATGCGTGGGTGGAGGTTGGGCATTCTGATGCGGTTTTAAAGTTGAAGAATTTGCAATAGGGAAGTGATTGTTTTGTGATAGAGGTGAAGAGGAACTACTGTCTAAAGGCTCCTGGGACCATTGTGTCGACTCTCTGGCAATCCAGATACAAAAAGAACCTTTCATGCTCATGTCACCAAGTTTGCGTGCAGTTGAAAATGCAGCACGGCTGCTGAAACCAAGAGATTTGAAACAGCAAGTTACAGACTTTGAAGAGTAACCTCTAGCACCTACCTCAATGGCAAATATATGTGGCAACCACCCGTTACCGCGTATTACCTCAACTAGTGGAGCATATTTATAAAGCTTTTTGGAGTGCCAAGATTCCATATTTTCCTCACAAGGACAAGTAAGCTCAATTAGGATGACGTGCTTAGAACAGTTAGAATATATCACAATATCCGGTCTTAAAGATGTGATGGCTATATGGCCTGGAAAAATGAACCCGTTGCCTAGGTCTACTAAAAAGACCCATAATGTTCGAGAATGGAATGCTACTGGTCTACCATTTTGATTTAAAGTTGCTGAAATGGCAAAATCTGAAGCATCTGTCTCTACAGTAAATGGAATGTTTTCATCGATTGATTGCATTGCAACTGTAGCTAGTTCTTCTTTCAGAGTTTTGAAAGCATCTATCTGATGTTTCCTAATCGGAAACTTCTCAACCATATTTAAAGGACGGATTTTGTCAGAGAATTTGTGAATTGATGATGAGGTGACAAAACAGCTAGCTGTAATGATATTTCTTGTCTAATGACAGCTGGTTCTACTCTAGTTAGAGGTTGCAACCCTCTAAAGATTTTTCAAAAAAGCAAAATCCCCCTTTTTGCAAGGATTTCCTAAAAACATTGACCGTAAAGAGGCAGAAAAATACAACAGCGACAGAACACAACACAAAACAATAAATATTAAAGCAATTCAAAATGAATTGAATAGGTACAAATGAGATAAATAAAACTTATCATAACGTGAATATCCATAAACGGATAAATTTAAAATTATTCTAAGGAACGTGTTTAAGTTAAAGCAAACAACTATCTGTGCGCCAGGACTTGTGACCCTGGCTGTAGCTTTCCACATGTGTTACGGAGCTCCAACACTCAGCCTTACACAGATAATTGTTGCTGTGGACCTGCCTAATGACAGTACCAGCCTGTCGTAACTGGGGTAATATGCGTGGGCGTAACACCACGAAGACCAGATAAGAAAATCTAACCCCCTTTTTAGCGTAATACGAAAATAAACCAATGATTCGTTTAAGCGATTTTGGATTTGATGGTATTGGTAAATTGAGTAATGGTGCTAATCGTTGTGGGTTTGGTTGAATAGAATTATAAGAGATGCGATAACCTAGCAGATCAACAGTTTCGGTAGAGTAAACACACTTTTCTTCACTCATTGTGAGATTTTCTTTCTCTGCAGCTTCACGGAAGTTTTGTAAATTTTAATCGTGCTCCTCAATGGAATGTCCACATATGGTGAGATTGTCCAGAAATGGAAATATGTCTGATAATTCATTTCTAATTACAAATTTATCCATTTTTCGTTGGAAACATGATGTACCATTTGTTACCCCGAATGGCATTCTGGTGTATTGCCACAGCTGCCCATCCCCTTCAAATGCAGTGAATGCTTTATCGTCCTCTGACAATGGTATCTGATGATAAGCAGCACGAAGATCGATAGTGCTATAATACTTATATTTCGCTATTTTATTAACCATCTCGTCTATCTTTGGCAAAGGATAGGCATCTAATTGCGTATACCTATTGATAGTTTCAGAATAATCAACAACCATTCGCCTTTTCGTTTTCTCTTGAACCACTAGTACTTGTGCTCTCCACGGTGAATTGCTCGGTTCGATGATTTTTGCTTCAGATAAGCGTTTTATTTCTGATTTGATAAAATCCTGGTCACTTTTCGAATACTTTCGTGATTTCGACGCTATTGGTTTACAATCGGCAGTTAAATGTGCAAATAGCTTAGGAGAAGATGTTTTCATCGTAGTAACAGCAACAAAGCTCAAAGGTGGTTTATTTCCTCCATACTTGATTGTTACACTTTCATGTTGCTCTTGGAAGTCGGTACCAAGAATAACATCAGCTGCAAGACCATTCAATACATGTAGTTTCACAGACATATATTTACGAGGCACAAGCAATTGTTGAGTCTGTTCATCACTGGAAACACTTTTTACTTGGTAGACATTTCACATTAATCACTGACCAGCGATCAGTTTCATACATGTACGACTACAAGGCTTCTTCTAAATTACAAAGTGCACGCACAATGATAAACTCGACCAGTTAAGTCTTAAAATTTAAATTCTAGAGGTTTTGCTCCTCTAAAGAATATGCTCATATAAAGGAACACAATTCTCCCTTTTTCCAAGGAGATAATTGGCACAAAAATTGAACAAACAAACAGACAGAGAGAGTAGGACTTCTGTAAAGGGTACAAGGGTTTCGACTCACATTCCTGAACCAAGGTACCCAAAATGTCTAGCTGAGGCACCTCAAAAGAGGTCTGCGAACAGTCTTCAGCAGGAACTAGACATTTCTTTTATCCATAACTTCTCATCTGTCCTACTCTGTACAATCTTGTGTGACTGGGGTAAGAAGTGGAGTCGTTCAAGAACGACAAGATTATGCGTTGGAGAATAGCATTCTCTCCATATTCATATGATATACATTATTGCCCCGGGAAATGTAATGAAGCTCCGGTTACTTTGACCGGAGTAAAATGTGCCAGTGTTTGTTCGGAATCATTGGCGGAGATCCATGCAGCTTTATGTTATCCTGGCGTAACTCGCCTTAATCACTTTGTGAAAGCTCGAAATCTTCCATTTTCAATCGTAGATGTTAAGAAAACATGTCGAGAATGTCGTGCTTGTCAAGAAATCAAACCCAGGTATTACCAACCGACTAAAACACACCTTATCAAAGCCACTCAACCTTTTGAACGAATTTCGATTGACTTCAAAGGGCCACTACCCTCCAGAATACATCCATTCTTGCTAACGATAGTAGATGAATACTCGAGATTTCCTTTTGCATATCCTGTTAAAGACGTATCTACATTAACAGTAATCAAATGTCTGACAAATTTATTTTCAGTATTTGGCACTCCTGGATATGTTCATTCAGATCGTGGGGCATCCTTCATATCAGAGGAACTCAAAAACTGGTTGCATACAAAAGGCATTCCTTCCAGTAGGACCACTCCATACAACCCTACTGGAAATAGTCAAGTAGAAAGGTACAATGGCATCACCTGGAAATCTGTTTTGCTTGCCCTTAAATCAAGGAGTCTTCCTATCACTGAATGGGAAAAGGTTTTGCCAGATGCCCTTCACTCAACAAGATCGTTGTTATGTAATGCAATCAATTGTACACCTCATGAACGGATGTTCAGTTACAAAAGAAGATCAGCGACAGGTACCTCTATGCCATCATGGCTGATGTACCCTGGAGCCGTACTCATGAAACGCAATGTCAGACATAGTAAATATGAACCCTTAGTTGACGAAGTAGATTTGATTGAAGCAAATTCGCATTATGCCCATGTCCGGCTTCCAGATGGAAGGGAAACAACTGTATCAACGAAACAACTGGCACCAGCAGAACAATGCCGTCTTGATGTTCGTGATGAAGATGGTAGAGTAGAAACCCATAATAATTCTAAAACCTTGCCTGTAGAAAGTGGTGTTGTAACGAATGAAACCCCTGTAGTATTGTTGGATAACCACGATGCACAACAGCCAGAAGTCGTAGTACCAGATAATGTGCCGAGACGATCTACGCAAATTCGAAGACCTCCGGAAAGACTCAACTTGTAATTATGGTAAAGTCGCTGGACATTGTTGTGTTTTGGAAGTGGAAGTTCGGTAATTAAACAGCGTCGCTATGTTTAATTAGCCATCTGTTCTGGAAGTACTTGAGTATTTTCTATACTAGTATATTTGCTGGTATATTGTTTTGAAGTATTTACCCTCCTTCTAGAGGAGGGTGAATGTTATGATATTTGTCTTGTGTTTAATGTTGTGTTACCTATTATATTTATAGATTAGTTCAATTTTAGCTTCTTTGAGCCAATATTAAGCTGGCTATTCACAACACTGCACATATCACATAAACGTTGTTACATTAGGAAAGCATGTAAAACATTGTTCTGGGAAAAATGGAAAACAAAGCCCATTTCCAGATGATGAATCCCTAATTGCAACATCAATCTGTGATAGCAACTCAAATGTGTCATGAGAGTGTGTACCACCTGCAAAACTTTTCCAAAGCTTGACAAGTTGAAAATACCATTGCTGAAATGTAGCAAAATCATGTTTACAGGAAAAAAAAGATTGCACAAATCACAGTTTGAGAGAACAACATATCTTCACAAAGGAGAAGAAAAAAAGAAACTGCAATTATTACATAAAATGCTGACTCCTAGTGAGTTGGTTGATTTGCCTAAGCAAAAGTTGGTTAAATTTCCTAGTCAAAGGTTTAGTGTATAACAAACTGCAAAAACCTATGACCAAATAATTTCAAATCTTGACAAACCATTCAATATTAAAAATTCATGATTTTTCTGAGAACTATACCTGTTTACTTCCAGAAGAAATACAATCACTTCATTGCACACAAGAAACTGCTACTGTGTACCCTGTTGTTGTTTTACGCAAAGTAGGTGAAGAACTCCGTGAAGACCATTTAGTCTTCATATCCAATGATAAAACACATGATGCAGCATTTGTTGAATATTGTAACAACATAATACATAATTATTATAAAGACGAGGGATTATCAATTACTCATGACATCGAATATAATGATGGTTGTGCTTCACAATTTAAATGTATTCGAGCATTCAGTTGCTTGACAGGAAGACCTATCAAAACTACCAGCATTTACTGTGAGACTAGCCATGGGAAGTCTAAATCTGATGGACTTGATGGTGTTGTGAAATCTTATGCATCCCGTGGTGTTTGTGGAGAAAGAAAAATCATCAGGAATGCACAGAAACTTTACGAGTTCTTTAATCAAAATATTGATGCATATGATAGTAATAAACCAATGCTCAACCGTGTTTTCTTTTATGTGTAAACTGAAACCATAAATTAATATCGTGCTGCTGTTCCAGAGCAAAAAGTATACCAGCATACCAGGTACCTTGCAGATACATCAAGTGGTATCTACTCCAGGAAATGAAAATTCAATAGATTATAGAAGCACCTTTTGTGCATGTATATCATGCTTAAAAGGAAATTACAATCAATGTGAAAGTCTTGACCAGTTTCAAGAATACTTACAAGCTATCAAGATGACAAAATACAACTTTACCATATCAAAGAAAACAAGGTGTTGTTGATGAATTATTAATTGATTTAGATGAAGATGACGTGGATGAGTGGGAAAACATGTATGAGGAAACAGAAGCGGAAACAGAAGCGGCAAAGCACATACAACATACAAGTGACTTTGCTGTGATAATAACAGAAGATGACCATGCATACTACATTTTAAAATTGACTTCACAACCTTATGAAACACAGTCTGAAGTCACTGATAATTATAACCACTTGTTTCCACCTTATCATCGTGTTGTCAAAGGTATTTGGAGTGTTTCAAAGAAATTCCAGAAGAGAATTTATACTACCTTGATACAAAGCGTACAAAACAACAAAAATCAAATATTTTACTTTAACTTAAATTATAACTTTAATTATAACTTTTTTAACATGAGTGGAAAAGGTTCGAAGAAAAAAGTTAACACTAACAACGACAAACATGACGAATCTATTGCTGAAACTATTACTGAAGAAGAAGAACAGAAAACAACTTTCTCAACTTTCTCAACTACAACCTATACTAAAAATGCAACAAGACACAATATTTGAGGTTATTAAAATACAAGAAGCTCGCTTTGACAGAGCAATTTAAGAAATTCGAAATGAAATAAAAGATCAGAACAAAGAGTTAAAGAAAGAGATTGAGGATATAAAGGTGGGACTGAGTTTCAATAACGAAAAACATGAGCAAGAGAAAGAGCGAATAAAGCAGGTAAATTGGCTACAACAAAAACAGTATGACTTTTTTGAGGAAAATATATCTGAACTGGAAGATATAGGAAGACGAAATAATTTAAGATTTGATAACGTAGAGGAAAATGAGAATGAGACATGGGAGGAAAGTGAAAAGAAAGTGAAGGATATCATTATAAACCAACTGGAAAGAACTGGCGCTGTGGAAATTGAAAGGGCGCACAGAACAGGAAGAAGAAACGGAAAGAAGAGAACCATAGTTGTAAGGTTTTTTGAACTACAAGGACATTTTATCAGTATACAAAGTAGTATACAAGAAAAGGTTGTGGGAAAATAAAACTTACATAAATGAGGACTTCTCAGAGCACACAGCTAGAATTAGGAAGGAGCTTACCAAAGAAATGAAGTATCTGCGGGATAAAGGAATAAAGTCGAAGCTATATTATAAGACTTTGATAAAAGGAAAAGAAAACGTTGAAAATGATAGGTAATTATTTTTTACACTATAATTTGTACTTTTACACAAACTTTTGTTGCGCACATTCAGTACCTTTTTAAAATACTTTCTGACGCAAGTGTTTGTTGCACAATGACAAAAATTCAAGATGATACATAAATTAACATTCTCTTTACAATGGAATCCGTAACGACGTATGAAAAACTATTTCCAACATTTTTTAAATCAGACAATCTAGATGCGGACAAAAATCTTATTGAAAACGAAGATAAAGAGTGTCTCAATACACCGTATTATAATATGGAACAAATTTGCTCAGACTCTAGTATCACGACAGCCAGCTTTTCCGCACTCCATTTAAATATCAGAAGCATGCAAAATAATTTTGAGTGTTTTAGAAATTTTCTTATACAGACAAATCAAACATTTAAGGTCATTGTCTTAACAGAAACATGGTTAACTAACGAATCACTTAATTGCGATCATAACTACCAGCTCACTAGTTATAATAGCATCCATTTTGAGCGCAAAACAGGCAAAAAGGTGGTGGAATATGTGCGTTTGTGCATGATTCCCTCTCATTCAAAGTTAGAGAGGATCTCTCAGTTTCTAATAATGACAATGAAATCCTTTACTTAGAAATTGAAAACAAAAGGTGATTTATAGGCCGCCTAGTGGAAATATCATCAAATTTAATTCTATATTAACAAAAATGCTTAATGTGATGAATCGTGAACACAAACATGTGTCCTAACAGGTGATTTTAACATAGATTCTTTAACCTACGACACAAACACTAACGTTCAAAATGTTTTCAACACTCTATTTCCTGGTGGATTTATACCGATAATTATTAAGCCAACACAAGTAACACCTACTTCCAGTACAATTATTGACCATGTTTTCCTAAACAGATATTTCCAACCATTACCCTATATTTTTTACAACGAAAACTATAAACTGTAACAATTTAAAAGATAAATCTACAATCATCCAGAAAAGGATGTTTAATGACCAAACTATAAGGGACTTCACTCAAACACTAAAAAACACGGATTGGACAGATGAAATAAACGCTAAAGATGCCAATAAATCATACGAAGCATTTTTAAGAATATACTCACTATAACTATTTTTTTCCTTTAACGAAAATTACAATAAAAAATAAAAACATCTTTTCTCCTTGGATGTCTAAAGGTCTAATAAAATCTTCAAAACTCAAACAAAAACTCTATATAAGGCAGCTCAAATCGAGGTCAAGTAAAGATATTGAGACATATAAGACATATAAAAATCTTTTTGAATAATTAAGAAAGCTTTCTAAGAAAAACGTCTATGCTAGAATGCTAACAAAATACAGAAATGACATTAAAAACACATGGTCAGTGATAAAAGAAATTATAGGCAAAAAACAACAACAAAATAAGTGTTTTCCTGACAAGTTGTTTGTAAATGATGAACTGCTGTTTGGTGATAGAGAAATTGGTGCTGCCTTTAACGATTTTTTTGTGAATGTAGGACCACAACTTTCAGCAAAAAATAAAACAAATGTAGATTATAAAAATTATTTACCAAACTGTAATTTCCAACTGGGAAACTCGATTTTGTCAACAGAAGAGTTACAATATGCGTTCAAAAGCTTAAAAAGAAACAAATCTCCTGGACATGACGACATTAATAGTAATGTTGTAATAGATTCATTTCCAGCTATTGAAAATGTGCTTTTGTTTTTAAAAAATTAATATCAAAAGAGATATTTCCTGACCAACTAAAACAAGCAAAAGTGATTCCAATATTTAAATCAAGTAATTCAGAAACGATGTCAAATTACAGGCCTATTTCCATTCTACCCGTATTCTCAAAGATTCTTGAAAAAATTATGCACAACAGAGTTTTTCGCTTCTTCACCGAGAAATCTATCTTTTGTAAGAAGCAATTTGGATTTAGAAACAGACACTCCACAGAACATGCGATAATGCAACTTGTGGAGGACATTCATCAATCTTTTAGTGATGGAAAATTTACTTTGGGTATTTTTATTGACATGTCTAAGGCTTTTGATACCCTTGATCACAACATATTATTAGGTAAACTAAATTCGTATGGAATAAGTGGGGTAACATTAAAATGGTTTAAAATTTATCTGAGTGAACGAACTCAATACATAGATATTGGCAGTGACAAAAAACTAATAAGCTAACAATTAAATGCGGTGTTCCACAAGGTTCAATTCTTGGGCCACTCTTATTTTTAATATATGTTAATGATCTAAGCAATTGTTATGAAATCCCAAATTATATTATGTTTGCAGATGAGACTAATTTGTTTTACTCCCAAAAATGTATTAATACTCTTTATAAAACTGTAAATACCGAGTTAAACAAATTATCGAACTGGTTCTCTGCTAATAAATTATCACTAAATATAAAAAAACAAAGTATACATTATTCCACACACCACAAAAAGGAAAGGACTTGCCTTTTCCCCTACCTAAACTAGAAATAAAAGGAAATCAAATTTCACGGGAGATATCCACTGCATTCTTAGGTGTGATACTCGATGAAATTTTAAAGTGGCACCAACATATATCTATGGTAAATTTAACAGTTTCAAAATCTATTGGCATCCTTCACAAGTCACGTAACATTCTAAACAGACAATCTCTAATACAATTGTATTACTCTTCTATACATAGTCATATTAATTACGCTAACATAGTTTGGGGTAGCACTAATAAAACTAAAATACATTCACTTTACCTTCATCAAAAACATGCTGCAAGAATAATCACTTTTAAAAATAGGCTGACTCATTCCAGGCCATTACTTCAGTCAATGAAAGCCTTAAATGTATTTCAACAAAATATCTTTCAAAGGCTTTGTTTCATGTACAAAGCAAAAAATAATAACACACCTGCAGTATTTTCTAACACCTTTCACATTTCTCATAACAAATACTCAACAAGATCTGCAGGTCAATACTATCCACCATTTACAGGCCTCGTCAGGAATGGCGTGCGATCGCACGCGCACACACACCATGTTTGAATGTTCCCATGCGATCTTCGCACACCAAAAAAAACCACTAAATACCTCAAGCGTGCGCTACTCGCACACCAAAATAAATAATATTCTGTTCAATGAAGGTGTAGGGGAATAATATACGTAGGGAAGCATGATTTGGTTGAACTCGTAATAAATAAGTCTTCCTCAAACAGTGCTGTCGAGAGTTTTTAGCACTTTAACAACTTTGCTTTTGGATCGACGTTTGAGTATGAAGCACGCCACCATGGAAGACGCCATGATAATCACCGGAAACAACACTATTTGGATGGAGGCAGAAAAAGAGGAAATACTCGTAGCTGCAGTGGAAAAGTACATGTCGAAACGTAGGACAACAAAATTTGCAGATAACTCCCGAGAGAAAGCATCCCGAGTTACAGTAGCCATCTCTGATGAAATCGATGTGAGTGAAACCGACGATGATAATTCGAGGGATGATAGTTCGTTCAAGTGATTGTTCGCACGATGACAACACTTCTTTTTCTGACGACGAATAAGTTGTAAATTATTTATTTTTAAGGTCACTTGCTTGTTTTAAGAGTTATGCAGCAAGAATTTTTCTTGTGTTGTTTTGAAAGTTATACAGCAAGTTATACTTTTGCTGTTTAGAAATTGATAGCAAGTTATTCTCCTCCCACTTGAAATAATAAGAAAACCGAAAAATTATTTTTATAAAAAATTCAGTGTTCTTTTAATGTTTTTTGCGCAGTCTTATAAGAAAATCCAAATGTAAGTAAAAAATCTTTATACAGACTAGAAGAATGAAAATTACAAAGTGCACGCATAATGATAAACTCGACCAGTTAAGTCTTAAAATTTAAATTCTAGAGGTTTTGCTCCTCTAAAGAATATGCTCATATAAAGGAACACAATTCTCCCTTTTTCCAAGGAGATAATTGGCACAAAAATTGAACAAACAAACAGACAGAGAGAGTAGGACAGGACTTCTGTAAAGGGTACAAGGGTTTCGACTCATATTCCTGAACCAAGGTACCCAAAATGTCTAGCTGAGTCATCTCAAAAGAGGTCTGCGAACAGTCTTCAGCAGGAACTAGACATTTCTTTCATCCATAACTTTAGTTTAGTTGATAATATTCAAAGTCTTTCGGAGCATTAAAATTATATATTTAAATTCATAAGGAAGGAGGGTGTTACGATAAGCGTATCCCACCCTGTTCATATTATTTTTCCTGAATGGTATTGACGAAAAACCTTGCTGTGTTAAACTTTTGTTATAAATCGTCAAACCACGTAACTACTTTATGATTACAAAGTTGGCGTCTAATATTTTTCGCTTGCAGCCCTTTCTTTGTTTGAGTTAAAAAAATACTATTAACGTATAATTTTTTTTTTCCAAAATAATGAATAATGAACGCATCGCTCATTTTAGTTTCGTCGCAACAAATTACCCGCTTTTTAAAACATGGCAAAATTAGTGTTGCGAGTTCTATGATTACTCGAACATATTTCGATGTAAATTGAAAAATCTACTTTTATTTGAATTGGAAAGCGAAACGTCTTTCTTCTAATTTGAATTCTTTTTCTTTAATTTGAATTTTTTTAATTTCCTTATAATTTTGTTATTTATACATAGCTAAATTGATTAGGATATATTTGTTGTTAATAAACTTATTTGTAATGTTAAACAGAAAATAGCTACCTTCCCACAAACAGGCACCGCGGAACTACGCTTTGCGTAGAAATAACAGGTTAAGACTACTTTTGTCTTCTGCGAGTCACCTGGCCTATTAAGGAAAGTTGCAATTAATCCGCATATGTTACGTATATCATATATGTATATATGTATTATAATGTTACGTATATTATATAAGTCTATGGAAACTTTTGTAACTATACCTTTTTATGCGAAATATACCTACCTACCTACCTACATTCTCGCGGCAAATGCCACGTCATCAAATTTGTCTGAAAGTCTACCATTTTGACCTGGGGGCGACATTCACGAAACAGCCACTGCGCTAGTAGGTAAACATGGTTAAAAGCTGTTGTGTTTATGGCTGCTTAGCAAATCTTAAGAGTAATCCAACGTTGAAATTTTACATACTGCCTGCTAATGAAAAACGAAGAAAATTATGGTTAAAGGCTATCAGAAGAAAAGAAGATTCTTCAAAAGATAAGTTGTGGTCACCTAAATCAAAGCACGTTTACGTTTGTTCAAGACATTTTGTAACTGGTAAGCTTTAGCTAACTCGAGATGATTATACGTTTTTTTGTAGCTACATTGATGTATCTATATAATTGGTACATTTATTTTTAAAAACATGTGGACTACGTGCCTTCAATTAACATGTCTGGTAAAGGTGTATCAAAGTCACCTCACAGACAAAACCAGAAGCTTGGACGGCAGGAGAGAAGACTAAAAAGGCTACAAAATTCTTCAGGTAATTATTTTTTCTTAATAAAGGGCTGATGTATATGTATGTAACTGTGTACACTTAAAAATATATATGTCTTTATTTATAGTCCGACCTGTAAATAAGAAGTTATGTATGAAAGTTCAAGTTCAAAAACCTGCTGAAGCTAGTGCAGTAAAACAACAGATGACAATGAGGAGCCAAATAAAGAGTTTTTCGAGGAAGAAGATTCATTTGCTGATGTATTAGTGATGAAGAAGGTTTTCCAGTCATTGCGTTAATATAAACACGGTTAATCATAGATTATACCAAGCAATTATTATACCAAGCAATCGACTGAGACTGATTTCTTGTAGCTTCCTCCACAAACGAGTCCAGTGGAATTGATAATTTTTCAATGGCAACCCAAGCTCTATGTGGTGTTTCGGTTGTCCGATAAGATTGTCTGATATCAGCAAGTAAGAGCACAGCCCCACCAGGAAGTTTTTGATGCATTGTCGTTTGCACCCATCCATCAATAAAAAACTTGTGTGCCTCCAGAGATTTATAATTCTCCATGGCTTCACTCGAGTATATACCTAAAAAGTAAACATTATTTTTATATAATATTTTCATATAGCTATAAGCTGATAATCTGAATTTTATGTAGCTAGCAATAACATTTTACATTACTACACTAAACTCGCGTGGACTCTTTATCAGAAAATGATAGAGATGGTGATACGACAAAGGAGGTCATTCAGTTGGATCGTCTTTCCAATCATTGGCAGCACACTTGTAAGGACATTTTCTTAACCCTGAAACAAAAGTAAGAAATGTTGCTTTAGCTAGCTATAACTTTTTTAACTGAAAGAGTGATTATGAGATAACAAGACAGCAAGCTGTGATGATGGAACTGGTCTAACGACCCTTGAAGTTAAAATTGTAGAGGTTACACCCTCTAAAGATCAAAACGCAGTGCAAGATCTCCCTTTTTGCAAGGATAATCTGTAGATTCAAGGTAATTGAACCAAACAACCCTCTCTACACAATACAATACGTACAACTGTCCTTACACAAAAACAGACAACATGAAAACAGAAGACAGACATTAAGACAACAATACAACAAACAATTTACTATAAAAATAAATAAATAAATAAATATAAAACTATAAATATGAGCAGACAACCACCCGAGCGCCAGGACTTGTGAACCTGGCAGTAGCTTTCCACATGTGTTACGGGATCCCAACACTCAGCCTTACACGGGTAGTTGTCGCTTTGGACCAGCCATTTGCTTCGGACCAGCCGTAGGTCAGGACCAGCCTGAAGACAGTCGAGTAATCTTTGTAGATGTAAAGTCACGGAAACAAGACTAAGTGAGCCAACTTAGCCTCCCTACATAACTGGGGTTATAAGTGGGGTCGTTACACCCAAAGACAAGGCAATTGTCAAGCCCCCTTGCTACGCTTCTTATAATTGCTTTCTAGGAAAGCGGCGAGTGAGCGAACTCGTGAATAACGGTAAACTGTATCTAAAACACACAGCAGGGGTAATTTCAAACCGCTAGGAAAAAGAGATCCCTCCCCCCTTTGATATAATGTACTCCCGTTTTAGTGCGAATTCACACTATTTAAATTTTGACAAAAAATAACACATACACTGTGGAGTTATCTAGATCAGATGGCTTGACACTAATCACTGCCCTATCATCACATTTTAACCATGTATTAACACCCTGATCTCTTATGTAAACCCAAAAGTGACCAGCCGCCAGTGTGCCTGAATGATTAATAATGGCGGTTAATTTATATTGGTTTGTGAATGATATATCCTCCGCAGGATGGGAATAAACTTTTAGGGTGTCGTGACCTTGGGCGAGGCAAGAAACAAATTTATTATTTTTCACAGATCTTCCTTGGATACAGTTAAACCTTTTCAGTTGGATGATCAGTATATCTCCACACTGGGTGAAGACAGTTTTCTGGGTACTGTCTTGAAGGGAAGAGCACTGTGGGCACATCCATCTGTCATTTCCAGACATATATTCTGGTTGCAAAAAAGCTTAATGGAGCCTGTTATGTTGTTTGAAACAGGGAGTGGCAGAATGGACATACTTTCCTCCCTACTGGAAGACAAGAGGCATGAATTACAAGATATTGTTGTAGTTACTTTGTTGGTAATAATATTGTTAGCGATAACTGATGGCCATGTCAACTCGTTTAATACATGAGGTAGAATCTCAGGAACATCCTGCTGTGTGTTAATATTGAATGGGTTGTTCCTAGCATTGGACGTCCCCCAAGCATCTTCAGTAATCCATTACCTATGATTGTTAGCTTGTCTTTATAACGTTCAGAAGCTTCTTTTGGTAAATTTTCTTGATATTCATACATGTTGTAAACTCCACATGTGACTAGCCACTTAAACGTTTCTTTTCTTTAGCTATTATGTTTTGTTCGCCCCCGCCTCAAGATGGTAGACAATTTTGCCGAAAAATTACGTAATTTTCACGTGACTTTTTCGCCCCGAGAATACATACATACATACATACAAAGCGTAAAGCAATGATATCTGCATTTTGTGTAGTAGGAAATTGTCCTACACCACCAACAAGGACAGAGAAAAAGCATGGTAAAAAAGTGGAAATGTTTATTACAGACCATGATCTTCACCAAGCCCTCTTAGAGTTGGTAATAATGAACGAAAAAATGTCAACTTTTACTAATTTCTTGAAAACGTTCCTGTAGACTTGAATTTTTCTAATAATATTTTAGTTTTTAACTGGCATTTCTTTTGAAATTCTTAAATTATTCAAATATTTAATAGAGAAATTATTTATTATTTATATAATCAATTATAATATATTCGAGGTCTTTGAAATTTGGTAAAACCTTTTATTAAAAACTACTATATCGGCATATACAGCAAATCCTTTTCTGAAGATGCCCCAAGCAATTGGCATAAACCATGTCCTTTGCCAATAAAAAGTCTAACGTCCATTCTTAAATCTGTTAAAATAAGCGGACACTTACTGCTTAGGGATTCAAAAGACCCCCTAGCATCAGCAGCACCACCAACATTAAAGGCAGGAAAGTGGAGTGTAACAGACACAGTTACAATGGCAGAGGCAGAATTAAAAGTGAGGACAATGATGGGCTCGCATCAACTCGGTAAAGGTGGATTAGGTCTGTGTCCGAGAGCTAAAATGCCTGCATCAAGCACTATCTCTCCTGGAAATCCTTGTTGGCAATGCAACCAAACTTAGTGTCATTCTGCTTAAGTTCTTTCTTCCCCAAGTAACTTGAACCGTTGGCGGATATACACTGAATCCTCTTGTTTTTTATGTGAAAAAAAAATGTGCACCACAGCTCACGTACTAGGTGCCTGCAAAACTGCTCTTGCGCAGGACAGATTTACATTCCGCCACGATTCTGTTTTAAAAGAACTTGTGGAGTTGCTCACTACTTTTTGTAAGTCCATCACGTCACCTGTAAAACAGCTAAATAGCATTAAGTTTGTTAAAGCTGGTGCCCACACTCCTGGTAAAAAGTCTAAACTTACAGGTCTTTTACATCTCGCCTGCGATTGGATGATTTTGTCTGACTTAAAGGACGGATTTGTTTTCCCTGGGCATATTGCTTTAACATCACTCAGGCCAGATCTCGTTATCTATTCCAACAACAGGAAGCATGTGATTGTGATAGAGCTTCCCTGTCCATGCGAGGAAAATATGGAAACTTGGCATTCAACTAAGATGTCCAAATACAATCCTCTGGTGAACATCATCAAACAAAACGGTTGGCATATAGATCTTTTTGCCATCGAAGTAGGTGCCAGAGGCTACTGCTCTCGATCTGTTTCTTCGTGTTTGAAAAGACTGGGATTGGATTGCAGAAAAACTGCTCGACAACTCGGTGACATGTGCATGAAAGCTTCTTTCTGTATTTGGGTCGCTAGAAATACAAAGGTATGGAATGAACACAGCCACATCCCTATTTCAACCAACTATTCCATACCCACTCCTCTAATGCCAAAGGCTAAACAACCAACAGTCACTAAGCCTAATACACCTGTTAAAGCAGGCCCAGACCAACCTACCCACAGCAAAGTAATTCACGCAGGATTAATAAATAAAGGAAACACCTGTTACGCCAATTCCATCCTGCAAACATTAACTGCAATGCCATCATTTTGGTTACATTGTGCTTCGGAATCTTCTCTTGTTTCTCCTCTATTGAAGTCTGTTATGCTGAGTATGTCCATGCTTCCCCAGTCTTCCACAGCTGTTGACCCTTCCGCCTTCTTAAGAGCCTTGCAGCAGGAGATTTTTTGAACATTGCAGCAAGGCACAATGAAATACTCAACCTGTTAAGTTTTAGGGTTAAATCATAGAGGTTTTGTTCCTCCAAAGTTACTGCCAAAAAGACAGTTAAACTTCCTTTTCGCAGGATACACAATATCAGTGAAAAAAAAAACACACACACACACACAAAGATTGCACAATACCAACCTTGACACCAAACGGTTTCGCCCCAAAGCCTCAACCAAGGGGTGTCAGGATTCCAGGCGGGGCACCTCTAATCCGAGGTCCACTAAGTGGTCATCAGGAGGCCCTGGAATCCTCTTCTGTCATCAAATGTTCTTTAATCCGTGCAATCTATTGACATTTAAAACAAGGGTTGACTGGGGTAATAAGTGGGGTCGTCACACCCAAAGACAAGACTTGTAGGAACCTGTAAAAAGGGAACTAAGCAAGTCAAACCCCCTTGCTAGGCGACGTTTTTATATATAATTTTTTTTTATTTTTAAATTTTCCTATTTTTATTTTATTTTTTATTATTTTAAACTGCCTGGAAGAGAAAGACGTAGGACAGTTTGCTGTTAAGTTCCTTCCGAACGTCACATTTTGTCACAGCTCTGTCATTGCAGTGAAGCCACTGGTCTGTCTTTTGGTCTTGAACAATGGCTGTATAGTGCCCATTATTAAGAGAACCAGAGTGGTTTATAAGCGCTCTGATCTTAAAGTGCTTACGGCTTCTTACCTCAGGGTCGATGGTAACAGGAAGGGATAAGAAGTCCGGGAAACAAGAAACTGGCGACACTTGTTTTGAGATATGGCCATTTGACATGATGAAACGTTTTAACTGAACTATAAGGTGTGAACCACTGTTCACAATTTCCGTCTCTCGTGTTGCTGTTTGATGGGAATTACACAGAGGGCAAAACCACTTATCATTCCCTGTCAAAACCTCGGGTTGTAAGAAGAGGTTCAATGACTCTTGAATTGTGGGTCTTGGTTGCAATTCAAGAAATAGAGACATTTCATCAGTAGAGTGCGATTGGAAACATGTGTCACATGTGATTGTAGTTCTAGTACAAAACTGGAACATGGTGGTAGTAAAAAGCGAGTCTGTAGCAAGTTCACTTAGCAAATAACCTAGGATCTCAGGCACATCATGCTGTGTAAAAATATCAAAATTACCTTTTACTTTACTTATAGCATTTTTTAGGGCTGCAAGGAAAGCGGATGGATCAACTGGGACTTTCGAAGATGACAATTGGTAGAAAACCTTCGAGCAAGCTGAAGCAAGAGGTGACAAGGAAGGATTTCCTGCCGAGAGGGCTACATGGAATTGCGGCAGGGAGTTTAAACATTGCAGAATAGAATTTGCATAGCAAGTGTTACCCTTATTTTGTATTCCACTGTTTGTAAGCATTAACTCTTTTGTTGACCCTGAGGATGTCATTTTCATGTCAGTTATGTCGACAGGTGATTTGCTTTTGGCAAATTTGAAAGGTGACTTGCTTTCAGGGAAACTGTCTGTTGTTGTAGTAAGCGTTTCCCAAGGTTTTGAATCTCTGGCCAACCAAATATGGAAAGAACATTTCATTGCAATAGAACCAAGTAATTTTAGAATGCAACGAATTGACTTGGGTGGAAAACCTAGACGACGTAAACAAGTACGCACAGAATCTGAACAGTACCCACGAGCGCCAACCTCAACTGCGAAGAAGTGAACTGCCCAACCATTAATTTGTATTGTCCGCAATAACAGAGAGTATTTATCAGTTTTGGTGTCATGCCATTTCTCCATATTTTCGTCACAAGGACATGTCAACTCTATAACTATCACTGCCTTTGTCATACGAGAAAGTAACACAATATCAGGCCTAAGTTGAGTAACAGCTACATCAGGTGGTATTATTAATGTTGTATCAAGATCACACATAACTGTCCAATCTGAAGCCGAATGGAGAATGCCTATTGGAGGAGGTTTTTTCTTCTTTGCTGTGGAGTAAGTACCAGCAGAAACAAAACGAATATTGCGAGGTTTGTTGGAGAGAGATGGTTTGTACGATGATAAGAAATCTTGAAGGGAGGTTACAAGTGTGCGTAACACAGTGTCATGACGATATGTAAACCTACCCTGAGTTAAGGCAACTTTACAAGCTCCTAAAATATGGGGAACTGTACAGATGTTTTTTTTACACAAACTACAGCTTGCGTCTTTTTGTAATCCCCAGCGAACTAGATTACTTGGTGAAGGCAGTGTGTCATATGTGGAGCCAATGCAAAATGAAATTAGACATTGTGGCAGAGCCAAAAGGGTGCTCCACGAAAGATCGTTTTTCACATAACTGCACCATTTCATCCAGTTGCCTTGAATATGGAGTTGCACTGCACGGGCTTGGAAAATCTCCTCTTCGTGTTCATAAACTATGTCAGAGATGGTTTTGCGGTATTTTTGGCATCCTTTAGTAGGTATATCCTTCTGCTTAATCAAACCAAAACCAGCTTTCCCTATTTGATGATACCCAGCTACCTTTGTATATTGAAGCTGGCTTTCGGCAGAGCGAACGGCATTGCTTACATTCCACGAACCTGATTTTAAAGTAGGTAAAAAGGATGAAACACATGGATCAGCAGAATCTCTAAGTAATAAATGTCCGCTGACTTTTGAGGACTTTAGGATAGAAGTCATACTTTTAAAGGGTAGAGGACAAGGTGAGCTAGCTGAATATAAACAGATGTTAGTGATTGAATGATGGAGCCGTAACCATTTCCTGATCAGGACGGAAATCTTTCGTTCCAGTTTGATGACAGTTGACAAAGAAACTTCATATATCAATATTGGCCACCGAGCCCTTGGAATTACTAAGTGTTGCAGAAACCAAAGTTTATGAGTGCCTTTAAATGACGAGGAGTCAATTAATTGAAGAGCGCGTTCAGTTTCTGAGATAAATTTGTCAACAGCGGCATGATCAGAAAGGGAATGAGTAATGGTGCGACCAAGAAACCTAACAGGGTTTTCGTGAATGGATGGAATGGATTCGCCGTGAGCTGTGAAGGGCGTTATATTCTTACACACTCCATTATCAATGACAATACTGCGGGACTTTGTTGCGCGAAACGACATGCCTGCCCAGTTAAGACCAGTAACACAGCGGTCAAGCAACTTCTGACAATCATTTGCTGAGGGAGACATTAGAAATATGTCGTCCATAAACGCTTTCATTGGTGGTTGGGTGGGATCATTTGCCGCTACACAAACAAATTCGATGATAATATTGATGGCTACCAAGAAAAGAATAATCGAGAGGGTGCAACCAATATAAATACCTTTTTCATGCAAGTGCCACCCTGATGGAGAAGAGAGTGAAAAGGATTTACTCCATAAACCACCATAATAAGTCTTAATAAGTTCTATCCAGGAAGGTGATACACCATAACGTTCTAAAGCAAAGAAGATAAGTTTGTGCGGAACTGAAGGGTATGCATTAGCTACATCCAGCCATATAGCTGAAACGGAAGCTTTGTCAGTCTTGGCAGATTTTAATGCCGACCAAACTAGGGACATATGCTCCCAACAACCAGGAACCTTTTCCATACAACCTTTCTGAATACTTTTGTTGATGAAATTATTATTTTTTATGATGTGAGTCTCTAAACGTTTCGAGATTAGGCTACAGAATAGTTTACCTTCCACATTCAATAAAGCTATTGGTCTATAATCCTTTATGCAGGATGGTGTGGGAGGCTTGCGTTTGGGGATAAAAACCTCAGATGCAACACGCCACTGCAAAGGAAAAAAGGACTGTTTAAGACATGATTTTAATGTATTAAATAAGAAAGAAGCAGTTTTTGGGCAATATTTGTAAACCTTATATGGTATCATATTGATACCTGGCGCAGAGCCATTGCGACGAGACTGAAGAACTTGTTGAAATTCTTGAAATGTAAAAGGTGATGTATTAAAGGCTTTATCCTGCTTAGGAGGTAATGGTAAACCTTCCAATAAGGGCAATGGTACATCACGCATTGGATCTTGCAATGATTTCTTTTTGTGGTCGTCCATAGACTCTTTTGGTACTTGCAACTTGACAAAGCTCTTAGGGTCTAGTAAATTTTTGCCAGCCTGATAAGGATCTCTGACAAACGCACGGTAAGCCTTACGCTTTTTCCATCGTTTTTTCCTGTTCTTTTCTCCTCGACGTAAGGATCGCAGCTTTGACTTAACCATTTCTAGCAGAGAGATAAGGCCGTGTCTTTCAAGGGGATCAAAAATGTGATCTAATTTAGCTAACAGGTGATTTTTCTCCTTTACTAGTTCAATTGAATGAGTAACTCGTCTGTTAAAGCCAGATAGGTTGCGTTTTGGTGCTAATGATAGACCAAATAACGCTGATGCATGATCATAAATTGTGTCTTCAAGAAGTTCAATTCGCTTGGAGATAGAATAGCGACCCTTAAGATGACTTGCAACACTATTATCTAAAGCAGTCCATAGCTGTTTATCAGACGCTTTCGGCCAAGCTATAGCTGTTTTACAATTAAGAGCTTCAAGACGTGAGTTCTCTTCTGGTTGCTGAGAAAGCACACTGTGGGTTTTAACCTGGTAAGCTTTCAGCAGCTTAGACTTTTCAGTCGAACCGTCCGCGAATACATCTTTAAGAAGGACTCTACAGGGCTTTGTCAAGGCACCTTGGTTACTAGAAGACACATTGCATCTACTCTGCACTGAACAAAGGGAAATTGGTGAATCCGAGGGGTTATTAATAACAAAATCGATATCCGAGGGGGTATTCCTATGAACGGTCTGGTCAAAGCCTAATGGAGAAGTCGGTGAAATTAAATTTGTAGTTTTTGTAGACCTGTATATAAACCCACGGGCTGGCCTATGCTTGGTGGGTATGACAAGTATCTATTGGGTTGGGGCTGCCAACCTTATAGCGGGCCCAGTAACATGTTTTTCATGCTTTCCCACTGCTCTACCTAATGACCCCTTGCACATAATAGTACCTGTCTAATACTGGTATTACGCTTATAACTGGTTACTGTTATTAGGGAGCGATGTAAATTACATAACACAATGAACAAGACATACAATTCAACTATACACACAAACAAAAAAGTCAAATATCTGGTCTTTCCCAGTGTCAGCCAGTCTTTCCCAGCTGTCATTTGTCAACCTTTCGGAAGATCACCATAAGAAAATTTTGAACATTGCAGCAAGGCACAATGAAATACTCAACCTGTTAAGTTTTAGGGTTAAATCATAGAGGTTTTGTTCCTCCAAAGTTACTGCCAAAAAGACAGTTAAACTTCCTTTTCGCAGGATACACAATATCAGTGAAAAAAAAAACACACACACACACACAAAGATTGCACAATACCAACCTTGACACCAAACGGTTTCGCCCCAAAGCCTCAACCAAGGGGTGTCAGGATTCCAGGCGGGGCACCTCTAATCCGAGGTCCACTAAGTGGTCATCAGGAGGCCCTGGAATCCTCTTCTGTCATCAAATGTTCTTTAATCCGTGCGATCTATTGACATTTAAAACAAGGGTTGACTGGGGTAATAAGTGGGGTCGTCACACCCAAAGACAAGACTTGTAGGAACCTGTAAAAAGGGAACTAAGCAAGTCAAACCCCTTGCTAGGCGACGTTTTTATATATAATTTTTTTTTATTTTTAAATTTTCCTATTTTTATTTTATTTTTTATTATTTTAAACTGCCTGGAAGAGAAAGACGTAGGACAGTTTGCTGTTAAGTTCCTTCCGAACGTCACATTTTGTCACAGCTCTGTCATTGCAGTGAAGCCACTGGTCTGTCTTTTGGTCTTGAACAATGGCTGTATAGTGCCCATTATTAAGAGAACCAGAGTGGTTTATAAGCGCTCTGATCTTAAAGTGCTTACGGCTTCTTACCTCAGGGTCGATGGTAACAGGAAGGGATAAGAAGTCCGGGAAACAAGAAACTGGCGACACTTGTTTTGAGATATGGCCATTTGACATGATGAAACGTTTTAACTGAACTATAAGGTGTGAACCACTGTTCACAATTTCCGTCTCTCGTGTTGCTGTTTGATGGGAATTACACAGAGGGCAAAACCACTTATCATTCCCTGTCAAAACCTCGGGTTGTAAGAAGAGGTTCAATGACTCTTGAATTGTGGGTCTTGGTTGCAATTCAAGAAATAGAGACATTTCATCAGTAGAGTGCGATTGGAAACATGTGTCACATGTGATTGTAGTTCTAGTACAAAACTGGAACATGGTGGTAGTAAAAAGCGAGTCTGTAGCAAGTTCACTTAGCAAATAACCTAGGATCTCAGGCACATCATGCTGTGTAAAAATATCAAAATTACCTTTTACTTTACTTATAGCATTTTTTAGGGCTGCAAGGAAAGCGGATGGATCAACTGGGACTTTCGAAGATGACAATTGGTAGAAAACCTTCGAGCAAGCTGAAGCAAGAGGTGACAAGGAAGGATTTCCTGCCGAGAGGGCTACATGGAATTGCGGCAGGGAGTTTAAACATTGCAGAATAGAATTTGCATAGCAAGTGTTACCCTTATTTTGTATTCCACTGTTTGTAAGCATTAACTCTTTTGTTGACCCTGAGGATGTCATTTTCATGTCAGTTATGTCGACAGGTGATTTGCTTTTGGCAAATTTGAAAGGTGACTTGCTTTCAGGGAAACTGTCTGTTGTTGTAGTAAGCGTTTCCCAAGGTTTTGAATCTCTGGCCAACCAAATATGGAAAGAACATTTCATTGCAATAGAACCAAGTAATTTTAGAATGCAACGAATTGACTTGGGTGGAAAACCTAGACGACGTAAACAAGTACGCACAGAATCTGAACAGTACCCACGAGCGCCAACCTCAACTGCGAAGAAGTGAACTGCCCAACCATTAATTTGTATTGTCCGCAATAACAGAGAGTATTTATCAGTTTTGGTGTCATGCCATTTCTCCATATTTTCGTCACAAGGACATGTCAACTCTATAACTATCACTGCCTTTGTCATACGAGAAAGTAACACAATATCAGGCCTAAGTTGAGTAACAGCTACATCAGGTGGTATTATTAATGTTGTATCAAGATCACACATAACTGTCCAATCTGAAGCCGAATGGAGAATGCCTATTGGAGGAGGTTTTTTCTTCTTTGCTGTGGAGTAAGTACCAGCAGAAACAAAACGAATATTGCGAGGTTTGTTGGAGAGAGATGGTTTGTACGATGATAAGAAATCTTGAAGGGAGGTTACAAGTGTGCGTAACACAGTGTCATGACGATATGTAAACCTACCCTGAGTTAAGGCAACTTTACAAGCTCCTAAAATATGGGGAACTGTACAGATGTTTTTTTTACACAAACTACAGCTTGCGTCTTTTTGTAATCCCCAGCGAACTAGATTACTTGGTGAAGGCAGTGTGTCATATGTGGAGCCAATGCAAAATGAAATTAGACATTGTGGCAGAGCCAAAAGGGTGCTCCACGAAAGATCGTTTTTCACATAACTGCACCATTTCATCCAGTTGCCTTGAATATGGAGTTGCACTGCACGGGCTTGGAAAATCTCCTCTTCGTGTTCATAAACTATGTCAGAGATGGTTTTGCGGTATTTTTGGCATCCTTTAGTAGGTATATCCTTCTGCTTAATCAAACCAAAACCAGCTTTCCCTATTTGATGATACCCAGCTACCTTTGTATATTGAAGCTGGCTTTCGGCAGAGCGAACGGCATTGCTTACATTCCACGAACCTGATTTTAAAGTAGGTAAAAAGGATGAAACACATGGATCAGCAGAATCTCTAAGTAATAAATGTCCGCTGACTTTTGAGGACTTTAGGATAGAAGTCATACTTTTAAAGGGTAGAGGACAAGGTGAGCTAGCTGAATATAAACAGATGTTAGTGATTGAATGATGGAGCCGTAACCATTTCCTGATCAGGACGGAAATCTTTCGTTCCAGTTTGATGACAGTTGACAAAGAAACTTCATATATCAATATTGGCCACCGAGCCCTTGGAATTACTAAGTGTTGCAGAAACCAAAGTTTATGAGTGCCTTTAAATGACGAGGAGTCAATTAATTGAAGAGCGCGTTCAGTTTCTGAGATAAATTTGTCAACAGCGGCATGATCAGAAAGGGAATGAGTAATGGTGCGACCAAGAAACCTAACAGGGTTTTCGTGAATGGATGGAATGGATTCGCCGTGAGCTGTGAAGGGCGTTATATTCTTACACACTCCATTATCAATGACAATACTGCGGGACTTTGTTGCGCGAAACGACATGCCTGCCCAGTTAAGACCAGTAACACAGCGGTCAAGCAACTTCTGACAATCATTTGCTGAGGGAGACATTAGAAATATGTCGTCCATAAACGCTTTCATTGGTGGTTGGGTGGGATCATTTGCCGCTACACAAACAAATTCGATGATAATATTGATGGCTACCAAGAAAAGAATAATCGAGAGGGTGCAACCAATATAAATACCTTTTTCATGCAAGTGCCACCCTGATGGAGAAGAGAGTGAAAAGGATTTACTCCATAAACCACCATAATAAGTCTTAATAAGTTCTATCCAGGAAGGTGATACACCATAACGTTCTAAAGCAAAGAAGATAAGTTTGTGCGGAACTGAAGGGTATGCATTAGCTACATCCAGCCATATAGCTGAAACGGAAGCTTTGTCAGTCTTGGCAGATTTTAATGCCGACCAAACTAGGGACATATGCTCCCAACAACCAGGAACCTTTTCCATACAACCTTTCTGAATACTTTTGTTGATGAAATTATTATTTTTTATGATGTGAGTCTCTAAACGTTTCGAGATTAGGCTACAGAATAGTTTACCTTCCACATTCAATAAAGCTATTGGTCTATAATCCTTTATGCAGGATGGTGTGGGAGGCTTGCGTTTGGGGATAAAAACCTCAGATGCAACACGCCACTGCAAAGGAAAAAAGGACTGTTTAAGACATGATTTTAATGTATTAAATAAGAAAGAAGCAGTTTTTGGGCAATATTTGTAAACCTTATATGGTATCATATTGATACCTGGCGCAGAGCCATTGCGACGAGACTGAAGAACTTGTTGAAATTCTTGAAATGTAAAAGGTGATGTATTAAAGGCTTTATCCTGCTTAGGAGGTAATGGTAAACCTTCCAATAAGGGCAATGGTACATCACGCATTGGATCTTGCAATGATTTCTTTTTGTGGTCGTCCATAGACTCTTTTGGTACTTGCAACTTGACAAAGCTCTTAGGGTCTAGTAAATTTTTGCCAGCCTGATAAGGATCTCTGACAAACGCACGGTAAGCCTTACGCCTTTTCCATCGTTTTTTCCTGTTCTTTTCTCCTCGACGTAAGGATCGCAGCTTTGACTTAACCATTTCTAGCAGAGAGATAAGGCCGTGTCTTTCAAGGGGATCAAAAATGTGATCTAATTTAGCTAACAGGTGATTTTTCTCCTTTACTAGTTCAATTGAATGAGTAACTCGTCTGTTAAAGCCAGATAGGTTGCGTTTTGGTGCTAATGATAGACCAAATAACGCTGATGCATGATCATAAATTGTGTCTTCAAGAAGTTCAATTCGCTTGGAGATAGAATAGCGACCCTTAAGATGACTTGCAACACTATTATCTAAAGCAGTCCATAGCTGTTTATCAGACGCTTTCGGCCAAGCTATAGCTGTTTTACAATTAAGAGCTTCAAGACGTGAGTTCTCTTCTGGTTGCTGAGAAAGCACACTGTGGGTTTTAACCTGGTAAGCTTTCAGCAGCTTAGACTTTTCAGTCGAACCGTCCGCGAATACATCTTTAAGAAGGACTCTACAGGGCTTTGTCAAGGCACCTTGGTTACTAGAAGACACATTGCATCTACTCTGCACTGAACAAAGGGAAATTGGTGAATCCGAGGGGTTATTAATAACAAAATCGATATCCGAGGGGGTATTCCTATGAACGGTCTGGTCAAAGCCTAATGGAGAAGTCGGTGAAATTAAATTTGTAGTTTTTGTAGACCTGTATATAAACCCACGGGCTGGCCTATGCTTGGTGGGTATGACAAGTATCTATTGGGTTGGGGCTGCCAACCTTATAGCGGGCCCAGTAACATGTTTTTCATGCTTTCCCACTGCTCTACCTAATGACCCCTTGCACATAATAGTACCTGTCTAATACTGGTATTACGCTTATAACTGGTTACTGTTATTAGGGAGCGATGTAAATTACATAACACAATGAACAAGACATACAATTCAACTATACACACAAACAAAAAAGTCAAATATCTGGTCTTTCCCAGTGTCAGCCAGTCTTTCCCAGCTGTCATTTGTCAACCTTTCGGAAGATCACCATAAGAAAATTTTGAACATTGCAGCAAGGCACAATGAAATACTCAACCTGTTAAGTTTTAGGGTTAAATCATAGAGGTTTTGTTCCTCCAAAGTTACTGCCAAAAAGACAGTTAAACTTGTCATGTAATGCATGCTTCTTATCATCTAGCAGGGAGGAAAGTATGCCTATTGTGCCACTCCCTATCTCAAACAGCGTTACAGGTTCAATTAATTGTTTTTTGCAGCCCGAAAATTTGTATGGAAATGACAGGTGGCTTTGCCCGCAGTGCTCTTCTTATCAAGACAGTACAAGCGAAACGGTTTTCACCCAGTGTGGAGACATTCTAATTATCCAACTGAAGAGGTTTACGTTTCTTGATGGTAGAACCCTAAAAAATAACAAATTTGTTAACTACCTTGCTTCAAATGACGACATTTTTAGAGTTCGCTCTCAGCCAACGGATGACATATCATTTAACAACAAATATTCGTTAGCTGCCACTATTAATCATTCGGGCACCCTAGGAGCAGGCCACTATTGGGCATTCATTAAAGATCGCAGCTGTGGCTCATGGTTAAGATGTGACGATAAAGCAGTTGTTAGAGTTGCACCATCCGATTTAAATAACTCTTCTGTGTATGTGTTGTTTTTTGTGAAAATGTAAAAATTGTCTGGTTAACATTCACATAAAAGGGGGAGGGTTATCTTTCCCTAGCGGTTTTGTATTACCCCGGCTGTTTCTGTCACAAGCAGTCTACCGTGAACCTAGAGTTTGCTCACTCTTCACTCTCTTATAGAGTAATCATAAGAAGCTTAGCAAGGGGGTTCGACTATGTCTTGTCTTTGGGTGCGACGACCCCACTTTTTACCCCAGTCCAGTAGGGAGGCCAAGTTTGCTCACTTGGTCTACAGGGTTAACGATCCTGCTGTCATCATCATTCTCATCATCATTCTCGGCTTAACGTCCGTTTTCCATGCTAGCATGGGTTGGACGGGGTATATTAATGACCCTCTTCCAATCTGATCTAGACTGTGTTAGATCTAAACTCAACTTCCTCTGTATCAAGTCTGTCCTTATAACCTCCTGCCAAGTCTTTCTCGGTCTGCCTCTGGGCTTTGCCCCAGGAACTATCAAGTCTCTACACTTTCTTACCCAATTATCCTCCTCCATTCTTTCCAAGTGCCCCAGCCAATTTAATCTTCTTATCTGGATAACATCTTTAATTCTACGGAGACTTAGCCTGCTTCTTAGCTCATCTGAACTCTTTCTGTCTCTCAGACTGGCGTTACACATCCACCTAACCATTCTCATATCATTCCTTTCTAAACGGTCAAGATCTTCCTGCTTCACTGCCCATGTCTCACTACCGTACAACATAACACTTCTTACACAGGCCTCATACAACCTACCTTTTACCTCAATTGACAAGACTCTGCTAGTCAACAAAGGAAGTAACTCTCTGAACTTTTTCCAAGCAGAACCTATCCTGCAAGTAACACTTCTTCCAACACCCCCTTCACTGCCCACTGCTGTACCCATAGTTATTCTTGTAAGAAGCTCTGCAAGGGGGTGTGAAATTTCCCTTTCATGTCTTCGTGGTTTTACGCCCACGCATATCACCCCAGTAACTTCAGGCTGGTCCTGACCAAGGCTGGTCCTAAGCATCAATCACCTGTGTAAGGCTGAGTGTTGGGATCCCGCAACACGTGTAAAGCTACAGCCAGGTTCACAAGTCCTGGCGCATAGGTAGTTGTTTGCCTCCTTTTTATAGTTTTTATTTATTTGTATATATATACGTTTTATGTCAATATATGTTTGTTTGTTTTTTTGTTGCAATATTTGTATTGTCCAGAGGGTTGCTTTTTCAATTAACTTGGTTGTACAGACCATCCTTGTAAAAGGGAGATCTTGCTTTGCATGGAGATCTTTAGAGGGTTTAACCTCTACCACTTAAAATAAGAGTCATTAGACTAGTCAAATCACTACAGCTTGCTGTTTTGTTATCTCATAATCTATAAAAATCTCTATGATGGCTAAAAATAGTTTAAGGGGAGGGCCTTTAGTTCAATTACCTTGATTCCGCAGACTATTCTTATAAAAAGGTAGAACCCGCACTGAATATAGATCTCTAGAGGGTGTAACCTCTACAATCCAAAAACAAAAGAGTCAGTAGACTAGTAGCCCTATCATTACAGCTTGCTGTTTTGTTAAATCTCGCAATCGACAATGCTGCTGACGTTGGAACAAGGAATATACGAATTGGTTTTGCTACACGATTTGTTATATTTTTGTCATTTTTTACCAATCCTTTTTTAAGGCTGAAATACACTATCATTTTTCAATGATCATTTTGCAATGATACATTCCAATGGCATCAAAAATGACAAATTTTGGCGCGAATACACTATCATTAAAAACATAAAACTTCGGCATGTTTTCCTTAGCAACATGGACTCTGAAGGAAAATAGCAGCTGCTGTTGCTGTATATATGTTATCAAAAAAGAGAGCTGAACGTAGGAAAAGAAAGCAAAGAAATGTATGGGTGAAGCCGTGGTTAAATAGGCAAGTGTAAGTAAGTAAGTAATGTATTTTCACACGGTAATGTTATACAAGGCGCAAGCATTAGAATAAACTATAATACAGTACTATAATACAGTAGGTTGAAATGTCTCTAACATATATGGGTAAGAAAGTGTAGAGACTTGATAGTTCCTGGGGCAAAGCCCAGAGGCAGACCGAGAAAGACTTGGCAGGAGGTTATAAGGACAGACTTGATACAGAGGAAGTTGAGTTTAGATCTAACACAGTCTAGATCAGATTGGAAGAGGGTCATTAATATACCCCGTCCAACCCATGCTAGCATGGAAAACGGACGTTAAGCCGAGAAAAAAAAAAATATATATATATATATATATAATATAAAGTAACAGTTTTTTGTTTTTGTTTTATAAATAAAGTTTTTCTTAAATATTAAAAGCATATCTGACAGGTTATCTAGTTAAAAATATGGTTTCATACTCAAATATGAAAATATACAAATAAAAATGAACACTCTTGGGCATTATATAAAATAGGTTCTAGTAATGAACGCTTAAGGTAGGTTTCCATACGACTGCATTTTCCGCTCGAGCGTAGAAAGCTCGGGAGCATTTTTCTCTTGAGTTTGAACTTAATGGAAATCAATTTCCCGCTTGAGAGAAAAGATGTTCAGAATAAAATGGCTGCCGTAAACAGAAAAAACCTTTGACTACGAAATTTTAAAATAATAACAACAATGTTTTTATGGCAGCGAATTAAAAGAAGACGTTACAGGAAACAACAACTAAGATGAGAAAACTTTTTCATGAAAAAAAGGGGAAAGTTATTATTTATTGTTAGTTTATGAATTTAACTTCCAATGGCCCCCCAACAAGCAGTTGATTTTTGTGGTTGTTAGGAAGATTTGAAAAGAATTTATGAATCCATAACTTTTGTTCACAAATTCAATGCTAACAGGTCTCTCTGCTGTACTTAACACCAAACACTTTTCTGAAAGGTGTTTTTATTTTGTGAATAAAGAAGTGCAGAAGAAATTGTTGTTTTTCTAATATTTTTCTTGAATAAAATGGATTGCGCAATTGTTTACATTTTCTTGAATTTCATTGGTTAAAAAGCTCGAGAGAAAAAATACGCGCTGAAAAAGTTGAATGAGTTCAACTTTTTGAGAGAAGCTCGGGAGCATCTTTTTACGTCGGGTCAGCGGTCATTCTACTTCATTGCGCATGCTTGTGGTAAAAGCTCTTGAGCTTTTTCTGCTCGAGCGGGAAATGCAGTCGTATGGAAACCTACCTTTAGTAAGACATTACATGTGGGGAAGGCCATAGAATAGCAGAAAAATGCTAGCACTAGCTATGGTGACCCTAAAAAAAAGAAAGTGTGAGTATAAACCAAACAAGTGAACTTGGCATCTACAATATTGTCATGTATGAACTGCGCGCGGAGGAAATTGCAGAGTATACGCGATTTTTAAGAATGCCGTTGATTATTAAGTTGACATTGAGGATAAAACAACGCATTTACGAGACCCAATTCCTGCTAAAGTCAAACTAGTCGCAACTTTGATGTTTTTATCATGTGGGATACCTTTGAATACCTCATGACTTCTTGCCTTCTCGTTTCTGTCCTTATAGAACGGGGATTTAATATCCCACAAACTGGGCTGTCTTCTCCAAATCTCAATAAAATTTTCAGTCGCTTCTTGCGTCTTCATTCTCGGGTAAATTATCTTGTTCAAATCTTTGTTTCCAACTATGTTTACGCCTAAACCTATATCGCGTGCAACAGACACGTGTGCGAAAACAATGGATTCGATTTAAAACAATAGAAAAAATGTCATTGAAAAATGAAAAGTTGAACATGTTCAACTTTTAATTTTTAGAGATCATTGGAAATGAGAGTGTAAAAAATACATTTTTTTCCTGTATACACTGTCATTTTTCAATGATAATTGGAAAAATGACCATTGAAAAATGATAGTGTATTTCAGCCTTTAGCTTAGGGAAGAGTCAAAAATCGATTTTTTCAAAAAAAACGTTATTTGGGGGGTTTTGACCATGACGTTTATCAAAATATCGATTTTCCTTTTCAAAAAGAAGTAAACAAATATCAATAAAACATTTGTTTTTTGGAACATATACAAACAACATTACGCCGGGGAGGACGGAACAGAAAAAAGCGATGGAAGATCCGCAATGCAAACCGTGCATTTGGTAAGAATCCTTATCAGGCTGGTAAAGATCTGCTGGATCCCAAATGCTCTTTTAGGCTTAATGTTCCTAAAGAATCCCTAGATGCCCACAAAGCTTCTGTGTTAATTGATCCCTTATATGAGATACCGCTTTCGACTCTTCCTGGTTTGCCTAATGCTCCCAACGTCACGTCTGCATTTGATTCCTCAAAGTTTAATTTCAAGGACTTTCAAACCATCCTTCATACTCGTCGGAATGCATCGTCACCCGGATTGAACCAAATACCTTACACTGTTTATAAGAATTGTCCTCAAATTGCGTCCTTTCTTTTCAACCTTTTCCAATCTTGTTTAAAGAATTCCTTCATTCCTGTTCAGTGGAGGATCGCTTCAGAAGTTTATATCCCTAAAAACAAGCCTCCATCTCCATCATCCATTAAGGACTTTCGGCCAATAGCTCTCCTCAATGTGGAAGGAAAACTTTTTTTCAGTCTTGTGTCAAAGCGCCTAGAAAACCACATCATTCAGAAAAACCACTTTATTAACAAATCCATTTAAAAAGGGTGAATTACTTGTTTAAGTTTGAGACGATATGTAATGGTTTTCTGGGTTGCCGCCGCTGTGTGCCAAGTCTACCTTTCTAAGAGGCGGTTTCTTGGTCAGCCCAAGCATTACGATACGATTTCTCCAGTGTTCATGTCTAAGGTCAGAAAGCTTTTCTGTTTCCAGGTTTGCTGCTTTTCATTCTTTGTCACAACCTCTCTAAGGGCTGGGTTCCAAGTCTACCTCTCTTAGTCCTGGGCTCTGTGTCAGTAGGTAAACGCAACAACGATATGATTTGTAGCTATCGACTTTTCTTTTTCCAAAGCTTAGCAAAAGTTATTGGTTTTGGCGGACGGTGTCAATGAGTGTGGCTGGTGTCTTGCAGGAGGCAGGGGATGCTTACTCAAGGGCCCGCACCAGATCCCAAGCATGAGTGAATTTCACCAATCCTCGTGTTTCCACATTCATAGGTGTTTGTTTCAGTACAGCCAAAATCGATTAGCTTTCTGATTATTCCTGTAAAAGGGAGAATACAGAAGTTTTGTAGCGGCTTCTTATTCTTTGGAGAGAAACCTCCTTTTTTCATTAAACTTTCCGTCTTAAAGACTAGTTTTATCTGCATTGCGATGTAGTTACTCCTATTCTCATGTATGGAAAAAGTCCCTGGTTGCTGGGAGCATATGTCTCTTGTCTGGGCTTCTCTGAGAAACGTCAAGTCTAGAAAAAATCCACTATCTGCAATATGGCTTGATGTAGCGAATGCGTATCCCACGCTACCGCATAAACTCATTTTCATGGCCCTTCTTTGCTATGGTGTTTCCGAGTCTTGGATAAGGCTTATTAACACCTACTATGGCAGCCTCTGGAGCAAGTCATTCTCTTTTACAGCCTCATCCAGCTGGCACCAACAATTTAGAGGTATTTTAATTGGATGTACATTATCAATCATACTATTTTTGGCAGCTATAAATGTAATCATTGAATATGTGTGCGTCGAGGAAGAGTTAAAAAGTTGTGTTTCACCTGGCGATTCAGACCATCCTCCGGTTAAGGCCTTTATGGATGGCATATTTTAATGTCTTCAAGTGTCCCTCAAACTCAGAACTTGTTATATCGTTGTGTAACAGCATCTCATAGGGCTGGAATGGGCTTTAGACCTTCAAAATCACGAAGCATTGTTATAGCTAATGGAAAAGTTTTAGATCAGTCTCCTTTTTGTGTCCTGCAAGAACCAATCCCATCTATTCACGCAAACCCAGTTAAGTTTCTTGGCCGGACAATAAATTCAACATTGTCAGATTCAGCTGTTGTCCAACAGGTTATTGTTAACGCTGTAGAGCAAGTCAAACTCATAGATAATTCTCCCCATAGAGGCATTCACAAAGTGTGGTTTTTGCATCATCTTCTAATTCCCCGAATACGATGGCCTTTTTTAATTTACGAAGTTCCGATATCTCTAGAAGTTCCGATATCTAAAGTTTTCTTTCTTCATAAGAAAGTGGCTGAGACTCCATCACTCTATTTCTAACATAAGTTTGTATTCCGCTTTATCGCCATGCCCTCTACCTTTAAAAGGTCTATCCTCTGTACTAAAGTCTGCTAAGATCAGTGGTCATCTTCTCCTGCGAGATTCGGCTGATCCTCTAGTCTCAGACTCTCCTCCAGACTTAAAGGCTGGACACTGGAAGGTAGATCAGACAGTAAAATCAGCAGAGAGTCAACTCGAGTTCAAGAAAATACTTGGTTTCCACCAGTTTGGTAAAGCAGGCTTGGGACTGGTAAGCCATAAGAGTGTCCCACCAATTGGTACCCATTCTTACCGCAAACTTGTATCAGATGTTGTGCAGGACAATGAGGAAGACATCTATTATGCTCGAGCCGTTCAGCTTCATGTCCAAGGTAACTGGACTAAGTGGTGCTTGTTTATTAAATACGATCTTTCTTGGAAGAACCTACTGTCTCTGCCACAAAGTTTATCTTCGTTTTGCATCGGCGCAACCTATGACACCCTTCCTTCTCCTAAAAATCTTGTCAAGTGGGGAATTCAAAAGGACAAAGGTTGCCTCTATGTAAAAAACCCTCTTGTAACGTGTCCCACATTTTAGGCGCTTGTAAATTAGCGCTTTCACAAGGTAGATTCACGTACCGCCACTATACTGTTCTACGTGTGTTAGTGACAGCCATTCAGAAGTTCTTATCCGATTATGAGCCAGCAAAACCATCTAGATGTCATAAAATATCCTTTGTTCCAGCTGGTAAACGTCTTCCCACCAAAAAGCATTCAAAAATTCAAGGAATCCTTCACCTGGCCTCTGATTGGAGATTATTGTCAGACTTAGATTCAACCTTAATAGTACCACCTTATCTTGCTGTAACTCAACTTCGTCCGGACATACTTTTAACTTCTGCCATAACCAAAACTGTAATTATCCTTGAATTAACTTGCCCATGCGAAGAGAACATGGAGACTTGGCATGGAGTTAAGGTTGATAAATACTCGTCACTTTGTTCCGTCATGAGATTAAACAATTGGTCTGTGCATTTCTTTGCTGTTGAAGTAGGAGCTAGGGGATTTTGTTCCGAAAATGTTAGAATCTGCCTCCGTCGCATCGGCTTTTCTAACATGTCTGTGCGTTCCACTCTGAAATCTCTTACTGAGTCATCTATGCGATCGTCGTTTTACATCTGGCTATCTCGAGATTCTTTGTCTTGGATTCATCCTGGTAGGGATCCACAGCATACCCCTCAATTGATACCAACTGTTTCAAAGAATTCATCCAAGTCACAAGCAACTTCGACCACTAGCTTTAAGGACACAAATCCCCAGGGCGTAACAAAGAGCTCCACTACCTTGCCTGCACAAGAATCACTAGGCAGCAACAGCGGCTTGCTAAATTTGGGCAACACATGTTACATCAATTCCATCTTGCAATGTTTTTATGTGTTACCCGCAGTCGCCACAGCCATCTCTGCAAATGATTCCGATATGGCGATAGGTAAAAGTTTTGTAAGTATTCTACGCAAATTATCCTCCTCCAAGGTTCCAGTGAACCCTTCTTCATTTCTAAATGCATTAAAAGGCCATGTTTCTAATGCAAGGGGCGCTGCTTTTAATCCGTTCTCTCAGCAAGATGCCCTAGAGATTCTTGAGTATCTCATACCAGAGTTGTCCTTAGCCTTTCCTTTCTTTGGTAGATTATTCAACACTCGTGTGAAAATCTGCACTACTTGCAGCGCTTGCAATAATATTAGCACCTCTGAGCAAGTAAGTCAATTTATTCAACTGCCCTTGACATCGACTGTACAATCTTCAATAGATAACTTTTTGGAGAGCGAAGAATTGTCAGGTGTCAACTCGTACTTCTGTCACTACTGCAATAGTTACCAAACTGCAACAGTTGACAAAGAGGTCGCAGAGTGCAGTTCAATTTTGGTTCTGCAATTAAAGCGCTTTGCCTATAACAAAGGTCTTGTGTCTAAGGTTTGTTCTCCTGTCACATCTTACCCGGGGACCGTTTCTATACCTATCACTGTAGACAGTGAAGTCTCTTGTCGCAAGCACTACAACTTAAGGGCTGTAATTAACCACTCTGGAAATTTGAACAATGGCCATTACACTACTGTTGCTTATAACCAAGTGCATGGTAAGTGGTTTTTATTGCAACGACAGAGCAGTGGTCCCTTGCAAACAAAGCTTGCTAAATAGTGTACAACCTTACATCCTTTTCCTTGAAGAGCTTAGGTAAATTGCAGTCAGCACCACAACTTCCGGTTTATGTCAGCAAGGGGGTTTGACTATTCTTATTTTTTTTAATTTTTTTTTGTTTTTGTTTTTTTGTTTTTTTGTAGTCTTGTCTTTGGAGAGTGACGACTCCACTTATTACCCTAGTCAAAATAAAAGCGAAAAACAAAATAAAAATTACGCCAGCAAGGGGGTTTGACTGTACCAGGTCCTATCTTTGGAGAGTGACGACTCCACTTGTTACCCCAGTCAAAAAGGAAAGAACAAAAAACAAAAACAAAAATAAAAATTATGTCAGCAAGGGGGTTTGACTGCACTGGTCTTATCTTTGGAGAGTGACGACTCCACTTCTTACCCCAGTCACACAAGATTGTACAGAGTAGGACAGATGAAAAGTTTTACGGATGAAAGAAATGTCTAGTTCCTGCTGAAGACTGTTCGCAGACCTCTTTTGAGGTGACTCAGCTAGACATTTTGGGTACCTTGGTTCAGGAATATGAGTCGAAACCCTTGTACCCTTTACAGAAGTCCTGTCCTACTCTCTCTGTCTCTTTGTTTGTTCAATATTTGTGCCAATTATCTCCTTGGAAAAAGGAAGAATTGTGTTCTTTTATATGAGCATATTCTTTAGAGGAGCAAAACCTCTAGAATTTAAATTTTAAGACTTAACTGGTCGAGTTTATCATTGTGCGTGCACTTTGTAATTTTCATTCTTATCAGCATTATAAAATAGCTAGATATAGCTACATAAACAAACTGCTCACAATACAGCCTACTAGGTCGGCACTACGAAGTAGATAATTTGCAGAATACACTTTGAAGCACGATAGACTCTGTGGTACTTCCGACTCCATATTATGTAAAAAAAAAGAGTGCCTGGGGTTCAGGTTGGTCAATGGTCTTTATAAAAAAAACGAAACAAAAGGATATAATCGTAACAACGCGGTTAGTAAAAAATATCTAAGTGTAAAAAATGTACATTCGGAAGTCATTTCTCGTGGTCCATACAGGTAAACACATCGAAACCGGAGGCTATTTCAATTCCAACACAAACGTTATGATACCATTGATCGCAGATATTACAACACACCCAATCGATTGTGTTTGTACTTTTTTTCATGTTTGGTGGTTCCTCTTCTTGGCATACAGCGCAAACATTTTCCTCGTGACTCGAACCTTCAAAGTTGTCGTCGTCCGTTTGATTGGTGGCTGGTGAAATGCTAACATTTTTCTTGTTAAAAGAAGACTTGACAAAAGACGCCATCAGCTTTAATTGCTTAGACTTTACTCCTGCTTTGCAATTATCAGAGCTTCTTTTCTTATAAGCTACATGCCCGGTAGTTTCTTTATGCTTCAGCAACTGGTGGTACGTTTTGAAAGAAGAAACGCAGGTCTTATCTGGACATTTACATTTTCTAGCTGGCACTACGCTTTTGTCAGCATCGACTGAAGATTTGGATTGTGGCATTTTATGCTTTGGGTGGTTCAATTTGAAGTGCCTTTTCATTTCTGTCTCTGAAGAAAGCACCCACGCAGGACAAATATTACACCGCCCAAGTTCCTTTTTGTTGTTGTTTTGGAAATGAGTGTTTGGTAATTCGAGGTCCTTTTTTCCATTTCAATCATTTCTAAAAAGGTCCTAAAAGAACCTTCTATTGCATGTGAGGGCTGTGAGTCGAAGATGGTGTGTGTATCGATAAAATTGAATAACGCCGTACTGTTAATAGGATTTTCTGTACAATACTCGCAAGAACCACACTTTTTAATCATTATTTCGCAGCTGCGTCGATCAGTATGTTTGATGATTTCTTTGAAGGTCTTATGAATTTCTTTAAATTTGACGGGTAAGTTGAATGCTGAAGTTAACTTGCAATATTCATGGACCAAATTATATTCCGTTTCAGCAATGTCAAGACATTCCTTTGATTCTACGACGTGTGTTAAAATCAGCCAACCATCGAACTCTTTGCCATCCCAATGCAGCTTTACCTTTTGCATTTCTCGATCAAAAACAGAAATTTCTTTCTGCAATTTATCTGCTGGCGGAAGTGACAGGTATGCAGGAGGACTTTCATCGCCGTCTGCAATGGGATTTCCCAGCACGCCAGATAGAGCTCGAGAAAGTGGCGACCACAAATGTTCTATGGGATTGTAAGCAGAATAGCCTGGTGCGAAAGACGATACAATTATCATATCCAAGTCATGTTCTTTCCCTAACTTGTAGTAAAAATACAAATTAGCGTATGATTCCTGGCTTCGGTCAGGACCTCTATCAGTTAAAAGAAGGACAGCTTTTTTGTTCTCACTCTTGATTTTTTCCATAAGTGGCCTAATATCCCTATTGTGAGTTTCCATATTTACACTTAAGAGCTTTGACGATCTCAAGTAAACAAAGCTGGGACCACTGTGTGGAGTTTTAATATGTTTCCTACCATGTGAATCGACAACAAAATCTTCGTTAGCATTTTCACTCACCGATTCAGACACAGCAGAAACTATATCAGCTAATATATCTTCCACGTTGTCAGAAGTGTCATTGTTGTTACAATGGTATGAAAGGATAGGGTCCGAATTTCTTTTGCTGCACAGTTCCATTATGCCACTTGGTTTTATCAAATATCTTGGAACTGGAAAATCATGGTCGAATACGTTTGGTCCATCATCTTTCATGAATCGGTGACTGATTTGGTGATAACGTGAAGTCATGGTGTTTGAAGAGCACTGCAATTGATTCATGCAATCTGCAGACATTACACTAAAATCGTTGGAAAACATAGCTGCTAATTCACGTCTGTATTTTACTCTAGCAAAAAGAAAATGCGCGTTTTTGTTTTTCTTTCTAATATTGTTTTTCTTATGTGGTACCTTAGCCGCAACATAACCTTTGTATAGCGTGGAGCTATTAGCTGCTTTGTTGGGTGGACTAAAGAGATATCTAACAGCATTGAGTGAAATTCCACGTTCACCTAGTTCCGGTATCTCCTTAAGTAAGTGGTTCCGCACGTCCTTGACACTTACGCCTGCAGACTGGGAAGTGTCGTTACGTCGTCGCTCTTTTGCGGCATTACCATGTGATTTCGCAAAGGTTGTGACAATGGGAATAATGTCAGGATATTGAATAATTAACGGAGGTCTGCTAACTTTTTTGTGTGGCTCATCCGTTTTTGATATCATTTGTTGAGCTTGTTTCTTCTTTTTCTTCCAGATGCTCAATGTTTGTGTCCAAGCCTATTTGCCAAATATTCACATAAGCTGCGGACTTTGCAAATTTAATATACAACACTGGAAAAAAGTATCATTTGTGCTGGCAATATGAAAGTCATCCGACGGATCTATCTTACTGATTCTTGTTGCCCTTATTTGTGTGATACGACGTTTCAAATTAATGAGAAACGTGTTATCACCAACATGTTTAATTAAATTCGACAGGAGAGGGATGGTCAGTCGTATAAAATGTTCTTTCTTTTGGATGTTAGCTATAAGATCTCGAAACATTTCATTATTTGCGGTAATTTTTATACTTTTCATATTATTCAGTAATGTTAGAATTTTACTTGATATTTTTTCAACATCATCGATACGTTGAGTCTTTACGGAACCAACTACCGTTTAACGTATACAAATTACTCAAAACAATAATACTCATTATATTTTTCGGACGCGTTGAATAACGTAGACATAAAGAAATGTTGTTTTAAAACATCCTCGGCAAGAATATCATCCACGTCCTTAGCACCAATATTTAAAAGAAATTTTTTTGCAGTTTCAAGCTTTCTCTCGTTTTATACTGACGCAGGATTAGCGAACGAAGGACTGACACTCGTGGAAATAGAAAAAGATGGAGTGCTTGATACACATTGAAAATCAATACTGGATTCGACTGCATTTGATGCTTCTCCGATTCTTGGAGCCGAAGTTTTGAAAAATTTGCTTTTAGTTTTAGGAGTCTGATCTCTTCTCATAAAAACTTCTAATCCCTCCCTGTCATTCTTGTATTTCTAAAAAAATGATAGGGATATCCTAGAATATTTTTAACTTTCTTACGTGAAAATACAAAGAATAATAAAAACAAAGAAATACCTCTTTCCAAAGCTTATCAGCTGATTTTTTTAAAGCTTCTTTTGTTTTACAACTATCACTGTTCTTGGAGAAAAACATATTCACAAATTTTTGATTCTCATTTTTTGGTTGTGAATAAAGTTTCATTTCCGTCGCAAATTCGCTGAATAAAGTTAACTGACGTTTTGCCATGTTTACATAAAAAGTGCGTCGACTATATTTTCAACACAGGAATTCGAACCGTGTGTTTTTCATAAAAATAAATCTGTAGAATGTTCCAAAATAATTCCATTAGCAAATTCGTTGTAGTTTAAATTTAAAACCTTTTGATTAGTGCGGAACTTGCAGCATTTATACGGAAAAGAAGAAAACAAAAATGAAGCAGGTGTTTTTTTAGCAGGTTAAAAAACTGTTAAATAGAAATATACAGAAAAACAATTCAGTTTTGCGAAGTGGCCAATACATGCCAACTTTGTATAGGATAGGGTATCTCATTTGCTTTGATTATTTTTACAGATAGTTAGTGCGGCCAGGCCGCATGGAGGGTTTACGCTTCGCACGACGAAACATATGGAACGCAAAAGATGCTGGAAAATGGTATATTTGCATTTGGGAAATATCGAAAATTAGTGTGACGTTTCTGCTAGGGAGGGGGGGGGGGGTGTTGAAGAAAATCGATTTTTGACTCTTCCCTTACGTGTCGTGAAAATCAATATAGAATTGCAAAGGTTTGCAACCAATCAATATAGAAAGTATTGCGGAGAGGTTGCCAAGGTAAGGGCATTAAGCACGGCGAAAGGGCACGGCAAAGGCAGGGGTAGGCGAGGTATGGGAGGCACCAGAAAAGGCATAGAAAGGGTAGACATCAATATAGAAAGTGTTGCGAAGAGGTTGCCAAGGCAAAGGCATTAAGCACGGCAAGGAAAGGGCACGGCAAAGGCAGGCAAGGAGACAGGAAGAGGAACCAGGAAGGCAGGGGTAGGCAAGGCATAGGAGGCACAGGCAAGGGCATAGTAGGCAGGCACCAGAAAAGGCATAGTATGGGTAGGCAAAGGCAAGGAAACGGCAAGGCAGGGGCAGGCACCTTAATAGAAAATCTCAAAGTCAAGAATTAGAAATAATCAGAGAAGTCCACGAGAAAGGCAAAAAATTTTAGTAAAAAACGCCTTTTTTGGTTTCTTGTGCCTACCAGGTTTATTAACACAAAACTTTTTACCATAAAGGGATAGATCTATTACAAAAACAAAGCATTTTTGGGCTCTATAAATGAAAGTGATGAATGTACGCAATTCCCCCCTCTACGACTCAAAGATTACCTATTATACTCAATCCCCCTCTACGACTCAAAGATTACCTATTATACTCAATATAGCTAATATCATATACTTATGAATACCTGGTTGTTGTAGGTGCATGATAATTATGTTTTTCCTAGCCCTGTCTACGATTTGAACCTGGATCTCCCATTTGCATGAGTGTCATAGCCATTAGACCAACAGGGCATAAATATATATATGAAAAACTTTACAGGTACATCAGATATATGCTTATGGATTTACAGCACACATATAACTAACTAGACAGGGGGCCTGGTGTTAAAATGTCTGGTTTAGTCACAATTAACTGTGTTACCCGACATTATATGTCTGGTGGATTAATAGGAATTGTAAACTGTGCCACACATTCATGAGGAGAGCTTTAGTACAAGTATGCAGTATATCCCAAATCGTGTATAGCACACACAGCATTAAGGTGTTTCAGGTGTAATATATTTTTCAAAAAATACAGTTTACCTGTTGTGCCCATCATGGCATATTTTCTTAAAATGTTCCCGGCAAAACTTAAAAAATGAATTAATCCAGGGTGAGCGTTTAGTACAGGTAAACAATGCGGTACATCCACATAGGTTAATAAAGCCTTACAAAAAAAACTGTAGTGCAACTTTGGTTAAATAGAAACACAGACAGAAAAACAGCCTAACGTTAACATTAGTCTAAAGCGCTTAGTACAGGTATATCGTGTCGATAATATGTATAGGCATAATACCCATTTCCAAAAAACTATCCTAACTTTGGTTCAAATAAACAGACAGTAAACAGCCTGTTGTTACCCTATGCAGCTAAAACAATCACTCAGCAATTTTATTTTGTGGAAAAGTTTTTGTAACATTTAAAAATAAAAAAACACAGTTTATAACCTGTTTTTACCCTGGTAAAGCAAAAAGAATCCTGTAACATTGCTTTATTTTATGGGAAAAGTTCCAGTAAAAGATCAAAAATTAATCCTGACATCGGATAGGCGTAATACATTTTATTACAAAATTTATTGCAACTTCGGTTTAAATAAAAACAGTGGAAACAGCCCATTGTCACCCTGTCCAGCTGAAAATCACACAGCAGTTTTATTTTGTACAACAAGTTTTCATGACAGTAGGATAAAATCTTATTCGAAACTGAACATAAATATATATACATCAATAGAATAGCAATTAATTAGGTTAACTTTGGCACTTAGCTGGAGATGGACTTAAGCATGATATCCCACATTGGTGTAAAGATCAGGTCAAGTTACAGAAACAGAAATTATCAGGACATTATTTGTTTACATATCGGGAAATTAAATAAGTAATGAATATATTTAAAAATTTTCAGTAGGTGTTGATGAATGCATGAGAACTGCTTGTCATAATTTAAAACACCTCAGTAATAACAAATGTACAAGTTGAAAACGTTTCCCGATATATATATTGATATTGAAATAATTTTCGTTTTTGTAACTTAAGCCGCACTGGTGTATACTCACCGGCAGAGTCAAAATTGTTGCTTTCCTGACGTGCCCACAATATAGCTACAATTGTCCACAAAAATATGGCTCCCCACTCCCCTTCCATATTCAATGTTAAGAAGTACCCTTTGTGGCTAAGCATCTTAAAGGATTACACATGACCACGCCAACGTCTATATAAACATTGATCATCAGTGGGGAGGGAACGTACTATTTGCCGAATATATATGTAACTATAGCTAGCTATGTTCTTTTGCTAACTTTTGTAAACTTTTTGGTTCTTGGTTTTTAATGTTAAAATTGTCAGAGCCAACAAATTTTGTGCACAATTGTAGCTAGAACAAGCTATGTGATGGGACATTCTTACAGAGTAGAATTATCTCACTCGCTGTGTGTAGTATATGTATATATATAGCTGGCTATAGAAAAATCTGTTCAAAAGAATTTTCTATGCTAGCTATGTTGCTGATTTTATGCTAGCTAACATAGCAAATTTTATGCTAGCTGCATTGGTAGTTCTATCCCGGCTAAGTAGTTAATTTTATGCTAGCTTTGTAGCTAGTTTTATGCTAGAGCTGTATATGTAAAATATGTTTGCTCTATTTTATGCCAGCTAGCTAAAAGTCTTAACAAAGCTAGCTAGCTATTTAAGTTCTATTATTATTCCAGCTAAGTAGTTAATTTTATGCTAGCTTTATGTTATGTTTGCTTCATTTTATGCCAGCTAAAATTCTTAAAATAGCTAGCTAGCTATATGCATCTAAGTTCTATTATTATTCCAGCTAAGTGTGTATTTTTATGCTAGCTACACAGCTAGTTTTATGTTAGATAAGTTTGTAGTTTTATGCTAGCTAGGTTTAGGGGTGAATGAGGCTAAAAAGGGGTTCACTACATGTAAAAAATAGTGATATAAAATAGCTAAACAACATACCCTTTCTTCGTTTTCTTTACAATTTCCCGCTAAGCCATTTAAAAAAAATAAGCACTCCATCGCGCTGCTTAAAACCACGTTGTCTCGCTTACTAAAAAATGTACGGGAGAATAACCATAATTAATTGCTGAATTACTGTGATCTTTTGGACGAAATTTAATATTTCCATGGTAACCATGATATTTCGGATGTATAGGGACGAAATCGTACAGAAATGCTATATACTCTCCTTTTCCCTTATATTTGGCTTATTTAATGAGGAAATGGGCTCCGCTTTGCTCCGCAAAGAGCACGGTCAGTGCTGGCAAGGAACGGTAAGGCAGGGGCAGGCACCCTAATAGAAAATCTCCACACTACAACTCAAAGATTACGTATGCTCAATGTATCTAAGATATGTATCGTATTAGTCCAGGAGTATAGAAAATATTGAGGTGTCATGTTAGCAGAATTATGTGCCAATACAAGTATTTAAACAGTCGGTCATAAAGCCAAAAAAACTATGATTTTTTGATAAATCTGAGATTAACTTGGTTCCAATGACAACAACATAAAAAGTCAAGGTATAGAAACAATATGGAAAGTGTTGCGGAGAGGTTGCCAAGGCAAAGGCATTAAGCATGGCAAGGAAAGGGCACGGCAAAGGCAGGCAAGGAAGCAGGAAGAGAAATCAGCAAGGCAGGGGTAGGCAAGGCATAGTATGCAGGCACCAGAAAAGGCATGGGAAGGGTAGGCAAAGGCAAGGAAAACGCAAGGCAGGGGCAGGAACCTTAATAGAAATTCGCCCCTCTATAACTCAAATTACATATTCTCAATGCACACGGGTTTTTTTATAAGAAACCTAAGCATTTGGTTGAGCCTGGAGTTTCTTAAAACTTCAATAATTTGAGCATTTTTCTTCTTTGAGCCTGAAAAGTTTCTTGAAAAAATCTTTTATATACAATGTTTTTTTGAGGTGGAGGAGGGTGACATTGAGGAACCATTTTTAATTTGTTTAAGATGTAATATATACATTAGTTTGTTATAAATAGAAGCAGGTTTAAACATCTACTTTATGAAAAACTCTTATTATTCTGTTCCCCCTCTCCCCCTTTTTCTATTATATGTATGTAAGTTTCTTAATGCTGAGCCTAAGGTTATTATTCTTATAGACTGGTTTCTTATAAAAAAAACGTGTGTCTAAGCTATGTATCATATTGATCTGGTAGCATAGAAAATATTAAGATGTAAATGTCCAATTTTTGAAAAAAATCTCTTCGATTTCAGTTAATTACGAACCAAAACATCCACCCCGCCTAACAAAAGACACCCCCAAACTATGTAAACAGAGATTTATAGAATACAAAAACAAGGTATTTTGTACAACAAAAACATGGTATTTTGTACTCTATAAATGACAGTGGTGACTATATGCAACTCTCCCCTCTCTGCGACAAGATTAACTATTATTCTCAATATAGCTATATACCTTAAGTGGACAAATTTTGCCGAGGATTAGGATCTTTGTGTCATTAGCAAAATAAATCCCCGTCAAAATAAACATTTTTGTGTATTCGCCAAATTAAATCCTCGCCAAATTTTATAAAATTTATTATTCGCCAAATTAAATCCCCGCCAAATATTCCATTTTGGTCATTCGCCAAATTAAATACTCGCCAAAATTTATCCATTTAAGGTATATCATATACTGATGATTACCTGGTAGTGGTCGGTGCAAGGAAATTATTTTCCCCAGCCCTTAATAAGGCACCCACAACCGCAACGCTCATCTAAAATCCTGTGAGCACAATATGCCGCTATTTCACCCCTAAACAGGCATGCAGGGTAAAGGCACGGCAGGGAGCAGCAAAGAAACAGTAAGATTTTTTTACAGATACAATTCATAAAATAGCTATGTGCTAAATAGTTTAATAAAATATTTATCATATACACACAAAACTAAAAATAGCCTAGAGGCATTTAACAGGGAACACGATTGTATTTAATAACGTAATAAATAATATAAATACATATTTTACATACATGTAAATACAAATTTACAAAGACTAGCAGATCGATTGTTGTTTTTTACAAAAAACGTCAACACAATAGATATTATAAAATATAATACAATATTACGGTAATAGGAGATAAATTTCCGTTTTGTTAAAGAAGATTGTAAAAATAGGACAATGAAATAAAAATTTAAATTTTCGGTAGACCAGCCAAATTAAAGAAAAAAGATAAGTAAGTAATTTTTTAGAAGATTTTTATTCAATTATCTCCTTTTGTGGCTCAACGCTGCCGAAGAATATGGGTGCCTACGTTTCCGGGCATTTATGGCGTCCTCCTGGGCGAAAAAGCCTTTCCCCCCAGCAGCACGCCACAACTCTCGCGGCAAGCGTAGCCACCCATATCCTTCGACAATAACACACTCTCTTTAAAACTTTCCCATGTCAATTCTGGCTCCTTCTAAATGGAAAATAATACAAATAAAATGTGCAGGGTAAACATGATACGACGAATATTGCGAACTTATTAAACTTTTAGAGAGGTATCTTCATCATGACTTATTGCTTATATATATGACATGATTTGCTGCTTTCCGCAAGAAATAGGCTACTGGTTTAAATTTACGAGGTTTTGCGTTTTTTGATTTGATCTGTAAAATTATATTTCTGTGAGTAACCTATGCACCGTGAAATATCTTCCATCAAAAATTGCTGAAATTAAAGTAAAATGCAATTGTAATTACTACGGTTGTTTTTAAGGAGGCCAACTCCTCTAACATCTTAAGTGAAAAATTGTTAATTTTAGAACTTAAACATTATACTCACCATTTGGTTTTTTAAAGAGGTTGACTCCTCCTTTTGTTTGACCAACAATATAAAAATGAGAAATAACAAAATTAAACTTTCAGGTGGGTTACTAATGCGATGTTAAAAGTAAACATTTATACTCACCATTTGCCTCTTCAGAATTTCTATTTCAACTTTTAGTTCCTCCTACAACATAAGCATGAGAAATAACAAAGTGTATCAATGCTGATGTTATGACTAACTTGCCGCTATGCTTAAATAGTGATGCTCAAAACAATTAAATTTTATACTCACCATTTGTTTTTTTAAAGAGGTTGACTCCTCTTGCAAAATAACATTACCACTTTTCAACGAAAACTACAATAAATTAACCAACAGTGGGATTAAAGCAACATAAATTGTAAAATGATATAGTATTAATGCTTTAAGTTACACCACACTTACCACTTCATTTTTTAGGGAGGTTATGTCCTCCGTTGCCACTGCTATTTTCTGTCGCAATATTTTTTTCTGAATATAAAAAGATCACATGTTAAAAAACAAGAAAAATATTTAACCTATATACAAAAATATTTGCAATTTATTTAGGTATTTAAGGTCTGGATTTTCAAAGGGCAGTGTTTGTTTAAATAGAATTTAAAAGAAAGATACATACATTGTTTGTTGCCATTATGACTAGAACTAAAAAGAAAAAAAGAACAGTAAATACAGCAAATACAATACTATTTCAATGCGAGCAACCTACCTTTACAAAACACAATAACAATCTAGTAATAATGTCATGACCAGCCAACATACATGTATCTGACAAAAAATTGGTCTGACATGAATAGCTGAACAACAGCGGCTGGAACTGCATAAAATAACTCGTATGACTTTTTTTTTTTCTTAGTCTTCTTTTTTACTGGTGCCTACATTAGAAGGATCTGTGCCATAACATGCGTTAACAGCGCTAACACATTACAGGCAGTGATGCCTTATCATGTGCAGTCAAGTACATGGGATACACATTACAAGCGGTCGTTAGACCAGTTCCATCATCACAGCTTGCTGTCTTGTTATCTCATAATCAATCTCTGCCATAACATGTGTTAACAACGTTAACACATTACAGGCAGTGATGTCATATCTAGAATTTGTGGTAACTAGGTTGTGTATTTTTCTCCAATGTCAAACCCATTAGAAAGTAGTAATAACACTAACAACCCTGTACGTGGTTTTAGGCTTTTTATTAATGCTGGTAGGTTTGTCTTGCAACGCCCTGGAAATAATCAGAGGTTAGTAGGTCTCATTATGGGCCAAATGCCAGCTCAACATGTTGAACTGGCACATGAAGTGCAGTTAAATCTCATACCACGTGCATCAATTAATGATGATGTGTCTTTAGCTAGACGTAGACTTGCACAACGTGTTGCATGTTTGCGTTGTACTGAAACTGTTGACCAAGTTAACAGCAGACGTCATAGTGCAGCTAAGGCAACTGTTAGCAAATAGTGATACTGCTCAGGCACGGAATTTTCAAGCCAATATACGTAAGTATAATAGTGCAGTTTCGTTTGCTTCATTTGGAGCAAATCTTCGTCCTCCCCCTCGCCGTGGACCACCATGCTTTCGTATCTGCGGGCAAATATGGCATCGTGTTGGGGACCTTCACGCTCCTGAGGGACAAACTCCTGTTTTTAACCAACTTTATATTTATGAAGCAGGTAGAGCACTCAATGAAAGAATGGCACGTCCTGAAAATAATGGCTGTAGAGAAGACGTGATGCAAACTGTTCAAGATGTAATGAACAGTGTTAGCCCTTTTGCTGCTGCATACAGGTACATGGCTGAAGTGGAAGCTGATGAAATAGCTCGGGCAGCAGCTGAAAATCGTGTCCCATCAGAAGTACGCATGTGCATGAGAGTTGGCAGTGATCGAAGGCGATACAACTTGCCACATCATGACGAAGTAGCCGCAATTTTTGTTGGCCAAGATGGAGCTCTTCCTGGAAATAGGGATATTGTTACCTACCCACGTGGAGGCAATTTGCAAAATATTTCTACGTTATCTGTAAATTTAGAGCCAATGGTTTATCCTCTATTTTTTCCAAGGGGTGAACCAGGTTGGTATTATTGGATACCCCATGTTGCCGAACGTGCAACCCGTACTCAAAATACTACTACAATGTTGCAGTATTATACTTACCGTGTAGCTGTTCGGGAAAATTTTAGCCCAATCCATTATGGTAAGAAATTATTTCAACTGTATTGTGTCGATTCTTATGTTAAAGTTGAGGGTAACAACTTAAATTACATTCGTGCGAATCAAACAAACCTGCGTGTTGACAGTTATGAAGGTTTAGCTGACCACTTGAATGCACGAGCTGAAACCAGGACGTATTGTTGGCCTTCCTTCAAGTTTTCAAGGGAGTCCACGTGCCATGGCTCAAAACTATCAAGATGCTATGGCTGTCATTGCTAAATTTGGAAAACCAGATTTTTTTCTGACTTTTACCTGCAATCCAAAATGGCGCGAGATTCAGAAAATTTGTTTGCAGGCCAACATGCACATGATCGACCTGATTTAGTTTCTCGAGTTTTTAAATTGAAACTAAATGAACTCCTAAAAGATGTTACTGAAAGGGGTGTTTTAGGTAAAACTGTATCACATGTTTATGTTATAGAATTTCAAAAGAGGGGTTTACCTCATTGTCATTTGTTACTTCATTTAGATCCCAATGATAAACTTCGGGATGCAGATGACATAGACAGTGTTATTTCAGCCGAAATCCCTAATCAACAGGAACAACCTGAGCTGTTTGAAATTATTCGGTCGTGTATGATTCATGGACCATGTGGCTATCTGAATCCTAATTCCAGGTGTATGGAGGATGGTGTTTGCACAAAAAACTTCCCAAAAATTTTTTTAGCATCTACCATTGCTGAAGTTGATGGATATCCATTGTATAGACGTCGTGATAATGGAATTCATATCAACGTCAATAACATTGATGTTGATAATTGCTGGGTTGTTCCCTATAATCCACGGCTCTCCAAGAAGTACAACGCATATATAAACTTGGAGGCTTGCATGTCTGTTAAATCTGTTAAATACCTTTAGAAATATATTTATAAGGGTCATGATTGTGTCAACATTGAGATCAATGAACGTATTGATCACGATGAGGTACAGACATTTTTGGACGCTAGGTATGTCAGTGCGCCAGAAGCAGTATGGCGTATCTCTGAATTTAAAATGCACCAGCAATCTCATGTTGTCCATAGATTGCCAGTGCACTTGCCTAATAATCATATTGCTTATTTTCAGCCAGACCAGGTTGAAGAAGCTGTGAACAGAGCTGCAAATCAAGCCACTAAATTAACAGCTTGGTTTGTGCTAAATGGAGAGAATCACAATGCTCGCCAATATTTGTATCCAGACATTCCTCTTTATTTCGTTTTCAATAACGACATGAAAGTTTGGACACCAAGACGAAACTTTAACCTTAAAATTGTCTCTAGAATGTATAGTGTGAGTCCTCGCGCAGGTGAGCTTTTTTATTTACGTATGCTATTATTGCATACGCGTGGTGCAATATCTTATGAAGATTTAAGAACTGTGAATGGTAATGTCGCTGAGACATTTCGTGAAACCTGTTTATTGCGTGGACTCCTGCAAGATGATACCGAATGGAACAATACTTTGCAGGAAACTGTCAACTTTCAGATGCCTCGGCAATTAAGACAATTGTTTGCAATAATACTTATCCACTGTGAACCTTCTGATCCTTTTACTTTGTGGACAAGGTACAAGGGTTCTATGTGTGAGGATTATCTTCACCAAATGAACGAGGATCAAGCTGAGTACAGGGTGCTTCAAGATATTCATTCTGTACTGAGACAATTTGGTAAATCTCTTACTGATTTTAATCTTCCAAGTTTAGATGAAATACCTCCAGCTGAAAACATTGACATAGCTATGAAGGCTGAAAGAGCTTCTCAACTAAGGGATCAACTTACTGAAGAACAGACAGCACTTGCTGATGCAGTTATAGAAGTGGTTGTAAATGTTGCTAACAATACGGTTCAAAATAACCCATTGTTTTATTTAGAAGGTGCTGGTGGCAGCGGTAAAACCTTTACTTATAATTACCTTATTTCTGAACTTTTAGGTAGAGGTTTTCAGTTGGAACTGCTGCATTTACTGGTATAACAGCAACTCTTTTGAAAAAGGGTACCACCATACATAAACTGTTTCGGTTACCAGTTCCTATTTTAGAAAACAGTACATGCAGCATAACTCCAGTGTCTGCTTATGCTGCAGAGCTACGACAAAAAAATCTCTTTTTACTCGATGAATCTTCCATGATTCCTAAGCATGCTTTTCATGCAATAGATCGTCTTCTTAAAGACATTTGCAATAGCGAACTTCCATTTGGAGGTAAAGTTGTTCTTTTAGGTGGTGATTTTTCACAGTTATTGCCTGTTGTCAGAAAAGGAAAACCAACTGAGATTGTTGACATGGCATTTGGTAACAGAATTTAGATTAACTCGCAACATGAGAACGAGGCCAGGAAAACAAGAATTTGCTGCATGGCTTCTGCAACTTGGGAAAGGTGTTTTACCTGTTCGGGAACAACCACCATTCCAAGGTGCAATTGAGGTGCCACCCAATTGTGTGTTACAACAAAATCAATGTATTGTTGATATTTTGTTTAGGGATTTTCACCCAGAAAAGATGGCATCATCTGTAATACTAACACCTACACATGATAATTCACTTCTCATTAATGATCAGGTGCTGGCGTTATTGGCAGGTGAAGAAAAAATTTATTTCAGTGCAGATGATGTTGTTTGTGATGATGAGGAGGAACGGAATCAATATCCGATGGAATTTTTAAATAGTATCACACCGTCAGGTATGCCTCCTCATTGTCTTAAATTAAAATCTGGTGCTATTGTTATGTTATTAAGGAACATAAACATAAATAAAGGTTTATGTAATGGCACTCGCCTAATTGTAAGACGTCTTCACGACAACTGTGTCGATGCTGAAGTACTTACTGAGAATGCTATTGGTGATCGAGTACTTATTCCAAGGCTGCAACTTTCACCTTCGGATACAGGTATGCCTTTTGTTTTGCGTCGTAGACAGCTTCCACTAAGGCTCTCTTATGCTATGACATTAAACAAGGCACAAGGTCAAACTTTTGAAAAGGTTGGTATATTGTTGCGCAGGCCATGTTTTTCTCATGGCCAGTTTAAACCAGGAGCATTTAAAGATGTTAAAGTTAGCATTGTTCCCACCTTCAAACAAGGATGCATTGATGGGAAATGGTATACTCAAAATGTGGTTTATAGCCAAATTCTGAATTGAGAATATTTTTCTTACCATTTGGATCAGAGCATGTATATATTACATTTTTCAGCACACTTTTATCGCCTATATGTCCACATGTTATGTACAACCTTGCTGACGTGGACGTTATAGACAACGATACGATTTGTAGTTGTTGAGTCTTCTTTTTCTAACGTTTAACAAAAGTTATTGGTTTTGGCGGATGGTGTCAATGAATGCGGCTGGTGTCTTGCAGGAGGCAGGGGATGCTTACTCAAGGGCCCGCACCAGATCCCAAGCATGAGTGAATTTCACCAATCCTCATGTTTCCATAAAATAGGTGTACAGCCGAAATCCATTAGCTTTTCGATCATCCCTGTAAAGGGGAGAATACAGGAGTTCTCCAGTGGCTTATTATTCTTTAGAGAGAAACCTCCTTTTTTCATTAAAATTTCCGTCTTAAAAGGCTAGTTATATCTGCATTGCGATGTAGTTACTCCTATTCTCTCCCCGTGTCGTGCTATTGTACACTATATGTGCCTCTGTCAGTCCTACTGTACAGGGACATGAGAACAGATGTATTAGTGGTTTTTAATTACAATGACATGTCAATGCAGTATAAACATTCTTTTGACGTGTCATTTACTTGGCTATATGTTGCTCCTTTAATTACGATATACTTTTTTGAAAGAAATGGTATTTGGTATATTTTCGTTATCTGCCAAAAAAATATATATATACTCCTGCAATTTCCACCTCTATTATCAATATATTTAAAATCCATTTTATATATTTAAAATTTTCTCTTTTCATTCATTTCATTTTGTCATATTATCTATTTATGCTTTTCTAACACTTGCGTTTTTTCTTTTTAGGTGAAGCACAAAGTCCCATGGCTTGCCTTCCCGTGGCGTGCTTCGTTACGTGAATTATTTCTATCCTAAAAGAAGTAATTCACAAACTAAAAGTCAGGGCAGTGGCATGTTAATGTAATTTACCTACAAATTAAAAGATATATTTTTTTATAACTACCTTAAAGACATGCCACTATAAAAAAAATTACAAAATTTTCTTTGATTTAAGTTCCTTAGTATTCTCTGTTATATCAAAAATATACAATTTTAAGCTTGTATTAAGGAAACAACGTTAAACCCAGCTCTCACGTATTCTATTTATGATTATTTCCTGAACAGTCACAAAATTAAGTTGTGTTGTATTTATTTCTTAGTTCCTTATTTTTCCCACATAATTTTTCATAAATAAATTTTAGGCTACACAATATTTTTTAAGTATTATTTCACATCTAGATTAGTAATACTTAGCTATGGACATTAGCGAAGATGTTTTATTACAAGAGGGTATGTAGCTTTAGTTTCTACAAAGATACTACATTTATTAAATACTACCTTTACATTTAACATTTTTTAAATCATTATTTCTATTAAAAACAATTTGTTTTACCTGATTTTGCGTTATGCTTTTTTGTCTAACCTGTATGTTTTAATTTTAGTTTCACATGATCAGGGGAGTAGTTGTAATGGTGAGTGTATAATTTTTCTCGCAAAATCAATTTTGTATTGTGATCACAATTTCTCATTTCTTAATTATTAAATCTTATAGTTTACGTTTCTTAAGCTGTTTTATTTTGTTTAGATTCAAATTGAGTTTTATTGATTTAACCTCTTATGTTATTATTTTCATCATAGAACCTGTTGTAGAAGAAAACAATAAGAATGCGGCTGCTGGATCCACTGGTGACGGTGAGTTTATGATTTTTACAGTAACAGTAATACGTAACTTAAATTTTGCACGGGCGGTGATCACATATGTAGCGTCTTCGTTTTATTCGAAAGTCCAATCACGCAGATAATTTTTTACGTATTTTAGAGTCTGATTTGACATACGAATCGTTTCTTAAATACAGGAAAAGTCACCAGGGATCCAGGAGCCGAAAGGCTTACCATGTATGGAGGAAGAATGGTGGAAAAGATTACGAGGGCTATCATTGGATAGCCCAAAAAAATTAAAAAAATTAAAAAAAGATTTTTAAAAATGAAAATAAAATATAACATATAAGGAAAGACAGTATCATACAATTTACTGATCACACAGAGATAGGGGAAATACATTACCAGTAGAAAAATTGAGTCCCTATGTTTGCTACCTTAACTTTCATCAGCACGAGTTCTGGTAATGTGTTTCCCCATTTCAACATTGTAAATAGTTCATTAATTAGTTAATTTATTTATTTTTATATTTATTTATTTGTTGAATAAATTAAATTTTAATTGTAAATTCCTTTGTTATTTTGTTAATTTTGTTGATTTTGTTCCTCTAATTATTTATTATTCATTTAAATTATTTATGAAATTTTATTTTTAAATCAGCATAAGTTTATGTCTAAATCCATTTCATGTTACGTATTCTGGCAATAGTTGTACTTAACTATAATTAATAGTTTAGTCAGATTCCACATGAGTTTCAGTTTGCATAGCCAGATTTACTTTATACTTGGGTTGTACTCAGAAGTTATATCTTGAATTGAATTGAAATACTCTACACATACATCTTCTAGAACCTATGAGATCTTGCTACTAGACTATGCATTTGTGTAGTTTTATTAAGGTGGAGCTAACCCCTTTTTTAGCTGCCCAAACAGCTGCATGTGATTATTATAAAAGTTTTTTTCACTATATCTCCAAAATATGGACCTTAACACGTATAATAATGATTTTGACGTATTATCTAAATTACTAAATCAGCAGAAATTTTACAATTAAAAATGTATTATAAACAAACAAAAAAATCGGCTTTTTACAACCTCATCATTTTTTATCAGTTTCTGTTTTTAAATGAGCTTTTGGTTAACATTGTAATTGGTTCATAGTCATAATTAGCTTCTTATTTTACTTCTTTTTTAGGTTGAAGCGCAAAGCCCCGTGACTTGCCTTCCCGTGGCGCGCTTTGTTAAGTGGATTATTTTCTTTTTAAGAAGATAATACATGAACTAAAAGTCAGGGCATGCCATGTTAAAATTGCATCACATATTTTTGGTATTAAAAAGACTCGAGAAGCATCAAGTGCAGGTAACTTACTTACCATTATTTCAATATTATACGGTCTATATGTAACCATTGAATTATCTTTTTACAGGAAACCAAAATAGGAAAGCATTATCATCATAATTTATTATCATTTTTTAGGTTTATGGAGGTTTATAGAAAAAAAATTCCCAAGTTCGCTTTTTTGTAAGTTCGTGTCCTTATTTTTACTGTTTTTTTATCATTTGTAGTATGGTTCATAACTATAGAGTTTAAGTGGATTTTTCCACGGGCCTTTCCAACTATCGAAAAACGCATTTAATTTTATGTAGATGAACGGGGACACTGCTGACGTCATCAAAATTCCTAAAATCTTCTAATTTTTTATTGTTCTTCTGCCTGAGTGGATTTTTCCACGGGTCTTATCGACTAGTATATATATATACAATAAATTTTAGTGAAGGGAAATTTTAATTGAAAGAAAATTTAGTGGAATTTAATTTACCAGGTATATAGCAAGAAATATTCTTTTTTTTAAAATTAAAGTTTGCAGAAGGTGATCAAGAGTAATTATGACATAAATAATTATTATTTTAAGTACTTAGGCTATTTTCTTCTTAGTAAATCAGGCAAAAAAGTCTGTTTTTCTTAATAAAATTACTAAGTAGATAAATTCTAAGTAGATAATTTCTAATATATAAAAAATAAAAAATAAAACTTTATAATTTATGTGACAGAATTTTGTGAATACATTTGATCTTTTCGCAAAATTTTGTCTCGCAAAACTTGTAAAAAAGACCATGTGGCAAAGTTTAATTAGTATGAACTTTTCAAATCATTGTTTCGCAACAGTTTATCCACTGAAGGCTTAAAAAATAATTTACCATATATGCATAGACTTCAACTGGACCTTCATTTAAAACTTATTTTTTTCTTCTTAACAAGCAATTCTAACTCTTATATTGTGAATCTCAAAAATTTATCTTGCAGAAAATTTTCAGTTTTAGATATTAAAAGTTTTTCTTGTGAAAATTTAAAGTAAATAGAACCTAACCTGAAGTCTTGCCAAATTTGGAAATTTTAGATTGTATTGAAGAGTGATAATTGATTTGATTCTCTTCTTTGAATATTTTTTCTGCCTGCAATCTGATAATGCTGTTGTCGCGTATGGATTCTGACTTCCTTGATGATGTTTCTTTGCAGATGCCAATGGGAGCACTGAACAATTGTTCTTTATTCTCAGTATGGGGAGAATTTGGCGAAATGATTCTTGCAATTTATGGTAAATGTGTGGTTATAGAATGGAATTATATTCTATATAATTTTCCTAATTTCAGACTCATTCCTAAGACAGATATGCAGGCAACTGCATGTCTGAAGGTGATGTTGTAAGTTCTTAGGATGGACTTGGCAGATCGTTGAAGGGATTTTTGATATGCTAGCCTGTTGATCTCCATTAAGGTATAAAGCAATTCTTTGATTTCAATGCTGCATGTATCTTTTAAATTGTTGTACACTACTATTGTTGAAAATCTTTGTACCTTTGTCTTGCTACCAAAGCAATTTTGTAGCGTTGCGTTAAAGGTCACCTTCAAGCTTTTATCAAGAACATGTGGAAGTGACTCCCATACGTTTTTAATATGTCCTTTCGTGTCGTGAAGAGGTTCAATCGGTGAGATTTCGTAAGCACCAAGATTAGGTTCTTCCATTGTAGATTGTAGGTGACCATAGCACATGGCAGGCAATCTTGATACACCTGATAATATTCTTCTCATGGACTTTTCTTTTTCTGCCTTGTTTTCCTTCAGTATATGCTCAAGTCCTCCGTCCAGAAGTTCAATATCAAGTTCATCCACTTTAAGGTTTTGAAATGGATTGATTACATTTTCCTTCCTACCAGCCCTGCTTGAAATTACCTGACAAAGAAAATATATGCATGAATCAATTGATCATATCAATCGTATCATACCATGGTCGTATCATCAAAAAAACATGTAATTTATTTGATCACTGCTGGACAAACAAATACCTTTTTTCTTCTGTCCTCGAGTGACAATATATTACTAACTCGAAACACGTGAACCAAATCAATAAATCTTGTAACGTGAATACCACACATACATGGGTAGTGATGTCCATGACTATTACTACATTCATACTGCAATTCAGGGTGGTCACCTGAATGTAAATAAATTAATGCATAAATTAAAGTATGTAGATTACTATGGAAGATAACTACCCTTTAATACAGATTTTCAAAAGTACAGTCAAAAATCCAAACAACAAACAAATGACCAAAAAACTGAAAAACTGAAAAATGTAAATAAAGGAATAATGAGAAACAAACAAAAAGGGGAAACAAACTAGAGCAAACATGGTGTTTTGATTTTAACTTTTTAACTTTTTAATTTTATTTAACTTTATTTAACTTTATTTAACTTTTAATTTTTTTCCAATTTCCATAAATAGAATACTATAAAAGAAAAGAAAATTTAAAGAAAAGTTAAGCATGACAAACTTTTGGTAAACTTTTTGACCGAAAATTTGTCACACCAAAACTGTTTGGAATTAATGAACATTTTTTATCAAATTGAAATGTATATATGGCATACCTTGAAAAAAGCGCATTGTATCATTTACTATGGTTCCAATGGTAAATCCATTTCGCAAACAATCCTGGTGTTGACATACGTCAATTTGTCAGCAATGCTATCATTGATTTCACCCATTATGTAAATGGATGGTCTTTCAACAAGTTCTTGTACATCCATAGTTCTTCCTGTCAAAGTTTCCATCTCTTTATCTGTATAAAAATATTTTTTGAATAGACAACTCTCACTGTCATAACTAAATATCCAGAATTAATAACTTCTGCATGATCACTCCAAATAATCAAGTTGCATTTGACATGTCCTGGTCGTAATATGTTTGCTTTAGTGTGATCTTCGTAAAGTTGCTTTCGTATAGTCTTCAAGGGGATCTTTCTACCTGATTTAGTGTATGTTGACTCACTGATTTAACCGCAATTATCCAGAACATATTTTTTGAACTGCTTTGGTTCAATCGATTCTCCTAAATTATATTTTCCCTCGTTCACACTTCGTGCCATGTCTTCTTTGATTTTTGTGTATCATCTGACCATTGGAATAGTAACACCAGATCCACTTTGAAAATCAAAAATATATATATTTTCACGTGAGAACGATTTTTTAATTTCTTTATATTTTATTTTACTTTAGGTGCAACAAAAATCACAACATAATACCTGGCATTTGGCATAACTGCGACGAACTTTGTTGGCAATAAAAAAACTGTTTTTGAACTTGCTCAGGTGGACCCTATTACAACCATATTTCCAGTCGGACCTGGAATGTTATATTTTCTGGGTTATGACGCCAACATGCTCTACCCGAGTACCTAGCTTCAAGACTTCCCTTGCGGGAAGGAGAAGCTTATCAAAATCGCCGATCCCGTTGAGGAATTGGAGGCTTTGGAGCAAGGTGTTCTAGACGGCTCGCTCTTTGGTTTTGCGCAAGTTGATATTGAAGTCCCCCAAGAGCTGTACGACAAGTTCAGCGAAATGTCTCCGCTGTTTGTGGTGAAGGAGATACCCGATACCCAAATCTCTCAACACATGCACGAGTACTTACGGAGGACGGGGCGCAAGCGTGTTCCGGGAACCAAGAAGCTCCTGGGGTTGATGAAAGCAGAGAGTATCCTGCTGTACACTCCCGTACTCAAATGGTACCTAGAGCACGGGCTAAAAGTCACCGCTTTTTATCAGTTCCTCAAGTACTCTAGAGGTAAGCCATTCGCGTGGTTTCCGGAAGAGATTGCGGATGCGCGACGGCAGGCAGATAAAGACCCCGACAAGCGCATCGCTGGAGATACTGCCAAATTGAAAGGGAACTCGTTTTATGGAAAGATGATCGAGGACCTAGCGAGGCATGCCAACACTAGTTTCACAAGAAATGAAAAAGAGGTAGATGCGGCAATGAGGAGCCCATATCTCGAAGACCTTGAAGAGATCGGAGATGCGTACGAATTAAGAAGGGGTAAACAGGGGGTCAGCATCGATCGAGCCTATCAGTGCGGTATTGCCGTCTACCAATTGGCAAAGTTGCGCATGCTCGAGTTTTACTATGATTTCCTGGACAAGTACGTAGATCGTCGAGACTTTGAGTATGTGTACATGGACACAGACAGCGCGTACTTTGCCATCTCGGGTGAAGAATTGAGAGATGTTCGCTTTGAAATGCTCGAGCAGTACGACTCTGATATGAAAAACTGGCTTGTTACCGACAAACACTCGAGCCGGACGGGAGGTCTTTTCAAACCTGAATTCATCGGATCTCGTATGATTGCATTGACGGCGAAGTGCTACTTCGTTGAAGGGTTAGAAGTTACAAAATTCTCGTGTAAAGGGATGTCGAAAAGGCAGAATGAAGTGACGTGGGCTAGGTACATGAACACGCTAGGGGGTGCTTTGGATACTGCCAAAAACGTAGGCTTCCGGGTTCACAACCAGGGGATGGTCACATATGAGCAGAACAAGCTAGGGTTATCGGCGTTTTACGACAAAAGAGTTGTACATGAGGATCGCGTGCACACATCCCCCTGATGTGAGAATAGTGGTGAGTTGTCCAAAGTTTTGTGAAGTGGTACTTTACAAAACACAGCAACAAATGGAGTTTAAACAATGTTCACACTGTAAACAACCCCGACCACTAGGCAACTTCAATATCCAAAGCAAAGGCCCTGGTAAAGGCCAACGAACAAGGCAATGTATCAAATGCCTCAATATTAAGAATGCGTCACGGGAGCTTACAAAATGTCATCATGAAAATCAACCAAGCCAGTGCAAGGAATGCGATTTCCCCGGGTATCATCATAAACGCATTCTAGATAGGATTTGTCATGCTCTAAATCATGGTAGAGATATATTTTTTCTAGAATACCTAGAGTGCGACATTGTTACCTTCGATCATAGCCGTTTTGCTATTGTTCATGCTTTTCACGATGCTGTACAAGTGCTTGACCCATGTGGTACTAGTTTCGTCAGAGGCAAGCTCTTGCGCATCTTGCGGCTTGAACAATCTCTGCGCGAGCACCTTGTTGTAGGCCTCAACAAAAGCCGTGAAAGTATGATGGTACTTGGTAGTTGCGCGCTTGAGTTCGACGCCCCTGCCCTCTAGCAGTTTTGTCACATCTGACTTGAATTCACTACCGTTGTCGCATTGGAAGGCCTTCGGATATCGTAAAGGTCCTGCCTTATAGATGTCCTTGATCATGTCAGCAACTTCGCTGGCTTTCTTGGTTCTCAAGGGTCTAGCCACTTTGTAGCGCGAAGCTACGTCGATGCCTGTGAGTATGTATTTGTATGTGCTGCCATAGAGTTTGTCATGCGGCATGTAGAGCAAGTCAAACTGATGCATCTCATTAGGCTTCGTGATGGTGAAATGTGGGTAGTTGATGCGCTTAGGGCCTCGAATATGTCTGAGCCACGCAAGTTAGCGAGTCAGCCAATGAGTAACCCTCTTTTTGGAGAGACCACTCTGCTCAGCGAGCAATTTGATAGCTTTCCTTCCAGTCCAGAGACGCTCCGGGGTATAGTAGATACTGCTAAGCTTTTCAGCTTCCTCCTTGGTAAATAATTTTGACATGTCTTTATATTATACATGTCAAAACCTTGTCTGGATGTAGATACTCAGATCTGAGTACCTTACGAATATTTGTACGCGATCACCCCTAGAACAGCCAGGGAGCCAACGATGAACGTCAGCTCACCGTCTTGTTGTTGCTTGGAAGGTACATAATAGTCCGAGAGCTTTGGAGCTTTCTCGATCGTTGCGATATAGTACTCTCGCATGCCTTCATCGAGTTCTTTCAAGCTCTCACCCGCTTGACGCTGTAACTCCTGCTGCTTGTTATACCAATCCAATTTGGCCTGTCTGTCCCGGACCCATTGTGCCTGGGCAGTATTGAGCTTTTCGATCGCTTTATCATGCCTCTTACGTTCTGCTTCACCATGCCCCGAGAGCTTTGAAAACAAAAAGTTGGTACCGCTGAAAGCCAACGCGTTTATCGCGGCACCTGCTGCCATAATTGCCAGAGTTGCCATGTTTTATTCTAATACTCCACTCCGTGGAATCGCCCGTCTAGGATGTTGAGCTGGGCGTCTTGCAGCAAGTAGACATAGCACTTGAAATCCCCGGTACTTCCGTCAGCTTTCTTGGTCATATGCAACGTGATGCCGTCACTGAGTCTCTGCAATGGTCTACCCGATCCATGTAGGGTATTATCCGGAGAGCTTCGAAAATCGATGAAGAGCGCATATCTCTCAGTCATGAACTGCCCGATCGTGACCTCACTGTCATGACTGCCAAACAATTCAAAGACTTGCTCAAGATGATCCTTCGGTAGCATGGCGTGGCTATATAGTTCGTTAGGCTCACCTTCAACAGTAATCGAGATTCTTTCGATCTTGGGATTGTAGAACGTCTCGTTTACACCCGAGTAAGCTTTGACTTTTCCAGGGTCTACGAATAGTAGTAGCACTCCCTTGAGGCTCTTTGCAGGTGTATCGATCTGGAGGTTATATGAGGTATCAGACTTTTTAATAGTGACCACCTTGCTTCTTAGGATCCTTTCATAAGGTAGCGCTAGCCTTGAATATCGTGACATCATAGCACTGCTAAGCCCCTCGTGGTGCACTTTGTCAAACTCTAGGGCAATGTTAGTAATCTTGTATTGGGCATCCGCTGGTTTAGCTGCCGTACTTCCCGAAGCAGCCGTACCAGCATCTTTTTTGACCATCACCATACCCTGAAAAATGCAGGACGAATTGCAGCCTGTCATGGAGTCCTCCCTGGTAGAAGGGTAGGTCTCTCGTCAGCTCAAACATCTTGCCTAGCGGGATGCAAAAGGTGTTGCCATAAGCCGCAACGATCGCCTTCTCTTCATCTGTCCCGACATGGTCCGTTGCTTTCACCTGAAGGGCTCTGATGGTACCATCATTGGGATTGATGTCTTCCAGAATGAGGTTGTTTTCTCTCTCAAACTTGGGCAGCCAGAGATCTCTGTAGGTAGCGAGCACATTGTAATCGCTAATATTCTGCACCTCGTTGCCATTCAAAGTGATACGTAGGTTTTGCACCAGGGCCTTGCCAATATTGCTCACGATGGTTCTCTTCGTGTTCGTACCCTCAAGCTCCAGGTTAAAAAGGAGCCTGAGAGAGCCTGGGAAAATGACGTCGTCCCGCCCCATGTTTGGTACGTCGACGTACAAGTCCTCGTTCTGATTGATGGTACTGGGGATGTGACTTATTTTAACACGCTGCTTCTTACCTTTCATGCCCAGCATAGTCTTGACTTCTGCATCGGGATCTAGTTTAGTTCCGTACATGTTGCTCATAGTTTATTAATAGGGTCTTGCGGGTTGAATAAATGCCAATTAATCCAGCATACGAAGGAGACGACTTTACGCTGGAGGAAAACATTTCAGACGACGCGGAGCAGGATGAATCTTTCAGTAGGCCCGAGGACCTGCCCCATCAGCCTGATGAGCTAGCGCCAGAAGAGCGGGGTCAACAAGACATCACGACAAGGCAGAGGGGAGAGCTACTAAAATCAAAGGTCTACGCTCTCTATGAACACCTTGGTGAGGAGCTGGTGCAGCCAAGCGCGAGATGGTACAACATGTTTGAGGCACGAGGAAACCAGCTTCTTTTCGATGGCATAGAGATCACGAAAAAGAATGGTGAATTGAGGAGCGTTGGCGAGATACGGAGGAGTTTAGGTACAAAGCGCTTGCAAGCCCTGAGGTTTACCGACTATACTACACCAAACAAAGGCAGTAAAACAAGGTCTCAGAAACTCCTTAACGAATTCAGTCACATTATCTCTGAGGAGAAGGCCGATGATATAGAAATGATGCCGCTGCTCGAGAACGTCCTTGATGAAACGGAGAGCCTGATCCAAGATATTTCATTTGGTGGTACCGAAACCTTCACTGAACGCGAAAGAAGGGGGCTCGATCGAGAGCTTCAAACGCTAAGGGGTAACCTGAAAAGTCTGGCAAGTAAGATGGTCACATACGATAGTGAGATTGGCAAGGCGAGGGGTAAGGTGAAAGAACTCGAGAAGCAGAAAGCCGGGGCAGATGAGGGCAAGGTGAAAGAACTCGATGGGGAAATCAAGGAGCCTGAGGATAAGATCAAAGACTTGAATGATCAAAAAAAGGCCACGCTGGATGCCCATGGAGTACTTTCAAAGAAAATTTACAGCCAGTTGGGGACTATCAAGGAAACGTTGATGAAAGTCGCTGGAGATGACACGTCTTTGCTGGAGAAGCTTAATATCCTCTTCAAAGAGCAGGGGCTGACGATAGCCTCCATAATCTCTGCCATTGGTCTACTTGTTTCCACCATCGTGCTCGCCGTTACCGGAGGTGCCGCAGTTGGAAGTGCTGCTGCAGGAGGTGCAGCAAGTGGTAAGGATTTTGTACAAAGACAGCTGGAAAGACTCGGTAAATTCTTGAAGTATCTAGCAGGTAAGGCAGGTGCAGCACTACCAGGGATCATTGGCAGCGTTGTCTCGTTCTTCTTTAGAGTTGCGGCGAGAGTTGTCGAATACGTAGCCAAGCACTTGTACATGGCCATCGCTGCTGCTGTCGCTTTCGTTGTGGCCTATGTTGGGGCTAAGAGAAAAAAATCGTAGGCTAATTTGTTGTGTGTACTCTCTAAGCACACACAACAAATTAGATCTAGTTTTTCAGCCAGATGTACGCAAGGATGAGGCCTACCCCTGTTGTAATCAAGGCAGCTTTGTTATCTTCGTGCTTCGCGTCATGCGGATTTTTAGATCTACCAAGGGCATGCGTTGAACGCATGCCTATCCCATGCTGATTTTTCCCGTCTCCTCGCATACCTGATCGGGGGGCCGGCGGCCAGCCCCCTGATATTTCTTGCCTTGGGGGTTCCCTCTGTTCAGGTTTATCTACCGCATGTTTGATGATATAATCCACCTGACCAGAACCCGGCATGCCATGCCGGGTATGCTTGTTATTCACATCAACCTGGACACCCACATTGACATTGGCAGGTGCTATGAGGATGTTGTTGTTGTACCCCACAATTTTTCCTATGCGCAATTCAAGGTCCGAGGGGAGCATGTATACGCTGGGCATGACGGCGAAGTTTACCGGTGTTCGAGCATATTGCAAGACCTTCTGGAATTCTATGATGTCATGTCCTACGTTCTCTTGACGCTTTATCATGGCTTCAAATTTTTGCGTCAATATTTGCCTTGCTGTATAGCTGCCCGCACCTGATCCCAGTAGGGATGCCTTTGCCCCTGCCTGGGATCCAAGCAACAGGACCACGTAAACTCTTATACTCTCGCTTAGCTTGGTCAGACCCTCTGATGTCAAGCCTTGACTTGTTGGGGTGATGAATTTGGCCCAATCCCCTTCAACTTGGGGCCACCATCTACCGTTGGTGAGTGACGCCGATACCGACTTGGTCTTGTAGAGACTATTAGGGTCAGCACCATATTCACGACATACTTGCGTATATCCAGAGGTGGAGTAGGGATTCTTATAGCGTGAGAACCCATCGTTGAAAGACATGGGTACTTTCATCCTTGCTAAGATGCGTCACATGTGATAGTACACGTGACATTTGAAGATGGCATTGACAAGCGGTACGGAGCCAGTTAGATGCTTGGCAGAGATGCCCAAGGCCGTGCTTGCGCAATGACATGCGAAGTTCACTTGGATGTTCCAGTAGTCGAGGGCTTGTCCTTTCGTCCAACCCTGTATGACAGGGTCGTTCAAGTACGTACTTGTCACCTTGATGGGGTATTGGGTGAACTCAGGGAATGATACGGGGATATGCGAGTCTGTAGAGACGTACAGGTCTTGATGCTCCAAGTTAGTTATAGCAAGTGGCCATTCACCCCTGTTGGAGTGGTACTCCGCTTTCGGGTTGTAGGAGTAGATATTCATGTTTCTTTAAAGAAACATGAAGCAACTGTACATCACCGATATATATAAGCCTACGATATTCAAGCCTCATCTGGGGGAGGGCACGAGGATCGCTCTAAAGTCGATCAGTATTCGTCCTACGTGGTCGAACATCCACACCAAGAGCGAGATCAATATCTATAAGACGGGCGGCAGTCTGAGGTTGGGACCGTTGGAAGTCCTCATCCCCATTGAGCCGGGTTTATATCGAATCGAGGATCTCACGGCTATTATCAACAACCAAGCAGGGGGCAGGATAAAGCTATTCGTACTCACGAACGGACGCTGTAGGGTTAGAGTTAACAAGGGGTACGTTGCGATAATAGATCAACCACTGCAGGACATTATGGGGCGGGCCTTTGATAATAAGGTGGAGTTTACAGCGGGCGATCATGACAGCTTCTACAAGACCGATGTTTACACTAGACTACGTCTCGTTTGCCCCCAGTTGGATGAAGGCGACTGCCTGCTAGATGGGAACAAATCTAAGATTCTAGCCTTGCTACCCACTAAGGAGATTGACGCTTGGGGAGACATGATAACCTGGAGTTTTGACAATCCCATCTACCTTCCTTTGAAGGGTTCCACAGATCGTTTGGAGTTCATGCTGACAGACGAGCACCATCACGATAATAATGTGGCCTTCGTAGGACTAACGATGCAGCTGCTTATAGAATAAAGATGAGTGAAATCGCAAAGCTTTATCCGAGCTTATCACCGAGTGCACCTGACGAGCTTGATGAAAGCCAGGTGTACAGACTGCGCAAAATCGAGGAGGTGGAGCAGTACCTACGCAATGAATCAAAAGAGCGGGATAAACTCGCTAAAAAGTTCAAAATGCATGGCACGTGGGTTAGATTCACTGACCATGGGTTACTAGCCATAAGTGTCATTACCTCGGGTGTTGGTATTGGTAGCATGCTCTCGGGGATTGGTGTACCGCTGGCTGTCGCTATGGGTGGTATCACGATCGCCGTAGGACTAGGGCAAGCAGGTCTGCGGAATGCGGGGAAGAAGCTAGATGTCAAGTCAAAGAAACACGAGAGCATCAGGCTACTCGCGGGGACTAAACTCAACTCTGTTATCGACCTCATCAGCAAAGCTGTGGAGAATGGGGTGATCAGCGACTATGAGTTCAGCTTGATTATGCAGGAGAAGCAAAAATACATGCTGCTGAAGGAACAAGTCCGTCAAAGAACGAAACAAGCCGTGAATGCCATCAATGATCGTGAGAGACAGCAGCTTGTCGCGAAGGGGCGTGAGGAAGGTAAACAGGAGCTTATGAAAAACTTCAATCTGTGCAACATGTAAGCGGTATTTAGATGAACCACCCGCATATGGAGTCTAATATGTTGTTCAACATACTAGACGAGTACTTCCCCGGTATCTAGATAGAATGGATGGTAGCGATCATAATACACTACGCGTTTCTTCTTTTCAGATAGCTGTCGCGCATACTGCTCGAGGTTCTTCTCCCAGGCTATGGTAACGCATGGTTCGCAATAGCGGCCATCAGCTTGGGTGGAAGCGTCCTTATACTTAACCTTTCGGATCGCTTCGATAAGGGTGGCCTTATTCATGGCTGAAATGTTACGGATCTTTAACGCTTTGGCTTCCCTTTTTAATTCGGTAACGAACATGTTTATATATATATATGTCGACCGGGCCGTCTCTGTTTTTCATGCGGGCATCTATTACGTTTCACCCACGTCCTGTGGGCATCCAGACATTTGATGCACTGTTTTGTTCGTTGGTCTTTGCCTTGACCATACACCTTAATCTCAAATTTGTCCAGCGGTTGGGGTTGCTTACATTTCGAGCATTTTTTAACCTCATCCATCTTGTTACTTTTTGTGAAACACCACTTCACAAAACTCTGGACGGGAAAACCTCACTATTCTTACAACATAAAGCATTTTCGGACCTATTCCAAATAGGATTCGTTGTCGTCATCCGAGTCGCAGAGGTAGCGGGTAGTACGTAATGTTACGGTTTGATACTTGCACTCGTCCAGATAGATCTGCATATGATGGTTTGAACCTTGTTTGTAGATAGTTTTAGAATGGCTTGGCACTCGCAGCTTTCCCCTAACGGGACTTCTCCGGAATGAAAGTCCGTTTTGACTTTGCCATCCCATTCCTTCACCTTAGCCGTAATGTACCTGCCTCTTTTCACAGGCTGGGTAGCAAAGGTTTGTAATTTCAAAGCTTGTACCGTGGTCATGATACTATTAAATTTCTCCAACCATTCGGTGTGCTTATGGATGTCGAATGACATGGTGAGTGCCGATGTTTCGTTATAGCGCGAGGCGCCGTTTGAATAGAGCTTCTTTGGTGTTATGATTGTTAAATGCCGGATCCTGTCACCCTTTTTATAACCAAGTACGGTGCGCTCATCTTTGCCTCTGTTGGCCGGAACGGGATCACTTAGCACAATATTCTCATTATTGACATCTTTGATATTTAATGGAGCCGCCGGGGCATAAAAGTCTCGCGTATTAACATTCTCGGTACCAAATTTAAACATCCTTTATTTTGATAATATTGGGGTTCAACTAGAGTTTGGCACATGGACAGTAGCCGCCATGGCACGTAATGTATAAGTAATAGCAGGACCAGCACAGCATTTTGCCCTGTATAAGGAGCCTCCGTTGACATTGCAGGCATCGGTCGTACTCATCTAGGGTCACTTCACAGTCGTCGCATTGTTCCATTTATCTTACAACCCGTGGTTGTAAGATAGTCGGTGATCTCCATACTAAACCCCCCCCCTCAGGTAGGTCCCCAAGTGGGCCATTCTCTGGGATCTTAAATGCTCGGGGCATGCTTGAGCATCCAGGGGTATTATTGAACCGCCATCGCGCACATTTCCCGGGTCATGACATTTTCGATTTCCAACAAAGTGAAAGATCTGTCAGATCACAAAATATCAATAATCTCAAGGTTCCAAGAATAAATACCAGAAGTTTCGGAACTAAAAGTTTAACTTCCTTAGGTCCAAATATATGGAATAAATTACCCAATCATATGAAAACAGCAGAATCTTTGAATATTTTTAAGAAAATGATAAATTTTTGGAATGGCCAGCATTGTTCTTGTGATGTCTGTTCACAATAGCATAAATATGTTATTTGTTTTTCTTTTGATATCACTTAAACTTACTTTATTTTTATAGTATTTATATTTCTGTCTATATGTCGGTTTGGATTAGCACTTTAATTAGAGCTATTGTATTTTTTGTACATATTTTAACCGACAATAAATAAATTAACAACCAATAAATAAATTTAACCAATGCTTCTTTCCCTCAGTTTCAGGAAGGATGTTCCGAGCTGCCAGGGAGAAATGTGCGATATATCTTTTTCTTTTTTCACCACGCCACTTTTTTTTGTCAATATACTTTGTAAAGTCGCGTAGCTTTCGTAAAAAGTATTTTTTTCGATATCAAGGTGTTAACACAGTTTTAAAATGTACAAATTTTCCACTTTTCTTTCAAATTTTGCGACGGAATTTTGTCGTCAATATGTCGTGTTATAAATTTGGTACATATATTTATAAGCTGGACTCTGTAAGATGATCGTTAAATAACTTTTTGTTGATTATTGCTAGGAAATGGCAGTGGTTAAATATTCGGGCCACGGGACATGCCTTAACTCACCTGAGTTGTTCCATCACTTCTTTTTTTTAAGTCTTCTGTTTCTCAAGAAGCATAAGATCCTGTATAGTGTCATTATTCACCCCTGCTCAATTGTCTATCAATCATATCTACCAGGTTGTTGATGGAACAAAAAAACCTCGCATGAGAGCCATGGCCATGATCAGCAGAGAAACTCCAATACCAGTCATAATTATCATGAATGTTGCATTTTCGAACCATTCGAGTGTTGATTTCTGTCTATCGGTACGACTCATTTATTTCACATTTTCTATACATTTTTCCACAATTTTTCAAGACCTTTTTTTCATCCTCTGAAAGCACACCAGTCTATTGCTCTCTCGGGATGCCACACGACATGGATTAGCTCACCATGTATTATAGTCTTAAATTTCCGCTTACGTTTTATCTTGGGGTAGTTTTGAAACAGCTCTTGGGATAGGTTGTCATAGTATTCGGCTTTATGTATCGATAAATTATAGTCATTCTCGTACATCATCTCATACAGTTCCTCTTCATACAAGTAGCTGGACCTATGATCAATCTCCATCAACCTCTTCAGCTTCTCAGCGCGTTGATTATCGAAATAGGTCGCTCTGATTACCATTTTTACATGCTTTCTGATTAGAAGCAACCAGGAAAACGCGGTCGTAAATTGAGTAGGGAAATTCTCAACTCAACTTCTGCATGATATCATCGGATGCCGTTTGGGTAATTTATGATAATTTATGAAACATTTTTCTATACATTTTGCCACACCTTCTTTTCATCCTCTGAAAAGTACAAGTTTATAACTCTCTCGGGATGCCAGGCTTGTTCTTAATTCTAGCCTTCTGTGCTGTCCACCGGTGATAGGCATCAATCCATTGACTGAGCTTATCATTCGGGTAACCGATTCTCTCCAAAATTTGGGTTGTAACAAACCAGTCCGGGATTTACATGTGTATCCAGCGGTTATCTTCATCGGCTCTGCTACACATGTCTCGAGTCATGAACTGATCAGGAACATGCTTGAACGCCCAGGGGTTATCTGCAACAACTATACTACACATGTCCTCAGTCTTGAACTGATCTGGGACATACTCGAGCTTACAAGGTTTCTCCTCAACAGCTCTGCTGCACATGTCCTGAGTCATGAACTGATCTGGGACATACTCGAGTGTACTGGGAACATCTTCAACAGCTCTGGTGCACATGTCCTCAGTTTTGAGATGATACGGGATGTACTCGAGCATACAAGGTTCTAGTTTAACAGCTATATTATAAATGTCCTCAGTCCAAAATTGTTCTAAAACATCTTTGAGCACCCATGGGTTATGCTCAACAGATCAGTAGAGTTGGCTCTTTGCGAATTCACGTAATTCTGTAACGGTTCTTGTATTCATCTTTATTTTAGACAATTCTAAGACATTAATTTATTATATATACAAACTCTCGACCCGCATAATCTTTGAGTAGGGACTTTCCCTTTCTACTTATTTTGAGTATGATATGCACGAGTGAACATGATATGCACAAGTGAACATGGTCAAACCCTTATAAAATTAAAAAAAATAAAAATGACAAAGATTAGTATCAAAGGAGCGTTGTGATGCTGGAGATTACTCGATGTTCACAAATGTGCACTGATAGTCGAGATGGAGTATCAAAGGAGCAGGTCTGAAACGGATATGAGTCGATGACGTCTGATACTCGAGATGGAGTGTCCAAGCAGTGTTGTGATGGTGGAGATAAGTCGATGCGCACAATTGTCCAAGATAGTCGAGTGTATCAAAGGAGCATGTCTGAGGCGGAGATGAGTCGATCCTCATGATGCGCACAGAAGGTGTCCCAGATGTAACCTTTCTCTATTTCTGCATCTAGAGAAGACAGTGTATGTTGCTCCTAGGTTATTTTTCTCCATGTTGATGGATTGTTGCAATTTGATTCGCACATGAGGAGAAGTTTTATTATCTCCTATTCAAGTACCCTGGCTTTTGGCTATGGTTATTGCATGAGTGGTAACCCATTTCTATGACAGCAGTTTGACTCACAGCGACCTTTATCAGGTGTGACTGGAAACCATGTTGGGTGTTGAGATATCCAAGCTGGGTTTTTGTAATTTGGAAATTCATCAACTACTGCAATTGGAAATTCAGGTGGTGCAGTGTCAGGTGTGTAAAGAATCGCAATCGCCTTTCCCATAGCACCATTATTAAGAACTAATCATGTGAGTCTTTTCCAAATGTTTTGTTAGAATAACAGTAGCACAAACTGCAATTAAACTATTTGATTAAGTTGTTTATCAGTCAATGTAGGTGTTCACTACGGCCTGTGGAAGAATCACAGCAACAGGAACACCAAGAGAGGATAATTTACTGTGGTTATCTTCATTAACTTTGTTAATGTGAGCACTCTGTCAGTGTTAAACTTAGATTACTCTTCCTGTGGCAATGATCCTTAACAATTATTTATACCTTGCCAATGTTGAGAGACAGATTATTATGTATACGAAGTCATATTTTAAAAAAAGCCATCTTATCTCGTCCTCGACGCATTGCCTTCATTAATACAATAACATCTTCGAAAAAACGATAAATAGCATAACCGTGAGTCGTAATGTTTTAGAGGCACGTAAAAATCTAAGGCACATACTGGTCCAGGCTATCAAAGGTCTCCAAAAAAATTAACAATCAGTATACCACGATAAGTGTTATCAAAATCACCTGTTGATTCACACAATCTGTGACTGCACCAAGCTGCCAGGAGCTTTGATTACATACTGCGATCGTCAATATGAAGCTAAAACAACCTTATGTCATTGTGTTCCTATATATTTTCACAGTTTTCTGAAGGATTGGTCACTTAGTGGGTAGTGTGACAGCAGTACAAAATTAGAATCTTTATCTTTCTTGAGTTTATGTAAAGGTGGTGTCATCGAATGTTTTGTACGACCATTTGATAAAAAGACTGATGCAGCATGCATTTGAATATCCGCCGCACAATTCTAGTGAGTGCAGTTATATGAACGATTTACCAACCCCAGCAGTCCTTGCATCTTGCAATAAACGTTGAGATTAATACCAATCACTGTTCTCTATAGCTGGTTGGCCCTTAGCAAATCTATTTGAGGTAAGTTGCATTCATTCCCATATCTTAATTCACTCCCTTCAGTATCTTCCAGTATAGATTTCATGCATTAGCATTTATAGGCCATTGATATAGTATTAGTAAGTCGAAACCAAGGTAAGTTATGGTAGTTAAAATAATTGCCAAACTGACCGTAAATAACATAGAAGACAATAAAAACAGAATTACTGGATTTTTTCAACTTTTGACATGTATTATTATAACTTAATCGTTTTAAAAAACACATATTTCAACGGAAGACATTATACGTGGAAAGCTACATAACATTGAATAGATGACATTACAAGTCAACACAAACATAAATCAAGTTCTCATTCAATCATAGAACAGTACGCCTCGCTGGCGTCGGCATCTTCAGCGATGTTAACAACATCAGTCTTGATTTTACTCCCACGAATGCAAACATTAACCGACCTCTTTAGCGAAAAAATAATCTTTCTTCTTAGCCACGAGATAACGGTCGAGTACTGTTGATGTTTTTTCTTGGAAATCAGTAATGCTAACCTTAATAAAAATAAGTGATACTAGCGTCCCATTCCTCCGTGACATAAATACCAATGGTGTGAATGAACCACGTTAAAATTGCAAAACTCGCTCATTATAGCATCGCTTCTTCTCTTGTTCATTTGCTGCAAAACATTGCTCGAGACTTTCGTTTTTTCATTGTTTGGCGTTTGAGTTAAGCACTCTAATATAAAAAATACCGTCTGATTTGAGATCCAAAACCCATTGCTCTTTACATCTAATCTTGCACCATCTGTTATGTCTGCAGTACGTTCTTCTAACGTCTCACCACTGAGTTCCTGCAGAACTGTTCACATTGCACATTATGTGTAACTTCTTTAAGAAGTTGTGCAATAATGTCACGCACATTGTTGTGTCTGAGCGCAACAAATCCGCCTTTCTTGCAGTTAAGTGCATGATCTGACGCTACAAACACATCTTTCAGGGATTCGGTTTGAAGGCCAGCCATATCGAATGCATAACAAATCCCAGAACTCTTGTTTGTTTAAAACATAACCTTTGTTTTGGCTTTGAACATGCTGTTTCCTCAGGAGTAAAAAATGGCGACTTTATCAGACGGGTTGGCAAGAAGATTTTGCTGCTGCATCAAGAGCTGATCACAGCGTATAAAGGGAGATTTGCTTGTAATACCAAAACGTTGCTTTTGTAAAGTGTTCTACAATATGGCAAAACATAAGAAAGGCATAAGAAAAGAATTCAAAACTTTCCCTGAGCGGAAATCTCAAGTTTCTGCTCGAATTAAAACACGGAGGCATGAAACAAAGTAAACTGTACGGTAAACTGTATGCTCTTAACCACAGCACTTTACTGTTATCATTTATTTTTATTGTGTTTGCAAAACTGCTTTTTTCTTTCACTTCAAACTGAACTTATGAGTAAAATTGAACAGGCTGAGCTTTATTTTATAAAAAAACGTACTTCAGTATTCAAGTCCTTCTCCTTTTGCCTTAATAGTCTGCTGCATTCTACTATTGATGGATTTAATGATGTCCGCTTTTTAAATTTTAATGCTTTTAATAATCCTTTTTTACTCTTATGCCAAAGTCTTTATAACTTTCATCTGTTATGTTTTTCCCTATTCTATTGATCTTCTTTCACAATATGAAAAACATTCCCAGTAGGGTTAAAATCAGGGCTTCTGTGTGGTATCGCCTGTAGAACTACCTCTTTTTGAGCAAGTAAATAACAAGCGGCTTTGCTATTTTGTGATAGATTGCCCTCTTGCAAAAATACTCTGGAAGCTTTTGCTGATCTGCGAAATATAGCATCAAAATCCTTGAGAATCAATGCTTTAAAAAATTATCCTGACATTTTTTCTTATGGGTCACAATGAATCACTCCCTTTCCGTTGCTAATGCACACAATAAAGTTTGTTTTTTCCGCCATAGCCCGTTTTCGATCCTTTACTTGTATACAATGGACTTTCACAGCGTTTTCTCCAAACTCGCGCTTTTGGTGACTTTGCCTGATCAACTAGGTTAGTTTTTGGATTAAAGCAGTACCATCCAAGTAAAATGAGAATTCATTTGTGTAGTAATCTTTCCTTTTTTCCTTCAAAATTTTTTGTGCAAGCCGCTGCGTTATGTCTTTGATGCTCACCACTACGACGTCATGTAATGCATGCTTCTTATCATCTAACAGGGAGGAAAGTATGCCTATTGTGCCACTCCCTATCTCAAAGAGCGTTACAGGTTCAATTAATTGTTTTTTGCAGCCCGAAAATTTGTCTAGAAATGTCAAGTGGCTTTGTCCGCAGTGCTCTTCTTATCAAGAGAGTACAACGAAACGGTCTTCACTCATTCTGGAGACATTCTGATTATCCAACTGAAGAGGTTTACGTTTCTTTATGGAAGATCCTTGAATAATAACATATTTGTTAACTGCCTTGCTTTAAATGACGATATTTTTAGACTTCGCTCTCAGCCAACGGATGACATATCATTTAACAACAAATATTCGCTAGCTGCCACTATTAATCATTCGGGCACCCTAGGAGCAGGCCACTATTGGGAATTCATTAAAGATCGCAGCTGTGGCTCATGGTTAAGATGTGACGATAAAGCAGTTGTTAGAGTTGCACCATCCGATTTAAATAACTCTTCTGTGTATGTGTTGTTTTTTGTGAAAATTTAAAAATTGTCTAGTTAACACTCACATAAAAAGGGGGAGGGTTATCTTTCCCTAGCGGTTTCTGTCACAGGCAGTCTATCGTGAGCCTAGAGTTTGCTCACTCTTCACTCTCTTTTAGAGTAATCATAAGAAGCGTAGCAAGGGGGTTTGACTATGTCTTGTCTTTGGGTGCGACGACCCCACTTTTTACCCCAGTCCAGTAGGGAGGCCAAGTTTGCTCACTTGGTCTACAGGGCTAACGATCCTGCTGTACCCATAGTAATTCTTGTAAGAAGCTCTGCAAGGGGGTGTAAAACTTCTCTTTCATGTCTTCGTGGTTTTACGCCCACGCATATCACCCCAGTAACTTCAGACTGGTCCTGACCCAAGGCTGGTCCTAAGCATCAATCACCTGTTTCAGGCTGAGTGTTGGGATCCCGTAACACGTGTAAAGCTACAGCCAGGTTCACAAGTCCTGGCGCATAGGTGGTTGCTTGCTTCCTTTTTATAGTTTCTATTTATTTGTATATATATATATATATATAATTTTTCTTTCCAGAATTTTTCTTTATCTAATAGCAAAGTATCAATTTGCCTGTTTGTTAAATTCTCTCCATTGTTCACAACATCAACTATAATAAACCCAATATTTTGCACGGAGGCATCAGGGCATTCATCAATAAAATGTTTCACAACTTTGCAAGATGGTATCTTCTTTTTAATGTGGGATTTGTAATTCGAAAGTCGAGGTTTCCAAGCAACGGTGGATCCAACACCCTGCTTACCACATAATTTACAAAAAGCAACGTAAATAACGTTTTTTGAACTGCAACTGCTTTTGCGACGAATTTTAAATTTCCTGCCAGTTGCTTTTGATACTATAAAAGTGGTTTCAATTACATAATTCTTGCAGGAGTCGCATTTTTTATTTTTACATTTCACATAACCTGCTGCATTGTCGTTTGATAAATCGGACTTGATATTGTAAGGATCAGCACGTAATATTAAATCCCTTAAGTTATTCTGTCTTTTATTTGCAACCAATATACTGTTTTCTGGAAACAGCCGCGACAAGTCTGGATGATTACTAATAATGGGCATGTGGGTCTGGACAATGGTTTTAATGTCGGGTCCTCTAGGGTTGAACTTTGTGGAGAAGATAACTCTTGTTTCAGAATTATTGCGGGTAATCTTTTTCCTAGCATCAGAGCGTGATATTGTTCCTATCTGTTGAAATGTTTTCTTAATGATACTTTTATTATAACCTCTTTTTGTTAAATAACCACAGTACTTGTTTGATTTCTCATTATAATCAGTATTGTTACTACAGATCCGACGAAGACGTAATGCAACACCTTTTGGTATACCTCTAATATAACTTTTATTGTGGCAGGATGTTGCGTGAAGGTATAAATGAGCATCTGTGGGTTTACTGTAAACAGTTGTACTGATTTTGTTATCTTTCAATGACATCTGCAGGTCAAGGAAACAGAGTTTATCACCTCCAATTTCCATTGTGAATTTCAAATCTTGGTTAATAAAATTCATAAAAACAAAGAATTCTTGTAACTTGTCATTGCTACCACACCATAAAGATAGGCAGTCATCTCTATAACGACCAAAATACAATATTTCAGGATAAGAAGAATGCATTTTTTCAAAAACAGCGTCGTCTATGGAAGATACAGCTATGTCTGCATACGAACAAGAATTAGGTGCACCTGTTGCCGTGCCATTCGTTTGTAATAAGTGCTCATTTGCGAAAACAGAATTGTTATTATAAAGACATAAGTCTAACGCATCCATAATGCATTCTGTCGATGGTTTCTTTAATATTCTTTTATCCATGATTTTTCGCACGGAATCTAAACCATTTCTATTGTCAATGCTAGGAAACATGTTAACAATATCAAAAGATACCAATTGAGTGTGATCCGGTATGCCTTTCTCGTTAATTGAATCAATAATGTCCAGTAAGTGAGACGTGTTCTTAATTTTACTACGCATATTTTCAGTAAACGGTGCACATATAACTTCAAGAAATCTAGCTAAATTCTCGATAGCAGTGTTACAACCAGAAGTAAGTAATCGTACTGGAGTACCAGCCTTGTGAGTTTTGTAAAGAGTGGAGTTTTTGCCTGGACAGGCATTCTCATTGACTATATATTCTTTCCATTGCTTTGATATTTCACCATTTTTAAACCATTTTTCAGCCCAATCTTTCACCTTTTGGATGTGTTGTAAAGTTGGATCATGTTCTAACGTTACGAAGGAACTCCTTTGTATCTGTTGTTTTGCCTTTTCCTTGTCAGTTATTTTGTCTACAATTACGAAACGGTTTCCTTTGTCCTGTGTCCTAATTATTAAATCACCATCCTTATTATAAAGTTGTTGTTTTCTCCATGAGTTTAAATACATTCTCTGATCCTTAGTCAAATTATCTTTTACTCTTCTCCTAGAAGTATCATTAAAAAGAGATCTTTCTATGTTTGATATGAAAGTCTCGAGTTCCGGCGAATTCGTTTTTGGAGCAATCCATGTAGACGGCTTTCTCGGGGGATTCTTTATCTCTATATTGGATGTATCATTGTTATTTGAATTTTTGTTAGGGTTAGGGTTAGTCTTTTTGGAGTTGAAGCCAATCGTAATTCAATGGCGTTGGAACAAATGAGGGGCCCTTAGCGCAAAGTTCTTTCATAGGAGTAGATATTCGTTTAGAGTCAACATTAATAAGGATAGGATGATGATCATCCATAACAGTTTCTAAAGTTACCACCTCAGATGCAGGAATTAGTTGAATACCTTGGAAATTATTCAGAAGCCGTGATATATTATTTTTAAAAAGAGAGATAATAACTCCATCTTTTACCAACTTTTTTCTCGTCGCTTTTCTAATATAGATTGAATTCGATCATTTTTCCTTGTAAACAAAGTACGGATATATAAATCTCGTTCTGGAAAACTCTTAAACATAACTAGAGCTATTGAGCGCGCAGCATCTTCATGTTTGCATATTGATCGCCTGTAATAAGAAATTGTTTTCTGTAAAAGGTTAATGGAACATTTTTTCAATATGCTGAAATACTCACAGCCTTTGATATTAGAATATATATATATATATATATATATATATATATATATATATATATATATATATATATATATATATATATATATATATATAATATATATATATATATATATATATATATATATATATATAATATATATATATATATATATATATATATATATATATATATATATATATATATATATATATATATATATATATATTATATATATATATATATATATATATATATATATATATATATATATATATATATATATATATATATATATATATATATATATATATATATATATATATATATATATATATATATATATATATATATATATATATATATATATATATATATATATATATATATATATATATATATATATATATATATATATATATATATATATATATATATATATATAGAAAACCACCAATTTTTTTTTATATTTATTCATATAATACAATAGTATGTACTTTAAAAATTGAACCTAATAACATCTATCATTGTTTTGGAGTGGTTCGAAAGAGACATCCATTTCAATACAATTATGAATTAATTATTACAAATCTTCGGTTTTTGGATGACATGTTCTTTTTTTTGATAAAATTAGGAAGAAATACTACACACCATGTCTTCTCACATTTAAACACCGTATATACAACAACCAAATTCACATATGAATATTCGATGAGATGATTAACTTCTTAGATACGAAGACTTATCTAGACTCTATTACGGGTAAACTAAAAAAAATAAGCTGTATATAGAAACTAAAAGAGCACTTTTGCACTATACATCGTATCATCCAGACCATACTTAGATACTTTATGGCATGATTACTACAGATGATGCAATTCTGAAGCGCGGATTCACGGGACAGTCTTTAATAGGACATTGCAGCAATGCAACTCAGTAATTCAAACTGCAAAATGTGTCGTCTAGGCTATCGGACCTTGATAAGTTAAAGAGAAAACAAAATGAATACGAACTGTGTTTTAACCCATTGTCTCAACTACAACTCGTATAATCGAGGCTCTACTTACATTTTATCTCATAAATTAGCTGTTTCCATGACAACAAACTCTATCTGATCTGGCATATTCACAATAAGCCTGTAGCAGTAAAAGGAGGCTTTTTAACGGCCCTATCTCGATAAAAAGAGATACATGCTTTGTTCCAAATCATTTCACACGAAAAGGACAAAACACAGCTAATCTGGGACAAAATTTATTTATAAAACTTCATCATTCTTCTTATGTATAGCGACGATCCTCCAGCAAGCAAAGAACACGCAAGCAACAAAACAAATCAGTGATTTACATAAACAATATTTCGAATATGTTAACTGTATGAGAATGCTTTTCAACGTGAAAGCATAGTCAGCTATCACAAGGAGTTCACCAAACTTAATTGCAAAGTTTTATCACTTAGCCATACGATTTATTAAATTCGTTTCATAGCAACACGTGATAACTTTATCAAGTCTTAGCCATCGCGCTCTAATATATTTAATTTTGATGTATCAAACTCATTGATGTCAGCTTAAACGCAAATATTTGCAAACATAGGATCAATGCATCGTATATTCAAGAGAAGAAACATGTAGGGATTATCACCACTCTAGCACTTTGCTAGGATTTTTTTCTTTGCTGTTGTTTGTTGTAATTTTTGTTGTTGTTGTTTTTGTTCTCATGGCGTTCGTGAAAATGTAACAGTCGAATCGAGTTTCTTAAAAGCAATTCAGTTTCTCCTTTGATTTCCAAAATTTCCACAATTTCGTGATTTCAATTTCTTCGTTGAATACACCATTTTTTATTTGTAAAAGCTTGCGTACATCACGAAGGTTTGAATCTCAATACAGCGTTACGAAGATAAGAAACGGAACTCAAACCTAACTTATTTACAAAATATTATAAGCTCCAAAACTTTTTGTTGTTGCCAAACCTCGGGCTTAAACTTACAAACAGGTTCTAATAAAACTTGTACTTGTAATGCCGATGGTGTATTATATTGTCGTTTTGGACTAGAAAATTTAAACAATTACAAATTGAAATTGTCGCAAACTTTTCTGTTATTTTTTTATCGTGTTCAATTCCATTTGATTAAAACAATGCCAATGTATCGTAGCCTTAAATCCGTAAGTAGTTGCAAAATCTATTTTTAACACAACTGTTAGTACTATTTTTAGTAGTTCTATTTTTAGCCAATTTGACTAACAAACCTGAAAAATTGGCGCAAGTTTAAACGCAGTATGAATTAAAGGATCGTTATTTTTAACAAACATCACATCTGATTTAATTGACTGCCTGATAACCACATTTTCCCCTCAGAAATGTTTTATTACATTCATTAGCACCGTAATGTCTTTTTACTTTCCCCGCCTATAATTTCGTCATAATTGCTAAGTAAAACCTCAACGTGTTTAATACTTGCAGCTGTTTTGTTTCTTTCTACGTTAAAATACCGTAAATGAAAATTATTTAGCATTTATTTCTTAAGAAATAAATAAGAAATAAATGCTAAATAATTTTCATTTACGGTATTTTAACGTAGAAAGAAACAAAACAGCTGCAAGTATTAAACACGTTGAGGTTTTACTTAGCAATTATGACGAAATTATAGGCGGGGAAAGTAAAAAGACATTACGGTGCTAATGAATGTAATAAAACATTTCTGAGGGGAAAATGTGGTTATCAGGCAGTCAATTAAATCAGATGTGATGTTTGTTAAAAATAACGATCCTTTAATTCATACTGCGTTTAAACTTGCGCCAATTTTTCAGGTTTGTTAGTCAAATTGGCTAAAAATAGAACTACTAAAAATAGTACTAACAGTTGTGTTAAAAATAGATTTTGCAACTACTTACGGATTTAAGGCTACGATACATTGGCATTGTTTTAATCAAATGGAATTGAACACGATAAAAAAATAACAGAAAAGTTTGCGACAATTTCAATTTGTAATTGTTTAAATTTTCTAGTCCAAAACGACAATATAATACACCATCGGCATTACAAGTACAAGTTTTATTAGAACCTGTTTGTAAGTTTAAGCCCGAGGTTTGGCAACAACAAAAAGTTTTGGAGCTTATAATATTTTGTAAATAAGTTAGGTTTGAGTTCCGTTTCTTATCTTCGTAACGCTGTATTGAGATTCAAACCTTCGTGATGTACGCAAGCTTTTACAAATAAAAAATGGTGTATTCAACGAAGAAATTGAAATCACGAAATTGTGGAAATTTTGGAAATCAAAGGAGAAACTGAATTGCTTTTAAGAAACTCGATTCGACTGTTACATTTTCACGAACGCCATGAGAACAAAAACAACAACAACAAAAATTACAACAAACAACAGCAAAGAAAAAAATCCTAGCAAAGTGCTAGAGTGGTGATAATCCCTACATGTTTCTTCTCTTGAATATACGATGCATTGATCCTATGTTTGCAAATATTTGCGTTTAAGCTGACATCAATGAGTTTGATACATCAAAATTAAATATATTAGAGCGCGATGGCTAAGACTTGATAAAGTTATCACGTGTTGCTATGAAACGAATTTAATAAATCGTATGGCTAAGTGATAAAACTTTGCAATTAAGTTTGGTGAACTCCTTGTGATAGCTGACTATGCTTTCACGTTGAAAAGCATTCTCATACAGTTAACATATTCGAAATATTGTTTATGTAAATCACTGATTTGTTTTTTTGCTTGCGTGTTCTTTGCTTGCTGGAGGATCGTCGCTATACATAAGAAGAATGATGAAGTTTTATAAATAAATTTTGTCCCAGATTAGCTGTGTTTTGTCCTTTTCGTGTGAAATGATTTGGAACAAAGCATGTATCTCTTTTTATCGAGATAGGGCCGTTAAAAAGCCTCCTTTTACTGCTACAGGCTTATTGTGAATATGCCAGATCAGATAGAGTTTGTTGTCATGGAAACAGCTAATTTATGAGATAAAATGTAAGTAGAGCCTCGATTATACGAGTTGTAGTTGAGACAATGGGTTAAAACACAGTTCGTATTCATTTTGTTTTCTCTTTAACTTATCAAGGTCCGATAGCCTAGACGACACATTTTGCAGTTTGAATTACTGAGTTGCATTGCTGCAATGTCCTATTAAAGACTGTCCCGTGAATCCGCGCTTCAGAATTGCATCATCTGTAGTAATCATGCCATAAAGTATCTAAGTATGGTCTGGATGATACGATGTATAGTGCAAAAGTGCTCTTTTAGTTTCTATATACAGCTTATTTTTTTTAGTTTACCCGTAATAGAGTCTAGATAAGTCTTCGTATCTAAGAAGTTAATCATCTCATCGAATATTCATATGTGAATTTGGTTGTTGTATATACGGTGTTTAAATGTGAGAAGACATGGTGTGTAGTATTTCTTCCTAATTTTATCAAAAAAAAGAACATGTCATCCAAAAACCGAAGATTTGTAATAATTAATTCATAAATGTATTGAAATGGATGTCTCTTTCGAACCACTCCAAAACAATGATAGATGTTATTAGGTTCAATTTTTAAAGTACATACTATTGTATTATATGAATAAATATAAAAAAAAATTGGTGGTTTTCTGCGTTGGTATGATCGCAATGTGGTTCACCAGTTCTTTTTAATTCCTTAGCATGTGGAAAATCGCTGAAGCGCATGTTTAGATCAGATATCGTATTGCGCATTATTTGAGCAAAAACTGGAGAAATAATTTTTTCATACGTTCAAGTACACGTATAAAATATATGCAAAAAATCGTTTTGATTTGTATTATTTGTATCTACATTGTTAAGAAAACGTAAACATAAGGAGTGTTTTGCAATCATAATTTTAATTATGAACTTGATTGCAATTTAATAACTTAGATTAGATTTAATTAATAACAAACAAAAGAATTTCATAAACATAGATTTGAAGCGAGTGGAATGTTGTTAGTGAAGTAAGTGTATGTTTTCATAAAGGTAATATTAACTTTAAACCTTGCTTTAATTTATATTTTTTAGTTTTATTACCAATTATAACTCTTTATAGATGCATTTTTAATCTTACAAAGTATAAAAGATAATTTATATTGGTAGACTAAAAATTCTTTTACACGGGAATAATAAAACTATGTTGTCCTAATTTTGCCAAAATGGAGTTTTTTATTCGTTTATCCTCATCTTGTCTCGTGTTCAGATTAACGGATAAAAAAATAGCCAACAAATGCTATAATTGCTTCAACTGTTTGTGTTATCAGGCTTCAGAATTAATGGAATTCAACTGTCTACTGAAACTTCCATGCAAAGCTTTTTTTGTCCAGAACTCTAAAGACTTGACTTTATTGTACCTATTTTACATATATATAGTTACTAAACCGCCTGACCCTTTTGGAATTCTCTTTATAAAATTTTAATCTTTGAACCAGATTTAATAAGAATAATTCTAGAAAGCAATATAATCCAACATGCAGGCATGCAGTCTCTCACGAATGTTTTGTACTTTTGACTCGTGTCCACGATTCTATTTTTGCATGCTCAAAAAACGGCGGAAGATAAGTTGAATATTCACTAGAGACCTTTTTTTGGCTTTCCTCGCCTTAGTTGGAGACGTTAAATTGACCTAACTTCACTAGTGTGTTGTGTAAGTTTTAGAAACGGTATGACTGTTAAAGCTTCCAAGCTTTTTTTAAAGATAGGTTCCGCTATTAACAAAATAAAAGAAGATTGACTCAATATAGCGATCTGCAAAAGAGTGTTGCAGCTTTATGTGATTTAAAGTATAAACTTATACCTCCCATCTTAGCTGCTATGATGAGCGAAACTAAAGGTGTTGTCGAGAAAAAAAAGTACAAGCTTGGTTCAATTCACACCACTTCGAGTTTAATCATGTTGTTAAACTTTGTAAGTTTGTATTCACCATTATTCTTATAATCAAGTTTCAAGGTTTCTTTTTGATTTAATGTAATTAAATAATTTTATGTTTCTGTCTTTTGGTTTTGATTGAGACGTATATAAATTAAGAAGAAGTTAAATTACCAACATATTGACTCTTATGTTCGTAGTCTTTCTAACATATTATGACTGGGGATCATTGCGCCTCCAAATAGAACTGAATCAAACTAGGCCCAACTATGGTATTGCATTAAAAGATCAATTCATTCTCTATCAATTTGCGACTGTTTTTAATCGATTTAATGCCATTTTAGTCTGAATTTTCACCTTTCTGGCAGATTAATAAATGTTCTTTAACCTATTGCAGAAATTATAAACTGACTGTAAGGATTTCATAGAAATTTAAGGGGTAGTTTTGAGACATATCTAAAGAGCTAGGAGGTAAATGAATTTTGTCTTTATATTGAACGCTAACTTAGAACCACCTTGAATATTTTTGTACACGTTGTACAAAATACACGTTCCTATCTAAAATATAATGATGCTAAATCCGAATCTGGTAAAAATAACAAGGAATGTTATAAACTGTGTTGTGTTAAATTTAGATCTTATTATTTATGGACCTGCTACTCGCTCAAATTTGGAGAACATCTGTTTCAACTTGGTTAACACCAGAACTGAATACAGCTATCACGTGGTACATTGTATCTCTTTGTGGTCCATTCTGCATGTATGTTTTGATCTATCTTTTGAAGATGTATTTTTGCTGTCATGGTGTTACACAATTATTTTCAGTGTCGGTAAGTAGAGTGAGAGAGAAAGTAGCCATTATCGATTTTCACGCAAATGGAGTAAGTTGTGGCCTTTGAATTTATATTCTCTATCGTTATGTATGGCTTTAGAAAAACAGTTTTTAGGCAAGTCTCCTTTGCACTGACCATGTGAATCTGCCTTTTAAGGACTTGAAATATTAGTGAGACAATGTTAATTAAAAAGCATTATTTCAAGTGGCGTTACCTGGCTATTCTTCAGGCTAACGCTTAATTAGTAAGTTCGGTGTCTGTAGTGCACGGTTCATTGTGACTCTGTTTTTTTTGCAATGTAAAAAAAAAACATTGTTAGATATTGTTACATATCTATGTGAATGTTTTACTAGCCAGGTAAATAAAAATGAAAATAAAGATACTCCTATTTCACTCTTGTAATTCAATTTTAGACAAATAAGAGACAATTTGAGTCAAAGCAGATTGCTGACACTTTGGCATCATTAAATTAAATCCGACTGGCAAACTTGCTGTAGACTGTTCAGCATAAGCTTTCTTCTTTCTTTACAGCACTGAAAGCGATAATTTCCTTTGTTCCTCAATCAGCATCAGTATTTTTCTTTCAAACCACTTTTTCCTTTTGTGACATACAATGCACATGTTGCGATCGTCATGATAAAGTAAAGTTTTAAAGAAAAGAATTTCAATAAAAGTGACAAAAATTGGGCTCACAACCTCAAAATGTTCTTCATTATTTTTTCTTTGTGTTTTAACAGATGATACTAAACTGCATAACATGGTCTGTCCTGATGTTAATTTCGTCATCATATGTTGCCACCCACCTGCCTGATCAGAACTGCAACGAGAAGAGGTGTACGCATCTGAAGGGAGCTGTGGTATGATCTTTGTTTATGGACGGATATGAGCTTTAATGAATAATAATGACTTGAGTTTAAGGGCGGTTTGTAAGAAATAATCCCGAGATATATTGAAAAGGTTAGCTATTGTAAGGGATTGTAACTCACAAATTTCCCTCAAACTCGTGTTATTCTCAATTCACTCATAAAGGCTGAAATACGCGCTCCCTTTAAAGGGAAGGCTTAACCCTATTCCAACTGGGCTTTTAAGGGCTCTCAATCGCTGGGGGGGGGACCATTTGGTCCCCCCTATGTATCTTCTGATTGAGAAAGGCTAATTACTTCAAATTTGGTAGGGAGTTAGTATTTGATAAATAAAATCAATTTGATTAAAAAAAAACATGATGACGTCATTATTTTTAAGATGACGTCATCAAAACCCCTCAAATTGGACTCTTAGGACTTAATCAAATGACGGAATTGATTTCATTAGCTACGGCTCTATTTTTTTTTAGTTTTGTTATTTGTTGTTTAAACAATTCAAAAAACTATATATTTTGGCGATGTCACGCATATTATGACGTCATCGTCATCGATAAAAAGGAAGAAATTTCCCTTTACAGAAAATCAACATACGTTGATAAAAAGATAATTATTTGACTTCGCTAACAGTAAAAACTAAGTAGATATATAAAATCTCTGTAAGATTTGTAAAACAATGATATATAATAGTATATATTTCATTTTTTATCAACTTATTGTCTTTTTTCTATGATAACAGATGACAATGGGTTAGTGACATGAAAATGTACCCAAAAAGAGTAAATGTCATATTTGAGTATGTTTTTCCATTCTATATTTTAAAACAATAGTAAAAGTATTGAAATTGATTTATTTCAGCCAATTTAAAAATATATATACTTTTTGGATTTTGACAACCTCAATAAATTGAATGAATGCTGAAGGTGAGCATAATTTTTTCCAAAAAAAATTACCGCAAAATATTGCTAAATAAATTTTAGAAAAAGTCAGAAAATTTCAGTGCCATATCATAATCCTATAAAAAGTTATGCAACAAAAACTGGTAGGGGGGACCATTTGGTCCCCCCCCCAGTTGGAATAGGGTTAAACCTATTGTAAAAATTTATTTAAAAATTTGAAGCAAAACAAGAAAAAAACAGCCATATAATTAGAAGTTTGTAATACATCATTCCTGTTTTAGGTATGCAGTTACTTAATTGCTATTGGTATGCTAATGCAAGCATATACACATTACACTGAACGAGAATATCTTTAATACACGCACATCTACCACACAGTATATATACATCGTACAAAGTTTGGTCATATTGGTGCATGATAACTTGTAACTGAGCTGTACATATTTATATTTTAAATAAAAGATATATTTTTATGACATTTAATTACAAACCTGCAGCTAAACCCATAGTAACAAAGACAGTCAGCCGGCTTTTTGTTTTTTTGCAGAATAAATTCCTATGAAAAAAAAATCAATCGTGAGTGACACCGGGACGAGAGGGAAACCATGTCGCACATCCGTGTGAAGTGCTTATATAAGTGCGGCCTATAGGCACAATACGCTTTTCAAAAAACCTTATCGCAACGTTTGCTCTAATAAAAAACACAGGAAACAGTCCGTCATTTCCTCGTGCAGCTAATCGTAACACCGGAGTGAGCTTTTAGTACAGATAAACCTGGTCGCACATCCCTGTGTGGAGTACTTACAGCATTACGCCTACCTTTTTCAAAAAAAACTTTATCCTAAGTTTGGTTTCGTGAAATTTGCAAAATTCAATGTCAGTTTAAATAAAAAAACATCCTAAATCCTGTCGTTACATATTAATTGTGTGTAATCGAGGCCGTTTTTTGATGTAATAACCCTCTGGTTTCCAAAATAATGCGAGAAGATTGCAGGAATGCGTTATCATTTTGAACATGCAGACAGAAAATGGCTATTATTAAATTAACGCGCTTCATGCCTAGTAATGTGAAGGGGGTATGGTGAAATAAGCAACGAAAACACAAGCGATTAGTGCAGATTTTATTACCGTTAACTTAATTATACAATTTAAATAAACACCTAGTAGAAACTAACGACTACTTAATTAACGCGCTTATCCAGAAGCGCTTTAATTAAGTAAAATGTTAACTTCCTGGCGTACACAAAATATTACACATATTTCAATACTAATTGCATCATGTTTACTCTTGTTATAAAAAAGGTGTCATCTACTGGAAATCATGTCTTTATGTGATAAAATACTATTTAACCTTGTAAAATACACCTTTTTTACGCAGAAAGTATGTATAAGCAAATCAAGATTGAAGCTCCTTAAAATAAAACATAGGGTAAATATATTTTGTAGCTGAACCAAAATAAATATGAAATCTTATTCAGCACAAAATAAAACAAGGAAATTAAAGTATGCATTTAATAATGAATAAAACCAAATCACATGTAAACAAACAACTAAAAATTAATATAATCACAATAAAATTCGTGGTTAACAAATAGTAGATATAGCGTAATCATAAAAAATAACAAAAATAACAAAATTGAGGCTGGGCACAAAATACACTAGCTAGCTAGCTAGCTTTAAAAGGTGTTTCTTTCTACCCAGCCAAACCTACTTGATATAGTGCAACAATTTACACAGGAAGTTTAAATAATCATAGTAAAAAAGTAGACACCTCCGTAGTTAATGGCGTCAAACTTAATGAAACTTATTTTATCTTTTTGGAAAACCAACAAAAATAATATAATACCAAAAGGTATCAAAACTTTTTCCTTCTAGAAACAGCAAAGGTTAAGATTTCTTTAAATTTAAATTTTCTATCAAATTTTCCTGACTTCTACATAATTTTTGGTATTGCCAGCAGAAATTCTCATCGAAGAAATCAATAGCCTCTGCTATTTTTGCAAAGTACATCTTCGTATCAACCCTTAGACTCCAAGATACAATTGTCGTTACAGAAAATACATGCCAGTCATGTTATAATGTCGTGATATGAAAGAGAATTAAATTTCCTGGCTCTTTTGAAAAAGACAAATTTTCTTTCTAGCAGCGCTCAATTCTGTCAGTGTTGGCAGGGCAGGTGGTCAGAAATCAGGTTTAATGATAAATGTCGGCGAAATATCATGGATATTTTGAATTTTTAAGTGTTAGTATTAAGGTCCACATTTTTCTAGAAATCAGTGTATTAAAATTAAGTGCTCCGTATAATGTAAACCGAATAAGTGCTTTGTATAATGCAAACCGAGTAAGTGCTTTGTATAATGCAACCCCAGTGGAATTAGTGTTACACAATTAAATATTAAAAAATACAATTACAGAAATTAAATGTCAAAACCTCCTGTTTCATTATAATTTCGTCGGTTGGTTTTAAGTGATTTTCTTCTCTCAATCGCATCCCTTCCCTTTATTATGCTTGACCTGCTTCTGTCACTTCGTTATCACTGTATGCTAAATTCTGAAATGCAGGCGGAAACTTTTCTGTTTCTTTACAAGGAATATCGACACGTTTCTTTTTTATCCTGTGTTAAAATAAGTAAATATATAACCATCAATAAGAATATTAGAATAATGTACTATGTACAAACACTCCTGTGTATAGGCTTTCAGCAATCTAATTGTTTATTAACAAATACACAGTAACCTCTAAGGAGAAAGAAAAACATCCGATACGTTTTTACAGCCCCACTCTCAAATAAGTTAACCTAAAAACGCTCACAACACATATTAGTATTGGACAATAAAGCATTCGTTTCGCAAATACTTTTATACATGAATTTCTAATTACAACCCTGTGATGCATCCTTCCATAGTGCAGCCAAAAAGTATAAAAAAGGACATAATACCAAAAGTAAATTGCCAGTGCAATGCATATAATGATCAGCGGTACCAATGACGCAATTAATGCTATTTTTAATGTATTCGACGACTTGCTTTCGTCACCTATATTGAATAAAGTGGATTAGAAAAGGATTTTATGTCATAGACAAAAACGCTAATTAAGAAATTTTTTTTTTAAGTGATAAACAGACATACCTGCTTTACAATCCTTCTTGCTAGGACTTCCTTCTTCGTCTGTTTTTCCACTGTTGTCGCATGGTAAACAATGTTTTGAACCTTGTGAGGGTTGATAGTATCCTCGCATGCATTTCTTGCATTTGCCAGCAGAATCACTGTACCAACCAGCTCGACATTGAACTAGATCGAACGAAATCATTTTTTACTAGGATTCATATTATAGATAAAAAACACTCGTTATTTTTACAGATGTAAATGATACAAACGAACAATTAGTAATTTTGTAAGAAAAATTTAACCAAATAACCTAAGATCCTATTTCCTAAAGATTGGTTTCCATATAACTGCAATTTTTAAGATTTTCTTTGCCTATTCTCGCTTGGAAAAAATAAGGATTTTTTCTAAGTCACAAGTAAACATTTGCAAGTTCAAAATAAAGCTGAAATAAAAACAGCTTATGTAATTACTTGTGGCAGCGAATTTTGAAATTGGCCGGCTTGCTTCAATATATTTCGTCCATAGCTGTGGTTCTACACTTTACATAAGCTAATACACAAATTTGAGTGTAATAGATAGTTTCGATAAAAAGAAAAACAACAGCCAGTCTTACCACAAAGGAAACCATTTTTATGCAATTCATAACCAGGCAAGCAAATGTTAAGCTTCAAGTTGTATGTCAGACTATTATTATCAAGCTTGAAAGTGGTGTTAGCCAGAGTTACTTCTGATTGATTTTTCAACATCAGAATAACCAGGGATGCGGCTGAATTGGCCAGGTTCTGTCGGGACTCAGATGACATCTGCATCAACTTTGAAAAGGAATGATTTTTTATGCTCATGATACTGTGAATTGTAAACAAGACTTTTAATTTTTCATTACCATGCTCTAATTTTGCATCAATTTTTTGCCTTTCAGACATTCTGAGTTTCTCCATAAGTGGGTTGACATTGTGCATTGCAATATGCTTTAAAGGGATGAGTGCATTCTCAATGGTAGCATTCGTTACATCAATGCTCATACTGAGAATTTGACTAGCAAAGATTGTTTTCAATACATCTAGTCTTGCTTTTCGACTTATAGACTCCCCATACGTGTTATTAGCTTTGCAATAATAGTAGCCAGAGCGTGTTTCTGAAAGCTTTTCAACATCTAAAGTAGAGCTATTATTTGGTAGAAGAACTTCTGAGCTCTCTGAATCATAGCCGTGATAAAACCAATATATGTCAGCCATAGGTGAACTTGTAATATTGCATATAAAGATTTCATCAGTAGTTTTGCTTCGGGGAAGATGGGTTATGATATCCTTCATCTTTGATGCAAATATTGGGGGTTGATAAACATCAAAGTGGATTCCTTTGGAGAATACGGCGCCAACCAAAGATGAAACAAAGCATGTGTAAACACCACTATTTTTTAATGATGCTGTTAGTTGTAGCGTGTCTTTCACTTCACCGTCAATAAATCGACCATGCAACTTCCAATTATACTTCACAGGTAGAACACTTTTTATATCTCCACATGGCAGTGTGACAATTGCGCCTGACTTTACACTAACTTTGTCTTGGATTTTATCTGCGTTAATAAATTCAGGCTCCGGAGTACAGTGTAAACTCATCTTGCGGATAATTCTTAAGCGTTTCAACATATTTTGAGCGTGCTCCAATAAGGTATCCAGAGAGGCATTCATGGAATTTTTTAGAACACTTTTCCACAAATTGGTAAAGGCACCTATTTCACTGTCGTACGTTTGCCTTGATGCACTTAAAATTGTAGGCAAAGTTTTCAAACTGTCAAAAGCACTCTCTGTACAGTCCTCGAAGTTGAAACAGACGGAGAAGTTATTTTGTGAAGTGTAAATTTCGGATGACTCCTTCCATTGGTTTAAAACGTTGAAGAAGGTTGTTCTGTTTGCGTATGCATCCATTTCAACTTGGAGAGATAAAAAAAGAGCATCTAACTTTGGGGAGACTTGGTTGGCCGTTTCATTTTTTCCATGAAGATCTGATAAAGATTTTTTTATGAAGGAATTCAATTTCAAGGCTTGCCTTGTTATATTCACTAAACTTTGAGTTGTATGTTGTAAGAACGAAGTTGTTTGTTTGAACGTCATGCAGGCTAGTTGAACTGTTGAAGCATTAAGATTTTCATCCACGTACCACGATTCAAACGAGTGGTCTTCTTCTAAAACATTTCTGTTAACAGATCTTCGTCTCCTGTTTGTGTCACATAGTATAGAATAAACGATTTTCCTTGCAGCAGCTTGGAAGGACAAAACTGGATCATTAAAGGTGAAGACAAACGGAATAATTTTGCTCCTTTTGTTGGAGAGAATGTAAACATTAGAATTGATTTGAACATTGTCAACAAACGGTACCGTTCCTTCAAAATTCAAACTCTTGATTCGAAACAAATTCTCAATTTTATCTTCCACGTTGTACTTACTTAATAAACAAATGTCTCTCGAAATTAGATTTTGAACGTTTTTATCGCTTTCGTTAGCAAACAAAGATTCCTGTTCCGCATTTTTTAACAAGCCACGTATTCGATTGTATTCATGTTGCACAAACTCTTTTCGTTTCTTTAGTCTTTGCATATCTATAAAGGAGTTCGCCACATTTTCCTTTTGTATATTAATGAGCTCATAAAGATCTGTGAAGACTTTAGGTAGCGTTGCCACACTTTTCAAAAACAACGATCTTTTGTTTTGACAGTTAGAATTTTGGACTAAGCAACTTGCATTTTCAGTTTTAGCAGCACATTTATTTAACTTGCAGAGACATTCCTTTGGTTCACTGTATCCACTTTTAACGTTTCGTTCCAGATAGTAACACGTCGAAACTGGACGAAGAACTGTTTGTACCTGTAGTCGTTTTCGAGTACATGGAACTTGAAGAGTTACTGTTTTCTTGATGACCTCATATGATTCGTCGCATGATGAAAACAGCCCTGCTATTGCTCCAACTACCCCTAAAAATAAAACCTTTGTATATTTTCAGCACTCAAAGTACCCTTCGAAATAATTATTCTGTTTTAATCATTTTCCGTCAAAATTTAGAGCAATTTGCGTTTTTCGACAACCGAGAAAAATAAAACTTGATATGGTTACGTGTAGAGAAAACTGTGTTTTTGTCATAGTTTTTTACCAATTTCGGAAACAACCATGACTAAATTAAAAATTCGAGTAAAAAGTAGTGATAACTCATTATGCTAGTTGCTTGTTATTACATTACTTCACCTCTTGGCAAAAATACAACATATGGAATAGAAGCAGTTACGCTTAAGAAAATAAAATAAATATGCTTTTTTGTTCATCCAATTGCAATGAAACAAAAGGCTGAGTAAACAAAACGTAACAGGAAGTTACCTCCCACAATTGATCCAAGTGATGTACCAATCCCTGGAATAATGGTTCCAATGAGTGCGCCTACTGTGCTCGCTCTTTGTACAGTCTGCAGATATTCTTTCATTTGCTGACTGCGGTAATTGGTCATGGCTGGATCTTCCTCACAGTCACCGGTGTATACTGGTATAAAGAAATATTTTGTCAGGTCGCACATGGTGTCGAAAGGGACTATCAGGCTTGACTTGATTTCTTCTGTCTTCTGGTCACATTTCAATACCTTTATAGGCAGAGTTACTTCGTCTTGACAAACTTTACATTCTGGCATTGCTATGCATTCCATTTTGCACGTTTTTAAGGTGCACACTGTACTTAGATTCTTTTCTATAAACTTTGTGCCTAAGTCATAAGATTTCATTCTCATTTGATTATTACTCAACTCGATGACATTTTGTTTATGTTTTGTTTCAGCCATGCGAAAATTGCCGCTAGCATTCTTCATTTCGTCAATTATCTTTTGACGCCGCTTGGTCAGGTCCTTATACTTTTCCAGCATTTCCATTTTTCTTTGTTTTACTCGATCCAATCTGCGCTTTGTTGATGAAGAAATTGAGTGATAAAAACTCTGTGTGTGTTTCTGCAAATTGTTGGTATTGGCTTTTGAGAATCCACGTATGGTAGAGATCATTTCATTCCATGACGTCTTTTTAATATCTTTTTCGTTTTTAATCGTGAAGTTAAAATGTTTCTCAAGTGAAACTTCCAATTGAAAATAGATCTTGGACTCTGTCATATACATCTTCGTGAAATGTATTTTGTCAAAAAGGGATATTGAAACATCCAATTCTCCTAAAATCTTATTTTCATTTTTGCTTATTTTCAAACTAAACGTGCCGTCTTTATGCACATGAATTCTTTTTGAAAGACTATGGTTTGTAGCAAATTCACCTTGTATGGTAATGTCATGACCAGAAGAATCAGTTGGGTAGCTTATGCTCGAATTTAGATTTTTCAAACACAGGGAATAGACACAAATTTCGCCTGTGTATGTCAACACCCAACCTTTATTATCAGCCAGTGTTGATGGTTGCCTTTCTGGTATTACGCGTATCACTTCATCCTTGTTTAATAATACCTCTAAAAGGCGACAACTACTGACGATATTTACCTCATTTTTATTGTTCTGAAAATAGTCTATCATAGATTGGATAAGAGATCTCATATTGTAAAATGCAAGTTTTAAATTTCTTATAATAATAGTTGCATTTTGATTATCAACAGGAACTTTACTAAATACCTCCGTTGCCTTATCCAGCTGCATGAAAAACTTTGAATGTCGGTCACTCACTATTTTTCGTTCTTTTGGATAACCATTTGAAAGTAAATTTTCGAGGTTACCAATCGCTTTTCTGATAAATGGCTTTGTGCGAAGAAGCAGTCGAATTTGGTTTAGATTTTTTATTCCTCTAAGGACACCACCATTTGCATTAAATGGGACCTTAAAACGAGTGTTGGATTTCGGTATGAATCGAATAGCTGATGTGCTATATACAAAATGTGATTCTCTAATTTCCACATCAGAAGCTATTTCGCCAGCTAAAAGAAAATGAAACAAAAAAATGTTAAAGTAATAAAGATGAACGATCAATCCAATATCACAGTATAAACTACACTAACGTTTTTGTAGTTAAATACAGATTTTTCCCCCGCTAAAATGAGGATTTTGCAACAGAAAGGTTTCAGCGCCGATGATACAAATAAGATAATCTTACCCGCAAATGATAAATTTGCTTTGCTCCGTATATTGTCGCATTTAATTATCAACTTATTACCAAGAAATTTTGCATTCACTTTAAAACTAGTGTTACCAACAAACTCCACCTCAGAGCGCGATGAAAGGCCTTTAACCATGATCTAAGGAATACAAAAATGTTAAATAAGCCTAAAAATTTTTGACTTAGCGCTCCGAAACTCTAACTTACCTTAGTTGCATCCTCACTGTAATATTCTCCATTCAATGATAGACTTCCAGAGAAAGATTTGAAATAGTACTCGATGTTTCCTATAACCTTAACCTGATATCCTTCACAGTGATCTGCTCCTGCTGAACAGTCCGTTGACTTGAATACAAATGAGGATATTAAGATTCTACCCACGCCAAATCTAACAAAATCTTTTGTGTAATCAATTTTGTTTTTGAATGTCATGTACGATGTCTTGCTATTAAGGTCAATCATAAAGCAGGGTTTATTTGTGTTGCCTATGGTGTGTGCTGAGGCCATTATATTTAAGTCAAATGATGCCGTAGGCGAATATGAATAGTATACGTGATTGCCAGTTGGTAATATATCATCTGAAAAACATAATACGTTTTTGTTGGTTCCTTTGGTAATTTCTGCAAAAAAGTTAGTCTTTTCGTATACCATTGCATCTTTGTTAAGGGATGTACCAAACCAATAAGGCAACGTTTTAGAAAATTGATGAGAAAAGATGATTGGAAAATATTTATGCTTTATCATGTAGTCAATAGATTTTTTACTATAATCAAAGGAGTCGCAATTGTTTGCACATTTTCCAAGCTTACGTGAATTGAAATATGCTGTTGTGATATTCGAAGTGCCTAGTAATCCGGTGACCTTATAGCTCTCCACAAAATCTTTTACACCGACCATTGAAACGGGTAATTTTAAATTTCCCCTAATTACAGATACAAAACCATCCGTGCTGTCTGATTGCCAGCTGCATGTCGATGACACCTCGATGGAACCAACCATAAAATTCTTGGAACACTGTCGCGTGTATAAATCAATTGGAACATCGACAATCTCTTCTTTTTCTTTTTCAAACACACGTATTGTACTCTCTGGTGGAGTTTCATATTCGGTCGCACTTTTACCTTGGAGAGTGTATGATATTTTAAATATACCAACTTTAGAAGGTGTAACAATAAATTTGGAAGACTTTTCAGGGTGTGTGATTTTGACGATATCTGGTGAGAATTTAAGAGCACCTTCACTGTTCATCAATTTAATGAAGATACTTTTGGATGGCTTTGCAAATACAACGAACTCTTTTGATTTTACATCTTTACTTAGCAACGGAGATATGGATATCCTAACAACACCGACTGAGCATGTTCTTCCAATATATCCGGTACCAATGCAGTTACAAAAATAAGCTGATTTTGATGTTTCCGTACACAAACCACCATGTAAGCAGGGGTTGGGTTGGCATGATGTGGTAGCTATGAGAAACATATAGGTAACATTAACGCGCTCGTTTGCTTATGTAAATTCTGCTCCATGATAATTTTAGAATAAAAGGCAAGCCATACGTACCAATGCACGTAGAATTTGTGTTACTCCATGCCACGCTATTACTTCTCACTACGCATTTTGTTGTACGAGTACCTCGCATGTGGTAACCTTTTGAACATTTTTGTAAACAAACAGAGTCGAATACTTCATTGCATGGTAGTAGCACAGATCCATATGAAGGTGGTTGTATTTTTGGACACTGTCTTTCTAAAATAAAAACAAACAAAATTCTAGGAACTTAAAATTCTTTTGCCTGTAACAGATTATAGATATTATACAGTATTTTGATATTAAATGTCAAACAGTACTTGTATTTCCAATGGTCAATAGTTTATAGAAGGGAAAAAAAATTTTATTATCAGATTATTATAGACTTACTTTTACATTCTGGTTGATCACCAGACCACGTGGACGATGATAGGCAAGTTCTAGTTTGGGGTCCATTCAGTCTAAAACCAGTGTTGCAAGATATGTTGCATGTTTCATCTGTTACGTATCCAGAACAATTCATTCTTCCAAATACAGGTGCTGATATTGTTTGGCATGGAGATGCTGTATAAAAGAGCATAAAATCTCAGAACTTCCTTTTTCGTTATAAGCTACCAGATCATAAATTTAAAAACTGTGGAAGCGAAGGGATGTAAAGTATTGAAACCAATACTGTTTTTTTTTTCATCGTCACTGAAAATGAAAAAAAAATGTATTTGCACAAAACCCACCCCTGATTAAAAGCTAATTAGTGCGTACACTGTAATGATATTTAGTAAACATGACCTGGGTGTATACATAAAACAGCAGTAAATAAAGCTGTTTTCAATGCATCATCTCTTTATTAACACTAATAACACATGCCACCCTTTTGTTTTAGTTTGAGCTATATTATTTAAGGAGAAATAAAGTCAAAAGTTTGATCTTCAAGTATAATGTGATTCGTATCTAAATAGAACTATTCCCGAAAATAATAAAACTTTATCGGCTTTTAGGGGAGATTACAGACTTCTGAGGTTACGGACTTCTAAGATGACGTTACAAGTGCAAGAGCACCCACGCAAAGCCGAGAAGTGAAATGTTTATATTAAAAGAGTGCAGCACGAGAAAAGGATTCTTTAAACAAGGAAATATTGGCAATCTAGTAATCTAGTAAGTAGTTTTTTTCATGATAAAGTAAAATGAGTTTAAAGTAAATAACAAAAGGCAGCCCTTCTTGGGTATTCACCAAAACTACAATTTGGAAAATATATTGTTTTCGCAAAATTTATTTTTCTTTTTAATTATTCTGTATGCGTTTTATAGGTACAGTTGATTGGTTGAAAATAGTTTGTTGTCTAGTTCGATGAAAGATAAATGCTATAACGGATGATTCAGACTGGACATTTGTAGTTCCTTTTGATTTCTATATAGGCACAAATCCGCCTCTAACAGGTGACGTCACACTTTTAATCACGTGACTCCTAGAATCTACCAATTTACAATTTTATATGCACCAATTTATTCATGACTGTAAAACGCCAATTGTAAGCAAGGATTGTTTTCTGAGGTCAGTTTTGAACTATAATTAACATTATAATTAACATGTAAAATATGATTAGTATTAATCTGTTTCAATATAAAAATAACATTAATGTAAAACAAGACATTTAGCGTTATTTTGTTTGAATAAAAGCGATGATTCACGATCCAATTAAGGCGGTTCCCCTAGAAAAAAACTATATCGCAGAGGATTGTCTTTTCTGAAGATACTTGATGAGGATATTATAGTATGTGACAGTAAGACAAAATTAAGTCAAAAATTTCATTGGTTGGTTGCCATGGTTACCCGTTGCTAGGAAAAGTATAAGCAAAATATGACATTTTGCTGCTCGAGGCCTAACCAAATAACTGAATAAAATGCTTTATTTCAAGCAACTTTTTGGCCGCGTATGTTCCTCAAGGATCACGTGTATAGATTGAGTGAAGCGCATTTTCGCAAGGCTGACTCGTCTTCCAGAGAACTGATGCGGTATTTTTTGGACGAAAGAAAAGCTAAAACAGGGCGAAACAGGCAATATCTCGACAAAATAACTGAAAGACAAAACGATTTAAAAATCGGTTTCATTTAAACACTAGGTGGTACTAATGCCTGCATCGACAGAAGAAATTGTAAAGCGTGTGTGCTTCGATCTTGAGAATTCTTGTTTCGCGTGGATTCCGAACTTAAACGGCAAAAAACTTGTTTAAAGATTATCTTATGGACATTCTTGACTTGTGGATCGACAAAAGGTGTACGGCAGCACTATTTCGACCTAAAAAACACCAAATACCTAAAGTCGTCATAAGCACTACTTGCCACGGTATTCCAAGATGAATTTGCTGTCAGAAAACAGGTAAAAGACAATTCTTGAAATTTAGACATTTTTTCTAGGGGAACCGCCTTAATCGAATTCGATTTGTCGACACTATATGGAGCAAAATAATAAAATCGAAACTTGACAAGTGATACAGGAGAACAGCCTTCAGAAAACAAAAATGAAGTTGAACTCGCTGCTGTTGGATTTATTATTTCAGCAACTAAAAAATCAATAAAACGTCGTATGTGGACGGAAAAATAGCTGATTTAGGATTTAAAACTCACGAATTCTTTAAAAACTCACAACTCATTTAAAACTCACGAAAAACCATTTAAAACTCACGAAACTCACTCCTAATTTAGGAGTGAGTTTCGAACCAATTCTTTCCTATGCTTTTTTCTTATTGTCCCTATTCTTGTATTTCTCGGTTTTGACGTTCCAGAGCACATCTTCCTACATCAATTCACTGATAAAAGTCTCGTTAAATCTATTTTATCTTTTTTTGAAGACAAGATATTTTTAAACGTCTTCTAGTAATGTTTAGTTTTCATATAGAAAAACACATTTTTGTAAACGTACATTTAATGTACAGGTTTTAGGCATTTTGATTGGTTAAAACCTTTCGATTAATCAAAAAAGAACATGCACGATCCAATTTATCGAATTCGACAAATCGAATTCGAATAATATGTAGTAGTTATCGCACAATATTTTTTCAGTTTTTTTATGTACACGATTACATATTTCACGAGCCTGTGGGCGAGTGAAATATACGAGAACTAAAAAACGAAAAAATTATGATGATATTTTTATAGAACAAGGCAATAACTAGTTTATCATATGAACCGAGCATAAATCATTTTAATTTGATATACTCGGCAGATGATTGTTCAATTTCAAATAGCGGTTTACGTGGCTCAACAGCGAAAAAATTTATTGCAAGATAATATATGTGATCATGTCTTTTAATTCAAAATATTTTTTCAATTGATGATAAATTATGCGCGAGATGGTAATTATTTTAAAAGAAAAACAAAGCTTGTTTATGTCACGCCTGAATGAAATTAAATGAAAATAAATTTTAGAGTAATATATTCATGTTAATTTAATACAAATTAGTTGAAGTAAAAGCAGTGATTTATCTTGTAAATTCTTGATTTCTTCTTCGCTTGTAGTAGAAAATCGTTCCATATTGCGTTTATTCCGCAAAAAACATTTACGTATGCTTAAACTAAGTTAAGTTAAACAATCGAGTTAAACACGAAACTCCTTCAACGCGCTATAGATATAACCTCACCAACCTAAAGTCACAGTTAAACTGAAAATCTCTACAGTGGAGAGCACTGGCACGTCTCTTTGATGACTATATCAAAGCAAAAGAATAATTGAACTGTGAATATTTATGATTGATTGTAGATGATTGATTGTGGATTACTCAATCACAGTGCGAGAAAAACTCTAACCAAATGATAAAATCGTGTATCGCCGCCTTTAGAAGTGCATTTAACCAGCAGCCAAGTTTTATGATTAACTTGACCCTCGACCCTCCTCTTTGAGCAGTAGTAGTGCAATAGCGTTTATTCAAGAAGAAAAATGTTTTGTTGTATTTGATGAATCTAGTTCTGTGACAAAGGTAACATTACCTTGACATGATGTGGTTGAATCTTTTAATTTGTAACCAGCTGGACATGAACATGTATATGAACCAATGGTATTGTGACAATTTTGTTGACATTCGTCACTTTCTTCTTGGCATTCATCGACATCTATAAAACAAACGGTACTAAATAATTTGTAAAAGCAATTTTTTAACAGTTTTCAATGCCAAGAAAAATAGGACAAGTTAACCCTTCTTACCGTCACATCTATGTTTATCTGCGTGCAACCGAAATCCCGTGGCACAGCTACAGAGATAAGAACCATCTGTGTTTGTGCAGTTGTGTTGGCATCTTCCCCCATTTGGATCCGCACATTCGTTCATATCTAAAGACAATGTATGTTTAAACAGTTGACAAACAATATTTAAACCTTTATTATAAGCAATGGAAAGAACAACAGTGTTCTTGCGCACCTTAGAAGACTTAATAAAAGTTTCATATCTAAACACATTTTAAATCAACAAACCTATGCATGTTATGTTATCCGGCATCAATTTGTATCCGGTGTTGCAAGAACAACGATAGCTTCCTGGAATATTCATGCATTTACCATGCGTGTTATCGCATGGCTTATGCTCTGAACATTCGTTTTTATCAACACATGCTTTCTTATCGCTTGATAGGAGAAAGCCTCGCTTGCAAGAACAGTGATATGTGCCAGGTTGGTTTGTGCAAAGTTGACTACATCCTCCATTAAGTGTTGCGCATTCATCTGTATCTAAAAAGTTGTAGCGTAAATAATAATTTAGTTGGTGCAATCAAATCTGATGATCTCATGAGTAATCTAGGAGGATAGAAAGAGAGAAGGAGACCTAACTCGAGTTTAAAGCGCCACGAATCTATAGTCTATTGTGTTCTGAAACAAAATTGATAACATTTAACTTTTTCCTAATTAGCGCTGACAACAAAATTTCATGATTTATCTCAACACAACACAATATTCAGCTTTAAGTAAGTTTGCGAACATGCTGAATGTGGGTACGTAGACAAAACTTACGAAGTTCTAAAGCCGCGCACGACAAAACAGAGGAGAATGGCCATTATGGAAATGGATGAATGTCGTTATATGCACTGACTAATCATTAAAAATAAATTTACTATAAGTGCCTGCAAAGTGCCTGAAAAGGATAATGTTTCTAGTGCTTTTATCTTTATTGTATGTTAAATTTGTATATTTTTTTCAACTTTCAATGAGTATTAAGGTTTTATATCTTGTTGATAATCTTTGTTTTGTTTTTTGGATATTCGTCTTGCCCTAATTTCGCATAATTAAGAAAATAAACATGGCAGCGATAGGGAATGATATTTGTGGAATAATTCCATTTTGTTTGTAGCTATACACTATCGTTTCCATTTTGTTTGAATGTCATCTTTAAAAGAAGCATAGCTAACATTGCTGTATCTGTTTTTTCTATAGCTATATAGCTAGCTAGTTACATCTTCTTTCAGTTAGCTAGCTAAATTTAAAAAGATTTAAAAAATCTTTATCTTTATTCAGTTGTGACACATTGAAACGTTTTCTACATAATAATCAAGTTGAGGGAGGACAAAATTGGTAGGACATAAAAACGTGCAAGTTACAATAATCGTAATCTTAATGGGTGGAGATTACGGTTATGTTGTCATTCTTCTCACAGTTAACTTAGGACCCAGTCACAAATTTATCAGTTTTAACTAAAAATTATTTTAAGGAGGTAAAGTGGTAAATTTTGTTGTCTATGGAATTTGATATATACCATAAATCACTGTTTTAAGAAGTTAAAGAATAATTTTTAGTTGCCTGTCATTTATTATCCAAAAACAATGCCATTCGATTTACATTTTAATGGTTATCTAAGAAAAATGTAGTGCGAAAACTGACGTTTAGCATACACACTTTTTTTATAAAAATTCTTTTTACATATAAGAAACATGGTTCGACTTCTGAAATTTTAGGATTATATAATCATCATATTCCAAAATTATGTATATACAATAATAATATATAAAAATAATCACCTTCACGTTTTTTTCAAAGAAAATATTGTATATATATGCTGTAACAAATGATGCATGTATTAAAAATTGCTATGTAATTGTCCTATGTAATTTACGAGTCCCCGACTGTAATTTACGAGTCCCGACTGTAATTTACGAGTCCCGACTGTAATTACGCATTTGTTTCTAGAATTATATTTTACAAATATAAATATACATATAAAGTTCCTTCGTCAAAATAACATTTTCTAAAACGTTTAGAAAACCCTTGTTTACCACAAATCACCTTTTTGAGGGCGACCATGCGTTCGCAGCCATCTTGAGAAAAATTAATTTAACATTACATTATAGTGCAGCGCGTAAATCAATCAGATTTAATAAAGACTGTTTTCTTTGAACCAATCACGTTTTAAGTTATCATTTCAAGCACCAGAGTTAAAATTATAAGCTGATTAAATCCCCTGCTCCAACACCGCGCGCTTTGTATAATGGAAAATTTTCAGGTTCGTCTCCTTCTCTCTTTCTATCCTTCTAACACTAACTATATCCTCTTAATTACATATAATATTGTGTAAAAATCGTTATTTTTACCTTTGCAAGATCGTTTGTTTTCCATTAAAAGATAACCTGAGTTGCATGCACAGCTATAATTTCCGGGTCTATTTAAACATTTCTGTTGGCAGTTATTTGTGCTTGCAGCGGCACATTCATTGATATCTAAAAAAATTATTTTATTAACATCTGCTTTTTCTTAAAAATCTCATTTTCTATAGCTTTTTATGAATCTATCTTTTCTAAATATACTTAAGTGAGATAATCACAATGACAAGATATTATTGACTCTACTGGTTTCTGCTTTGCTAAATAAGAAATTTTAGAGTGGGGCAACATTGGTAAACTTTAGAGCCGTAATTGCTTTTTAACCGACATTTCAAGCATCCATAAAATTTACAATGTTTCTTAATGCTGAAATATGTATATCATACGTAAAAAATGCTATGAGAAATAAAAAGTAAGTATGGCAAAAAATAAAATAAAACAAACAAGCAGTCAAATTGTAATGCGAGGTAAAGTAGCGAAGTAGCAAAACATTTTTTTACATTTTGGGGAAAAATCTTTGAACTTGTTTATAATTAAACCTTCATTGATTTGTTTGAGATGCGTACCACAACGATCAACAATTTTTTACTAAAATTGGGTTTCGAGATTCTCCAAAATGTTACTTTATCACAAAACTTGTCTTTTTACTTTGCAAGTGTGAAAAACTGTTCTTACCGACACAGAGTCGTGCTGTAGACGTTAATTGAAAACCAGAATTACAAGAACACGAAAAGCTTCCGTCAGAATCGACACAGGACGCTACACAGTCAGGAGAATTCAACGCACATTTGCATGGAGATGTGTTGCATTCATCAACATCTGAATACCGAAATAAAGAAGACCAAACAAAGAATAATAAAAGTTGAAAATGGCGAATGAAGTTCAAATACTTAACAATAAACTAACTTTTACACGTCTTCGACTTTGGATCAGTTGGTACTGTTTTTACATAACCAGATCTGCACGAACACGAATATGTTCCCGGAAGGTTAGTACATATCTGATCGCAAGGATTTGAATTACATTCATTGACATCTATAAAAATAATTAAAGATTAATATTGATATAATATTGACCCTGTCAATATTATATTAAAGGGGAGTGCAATGTCTTTTAGCAGAAAAAGAATAGAAGTCTAATTAGGAGGAAAAACTTATTCAGAGTGATTATGCTTAGTTAGCTAGCTACATCCATCTCTGGGTGAAGGGAAAGTTTGACTAATACAGCCATGACATAGGACAAGCCAACCACAAAAAAGACCTATAAACAATAGAATATATTTTGTACTTCTGTGACTTATATACCTATTAAATATGTCGTAATAATATATCACCTTACATTTTTATTAATATAACAGACTAAAGCTGCTGAAAGAACTTCTGTTCACAAAAAAGGTTAAAAGTAAAAATTTTGTCTATTTTTAACAAGTTTTGAAGTAAGTTTTTGTACCTGTTTGACATAAGTTTCCAACAAAACCTGCATTACAGGAACAGACATTCGGATTTATGCATCTACCATTTTGGCATCCAGGATTGCAGATAGCTAAGATAAGAACAAAGCAGCATAAACTTTACATGCATAAAGGAATGAGGCATATATTTTCTATAATAAGTAATCAAGTACTCAATCATACACAATTCTTGCAATAAAGTTCAGAATACACTTAATGTAAGGAATGGTAGCAATGATCTTACGTCGCGGGCATTGATCTCCAGACCGAGCCCAACCGGAACAGCAGTAGTATTGAATTCTGTGTTTTATCTCTAATGTGCTTTTCGTGTAATATACAGTTCTACTTCTATAACATAAAGACAGTACCGCTTGTTAATCTTTATTTTGCAGTTTAACCGCTAGAAATATTTTACCTTATTCCAGGAAAATAACGTGGCACAAAATTAACGATAACGAAATTAACACGTAGGAAATTAACGTTGATGCGTATAACAACTTATAACAAGAAAACGCTTCGCATGTTTACAATCGCGAATACATTAGCCTACTCATAGACCCGTTAGAACTTGGACTCCAAAATTGACCATGACTTTTCGTTCAACGATTTCGTTCGAGGTGCAGGTGTGCAAGGTGTTTTCATTTTGCATTTTTTGTTTATAAAACAAATCCTAATAAATGTATGTCACGTATTTTTCGAATAATATAATCATAAAAATGACGGGTGAATGTGTAATGTTTTTAATTGGCTTTAAATAAGGATATCGAAAACGAAACAACATGGCATCCTCATCAAGTAAAGGTACGGCGCAGTTATTTTTGTCTTGTTGTCAGTAGACAGCAATGTCGACACAGATTTTTTGAGATCAGATAGTGTCTTATATTGTTGTCATCAGGGGTAGCAATAATTTGGGTTTTTTGGCTTAGCTTCTTTTTTTTTTTTTTTTTTCACTTTTTATATTTTTAATAGGCAGGATAGCGGACAGTGCTGATGTGGTTGCCACCCTCTCAGGTCTCAGGTAGTTTGAGCTAATAAAAAAGTATGCTATAATGTTTTTTTAGTATCTGGTCCGGTCACCCCCAAGAAGGAAAAAGGTAGGGTTTCAGTGGTATTTGTTCATCAAATAAACAAAAATTACAGGTAGCAGTTCTTTACAAGCCATCTTTTTTGGAGTAGGCGCACACCTTTCTTTCGCACTCTTCAAAAAATACACAAGAGGATGGTTTTTGATTTGAGGAATGGCTCAACGAGCATTGTTCAACAATTTTATTTTATTTTTGAGATGAATTTTTACCCTAAATGAGTGTACAGCTGAATCCAGCACAAGTAAAAATGGCACCGTTATCGATTTGAGAAAGATTCAGTTGCTTTTGTGCAGCAAAAAGGTTTTTTTGGTTGAAAAAGTATTGCTTTATCAAAATATAATCTTTGCTGATATATCAAAAATTTTTAATGATACAAGGGAAACTCATCCACTGCAACAGGCCCAGATTTTTCTATAGACTTCATGATGATATTACCATTATCCAATACATAATCAAGATTCTAGGATTTCCAGATAGAAGCATTCTTAATCGATGAAAAACATATTGAGAAAAATGCATTGCTTGTGCATTGAATACCAACTTTCGTTATACTTGATATTAACCTAGGGATAACTGCCTGACACAACTTTAGCTGCAGCTGGCTCTAGATTTTTTTTAAATCCATCGCTGGTTAATTTCATTTTTCATTCAGTTTTACTATTAAAAGTGGAGATTTATCATCGTTACCACCAAAATGAAGGAAAGGAATGAAAAAATTTGTGAAAGCAACATCTTTGATTATTAGCAACTGTGTTAACCAAAAAAATCAAATAATGGCATATTTACTATATGCTTCCATAATTAACATTCCAACATCTAAAAATGTGCTATGGTATGCTATATGGACTTTTAGATTTTTTTGTTCGTGTTGAGCGCGCATTGAGCTAGAGCAAGTAGCCTAGTTAACTAAGCTTTCTTTGAGAATCATCCACTTTAACTTACAGAAAATTGATTAAGCTTTGGAAAGTTGAGAAGGAAAAAAAATGGTTTCAGATATGAACATAGAGAAAAATGTAATAGTTAATAAATTTCAAAGCAAAAATTTAGATAAAAGGGTGTCGCGACCACCATGCCCCATTCTCTATTTTCCTGGGCGAGACATGGCCTAAGCGAAGCGCGGGAATTGATTAGAAATAATTGCCTTAACTTATCACAGAAAACATCGAATAAACGATGAGCCGGGCCAAAAACAAACCATTGCGATTGAAAAAGCAAAACAAATTAAAGCGATTTTGCTCAAAAGAAGAAGATATTTTAAAACTTTAAATACAGGTTTTAAATTAACTAGTAACTTTTCTTTTCTGGATATTAAAGCTTTAATTAGGGGCTCTTAATTAAATCAAAATTTGTATTAACTTTGTGCCACGTTAATTTTCCTGAATAAGGTATGTTGTATTTTTAGGAAAACAAAATTTGTCCAAACCTTTGTGTGTTTTTTTCTCCGAAAATTGACCTTCGTAGTGTTTAATTAACTCCATCAAGAAAAGTCAAATTTATTTTGTTTCTGACAAATATTTGGCAGTCAAATTTATTTTGTTTCTGACAAATATTAACACAATTATACGCACTATTACTAAGTCCTACATAACCCGAAAATTAAGTATGGATAGAATTATTCAATGGACACAAGAGAATAGCATTCCTTTCTTGGACAATAAAGCGTACTGTAAAAATCCAACCTGGATCTTGTGCATCGACTCGTACAATATCCAAAAACTCTGCGGCAACAGGTACGATAGTTATAGTAACCAACTCGAGTGGCTGATGTCGATTTGTAAGTATTATACGATACAGTTCTTTGACAAACATGCAACCTAAAAATTATTTTATGTGTATGACTTTCTTCATTAAAAATACAATAAACATAATGTTGATAGACATTTCATGTTTATTAAAATGAATTACCCTCCAGCTTTTAGCTGTCCTAAGGATTTTGCTGCGAATACTTCAAGTATAATGACAACCACAAGAAGATACATGTTTAAGACGGTTCCACAATGTTCGACGATTCAAAACGTCTAAAGTAAATTAAGGTAAAATTTATGCAATGATTTATGTAACAAAAAATTAATAACGTTCCTAAGAAAATTAACTTCCTCACTAGTCGATAATCCTGTGGAAAAATTGTGTAATTTTGTATCAATATATAAAGGGTTGCGGAGCGAGAATAAGTTCCCTATGTTTGCAAGCGAAATATTATACTCGAGGGTGCTATCAAGAAATTTTTTTAAGCAATTTACAAGTCCCCAAGCAACCTCGCCCCCAGGGCTCTTTTTTTCGATAAGGGTTGGTCTCCAGGTTTTCTTTTTACAAAGAGAGTGGAAGTGCAGAGCACTTCTGTTCCGTACAACTTATTAAAAATCGTGAATCTATTATAAACGCATTCGTTTTTCAGCCAGTGCAAACGGCATACACGTTGCAAAACGTTTTTATAGAAAACACAACAAAAAGAAATCCTAAGGTTTTCCTTACATATTTGCTTCTTTCTGTTTTCCATGTTTTTGATTTTTGAATATTGACTGAACGATTATTCGGCTACTAAGCGCTTATTAAAAAGTTTGCTGAATAAGCATTCTAGTATTCAGAGCTATTTGCGATGAACATCGACAAACATTTTTTTAATTATATTAACAACAACAACAACATCAAGAACAGTGCACAGTACACACTGACCCGCAATGCAGCGTCTTTGAATTTGCTAAATTAAGCATTCGACAGTAATAACATAACGGATAAATATCGTTTCGATTTTGATTTCTTTGTTACGTTTTCATCAGATAAAGCCAACAGCATTAAACTACCCTGCATGCATTGACTGTTGACAGTTATCAATCAATAAACCAAGTTACAAGAAAAGAGAGTTTTAACATATCTTTACCGGCGAGCATTTTTAAAGTTCTTTACAATTTTTGTTAAAAAATATTTCTATACTAAAACTATCTATTACTATCGCCATCGTTTTGTAGGTACTGGTTGAGTAATATAAAATATAAAAGACATGGTTTTATTGTACTGTATAGAGAAATAAAAGCAGGTTTGGAAGTTTGTTGGAAAGAATCGTTAGCTAGCTATATAAAAGATAAAAAGAGAATTAGTTCTTCACCTGGGAAAGTTAAAGTAATATCGTTACAAACCTGAGTTCATTTCTTCTTATTTCTTTAAAGCACAGACTGTTTTTCTGTAAACTTAATTTAAAGAATTATCAAAATTCACGCAAAAATGATAAACTTTATTCATATTATTTTATTTCCCTCTGCTAACATAGCAAAACAACAGCAGCAGTTTTTTTTGTTTGCGTTTTTCTCCTCTTCTCTTTTTAAGAGAAGAAATTTTGAACGTCGGTAATCGATTTCCAATTTTGATTTGCACATTTCGCGCCGAAAAGTCACTTTAAACCCAGTACGCAAAAAATTATCTTCTTAGAAACACGCCAGTAGGTAAAATACTTTTTAATCTGGAAGTCATAAGTGGAACTTGACTAAAGGTCATAAGTGGACACCTGACTAACTTTTTAAAAAAGTTCCTTTGTAAGAAATATATTCTCTCGCTTAAATGGGAAAAGGGCTTCGCTTACGCTCAGTTTGCTTCGCTCGCTGGCTTAGCTCCGCAATAACACATCAACAAAATTGTGCTTTAAGCTAACAATGATTAATTAAAAAATGGTTAACTGAATTGAACACTTTGTCCCAGGTGGCCCTCTTGCTACCCAGCAAGGGCCACCTGAGTGTTACTTTACAAAAAAGACCTTTTCGGCTGCATCAAAGAAAAATAAAGATATCCTCTTTGCGGTTAGCCTATTAATATAAGAGACAAGTCGATAAGCCCGCAAAAGAACCCAACTTAGACAAAAGAACAAGGTATGTTGATGGTGTCAGCTGTGCATATTTAAAAAAACTTATTTTAGAAAGTTGTTCAGAAAATACTTATATTAGATAGGGCATTAAATCCTGATTAAAATAATGTATAGGATCATTGCTCTCGAAAAACGGTTATGGAGATATAAGGGTTAAAAAAATTTGCAGACGTCAGCAAAAACTTGCCAATGTGCACCAAAATGTTTTTCAGAAAAATTTTTAACCTGTTCCCTGTTCCCTGTTCATTGTGTAGAATTTGAAGCGCTGATCAAGAAAATGTATACGATCATGTGCTTTCGACGATGTGCTTTTAGAAGACATAAGGGTTTAAAAAATTGATGACGTCTGCAAAGACCTAACAATGAACAATAACAAGTAATTTTTAATTAGTAATTTTTTTATCAATTACGTCTATAGAATAGAGCTTAAAACGCTGATCAAGAAAACGTATAAGAGGATGTGCTTTAGACGAACGGTTGCTGAGATATTGTTTTCTGATTGCGTGGTCCATCCATCGATTTCGATACAAGTAAGTTAACACAGCTTTAGAAAATTAGTCTAACTAGGTGGTCCCTAGTTACACAGGCAGGCGATGAGGTCAGTTATTTCCAGCCGTTTCCAAGATAAGATAAGGCTTCAAGCATAAAAGTGCAATGCAATGGCTTTATTAATTTTTTTAAATGAAACTAGTCGATAAAACCCGTGGAAAAATCCACTGAGGTAGGATAAAAATGAAAAAGAATTTTGATGACGTCAGCAACCCATCCACAAAAAAAATAATTTTGAAGCTTGTTTTTACGTTGCCTCTATTGTGTAGAACCTAAAGCGCTGTTCAAGAAAATGTATGTAAAAAGTATATGCTTTTGATGAACGGTTAATTAGATATAAGGGTTTAAAAATTTTGCTGACGTCAGCAAAGACCCGTTAAAACACAAAATTTGTATACCTGTTGCCTTCATCGTATAGATTTGGAAGCGCTGGTCAAGAAAATGTATAGGATCATGTATCTTTGACAAACGGTTGCAGAGACTGATTCGGGGACCCAGGTTTGGGAAACTTACCCAAATTGGTCCCAGGTGGTCCCTAGTTACCCACGTGTTGAAAAATGACTGACGTCACCACCTCGTTTCCAAGTTATTTGGTCTCAAAGTTATAACTGCATTGTAATGCTTTTATTATTTTAAATTAAGATATTGACGTTAAAGTAGTGATGTTGACGTCGCGCCTTAACGTCAGAAAATTTAACATTTGGATCATAGGTTTTTCGGCTACATCAAAGGAAAATGTACACATCTACTTTGCCTGTTAGAGACAGACAAACACACTCTCTGTATTATTATAGAGACTAGTCGATAAAACCCGTCGAAAAATCCACTGAGGCAGGATAAAAATGAAAGAAAGAAGCGTCATTTGAATTTTAATGACGTCAGCAAGCCATCACCCCCCCCCCCCCAAAAAAAAAAATGAGAACCTTGTTTTCACGTTGCCTCTATTGTGCAGAGCTTAAACTACTAAACAAGAAAATGTATATGATCATGTGCTTTTGATGAACGGTTAATGAGATATAAGGGTTTAAAAATTTTGCTGACGTCAACAATGGCGAGTCAAAAACAAAATTTTTTTTAAGAAATTTGTATACCCGTTGCCTTCATCGTATAGATCTTGAAGCGCTGATCAGGAATATGTATAGGATCATGTACTTTTGACAAACGGTTGCAGAGATATTAGGGTTTGAAGATTTTTTGATGAAGTCATCAACCCGTCCATTCAGAAACGAATTTGGAGACACAGGTTTGGAAAAATTACCCAAATTGGTCCTAGGTGGTCCCTAGTTACCTACGCGGTGAAAAATCATTGACGTCACCACCTCGTTTCCAAGTTATTTAGCCTCAAAGTTTTAGGTGCACAGTAATGGCTTCATTAATTTAATATAGGATATTGACGTTAAAGTACTGCTATTGACGTCGCGCCGTAACGTCAGAAAATTTAACATATTAGACATGCATTTTTCGGCTACATCAAAGGGAAATAAGCATATCAACTTTGCCTGTTACAGACACACAGACACACTTAGCGTATTATTATAGAGACTAGTCAATAAGGCCCGTGGAGAAATCCACTGAGGCAGGGTAAAAATGAGAAAGAAGCGCCATTTGAATTTTGATGACGTCAGCAACCCATTCAAAAAAAAATTAGTACCTTGTTTCCACGTTGCCTCTATTGTGTAGAGCTTAAACTGCTGATCAAGAAAATGTATATGATCGTGTGGTTTTAATGAGCGGTTAATGAGATATAAGGGTTTTAAAAATTTTGCTGACGTCAACAATCGCCCGTCAAGATCCAAAATTATTTTTTTTGAAATTTGTTTATCTGTTGCCTTCATCGTATAGATCTTGAAATGTTGATCAAGAAAATGTATAGGATCATGTACTTTTGACAAACGGTGTCATTAACGGTGTCAAATGATGTCATTAAGCCGTCCATTCCGAAACGGATTTGGGGACCCAGGTTCGGGAAAATTACCCAAATTAGGTGGTCCCTAGTTACCCACGCGGTGAAAAATCATTGACGTCACCACCTCGTTTCCAAGTTATTTAGCCTCGAAGTTTTAAGTGCACTGTAATGGCTTCATTAATTTAATATACTTTCCCTTGACGTTACTATTATTTTAACGTTAAAGTTTGGTAAATTACAGAACAATTTCATGGGCGATGTTTTACAGACTTTATCAAAGAAAATAGTGAATTATATAATCCACTTTGCAAAAGTCACAGACAGACAGAACTAGCGTATTATTATATTGATAAGGTCCGTGGAAAAATCCACTTAGGCAGGATAACAGAGAAAAACAACCGTCATTTAAATTTTGCTGACGTCAGCAGAGACCTGTCAGAACACAAAAATTTTTTTCAGAAATGTGTATGCCTGTTGCCTTCATCGTATAGATCTTGAAACGCTGATCAAGAAAATGTATAGGATCGTGTACTTTTGACAAACGGTTGCAGAGATATTGTGGTTTGAAGGTTTTTTAATGACGTCATCAACCCGTTAATTCCGAAACGGATTCAGGGACCCAGGTTTGGGAAACTTACCCAAATTGGTCCCAGGTGGTCCCTAGTTACCTACGCGGTGAAAAATCATTGACTTCACCACCTCGTTTCCAAGTTATTTGGCCTCAAAGTTTTACGTGCTTCATTAATTTAATATATGAAATTGACGTTAAAATAGTAATATTGACGTCGCGCCGTAACGTCAGAAAATTTAACATTTAAGACATATTTTTTTCGGCTACATCAAAGGAAAATAAAGACATCCACTTTGCCTGTTACAGACACATAGACACACTTAGCGTATTATTATATAGACTAGTCGATAAAGCCCATGGAGAAATCCACTTAGGCAAAAGGCCATTAAAAAGTAAGTTGCTTTAGATGTTTTGCTGACGTAAGCAATGCATATACAAAAAAAGTGTGCTTAAAATCTTACACAAAATGTCAAATGTCAAATCTTACACAAAATAAAAAAAAAACAGCTTGCAAGGTGCAAAATCTAGTTGATAAAAAGTTACAACAACGACACTCACAACACCAATACTCACAAAACCGACAGTAAGAACACCAACAGTCACAACACGGATAATAACAATGTCAGAAATAACACATCTCAAATATGTACATCTTATAAGTGATTATGTTGAAAACCCTCAGTATTTTATTCTGAAATGTCAAAAAGTTGGCCTGCAAAAGTTAGCACAAATCAACAAAAATAAGTTCTTTACACATTTTAAATATTGTCTTTCCCTAAAAGCTTATACAAAAATATGAAAAAGCCATAGTTTAGAAAACATTAAATGTAAATCTACAAAAATCAGTCATTTCAGTTGCATACCATTCTCTCCCACAAGAATTTATATACACAAAATGTAAAAATCAACCAGTTAAGAACACAAATTTTTTTCTTTTTTAGTATGATGATCCGTACTGCCCTTTACCATAAATTCTGAACCTAAATGTCAAAAAATCAATAAGCAAAGAATAAACTTAAATCAACAAAGATCATTGTTTTGGAAACATTGTATACGATTCGTAAACAAAAGTTTACACAAAATGTAAAACAGATCGGTTTTTGAGAAACACATCTAAATCAACAAAAATAATTTCATTCAGCATGTCGTATATTGCCATTACCCATCAATCTTCCACAAAAAGGTTATGAAACACATCAAAATTTAGAAAAATCAGTCATTTCAGTGCATACAGTCTTCGCCCATTAGATTACAAAATCAGAAACAAAACAATAATAAAAAACTAAACACACACACTTTAAATTCTATAAAATTCGTTCCACTTGTCATTTGTAAAGTGCACAGGTAATGTGAAAAAAAATATAGATAAATTCCAGCGTGACGTCATTTGTTTACTTTTTAGCGGTAAGCTCCTTGGCTCTGGCTTTTGCGTGGCAGGAAAAAAGATGCTAGGATTTGGTGAAGAAAGGTCTTTTACTGTGGATTTCTTCTAACGGGGACATTGTTGGGGTTATAAACTATTATCGAGTGTAGGTTGATGCCTTCTGATTTATTTGAATTCATTAAAACAGTCATAAGAATGCCTTCGTTTGAAGAAATGAACTGATAATTACTTTGCTTCACCTAGCACCCCAATCTTTTTCCCTGCCACGCAAATGCCAAAGCCGAAAGAGCTTACCACTGAAAATGTAAACAACGGAATTCATCTATACTCTAATGGGCATAAAAATACATCCTACTATCCTGCAAAAGTTCAAGTCTTTGAAAGATTTTGTAGGTAGCTAGCTAGCTTGTTACATCATAATTCGTGCTCATAAAAGAAGAGAAATTTGGAAACTATAGTAGTTAGCTATAGATAATTAAAAAAGAGGAATAACAACATGTCATGTTAGAGCTAGCCATGGGATGGGGAGCTGGACTTGGAGGCTAACATTAGCTAGCTAACAGTAGCTAAGACACCCAGTTAAATATACTTAAACTGGGAACACTTACCTAAAACTAAAGCTAGCTATTTATGCTTAGTAAAAGACATATAAAGAGAAGCAATAGTAATGTAAAATTAATAACATTACAGTTCAACAAACCAAAGTTTTCCGTTTTTTAGTCAGCCAACAGCTTTATGTAGCATTTTGAATTTTAGGACAATACATTAGTTACGCGCCAGGGCACATGAATTATGCAACGTAAACAAATATGGCTACATACGCAGTAAAGTATGAAACTGTGGCTTTCCCTAGGAAATGCGAGTCTGCTTGCTCCACCGACATAAAAACCAAACGTCTAAAAATATCAAAGTTCTTACTATTTCTGATTTTAAATCCACTTTAAACTCTAACCTTTGTTTTCTACTTCTAACTTTACTTTACATCTAGCTCCACTTCTCACTTCACTTTTCTACTTCTTCACTTGGTCTCTTTTCTTTTTAAATATATAGCTATGCTTTTTTAAACCACTTTTTTTCCTTTTTTCAAGGTAAAGGGATCGTTCTTCTGTGCTTTTTTTTGGTGGCCTTTATTTTCTACTTCTAAATTTACTTTACTTCTAGCTCGACGTAGGTCCACTTTCACTTCCAACTTCACTTTTCTACTTCTTTACTTGGACTTTTTTCTTTTTAAATATGCTTTTTTGAACCACTTATTTTACTTTTTTCAAGATCGTTCTTTTGTGGGGTTTTTTGGTGGCGAGAGGACACCATTTTTCGAAAGTTAGCCGTTAAATTTATTTCAGCAAATCAAAGTGAGTCGTTTTCATCACGTGATGTAAACAAAGTAAACCCGCTGGCAAAATAGACATATTTTTTCGGTAACATCAAAGATTTTTACGGCGACATCAAAGGAAAATGACGATATCAACTTTGCCTGTCACAGACAGACGGACACACTCTCCGTATTATTATAAGAGATAGTCGATAAGGCGCGTGGAATAATCCACTTAGGCAAAAGCTTATTGAAAAAATTGGTTGCTTTAGATGTTTTGCTGACGTCAGCAGTGCATATACAAAAACAAATGTTCTTAAACTCTTAATCTAAATGTCAAATGTCAAATCGCATTAAATCCTCCACACAAATTTTACACAAAATAAAAAAGAACAGCTTGCAAGGTGCAAAATCTGGTTGATAAAAAGTTACAACAACGACACTCACAACATCGACACTCACAACACCAATACTCATAAATCCGACAGTAAGAACACCGACAGTTACAACACTGACAGTCACAACACGGATAATAACAATGTCAGAAATAACGCATCTTAAATATGTATATCTTATAAGTGATTATGTTGAAAAACCTCCGTATTTTATTCTGAAATGTCAAAAAGGTGGCCTGCAAGAGTTGCACAAATCAACCAAAAAAATTCTTTACACATTTTAAATATTGTCTTTCCCTTAAAAGCTTATACAAAAATATGAAAAAGCCATAGTTTGGAAAACATCAAATTTAAATCTAGAAAAATCAGATTTCGGTTTCGGTTGCATACCATCCTCTCCCACAAAAATTTACACAAAATGTAAAAATCAACCAGTTAAGAACACAAAAATTTTCGTTTTTAGTATGATGATCCGTACTGCCCTTTACCAACAAATTTAAAACTAAATGTAAAAAAATCAAGCCAGAATAAACTTGAATCAACAAAGATCATTATTTTGGAAATATTGTATACGGTTCGTAAACAAAAGTTTACACAAAATGTAAAACAGATTGGTTTTTGAGAAACACATCTAAATGAACAAAAAATATGTTCATTCAGTATGTCGTATATTGCCATTACCCATTAATCTTCCACAATAATGTTATGAAACACATCAAAATTTAGAAAAATTAGTCATTTCAGTGCATACAGTTCTCACCAATTAGATTACAAAATATAAAAAACAAAAACAGTTTCAGTCAGAACATTAAGTAATTTTTCTATCATCAGCAAACATTTATCCCTACAAAATTTTGTAAAATTCTCAAGAAAAACAAAAACGTGAAACAATGGAATTTTCTTCCAGCAAAAATGACATCACATACAGTTACTTCTCCCCAACAATAGTATATAATACGAAATATAAAGAAATCAGCTTATACATTAGCTTACAGTGAAGTTTGATTCTACAAATATTTGTTCTTAAAATATATATATTGCATGTGGTCTATTTCCACAAACGTTTCCACAAAATTTCAAAAAACAGCATTTTGCAACACGAACAATAACTTATAAGTTTCGTTGCAGGTAACATACCTGTCTACACGTTAAGATAAAATGTATAAGTTTTTTAAAAAACTCTCTTTTCACAATGAATACCAAAGAAAAACACGTAAATATTCCGTTGCGGGTATTGTTATAGCAGCAGCAGGGTAAATGTTGAAAAAAAAAGCGGTCAGATTAGAAATTGAAAAAAATATGCTAAAATCTTTAGTTTAAACAATAGCTCATTAATCATTCTGGTAATTTCAATAGAAAAAACTTAGCAAAAGTTGAACATGTCCAACTTTTAAAAAACCTTTTAAAACCGAAAAAAGTTGTACATCTTTACTGTTTACACGGTAAGTTTTTTTATCTTACATTTATACGGTCCGTTTAAACTTACCGTGTATTTTAGCCTTAAGATTACGTTCTTGCTCTCGGGGAACTGACTGCTGCCCAGTATTGTTTAACCCTAGTCATTCCGGTTTCTTCGGACATATTATGACTGGGACACATATTATGACAGGAACAAAGTGACAGCAATAAATTTTGACTCATGTCAGCACTTTTCCTGTGACGTCATTATAAGCCTAAAGTTTGTCCAAAATACCACTATCTGCTTAAAATTTAATTACTTTAGTTCCAGAATGAATTTAAAAAATCCGAAAATGAATATGATAGGTTGCACTTGAAAGATAAACCAACAAAAATACCAACCAATCACAATAGAATGTAGAAATTTACGAACTATAATCACGAGGCAATGTGTGCTGAAATTGACTTCAGTGTATGAAGCCATAGATGTTAATCCTAAACTGCAAAACACTTTCGGCAGACTCACTCCAATAATCCAAAAAATGTCAAAGGCAGGTCCTGTAAATGGATGAACGGAGATCTAAAAACGATCATGAACAACCGGGACCAACAGTTGAGAAAAGGACGTAAAACAAACAAAGATTCTGACTGGTACATAGGAGAATATAGGAGACTTAAAAATCATTGTAATTCCAACATACGGAATGCGAAAGCAAACTATCAAAAACGTTGATAAACGAACACCAGTCTAATCTTCGAATATTCTGGAAATTAACCAAAAATATTTTTCCAAACAAACCCAAAAATGTTACAATAAAGTCACATACAACAGATATTAAGTCAAAAGTCGACAATTTCAATTCGTATTAAAAAACAGCCATTAGAAAAATAAAGGAATGTGTTGTACCTCTTGTCAATTTTACTTGGGTGTAAATACCACCTTCACCACAACGAACTTGTAAATCATTTGTACTTGAGTATGTTTCTAAGGTATTTATAGAGAAGGAATTAAGATCATTGAAAAGACAGAAAGCCACTGGGATTTACAATTTATCATCGGCACTTTTGAAGATAAGATAAGATACTTTATTTAGAGTGGATAGAGTACTGTGGCGCCATTTTCAGCGCCACTATGTTCTATTATAAACCTTTCGATCGAGACCTCGACTGTTCCAACAATTTGGAAAAGAGCAAGGTGTAAAGCCGGGGATCCATCACTGCCAACCAATTATCGGTCGATATCCATCCTAACAGATTTATCAAAAATACTTGAAAAGACAGTCCACAAAAATCTGCAAGACTTCTTCTAAAACGAAAACCTTCAAGCAAAATCTCAATATGGTTTTCGCCGTAATCGATCGACCAACGTTACTTTGGGATAAAATTAGACAAAATATGGAATCTGGAAAATTAGTCGGTGCTATTTATCTTGACCTCACAAATGCGTTCGATGCAATTGGACATAACGTACTACTTGATAAACTTAGATCATATGGCATAAAAGAAAAAGAGCTGCTTTGGTTCACAGATTACCTGTTTAACAGATCACAACTCATTGAAATCGACAGTGTTAAATCTACGTACGAACCGATCTTCTGTGGCGTACCACAGGGATAGATACTGGGACCAATGCTCTTCGTTAGCGATTTAATGGATCATGTTCGTCATTGTGAGGTGATAAAATATGCAGATGATACTATAATTGGAATGCATCAGTGCATACTGCTTGAAGAACGAATTAATATTGAATACAAAGAAAGCTATTTGGCACATCAAAACGATTGAAATCATCTGGTAAAGAATTAGTAATTACTTAAAATAGTCTTTAAGAAAAATGGTAGCCTAAAATGTATACGAGCACAAAAAAACAAGTTTTAAGAACCATTGGAAACGATCTGATATATAATCCCAACAACGCATTAACCGATACAATCATGTCATTCTTGGCTAGCTAGTCAAAAAATTTAATTCGATATTCGCTGCAACTAAACTGTAGCCGCACATTTGACTTTAATCATTCTCCTTGTCAGTCCACACTGCTTAAAAGTTTAGATATTATGTAATTTTGCATGACATTTCAAGAATTAATTTATCCTTACGCTCTTATTACATCATCAATGAAGATGTCACAAGGTCAGATGGAAATCTTTGAAGCTGACTGTCTTGAAAACAAACAAGAAAGCTTATAAGATTTAACAGTCATACTGTTTTTAAAACTTACCCAACACACTACTAAATTAAGTCAATTTAACGTCTCCACCTTCTACGGCACGGAAAGCCAGCAAAATTTCCCTAGTGAAGGTTCTGTTGTATTTAGAAGCAGTAAAAACACGTGTGAACGCTACTCTATATATTTTCAACTGAACTTAATGTCTCGATAACCTCAAACACAACATTTCCCCCCTCTTTAGTTCAATGTGTCCATTGTCACTTTACTAAACATAACAAGTTTGCAGATTGTCTTTTTTTTACATAGATTTACAATAAATCCGTTACTGTTGTTCAGGTAGGTACATTTTCATGAAAATAGTCTGGTCTTCTTCTAATTCTTTGAGGATATTTTCGTACATATAACTCCGTAGGTCTGGTGGTAGTTTCGTATTCTCCTGGAGTATCAATATCGTCCTCTTCCTCCCCCTCTTGATCAAAGTTGGTTGGTTTAAGCTTGGATAAGAACTTAAAGTGTTGAACGTTGCGTGTGATAGTATGTCCCGGTCGGCTTGCCGTCAATTTTGTACCTTGAACTCGTGTGACACAGTATGGTTTTGGATCAAAGGGGCTTGAAAGCTTGTTGCGTTTCGGTTGTTTTACCAGCACGTAGTCGCCTTTGTTTATAGCTGGTTGGCGAGCATGAAATCGGGCGTCGACATACTTTTTCATTTTAAGTTTTTTTTTGTGCATCTCGGTGTGGTGCCTCCTTGATGGCATCCCTGTTCGGTTGGTTGTTAAGACTGGGCAATTTTCCTCTAACTTGTCGTTGAAATAGCGCTTCAGCTGGACTGACTCCGGTTGTTGAAATGTGTCGATATGCGATAATTTAACAGGAAATTATACAGTGCGATTTTCCAAGGCTTCCCTTCTATTGTAGCAATCCGTAGGGTTTTGTTAAGGTTGCGCATAAAATTTTCGGCAGTTGAATTTGCTTTCGGATGTAGCGGTGTGATTCTGTGATGATCTATTCCTTTAGCATGCATGTAGCGTTTAAATTCGTTGCTGTGAAATGGACTGCCGTTATCAGAAATGATTTTATGAGGGAGTCCATGCGTTGCAAAAATTTTACTGAGAGCTCCCAAAGTCGGTAAAGCAGCTGTTGAGCCAACGATTTCTACTTCGGGAAAGCGTGTACGTTGGTCTATTACTACCAGTAAGTGCGAGCGATTTGGTAAGGGTCCCAGAAAGTCTATGTTCAATGTGTGCCACGGCGATGGTGGTAGGGGAGATGGTTTCAGTGGTGGCGGTGGGTTCATTCTTGAATTTGCGATACACAGTGAACAGTTCTTGCAAAGTGTTTCGACTTGTTGGTTAATATCCGGAAAATAAATTTTATCACGCAATATGGATTTCGTTTTTGTCATTCCAAGGTGTGTTTCATGAGCTAGTTTAAGCATTCTGTGGCGTAAACTGGTCGGTGCTACAATTCGATTTCCTCTAAGTATCAAGGATTCGTCGTTGTTGCAAGTGAACTCGTTGCGTATTTTGTTATAAAGGTGAAGCTCTTTAACGTTACAGTTGGGATATTTTGTGGATATTGTGTCTATTGAATACCATTTAGTAGAGCGAATAAGTTCTTTCAGACATTGCAGGGTCGGGTCATTTTTCGTGTGTACTTTTATCTCGTCTAGCGTAATGGCTATCGGTTCTGCATGCTTTGTTGTAAAATTTACGTATTCTTCGATGATTCTGGTAGAGTTTGTATTACTGTCGGGAACGGTGTGTCGGGAACAATAGTCTGCCGGGTTGAAAGAGCCATTGATGTGACGAATATTGAAGCTAAACCCTTGTAGGCGTAAACACCATCGTTCTATACGTAAAGGTAAAGTTGACTTAGGATTACTGAGTAATGATACCAATGGTTTGTGGTCTGTAAGAATTTCAAAGTCTGAGCCAAGTATATATATGGAGAATTTTTCACATCCGTGGACAATTGCTAAACATTCCTTTTCTAATTGGCTATAACGAGATTCTGTATCTGATAATGCTCGGCTCGAGTATGCTATAACGCGATAGTCTTCCGTTTGTGGTGTGTGTTGCAGTAGTATAGCACTGATGCCATGTGGACCAGCATCAGTTACAATCGTGGTGGACTTCTGTGGTGAGAAATAACTCATAACAGTATTTGATGACAGCGATTGTTTCAGTTGATTGAACGCAGATTGCTCGACTGGTCCCCAGGACCATGTTGTATCTTGTTTGGTGAGATTTCGCAGCGGTGTAGCTATGTCAGCGTAATGGGATATAAATCGACCTAAGAAATTCGTCATTCCTAGGAAAGATCGCATTTCGGTTGGATTGGTCGGTGGTGCTAACAGCTGTATCGCTCTGACTTTCTCTGGACTTGGGCTTATTCCTGCGGCTGAAAAGATGAAGCCAAAAAATTCTACTGAGGATTTATCGAACTCACATTTTTCAAGATTCAATGTTAGTCCGTATGTCCCGAAACGTTGTAAGACTTTTTCCAAGATGGTGTCCAGTTCTTTTAGACTTTGGGCAAAGAGGATGATGTCGTCAGCTATATTCTTGCAGCCTGGGATGTCTCTCAAAATATTCTCTAGCTTTATTTGTAGCTCTTCAGAGGCCGATGAGGTACCAAAGTTAAGCCGTTTGTATCGATGCAAACCCTGGTGTGTCGAAAATGTTGTTATTGATCTTGAACCAGGCTCTAACTCAAGCTGCAAGAAGGCACTGGTCATGTCGAGTTTACAAAAGTATTTCGCGCCGTTTAGTTCGTGAATCAGATCGTCTATAGATGGCGCAGGATGACGTGTGCGCTTTATGGCTTTGTTTGCTTGGCGCATGTCTATACACATACGAATTTCGTCCGGATTATTTTTTTTTGGTACAACAACGATCGGTGAAACCCAGGGTGTCGGCTGGTCAGTGACGTCCTCGATTATATCGGCTTTTCTGAGTTTGTCTAGTTCTTTGTCGACTTTTTGACGGAGGTGAAAAGGGATACGTCGTGGTTTTTGAGCGACAGGTTTAACGCTTTCATCGATGTGTAATTTTACTGGCTGATCTTTGAGCTTTCCTGTCCCGTTAAAAACTGCTTTATATTCTGTGAGAAGAGAATGGAGACGCTCCGGAATGTGAGTTGTACGATCAGAAGAGTTAGCTTTGACGTCACTATGCAGCATGGGTGTAGGCGTTATGTTGTTTATTTCTATTTCTTGAAACGTTGTGCTCAATAGTCCTAATTCAATTGCGAGATTTCCGCCAATCAGATTCGGTGCTTTTGTGTTAAGAACAAAAAACTCATCAAGAATGAGTTTCCGTTTTGACTCAGCGAGACACTGAAGCACGCCCAATACTTTCAGCTGTGAAGTTTCTGTTGACGATCCGTAAGGTACTAAACACACTTGCGATTTTCTTAGCTTATGTTGTTTCGTTTTTTGTAAACGTTGAAACGTTTCTATATTTAATATGTTTGTACTACAACCTGTGTCTATTAAAACTGGAATAGAATGTCCGGATACCTTGATGCTGGTTTTGAATGTCCTGAGTTTGTCCTTAGGATGAAGCGAGTTGACACGATTTACGGAGAAGCAATTTTCTGCCAAAGGGTCGACCGACTGTTCGGTGCCTGGTTGAACGAAACGAACGGGGTAACGAGAAGGTGGTGGGTTCATACTATGTTTACGAGATGAGCGACATACACGTGCGAAGTGATTCAATTTTCCACACGATCGACATACTTGATTTTTAGCAGGGCACTGTTTTGCATGGGGCCAAGCATTTCCGCAGTTAAAACATGACTTACTTGGTACTTCTTTTTTGTGGACTTGCATTTGTAGATCAGCGATTTGTTTACGTAAAACTTGAACTTCCTCTGCTGGTGAAGCTTCACCTATATTGTTTGTGGCTCCAGCTTCAATTTCTTGAGATTGATGCTCCACGTCTTCGTATAATTTACCTCGTGCGAGAATGTCCTGTAGAGATGCTTCTTTATTACTGAAGCAATATTTTCTAAGCTTGTTTGACGTTGTTCCTAAAATTAGCTGTGTTTTGATCTGTTGGTTGATACTGTCAAAATTACAACGTGAAGCAATAGTTTTAAGTCGTACATAATAAGATTGTAAAGTTTCGCCATCATTCTGTATTGTTTTTTGAAAATTCCAAACTTCAAAACATTCGTTCGTTTTCGGCTCAAAATATCGACTAAATGCATTAGTTAAATCTTCGATCGTAGTTCCAGTATTGTCAAGTACCTCAAAAATATCTTGTAATTCAAATCCTCCGTAATGTAATAACAAAGCTCTCTTTCTTGTTTGGTCTTCGATGTTCATTGCCGTTATAAAGTTATTAAATCTACTAACATATTTCTTCCAACGTATACCAACACTGTGCATTTCACTTTCGTCGAGAGAAAATTTAGGAAAATCTGGTAAAAAGGTACTCGTCGCCATTGTTGTATTTAGAAGCAGTAAAAACACGTGTGAACGCTACTCTATATATTTTCAACTGAACTTAATGTCTCGATAACCTCAAACACAACAGGTTCAACATAGTCTGCTTTTATTTGCGCGTGTCAAACGAGAATCTCTCGCAAAAACAAAAACGACGAACAAAAAAATTGTAGACACGAGTTAACGAATATCAGAGATTTTGTAAAAACGGAACAGCTTGGTAGAAATACATAAATCTCATTAACTAATTAGAAGCTTAACTTTCTGAATAACTCTCTGCATGTACATAACATAAACATTAAGACTTTGAACTTTGGCTAGAACTTCTTTTTTCTGCAAACAAACTACGAATATATTTCACACCCGAAGCTCAAAAGAATTGCAAGGGGCATATATCTGCGTCTTATATGTTTTGTTTATCAACCACGCTCTTTACATCGCCCTCTTCGTGGTCGCATGTGCTGTAATTAAAATTACTAATAATTTTAATTTCAATATTGTGCGTTCGGCCATTCATGACGATTAAGGAATGGTACGGCAAAATGTTGTTGACTAAATCAAACGTTCTTACTTTGCTTCGCAGTATGACTGGAAAAAAGGTTTTTAAAAAATTCGAAAAAACGTGATAAACAACCTTTTTATCTTCTATAACTTACAAAAATATCATTTTCAACGCTGATTGAAATATTTTACATTATACAATTTCAGTTATTAAATTAAATGGGTGGGATGTATTTTAAAATGTTTTGGGTGAGCTTTTTTCTGATTTAATTTTCACATTGTCAGAGCAAATAATTTTAGTAGATTTAGCTTTTAAATGTCACATATATACTGCTGTTGTTGGCCACTTTTACTTTTGTTGAACAGTTTGGAGTGGTTATATTTTCGATTTTCAATGCCAAGGTTGTAATCATTGAATAATGTAAATTGTAGAATTCACACTGCTGTATTGTTTGTTACATGGATTAAAAAATAAATAAAGTGGATTTTGCCACGGGCATACAGCTAGTTATATTAAATTAGCTAACACAATTTTACAGAATATTATTTCGGTAACCTCAAACATGGGATGAAAACAATACCATAGCAACCCTCGATTAAGGAGTTCGTTGTTTTTATACTTATTACAAGCCAATACTATGATTTCATTTGGCTTGAGTTGTCAAAATAAAATTAGTTGAAATACATGCATTGGGTTGCCATAGCAATCATTTTCTTGAGTTGAGTAAATTTGAGTGGAATTAAGAAAGAAATTAAGACTGCGTAATAGAGATAAAAAAAGATAGGAGATTTAAATAAAGTCATAAGATGACCCTAGCTGGTGGTAATATTAGGTTGGTAGGTTCGTAAAGAAAGCATAAAGTTTTCACAATTTGGACGAAAAGAAAATATTTGAATTGAGGCTTTTCGACATATCACCTATCTCTCTGTACAGATTAAATATGGACAAAACGTACTAGAAATTTTCAACAATATAAAATTTGGAAGAATAATGTGGGCTTTAACTCTTGGAATATCTAATTTAGCCTGACAAATTGAGGGGAATGGAGTTTAGAAGGGGTCTTTGCTAAACAACGCTGTCAGTTTTTTTAACAAATATTAATTATCTGACTTGGAGTGGAGGTAGAAGGCTTTATTGTACGTTATATGTTTGCTACTATAATACATTATGTTTCTTTTCCGCCAGTATCTGTCGTGGAAATTAAATTGACATTACATTTTTTCAAGCGTTGTGAGCAAGATAAATACATTTTCATAAGCAACAAATGAAAAAGCAACAATTGGAGTGTGCACTTTGTAACCATCTACTACTAGCAGACAACTAATCATCCCAAAAACTAGAATTACCTCACATTTCGATAATAACACCAAAAAACTTTAGCAGTTTGTCTATCAAAATATTGGTTGTCCACGAAAATGAAAAGCATTTTGTTTGTTTTTGCGCAAAAATATGTTATGTTACGGACACACGAAATGCGGTGTATTAACCCTCGTAGTGCGGTTCATTTGTCAAGGGGGGCGCTGGCCACCTGGATCCCGCGGACAACCCACTCGGCTGTTGATTTCAGTTAAAAAGAAAGGATTGCAAGCATTAGATGTGTGGCAAATGCATTGGGCGAATGCTAAGTAGGTGTGCGATGACAATAAACTATGTTTGGGTGATTTTGCGCTGTATTGGTGGCCCGTAACATGACCAACAATCTCGAACTTTGAAAAATTTGCGGTAAGAAGTTTTGAACGAATTATTGACTTTGAAGGGTCGAAATTTCACCAAAAACCTACTCTGGTTTTCTTTTTAAAAGGCAGTGTTTTGGTCTTGCTACTAGATCTGAGCAAAACCAGTTTGTTGAAATTGCTTGTGACGCAGCTGGGCGGACCTACAAAACTCATTTGAAAAGCCGGGGGTTTTGTAATCGAAAACCATTATAATTGTACCTATAATCGTAGTTATTAGCGCTGTCTAAGTAAACTTCATTACTTTATGTTAGCAGGCGGACAAGGTTGCATGAATAAGCGGACGATTCCCACGGGTTAGCGCCTAGTTTAGAAAAATTCACGTTAGGCAAAATGACATTAAAGAAAGTTTGACAAGACTAAAGAAGAAAAAAATCAAGAAAAATAAACTCAGAAACATACCTTGTTAGATTGTTAATCTGTTTGTTCCTTTTTTTCTACGATTATGTTGGTTTAAATATATTTACGCTCTCCCGGAATTCTAACCTCTCCCTGTAAGTTTGCTCTCTCTTTTCTTGTGTTGCTCCCAGGTCAACAGTTTGTGATGACTAAACGGAAACGTCAAAACTAAGCATTTATTAAAGCATTAAAAATAATCCGGCTTATGGCTATATGATCAAAAGACTTTGTGAAAGGGGGAAAAATTGAATAACGCTATTGATCATTTCAATAAAATATTCCTACTAAGTAACGATTGTCAACACACTTTGGTTTGAGATAATAGATTACCAAAAACAATTCACCCACAAGTTTCGTATCTTCTTAAAGCAATATCTACATAAAGAAAACCACCATGACTCAAGAATTCTCTGTAATAATATCCGTATTTTGCTGTTAGCCAAAATCATGTCATGCTAACCATGCACAAAATCTTCAAGCTAAAAATAATATTGACTCCACAGCGAGGGTGGATTTTACACGGAATAAAGGCTAGTCTTATCCATATTAATAATAGCCGCATTTTGTCTGTCTATGCGCAAACTGGCACCACAGTGATGAAAGATGACTTTGCGCGCTGTCATAGAATATTATCGATCCAAAGCATAGCAAATGTCTTACTATTTTTCGCTGTTTTATACGCAATGTTGGTTTCCCTTAACTGATCTGATTTTGATTTTTTAATAAAAATCATTTAAGCAGGTTGTTTTTTTAACTTTTAAGACCTCATTTTAATACATTTTAATTACCTATTTCCTTTTAATACCTCACTTAAAAATCAAATCAATATTTCCGGTATACTTTATCGGTAAAAAAAAAGTCGGCAAAAGTGACTAAATTTTGGATAGGTGACTAATATTTTTTGCCGACTGAAATTTTTTTCCGACTTTTTTATTACCGACCATCTTTTTGCCGATTTTTGTTCCTTGTTGCAATTTTTATCAGTTTTATGCAATTATTCTTTATTGGTGACTAAATTCAAAAACTTACACGCAAAAAGTGACTAAATTCAAAAATTTAGTCGGCAAAAAGTGACTAAATTTTGTCCAAGTGATTAATATTTTTGCCGACTTTTTTTTTTTGCCGACTTATTTTTTACCGATAAGGTAAGTGAAGTTGTTTGTCAATGTCTTAAGCATTTTAACCGTAATAGTCTCTTTTTTTGAGTAGGGGCTACTGTTTTTTGCTTTGTCAAAAAAATTTTTGACGAAGCTACAACAGAATGATGATTCCATCTTTGGCGGGATAAGCAAGTACTAATTCGCCTACACGAACTTTGTTAGTTACCATGTCATTACAATAGAAGGCGAAGTAGAATGGATCTCCAGGGCACACGGTGATTCGGCAAAATGTTCTGTCCACATCAATTAACCTCATTCTTTTAAAAAGTTCTCTTGTGACACAAATACTATTTGCTTCTGATTTTTGCAAATATTACGCTTATGGCAGCCCGTACGCGGAACAAAATATAAAATTAAAGTCTTCCCGCAGGCACAGCATCGTTTCCTTCACCTAATCCGTCCGTTGCAAAGAGAAACGCTTAAGGATAAAAACAGGTTCAAGATATGCGTTCAGGGCAAACTCTTATGCTGCTGGCAAAGCTTTGCCTGATCCAAAATGCAATGCCGCACTGTGTGTTGACCAGCTGAAATCTTTAGTCCTTTTGCTGCTCTAACAATTCTGAATGTTTTTCCTCTCCGTTTTTTTTCAAGTAAACGAAATGCTTCATCTCCTGGCTCAAATGTGCTTCCTCACAAAGACTATATTGTTTTTACCCAAGTGTCTTGACCCAATTCCTCCACCATGTCAGTGTTTTTAATAACTCTTTTTTGCTACGCTCATGAATACGCCACCCTGCCAGTTTCTTTATTAGCTTTTTTTGCTACCCTTAGGCTCCCGCCACCATGCCAGTTTTTTAATAACTCTTTTTTGCTACGCTCATGGATACGCCACCATGCCAGTTTTTTAATAACTCTTTTTTGCTACGCTCATGGATACGCCACCCTGCCAGCTTCTTCATTAACTTTTTTTTGCTACGCTCATGGATACGCCAACCCTGTCAGTTTTTTAATAATTCTTTTTTGCTACGCTCATGGATACGCCACCATGCCAGTTTTTTAATAACTCTTTTTTGCTACGCTCATGAATACGCCACCCTGCCAGTTTCTTTATTAGCTTTTTTTTGCTACCCTTAGGCTCCCACCACCATGCCAGTTTTTTAATAACTCTTTTTTGCTACGCTCATGGATACGCCACCATGCCAGTTTTTTAATAACTCTTTTTTGCTACGCTCATGGATACGCCACCCTGCCAGTTTCTTCATTAACTTTTTTTTGCTACGCTCATGGATACGCCAACCCTGTCAGTTTTTTAATAACTCTTTTTTGCTACGCTCATGGATACGCCACCATGCCAGTTTTTTAATAACTCTTTTTTGCTACGCTCATGGATATGCCACCCTGCCAGTTTCTTTATTAGCTTTTTTTGCTACCCTTAGGCTACCGCCACCATGCCAGTTTTTTAATAACTCTTTTTTTGCTACGCTCATGGATACGCTACCCTGCCAGTTTCTTTATTAACTTTTTTTGCTACCCTTAGGCTACCGCCACCATGCCAGTTTTTTAATAACTCTTTTTTTGCTACGCTCATGGATACGCTACCCTGCCAGTTTCTTTATTAATTTTTTTTTTGATACGCTCATAGATACGACACCCTGCAAGTTTCTTTATTAATTTTTTTTTTGATACGCTCATAGATACGACACCCTGCAAGTTTCTTTATTAACTCTTTTTTGCTACGCTCATGGATACGCCACCCTGCCAGTTTTTTTATTAACTCTTTTTTGCTACGCTCATGGATACGCCACCCTGCCAGTTTCTTTATTAACTCTTTTTGGCTACGCTCTTGGATTTCGCCACCATGCCAGTTTTTTTAGTAACTCTTTTTTGATACGCTCATGGTTATGATACTTATTGAGCTTTCATATTTATCATTAGGAAGCTGCATGTCAAATGTTTAGGTCCAATACATCTCAGAACCTTAGAACCCTAAAAATCTCTATGAACTCCTTCTAATCGGGGAATTATGAAAACTTTCGTTAGGATTATCCTTGGAACTTGATTTTATTTCATCAAGAGGAATCTTTCTGTAAATTTTAGTCATTTAATTTGATTAATCCGATTTCCCTATATTTTCGGAATATCTCCGGAATTCGGAATAAATCTAATTTTCGGGCAATCTTTGGTGGTTGCATGCGAACTATGCAAAAAACGAAAATATGGTTAATTAAGGTTAATAAGCTTTTTTCAATATCGCCTTTTCATGATAAGCCGTGGTGGAAAAAAATCAAAACATTGCATGAAAACGAGATTAGTTTAGATAAAGTTCAGGACGCCAAGTTGCTTACATGCTGTTCTGACCTCAGTTATCAATAATATTGGTTTTATAATTTTCAACTGTCATATTGGAAAAATTGTAGTGGATAAAAGTACATAGAGGGTATTAGTAGTGGTAGTGTGACAAAAACTATGAATATTTGTTGATATTAAGTGTGTATTTATGACAACTTTAATGATTGTTTCTTACTCCTCCAAAAAGTTTACATTCTATACTGCAAGGTCTAATATGTTTTCCTAGTTTACTGAAACTTATAAAAAAAACATATAACTTATGTTATAATTATTTCCCTAAAAATGTTACCCAGCTATATACACACAGGGATGATGTGCTGCCCAGCTATGTATCGTCATTATTATCACACTCCCCTGCTAATATGCTTTTACCTTTCCATTTAGTATACATTTATAATAAACACATTTTGGCTCAACCCAGTACTCAGTAATCACAAATTGTTTATTGTTTTGGTTTGTCTGTTCAGATTTATATTAGAGTTGTAGGTTTACCATTTCTTGAACGTGTTCAATAAATGTTAAGCTTACAATGCTAACCACAAATTGTTTCAGAGAGTGAAGACACCACTGGATATGCTGCCGTTCTTACGAAAATGTTTTTGTCACAAATTACACATTCAAATAAAAAATTTTAGTAGGTGTAGTGTAGCTCTCTTTTCTAAGAAAAAAGATTCAAGGTTCTTGAAATTGCTCTTATTCTCTCTGAAATTAACTTGACAGAGCAATATTAGGACTCTATCAACTATTTTGTCTGGGTGATCCTCAGAAAAATAAAGCAAAGTCATTTATTAGTTGTAAGGCCATCTAAATATATATTGAAAATTTTCTTAACTTTCTTAGGCCACAAGGTTAAGTTATTGTGGTAAATCGATCAAGTATTAAACATATGTTAGGGAGTGCTGCCAAGCTTAACTGACCAAATATGTTATTGCATTGAAACAACATGTGGCTTGGAACAAATCATAACTGGTTTATTTATCTACAATTCCCTTAGCTTTTAAAGGAATAAGTTTCCCGCCAATTATTATTTTTTGATTAAAATACACAGCTTTCTTTATGAGAAATCTATTACCATCTTACATAATACAAAAACATTTAATTCCATTGTCTAAGAAGAGCACACTGTAAAAGATATTTTTACATAAATGTTTTTGAACTTTGCTTTTAGGTACAAATAAATGACAATACCCATAGTTATATATACCCGACATGGGATAACACTTTGAAAATACTTATAGAAATACTTATATAGCTAGTTGCTGACAGAACATTTCTTGAATTTAAAAAACGACAAAAATTATCTGTAGCTACAACTGTAACTTTCTTACAGGCCATAATTTTAAAAAAATCAAGACTCAAGGCAACTTATGAGCACGAATGCTTTTACCTTAAATGATTGCATTACTCTTACTACATTTTGTTGAATATATAACACGGTGAAGACCAGTATTTAGCCTAACACCACCAACCCACCAATCCAACATGCTCAGGAAGTCATAATGTTATTTACAGATGTTTTGAAAAATAAAAGATACCCAATAACAAAGAATAAAGTGTGTATATATGTCAACAACATTGGTTAAAGCTCCAACTAGCTAGTAGTAACCAATGCTAGTGTAGCTAAAATATATAATCCAAATCATTCAACTTTAGCTAGCTGGGCACTAGAAAAAATGTAAACTAGCAACTTTAATAAACCCAATTGGTATAAAATAAATGCCATTTTCTACTTCTTTTACCAAAGTTCATAGTTAGCCCATTTAACAAGTTAATTTGAGAAATAATGTCGGTAAACAAACAATATGTGCATCACTTCGCTGAAAAATTAAAAATTGTTTCTAAACTAACCTCGTTTTCATGTAAGCATGTTTATTCCGGCGGTGTATTTTGCGGAATGGAAATGGATATTGAGATAGGCTTATTTTAGGCTGTCAGTAACTTTAAACAGAATGTGAAAATTCTTTTTAGAACTAAAGTAATTAAATTTTTAGCAGTGATATTTTGGACAAATCTCACAGAAAAAGTGCTGACCTGAGCAAAAAATTTTTGAAGCTATTTGTTCCTTTTTATGACACTAGTGGCCCGTGGAAGAATTGCGTGCGTCTCGCTACTTGCGGTACCATTTTGCGTGAGAGACGTATACGGGTATTATAATATAGACTAGCCGGGAAACCCGGCGTCGAAACGCCCGGGTAAGCCACAAGTAACTGTTGTTGAACGCCCTGAGGAGCGCTTAATAAGAACCGCAAACTGTGCAACACGGTCAGGTGGAGCGCTTTAGTACGGGTATACAGTATGTCCTAAAACTGTGCGGCCTAGCGTTGGAAGGCCCAGTGAAGCGCCTAATAAGAACCGCAAACAATGTCACACATTTAGGTGGAGCGCTTTAGGAGGTATGCCGTATGTCGTGAATCGAGTAAAGCACACACAACATTATAGTGTTTCAGTTGTAATGTATTTTTGAAAATATAACTTTACTGCAACATTAGCCATAATAAAGCGCAGTTTACAACCTGTTGTTACCCCATCATAGCAAAAACAGTCGGTCAACCTTTTTTATATTTCGAAGAATGTTCCCGGTGAAAGTTAAAAAAGTGAATGTTACTCCAGGATGAGTGCTTAGTGTACAGGTAAAACAATAGGTGTAATCACCTTTTCCGCAAGAAACTTTATTGCAACTTCGGTTAAACAGAAACACAGGAAACAGCCCGATGTTAACATTGGACTGAGCGCTTAGTACAGGTAAACCGTGTCAAACATTAGGAATAATACCCTTTTCAAAAAAACTGTATCGCAACTTCTGTTTACATAAAAACACAGGATGCACTCTGTTGTTAACACAGGAATAAGCGCTATACAGGTAAACCGTGTTGCATATGTCGTTAACAACGGGCTAAACGCTTAGTACAGGTAAACGGTGTTGCACATATATATAGATGTAATACCCTTTTCCAAAAAAACAGTCCGTTGTTATCATCGGGCTAAGCGCTTCGTACAGTTGAACAGAGTTGAACAGGCGTATAGGCGTAATACCCTTTTCCTAAAAAACTTTGTCGCAACTTCGGTTTAAATAACAACACAGGAAACAGCCTGTCGGTACCCCATTTGGGAATACGCTTTTATGACAATAAAAAGGGTGTAGCTACGAAACTGCATTTTCATTAGGCGTAAGAAAGATTTGAAAATTTTGTTGTAGCTATTATAGCTAGCTAACTGTATTTATTTGGCTACTTTCACTTTTTAGCCAGAGGTAGCTAACAGCTAGCTAGAAAGCCACCAGTAGTAAAATCAGATTGGTAAAAATAACGCAAATAGAAATAATACTGGCTAAGATAAAAAGCTGTTGTATCAAACTGAATGAAAAGGCTAGCTAGCTATGAAATCTATATATACGTTCGTAGCCAAATTCTTAAAATTGGTAAGTTCAAGATTTGTATGTGGCTAAAAAACGTAACAATATATTTACCCTAACATGTAAAAACATATAAAAAACAAAAATAAACAGCTTGCAAAAGACAAAAACAGACTTACCAACTTCACTTTAACGCCACAGCTTTCAAAATGGCCGTATATCTATTTCATATTCCTTCGTCCCCCGGGTTCTGAGGGATTTTGCCGGGATTTTCCGAAAAAGCTGCGCGCAACCTTTTTGAACAGACCGAATACGGTTATTTTTATAGAGACTAACCAGGTAAAGCAACAAGTGATAAGAGCCGTAAAGTGTGCAACACATGTTAGTGGAGCGCTTCATAACAGTTATTCAGTGGAATATATATTTTTCAAAAAACAACTCTTCCGCTTCTTAGTCAAAATAAAAACACATTTTACGACTCTTAGTATCAAGTCAAAGCAAAAAAATTCGACCAACATTTTTTTGCTAAAAAAACGTTTCCGTAAAAGTTCAAAAAATGAAATTTACTCCGGACCGAGCGTCTATTACATGAAAACGTTTTCAAGAAAAACTTTATCGAAACATCGGTTTAAATAAACACATAAGAAACAGCCCGTTGTTACCTTGTCTAGCTAAAAAAATCACTCAGCAATTTTTTTTTGCGGAATAAGTTTTCGTGAAATTTGCAAAATTGTCAGTGTAAATACAGACACATACTCTAAAGGCTGTGGTTATGTGACTGTGATATTTTCTTACTGATTGGTTAATAACTCGCTGAGTAAAGTTATTGTTTTCTTGAAAAACGAGAACTTGTCGGTAAATTTGTTCCATAACTTTCTCCTCATAAAAAACATAATTTCTTTTTACGACAAAAACTGACAATCAATCGTAAATTTTCACAGTTTAATTATTCTTTTGTTTCGACATAGTCATTAAAGAGAAGTGCCAGTGCTCTCCATTGTAGAGATTAACAGTACCTTTAGGTTTGTGAGGTTATATCTATAGCGCGTTGAAGGAGTTTTGTGTTTAATTTGATTGTTTAACTAACTTATTATACATCAGCGGTACTTATTAAGCATACGTACATATTTTTGCGAGATAAACGCAATATGAAACGATTTTCTACTACAAGCGAAGAAGAAATCAAGAATTTACAAGATAAATCACTGCTTTTACTTCAACTAATTTGTATTGAATTAACATGAATATATTACTCTGAAATTTATTTTCATTTAATTTCATTCAAACAAGCTTTGTTTTTCTTTTTAAATAATTACTATCTCGCACATAATTTATTTTAAATTAAAAAAATTTATTATGAATTAAAAGATATGATCACATATTATCTTGCAATAAATTTTTTCGCTCTTAAACCTTATAAACTGTGATTGAAATTGAACAATCATTTGGCGAGTATATCAAATTACTATAATGATTTATGCTCGGTTTATATTAATGACTTATAAACCGTTTAGCCGGGCGCTACGGGAAAATAGCGACCGAGGTTGTGACGTCATGGACCGAACGCAGTGAGGTCCATGCAAACAACCGAGGTTGCTGTTTTCCCACGTAGCGCCCGGCTAAACGGTTTATAAGTCATTTAGTACCTGGTAGCCTGATAAAAACATAGAAATTAAGTCTAAAGTCTTTCACAAAAAGATTGACATTTGGATGAAGAATAAAATACATGTCTATGTAGAAACCATGTCTTCTGACAATAGTAACGTTCGATCGACTGAAGGAAAAGAATTCTTTTCGAACACAGTGAAGAAATTCTTGTAGTTCTATTTTGAAAGTTTTTTAAAATTTGCTGTTGATGGAGTGGTTGTGTTTGTTGTGTAATTAAACGAGCAATTGTTGAAATTAACCAGAAAAAAAACGAAAAAAATGTAGCTAGCTAGATACATCACATTGAACTTATTTTTTTAAAGAAGTAGTTGACGATAATTCGGGAGTGGTGTTAGGTGGATTTATTTTATCCTTGTTTGAAGAACTCAAGATGTGAGACATTCAAAAAAGGTGAGTTTTGTGAGCTGCTTTATCGCTTTTAAGGGAGTCTATATTTTTATGGCCACTGTGTTGCTTTAACAAAACTTCTTGAAGGTATTACTAGCATACTTCGTTTTCAGAGCTTGTTGAGGCAGTATGAATTGATCTATTTCATCGTACTCCCAAAGCAAAAGCTTAGTTAAATCAATTATTTTAAAACATTTTATTTGGATATTTTACAGCGTTCAAATTTCACGAAAGTTTGTTTACTTTTTTTGTTTAGATTTTAGCCGGTCGCTACAGGAAAATAGCGCCCGCTCACGTGATCAAGATTAGCCAATAAAGACGTCAGATACAAAGAAGACATGACACTGCCAGGTACTAAGATAAATTAGTTATCGCACTTGTTCTCAAAAAATATCGTCATATTTTTTTCGTTTTTTACTTCTCGTATATTTACTCGCCTAAAGGCTCGTGAAATATGTAAATGAGAACATAAAAAACTCAAAAAAATATTTCCGATATTTTTCTCGGCACTGTGCGGTAACTACTACGTGTTATTTGGCTACTTTCACTTTTTAGCCAGAGGTAGCCACAGCTGGCTAAATATCGCCCAGTTGCAGCTTAGTAAAAATCAGATTAGTAAAAACAACACAAATAGAAATAAGGTTGGTTAAGATCAAAAGCTGTCGTACTAAACTAAATAATAAGGCTAGCTTCCTCGAAAATAATATTTACCTTCACATGCAAAAACATATCAAGATAAAAAATAAACAGCTTTCAGAACACAAAAACAGACTTATCAACGTCAACGCCACACAGCTTTTAAAATGGTCGTAATAACACTGCTCAGATTGTTTTATATTCCTTCGTCAGCATGTCGGAGCCGCGAAAAACTTGTTGATTGCTCAACGACGCGCTAGCGTTATAAAAAACAAAGCCGGTAAAAATCTGGTTCTGCGGAGATTTTAAATCCCCGGGGTCGCCGACCTTAAATTATCGCATTTCGTGTTCCCGTAACTGGACGCGTCTTTTGCGGACAGACAGAAAAAATACGGTTATTGTTATAGAGACTAGCCGGGAGACCCGGCGTCGAAACGCCGGGTGAAGGAACAAGTAAAGGTGTGACCCGGCATTGAACACTGTGTGGAGTGCTTAATAAGAGCCGTAAACTGTGCCACACGATCAGGTGGAGCGCTTAAGTACAGGTACACAGTATGTCGTAAATCAAGTGAAGCGCATACACCATTATAGTGTTGCGACTGTGACATATTTTTCAAAAAATAACTTTCCCGCAAAGATAGCTAAAATAAAAACAGAGTTTACAAACCGTTGTTACTTCGTCATAGCAAAAACAATCAATCAATATTATTTTATTTTGCAGAATAAGTTTTTGTGAAAATTATAAAAATAAATCGTGACACCGGGCTGAGCGCTTAGTACAGTTAAACGGTGTTGCACAGGCGTATAGGGATAATACCCTTTTGAAAAAAAACTTTATCGCAGTCTCTGTTTAAATCAAAACACAAGAAACAGTCCATTGTTAACACAGGGCTGAACGGTTAGTCCAGGTAAACCATGTTGCACAACCGTACAGGCGTGATTCCCGAGAAAGTTTAAAAATTATTGTCACATTGGGCTGACCCCTTAGTACAGGTAAACCACATGGCACATGTTCATAAGCGTAACAGTCTTTTCCAAAAAAACAGTCTGCTGTTACCACTGGGCTTAGCGCTTAGTATAGTTAAACAGAGTTGAACAGGCGTATAGGCGTAATACCCTTTTTCAAAACAACTTCATTGCAACTTCGGTTTAAATAAATAAAAACAAAGGGAACAGCCTGTCGTTACCCGTCCAGCTAAAACAATCGCTCAGCCATTTTATTTGCAGAAAAATTTTTCAGGAAAATAATAAGCTACCTAGCTAACTGCATTTAGCATAAGAATTATTGCTTAAGAATATTGTTGTAGCAAAACTGCGTTTTTATACTCTCATTTTTTAGCCAAAGATAGGAGCTAGCTAAATGGCCACAACCTCAACATAAAAATAAATGTAGGGTAGGATAAAAAGCTCTTATACCATACAGAATAGTAATAAGTAAGGCTCTAGCTAGCTAAGCTAGCATTCAAAATTTTCGTTCCTAGCCAAAAATCCTAAAACTGGTGCGTTTAAGATCTGTACGTGGCTAAAAAACGTGACAATATATTTATCCTAACATTGAAAACGAACAGAAAACAAATATTACAAAAATATAAAGCTTTCAGAAGATAAAAAAGTGAAACAGGTCTACTACAAACCTCATACACTGACAAATACACGACCATTTTCAAAATCAAAATGACCTTCGTTCGTCCGGCCTCGAAAATCTTGGATTGTGTTTTTTTTAAAGAATCAGACGTCGTAAATGGTATTCTACGCGCGAGCGGTCAAAACAAAGTCGGTAAAAATATATCGCATTTGGTATTGGGGCGTATTTTAAAAATTTCGTGTTTCCGTTACGGGACGCGGCTTTCGCGGACACACAGACAGACGGAATACGGCTATTATTAAAGAGACTAGCCGGGAAACCCGGCGTCGAAACGCCAGGGTAAGTCACAAGTCAAGGTGTGACCTGGCGTTGAACACTCTGTGGAGCGCTTAATAAGAGCCGTAAACTGTGCCACACGGTCAGGTGGAGCGCTTTAGTACAGGTATGCAGTTAATCGAGTAAAGCCGAAATAAAATTTAGCCGAAATAAAAACACAATTTACAACCTTTTATTACCCCGTCATAGGAAAAACAATTGGTCAATTTTATTTTATTTTGCGAAATAAGTTTCAGTAAAGGTTAACAAATTAACTGTGACACTGGACTGAACGCTTAGTACGGGTAAACCGTGCGGCACATGCGTTTAGGCTTAAGACCCTATTCAAAAAAACTATTGCAGCTTTGGTTTACAAAACACAGTACACTCTGTTGAAACGCCGAGTTAAGCCACAAGTAACTGTGTTACCCGGCGTTAAATACCAGAATGAGTGATTAATAAGAACCGTCAACTGTGCCACACATTCAGGTAAGACGCTTTAGTACAGACATATAGTGTGTAGAAAATCAAGTGAAGTGCACACAACTTTATGGTGTTTCCGGTGCAATATACTATTCAAAAAATAAGTTTCGACAACTTAGGTAAAATAAAAACACAGTTACAATTCATTGTTACCCCATCAAGCTGAGCGCTTAGTATAGGTAAACAATGTGTAGTTTTTGCTGCAAAAAACGTTATCACAACTTCAGTTAAACAGAACACAGGAAACATCCCGGTCGTCAACACCAGACTGAGCACTTAAGAGTTAAACCGTGTCATAAATGAGCATAAGGCTAATACTATTTTCCAAAAATCTTTATCGCTTTGGTTTTAAAAGAAATTAGGAAACAGTCTGGCGTTACCCAGTCCAGTTAAAAAAATTACTCAGCAATTTAATTTTGCAGAATAAATTTTCATAACAGTATTAAAATCTGTGGCCACCTGACTGTATTTAGCATACTTATTTAAGGAATGTTGTTGGTAGCCAAACTGTATTTGGCTACTTTAACCTTTTAGTTAGAGGTAGCTACACAGGAAACAGCCGGTTGTTAACACTGGACTGAGCGGTTAATACAGGTAAACTGTGTCGCACATGATTATAGGCGTAACACCATTTTTCAAAAAACTTTCTCGCAGCTTCGGTTAAAAAAAATTCAAAAAACGTAAGTTTTCATAGCAGTAATAAAATTGGTAGCTGCCTAACTGCATTTAGCATAAGAATAAAGAATTGTGTTGCAGCCAAACTGCATTTGGCTACTTTCACTTTTTAGCCAGAGGTAACTAAAAGGAGCTAGGTAGGTATAGACCCAACTCCAACATAAAAATAAATAACAATATACCAAACTGAATAAAAACCTTAAAAGAATAGGAATAAATAAAGATAGCTATAGCTAGCTGCCTTAAAATCTACGTTTTGTAGCTAGCCAAAAACTTAAAATTGGTTTGTTTAAGATTTATACGTAGCTAGAAAACGTGATGAAATATTCACCTTAACATGTGAAAACATACAGAAACTAAATATTCCTATAGGTACAAAGCATTTAGAGAGAAAAGGATCAAAAGGAGACCTACAAACCTCACAACATCACTGTTAAACCAAAAATGACCTTCGTAAGTTAAGCATGGGTCCTCCGTCGGCATGCTGAGGCCGCGAAGAACATGGATTGGTTATTAGTGACAATCGAGCCTCGTGATTGGTTAAAACGCGTGAGCGGTAAAAACCAAGCCGCAAAAAACGGGGTCTGCCGGGGATCCAAAATAAAGCAGCAGGACCGCGGGGATTTTCCGCCTCGCTACTTACGACGCCATGTTGCGCACAAACAGACAGACGGAATACGGCTATTATAATAGAGAATAGTCGGTCACCAGTGGAGAAATGGGGTCCTATACGTATCGCATTTCGTGTTTCCGTAAGACGACATTTTTCTCGCGCATAAACAGACAGACGGAATACGGCTATTATTAAAGAGATACTATAAGTGTGTCAAGTTAGATTCAATTTAGACAAACATATGAAAAGTTATGGAGGAGCCCGGTCATAATAAGTGCGAAAAAACCCGGCTCGAAAAGTGTTAAAAGACGTTCTTAAAATATCCTTTCTAAGTGTCGCTCAAAGTAACGTTTTGTTCTTAAACGCTATCATTAAGACGTTGTGTAAACGGTTTAGAAAGGAACGTTTGAAAGACGTTCTTACAATAACGTTTCTAAGTGTCGCTGAAATAACCTTTTTTAAACGCTATTATTAAGACCTTGGAGGAAAACTTGGAGGAAAGAATACGGAAGGAGAAACAACTTCATTTCTGTACGCTTTAAATGTATTGAATTTTCTATTGTTTTTAATTTCAAAAGAATCAGTGCGTGAGGTGCTCGACCGAGTCTTCTTCGCAAAAAAATGATCAAATTCCATATTCTCCTTTAATAGGGGCTAACTTTTTTCTATTGAAATCTGACTGTAACACGCTGCAGGCACGTGAAATTTGTATGGAAAGTGTGCCTAATAAAAGTCGGTAAACATTGCTGTTAAAAACTTCAACAATACGTTTGAATAAAAGCGTTTAACCGTGATATTTACCTATTTTTACAGGCTTGAGTATACCACTTTGATCATGAAAAACAATATAGATAGATATGCGCCGGACGAGTGCCGACAAAATGTGTGCTGAATTAATGTTTATTCTAACTAAAGAAATAACTTCCTATAACAGAACGTCGTTTTAAAACGAGATATAAACTTTTTCTTTTTGTTTACAAAAGTGTCGAGCATGTGCTTCTTCGCTAATTATGGTTAACATAAGAACAAAAGAAATTTTACCGATTTCAATATGGCTTCTTGTTTTGATAATATTATCAAATTCATCATCAAATTATCTAATTGTTTTTATAACCAATCATAGTTGCGAATTGTTATTCACGAATAATTTAGTCACACAACCGCTAAAATTTCAAATTAAGTTTCTATACAGACACCTGCTAGAACCTCACGCAGTGTTTCAATAGAATTAAAAGAGTTTTTTCTCCTTCCGTATTCTTTCCTCCAAGTTAAGACGTAGCATAAAAAGATCACAAAAACGTTAGACGTTCTTAAAATAATGTTTTAAAGTATCGCTTAAAATAAAGTTTTTTTATACGTTATATAAACGGATAATAAAAACGTTAATGTAGTAACATTTTTTAATGTACCATGATACATTTTTTATCCAAAACTTAAACGCGGTATGTAAACGATGTTTAACCATTAGGAAGTAGAAAATATAATATGATCTTGCAATTATAAGACTATTTCACATGAAACAATGAAAGCTTTTATTTTATTTCTTGTACATGTCATTTTGTTTCATGTTATTTGACAACACTTTGATATTCCCAAAAACTGCAAGTATGTTGCTCTGATTTTTAAAATGATGCTGGTATAAAATATTTCCTGTGAAGCAAGGTTTTGTATACTACGAAAGGTATTTACAAATGTCTATTTGCTTTTTATCATTGTTACAAATCAGTATAATGCAATTACAGAAAAGTATTAAAAACAAATAATTCCGATATATATCACAACTAAATCTCGGTTTATGTTACGGGAAATACCAATACACGGTTTCTTTGTTACGTGGTGTCATTCGTGATGAGTGAGCCAATAGATTTTTCAAATCTACGTACAGGGCACTTTGATTGCAGTCACATGCTCAAAAAATGTACACATAAATTTTGGCACTTATACAGAAATACCGCCGGCGAATGCTTACAAAAAGAGGACCAATTCGATGTTGTACCCTATAGAGATATTAAGGATTAAGCTAGCTTTTATTAGTTATTTATTTTTTGCGTTTCACCCGGATTTGCAACACAGTTTACCTGCACTAGAAAACAAACTACTTCGCAAGAAGTTGGACCAGCTTAAAAGCAACTTACTATTGAGAGGTTATAAGTTCAACAAGGTCAACTCAACTTTTAACAAAGTTTTAAATATGACTCAGGATGACGTTCTTAAAAATAACACACATAAAAATAAAAGCAATATAAAGTCAACGGGAGAAGAAGTGAAAAAGAAAAGAAACAAAGCAGAAACAACAAAACAACCAACGGTGTCAGTAATTACGACGTTTTGTACTTCATGATCCCTTACCATCGAGGGTTTGGTAAAAGATTTTTTCAATAAAAAAAGGTCAATCATTGCAAACGGCAGGGAACTACACAAAGTTTTCCCAACCAAGCAAATAACTGTATTCACAAGACACAAAAACATCCAGGACCACCTTGTCCGGATGAAGCTGGGAACTGGTGACTAACGATCTCTGATGGTTAAATAATGTTTGTAATTAGAACTTAACTTTTTTTAAAAAATAAGATATATTTATATACACTGTCTTCTTTCTAACAACAACTGTCTTTTTTTAGGTTCTAATACATAAACAAGAAACAAACCGCTATATTGTATCAAGTAAACTTGATATGCACGTTTTACAATTCTTTTCAAAAAAGGTACTGGGAACTAACTTGTTCCGTCACTTTGCAAAGGAGTGTAACGAACACACACAATACAATGTCGTGATATTGGCTACCATATCCACTAAATGCTTTGAAAGAATTGGATGCTAAATTTATCCAATTCTCACAAAACGAAGAGAAATTGCTATTAACACAGCAACGCATTGTACTTATAATACGAAACATATTTCGTCGATTCGGACGACATTCAATAATGGCCTGTTACCACGGCCCAACAGAAATATAGTGGCACGTAATTGTGACTACAAGTCAATTTATAGGCGATACTTGACATCCAAATCGCTCTTCAGACCGATTGAAAATCTTACAACCATAGCAACACAATGATCTTACTTTGTATCTAAAATCTTACACAATAATACACTGTAAAATGGCCTATGAAAGAGGCTCACTACAAAATGTAAAGCATGTGCACTTTTAGCCATGTCCTACTCTCAAATTAGCAGTAACTATAATTCAAACTAGGTTTTTACTCTAAAAGAGACCTGAGTACAAACTTGCAATCAATCTCCTAATTGTTTATAATCCATAACACTCTAGCAACAACTTAAACTGATATTACGCAGTTTTTTAAAAATACGAACAACGATTTATAACGATCCTTATAAACGGCCCTTTAACTATATAAAGCCGCACATATAGCAGTATATGACTTCTAATCGACCTCTTTTCACTCCAGTAGCTGTGGTAGCAAGATCTAATCTGTATCTAGTCACGCACCACATCATGAATCACAACGATCCTTTGAATTTGCTTCATTTGAGCGAAGATAACAACGGTGAATTGAGAAAACATAAAAATAATTAATCTTGCTAACTGATGAGAATACCTAACCCACAGTGTGGCCCACTACCACACGGAGTTATTGGTTTTTCCGTGCTAGAACAGGGCTGAAGACTCCGATGACTGCAGCAATCAACTGACGATCTCATCATTTAGTCAGTTCTCAATATCAACACCTATATATTGGTAGATCACCCGAGTGAAATATAACAGCAAGTTCCCTCAAACAAACTAAAACTAAATCTTGTAAGGACTTGAAAACATATCACATTAAAACATCAATCGATGAGCCAATTTAATTGCTGAATGTATGATGGAGGAAACGAGAGGGAATAACACATTGATTATTATACACATTTTACTTTTTGTTATTATATTGTTTACATTGTGGCTGGTCCCTACTGCAAGGTATTAAAAAAAAATACTCACAGTATAATAACAAAATAAGGACAACTCCAGTCTGAACAGATGATAAAAAATTGAACACCCCAGGCTGAAGTCAAACTTCATGGTTCTTCTTAAAAATTGTAATGATTAAGAAATTGCTGTAACAATCTTATTTAGAGCAAGAATAGAAACAAAAATCAAATTTATTAGGTATAAAATTTGTAAATTATTCGATTACGATTTGTTAAATAATGAAAAAACAACAACCATGCATATTGCTGAGCCTGAATTGCCAGCTTTGGCAAGAAATTAGCTAGGTGCTAGCTTCTTCTACAGATTCTTTTCTAAATTCTTTGCCAATGTTAGAAAAGTGGTATCTAATGATAATCTAACTAAGCCTGCATGCAAACGATTTACTTGTTTTCATCTCCCCCAACTTCATTTCATGTAAAAAGAAAACAGTCTTTTGGTTATCCAAGATATGATACAAGTCAAAACATAGTGTTTCGTAAAGATCCCTTATTAAGAAAAGATATATCATTTGCAATTTATCTCTTCTTACTTTGTGTTTAGTTATCAAAGTTACGCAACCACTGCAAAACCAAGTTATCACTTATAACGCTATAATGATGCAAACGAATGGTTTTCCGCAAGCACAGAACCAACCTCTCTCACAACAGTGTTATCAGCAATCTACTGTGGGAGCTGTGCCCAATGTACAGTGTAGTGTACGCACCGCCTGTCCCCACCGTTTTAAACTCAGTTAATCAACCTTGTACATGCCAAGGAACGCAATTTCGCGAACCCCTGCCGAAGCAGGATTCTCAACAAGCTACTGTAAATGATCTACCAATGTACACACCGCCTGTTTCCACCGCTTGTAACTCAACGAGTCAACCGTACACATGTCAACAAACACACGACCGTGCTATGTTAATTTCGGAATGTGACGCCACAGATGAAATGTCTGCATCACAATGACAAAGTGGAAAATGTCGTCGTCGACGTTGCTTCCGTCTTTGATGTGTTGGTTGCTGTTGCTGTTGTTGCTACAGTTTAAAACCCTCAATTAGTAATAACTGTTACTACATAATAACCTTTCCTACGCACGTTGTATTTTGATTATATCTGAAAACTCAAGCTCCTAAACTAAGTGGCAAGTCGCGGCAACCATGTTAATCTCACAAATTTTCCATAAAACAATGTTGATCAACATTTTCATGTTTTAAAACTTTGATCAAAATTCGAATTGTTGTTTGCTTTCTATAACTATGTTAAGAGTTTTATAGAATAATGCCTGCATCTGGTATGCAGGCATTATTCTATAAATAATGTTGGCGTGGTAAAATAATGTTCTTGTGCTTTGTCCACCTTTGTAATGATTTCTTCGATAATAATAGAAAATGAACGTTTTTTGGAAAGCACCTTTAAAAGTTTGGTAAAGTTTACATGTTGGCGTGGTTTGCGTCTATTTAACCCTATTATACCTGGGGGGGCACAAAGTGTCCGCGCCAATTTCAATTGGGCATATCTCTTTTGGTGCATGACATTGAATGTTGAAATTTGGTGACTTTTCCTAACTTTTATTATAGATTCCGGCAAAAAAAAAAATTTTGTAAAAACATTTTAATTTCCTGGAATTTCCCGCCATTTTTGAATTCATGGTCTGTTTTTTTTAGAATTTTTTTTTCAGCAAGTCAATATAAAACAGTTTTGTTGCGTTGTTTTGTTATAAAATAGTTTTATATATGCTAATGGATGTTTTTGTGTTACCATGGATACATACCACAACGTGTATATAATGCAGACCAGAATTTTTGCATTATCAAGACCAGAAAATTTTATACATATATGACGTCATTTCTGATCCCTATGACGTCATCAAATTTTTTTTACCTGGAATGAGTTTGTACTAAGACATTCTACAATTGTGCCAAGTTTCATCACTTAAGCATAAGTGGTTCAGGATTTATGACGCGCGGGCACTTTGTGCCCCCCCCCCCCCCCAGAGTTACAAAGGCCAAAAAAGCTCAGGTATAATAGGGTTAAAAGATTGAAATAATGTTCTTGTGCTTAGTCCACATTTCTAATGATTTTGTTGATAATAATAGAAAAGACCTTTTTCGGAAAACACCTATAAAAGCTTATACAACATTCATTTTTATTAGTCCTGGGTGATCATATTCCGCTAGTGTATTTCTAAGTGCTTTTAGGGCAAATGTAAATTCTATAACATTTGTAGCAAATTTTGTTATACAAAGTAAAATGATAAAATCGTTATTTCAAAATTCGTTGACCGTGAATTATTATCATTAATTATAATCAAAACTTTATGTTTTGCCATGTAATTTTGCTAACGTTTATCGAAGTACTAATTCTTCCGGTGATAAGCGCACTAGCTGATAATCCCGCTTTCTCTACACTATTATTACATAACCCCACATATGAAAATTTAAAATTGAGTGTTTATACTCTTCTTTTTTCTTTTCAATTCACAAAAAATTGTTCAAATAAATTTAATGTCTTTTCAATATCTAGGCGAGATCCGGCGTCGCACGCTAGATGTAGCGCTACAGAATAAATGTCGTTCCACCATTGTGGTTTGTTATTTTCTATCCTAGAAAATAAATTCTCTGAGACATAAGTCAAACAGTTGACATATATATAAAAGGCGGTCAAGAAATTCCATTAGTAAAACCATAGTGGTCATATTGTCATGATTTAGCGTCCCTGGCTCATTTCGTGAATATCAAAATTGCAGTATGTCCAGTATTGGAGAGAAAATTGCACTATAGAGATTTGTCGCTTCTCGCTACTTGTGTTGCGTTCTGAACACACTCGCGATGTGGTGTAAGTGGACAATTACGTCAAAAAGAAAAATTTCTCATCATTTTTTTTTATTTAAAATAGGTTTAGGCGTATGTCTTCCTTGTGACATAACTTTCTACTAACACGTATCAACAAGATGCACCGAATGATGCATATTTGCAGCACTTAGGAAGCTAATGTGCCGGCTTACTTATACCAATATATCTGTTCCTAAAAAGAATGATTATTTTCTCTCAGAAAGAGAAGGTGATTATGATGTTGTACGAAAACTTACAGAAGCACAAATATATGCATGTTTGTTCCTTTTTTGTGTGTGTGATTAACTATGCATGTGTATTTACAAAAGGTGTAATTAATATTTTCAAACATTTCACAAAAAAATGTAAACAGTTCTCACATCTTGCCACATAAAAATATAAAGAAATATTACTATTTAATCAGCACATGACGGTTTTCAAATCTACACATCTGCTTATACAGTTTTTTTTTACAAGATTAAGATAACTTTTCATCACACTTGAGTCCTGACATGGTTAACCTTGTTCGCAAGCTGCTTATGTTCTTATTTAAGAGCATATTTTCAGTGAGTGAATATTTTCTTTCATAGCTCACATGGACGTTTTTTAATTTGGTGAGAATCATTAGATAGACCCTCATTAATATCAACACCGATAAAAAAATCCTAATTACAGAATAACAAAGGAAAAAGTCATGCTTATTTTCTGCCAGAAATGAGAAGTAATTATGGTGTCGTAACCTGCAAAATCTGATATGCAGTTTTCGAAACTATTTTTTTATATTTCAACTTATTTTCTGTAACAAAAACCATGAATGTGCAATTAGAGAAAGTGTAAAAACTAATTTAAACATTTCACAAAGAAATATAAACAGTGTCCAGGTCTTACACGTAAAAAAATAAACAAATATGACTAATTAATCAACGCGACATGGTTCTCAATTTTGTATTCTTGTGATGGTATTTACAGAACGAAATCATTTATTTATACCGACTTTAATACTTAATTTGGTTGCACTTAGAGAATTTACATGATTGAGCGCGGCTAGGATGAAACAGAAATACTAAAAAGCTTAAATATTTGGAACTCGTCAACAATCTACAAACATATGTCATTAACGTTCTGGATAAAGCTGTTGTTCATATGTCAGAAAGGTAGCGTCATCACAAATTTGCAAGTATGAATATATTAAACATTGTCCTATTGGTTGTACTTTCTTGGTGCTACGAAGTGAACGCAATTCAAATCATATATGTTGATAGCAAGCCATACGTTTTCAAGACATCTGCATCTGCGCATGTCGCTGGAATAATACCTAAAGCATTCGAACTAAGTAAAGATTACTGTAATTCACAATTGAAGATGGATTACAAAATTGAATTATCAAACTTTCATGACTTTTACCAACTTTTCTACTCCAATGCAACGTACGGCAAAGGTGCATTGAAGAATATCACATCAGACGAAGCCATTTGGATGCCTTTCGTTCAGTTTGTGGATCAAACAGCTTTGCGAAGAGTACGTGAGCGTAACCTTACAATGTATAAATTCACTGAATTAAAAACATTAGTGGTGGTAATGCCACTGGATAACATACTACTGCACAATAAAATCATGCTTGGTATAATTAACTGTTCGACACTGTTCTTTTTACTCATCTTGTTTAGTGCTACTTTCAGTATTTTGATCTGGTTAATCGAGATGTCTTTCAATCGAGATTTCGAGAAATGCTTTCTGTATGGGGTAGGAACTGGCTGCTGGTTAAGTCTTGTTACAGTAACCACAGTTGGGTATGGAGATGTTACACCAAAGACAATTATTGGTCGTATACTTTGCGTTATCTGGATGATATTTGGAATTATCTTTGCTTCAGTTCTAACTGCTTCAGTCACCGATACCGTGTCTGGAACTTCTTCATTGGACATTAACAAGAAGACAATCGCTGTTTTATCGAATTCTCCTGAAGTTGAGATTGCAACTAAGGATTATCATGCTGATATTGTATATGCAAAAACAGTAGAAGAATTAAGTGCTATGATCAGATCAAGAAAGGCTTTTGCTGGTTTATTAAATGCAGATATTGCATCTCAGAACCAGGAAATCATACGCAATGAGCGTCCATCAAGTTTGCACCAGGACGTTTTGATATTTGCTTATACTATACCAATCAAAGTTACCGTGTATGTATTAGCTCCCAAGAACGAAAAAATACGTAATCATTTGGAATGCATGGCAGAACACGAAGAAGAAGTGTTAGATAGCACAGACAACAGATTCAAGAGAAAAATCCAAACAGAGATTTTGAGGAGCCTTTCTGTATATTCCATGTTTAAAAATCACGCTGTCATCGCATACGTCACAATTGCTATTGGTGGAGTTTTTGTGTTAGGTTGTATCTATGAAGTACTTTATAAAATCAAGAATAGGAAGAACCTTCAAAGTTAATAAGTCCATATCTGAATACTTTCAGCTACGTACGGATCGCGATCTTAACAAATTCATGCTGTGGTGTTAACCCAAATATATAAACTCTGCATAAAAAAGAGCTGTGTGTGAACCCGAAATTTGAAGTGTAGATTTAATACGTGTGTAACAAACATTTTAATATTCCAATTAAACTAAATTTGTATTTAGACTTTGTATTTTGTGAGATTTCATATAATTATTATAATGAATACGTATTGTGTTGCTTGTGTTTTGTGCTTTAACATCTGATTTATGTCTATCGAAAAACCTAATGTCTATATAAAAACATGGCTTGGCAGGTTGATTGTGGCTTTCTCAATGTTTGAACTTTTCTGTACTTCCCGCACCATACAAAATAAATAAATAATGTTTTTTATTTGAAAGTGAAGGGTTTGATATCTTAAAGGAAAACTAACATTCAATAATAAATTTTCTTGGCAATTAATGTTTACAATGCTGTGACTATAAAATGCGTATAATTTTGCTAAAACGAAAGTGACTCTGTAGTCGCCAAATGACAATTTATATTTTCCGTTTTATAAGACATGAATAGTGGAAAATATATTCCATGTAAATGATACGATTATTTGAAACTACTACGTCTTTTTTTGTCAATTGTCTTCCTCCAATAGCCCAATTGATCCTCCTGCTTTCTTTGAGGCACTCAGGACACCTATTGCCACATTAAAAGGCAATTTTGACATTCATGAACAACAGGTACCTTGACATTTTGAAAATATAGTGAACTCTCTATAACTCGAATAGCCACGGGAAATAAAAATCGTTCGAGTTAAGGAGAGTTCGAAAAAAAGAGTTCGGAAATATAGCATGATTTTTCTCTTTTATCTAGGATGGTAGCAAAATGAATATAAAATTTCAAAACAATAGGATAATGTTTACGTTTTGTTCGAATGACATTCGAACACTCTTTGAATCACTTAAGGCCTCTTACACATGTAAATATCAAACATTTGCATCGGTTAAGACCCCATTTACGTCAAATAAAAGCAAAAAAGAAGCTGCTTATGTCATTGGAATCATTTAACCCTATTAAGCCCGGGGGGGGGGGGGGGGGCATAATGGCCCGCGGCATATTCAATGTGCGGCTTCTTTTATCTGTGACGTCATACAAAGGTGATGATGTCGTAATAAAGTTTAATCATGTGCCTAACAGAAAAGTACTAATACTAATAACTAGCAACTTTCAAGTCCTAATTGTTAGCTGACTTTTGCGAACAAAATCAAAGAAAGTCTATTTATAATCCCAGTATTTCATTTAATAATAGTCTTCTGATCGTAAACAAATTCTCCCAACACGGGCTAATATTTACCATTTTGATTATATTTTTTATTTTATTTAATCATACTAACATTATTAAATATAAATTTGAACAAATTTTGGTAAAATATACTAATTTCAGAGATATCTATTAAAAACTTGTAGTTTTCACGTACCACCATTCATCTATGGTGGTACGTGAGAATATTAATAGACTTTATTACCATCATTCTTTATAGCCGTTTTGAGACTTGAAAGTATGAGGTGGATATATATAAAGTGCGCGTTGTACATAGCTTCAGACAAAAGTATACTTATGGCATAAAACCAGGTTTTTGCACATTAAAATGGATACTTTAACGGATATTTATTGGATACAGTAGCAAAAGATCAGTAAAAAGTGATCAAACTTTGGCTCAGTTAGTAATGCCTTGTACCGACCAAAATATTTTACCGAGTTTTTTCGCCTTTATAGCGACTTTATGTTTTGGTGATTAAGATTTTTTGCCGATTTTTGCTTTTCCTTTTTTTAATGTATTAATCAAATGCTTTAATAATAAAAGGATTCAAACGTCGGATATTTTTAATTCACAATTGTTATGCTCGAAACTTTTCGAGTTGTTTTGTTTACATTTATCTCACAACCTTCACAAAACACGTGATAAAAAATACACAATATGATTCGCTCAAACTCTTACTTTAAAACGAGACGGCATTCGAATAGAAAGTTCCCCTTGGCGTTAAATCAAACAAACTATCAAATTGTTCGTTCTCAACAAAAGGCAAACTAAACAAGCAGATAAAAAAGTTCTAATAAATAAAAAAGTATTGCATCGTTGGTAAAGTTTTGACTACCTAATCTCGTTCTTCACTGTTGTGTTAATAGTATAGATAGATAGCTGGCTAAGACGTCTTTCTTTTCAAATATAAAAACGGTGGTACTTTTAAAAAAATGCAGAGAACCAAATAGTACAGGATGCAACTATTAGCTCACTAAACATATTCTTAAAAAAAGTGGTAACAAAACCATATTTTAACAAATATAGCTAGCTAACTAGCTAACTAGCTAACTATGAGATTTACTTTGACTACATTAAGAAATTTCCTATTCAAGCAAAAATGTATGTGCGCAGAAAATACAAACTTCGCGCAAAGAAAAAGAAAATATTTTTTATACTTCCGTTTATCTATTATTTGTTTATATACAAAGCTAGCATATTTGTTTATAAACTTTGCATAAATTAAAGTATCTCCTGGTGCATAACTAATCTGTGTATTTAATTATTTAAAAGTTTACAAAATACTGCACAAAGATGTGAGCAAACAATTTTGCTTGCAAATGGAGAAAAAGTTATAGTTGTTCAAGGAAATAATATTATATAAATGCAACTACGGATTGTCTAAAGGAAAACCCACAACTCTTTTTGACGAAATATCTAAATATATTTCTTACGTCGTTTTCGTACGACGTCCATTCTCAAGCACAAAATTTAAACAACAAACTCGATATATATACAAATGGTCTTAGTTTTGTCCGTAGGGACAGCGTTAAATCGCACGGGAAGTGAGTACCTCTATCCGAAAATAGACACAAAGGCACTGATGCAATGTTTCTATTGAGGATAGGTTTGTCCCTACGGTTTAACAAAGCTCTCTTTCAATTCTAAATTAAAGTTAGTGTCTGCGGTGAAGAGTATACCAAAGTTATCGAAACTTTGTACGTTATTGTAGTATATAACATGCGTATGACATGACTACGGATTGATTTTTTACAGCGTTTGTAATTTTTAAGAGAGATAAAAATTTATAAAAGTTTACTTAAAACCCAAATATTGGACGCAATCTTTAGCCAGCTACACCAAACATAGTTACTTGGTTAAAATATTATTATAAGGCTGAGAAAAAGACCTAACTTTACATTACTCACTGGCATCCTTATCTTTTTGCGTGCTACACAGATGTTAAAGAGTGCGGAAAATGTAAAAAAGGGAAGCCTTTCAATAGATAAAGTGTCTTTTATATATAACCTTTTATTGCGGCGAGTTGGGTCTAAATCACTTTCAATACTTCTGCTACGGATTTCTTCGATATCATGAAATTTTGGCAAAAAATAAGAAGATGTGTTTTGGCATCTACGGACTTTTTTGTCTTTTTTGCGAAATAATAGGAACCCGCCATTAGCGAAAATTAATTATCACGATATTGGGTTGTTTTTTCTTAGAACCGATTTGCTTAAAATTATATATAATAAATACGTGCATTTAACCGTTAATTCCGGAAAAATAAATGGATTTGCTAACTGCAGTAAAGTAAAATTACTTATGAGAAAACTTTTTTTTTCAGAAAATTTTAGCCAAAATGAGTTCCCGCAAACTTAATTGTCTCAATGTAGTGAAATATCCTAGAGTGGACACCCATTTTTTCACATTGTTTGTGCCATTGCGCGTTTGTTTTTTAAGAAAGTTGTGACTTCTGGAAGCAGTCAGTTAGAAATGTTGAGTTTGAGGAAAACTTTTCTTGCTTACCCCTCATATTTTACTTTGTCTCTCTTGAACTTTAATTTGAGCTTTGTATTAGTACTCATCAGCTCTTTCCGCCTTTTCCTTATCAAGCCTTGATTCTTCGACACAAAGACGAGGGTTAATACTTATTAGTCGTTAGCCCGCGGAAATATCCACGGAAATTTGACCGTCGTAAATATTTTTCACATCGGTGTTTCGTGCACTTGTTATGAGATCATTCTGCCGTTTGATATGGCGCCTGGAAAAATCCACTTTTATAGCCACTGGCGTATTAGAAACTACACGTTTTTCTTTTTATTAGAAGCTAGTTTATCAGAAAATATGGTATGACATATGGCAAAATTTAAGAAGTGTTTCGAGTGTAATATGTTTTTCGAAAAATAACTTTCCCGCATATTTAGCCGAAATTAAAACACTGCTTACAATCCGTTGTTCCCCAGACATAGCAAAAACAATCGGCCAACATTTTTCAATTTGTAGAATATGTTCCGTGAATGTTCAAAATTTAATCGTAACACCAAACTGCTTAGTACAGGTAAACCATGTTGCACGGGCGTAGAGGCGTAATGCCCTTTTAAAAAAAATTTATCGCGTTAGCCGAAAGAAAATATCAAAAAATTTTGATTTAAAAAAATCAGCTAACGATGAGTTCAGCTGGGAGCTAAGCAGGTACTTTTACGTTCACACTATGGGCTAAGGTCTTAGCGCATCATGCGCACTATGGTTAGCTCATCGTTAGCCCATAGTGAGAACCAAGCCATAGTGTAAAAATAACCCTTAATTACTAATCATGTAAAAAAAATTTAAAAGGGTCACTGCGATCTTAAGGATATACAGGTTATATACAGGTTCTCCCAGACAGAGTGAACCGACAGTTAGCCTGTGTGTTAGTAGGATTAACTAATGCTAGAGAAAATTTGGATTCAATATCAAAATATTTTATATTTTGCTGAGTTCATTTTTGCCAATAGGGTCCTTAAAAATACAATATTCGATCTGGCATCAAACAAATATTGTGCAATCATATGTTTTTCACATCAGTGGTTTTGAGGAGAAATTTTCCGTTTTATTTTGCAGGACTTAATTGTGAACTGGGTTTAACAAAAACTGGTTGCGTGATTTATTTTTACAAATACTAGCTAAATCCCATTTAAATATTCTCATTAATTAATACTTTTTTAGGTAATAGGATACAACAAAAAGCAGGTGTGCTGCATTTTTATTAGCATTTGTGCACAGATCTTGGAATTGTTCTCAGACTTTAATTTTTAAAAGCTACAGCGAATGTACAAAGAAGAATGTATATTAAAGAGAAAAAACTTTTTCACATGAACACAATATACACATCATGGCTCTCCTCCTTTGCCGTAGCACTTGTGAACCACAGTATCTATGTGTAACAGATCACAACATATTCAATGACTTTTACGGATTGTGATTGTTTTGCCTAGCTTCCCGCCTCTCTTATTTACCGATATAATAATAACATGTTAATAAAGGAACTGTTGTCTTTCAAGACAGACATTTGTTATGAAAATAAAAAGAAAACTTGTGTAATTTTATTTAGAAATACTGTAATTTGGTTTACTGTATCGTTTGTTTGTTTATTTATTTATTTATTTATTTATTATGAATATTTACACAGGATGTACACTTCAGTAATAAATTACTGCTATTATACTATGTTGAAAATAGATTTATAATCATAGGGGAGAACTTGCTTGGTGGGTTAGTGTATGTAAAGTTGGGGAATTTTTCTATAAAAATTTTTACATTTGTCTCATCAATTTTGTCAAGGATTGTAGTAACTAAGCGGTGCAGTTGTAATTTGACCGGCAAAATGCACTATGCATCATGTAAGTACTACCACTAAATGTTCTTAATTATGTCAAAAAATATCCTTCAGCAGTTGAAGAAAAATTAGGTGTGAGATTAAACTGAATTATTCATCGAGTCGTCAAAAAACTTAAACTCATTTACATTTATTGAGAAATGGTGATTGTACAATGGAGAGCAACAAGTACGGTGAAGAAACTATAAAAACAAACAAATTTTATTTTGAAAGATAATTTAGACATAAACGTATTCTAATCTCTCTCTCTTTTCCGGCATGTAAACGTAAAATTTAACAGTGAAGAAAAATATCCTGTAAGTGATTTCCGTAAATTGTGTACATCTGAAATATATAAGCCGAGTCGAATTTATTTCATCTTTCTCCTGTATAAAGTTGTGGGGAAAAGGATGAATGGATGAAGTACGTACTTGATACAATATTCTGGATCTGAAGATGTATCGATTTAGCACCACATCAGTGAAGTATCCATTTTTTCAGACGACCAATGTAAAATTGTTCTCTTGTCACACAAGTAAAGCACACATTGATAGGCAAAGTGGATGTGATCATTTTCCTTTGATCTAGCCGAAAGTGTTCAATTCGCCAGAAATAAGACCGCGGGTTTGCTTTGTTTACGTCACGTGATTAAAAAGACTCGATTTCATTTGCTTTAACAATTTTAACGACTGACTTTGGCGCGTTTGATATAACATGAACCGACCTGAATTGAGCAGGAAACGAGCAGGAAACGAGCAGGAAACGAGCAGGAAACGAGCAGGAAACGAGCAGTAAACGAGCAGTAAACGAGCAAAAAAGACCAGGAAGCGATCAGGAAACGATCAGGAAATGTGCAATATTTAAAAAAACTAACCAAAAGCCGAAACTGTGATTGCCGTGCTTCGAAATATATATCGAAAGGCAAATCGGACTCCAAAAAATAATTACTAATAACAAATATAGTCTTTTTGTTGTGAAAATTTCAACTTTGCCTTACCTTCAGCATATGAGAATTTTTTCGAAAACGAAAGTAACAAATAGAAGAAATGTAGTAATGAATGGCTTGGAACGTCTATACACTTTTTCCTTATTCGAGAAGAGTTAAGCCTGGTTTTTATTAGCAGCTTAGCTTTGTTACAAGTTCGAAATAGTGATACACATCAAATTACAAAATATCATAACAACCTTGTCCCGGGCCTCTTTTCTGTTGATATCATACATCAAATTTATTAACTTCATTCAAGTTCATCAACAATATATTTACCGCTAATGATGCATCCTTTTGTATGGATTGCACATTTTATATCGTGTAGAAGGGATCTAATATTTTTGACTGTCGGTGTTGTGACTGTCAATATTGTGACTGTCGGTGTTGAAAACGGTCTACCAACTAGATTTTACACCTTGCAAGCTGTTTTTTTTTATATTTTGTGTAAGTTTTGTGTGGAGGATTTAAATGTGATTTGACATTTGAAATTTTGTGTAAGATTTTCAGAACATTTTTGGTAAATTAGGAATTACACATTGCAAACGTACTTTTTTAACATTTTCAGATTAATTTTTTTGGTAAAGGGCAGTGTGCAATATACTAAAATAATTTCTGACGTCATTAAAATTTAAATGACGGGTCTTTTCCGTTGTCCTTCTGCCTAAGTGGATTTTTCCATGGGCCTCATCGACTCTGTCTGTCTGTAACAGGCAAGGTGGGTGTGTTCATTTTCATTTGATGTCGCCGAAAAGTTGTGTTTCATATGTTAATCGACAAATTAAACGTCACGACGTCAATAACATAAATTTAACGTTAATAGCTTAAATTTAAATGAATAAAGTCATTGCAATGCACAAGGCCAAACAAGGTGGTGACGTCAGTAATTTTTCACCGCGTGGGTAACTAGGGCCAACTTGGGACTAAATAGGGTAGGTTTCCCAAACCTGAGTCCCCGTATCCGTTTCGGAATGTGCGGGTTGATGACGTCATCAAAAAACCTTTCTCTGTAACCGTTCGTCAAAAGCACACGGTCAAAAGCACGAGCAAAAAAATTTTGTTAATTGGCGGGCCCTTGCTGACGTCAGCAAAATTTTTAAACCCTTATATCTCCTTAACCGTTCGTTAGAAGTACATAATCTTATACATTATTTTGATTAGCATTTCAGGTTTTTAAAACACAGACAACAAGTATATAATTTTTTTAATTTGTTTTTTATCATTGTTGATGTCATTAAAATTTAAATGCAGGATATTTTTCATTGTTCTTCTGTCTAAGTAGAATTTTGCACGGGCTTAGAGGACTAGTTATATCAATAAACGGAGGGGCGATCTTTAGTGATTAACCCACTAAAGACACGTGGAAAATGCACTAAAACCGCTAAGAGACGTGGTCACGCAAAGCACATAGACACATAAAGCATTGAGGCGCTTAGACACGAAGTCATGAAAAGCACGTAGGTACGCAAGACGCGCAATTTAGCAGACTCCTGTTTTCCAGATTTTCTTGGCAGCATAAACATCCTAAAATTTACATTTTGTCTAGCATCTATTAACAATGGCGACAAACGAAAAAAATCATTGTTTTCAGCACTGCCGTATACTATCGTATAATGATAAAAATGTCTAGAAAAAACAGTCACTCTTAATACAGTTTCTGTGTGGGGTTGCCTCTTAAAGCAGAAAAAAAGATGTAACGCCAAAATATAACGCCACAAAGCGTCAGTTAATTATCTGCATAGAGATACAATAAAAGAGAAAGAGGCACAACGTGATAAACCCTATTGTTTAAACAAACAATGCGGAGAAGGAGCGTCACTGGGTTCCAGTTCTTTTTGCGCGTTTCTCGCAAAACGACTAATTAGTGATTCTTTTAGTATATAATCCGGACAATTTTATGTGTAAAAGATTAAAAAAATAATTGGATTTTCCACCGAATTCCGCGAAAGTTTATTGGTTGATAAGCTCTAAAGGGTTTACCCTAGTCTTGAAAATAATTTACCTGCATAATTTTCGATTTAGCTAATCACTGATCAAAAATGGATCTATCAACAAAATACTTTTGCATGTTATGTTATTATTAGTTTAGCTAAGTATCTTTTCGTTGATTTTCACATTGTGGCGCCGTAGCTTAGTGGTTATAACTCTGGCACTTTGTGCAGTAGACAGGTGTTCGATTCCCCTTGACAGAAATTCAATATGGGCAAGTGAATGTACCATAGCTCTGCGTTAACCCATTTTCTGGTGGAACGCAGACCCTAATTAGCTCAAAATGAGCATCAAATACTCTAGGACTTCCCATCTAAGCCATGGTCCCTGCTGGAAATAACAGACAGGGTATATCCCTCGATATTTATGAGGCTGGCCATGTAAATATGCACAGCTATCTATCTATCTATCCATCTATCTATCTATCTTGTAAGTTATCCTTTGATTATTATAGCTAAAAAAGACTTAATAAGATTTGTTGGTCCACATCAATTTAAAACTACCTAGCTCTGCTTAGCTTAGGGCAGGCTTAGTGATATATTTGTCAGTATCTTTTATTTAGTACTGCTGAAATATTTACAATATGTGGCAAAATCTTTCAACTATTCTACCTTTGACTCAAAATTAAAAGTTTTTTATTGGCATTTCGTTTGCATTCTTGTTTCAGGGTCTTGCTTAAATTTTTGTTTCACGACGATTTTCTTTGATGTTATTCGCGGAACAATTAGAAAAGTCGTTGTAACGAGTCTAAATTATGCAAACACGTGCACTTAATTATTACAAAATATTTAAGTTTGGCGAAAACTTCTTGACCCTGACTGGGCAAAATAACAATCGGAACATTTTCTTTAACACGATTGGATCCGAGTAAACAATTCAGTTTCAGGAGTTTTAAATTTTCATGAATTCACCACCAGGGACGCGCGTCAGTAGAATAGCCTGAATAGCCGTTGTGTCTCTTTTATCATATATCTATGTTATCTCTATGTTATATCTAGGATTAAAGTTGCTTAAAGACTTGAAGTTGAAACGATTAAAAGGCTAATCTTATTAAATCCCTGTAATAAAAGTTGATTAATATTTATGGATCATTAGTTGACGAAAGATGTAAAAAGCTGTTTCTGTTTGTCTTGGTAAGATTATTTTTACTGGCACTTTACATCAAAATAAGTTTTGTACTTTTATATTTAGAATCAGAAAAGAAATACAAATAAACAAAAGAGAGAAAGAAATGGCAAGCAATAACGAAGGAATTATGTTACAAGGTGACGGAAACCAGGTACAAACTTTGTTTATACTTTTTGTCAGAATTAGCACAGGCTGTGTATCGCCTATAATATTACAGAGAATGTGTCCGTCTGTCTGTGACAGGCAAATTTGATGTGTTCATTTTTCTTTGAAGTTTCCGAAATTTTCTTTGAAGTCGCCGAAAAAGTATGTCCATTTTGCTAGCGGGTTTACTTTGTTTACGTCACTTGATGAAAACGACTCAATTTGATTTGCTGAAATAAATTTAACGGCTAACTTTCGAAAAATGGTTACCCCTCAATACCAATAAAAAAGAAAGATCCCTTCATCTTGAAAAAAGTGGTTCAAAAAAGCATATTCAAAAGAGAAAAAAAGTGAAGTGAAGAATTAGAAGTAGAAAAGTGAAGATGGAAGTGAAGAGTGGAGCTAGAACGAATTCACAATTAGTACGAACTTTAATATTTTTAGACGTGTGGTTTTTATGTCACTAGAGCTACGTATTACTTTTTTATGCAGCACATTTTAAGTTGTCAAGCAGACTTAGCCTCAAATTCTTAAAGTTTTATATTTTACCTCTTTTTTTATAAAAAGCTAGCATATTTGTTCACATTTTTTTGCATAATTGAATGTGTCCCTGGTGCATAACTAACGTATTTGTCCTAAAATTCAAAATGCTACTTAAAGCTGCTAGCTGACTAAAAAACAAATTTGCTGGTCAAACGGAAAACTTTGGTTTGTTGAACTCACTGTAATGTTATCATTTTTACAACACTATTGTTTTTCTTTATATGTGTTTTACTAAGCATAAATAGCTATCTACAGACCTAGCTAAGTCTCCCCAGTTTAAGTATATTTAACTGGATGTCTTAGCTACTGTTAGCTAGCTAATGTTAGCTTCAAGGCTCCATCCCATAGCTAGCTCTAACCTATGAGTTATGTTATTATTCCTCTTTTTTAGCTATCTATAGCTACCTTAGTAGTCAAACTTCTCTTCTTTTTTGAGCACGAATTATGATGTAACAAGCTAGCATGCATTTTTATGCCCATAAAGTATAATTTTTTTTACATTTTTCAGTAAACTTTACAAGGGGACCACATGCAATATGACAAGTGGAACAAATTGTGTAGAATTTAAAGTGTATGTGTTAGGTTATTTTCCATTGTTTTGTTTCTGACATCATGTTAAACTTTTGTGGGTTGTTGCATTTGATTGGAAATTTACGTGAGTTTATGACTTTGGGTTACAAAATTTATGAGAGGATGGTATGGTTGTCTGTTTATATTGTTTGTGTTACAAACTGCTGTTTTTGGGTAAACTTTTGTGGAAATAGACCACATGCAATATACTGAAATAACAAAACTTTGTAGAATTGGACTTCATTGTAAGCTGTTGTGTAAGCTGATGTCTTTTTATATTTCGTATTATAAACTTTTGTTGGGGAGAACTAACTGTATGTAATGCCATTTTTGCTGGAAGAAAATTCCATGGTTTAACATTTTTGTTTAGAATTTTACAAAATTTTGTAGTAATAAGTGTTTGGCGATGATAAAAAAATTACTAAATGTTCTGACTAAAACTGTTTTTGTTTTTTATATTTTGTAATCTAATGGGCAAGGACTGTATGCTGAAATGCCTGGTTTTTCTATAATTTGATGTGTTTTCTATTCTTTTTGTGAAAAATTGATGGGTCATGGCAATATACAACATGCTGAATGAACTGATCTTTGTTGATTTGGATGTGCTCCTTAAAAACCAATCTGTTTTACATTTCGTGTAAAATTTTGTGAGCACGGACCGCATCCAATGTTTTCCAGAATAATGATCTTTGTTGATTCCAAATTTACTCCTTGCTCATTGCTTTATTGACATTTAGGTTTAAAATGGTTGGTAAAGGGCAGTACGGATCGTCGTACTAAAAAAATACTAATTTTGTATTGTTAACCGGTTACTTTTTACCTTTGTTTGAACGACAGGATGGTATGCAGCCAAATAAATGATTTTTCCAGATTTAAATTTGAAGTTTTCCAAGCTATGGCTTTTTGTATAAGCATTTGTAAAAAAATTAAATTTAACGGCTTGTTATAATAATACCTGTTCTTTATCTGTGTTCACTTTCTTTAAACAAACACTGTAAGATTATGGACACAAACAGATACAAACGGGCATTCTGCCCAGCCAAGTTAAAGTTTTTATTTATAGCTAAGTGTTTTTTATCCTAGCCAACAGTATTATTTCGTTTTATGTTATCTTTAGCTGTATAATTTTTACTAAGCTGTAAATTGTGATTTCGCTAGTTGCAGATACCTCTAGCTAAAAAATGAAAGTAGCCAAATGCAATTAGCTGCCATAAATTTTTTAAATATTCTGTGTTATTTAGTCAGTCAGTCCAGTGGAAATTCCACTTGTAGATAATGAGAAATGAAACTAAATTAACAAAAGAAACATTTTTGGCTTTTTACGTCAAAATAAATGTGTGTTGTTAATTTTACTTCAATAGGGAATAAAACAGACAACAGTAAAAAATGGACGCGTGCTTAATAAAATGACAATAAAAATTAACTACCCGTGACGTTTATAAAATACGTGACGTTTATAAAATAAGCTTTATAAATTGAACAAAAGCATACAAACGACAGATGAAAAGAAAATGTAGAATATTACTGTAGCTGTTTTTAAGGAAAAACGACACATCTACTTTGCTCGTTACAAACAGACACACGCTCGTGTTAAAACCCGTGGAAAAATCAGAACCGGAAACTTTTTAAAATATATTATGTATTTTATCATAACATGGTTTGTTGTTAGTTTCATGAAAAAGACTGCAAATAAGGCTTTTTAAACGAAATAGACAACTACAATAACGATGTTTAATCGCCCGTGACTGCGCCCGTACACAAATTTATAACAAATAAATTTACGTTTTATGGAATTCATAAACTTTAGACATTTTCCAGAGTTTATATTACAGTTTTATTAAAGTTTATATTCTTCAGTTTTGCCTGTCCTGTCTGTCTGTGACAAGCAAAGTCGATTATATTTTCTATCTTCTTTAAAAGTGCCTATTACGGATCTCCTAAAAACTATGTTCTTTATTAACTTTATTACATTTTAAATTAGCTGAAATAAATCATGTAATGTAGTGAAATAACATTATTGTCTCGCAACCACAAATAATGTAATTAATGTACGGACAAAGTCACAGGCAATTAAACATTGTTTTTGTTGTCGTTGTTGTCTATATCGACTATTTGTAGCCTCTTTAATCAAATCAGCAACACACTATTTTTTATAGGAAGCACAATAATTTTTTTAATGGACTTCTTTACAGGTTTAAACAACTAGTCTTACGTACTAAAACTCAATTTATAAGGTTTGAGTGTGCTAAGCGCTCTTAACCTGGGCTTTTAACGCCGAAACACCAAGCTAGTTTACTATACAACGTCCATCTTCTTTATAGGTATATGAGTATAACCAAAGTTCAAGGGTTTGGATTCAACCATTTTCACTGTTGTTGGACGTAATGTTTCCTGTTGAGACAATCTTTGGCGATTGGTACAAATACCAAACAAAACGAACTTTAAATGCTCCGGAATGCGCATTTGATTTGAAAGAAACTGATATAGAAACAGGAAGCCAAGCTGAAGGATTTTGCATTCCCGAACTTTTTCTGTCTGAGAAAGAAGTAGATAAGGTATTTCATCCACTTAATACTTCGGCTAATTGGTCTCCAGATCACGACGTTATGCATACTAAAAGTTGCTATTTTGAAACAAAATTAAAAAAACAAAAACTTATGTTTAACGTCGAACATATTCCCGAAGACCCAAGGTATGTTAAACTACAGCTAACAGATGAATGGGGAGAGGATCGGCCGCAATTTAAAACAACACGATACCTTAGTTAAGTATATCTGCTGCCTCTACAAAATCAGGGGAGCTATAATCAACGCTCTAATAGTTTCTCACAAAGTATCCATGGCCCTGCAAGCAAAGAGTTAAAAGTAGGCTTACATGGAATTATGAGGATAGAAAAAGATGATACAAATGTATTTCAATATCCTATCGCTTGGCCAGAAGCCGCAATGGAATGGTTGATAAGAACAAGACGGGGAAATTGGCCATCACCTGATCTGATACAGGATATACTTGATTCAGGGTGCCATATTGCACCAGTAGGGAGATATAGGCGCAATACTGCACCGGTCCACTTATTAGAATACATGAAGAATCCAAATCAACACACATCTGAACGGGATACGGAATGGCGAATTTCTTTTTCTATAGCTGAGAATAAACTTGCCGAAAGTGTCTCTCCTGTCCAACGCCATGTTTTTGTTTTAATGAAATTCATAAAAAAAGCTTACTTCCCTGACGTTGTGTCAACATATCACCTAAAGAATATTTTATTCTGGCAATGTGAGAACGCCCCAATGTCATTATGGAAGGAAGACCAAACATTAAAATGTCTTATACATATGTTTGATCAGTTGGTAATGCATATGAAAACCCGCAATCTTCCGCATTATATAATTCCAGAAAGTAACCTTTTCCAGAATGCTGACACGCACAGTTTAGATGAGGCGGTTGCCACTGTAGAGGAAATTCGCTGTAACATATTGGAGAAGCTATTGTTTGTGTTAAAACGACTGGCATCAATAACATATTGTACGCACGAATTTATCTCTAGTTTTAACTTAGACCCTTTCTTAAAATTAATACAAGATGAAACGTTAAAGTATCAAAATGTGAACATGTTAATTGCGTCGATGTACGACAGCTGCATACATGAATGTAGCGAAATGATTCAACATAAAAATAGGGCATTAAGAGATTTCGTTGAATCACACCAACAACAGGAGTCAATCCAATTGACTAAGGAGGATAAAGAAATGGAATGCCGCCTGATGCTTCCTGTTAAAGTCTATCAATCTGTTTTAGCTAGATTACTGTGTTGGTCATGGAAGCATAAGCACGATACCATTATGGATGAAAAAATGTTTCAAGAAGCTATCAAGAAAGAAGTAAAGGATCTTGAACTTGAGTGTTATGATGACATTTTGGGGTTATGTAATTTGTATTATCGTGCTTTGTGTCAAAATGGTAATCTCTTACATGGTGTACCATTAGCAACTCAATCACTTAAGGACATATATGTCAATATAACATCATATCAAAAGGACAGTATACACGATACAAAGAAAGTGCTTGATCAATTTCACGTAGAAGATGTTAAAAATATTGAAGCTGCTATTGTGAAAGAATTACAGGAGGCTGGAGGACTGGCAAATGCTTCAATAAAAGACATTGAAATAATGCTCGAGACAGAATTAAACAAATTAGCGTTAAAGAAGTTTAAAGAACAGTAAAACGAAATCAGAATATATGATTTAACTGACTGTATATATGAATTTTTCAGTTTATAGGATACAGCCCTACGGTTTTCGGATTGTGTCACACGGTTCACTTTAAACTTCTAGCAGTTAAACTATATTGCGTTAAAAGAATCCAAACACAAAAATGATCTTTGATATGTTATAGAAGATAAAACGCCGCTTTTGAATTCTTTTTCCAGAATTTTTTAAGACATGTTTTAGTTCTTATGATAGCTATTTAAGCTTATTCGGTCGGTGGGAGAATCCCTCCTTCGGACAATTTTTTTAAAAACTGTTCTGTGCTTTTTTCACAAAGCTTTACTCTTACTGACTCTCATTATTTATCTATTAAGGCGAGAATACACAGTGAAATATTTCTTTAGAAACATTTAAATTTTTTTTCACTATTGCACGTGTGTATTCTAAAAAAGAATTGTTGCTTGAAATAATTAAAAATGGAGTTAAAGTGCAAGGTAGCTACTTGTAATCAATAGTGGTCTTTTCATCATTTAAGATTTCTCTTCGCATTTGCCTATTTTCTTCTTCAATTGCGTCGGAAGTTGCCAGGCATTTTCCACCCCAAAAGATTTCGCAAATGTTTTGCCTCGTCATAACCGTAAAACGGAAATTTTCAGATAGATGATCGGTAGGCTAGATAATCGATGAACGCCAAAGGTCATCATTTAAAATATATTATCAAAAAGTTAAGAAAAGTTATCAAACATAACTTACCTTGTTTCACGTTCTATTTTTTGGCACAACTTCCTTCTCACAAATACTAGAAATGCACATATAGCTCTGTCTACAATAATTGGGGCGACTTTAAATTTTTACCAGACGTCGGTTTTCTTTGATCTTTCTTTTCTGACAAGAATTATTTAACCGTTCAGATGGTAAAAATCGTTAACTTTTGCAACACGTGAAATCAACTTTTATTGCGTTTTTTCTAAGTATAGGATACATTAGGACAGAAAAGTTTAGAAAGAAAAATTTGAAATATTTCTAAAGAAATATTTCACTGTGTATTCCCGCCTTTAGACATCTTCCCTGCCAAATTCTTAGCCTGATATATTGGCTATTGCTCGAAACTACTCCTTCAAATTTATGTAAAATCCTTATAATCGTTAAGACTTTATAACTTCCCTCTGAATGAAAACTTGAGTTTACCACATTTCATTATAGGGCATGAAGGTTCCGGAAAAGTTTCACGTGTGGTTAACCAGATCTCTCAATTTTTTCAAATTTTACTCAATTTTTTCAAAGCTGCGTTCCGGTCGCCATCTTGTCTCCCGAATGTAAATAAATTCCTTCGAGGAAGAGCTTGCAACGTCAATTTCTGGATGATAAATTCGCTGACTTGGTCGCGGCCCAGGATTTTATATAAACAAAGCGGTTTTACATATACCATGCGGTTGATTTTTAATATTTGCAACAGATACTGAAGATGATCTTGTAACAGGTACTCGAAGATGAGCAATAAATTGTTTTGCTATTTCTCTCACTGAAAAGTCTGCAAAAGTGTAGAAAACGTATAGCAATACCCACTTAGACAGATTTTGTTGTGTACAGTTTGACTCGGCAAGCGTTTTTTATTCAGAAAGTCAGTAAAAAACTTCCCTTATCGCTAGACTATCGGCAACATTGATCATCACGACCATGTGGGTAAACACATAAAGAACGGGCGCGCAAGCCAAAACACCTACTGGTCAAAGTTGTAGAGCTCTTGGCCTAGAACCTGGATTCCAAACTTAGTCCCCGGGGCTTATGGGGAGAATGAAACGCGTACGTGACACGAAAAACAAGTAAAACGAAAGTAATATAAAAGAAAAGACAGAATAAACAACACAAAGTAGGGGTTTCATCATTGATAACTTTACATGCTTTATAACAGAGGTTGAAATTCACGCCAACGCGCAAAGGTTCAGGCAAGCAGAAAATAGAAGCCCAGAGCAAAATAGAAGCCCCTAAATTCCTGCAGCGAACCAATATAATACAGAAGCCCTAGGTGCAACGTAAAAGAAGAGCGCATACCGAAATTTGCGCAGGACCTATGCTCAAACGCAAGGACTCAGTGGACTGAGATTAAAAATGCCAACGTTGATCAAAACATCTGGTTAAAAGTGTTCATCTTTATATTAAAACTTGTTTTGGGAAAGTATCTACTCTGTTACTGGGTCCACGCACATCCTCGTTCCCAGGGGTTCTTGCCTTTTTGACATCGAGACCGGGCGCTAGTGACTTTGACATCGGGCAACAAATCCTGGGGACGAGGATGGTTCCCACGCAGCTGGTTCTTTCTTACCTGTTTCGGAAGGCTGAAAAAAAGAATGCTTTCTAACACTACTTCTATCTTTCTTTTTGCAAAAAGGTATAGCGCAAGTAGACGTTTTATAATTATTCACAAACTTAAACTTAGTTGTAATAATTTACTCTTCTTTGTTTTGGCTATCTGAAACTTCAAACAAAATGTTAAAATTCAATGCAGAATAAAAGTAATCGGATTCTAAGCAGAAAGCAGGGCGGGGATTTAAGATTTTTTTGACTAGTATAAAATAACCTCTAAAAGGCTTAATCAAATCAAACCTCACTCGTCGTTAATAGACTGCTTAACTTGTTATTCTTTACCTCAAGTCACGTAAATTTTACTTTGTTGTACAACTTAGTACAAGCTCTTTCTAATATTTATGTATTTGAGGTTAAGTTTTCTTCAAATTAAGTATTACATCTACGTCCTAAATATTACATAATATCTTCGGCTGAATTGAGCTTCTTCAGCGTCGCGTATAGTAGATGCATATTTGATACTACTGTACTCAAGATTTGTCGTTTCAGCTAAAAATTGAAAAAGAACACACACTTCTAAATGTAACCTGCAAGCGTTTCCAGCATTTTCTGCGCGAAAAATGACAAATCAAAGATAAAAAAACAAGCGGCATGTGAACGTGAAAATCACAGTAAAAACAAATATATGATTTGATCAGCCCATTCCAGTATGAAAAAAATGCGTGTACAATGCCTGTACCGTTAAAGCCTTTTGATTTTCCATTTAAAAGGGCTACAAAACGGCTGTTGATTTTCGATTTTAGTGACTTACACGAAAGTCGATCTAATGGCGGTGGAAAAGTTTATGATCACTAAGGACAAAAACAACAACTTAAATCACCTAAGTATCATATTGGGCATCTAAATATAATTGAAAATGACAGAAATGTTTCCTATATATTTGGAGATCCATAATTTATTCGATATAAGTACTTACCTTGCTTTTAACTCAAACTTTCTAATAAAATAGACTTAAAACCTTTTAAACTAGGAATTTTGCATAGAAACATATAAGTTTATTGTACATAAAGCCAGTCTAAGCAACAACAATGACTTTAAAATGTTTTATATTCATGACTTTCTTAGCTAGTAACATAGCATTTTTTAACAAATACAGCTCCTTGTGTTGTCTCTGCTCCCTCGTCAAAACAAACTTTCGATTTACTGATATTTAATATATTTTACAGACAGTAGCTTATTTTACCGGCAAAAGAATAAATATTTCTTTTTAGAAAATAAAAATAAAAAAGTAGCAAATTCATCATAAAAAAAATTCACAAACAGGTTGTCTACACTGGTTCTAAAGTGTGTATAATTTCTTGTACCTTACCTTTTGAGTAGTCCGTTTATTACACTTCATGCTTTGGAAATTGCGTGGATTGAGCTTATTGAATCGTTTCGTAGCCCCTTTAATCGAAAACCAAAATATCGGAATTTTGGTACAAATTAATTTTTAAAATGTTTTTTTATTTTGAAATTCAAAATTCATAAACTAAAAATCAAAAAGAAGAGAAACAAAATTGAAAATCGAAAATAAAATCTTGAAATTTTCTCTACTATTCTTTCAATTTTATAATGCAATGAATCTACAGGCTCTTTTTAACAAACCTTTGCAGTCCTGCGCAGAGTTTTTCTTTCAGGAGCGTTTAGGCAGCTGAGACTAATGTCTAATCTCTTTAATAATAGCCGTCGTCTGTCTGTGTATCCGCGAAAGCCGCGTCCCGTAACGGAAACACGAAATTTTTAAATTGCGCACCAATACCAAATGCGATATATTTTTACCGACTTTGTTTTGACCGCTCGACGTAGAATACTATTCACGACGCCTGATTCTTTAAAAAAAACAATCCACGATTTTCGCTTAAAAAAACAATCCAAGATTTTCGAGGCCGGACGAACGAAGGCCATTTTGATTTTGAAAATGGTCGTGTATTTGTCAGTGCATGAGGTTTGTAGTAGGCCTGTTTGACTTTTTTATCTTCTGAAAGCTTTATATATTTGTAATATTTGTTTTCTGTTTGTTTTCAATGTTAGGATAAATATATTGTCACGTTTTTTAGCCACGTACAGATCTTAAACGCACAAGTTTTAGGATGTTAGCTAGAGCCTCACTTATTGCTATTCTGTTTGGTATAAGAGCTTTTTATTCTAGCCAACATTTATTTTTATGTTGAGCCTGTGGCTATTTAGCTAGCTCCTTAAAGAGTGAAAGTATAAAAATGCAGTTTGGCTACAACAATATTCTTAAGCAATAATTCTTATGCTCAATGCAGTTAGCTACGTAGCTACATCCTTTTTTTTTTCTGAAAACATTTTCTGCAAATAAAATGGATGAGCGATTGTTTTAGCTGGACGGGTAACAACATTCTGTTCCCTTTGTTTTTATTTATTTAAACCGAAGTTGCAATGAAGTTGTTTTGAAAAAGGGTATTACGCCTATACGCCTATACGCCTGTTCAACTCTGTTTAACTGTACTAAGCGCTTAGCCCAGTGTTAACAACAGACCAGTTCGATGTTCGATGATGTTTACCTGTACTAAAGGATCAGCCCACTGTGACAATCAATTTTTAAACTTTTGATTTGTTTCATTATATTATATATAAAATAAATTATTCTAGTTATATATTCTACAATGGCAGAAGGTTTTGATGAATTTGATAAAAGTTTTGAAGAGGTTGATGATAAAATAGATGATGATATTGGAATTGATGGTATCAATATAGATATAGATCGACAGAATGAATTACAAATAAAGTTGAACAATATAGATACAGGTACAATGTCAGAGGAACAAATAGCTGAAAGAAATAAGTTGATGAAAAATATCAATAAACTACAATTAAGAATGGAAAAAGAAAACGTTAGGGTGTCCAAAACTATAGTAAATATACTAAAAAATGAATTTATTAGATTTGAAGATGGTGGTAAAATAAGAGTTAGATTAAGAGATGCTACCAAAATGTTGTATGATAAAATTGATTTTCATGATAAAAATATTATGTTCAATAATGAAAAAGGAGAAAGGTCATTATTATTAAAAAGGAACGGTGGATGGAAAGTGACTAATTCATATCGTAAATTATTAGGTAATCATTTCTTAAAGGACATGGGCTTTGATCCAAATTCAGCTACTATACCTGTTCCAAAAGCAGTAATAAGAGTAACTGCCAAAGTGAATGAAGAAGTAGATTCAGCATCTGATAAAATACAATCAACCAGTAGTCAAGGAACTTCAGAGTTGATGGCAGAAATTTCAGATATACTTGTGTGATATTTTTAATTGGATATAATGGTAGATATTTAAGAAAATAACATTATTAGTAGTTATTATGATGGAAGAGGTTTTTATTTATGAGGATGCTAAATTAGATATTATTAATGTTAATGACACTGTTTGGTTCAAAGCAAAAGGAATTGCAAATATATTGGAATATAAAAATACTCGCCAGGCTATTATAGATCATGTTGAGCCAGAAGATAAATCCACACTAAATGACCTCAAATCTAGGGGTCCCGAAATTATACCCCTAAAAAATGGACATATGACGTACATAAATGAATCTGGATTATATAGCCTTATTATAGGATCAAAGATGGAGAAAGCAAAAGAATTCAAAAGATGGGTTACAAAAGATGTTATACCATCAATAAGGAAAACTGGAAAGTATAAGAAAAAAAAATTCAAGATGTTGGCCTATACTATTGAATCAGAATATGATCTACATGCGAAGGTTGTCAATTATATTAGAAACCATTACCCTGAGGCAATTATGGCTGTATCATTGGGTGAAAACCAAATAAATAGTAACATGAGAATAAGATCATACAATATGGGCTATCAAAAGGGTACATCAGATATGGTAATACAAAATTTCCACATGATATATCCAGGATTTGTAATTGAGATTAAGACACCAAAGGGTAATGGTCAATTATCTGATAATGAGGGTGATACTACAGAAGTATAAATTGAATGGATACAAGATACTGGTAAGCCATGATTATGATCTTATCATCTAACGCACATACATAAAATACTTAAGTAAATACAACTATTATACATTATAATGGGAGACTGGTATTGTCCAATCTGTAAAATGGTATAAACTATAAATCAAAGGCATCAACATTTACAAACAAATAAGCACCAGGTAAATAAAAACAGAATCGGGAAAATAATAAAACAAAATTATAAGAGATTACTATATGAAAGGCGTTTGAATAAGAATGAGAGGGAAAGTATCATATTTCAGTTATTTAAAATCAACATCAAAAGAGTAAAGAATGTACAAAATATTTGTTATTATAAAATGGTAATATGGATATACTATACTATCATTTATAAATGGGGGATTTAAGAAATACCAATATATAATCATATAATGAATCAAATAATTTCCAAGCCTAATATAATGATGAGTGATATAGATCTTCAAAAACTAAGCAAGATTGAGCTAATTAATATAATACGTGGTAATAAGACCACTGATGAGAAACCTAGGTATATAAGAAGCCCAAAGACTAATAGATGGATCAAGATAGATGGTCCTGCATATAAAAAGCTTAATAAACCAGCACCTAGACCCATAAAACCAACACCAGCACCTAGACCCACTAAACCTGTACCAACACCCAGACCCACTAAACCAGTACCAACACCCACACCAAAATCAAGAAATCCCGTTCCAACCCCAATAATACAACTTAATTCTGCGTTTCAGAACTCAACTAAATCGTTTGAGATTAGAATTGTAAACAACATGGATCCATTAAAACAATTAGAATCCACAAGAAATAATATATCTGGTATTTTAAATAGAGAATTGGTGAAATTAACAGGTTTTAAATATATAGAAACATTAAAAATGACATTTGTAAAAACATTTGGAATGGATGATAAAATGGTATATAAAACTGCATACTTTACCAATAGGGTGTACACAATCACAAATGAAAATGATATACATTATGCTATAAGTCTATCATCCCAGCAAATAACAAACCGTATCAAGCAATGGATTTCTGAGGGATCCGGATGAACTATCGAATCAGTAGATTCACATTATTTGAATTTAACAAAATATAATCCATTAAACGGATCAATTCATATAGAACTACCAGAAGAATTAAAAAATAGTTCAAAGAGACTAATCAATATATAAAATATGGATAATGAATGTTTTAGATGGTGTCATATCAGACATTTAAACAAACAGAATAAGAACCCACATAGAATCAAAAGATCCGACAAAGAATATGTAAATGAATTGAATTATGATTGTATTCAATTTCCTGTAACCATCAAACAGTATAAAAAAATTGAAAAACAGAACAATATCAGAATAAATGTATTTGGCTATGAGGATAAACAACCATATCCAATATATGTATCAAAAGAGAAATATGATGATAGTATGTCCCTACTATTAATAGCTGAAGATGAAGACAAACATTATGTACTAATAGAGGATTTCAACAGTTTTATGTTCAATCAAACGAAGCACTCAAATAAAAAAACACTTCTGCATGCACTGCTTACAATGTTTCTCTGAGAAAAAGATATTAGACACACACACTGAAAACTGTATCGTGATAAATGGTAAACAAGCCATAAATATGCCAAAAGAGGGTGAGAACATACTAAAGTTCCAAAACTATCATAAACAATTAACAGTACCATTTGTAATATATGCAGATTTTGAAGCCATTACTGAGAAAATACATGGATGTGCACCTGAAAATAAGAAATCATATAATGAAGCATACCAGAAGCATGTAGATTGTGGATACGGCTATAAGGTGATATGAAGATATGATGATAAATATAGCAAACCTCTCAAAACATACAGAGGTCCAGATGCTGTGTACAAATTTATTGAAGAAATGCTGAAGGAAGTTAAATATTGCAAATACATTAAAAACAAACATTTCAAGCAGGATATGATAATGTCAAAAGCGGATAGAAATAATTTTAAAACAGCAGATAGTTGTCACATATGTAATAAAAAATATGTGGATACAGATATTAGGGTAAGAGATCATTGCCATGTAACAGGTAATTACAGAGGATCAGCGCATAAGGATTGTAATTTAAATCATAGATTAACCGGTAAAATACCAGTAGTTTTCCATAATTTGAGAGGATATGATAGTCATTTTATTATGCAACAGATTGGTAAAATAGTTAAAAAACATTCCTATAAAAATAAAATGGGAGAACATAAGGAAATGAACATTAATATAATTCCAAACAATATGGAAAAATATATGGCATTCATGCTTGGTTATAATCTGACATTTATTGATAGTTTCCAGTTTATGAGTTCCAGTTTGGATAAATTGGTGGCTAATCTCCCAAAGGAATCCTTCAAATATACAAAAAAAGAAATTTGAGGACAAGAAAAAATTTAGACTAATGACTAAAAAAGGTATATATCCTTATGATTATATGGATAGTTTTGATAAATTTGATGAGAAACAATTACCATATCAAAAGGACTTTTACAGTTTATTATACGATGAACATATCACAGGTGAGCAATACAAAGACGTTTAAATTAAAGACAATGGGCGAATACCATGATCTATATCTAGAATCCGATGTATTACTATTGGCAGATGTATTTGAAAACTTCAGAAGTGCATGCTTAGAATATTATAAGTTGGATCCATGTCACTACTATACATCTCCTGGATTAGCTTGGGATGCAATGTTGAAAATGACAAAAAATAGAACTTGAATTGATGACAGATGTTGACATGTATTTGTTTATTGAAAAAGGATTAAGAGGTGGTGTATCATATATTGGTAACAGATATGGAAAAGCCAATAATAAGTACATGAACATATATGATAGGGATCTACCATCAAAGTATCTAATGTATCTGGATGCCAACATTCTATATGGATATGGAATGTCGCAACATCTCCCAACTGGTGGATTTAGATGGTTAACAGAAAAGGAAATAGGAAAATTTAATCTGGCTAATTATGAAGACAAAAGTGACAAGGGATTGATACTGGAAGTTGATTTAGAATATCCTAAAAAGTTACATGATATACATAATCATTATCCATTAGCTCCAGAGAAAATTAATGTTAACAAAAATATGTTATCAGATTATTGTAAAGGAATCCAAGAACAATATAGTATATCAGTGAGTGATGTAAATAAATTGATACCAACATTAAACAAAAAGGAGAAATATGTATTACACTATCAAAATCTACAATAATACACATCATTAGGATTAAAAATAATAAAAGTACATCGTGCATTGGAATTCAATCAAAACCCATGGTGGAAGAAATATAATGATTTCAATACAGATAAAAGAACTATGGCTAAAAATGATTTTGAAAATGATTTTTTCAAACTTATGAATAATAATGTATTTGGAAAAACATTAGAAAACGTGTAAATGTGGAACTTGTAACTAGTGAATCCAAATTGATGAAATTAGCGTCATGACCAACATTTGAATCATCTAAAATATTCAATGAGGACCTGGTAGCTGTACATAGAATCAAGGAAACACTAACTCTTAATAGACCTGCATATGTTGGAATGTGCATACTTGATCTATCCAAAACATTAATGTACGACTTCCACTACAATTATATAAAAAAGAAATACAAAAATAATGCAAAACTACTATTTACAGATACCGATTCCCTAACATATGAAATTACAACAGATGATGCATATATGGATTTCTGGAATGATAAAGATGAATTTGACAATAGTGACTACCCTGAAACATCACCATTCTATGATAAATCAAACAAGAAGATTATTGGCAAAATGAAAGATGAGGCAGCAGGTGTTCCAATAGTTGAATTTGTAGGATTGAAATCCAAAATGTACAGTTATTTTAAAGATGATGATAATGTGGTAAAACTGCTAAGGGTGTTAAGAAGAACATAATCAAAAAAGTCATCAAACACAAAGACTATAGCAATGTATTATTTGAAAACAAACAAATATGTCATACTATGAAAACTATTAGAAGTCAAAACCATATGTTGGGAAGTTATGAGATAAACAAAATATCACTTTTGATGACATTGATTGTTTTGATGACAAGAGATATATCCTAGAAGATGGTAAAAACAGTTATGCATATGCACATTATGCCACCTAAATACACCCATCCAATGGTATCCACAGGCTGAAAAAACATACCCTTCCCGACCTTCTGCAACACCATAAACATACCCTTACAGACCCTCCCAAATAGCAAAAATAGCACTTTTCACGTAAATGGCCACACGCGAAACGTAACATCCAAAAACACCACATGGGGGTACGAGCACAGTTTTACATATGACGTCATAAGGTATACAAGTAGTCATAGATGGTGTGGCCATCGTTCTAGAAACGCTAGAACTGTGCTCGTACCCTCATATCTATAACTACTATTTTTATGTTGAAGTTGGGCAACCCCAGCTAGCTCTCTTTAGCTACCTGGCTAAAAAGTGAAAGCAGGAAAGTAGCCAAATGCAGTTTGGCTGCACCACAATTCTTTATGCTAAATGCAGTCATACAGTTACCACTTTTATTGCTATTATGAAAACTTCTACAAAATGAAGTTGCTGAGTATTATTTTTAACTGAACATGATAACGACAGGCGGTTTCATGATTTTTTTTAACAGAAGTATATAGCACTAAAGTTTTTTAATGGTGTTACACCTATACTCATGTGCGACATTGTTTACCTGTACTACGCGCTCAGTCCAGTGTTAACAACGGGATGTTTCCTGTGTTTCTGTTTAACAGAAGTTGCGCTAACCTTTTTTTCGGAAAAGGGTATTACACCTATATGGATGTTTCACATTGTTTACTTGTACTAAGCGCCCAGCTTAACATTTTTTTTGAACTTTCACCGGAAATATTTTCCGAAAAACGTTTTCTCTGTTTTTATTTAAACCGTTGCGATACAGTTTTTTTGGAAAATTGTTTTATACGGCTATTAAGTCATGTGTGACACGGTTAAGCCATACTGAGCGCCCAGTCCAGTGTCACAATTAATTTCTTAATGTTTATTGAAACTTATTCCACAAAATAAAATAATATTGCCCGATTGTTTTTGCTATGAAGAAGTAACAACGGTTTGTAAACTCTTTTTTTTTAGCTTTTGTTGCGGGAAAGTTATTTTTTGAAAAATATGTTACAGTCGCAACACTACAATGGTGTATGCGCTTCACTTGATTTACGACAAACTTTATACCTGTTCTAAAGTGCTCCACCTTATCGTGTGGCTGCAGTTTCCGGCTCTTATTAAGCGCTCCACAGGTGTTCCACGCCGGGTCACACCTTAACTTGTGGCTTACCCCGGCGTTTCGACGCCGGGTTTCCCGGCTAGTCTCTTTAATAATAGCCGTATTCTGTTCAGGAACCAGGGGATTGTTTAATCGGAAATCTTATTATTGATTAAAATAAATTCAAGAAATTAATTTATTTCCTTAAATAATTTAATTACTTTAATTTATTAACCTCTAATTAAAAAAAATAATTAAGTGATTAAATGAACGCATTATTTTAATACGCCATTTTTAATAATAATTTCCCCCGTGATTTCAATCGCCGATTCCGCTCAGGAGCCACAGAAAACAAATAGGACAGTTTTACTGACTTTGTTTTGACCGCTCGCACGTACTATACCTATCAAAACGCTTGATTCTTTGAAAAACCAATCCAAGATTCTCGCGGCCTGGACATGCCAACGAAGGAACATGACGACGAAGGCCATTTTGGATTTGAAAGAGGTCGTGGTCAGTGCTAGGTTTGTAAGCCTGTTTGACCGTTTTTGTCTTCTAAAAGCTTTTTATTTTGTAATATTTGTTTTCTATATCTCTTTATATGTTAAGATAAATACTTTCGCGGCCTGGACATGCCAACGAAGAAACATGATGGCCATTTTAGTTTTTAAAGTGATGGTGGTCAGTGTTGTTTGTAGGTCTATTTCACCTTTTTGTCTTCTATAAGCTTTTTATTTTTGTTATATTTGTTTTTTGTATGTTCTAAAATGTTAAGATAAATATATTGTCACATTTTTTAGTCACGTACAGATCTTAAACGCACCAGTTTTACGATTTTTGGCTAGGAACGAAGGCTAGCTAGCTAGCTAGAGCCTTACTTATTACTATTCTGTATGGTATCAGGGTCGGATCTAGGGTTAGGCAGCCTAGGCATTTGCCTAAGCCTTATTTTGTGGCCTAGAAAATTCTATAGATAGAATAATTTATAAAAAAAATGTTTTATCGATTTTTTCAATGATATTTACTCAAATAGCAAGCAAACTCGGGACGATCTTAGGCAAAATGTTGATTCGCCTAAAGCGTCCGCGGGTTTTAAAGTTCCGAATGAATGAAAATCACAGATGGAAGAAAAAACGCCTAAAACGTCCGCGGGTTTTCAAGTTCCAATGAATGAAATTCTGAAATGGGAAGAAAAAACGCCTAAAACGTCCGTGGGTTTTTAAGTTTAAACGCCTAAAACGACCACGGGTATGGCTACATGGACAAGTGGATGTTTCTTTTTCAACATGGTTTACCTGGGTCAGGTCCAATTGCAGGGAGCACTTCAAATGGCTAGAATATCAAAGCGATTGTATGCTACCTAAGTTAAATGAAGAGGTTTTGAATTGGAAACCCTTTCAGATATTGAAAGGATTGGAAATGCTGAAGGGAAGTATTTTTGCCATGTGTGCCATGTTGTTGTCTGAAACGAAACCTTCATCCTGCCTCTGCAAGAGGCAATAAATTCATTGCTTTAAAGTAAGTAATACTTGAAATATTTTAGTTTTTCCTGCTCCTGGATTTTAGGCACTTGTGTCAAGAACTATTCTTAAATGTGGTAAACCACCAGATGTTTTTACAAAACGTGTCATTTAAATCTCTTTCTTATCAAAACAAAAGGTTTTAACTTGACCTCGATCAAATGGATTGTTTGTTTATAAAAGCCCAATGCTAAACAAGATAACTGAGGCAATTTATGTAAACACTGTCTTGGCGGTCAAAAGATGTTTTGATGTGTATGTTAACTTTCGTATAGAAAATTGCTAGCTAGCTGTATGTGTTTTAGTTGAAATTTTGTTAGTTTTTTTGTTTATTGTCTTAAGGTCACAGGTTTCGTGTAGCCGTTTATGCAACTGTGTATCTTTGTTTCTGTTTGGGAGAGGAAAAATGCTTGTAAAATAACTAAGGGACAGCTCTTTCATCAACCCAAAAGTCTAAGCTAAATGTTAATAGATCTGTAGATCCCCTTTCCCTCCCCTAGATATCAAAATCAAAAAAGTAATATTTGAATGTTGTTGGTCCTTGAAATCATAAGCACTCGGACATGTGCTACTGTTAAGCAGGTAGACCACAACAAGTTCAAAATACTTTCTGTTCTCTAAGAAATCGATGTTTACAGTTTAAGATATAATTAAACGTCAAAGGATTCTACCTCGTCCCAACGCCAAATTTATACGTTTAGCATATACTTTTCGATTGTGAGTGTCCCTAAGAACTTTGACTTTGTTGGAACTTTTAAACAGTGATATTTTTATACAACATCCCACTGCTTATTTAAAAACATTTAAGAACACGGGGAGATCTTTACCTTTCCCATGCTGCTTTTAATTGTGATAAAATTGCTAAAAACAAAAGAATGAAGCAATACGTAATCTAAAAATAGTTCAAGTTTGTTGTATAATATTCCTTATTCTCTTGTTGAGCAATACAACGTATATAATTTGTTTTAGGATAAGATATTTTGATGTCAGCCTGGTACCTATGATGAAATATTCTTCTGACCACGAAAATCACCATCAATCAACGCAGGAGATTCGTTATGAATCCTTATAATATTGGAAAACTGTAAACAATGGATATATATCTGGTATAATGCACAAAGTTGTGTTTCATAAGAGGGACAAAGAAGGTGAAAAAAATCAATCAAAATAACTTGTACTGATAAAAATGATTTTTACGTAAAACAATACAGATCGAAACAAGAATTGCATGTTAAAGAACGTTCTGTTACAGACTGCGAACTAGTGAAAATGTCATGTTAACTGATTTCCAACTCTTTTCTGGCTTAATAAACTGCTTTACACTTGTGGAAATTTCATAACATTAAAATTAATGCTTATTAGAAATTGGTGCAAAACTACACCAGTAACCTTAATATCGAACTGTATTAACTTCAAAAAGGGGTGATTACTATATACTTTTTGTAGACGTTTATTATGTGTTGCTATCTTACACTGTAAGTCTACTGGAAAGCTTTCATACTTTTATATGCTGCTTTTCTTTTTACATTTGCAGGTTGTTAACACAGGCTATAATTTTCCAAACAATATTTCTACGTTGCACTACTGTTGACTATCTATTGCTAAAATTGTCTTGTAATGTAATTTTTTGTTGTATTGTTAGTTATTAGACTTATTGCATATTTTGAAATGGAGCAACTCCCCAACTTACCGAATTTGTAACTCGAGTACTCGTATTAAATGCGTAAAACGTAAAAAAGATGCTTAGATGATGATACTTTAATACCAGTGTTGTATGTTATTTAAAGGAACTATGGCAACGCTAACCCTGTTTCGAATCTAATTTAATAAACGGACGCGTTTTCCATCCGCATGTTTTAACAAGGATACAAGTCTTAAAACTACGGAGGTTACTGTTATTTATTGGGCTATAAAGAAACTTTTCTAATCTAGGAAGGGTTTTTAATAATAACTAAAAACCTTACTTTTGAAAAGATTTTATCTCCTTTTACAGCAAAAACACAAAACGTCCGCTTTACCTCGTGCAACACCACAACCCTTGATATTACTTTGCCCAAAAATCTATCAAATTTTGCCTAACTAGAGAAAAATCCTAGATCCGCCCCTGCAGAGCTTTTTATCCTACCCAACATTTATTTTTATGTTGAGGCTGTAGCAATTTAGCTAGCTCCTATCTTTTACTAATAGGTGAGAGTATAAAAATGCAGTTTGGCTACAATTGTTTTAGCTGGACGGGTAACGACAGGCTGTTCCCTGTGTTTTCATTTTAAACCGAAGTTGAAATGAAGTTTTTTTGGAAAAGGGTATTACGCCTATACGCCTGTTCAACTCTGTTTAACTGTACTAGACGGTTAGGCCAGTGTTAACAACAGACTGTTTTTTGTAGAAAACTGTTACGCCGATACGCATGGTTTACCTGTACTAACGGGTAAGACCACTGTGACAATTAATTTTTAAACTTTCTCGCCTGTACCGATGTGCAACACTGCTTATCTGGACTAACCGCCCAGCCCTGTTTTAGCAATGAACTGTTTCTTGTGTTTTTATTTAAACAGAGTCTGCGAGAAAGTTTTTTTCAAAAGGGTATTATCTCTATACGCCTGTGCAACACCATTTAACTGTACTGAGCGCTCAGTCCAGTGTCCTGATTAAATTTTCACAAAAATTTATTCCGCAAAATAAAATAATATTGACCGATTGTTTTTGCTATGACGGGGTAACAACGGGTTGTAAACTATGTTTTTATTTCGGCTAAAGTTGCAGTAGAGTTATATTTTGAAAAATATGTTACAATCGAAACACTATAATGGTGTATGCGCTTCACTTGATTTACGACATACTGCATACCTGTACTAAAGCGCTCAACCTGATCGTGTGGCACAGTTTACGGCTCTTATTAAGTGCTCCACAGAGTGTTCAACGCCGGGTCACACCCTGACTTACGGCTTACTTCTCAGTTACTAACAAGAAGTGCCAGTTACTAACAAGCAGTGTCAGTTACTAACAAGCAGTGCCAGTTACTAAGTAGCAGTGCCAGTTACTAACAAGCGGTGCGCAAGTTGCTAACTAGCAGTGCCACTTATTAAGTGCCGGTTACTAACTAGCAGTGCCAGTTACTAACTTGCAGTGCCAGTTATTAAGTGCCAGTTACTAAGTAGCAGTGCCAGTTACTAAAAAGCAGTGCGCAAGTTGCTAACTAGCAGTGCCAATTAATAAGTAGAAGTGCCAGTTATTAAGTGCCAGTTACTAACTTCCAGTAGCACCGCGTTAGTAAGTGCGAGTTGCTAAGTGGCAGTGTAAGTTATCAAGTTCCAGTTTCTAAGTAGCAGTGCCAGTTATGAAGTGCGAGTTACTAAGTAGCAGTGCCAGTTACTAAGCAGCAGTGCCAGTTATCAAGTGCACGTTTTTAATAAGTGGCAGTGCCAGTTATCAAGTGCCAGATGCGAGTTCATTGCTCAAAGATGGAGTGAGCTTTAGAGATAACGAATATTTATTGGCTAAAAAAGATTCAACTCCCGCGTTAATGTAAACAAGTAAGATGGATGACAATGAAGATGAAAATGAAAGTGTGGAAAAGGTGCGACGTATTTTCAGACTTTAGTGTTGATTACAGTACTACTGACATGTTTATACTAACATACTGTTTTCTTTTTCTTGCAGGTGTGTCTATATTTAAAGAAAACGGGTGTTGCGGATGAAGTTGTCAGCAATTTCCGCAGAAACAAGGCCAGACCTTTAATAATCAAGAAGCAATCATCGACATGTCGTTCCCAGACTTTAGGTGTACGATCTGCCGTTGATAGCGCCAAAGCTTCAAAATTCAACATAAATATCTCAGTAACAATTGATGATGTAGGTCCTCCCTAGAACAACAAACGGAATTTTCGCGCCAATTCCGTACGGCAAACATCTTACATTTGCGTCCGCACTAATCCAGGTGTGAAGTGTTTACATCAAGGTCCGGATATTTCGTTCCGAAATAATACTATAAAACGAATGTTTCATCTCATTCGCATCGCCTGGTGATGAGAGAAGGATCTCTCGAAACGTCGCCGAACGTAAATCCTCAGGTCCACGACATGAGAAACATCATATCAAAATATTTTCAGAATATGTATTTCATCTTCATCGTATGTTGCAGAAGGTACACGTTGGAAAGTCCCTTCCATTCGCTCATACATATTCGAGAAAAAAGCTGAAAATGCATCCAACGTTGTACCATCTCCTATTGCATTTTCTCCCTTAAAAGATAAAGTCACAATGTGTGTTTGCCGTTTTTTGAAAAGTGACATAAATATTGTGCCGAGAAAGTTCAACTTCTATTTCAATTTTTTTACTCCAGCAAATACAGCCAGCTCTGCGGTGTACCCGCGTTTCGAGAGTCAGTATACACGAGAGGGAAGGGTGTATGAGTACCTTCACCATTTCCTTTACCCCTTTATAGTAAAGACTCTACCCTTGTGCACATTTTATCGACTGTTTGCACTGTACATACACGCTAGCTCGTTCGTTAGCCTAGTTTTCTATTCATCCAGATTACCCCTAGGTGCGCGTGTTCCACGTCTCCAGCACGGCACCTCTGCCTTGTTTTACATTCGATACTCACAAACTGTACATTACGTCACTTACCCGAGGCGCAGTGGTGCTATCAACCAATTAAAATCTTTCACCTACCAATTATATTTACCCATAAAATCACGTGACTTAGTTTGTTATCGATAACTTACCAAATCTGTTAAGCATGGCCAACAAACAAATCGAGAAATAATTATATAGAGGTAAGCCTTTCGTTATTAACAGACCCTTCATAATGATCGACCGCTTACGCTAGGTCGGGTTGTTTTGATTCTATCATGGATCAATTTCACTACCCGAGCAGAAAGCGGTATAAGAAACAAGGCCTGTGCGTCTGATGAAGCCCTTGTTTCTTAGGTCATCCCTTTACCCACACAACATCCTTTCTCTACATACGATACTTCGATTCCTCCACTGGAGAGTAGGGACACCCAATCAAAAAACCAAATAAGGCAACGTTGTAAAAATATTTAAAGGCATGACCAATACACGATGCATGCTGTTCCGTTTGGTATGCTACTTGTAGGTCCGCATTCGTTTGTTTTCGCTTCTTCGAATTTCTTCTTCTTCTGATGAAACGGCATTTTCCATACAAAACGAAACGTCGCTATCAAAAGTCATTTCAACGTCGTCACATTGAGAGATTTCGTCTTCCGCGTGTTGCTCTGCTTTCTTCTTGAGCATAGACAGCATCGTTTGTGTCTCCACGGATCGTACTGATGGAGCTGCTACGACGAATTCGGTTTGGCAGTATTTCTGACTGATTTTTTCATCATTTTTTTTGCTAGAACTTCTAGTACAACCGAGTGCTGCACAGTGAACCATACTTAATTCCGTTGTAATATAATTAAAAAATCCTTCTTCTTATCTTAAAAAAAACTTCTCTTCACTTATTTAAAAATCTGAAAATACTTTCTATTTGCTGAATTTTCTTAACACTCAAAAAATCCATTCGCCATCTATGACGTCACGGCTATATAAACAACAGAGAACAGGATTGTAAAAAAGGGCCGAATAAGAGCAAAAAAATACTTTTTTTAAAAAATAATTTTTTTTATGATAATAAATAAAACATAAATAAGATAAAAAATTTTTTTTTGATTTTTCGTGGGACCACTCCTTTAAGAAAACATGGGACAACATTTGAAGTCTATATATATATATTTATATATATATATAATTAAAGTAATGACACCAAGCTGGCTAACTACTAGAATAAAATTAGCTAGCTAGCTAAAATCATATCGAAATACATATTATTGGTAAAATAATAAATCATGCTTTCATTCAATTAATATGTTTGCATTTGAAATTTGCAAAAGTTCCATGAAATATTTTCTACTTGCTTCTGTAAGTGATGAAGAAATTGTTGAGTCATTTTTAGACTTTGTGACTACAAGAGAAGCAGACTTAATCAGACAATTCAGTAAAGGCGAATTTAATGATACACAAGCTATTGTGGACATTTTATGTGACTATGGAGTGTTTGCCCAACCTAAAAAGGAAAATATAATAACATGGAATTTTGTAGACGATGTTGTTTTGTAACGATTTGTCGATCGGATCTTTTGGATGACTGAGTGTGTTGCGAAGAGTTTTTTTTGTGTAGAATGTGCAACGAATGTTATGTTTGGAAAATATTCTCCGTAGTGTTTCACTGGTACCCTTCACATATGGTAGATTTACGTGTCCTATTCTTTTTTCTTCTGTTGAATCGTTCTTTTTCAAAGTTTTCTTTTCCAACCTCCGCTGAATTTTTCGAATCATGTATCTGCTGTAGTTGTTGGCGCGAAGCACAGAAATGACGTGGTCTTTTTCTTCTTTTCTGTCCTCAGCATTACTGACGATTTCGTCGGCACAAGAGAGTAGAGATGAAATTACACTTTCTTTTGCACTTTGTTGATGATTTGAATGGAAGTTGAGGTATTGGTCTGTATTAGTAGGTTTCCGATATACTGAAACTGAAATAGATTTGTCGTCATTTCGTTTTATCAGAGTGTCGAGGAATGGCAGCGTCTTGTTGCTTTCCTTTTCGATGGTGAACTTTATTTGCGGATGTAGATTGTTGATATGATCGAAGAATTCTTGAATATAGTGTTCTTTAATAATCAAGAAGCAATCATCGACATGTCGTTCCCATAATTTTGATCGATGACGTGTTTCAAGATTCTGTATTTGCACCGGCAATATAATTCATTCTCACAGTTGCGAGAAAATTTATTGTTTTATATGAACTGTAATTCTATTTGGAATTTGGATGGTTAATGTTCTAGTGACTCATTGACACTGTTACAGTCATTTTGTCAACATATATACAAAAGTTTGGTATACAGTATAACGTTATAAAGTTTATACATTCTGATTTTATTTAGCACATACATATTTGGGCATACTTTTAACTAGTACATTTTGCTACCAAGTTAAAATGATATAAAAAGCTTGCTTAGTCTTTGTGCATTTTATGAAACTTATTTAGAAATTTTGTTTTATCTCTTGTTTAAATTTGTTTCATATTTTATATTTTGTTTTGTTTCATTTTATAGAACTTGTTTTGAAACGTTGATAGTTTTGTTTTTTAATTTTGGTAAAAAGCTAACCTTTTATCATGTTACAGTTTATTGATTATTATTGCGTTAATCAGTACTACAACCCTTCTGATTTGGAACTATGATAGCTCTCATTTTTCAATTTCTGTACAAATTCTCATGAAATATAAACAGTGTGTGTTGTACGCAATGGAGTACAAAATCAATCAAAGGTTTTTACAAATTTTGTTCTTCGTTCTTTACTATAAAGACTCTATTTCTTTATTAACACGGTTGTCAATAAAAACGTCAGCAATTTATTGGCGATACACCTCTGCACCCTCTCATGAGCACTTCTTCATATTTCGTTATGTGAAGTTGTAATAAGAACAGAGGCTGAAAATCCTTCAATATAAGAACAGCGAGCTCTTGGTCAATTTTACTGGTCCTTATATAAAAAGTCTATATACAGATTGTATTTTGTTTTTAGGGCTTTTTTTAAATATTTTCACTGGAAGAGACTTTACATTACATTGAAATTCTTCTTTGTCGTTTTCTCAAGTTTCGTCCCTTTGATTTCCCCTTAAAAGCAAAAACAAGAATGATATTAACTACCCTTCATATGTTTTCTAACTCCTCTATAAGTACAAAAAACAATCCCTTCGCTTCTTCAGCCGAATTGGGAAAATCAATTCCCTCTTCGATCATGACAATGCGTGCAAACTCAATCAATGGCTCGGTGCATCCAAAAAGAGGCGACTCCTTTGAATAAGCGGCTGCCAAGGTTAAATCTGAATCGTCCAATAAGAACTTGCACTCTTGGCCTTGGGTAATCTGCGGAGAAAAATACAAAACATCTGGTCGTCCGGCGGGCGATTCAGCATTTCTTGTTTTTCGAACACGGTGACTATTCCATAACTTCAATGTATGATCAAGGTCGGTTTGTAACACACCCATAAAACAAAACCTCAAATAATCAATATGATATGACAGGCTTGGATCAAAGATTGTCTTGTCGCATAAATCCTTGAACAATTAATCCACCAGTTACATCTTGTTCTTCTGAAAATTGACCACCAACACTCAATTCGTTGATTTCTTGTTGACGGGCCGTAACGAAAACTTGGGTATCCACAATCTCCGCCTCCGTGATTTCGTCTGAAAAACCGTCGCATCCCTCCAATTATTACGTTTTCAGATCCTCGGTCTGCGCGGATACAACGGGGTACTAGCTGCAATTGCTCAACTGTATTACGGAAGTATGATGATACGATTTTAGGGTTGTTATTTGTGGGACCTACAGCTAACCACAGGATCTTTCTGCTGTAACCATCAATGGCACCATGGATAGCAAAACCAAACGGTTTAAGCTTATCGTAACCATCCAGGTGCCACAAATAATTCGTTCCTTTGGATGTGTACTTACGGCGTGAAAAGCGATGGTTTGTTCTCCTACTGGATCTAATGCCTTGAGTGCAAAACGGATTGATTCTCTATCTACGTTGAGACCACTAGATCGTAGATTTTGATGCATCAAGCGGTATCCAATTTCAGAGCTAGATCCATTGAGTGCCTCCTTCACTGCTAATATCATAGCATTGCAGGACACATGATTTTTTCTTCTGAAAAGATTTAGCCTTCGAAGAATGCGGTGTAGTTGACGTAGTGACAACACTTCTCCAATGATGATGATGAGGTGACAAAACAGCTAGCTGTAATGATATTTATACTATAGTTAGAGGTTGCAACCCTTTAAAGATTTTTCAAAAAAGCAAAATCCCCCTTTTTGCAAGGATTTCCTAAAAACATTGACCGTAAGAAGGCAGAAAAATACAACAGCGACAGAACACAACACAAAACACTTTGATCTAAGAAGCTGTATTATTTCAAAATACGAGTAACCTGCTTTGAAATATCCTTTTATAATATTGTCCCTTACATTACGTGAAGATTCCATATACTAAAAAAAATAGGTTTGGAGAGTTAGCTACCAAATGTATGGCTGCCTACAAAAGACACTTGGAAAGCAAACTTACTTTGGTAATGTTTGTTGCCTTTGTATTCCTATCACCATATTTGAGACATTGTTTATAAATAAAACATTCGACATCACGTGACGTTTTGGCGGGAAATTTTAATGGACATTGAAATTGCGAGTTTTCAAATAGCATTACAAATTCCAATTGTTAACTAGCACTTTATATTTCATGCGCGTTATTAAGTCGCACTTCGAGTTATTATGTTGCACTTTGTTCACTTGATGCGAGTTATTAAGTGAAATCAATGCCAGTTGTTATCTAGCACTTTATGTTCGATACGCGTTATTATGTCGCACTTCGAGTTATGGTGCAATTTATTTGCTTGTTGCGAGTTATTAAGTGGACTCAATGCCAGTTGTTAACTAGCACTTTATGTTCGATATGCGTTATTATGTCGCACTTCGAGTTATGTTGCAATTTATTTGCTTGATGCGAGTTATTAAGTGGACTCAATGCCAGTTGTTAACTGGCACTTTATGTTCGATACGCGTTATTATGTCGCACTTCGAGTTATTATGTTGCAATTTATTTGCTTGATGCGAATTATTAAGTGAACTCAATGCCAGTTGTTAGCTAGCACTTTATGTTCGATACGCGTTATTATGTCGCACTTCGAGTTATGTTGCAATTTATTTGCTTGATGCGAGTTATTAAGTGGACTCAATGCCAGTTGTTAACTGGCACTTTATGTTTGATACGCGTTATTATGTCGCACTTCGAGTTATTATGTTGCAATTTATTTGCTTGATGCGAATTATTAAGTGAACTCAATGCCAGTTGTTAACTAGCACTTTATGTTCGATACGCGTTATTATGTCGCACTTCGAGTTATTATGTTGCAATTTATTTGCTTGATGCGAATTATTAAGTGGACTCAATACCAGTTGTTAACTAGCACTTTATGTTCGATACGCGTTATTATGTCGCACTTCGAGTTATTATGTTGCAATTTATTTGCTTGATGCGCATTATTAAGTGGACTCAATACCAGTTGTTAACTAGCACTTTATGTTCGATACGCGTTATTATGTCGCACTTCGAGTTATTATGTTGCAATTTATTTGCTTGATGCGCATTATTAAGTGGACTCAATACCAGTTGTTAACTAGCACTTTATGTTCGATACGCGTTATTATGTCGCACTTCGAGTTATTATGTTGCAATTTATTTGCTTGATGCGAATTATTAAGTGGACTCAATGCCAGTTGTTAACTAGCACTTTATGTTCGATGCGCGTTATTAAGTCGCACTTCGAGTTATTATTGCATGATGCGGGTTATCAAGTCGCACCTCAAGTCGCACCTGATGTGAATTAATGTCTAGAATTCAACGTAGCACTATATTTTTCTTTCTTTCGAGTCGTTGTGTTGTGTTTGTTGATAACACTAGTAGTCCTGTTAACATTGCAATTTATAGATCTCACATATGGGCCACGGTAGGTATTAGCAGGACTTGGCGAGAAACGTCTACAATTCATCTTCGCAAATTCATACTCTGATTTTGATTCAGAATTAAAATTAAATTTTAAAAAACTTGAGAATACGGGAGGATATGAAATTTTGAGAACTGAACGGAACTCAAAAGAACTCAAGTTATTATTTTCTTCCTCTAGAAGTTCCTCTAGATGGATATAACACAGAGTATTTGCGATCTATTCTTGGCCAAACAAAGGCTTACATTAGACCTTTACAGCAATATATTGAAATTGACGATTCAGAGGATAATAATAATGTGAGTCATTTTTCCTTGCATTTCTCTCTGGTATATATTTGCACGCGGGAGAGTCAGCTATTTAATCTTGCTAAAATTCTTTAATTGTTTTGAAATATTAAGCACTTTTGTTAGATAGAAAACTTTACCTTTTTGTTGCAGTTTTGGAATATATAGCTAGCTATATACATTCCTGAAGTTATGATTGTTGAGTTGAGATTTTAATCACAATTTTATTAAAAACTTAAAGAAGTTATGCATCTTTTTGGCAAATGTTTAGGTACATGTAGCTAATGTATAGCACATGTATAATAAGCTGATTGATTTCTTTTAGGATGTGATACATAAAGTTGCTGAAACTTGCCTCAATTGTTACGATCAATCCTACTTTGTCAAATTATAAAACATTTGAATCATTGTGGTGGTGGAAGCAGTGGCAATGATCAAAAAAATATTCCAGAGTTATTTTCAACAAAAGAGGAGATTGATGTTGACAAGGAAAACTGGGAAATGTTTCCTGATGCACCTGCAAAAATATAAAATCTGCTATTGGAGGAATCAGTTATCTATTGGAGGAATCAGTTATCAGGAATCAGTGGGATATGATGCTCCTGATGTGGAAAGTGATACCTGTCCAGAAAACTTACTGCCTGTTTTATCCAAAAAGATTAACATTAGTGGCAACTACTATTTGAAAATTCAATATAGAGAAAATCTTTGGAGGGAATCTCTATCATTTTATAATTTTGCTCTGGCTGACTTAAATATACTTAAAAATCATTCCACGTGGAATTTAATGGGGAGGACGGCATAGATGCTGGTGCTATTAAATCAGATTTTTTTTCCAAAATGTTTGGAACTGCTAAAAAAGAATTGTTTGAACAAACTCCCAATTCACCTCACTACTTTATATCAAAACGTTCTGGGGGTAATCTGGTGCTTCACAAGATTATTGTAGTTTAATTGCTCACTCGATATTGCAGAATAGACCTCCATTTGGAATTTTATCGCCTTGGTGTTTTATGGCTATGCGTGAAGAGAGTGACGATCTGATCCTTACTCAAATATCTGTTGAAGACATACTTCTTAATTCAGGAACAGCGAATTTGATTAAATTTGTTAAAATTTTGCAGACTGCGAATACTACAGATGATATCGAAAGATTCTTGGAAAAGAGCTTTGTGTTTTTCTCCTTCAAAAAAAAAGGCGATTGGAAGAAGCAATGACATCTCGAAATCCAATCAAACTGTCCAGGTTTAACTTAGCAAAAGGTCAAGTATTTGTAAATGACAGGACATCAATAACCCTGACTAATCAATCCGATGTTGATTTCAAGCATAATCCTAATCTTGCCAAGGATGCAATTGTTAATCTTGAAGAATTAGAAAGTCTTGTAAGTGAACAGCTAGTAACAACCAAGGCTGAAGTCATGGAAATTGGTGAAGTCACCACACATCATGGAATGAAGGGAAGAGTAGACAAACAGGAAGTTATTTTGCGTGACTCAAAAAGCTGCATGAAACTTTACCTTTATGGTGAAGATGTCAATCAGTTGGTGAAAAGTAGTTGCTATTTGCTTCGGAATTTGAGGCTTAATATGATCAAGGATAAATGTTATTTGAACACAACTCTGGTAGCCAAATTCGCTTACGAGAAAATCTCACCACAAAAAAACCTTACAGACGCCACTGCAGAACAAATTACCACTGTTAAAATAGCTGCAAAAATAATTGGTGTGTCGTCTATGGCAAAACACTATAACTGTCCACAGTGTCTCAAAAATGCGTTTTCGAGGATCAGGTTGTAAAATGTGAAACTTGTTCCTGCTCCCTTTCCTCTGCTGCATGTCTAGTGCAATGGTCAATGATGTTGCTCTGTCGAGATGTCGCAACAAATGAGACGTTCATGTTGAGCTTTAGGAATGATCAAGTTCGTCCAATGGCAGATATTTCCGTCATTGGGTTAACAACAGACGATGAATTGGCGAAAGATATGCTACACCTTGAAGCAGCCTTGATTATCACGTTTGATGCTGTGTCAAAACATGTATCACATGTTGACATGGCTGTATGAACATTTGGAAATGTTTTTAAAGTTTTGTTTAGTATTGCAAGTTAACATGATTTTCTTGATGTATATAGTCTTTTTTTTTTTAGGATACATGTTTTGTTGTCAAACGTTTTTTTCTCAAGGATTAGCACCGAAGTTTTCAATTAATGTTTGATTGGTTTGTAAACTATCAATTTGTGCTCTGCAAATTTTTTGAAGGACGTTTTGGCTTAGACTCATTGATACTTGTAGTCCCTGAAGAAAAGTTTTGATACATGTCTTGTATGTTTGTTTCTTCTTCTCATAGCCACCATTATTATATATTTGCCATTATGAGACTGAATTTGATGCAAAGTAGACATTAATGTGGTGTATTAATTTTATCCAGCTATAAAACATACCAACGCGAAAACATTGGTGGATAAAAGCAAAACTTTAAACAAAACGAAAGAAAATTTTCCGCAGAAATATTTCTTTGTTCAAATCTCGACAATGTAAACAGTTATGGCATAATTTTTAATATTTATGCTTTGATCACGTGGAAACGACAATTGTGATTGTTTTATAAATTACTTCTCCGCAAAAAAAAAATTTAAACATTCTCTAACCTTTTATTTTTCGCCGGGGATGTAAAAATATTCCTCGGAAAAATTTATAAATGCCCACTGCGCATGCTCTCAGTGTATAATTTTATTTCCTCGGAACATTTCTGGTAAGTGGAAAACGGTCTTAATAGGGCGTATCAATGTTTTTCGGGATTTTTGTCTCTTTGGCGCCCCAATAAGTCAATAAATTAGGGTAAATAGTTAAAATGTGATTTAGGGTAATAGTGAATTGAAATACTTTTATGCAAATAGCAATAATACATACCAAACAATATATCTTCGAAAACTGAAATTTTAACAAAAATGCTGACGTCAGCACAAATTATTTCTGACAGTCATTAGTTTTATGACTTGCAACCCAATAAAAGGAAAGTTACGGTGGTAGGACATTTTTGCCCTGGGTACGAGGTTGCGAGCGACGTTCTCCTGAGCAACAACAATTTAGCAATAGGCTAAATGTAAAATCTGTTCTCGGGGGAACGATATCGAGGACTCATCAAAGGGTCTGTGGTGAGGAATTTCAAGGACGCTACCGACTACTTCTTTAATTCTAATGCCCTGACCTTTAGTTCGTGAATAACAGACAACTTAGTTTCTATTCAGCATATACTTAAGCCTAAGAAAGCAAAGTTGACTATTCACTTAACGGAGTACACCGACGAGAAGGTAGGTCAACGGGACTTGTACTCCATCTGGTATCGCAATTATAACCGTTACACAAATTTAGGAACCCTAATGATTATTAATTTTGTTCCCTCACTCTGAGCAGCCGTATCACACTCATAACATTTAACAAACATATTGTATTATACAGTGATAATGTGTAATTGGTATGACATGCGAGATCAAGGTCGACATTGATAAACTTTAGGTCGAAATTTATCATTGACAACAGGAACTGTACCGTCTATTTGGAAACAAGCCAAGATTGCACCAATACATAAAAATGGTGATAAGAAAAAGCCAGAAAATTATAGACCGATATCTATATTACCCATATTTTCCAAAATACTTGAACGCGCCATTCATACACAATTGTCAGATTATTTGAAGAATAATAATCTCCTAACTAAATTTCAATTTGGATATCGGGGTAAACGTTCTACAAAGCTTGCTTCAACTTTACTTTTCGACAACATTAGACGCTCTATATTGACAACGGTGAATTGGTAGGAGCTGTATATATTGATCTAACGAAAGTTTCGATACCGTTGGACACAGTGTATTACGAGTAAATTACAAGAGTATGGTATAGAACAATAGCGCGTAATATAGTGTATAATAGTAATTATTTATACAAGGAAAGGGATTTTACCTATAAACGTTCATTTTAATGAAAGTTTTTGGCAAAATTGCAAGAAAAAACTTGTTGATTTTTTTATAAACCATATGCAGCCAAAGTTGATCAAAGATAATCATTAATTAATTAACTGTCACACATATCAAGTAGAAAATAATAACAAATAACATTTATGAAAAAAAAATGATACTACAGTGTTTTCATTCCACTTTTATTTACACTTAATTCCACTTTTTCTAAATTAAATCCAACTGCTCCTTTCATATTATATAAATACCAACATTGAACATATATACATATTGGCACTATATAACACACTTTCTTATAAGAACAAAGTTTATAAGAACTCAAGGCCTTTTATTAGCAAAAAGAAAAATGTGAGGCTTAGATTTGGGAAATTTCAGAAAATCTCAACACTTTGAGTACAATTTTGGTTGTTCTTATAAAAAATTGTATGCTTTTTCTTATTCATTATTAACTAAAGGTTTGCTTAAATTTCCAAGAACAGTGCATATTAATAAGATCTGATCCATTGAATTTTTTAATTGTAATGGAATAATGCCTTGCAATATCTTAAAGTTTTTTATTCTCTTCATTGCACGTTCGACATGAATCCTAACACTGGCAATCCTCCTGGAGAGTGTTACTGCACGAGATGACAATTGTTTACCTCCAGAAAAAGCTGGCATGTTTAAAGTAGATTTCCTTCTGAGCAAATTGTCTCTGATGTTGAACCCTCTATCAGCCATGATATCATCCCCTTCTTCTACCAAATCGAAAAATTTGCTTTGAATTACAATTTCTCTGTCTGATATTGAACCAGAGAGAAGTTTGGACAAAAATGTTACTTGGCCACTTGGTGCTATACCCAGTAAAAATTTAAAAGTGTTATGCGATTTGTAAGATGACCATGTTAATCTTTGAGCATCGACTGATCTTGGTTTTTGCATAAACAATCCTGAGCAATCTATAATAACTCTTGTTTTTGGGAAAGATCTCTTAAAAACATTAGGTAAATTTGTTTTCACCATTGCACTTGTTGGCCATTGCAATAAATGTTGAAAACATTTATATAACAAATTAACATATGTTATAAATATATGGCTGACTTGAGACTGACTGACACCAAACAGAAAACTCATTTCATTTGTATCTAACCCTCTGCGAATTCGAATTAAGGTTAGTAGAAATTCCTCAAAATGATTAAGTAAACGCTTGCGTGGTCCAAATGAGTTAGCTGACTTTGAATGTCTTTTATTTCCCATCCATAGTTTCGATTTCTTTGAAAGTGGTAATATCCAGTTATATATTAAATATAAAACGCTTAACTTTGGTATTCCTGTCCAAAAAGCACATGTTTTGTCACCCTCTTTGACACGATATGTGCTCCAATTTCAATCAATATTTTAGTATCAAGCGCCACTTAAGGAATACTAGAAACTGTGGATATTACATAGACATGCCAAAAGTAAAACTAGAAATTGGAAAGACATCCTTTTATTATTTAACGAATTGCCGTTAAATATAAGGAAGTGTTCTGTTTTCAATACCTTTCAATCAGAGTTACAAAAATATTTTGCCGTTTAATTTTGAAGTTTAGTTTGATATATTAATTCATTTCATAGTGTTTTTTCATACTTTTCTGCCATTTATTGGTTTTTTCGTGGTTGCCTCTTAAGCCTGTTTTCTGTGAAGTTCTCTCACTATTCACCACAAGTTTGGCACCAAAGAGTTTTTATTTTCTATTTTTTGATGATATATACATATACATTTTTAGTCTTCTCACTAATTTACTAATATTGTACAGAAGAAACATTGATAACAGTTGTGTGTATATATTTTATGCGTAGCTGAAGTTTTATGCCTGTATAAATATTATTTTAATAATAATAATAATATTAATAATAATAATAATAATAACAATAATAATAAAAAAATAAAAAAATGTTGTTTATTTTGAATAGTAACATCTTATGAAATGCAGTTGCCTATCGAGAAGCAAAACAATAAACAAGAGCGAATCGATTGACCTAAAAATTTCACTTCACACGACAGTGAAGGATGATGAGTTGAGTAAAGCAGAAATCAATTTAGCTTTAGCCGAAGTTGAAGCAATCTGTGAAGTTAAGAAGTCAATCCGCGATTATGAGGACAATATTCAACTGGTACATGAAGGTACATTTTTGAGAATCTTACATAGGCCAGAAATAAAGAGCACATCAGAAGTGTTATATAAAATCCCAGGATTAAACATCTTCCAAAAATTGCTTGAAAAGGTAAGTGCTTTGTATTTTAATTTCCTACAATAACGGATATGTTAATTATGTATACAGATTGTCACTGGTTTTTTAAAGATACTTGTTGTAGCTGACTCAGTTAAAAACGTTGCAAAAATCAACCAACTTTAAAGACATTGAGAAGCACTACACGAAAATACTAGACGACACTTTATGTAGCCTAAATTTCCAACGCCAAGCCTATCACGGCAAAGGTTTCATTAAGTAAAATGTTGAAAGTAGGTCAAAAATAAACATTGCTGATTTAATTTAATTGATTTTTATAAATTGTATCAAGCTGTGCAATTCGATTGAAATAATAATCGTCAAATTGAGGTTTCATGGTACACATTTGCATATTGAAACAATTAAATTACGACAAAAGTGTAAACATTGTTCTTTATATATTCAAAATTCCGCTCATTGATGAACATCAAGGAAATTAGAACCCAGAAAAATTAGAACGTTGCCTTACTTTTATACACTTCTAGAGAAAGCAATCGAAGATCTTATGGCCTACTTTCGTAGTACATGGCCAAATGAGCGAGTTACACCCAAGCTTCATCTGTAGGAATGCCATACTACCAACTTTATAAGAAAATGGGGAGGGGGATTTGCGCTTTATGGTGAATAAGTTGCAGAAAGTATCCACCCATAGTTTAATCAGTTACTAAGAACTTACTGTGAAATCAAACCATCAAGACGGCGCGTTAAGTTGATAAGTTGATGCTGAAAGAGTGCCTATCCAGTAAACACAAAGACGTCTTAAAGACGTTTTTTCTCGTTTTTTTCTCGTTTCTAGCTCGTTCGGACGTCTTTCGACCAGGAAAAGACGTCTTTATTTAGTCTTCGTAAGACCAGCGAGATCTTGTTCGAAAAAAACATCTTAAAGGAATTACCTGGTCTTACGTCTCGTAAGACCAGGTAATTCCTGTTTGAAAGAAGCGACTCTTTAGCCTTCGTAAGATCGATCAGATCTTGCTCGAACGAAACGTTTCAAAGACATTATTATTTGGTCTCTGTAAGGCCAGTCAAATCTCATTCGAAGAACGTCTTAAAAGCCTTTTTTGATCCTTGTAACACCAGTCTCGAAACAATCTGAAAAAACAAGCTGAAAAACTTTCCCCAAAAATGCGTGTGTAAATTACAAGAGAAAGTCAGTTTGAATAAATTTGCAAAACGGGAACCTTGTTTCCCCCGTACTGTGAAAGTTCGCGCCTTTTTTAAATTATTTTTTGGGCGGATTTTCCTCAAGATTTTCTGAAACACACAAGGCAGAGCTTCTTTGAGAAAAAATAGAAATATAATAAAGGTAAGTCTACACTCTTATTTTTCTTAATGTAAACAAACATAAAAATGGTAGGCAGATACTCGTTTGGTGAATGGATGCTATGCTGAAACGAAGAGACGTTTTTTATTTCGCTTGCCTGGCACTTTAGATAAATATTTATATTAAGTAGCTGCATAATAATGATAAAAACCGAAGGTTAGCTGGCTACCGTGTATGGTGGTGTGATTGCCACCAAGGTTTTGCCAGCAGTTAATACTACAGCACAGCTAGAGTCACTCTTAGAATTTGCATTTCTTCGTTTTGTGGTAAGAACCGTTTGTGTTGTCATATTTTTTCCTACATTTCTGACCACTCCACAGCAGGTAGCTAAAGCTATAAAGAAAAAGTTTTAATTCCATACAGTCCAGGTAGCTTAGCATAGCTATGTAAGGAAAAACTTGTAATTAAATTATCAGTAACCAATTGGTGTACAGACAAGTTTAGCTAGCTACATACAGTAGGAGATAGTGGGGCTGGCAACGAAAAACTTTCGTCACACGTTGCAAGCTTTTTATTCCTTTAACAGAAATAAAGGTGATTTCCAGAGTGACGTTAGTTGGTTACTTTTCAGCGGTAAGCTCTTTGGCTCTGCCATTTGGTGAAGTGAGGTCTTTTCTTGCGCATTTCTTCTCACGGAAACATCGTTTGAGGTTTTAAGAAGGAGGAAAATTACAAAGTGCAAGCACAATGATAAACTCGACCAGTTAAGTCTTAGATTTAAAGTCTAGAGGTTTTGCTCCTCTTAAGAATGTGCTCCCAAAAAGACTCAATTCTTCCTATATAATATAGATATAATTAGATATAATTGTCACATACGAACAAAACTTTGGCAAAAAAACATAGAGCAGGACAGAACTTCTGTAAAAAGGTACAAGGGTTTCGACCAAAATTCCTGAACCAAGGTACCCAAAATGTCTAGCCGGGTCACCTCAAAAGAGGTCTGCTCACAGTCTTCAGCAGGAACTAGACATTTCTTCCATCCGTAAAACTTTTCATCTGTCCTACTCAGTACAATCTTGTGTGACTGGGGTAATAAGTGGAGTCGTCACTCTCCAAAGATAAGACCAGTTACAGTCAAACCCCCTTGCTGGCATAATTATTTTTGTTTTTTTTTGTTTTAATTTGACTAGGAGAATAAGTGGAGTCGTCACTCTCCAAAGATAAGACCAGTGCAGTCAAACCCCTTTTGCTGGCATAATTTTTGTTGTTGTTGTTTTTATTTTGACTGGGGTAATAAGTGGAGTCGTCACTCTCCAAAGACAAGACTAAAAATAAAAGCAATTAAAATAGTCAAACCCCTTTCCTGACATAAACCGTAATTTATGGTGTTGATGGCTGCACTTTACCTAAGCTCTTGAAGAAAAAGGATGTAAGGTTGTACACCATTTAGCAAGCTTTTTTGCAAGGGACCACTGCTCTGTCGTTGCAATGAAACCACTTACCATTCACTTGATTATAAGCGACGGTATTATAATGACCGTTGTCCAAATTTCCAGAGTGGTTGATTACAGCCCTTAAGTTGTAGTGTTTGCGACAAGAGACTTCATTTTCTACAGTGACAGGTAAAGAAATGGTGCCCGCGTAAGATGTACCAGGAGAACAAACTTTATCAAGTGCTGAAATCATTATTTAGAGTCCTAAGAATGCCTTCGTGTGACGAAATAGAATGATAATTAGAGAGAATATTAGTTGATTATGAGATAACAAAACAGCAAGCTGTAGTAATTTGACTAGTCTAATGACTAAACCCTCCCTCTGTGCAAAGCAAGATCTCCCTTTTGCAAGGATGGTCTATACAACCAAGGTAATTGAAAAAGCAACGTTCTGGACAATACAAATAGTGTGCACACAACAATATTAAAGAAACACTGTAAAACGAACGACATCGCAACAAAGAAACATATATTGACATTAAACGTATATATATATATATATATATATATATAGTGTGGAAAATGAAAAAAACAACTTCGTTTGGAACTCAAAGTTTCATGCGTTCTTTGAACACAATCTTTAGCCAACTGACTAAAAATTTACAAAGTTAACGTTTAATATTCAATATCATGTTCTCACGTATATGCAATGACTTCATTTGACGTCAGTCATTAGTGTCAAAATTGGCCAACAAGAATTTGTTTTGGTGTCTGCATTTCGACATAAGTTCATTTTTCTGGTTCAAAAAGTTGTTTCCTTTAAAGGTTAAAATTTCATACTTTTCGTTAAGGCAGAGGTTACAGTTTTTCGAATTGGGTTTATACGGGTAACATTTTTTGATAATTTTCCATCGAATTTTCGGTGTTTCCTTGTTCTTCTTCAATCGCCATACTTCTTTTGATAAAGCTGTATCATTCATGTATCGTTCTGTGTTGAATGACTTCTTATGGTTTGCATAACGTTTTTTAAATGCCACTTCGCTAATGCCAATATAATTTGCCTCATACCGTGGATTTTCTTCAGACATCAGATTAGCTTGGTAAGCAATGCATGGTGTTAGGCATTGGTGGTTTAGGGGACATTGTTCTTTTTTGATGCAGTTGCAGTTTTGTTCTTTTTGGGAAGGTTTGGTGTTAATAATGTTTTATAATGGGCATCTATGTGTTGTTTCATGTTAGGCACGCAACTGTAACTTACTTTAACGTTGTTTTTGTTAAATATTTTGTGATACTTGTGTTTTCGAGTAAAATGTTTGTCGATTAGCGATAAAAATTGCTTTGCGATTCTTGTTTTAACATTTACGCTGTAGGGGGGATTAAACCAAATTATATTTCTTTTTCTGTTTTTTCTGTTATTGTTTTTTTGTTTGTTCGTGTATGTAAGTTTTTTGGAATAACCTGAGTTTGTGAGCGCTTGTTCGTAGTAAGGTGTAGATTGGTAAAATATTTTTTCGCTTGCAGACAGTAGTGAAAGTCGTTCTTCTAAGGCTATTGGAACTTGTTTAATAATTGAAGGTGGATGGTTGGATTCTACGTTTATGTAACTGGTTTCGTCATTAGGTTTACGGTAAGGTTCATAGGTTCCGTTGTTTAAGTTGAAGGTACAATCCAAATAGTTTACAATTTTCATGTTACTCTGAATTGTTACTAATAATCCACATTCCTTAAATGTTTTTTGGATGTCTTTCTTAATTTTCTCTAGTTGTGGTCCACTTTTCTGCTTTAACACGGCTAATCCATCGTCTCTATACAAACCAATATCGCTTTTTTTGTATTTCTTAGCTACAAGATTTTTTTTGTATTTTTTGTATTTTTGTATTTTTGTATTTTTGTATTTTTGTATTTTTGTATTTTTGTATTTTTGTATTTTTGTATTTTTGTATTTTTGTATTTTTGTATTTTTGTATTTTTGTATTTTTGTATTTTTTTGTATTTCTTAGCTACAAGATTTAGTATATTCGAACACAAATTTCTTTATCCAGTTATTCCAGAAAGGATATATATATGAACACAAATTGTAGCTATAGGAATAACCAACAAGATAAATGACTACATCAAGAAATAAGTAAAAAGTAAAAAGATTTTATTATTTAAAATTTTCGTCACTTCATCGACTGACTTCTTCAGTATCGCTTACAATACAGTATTAACAATTAAAATATCTTATATAGCAATAAAAATAAATTATATACAATTAAATACACAAGGGTTTAAAACTGGTTTCCATTACCATCATCCTACTATCAACTTAACACGTGGTTTCTACAACTTGCATTTTTCTGTTCTTATAGTTCTATTCCAGTCATGAGAACCATTAAGTCCCTAATGTTGTGTAACGAGTGTCCCTATCTAGAATTTTTCTTTATCTAATAGCAAACTATCAATTTGCCTGTTTGTTAAATTCTCTCCATTGTTCACAACATCAACTATAATAAACCCAATATTTTGCATGGAGGCATCAGGGCATTCATCAATAAAATGTTTCACAACTTTGCAAGATAGTATCTTCTTTTTAATGTGGGATTTGTAATTTGAAAGTCGAGGTCTCCAATATATATATATATATATATATATATATATATATATATATATATATATATATATATATATATATATATATAATATATAATATATAATATATAATATATAATATATAATATATAATATATAATATATAATATATAATATATAATATATATATATATATATATATATATATATATATATATATATATAATATATAATATATAATATATAATATATATAATATATATATATATATATATATATATATATATATATATATATATATATATATATATATATATATATATATATATATATATATATATATATATATATATATATATATATATATATATATATATATATATATATATATACTTAGCGGTAGCGAGTAAGGGGCGGGTTTACTGACACGAAGTGGCTTTAGTAACATTTATTCCACACTTTCGCTACTAAGTTACAAACTACGTATAAAATAACAGAAATTAAACCTAACTACAAAATGCCTGATGCCGAACGGCCAATACAATATAAAGAAGAAATAACACATACGAAAAAACATATACTTACTAAAACACAAAAATCCCAATACTTCACCTATACAAATAGCACACACACAAGCACAGATACTTCACACTAACGAACAAGAAACTTACGCACACAAATTACGACAAATACACTATACCCAAGAGACAAAACACAAGAAACGTTGCATACAATAAACAAAGGCGAAGCGAATACATAAAACATATAGCAAAACACTAAGAAGGAGAACCAAGTGTTCCTTCGTAGAGTTTGAGGCCTACTCGCGCTCAATGCGGGAACACCTGGCTCCCCTCAAGATATAAAAAATATCTTGACAAACAAAAATTGACTACTATCATATAAATTTCAGATACATAACGGATTCGGCTCCTCTGGCTCCTCTGGCTCCTTGTCGGGGATTCGACCTTTTATTTCCTTTTCACGCGATTCTAGAAGCAATACGATCTTTGAAACCGGACGCTCGTATGCGTTTCGTGTTGACGTTTGAACAAAAACACTTCTCACTTGACCGTCGTCGTTTGAACGGACGTCTGTAATTCTCGCAAGACGCCATTCATTTCTTTGATGAGCGTCGTCTTTAATTATCACTATATCGCCAACAGCGAAATTGCGTCTTTGAGTTTGCCATTTTCGTCTTTGTTGAAGCGTTTGGAGATATTCTGTACGCCAGCGCGTCCAAAACTCATTGACCAGATGCTGCACTCTTCTCCATCGTCGTCTACTGTACATGTCGTTTTCGTTAAATTCCCCAGGTGGTGCCATGACAATCTTAGACTTCATTGTCAGTAAAAGATTAGGGGTAAGGGGAATTAGACTGTCACTGTCATTAATAGTTTCTACAGACAAAGGTCGGCTATTAACTATCGCTTCCACTTCTGTTAGAACGGTTCGAAAGCATTCATCATTCAAACTATGACTGTGGTTGTTAAGTAGTGACGACAAAATAGAACGGCAAGATCTTATTTGTCGCTCCCAGACACCACCCATGTGGCTTGCAGTAGGAGTGTTAAAGTCCCAACCGATCCAATCTGTGTTGTTTCTGAGAAGAAATTCAGCAATCTTCTGTTGGTCCATTTCTTTAACAGCTTTCTTCAGTTCTGCTGAAGCACCAACAAAATTTGTCCCATTGTCAGATCGTAATCGACGTACATCCCCTCTTCTACTAATAAAACGGCGGAGGGCCATGATGAAAGAATCTGTCTCGAGACTGTTTGTACTTTCCAAATGAATGGCTCGACTAGAGAAGCAGGTAAATAAAGCGCCATAGCGTTTAAGTTCCTTTCTTCCTTCTTTGATCAAAAATGGACCGAACATGTCCACTCCTGAATACGTGAAAGGTGCAACTTCCGAACATCGCTCTGAAGGTAAGTCTGCCATTCTTTGTTCACCGAATCGTCCTCTAAGCTTCCTGCATGTAACACACTTGAAGATTTCGTTTCGAACACGTGAACTTGCATTAACAATCATGATACCTCTCTGTCGTATCTCGTTTAACGTTGCATCTCGACCACCATGTTGCACCTTCTTGTGGTGATATCGTATCACCAATTCTGTAACAGGATGCTTTTTTGGCAAAATGATGGGATGCTTTATCCTCCAATCCAGACTTGACGATTTTCCAATTCGCCCACCGACTCGTATGATAGAATCCTCATCCATGAATGGGCTTAAACGAGAAAGAGAACCCAAATTTCGTTTCCTTTTGTTCGCTAACAGGCATGTCAATTCCGTCTTGAATGCTCTTCTTTGAACGAGCCTGACGATGGCCAGTTCAGCCTTCTCAAGGACACTCACGTCAATCTTCTTCTTCTTATATGTCCATGTCAAAATGGTAGCAATGATCCGTTTCAGACGATACCAACTGGAAACCCTTTCGAAAAGCTTCTGGAATGGATCGTTTTCATCTTCTGAGATGGTTTTCAGTCCTTCATTTGGCAGGTCCTTTTTTAAAGTAGTTGCATTTACTTTCACTTTCTTGACTTCAACGTCGCCACTGTGAACTGCGAAGGTTTCACCTGTATCCCACTCGACTGAAGATTGGAGTAGGAATTTGGGTCCAGATAACCAACGGTCGTTTTTTATAAAGTTGAAGACTGTTTGACCACGTGATGCATCGTCAGCAGGATTTTGAGAAGACGGAACGTAACGCCATTGTTCAACACTGGAAGCTTCATGAATAGCCTGTACTCTATTAGCCACGAACAAATGAAACTTTCTTGACTGATTTGTTATATAGCCTAACACAACTTTGCTATCTGTCCAGAAAACTTCACACGATAGATTAATATTGAGCTCCCTTTTAAGCTGCGTAGCTACTTTGGTTGATGTGTTAGCTGCAGATAACTCGAGACGTGGGACGGTAATTGGTTTTAATGGTGTGACTCTTGCCTTGCCCATCATGAAACAACAATGAACTTCACCTTGATCATTGACTAGTCGAAGATACGATACTTGCCCATACCCACTTGTGGAAGCATCAGAGAAATGGTGAAGTGAAACATCACAAACTTTACCAAAACATTCCGGAACAATGCAACGTCGTATGCTTATGTCTTTCAGCAGAGGTAAAGAATTCCTCCATTGTTCCCATATTGCTCGTTGTTGTTGAGAGATGTCATCGTCCCAATCCTTTCGTTCACTGCAAAGTTGTTGTAGGAGTTGCTTGGCCGGTAAAAGAAATGGGGCTCCGAATCCAAGAGGGTCATACACAGAACTAATTGATGATAGAATACCTCTTCGGGTCAGTGGATTGTCCTTCAACACAATTCGGAAGCAAAACGAGTCTGTTTCAACACACCAACTGACGCCAAGGGCTCTTTCGATTGGGAGGGTTTGAGCATCGAAATTTAGGTCTTTTACATCTTTCGACCTTTCTTCCGTTGGAATACCTTCTAGTACTTTCCTTGAGCTACTTACAAACTTGGTCAAAGGAAAGCCACCAGCAGCACACATTTTTTTTACTTTCTCAATAAGGCGTAAAGTCGACAAGGCATTTGATGAAGATTTCAACATATCGTCGACGTAAAAATTTCTTATCAGGGTTAAAGCAGCTTCTTCACCATATTTATCGATGTTGTCATGAGCAGTTTTCCTTAAAGCATAATTGCAAGTACTTGGAGAATGTGTGCCTCCAAATACATGCACACACATCTGATATTCTTGCAATTCGGCGTCAAGGTTACCTTCCGGCCACCAAACAAAGCGTAGCATGTCTCTTTGATTGTCTGGTACTTTGACTTGGTAGAACATACTCTCGATGTCACCAGCAACTGCCACTTGCTCTTCTCTAAATCTTGTCAAAACTCCAACGATTTGGTTTGCCAAGTCAGGACCTTGTAAGAGAAGAGAGTTAAGGGATACACCTCCATATGTAGCACTACAATCGAATACAACTCTGATTTTATTTGGCTTTCTTGGGTGGTACACCCCATGGTGTGGCAAGTACCAAGTTCTTCCCTTCTCACAAGAACGATCTGCTCTCTGTGCAAATCCTTTATCGAGGATGGTTTTCATAAATGTGCAATAGTCATCATGCATCCGCTGATTCTGTTGAAGCTTTCGTTTGAGGCTGTGGGCTCGTTTAATGGCTTGACTTTTATTGTTTGGAACTTCACACATAGGATCTTTGAATGGCAACGGAAGTTGATAATGTCCATCTACCAATTTTACGTTCTCATCCATCAGCTTTAGAAATTTTCGATCTTGCAATGAAAGTTTTTCAGGTTCTCCAGCCAATGTATTTTCACTAAAATCCTGACGAAACATCATAAGCATCATTTCTGCCAAACCATGCTCCTTCACATTATCTTGAAGAACGAATCGAGTTGGCACGTTATCGTCAGAAATTGATACATAATTACATCTTTTTGAGCTGTTTCTTGAACCTTTAGAAATTATCGGACCTGTTACACACCATCCTAGCACTGAACGAAAGGCATAAGGACCATTTCCTTGACTTGGAATGATCTCAATAGGCTCGAGAGCTCGAGGACAATTGGCACCTATCAATATGCCTATATCTGTTTCGTCTTCATCTTGTTGAAGGTTCTTGTGGATTTCGTTTAGATAACTCCATTTTGCTACTTTATTTGGCGTAGGTATTTCTTCTTTATCAACAGGTAGAAATTTCCGGCTGAACACTCTGGGTAAATTAAGCCTTTTGCTCGAATCCTCAACAGCGGATACTTGAAGGTTATTGATCGATTTGCATCGTTCAGTTGTTTCACCTGTCATTGTTTTAATAGAAATCGTTGTCGGTATTGTTGGCACATTCAACTCCTCCAAGATGTTTTCGTGAACGAACGTTCCTTGGCTTCCGTTATCTAGTAGTGCTTTCGTGATTATCTCTACTGATGACAAAGGATGCGTTATCTTTACAGGAACCACATTGAGACTTATCACTTCTATTTTTAGTTTGGAGTAATTAACACCTATCGGCTTATTTTCATCAGGAGGCTTGTCTTTATGTCGGCAACCATGTAGACCAGTAGGATGTGGTTCATCGCACACATCGCATTTTCGTTTTTTAGGACAACTTACAGCAATGTGATCCTTACTAGTGGGTTCGTAACACGAAAAGCAAAGTCTGTTCCGAAAAACGAATTTTTGTCTGTCGAAAGGTTTAAGCATCAAAAATTCTCTACATTCGTCCAAATCATGAAGTCTGGTACACTTAGGGCATGGTTTTGGTTTTCCTTTTGAGCTCGTTAGCAATGTCTTCACGAATCTTTTCTGATTGGAATGAGATGAATCTTCTTTTAGCTCAAACAATGCATTTTTTGAGAAGTTTGGATCATTAACAAGCATCATTTCTTCTTCCATGAAGTCTATGAAATTATCAAATCCCGCCTCGACTTGCTGCTTCTTTCTAATGTGATAGCTTTTCCTATTCCATCCCTCTTGTAAGTTGGATGGCAAGACCAACTGAAGCCTTTGAAGTAGCTCTGGACTATCGTAACGTTGGCAATTCCTAAGGGACATCATTGTTGACTTGTATTTCATCAAAAAAACTGTAAAACTTCCGGAATCCCTTTCCATCGTAAGCTTTGAGTTTTGGCCAAGACTTTAATTCCTTCCGGTACTCACTCATGATTCGGTACTGGTCTCCATAATTCTTTTCTAGCAGTTGTCTAGCTTTCTCATATCCTTTATCAGGTGGAAGATATACACATGACTCAACTAGTTCCTTAGCCTCGTCTTTGAGATACTTAAGTAGCCTGGTTAATCTACCTCTAGAATCTGGTATCCTTGTCTCAACAACTTCACTGAATGTTGTAATGAAGTAGGGGTAATCGATGCAGTTTCCACTAAAGGTATCTATCTCGACTGATGGTGCTTGCAGATGATTTACAAGGGTGGTCAAATCATGAGACACTTTTCCTTCAAACTTGGGCACATGTCCTCTCACTTCATGATCATCTGTCATTCTGTCTGTGGGAATTGACTGCAGAAACTCATCATTTAACTCGAAGTTTACTTCTGCTTTCTTAAGCAATCGTGATCTCAAGTTATCTAACTGGTCATAACGATTCACATCTCTATCAGGAGATTTCTCTCTGGTCTCGCCTTTAATTTCATCCTGAACTTCTGTATGGTGAGCATTGACGTATGCTGCTACCAACTTTGATTTATCAACTTCGTCAAAGAGAGATTTTGGGAGGATCTGAGACTGCTTATCATCTTCGATGCACTGATAAGCTTTTATCTTAGCTTCGGTTTTAGCCAGCTCTAGCTTCAAACTCAGTGATTTAGACTGTTGTTCTAATTTCTGCTGTCTTTCCATGAATTCGGCTTCCACTTGAAGCTCTGCTAATTTAGCCCTCTCTTTAGCCATTTGACTTAAAATACTCTTTGAGGAAGACATTCTAGTGGATCCGGATTTAACTGATCTGCGCGAGGTATGCTCTACCTTCGTTGCTTCTTTATCATTACTGGCCTTATGTAACAAATCACCTGACTCGTCCAATACTTCAGCCATTTTACGCTTGATAAAGGTCACTTTCCTATCAATGGAAGCTGTACTGTAATTATCCACGTCATCTACTCCTGACTGGATTAATATCTGGCATTTTGCATGACACTTCATGTATTCACTAAACAGTTTGTCTACAACGTCAAATTCATTTATCAACCCTTCAAATCTGTTATCTTCTATAGAAAGTTCCATCCTTATGAGCTGCGTACGAATTCTGTTATCTAACTGTCCTCGACGTCTTTGGTTCTCACCAAGCTCATACAGTCTGCCTCTTTCAGTGAGACTCCTTAACCTCACCTGTCTATCTGGCTGCGTGTAAGACATAACTAAGCTGTACTAAGGTAAACAAGGTTACTACGTTTTGTGTTTTACTGTTACGGCAACTTAGCGGTAGCGAGTAAGGGGCGGGTTTACTGACACGAAGTGGCTTTAGTAACATTTATTCCACACTTTCGCGACGCTACAAACAAAAACAAAAAACTAAGTTACAAACTACGTATAAAATAACAGAAATTAAACCTAACTACAAAATGTCTGATGCCGAACGGCCAATACAATATAAAGAAGAAATAACACATACGAAAAAACATATACTTACTAAAACACAAAAATCCCAATACTTCACCTATACAAATAGCACACACACAAGCACAGATACTTCACACTAACGAACAAGAAACTTACGCACACAAATTACGACAAATACACTATACCCAACGTTGCATACAATAAACAAAGGCGAAGCGAATACATAAAACATATAGCAAAACACTAAGAAGGAGAACCAAGTGTTCCTTCGTAGAGTTTGAGGCCTACTCGCGCTCAATGCAGGAACATATATATATATATATATATATATATATATATATATATATATATATTATATATATATATATATATATATATATATATATATATATATATATATATATATATATATATATATATATATATATATATATATATATATATATATATATATATATATATATATATATATATATATATATATATCGCGTAATATATATATATATATATACAAAGTTATACCGTGAGAAATATAGAAAATGTGGCCTGCGAATATTGACCATGCACGGTTACTTATTTCTATTCGTAAATTTGCAATGAATAAGCGTAAATATGGACAGATTGATTAATTAATGATATACCTTCATTCTCATTTCCATTTAGATCATTTTCATCATCAGTGTCGTCTGCGTCTTCATCGTTGTAGACAAATTGCAGGATGTCGTTTACCGCATCTTGAGCAGATATTTTTTGCCGTTTCATTATTATAATTTATTACTGAAATTGTAATGAATATATATAAAAACAGTTAGAAATATATTAGAAAGAGTCACTGTAACATTGGAAGAGCATATGCTTAATATTTTTGTGAAGATTTTGTATGTAAGAGTCGCCCGAAAACAACAAAAACCTTCAAAAAATTTAATTTCTGACCGGTCATGACAAACCGTTAAAATTAGCAGCATTTTTTATTTAAATTCTTTTTTTTTACCAGAAACCGGTTCTAAATATAAAAAAAATAAAAGTCAGGCGGTTTCACAATGAACGGTGCCCCCAAAAAATAATGGCGGCTTTTTAAAAACCATATGTGCTGCAACAGCGCGGCACGGTATGAATAGGGTTAAAAAGCAGAAACAAGCGTCTAAGCTCGGCATAACTTTTCATTTTTAATGATCTTTGTTTTGTGTGTGTGTGTACGTTGCAAAAATGATGGTTATCTGAGCCAGATAAAGTCAAGGTTAGGGTGTTTCATTTTTTTATTAATACTAGTCGTTAGTTCGTGGAAGAATCTATGTGGATTTGCGTGTTATTACTCGCAGCTACCATTTTAGCCTAAACAGACAGACATGAGTACGGCGAGCATTATGATATAGACTAGTCAGTAACCCGTGGAAAATTCCACGGGATCGCTCGTCCTTTATATATCGCATATTTCGTGTTTCTCCAGCATAGAGTATTTCTCGCTCACAAACAAATAGACGGAATACGGCTACTATTACGGCTACTATCTAAAATTGAAAAAACTTGTACATGTGCTTTGTAGTACGGAGAAATTGTGTGCAAATTGTTTAGCCATGATTGGAACTACCAATGCTAGATAAGGTAAGTATCTTTCTATAACCCAGTTCAACTGCGTCAGAAGCTATTTGTACTCTCACAATGCAACACTATGGGAACAGTATTCTGCTTTTTCACCAATTCAACCCAACTCTTGATGACGTTAACATTTCTGCAGTTATTTTATAAAGAAAATTGAAAAACTCTTTCGCAAATAAGTAGTTGTGCATTAGTAAGATCGTGCCAAAGAAAATCCACTTGTTAAGAAGTTGAGAAAGATATAAGCATATCTATGATTTATACTACAGAATATTCTCGAATATATGTTCTCGAATAGGTTCGGAGTAACCAACTTTTTTATCGATGCCTCATACTTATTTCTATATACAATCATATCTGAAGAAAGTAGCTTTAACGAACTAACAAATTTCAGTTTGGATAACGTAATTTAACTAGTAAAATATTAATAAGATGTTATCATTAGCCAGGTTTCTTGTAAATTACTTGCAACCACTAAACGCTAGTTGTTTATCAAAACATTGTTTTGTGCTAGTGCACTGGAACTAATTGGACAATGTAATAAGCTGACGTTTTCTCTTAAACAACGGTTTATTTGCTATCCAGCAAATCAAAATCAGCGTGACAATACATCATTTTATCGATCGCTTTGAACAGGTATTAGCCACTTTTGAAAAGGCAATTACAACGTATTAAGAAGATGCTTTGTTAAACTAGAAAAATAATTATTGATTTGGTAAATAATGAATGGTATTAATGGATAACTTTAGCCCTCGCCTCAGGACTTTTTTGAATGCTGAGTTTAATTTTTTTATATTATGCCAGGCAACATATTAAAAACACGCAAACAACGGTTGAATATAAATATTGTTTGACACACATGAATAAGAATGGATAATACATCTTTGTTGGATTATAAAGGTAAAGGTTGCATGCTGGGAAAACCCAGGTTAACAAAGCGTATGACACAATGCTGGCGGATATTAGCATGAAAGTATGAAAAATTTCCAAGGGCGTCACTTAAATAAAAGTATGGAAGGAAAAATTGTTGTGTTGTGCTTTTTTTTCTTGCACTCAGTCAAACTAGTAAGTAACGAGTTTTTTCATAAACAGATTATTTATATTATTTATATTATTTAATTGTTATAAACATAGAGGAAATAAGATGACATTTCTCAGGGGAGGATACAGGATTTTTTTCCACCTTAGGCAAATTAGTGAATGTACCGAAACATACGTAATAATAGCAAAATATATGTAATAATGCAGATGGAGTCTTGGGAAAGGAAACATTCGCTAATTCGCAGCACTCTAAAACGCCTTAGAGATACGTTAGAACATTAAGTTAAAACATTTTGTTTATTGTCGCACTCAACTTCTGAACACAATCCGTTTTCATGAAAAAACCTTCCGATTTATTTATGCACAAACTGATAAAAAAATGATTCTTTTTTTTTTTTTTTTTTAAATAAAAATCTAAGTCTATTTTTTGTTTTTTACGCTTAAACAGATTTTATAGTTTAATCTATTCTAATAATTGGATACCGAGTACAGAAATCTATTCGATACGTTTTATAGATCCTTCTAGCTCCACTAAGCAGATTGGGGGAGACGGAGTGGGTTGAGAGCTTGAACCTGCAATCTTTTAATTGTAAGAAACGCACGCTATCATTGTACTACCTACGTTTTGCAGAAAAAAACACCTCTAAGGCTGCTCAATCGCAATGCTTCGGTAAAGTAATATTAATGTCACTAGGCCTTATAATACTGTCATTGTCCATGGAGTGTCGTTATCGCATAAATCACTTTAATCCATTATTTATTGTAAGAAAATGCATTTTTGCCCATCTTTTAGCAAAGGGGAGGAGTGTTCGTTATTCAGACAGATAAATTTTGACGTAATGAATGCACTGTTGTATTCTTGTGTTTAGTTTTTTTATTTTATTTCATTATATTTTTTTATCTACTGATCTAAACAACTCTAGTGATATATTACAACAAATATAATTTCACGCCATAGTGGCCGTAAACATTTTGTTACTTTTAGAGCTATTGCTGCAATACTGACAAATGCAACGAATCTGCAGAAAATCACGCAAGCTTTCTCGTTGCTAATGTAAAGATCGTTACCTTTGTTCTTTTCCTTTCGTTAATTTGGTCGAAGTACTGTTAAAACAGTTTTTGTTAATTTAGCTAAGTATTTAAAAAACGGTTGCAAAAATTTTGATGTGAATTTGAGCATAACCGCTGCACGTTTTTATACTTTTACTTTTGTCCCTTAGTTGTAACTTCTAATTTCTAATGGGTGCACTTTTTGTCGAAAGAACTTTTTTAATTGAATAGATTGCGTGTTTTATGTGTAGAAGGTCCAGTGATCACTGTAGCAATTAGTTTGAAATTGTCAATTTATCCTCTTTTTTTCCAGATAGTTAGTTGAAATTATAAAACGTTATGATTTTCTTATTAATATTAAATTGACAGTCTGAAATTAAAATGACAGTCCAGACAAATGTACCGAAAGATGACTTTAGGGCATTGTGGTATAGTTAGTATGCCAATTTTAGATAAGTGCCATTAAAAGTTTTGGGAAAAAAGACAAATTTATCAGGTACAACCTTTAGATCAGAGAATCGTTGTTATTTATTTTATGACACTGGCATGAAATTTTTTAAAAACGCATGTTTAATATTAAATGAGGATTCCCTCAGTAGCAATCGAGTAAAACTACTTTATACGGACTGAAATTTTTTAACACAATTGTTAATCCCAGTGATTTTATGAGATCTTTTTACCTTAGTCTTTTTGGGTTGCAATAACGTATGACATGAGCCTGATGAGTTTGTCTCATTTTATAATTAAAATGATATTTGCCGGTGTATGTGCTTATAGCCTCTGAAGCCCAATAAAAAAGGGACTATTTTTCCCACTTTTGGTCTTTTTAGTGAGAATAAAACTGGAAAAAAAAAAGAATTGCTAATAACGAAAGTTTTCTCTGACCTACATTTCACTAGCAAGGGATTTCAGGAGTATAATATTAGCACCTACCCATATTAAAGTTAGTAAATTTATAAACAATTGCATACTCTTAGTATCACAAACTCATTGGGAATGTCAAAATGGAGTTTTGACCAACCTATTTCTTGAGCACAACAGGGTAAATAACTTCTAATTTTTATATAAAAATGATTATGAACTATAGTTTATTAAATATTTTTGAATGTGCTCGCTAAACAAGAGCGCCTGCAACCCTGGGCATAATATTTGTAATATTTGGTTATTCCTAGAAAGGGCCAAACAGCATCACAGCCGAAAGAATTCTGTTGTTTGGCAGATTACAGTCCAAGTGAACAAAGTCGAAAATGCGCTGACTGCCTTTTCCACAATGTCCGCATTACGGAGCAATCAGCTCCATGGTCGGAAAGGTACGAAAAACGGGGAGACTAGCGGCAATCAAATTCCTGTAAATTTTTCTTCGGGCTACCAACTAATATCTTTCCATGCATTTAGTACTTTAATAAAACATTCGTTATGTTTACCCTCAGAAAGAAATCTCAGTAGTCTGGATTTAAAATCTCTTCGACGTTTTATTGAAAGGAAAAATATGCCGTTTTACGAGGGACGTGTTCTGAGCGTTTTACTCTTACTGAACTCGTTGTATTAGTATTTTTGTATGGGGACCACATAACGTTATTTTTAAATCAGGTATGAATAAGGAACATTTCTTTACATTTTTTAACTGTGTGCTCAAATTGCACATACTTGATTTACGAGTGACATGACTAGAATATAATATGTTTTCTAATATAATAAAAGCTATAAAAAACAGCTAATGAACTCTTCCAACCGACGTCTACCGCATTAATACTTGTCATAATTTCTTTTTATAGAGGTCACAAAAATTGAAGGTTTAAAATTATATTAGGCAAAAGTAACCAACAAGAATACATGTCATATTTAATCAGTCTGAACAACTATAATACTGTGCCAGTTGCACCATATAAATACCTGAACAAAAAAAACATTTTTATAAAAATAACAACAGCTAAATACATAGTTGCTACAGCAAATTCGCTGCCCTGCAATCGAGAAAGCCGTTTCTATGTAAGAAACACGCACTAAGAACTTGTTCACCTGTCACTGTTCACAGTAAACGTAGGACTTATGATCTTAGGTTACTTGATAAAATCTAAAATCATTTGTACTGGATATTAACACAATATAAATTGCTTTGTCTATCTATACCTAGAAATATTACCAAAGGTATAGACAGACCGTGCGAGGTCGATACGCTGGCCGAGGGTAATACTTCTCGAAAGAGATAGATAAAAGTTTATATTGTATTTATTAACTGATACCTATTTTGTTTGGGTTTGTAGAAACCAAGATTATTTTCTAAAGGTTTATATGTGACAAGGCTGTAAAAAACAGGTTTTGTTAAAATAAGAAAACGTTCGATTTAAATTTCATTGTTTCAATTTTCCAAAACAAGACATTCGAATAACCATATATAGAATTTTTTCGAACCAAATTTATTGTTCGTCGAAAAAAGGGTCCATCACACAAATTTGACGCCGTTTTGCTTGTCGCTTATTGTGCCGATGATTGTTTATATAAAAAAACGAAGTAGATTTAAAATTATCAACATTTCTTGCGATATTGGATTTAATGTCATTTTTGAGTCCTTATAGTATGTACCTATGTTTTAACGATTCTCCGACAAAGTTATTTGTTTACATTTATTTATAGCTACCCCTTTGGTTGCTATGAAGTTAACAGTTATATCGTGCTGTATAAAGCCCGCCATGAAGGATTTTTAGCCAATCAGCGCTTCCGTTCTTTGGATTTCCTGTATAAATCGGTTAAAAATAGCTATTAGTCAATAACGGGTAATATAAACTAATCTGACAGCCTATGGAAGAATACGCAGAGGGTGGTTTTTTGTACATGAATATTTTGTGCGGTAGTTTAATAGATACCAGCCTTTAGAACGAAAATTTGCATGTCGTAGATATGTCCCGCGTTGGTGCATTATTAACATTCTTGGTGTATGCTGTAGTAGAGCTTGTTTTTGACGCGCGAACACACATTATGTTTTTATGCTAAGGATGCGCAAATTCACACATGTAAAAAAGATGGATCTCATTTGCATAATCGATGTCTTGACCATTTACTTGAACGTGTATTTTGTGGCCAATGCTTTCTTCAAAATAAATGATGATGAACGAAAACGATATATTTAATGTTGCAACTTTTTTCTTTACTAAATATGACTCGATTGTCAAGAAAACCGTGCCATCACTTTTCGATTTCTGAAAATTTTCGCAAATTGCCAAAATAAATCCACACCACATTGTCTCCTCTTAAGGTAAAGCATGCGGTTTTAGTACACATTCGGTGATACACTTTATTCGAGTCTCTGTTTTTTTTGCTGACGCTTTGATATATATAGTAATATATACACCTTATTACAAGAAATTAACGAATCTTAAAATTAACGCGGTTGTCCGCTAAACTGCATTAAGTGATACATTAATTTTATGACTGTGTTAATTTCATGAACGTTGACTTTGTACCCAAATTGTAAAAAGAAGAAAAACTTCTTTGACTTTTTGCTAAACAGCATATTGGGTATTTGTACAGAAGTTGATGAAAAAGCCTGATTACATAACTTCAGAAGGGTTAAGGGTTGAGCCCGCGGAACGAAATTGTTGTCCGAAAATTAGACCATGCGCACATTTTGAGTCCAAGCGTGCTGGAAACCACGCTGCATAGGCCAGAAGGTAACGAAGGACGAAGGAAGCAGGACATAATGGTAAGAATTTATTTTTCC